>OX465188.1:5463240-7963240 GCA_949987655.1 Polymixis flavicincta | reverse complement strand
TTGATACTAATAACTCCAGAAAAGTCACCATTTGTCGCTGGGTTGTTGAGGTCGTAAATGGTCGGTTGAACAAGCTTTTAAATTGTTTCGGCAATATTTTTTTAATAGGGCATCTACTCACATGATGCAAGATTTTGCAGTAGGTGCAGCATTGATTAATAGGTTTCATCCTCGATGCTGCTCAAATATTATCAATAATTGATCAAAGAATGAATATCATTTAAATCGCAGGAGGGCTAATATTACCGTTGGCTCTGTCAATTTAAATGATTTCCCACAAAATTAACAATGAATTATTTAATATTAATTTCATGTGGTACCTATCAAATAAAACAAGCTAGATCATATTATGGAGAAAATATTAGAGCCAACGGTATGTACAGTATTGATATGCATAGAGAACAAAATAGCAACGGCTATGGTTATTAAAACAGTGGTATATTAAATGTTCGGAAATATAATACTTCGAACAAATGTTATTTTGACTAAGTGTAACTTCGGTAAAAAGGTTTTCGACCAAATGAAACGTCTGAGTAACGAAAAACATCGAACTGATAATAGGTCAACTAATACAGTGGCAGGGACTTCGATGAAGTAAAAAAAACCAAACGATAATAGCTGAAAAGTTTTAGGTGAATTGAAATTCGGTCAAATATTTTTCGAACTTATGATAGGTAACCGATCGCGCGTAAATCTCGCCGATTTCGGCAGTGTTTGTGAATTGGTGGCGACTTTGCTGTATTTATGTAAGTAATTAACCGATTTCTTAGCTTCTTTATATTAATGTGAATTGTAATTGATTTATTGTTAGGGCCGTGAGGGCGCATATACTGCCTCTGCCTCACGTGCGCCGCCTCCCTCTTCGCGAGCATTACTGCTTCGCTGAAGGAGGTGACGGCTACCCATGCACTCTCGCTCCGTACCATGGCCTGGACCAGGGCCGGACGCGAGAGATCGCCGCCGCCGATCGCCTCCACGAGGACACGGCGGTGCTCCGCCCAAGCCAGGCAGACCGCCACCGTGTGCTCCACCGTATCCTCGGGGCGATCTTCGCAGTGGAAACACCCGAGCGTTTCCTCCCGCCTTTTCCGAAACAGGAACCTCCCGAAACAACCGTGTCCGGTGAGGACCTGCATCAGGCGGAAGGTGAGGATGTCATGTCGCCTCTCAAGCCACTCCTCAAAGAGGGGACTTACCGCCGCAATCGTGGCGTGTACAACACTGGATTGCGACAATCGCACTCTCCATGTCTCCATAAGATCCCGCTGGAGCTCTGTCCGCTTGCCGCGATTTCCCGCGGCAGCGGAGTTACGCCCCGGCGTTTACTTTCAGATACCATGGATGACCCCAGTAAGAACAGAAAGTACTCGGAGTTCGATCTCAAAACCGCCGTTGAAAATGTTTTCGAGTTCAACAATGACAGTTTACATAGCTTCTAAGGTGTTAAAGATTCCATGGTCAACGTTAAAATACAATGGCAATTCTGCAGAAAAAGAATCCAGCAGGCTCAGAAAAGTAATAATTCCCTCAAAACATTATTCTTATAGAGTCACTCATTATAATGACACGATCTCAACTGTAGCTGTATTAGGAATTTCAGACTCATCCGACCAACAATATCCTGAAATTACTACAGCCCAAGATTCTGAAGTAACCCTTGCAGCACCTGTACTGAAATCTCCTGACTCATATGATCAACAATATCCCGAACCAACAACATCACAAGACTCCTCCATCCAAACCAATTCTGAAATCATGACTGCACTTAAACAAAATAAAACATTTAAAATTCGAATTTTAAATGAAGTTATAGTATTTCCAGCTCCGGTATCAAAACGAAAGCGAATTTAAAAGTGCCCAAGTTAGAGCAGAATTAAATAATAAAAAAAGAACGATTTTCCCTCATGCACGATGTTTAACTTCTATGGTTGACAAGAACCTAAACGACGCTGCTGTTGCTGGTACATCAGGGACTAAGCAACCTAAAACAGCCAACAAGAACCTAGGAAACGCTGCTGTTTCCGGTACATCAGGGACTAAGCGACTTAAAACTGCTAACAAGAACTTTGATGATGATGTTGTTAATGTCACATCTGGAACTCGGCGATTTGAGAAGAACCCGGATAACGCTGCTGTTCCTAGCACGTCAAAATCTGAAACAAAAGTGTAACGAAGTAATAGTTATTATTAAAGTTCTAAAAGAAACGGAGCCCACGTCGCTGCCCACCTTCGTGGCGAAAGACCTACACCGTCTTCCTCCAGTAACATTTGATTACGTGGATGTAACGAGCTTACTTAAAGATATTTTAGTACTTAAACAAAGCATCCACTGTATTCAAACTGATTACGTAAAATCCTCTGAAATATTACAAATACGGCAAGAGATAGATAACATCAAAACTATCCAGCATCAGCAACAAAGCGAACAACAAAATATTAGCGCTAAATTTTGCAACGGCTCATTTTCAATTAAGAGAGACAAGCGCGTCTCAACAACGTCGCCTTCGCCTCAGCTAGCATCGACAAGCACGCATGCGCAGAGTGGCGAGCCGCCGTCACTGTTGCCGTTCCTCACACCCGTGCAGAACGGCACCGGCGTCGCCGTGCCTCCTACTGCTCCTGTTCATGAGTTGTGCCGCGCTCTCGCACCTCCTCCGCTCCCGGTGCACTCGTATGCGCATGACCACGTGACACCAACAGCTGATCGCACCGAGAACGATAAAGCTAACACTGCAATACCTGCCGCACCCCCCCAGGAGTAATAATAAGAAGCAGTACATGCGGCGAACTGACACCCCGTTAACGGTGGTGGAAGTAAAAAGTACCAATTTCGAGGATAATTTAGATAATAGTTTTACGACGGTCGTGAACAAGAAAAAGAAAAAGACAAATATAGCCCACAAGAATTCCAATCAACAAGGAAAAGCCATATTGAATTCTAGCAAAATTAAGATAGTGCCCAAATTATCTTACATATATGCTTCCTGATTTGACAAACAAACCACGGAAACCGACATTTGCGATTTTATTAAGGATTGCGGACACACGGTCGAAAAAGTTGAAAAACTTGTCCAATACAAAGAGACTGCTTTTTCTTCATTTAAAGTTACTGTTAACCAAAACCAGGAAAGTATATTCCTAAGCCCTGAGTTTTGGCCTTG
The DNA here is from genome assembly GCA_949987655.1 of Polymixis flavicincta. Classification (NCBI taxonomy): domain Eukaryota; kingdom Metazoa; phylum Arthropoda; class Insecta; order Lepidoptera; family Noctuidae; genus Polymixis; species Polymixis flavicincta. The sequence continues at coordinate 7,960,079 of OX465188.1, read as the reverse complement.
TGGAGTGGAATACAGGAAGTATACGTTTAAACGCAATTATTTAAACGAGGTAAACAATCTTAAACCGAATAATAATGAGAACTAGCATGGTCTCCTTTAACTGTAGATCTATAAAAAGATGTGTGAACCATGTTACCGACCTATGTGAAGAACCAGACATTATTGCACTCCAGGAACACTGGCTATTACCAGATGACCTAGGTTATCTGGACAAAATTCATCCCGATTTTTCCAGTCAGGGAGTTTCAGCGATAGACACGATGACTGGTGTGTTAAAAGGAAGACCATACGGGGGAGTAGCAATATTATGGAAAAAGTCGGTATTTTCGAACGTAAAACCAATCGACACAGGATCGACGCGCGTCGCGGCCGTGTGTATTCAGCTTTCGGACGATCGCAGCTTGATAGTAATGTCGGTGTACATGCCTACGGAGGACGCGGACAATCTGCCTCTGTTTACGGAGTGTTTGGGTGTTATAAGTGCTGTCATTGAAACGAGTGCTTCAGAATCAGTGTTAGTGCTCGGTGATTTTAATGCGGATGTCTCGCGATCGAGTAGTCTGTTCGGAGGTAAGATGCTGGAATTCTGTCACGACCAGAGCTGGATCTGTGCTGATCTTGCCTTGCTTGGTTCATCTTCGAACTCATTTACATATCTAAGTGACGCGCACGGAACCACGAGTTGGTTAGATCACTGCATTGTTACCGAGGCCGGTTTAAATATTGTTGGCAATATTTCTATTTCAAATGATGTTTACTGGTCCGATCATTTCCCTGTTATAATTAAATGTAATATTGATACGTTAATACCAAAGATAGTTAAGTCACACAGTAGTGCAATTAATAAGGTGATATGGGGTGATAGAAATCCGGAACAAAAATGTAATTATGCAAACCTGTGTTTTATGTATTTAGGTTCATGTGAGTGGCCCACTATTGCCTGTAAAGTAGATTCATGCAAAGATTGTCAACATCACAGTTTAATTGATACATATTATAATCAGATTGTAAATAGTATAACGAAAGCTGCAAAACACTCATATCGGGGTAAAACATATACAAACAAACAAAAACCAGTTATTGGGTGGAACTATCACGTAAAAGAGTGTCATAATATAGCAAGGCAGTATTATCAATTGTGGAACTTCTGTGGACGCCCTACGCAGGGTCAATTATACGATGATATGATACATAGCAAAAAGGTTTTTAAGAATAAAATAAGGTGGTGTCAGTTGAACGAAACAAAAATAAAAATGGATATTATAGCCACGCATAGATATAATAAAGATTTCAGAAGTTTCTGGAAATAAACCAACAAATTAAATTATAAGTCGAGTAGGCCTAAGTCTATTAACGGCAATCAAGACCCATTTAGTATAGCTAATTTGTTTGTTGATAAATTTAACCCTACATCCCTACCTCACTCTCCCCTTTCCATTGCCAATAGTCGTAGTGAACAGGTGAGTCTTGGGGCCCAGGGTGGTTCGGAGACGCCATCGAAGCCGTTACACGAGCGTGAAGAGTGCACTGCCACCGCTGCGCTGCACGTCACTGCGGAGGATGTGTTTAGGTGTGTTATGGGCATGAAGCGCGGCAAATCTCCGGGCCACGATGGGCTCAGTGTCGAGCACCTTCTATGTGCATCTGTATTACTTTTTGAGAAGTTGGCTTTATTATTTAATTCATGTATCGATCATAGTTATTTACCTACTGATTTTATGAGAACTATTGTTGTTCCTATTTTAAAGAACAGAACCGGTGACGTATCCAGCTCATCGAACTACCGACCTATCTCCTTAGCCAATATATTTTCTAAAGTATTTGAAAGCATAATTATGAAACATTTGAATGAAAAGAACATACCGCTAAACAACGCTCAGTTTGGTTTCCGACGAGGCTCATCCACCGATCTAGCTATCTTTGCTTTAAAAAATACAGTTTACGAGTACTTAAATAGGAATACAACAGTTTATTCATGCTTTTTAGACCTAAGCCGAGCATTTGATGCAATTAATTATAGCATATTATGGGAAAAATTAAGAAAAACAGAAGTACCACCGAAAATAGTAAACATTTTAGAATTCTGGTATGCTAATCAACTTAATCAGGTTAAGTGGAATAATGCTCTGTCGGAGACATACAGGTTGACAAGTGGAGTGAGACAGGGTGGTCTGACGTAACCGGTATTGTTTAACCTGTATGTAAACCAGTTGATCGAGGAGCTGAGTAGCGCCAGAGTCGGATGCCAAGTCAGCGGTGTGCGCGTTAATAACCTTAGCTACGCGGACGACATGGTGCTGCTCAGTCCGTCGGTCAATGGCCTCAGAAAACTAATAGACATCTGTGAGAGGTACGCAACTCAACACCACCTGACATACAATGTAAACAAAACGGAAGTAATGAGTTTTAGATATAAGAAAGGCCCTGATGTAATACTCCCTGTTAATTTAGGTGGAACTAATTTAAAAATAGTTACAAAATTTAAATATCTCGGGCATATTGTAACAGAAAACTTATTGGATGTTGATGATTTGGAACGCCAGAGACGCAGTATCGCGTGTAGGAGCAATATGCTATCTAGACGTTTTCATCACTGCTCGAATCAAGTTAAGGTGACGTTGTTCAGAGCCTACTGTCAGTCGTTTTACACCAGCCAACTTTGGTACCGGTACACGAGGAGTGCGTATAACACTCTTCGTGTACAGTATAATAATGCCTACAGGGCTATGATGAACTTGCCCTGGCGGTGTAGTGCGACTGACATGTTCGCCGAGAGCAACGTTGCCGGCTTTTCCGCGCTGCTAAGTAAGCTCAGAGTGTCATTCTACACAAGGGTAACCCTAAGTAGGAAGGAAATTGTAAAAGCTGTGTACCGTGTTGTCCATCTTACAAGAGAGGCTAGAGACTTTTAATATAGGTATATTTTTAGTTATTGTATTTATTGTATTTCAATTTTCTATGTCATTATGTTGTTGTATTTATGAGTGTGTTTGTATGGTATGGGTCTAATTGCCTGAAAATAAATGATATTTAATTTAATTAATTAATTTAATTTAATAGAGCAAATAAAACTAATACTGCACCTGCGAAGCAACAATTTATGGAGAAAAATAGAACTGAAGACGAAGATTGGCTGTGTGAAATATGTAAGAGATGGTACTCAGATGATGCAACTTCTAAAAGGGAGCAGACTGGATTCCTTGTTCCTTCTGCTTCAAAACGTACCACGTACATTGCCAAAGTCAAGTATTTGAGGCTAATGCGAAGATTTTTAAGTGTGATATGTGTTACGCCGAAGAACAATTCTAGAAGATATTACTAAAATGTTTTTTTTTTTAATCTATGTACACAGTAAAAACCTTTTCAAAAAAAAAAAAAAAACAACCGACTCCCAAAAAACACTAGACAGTGAAAAATTACTTAAATTTCGGAAGTCGGTGACTTTGGACGTGTATTTTATTAATTTCTTGTCACCGCCTTCCGAAATTAAAGTTATTTTTCACTTTCTAGTGTTTTTTGGGAGTCGGTTGTTTTTTTTTTTTGTATAATGTTTTTATTTTTAACTTTTTAGTTATAATACCCACTCCCCACCAATTCATCATTCTTGGGGTTAAAACAATGCATATTTATGCGACAACAGCAATTGCGGTTGATTTGCTGTAATTTTTTGAAGAGTTCCGTTGTCTGTCTCCGAAACGCATCATCAGATCTATATGAAATTTAAATGGGACCATTTCGGAATAAAACACTTTCTAAAAATAATAATTTTGCAAATCGGTCTATATATGACGGAGTTATGCCCGAATCTGCACCTAACTCTTAAGTTAAAGAGTTGTACCTTCCATCATCAGCTCAGTGTCATCAGACGATGATGACCCTACGCAAATGTCTCAATAGCATTAGAAAACATAGGAAAAACATTGATAATAACTATAAGATTTGAGGGTTGCCCTCGATTTCCCTGGGAATCCATCATTAGATCCTGATTTGGTGCCAATGGGACCACCTCAGGAGTATACTCTTTCAAATAAAAAAAATAATTTTGAGAATCGGTCTGCAAATGGGGGAGAAATCCAGGAAAAAAAAATACGTTCGGTGGAACATATAACCTCCTCCTTTTTTGGAAGTCGGTTAAAAATACATAGAACAGACAGCATAAACAAACAATTGAGTACAAAGGTACTGCTTACTTATTTAGAAATTTCTTCCAGCAGACCTGCGAAAGGAGAAATTAAAAAGAAATGTAGACAATAGTGTGTGAGAACGAGAACAGAAAATATGAATATGTGACGTCTTATCCTAAATTATACTCAGCTTCGTCCTCGAGATTAGCATAAACACAATGTAGTAACACGTACGGTGTTGCCTTTGCGCACTGAAAGTAAAAAGCCCTGTAACTAAAACTAAAAAAAAAAAAGCGTTATTTTGAATATTTTTAGGTGAGGGTACACGCAACTCCTTTGCTCAATACTTTGTTCTAGTGCTCATTCACAGTTACACAGCGCACATAATTCTCTTAAATAATTATTGTAAGTGTTTTTAAAGTGTATGAAGTGTAATGGGGAAACGAAAAAGTAAACACGATTACGAATACGAGTATATCACTGGAAACTTAAAGAAATGGGAGAAGAATCTCCAGCGTGATACAAGATCGACGTCGAATTTTAGAGGTTAGTCAAGTGTTTTAAATTACGTAAAATTGAACCATGCCGTTGCATAGGTAATCAAATCAACAGTTGTCTAATGTTGTTGCGGTTAACTTTTGGGGTTAACACTGCGGACTTATGTATATCACAAACATTATAAGTAATTTATTTTGTTTGATATCACGTGCAAGTTAGTCGGGTACATTTTAATAACAATGACGATGGACTATCTCCTTAAATAACGAAAGAAACCTACACATTACAGAGGACACACCCTCTCCCCAATGTCCATACTACGACGAAGAACCTTTTGAGGAAGTTGAGGATTTGGAATAGAATATTATGATAAAGTATCGATGAGCGCTGGGGATCCATTTCCTTCGATCAGTGCGTTGGACCCAGTTCCCTCAACTAGCGCTCCAGAATCGATTCCATCCACAAGTACTTCACAACCTCAGGTCCCTTCCTCGGAGACTGAAGTCTTTAGGTATTGCAACCGTCACACCTCCAAGCATCGAGCTGGACTCTTAAGTTTTAGAAATATTTGGAGAGGATCCGGCTGTGGAAAAGATCTACGGCAAAGAAATTCAGACCGACCTAGCTATTCGGCTCTAGCATATGGCTACTAAGGCTTATCCAACGAACTTCATAAGTAGTTGATGGAAAAATATTTATACCTCCCAGTAATTGCAAGCTAATTGACTCGCTGAAACTTAATTTAGAAATAAAAACCTGCGATATCAGATGTTGTCCTAAAATGAGTTATGGGTATTGAGATCAAACAAAAACAGTTGTGCTATTTCATGCATAAGTAATGCTATTATTCATATATTATTATTACTGTTATGATTGCTAAAGAGGCCAAGGACACGGATTTTATACAAATGATGATGGACACTGTACGCCTTCTTTCAACACTCGGTCTCGACGCTCCGCCGGAACTTTATTTTACACAATTTAAGAAAGGAGATAAAAGAACAACTACACAAAACAATAATTGACAAACACCTTTTTGAATCAGACTTAGCTGAAAAATTAAAAATTGCAAAGACAATTGAGCAGAAATAAAATCAATCATTTGTCGACCACCCATCAACAAAACTAAGACAGCGCCGCCTCCACCTCAATCAATGGTCCAACAACGAAACAAGTTAAACTGGCGGGCTCCTCCTCAGAGTCGCAGGCAAACGGCGACTCAGAGGACGAGTGAGCCTGCACAGAGAAATCCACCCCAGCACTTTTTTTTTTTGGTTGGGAAATCATCAAATAACTTCTCCCGCTCTGGGTGGAGCAGGAGGGCGTGTCAGACTTTTACTGACTAAAACCCACCCGTGTTCCTTCAGTAGCCCGTATGCCAGGGGCTGTGGTGTCTCTTTCGAACAAACCCGCACCCCTGGCAGGCATCGACCCTTGCGGGTCCCATCACTTTTTGTGCTGACATCTCTTTGAGGCGCGCGTGGAACACAACGCGCCGTCGACTTGGGCTTGGTCCTTACCGGACAGCGAGCTACCCATTACTCGCCGTCCGAAAGCCCATGCCTACGGTGGCCGGAAATCGGCCTGGGATTCCCGACGCCCAGGGCGTCTCCGTATCTTGCGACGGCTAGGGTCGCGAGGGCGCATATGCTGCCCTCACGTGCGCCGCCTCCCTCTTCGCGAGCATCACTGCATCACTGCTTCGCTGAAGGAGGTGACGGCTCCCCATGCCCTCTCGCTCCGTACCATGGCCTGGACCAGGGCCGGACGCGAGTGATCGCCGCCGCCGATCGCCTCCACGAGGACACGGCGGTGCTCCGCCCAAGCAGGGCAGACCGCCACCGTGTGCTCCACCGTGTCCTCAGGGCGATCTTCGCAGTGGAAACACCCGGGCGTTTCCTTCCGCCCTATCCGAAACAGGAACCTCCCGAAACAACCGCCTCCGGTGTGGACCTGCGTCAGGCGGAAGGTGAGGACGCCATGCCGCCTCTCAAACCACTCCTCAAAGAGGGGACTTACCGCCGCAATCGTGGCGTGCCCAGCACTGGGTTGCGACAATCGCTCTCTCCATGTCACCATGAGAACTCGCGCGGGTCATGTCAAGGTCGGTAGCAGACAACGCCCGCAACACGGGCGGACTACCGCAGTCGTCGCTAGAGATTACTGGGGTAAGCAATTATGCTGGTAAACTGGCACTTTTATGACACCTGGTCGGAACTCATTTCTGATCCGATTGTTTTATCATGGATTTCTGGATATAGAATACCGTTTTCAGCTCGTGTTATAAAGTACACTATTCCCAGTAAAAGAATCCACTCAAAATGGCAAATCAACATTTTTAAAAATGTATGCAAATTGATATGCATTGGGGCTATTTCTCATTGCAACCCTTGCGAAGGGCAGTTCCTATCAAGCATATTCTTGATATCTAAGCCAAACGGTAATCTTTACTTTTCAATATTCACACTTTACTTCAAAAATCTTAATCAATTTATAGAAACACAAAAATTTAAGCTTTACGATTATACTTGTATCGGAAAATAATTTTATGCGAACGGTAGATTGAAACGACGCATATTTTTAATAAAAAATCATTATGATTAAAAAATATCTAAGATTCGAATTTAACAATGTTTTGTATGAATTGTGCTACCGTTTTTTTTTTTTTTTTTTTTGGGTGGGAAATCATCAAATAACTTCTCCCGCTCTGGGTGGAGCAGGAGGGCGTGTCAGACTTTTACTGACTAAAACCCACCCGTGTTCCTTCAGTAGCCCTTAAGCCAGGGGCTGTGGTGTCTCTTTCGAACAAACCCGCACCCCTGGCAGGCATCGGCCCTTGCGGGCCCCATCATTTTTTGTGCTGACATCTCTTTGAGGCGCGCGTGGAACACAACGCGCCGTCGACTTGGGCTTGGTCCTTACCGGACAGCGAGCTACCCATTACTCGCCGTCCGCAAGCCCATGCCTACGGTGGCCGGAAATCGGCCTGGGATTCCCGACGCCCAGGGCGTCTCCGTATCCTGCGGCGGCTGGGGTCGCGAGGGCGCATATGCTGCCTCTCCCTCACGTGCGCCGCCTCCCTTTTCGCGAGCATCACTGCTTCGCTGAAGGAGGTGACGGCTCCCCATGCCCTCTCGCTCCGTACCATGGCCTGGACCAGGGCCGGACGCGAGAGATCGCCGCCGCCGATCGCCTCCACGAGGACACGGCGGTGCTCCGCCCAAGCAGGGCAGGCCGCCACCGTGTGCTCCACCGTGTCCTCAGGGCGATCTTCGCAGTGGAAACGCCCGGGCGTTTCCTCCCGCCCTATCCGAAACAGGAACCTCCCGAAACAACCGTGTCCGGTGAGGACCTGCGTCAGGCGGAAGGTGAGGACGCCATGCCGCCTCTCAAACCACTCCTCAAAGAGGGGACTTACCGCCGCAATCGTGGCGTGCCCAATTGTGCTACCGTTAGGTCTGAACACGGCACCTTTTGTATTCATTAAGATAATGAAACCGGTTGTCGGGCTGCTCAGATCCTGCGGTTATCTATCTGGTATTTATTTACTTAGATGATGTGTTACTCATTGGCAATTCTTACAATGTTTGTTTAGAAAACATCGCTGTAACTCAGCAACTATTGTTAGCTTCGGGGTTTATTATAAATAAAATAAATGCAACTTATCGCCTATGACATCATGTAAATATCTTGGATAAATTATTGATACTAAAAAAATTCAAATCAGTTTACCTACAGTTAAACCCAATAGCATTAAAAATAAATTACTAATCTTTCGAAACATGTCAGGATGTAAATTAAGAGATATTGCAAGTTTGGTGGGTTTATTGTGTTCTGCTTGCCCTTCCGTCGAATACGGCTGTATACAAAAGAATTTGAAAGATGTAAATTTTTAAATTTAAGAAAAGACCCATTTAACAACGACAATTATATGAATATACCGTCATACTTATCGTCAGATATTGATTGGTGGCTTAATGCATTAGATAACCCTATTACTTAGTAAAATTAAATATGATGAATACTACCTAGTCATTTTTTGTGATGCTTGGACTTCGGGGGTGGGGGGGCGTGTGGAAAAGATACAGCTAGTGGGGCATGGACAGTTGAGGAACGATCACGTCCTATAAATTATTTAGAAATCGTTGCTGCCTTTTTTGGTTTACGGAGGATGTTCCGATAGGCCGTCCATACATTTTTATTTGCGTAAATTCGGTAAACATAGACACCCTTTGTATAAAACGAATCATTTTATCACTTTCCTATAATGTCTGCGCGTTCGACCTTTTTAGGAAGTAACTTACATTATTTACTGAGAAAAACGATCGTAAAATCCAAACAAAATTTGACATTCGCATAAATGTGTGCGTGTGTTTTGACAAGCAAATTGATGCGCCATGTTGCGATAGTTTAGAAATGAGAACGCTAGATGGCGTGCAGGCGTTATTGTAATTCTGTTGAATCAATATAATACGAGCAATAATTTATTTCCTTTCCTACCTGTCATGAACAGGTTCAACAAAAATAACTTTATCATTAATAAACCTATAACTGACGTAAACCACTTAATTACAATCATAATATTGTTCTGTGGCAACATAAATCTCATTATTCGTATATAGGATCAACGTCGTACCGTCCGTGATCCGTCAAGGACACAGTTAACCTTCACTTGACCTACGAAGTAAGCGTTGCCAAACTTCTGTGATTTTGTCGCCCGATCGACATCTAATAAAATAACATTTTGAAGCTCGCTTGTATGTATGTTTTGGCGCGCGGAATTTCTAGCGTATTATTTTTAATTTGTATGCTTTGCATTTTCATTGATTCAAATTGCAATATTTCTAGTATGTCATTGCAATTTATTATAGTTATAGTAATAATGATTCACGACACGCAATTTTATTTTAAAATAAAAGTAAGTAGGTAAGGACCTACCTATCTTTCGGCGGTTTTAGAAACAGCAACTTGACCCGTCACAATACTAATTACTCACCTATGTCTCAATTTTTAAAAGTACACAGTCAGTGGTTATCACAACTTTAATGTGTATGTGTGTACCTATATTCTTTGGTCAACAATAAACGCCAACGAGTTTGCAAACATTTGGAAAATCGGAGTACCTACAAAATAGAATACCTATTACGCATAATTATTGTGAACAGTTTCAGACAAACAAACATTATTTTAGTTTGATAGATAAATTGCATCGGTGTGGTGTGGTGCGGCGCCCAGCCCGTAGGTATCGGCGATAGACTTATGGGTGCGTTCGAAACTTTGACTTTTGAAATAATTGGTTTAGAAATTTTTGAGTTTCTTACATCAAATTAAACGTGATTTATTGTTTGTTTATAAACAACTTATTGTAATCTGTTTATTTATTTTTTCTTATTCGTCGACCAATATTCTACCAGAAATATAGAAACTAGAACATATAAAATTTTATTTTTATTGTTCTTTTTTCTGTAATGAATTCAGAACGTACCCTGAAGATCTGTATCATTTTTTTGTAATGAGCAATACATTCTAGCTAGAATGCTTGAATGCGACTACGTAGTTCTGCGATCTCATTTCATACGGTTGTGAAATTCAATACTATTCAATTACTCAAAAATATTATACAAAAAGCCAAAGGTGTGCCATGAGGTGAAGCATAAACTTGTGGCACGGAAAATTATAATGTGTAGCAGTGAGAGTGCTGCAATGGCAGCAGATTTTCCTCCTTTTAACCGGAGTATATGAAAACTGCAAGGATTATTACTGCAATGTCAATAAAACAGCTGCAAATGGAAGTGAAAACAAGGAAGAAAATCTCGTAAAGTCTGAAAAATACTGCTCTAATTTATGCAACCAATGAAAAAAATTGCTGTGAAAGCCTTTGGTCCTTTGTCAAATGAGACAACAAATTTGGCAAATGTGCGAAAATATAATATTTTTAATTTTCAAAATAAAAGCTTATTTTGAACTCGTGATTTTATGGGAAGACTGGATTTTGGAATGAAATTATGAATGAACAATGAGTCGTGGAAGTCTGGAAAAAATACGTAGAAAAAGGAAAGATACCGTTATTGTTATTGTATAAAATAGAAAACTTATTTTAATTTATTAAGTACCTCAAAAAAAAAAAAAAAATCTTAACCTAAATTTGACAAAATAAAACATCATTTTTATTTGATATTAAGGCTGAAATAACAGAAAAAAACACATTGTGTATAAGTCGAGTTTAGGTAAAGAGAAATCAGTAAAAAAAAACTTACATTAAATTATTTTACTGACGATATAAAATTCCAAAGTTACTAATAAATTACGCAGCCCCGTGCGGCATCGGCCAGTCGCGCTGTAGCGCTCCCCGAGGTAGGACCTATGTCGCTTACGCTGCCATCGATCGACAATACGAATATACGTAGGTACTGGCGGATTATACTACACCTGACACGTTTTGATCCGTAAGTATTTTTTTTTTTTCAGAATATTGATTTTGTACATTCTAATTATACACATAATAGTGTAGTGTCAACGAGGTGTGTGTGGTCTATTAATTCCATGTTTTAGGTGATGGGCCGAAAAAGTAAATTATACACGGCTAATTTTAGATCGTTCTGGAGCCGAAACACAGTAACTCCAAATGAGTAATAGTTACTATTGGCATTGTTATTATATTTTTAAGACGTCTAATAAAGAAGTTAGAAATTTATCACTTTTTTTCTGTCATTCGAGTAAAATTTTAGTAGCACTTTCACTATTTCATTCATAAACGCAAGATCGTACGCGATCCGCTCGGTGATGACGTAGCGCGGCACAGCTGTGCGTGTGCGAATCAGTTGGTTGCGTAGGTACCTACTCGCGGTGGGTCAATAGACGTCGGACGAAAAACCAGCTGCAAGTAAGTACCTACACAAACCTCAATTGTTGGTTGGTGTAAGTTCATTTACCTCCATCATCTCTCATTGTATCGGAAGCACGGGATTTACAATCTCCTCGTAAACGAGAGAAATTAATTGACATTTAACTCACCCCTCTCGCATCACGATATCACCTAGTACACAAGGCTACACATCAAGCTATACATTTCCAGTTTACGCTGATCTCGTGCTATACGAAAATCGTTTACAATGCGAGATCAGCTTATACTGGAAATGTATAGCTTGATGTGTAGCCGTGTGTACTACCCGTCAACTAGACACGACGAGTACGCTTGGGAGTTGCATTTAAGGCCTTGAATCGAGTGTCGACCAATCGAGCTAATAGGTACCTACTTAATAAACATACAAGTACCTACCTACCATAATACTAAATACTGCCTAAAACATTTTTTTGCGACAATGCTTGCGGCGGCTTCTACAAAGGCAGGCAATTCAAACAGAAAAATGAATCGTTTAGTGAGTTGCATAGAGTTCATTATTAGTTGGAGGTGTCCCTTACTATGAAAATATTGAACCGAATTAAGACCTTATTTGAATTACTTTAACCGCGTAATTCGGTTGTGAACCTTGAACCCTTGTACAGCCCGGTCGGACACGAGACAATAGATTTCTCAGAATATTTTTAGTAAACTGCGGACCTACTAACCTAGTTTGGTGAAATTTCTATTTTTCCCCGTTAACGGTTATGAAATAAAGTCTAAATTCGCTTATCTTATTTTATTTGTGTACCTATTTAACGATTGCGTATTTATTTTAAAAAAAGTCGGCGCGTAGGCAAAGGTAGCGGCGATCAGCGAACTCTGTCATCTGTGAACTAGGTACCTACGCTTAAATAAATAGACATAGTAAAACGGCAGCCACAGGTTTAGAAACACGTACCTATGGATGTAATTTAATCCATTCGAATTCATTTTCCATATTTACTATTGGCTAATTGGTCCCGTGTGTGTTGCCGGGCGTATAAGAATAGCACCATCCCATTTCTTCCCGTGGGTGTCGTAGAAGGCGACTAAGGGATCTACTAGAGAATGGGCAGCAGCGTTCTCTATGCATTTGATCACCTCACTGCGATCGCCAACCCGCCTGCCAAGCGTGGCGATTATGGCAAACCCCCCCTTTTGGGGGAGGCTTATGTCCAGCAGTGAACGTCTTTCGGCTGAAATGATGACTATTTTGCCAACATTGAATCGCCTGGCCGCCATTGTGGTACTACGACGTGGGTAGCGTTCGAAGTACCTACCTACTCCAGTATTTCTTCCTCTAACGCGGTCCGCGTTGCACGTGTGCGGGCGCTCGAAACTGTCCATGATCGAGGAGGCGCTGAGTTGCGGCCAGAATGGTGGAGGTGAAGGGAACTTGAGGGTCGTTGATTCCACGTGCGCGCAGTGAATTCAGGTATTCCGGCTGAGCATACAATCCTCTAGCCTCTTCCAAGTTATGGTTCGCAATCCCATAAAAATCCACATTTCACACACAGATTGCACTCATTTTTGGCGCGTAATTAGGTTGCGCGTGCGGTGTACGTGACCTAATACAGCGAAACGCGACACAATACTGGGAAGGAATTCGGAACAAGGAAGGGCCGGAGGTCGGCTAGATTGGGGTCGGGGGCGTGGCTTACGGATCATGCTGTCTGATCGATGAATGGATTTTTCAATGGATATCGTTCGCATGTGTTGCCGTTTGTCGATACGTTTTATACGCACGTATACATTGATCGCAAGGAAGCGTTACTTCGAGTTCTCATTATTTCACTCAAGAAAACAATAAATTTAATGATTCGTGTTTTTTTTTTTTTTTGTTGTTTATTTAAAATAATAGTCTCAATCGATTCTAGTTCGATGATCGAGTTCATGGCTTTCGGTTCCAGAACGACCTAAAATTAACCTTGTATTATGGTGACAGTGGAGGTACAAGAATGGGAAAAAAGAAAATCTTAGAAAAATTACAAGCTGCAAGGTAATGTAAATTTCCATATTATTTTATTTGGACATTCTAATTGAGCATTTCTGTAAGTCGGATTTACATTACGAAATTAGTGACAAAATTATTATTTTCTTATTTCACTAACAATTTCACGTGTAAACTTCTATTTTATGATGCATGGTTTAATTTAATAAAATGTAAATAATTTCGTGCCAAGCGCGATGTTTGATAAAGGTAATGTCGCGGAACTAATTTCACTATCAAATGAGACGTGAAACGAGTGTCGCGAAAGCACATCTGTACGATAATATTGTACAGACGCCAGCACATCAAGCTACCCAAAACTGTAAAATTTTCCCAATCAACTTTGAACCTTACGCTTTAGTGATTAAGTTGAAAATCTATTAAATAAATTTGACAAATTGTAGTAGCTTGATGTGCTGGCGACTATAGATTTCACGACAATAATATTATACGAAACAAGTTTTGTTTTAAAGTTTTGTAAAATAAATTTTAGCATGCATGACATTTATGTTGTTTATGTAAATCCCGGTTTAGTGTTGATTGATGTCAAGCTATATTACGTTTTTATGTAGGAGTAAACGGCAAAACATACAAAAACGACAATGCGGGAACGTCACATGAGAACGATAACGAAGAATCCCAGTTACCTTCAACATCAACAACAAGAGTTGATAAAGAATTGGATATACCTGCATCGCAATCAGAAATAGTAGAAGTGACAAATAAATGCGACCAGATGATGACTTTTAGGTATAATTTCCCATTATTAATATTTATTTCATAGGGCTTGAATATAAAAAGGCGTTACTTTGCAGAAATCTATGAATAATAGTACTATAATATTTGTGGTTGTATTTGTTATGTACTTATAGTTTGTAGTGTTGTGTTATCGTAATTTTCATTAAAAATTCTGTGTACGTCGGAATGAATGAATAGCCGTGAGCGGCTGATAAAAATATGTTGCTAATAATTTTTACTAGGTTGACATCAATATTTTAATTCCAAGGATGATATCTCGGAAGAGTTTTCGGATGAGCTTCATGACTCCGAATTAAACATGTCTGTAGAGGTAAATAACAGTAAAGTTAACATAATATTGTTTTAAGCTTACGAGTATAATTATAGCTAATTGAACTCATTTGTGACGATACAATATTTTTATTACAGAATCAGATTAATGAGCCAATAAAAATTGATGGAAGGAGGATCGCTGATTTTCAATATTTTTAGAGGGGTTGATTAAAATTGCTAACCATAATGATCGCTTTGGTTGTACTTTGAAGAACCTTACACTAATAAAAGAAAATAAAACAGGATTTCTTTTTAAATTCTTCTTTCAATGTAATATGTGCAATTCTAAGTTCGAATTAAGCAGTCACGATGAAAAACAAAAAGGTAAACTAAATGTCAATGAAGGCGCTGTGTCAGGAGCCATAATTTCAGGAATTGGCTTAACAAATTTAAATGAAGTAGCTGCATCGATGGACTTACCATTATTCACTTACAGTAAATGTCATGATAAAGTTGCTGACATGTGGAAAAATGCCGCTGAAGAAAGTATGTTTGACGCAGCTCAGGAGGAAACAGCTGCTGCTCGATTAAGAGGTGACACTGATGACATCCCGATGATACCAGTGGAAGCAGACTGTTGCTGGAGCAAACGCTCATATAAAAATCAGTATAATGCATTTTCCGGTGTTGCAGCTATTATAGGACATCACACAGGGAAAGTTCTCTACATTGGTGTTCGGAATAAGTATTGTGGCATTTGTGCCCGCGCAAATAAAAAGGAACAACAGCCTGCTGCTCACAAATGTTCTAAAAATCACGTCGGTTCATCATCTAGCATGGAACCAACAATACTGGTAGAAGGATTCAAGACCTCCGTAGAAACCCGGAAATTAATTTATAATACGTTGATTGCTGATGGTGATGCCAGCACATACAAAACTATATTAGAAAGCAGACCATATCCCGGCGTTCCAATTCAAAAAATTGAGTGTACCAATCACCTCCTCCGCAATTACAACGGAAAAAAATTATTACTTAAAGCTGATACTTCCATCCCTTTATCGGAGCGTAAATTATTGACACCGGAACGTTTGATTCGTCTGAGAACAGCAGTAAGATCTTCAGTAAGGAATTGGCAAACGCAAACTTTAGCCGAATCAGAAAGAATTATAGGGGGGTAGGTGTAGAAAAAGTTAAGACGCAACTTCGTAATTCTATTTTAATTAAAATTAATATTTCGTCCTTTACTTGCTTTAAACTTAATTATTTGGTGCATAAACTGCTAATTAGGTAGCACTTACATTGGTGAAACAATCCATGTAACACAAGCATTTAAAACTATACCACCTGCCAGCGTCTCACCAGTAATCATAGTCACTGTAAGTTCTACACACTGCACTATGTCAACTCAACTGGATGATATCCAATCGGCACAGAAGAACCTTGAGGAGTGCTTCTTTAAAAAGATGGGTGAGCTTGAGGCACAGATTCAATGTGCAGGACCCGCAAAGGATACTGTTGCAAAGATTGCTGAAGAGTTCCGGTCATTTCGTGAGCTTATGTTTGGTGTCTTGGGACTCCTCAGGAAGCAGATTATGGAGTGCTCTAGAGTGGTTGATGGATTGGAGACCAGATCTCGTCGAAAGGCTCTCATCTTCACTGGGTTTGCTGAAGCCGACAAGGAGGATTGCAAGACTCTTATATTTGATGTTCTGAAGAACAAACTAGCACTGCCTGACATCACTGCATCTTCCATCAAAGTGTGTCACAGACTTGGAACATCCACCAAAAGACCAACGACTAGCAGACCAATATTGGTAAGGTTTTCCAATGTTGATCTGAAATCCACTGTTTGGAAGGCTAAGTCTGCATTAAAGGGCTCCACAATCACAGTCAAGGAGTTCCTGACCAGGTCTAGGCAAACAGTATTCAGCAGGGCGCGCCTTCACTTCGGGATGCCGGCATTCTGGACTCAGGACGGGGTTATTGTCATCAGATCCCCCGATGGAACACGGCACAAGATTTGTTCCTTAGAGGAACTTAACCCCTTGTTGGTTAAGTATCCTAAAAAGACTGGAGAATCTTCTGCTGGAACTGGAGGCAAGCCTGATAGTGAAGTGCGTAAAATCTGAGTGTTTGCAACTTAGCAATGTTTATCAAACTTTTCTGTTTTTTTTTTGTGTTTGGGACGTCAATTCAGGTAATTATTTTATTTACAGTACATGTCCACCTGCTTACTATTTATTGTTTTCACTTCAAACCCACATAAATCACATTTTGTTGTTTTTGCTTATTGTTTGTGTTGGTTAAAAAATTGTGTTTTGTCATTAGTTGTCACTGTCACTTGTCAATCTGATAGTTTTTTGACGTCTCATTTACTTTTTTCATGATAGTGTGTTTCGTAAACTGCGTTCCGTTTCTGCTCAATAACTTTGTTATTTTTAGCTTGTTCATCATTTTTCATCTCATTTTTAATTTATTGTTTTTTATGTATTGCTGCTACTGTACAGTACTACATGGATCTTTTGACGCTTGTTTATCTTTGTCAATCGGAAAACAAAACGCTTTAGTTCCAATTTTGGACATGCTCCAAACGATCCATGTACGACTATGATGCTGGTGCTGCTGGTGGGTGGTGCACAGATAGTGGTGTTGCACGTAAAGCGAGAACAATTTAAGCTGTTAATTTATTTGCATATTTAGTAGTTATTTATATATATTTTATTTGTATTTTATGTTTTCTGATGATGATTCTTTTTACTCTGCCGTTGATTCCTCTAGGTCATCCATCAATGCTAGTTTCAGCTCTCTGACTGACACCCTTAGTGACTTTGTGCATCGGTGTTTCAGCCAGCAGAAAGGTCATTTGTTTAATGTCTGCCATATAAACGCGCAAAGTGTCCCAAGTCACCACAGTGATCTGCTGGACACCTTTACGAACGCCAATACCCATGCCTTTCTGGTTTCTGAGAGTTGGCTCAAACCTCATCTTCTCTCCACGACCTACTCTCTCCCAGGTTTTACTCTCATCCGCAATGATCGAGTTGGAAAGGGAGGGGGTGGTGTAGCTATCTATCTCCGTAGCGACTTCCCATTCAAAATCATTGCATCATCCCCCTCACAATATCATGCTTCCGCTGAGTACCTCTTCTTGGAGGTCTACGTCAAAGGCGTTAAGACCCTACTTGGGGTTGTCTATTGTCCACCCGCCGTTGACTATTTCTCCAACCTCGAATTGGCGCTGGAATCCGTAGGGTCGGAGTATGCACATAGCGTCATCATGGGCGATTTCAACACTGACCTTGCTCACCACTCCCCTCGATCCCGTAAACTCCATCATATCATTGAGTCCGTGAGTCTCCATATTCTTCCACTGCAACCTACCCATTTTAATGTCTCGGGTGATGACACTTGGCTCGACTTAATCCTTACATCTACACCCTCCCTTGTTTCCTCTCATGGTCAGTGCCCCGCTCCTGGATTTTCCCATCATGACCTCATTTACCTCTCCTATGTCCTAAAACCGCCTAAACCTGTCCCTAAAGTTCTGCACATGCGGTGTTTTGCACGCATGGATGTTGATAAGCTTCGTCAAGATGCGTCAGACCTCTGTTGGGAACACCTGGCAGCGGCGACAGCTGTAGACGAAAAATTAAACATTTTCAATCGGACGGTCCTTGCTCTCTACGACAAACACGCTCCTGTTAAGATTATTAAACTTCGGCGACCGCCTGCTCCTTGGATGACGACAGGGGTGCGTATGGCGATGAGGCGCAGGGATCGGGCCTTTCGTAAATTTAAGAAGGATCGCAGTGAAGAAAATCGGAACTTTTTCAAAGCTGCTAGAAACCGGTGTAATCAGATGATACGCAACGCTAAACGCCGCCATATTCTCGAGAACATATCTTCTTCTTCACCTGCTGATATCTGGAAGTTCCTTGGTACTCTTGGTATCGGCAGACCACGTCTCGTGGATTTTCCCAAAACCATTGGCCTTGATGATATCAACCGTCACTTCACAACCACGTGTCATTTGGATTCCCAAGTGTTATCCCAGACGGTTGATTTCATTACTGGCTTAAGTAGCCCCATCATAGAACCATTTCACTTCGCTCCGGTCACCTTGGACCAAATTAAAAAGATCATCCTTTCCATCAAATCCAAGGCTGTGGGCTATGACGACATCAGTCGTAGTATGGTTGTTTGGATCCTGGATAGCCTTCTCCCTCCGATTACCCACATCATGAACTTTTCTCTCGATTCCGGACAATTCCCATCCTTGTGGCGTATGGCCTATGTCCGCCCACTCCCTAAAATTTCAAATCCCTCCCTACCCAGTCACTTTCGCCCCATTTCCGTTCTCCCATTTCTGTCTAAAGTGCTCGAGGCCTGCGTTCACAAGCAGTTTACGGGGTTTGTTCACCGGAACAACCTTGTTAGCTCTTATCAGTCTGGTTTCAGGCCTGGGCACAGTACATCCTCCGCTCTCCTTAAAGTGACTGGTGACATTAGAGAAGCCATGGAGGATACCAAGGTTACCGTTTTGGTATTAATTGATTTCTCTAATGCTTTTAACGCCGTCAGTCACGATATACTTCTTACTATCCTCTCTCATCTTATGGTTTCGCCCGAGGCTCTGGAATGGTTCTCTTCTTATCTTCGGGGACGTCGGCAGTCGGTTCGCGTTGACGAGACTTCGTCGAGTTGGCGTGATCTGGATGCTGGTGTTCCGCAAGGCGGTATTCTTTCTCCATTATTATTTTCCATCTTCATTAATTTTATAACTCACTGTCTTCGGTGTTCGTATCATCTTTATGCTGATGATCTTCAACTTTATACATCTGGGCGGGTAGAAGGTTTATCAGACGCTATAGCAGATGTAAACCGAGATTTGGATGCAATCAAAAAGTGGTCTGATAGTTTTGGGGTGTCAGTAAACCCCTCAAAGTGTCAGGCCATTGTAATTGGAAGCTTGCGCATGATGGGTAGGGTGACGCTTAGCTCTCTTCCTCCACTTATTTTCAATGGTACCGTCATACCTATTACCCCTACGGTGAAAGATCTCGGTTTGCACCTTGACTCGACACTGAGCTGGCAACGCCAGGTCTCTGGTGTTAGTCAAAGAGTCAACGGTACTCTGCGATCCCTGTATCGTCTGAGGAACTTTTTGCCCGCTAAGACGAAAACCATGCTTGTGCAGACTTTGATTTTCCCTATCATCGACTATGGTGACGTGTGCTACTTCGATTTGAATGCGGTTTTGCTGGATAAGCTCGACAGACTGCTCAATAATTGTATCCGGTTCATTTTTAACCTTAGGAAATATGACCATGTATCGAGCTATAGGTCGGAGCTCAAATGGATGCCCATTCGCCAAAGAAGAAGTTTACTCGCTTTGACTACGCTCTTCTCCTTTCTCAATTCTCCTACACCTCCATCTTATCTTGTGTCTCATTTCCAATATCTATGTTCTTCTCACACTAAGAATCTGCGTTCTTCTAACAATCTTCTTTTACTTTGTCCTTCTCATACTTCTGACTTTGTTCATTCTTCTTTTCATATCCAGTCCATTCTTCTTTGGAATGCGCTTCCTCTCGATATCAGGACGGCCACTAGTCGGTATGCATTTAAGCGGAAATTGCAGAGGTATTTTCATAACGAATAGCGTAGAGTCATCAAAACATATTTTTCTCTTGATTATATATATATATTTATTTATATATAGGTATATATTATTATAGTAGATATGTATGCTTGTATGTGTATTATAAGTTTATAACCTATTTATGTACCTAGCTTATTTATAATATAATTTGTATTGTTTTTTTAATCATATTTCCTCTCAACCTAAGCACCTGCCATCTAATCCCTTCACCACCCTTGGTTGACTGGTAGAGAATGCCTAAGGCATTAAGTCCGCCTTTGTACCTTTTTTGTGTGCGAGAAGTTTAAATAAATAAATAAATTATAAAAATACAAAGAGACATTCTGAACAGCGCTAAACACATCTTTGGAGATCACAGTGAGTGTGACTCGTACTACTGCACTGAAGAGAGAAAAAATGAAACAAACCAAACACTCCAAGCAAAAACTCTGATGTTGAAACTGCAACGAAATTTCTCTCAGCTGGCTTATCACTCTCGAAGTCTGCTCCACGACTTTACCATAAACCGCGCAGAGCAGTTCAATATTATAGTAGCAAAGACTGTAGGTGGAAAACGCATAAATTTTTCCCTAAAAGATTCTTACTCCGTCCGTTATCATGCCGCAGTGGTTAGTTTTAACACAGGGAAACCTCAAATTACCCTGTATAAATCTGCCTACCAGAAAAGTCCAGGTCAATCTCTGAAACGTTTAGAGCAAAAGCGTTTTTCAATGAATCAAAATCGGAAACGCAAAGTACCTCGCCGAAAAATCAACTTTAGCGCAGGGCCCGTAAATAAAGTCGATTACAGAATTGCTTGTCAAAAGCCTGATATGAACCCAGACGATTTCAAGCAGGCACAGGTAGCTTTCCTAGAAAATTAAAAAAAACAGGCTTTAAAACGGCATGACATTGAAAGAGATACAATCCTTCAGGCTGAGAGTGCCTTGTGGCTCGAGCTGAGGAGATGTATTTTAACTGTGTTTTATTATATGTGCGTTCTTTCCGAAATAATTGATCCTATGTAACGTTGCACTTAGCAAGTTACAATTTAAAAGAGCTAAGTCTAAAAATCCTTAATAATAATAAACCTATGTACACTTAAAACTATACTATTTATACAAAACTTTCCAAAAATAACCTAACATCATATTAATAAGTGTTCACGCATATTGTTGACAATCTGCGTGTTGCCATCACTCAAACTCAAGGCGCTCTTTTATTTGGGTACCTACTTACGCACTGAGAGTCAAATCACGACGTCATCTTCGGACAGCCAATAAGAGGTCCTCAAGGAGGTCACCAAAGAAGCACCAATAGGAGCAGACCACGAAGACTTCCGAGTGCTCCTTCGCAGAAGGTTAAAACCGGTCGTTTTCTCTTCAAAACTAACACATTTAAATTGACCTTGCTCTGTATAACTTACATTCTAGAACCTTAAGCTCGGACGAGTCCCTATTGTACCTTACTAACTCGAAGTTGCAATAAATCATTTTATACTGGAGAAACCCAGGTTATCATTTAATCTCAACCGCTACCACAACTTGAAAGGGAAGACGCATAACGCATAAACAATAAGTAAACCTAACACTTAAATAAAACATTTAAAACTAAATAATATTATACGGAACCTTCGAGCGCTTATTAACTTAAAGGGTCTTCGTTCTATGCGCCCGCGCATCTCTAAAACGATCATTGCCGAGCGTCGCCGAGGAGTGAAGATTCGGTTGGGCCCGGTAAGGACGATGACCAGTCAAACTGAGAGTGCTGGTAGTGACGGCTGTGTCGCTTGCTCCGAAAGTACTAAAATAATTTTTGGTAATTACATCGCTAAATCCCTCTAGGGTAAGTTTCCATGAATTTTATTAGAAGTGCCAACTGTAAGGTGTTCCTAGAATCTTTTTAAACTAGTTTTCTGCTGTATTTCTTCCTATCTTCCTACCTGGGACACTGTGACCTTTTGACCTACGAAACGTGGGTTCGACAGCTTGCTTACGCTTCCGTTTCTGTCTGGACTTCCAGGATTCTAGTCTACCCTTCAACCCTTTCGCCACATCGTGGTTCCGGCGTCAAAGAGAACGCTTGTTGAAGACACACTGCTGCAGCGTGACTCACGTCTACCCTACGTTGAGACAAATTATACAATACAGAACCTGGACCTGGAGCCATCAGTTGCTGGCAAAGTTGAGGCAGGACCTTCACCACCCAGGAGACGGTTCAGGCCAGTGTTCCTACCCATTAACTACCTACTACCTCTGCAACCAAGTTGAGACGGCCACGGAGTTTTTATGGCAATAAATAATAGGTGTACATTACAATTGAACTCTTATTATTTACCGACCCCTACTAATCTACCTGCTGACAACCCTCCTAAAGGAAAGTGTCACACCTAGAAAAAGCCGATCAATGCCATTGAGGGAAACTATTTTATAATTTATACACTTTTTTTTAAATATTAAATGATTCACTAAACATAACATGACAACCATTTATTTAATATCCCACCTACTCATCCAACACATAAAAAATAAAAAAGCTATTTCTAACCAACTGGAACTAGTCACCAACGCTTGAGTAATCTAAATTACTAATAATTTTTTTCTTATATATATAACTTAATTTTGTGTGTAGAGAGATTTCAGATTTGTCATGACTCAAATATGACAATAAATTGAAAATTCCAATTATGAAATTTTGCTAATACAATTATTGTTCTAAAGCGAACGGATCAAAGTGAGTGAGTCTGACTATAAACAGAGCGATCGCGCCAACTCTACGCACACAGCTACACACGCTTCTGTGTGAGTGAAATTCGCAAAAATTACCTAAACTTGACGATCCGCTCTAAGCGTAAACGCTCTTAATTAGTGCAAGGTAATAAAATAAAACTATCTTTATAAACTGAACAGACAGTTGTGCTGCTGCGGAGTTTGTTGCCTACCTTACTGCCTTATTGTAATTTTGACATCCGAAAAGTGCTGATTCTCAGCCTAGTTTGAATAAAAGACATTATTTTTTATGAATATAACTTTTATTACCCTATCATCATACTTCACGCCTTCTTCCCATGGAGGTACGCAAAAATTACCGAACGCCACCTGCTACGATCCTTACATAATCTTTTTGTCTCGTTTACGTTCATAAATCTGGTCATACACGCACGCCGGTTGCGTAGTACTACGCTCAGTATTCACACCGCAGTCACCACACATGCTTCGCAAGCAACGCATTTTTTTTTTTTTTACTTATTAAAATCCACAAATATCGTAACAGGCGGCGTTTTTTTAAATACACGCCACCTAGTGGTCTATTCTTGGAAGTACTCGCATACGTCTGTGTGTGTAAACGAGCTGTATTCAATACCAGATTTTTAAAACCGGTGATGGTGTCGAATTGGGTAGATTTTGAGGCAATGTTATGACCTAATTCAATAAAGTGTAAGGTCCGATAAGCGCTTGGACTACTCCTACGACTTACTAATGTGCCAATTACACATAAAACAAAATAAACTAAAAAATGTTGACTTCAGCGCCATCTAGCGGGAATATGTCCGAGAGCAGACCGTATGTTTCACCTTAAGTCTTTGCTGTAACAATGAAAAGTTGTCAAATGCTTCTTCACATTCACAACACCACAGCCATATCCTACATATATCGGATGGGAGGCATACAATATCCACATCAATCTAGGAATATTATTGTGTATGCATGCGTGCAGCCGATGCGGAAATACGTAGAATTCATCTAGTTGTTGAGTGGGAATTGAGTAACTCAGTTTTTTAAAATATAACCAACTCGTTTGGTTTTCCTGACGAAGACATTTTTGCATTTTTCCATGCCCTCCTTTTTCAATGGTCGTAAAAACACTACGAAGACTTTGTTAAAGACAAAGCTATTGGTAATTGTAGGACTCCTTTTTGTCCACCCAATATTGGTACCCTCTATTCAGGAAATTGCTTGTATAAATTTGTTTTATATTTTGATCCGAATAAATAAACTATTTTATCACCTTCCAGCAACAACGATAGTTACCCTGGCTGCCGATCTCTTATTCCAGACTCGTTGCTGAGAAGAAATGTTCCATCACCTGCAAATGGTATTATGCTTGCTTTCCTCTCCAGTACAACGTTAAAACATTACGACACCTGTCGAAAGAAATGGTATAATTTTTGTTTATCAAAAAATATTGTCATTTTCGAGGCATCTACTACACTTTAACCAAAATTCATATAAATAACATTCAGTCATGCTGATAAGATCACTATTAAAATACCTGATATTATATAAAACCATCCAAGATAGGAACCGTGCAACCAAATCTTATTTTACCATTTTTCCGAGAAAAAACAGAATCTGTCCAGTCCTGACCCTTTTAGGTTACACAGAATTGACTAATTCACTTCATGGTAATATAGATAGCCTATTAATCGGTGTGAGGAAACCACATAAATTAGTTTTGGCACAAACATTGAGGCGGTGGGTTAAGACTACGCTAGGAGAGTGTGGTATAGATATAGCGCATAGCACACGCCACGCTGCAACATCAAATTACCTTAGAAACAATTAGTAAAACCGCGGGATAGAGCGGTTCGTCTCAGGTTTTTATGAAAATCCATAATGGTTTACAAATTACAGAGGAAGATGATTTTTTTGCAAGATCAGTACTAAACAATTGTAATAACAATTAAGTAAGTTATTATTACTAAGCTTCGTTATAATTTTAGTATTTATGTTACTCATCACTTTTGCCGAAAGACGTCCACTTAAGCTTTTACGTTAGTTAAGTTCTTTTCAACAAAGCTTATTAAAAATCGATTGTAAGCTGAATGATTTATTTAATTGATTAATGTCTTAAACGAAAGTGTATTATTTTATTATAAATAATCAACATTTATGATTCTTCATCAATCATAATATGTAATGATAAAAATGTGTTACATTGTTACCCAAAGTGTTCATTGATATTTCAGTAGCTCTCAAATTCTACATTGTGTTTATGCTAATCTCGAGGACGAAGCTGAGTATAATTTATGATTAAACGAACTTACCTGTACGTGAAGTTCGTTCATAATTATACGATGGCTTCGTCCGAAGAGATTAGCAACCCACCCTCCCTTATGGGTCATACACATATGGGCGTTCGGATAAAATAACTTAAAAATTTACGACAGTAACTGAAGACTTTTGTTTTTTTGTTAAATCATTGTTACTTTTCTGTTTACTCATAATATTTCAAGCTATGAATTGATATTATTTTATTAAAAAAAAAAAAAAATGTTTCAAAAGTCTCTTCGTGTGGACTGTTCAGATTCGGGGTATGAGTGTTTGTATAGATGTAGTTATTTATTTTGTACATGTTTATCAAAACATCAGTGTCGCATTTACGTGATATATAATGAATATTGTTATTATTAGAAAGTTGTTACTAATTGCACAAGTTTTTTTTTTATTATTTCCAATAAACATGCTGTTATACGGATTTAGGTATTTTTGGTGGACCTAAAAATCAACCAAATTTTAATTTCTACTAAAGCTACCATGTTTCGAATATTTTTTAAATTGACAACACTGGATAGCCGCCATTTGTTGGAGTCCTTGTCAGTACAGCTACGTGTCATTTTCTAATTTACGAAGTTTTAAAATAAAATTAAGTGTTTTTGTCAAAGTTCAGTGCGTCTTTCCTGCTTGGTTTGTAATTTGGTAAGTTATTATTTTATATTTTAGTAAATATTGCGTCGATGTGCCTTTTGAGGAGTATTTTCAAAGTTTCTTTTGTTGTTTTTCTAACCTTAAAAATAAAATGGCTGCTTTGATTTTAGTTTGAAATATCTCTCCTGTGGACATCTTTCCTGTGAACATAAATGTCCACAGGAAAGATGCATGTCCACAAAAAATAACATTTTAACGGTTTTCTATGCTAAAAAAGCTACAATGTTGATCAAACAAATGGGCAAGCTGAGATAGCATGATTTAAATACTGCATTATTGGTATCGGCACCCGAAAAAGTAGCTTGACTTTTTTTTTGCAAAATGTGGGTTGCTTAGCATGGTTGGGTTTGTTTCAGGTACAGTAGCCCCCACTAATGGTGCCCCAATCTCAAAAAGCAATAGATTGACACTTCGCTTTAACTTACGACCTTCTTATAATAAGCAATTTCTATAGGCTATAATACTATAGACACACACACACTCTCATACGTTTACAAATGAATGTATTTCCTAAATTCAACCGTTAAAGCAAATGGCATGATAGCTGAGCGGTTACCGCACTTGATTATTGCGGTTGAGCGCAGCGAGTCGCGGTTTCGAATCCCACTCGCTGTGTGATAGTCTTTTTATTGTTTTAAAAATCACTTTTGAGTATAGTTTCTTGTTCTGTTCGTCGTATTCACTAAACTCGTAAAACTTTATCATTATACCCACAGAAACCTAAATAAATTTAAATGATTTACGACTCATTCACCGCGACTTATAGAACGGTGTTGGTTGATATTGTGTGCTAGTGACGTGTGTTTCATCTATTAGCGTTCTTCTAATTCATTTTAAAATGGAAGCAAATTTAAATATAGAAATGAAAGCGAATATTATTGCGCTGCATAAAAGTGGACTTAATACCTATATCACAAATACCTATGTGATGAAACCGGACTGAGTGTGAGTATTATGATTTAAATATTTTATTAAACATTTATTTAATTAAAGTATAACTGCTGATCCTTGTAGTTATTTTAAAACGTTTTATAAATATCATAATGTCTAAATCGTGGTCTAAATAGAATAAAAATATAAAATTTCGATGTAAATTTATTTCCTAGATTATAGAACGATGAAAATAACATTATACTTAATATTTATGTGAAATTGCCCTTTTAAATAATTTTGTTTCTAAATAGTAGGTAATACATAAAGTGTGTATTTTGCTTAGTAGCCTAACATTACCCCTTTTTTGTTTTAGTGAAATACTGTGAGTCGGTGGGTGAAAAGCAAAGTGGAAGACCCCAGCTCCTATAACAGGCACACGTTCAGCGAATTTGAAACAAGTGGTTTCAAAACGACAAGACATTTTGCCGAATTATTCGACACATCTTTACGAACCGTGCGCCGTGCACTCAACGCAGAAGGCCAGCTCGAGAATCTGCTCAAAAAACATAGTTAACGGAAAAAACATTAACATTAAGTTATAAATTACAAATATTTATTTATTTTAGTAATATTCAAATAATATTTTGTCTTATCCGTAATCTCGATTATTTTGAGGTTTAGTTTCAATCTTCTTTTCGGAATGAAAATGAACACTTAAGCTATAACCTCTTTAAGTCCTATTAAATACGATTTGTTAACTTTGAGGTTTGAGTTAGAACGAACTCACTCGCAGTATAATAAAAGTAGTACTACTGAGTCATTTAATTGTATTGTGACAACTTGTCTGCATTTGTTACTTTTACGTGGGTAGATTTTTGTAGAATATTGTGATTTATTTAGAGTACCGACACACAGTAGTAATCAGCACAATATTATTATATTACTAAGATACAATAGCCTGATTATCATAGTTCACCAACTAGCTTATTTACTTCAATAAATTGTTCTTTATGAGAAAATAAACTGTTTTAACAAGAAGTTATTATTAGTTAGGTATTTTTATACATTCTTCATGAAGTTATAACGAATAAACATTTTGTAATCATTTATTATTGGTAAACCTTTATTTTACTCCCTCCCATTGGGGAGGCCTGTGTCCCAGCAGTGGGAACGTTTATAGGCTGAGTATGTAAACCTTTATTTAAATAACAATACGAGTAATAATAAAAAAATGTTACATTATTATTCTGGTATATTAATAAATCGAATAATAAAAGAACAGATGAAGATGATTGTTAAAAAGAAAAATTAAAGCTTCATCGCGAGATTTGAACACAGACCTATGAGTTTCTTAATCCAAGACGATACGCTGCACGCTACCGGAACTCAAAAAAAGTAAATTTTAGCAATGGTATGAACCGACCAAGGTCATGTCTGTCGTCGCCGACGGTATGTATAAAATACATAGATTAACGCCAGTGTGTGAGTGGAGCGGTGAGTTTTGTGTTAATACATCACTTATACACACAGCTGTAGGTACGGCCCGGACCGCCACTTCATAGCAATATAGCCCTTAGTATGCGACTGCATTAGTGAATCTTGATAGTACAATGCCTCGATCCAGTAGGTCTAGAACCCAATTAACTGACGAAGAGAAGAAAATTCGTCGTCGGGAACAGAAAAAACTTAGCATGCGAAGAGCTTAGAGCTAAATTAGATGGTACTGCCATAGAAGAAAGACGTAGAAAAGATCGCGAAATATATCATCTAAAGAAACAAAATGGGTTATTGAAGACGATTAAAGATTTTACACCGAGACAGCAGCGACAGATGCGAAAAATGTGGCGTGAAAAAGCCAAGCTAAGACGTGAAAGAGATCGACTGAGAAAACAAACGGAAGAAATAGTACGCGTGAATACACCGCTTTCTTCTCCCAGTTCTTCTCGCTCATCACACTCACGTGTAGAGGTGGGTAAAGCAATACGATTACGAAATCGCCGGATATTGAAGGCTCAAAATCAATTTTTAATAGATAGATTAAATATTTTAGAACAGAAGTTCTCTAAATATAGGATGCGAATAATAAGATTAAAAAAAAGTAAAACACAGGAGATTATCATAAATATTGGCTTAAGAAAAAGGATACATGAATTTTTAATCAATGATGAAAATAGCAGACTAACAGCTGGTAAAAAGGAAACGATCACACGCAGAAAACTCAAAAAGCAAATACGTCTTCTAAATGATAAAAATTTAACAGTATGACTGGTTTGAATGTCTCATACGAAACATTCCACCGACATCGTCCATTCTGGGTAATGTTCCCTAAAGCCGCGTCAAGAAATACTTGCCTGTGTGCCGTTCATACGAATAATGATTATATTGTGCAAGCCTTACACCAAAATAAGATATTAAATCATAATTCTGCCACCGATTTAGCTAAATCTCTTTGCTGTAATAATGCTTTCAGTGTTCCTTGCTTGGAACGGAAATGTTCACAATGTTCTGAGAGAGTTCCAAAGTACACTTTGTTAAATAGCAACGATACAATCATTTACCAAAGATGGGTAACTAAGAATTGTACTGTAATAATTAAAGGCAATGAGAAGATTTGCAAGAAAACTGTGAAAGAAAGTGTAAAGACATCGCATCAATTGCTTGTTAATATTTTAAATAAAAACCTACCTATATTCATGCAGCATCTTGCCAACATTACCAATCAGTATAACGCTATAAAATTCATAAAACAAAGTCTTTCGCCATCTGAGGGGTCGAGCCTGGGAAAGAAAACATCCCAAAAAACAAAAGCCGTAAAGCGAGCGTGGGATAGCCTACCATCCCAAGATTTGGAATACTTTTAAATTAAGCCTTATTTCTTTAAAACTAATGGTTAGTTCGTCTTGGCAACACTTCAACGTTGTTCACTATGAAGTACGCCACATTTTAAAATACAATAACACTGCAGCCATTCGCTCAAAATTTTCAAAATAAATTTTTCGTTCTGTCAGTTCTTTGTTCGCGTCAACGTCGTTGTCGGTGGATTTAGTCCAGATTTGATCGTGGTGTTTTAATTGTTCTAGCCTTCTAGAATATTGAGTGTTTGTGTTGTGTGTGGTATCCAGCTCTCGAAGAAAATAATTATTGAATAAAATCAAGTCGGGTAAGTCAGTAAATACATAATTTCTGTAAAATTCCGCCGTCAGTCTGGTTCGAAAAATGCTAGTTGAAAAATGCTAGTTGAAAATGTTTTGTTGTTTTTTTTGGTCTAATTACGTTGATTTCTTCTATGTTTCCTTCAAATCATCGAACAATGATTATTTAAATGATTATTTTGTCCACTAAATACGAAAATATTACAATTTTACTTCAAAATAAAAATAAATAAACACACGTTCGACTCAAGTGGCCCGCCATCTTGCAAATCTTGCGATCGGATGCAGAAAGGCTGGGTTACACGACGTGGTGAATTTATTCCTCGGAATTTTTAGATCCGGATTTTTGTAATTTTATAAAATTCGTTATTTATAGAAATACAACGCATAACTTCATCATTTTTGCGTTATGGCTGCGTGAGAGGGACTTGTTACTTGTGCAGTTCTTTTGAAAAGTAAAAAATTACATTTCAATGTGAGATATCAAAAGTTATAATATACTTGAAAATTTAACTTGCAAGATATAATACCTACTAATGTACTTTGCGCAGTACATACAATGTTATCAGAGCTTTTTGTTTATTGCTGTCGGCAACTCTTGGAACTGCAGTAAAAATACATACTTTCATTGTCTCAGTCTATACCATTGTTATTTAGTCGGAACGTCTGATAATCCGGTTAAACAATAGGATGACTTAAAACTAAGAACGTATTTTATGCCGCCTTTCTATGGAAGGGCCATAAAGTACGTTCACGGAATATTACAAAATATTTTTAAGGCGCATTATTTTATTACCATGTTATCTCAAATTGTTTGCAGGTGTTCCTGGTAGGATTTTTTTTGAATACCTACTTTTAATATTCATTTTTAACCGACTTCAAAAAGAAGGAGGTTATCAATTCACACTTATATTTTTTTATGTATGTTTAGGCATAACTCCGTCGTATATAGACGGATTTGCAAAATTCTTTTTTTGTTTGAAAGGAGTTTATTCCGAAATGGTCCCATTAAAATTTCATATAGATCTGATGATGCGTTTCGGAGACAGACAAAGGAACTCTTCAAAAAATTACAGCAAATCAACCGCGAATGCTGCTATCGCATAAATATGCATTGTTTTGACTCCAAGAATAGGGTAGGTAGGTAACTAAAAAGTAAAAATTATTTATCACACCTCTGATTTTTTATTTGATCGTAAATATAACGAGATTTTAAGAACAAGGTATCTTTACAATGTCCGAGGCATGTCCTGCAGTTTTCTTATTTATATTTTTGTCCCAATTAAGATGTTGGTCCCATGAAGAAAGTTGTTGTTGCTGTTCGTGTTTTACGTTCCATGTTTATTACGCAGAATGGATGCTTCAAATCTTCCACCACCTACCGGTCATGGGCACGCTCGTGGTACCCGAGGGCGTCCTCGTGGTACTCGTGGTACTCGAGGTCGTGGTCGTGGTACCCGAGCTTCTGCTCGTGGCATCGGAGGTGGTGCAAGTAATCGTGGCACTCGTGGCGCCCTGGGTGGTGGTCGTGGCCGTGCACCCGCGATTTTGCCTGGCGTGGAACTGTATGTTGCATTTTGCCATTAATTACACTAAATAATTTATTGTTGTCTATCGTCAAGGAGTTTTCTAAACTTTTGTTACTTTTTTAGCCAGCCAGTGCAAGAAAATCCGGTTGCGGACGTTCAGCCCTCAACATATTATGTATACTATTCAAAATTTGTCTTGACAACCAGATGGTTATTTTTAAGTATTATTATTTTTCTTTTAGATCCACGTTAGCTGACGAGCTAAAGAAGGTGCGGGGGACGAAGATCGCTGACAAAAAGAATTTTAACCTTTTGTCAGCGGATCTGAAGTCTAAGCTGCTTGCTCTGCGGGAGCAGAAGCAAGTAGCTAGATGTTTACTGCCTGATGTTCCGGAGAGGAAGCAAAAAAGGTTCGTGTATTTTTTTTCACATTATCTTGTGACAAATTGACTTGTATTGTCTTATTTTCAAATATTTTACAGAAAAGTGTCTCCCACTCGGACGCCGTGTCCCTTAGTGGCTGGTACACCACTTGTTCCGCCTGCTAGTAAATTAAGACCTTGGGAAGTCCCTTCTTCCAGCACAGGTTTGTTGTTTTAACTTTTAACTGTGGCTTGCACATTATTATTGACTTACTCATTACATCGTGTGTTCTTTTTAGGCGAAGACGAACCGAGACCCCTGCAGTCAACCAGCACCAGCACTGCTTGGGTCGACAACGCAGGAGAACCCGTGCCCTCAACTAGCACTGGTTTGTTGTTTTTACTTTTAATTGTGGCTTGCACATTATTATTGACTTACTCATAACTCATCGTGTGCTCTTTTTAGGTTCGACCGGCTATTTCCACGGGCCAGCACGTGCATATGAAGGAGAAACGGAGGAGGCTGTAACGCCTCCCACAAAAAGGTTTGTTCTTAAGTATATGGTAATAAGACATAGCTAAAGTCTTAGTCGATGTTGATATTTATGAAAATGTTATTTTTACAGAAGGCGTAAATTATTATTTTCGCCATCTGCAGGGATTCCTCTGGTGAGCGAATTCCCTGCGGATGTCATCGATGCCGACATCCAGCTTGTAGGATTTACCCCCAGTGAGTTCATTAAATAAGTAAAAGTACGAATGAAAACTTGAAACGAAATGTTTTTATTCTAAAATTAACCAACAACTTTTTAATTTGCAGCATCTAGTACCGGCCAATCGGTGCATTCGCTCTCGCCGGCGGGATCCCCATCCTCAGTCACACGTGAGTGTTATTTTTTCACTTTTTGCTAACATATTAGCATGCGTATAATTTTGTAAGTATGTGGTTTTATTTCAGTATACGATGATATTGAGGAAACCCTTGCTGAGTGGGAGCGAAATGTCGGGGTAAATCCTGGCAGCGACGTCGAGGAAGACCCGGTGGACGCCGATGAAGAGACCGTGGTGTCCCGGGTAAGAAATGATGCAGAGTACCCTGTCGATATGGTCGACCTGTCTCCTCAGCAGCTGCAGCAGCTGCACGCGATAGATGCCAACGACGACACTGCTCTGAGGGAGTTGGTAGGTAGCACGGACGCACTATACTTCCCTTGGAGCAGTGATCCAAATATTTTTACAGGCGAGCGGGAGCAATTTACTGGTCCATCCGGGCCAACTTTTGCAACTGAGGGTATGACACCACTCGAAATTTTTGAAAGGATTTGGGACGAATCCATAATAAATCTTATCGTTGCTGAAACGAATCGTTATGCCAAGCAAATGATAAGTGCAACCTTGTCCAGATACTCCAGACTTAAACGCTGGCAAGACGTTACCAGCTCGGATTTCTGGACATTTTTAGCTACTGTGATGTTGCAGAGTTTCGTCTCAAATCCGGTCGAAAAGGAGTACTGGTACCCTCAGTTGCATTACATGCGGATTGGGAACTTTCAGGACATCATGTCCCACGATAAATTTTCTTTGATAAAAAGGTGCCTCCACTTTGTGGACAATACCTCCATCGAACCCACAGGTTCCAAAGACGGGAACAGACTACAAAAAATATCGCCAGTTCTGGACCACCTTAACAGCAAATTTAGCAGTTTATACCTACCCGAGCAGAACATTGCCATAGACGAGTCCCTACTGCTGTGGAAAGGGAGGCTGAACTTTTCTCAGCTCATCGCCACCAAAGCTGCTCGGGTAGGTATAAAAAGCTACGAGTTGTGTGAGTCCAGAACTGGGTATCTGTGGAAGATGGAGGTATATGCTGGAAAGGGGGGGCAGCATTTATCGGAGGGACATGATGTCGAAAGACCCAACGAACCTGAGGGGGCCACATCCCAAATTGTTTTAAGACTTGTTCGCCCGCTTTTAAATAAAGGCCATACACTAATTATGGATAACTTTTACAATTCGCCACTTTTGTCGCGAACGTTAAAATCCCAAAAAACGGATACTATAGGGACCCTCAGACTCAATCGAGAATTTGTGCCCGATAGTCTCAAGACTAAAACAAAGACAAATATGCGCCAAGGCGAGATTGCCTACAGTCAGACCCAGGACTTATCGATTGTTGTTTGGAGGGACTCGAACTTGTTCTCACTGATTTCTACGTATCATAAAGTAGAAATCGGTGGGGCTGAGAAATACGGGTCCTACAAATACAAACCGAAAGTAGTCCTGGACTACAATCTTTCCATGGGGGGTGTCGATAAGAAAGATCAGCTTATACAGGCATTCCCCGTGGAAAGAATTAGGAACAGTGTCTGGTACAAGAAACTGTTTCGCAGGCTATTGAACATATCAATACACAACGCACACATAATTTTCACACACCATACAAAAATGCGACAGCGGCAATTCCGAACTATATTAGCGGACCAAATAATAAAAAAATATAAACCCCAGGCAAAACTCCCTGTGCCGGCAAAGGTGCCTATAACTGGCCATTTCCCTATACAGACTGCAGACAAAAGAATGCGGTGCAAAGTCTACGCAATAGACAAAAAGGAGAGTCGCACTACCTGGGCGTGTGAAGCATGCCAGGTAAGTCTATGCGTTAAAGACTGCTTTAAGAAGTATCACACTTCTTATAGCAGTCAATAATGCACTCAAAAAGTATCACATTTCTTAAGAGCCACATATTTACGGTCCGTCGGCAGTCTGCCGGCAGGCGGTCCACTCATAAATACTGGACTGCCAGTTTTTACGCCTGCTGGCGAACTGCCGGCGGATTTTAAATGTATGGAGCCCTTAAGAAATGTGATACTTTTTGAGATCAGACGAGCGGCACAGGGGTAACCTGGAGGAGGCCTATGTCCAGCAGTGGACGTCTTTCGGCTGAAACGATGATGTGAGGGTGTTGGTGTGTGTGTAGTTGTTGTTTTGATTTTTGTTCAATAGCCTTCGAAACAGTTTTTGGGGGACTATCTGTAATAAATGACTTGGCAGTTTGGGGGTCTCTCTGGGTCTGT
Source organism: Polymixis flavicincta (assembly GCA_949987655.1). NCBI lineage: Eukaryota > Metazoa > Arthropoda > Insecta > Lepidoptera > Noctuidae > Polymixis > Polymixis flavicincta. Next base: position 7,925,228 of record OX465188.1, on the reverse strand, counting down.
CTTATGTAATTTTGACGTTAGTGTTGATTCTCGGCCTAGTTCGAAAGCTATCCATATTTAGTGTATATGAGGTCTATCTAGTCATACAGGAAATATCTGAAGAGGTTATTGTTCTCCTCATTATGAACATCTTTTACTATAGGACAAAACATGAAATCGCAAAAAAATATAATGTGCTGTTCCGTACATTTTGACGAGCTGTGCTAACATAAATGTAGGGAACAGCTGATTTTTTTTCGTGGTTTCAGGTTTTGTCCCATAGTAAAAGTTGTTCGGAATGATGAATACAATTACCCCTTAAAACATTTCGTGTATGAATAGATAGACCTTGTCCCTCCCTCCCGTTCGCCACCTTCCAGTTTTTAAGTGTTATTTGTGTATTGCACAACATTGTTGTGTTTTTTTTTACTATTTTGTGTTTTTGTGTATTGCACACCATTATGTTGTTTTTTATTGTTTTTGTGTTTTCTATTTTTTGTGTATTTGCATACCATTATGTTGTTTTTTTATTTTTTTTACTATTTTGTGTTTTTATTTTTGTGTATTTGCACACATTATGTTGTGTTTTTTATTTTTTTACTATTTCGTGTTTTTATTTTTTGTGTATTTACACACCATTATGTAATGTGTTGTAATGAAATTTTCACTGTTTCATAAGTTGAAGTAAATGTAAGCCGATAAAAAAATCCGATTAACAATTTCGGAGTAATGCGTGGGCAAACAAACATACATACATACTCCTATAAAAATGTTGTATATTTGTTTGGAAGCCCCTAATACATTATTAGGGGCTTCCATGGCAACATGTGAATATACAGCGTGGAGAGGACTATATGACCTTAAATCAAACTTCGTATAAGTCATTATATTCCCAACCTGCACACAAAAAATCAATCAAATATTGTCCAGTAGTTTAGCCACAGGACATTATTTTTCATTTTAAGCATTTTCTACATGATGTATAGTTAACAGGAGAGCACGCGACAGGTAAACGACCCCCAGAAGCAACGGTATTAGCCCACACGTTGCCAGCTCGCTAGGTACTGGAAAAACCCGCCGAATTTTTGCCGGTGCGCTATTGGTTCGTTCTCAAAATACCATCGCACACAAAAGTGTTTAATTCCGAAATGGTTTTGCATAGAAAATTGAGAAAAATGAATTATGACGTATTATTTTATGAAGAGGCTGATAATAATTTAGTTCATAATTAAGAATAATGTATGAAACGGACCGTATTGGCAAAAAAATGTTCCAAGTCTACAGTGAGAGGAATTGTAAAAAGTTCAAAAGATTTGGAACTTTTTACTGTCTTCCGAACTCCCGGAAAAATAAAAGAATAAAAAAAAAACCAATAACAGACATTGACAGCTTTGGCAAGGGTGTTATAAAAAGAATCATCCACATTTTCCACGTCACTGAAAGATAATTGCCTACCAGAAGAATACCATAGACAGGTTGCAAAGGAAGTTACAGAATGACCAACATTTCCTTCCTACCAATAACCGAAGTAGCAAGCGAAAGGCTAGTTTAAAAATAAAATAATAGGCCTAGTACTTTCGTGCGCGAATGTACAATCGACAAACTTTAACCATGCTCACTTAAGAAAATATTTCTGTGGCACCGGTTCTAGTGACAAACCACACCCCTTCCTGGTTTCGCCCAATTAGAAACAACATGTATTTGTGTGAGTGTATTCACACAAATCCATATTGTCTGTTGAATGCATGACGTATAGAGACGCAAACCAATGTCCATTTTTTTAGTCGCAATAAAGGTGTCGTCAACAAAGCACGCATTTCGTTCCCACAAAAATCCATACAAACAATTTTCAACCTTACTCCCATCAAAACATGGTCGAAATCGAGCCGGATTACAGTGCACCGTACTGAGCGTCGAGAACAAAAGACATTGCATTCCTTAGATAAGAAGCGAGCCCGGACCGTCATTAGCAGTGTTTGAGGGTTTTTTGTGCAAGTTATTTACAATAATAGTACAAAAGGATTCTACACATCGTAACATCACGTTATTTTGAAGAATAACACGTTTTTTTGTTGTTTACAAAAAATGTCTCAGTTAGAACAATTACTAGGAGTATTAGAAGAAGTAGCGAAGACATTACAAAAAACACAAATACGTAAACATAAGGAAGGTGTGCTAAAATTATAAAATAATAAAACTTTTTAATTTCATTAGAATTGCCCGTGCTTAAAGTCTGTCATTATGACACTATTTTTGATTTATTAATAATAAGTTTACGATATGAGTGTAGATAAATACAAGTTGATGATAATTTTTGTGTAATTTTTTATATTAATTTCTGGGTGAATCTTTAAAATTTCCTTTTGAAATCTTGAAACACTCTATTAAAAATAAATAAGTTCAACTAAATTAAATTGCTTCTTTTCCACAACTACAAATCCTTAAAATTGTTCTTAAATTTTAACACATTTTGTATGATTTCACACGAAGATTGCAGACGACAGTTTCGCTTTAAACAATTAAATGTTTTACTAAAATGTTTTAATATACAGATACGGTTTAAAAATCAAACCATAAGAAATCTTTAATCCTGAACAGCTTATTATTAAATGAACACGAACTGAAAAATATATATTTCACTAATGGCTAATATTTCTTTTTTTTTTATCCTTTCACTCTACTATTTCTGTTATATTTCAGAAATTAAGGAAAATTTCTTATTGAAAATTATAGTTCAGTTTAATTACTTGTTATGCTTCCGAATTTTAAAGTGGCCTATGAACTGAGTTATTGTTATATTTGTCAAAATATACTTGTCGTACGCAATGCGGGCAACGCGCTTGTCTCGTTGATTATAGCATGGTTTGTCAACCTTTTATTAAAAGACGGCCCACTCATAAACTCCAATCTTAACGTACTGCCTTTTGCAAGCCTTTTGTGAACCACCCAACGGTAAGCATCCTGCAAAGCATGCCCCGGACATTGGAAAGATACCTTGTTAGTGTAATCTCGTTTATTTATGATCAGTGGCGGCTGGTAGGTCATGGAACTGGTGGTGAACTTTACTAGCTCACTAAATATTAGGGGTAATAAGTAAATAAATAGAATTTATTTATTTCAGATAGGTAAGTAATTTAAATCTAGACGAATAAAAAATAAACAATAGTATTCAATTCCACGTAAACTAAACTTCGCAGTGACAATAATGAGTCGGTCATTCATTATGGCCGGCATGCAAACTTTGCCAAACCTCGGGCGCTCTCGCTAATCGACGTGACGTTCGGTAATATTCGACAAACTTCGGTTCCCCGTGCGGCGCACGAGAATCGACAAATTACTCCATAACGCTCCATACAGTTATGTCAACTATCTTCTGTCTCACGCGCTAGGCGTTTTAGCTCGGATCTCATAGAAATGTATGAGCATTCACTGTAGATCTTCTGTACCGCGAAAATGAGTCTTAATAGTTTAGCAAAGAGCTTATATTGTTTCCTCAGGTTTGTTAATATTACGTAGACCACAACCAGTGGCCACAATGTGATTATTAAACATTGTGTGATTCTTTCTACATCTATTAAAATCTGGTAATTCAGCGCACGAGTGCAGTAAGGGGACAGCCGCCTGTTTATAATAATAAATAATAATAATATATTTTTTATTTCGGAAAAGAAATCCATAGAGTGTTAGTAACATAATATGAAAACAACTTATTATCTAGTGTTAGTACCAATCAACCTCTGCACAAACTGCTGTTATGATTAAATAAAAAATCAAAGGTGTGATAAATAAATGGATAAAACGAATATTAGAACTATTCAAAGTATTCAAAATATACATACCTATAAGAAACACCTGCAAAACATTCGAGATAGGTAACATGGTAATAAAATAGTAGGCATACCTTAAAATTCTTGGTAATATTTCGCGAACGTATTTTATGGTCCTTCAATAGAAGGGCCATAAAGTATGTTTTTAAGCCATTCTATTGTTAAACCGGATTTTCAGAAGTTCCCACTAAATAACAATGGTATAGATAATGAACGTATTATTATTGCAGTTGCAAGAGTTCCGACAACAGTAAACAAAAATCTCTGATAACATTGTATGAATTGCGCAAAGTATACCTATTTGTGTTATTCCAATCATAATATAGAGCAATAAAATAAAAAGATAATAACAAATGTTGCAAATTTCCAACAAAATATCTAACTTGCTTCGTTTTTGTATATTTTCAAGTTTATAACACATTGTAATGAAGATTTTTACTTTTCAATAGAACTGCGCAAGTAACAAGTCCCTCTTACGCCCGCGCCGCGCCGATAATTCAGGTTTTTTTTAATGGCATTAATAAGTTGACCTTGAAAGGCTGTAACTTCTTAACCGGAATTTACAGAAATGACAATAATTATTAACATTTTATAACTTTATGCAGTGCCAGTCAACGTGCCTAGCGCGTCCGCTGCGTTTTGTATGGCGGCGGTATCGCATAACCATTGGACATCATGAAAATTGGGAAGGCAGTGAAAGTGTTCATATATAACAAAACTTTTAGACCTGACGGAACATTATTATATCGGAGAGAGGAAAATATTAAAGTTGATAGAATAGATATAAATTGTTGTTTGACATTTTTATTCCAAATTATTGATAAATAATCTATCTATACTAATAATAAAGAGGAAAGATTTGATTGTTGGTTTGTTTGCATTGAATAGGCTCCGAAACTACTGTACCGATTTGAAAATTTCTTTCACTGTTGGGAAGCTACACTATCTCCGGGTGACAAAGGCCTATTTATCCCCATATTCTCACGGTAACGGGAACTATGCTGTTGAAATCGCGGAGCGCTGCTAGTAAGTAGCTGAATAAATAGAAAAACTAACAAAAAAAAAACATTAAGCTAATCGATAAGATTCTGTTTACAATTACTGTTTGATCTGTTGTGATGTCTTATTGCCTGTGGTAAAAAAAAAAGTGACACCTCTCTGGTCTCGTGTCAAGCAAGGCATGAATTAGTTTTATTCTCCTCTGCTGATCAAAAACAAACCTAAAACCTACAAAAATAAAACACATTAAGAACCTAACAATTATTTCATTTAACTTAAAGCAATAGCAATAATACATTTTCTAAACCAAAAAGAAGATAAATATGAGTACGAAATTACTTCTTGTCAACAACAATAATTCATAAAGAGCTCATACCGGCCGTGCCTATTCAAAAATAATCTCACAAACTAGTGAACATAGCACGCGCCTGTGTGAGTGTCACACTTCTATACACCATTACTACGAACACTACTAAAATATGTTTCGTGCATTCTATTGGTTAAAACGCATGCATTGTGCGATCGAGTCGTGAGCCTTGCTACGCGATTATCGCCTTAAAGGTGAGCGTGCGGAAGAAGTCGCGATTGTACATATGCGCAAACACACCCCTTCCACTTTCTTCCAGGGTTTTTTTCCATGGCGTATTTTTTGTACAAAGGCAAACGTGGGGCGCCGCGCGGGTATACGGAAGGGGTAGTCATCGTCTATCTAGGTTACGGTCACTCGGTCAGTGTATCACCGGACGTACTTCCTGTCTGTGACGCATTCTGTACCGCTTTGGAATTGCCGATGCGCCCGCGCTCTTCGGAAGCCGCCGCTCGAGTGTTTTCGTATCTTTTTAAAGACGCTTATGTGAGTGAATTGTGCGAAATTTGACGCTTTGTTTTAATAGTGACAGGACACAACGTAGAATAGGTACTTGGTTAAATTGATAAGTGAACTTTGCGAAGTTAGACGCTTAAAACATACTGTGTTTGAAGTTTATTTTTATTATAAATCACCATGCCTCGTTATAATTACTCGGCTTCGGAGTGCACCGATATGATTTTAATTTATGGGGAGTGTCACGGAAACGCCGCTTTAGCAATACGGACATACCGAGAGAGGTATGGGAACAACCGTATGTGTCCGACCCACGGGCGGACTATTGTACAAGCTGTCCAGAGGATACGGGAAAATCGATCCTTAATCCCGCATGTAGATGGTGCTCCTCCGCGTGCAATTGTGATCCCAGATGAAAGGGTTTTAAATTATTTTGATCACAACCCGACGTCCAGTCTGCGTAGAGCAGGTCGCCATTTTCGTGTAAATCACAAAACTATACAAAAAGTTTTGAAACGAGACAAACGCAGGCCTTACAAGTACAAGAAAGTTCAAGCGTTATTACAGAGAGACAAGCCAGTAAGAGAAACTTTCTGTCGCTGGATGGAAACCAAACATCTCGAGAATCCTGACTTCCTGTACAATGTGATGTGGACTGATGAAAGTACATTTACAAGGAATGGTTTATGGAACCGACAGAACCTTCGGTACTGGAGCCGCGAGAATCCGCATCTAGTACGGGAGACTTCGCATCAGTACAGATTTTCTGTCAATGTGTGGGCTGGCATACACAGAAATACCATAATTGGTCCAGTATTTATTGATGGCAATTTAAATGCCGTAAAATTCTTAGAACTCCTCAATGGACCCGTTTCCGAGTACACGGAAGAACTTTCGCTAGACGTGTACAGGCAGATGTGGTACCAGTTAGACGGAGCACCAGCTCATTCAGTGGTGTCTGCAAGAGAGCGTTTGTCTCAAATGTTCGGACAGCAGTGGATTGGCCGTTATGGACCAGTGCGGTGGCCAGCGAGGTCACCAGATCTCACGCCACTGGATTTTTTCTTGTGGGGCCACATAAAAAATGATGTGTACTCAACAGAAGTTGAAACCGTTGATGATTTAAAAAATAGGATTATGATATCTTTTAATAAATTAAAAGACATGGCTGCTACTGGTGACCTATTATCAAGAGTAAGAAATAACATTATACGTCGGTGTACATTGTGTATTCAAGAACACGGCGGACATGTAGAAATTTTTTTTTTTTAAACTGACTACTTATCTAAGTTATCGAACAGTTATTGTGATTAGTGAATATCTCGCGGGTGCCTGACTATTTCGTTAATAATCTGTGATTTGATGTAATGAAATTGAGCATTAATGATGATATTAATGGCGCCAAAACATTACGTCGCCGGTCGCTACGCGATGTCGTCGCCGCGCCTGCCGCCGCGAACTGCACGTGCGCTTTATGAAACCGCGCTGTGTTGCCATTCTTACCGCAGGTCAGTGAACCAATAGATCTAAATGGTGTTCTATTTTGTATACAGTTTTATCCTATTTAGTTTGTTTGAAAAAATCGTTTTGATTAATTTCGATGCTAGGATTTATTTGATAGTTGATAAATGTTTCTATGAACCAGCAATGCCAGTGTTTTCAATTAAAGTCATATTATCTTCACCACGTTGTATTGCAGTTCCAAATATTGCAAACATCGTATCGAATTGATAACCTCCTTTTTCTGAAGTTGGTTAAAATGAAATAACTTTTAGAATGGGTGGGCATCGCCACCTGTCTCCTCCCCATTTGTTCAAATCAGCTCACTAGCCTAAGCTAGAGACTAATCTCTATGAGGGATATAGAAACGAATATACCCTCCTTTTTGCCGCCACAATCGGCTAAAAATAAAAATATAATATTCTATTCTACTGGGCGAGAAAGAAAGAAAAATAAATCAATGAAAATAGATTAACTGATTTAATACCGGATCCGGATCTTTTTTTGCTGTGAACACCCACCCTTAATTACGGCATTTAGATAACTTTTTGCGTCGGACCAAGTTGTAATGTTCACATCTTTTTTCGTTTAAGTCTTAGTACTATGTGTAATACTTCTTTGGAAAGGGTATTAAATAGAGTATCATGTAACTAATATTAAGTTATCTTTAGATCAAAATTGTAAAACGTTTTTTGAAAACAAATGCAAGTAAAATTTATTGTTAAAAGTTGTATGTGTCTTCTTAACTTTAGATTTAGTACAGTGTTCGTTCTACTGCCACAATTTTTACAAATGTTTTGAAGCATTAAATAAGCTTACAACAGGTACCTATATTTTTGATCTACGCATCAGATTTATGTAGAAAAAAAATATTTAGTCTCGGTACAAAACTTTCGTCTGTAATGTTTTTTTCGGAAACTTGGGATGCTTGTAAATAATAAATTTTGTACTAACGCAATGTGGTTTTATTTATTTATTATGTTAGGAATATACACATCATGCATTCTAAACCTTAAAACATATAGGTCATCGCTTGTTTTTTTCTGCTATAGCTATTTATTTGAAATCTAAGAAAAAAATTCTCTTTGCTCATGTTTCAACCAATTACATAAATTATTACGACCATCTATTCAAACGAAACGAACACGTTCTGAAAGCCCCATTCATTAGCTATACAAAAAACCCCACAGTCAACACAAACCACTTACACAAACACCATAAATAACCTTTTCTTAGAACAAGAGCGGACCGCCCGCTGTGCGAGGCGCGGTGACGTAATCCGAGCTCGGGTAACGGTTTATATTATTTGCGCACCGGCCGTGTCAAGCTGCAAAGATTATTAGAAAAACATAGTGTTTAGTGTGTTCTGGGCACCGTTATGTTACGATGGATATTTCCCTCGTTATGTATTATTCGTCTCTTCCCATGTATGGAAATCGCACTTTATGAAAACGTTTATTGTTTTTTTGATGTATTTCAAATTTAAATTACTATTCGTTTATATTTCAGTCAAAATGTCTTCTCAAAGGGAACGTCTAAGAGATAAAGACATTGAAGACTACTTGGCTTCTTTAGAAGGAGGATATCTGTCTGAAGATGGCATGGAAATGTCTGATACAGAAGATAATGAGGAAAGTACCCATTATACTAACAGAAATGAACTTCTGGAAGACTTCGTGGAAGGAGATGATGTGGAAAATGATCCTCCATTAGCTGATGTACAACATGAAGTGCAGGACCCACCTCTCATTGAGGATACTATGGAATCTGTAGTAACAGAAAACCTTGCAAGCTCGAGTTGGGTTTTAGATAAGAGAAAGCTGATTTGGAAGAATAGACCATTTCAATTTTCAGAGTCAAATATTGAATTTAGGGGCAACACAGATTTAGAACCTGAAGTGAACGCCCTAAAAACGCCATACATGTGTTTTGAATATTTTTTTACTCCAGAACTGTGTCAAAAAATAGTCAGAGAAACAAACTTGTATGCCGTACAACAAAACCCTAACAATCTTTTTGTAATGTATGACCATGACTTGAGAAAATTTTTAGGCATTCTAATTTATATGTCTGTTCAGCATTTTCCCTCTACCCGAGCATACTGGTCAAGACAATTTGGATATGATCCAATAAAACAAGTTATGGATGTTAACAAATTTGAAAAGATTAAAAGTACATACATTTTAATGACAATGATAGTCATATACCAGTTAACCAACTAGGCCATGACCGCTTGCACAAAGTAAGGCCAATAATTGATGGATTGAATAAGACTTTTTCTAGCATAACTAAACACCAAAGGCTATCAATAGATGAGCAGATGTGTTCAACTAAGGTTGGACATTACCTGAAACAATATCTACCAAACAAACCCCACAAGTGGGGTTTTAAGTTATATGTTCTATCCAGTGTTTTTGGATTCGCATACAAGTTTGAAATTTATTCTGGCCAAGACCTAACCATGAGACCAGCAGGGGAGCCTGACTTAGGATCTACAAGTAATATTGTGCTCCGTTTGGCCAGAGATATACCACGGATGGTCAATCATTTTATCTTCTTTGATAATTTTTACACATCTTTGCCTTTAGTAATTTATATGGCCAAGCAAGGAATTCATTCTCTTGGCACAATACAATAGAATAGAATTCCTAACAATAAATTACCGGATAAAAAAGAGATGATGAAAAAGAGTACTCCTAGGGGTACTTATGCGGAAAAAACAACATCATATGAGGGAGTTGATTTATCAACTATAGCTTGGAAAGATAATAAAATAGTTACCATGTTGTCAAGTTATGTAGGAGCAGAGCCAGTAACAAGTGTGAAAAGATTTGACAAGAAAAAAAAGGAAAAAGTTGATATAACATGTCCGAAAGCAATTATAGAATATAACAGTCATATGGGTGGGGTCGACTTACTTGATAGTTTTTTGGGTCGATACCATATAAGAGTCAAGAGTCGTAAATGGTATATACGAATTTTCTTCCACCTCCTAGATCTGGCTGTTATCAACGCATGGATTATACAGGGTGACTTGTAATTAGAGCACAACCTTGTAAGGGGATATAGTACAGGTCATTTGCAACAACTTTTGTAGGAACACTCATATGCAAAAGTGCACCAACATTGAGTTATAATTTTTTTCGTGTTATTTTGAAAAACTCTTATGGGGTAACCTTAAAAAATTAATAAATAAAAAACTTGACATAATTTTGTTAATTTTCTTTTTATTATTTAGTCTATAACGTTCCAGTTACACGTCAGCATCATCAAATGTACATTATTGACATTATTCTAGACACAGTGCTCCAAAATCCAAAAAACTTAAACAAATTTTACTGGCATTATTACACAAAACAGCCTGTTTAAAAAAAAATCACTATGACACTTACTCTGCGTATTATTAAAAAAACATCTACATTTCATAAGCTTTCAAATGAGATATAAAACCCTAACATAGCTAGTCCAATAGGGAAGATATTCGCATAACAAAGGCGCACGGCCAAAAAAAGGTCTGTTTCTACCTGCTCTACTAAGCAGGTAAAAACAGCCGGTCATTGTTTAATCTCTTTTGGGTTGTTTAGGTTAGTCCGTCCTTGTGATTCGTTGCGATCGGATGCTTTTGTGTGTGCTCTGCAGTTTTGTTTTATCTCTGACGACCCGGCTTGTGACTGTTTTTGTGATTGATTGCTCTCCTGACGACTTGGCTTTTCAACTGGTTTCCGTGTGTTATGCTCATCTGTGGTTTTGGCGCGTATCAAGGACTATGGCTCAAAGACAACGGGCAAATTTTACGAATGAAGAATATGCCGATATTCTGTACACTTACGGCGTAGCTAGAGGCAATGCTTTAGCTGCCCAGCGCGAATATCAACAGAGATACCCCAATCGCCGTTTACCTGATGTAGGCGTGTTTTCTCGAGTTTATCGACGAGCCCGGGAGACTGGACGCTTTCAAAGACGTCAAGGTATGTAATAAAAATGTAATTTAATAAATAATTGCGATTAAATTGCAAGTTTACAGCCAACAGCTGCTTAAGCACTTTAGATTTTGTACCTTCTTAGAGAGTTAAACACAGTTCAACTGTCAATCGTGATTTGCTTCTGGCTGTACCTACTTACGTAGTACCGGAAAAAAAAAGATAGTTTTCTCCGAAATGTTTTTGTTATTGCAATTTAACTTCGTAAGCAAACAAAGGCCTGACTTGGGTTATCATCTTTAAAAAATTGTAAGTGCATTCAGTATTAGCTGCGTGTTTCCACTTAGACCGTCATTTTATTACCAATAACAATAGTATTAAATTGTGGCGGGTGAATTCTTTGTAAACACTTGCAAAGCAGGTGCGGTACGTACAGATACTTTCCCTATGTTATCTTCCTTCATTTTTAATAATTATTAATTTTTACAAAATAATTATAAAACCACGTATTTTTATTTATTATTTTAGAACAATTAACTAAATAAATTTTGTCATTGTATTTCAGTCAAAATGGCTTCTTGGCCGAAATGGCTCCTTTAAAACTGAATGGGCTTTGGTTTATTACCCCTATTGTTTACCGCAATTGATTATTTAAATTAGTTTTTTTTTATCAGGCGATGCGGGCAGACCTCGAATATACCGTGCTGATGATGAAGAAGAAATCCTACGTCATTTTCAACGGGAACCTAACATCTCTACAAGACAAGTGGCCAATTTACTTGGAATATCACAGTATAAAGTGTGGAAAGTGGTCCATGAATCTGGGCGTCATCCATATCACTACACTCCAGTGCAAGTCCTGGAAGACCGTGATCCTGTTGCAAGGGTCCAATTTTGCGGATATCTGCTAAACTGCGACATAGAGGACCCAAAACATTTAAAACAAATTTTGTGGACCGACGAATCAAAATTTGACAAAGATGGAATCACAAATTACCATAACACTCATTTCTGGGAAGAAAAGGCAGTGGGAAATCCAAAAAAAAAACGACCGAAAGGATCGCAACGAAGATTTTCACTAAATGTGTGGATGGGAATTATTAACAATAATTTGATTGGGCCCTTTTTTCTGCCAGACAACTTAAACGGTGAATATTATGAACACTTTTTAAGAAATGTTTTACCTGAATTACTGGAGGACATACCTTTAGCCACCTTGCGTGCTATCAGGTTTCAAAACGACGGGTGTCCAGCTCACTACAGACGACAAATCAGAGACTGGCTAGACGAAAATTATACCAATAATTGGATCGGTAGAGGAGGGCCCATACCTTGGCCAGCAAGAAGCCCAGATCTGACGCCAATGGACTATTACGTCTGGGGACATATGAAAACGTTGGTTTATGCCGATAATCAGCCTGTCCCAGATATTGACGAGTTAAGACGGCGAATCATTTTGGAAGCTGACCAAATTCGAGCAAATCTCAGCACTGCGGTGGTGAAAAGCGAATTGAGGAAAAGGATGCGAATTTGCGTGCGTAACGGTGGGAGTCATTTCGAAAATGAGATTTAAGGAATGACTGAGGATGACTAGAGAACGTCAATTCTACAACACACTTTTAAAATTTCCTAATTTTAGATCTTTTTGTCTCTTTTAATAAGAGAAGTTTGAAGTAAGGACCAGCTACCCTAAAAATTTTAAAATTAAAATCAAGTTAAAATGTGTTGTTAAATTGTCACCACTAAGTGCGTGGATCACATTCTACTTAAATTTGTATTTATTGTGTTTTAAACATTATGGCCATTAATTTGCGAAACTTTCGATATTCCAGCCTGTTCTATTCTTTGGCTAATATCTTTAATGTTAAACTAGCTATGTCAGACTTTTACACCTCATTTGAAAGCTTATGAAATGTAGATGTTTTTTTAATAATACGCAGAGCAAGTGCCATAGTGAGTTTTTTTTTTAAACAGGCTGTTTTGTGTAATAATGCCAGTAAAATTTTTGAAGGTTTTTGGATTTTGGAGCACTGTGTCTAGAATAATGTCAATAATGTACATTTGATGATGCTGACATGTAACTGGAACGTTATAGACTAAATAATAAAAAGAAAATTAACAAATCTATGTCAAGTTTTTTATTTATTAATTTTTTAAGGTTACCCCATAAGAGTTTTTCAAAATAACACGAAAAAAATTATAACTCAATGTTGGTGCACTTTTGCATATGAGTGTTCCTACAAAAGTTGTTGCAAATGACCTGTACTATATCCCCTTACAAGGTTGTGCTCTAATTACAAGTCACCCTGTATACAGGGTTACTGGTAACTCGACGTATTCCTTGCAGGACGTCATAGTAGGGTTAAAATGCAACAAATTAAGACACCAAATGTTCTACCGAAATTCAGTAGTTTTTGAATTAGTTAAGAGTTTTAGTTTTTTTATGAAAAATCCCAGATTAAATCATTTGAAACCAATTTAAAAATGATTTACGGCGCGACTGTACTGAAATTTAAGTTATTATCATAGTTGACGCCGTAGCAGACCTTTGTTAATAATTAAAAGTTTAATAATGCCTAAAACTTTGGCAAATATCACTAACCAAACATTTAATTTTTTGTAATTTTTGCTATTACTTCATAAAAAATGTAGTCTAGTGCAAAAAAAATGCTACACCTGGTGTACAAATTACTTAGAAAATATCCTTGTCTTATCAGCTATCCAAAAAGGTATGAAAGTTAATACAAAATCATGGACTACATTATGAAAATCGTTTTTGATTTAGTACAGGCGTGCGTTTCACAAAAAGGTGATTATTCGAAAAATCAAAAACAAAATCGTGAACATTATTATTCTTTTTAATCAACATTAAAAACTTTAATTACACACATTTCACACGTCTTGTTCGATGTGCTGCCCTCGGTTTCGAATACATGTTCTTATTCGCTTCCTTACTTCGGTTTTTGTTATTCTTGATGTTATTGTTGCCCTCATCTGGTCCGCCGCATTTGTAATTCTCTCCCTTAGTTCTTCAATTGAATTTACTGGGGTCACATAAACTAGATCTTTCATATGACCCCAGACGTAAAAGTCTAGCGGCGTCAGATCAGGGCTTCGTGCAGGCCACGGAATCGGCCCACCGCGCCCTATCCATCGGTTTGGATAATTTTCATCCAGCAATTGTCGAATTGTGATTCGGAAGTGGGCTGGACATCCGTCATGTTGGTAAATCATGTTTGCTCTTCTTTCTTCCGGTACATCCGTGAGCAGTGCTGATAAATTATTTCTGAGGAAATCTTCATAAAGTTCCCCATTTAGTGTTCGGGGTAAAAAATGTGGGCCAATTAATTTGTCGTCAATAATACCCATCCAAACATTAAGCGAGAACCTTCGCTGGGATGCGGTTGGTTTCAGTTTTTTAGGGTTTGCTTCTGCTTTCGGTGCCCAGTAATGTAAGTTGTGGTAATTTGTGATACCATCACGATCAAAACATGACTCATCGGTCCACAGAATGTTTTTTAAAAAGTTTTCTCTGTCGACGTTGGCACTTAGCATAAAACGACAAAATTCAAGCCGTCTCGGCGGATCTCCTTCTTCTAATGACTGGACTGGTTGGAAATGGCATGGATGTCGGCCTGACAAGTGAACTACAGACCAGACTTTCCACTGTGACATACCAAGCTCACGCGCTACGATGTTTGTCGATGTGTTAGGATCGTCAATAAAACGTTGAAGAATAAGCTCCTCGTCCTCAGCCGTGTATCTCCGGGAACGACCAGTGTCAACTTGCCTGCTTCTTTGGACGCTGCCAGTTTCAGATATTCGCCGATAAGTCGATCCGAAGACACTAACGTGGGGGAGTCGGCGGTTGGGAAAGCGAAGTTGATATTCTCGCCGCGCCTCAGCAGCGTTACCGTCACAAAGTCCGTAACAGTACATTATGTCAGCGTATTCAGTATTAGAACATGCAGCCATAGTCAGCGCTTATGAAGGCACAGCACAGCACAAGAGCAAGATACGCAGCAACAGTTAGGGAAATAGCCAGTAACAAAACACTAGCTTGCGCGACGTAGAGTTGAAACTAACTAACGCTGACGACCAAATTTTGCAAAATCGCACCCCCTGTCATGCCGAGAGAACAATAGCGACCAATCACAAAGCTCCCCGAGTGTTTGGAGTTCAAGCGCAGGTAAAAACTACGAATAATACGAATACGAAACAATAGGTTGACCGTCTCGCAATTTTACCTGCCCCCCATAAAACTCTTCTCTTCCCTGGCACACATGCAAAAGTATTGACAATCATACCTTTCTGAATAACTGATAAGACAAGGATATTTTCCTAGTAATTTGTACACCAGGTGAAGTATTATTTTTTTTGCACTAGACTACATTTTTTATGAAGTAATAGCAAAAATTACAAAAAATTAAATGTTTGTTTAGTTGTATTTGCCAAAGGTTAGGCATTATTGAACTATTAATTATTAACAAAGGTCTGCTACGGCGTCAACTATGATAATAACTTAAATTTCAGTACAGTCGCGCCGTAAATCATTTTTAAATTGGTTTCAAATGATTTAATCTGGGATTTTTCATAAAAAACTAAAACTCTAACTAATTCAAAAACTACTGAATTTCGGTAGAACATTTGGTGGCTTAATTTGTTGCATTTTAACCCTACTATGACGTCCTGCAAGGAATACGTCGAGTTACCAGTAACCCTGTATAAAATAATGCATTAGAGGATGGTGTCGCAAAGAAAGATATTTTAAGTTTGGGGGAGTTCAGAAATGAGTTGGCTTATGTTTTATGCAATAAAGGCATTAGTAATAAACGAGGTCGACCCAGCAATTCTAGCCTTGAACATGAATTGCAAGTCAAAAAGAAAAGAGCCCAGTCAAAACCAATTCCTCCAAAGGATGTACGAACGGATGGTGTAGGGCATTGGCCATATGTTGGAGTATCTCTTCGGTGCAAGTATCCACAGTGTACAGGCTATACTACTATTAGTAGTACCAAATGTGGCATCAATTTGTGCCTCAATAAAAATAACAACTGCTTTACTACATTCCATACTACTTAATATCTTATAAGTGCATGGTGATGGATTTATCCCTCATATAGTTTTTTTTTTATATAAGTATGTCAAATACTGTCTATAACTGTTTTTATTATTAAATAAACACACATAATGCACATGCTCAATGTTTTTCTTATTTTAAAATCCAAACTGAAAAAAGCTCTATGCATTTAAGGGTTAAAAGTCGTCACTCAGTTTAAATACCCAGGTCATGTGGTGACGGGTTCTCCCACAGATGACCAGGATATAGATAGGGACCGCAGGGCGCTGGCAGCCCAATGCAATATGCTTGCCCGTGGTGCTCTAACGAGGTAAAACTGACGCTCTTCAGAGCCTACTGCCAGTCGTTTTACTCGTGCAGCATGTGGGTTTTTTTTTTTTTTTTTGGGTGGGAAATCATCAAATAACTTCTCCCGCTCTGGGTGGAGCAGGAGGGCGTGTCAGACTTTTACTGACTAAACCCCACCCGTGTTCCTTCATTAGCCCGTATGCCAGGGGCTGTGGTATCTCTTTCAAACGAACCCGCACCCCTGACAGGCATCGGCCCTTGCGGGCCCCATCATTTTTTGTGCTGACATCTCTTTGAGGCGCGCGTGGAACACAACGCGCCGTCGACTTGGGCTTGATCCTTACCGGACAGCGAGCTACCCATTACTCGCCGTCCGCAAGCCCATGCCTACGGTGGCCGGAAATCGGCCTGGGATTCCCGACGCCCAGGGCGTCTCCGTATCCTGCGGCGGCTGGGGTCGCGAGGGCGCATATGCTGCCTCTCCCTCACGTGCGCCACCTCCCTCTTCGCGAGCATTACTGCTTCGCTGAAGGAGGTGACGGCTCCCCATGCCCTCTCGCTCCGGACCATGGCCTGGACCAGGGCCGGATGCGAGAGATCGCCGCCGCCGATCGCCTCCACGAGGACACGGCGGTGCTCTGCCCAAGCAGGGCAGACCGCCACCGTGTGCTCCACCGTGTCCTCAGGGCGATCTTCGCAGTGGAAACACCCGGGCGTTGATTTGCCATTTTGAGTGGATTCTTTTACTGGGAATAGTGTACTTTATAACACGAGCTGAAAACGGTATTCTATATCCAGAAATCCATGATAGAACAATCGGATCAGAAATGAGTTCCGACCAGGTGTCATAAAAGTGCCAGTTTACCAGCATAATTGCTTACCCCAGTAATCTCTAGCGACGACTGCGGTAGTCCGCCCGTGTTGCGGGCGTTGTCTGCTACCGACCTTGACATGACCCGCGCGAGTTCTCATGGTGACATGGAGAGAGCGATTGTCGCAACCCAGTGCTGGGCACGCCACGATTGCGGCGGTAAGTCCCCTCTGAGGAGTGGTTTGAGAGGCGGCATGGCGTCCTCACCTTCCGCCTGACGCAGGTCCTCACCGGACACGGTTGTTTCGGGAGGTTCCTGTTTCGGATAGGGCGGGAGGAAACGCCCGGGTGTTTCCACTGCGAAGATCGCCCTGAGGACACGGTGGAGCACACGGTGGCGGTCTGCCCTGCTTGGGCAGAGCACCGCCGTGTCCTCGTGGAGGCGATCGGCGGCGGCGATCTCTCGCGTCCGGCCCTGGTCCAGGCCATGGTACGGAGCGAGAGGGCATGGGTGCAGCATGTGGGTTAGGTACACGCAGAAGGCTTACAACGCTCTGCGCGTGCAGTATAATATGCGGTAGTGCAGTATAATGCGCTGAGGATGTTGTTGGGGCTGCCTCGGTTTTGCAGTGCATCGGGTATGTTTGCGGAAGCGCGAGTAAATGACTTTCATGCCATCATGAGCAAACGGTGTGCATCGATGTTACGGCGATTCAGGGGTAGCCCTAATAATATTTCAGCTACACTGGCGGCCAAGGTTGATGGACCTTTTTTCAGGCTCTGGCCTGGCAGACGCGTGCGTGCACATGTACATGTAGCCAATTAATGTTTCGTTATTTTATTTTTTTCAGGGCAAACGGCGTGTCGGTAGACCTTTAACGCGCTGGGAGGACGACATTAGAAAAGCCGTTGGACCGCACTGGATTTATGTCGCCAGAGACAGAGACAAATGGAAATCTTTGTAGGAGGCCATCACCTGAGAGGGGTCCATGCATATAACAATTAAAATTAATTACTTGAATATACTAAAAATAATAATAATTTACCTATGTTATGATATATTTGATTATTCCAATTTTTAAAACCCCTCAAGTGTCAACGGAACACCAAGTGTGCATAAGAAAAAGTGCTCGAAGTGTCGACCGAACACCATGTGTGCATATTGTCCCGGCTCCCATTGGACGACGGTATTTTACGTTTATTTGCACTTGCAAGACGATGTGTCTGTATCATTCGACTAATCGATTCATAGTTGACCGGTTTAGTAACATTTTCAAGGGAACACCACTAAAATGAACGAAAAATAAATTTTACAAAATGTATCTGTGGTTTTTGACGCGGGACGCCATTGTGACGCCATTGGTATCGAAGTTCGTCCGTGTTGTTTTTGTTTGTGAAATGTACGCAAGACGAAAGCGGTGAGTAAATGTTATACAGAATTACTGAGAAATAAGTATAGATTTCGAATTGTGTGATAGTTTATGGAAAACTGATAAATATTTCATTGAAAAACGTAACGAAAGTTTTGTTACTCACAAATTTTGACTATGATGGATGCCGTATTGAGTCAATTTGAATCATGTTTTTATGATAAATATTGTTGTTTATAGTTCGAACATAAATGGCTAGCTTATTAATCTACGAACATAATTTGATTAATAGCTTCTAATATTATTGTGTATTTGTCATTGGAAACGTATTTCAAAGAGTAAAATCGGCAATATTGCCGGTACCATGAGATAACGAGATAGCGGTCATGGTACGAGGGACGAATGTGTAGTTTTTTTGCAGTTAGTACAAGTACTAACTGCAAAAAAACGTTGATTGATTATATTTTTATGATTGCATTTTTATAATGTAGTTTTTTACTTGTCATGTCTAAGAATAATAAATGTCAAGACACTTGTTTTTTTTTAACCTATTTTATAAAAGAGGAATGACCTCAAATAGAATGAAATTTAGGCAAAATTTTAGCATGGCGAGGCAGGCCTCGACATCGCGGAGCGTGACCCCCGCTCCGTCCGAAAGGGGGCCGCCCAGAGACAGTGCCGCGCGACGCGCAATAATAATGGGCCTTATCGATACACACGACCATGACCCTAGCCTATCTCCATCCCCGCCGCCGCGGTAAGTATTTTCTGTATAGCGTATTACTATATTTATTTAGTTTTAGTGGAATAATGTTTATTTCTTTCTTTTTTTTGCCGCCTCCATGCTATCCCGGTTGTGTTCCCGGTATTGTCGTACCTGGCAAGCATTTATTAGGCGGTATACGAAGCATATTATTTTGTAATAGTTGTCCAAAATATGCCGCTATCGTTGTCACGCCCAAATGCTTCAATATCTACTACATTCTATTTATATTTAGCGCCAGTAATAGCTAACAAGACAGTGCTGAAATACTTTTTACAATTGTAGTAGAGACTTCCGCTGTTCCAGGGTGTTATTTTGACATGTTTGCCGTCAATCGCTACTATGCAATTAGGATAATTCCATAACCTTCTAAAATCATCCTCGATTTTAACCCATGACTCTATCGTTGGTTTTGACATAACAATGGGTCGTAAATATTTCCAAACTGCGGCACAAATTTCGTGTACAATCATCCAAACTGTAGCATGGCCCATTCGAAAAGTATATGACGCCCATGCTCCAATCAAAAAAGTCAAGATGAAGCGTGCCCCAGCACCGTGGATGAACAGGGGAGTTCGGATGGCAATGCGACGGAGGGACCGCGCGTTTCGGAAGTTTAAAAAGGATCGCTCGGAGGACAATTGGGCCTTCTTTAAGGCTGCTAGGAATCGATGCAATCAGATGATACGCAACGCTAAACGCCGCCACATTCTAAATAATATCACTTGTTCTTCTCCTGCCGATATTTGGAAGTTCCTTGGAACTTTGGGTATCGGCAAATCGCGACATTCGGACCTTCCTCACACAATTGGTTTAGATGACCTTAATCGCCATTTCACCACTGTTCCTACTCTGGATAGTCTAACCGAATGTCTAACACTCAACTACCTTGCTGGTCTGACGCGTCCCAATATTAACCCGTTTGTTTTCACCCCAGTCGACCCGGGAGAGATCAAAAAGATTATCCTATCCATTAAATCCAAGGCCGTGGGTTGCGATGATATCAGCCGCCATATGATTGTAGCAGCTATTGATCAACTCCTTCCTGCAATCTCCCACATCATAAACTTCTCCCTTTACATTGGTGTTTTCCCTTCCCTGTGGCGTAAAGCCCTTGTTCGCCCCCTGCCTAAAATACCTAATCCCTCTCTTCCAAGTCACTTTCGCCCAATTTCCATCCTTCCTTTCCTATCTAAAGTGCTCGAGGCCAGCGTGCATAAACAATTCTCCCATTTTATTCACCACAACTCCCTCATTAGCCCATTTCAATCCGGTTTCAGGCCCGGGCACAGTACCATTTCTGCTCTCCTTAAAGTGACTGACGATGTAAGGCGTGGGATGGAAGACACTAAAGTCACAGTGTTAATTGACTTCTCCAATGCTTTTAATACCGTCAGTCACGAACTCCTTTTATCCATTCTTTCCTATCTTATGGTCTCTCCGGAGGTACTGGAATGGTTTGCCTCTTATCTTCAGGGGCGTCAGCAGTCTGTTCGGGCTGGAGACTCTTCATCGAGTTTCTGTGATCTTGCAGCTGGCGTCCCTCAAGGCGGTATATTATCTCCTCTTTTGTTCTCCATTTTTATTAATCTCATTACCACCGAGCTTCGGACTGCGTATCATCTTTATGCGGACGATTTGCAGCTTTACTGTCAGGCAAGTGTTGACAACATAGCGGATGCGATTGAGGAGCTAAACCGGGATTTAAGTGTGGTTAAGAACTGGTCTGATCGGTTTGGGTTGGCGGTTAACCCTGCCAATTGTCAGGCTATCATTCTAGGGAGCCCCTACAGTATGAGGAAGTTGAATAGCTTAACTGTGCCACCTGTAATTTTCGACAACTCAGTAATCCCGTTTAGCTCCGATGTTAAAGATCTTGGCCTACATGTTGACACTTGACTGGCGGAAGCAGGTCACGACTGTCAGTCAAAAAGTCACCGGAACGTTGCGGTCGCTCTATCGGTTGAAAAACCTTCTCATATCACACATAAAGGCAATGCTTGTACAATCCCTAATCTTTCCCATAATTGACTATGGCGATGTGTGTTACTATGACCTGAATGCAGATCTACTTAATAAATTTGACCGCCTTCTAAATAACTGCATTCGATTCGTTTTCAATCTTCGTAAGTATGATCATGTCTCCGCGCACCGGTTGCTTTTAAAATGGCTACCCATCCGTCAGCGCAGAGAGTTGACGGCTCTGTCAATGTTGTTTTCCATACTCGACAAACCCACTTCTCCTTCTTACCTGACATCCCAGGTTCAATACTTGTGCGCTGCGCATAGTAAAAACCTTCGTTCCACCAATAATCGTCTTTTACGATGTCCTTCTCACCGCTCTGGTTTCATCCAATCTTCTTTCTTTGTCCAGACGGTGTTTCTTTGGAATGCGCTCCCTCTGAATATCAGGATGGCAACCAGTCGGTTTTCGTTTAAAGTAAAGGCACGTGAGCATATTCGTAAGAAGTTGGCTGAATCATCCCAGCGCTGAATAGCTGGATTCGTTTTCTCCTCTACCTATCGTTATTTCTCAAGACAAAGTTATTTTTTTTTTAAATACTTATATGTATGTATGTATGTATGTATCTATGTATTAGTATGTATTATCTCTCGAGTAACCTATCCCTTATGTTGCACCTGCCATGTTTTCTCTCTGCATCACCCTAAGGTTGACTGGTAGAAAATGCCTCAGGCATTAAGTCCGCCTTTGAACAGTATTTTTTTTACTTGTGCATTAAGTTTTAATAAATAAATAATAAAAGTATGAGCCAGTGCTTTCGAACTGATAGCAGTAGTTAGAAATCTGTAACAAATTAATGAAGTTTACTAGGTACATATTTTTATCATTTTTTTTTTTTCTAGTGGCCGAATGTCAGAAACAATGGAACAAACTCCGTCACTGTTACAAAAAGGCTCTTAGATTGAGACAATATAAAAGCGGTTCTGCGCGAAAAACTGAAAAACAAATTACATTTGAGAAGGAGTTGACATCAAACCGTGATTGTTCTGATAATAGTTTAGACGTAGACACGGAAGACATCTCAATTATAGACTCACAAACATCTGACGTCGGGGAAAGATCACGCTCTGATTCGGCATTATCAAATCATACTACCAGAAATAAAACACTACCTCTATCGCAGAAATAATTCAGACAATATGTCGAGGCCAAAGGAAAAGAAGAAGATCCATTAGATAAGTTTTTTCTATAAATGAGTAAAAGTAAAAAAGATGCCCATACGAATTCAAGCTGAATTAAAACGGGCAATACTTGGCTTGGTTACTGACGCAGAAGTAAAACTTGCCTCCGAGGAAAGTAGCGATACTCCACCATCTATGAACTGCTATGGAACACAACAACAGCAAAATTCCTCACCATCAACTTCAAATTACATCCCACCCACTACTTATTGTCATTGTTTGCCACCTATTTCAACCACGCCACCCAACCATACAAATTACGGCACTATATCCAACACAAGAGCATCTGCTCCACCATCACCTTACACCGGAGGCTCTACGCGGGGATCGTGCGGTCCATGGCCCTATACGGGGCGCCGGTGTGGGCGCCTACATTGAGGCGCCAACCAGCTCGCCGGTTGAGGGCGTCCCATAGGGTCATGGCGATCAGGATGATCCGGGGATATCGCACGATCTCCGGCGAGGCGGCGGGCCTCCTTGCCGGATTACCGCCATGGGATCTGGAGGCAAAGGTCCTCGCGCAAATTTGGGAGTGGCGCGAGGAGGCCAAACGCCGGGGCGTAACTCCGCTGCCGCAGCAAATCGCGGCACAGCGGACAGAGCTCCGGCGGGATCTCATGGTGACATGGAGAGAGCGATTGTCGCAACCCAGTGCTGGGCACGCCACGATTGCGGCGGTAAGTCCCCTCTTTGAGGAGTGGTTTGAGAGGCGGCATGGCGTCCTCACCTTCCGCCTGACGCAGGTCCTCACCGGACACGGTTGTTTCGGGAGGTTCCTGTTTCGGATAGGGCGGGAGGAAACGCCCGGGTGTTTCCACTGCGAAGATCGCCCTGAGGACACGGTGGAGCACACGGTGGCGGTCTGCCCTGCTTGGGCGGAGCACCGCCGTGTCCTCGTGGAGGCGATCGGCGGCGGCGATCTCTCGCGTCCGGCCCTGGTCCAGGCCATGGTACGGAGCGAGAGGGCATGGGGAGCCGTCACCTCCTTCAGCGAAGCAGTGATGCTCGCGAAGAGGGAGGCGGCGCACGTGAGGGAGAGGCAGCATATGCGCCCTCGCGACCCCAGCCGCCGCAGGATACGGAGACGCCCTGGGCGTCGGGAATCCCAGGCCGATTTCCGGCCACCGTAGGCGTGGGCTTGCGGACGGCGAGTAATGGGTAGCTCGCTGTCCGGTAAGGACCAAGCCCAAGTCGACGGCGCGTTGTGTTCCACGCGCGCCTCAAAGAGATGTCAGCACAAAAAGTGATGGGACCCGCAAGGGTCGATGCCTGCCAGGGGTGCGGGTTTGTTCGAAAGAGACACCACAGCCCCTGGCTTAAGGGCTACTGAAGGAACACGGGTGGGTTTTAGTCAGTAAAAGTCTGACACGCCCTCCTGCTCCACCCAGAGCGGGAGAAGTTATTTGATGATTTCCCACCCAAAAAAAAAAAAAAAAAAAAACCATCACCTTACATACCACAACCTATTTCGAAAACACAGCAACAGCGGCATTCGAAATTTGACGAATTCGAAGAATTTACTTATAACGACTGGATTATAAGACCTTAATAATTGTGATTTTACATGGTGAATAATGATTTTTTTTTTAAATAAAGGGTCTTAAAATACAAGCTTGTTTAGTTATGCAACTCTATCTAAGGGATGATAATTGATAAATGTATGTTGAACTACCAATAAATGTAACACCTTGTGCGTAAGTTAATCAAAGTGCTGTAGTCGTAAGAAAGCGTTAAACTCGCCTTAATTAGACAAAGAACAACTAGACAAAGCTTTAGAAGACGTTTGTCAAGGTATATACATTCGTACAGCAAGCAAAAAATATGGTATACCTAAAGCAACATCACAATTTAAATTGAAACACCCAATATAGCACGAGTGAATTTGGACCAGAACTCTACTTGACTAGAGAAGAAGAAAAACAGTTAGAAGAAAGGCTATGCGTCATGAGCAAAACAGGGTTTCCAAGAAATGCCGAAGATATTCTAGATTCTGTTCAAGACTTTGTCCAGCTCACTACGAGCGATGTGCGAGCGTATTTCGATAGTGAATTACGTGATAAGTGGATAGGTCGTGGTGGACCTGTGAACTGGCCGGCTAGGTCACCAGACCTAAAGTCGTTAGACATTTGTGTGACTTTTTAGTATTCACAATTGGAACAGCCTGGAACTTCAAAAGCAACAGCAACAAGTTCAACTATAGATATTATACAGACTCCAAACTCATCTGGTGTAAGTAAAACATTATTTTTTTCATAGTTTTAGTTTTTAATGTTCCATACTAAAATCGCCACCTTTATAAGATCACTCTTGCATCCGTCGTCACAGCTATTTTTTCTATAACTACTAACATGCTGAAAGTAGACTAATGAAATTGTGAAAAATGGTAGGTTCTAGTGTTCCTAAAATTGAAAACAATAATACTAAGGCCCGTATTACAGAACGTCACACAATACTCAAGCATTACTTAAATCTAGGTTCATGCCATTTATTTGATTGTTTGAAACTAGTTTTAAGTAATGCTTCAGTATTGAGTGACGTTCTGTAATACGAGACTTAATTTAGATTCCTATATATTTTGTTTTAGGTTAAATCCACTGAAAAAGCTGATCGGCAAAAAGTGACTACTAAACAAGTGCCGAACAAACTTACGCAAAATTTGCAGCCTACAAAAAATAATTAAAAAGCTGAAAACACAGAAGATTTTGGAGGCTCTCATTGATGATGATGCAGTACAAGAGTTGTCAACTGACCTGACTAGTTCTTTCGCTGTTTTATTACAAGGGCAATTGTTAAATTGCAAGAGAAAAACAAGACGACGCCGATGGAATTTGCATCAAAAAATTCTCTCTTTAAGGCTATACCTATACAAAAGGTCACCTGGCACGTACAGACTACTACGACGTCTGTTTTTTTTACCATGCCAAACAACACTCAAAAACTTGTTGAATAGGCTTCCTTTTAAAACCTGGCATCAACAATCATCTTATTGATGTTGTGAAAGGAATTTGTTTGATGAAATGTCGATTAGAAAAAAATTGAACTACAATTCAAAACCTGATCAGATAGACTGATTTCAAAACCATGGAGAATACCATGCACAAGATCCACAAATAGCAAGTCATGCTCTAGTATTCATGATTTTAAGTATCAGGAAAAAAATTAAACAGCCAGTGGCATTTTATTTGTCAGGAGATCATGTTACTGCAGACAGATTAATGATCTTGATCAAAGAGGCATGTTTATTGTATTGAAATTATTTTCATGTATACATAGTAGTTTTAATAGTACCTAATAAATTCTCTTTAAATATCTAGCCAGGAACTGATAAAATTGTACAGTGTGAAAGTTACCGTGGCGTGGTATTAGTTTCTTTGTAGGTAGTAGAATAATTACAGGTCCTCCATGCTTGTTTTGATGAGGGCATCACAATTGCTGCAACTGTTTGTAACATAGATGGAAAAAAAGAGCACTTTCACAACTAGGGGCATCTGTTGAACCACCATATTTTAAATTTGAGGAGCATAAAATTGTTGCTCTACAATCAGGGGTGGCCAACCGGTCGATCGCGACTATTAGTCTAGTTGATCGTGGCAAGTCCAAAAATATAAATACGTAGAACAGACTGCGCAACGTAATCACCAACTGCAGCACGCGTGATCTTGTATCATTTTTAAATCGCCGTTCTATCCCGTTATTATTTTATCCTCTCTATTGTTTTCGGCACGCGATGAACAATAAGCGGGATGCGTGTGGGACGGGGGCGGGGCGACGCTAGTTTTTGCAAGGATTTCGAAATCTATTGAACGAAATAATAACATTTCTTGAAGAGAGGGGTGATGATTATCAGCAATTACGTGATTTAGACTGGCAATGTGATTTAGCAATTTTAGGAGATTTTACTGGAAAACTGAGCACATTAAATCTGAAACTACAAGGCAAGAAGAAAACAGTAACAGAAATGATGAGTTCTATTGCAGCGTTTCAAAGTCAAACAGCGTCTATGATATTAGGTCTTTACCTATGAAATTGCCGTTCTGCAGTACTGGCCATTTCAAATCAAAATAATTTTTGTTTGGCTAAGAATTCTAATTTCAAATTAATTTTATTTTAAAAACATGGATTTTTTTTTCTAACAGTAGTCATTTCTTTATTGATTAGTGTTACATTTTCATCGCATTTCAATCTTTTTCGTCATCATGGATACGTTAAAAATTCGAGTAATTATGGAATATGAGTACCGTCGTGGCAGCAACGCGGCACAAGCGGCACGCAACATCAACGACGTTTACGGAGCTAACACTACAAACCAACGCACCACCTGTTATTGGTTTGCTCGCTTCCGTTCTGGAAATTTCGACGTGAAAAATGAACCTCGCGGTCGTCCGAAGACTTTGGTCGACAATGACGAATTAAAGGCGATTGTGGAAGCTGATGATACACAATCTACGGCTGAATTAGCAGCAGCTTTCGACGTTAGCGTCAAAACAATATTGGTCCATTTGCGTCAAATTGGCAAGGTAAAAAAGCTTGACAAATGGGTGCCCCACGAACTCAATGATCGCCAGCGCGAAGTACGCGTCGAGACGTGCCTTGCACTGCTCAACAGACACACAAATGAAGGAATTTTGAACCGCATTGTTACCTGCGATGAAAAATGGATTCTGTTTGATAACCGTAAGCGCTCAGCAAGTTGGTTGGATCCTGGTTCAGCACCTAAACAATGCCCTAAACGAAAACTTACCCCTAGAAAAGTGATGGTCACTGTTTGGTGGTCTAGCGCCGGTGTGATTCATCACAGCTTCTTACCAAACGGGGTGAGCATTACTGCAGATGTGTACTGTGAAGAACTGAACACAATGATGGAGAAGCTGGCGCATCTCCAACCAGCATTGGTCAATCGCTCGTCTCCGCTGCTCCTGCACGACAACGCGCGACCTCATACTGCACAGCAGACGGTCTCCAAGTTGCAAGAACTGGGGTTGGAAGCTCTCCGTCATCCGCCCTACTCACCAGACCTTGCGCCTACAGACTACTACTTTTTCCAGAATTTGGATAACTTCTTGGCGGGAAAAAAATTTAATATCGGGTATTAAAATTTTTTCCCGCCAAGAAGTTATCCAAATTCAGTACAGGCAGAGGCAGTACAAAATGCCTTTGAAGAATTTGTTGCCTCCCGTCCAGCTGATTTCTTTAAGAAGGGCATCAATAAACTGCCACTGCGATGGCAAAGATGCATTGATTGCATGGGTGATTACTTCGATTAATACAAATAAAAAATTCATGAAAAAAATTCGTTTAAATTTTTTCATACAAAACGGCAATTTCATAGGTAAAGACCTATTAGTTGAGATCGAAAGGAAAAAATATCAACAGTTAGTAAACATCAAGGATCATACGGAAAAACATACTACCTACAATTTAATTCCTGACAAGTACACGGCAGAAATGAAGGCAGTGGGATCAAACTTAGAAATTCGCTTTAGTGATTTAAAAAAAATTGAAGTTGGTGGAATTCATCAGTTATCCGTTTAATAATTCCTTTGATCATGGTGATTTCAATGAAATGGCTACAAAATTTGCAGAGACATTTGAAATGGACCACATGATATTTCAAAACGAAATTGCTTGCCTTGCTTTTCGAAATATCGTCAAGGTCATCCTCAGGTCTAGATTTCTGGGCATTGGTTTCCAACGAAAAATATCCAAAGAATCATGACCATCAACGGTACTGGTTTCTCTCATGCATCAAGATAAAAATTATATTACAATTATTTTCTTTATTTTTGAAGTCATTCAGCAATTAGAATGTCAATTTTGTACAGGAGTTTATTTTGAAAACGTAATAAGTTATGAAATTGTTTTGATAAAATGAATTACCTACTGCCGGCTATTCTTACATTAAAGTGTTGCCATAGTCAAAATAAGTAAATATATTGACAACTCTAATCGATTTTTTTTTGTATATGATTACAAATTAATATAAATGTAAAGTCAATGGAAAGGTAAATCGCGGGGTTTTTATAAATAATAAAGCGAGATGATACTACTGTGGTGTGAAATAATTAGTATTTCACACACACAGTAGTCGTATTATTTTGCTTTCAAAACTTTTTAAAGCAATTTCACTTTGTTGGCTAACGATACTTACGAATGATTGCATACATTTTTTTTAATTATCTTGCTTCGGTTTGATATAAATCGAACCTTTTTAATAAATTAATGATTATAGAACAAAATCTGTCATTTGAAATAATTATGTGTCGAGTGTATTTATTCGAGTAATAGATTTTCATTTAAAATCTAAAGTGGCAACATTGGTGTTGGTGTCTCAAATTTAATTGTCATTGTCAAAAAGTCCAATGTCAATTGTGCATGCTAAGTTTGTTCATTGCGATTTAAATAATACAGTTTTTTTTTTGTGTTGATCGAGTCCTACTCTCCACAGTAATTGTGATATTCATTGTAACTATTTGTTTATTTCTTGTTTTCAATCACTATCGCTAACTTTAATGAAGGGGGGGGGGATAACTATGAAGGGATGGTGGCAACACTGAGCAAGTAAACATTCACCTATATCGAAATTGTTTAAATAAATTATTATTAAATTATTATTCGTGACAAAAATACAAAATCCCAGTACATAAAGTGATAATACAATGCTGTGATTGTTATCCTCGACAAAAACTTGGTGGAATTCAAATAAACCACTTTTCCATAAAGTGCAAGAAGAAAAATCAATAATCTGAGAAAAAACCTTCTAAATTGACCAAAAATTAGTGAAACTCAATGCAATAACTACAATTTATAAGTGATATTAATTGTGACTATCAACGACTAGTGTATTTGACCAACTTAAGTCAATAATAATATGTTCCAGTTCAAAACACTTCACAAGCAGTACCGTACCTATTAATATCAGTGTTATTAATAACATTCAGTTCCGCGCGATCACCCCCTAAGCAAGCACGCACTTTGCTCGTCCGCTACGCACTTTGCGCGATCGTTACGCAAGTACCTACGCGCCTCGCTCGACTGTCCTTTTTGTCAGTGGTGCTAAACATTTTACTTACCGTCAAACTTCAATGTCAACAATGATGAAGTGTGCCAGCTGCACTTCTGTCTTCAATGATGGCGTTCAGTGTGCCTCGTGTAAGCGTCACCTTGACTTTGGTTGCGCTAACATCACAGAGGGCGGATGGAGAAAACTAGGAGCTGACCGAAGGGCGGCATGGAAATGTCCTAAGTGCCGAATTTCCTCTCCGTCTCCGACCCCTTCCCCGTCTCCGTTACCAACACCTGAACCTGCGACTCTGGAATCGATCCTGAATGAGATTCGTGAGCTCAAGGTTCAACTGGCTGGCCTGCCAACGCTGTCTCATGATGTGAAATACATTAAAGAGGAACTCAAAGAACTCAAGGTCAGCCGTGAGTTCGATGGTAATCGGCTGGATGATTTCTCTTCCAAACTTGCGGGAATTGAGACCAGGGTTGCTGGTCTCGAGCATCTTCAGGAATCTGTTTGTTCTCTTCAATCTGACATTGATGTAATCAAATCGGAGCTATCCGCTAGCGACCAGAGATCAAGGCTGAACAATGTAGAAATAAAGGGTATTCCCCTAAAAAAGGATGAAAATCTGTTTGCTATTTTGGATAAAATTAGCCAGAAGGTTAATTTTACATTTCCCAAAACCCAGGTCAACTACATTTCCAGGATACCATTGTTCAACACAAAAGACAAGTCAATTGTGGTTAGCTTTCTAAACAGATATGTCAAGGAGGACTTTGTTGCTGCTGCACGCTCTTTCAAGACGTTATCCGCCCAAGACCTTGGATTCGTAGGCCAATCCAACCGGGTCTATGTGAATGATCACCTCAACTCGGACTCCAAAAAGTTGCTGAACAAGACCCGAACATTGGCTAAGGAGAAAGAGTTTAAGCACGTATGGGTCAAACACGGAAAGATTCATGTCCGCAGACAGGAAGGATCGCCTGTTTTTGTGATTTCTAAAGAGAAAGATTTAAACAAGCTAAATTAGAGCGGCGTGTCTTTCGGTTGTCGTTATCTTATCATAGTATTTTAAAACATATGTCTAGAATTAAATCCATTTTTATTTATTATGTACTAATAGCCGCAACTGTTTGTAACTTTATTTTTTGTAAAAGGTTTAGCATCGCTGATGTGCTCGAAGCTTCGTCACCTCGCTTTTCTATTCGACCATTATCACCTAAATTGCTGATTGGATGTGCTAAAACGATAGCATTGCCAGTATATCTATTGTTTAAGAAATCGCTCTCTTCTTGTACTGTTCCCCAAATCTGGAAGTCTGCCTTTATATCTCCGGTGCATAAAAAAGGGCACAAAAATGAAATAGTTAATTATAGACCTATTTCCAAACTCTGTATATTGGCTAAAGTCTTTGAGAGGGTTGTCTACGACCAAGTTTACGCAGCGCTGAGTCAGTCTTTCAGCCCTTCTCAGCACGGATTTCTGAAGGGTCGCTCATCAGTATCTAACCTGGCTTTGTTAAATGACTTTCTAACGGACAGAATGGACAAGGGGGCACAAGTTGATGTCGTTTACACGGATTACAGTAAGGCTTTTGATAGAATTGACCACAATATCCTTACGACGAAGCTCTTTAATAATGGTATCAGAGGAGATCTACTTCGTTGGTTTACTTCTTACCTTGAAAACCGATCTCAAGCTGTTGTTATAAGTAACTACATATCAAGCTGGGTTTCAGCTCCAAGTGGTGTTCCTCAGGGTTCCTTGTTGGGTCCATTACTTTTTATCATTTATGTAAGCGACATCGACTCGTGTTTCCATAACTCAAATTTACTTTGCTTTGCTGATGATATGAAGATATTTTCTGCAATATCATCAGACGAAGACATGGAAGCTCTCCAATCTGACCTCTCGCGATTGGATGATTATTGCTTAGTTAACAAACTTGATTTGAACCCCGGGAAATGTTCAGTAATCTCCTTTAGCAGAAAACGCGTCCCTCTCCCTACAACTTATAAACTTAAAGGGCAGCTATTACACAGATGCGATGGTGTACGTGACCTGGGCGTTTTTCATGATTCCAAACTTCTATTTAACGTGCACATTGAGCAAATAGTGGCCAAAGCTTCGAAGTCACTGGGTTTTGTTATGAGAATCGCAGGGTGTTTCAAGAAAGCCAAAACCCTTAAGATTCTATATTGCTCTTTTGTGAGAAGTCATCTTGAATATGCGTCACAAATTTGGAACCCGTGTTATGGTAAGTACATTGACCGTATTGAGAACATACAAAAAAGATTTATTCGTTTCCTATGTTTTCGGCTACGTGTACCATACCATTCTGAAAATTACATAAATCTCTGCAAGAAATTTCATTTACAGCCACTGATAAATCGTCGTCGATTAGCGGATTGCACTTTTCTTTTGAAAATTATATCAAACGAGATCGACTGTCCAGATCTCCTGCACAAACTGCGTTTCAACGTCCCCCAGAGATCAGTTAGGTTTAATCCACCTATATCCATTCCTTTTTCTTCTTCTAACTACAGGCAGAACTCATACATGGTGCGAGCGAGTAAAGACTTCAATATCCTATGTAAAGAGTTCTCATTCGACCCATTTACCACCGAAACCTATTCTGTACGCACACAGCTGAACGCTGACTTTTTCAAAAGTGCATAGTGTTTATTGTACCTTTGTTATATTCTTTTCTACCGTGCTTGTTAGTGATCATAAGATTTATATTACTTTATTCTGTTTTTATCCGTGAGAACCTGTAATTGGCTTAATGCTTCATATACAATTGTTATCCATCTGTTATAGCTGTTGGTTCTCCTATGAATAAATAAATAAATTAACCACAACTTTAATAAATATCAAATAGTGATCTTGGGTGCATAACGTAGTGAAATAATTACGAAATAAAATAACATATACACCGTTAGGAAAAAAATAAATTAAATTGACCTTTGGACTTTTATCAATGTTCGACAACTAGCGCCAACTCGTCACCAAGCGGTGAATAGACTAACCAAGATAGTACCACTATTTACCGCCAGCGGCGCAAAACTAACGATTGGGGATACCAGCGCAAAAATATTTTAGTATTTGGTAGAAAAATATTATTTTTGGAAGACTACGAACGAACTTAGGAATTCGGATCCCAGAAAGTAACATAATTTGAGAATTGTTTTGGAAATCTAATTTGAATTGACATTATGATTTTTTTAGAAAATATCACATTCCGAAGAACACGCACGCGGTCGGAACGTGATCCAAGTGATACAATCTCGCGAACTTTGGATTACACGTCTAATTCCTTGCCAGGAATGTCTGAAGATGAAGATGAAAATCAACTAAACATCTATAAGAAAGAGTTAGAAGAGCTTAAAACTCAACTAAAAAGCGCACACAAGGAAATAGAATTATTATCTTTAGAAAATAGTAACCTTAAGAATACGAATGCTCATTTAATAGAAAAAAACAAAACGTACAAAGTAATAGCGTGTAGTCCTCTTAAGACCAAAGTCCAAACACCGAAGAAGATAATACCTGTTCGTACAAAAACAACACAGACACAGACATCAGAAAGTATGAAAATTGCACACAACGCACAACAGGTAGATATTGATTCTGGAAGTTCTCAGGACATCATCGCCTCACAGAACAATATCAACGCAAATGCACCACATCCATCGCCCCCACTTGTTAAAGGTAACATATGTGTAAAACGTATCACCTGTGTTGCAACATTCAAAAGTCCAAGAAAGCGAAAGCTACGCATAATTAGTAACTGTAATTATATAGGTGCACTAGACAATATAGAAACTACCTTCAGCGAGCACTTCGAGTATTGCCATTACGTGACACCAGGTAGTGGATTAAGCGAAATTTTGTCCAATATTACTGAAAGCGTAAAAGGTCTCTCTATTGACGACTACTGCTTATTTATGATCGGAGAAAAGGATTTCAAAAGCGCTGGAAACCACATCGAATTGATTAAACAAATCAGGGAATCACTAAAGCTAATCAACTACACGAATGTAATCATATGCTGTCCCACTTACGTAAGAGGAGCTCTAATTCATAATCATAGGGTAAAATTGTTTAATAATTTACTATACTTGGACATACAAAATAACAAATATGCATACTTTTTTGATACAAATCGTGATCTCACCTTAGATATGTTTTCCTACCGAACAGGAAAATTAAACAGACAAGGCACAAAACGATTTTTTGAAAGTATCTTTGAACGCCTGATTATTGACATAACAAACTATCCTATCGAAACTTCTTTCTGCAATTCGTCTGACAACAGTGACTTTTTTCGTTTATAATAATATAAACATCCTACATCAGAACATTGCTGGCCTGTTAAATAAATCTGACTTACTCACTGTTCACCTTCAAGAATTATCGCAGAAAAAAAAAGAAATAGATGTTATTTGTATCACAGAACACTTTGTTATGACTGGACATGAGAAACTACTGAATTTAACAAACTACAAGTTGGCGGCAATTTATACAAGGAGGTCTCAGAAACGTGGAGGAGCATGTATTCTAGTCAAGAACTACCTTGAATACAAAGCGCTTCCAGACATATCTCGGTATTCTATAGCTAACGTCGTCGAATGCTGTGGCATAGAATTGACGAAAGAAAATTTAATTATTATGTGTATTTATAGGCCCCCAAAGATAAGTAATTTAAGTTTGTTTTATGAGAGGTTAGAGACTATTGTAAAAACAGTATGTATGAAACCCGAAAAGAAAGTAGTAATATGTGGGGACTTCAATATAGACACTTTAAAAAGAAATAACATAACCTTGGACTTTGAAACCTTTCTTTTGGGGTATAATCTTAAATTAGAGTTACGCCAACCCACCAGGCTATGTAGCAATTCTTGTATAGACAATTTTGCCCGCAGTTCTAAACTAAACTGTAAATCAAAAGTTTTAGACTTAGCATTGTCTGACCACACAGCACAGTTGTTGCAAGTTAAAGTGCTGAAATCGTGTAGAATAAATTATTGGCGGATCAAAAAGCGTGATCTTTCCAGTGAAAATGTAACTAAATTCAAAAAATACTTACAATGTTTTTCATTTTCTGATATATACAAAACCGAAAATGCTAATGAAGCATTAGATTATTTCTTAGAGAACTTCCGTCTATTGTACGATCTTTGTTTCCCTTACAAATTGATAACCGTTAACTCAAACAAAAATATTAAATGGGTTTCTCAGGGCATTCGAATATGCAGTAGAAAACAAAGGCGTTTACTGTGGAAACATAGGCGAGAACCTTCAAGCCTTAATAAAAGCAACTTTAAAAACTACTCGCGAAGGTTTCGGAAAATCATTAAATTAACGCAAAAAGCGCAAAATAACTATTTCATCAACACGTCAAACAATAAGTCAAAAGCATCTTGGCAAGTCATAAACAAAAATAAACCATTTACTGAACCTATTTCCCAAATAAAAATTCATGATACCACAATCACTAATCCAACAGAGATTGCAAACGCTTTTAATAATTATTTTACTGACCAGACAAAAA
The DNA here is from genome assembly GCA_949987655.1 of Polymixis flavicincta. Taxonomy (NCBI): domain Eukaryota; kingdom Metazoa; phylum Arthropoda; class Insecta; order Lepidoptera; family Noctuidae; genus Polymixis; species Polymixis flavicincta. The sequence continues at coordinate 7,890,104 of OX465188.1, read as the reverse complement.
ATATTATGACCGCAAAACCCGACACAAGTAATTTGAAAAGTAACCCTCACTCGATGTTTATGCATCCAGTATTACCTCAAGATGTTATGGGAGCAATACATTCTCTAAAAAATAAACTTAGTACTGGCTACGATGGCATTTCAACTAAGGTCGTAAAAGTTGTATCGAGTGACATTGCTTTGCATATTAGCCACATACTTCCGTATCAGTTCCGGAGTATTTCCAAACAAGTTAAAAACAGTTATTGTTAAGCCACTTAAAAAAAAAAACTCTAAAGAAGATTTGGCAAATTATAGACCAATCGCTCTAATCACAATTTTCGCAAAAGTTATGGAAAAAATAATTTATGACGCGATAAATAAATTCTTATCTAGATATAATATTAGGTCTTTACCTATGAAATTGCCGTTCTGCAGTACTGGCCATTTCAAATCAAAATAATTTTTGTTTGGCTAAGAATTCTAATTTCAAATTAATTTTATTTTAAAAACATGGTTTTTTTTTTCTAAAAGTAGTCATTTCTTTATTGATTAGTGTTACATTTTCATCGCATTTCAATCTTTTTCGTCATCATGGATACGTTAAAAATTCGAGTAATTATGGAATATGAGTACCGTCGTGGCAGCAACGCGGCACAAGCGGCACGCAACATCAACGACGTTTACGGAGCTAACACTACAAACCAACGCACCACCTGTTATTGGTTTGCTCGCTTCCGTTCTGGAAATTTCGACCTGAAAAATGAACCTCGCGGTCGTCCGAAGACTTTGGTCGACAATGACGAATTAAAGGCGATTGTGGAAGCTGATGATACACAATCTACGGCTGAATTAGCAGCAGCTTTCGACGTTAGCGTCAAAACAATATTGGTCCATTTGCGTCAAATTGGCAAGGTAAAAAAGCTTGACAAATGGGTGCCCCACGAACTCAATGATCGCCAGCGCGAAGTACGCGTCGAGACGTGCCTTGCACTGCTCAACAGACACACAAATGAAGGAATTTTGAACCGCATTGTTACCTGCGATGAAAAATGGATTCTGTTTGATAACCGTAAGCGCTCAGCAAGTTGGTTGGATCCTGGTTCAGCACCTAAACAATGCCCTAAACGAAAACTTACCCCTAGAAAAGTGATGGTCACTGTTTGGTGGTCTAGCGCCGGTGTGATTCATCACAGCTTCTTACCAAACGGGGTGAGCATTACTGCAGATGTGTACTGTGAAGAACTGAACACAATGATGGAGAAGCTGGCGCATCTCCAACCAGCATTGGTCAATCGCTCGTCTCCGCTGCTCCTGCACGACAACGCGCGACCTCATACTGCACAGCAGACGGTCTCCCAGTTGCAAGAACTGGGGTTGGAAGCTCTCCGTCATCCGCCCTACTCACCAGACCTTGCGCCTACAGACTACTACTTTTTCCAGAATTTGGATAACTTCTTGGCGGGAAAAAAATTTAATACCCGAGAGGCAGTACAAAATGCCTTTGAAGAATTTGTTGCCTCCCGTCCAGCTGATTTCTTTAAGAAGGGCATCAATAAACTGCCACTGCGATGGCAAAGATGCATTGATTGCATGGGTGATTACTTCGATTAATACAAATAAAAAATTCATGAAAAAAATTCGTTTAAATTTTTTCATACAAAACGGCAATTTCATAGGTAAAGACCTATTATTTTGAGTATAGAACAAAAGGGATTTAGAAAAAATCAAGGTACCAATACGGCCGTTTACGATTTAATGAATATGATATTAAGAAACGTCGATGAAAAAGTACCAGTTTGCGGAATTTTAACTGATATGACGAGGGCCTTCGACTGTGTTGACCATGAAACTCTCTTATACAAGCTAAACATGATAGGTATCAGAGGAAATATGCATAATCTCTTAAGATCATATCTCAGCAACCGGAAACAGCAGACAGAAATTTCAAAAATATGTTTAAAAACTAAGCGTGAGAAAAAATACTTATCGGAACACAGAATTATTAGGTATGGCGTACCACAGTGCACTGTGGTGGGGCCTCTATTGATAGGTATCAGAGGAAATATGCATAATCTCTTAAGATCATATCTCAGCAACCGGAAACAGCAGACAGAAATTTCAAAAATATGTTTAAAAACTAAGCGTGAGAAAAAATACTTATCGGAACACAGAATTATTAGGTATGGCGTACCACAGGGCACTGTGGTGGGGCCTCTATTATTTTTAATTTATATTAACGACTTGCCACGATGCATCAAACATCCTATGGTTTTATTTGCTGACGATAGTACTGCCTTGATTAAATGTACAGACTTAAAAACATATGGAAATGACATAAATAATACTTTAACTGACATTATACACTGGCTTGATCAAAATAATTTAATGATTAATTTAACTAAGACGAATGTTATGCATTTTTAGGGTTCCGTACCTCTAAAGGAAAAAACGGAACCCTTATAAGATCACTTTGTTGTCCGTCCGTCCGTCCGTCCGTCCGTCCGTCTGTCAAGACCGTTTTTCTCAGGAACGCGTGGAGGTATCAAACTGAAATTTCTATATGATACTTAGTTCTACTGTCCCTGGAAGCTGTAGAAAAATCAACCTTCTAAGTCACCGCAATCAAAAGATACAGCCATTTAGGCCGCAAAATTCCGCAAATTTTCGAAACTCGCACGGGAATCAAAACCTACAGGGTACTTCCCGTGAACTTAGAATCTTGAAATTTTGTACGAAGTCACGTCTTATAGTACAGATATAGGAAAAATTACGAAAACCGTAAATTTTTAGTTTCGTCATATAAAAAAAAATATTTTTGACAATTTTGAACTTTTACTTATATATCCACAGGTTTGTACGGAACCCTCGGTGCGCGAGTCCAACTCGCACTTGACCGGTTTTTTTATCAACGCATACCACCGCAAACTTTAAATTTAAATTACAATGGACATAAAATAGACCAAGTGCAAGTTGCAAAATTTTTAGGTTTAATGATAGATAGCCAACTAACCTGGAAGCCACACGCAGAAGAAGTATGCAAAAGACTAAGTACAGCAGCGTATGTGCTTTTTAACCTATCCAGGAAAGTGGATATGACCACCAGATTAGTCGCTTACCATGGTTTGGTGGCGTCAATTCTGAGATTTGGGACAATATTTTGGGGAAATTGTAGTCTGAGAGAACAGGTATTCAAGGCTCAAAAACGATGCATTAGGGCAATGTGTAACATGAAAGTAACAGATAGTTGCGTAACTGTATTCAAGTCCCTAAATTTGCTAACTTTCCCATCACTATACATTTTCGAAATAGCTGTTTTTGTAAAATCAAATATGCATCTTTTTATTAAATCGTCTGACAGTAGAACACGACCAATTAGAAGGCAGTATACAAACATGCTACACGTTAGTGGACATAACACTGCATTATTAAGAAAAAGTGTTTTATGTATGTGCCCGATTATCTTTAACAAAATACCCGATGGAATAAAAAACGAGTCCATTCCACTGTTTAAAAAGAAATTGACAGTGTTATTAATTGATAAATGTTATTACTCCATAAGTGAATTTTTAAATGATAAAACTTTATAAGTAGTTACCTAATTAATCCTGACATCTTTTATTCTTTATTTTAATTTATTGACCATATTATAAGAATTTTCATATATTGTTGATTATTGTAGACTATTAAGCACTTGTGCTAAATGTTTTTGCATGCCTAATTTAAGGTAGAATGTACACGGATCTCTTGATTATAAAACCATCTGCATTTTTTTTGTACCTACTTTCTATGCAAATAAATAATTATTCTATTCTATTCTATTCTATTCTAATGTGAAATTGTGAATCTTACGCCAGGACGTTTTTACGCCAGGAAGTTTTCGCTTTGTTTGAAGTTTTTGTGTGATTCGTATTTTGTTGTACTGTACTGTACTACTTAGCGACTACTGAAAATGTCGACCACTTCGCGTGAGGTACCGACAACAAGAACAATCGACCTGCGAAACCGGTGTATCAACTGTTTTTTTTGCAATCCTAAGAAACCAACGCAGGTATTCTTTGGAACAAGCTACTACTCAGATGATCAATGTGTTACAGTCATGGATAACTCCTACTCAGGTACCTAAGCACATTCTATTGACGTTTTCATACCTATCAGTCTATTTCTTGATTTCTCAGTTTAAACCTACCCAGTCATTCTCTCGTTTTTATATTTTAATTCTTGCTTTTTATAAATCACATATTAAAAACTATAGACAAATGATAGCATAAAATCAATGTTACAATGCTGAAATTGGAAGCACTCCGTGTTGTAAGCACAAAATATAATTATGTTGTGCGGCCCATTCAGTTAGGCTTGAAGTCGGTGATTGTGACATTCCTTTGCTCATTCTATTATACTATATTCTAATGACCTTTTTTTTGTATTTCATTTCAAATATATATTTTTTGATTGCAGCTGTCTCCAGAAAGTATAATTTGTTCCGAGTGTTTTGGACTGCTTCAAAATCGAGTTAACACAATGAGCGAAGGAAGTGCTATGCCTTTGCTTGCTCTTGGACATAGAAGAATCTGCTTTCCTTGTGGAAATTCTATTTTACGAGCACCAAGAACTTACCCTGTGCGACATGATCGACAAGAAAGAAACATTTTAATGAGACTGGTTCCACTGCACTTGGTAAATATTTATTAGTATCTTATTGAGAATATGGAGTGTCTAATACAGAATCTGTCTACTTGGGCTAACTGAAAAAATATTTAAGCACCTTATTTTTTTTAGGTTTCCAGAATGGAACGTGTATGTGCTGCATGTTGGAGATCAGCTACGAGAGAAGTACAGAGGCAACAGCAGCATGATTCAAATCGTCCTACTGTAGCACATGCTGTGACAAGTGATGATTTCAATATTCCTGAAACACCTCCTCTTCCGTTTTCAAGACCAGTAGCAGTTCAATTAGGGGCACCAAAAATCACATCATCTTTATACAGCGTGGCGATTAGGTTATCACATTAAATAGTACAGCGGTTATTACAAGTTGTTATCAGTCTGTTAAAATAATAAAAACGAAAATAGACCTAAAAATAGAAAACTGAATTTTTCTAACAAACTAAATAGCGTAAAAATTGGCAATAAATAATCCACCCTTGATACTATTAGTTTACTGACCTGTAAAAGCGGCAACGCCGCGGCGCGCGGCGCGGGCGGCTTGGCGGCGGGCGACGTACACGCCAAACGACTGTGAGACTAGCGGAGGGTACCTATGTACTTGCGCTCACGCGCGGGGCGTTGGTAATAGTTGATATCAACAATGCAACACAAACTTTATGGTATTGTTACCAAGTAATCACAAATTAAGTTTTAAAACCTCCACTTAGTTCACTTTATGCAATTTAAATTTTAAAATTTTCGAAATGTCCGCCGCGCACCCGAATGCATAATCGACACCGTCGTATGATATTATTACGGACATTTCTTAATAGATCACCATTCGCGGCTAAATTATTTAAGTTGTGGAAAGCTTGAATTATTCTTATTTTTAAATCTTCCACTGTCGTCACTTCAGTAGCGTACACTTCATTTTTTACATGTCCCCATAAAAAAAAAAACAGTGGTGTTAGGTCCGGTGACCGTGCTGGCCACCGAGTAGGTCCGTATCGGCCAATCCACTGCTCTCCGAACATTTCAGTGAGGCGCTGCCTGGCAGCCACTACTGAATGAGCAGGTGCTCCGTCAAGCTGGTATCCATACCTGGCCATTGCCACTCAACGGTAGTTCATCAATGTACTCCGACACTGTGCCGTCAAGTAGTTCCACAAACTTAGGCCCATTGAGGTTGCCATTGATAAACACCGGACCGATTATGTGGTCTCCGTGTATTGCAGCCCAAACATTCACGGCAAATCGGTATTGGTGTGCGGACTCTCGGATCAGGTGCGGATTTTCTCGACTCCAGTATCGTAGGTTCTGTCGATTCCATATCCCGTTGCGCGTGAATGTACTCTCGTCTGCCCACATTATGTTGTACAAAAAGTTAGAGTAATTTTCTATTTTGCCCAGTAGCCACTGGCAGTAGGCTTCCCGGACTGGCTTATCTCTTCCTAATAAAGCCTGCACCTTTTGGTATTTGAATGGCTGTTGCTTATCTCTTTTTAAAATGTTGTGTACAGTCCTGTGGTGTACTCGAAATAGGAGAGCTGCTCTACGAAGACTTGCAGTTGGATTACGAGCGAAATAATTAAGGATTTGCTCTTCCCGACCCACGGTTACTCGCAGAGGAATTTCAACCTGATGTGGAACCAAAGATTGGTTATCACGTAATCTTTGGACTGCCCGTGTAAAAATCCGTAAATTTGCAGGACATACACGTGTGGTATTATACCTCTCTCGGTATGTTCGTAACGCCAGCGCTGCGTTTTGATAACATTCTCCATAAATCAATATCATATCGGTGTAATCCGATGGCGTGAAATTGACACGAGGCATCTTGAGAACACAACACAAAAACACAAAAACTCAAAACAATAAAAGCGTCTGAATTCGCATAAACTGTCACACCACTTTCAAAAAGTTACCTACAACTAATTTTACTGTTGTAATTACGTGTCCTATCACAAAAATAGGCACCGCACGAACTGTCACAACACTTAACTAATCTACAACTAATAATAACGTACCTATCCTATTTCTATTACAAATAAAACAAGAATCTTAACAAAACGTCCTCAATACAAACACCAAAAAAATGCAAATAGGCAACTGCTGACGTGAACGAACTATCCTCAAGGACAACGGCGCGGGCACTGGAGTGAGTCACACAAAACACAAACAATCGCACACGCCGCCCGCCGAAAAAATACGAAATTTGACGACACACACCCCCTTCCCCGTCCATTTCGCGCGTAGAGATTTATGCCGTAGACCGTTAGCAGTAAGAACATTTATCGCAGATGCTTTTTATTCCCCGCTGAGGTCCTTTATTTTTTAATTTTGCGCATAGCGAACGCCTTAAACTATTAGCCGTAAGGACATTTTTCGCTTGATTTGTTTACGTCTTTTGTAATTGTTAGAGTTCCAAGTAATTCGAAATGGCATCGTCTTACATCGTTTGATTGAACTATCTACGCCGGCCACGGGTCTTTGACCTACTAGTATTGGTCAGGTGATTTTCTTTATGCAATACATGATGTTGTTAAATACGAAAAGGGAAAAAAATGTCTCACGGGTAGAATGTTAACTTTTATTAATTATTTTATTTATGTATGCGTATGTAGAATACGTAATGTAGAATACGTGGTTTGAATTAATGTGATAACCTAATCGCCACGCTGTATAGACGTGCTGCAAATACATCTGGCCACTGCATATTCGTTAATTGTTTTGAAAATGAACGTCTACTTGTACCATGTGCTATAAAAGATTTATTATTGTATCATTATAAATTCTATGTACGATCTGGTGCACGTGTTTGTCGTCACCACTTGGATCACGGTTCTTGGAATGAGTTAACCTCCCAATTGAGGGATTTTACTGGTAGTCAATTTGATAATATTATGACTATGATGCAGCGAGCAGCTAATAACAGATTTGATTTTTCAAATATTAGGATGATGCCTCCATATTTATGTCATTATTGGCTTGGATTCAATGCTGACCAGTTTTATGATTTACTTAACAGTATCCCAAATCTAGCAGAACAGGTACCAAATGCTTCTATAGCCTTGTGCAGATATTTAGTTAAGGTAAGTGTTGTGTATGTACACACCTTAATAGAAAATATAAGTAGGTAATAATAGAGAAGACACTATGGTGCTCACCTAGCGTCGCTTGTTTTGTCTTTTCCCTTGGTTTCTTCTGGAATAAATATTGTATCGAGCACACGCCTTTTATTCAACAGTGGCGACGAGGAAAATTAAAATTTATAAAAATAGTGTAATTACAGCGCTAAACCGGATAAAATGTCGGTGGGACAGGTACGTGAGTTCAATATAACAACAGGGAACTGGTCCGCTTATGTGGAGCGACTAGAAATGTACTTTTAGTTAATAGCGTAAAAGATGAGTTCAAGCTACCAACGCTGATTTCGATGATGGGGGAGGAGGCTTATGAGCTCCTATCATCACTAGCTAGTCCACTAAAACCCGCTGAATTGACGCTAAATAGAGCAGTGGAGTTATTGGCTGCACACTTGCAGCCAACGCCATCGATCTTAGCGGAGAGATTTAGATTCCGGCAGCGGCGACAGCAAATGGAAGAATCGGTGGCGGAATATGTCACACAGCTGAAAAAGTTGTCGAAACACTGCAATTTCCTAACAGCATTGGATGAAAATTTACGCGACCAGTTAGTTTGTGGCATCAGAAGCGATATAATACGCCAAAGGCTGTTCGCTGAAGACGATCTCACTTATAATCGAGCGGTCAGCTTAGCGCTGTCATTAGAGGCCGCGGAACGAGACGCTATTGCTGTAGAGCCTAATATGGGGGCAACGGAAAATCTGAACAAACTCGAAGAGTGCCCAAACTGTGGCGATAATAAACACAAAGCTAACGACTGCAAATATAAAAAATACGTGTGCAGTAGTTGTCACGAGGTCGGTCATTTGAGAAGGATGTGCCCGGGGTACAATGATACTAGACGAAGTAAATTGGCGGGATCGGCCGATAGTCAACATAACAAAGCTTCACGTGGAGGGCGCGGTAGCAGCCGTAGTACGAGCGGGCGCTCAACGTGGAGGCGAGCGGGGCGCGTGCAGCGCGGTGGCCGGAGTGGCCGAGAAGGGGCTCTTTTGTACTCTTTGGATGAGGAAGACAACGGAAGCAATAGCAACCTAGATGATGAAGAGCCCATGCATCAAATGTCTTTAAACAATTATAAACCGGTGTGTATAACTGTTAAGGTACAAAATTGTTTACTGAATATGGAGATAGATACTGGGTCAGCCCTATCTTGCATTAGTAAAAGTGTTTATGATGAATTGTTCAGCGATTTGCACTTGAATAGATGTAATTTGAACATCAAGTTTTATGATGGCACAACTATTCAACCTATAGGATTCTTAGAAACAACGGTTAGCTATAATGGTGTGATTAAAACATTAGATCTGTATGTTTTGGACAAAGGATCCTCAAATTTATTAGGACGGCAATGGCTAGCTGAATTAAATATACCTATTAAAGTATCCAAATGTCATTTGATAGCCGATCAGAATGAAACTCACTGCAAATTTAATTATGACAGAATAATCAATGAAGTTGTTTCCAGGCATGAATCCCTATTCGACGGCACATTAGGTAAATTTAAAGGAGGTACGGCAGAGCTGCATGTGCACGACGGGGCAATACCCACATTTTGTCGCGCGCGGCCTCTGCCATATGCGCTGCGTGAGCGTGTCGATGCCGAGCTGGAGGCCATGCTGAAAACTGGGGTTATTGAACCAGTGGACCATTCCGACTGGGCCACGCCACTAGTCGTGGTACGCAAGGCAGACGGCGGCCTAAGAATCTGTGCCGATTATAAGGTAACCCTAAACAGAGTTTTAGCGATCGATAGATTTATTCAGTAATCTTAGCGGGAATGTTTTCTTTACAAAACTAGATCTATCGCAAGCCTATAACCAGGTACTTTTAGCAGAGTCTTCTAGAAAGTATACAGTTATCAACACACACAGGGGATTATTTAAGTATAATCGTTTGGTTTATGGGTTATCCTCAAGCCCAGGTATATTTCAAAAATTAATGGTAAACATGTTTAAGAATAATCCAAATGTAATTGTATTTTTCGACGACATCTTAATTAAGAATAAAGATTTGGCTAGCCATTTAAAATCCGTTGAAGAGGTGTTGCAAATACTAGAAGCAAACGGTCTAAAAATAAAAAAAAGTAAATGCGAATTTTTGGCAAGAGAAGTAAAATACTTAGGCTTTATTATTGGTAAGGATGGCGTAAGAGTAGACCCAGACAAGGTAAAGGCTATTGCAACCATGCCCCATCCAAACAGTGTCACAGAATTGAAATCCTTTCTTGGAATGGTAACTTTTTATGGGAAATTCATAAAGAATTTGAGCATGCAGTTATCGCCTCTTTACCAGCTCTTAAAGAAGGGTAGACATTGGAAATGGGGAACTGAACAAAATTCTGCATTTATTAGAATAAAAAAAAAATTGTGTAGTACAAAAACGCTAGTACATTTTGACATGGATAAGGAGTCTGTATTAACAGTAGACGCAAGCGCGCGCGGGATAGGCGCCGTGCTAGCACAGCGCGAACCAGGAGGTGAGGAACGTGTCGTTGCGTACGCCTCGCGCTCACTCACAACTCATGAGCTACACTACAGTCAAATTCACAAGGAGGCCTTGGCAATTGTATTCGCTATTGGGAAATTCCATCAGTACCTTTACGGGAGGAAGTTCGTACTTAGGACTGACCACAAGCCACTTGTTAGTATTTTTGGGCCTAGCATAGGTATTCCTACAGCGGCGGCAAGCCGTTTACAACGCTGGGCAATTAAACTATCAGCTTATGATTATTCTATAGAGTATGTCAAAACGGATAAAAATATAGCAGATTGTCTCTCACGTTTAATTGACTCACAAAAAAAAGAGACAGCAGCTGAAGAGGAAATTTTACCAGAGCAAACATATTTGCACTTCGCAGTGGAAGCCATGTCGCTAGATTATAATGTAATTAAAAAAGAAACATTACATGACCCAATTTTAAGTCGCGTTTTAAGTTATATTATGGACGGTTGGCCATCGGAGGTTGAAATAAAGGAAATTAAACCATACTTTAATAGAAAGAACGAATTGTATTGCGAATTGGGTTGTGTTATGTGGGGTCATCGTGTGGTTATACCGTTGTCATGTAGAGCTAAGGTAATTTCGGAACTTCATGAGGTACACATGGGAATAGTAAAGACTAAGTCGCTAGCTCGTAGTTACGTGTGGTGGCCGGGAGTAGACGAAGCGCTGGAGGCGGTATGTCGCTCGTGTGTAGTATGTGCGGCTGTAGCCGATGCACCGCCTGCACACATACCATGCTCATGGCCGTGGCCGTCACGTCCTTGGTCCAGGCTTCATTTGGATTTTTTAGGGCCTATAGGTGGTTTGACCTATCTTATTATTGTAGATTCTTGCTCAAAATGGATAGAAGCAGTCCGAATGAATAGAACTACAGCACAAGCAGTCATCAATGTACTACGTAGTTTGTGGTCGCAATTTGGTCTTCCAAAACAAACGGTTAGTGACAACGGCCCACCCTTTTCAAGTTTAGAATTTCAAGATTTCCTAAAACATAATGGCATAGAACACATTTTCACAGCTCCGTATCACCCAGCTTCCAATGGTGCAGCTGAGAGCGCGGTAAAAATTTGTAAACGCACTATAAAGAAGGCGTTCAAACAGAATCTCAATGTCGAAATAGCTCTGACTAGGTTTCTTTTAGCTTACAGGAACACAAAACACGCTACTACCGGTGATAGTCCAGCTAGTATATTACAGGGTCGTAGTCTTCGTATGAGGTTGGATAACCTAAAACCAGAACGAGAAACGCAGGTCGCTGCGCGCCAAGGTCGTAGTGAGCAAGACGCGGGAGGGATTCAGCGCGGATTCGAGCCGGGCGCTCGTGTTTGGTATCGCGAATATAGAGGTTCCGATAAATGGGTACCTGGAACGATACTTGAACGTTTAGGTAAAACAAATTACTCTATTAGGTCTGACGTAGGAACGGAAACTCACAGACATGTCGATCAGCTGAGGCTAAGAATTATGGAAAATGTGGATAAAGATATGTCCAGGAAAAGGACAGTACTAGATCAGGTTACGAAACAGTTGGAAATAAATAGGCATTCAAGAAAATCATTATCATTTCCCATGATCAGTGGCGAGGGTCCAGTTCGAAGTGCGGGTGATTTGAGAGAAGGTAGTTTAGGTGGAGTTTCGTCTCTAGATCCAGTAGTACCACCAGTCGTGTTAGCAAAAGATGCTGCTATGGAAGTATCTTGTAGTTCGCCGGGAGAACCTAATGTGTCGGCTAATAGCGAGGATACTGGCAATGTTGCCACAACTAGTAATCGTCCCGTAAGAGTACGTAAACCTCCAGCACGATACGGGTGGTATGACGAAATTGATTAAGATAATTTATTTAAGTTAATGTTTAGTTTGATGATAAGAACTTAAGTTCATTAACACATTTATAATTAATAATATATATATTTTTTTGGATGTTTTTAGGATCATTTTCACACTTGTTTAATTTACTTGTGACTTATGTGTTCGATGTTATTTTAAGGTGTTGAAGTCTTAGCTATAGTTTTTTGTTTTGTTATATTAGTTATTAAGGGTAGAGGTGTTGTGTATGTACACACCTTAATAGAAAATATAAGTAGGTAATAATAGAGAAGACACTATGGTGCTCACCTAGCGTCGCTTGTTTTGTCTTTTCCCTTGGTTTCTTCTGGAATAAATATTGTATCGAGCACACGCCTTTTATTCAACAGTAAGAACTGGTGACAGTAATGAAAGGTTGGCTACTCTTTTTAATAAACCTCGAACCACTTTAGAACGGTGTATGTCAAAAGCAAGAAATTGTTTAATGAGTGATTTTGTCCCCTTGCACTTAGGATTTAATCATCTTACTGTACAAGATGTTGCTTCTCGAAATAAGATTATACCAGAAGGACTGTTTAGTAATCCTGATTTGCCACCAGATGTTAAACCTGCAATAGTTATATGTGATGCTACCTATGTTTTTGTGCAAAGTAGTTCAAATTATTTGTTTCAGAAACAAACCTACAGTTTACAAAAACTAGACAACCTAGTTAAACCATTTTTGATTGTGTGTTGCGATGGCCACATTGTGGAATGTCTTGGTCCATACAAAGCCACACTTAATGATGCTACAATCACAAGTTTAAACTTAAATAATGAGGGATCTTGTATGAGATCATTTTTTTAGAAGAGGTGATATTTTTCTTCTTGATAGAGGATTTCGAGATGTTATAAATGAACTCCAAGAACACGGTTTTGTCACCCACGTGCCAGAGTCTCTCCTCGAAAATGAACACCAATTAACAACCCAGCAGACAAATCGGTCTCGTCTAGTAACCATGTGTCGCTGGGTTGTAGAAATAGTCAATGGTAGGATAAAAAGAGACTATAGACTATTCCGTCATGTATTCAATAATAGAGCTGCTATGCACCTCAATGATGATTTTAGGACTTGTGCCTTATTAAATAAGTTTCATGTTGCCATAGATGACCCACCGGAGGCTTTGGAATGTTACAATAGCTAAAAGTAGACAGAAGGAGAGCTAGCTTCCAAACAATTGATAGCAATCATCCTCATTTGGATAGATTCCCACGACTCACAATTAAACTTAAGCGGTTTGCTCTAGGTACATATCAATTAAAACAGGCCAGATCTTACTTCGGGGAACATGTCCGTCAGTCTGGAATATATTCAGTGGAAGTGAATACTGAAATTGATGAGGATATTCCTCTGATTTTAGGCCTAAATAATTATTTGTTAAGAGGTAGGATTAAATCCAGGCACGTGAACAGTCGTACATATTACACGTATTTATTAATAAACAGAGACGATACTGTAGCAAATACACTACAAGCCATAGTAGGTTATTGTTGCAACTGCCTTGTTGGTAAGCGAACTGTTGGCTGCTGTGCTCACATAATGACAGTGGTGTGGTTTTTGAGTTGGGCTCGATACAATGATATCACTGCTACAGCATCTTATTTAGATGATTTTTTTTAATGAAAATGATGAATGAAGTCATTCACTGTTCCTATATGTATAGGTACCTACCTACTTACTGTAAGGGTTAGATATACTATGATTGATTATATACCTACCTACATGTTTAAAGTGCTACCAGTGTCACTGGATCAAATTAAAGATCTCTTTGAATTCTATTGTTTTTTTTTTACAGCTCTCCTTTTTTTGTATTTGTAACTGTTTTAACAGGAAATATAAAGGCAAGGTACTGATTTATTTAAGTCTCTATCCCATCAGATATGCTAATTAATCTGCTCTCCAAATTACGACCTATAAACTTACCTCTATAAAGGACGGATATTTCTATTTTGAGGTTAAGTTACGTTTTTTAAAAAAACTTGGAAATGCGGGTTTTGATTCCAAAATGGCAATTGTAGATGGTTATTTGGTTAATTTATAAACCATCTAAAACAACTTTGGAATTGACGCAACTCTGTACCGTGGTCCATATTGTCGTGTTCATTCTCCTTTGAAGAAGTGTGTACAACAATTGCATTGGTGTTGTTTGTGGTTCAACATATTTCTGTGAGTCAGTATTTTCCTACTTAAATAAAACAAACAAAAAATAAACACTGTTCTCGCTAGACAGACGCTCCATGCATTAGATTCTTTAAGGTTGGCTATTTCCAACAACAAACCTAATTTAGCTAATCTAGCGGAACTAATATAAATAAATAGTTACTAAGAATAATTTTCAGATTTATGTTACCCTCTTAATAAAATAAAAAATACTACATAATTGTGTACTGAACTATGTTGTTTCATTTAAGATCTCAAGAAGTTACATACTTCTTAAAATCTTTAATGATCATCATTTAAGATTTCAATTTTTTGGTAGATCGCACAGGGTTTCGTCAGTAAACAGTAGATCTTGGATCTAATCAAGTCGGCCACCCCTGACTCTACATGATACGCCTCATCTTCGCAAAAATGTTTTAGAAATTTATTTCTAAAATACAACATTAAATGCAGCACTAATGCTGAGTGCAATGGAAAACAAATTGCAGGTAATAATATCTTTAAATTTTGTACTTTTATGGGGTGTATTAGCACCATAAAATTCTCTTTTTTAATTAACGCTCTAATTAGGTTGACTTGTAACAATGAAAAATAAATAGTTAATTGATTTTGAACCACTAATAATGCAGATACTTAATATTGTCTTTCTCGGATATCGCGAAGTGGAATCACATTGAAGATTTTTTTGAATTGGATGACAACAACCCACTTTTCGTGTTTGCGCCTGCCCTAACGAAGAGTCACTTAAATCCGAACAATAAACAAAAAATTAAAGTGAAATTAGCCGCGCAAGTTTTAAGTCATACAGTGTCTGAAATTACCAATATATGCACAATTTACCCAAGGTGTGTTGATATCATACGAGTATGTTAAAAATTATCCATGAATTCAAACATCAGCTCAAAATCGTCTCCTGCCTATTAATGTTCCCACTGCTGGCATTTGACTTTCTGGCTTTTATCTTAAAAATATAGGGGTTCTATAATTTTATCATCTCATAACTACTACTACCATCCAGAGCCATATTTTTTTACAAAAATCAATTGTATATTGTTATTAAAATGATCATTGTCATTTTAATAACTCTTTTCTTCATTATTTTGAAATAACATATACTTACCTAAACACTAAAAAGTATCTATTTTTACAGGACAGCTGCCAACAGAAGCACTTCCTATAGTCAACCTGCAAAACAAAATCGACCAATTGTTTGACAGCTTAAATGCGGACTCTCCAAGTTTAAAAAGAGGCAAAAATTATTTGAGAAATATTTCTGACCGGAGGCCTCATTTTGCACATTTCAAAGAAATGAAATTATTAAAAAAAAAAAGTGCCAGTTTATTGGTGCAAGGTCGAGGGCACCTTCGCTGGATGCATGGATCCAAACCATGGCGGGAGTGGAAAGAATATGGCGGAATTTAAAACAATAATATCCCGTGATTGGGAGTTTATCCACCAAGAGACTACAACAACATGCCTTGGAGAATTGTTTTGGGTGTGTCAGGAGTAATTGTGGGTCCAATTCCAACCCAACGGTTTCACAATTTGTTGTAGCTTAAAAACAGGAATCATTTATAATCCGTCGGCACCAAGCTCAGCAGCAAATTGTGAGACCAATGATGCTGTCATTCTTGATAATTTGAATTTATTTTTGACCCACGATGCCAAACCTGATATACGCCGTCCACCAGAAGTAAGCAATAAGGCAGATTGTTGCAGTTTATCCATGGATCAAATGTTTGTGGTTATATCGTTAAGAGAATGGAAACAAATTGTGAATCTTGCCTTCAATCTTTAACCTCTTCTACGAACACTGTGTGCCTTTTATTCACTATATTTAAAGAATATGAACATGACAAACGAAGTCTTAAATATGCCAACATAAAAATGGTTGAGTGTGTAGAGAAAAGTGCATCAATCATGTAAGATTATTTAAATAAAAATGCACATATGATGAGTATTAAAGATTGCAGTAGAGAATTGCTGCAAAAAAATGTTAATTCAGATTTTCTAGATATTTTTCCACAACTCGCATCCGAGTCGTCGCTATATGTAGCTATTAATTACTTCTGTTCACGCCCAGGATACGTCTAGCGAGAACAAAAATGTAAGTATACCATTGACTTGCTTCCGGTAGCTGGAGTTACCAAAAAAAAATTCGTAACTTGCTTCTGGTAGCCGGAACTACCTAGTAGTTTCGATTTTCGGCTATATTTCGATTGCAGTAAGGTTCAGCGTTCAAAGTTTGTTTATAATATTTGTTCTATATTGTAGCCACACAATTAATTATTTTGTATCTGTATTCAGTCGAATTATTTTGTGGCAGTGCTGTGAACTAATGTGAAGTGTGTGCTAAAGTTCGGTCGTTCGACGCCATTGGATAAATATTTGTAAAATGCCGTAAGTAGTTTCCCTTTAATATTTTTAGACGTATTATACGTCAAAATAAACGTTGTTTGTTGCTCTATTTTGATAAATATTCACTTTTAATCATTCTTGGTGTAATAATGAAAATTTAATTTCGAGAAATGCTCGAAGCTACATTTTCATGATAGCTGGCAGTTTTAAATCGGTCTAGATGTATGATTTTCATATTCTAAACAGAAACTAGTTTATAAATTATTAAATTGAATTATTAAACTTTAATTTAAAACATTAATATTAACGGAAATTGTGTTCATTTAAACAGGATTGACGTTATAGCACGCGTTGTCGTAAGTAAACGCAACATGTCGCTTTAGTTACCAAAGACAACTTGGTTTTTTGCGGAATAAGGGTGCGGACAAACTTTATTTGTTGTTGTTTTATTACGCTTTGGAATGGGCAACTAGCTTCATCTTTCTAACTCACCGACCTTGACAATTGAAAAGTGCCTGTAATTGGTTTATTTGAAATAAATGTTTTGAGTTTGATTTCTTTTGTTTTACTATAGCTCATTGGTGGTTTGTAAGGGTCGGTTTGTTGGGATTTATTTAGTTGGTTTTTATTGGTACGAGTATTGTGCGGAAACATAAGGTGGCAGGGATTTTGTAAAAAAAATCATCCTACTAAATGTTGTCTTTTTTATATTTCATATTTTCAGTAACACACAAAACAAGCGACGTAGAGGCCAGCCTAGGGGGCGAGCAGGGAGGCGGGGTAAATGTGACCCCAGAAAAATATTATTTACCGATCCACCACAAAAGACACCTGAGGTGGATTTGGCTATACTAGGACCTTCTCGGTGATTATCCATAATTGTTTGGTTTGACATTGGTTATTCTTATAGAAAGCAATCACCGGAGCGAGTAATCTGTCGGTTGAGCGCAGGCACCGCCAACTACGCCACCAGCTCCTAAACTGCAGGATTGGGAAATCCAGTAAAATATAATACCTGTATTTTATAGTAGCTGTATTTTGGAAAATGTACGTGGCTTCTTTTGATCATTATTATATCCTCCACAGAAAAATTCAAGAAAGACAAAGGGCGCTGCCAACGTCTCCAGTCCCGAACACTCCAGTCCCAATATCTCCAGTCCGAACGCCTCCAATCCCGACATCTCCAGTCCCAATATCTTCAGTCCCAACATCTCCAGTCCCAACATCTCCAGTCCCAACATCTCCAGTCCGAACATCTCCAGTCCCAACATCTCCAGTCCCAACATCGCCTAAGCCCGATTTTTCGACTCCAACAAGGTGACATGGCAATATTTATGAAAAATATATTTCAACACATTATTGTTGCAATTTAACAAAATTATTACGTAAAACATAATTTGTTGTTTTCCAGCACGATCAGTTTTGACAGTATTGTCGAAGCTTCAGGATTTTCTCCGCTACACGTGGACTGGACTTCTGGCAATCTAAGTAAGAATAACTTTGTTTTCCTATAGAGTAAATAACCTATGATTTTGTACATCTGAAACTATCAATAATATTGTATTCGTTTTCATAGAAACCGATGTCACATTGGTGGCTGCACAAAAGCGCCTCGTCGCATGAACGTCGGTTTGGAGTGGGTATGTATATCAAACAATCGAAATCACTTTTTTTGGACTTAAATTTACATCATATTTTAACAAAAAACATTTTTTCTAGACTCCACTTTGAACAAAAAAGCCTAGTGCACCAACACTTCCTCCAAAACGCCAAAGCCAAAAGCAGAATCTGGTAAGTTATCTTTATCAGCATTAAACAATTGCACCGTTATTATTGTGTCGTCAGCAAAAATTACTTCTTTCTTTTTTCTAGATATGTGTACAAGTCAGTCTGATGCCATTTTGGACCAATGGCTACAGGAGGAAGACAACGACGGCTTGCAAGAGGCAAACGATTTGGAGTTCACTGCAGCTTTCACTGATTTGGAGGCTGCCCACATACCGGACGACCTTAACACCGAGGCTGTGGAGTGGTTGGCACAAGAAGATACCAGACAGACTTTTTGATGCGCCAAATGACATCGGAGGATCATCTGTCTTTTGACTGGAGTGGCGACCACAACACATTTATTGGCCAGCGGGAGGTTTTTACAGGTACCCTTGTCCAACTTTTGCTATGGACTATACTACCCGGCCATCGGACGTTTTTTTTTTTTTAATTTTTTGATCAGCAGTTTTTTGATGTTCTCGTTCATCAAACAAACAGGCACTCGTCCTACGTCATTGACAAATACTTATCCACGGAAAATTCTCGGCTTAACTTTTGGGTTAACACGGATCGGAGTGAGATGGCTGTTTTCTTTGCTACAATGATTTTTCAAGGGTTAGCGCCGTTATCCGATGAAAAGGATTACTGGCGAGAAAATGGCTATCTGACCTTGAAGTACTTTAGGGAACTTATTACGTATTATAGGTTCGTGCTCATAAAGCGCATGATTCATTTTGGGGACAACATGATGGGACGTGACTCCAGATGAATCCAGACTAAAGAAAATTAAGCCAGTGCTGGACCATCTTAATAACAAGTATAGTTCATTACACTATCCAGGACGTGACATCGCCATAGACGAATCACTCCTCAAGTGGCATGGTCGGCTGTCCTTCGTACAGAAAATAACCACCAAAGCCGCCAAGGTAGGTGTTAAAAGCTATGAGCTGTGCGAAGCGTCGACCGGGTACTTGTGAAAGTTTTTCATCTACACTGGTAAAGGACAGACAGATGACAGACAGACAGACGACAGACAGACAGGCGACAGACAAACGGACGAAGTCCCTAATACTTCAAGGCCACCTTCACCGTCTAACGCGACTGACCGTATTGTGTACGATCTCGCCAACACACTCCTCGATCGAGGCCACACTTTGATCATGGATAATTTTTATGACTCGCCCCTTCTGGCAAGATACCTGAAGTCCCATGGTACCGATTGCTATGGGACTCTCAGAGTTAATAGGGAGTTTGTCCCTGAATCTATCAAAAGTGTGGGTAAGAACGAGTTGCGGGTTGGCGAAATCATACACAGTTATTGCCGGGATTTATCCGTGATGTTGTGAAGTGACACCAGCGTGGTCGCCATGCTTTCGACGTTTCACAAAGGCGAAGTAGCAGGTAAAGAAAAGTACGGGCGGTACAAGTATAAACCACAAGTGGTTTTAGACTACAACCTTTCTATGGCGGGTGTGGATAGAAAAGACCAACTTCTCTCCGCACACCCCATTGAAAGTCCTAGAAATCAGGTGTGGTATAAAAAGTGTTTAGGCGCCTTTTAAATGAAACCATTTTAAATTCATATATTATTTATAAGTCTTTTCCACCGTTAACCAACGTGCGTTTAGACAACGGCTAGCCGAAGAATTGGTTCAACGATTTGGAAGGCCTACAGCGTTTCCGATTCAGGTCGTCACCACGAAATGTCTGTCTTCTGGACCGGGAATGGCAAGGCGTCCTATTTTATCGCGGAACTTCGCCTGCGTGAATGTCGGAACCTAACGCAGCTTATGATGTACAGTAGGATCCAAAAGCGGAGTACCAATCTCAAAAAGTAATAGATTGACACTACGGTTTAACTTACGACCTTCTTATATTAAGTAATTTCTATACTGTAGACACACACACTCTCATACGTCTACAAATGATTGTATTCCATAAATTCAACCGTTAAAGTAAATGACGTGATAGCTTAGTGGTTCCTGAACTTGGATTAGCGCCATCGTGCGCAATGAGTCTCGGGTTCGAATCCCACGCGCGATGTGCAAGCCTTTTTATTGTTTTAAAAATCGCTTTTGACTATAGTTTCTTGTTCTATTCGTCTTGTTCACTAAACTCGTAAAACTTTATCAATATACCCACAGAAACCTAAAGAAATTTAAATGATAGTTAACTTACGACTCATTCGACGTGACATATAGAACGGTGTTGGTTGTTATTGTGTGCTAGTGACGTGTGTTTAATCTATTAGCGGTCTTCTAGTTCATTTTAAAATGTAAGCAAATTGAATAATAGAAATGAAAGCGAATATTATTGCGCTGCATAAAAGCGGACTTAAATATCACAAATAACTGATGAAACCGGCCTGAGTGTGAGTATTATGATTTAATTATTTTATTAAGCACTTATTTAAAGTATAACTGCTGATCCTTGTAGTAATTTTTAAACGTTTTATAAATATCATAACGTCTAAATAGAAGAAAAATATAAAATTTCAAAGTAAATTTATTTCCTAGATTAAATATTTATGTGAAATTTATATTTCAAATAATTTTGTTTCTAAATAGTAATACATAATAGTATGTTTTTGTTTAGTAGCCTAACAGTACCCCTTTTTTGTTTTAGTGAAATACTGTGAGTCAGTGGATGAAAAGATATGAGGAAGGGGGTAGCCTTGCCCGTCGAAAGCAAAGTGGAAGACCCCAGCTTATAAAAGAAAGCGACAGCACAAGTGGTTTCAAAAAGACAAGACATATTGCCAAATTATTCATAGTGCGCTGTGCACTCGACGCAGAAGGTTTGCATCATGGAAAACCAGCTCAAAAAACATAAACATTAACATTAAGATATAAATTAGAAATATTTATTATTATTGACTTTTATTGATTTTAGTAATATTCACATAATATTGTGTCATATCCGTAATATGGATTATTTCGAGGTTTAGTTTCAATCTTCTTTTCGTAATGAAAATGATTACTTAAGCTATAACTTCGATAAGTCCTATTAAATACAATTTGTTAACTTTGAGGTTTGAGAGAACTAACTCACTCGCAGTAGATTTATTCCAATAGTAGTACTACTGAGTCATTTAATTGTATTGTGACAACTTGTCTGCATTTGTTATTTTTACGTGGGTAGATTTGCGTAGAAAAATGTGATTTCTTTAGAGTACCGCACATTACAGCACAATATTATTATATTACTAAGATACAATAGCCTGATTATCATGGTTCACCAATTAGCTACTTTACTTCAATAATTGTTCTTTATGAGAAAATAAACTGTTAACAAGAAGTTATTAGTAGTTATTTTTATACCTACTTCATAAAATTATAACGAATAAACATTTTGTAATCACATAATCTTCTTAATCCTTTGTTTAAATAATAATTTAAGTAATTTAAAAAAAACATTCTCGTATAACGAATAATAAAAGAACTGATGAAATTGTTGAAAAGAAAAATAAAAGTCTCTTCGGGAGATTTGAACCCAGACTTTTGTGTTTCTTAATCAATGACAATACGCTGCGAGCTACCGAGACTTGATATTAGAACGTGCATTTTAGCGATCGTATGAACCGACCAAGGTCATACGTAGTTACTACGTAACACAGTACAGACAGAGACAGAGTACTCTGTGCGACGGTATGTTTTTTGTATCTTTCGACGACAGTGGTGTGTGAGTACCTACTGTGGTGTGCGGTCTGGTTACATCACTTATACACACAGCTGTAGGTACGGCCTGGACCGCGAGTCATAGCAATATAACCCTTAGCATGAGAATGGACTCTTGACCGCGACCGTACCCGAGTGTCTGTTTGATGTAGTTTTTATATAGTGTGGTCCTGGATGTACGACATTAAATTAAAACCAACACAGTAGTCCATCGAAACATTTTAAAACACGACAAAATAAATCAGAATCAGCTGCATAAAAAGTAAACACGCTGTATCTACGAAAAGACTGACCTGATGGGTATGTTAAGATATCGGCTTTAAAATTCGTTTTTGTACGCAGATGTTATCACAATGTGATGCTGACATCATTGTCTTATTTCTTTTTCAAAGAAACGTTACCTTTTATTATTATTTTAAGTTAAAAGTCTATTTATCTTTCCAATAGTTTCTGCTCCATCCATTATTTTGTAAAAAAAAAACTGTCAATGGACATTTGCGATGGCACACACAATTAATGCATAATTTGCGTAAGTAATACGAATGACAACTTTCTCTGTCTTTCAAGCATAATATGCACGCAGGGAATAGAATCGTACGTTTTGCACAAGTTCTCGACCTTACAATGTGTACCTATTATTACGTACTCAGATATATATCATGTTGAAAAATGAGAACTTGAAAATTAATTTCCTGTGGCTAAAGTAACCCTACCAGGAGTTAAATGAACGACGACTTTACGAAATAATTTTACATTAATAAATTTTATGTTTTCTTTTAAAATTGGAATAATCATACCCATCATAATAATTGTAAAAGCTGTGTACTGTGCTGTCCATCTTGCAAGAGAGGCTTAAGATTTGTAATAGATATTTGTTGTTGTAGTTATTGTATTTTTGTATTTCAATTTTCTATGTAAGTAATTATTTTGTTGCCTATTGTATTTAAGAGTGTGTGTTTGCATGATGTTGGTGTAATAATTGCCTGAAATAAATGATATTTAATTTAATTTGATTTAATTAATGTAATATGAAAAGAATAATAAAATATTTTACCTATTTAAAAATATTATATATTTTTTCCAAAGCACAATATAATTTTATTTTAAACTACCCCTCTATGAATCCAAAAATCCCACTATCTAAATTCACAAACTCAGAAATCATTTTCCGTAAGTTTCACGTCGAAAGTGTGGCGACGACGCACGATTTAGCTCATCTAAACGTAATTTATAAGTGCCAATAGCGCGGGTTGTCGAAAATAAACTATGTCAAAAGCATTTCTTTTATAAAATGTCATTAGTAATATCTCGTCCGTTTAAAATAGGGTAATTGTCTTCGGAACATTCCAGTGAGAACCTGATAATATAAAAAATGCCAAGTTTACAGATGCCGTGTACAGTTACTTGTAAAATGTTAGTTGTTACACACGCCATCTATTGAGACATAAGCGAACAAAAATTTACCGTGCAAATACAAGGTACTAATTTTGTGAAGATGTAAGTAAGGTGATGATTATGTGTTTATTAAAGTCTTATTAAAATGTTAGTGTATCGTTTCAATTTAATTTGTAAAGATCACTCATTCAATTTCTACAGGCTTAAAGACACTTACCTTCTTCAAAAACTTTTTAATGTTCCATCTATTGAGACATAAGCGAACTAAAATGTATCGTGCAAATACAAGGTACTAATTTTATGAAGATGTAAGGTGATGATTATATGTTTATTAAAGCCTCATTAAAATGTTAGTGTATCGTTTCAATTTAATTTGTAAAGATCACTCATTCAATTTCTACAGGCTTAAAGACTTTTACCTTCTTCAAAAACTTTTTAATGTTGGCACGTTGCAGTCACTATAAGACGCGAGTTAATTTGGCCGATTTTGATGACATTTTTATTCATTTTGTGACACACACTTATCGTAATAAATGAGTTGACAAAAAATATTAACCCTATCGGTGTCATTCGTAATAACATAATAATTCAATTATAAAAATTAAAAATGAAACAGGATATCAACAGTGGATTATTTTTACCGATGTTGGTACTACACAGTACTAACTTCAAGAAGTTCTGCTATTCTGCCTGCAGTGAACCCAACTTGGGGGTTTCCCCCCAAATTTAGGGGGAATCAAGATGTCCAGGGGGATTTTTAGTGGGTAATTTTTTTTAATTTTTTATTTTTTTTATCAAGTTTTTTTTTTTGTATTTTATATATTAGAAATACATTTTCCTTCGCAGAATCTTCCATTCGCAATAACATTTCATATAAACTGAACGTCAAATTAAAGAATCACTTTTCTTTTTGCTCAATTATAATAGGTTGCCATGAAAAAATGGTTATAGTAATGCCGTACTTCGTGTCTTGTTGTACAGTCGCCAGCACGTCAAGCTAAACCCTATACATAACTATAACTACGACGCGCCATGCAGTGTTAGAAAGAAAGTATCATAGACGTGATTGGTGGAAGTTTAAACGTTTCTAAAATTGCCCAATTGCTGCACATACTAATATTTTCGAGCCAATTATCATGTTTTACTAGGAATAAGCCACACCCACGCCCCCTGCGCGGACGTCACCGCTCCCTAGTTTCACTCATCACATCGTTCGTTTATTCTTTACGCCAGTCAATAAAATTTCGTGAAGTCGTCCTGTAGTCGTCATGTACGTGAAATTAGTAACTTTAAAACTATTAAATAATATTAATATGGCGACTAGCGCCTCAGTTGACGCAAGTTGAAAGAGAGTGTATCATAGCGCTTCGATTGAGTGGATGGGTGACAGAGATTTGTCGGCTGACGGACATAACGGTGAGTAATATTTTTTTATATTTTTAATTAAAATAAACGAAGGCTAATAAAAAAAATGTGTCTTATGTGTTTTTCTATAGAATATTCGAAATAAGTTAACAGAAGGGTTCATTACGTAGGTATCGTCTTTGTGTTCTTTTTTAAGAGTTACTGATAATGTTAGTTATTAATGGTGAGCGCTGTTCCAAGCAAAGTGTAGCTGCTAGCTGCAGCACTCCCCCCCCCCCCCCCGTGAAAGCTTAAATTCACAATGAACTATTGTTTTTGATTCCATTATGATTAAGTCATGAAATAGGTATTCTAAACAAAAGTTAATCCAGTAAGTAGCTAGTGATAGGATTAAATACTTACCTACGCAATTACGCACTTTCTTTTAGTCCGTTGAAACATTGCTGGGTCAAGCGTGTTCGCGAGCCCAAGTTTAGTTAGAATCTAGTTACCATGAAATCGGATTGTAAATGTAATGTAAAGGAAGCGATGTTTGTGTGTAAATAAATAATTTAATAATTATAAGTTAGCTACCTATTACTGTAGGGGCTTGTGGCTAGGTAATAACAGCCACACGGGTCGATCGATCAGGTTAAGCTACGCTTGAGCGGTTGGTCCATGGATGGGTGACCATCTTCATACACCAAGACACTTCCGTACCTCGGAAAGCACGTTAAGCCGTTGGTCCCGGCTGTTATTTGTGGATCTTTGACATTCGTTAAAGATCGGTGGAAGCCCGAATGTCTGACAACCAGTCATATCAAGGGTATTGTATTACCCAGTAACTGGGTTGTAGAAGTCAGATAGGCAGTCGCTCCATGTAAAATACTGGTATTCAAATGCATCCGGTTAGACTGGAAGCCGACTCTATCATAGTTTGGAAAAGGCTAGGCAGATTATATTTTGTAGGGAAAATTATATTTAAGTTTTAATACATGTTTGCCTGTAGTAATAAATTAAGTAAAAATG
Organism: Polymixis flavicincta; assembly: GCA_949987655.1. Classification (NCBI taxonomy): domain Eukaryota; kingdom Metazoa; phylum Arthropoda; class Insecta; order Lepidoptera; family Noctuidae; genus Polymixis; species Polymixis flavicincta. The sequence goes on along the minus strand of OX465188.1, from coordinate 7,864,252 downwards.
TGCCAATAAACTATAGCTATTTGTATCGTTCCAGAAAAAACAAAACTTTTTACTTCTGGCTTCGGGCGGCGGTGGCAAGAAAGCGGAACCCTAGAAGCCTACCACCGCCAACTCTAGGCGAGAACCAAGACGGCGGCAGACGATGCGACTATTGTCGGTGCCGATATTTTTTTCAGCACACGAGCGTACAGCGTGAGTCCATGCATAGCTTAGCTTGTAATCACACTTATCACATTAACTTATTCATTATTTACTTAATACCTACATGGTTTTCCTGAGAAGTGAAAAACAACATTGATTAAAATAGGTAATACCTACTACCTTATAGACATGTTGCAAGGGCGCTCGGAGCGCACTCAAACCGGTTTTACCCGCGCCGGCGGACCCAACTCAGTAAAAATTATTACTATTAGATAAATGTTCAGATGTCTACAACGCGCCCCAACAAAGGTGGAAGTACGCAATACGACAGATTATTTATCTGTCTATGTTTATATTTTGAAGAATAATAATTTTAACCGTCACATACTCATTTAGTCAAGTTGGCCCGTCCCGTACCATTTTTCATAATAAAGAATTTTATGTAAGTATGTATTGAAATTGACAATATTTGTTTGTTTTAGATTTCAATAGACACCGTCAGAAGGCGCCTGAAGAACGTTGGAAAGAAATGCCGCCATCTTGCCAAGATTTTACTCAGTCATCCCGTTTAGCTCCGATGTTAAAGATCTTGGCCTGTATGTCGACACTTGTCTGGACTGGCGAAAGCAGGTCACGACTGTAAGTAAAAAAGTCACCGGAACGTTGCGGTCGCTCTATCGGTTGAAAAACCTTCTCCCATCACACATAAAGGCAATGCTTGTACAGTCCCTTATCTTTCCCATAATTGACTATGGCGATGTGTGTTACTATGACCTGAATGCAGATCTCCTCAATAAACTTGACCGCCTTCTAAATAACTGCATTCGATTCGTTTTCAATCTTCGTAAGTATGATCATGTGTCTGCGCACCGGTTGCTTTTAAAATGGCTACCCATCCGTCAGCGCAGAGAGTTGAGGGCTCTGTCAATGTTGTTTTCCATTCTCGATAAACCCACTTCTCCTTCTTACCTGACCTCCCAGGTTCAATACTTGTGCGCTGCGCATAGTAAAAACCTTCGGTCCACCAATAATCGTCTTCTACGATGTCCCTCTCACCGCTCTGGTTTCATTCAATCTTCTTTCTTTGTCCAGGCGGTGTTTCTTTGGAATGCGCTCCCTCTGAATGTCAGGATGGCAACCAGTCGGTTATCGTTTAAAGTGAAGGCTCGTGAGCATATTCGTAAGAAGTTGTCAGAATCATCCCAGCGCTGATATGCTAGATTCGTTTTCTCCTCTACCTATCGTTATTTCTCAAGACAAAGTTTTGTGTTCGTTATATGTATGTATGTATGTATTTATGTATTAGTTTGTATTATTTTCCAGTAACCTATCCCTTATGTTGCACCTGCCATGTTTTCTCTCTGCATCACCCTAAGGTTGACTGGTAGAAAATGCCTCAGGCATTAAGTCCGCCTTTGTACAGTATTTTTTACCTGTGCATTAAGTTTTAATAAATAAATAAATTTTAATGACCTAGGCGCATTAGGAAGCACACACTGAGTGCACGGTGTATAATACCTATTTAAAAGGTTATTGCAGGAAAACAATGAAGAGTCTCCAGTACGAAGTTAATGTAAAATTAAATGTACATGGAAATCCTGAAGCATTTCACACTGTGAATGCCCAGCTGGAAGTGGAATAAATGCAGTATGCAAACACGTTGCAGTCCTTTTACTTGGCATTGAGAACATGGTTCATCAAAAACTCCTTTTGCTTCAAGAAGTATGCACTCAAAGACTACAGCAGTTCCATGTTCCAAGAAAACCATACACAGGTACTCCAGTGAAAGCTGAAAAAATGTATCGCAAGAAAAATAAACACTATTTAATTTTTGAGCCATACCCATTAAAGCATATGGACAAAGAAAATTATAATAATAGGATAAGAAATTTATGAGTAAATTTTCCAAATTCCCGGATGCCATTTAGACAACTATATGAACTCGCTGCGAACCCATATGCATTAGTACATGATCATCATTATACTGAAATAAATCCAGAGCAGAAACTTTTAAATGATTTAAAATTGTCTGCAATCACTCAAGCAGAAATAAATGATATACAAAGTATTACAGTTGGCCAAAATGAGTGTCCTGAATGGCATACATACCGCCAAGTAAGACTCACTGCAAGTCATTTTCATACCATTTGTCACCTTAAACCAAGCACAATGTGTAAATATGCAAAAGAAATGTTAAATAGAAAACCATTTATGACAAGAGCAACAAGCCATGGTATAATGAATGAACCAATTGCTCTAATGAAATATGCAGCTGAATATGGTCTCACAGTAGAACCAAGTAGTATTTTTTATTAGTTTAGAAAGACCATATCTTTCTGCTTCTCCCGATGGGTTACTGAGACAAGAAACAATCATAGAAATAAAGTGTACCTATGCAAACCGATACCATGAAATAAATACCACTACAGTTCCTTATTTAGAAGAAGATAATGGCACTTTGACATAAAAAAAACTAGCCCATATTATTTTCAAATTCAAGGACAGTTGTACTGTTCAGGCAAAACATACTGCAACCTTATTATATATACCTACAGGGATTTGAAAGTAATTTATATTGGAAAAGATAATTATTTTATACATTTTATGTTATTGAAACTAGATTCCTTTTTTTCTATCTTTAAAGCAGCTTTAATTGAAAAATACATCTATTTTAACTGTAATGAGAACTTTGGAACAAAATAAAACACAGCCTTAGTATTTATGTCAGTTTTATTTACAACATCCTTATCAGCACATAAATGATACATGCATAATAAATTTTATGATCTTAATTATTTTTATTTACTATACCTTCTCTAAAATTACACAAAATAACACAGATGAAAAAAAAAATTGATGCCAAAGGAACATAGAAATGATTAAGTTCATTTTTTAATATTAAATAAGTTTTTGTTAAACCTATAGTCTTTCTATGTGGACTCTTTGACTAGCCAACCGTTGATCTAATTTTAATCGCACACCAGGAATTTGAGACTTTCCTTTTAAAAAGGTAGGAATATTTATCCCAATTCCTTATCTTGTACACACGGCTACACATCAACCTAGACGGTTTGGACTTTGAACTATTAGAAGTTGAACGCTGCGAATAGTGCGAGAGGGTACGATATGTTTTTCTTATTTCGTCCCGCTTACGCACGTCGCCTGCGGGAGCGCGCCGCTACCACGACCAAACGGCGTTCTATTCTATACCTAGGTGTGTATATTATTTTGTAAACAAGCTAAGCTCTCGTTACGTTCATTTGCGATATGTGTTATTTATTTTTCGATTTGCGCTGCGCCTGTGAGTTTGCACCAATACATCCATTAGGCATTTATTAACAACTAGCTGACCCGACAGACGTTGTCCTGTCTTAACTATGAATATTGAATTAGCATTGGTATAATATTAGAAAATTATATGGTTATGTTACGCGCAACTTTCTTATTTTTTCTTTCATCAGAACCATAAAGTGTTTGTAATTCTCCTGGCAATAACAAACACAACAAAAAAAGAATTAGCAAAATTGGTCCAGCCGTTCACGTGTGATGCCGTGACCAAGGGAAATAGGGATTAATTTTTATATACCTACTTACTTAATATTTATATTATCATGAATTTCTAGCTGTTACACGCGGTTAGCACGCGTGCAATTTGGAAATCTAGTTCATGTTGGGTTTTCAAACAAACTTACTACTTATCCCTTTTTTACCACCATTGATTTTATAAAATCAACTAGCTGACCCGGCAGACGTTGTCCTGTCTTAGCTATGAATATTAAATTGGAATTAGCTATACAAACCTTGTCCTGACAATAAGGAACACATAAAAAAAACCGGTCAAGTGCGAGTTGGACTCGCGCACCGAGGGTTCCGTACAAACCTGTGGGTATATAAGTAAAAGTTCAAAATTGTCAAAAATATTTTTTTTTTTTATATGACGAAACCAAAAATTTACGGTTTTCGTAATTTTTCCTATATCTGTACTATAAGACGTGACTTCGTACAAAATTTCAAGATTCTAAGTTCACGGGAAGTACCCTGTAGGTTTTGATTCCCGTGCGAGTTTCGAAAATTTGCGGAAATCTGCGGCCTAAATGGCTGTATCTTTTGATTGCGTTGACTTAGAAGGTTGAAGGTTGAGACTAAACCTACCTGGTGGCTCTAAGCTGAAAATGCACTCGACAAGCACTTTAGTAATGTCAGTTAAAATATATAATAAATTACCAGAAGTAATTAAAAATGAACAAAAATTAAATATATTTATAAATAAACTAAAGCAATACCTAATCCATAAATGCTATTATAATATTAGTGAATATTTTAATGAAAAATTTAATCAATAATTAAAAATCAATACCAAAAATAATAAATAAATTAAAGAAGTGAGTAGTGGAGAAACATTTATATTTTACTTTTTTTTTTTTTTTTCAAATAATAATATAATATTAGCCCTCTTCCTCTATCCTATCTTGCTGTGCCCGACAGGGTCCACAATGATCTAAAATTATGTATATTTTATAATGTACCTACCACCTATGTAAACATTGTGGAACGCAAATAAATATATTGAGTATTGAGTATTGATTTTTCTACAGCTTCCAGGGACAGTAGAACTTAGTATCATATAGAAATTTCAGTTTGATACCTCCACGCGTTCCTGAGAAAAACGGTCTTGACAGACGGACGGACGGACGGACGGACGGACGGACGGACAACAAAGTGATCTTATAAGGGTTCCGTTTTTCCCTTTAGAGGTACGGAACCCTAAAAAAGAATTATCCAATTCGGTGTAGTCGTTCGGAAGTTATGCGCGTACATACATTTCGGCGATTCATTTTTAGATAGATAGATAGATTTGTAATCAAAATTCTTCACGACAGTCAAGAATTCAATACATATACGTGATTTTGCACAGACGATATTAGAAGCCTGCACAATAATTGCTTGACGCACGATCAACCATAATCTGAACCACTTTAAAACAGATTGCTAAACCATTGATTCATATGTTCGAAAAAATGTGTCTGCTCAACAACGTAAATAACGCAATGAATATTGTTTAACTGTTAAATTGTAACAAATTATGATTGACCGTGAGTTTACGCAATTATGGTGCTGGAAATTCTCATTGCCAAGGGAAAATACTTTACTGATATCTATTTAAATGCAAAAAAAATTGCAAGCAAGTATATCTGCTTCATTAACTTTTACAGTAAAACGACTGAATACTGAGAGCAGTGGTGACCAAGTGGTAACGGCCGCGACTTACGAGTTGTAGGTTGTGAGTTCGAACCCAGCTAGGCGCTTTACTTTGTGTGAATTATTTCATCACCACTGCTCTCAAAAACGGTGAAGGAAAACATCGTGAGGAAACCGACATGTCCTAGAACCCAAAATTCGAACACATGTGACATCTACCAACCCGCACTGGGCCCGCGTGGTTGATTACGGCCCACTCCCTCTCACCGAAAGGAGGTCTGTGTCCCAACAGTGGGAACATTATAGGCTGATGATGATGATGATGAGGACTGAAAAAATTAGTGGTTGCTTGGATTGGTTAATCCCTTGGATGATAGGCAGACTCATTGAGTCTGATAATAATAGAAAAGTAATTGTGTTAAATTACTTGATACTTAAAGGTAGAAAATTGTTTTCAAATGGGTCAACATTGATACACTATACCTACTAAGAATACGAGCTTTATTTTTCGTAGTTAGGTTCAATATTAAAAACGAACTCTTTCTAAATCACAACGTTACCTTTTAGGTGGCACATTAAACTTATTAACTAAAAACATTAGCTAGAGGCCTATTCTATTCAGATACTTTTAAGCGATATTCGCTAGATACCTTTTTGTGGGTAACGAAATTCGAGCAGTATTCCGCCGGGTGTGTAGGTTTTCGTATTCTGGTTTCGCGCAAGCGGCGGGAGATAATAACCTAGGCCATACCATAGTCCCTTATAGTCACTTAATGCATGGATCATAATAAATGTGTCTCCGAAATGACTTGACAGGGAACGAAATCAGTCGAGGAAAGCTTAAAAAGAATTAGAAATTTAAAACATAAATTCACAAAGCTACGCACGGTCCTCGTCGACAGCAACAGATAATGATTAATTATAAACGTTTGTAAGGATAATATTAAATAACTATCACAATCTGAAAATACTATAAAAATACTAAAAGCTTCCTCAGGAGCCAACAACAATTAAAAATCTAACCAACAATGAACATACGGCGCGTTGTGATCCACGAGCGCCTCAAAGAGATGTCACTGATGTCAGCACAAAATGATGGGGCCCGCAAGGGCCGATGCCTGCCAGGGGTGCGGGTTTGTTCGAAAGAGATACCACAGCCCCTGGCATACGGGCTACTGAAGGAACACGGGTGGGTTTTAGTCAGTAAAAGTCTGACACGCCCTCCTGCTCCACCCAGAGCGGGAGAAGTTATTTGATGATTTCCCACCCAAAAAAAAAAAAAGAAAAGCAACAATGAACATAAAAACATCACAGTTGAAATTTATGTGAGCATTTTAATCAACACAATAGGTAGGTATATAAGAGATATATTCCACAGTGATAACCCCCATAATCATCGTGACAAATAAAACTTGACATGGTTTATTATTCTATGCCAATAATAGTTAAGTATGAGAAATCCCTCACGCTAGGCAAGAGTAACTTTATGTAAATACATAGTTTTAGATCAATTATATTTATGGCTTTAAGCTGAATAAAAACAAACATTGAGCTGAAATTACTTTAAAAAATGTAGAATATTAAAAACATTTAACAATCAAAATATATTGTTATCAAATACAACAAACTACTATTAAAAAAAATAACCAACTCTTCAAACAAAAATAAAAAAAATAGAATATTAAAAAAACATTAAAAAATCAAATAATGTTATCAAGAAATACAACAAACTACTATCAAAAAAATAACCGACGCCTTTGCCGCGTAATTACGTGAAGCCCGGACGATACTTGGGAAATGGGAACTGACTGGCATGGCATGCAACAAAACACTGAACACGAGCAAAAAGAATTTGAAATATTTGAAGCTAAAGTTTTTGGCAAAAAATGTGCATCTGTGTGTGTGGTTGTGTAGGCCAACGCAGCAAATGCTATGATTGGCCGATGCCACGATGCGCAGTCCCTTTCGTACAATTCTCTGTATTGCTGGTAGCGTAGTTATAGATATATAGGGTGTCTAACTTGGTGTGTAGCCGTGTGTACATTAAAGCCCCTGTCTGCCATAATGCTATCCCCAGAATCACAAATATCAAATAACCTACTGCGTTCTACAATCTGTCTGTCACTCACTGAACCAGCATACGCACCTGAACAATATGTTAAGAGACCACCTGGTGAGACACCAACTAAAAATTTTAGGGTATTCTTGTGTTTGTACGTACTAAATGTGGCACTTTGGTCGTTGGGGTGACTAGGCTATTGTATTTCTATTTCAGTTCCATCAAGTATTAGCCTTGTTGAGGGATAATATTTTTTTAAACTATCAGGCATACAAAAATTTACCAGGTTACGGCTAGGCAAAATGTCTATTAAGCTCCAGATACCACCAACAAAATTTATCCATGTCACTATAATGTTTGACACTTCAGCTTTGCTTACACCAAACATTTTACCTAATTCAAAATCTGTTTTATTTCTTCTGAGCTTAATTAATAGCATTAGAAACTGATCCTCTACTGTCAAAGAAACAACTTTACTCCAACGGTACTTAATATCATGTGCCCTAAGCAGAAAAGTACTGATAATTAAATTAAATTTTGCCAATGTGTCTAACCCAGTATAAAAATGCACTGTATCGTCATCAGCAAGTAATAGCTCTGTAGAGAACAATCTTAATATATTAGGTGTTTGTGTCCCAGAAGTGTTGTGGTTTGGCATAACAGATGCAGGTATTGGAGAAGAACTAGGTTCAATTAGAAGCTCTTGAGATACATTGCAGTCTTGAGATACACCACTATCTCCTTCTAGTGGCAGTATATTATCCTCACAATGTTGTGTACTTGAAGGCGCGTCAAAAAGCTGTCTTTTCATGAGGTTGCGGTTTACCAATCTTTCTTCTCTAGCCATCGCTTTCTCAGAAATTGGTTTCGTATTCCACGGAAAAACAGATGGTATAGCTCCTTTCTTCAAGAATTTATGTTGGTTTTTAACTCCTAGAAAAAGTGATTTAAAATATTGTAAATTACATACATAATATATGCAGGTACAAATTATTATGGAGTTTAGGGATAATTGAAATGATATTATTCAGAACTGTATTTATAATCAACTTACCTGTGTATTTACTGGTTAATTCATAATCACTCTCTACGAAGTGTTTCCTACATAACCTCGTACTTTTCGTAGGAATCAATTTTTCACGGCGGATGGCTTTTAACCAAAGCCTTCGTAATTTTATATCCTTCGGTATTTGGTGTGTTCCCACTTCAGAGCATTTAAAGACAATACAGCGCGTCATTGTAACTGTTTAAAATTATTTTCTGATTATGATCATAGAAAAATGCAATGTTTTGGGAACAACCTACGCTAGCGCCACTTTGACAGTTGCCAACCCCATTAGGTGCGTAGTGTTTCATCACTAGAAATCTCGGTGATTTCGTCGAATCCGTTCTGTATAAGTTCTTTATAAATATATTAAACTTTATGTTATTCCAACTATTTTATTTGTATTGTTGAAAATAAAAGTTTTACGTAAGTTTAATCAGAAGTCTCAAACATTTATTTATGACTAATTATTATTACCTTCTTAGAGGTTGAAGTTTTTTTTTAGTTGGGATAATCTTTGGAAGTACTGAATTGAATTGCTGAAGATCTGGTGATTAATGCGGTGTACTGCATCTATGTTAAATTGAGGTTATTGTAGGTGTTTATTATTTTCGTTTTTATTTCAGACGAAACAGATGGTTCGTTATTACGTTCACAAAGAAACAGGCCCTGGCTGGACTAAAATAAAATTAGAATGTTGATTTTTTTATGTTTAATTTTATCATTCTTAGAAAGTCCTTTGCATTTTAAATTTTCAGACATTGTTATTTTTATTGTCATTGTTTTAATTAGTATAAATATTTTATATGAAGCACCAATATGTTTTCTTTGAATTCAGATGACGACAATGTAAGAATAGCAGCATCTAGCAAGAGCCTAAAAACACGTTCCCCATTACTAACTCCGCTAGACTTTTATGTCTGGGGACGTACCAAAGAGCTGGTTACCAAGGAGGATCCGACTAGAGAGGTACTACTTCAACGCATTGAAACGGCGTTCAATAAAATTAAGGAGGAAATGCGACTTCGTACAACAACTGTGGAAATACGAAATAGATGTCTGGCCTGCATTCGCAATAGCGGCCAACAATTTGAGCAGAATCTGTAATTTTTTTTTTAAATAAATGTTAAAAATGCAATTATTTTTTATTTCTAGTATATGTTATTTTTTATTACTAGTTCCCCCCCCCCCCCCCCAAAGAGAGATACGAGACAGATTTTACCTTATAAGAGTGAGATAACAGATTTAATGAGTTTCGAGGTATCTTTTAAGTTTTTCTGGCATGTGGCACATCACTAGCAAGAGGATAGACTAGAGAACTTTTGAGGGAATTGGAAGATCCCGGTCGCTTTTGGTCTTTTTTTTATAGCCATGTAAATAGCTGTAACATGGACAGCTTTAATTGAAGTCCGAAACTTTGCGAGTAAATAAAAAAAAAAACTAGATGGCTAATGTCCCTAATTTTGAATTTAAAAGTGCTGTAAACAATACATATCTAAATAAAATTAAAATTCAGAGTCTACGACTTACATTTTTTTTTAATTTGTACTTGAATGGAAAATTTGGGTATTTTTTTAATAAAACAATAAAAAGTCGATGAAAAAAAATCCACAGGGCATGAGAAGTTTTTAGGGGTCTGAAAGGATAGCAGGTGACTCCGCCAGTCAGCCATTTCAATTTGGCACACGATGCATCAAACAGCCTGTATAATTGAAACAACAGAAAAACTCGTCGCAAACTTGTCGCAAAATGATGAACAGTGGGAAGAGTTTGGAAGATCTATAGGATATCAAATGAAAGATTTAAATGAAAATCAGTTGGTAATTTGTCAAAAACTTATATCAGATGCCATATTTTGTGCTAAGCTCAGTAAGCTAAATGAAAATTCATACATTGTAAACCCATCAAACGAACCCATATTTCAACAACATCATTTTTAATCACCTTCGCCACCATCCACACATTCATCGTCGTCGCCGCATTGTTCTTTTGCGCCCAGCTACCATACACAATTAGTTCGCCAACAATTGCAAACTCCAATACAACCATCTAATAAAGTACTGATTCATCAATCATCATCAAACCCACATTATTCACTACAGCGACCACCACATTATCGTCAACCGATACCATTATCGTCTCACCCACAATCACCGTACCATAATCATCCTTCACCATCTACATCAAATGTACAAGATCAGTCGCACTTTACTCATCATGTGCAATCACCAACTCATCAACCGGTACCATCACCGTCTCACCAACAATCACCGTACCATAATCATCCTTCACCATCTACATCAAATGTACAAGATCAGTCGCACTTTACTCATCATGTGCAATCACCAACTCATCAACCGGTACCATCACCGTCTCACCAACAATCACCGCACCATAATCATCCTTCACCATCTAAATCAAATGTATAAGATCAGTCGGACTTGACACATCGCCTCTTTGCTTCAATAATGTGACAAGTCCCACAATTTTTTTTTTTTTATTTGATAATTGAAACCGCCCTGGCCGATTTCATTTTTCCCAAAAACGTGGTATCTTTTGCGCATGTAATAGCGAATCTATGAGTAAAAGAGATAGCGCAACTGGGTCAGATCGCGATATCACGTTGTCTCTTTCTGCGTGGAGTTTTTCAACAACGAAACATAACAGTTGTTTAATTCACTTATAATTTTTATTTTATAATGTGATATTGTGGGTTTAACACAGTGTTTGTAAAAACTGTGTGATGTGCTAATTGTTATAAATGCTCATGTCACACTGTTGCCGAAAGAATTAGTATTTTAGTTTGTTATATCGTATGATACAACATTGTAGATGATGAAACTTTTTCTAATCCAAAAACCAAGTTATACTTATCTGCTGATGTTCCGTTATTGAACAAAACAAAAAGAATATAACCAATAATATTCCTAAATATTACGTTGTTAATGCTAAAACAAATAACAATTTGTACTTATTTTTCCAGATGGAATCGCGATGTAAGAGACTTGTTAATCTTGCATTGACAACAAATCCGAGTATTCCTGTTGCAGGGACAAGTGCAGGTACATATTTTAATATTTAAGCATTAAAGAAGTACTTTTTAGGGAAACTCCGCCGCTACTACGCATCTACTTTTTAACGCGTGGTAGGTACTTTTTCTATTAACTATTCTGTACGCGTGGTAATGAAGGTACTAAGTTTGGATTACATTTTTACTCAAATTGAATTTTTAACGTATGAAAACCTTTTTTTTTTAAATAAGGACGCAACGTTAAGCTCAGGGGATGCAATATCAAATACAGAGAAAGCAACGTTAAATGTGCGTGACGCATAAAAAAAAAGGTGACTTATCAGTATCCAATCGCCATCGTTGTAATTCGACCAGCAGCAGCGGTAGTTCTTCGAGTGACACATAATCATCATCATTATTAAGCAGCTCATCAAATACATCTTTTAATGAAGGTAAGGTGCTCTGGTGTTTCTTTTTTTTTTTTTTTAATTTATGTAGTCTTATTTGTAATTCAACCGTAATACATTTTGTATACAGATAGCAACGATTCAATTAAAGACCCAAACTATGAAGTTGTGGAGCCTCAACGACTTAATCAAAATTCTTCAGATTCTGATGGAGAAGTTGCTAATGTTAACACAAGAAACCAATTTAGTGTTTTACAAGAAATTGTTATTCGTGCGACTACAGAAGACCATGAAATTATTCTTAACAGCCTTGTACAAGAAGCTGTTGAAAGTGTTAGCCCCACTGAACAAAACTCACAAAATCCAGATTGTAGTCCGAACAAACAGGGAAAAAAAAGACGAAGAAAAGAAGGAAGTTGGAAGAAAAATATAGCGAAGAAACTGAGAAATAGCGGTAAGTCTTATCAATGAGTAAAAACAAAAAAAAAATGCCAGAATGTAAATTAAGACCGCTTTGCAGAGAAAATAACTCAGTTTCATAACCAAAGTAATATCATCAAAATCGTGACAATTTAGTTTAAAAAAAATAGTGACTATTTATTTGCAACAACAAATTTTCCCGTTTTTCTCAAATAAAGCCAATTTTTTGCTAAACTTCTAAATGATTAATATTTTGATTAATTTTCACATAGTTTTCTTATAATTTACAATAAATTGTAGATTTACAGTTAAAAAATATTCATTTCGACAAAATTATTTTTTGAAAGTTGAAAAACACTCTCCTGTAAAAATGCAATTTTCAAGATAATACATTATTGAAGCAAAGAGGCAACATCATCATCAATCACAACCCTCACAAGTGGAATTGGTTGACAGTGATGACCACGCTGATGAATTTTCACAAATTTCCATCATTAGATATTTAGTGTGTACCCTTTTTAACCGACTTCAAACAGAAGGAGGTTATCAATTCGACATGTTTATATATATTTTTTTATGTATGTTCGGGCATAACTCCGTCGTATATTGACGGATTTGCAAAATTATTTTTTTGTTCGATAGGGGTTTACTCCGAAATGGTACCATTAAAATCATTTAGATCTGATGATGCGTTTCGGAGACAAGACAACGGAACTCTTCAAAAAATTACAGCAAATCAACCGCGAATGTTGCTATCGCATAAGTATGCATTGTTTTGACCCCAAGGATGATGAAATTTCGAATTGGTGTGGGGTAGGTAACTAAAAAGTGAAAAATAAAAACTTCTGTCAAAAAAATTACAACCGACTTCCCAAAAAACACTACAAAGTGCAAAATAACTTTAATTTCGGAAGTCGGTGACTTTGGATGTGTATTTTAATTATTTGTCACCGCCTTCCGAAATTAAAGTTATTTTGCACTTTGTAGTGTTTTTTGGGCAGTCGGTTGTAATTTTTTTGAAAAAAGTTTTTTCTTTTTGTTTCGGCTTTGCGTCCACGCGTAAATTATATTATAAAGTAGAAAATCACAAAGTGTATCCACGAGAATACTGCCGACAAACTGTACAGCAGTTTGGCAGAAGCTTTATGTATTTTTTATTCTATAAATTTCGTGAATAAATTAAATAAATAAAAAAAAAAAACCTTTCAGAAGAAAATTCATCAAAAACTAATTTATCATACATAATAGAAGGTTCTGCAGGAATATAAAAAAAATAATGACATTCAAACCAAATAAATAAATGATTACCTTATTAATTAATATACACACATCAACACTGTCTAGGGATATTTTAGATTTACTCAAAATTTATTAAAAATAACATACAACATGCTTATATTTTTATAAAGCCCATTTATCAGACTACACTCCAGAATAAAAGAAAGCTATTTTTTTCTGCGTAAACAAATTTTTATTCAAACTAAGCAAAAACGTGAAATAATGGTAAAACTAACAATGAATTTGTTTCTCAAAAAAAGTGAAAAATAAGGAAAAATTAATCTGTTTCTAACAGTTATGTGAAAAATCAGCAGTCAGTAAAACCACCCATGACTTTAATAACGGTCCTGCAACGGTTTTTCATGATTTGGATTAAGTTATCCAAGTCTTGCTGCAGTAAATTGTCGCAGGTCCGGCTAAGATGCAAAAAAAGTTGCTCTTCCGTCGCAATGTTAGCAGGGAAATTCCTCAAAGCCCTTCTTTGGAGCATGTCCCACGCGTGTTCTATGGGGTTTATGTCAGGCGATTGAGCGGGCCAGCCTAAGACCGATACGTCGTGCTCCTGCAACCAGCTTGTCACCACTCTCGCTGTGTGCGGACGGGCGTTATCTTGCATGAGCGTGAATTCTTGGCCCATTTGTAGTCGATGGGGGTAGATTATTGGTGCCAGCACCTCGTTACGGTATTTTTCAGCCGTCACGGTTTTACTGATCCAAACGAGGTCTGTTCTTCCACCAACACGAATTCCCGCCCAAACCATAATTGTCCCGCCGTGGTATGAATGGACTTCCTGAGAATGTTGCAGACGGCTCTCACGACCAGGAACACGCCAAACACGTACTCTACGTGTATCGGGATGGAAACCGAACCGGGACTCATCGGTCAACAGCACTACAGACCACTGGTTATCTTCCCAGAGCAAATGTTCACGAGCCCAATCTAGTCGTCGTCCACGATTTCCTCGGCGTAGTGCTGGAGTAGGAAGCGGTCTGCGAGCATGAAGGTTAACTTCATGCAGCCTTCTCCTCACAGTTTGGTCACTCACAAGCAACTGGTGCTCTGACTGGAGCCTCTGAACCAACTGTATAGCCGTAACATTTGGTTGTCTTCTCGCGGCAACTTGCAAAAATTGGTCTTGTCGTTGAGTGGTTATGCGCTTCCCGCCTGAGTGTCTTTCAGCCACTTCACCAGTAGCACGATAACGTGACCATAACCTTGATATCACGTTTTGTCTTATTCCAATCTCCTCAGCAATACTCCGTTGAGTAGCCCCAGCTTGGAGCATTGCTACTACCCTTAACATTTCCTCTCACGTTAAATGGCACCGCTGCATGATGCACACAATAACATTAATTCCAAATTAACCGATAACTTGTTATAAAACTTAATTTGACACAAAGAAATAGCCAAAAACTACTGTAGGTAAATGAAACCTTCGGACTTCGCTACCATTATGCCGCGTAAATCTTTTGTTTTTAATTTATTTTTTCAAATTCAAATTTAGAATGGTTCAAAAAGGTTTACAAAATAAGCTTTCTTCAAAAAAAAATTACACTTTTACTCTTTTAAAAAAGATTGGCTTTAACAATGTTTTCAGAGATAAAATGTATGGGAGGACAGTGCAGGCCTGTCAATAAGTACCAGGTACTTAGACGAATACAGAATAGAAAATCGTCTACAAATCTACAGTCTGTAAGGCCTATAACGTTCTCCCATTCACAATATGTAAAATAATCTACATAAATAAAATGAACCTAATTAAACATAGTGACATGATTAACATGACAATCACTAAAAAATAGAGAGCAGTTAATAGACTTTCACATAGTTATGCTGTTAATGAGGTACCAGGGAAGCCACATGTGCAGAAGGAATTAATGCCAAACTTCCCTGTCTTCAACGTAGTCTTTTATCTTATAATATGCTTGATGATGATGATATGATGTGTGTATATATATATATAAAAACAGGGTAAGTTTTTATCCAGTGCGTAAAATTGTAACCATGAATTGATGACTACTACTACTAAAATAAATGATGTTTTTCTTACCTCGATGTGGTTTTTTATGCATTTGTAAATAGCCCGACATGTTTCGGGGATAATTTTTGATAAAAGCGATTGGGAAATTAAGGAGGCATATTTTAAATCTGGTAAGTGTTTCCTGTAGCTAGACAAAGTTACAACCAGTCTTTGTCTAGCACTTACACTCTGTCTTAAAATTGTGTCTTCTTTTCTTATATACGGATTTACTAAATTTAATAAGTATTCAAATTCCTCCTCTCCCATTCTTAAATAATTTTTAAAATCCGCTGCTTCCAGAGCACTGAGTATCTGCATATTGGAGTGCTTTTCTCTTAATTTCAAGTATTGCTTGACCCAGATCCTTCTCCTCCTTGTTTTTTCTTCTATAATATTCATGGATGCAACTACCAAAGCCAAGGCAATCGCTGCTTTCTTTTTTAATGGTTTAGATAAAACAGGTGCCATGATGATACGTCTCTAATCCGCGTTCACTTTCAGACTGTACACAGAGAGTGAGGTGGCCGGTGTTCAGTGCAGTGTAAAATCAGTGTGGTGTAATAACGGACGTCTCTGATCAGGGGCCATGCCTACCCTTAATTCAGGGCCCTGATTCAGTGTAGTGTAATACCCACTTAAAACAGGCGCGTAAAAAATTAAGAAAAGTCCTTCGGAAGATCGGGTTTTCTGAAAAAAAAAAACACTGCATAAATCTATGACCACTTAAGTTTATTGAACTTTTTGATAATTGAGCTTTGTCGGTATCGACTTAGTTTTGGAGATTTTACGCTTCTTTTATTACTTAAACATGTCCAAAGTTACGTTAAATTATCAAGAAAAACTAATCTTTGTTGGCTCATAACTTTTTAATGGCTTTTTATTTTAGTATTCCGTTTCCGTACCGATATTAAAATAATATAATATTAAAAAGGAGACAAAACCAATGGACAATGTACATCAAAACTTAAACATGGTATTGTTTAAGTTTTGATGTACAGTGGGCTTCACGATGTGGGTACCCCCCTAGAAAGCACCTACGTTCGAACCCCGCGATGGCCGCATAGCAAGTTTTGTATTTTATTGTAATATTTTTAAACAGTTTATATATAAACAACAATCCAAATACAACAAAAATAATAGTTCGATTGGTCTAGAGGTTGAGGATACGACATGCGAAGTTACCGATTCAAGTTCGATACTGGCAGGACTGACTATAAAGGTTTTTGTTAACGTATAAAAATATATTTCTGTAAGTTGTACTATTTAAGTAACTTTTTCTTTTTATATATTGTTATTACTAGAAGTTTTATATAAAAAATGAAAAACAAAAATATTTTAGTATAATTTATTATGAAATGAAAAACTTAACTAATTATTTAACATTGTTTATTTAACTGTAACATATAAACGTTTGTATCGCTTCACTGCAAAAAGTTAACTTACAAACTACTTATAATGGTTGAGAATTGTCTACTTACCTTTCAAACTAGTAGAATAATTTTCATAACTAACGAGTGAAAAAACATGTCATCATTAGTTAACATCCTAATGAATAAACAATTTACATCTCTCGTAAATCATAAATATTATCTACGTCCAATAATGACTATTACTTAGCTATTAATCACAATAATGAAATAGTGAGGTCAAATGATTTATTCTTTGAGTTATTTCAATGTATTAATGTCAACACTTTAATTTATTATTTATTATTATACCTACTACAAAGATATAAACCAAACGGGATTACGGGATCCAAAATATCTAAGATAATCGCAATTGGGACCCACTTACCTATTTACTATAAGTCGTTATGTTAATAGCGGAGGGGATGACCCTCACTGAGAATTATTTGCTGTAGGCGGCATCTCATATGAGTTACCATATTCCAGCCTATATTCCTACCGCGCATCAATTCCCAAGTCCTTATGACTTCTTGTTGTAAATTATCCTTGGACTTTAATTTTCTTGAGTCCCAATTTAAAATCATTTGACCCCACATATTTTCAATTAAATTAAGATCCGGCCTTTTAGCTGGCCAGGCGATAGTTATATCGTATAGTTAGTAATATAGTAAAAAAAAAAAAAAAAAAAACCTTCACCATTCGGGATCGATGCACAGCACAGTTATCATGGACGAAATATATTTGTCCTTCTGGGTATGCAAGACGCACTGTAGGCAAAATAACTTCTTGCAATATTTCATAATATGTTTTGCCATTCATTCGCCCGCCTATTTCTGTTAATTCGCCCGGGCCCAGAGATGACATCCATCCCCAGTAACCTGAAAATAAGTTTCTTTTAGTAACATAATATTAGTTTATTAGGCAGTAACTATAATGTTTAAGTTATTGTGGTGATAAACATTGCAAAAATATACCTTAATTGCAAGTGCCTCCGCACTGTGGCGATTGAGATGCCGTGTCGTTGAGCACTTGAGCGAGTGGTTGCGAACGGTGATTTCAGGTGAACATCTACGATATCACGGTGGTGTTCACACTGGTTTGTATAGAAGCCTGAACATCTCCGCCCAAAAGGTTTTGACTTCACATCACCAGTATCCAAATAACGTCGCACCCACAAGCGCACCGTTTTTCTCTGTGTAGAAAAAACATTTTAAGTTAGTTGATCAATTAACCAAGTTTACAAACTTTTCAATTTAGTTTTATTAGATAATATTACATTTACCGCTATGCCCATCTGTCTGGCAATCCCTTTAATGCTTGCATTTTGTTCCTAAAGAACCACAATCTTTGTTCACAAGAAACTATCTATCATTTTATTTTAAATTGTTTTTAACACAAACACGTATAGGTAGTATGCGAAAGGTGAAATCAAACTAGACGGTAACCTCTAATAGATTAGTAAAATGTTTGCATAACTACCCTCAATTAACTTTGCATTCGCTGTGAGTTCATAATATATCGATTAGACAGAGACAGAATTATAACAAAAGTAGACTGATAATTCATCGCATTGTTAACTACCTAACTGGCTCAGTTGGTAAGAGCTAGCGGTAACCAAAGGAAAACCAATGATTCGATGGTTCGAATCTCGGCCGGGAATATTAACACTTTTTGTGTACTATTCCTAAGGATGGTAAATGTTTCAATTGCAAAGTTGTGTGTAGCAAAGTTAATTTTAATACAACTGGGGTACCCAATTGATGCAGCCCACTGTACATTGTCAAACAGTGGAGTAAAACCCTCCCGAAGTTTGTATGAAAAAAACGTGGACTTGTTTCACCTTAAAGGACATACACAGAACGAGGGCGATTCAGCTCACTCTCAAATAGAGAGAGAAGTTAAAAGGCAACTGAGATCAGGACCAATGTTTACAGCTGACGAATTTATCGGGGCTATAAAGGCGGCACGGAAAAAGAGCGAGCCATTTCATGTTAATGAAATGTGCTTCGATTATTATTTTTTATTGAAAAAGTATATGCACTCAAATGAACTTCGCAATAATGAAAGATGAAGACAATAATACTGTGAAACTGGTTGGACAAAAGATGATAAAAATTCAAAGCTCTGATCCCGATGCCATATTTTAATTTTTATTAAAGCGAGTACTAAGTACTATGTGATTGATTGATCTTTTGTTGATTATTGTGCCTTAAACTAATTTCATGTGTGTGTAAGCCATTTTTTTCGTAAATTTGAATTTTTTATGTACAAGATCTTTATTTTGATAATGTTTTATTTAACTTATCACACAGCCTTACACCTAAATTTAACATCTTCAATGTGATATGTTACAGGCATTTTGTGACATATTTTCATTAAAAACGTGACATGTGTGTCTGTGTTTTTTTACTTATTTCATATTGAACTGAGTTTTTTTTTTGCTTATTTTCAGAAAGCACTAACTACCGCAACAATTTAATTGTTACCCGACGCGCGGCGGTAAAATTATATCAATATTTTAGAATTTATCAACGCTTAAATGTTTAAAATTGCTCTCCTGTAAAGCTGTGGTTTAAAAAATATCACGTTGTTCTTGTAAAGAGGCGAAACGTTTTCTCATCGTGCGAGCGGTTTCCGCACAATGAAATCGCATCGCATCATCGCACGAGCAATGGCAAAAGGACAGTGCCTCAAGTTTTAAGAACCTCCTCAGTTATAATTAGAAAACGATGACAATTTTGTCAGTACAAGTAACACAATACAGTAGTTTATAAATACAATACATTATTTAACTGTATAAGGGATAAAACTAAAATTACTAGTATGTTTTATGAATAAATTGTAGCCCAAGCACAACTCGCAATAGTAAATGGTCTAAATTATGGCTTTTATGTGTTTTTTTATTTTTATTTAAATATTTGAGATTTTGTATATACTGAAAGTACGACATTTTTAGCATCCCTGGGCCTAGAGACAAAACAGATTTCTGTTAGCGTTCACGCCAAACGCTACGCCAAAATGTATGGGAGTGACATTACCTGCGGAAAGGTTACGTCGAGTTCTGTCTAGGCCTGCTGGTACGAGAAAAAGAATCTGGCAACCCTGCTTCATGCAATTTTTTTTAGTCACGATGGAGCGCTTCATGGGACAACAGCGTGCTTTTTGTGTAAAACAATTTTACAAAAACAACGATTCACACGTCACTGTATAACGCCTGTTTAGAATTGAATATGGATTACACCATGTAAGTGAGTGTGTAGTGTTGGGTTAGAAGCCGGATGCTTTGAGTTATTATCGATAATCCATAAGTGTTTGTGTTAATCCATAAGCCTTGCAATGGATGATAACCCTGCTATTAAAGTATTGTAAAAAAAAAAACGCTTTTTTTGATTTGTTGTAAAATCTGTGGATTTTTTTTTTTTTTGGGTGGGTAATCATCAAATGACTTCTCCTGCTGAGTAGAGCAGGAGGGCGTGTCAGACTTTTACTGACTAAAACCCACCCGTGTTCCCTCAGTAGCCCGTATGCCAGGGGCCGTGGTATCTCTTTCGTACAAACCCGCACCCCTGGCAGGCATCGGCCCTTGCGGACCCCACCAGTGGTTGCTGACATCTTTGACGGCGCGTGTGTGGAACACAACGCGCCGTCCCGTCTACCACTTTTCGGCCGCAGAGGATAGGGAGAGCGGCTGACGCTATACCGACACTCCTCTTCCCCTGCGGCCCCACCGCGTCCGCCATCAAACGGTGGCGGCCCCGTCCAGGCCACGGAAGGGAAGAGCGCTGCTCAGAAGCACCGGCACTCTTCCTCTACCGCAGCCCGTAACCCTCAGCCGCGATGCTTCCCATTCGACATCGCGGCCCACCTCAGTTGCGGTGCACCTCACCGCAACCTACTTTTTGGCCGCTACGTCAATGGCTTGAAGGCAAAAGCCCTGACGAGCGGTTACTAAGCCCCCCGCAACGACAATGCGGGAACCCACTTGGGGGGGAAAATCTGTGGATGTGAACATAAATTGGGTGCGTGTACGCAGTGTGATTCAATAATGTATTGTTATTCTTTTTATTTATTTTCACTTTTTGAATGTGAAAAAGTGTTAATAATAAAATAAATACACATTTTTGGGAAATTAAATTTTGTTAATTTAGACATCCATTACTATAAAAACCATAATTACTATTGACGCTCGCTTTGTGATTTAACCATCTACCTAATCCCCCCCGAGTGGGTTCCCGCATTGTCGTTGCGGGGGGGCTTAGTAACCGTGGTCTCCCACCCACGGTGAAGCCAAGAGGAACCCAACGGTGGGGCCGCTCGTCAGGGCTTTTGCCTTCAAGTCATTGACGTAGCGGCCAAAAAGTAGGTTGCGGTGAGGTGCACCGCAACTGAGGTGGGCCACGATGTCGAAGAATGGGAGGCATCGCGGCTGAGGGTTACGGGCTGCGGTAGAGGAGTGCCGGTGCTTCTGAGCAGCGCTCTTTCCTTCCGTGGCCTGGACGGGGCCGCCACCGTTTGATGGCGGACGCGGTGGGGCCGCAGGGGAAGAGGAATGTTGGTATAGCGTCAGCCGCTCTCTCTATCCTCTGCGGCCGAAAAGTGGTAGACGGGACGGCGCGTTGTGTTCCACACGCGCGCCGTCGGGGATGTCAGCAACCACTGGTGGGGTCCGCAAGGGCCGATGCCTGCCAGGGGTGCGGGTTTGTTCGAAAGAGATACCACGGCCCCTGGCATACGGGCTACTGAGGGAACACGGGTGGGTTTTAGTCAGTAAAAGTCTGACACGCCCTCCTGCTCTACTCAGCAGGAGAAGTGATTTGATGATTTCCCACCCAAAAAAAAAAAAAAAAAAACATCTTCCTAATTAATTACTTGACTTAACAAAGCTAGCTACTGCTAAATATGTTACACCTACATATATACCTACAAATAAATTTTAACCGCTACGTAAAAATGTATGGTACAATCGCCAAATCTTCCGAATGCTCACCTTTCAGGTGATAATCGCGTAGGAAGGCTCACGACTCGATCTCACAATGCATGCGTTTTGACCAATAGAATGCACGAAACATATTTTAGTAGTGTTCGTAGTAATGATGTATAGAAGTGTGACACTCACACAGGCGCGTGCTATGCTCACTAGTTTGTGAGATTATTTTTTAATAGGCACGGCCGGTGTGAGATCTTTAGGAATTATTATTGTTGACAAGAAGTAATTTCGTACTCATAATTATCTTCTTTTTGGTTTAGAAAATGTATTATTGCTATTGCTTTAACCCTTTGTAGTAGAGATGGGTAACTCAGGAGTGATAGATACAAAAGATATGAATCATTCCGTTTCAATCAATCACTCTTCATATCATTTCGTATCCGAATGTATCAGTAACTGAGTTTATCTTTCTTTACACCTCAATCACTCGTCGGTCATCGCGTGGGATAGCTTCGTCGCGCGCCGTTGGTTGAACGACAAGCAAGCAGACTAGCCGAATAGCTCCGAATGACCGGCGGCAGCGGCAGGCGTTCGGATGGAAACTTTCGGGAAGTCGATACCGTCTCGCTCGCACCCATACGAATGTTCTCGCATCTCGCATCGCGCAAAGCGACGTGACGTGACTTTGACCACAATAAGTTGACACCCAATGATCAGTTGTTAACTCTATTGCTGACGCATAAGGCTTATAATTGTTTGCCTTTAGTGAACTTTTCGGCATTGTAATCTGGTCTTAAATGTATTTTCTTTATAAAACTAAGTAACCATGCAAACGAATTTCGGTCATAACTAAATGACGTTAAGGATTAAAAAATAAAGGTGAAGTGCAATAGTAAAAAAATTCAACGAAATAAACATAATTTCGCTATATTAGACTCTGACGTCGGTAACTGTTAGTTTATGACTATTATTATAATATTTCTTTCTCTAATTTATTGCAAAGATCAGTGAGAGTAACTTGCAGTTTTATACAGTTAGGTTTAATTTAAGTTAAGTACTTATAAAATTAGTGACTAGTGTAGTGTAAATATTAAACAGTACTAGTAGTTAGGTAAATTTAATTAGGTATTTAGGAGTTACGTACTTGAACTATTAAAAATGGCATCAGGTTCATGAAAACGAAATGCCGTGTGGAACCATTTCGATGAAGTGGAACCAAAAAAAGCGAAATGCTTGTATTGTGCGAACATTTTAACAATACCCGGTGGAAATGTTGGTAACCTGGGCAGACATTTGAAAAGCAAACATCCCACAGTGCCCCTAGTTGCTGAAAGGCAGCCATCGCAGCAGTCACTTCTCTCAGAAGCCCCACAGGAGACAAACACATCGACATTAAAAGCGACTGATTCAGTCATTTCTGGTGCCATTGGCGCTGGACTTTCCATCGCTGGATTACCTCCCTCAGCGCGTAATCAGCCATCCATCAGGGAATTTGCGCACAGCACGAAATCCGTGGCACCTCGTCGTGCGGAACTTATTGACGAACAGCTTGTGCGCGTGATTGCGAATGGATGTTATCCTTTTAGTATAGTGGAGGATGTAGAATTAAAAAAAATTATATATATGCTGTGCCCGGGCTACAAGCTACCAACAAGAAAAACACTGTCTCAATCACTCATTCCAAAAATGTTCAAACAACAAGAGGAAAAAGTGAAGCATAAAATGGAAAATGCGAACGCAGTTTGCCTCACACCTGACGGCTGGACTTCCGATAACAACGACAGCTTTATAGCAGTCACGGGCCATTATTTAATATCCACGGCAGACGAAACTAAACTACACTCGAATTTACTTGGTTTTGTTGAATACAACGACAGGCACACTAGCCAAAATCTCTCCGAATTCTTGAAAAACATCATGCGGGAGTGGAGTATTGAGCACAAAGTTACCGCGGTAGCCAGCGACAACGCGGCCAACATCACAGCAGCCTTAAGAGGGTGAGATGCGGCAAATTCCGTGCTTTGCCCACACCTTAAATCTGTGCGTCCAATCGGCATTACAACAATTGGGCCCTTATTTATCAAAAGTGAAGAGTATTGTAGAATATTTCAAGCGAAGTTCCCAGGCGTACCACAAACTAACAGAGGTACAAAAACAGCTCAATCTACCTCCTCTGAAATTAAAACAGGATGTTGCCACCAGGTGGAACTCCACATATGACATGCTGCAAAGGTTTCGCTCAGCAAAACAGGCCATTGTCATGACTACAGCAGCGACAAGGAATGACCTTTTACTCACCGACTATGATTGATTGGTAATCGAATCTGCTGTGCCGGTTTTGAAATTATTTTACGACATCACAGTAGAGTTAAGTGCAGAGAAAAACGTTTCGTTATCGAAAGTGGTACCTATGCTCGTATGTCGCATCATGTTAAACCAAATTAAAAACTTAGGTACTCCAAAATACATCTAATGGTATTCCTGAAATAAAGGCATTAATAGAAAGTTTACACAAGGAGCTCAGCCATCGATTCAACAACACTGAGATAAACGTTTTGAACACGGAGTCAACAATTTTGGATCCACGATTTAAACAAAAAGGCTTTCGTGACCAAAGATTATGTGACAAGGCCATACAAGTATTAAAATTGAAAATTGGCCGTGTTTTCTTCGGTTCCATCAAGAACTACGGCAACATCGGAGCCGGTGGTACCAGGTACCAGTACCAGTGAAACATCAATTTGATTTGATTTTGACCAGGAGGTAGCCAGACAAACGCCCGAAAACCCAATGGCAGCAGGAATTGTAGAGCTGGACAAGTATCTTCAGGAACCGCTTCTAAAACGCACAGAAGACCCACTAAAGTGGTGGCACGCCAGGAAAAATATTTACCCACTTTTATTTAATTATATAATAAAAGGCTGAATCTGGTTGCGACGTCTGTTCCATGCGAGCGGATATTTTCTAAAGCCGGATATACCCTCAATGAGTGAAGAAGGAGATTGACTACAAAAAAACTGTCTCAACTCCTTTTCATAAGTTGCAACTCAGAATGAGGAAAATATTTAGGTACCTATGCTTAATAAATAACATAAGTAGGTTTAGTTAAGTTGTAAATTATAATCAAAAATCACTGATTTCAAAATACGCCAACCTAACAAACAAAACCAAATGTTTTGATTTGAAATACATATTTTGAACTAAAATTTAATTTTAACGTAAATACGTAGGTTGACAGTCCTAAGCCTGTGTAAAGTATGAAGGAAAATCAGAAGGCTATTTTATTTTCTAGTAAGTACTTAACTAAGTTAATGCCTATACTTAATACTAGATGTAGATTGTGATTAACTATTCATTGAACTAATTGATGTTTTCAATGTATTGAAATAGAAGTAGGTTGTACCTATATAAGTATACCTACTCGTAGTTATTTTTTTAATTTATATTCATTTGCGGACTTGTTAATGTTAACCGTTTAATAATCATGGCACGAAAAGAAGGAAATGTTCAATCGCAACTGCTCAATATATCAGAAAGGTGCAAACAAAAAAACGTATCACTACATCACTGATCTATTGGAATAAGTGAGCCGCACGCGTTGCGTATGTGTGTACTGTGTCGAATGAGCTACTGATACATACTGATATAAAGATATAAAAGAGTGATTCATATCAGAGTGATTGAAAGATGCATTTCTATCAAAAGATAGAAAAACTTTTCAATGACACATTTTGCCCATGTCTACTTTGTAGACTCGTGTAACATTTCTGTAACAAACCTCAACAATCCCTCTAAAATATATGCTAAACATTTTAGTTCTTTTAGTATCAAACACAAATCATAGATGGCGTAACTGATTGATTTTAGAGAGTTCAAATTTCGTGTGTTGATTGGTGAAAGTGACAAGTCGAAACTCGTTGAAAGTTTTAATTTTATAAAAATATTATAAAGCTGTATAGATTATAGTTCTTTCGTCGAAACCTATAGGTAAGTGAATGAGTATGTTCATATATTGTTAGCAAAGCATATTTTTACTTTTTTACGTGAAAAATGTAACATTACATGTTTGTACCATTTCTGTTACATTGAGTGATGGTGGAAATATTAATTACTAACGAAAGTATGTGGATATTGAAGTAAAATTATGTCATATTATTTCAGAATGGGGTCAAAATCACTGAGGGATCATGACATATGTGACATAGTACACCAATATGATAGCGAAGATGGATTAGAGGACGATGATGACAGCGTTATTGATCCAGATTTTCAGCCATTATTAGAAGATTTACAACTCTAACGGATTGTGAAGAAGATACTGCAGTTGATATGGAT
This sequence comes from Polymixis flavicincta, assembly GCA_949987655.1. Taxonomy (NCBI): domain Eukaryota; kingdom Metazoa; phylum Arthropoda; class Insecta; order Lepidoptera; family Noctuidae; genus Polymixis; species Polymixis flavicincta. Next base: position 7,838,005 of record OX465188.1, on the reverse strand, counting down.
GCAATTATTGAAGAATATGAACGTAGTGAGCCTATTGCTAGCCCCTCATCTGCAGATCCTGGACAGCAAGATGGCCATTCACATAAAGCTTCCACTAATCAAACGCGAAAAAAGAGGCAATTACAATGGAAAAAGAAAAACCTAGTTCTAAACGACCAGCAGTTACGATTTACAGGAAATACTACTTTATCGCCTAATTTACTTGAGTTTGATACACCAATTCAATTCTTTTTATATCTTTTCCCCAAAGAGTTGATAACTTTTATTACTGAACAAACAAATCTCTACGTCTACATAATACAAAAGAATCCGAACCAATCCTTTCAATTTACCGATACCGATATTCAGAAGTTTATTGGTGTAACTTATATGATGTCGTTGATAAAATTGCTAAGAGTCATTGGAACACATGTATTGGTACACCCATGATTCAAGAAATAATGTCAAAGCAAAAGTTTGAAAAAATTAGACAATATATTCATTTCAATGACAATTCTAAATTACCCCCACGTAATGCAACGAATGGTGACAGGCTTTTCAAAATAAGACCTGTTGTAGACACTTAGAATAGGACTTTTAGTGGAGTTCCATTGGAGGCGTACCTTTGTGTGGACGAACAGATTTGCTCCACTAAAGCATCTGAAAAGATATAACCCAGGGTTGCCAACCGTACGAGGTTCCTCGTACAAATACGAGATTTGTGGTCTTCCGTACGAGGTACGAGGACACTATCAACCTCGTACAATTATGTACGAGATTTTGATAATATGGCCATACGAACATTTTGCATCACCATTATACATATAATAGTAAAAACTAGTGCCCTCTATCACAACTTGTAGGAACTTACAACAAAAATTTCATTGCCGCATTTACGCGATGATTGTCTATTGAAGCTATCCCGTCAACCGGGAAATCCCTGACTAATAAAACATTTCGTTCTTCGCATTAGTCGTCTCTGTCACACATAGTGCAAATTTCTACTTTCTCTGTTCCTTACGTGTTCCATGCCGGCCGGCCGTGTTTAGTTGTACTACATTAGTACGTGTAGCTAATTGAAGTTTTTCTAAAAAGAAGATTTTTATTGTTAAGTCTTTTCTTTTCGTTGTTTCGTCCATTGTTTAGTGGTGAGTGTGGTGACTGGTGTAATAGAAGTATCGTTATGAGTGATAACGACGAAAACAGTGACCATTCGCCTACTTTGACTCCGCCTAGAAAATTACCCAAAAAAGGTGGTTGGACAAGAAAAAAGGAAGGTAACACATTATCGCAGCATCGTGTACAAAATTTTAGACAGCAATGGTTAAAGGATCCGACTTTTAAAGACTGGCTTTTGCCAGACACCAATGATTTAACAAAAGCTAAATGTGCATATTGCCCGGGAACATCAATGGTAGCTGAACTATCCAGTTTAAAAACTCATGCCTCTACCAAGAAACATCTGGGCAACAAACCTGGATCCAGTGGAAAAACACAAACATTAACATCGCTTGGATTCCAGAGAGGTTTAACTCCACAAAATAAAGAGAAAGCTCGTGCAGAAATTAAACTTGCTGCTTTTTTTGCGGAGCATAATATAGCATTCTCGGTTGCTGACCATTTGACAGATTTATTAAAAGAAGTTGTGACGGATTCTAAATTAATCAAGGAAATTGAACTTAAACGAACCAAAATTACAGGTGTGGTAAAAAACGTTCTTGGAGAAGGTCATAAAGCAGATTTAGCCCAAAAATTACAAAAAAATCAGTTTTCGGTGATGACGGACGAGACGACCGATATTTCTAGGGTCAAAACTGCTTGCGTTGTGGTACGCTATTTTGATCAAGAAGCTCAAAAGATATGTAGCGCATTTTGGGAGCTGTACAAAGTTTTTAAGGAAACATCTGATGCTGATGATATTCCTACTGCCAATGCCGAGAATTTATACAGAACTCTTATCGATTCATTATCTAACCGTAATGTTCCACTGACAAATGTGATCGGCTTTGGCTCATATGGGTGTAATGTCATGATGGGTGATAACGACTCAGTAAAAACAAGGTTAATACGCGATTTTCCAGGAATCATAATCACGAAGTGCGTTTGTCACTCAGCCCATTTGTGTGCCAGTGAAGCCTGTAAACAGTTGCCTGAAGGTGTAGAACAACTGGCTAGAGATATCTACAACTTTTTTAAACATAGTGATAAACGGCTGTTTGATTTTCGTAATTTCCAGTCGTTTGCTGCAGTGGAGCCTCACAAAATACTCAAACCATCACAGACAAGATGGCTTTCCTTATTATCAGTGGTTGAAAGGATATTAGAGCAATGGGAGGCCCTACGTCTTTTTTTTATTGATTTTACGACAAATCGTGCACATAGAGCAAGAGCCGATGTAAGAAATCGAGCAGTATTTATTCTCGAAAAACTCAGCAACCCATTCTACAAACTTTATTTCTGCTTCCTTGAATGGTCGCTCCCTTTATTCAATAAATTCAATCCGGAATTTCAAAGCGAGAAAGTAGTTGTTCACAATCTACATGAGAAAATTCGTACACTCTATCAGGAAATCCTATTGCGTTATTTACAACGTGAATATGTCATGAGGCCAAATCTTGGTGAAATAAACCCTGAAAGTCAGCGACATCAGCTACATGACGCTGCACTGTATCTTGGCGTCAAAGTGTATGAGCTCTTGAAACATCCAGATGTGATCAGACAGCCTGCAGATATTGCGAATTTCTTCTCATGCTGCAAAAATTTCTACAGGGTTGCAGCCACCGAAATTAAAAAACGATATAACATGGAAGATCCTGTCTTGTCAAAGCTACAAGTTTTTGAACCTGCATCAGCGCTCTCCCACAATTTTAGGAGCCATTTCCCTACACTTATGCCTCTTATGGAAGTGGTCCCCCGTATAATCGAACCAGCTAATCACGCAAAGAAACAAATAATCGACAATCAATGGAGGAGTTTGCCAAATGCACAAGCTCGTCATCCTAAAGGGTTGAATGAAATTAGTGAGCCAGATAAGTTTTGGGCTCAATTACTGAAAACTGAAGACTTTTCCGAGCTGGCCCATTTTGCCCTATCTACACTGTCCCTACCCCATGCGAATGCTGACTGCGAGCGGGTTTTTAGTAAAGTCAATTTAATAAAGACAGAGATAAGAAACCGGCTAACTGTGGAAACAGTGAACGGCACACTTCTTGCTGCAGAGAGCGCAAAAGGTTCAACTCGTACTGGAAACTGCGTCAATTTTGAACCCACAAAAGAAATGTATAGCCGCATGACAACAGATAAAATATACGGCAGAAAAAACGATGACAGTGAGGATGTTCCTGACATAATATTTGGAGAGGAGATGTAAACTAAGTTACCTTGCAAATTTTCGTAAGAATGTGGACACATTTAGTTTGTTTTTTTTTTTTGTGATTTTACTTGAGTAGGTAATAATAAAGATTTTTTGAAATACAACACAAAGTGATGTTTTATTTAGTAGGAAACTTCCAATACTTTATTTCGTTGAGTTTAAAGTCCTAAATCCAGTAGTTCAATGTGCCTTCATTTTGGTTTTAGCACGTTTTCGATGCATAATAAATGTACGAGGTTTGAAAGTCAAAATACGAGATTTTTTGCTGCATATGTACGAGGATTTTTTTTTACGGTTGGCAACACTGATATAACCCCAAAAAACCACACAAATCGGGCTATATGAATTTTGTACTAAGTGGGGTCTCAGGTTTCGCCTATAAAATTGAACCTGAAACCGGAGCTGAAAATGTTGTACTCCCCGATGAACCAGATTTAGGAGCATCTTCAAACATAGTAGTCAGAATGGCGCGGGGCATACCAAGACTTTATTTTGATTTACTTTACTTCCTTGGCATTACTGGAGTACTTAGCTAAAGAGGGTATATTGAGCCTTGGGACAGTACGACGCAATCGTATTTCAGATTGAAAACTACCCGCTGACAAGGAAGTAATGAAAAAAGAACGCGGATTTTCCGTTGAATATGTGGCGAATTTGGACGGAATTGATGTGTCAAACGTTATATGGAAAGACAACAAAGCTGTAACTCTGGTGTCATCTTTTACGGGTGAATTGCCGAAGGCTCAAGTCAGACGTTACGACAAGGCCAATAAGAAGTACATCAACATTGATCGCCCCCATATCGTCGGAGAATATAATAGGCATATGGGAGGAGTAGATTTGATTGACAATATAATGGGAAGGTACAAAATTTTGATATGAAGTAAAAAATGGCAGGTTCGGATGTTTTATCACTTACTAGACCTGACTATGGCAAATTCTTGGCTGTTATATCGAAGAGTAAGGCAGGCAAAAAACTGCAGTGATAAACAATTGTCTTCAGCCGATTTTCGGCTTGAGATCGGTAAGACTTTATGCAAACTAGGCTTGAAACCTAATATCAAGAACCGAAGGTCAATTGAAAATGAAATTCAAGCCAAGAAACACAACGGTCCAGCGCAACATGTTCCCCCTTTGGCAGTAAGGCAGGATCAAATAGGCCACCGGCCGATTTGGGTAGAAAAAAGGATTCGGTGCAAGTTTCCCAAATTTACTGGTGTATCACAAACAATTTGCGAAAAATGCGGAATAGCCTTATTTATGTTACAATAAACAAAATAATTATTTTAGATCCTTCCATGCCACATAAGTAGATTTTTGTTAAGTTTACTCAATGTTAAAGTAATGTTACACTCCCTAAAATGTAAAAAAAAAAAAAAATTTTTGAGAAATACTTGTTTTTTTATTTGTTTAAACCCGCCATATTCCAAAGTAATAAAAAAAAATATGATTTTGGGCTACAAAGGGTGTTAAATGAAATAATTGTTAGGTTTTTAATGTGTTTTTATTTTAATAGGTTTGAGGGTTTTTTTTTAGTATTTATTACCAAAGTAGAATAAAACGAATTCATGCCTTGCTTTAGACCAGAGAGACGGTGTCACTTTTTATTTTTTTACCACAGGCAATTAGACATCACAACAGATCAAACAGTATTTGTAAACATAATCTTATAGATTTGCTTTATGTTTTTTTTTATTAGTTTTTCTAGTTATTCAGCATTATTTAACATAAATTTGGAATTAAAAATGGCCAACAACAATTTATAATCTATTCTATCAACTTTAATATTTTCCTCCCTCCGACATATTTATGCTCCGTCGGGTATATAAGTTTCGTTACATATGAACACTTTCACTGCCTCCCCAATTTTCACGATGTCCTATGGTTATGCGATACCGCCGCCATACAAAACGCTTCGGACGCGCTAGGAACGTTAAACGGCACTGCATGAAGGTATAAAATGTTAATAATTATTGTCATTTCTGTTTTATCAGTGTGAGAGGGACTTCTACTTGTGCAGTTCTATTGAGAAGTAAAAAACTACATTTCAGTGTGTTATATACTTGAAAATATACAAAAACGAAGCAAGTTATATATTTTGTTAGAAATTTGCAACATTTGTTATTATTTTTATATTATCCAGGCCTGTGGGCTCCTGAAAAAATAAAACTGTCAGTGTGACCGCAGTGAAAGGATTGAAAAAAGAAATGTTGGCTATTAGTGAAATATATATTTTTCAGTTCGTGTTCATTTAGAAATAAGCTGTTCAGGATTAAAGATTTATTATGGTTGATATTTAAATCGTATCTGTATTTTAAAAAGATTTTTGTTTAACACGTTCAACGCGGAACGAGATCTTTTAGTTCTCGTTTATGACGTTTCAGTATCGCGCAAGTGAAATCCTATGTCCATCCCGTTTCGGCAAATGATATTTCTGTATGTTTCTTTACTGTTAGAGTGAGATAAATATATTTTCTGATGTTAGGTACTTCGGGTGTAGTATTTTTATGAATGAAAACGAACGAGATCTTATAGTTTTCGCTGCGACCAAATAGTAAAATTTTGCATCTAGTGCGGAACGAGAACTAAAGGATCTCGTTGCGATCTCGTGCGAAGCTTGATGAGAAAATAATTAGTGCCGTGACAACTTTCGATGAGTGCACGTCAAGTACGCTGTAATCAGGATAGATAATATTATGACGAATCGCAAACGCAGTCGAAAAATTTTGGAACTTTCCTTTAGTTCTTCCAAAGAACCTAACGTGGTGAATGAAAGTAATCGATCTCCAAAATCTTCATCTCTGTTGCGGAAAGTGTTCAAACGTGTTGATGGAGTGCGCAGTGAAAATATTTGTGTTAGCCCGAGTACTGGACATTCTTATCAAGAACTAACTAATGCGTCACCATCACCATGGGTCCAACGTGATACATCGTGCAGCACGGATCAAGATGTGGGTAGTTCTAACTTACATACATCTAACTTGCCAAGTACCAGCAAACAAGGGTTTTCGCAGTTTGTATCGCAAAGCACACCAGATTGGGACTATACTGGCATGGATTTACGAACTGAAAAGATAAAAATAATAGAGGAGGTAATAATTCCAGCACCAAAAAATGCGCCTGTTATTACAGATACTGCAATGGGCAATAATGATACTTTGCAATTAGTGCCATTATCTGGGTGTAACTCTACTTATGGTTCCCTCAGCAATATTTCGGTGTCAAATATGCTTACCCTTGATGAGTCTTTCGATGAGCAAAAGATATCTGATCTACTTAATACACCAAAAAGAAATAATCGTACTAGTAAAGAAAAACTAAATTCATATTTAAATTTTCATGAGACACCAGAAGAACCACAATCAGATTTGTCTACACCTGGTCCCAGTCGATTACCTCTTCACATGGATAAAGCAATAAAAGCACAGTGTGTATCTTCTTCTAATGTTGTTATTAAAGATAACGAGACAATTACTAGTACGAGTATTAATAGCACCCACGAAAGTGATCCAGTCATTGATACAGATGATGACAGCAGTTATACTCCTAGCACTTCTTAGGAAAGTGAATCTGATATTACTGTTATTACAACCGAAGATGAAAGTGATGGAGATAGTAACAATCAGATGAACAATAGAACACCTCCAAACATTACAATACAATGAGAAAATGTTGCAGAAGACAGATAGAGATGAATGGGTTGACATCGAGGACACGACTCCGGAATTTGAAGAGTACCCCCACGAATGTCAATACAATGTACCTGAAAATGCTAAGACACCTGATGAGTTATTTAGACTGTTTCTAACAGATGAAATAATTGACAAGATGGTTCTTGAGACTAATTTGTTCGCGGAAAAATTTCTTACTAATCCAGACTTAAAGAGAAAATCTAGGTTTCGCTATTGGAAGCCAATTAACCGAGAAGAGATGCTGAAGTTTTTAGGTGTTGCCCTAGTTATGGGTTTGAATAAAATTCCTCACGTTAATGACTACTGGTCCAAAAAAAATATGTACCGAAACGAATATATCATAAAAGTTATGAGTCGAGATCGATTTACTGCAATTTTAAAATTTCGGCATTTCAGTGATGACACTGTTGACAGGACAACCGATAAACTAAATAAACTACGTGATGTGTATGAAATGCTTCTTGCTAATTTCAAGAAAGTTATTGTCCCAGGTAAAATCCTAGTGATTGATGAGACCATGGTGCCATGGCGCGGAAGATTACTTTTCCGGCAATATATAAAAATAAATCGCATAAATATGGAGTGAAGCTATACAAACTATGTACATACTGTCGATGGATATACTTGTAATATGATAGTGTATACAGGAAAAGGACAGGAAGGACGGGAAAAGGATCATGGAATGAAGACTGTTTTGAAATTAATACAAAATTTGGACAAAAACGGTAGGATTGTTATAACAGACAACTTTTACAACAGCGTAGAACTTGCTGAAGAACTATTAAAGAGAGAAACTTTTTTGTGTGGTACTCTCAGAGCAAACAGAAGGGGTTTACCAAAGTCTATTGTGGCAAAAAAGATAAAGAAGGGCGAGGTGATTGGAAAGATGAGAAGAACAGGTGTCAAAGTTATAAAGTGGGATGTGTACTGGTATCCAGCATGAAGAAGGACAGTGCCGCCACCTCTTTTTATATATGTTAAAGACAATAAGTCATTTGAACATCTTGGATTTTCGTCGGCCATAGCTCCCGAAATCGTTACGTGTTATTTAGTCTGTAGCACTACAGCAACGAATATTTTTTAACCACGCATTTTGATAAAATAAATGTTAAATCAAATATCACTTCACTTACTAAGTTGCAGACGTTGCAGTTCATAAATACCACGTGCACATTAACTTTGACTGACCGTAACCGACTGACAGACGTCACAGGCAATTAAATTTAAAGCACACCATTCTACCCTTCTCGCTCTCCGTGTATCATAAAAAAGGGACAACGAATAGAAAGAGATATTGGAGACTGTTTGTATTTTATAACAAGTATTTAGCCTATTATTAAAAAGATTGTTTTTGACCATTTTATGCGTATATTGTTGTAGTTGATTGTTATAGTAGTAGTAATTTTGTTTGATTTTGGCTTCGTTGATTAGGATTATTATAAAAATATTGTTGTGATGTTCAAATTCAAAAAATCTGCTTACAGGAAGTCTATTTCAGGTTGAGATTTATGACACAAGTATACATATAGTAGAGATATATCGCGTTATTCACAATAAAAACTGATTATTTTATACTAAGCAGTTTGATTTATAAGTTCAATCCCTTTCATAGATGCATATAGTTAGTATTTCACAAATTACGAGGCGTATCCTCTTTTCTCCCCTTTCCGGGGACGATGGCACTTGATTTGTGTCATCTGGCCCGGTAAACATATCACCGGGCCAGTTAAAACTTTTTTGTCCCATGTGGCCCGGTGCCGGGCCAAGTCACCGGGCCAGATGGGATACACTCCTGAAACAACCGTGTCCGGTGAGGACCTGCGTCAGGCGGATGGTGAGGACGCCATGCCGCCTCTCAAGCCACTCCTCAAAGAGGGGACTTACCGCCGCAATCGAACTCTATCAAAACCCACAAAGTTCTTAATTCGTTGCTTCAGGACATAGTGAAAAGGTTCTGGAGAAACACTTAAACCTAGCAGTAAAAACCAGATGGAGTAGTCATTTGACCTTGTTGAAAAGCTTACAGAACACAAAAAAAAAAATTGAAAACACTAGCTGTAGACGAGAAAGCCGTAGAACTTCCATCAGATGTTAAAAGCAACTTGGTAGAAGAATCATTTTGGGACCTTTTGAAGCAGATTTCGTGTATCTTAGAGCCGATTGCTGCGGGCTTAGCATGACGCTTTGTATTTCTACGAAGAATAGACAGTGCTTTTTCAATACAAAGTGACATTTAGTTCCTACATTTTTGCTATCGCACCGTAGATCCTTCTACAATCTGTCATTTAGTGTTTCGTTTCTAACGATCTTTGTCTACGTCCTTATTCGACTATTTTATTTTTTATTACTATTTTATTTTTTTATATTATTCAGAAGAATATTTTTTCCCAGACTGTCAAAATCACACTGACAACAAACTTTCTACTCGACGGGCACAAAGTATATACGATTATCTATAAAAACATGATTCATTTAGAACACATAAGACTCATAACTTTGTATAATTAATAGAAAAACATAGCTATCTTCTCCTATTGTACATAATTTATTTAATAATCATGTTCCGTCGACAAATCGTTGCTCGTGCTAAGCCAGCTGATGCTATAAAAAAATTAGAAGGTGTTGAAACTAAAATAGACAAAGTATTTCTCATATTCAAGAATTTAAGGTCCCAAATCAACTTTATTTTATCAGACGTCACAGTTCTTGAAAATGAAAATTAAAAAAAAATATTATCAAATTTATTGATAATCGGACAGCAATGGCTATTGAACCAATACATTTGGCTGCTTATTTGCTCAACCCTGCTTCACATGGAATAGAATTAGATCCAGAAGAAGATGTAAAAGCAATGCAATATATTTATGAACTGGGCCAACATTTAAAAATAAACGTCATGAAAGAATTAGCCGATTACAAAGCAAAAGATAACTTATGGAAGAATCGCTTTATTTGGTCTCAAGTCGAAGAAACAGACGCCTTTAGCTGGTGGATGGGTATTTGCAGTTCTACTAAGCTTCATAAAATTGCAGTTGCTATTTTATCAGCTCCTTACACGTCAGACCAATGATGAAGATGTACCAAACTTAGGAGATTTTGAAGAATCCAGTTTTTCTAGCAGTAATTAGGCTGAAAATTATTTTTGAACAACCAAAAAAAAAAAAAAAGGCCCAAAAAAAATGACTGATTAAAAATATTAAAAACAAACTAAGTACATAAAAAATGTAATTATCAAAAATCAATGTAAATAGCTGATTGAAATTTTTTTAATGGGCCAGATTAGTTTTAAATTGCAAATTTATTTACTACAAAAAAGATGATGAAGTCCAATCAGACTAGGCCTGAAAACCATGAAGGGAAATTTTCAATCACTAAAATAACATTAACAGCAGGTTTATCATCCATAATTGCTATTAATGGCTACTAACTGCTTTTAATCGATTAGCCAAAATATATTAACCGGATTATTATCATTACCCAACACTATGAGTGTGCAAGTGTTAGTTTACTCAAAGCTTGGGTCGTAAAGTTCGATCAAACGGGATCGACAACGAATATTAAACAAACGGCAGCCACATTCAAGAATAAGCGATGAGAACATTCAAGAGGTTGAAATTTCAGCACAGAATGGCTTAAGCGTTCATATGCTCTGGCAATACCAAGAACTAGTCTATGGCGGATTTTGCACCTGGACCTCAAACTGAATTTAAGCTTCAAATTGTGCAGGAGATGAAACCAAATGATTACAATATAAGTTATTTGCTGTAACTATGCTGGAGCGATTCTCTAGCCTTGAGAATATATTGTTTACTGACGAGTCCCATTTTCACATCAATGGGCACATGAATAACCACAATTGTCGATATTGATTTGATCTTTGACAGTCGTTATGGGTTGTCAGAAGCCCGAAAGTCTGACAACCAGTCTTACCAAGGGGAATCGTATTACCCAGTAACTGGGTTGTGGAGGTTAGATAGTCAGTAGCTACATGTAAAATACTGGTACTCAGCAGTATCCGGTTAGACTGGAAGCCGACCCCAACATAGCTGGGAAAAGGGCTAGGCAGATGATGATGATGAAGATATTGATTTGATTGATTTTGATTGGAGCAGGGAAAACCCTCGCCTTATAACACCGCCACTTCACCACCTAATCTGCAAGATAAAGTCAATCTGACCAACAAATTCCTTCAACCATTGAGATTATCTTGTATTGAGATTATCTTGCAAATTAGGTGGTAACCCACCAGAGAACTCCTAGTTTTAACAAGAGTTAGGATAGTTCCGCCTCAAGACTACCATGGTTTTTTAGACTACTACATTTAGCAGATTTTTTAACTCTGCTCCTTACAACCCACTGACCGACTTTTTAAATATTTTAAGCCTATTATGACAGGTCCAATGCGACTAGGGTTGCCAGATGTCCGGTATTTAAGTGTACAGTCCGGTATTTTCGAGGCCTGTCCGGTAAAAAATAAATGGTCATACCGGACTGAACAATGTCCGGTACTTTGAGGAAAGTCGGTACTACTGGTCACAAGCGCCTACAAAAGTAGGCATATGTTAGTAGTTTTAGAACAATGGTTGAACTTTATTATTTGTTCATCGGAAGTTCCTATTATTTTTGCTAAACATACCTATCTCGTTTTAGGTGATTTTATTGTTTTCAGAAGTTCCTACCTTTATTTTGTTAAGTAAGTAGTAGATTATAATATTCTACCATTGTTTAATAAAGACTTTCTCAAAGTTAGCATAGTCTTGGCGACCACAATTTTATGACTGCATTATATTTTCTTACTAATACTAATTAAGTTGATTTATGTGATGTTGATTAATTAAAATAAAATATTAGTATAAAAACCATATTTTTAGCGACCTAGCATATCCCCGTTTGGGGTTGTCCGGTATTTTTTCGCGCTCACCTGGCAACCCTAAATGCGACACTCACTGAGCTTACTGAAAATAGTCTTCCGCACCACAACTCAAATTAATACTACATGGTAAAGTTAGATTTTTTTTATGAAACCAGATTGTTGAACCACTACTAGATAGCAGACAAATTATTTACAGACAAGATATCCCTACATTAGCAAAGATAAAAACAACCACCGCAACAACAACAACCAACATGTGTTTGTGGTTCAAGAAAACAACACAACAAACGAATTCCTTCAAAAATTGAGATTATCTTGTATAACACGCAAAGTATAACCAAGGAAATGATGATTTCGCCCTTGGTAATCCTTTGCATGTATTCCTGTCCATTTAATACACTACTGGAGTACTGGATCGCCAGCAACCCTTCCTGAAATCCCACCCACACTGGTCATGCCAGAGGCGTTACTCACTTTCGATCCACAAGTTTGTGCATTTGCAAACGTTTGCACACAGCATCATTAATCCGAGTTCGAGTACTCAGAATAAAGATGCTCTGCACTGGAATAAGGTAGTTTGTTAACCTAAGCAGGTAACCAGAAAATCGATAAATTCGACAGCGGACCGATAATATTACTCTCTGAAGAAGCGGACTAATAAAATAAAAATAAAGTACTCTGTGAAGCGGACCACAGAGAACAATAAATTACGAATCTGTTGACAGACCTTTTTTTAAGAACCTGGTTACTGGGGCTTTTAGGAACTTCAACATCAATTATAAATATGTTGGGAATTTGAGCTAGGTTCTTCTCTGTTGAACGTTTTATTGGGTGAAAATGTAAATTGCTGGTGAGAAGAAAGACTGAAAATGATTTTTGATATTTAGATTTTGTTTGAACTTGCCAACATATTTAAGACTAACGAATAAATACAACCGATTTTTTTAAGGATGAATTTTAAGTTTCTTGTGTCTGATGTGAAATGTCTGCGTTTTACTGTATTAATTGGTTAAATCATTACAGTGGTATTATCTTACAGACAATATACATGGGAATATATAAATTGAAATATAATTATTCGTTTTGAGTAAAAATTGCATGTATCAGGCATACGTGTCACTTCAATGGTCACTTCCCATTCTTTTATTTTGATAGTTTAAATAGTATGTATACAAGGTAGTTAACATAGAAATATCTGTTTACTGTATGTATGTACATTTTGTTGACATTATTTATTTCCAAATTATCGGCAATTAATACGGCCACCCCTCTTGCTCACTATAATTTCTGATATGGAAAAATTTAAACTTTTTTAACACACGTTATTTATTGGTCAATATTTGTAAACGCAGGAACTGTACGCTCATTCTGCTTCAACGTTCATTGGTTTTTCTCCGTATCTGAGAGGGAACAACTAAGGACGGAGCAGGAATAAAAAGCACAGTATAAACCCAGACTAAATGTCTGGGTTTATACTTTTTTTTCTCAAGATAGTGTATAATGTATTTTTTGTGTGCTTTTGTTTTGTTTTTTACTTTTTGTGCTGTCTTAAAACAACTAAACAATGGTGCCGATTCTGTTGTCACAAAATTCTTTAAACTAGACTAAAAATCACCAAAATTTAGTATAATCCTGTCAAACGACGATTTCCTATTCTGAAATTGACTAAAGTGACACAACTTAACTATATTTTAGTTTGACAGCACTAAGATTGCACTGAATTATTAGTTTATTGAAAATGGTAATTTTGCTATTCTGTTGTTGTCAATTTCATTATTCTATTCAACCTAAAATTTTGGTTGTCTAACTAAATCTGACTATTTTTAATCGCGATTAAATAGGTGTGGAATAAAATTAGTTGTCAAGAACTAAAATTCACACCGTCACCTCGACTTCTGGTGCAAAAATAGTACTGTAGTTTTTTCTTTTCTTTTGCTTATATCTTGAAAACGGTGTGTATCGCAAAAATAATAACCTCTAAAACTCAACATGTGGATAATAATTTTTCATATTTTTCATGAAAAAAGTGAAAATTCCATATAAATCACGTCGAGGCTGCCGAACCCGGCGCGGCGGCGCGCTGCTGTCTCTAAAAAAAAAACACGGGGTAGGGCAAACAAGTACCACGTTGCGAAGCCAAAATGTGTTCTGTGATACCACGTGCGAGTCGCGATTGTCAAATTCGATTTTAGTTGTGTCAAAATAGTTATTAAATTTATAGATATTTTTTTGCAGAATAGCGTTTAGATTCTCATAGTAAAAAGTAAGGAATTTTAGTTATAGTTTAGTTAGTTTAGCTCGGTGTACAACAGAATCGGCACCACTGACTCTGTTTTAAGGGAGGACACTGGCTCCTGCAACACAGTTATATAACTAGCGGAGAAGCCAGAGAAATCTGGAATTTGGTGTACGTTCTTGGTTGTCAATAAATAAATTTTGTATTTTTGTTTAGGGCATAACATTAGAAATAATAATTATTTCACAGCAGTTAGGTTTCTATGCAGTAACTAGTATAGAGTATGTGCAACCATAACCCGAAGAATCGGAACCGTGGCTTATACGGGTAGGGCCGCGCTTATTGCAGTGCTTGCAAACATTGTAACGATTTATTTTTAAAGTGTCTGCCGGGGGAAACAAAGTTCCCAGGGTCAGGCGAGTCACCAGGCCCAGACCCAGAGGCCCGGGCTGGGTGCAGGTGGTCAATCATTTGCATCTGTTTTCCATTATATTTTTTTTTTTGATTTTGGCTTCGCGCCTGTTTTCCAGTAGACGGAATTAGTATGTAAAAAAATTGGAACCATTTTCCTTTAGTCGCATATTTGTGCGTTGACCTTCCGAAAGAGTGGGTCTTAAAATGAACATGGCCAAGACAAAGGTCATGTCCAATGCCCATGTAACACCCACTTTCATAACGGTCGGAGGCGCTGCTCTCGAAGTTGTGGACGAGTACGTTTACCTAGGACAAACTGTCAAGTTATGTAGGTCCAACTTCGAGAAAGAGGTCAATCGTCGTATCCGACTCGGCTGGGCAGCGTTCGGGAAGCTACGCAATATTTTCTTGTCCCACATACAGCAGTGTCTCAAGATGAAAGTCTTTGACTAGTGATGACAAACGGAACCGAAACGTGGTCGCTCAATATGGGCCTCATAAGAAGGCTTAAAGTCACCCAAAGGGCAATGGAGAGGGCTACGTTTGCAGTTTCCCTGCGTGATCGAATCAGGAATGAAGAGATCCGTAGGAGATCCAAGGTAACCGACATAGCCCGAAGAATTGCCAAACTTAAGTGGCAGTGGGCAGGGCACATTGCTCGCAGAACAGATGGCCGATGGGGCCGAAAAGTTCTGGAGTGGCAACCGCGTACCGGAAGACGTAAAGTTGGAAGGCCTCCCACAAGGTGGACCGATGACCTTGTGAGGGCCGCAGGAGTCCGCTGGATGCAGGAAGCAAAGAAACGGTTGAGTTGGCGGAGTTTGGGGGAGGCCTATGTCCAACAGTGGATGTCTTTCGGCTGAAATTATTAAAAGTGTGTGGCCTACCTTTACCTTCGTGTGAAACGTCTGTGCATTCTATTAAAATAAAACCTTTGAAACCGTCAAATGTCAATCGTTTTAAATAAAAAGCTTAAAAATACACCCGATTTTTTTAGTTTTTATTTTACACTTTTAGTTATAGTACAGAGGCCAGCACATCAAGCTACCACAATCTGTCAAATTTATTTGATCGTTTTCAACTTTATTACAAATGAATAAGGTTTATGTTCAATTGGGAAAATGTGACAGTTTGGGATAATTTGACCTGCTAGCGACTGTACCTACCCCACACCAATTCGAAATTTCATCATCCTTGGGGTCAAAACAATGCATATTTATGTTATGGCAGCAATCTCGGTTAATTTGCTGTCATTTTTCGAAGACTTCCTTTGTCTGTCTCCGAAATGCATCACCCGATCTTTATGAAAAATGGGACAATTTCGAACAAAAATAGAATTTTGCAAATAGGTTTTATGACGGAGTTATGCCCGAACCTCCACCTAACTCCCCTAACCGTTAAAGAGTTGTACCTTCCTTCATCAGCTCAGCGTCTTGAGATGATCATGACCATACGCAAATGCCTCAATAGCTTTAGAAAATATATCAAAAACATTGTTAATAACTACAAAATTTGAGGGTGTAAATCAGTAATGAAACTCGGGACACGCGGGATTTCGCTTTTTGCCAGCGCTGGTTTGCTCCTGACCGTCCAATACATAGCGGATAGCATGTGTGCGTAGCGTACTTCACTAGACACACGCCCGCGATCGGCTACCAAGCGTCGTGAAATTTTCCTAAAATTGATCACTTCGATTTGTAATAGCCCTCTAAAATGCTCTAAGACAAAATCACACGATTAATCTCCGTTACGGCTAGCGCACCGTACCGTACCGTAAAGAAACCCCGCCGTGCTTATCTACCTGGCACATAGATTTAATTTCTATGACCTGGCACTATTCTATGCCTACGTCATTTGTGGCAGGCCACGTTCCGAGTTGTGATAATATCGACCACAGAACACATATACTCCTAACGGAGAAGAATGCCAACTTCATACAATATTTAGTAGAACGGTTTTGAGCGACATCTATATTCACCCCAAGGAAAAAAACTCGAATGGCTGTAAATTCAAACGATTGCTTAGCATCCCCAGGCTAATGAACTGAACATGGTTTTTGGTAGGTCCATTCCCTTGTAAGAAAACTCAAATTTGAGTTTCTTACAAGAGAATGTACCTACCAAAAACCTACAGAGTGAATTTGACAAAATAAAACGATAGTGTGTAAATATGTAGTTTCTTATTTATTTCAACAGTTTCATTACAATTTATTATCACTGTGTTCATGTTATTACATTCAAATACTTTAATTACAATCTGTTTGCAGTAGCCTAAACCAGAAGTTTGTTTTAACCACATTTACGTAAATCAACAAAGATAGACTTTATACCAATTTTCAAAATGTACTCAAACATCAATGTAACAGTAGGTTTTATTTCTTTATTTATTGAAAAGGTACACCAACGACATAATCACTAGAAACATTAACATATGAATAACATTTGCATTGAGTTATGGTGAATTTGTCACTTACAGGCGTACACAGCACTTCACAATACACAGATCAGTAGAAATAGTAGCAAAAGTTATTTAGTTAATTACGATACGTACAGTAAAAAGTAGGTTTATTATACATGTAACAAGTCCTGAAGATACATGGTAGATTGGATTTATTAAGAATGTATTATTTCACCATAACAATAACAGTTTCAATCAAAGACATCTGACATGGACATGACATTGAGTTGCCACTTGAATGATCAAAAATAACTACTTACTTACTACTTACTCTTTTCAGTTTTATTTAATTTAGGACATTATAACTATAAAATTACCTGATCTGGACTAACAAAAAATTATCATTACTTCAAACAGTCATTAGCTTTTTTAATATCTAATAAATATTTATATTCCCTTGGGAAATTTGCAGTCTAAAAACTACTATTTAGAAAGAAGAAAAAACGAGACAAACACAATGCACCAGTGTTACAACTTCAAGTTTATTACAGTGAATATGTGTTTTAACCTTGAGTGAACACTTTTGGCGCGATCACGAGCGTTCCGTATCAATGACAAAAATGACGGTTCTTGGCTGTCAGAATCGTGATATAAAACTCAGACCGCAAAATATCGCTGTGAGCGCCCGCAGCGCTATTTTTCTAATTCGGAATGCGGCCGCAATTGGACTGTATCAGCGTTGCCAGATCCTAAGACCAAAATATGTGGACATTTGTAAGTTTCGGGATTTTTGTCGGGAAAAAATATATGTAAAAATTTTAAATTTAAAATGTAAAGTTAATTTTTAAATTAACAGACTGCAAAAAGACTTAGCAATTTTGACACATAACTGATAAAAGTACCCTTATGTTTTAGGTTGCCACATGTATGGATTCTCTACGAATACTCAGAACAGATTTAAAATTGAATATTTACTTCAAAGTTCGGAAGAGATACCGCCGCCCCTGGGAAATGGGCTACTGAGGGAACACGGGTGGGTTTTATTAGTCAGTAAAAGTCTGACACGCCCTCCTGCTTAGGGTTGCCACCTTTTATTCATGCAAATAAAGTACATTGGTTATTATAGGTAAGAAAAAAAAAGTACGTAGTATTAAAATAAAGTACAATTTATTTCTCTTTATTATTATGTTTAAAAACATATTTTTATTGCTTTTTACAATTTGTATCAAATTAGTATCTCTACTAAACAATTGCACAGCATCTTAATATTTTTTGGTGTAACATATTCACTAACTTTTTAATCCGTTTCACTATCAAAATTACGTTTTGTAGGTATATGTGAAGTATTCTTGTCCAAGATTTACTATAGCATGAAACTTTAAATCGTATTCATATTGCACTCAAACCGCTTCGCACAAAACAAACAAGAAATTGTGACATTGTAGACATTTAAGGTTAGGTTGTGTTCATAAATTGTTAAAAACGAGTGCTTAAGTTATGTGGCGCTGGCGAGTGGCGACATCGATTCAGCACCAATCGATAAATTTCGTTTAACGAAAAAATACTTACGACTAAACTTTTCAAAATCTCAAACAAATCAAATCATGTAAAAAAAAGTATTTTCGTGTACTTTATTGTTCTCATAAAGTAATTAAATTACCTGAAATAACGTACAATACTTAATTATAAAGTACGGGTGGCAACCCTACTCCTGCTCCACCCAGAGCGGGAGAAGTTATTTGACGATTTTCCGCCAAAAAAAATGCTATCCACGCCACGACATCGCCACCCGATCTCAGGCGGCCCTTGCCTGGATGGAGTCCTTTGTTCCGTTTGGCAATGGAGTAAAACTGAAAGCGCACAGCAATTTTAATTAGTTAAATTTGGAGAGAACTTTAAGAGAAACTGTCTTTTTAGATATTGAGTTTTGTCTGGAGTCTGGAGATCATTTATAATATCGGAAGACAACAGACGCGTCCCGACCTGAGTATATGTGTTCTGTGGTCCCGACCGTCTGGCAACCCCTTTGTCGTGGGTGTCATTTTCTTTGTTGTGATAATGACTTGAGTTGTGTACTCTTCGGTTATTTTTATTTGGTTATTGAGTTCGTTTACATTGCAGGCGTTCGTAGCCTTTTCTAAATTTCGTGCTATTTTTGATACCTACAACTAGAGACGAAATTCGTCTTAATATATTATATAATATCTAGCCCAACAACATTGTCTCATTGTCGTAATCCGAATATCGTGTTCTTTTGTTGTGTTTAGTTGTGTTTAGTTCAGGCGGTGACCATCGAACTTTCATTTTGCAAAAATGTCCATCCATTGAAAGGAGAAGTGTTTTAACTCCGCCCTTAAGACGACCTACTGGCCAGTGTTTTTATTCGAAGGTATTACTGCCGAAATGCTTCTTGTGCCTCGTTTCTTTATTAGTTCAAGAAAAGAATGTGTGAAGTTTTACGGTCAGTGGGGAACGAGAATGTGTGACGTTTTGTCTTGGTTATCGGTTGAGTTAGGCAGCAGGTATTCTCTAGTCTAGGTCTTAAATTTGCTGTTGCAAAAGGCTGAAATCGCTAGGCATTATTGTTTAATGCTAGTTCGTAAAAGAAATGGTATGAGGGTGGATTTTGTTGTTCAAAATGTGAAAAGTAACTTCTGTTGCAAATATTAATATTTACACTTTGCAGTTGTTTTTGGTCCTCAAATTCTAAAAAGCAATGGTAAAAGGGTACTTAGATATTGTGGTAGTTCAAAATGTGATAAGAAACCCGTTGCAAGTATTATTTGGACGTAGTTACACGAAAAGGATGCAATCCACACAAAGTCACTTTGGAGATATTGACGTTTGAAGTTTGGAAGATATTTCTTCATTGGTATTCATTTTAAAATTAATTGAAAGTATGATGTACTAAGTGGAATAACAGTAACAGTTTTTTATTGTTAATAGTATAGTCAAGCTTAGTATTATATTTTGCAAGTTATATGTAAATTTATACGGCTGGATCCTTTTAGTTAAATTACAGTTTCCACAGCGCATGCTCTAGTCTCAATTCTGTTAAAATGCCCCAAGTAATAAATTGTGTATAAAACCTATTCTATGAAATAAAATACATTTATTTTGTTTTAATTATTTTGATTAAACTTTAACCAAGAAAAATTTTGTATTATATTTCAATTATCATAACTTCACCTTAATCAGCTTTCAGTCTTCCATTTTCTTTAGGATACAAAAATAAAGATGTTGTCAATATCAATATAGAGAGGACATCTGTTTACATAAAGATATTGACTGCTCCATATCCTTATAGTCCGGGAGCCAGCAACAGATTTTCATGACCAATTTCCTCTCAAGCGGTAATTAGTAAAATGCATCAGAGTATAGTATTATGAAGCCTTGTGAACGTCAGCTGGCACTCGGTTGGGGGGATGAGCGGGTGTAGCCTGCCACGCATGAAAAAAAAAATACATTCACTGATTTCCTCTCAGCTGAAATTTTGTCAAATTGTAGCTCATCTAATATCTCAACGAAAAAAAATAATCTGCTGATTACAACGTGGTGTATTGTACGTCAGCTGGTGTCTCGAACATGTTTTTTTTTTTTTTTTTCAGTGATTTCCTCTCAAACAAAAATTTACCTGATGATAGCTTATATGTAACTGTGGATAAATATATAGGTCAGCTGGCTGTATCTTGGTGGAAAAACCGTCAGCTGATACTTTGAAAGTTATTACATAGGAGTTGAGTATTTCTCACGAAAGATGTACACGTAACGAAAAAGTTGTTATGAAATATCGTAACGAAATAGTTTACAAAGTAACAAAATAGTAAACTAAAGCTTAGTGTGCATTGACTGTCATAATAAAGTGCAGGGAATAAGGAAATTAATTAAAAACCATGCATTTCATTATACTTATTATTAGCTGAAATCAAAATGAAGTAATCAAATTAAAACACAAAAAAGAAAAAGATATAGCAGAAAGAAACTGAATTAAAAATAAACTGCGTCTTCTATATTCTTTAGAGAAAGACTGCCCTCTTTTTCGACCAATTCAATTTTTTTAACTATATTTATTTCAGGAACACAGTCTAAATCTTTAGTTTTAGGGAACAGAAATTTTACTTCCACGTTTTTGCCTCTATTTTTGTAAAATGAAATTGAGTACATCTTTTCACCATAATGTATCTTGGTTATTACTCCAACGTAATATTTCCATGTCTTTTTGTAGTAGCGTACTAAAGTCGTATCTCCTAGTTTAAAAATCTCATTCTTCTGATTATCTTCGGTCTCAATGTTAACGTCATTCTTAGTAATATTTTCATTTGTTGAGGGACCCACGGCAATCTCTATTATTTCTTTAATGTGTTCGTCATACTTGTTTATGATTTGTTTTTCAGTCATCTTTGTTTTCAGGTAAGTGCCTTCATTGTCCTTAACGTCTTCAGTCTCTCGTTCTTCTTTGTTTTTGGTACTATTTTCAGTTTTTTCCTTCATCCCTGTTTGCAGGTAAGTGCCTTTATTGTCATATGTTTCTCTTTCATTATTATTTTTAGTACTAATTTCAGTCTTTTCCTTCGTCTCCGTTGTCAGGTAAGTGTCTTTATTGTCATTTAAGTCTTCAGTTTCTGGTTCATTTTTGGCATTATTTTCAGTTGTTTCCTGCATCGCGGTTTTCAGGTAAACGTCTCCATAATCCTTAACCCTATACTTGGCAAAGATTTTCATCCTAACAAAAATATGTTTTTGCTTTTTTTTCATATTAATTAGACTATTTGGACGTAAGGAAAAATAAAATAAAAAATCTCTGAAATTCAGTTTTCAGGATATATAATGTGTATTTAAGTTCACATTGCCAGGGTTACAAGAATGAAACAATAAAGAGAACATGTGTGCACACTGCCCTGTCGAAGGCAAACAAAATAAGTGAGACTAAATGAAAAGTTTTTAACTTATCAATAAAAATATTAAACATAACAACAATTTTTGAGATCTTTTAGGAACTTTTTATGAATGAGTATGTATGTAAGTATGATCCCACTTTACAAATTCTTAGGAACTAAGTATAATATAACTTTTATATGAGATCTTTATACTTATCAAATAATTCAGTCGTTGAGTTCTGAGATCAACAGTTTAAACCACAATTTGCTTAGTAGGTACTATTTGGTGTGGAAATCCAAAAAGCAATTTCGTCCTTCAACTATACATAGCCGTGCATTACATTTTTGGCAAAAATACTTTGTTTGGTTTTTGGTACAGTTCCTACACCTGCCTTTTGTCGTGAAAGTAGGCAGATGTCCCACCAAATCGTAACGAGTAGCGTCATCAGGCCTTTCTGCAACCGGTTTCTTTATCTTCTTTACAGATTTTGAGAGAATATCAGACTGTAGATCAGGAGAACTCCTTTTAAAATAACACAGTTGTCTAAAAAGCGCGACGCGAAACTTTTTGAGAGGCATCAGTTTTTGTTTACCACTGTTCTCGCGACGGTATAGCAACCAGGCATTGTTTACGCTGATGTCCAGCATCTGCGAGAATAGTGGTAAATACCAACGATGGCCTTTCAAATCCGTTCGGTACAAGGCAACTAACATGTCCGCCAAATCCACACCGCCCATATTTGCATTGTAGTGCTTTATTAGATTTGGGCATGTGACTGGTCCCTTCCTCTTTTCTTCCTTCTTGTACCGCATTATATTCTGTACTGGGTGAGAGTCAACGTAAGTACTTGCAGCCAAGACAAATTTATTGTCAAACCATTTCACAACAGCGATGTTGTGATCGTTGGACACAACTTGTGCAAAAGCTCCCCTTCCTTTTTTCTTCAATTCTTTGTCACATGGTAGTTTATTTTCTGCCCCTCGAAGTCGATTTGATCTGACAGTTCCTAAGGAAAATATTCCATATTCATTCCTTAAATGATGCATCAGTTCAACCGATGTAAAAAAATTGTCGAAGTATAATACGGAGCATGGTTTTTGCTTTATAGATTTGGCCAAAGCTATTACAACTTTGGCCCCAAGGCCCATACCTTTTTCGTTTTCAGTGAAAGTATGGTGTCGGAAAGTGTCGTCCCCTCCGTAAATTATGAAATCATGGACTAGACCAGATGGCGAAGCACGAACGAATAACTTGAAACCCCATTTCTTGGGTTTATTCCGTACATATTGTTTTCGACTGCCGGCTCTGGTGCCCTTGTAAGGCACCATCATTTCGTCGATGCTAAAACGTTTACCTTCAGGAATATTGGATGCGCAGTTACGACGGAGTTTTTCCACCAGTGGCCTTATTTTATAGTACCTATCACCATCATCTGTCATGTTATCATTGAAGTGTATGCAGCGGCGAATAGCCTGAAATCTTTTCAGAGTCATCACATCAGCAATTTTACTGTACTTGAAGTCGTTGGACCAGTAGTCAGTGTACGCTGGCATATCTACTACGCCCATTAGAATATTGATCGCCAGGAAATCTCGTATTTCGTCTTTGGTCACATTTATTGACGAGCCCTTTTTCTGCACTGAATAAAGATTGGTATGATGTATTATCAAATCTAAAATATCATCAGAAATAAATAGTTTGAAGTAATCAAGTGGTGACTTCTCAAGATCAGTTGATTCAAATAATGTGTCTTCTATTTCTGCTGTACCTAGTAACTTCACTTTTGTCCATTTGGGGAGTAATTTGGGCGGTTTCAGAGTAGTTTTCTTAATGATCACCCGGGTTTTCCTAGAACGACCAACACGAAGAGGCGTAGTAGTTTCTGCTGCAGGTGCAGGGCTGCAGTTTGAGTCTACAGACGGGGACGGTGGGATATAAACTGATGGTGAAGGTGGTATTATGTCACGATTATTTTGAAGACTTGAGGGCGAGTCTGAAATAGGTTGTGATACTGGTTCTTCATGGACGGCAGCAATGGTATAAACTTCTCGATATTCGCCATCATCACTGTCGGAGATGTTTATGTTTTCAACAGAAGATGGCAGTGATCGCGCAGGGGAACTATCGTCGGAGGCATCGGGGCGTGGTCTGCAGATTTTAACTTCATCTTCCGAAGATTCGCTGGATTCTTCATCAGATTTAGCTCGGGATTTAGGCACCAGAGCAAGGATTTTTTGTGATCTAGTACTCTGAAACCAAAGCAGTGCAAGCTAAGAGATGTGGGTTTCGTTAAATGTGGTATTTGCGTTGCGGTATTATGCTCTATAAAATAATTGATGTTAGTTAATTTTAACAATCACGGGGTTGTGTTACTGGCGATGTGCATAATAAGATACATTATTTGGAACTGTACAACGCTATAGACCAGACAGTGTGCATTTAAATACACGTGACAAATATTATGTCAATCACATAGCGGCGGGCGGTGTGAATTTAAATGCACACGATACAAAAGTCGTAAATTATGAGAAATTAAACACATGTTTTACAAAAATATTACTACATGTCAATAGCTTAGGGTTGGTTAAAAGTAAAAATGAGACAATTAGTGTTGATTAAGTTATACAAATCTAGATAAAAATGGATATTTACCTTGAAGTGCGTGGGAGCAGACAGACGGTACGCCATTTTGATCACCACTGACAGAGCTTGAGTGAGATGGATATAGTTTTCTTTTTCTAGGGTTTAAGAACGTTCGGAAACTACGTTTGCATGAAATAATAAACTATTTGACAATTATGTTAGCCAGAAATAAATTCTGGACGGAATGTGCATTTAAATTCACCATGCCAAGTATAGGGTTAACATCTTTAGTCTCGCTGCCACGTGCGTTTTCGATATTTTTTTCCTTCATCGCTTTTTTCAGGTAAGTGTCTTCGTCGTCCGTAATGTCTTCAGTCTTTTTGTCATTTTTACTCTTGATATTTTTTTCATTCAGCAATATTTTGCTTTCAATATCCTGAACTGCAACCTCATTGTCATTTTGGTCACGACATTTTCTTCTCTTTTCGATGTTTCCCTTTTGATTTTTGTTTTAAGGTTCTCTTCTTTATCTTTCCATTCATAAGTGCTTCCGTCATTTTCTTTGTCTTTGGTGTTATGCACTGTAGAGAGATCAAAATTTTTATCAATTTTATGCAGCTTGAAAGGATCATATTTTTGCAGATTAACATATTTAAGATTTTCGGGTGTGAACCGGATTGACGATAGAATAGTCACTTTTCCACTATTTTCCTTATTTGTGTTTTCATGCTCATTATCGGTGTTAACTTCTTCTTCATCTTCTTCCTCATCCTGTATATCATCCATTGTACAATCTGATTCGGAGTAAATACTCATTGCGTCATCACTTTTTGAAGTAGATGTACTACTCTTTGACCTTTTACGTTTGATTCCTAGTACTACTCTTGTTTGCATGCTTTGTCTTTTTTGAGCTTTAGGTATATTTTTATTGCTGTCTTTTTTGTTTGATTTGGATTTTTTTACATGTGAATCGTTCTTGTTGAGTAATGTTGAAGATAAAGTGTTTGTTTTAATCAGTTGATGTTCTTTGGTGTAGTAGCAGTCACAGCAAATGTTTTTTTCACAGTCGAAACAGCTTAGCCATTTATATTTAATTGGTCCATCTCCGGTAGTTGCTATTTGATGTACTTTCATTGTACCTTTTAAGGGCACAACGTCATTTAGAATCATTTTTGTCATCTCTTCGACTTTGTCTTCAGGTATATAAAAGATTTTAATGTTGGTGTTATCTTTCAAGTAATCATACGCTTCTTTCGCGTCTGTAATGTCATGACCGTGTGCTATTTGACTGTCTAGCTGTCGTTTTATAGCCCCACCAACACCGTCCGCTGGTCCTTTGCCATGGGAGGCTTCGAAGAAATTCCATGTACCAAATTGAAATTCATAGTCAGAACACCTTTTCTGGAACATGTAAAAATTGTTTTTTTGTCTGTATTGAGTAGCAGGACTGTCTGAAAAAACATGTATTTTCTTTGCTTTCAGTTCTTTCGTACAAATCTGCAAAATGGGGTCCAAGTGGGCCCAAATGGCACCGGGACCATGCTCATTTATTTGTGAAATTGTGCATATCGATAAAGGCTTTTTATTTGTTGTGTAGAGTACACTTGTGTGAAGTGTGATCTGGTTCCTGCTTGCCCCAAAATGTACTGCCTGAATTTCCTCGGCTTGTTTGCAAGCGAAGTTTTCGGAGAAATCACAAACAAGGCTGACTTCGTCATCTTCAAGATTCTTTATGCATTTTTTCCATGATCGGTATTGATGATTGACATTGTAGTGATGTATTTTGAATTGCTTTAGGTCTTTCAGGAATTCCTTGGTTAAGTTACCTACTGTCCCTTTAATCGTTGTTTTAGCATATTTTTTTGTCGTTTTTTCTTCACATTTTCCTTTGGTAACTTTAGTATATGTATGTGTTATAACTTTCCACTGCAGCCACTGAATAGGGAGGTTTGCATCTATAGTTGAGTTAAAGGTTGGGATCTTATCTTTGCAGTCTATGCACTCTGAGTAATAACATCTGAACGATTTGCAGCAAGTAACTTCTCCTAAAATGTCGCCCAAATCTGATGATTGAAGCACACCTAATCTCTTCAAAGCTGTAGTTTTGAATAGCATGTTAGTATGTTTTACACAAGCACATGTATTTCGATCTTGTATTTTTGGATGAACAACGTAAAATGGCCGAAAACGACAAAAGGTTTGGAAAGATGCTCTCCCGCCTTCAGCTTGACATTTTTTATGAAGCTTGTATAATGGTTCAGTTAAATATCTTTTCTGCTTCTTGTTTTTATTCTTCGTTACACATTCCTTCTTCCCAGCGCTATCTCGACTCACATCTTCCCTTTTAAAAAAAACATTGAGTTCTTGTCCATATTTTTGTCTCAAAGTATTTCTTGTTTTAGTAAGTCGAATCCTCCCTTTAAGTCCGAGAACCTTTGTGATATTAGTTTTCTGTTTGTATTTATTGACCATCTCATGCGTAGCTACATTTTTCAAGACATTTTTCTTTTCCTTGGTATCTGCTTTCTCATAATTCATTTTTATGGACTCTGTTAAAGTATTCAGCAAAAGCAATTTCTTTTTAACCTTCTCTTTTTCTTCAGCAGAGGCAGTTGGTATAGTAGCTTCCAGAAAGTTGTTTGTTTTCGTGATCGGGGTTTCATCACCAATTGCAGTGACAATTTTAGCTGATTCACTATTATTGTTTTCTATCAATTTCTTTTTAAGGTTAATTATTTCGAGCTTATATCGATTATTTTGCCTTCTGAGATTTGCGTTTTTTCTTTTCAGTCCCGTATTTTGTTCAATCAACCTTTGCAATCTGGTCTTTTTGTCAATATTTCTTTCGCTATTGTTATTAGTATGTGATGCCAATGTATTATCAGTTTTTAAATGACCTTGAGCTCCTTTCTCTTCTTTCTTCTTTTTAGCCCTATCAGTATTTTGCTTCCTCCATTTTTTTAGCTGTTCCTGTTTTTCTGCTTCAGTTAAAGACATTTTTTTCTTTTTAATGTTTTCTTTGACTTTTGTAGATGTTTTAAACGTCTTTCTTCATATTTTTCCGGATTCTCCCGTTTTAATTTTTCTCGATATTTTTTCTGCCTTTCGGCAGCAGTTTTCGGTGGCATTTCTGTAAAAAAAAAAAGTATCATCTTATCTTGATATTACTCCTGGGCAAATAACTTGACTCAAAATGACGTCGTTCTGCCAAGATTCTCTAATCGATTTGTATGGGACGTCTAAAAAACGACTACTGCGCAGGTTCAAGTTATATGTTGCGTGGTATACCACAACATCAACTACTATCACAACGACCCCAAACCATGGTGTATAATACAACGTTAAATTAAATTAACTAGCGAAACTTCACAGACGTGATGGGTATATCTACTCATAATAAAACAAGAATAAACATGTATTTTGAAACTTTTTTTTCGATCGGTTCTTACATCGCACGGCCATGCTCGATGATAGTTGAAATTATCACTTTAAGAAATCAGGTTTATTATTATTTAATTATCTTTAGATATCGATACCCGTCACGTCTATAACGTGTCGCTAGTTAATGTAATATAACGTTGTATATTTCCAAGTACCTAACATCGTTTGCTCTCCCATTTAACGTCCTACTACCTTCCCCCATTGTACATACAACTCTGCTCAAAAAGTTATTGCGAAAATTACGTAAAATCAAGCCAATATCCTTTAAACAACTACACCCTTACTGGCGGCGGAGCACATACATCTTTCCAAAGTTGAGCGGCTTAGGAGTACTTAATAATAGGTTTTTACCTATGAAATTGCCGTTTTGTATGAAAAAATTTAAACGAATTTTTTTCATGAATTTTTTATTTGTATTAATCGAAGTAATCACCCATGCAATCAATGCATCTTTGCCATCGCAGTGGCAGTTTATTGATGCCCTTCTTAAAGAAATCAGCTGGACGGGAGGCAACAAATTCTTCAATTTTTTTCCCGCCAAGAAGTTATCCAAATTCTGGAAAAAGTAGTAGTCTGTAGGCGCAAGGTCTGGTGAGTAGGGCGGATGACGGAGAGCTTCCAACCCCAGTTCTTGCAACTTGGAGACCGTCTGCTGTGCAGTATGAGGTCGCGCGTTGTCGTGCAGGAGCAGCGGAGACGAGCGATTGACCAATGCTGGTTGGAGATGCGCCAGCTTCTCCATCATTGTGTTCAGTTCTTCACAGTACACATCTGCAGTAATGCTCACCCCGTTTGGTAAGAAGCTGTGATGAATCACACCGGCGCTAGACCACCAAACAGTGACCATCACTTTTCTAGGGGTAAGTTTTCGTTTAGGGCATTGTTTAGGTGCTGAACCAGGATCCAACCAACTTGCTGAGCGCTTACGGTTATCAAACAGAATCCATTTTTCATCGCAGGTAACAATGCGGTTCAAAATTCCTTCATTTGTGTGTCTGTTGAGCAGTGCAAGGCACGTCTCGACGCGTACTTCGCGCTGGCGATCATTGAGTTCGTGGGGCACCCATTTGTCAAGCTTTTTTACCTTGCCAATTTGACGCAAATGGACCAATATTGTTTTGACGCTAACGTCGAAAGCTGCTGCTAATTCAGCCGTAGATTGTGTATCATCAGCTTCCACAATCGCCTTTAATTCGTCATTGTCGACCAAAGTCTTCGGACGACCGCGAGGTTCATTTTTCAGGTCGAAATTTCCAGAACGGAAGCGAGCAAACCAATAGCAGGTGGTGCGTTGGTTTGTAGTGTTAGCTCCGTAAACGTCGTTGATGTTGCGTGCCGCTTGTGCCGCGTTGCTGCCACGACGGTACTCATATTCCATAATTACTCGAATTTTTAACGTATCCATGATGACGAAAAAGATTGAAATGCGATGAAAATGTAACACTAATCAATAAAGAAATGACTACTTTTAGAAAAAAAAATCCATGTTTTTAAAATAAAATTAATTTGAAATTAGAATTCTTAGCCAAACAAAAATTATTTTGATTTGAAATGGCCAGTACTGCAGAACGGCAATTTCATAGGTAAAGACCTAATAAAAGACGAACAAATGAAGCAACACATTTGTTTTTTCATAGATACATTTTTGTCCATTTTTAGTGAAATTGAAAGCAATAATAGACTTTTATTCTACGAGTTTTGCAATATTGCAGAAAAAACATCAACTTCCCGTGCTCTTTGGACTAATCAGCTAATTATCTTGTCGTTGTTGCTTTTTACCTTACTAAATAAGAAGGCAAACGGATGTCAGTTCAGAAAAGTAACCAGTGCTTCCTTAAAATTAACGTTCTTCAGCTCAAGTGAAAAATCTTTTTTTCGTACTTGGTCAGGGCCGTCGATATGGAAGTTTGCTTGCTCCATGCCTCGTAACTTATGTTCAGTATCTTTAATTGATGGGAAAATGTATCTGTCAAAGACGATGAAGATGATCTTAGCACTGGTTGCACATATCATTTGCAGCACTTTTTTGAAATATTTAATATTATATCTTTTTTGTAGATAATTTTTTGAGCTTTAATTTAAGAAAAAAAAATTCTCTAACTTTATTAGGGATCAAGATATTTGAAAATGAAATATGTTGGGTACTTTTCACCCTCAATGCCTAAAGAGGTATACGGTTTAGATGTGTGCTTGTCAGGGGTTAAAGATACGTCATTTCCTCCCAGATGAAAATTTGTGAGTTGATTGTTAATATACTGATGCGATAAATAAAAAAAATCAATTTTTTTTTTTCATGTTCGAGACACCAGCTGACGTAAAATACACCACGTTGTAACCAGCTGATAATTTTTTTTCGTTGAGATATTAGATGAGCTACAATTTGACAAAATTTCAGCTGAGAGGAAATCAGTGAATGTATTTTATTTTTTTTCATGCGTGGGAGGCTACACCCGCTCATCCCCCCAACCGGGCACCAGCTGACTTTCACGACGCTTTATAATACTATACTCTGATGCGTCTCACGAATTATCTCTTGAGAGGAAATAATTAACCAAATTTGCACCTGGCTCCCGGACTATTAAATGTTACAATACACTTGAACAAAATAAAATAATACTCTAAAAATTAACACAGTCACAAATAAAACTTCTTATATCTATGTTCATAAAAGAAGAGGTCTTCTTACATTTATTAACATGTAAAAAGAGGTTTTTTTAGCTTGGCACTTGTGGCGTTAAATATTAGGATGATTGATAGTTATCTCCACAAGAATCAACCTTTTAATCTTCAGTCTCCTCGGGGACAAAATCTAGTTCTCCATCATAGCCATCTATGTCTTCAACAATGGTTTTATTCCCCTTTAATTATTTGCAAAAATCATGACAATCTCTTGGAATAAGATCTAACATTGACATCAAATCATCAACCTTAGCTTGAGGGATTTCTTTGCCGTTAGGCCACAATAAAATGAGATCATTCTGACATATATCAATAGGTTTACCTTTACTTT
This sequence comes from Polymixis flavicincta, assembly GCA_949987655.1. NCBI lineage: Eukaryota > Metazoa > Arthropoda > Insecta > Lepidoptera > Noctuidae > Polymixis > Polymixis flavicincta. The sequence goes on along the minus strand of OX465188.1, from coordinate 7,807,129 downwards.
TTTTTGCAATATTAAGTTGGTTGAAATATTCTTTATCAATCGTTTTCATGAAAATATCGAACTTATTTTCTTTATTTATTAAAATTTGTTTTGTTTTTAACCAATTTACTTTTGTTATAAAAAGTTTTCGATTAGTTGTATTTTTTTCTAGTATTTTTGTGCTCATGAAGTCATTTTTTTTCATCCGGTAGACTTGCAACGGGTTTTTCCTTTTACATTTTTTTATGATATTAATATATTCTTCTACAGTATAGATCCTTTCGTGATATTTCAGCATGGTCTCTATCTTCGAAAAGGCAGTATCGTTAGGCAAAAATGTATGTCCCGACTCCAAATATTTAAAGGTTACGGTTTTCAAAGTGGGATGAGAATCTAAAACGACTTTTAACATTAATATTATTTTGATATTACGGTTTTGACCGCCACAACAATCGCTCCAGAGCACAAGATGCTGCACTTTTGGGTCCAATTTATTTTTTATGTAATTGGTAGATCCTACTTCCTGAGACCCTTGGCCCGCTTCACCCTCGACCCACACATAACAATGACCGATATTATCTGATCCTGTGTGTACTGAACAGTTGTATAACCAAAGTTGTCGTTTATAAAAGACAACACTTGTCGGGATACGGGGCAAAGGTAATGTTTTCTCCATATCAAATGTGAGACACTCAGAACTTTGGTCGGTTTTTGCTTGCATCATATCATCATTCATAGCTCTCCTTAAATCTTCAGCTCTCTTCAAGTGTGCTTCTTTCTCTTCTTGATATTGTCTGCGTTCAACATCTGATGCACAATTTTTTATCTTGATACATAAAGTGTCACACTTGTTGCATGTATCTTTTCTTAGGCTCTTCACATCTAAGATTGAAATTATTGCAGAATATTCGCTTTAACGTCGAGAACGATACTGGCTTTTCGGGTGCTTCAGAGTCGGTATTAATTTTATTGAATTCCTCTAAATATAAATCGAATATAGTTTGAAGAGTCATTCCCAGTTTAAGGTATTTGCAAACATTATTTTGATCCCTCCTATAATGAGAGTCGTATTGTGGCAATTTGCTAATAATGTTTTTTATAAATTCGATTTCATGTTCTTTCGTCTTATTCCAACCGCCACCTTTCTTCCCTCTTTGGTCCTGCAAGGTATTTCCACTGCGATTTTTTTTCAAACTTATGTCAACCTTTTTAGTTGTGATCTGAAAGTTATTAACATACATGTCTCGACAAACATTTATGCCACTTATCGAGTAAATCCGTGTATACTCCCTTGGTTTTCTTTTACCAATCTTGTTACCCTTTAAGACAGTGTAAGACCTTGCTTTTGTATTTTCGTTTACCGTATTAGAAATATATAATGCTTGAGCTTCATAAGACCCTAGAGTGACGAATTTTTGAAACTAGTGCTATCTTTTCTCTGTGGAAACCAGTTGGTAGCACTTCTTTTGACATGAGCAAGAGTAGTCGATAAACACCTTTGGCTTAACAAGCTTCTTCTTAGTGACATAACATTTGTTGACGTACTTTCTTGTCTTGGCCTGAGCTACAGTAAAATCTGGATGTTTCCTTTTTCGACCCTTTTTTGGACGTCCAAGTGAAGTTATAATATTATCTGGATTAGAATCAATATTGGAAATTTCTATATTTTCATCAGGATTACATTCTATATTTTCATTTAGCAAAGTTCTTACAGTTGAGCCTTCAGATGTGTATGTTACATTTGTATCTTTTGGATGTGTAGTCAAATCACCTTTGTTGTTTGTATCATCACGGTGGACTATAGCTGCAATACTGATTTTCCTAGATGTCACTGCTTTATTATCATCATCAGACGAGTCTGAGTTACTATCTGGTATATAATCTGTATCAGTATCAGAACTGAAGTCACGTATAATATCATCATTATTCATTAAGCCGGAATATTCTGCAGGGTGTTCATTATTTGAAATATTAATTACCATTTCTTCAAAATTATTTACCTCGTCTAAGTTTTCAGTAGCTTGTTGTATCGGAGTCTGTGCTCCGCTTAAAGTTTGGAACAGGTCCAATGTGCTTGGAGACATATATTGTACAGGAGACGAGTTTTATTCTCTACCTGTCAAATAAATAAATACATTTAAGTATTTAAATATAACCAGTTTGCCAAAAGTAATAAAAATGTGAATTCATAAAAATAATTATGTAAGCACTTAATACTTACTCTCATCTAAACTGTCAGCTTACTTTTTATTTTTTATCAGTGGCGTCAAAGGACAAAACATTGGAGCTACCGGAGATACTGTATCATCTAAAAGATAGACAGAGCTTTCAACTGCAAAACAAAGCAAAGCGTATTTAAGTTTGCAACAACAGCGAAGGTGTCAATAATTTTAACATTCTACGAACTCATGCCTTCATTTTTTACCATTACAAGTCATATCTAGAGCATTCACTGTTAGCTCATTATTACCATCTTTAGAATAACAAAGTGATCTCAATGTCAAAATTAACAAAAATGTGAATTCATAAAAATAGTTATGTAAGCACTTAATACTTAAGCAGAGTTTACACGAAGCCAGTAATGCTGGCGCCAGTCTGCAGACAAGCCAGCGTTGGCCTGGCCCTTGTTGTTTAGACGCGGCCAATCATTCACGGATTTTGCTTCTGGTGTGCACACGTTTGGAAAAAATAATGAATACGCGGCAAAGGCTGTTGAAAAAGAAATGTTTAAGGAATATCTCTGCACTATTAAGAGAAGAGTTGATTGATATATTACAAAAAAAGTGAGCGAAACGACTTTGGATAAGAAAATGGTTAAGCGATAGACCTGTAACCGGAGCTTCTGCCTTGTTGCTGAAACAACTAAGATTAGAAGATCCTTCTGAGTACAGGTTGGCGTTGCGGGTTACTGCTGAAAACTTTGATGAGTTGCTTTCGCTTATACAGAGCTCGATTCAGCGCCAAGACACTCTGATGAGAGATGCATTACCAGCAAAAATAAAATTAGAAGTAACGTTATCGTTCTTAGCATCTGGAATGAGTTATCGAAGCTTGAGTCATTTTTACCGTGTTTCTAAACCAGAAGAACCAGAACCAGAGAACTATATCACAATTCATACCAGAAGTTTGTCGAACAATTTATGAAGTATTAAAACAGTTTAAGGTAAGTGTTTATTTACATACTTAAAATTGAAATAATAAGGCACACATTATTACAAAATACAACAAACATAAATATTAATATTAGCGTTATTGAAGGCTTGTTGAATGGCATCACTGTTGTCTACGCTTTCGCCGTAACTGTCATAATTATATGGAGCTTCTGGGGATATGACATTAGTAGTAAACTGGGAACACGAAGAAGAACATGTCGATGGACTGGACTCTGGAAGAGGGCAGATTGTAGGTGTTGTCAGAGGGTATTGGGGTTACTATGTAGGACGGAAGAACTTGTGTAGAATTCCAATTAGTAGGTAGCGTATTTTGCGATTGCTGAACCGATTGTTGCACTTGACACGCATTCTTGGCTCATATATCTGTGAGCATGCATTGAGTCAATATACTCTGTATTTTTTCCTTAGCAATGACTGCCTGTTCCTCTGTCAATTTTTTTAATTGTGCCGAGACGCTTTTTCCAAATAGGTCAAGATCTGTTTCTTCGCAGCGTGTGTTGTCGTTAATTTCCCTTAAGTCATTTATCATGTTAGATATCTGTGACAACTTGCTCCGCTTAGGTTTTGTGGGTGGGGTAAATCGAGGTGTCTCTTCTGCAGACTCATTTTCTAACCCATTTTCAGAGCGAACCAACGATGGTCCTGGTTCATTGCTATTCGATAATCCTGATTCATTGCTATTTGGGGTATCCATGTTATCCTGTAATTAAACAAAATAAATTAATGTAATTGTAATGTTATAGATTTTTTTGTTGTGACTAAAAATGATATTAAATAGGCCGCTTTAATTACTACCCTTTTTTTACAGGTACCAAACGCAGAAGAATGGAAAAACATCGAAAGGGGATTTAAAACACGATGGAATTTCCCCTTATGTTATGGTTCTATAGACGGAAAACATGTGACAATTAAAGCTCCTCCTAAAAGTGGAAGTTTATACTTCAATTATAAAAAAACAAGCAGTGTCGTATTGTTAGCTATTGCCGATCACGACTACTGTTTTTTGTACATAGATGTCAGCGCGTGTGGTAGCGCATCTGATGGAGGAGTTTTTAAGAATTGTTCTATATGCCAAGACCTGGAAAATAACTTATTACCTGACAACGGAGTCATCGTAGGAGATGCGGCATTTCCACTAAAGACTTATTTAATGAAGCCGTATCCAGGTGTAAACCTCAGTACAGAAGAAAAAGTTTTTAACTACAGGCTATCTCGGGCAAGACGGATAATCGAAAATGTATTTGGAATCTTAGTTAGTAGATTCCGGGTATTAGAAAAGCCAATACTAACTAACTTGGAAACAGTAGATGCAATCGTTTGTGCTTGTTGTGCCCTTCATAATTGGCTACGAAAGAAATCAAATTCATACATCACCGCTACTTGTGTTGATAGGGAAGATGAACAGGGAAATATTCAGCCCGGTTCATGGAGGAGCCAAACACATGCCCTACAGAGTATTGGCAATCAAGGTAGCAATCATTCAGCAGAAATAGCAAGAGAGAAAAGATAAGTTTAAAAAAATATGTTTAATAACGAAGGAAGAGTTCCTTGGCAATTAAATAGCATACATTAACAATCGACTTCGAAAATCAACATTGAAACGGACAAAAACACGAGCTTCTTTTGTTGTAGTATGCGTGTGTCTTTAAGTGGCTTTATAATTTTGCTTAAATGTAATTTTCGTTTAAAATAAATAATAATGTGATTTTACTTACTATGGTTTTTCTCCTCATAGAAACCGGCTTTACAAACGAATCATATTCATCAAACCATTTTGCCTTTGGCTTATAAACGCTCCCCCCAGCCCCAGATCTTGTAGATTTTTCGATTTTGTCGAGTTCCAAGTAGTACGTATTTCGAATACTTTTGATTTTTGATTTAACTTCATCGAGAGTCAGTTCTTCTATATTCATTCCTACACGAAGTTGTTCTAGTGGCGAAGCGCGCATTTCTTTATTTTTGTATGCATCGCAACGCTTATCCCACAAGCATTCGTGCTCTCTATAAAGTTGTACGAATTTCAAAGTATCCTCTTCGTTGAATTTTCTCGGCATTTTGTCGCAGAAATTCCAAATAAAACAACAAAGAACACACACCGTACGGACGTTCGCCAGTGACTGGCGAGACTCGTCTACACGTTTCCGCAACGCTGGCGCGGGGGTCGAAGGGTATGCGGGCGGAGGTCACTGGCTAGAAAAATAGACGGTCGCTCTATTCTCGCCAGCGTTGGCAGCCAGCGCTGGCTTGGCTTGAAAAACTGTTTACACAAGGCCAATACCAAGCCAGCACTGGCTGCCAGTCTTATTGGCAGCCAGTGTTGGCTCCGTGTAAACTATGCTTTACTCTCATCTAAAATGTCAGCCTTCTTTTTGTTTATTTTCAGTGGAGTCAAAGGAGAAAACATTGGAGCTGCCGGAGACTCTGTATCATTTAAAAGATAGACAGTGTTGGGGTTATCTCGTCGTTGACGGATACCCCGGTAGTGGTTGTAGGTAGTTAATTAAGTTACACCAAATCACTGTAAAGTTCAAGAGTTTATTTATGGAAAACCGTTTGTCTAGTTATCCGTGCCGCACTTAATGTTATTGTTATTTCGTAATCATCGTCACGCACATTAGCGCATGACGGAGTGTTAGTGACGACTGAATTTAGTGTATATTCATTAAGTAAGCGTAAACATACTTTTGCTGTATGAGCATTATTGGCTCGTACAGACAGAGCTTTCAGCTGCAAAGCAAAGCAAAGCGTGTTTAAGTTTGCAAAAAAAGTGTGTGTCAATAGTTTTAACGTTCTATGAACTCATACCTTCATTTGTTTTACTATTATTAATTGTCTTATCTGGAGCATTCACTCTCAGCTCATCATTATCACCTGTCAAATAATGAACACAGATATAAAACTAAATACACAACTATAAAACAAAAAAAAAAAAAAAGATATACACATTACAGCCTTTTTCATATTGATTTCATGTAAAAGCTACACACTGTGATACGTGTGATATGAGTTACGAGTAGGTTAACGAACTGACATGTAAAATATACGTTTAAGGATTTTGCTGTTCTAGAATAGGTTTGAAAATTGAGTAGAACAAATAAATGTCTAGTTTTTTCAGTTCGGACATAATCATTGTAGCGCGATGTGTTAATATTGATTTTTGAAACAAAAGATCCCGGACCATAGTCACTTTGTCGCACTCTGCGACTGCATGATTGTGGTCCGGGATCTTTTGTTTCAATGAAATACTTGAAATGTTATAAAAATATACTTATACTTTTCGTCAAGATTCAATATTATCACATCGCGCTACAATGGTTTTGTCCGAACTGAAAAACTAGACATTTCTTTGTTCAACTCAATTTTATAACATAAATACATACATACATATCTGTCGAGCAACAATAGTTATAACATAACAATAGTCAACCAGTCAGCATTTAAACTTTTAGGTTATAAATAAATTTAAATAATAATTTAAACTTACCTGGCTCTAGATCTCCTGTAATACCTTTTCGATCATCTAACACACAAGACATAATCCTATCTATCCTCTTCATTTCAGTTACAAACAAATTAGCCACAGAAACATCTAATTCTAACGAACAAGTCCAATCACGACAAAGCGTACACGCACAATGTGAATGTTTTGCAGTGTTACCATTTATTTGGGGTGACCATTAGTTTGAACAAATTACTACTATTTATTACCTGTCAGTAGTAATCTTCGATTTATTTTGGTTTTTTACTTAGGAATAAAGTACGAAACGAAGTATACATAATCAGCGAGACTGCGCAAATAGGCCTGGATCGTTTTCGCAGAATGATTTAAATTGATTTTGGAATTAATAAAAATTCACCAAACAGTCTGGACCATTTTCGTTGACAGATTTATTGGAATAATAAACGAAAATCTATTTATCGAAAAGGATCCATGCATTCTGGTTTGTTTTAATTGTTTTATTTAGATGTAAGTGTATTCAGAAAAAAGTTCCAGGCATACTGGATCGTTTTAGTGTTTTTATTAAGGTTACGGTGATGAACAAATTGTAATTACGCAAAAATAATCCAGACTCCTTGATTCTTTTTACTTAACCGGTTGGTAATACTGGTCATGAACCATGAAGGTTGGATCGTTCAAGGTGATTTTTATTTTTAACGTGCCATACATATGGGTTGGTTCTGGGTTTGATAAAATGTGTTAACAGATATTTTTGCTTGGATCTTTTTTACTGGCCGATAGTTTTGATATTTAGCATCAGTTTGGTATATTTAACTCATTTTTGACCAAGTTGTGGATTGGATCCTTTTCGTGTAACTACGTCCATTTGATACCCATACTTTGTGGTTGTTTTTGGTCTTGAATAGTCTTATATTTAAAACAAACTTAGGGTGGTCTAGGTACAAGGAATAAAACATATAGAATGATCTTGCTCTTTCAATAGCTAGGCATTCGCTTGAAATTATTAAATTATGTGAAATCTATAAATATGTAGATGATGAGATTCTACGTAATTTTGACCTCAAAATTTAAACAACATAGCTTACCTTCATTATTTAGTATTTGTTTCTTTGGGTCAGAAGTCAACTCATCAATCTGTCATGTTGAATTGTTTAGAAGGATGATAGTTATCAAAAACAATGTTATAGTTAATCACGGATTTCTCGTAAACCATTTCCAGTTAATGGAATTGAATCATATTTTGGTGACCTTCTTTGGATACAGTTAAACAAAATAATGTAATTTAAGAGGATACCACAGATTGTGTAAGGCAATAAAATAAGAGTTACAGATTTTGAGCATTAGAGTAGTTGTTTGTGTGGTAGTTCCACTGCTAGATTATTGTTGCTAAATCATCATCATCATCTGCATAACTCTTTTCCAACAATGTTGAGGTCTGGTTCCAGTCTAATCGGATGCACCTCTATACCAGTATTTTACATGGAGCAACTTCCTATCCGACCTCCACAAACCCAATTTTTGGGTAATATCTACAAGTACCCTTGGTAAAACTGGTTGTCAGACATTGAGGCTTAATACCTACAATAACCCTTGTTAAACTGGTTGTTGACGGCTTCTGATAACTCATAATGACTGTCAAAAGATCCACAAATTAGAGCCATGACTAACAGCTTGACATGCTTTCCGAGGCACGGTGGGATCTTGGTATGTAAAGATGGCACCCATCCATGGATGTAATTTATCCTGATCAATCAACCCGTGTGGCTGTCATTACTCAGCGACAAGACCTTCCTGCCTAAAATTATATTTTAACGAAATCACTAATTGAAACTAGCTTAACTGCAATAGGTCATGTTATCCATACAGGGTAAGTTTTTATCAAGTGCGCAAATTGTAACCATGAATTCAGCATATCATTCTAGAACCCCTAACGCAGATTTTTTTCGCCGGTTATACAAAAAAAATCTGCTGTTTCATAGAAAAGTGCAATACCTACGCGGTCAAAATGTATGGAACAGCTGATTTTTTTGTGTATCCGGCGAAAAATTTCTGCGCCACGGTCTAGAATGATATGCTGAATTCATGGTTACAATTTTCGCACTGGATAAAAACTTTTCCTGTGTAGGTAGATCTGATGATGCGTTTCGGAGACAGGAACTCTAGAAAAAATGACAGCAAATCAATTGCGATTGCTGCTATCACATAAATATCAATTGTTTTGACTCCAAGGATGAAATTAAATTTCGAATTGGTGTGGGGTAGGTACAAAAACTCGACGATAAAGTGACGTGACCCTCTATCTAGAAGCCGCGCAGATAGAGAATAGATCTGAAAATGGCGGCGGGTACGCATGGTACGGTTGGCAAAACAAGTTCTCAAACATCGATTTTTATTGACTTTTTTTGTTATATATTATTCTTTTTTAATATTATTAATTAATAATAGTAGAAATAATGACAAAAATATTAATTAAATAAATAAGGAGCAAGGGTACATTAATATCACTGGATTTTAAAAATTGTCTTTATTAATTGTGACATATCAGAATCATATTACAAAAATACCACCTCACATACATACATAAAGTCACGTTCTTATCCCTTATTGTGAAATTACAGTGGCAGCGGGCGGGGCGGATGAGCGGGTGACGCGTCGAGCGGAAAACGCTCATTTCAATAGATGAACACAGTAGCAACGGAGCGTTTGAGCGGTTTGGACGTTTCTCTATGTTTCGTGTGCAATTAATATTTGCTTAAATTAAAATGTCCGATTATGCGCCCATATAAAGTGGGACCTTTTTTTTTCTAAAAGCAATCGTCACGATATTAATAGTGATCGGTATAGACATGGTGAATTTCATACTTTATACGAAAGGCTACGAAACCATGAAGATAAATTTTATGAATACACTCGAATGACCGTAACAACTTTTGACTACATATTAAATGCTGTACAAACACAGTTATCGAAATCCGAAACTAACTTCATTGCCTTAACAATATCTCCTGCGCAGAAACTTTTGTTGACTCTGAGGTAAGAAATCAAAACTATAATAATCATCAATGAATTTTTATTATTAATCAACAATGCCAGACATAAAAAGTAATCAATAACTATCTATATTATCTGGAGGTGCACTGTGATAACCATATTGTGTCATAATATATGGATCTAAAATACTTCCTGCTTGCATCTCGGCCATTATAATTGAATTTATTTTGTTTCGCACTCGCATCTTTTGGATTCCTTTGAACTGTTCCATTTGTGGGAGTAAACTCATCAAATAATGATAATCATCTGATTTTGGAGGTTCTTGTGCAGGCGTCCTTTCTTTGTTCTGAAGTAGTAAAAGTCGTTTTTTTTCTATTTCCAAGAATTCAGAGCGCAGTTCGTTAGCTGATTTCCTCTTTTTTCCTCGACTGGATGTTGATGGAGCCGATGTTGATGGTGTTGGTGAAGATACTGATATGCTCGATAAAGGCGATGCCACATTTATATCACTTATAATGGAGTCTTGCGTGTCGTCATTTTCGTCACTGTCACTAGTTAGATGAGTAGTGATATTAGATTCACTTCGGCTAGGCTGTATTTGATCTTTCATAAAAGACATTTGGCGGAAATGTTTCCAAGTAGATACACAATCAGTAGCTGCATCCCCAGATCGAGTTGGTGGAATTTTTTTTAGTTCCTTTCTGTAGTGGTCCTTAATGTTCTTCCATTTACTCTTCAACACATTAACTGTAAAAAAAATTGTAAAATGAATATGATTTAGTCTGTAACTAACTGTACGTTTTATTTGCAGGTACTTGTCTACAGGGATGTCATTCAAATCACTAGCTTTTTCCTTCCGACTAGGAGCTACTACTGTTGGAAATATTACATATACTACATGTGAAGCAATCTGGGATCAGTTAGTACATATACACATGCCTCAACCTACAATGGAACATTTGAAGAAAATTGCAAATGACTTTTATGAAAAATGGCAATTTCCTAACTGCATTGGGTCATGGACCTAAAAAAAAAAGGCGGACGGAACTTCACTAAGAAACAATTGAAGCACGACAATGGCGGCTGCGTAACTATGTGTGCGTGTGTATAGGGATGCCAGATGAAGGAAAATTACCCATTTTTAAACAATATTTCAATAAGATCTCCCTTGAACTTAGGTTTTATTACAAGTTTATGTTACGGATTTTGTTAAAATAAATAAAACACATTGGATATTAAAAATATTTACAACTCGTTTAATGTTAATAAAGTTTTACAATCCCTTTTGTTGGTTCAAATTTTTGTAGACTTGTCTTTTGCTATCGACACATCTAGAAATCCCTTCTAATTTACATATGTGGTGAAAACGAATGTTTAGGTATTTTTCGGCTTTATATTTAATTAAAGCTATTTTATGTTCTATTCCTGCAAATATATGTTCATATTCCAAATCTAAAAAAATGTTGTCGTGCTATAAATTCTAGGATTTTGTTTAGCATGTACTGATGTTGTCTTGCATTATACAACGTGGTGAAGATAATATGACTTTAATTGAAAACACTGGCATTGCTGGTTCATAGAAACATTTATAAACTATCAAATAAATCCTGGCATCGAAATTAATCAAAACGATTTTTTCAAACAAACTAAATAGGATAAAACTGTACACAAAATAGAACACCATTTAGATCTATTGGTTCACTGACCTGCGGTAAGAATGGCAACACAGCGCGGTTTCATAAAGCGCACGTGCAGTTCGCGGCGGCAGGCGCGGCGACGACATCGCGTAGCGACCGGCGACGTAATGTTTTGGCGCCATTAATATCATCATTAATGCTCAATTTCATTACATCAAATCACAGATTATTAACGAAATAGTCAGGCACCCGCGAGGTATTCACTAATCACAATAACTTTTCGATAACTTAGATAAGTAGTCAGTTTTTTATTTTTTTATTTTCTACATGTCCGCCGTGTTCTTGAATACACAATGTACACCGACGTATAATGTTTTTCTTACTCTTGATAATAGGTCACCAGTAGCAGCCATGTCTTTTAATTTATTAAAAGATATCATAATCCTATTTTTAAAATCATCAACGGTTTCAACTTCTGTTGAGTACACATCATTTTTTATGTGGCGCCACAAGAAAAAATCCAGTGGCGTGAGATCTGGTGACCTCGCTGGCCACCGCACTGGTCCATAACGGCCAATCCACTGCTGTCCGAACATTTGAGACAAACGCTCTCTTGCAGACACCACTGAATGAGCTGGTGCTCCGTCTAACTGGTACCACATCTGCCTGTACACGTCTAGCGAAAGTTCTTCCGTGTACTCGGAAACGGGTCCATTGAGGAGTTCTAAGAATTTTACGGCATTTAAATTGCCATCAATAAATACTGGACCAATTATGGTATTTCTGTGTATGCCAGCCCACACCTTCGACAGAAAATCTGTACTGATGCGAAGTCTCCCGTACTAGATGCGGATTCTCGCGGCTCCAGTACCGAAGGTTCTGTCGGTTCCATAAACCATTCCTTGTAAATGTACTTTCATCAGTCCACATCACATTGTACAGGAAGTCAGGATTCTCGAGATGTTTGGTTTCCATCCAGCGACAGAAAGTTTCTCATACTGGCTTGTCTCTCTGTAATAACGCTTGAACTTTCTTGTACTTGTAAGGCCTGCGTTTGTCTCGTTTCAAAACTTTTTGTATAGTTTTGTGATTTACACGAAAATGGCGACCTGCTCTACGCAGACTGGACGTCGGGTTGTGATCAAAATAATTTAAAACCCTTTCATCTGGGATCACAATTGCACGCGGAGGAGCACCATCTACATGCGGGATTAAGGATCGATTTTCCCGTATCCTCTGGACAGCTTGTACAATAGTCCGCCCGTGGGTCGGACACATACGGTTGTTCCCATACCTCTCTCGGTATGTCCGTATTGCTAAAGCGGCGTTTCCGTGACACTCCCCATAAATTAAAATCATATCGGTGTACTCCGAAGCCGAGTAATTATAACGAGGCATGGTGATTTATAATAAAAATAAACTTCAAACACAGTATGTTTTAAGCGTCTAACTTCGCAAAGTTCACTTATCAATTTAACCAAGTACCTATTCTACGTTATGTGTCCTGTCACTATTAAAACAAAGCGTCAAATTTCGCACAATTCACTCACATAAGCGTCTTTAAAAAGATACGAAAACACTCGAGCGGCGGCTTCCGAAGAGCGCGGGCGCATCGGCAATTCCAAAGCGGTACAGAATGCGTCACAGACAGGAAGTACGTCCGGTGATACACTGACCGAGTGACCGTAACCTAGATAGACGATGACTACCCCTTCCGTATACCCGCGCGGCGCCCCGCGTTTGCCTTTGTACAAAAAATACGCCATGGAAAAAAACCCTGGAAGAAAGTGGAAGGGGTGTGTTTGCGCATATGTACATTCGCGCACGAAAGTACTAGGCCTATTTTTTTATTTTTAAACTAGCCTTTCGCTTGCTACTTCGGTTATTGGTAGGAAGGAAATGTTGGTCATTCTGTAACTTCCTTTGCAACCTGTCTATGGTATTCTTCTGGTAGGCAATTATCTTTCAGTGACGTGGAAAATGTGGATGATTCTTTTTATAACACCCTTGCCAAAGCTGTCAATGTCTGTTATTGGTTTTTTTTTATTCTTTTATTTTTCCGGGAGTTCGGAAGACAGTAAAAAGTTCCAAATCTTTTGAACTTTTTACAATTCCTCTCACTGTAGACTCGGAACATTTTTTTGCCAATACGGTCCGTTTCATACATTATTCTTAATTATGAACTAAATTATTATCAGCCTCTTCATAAAATAATACGTCATAATTCATTTTTCTCAATTTTCTATGTAAAACCATTTCGGAATTAAACACTTTTGTGTGCGATGGTATTTTGAGAACGAACCAATAGCGCACCGGCAAAAATGCGGCGGGTTTTTCCAGTACCTAGCGAGCTGGCAACGTGTGGGCTAATACCGTTGCGTCTGGGGGTCGTTTACCTGTCGCGTGCTCTCCTGTTAACTATACATCATGTAGAAAATGCTTAAAATGAAAAATAATGTCCTGTGGCTAAACTACTGGACAATATTTGATTGATTTTTTGTGTGCAGGTTGGGAATATAATGACTTATACGAAGTTTGATTTAAGGTCATATAGTCCTCTCCACGCTGTATATTGTTATTTTATCTTTTAAAAGTCTTCGGACCACCATCTCACAAGTGCAACAAATGTCGTATAAATCTTTTGATGGAAAACTTAAGCCTCCCCTTGTTTTTAAATTTATCAACTTGTGAAAAAAAAAACCAGTCGTCTATACATAGCCGCGCGATACAGTTTTGGCACTTAATATTTCTTATTGCGTAATGACAGATTCTGCCTGCCAGATATCCTACAATCAACTTCCTATAATCATTAAATTCTTCTATTTCTAATCGTTGTGCCAGGTTGTCATCGTCTTTGGTGATTGATGATGGATTCCAATTATTTTCATGTCTACACTCCCTTATTATTTTCATCCAATCATTTTTCCATGCATCATTTGCTGAGTGAAATCTGTAAAAATATTGAAGAATACAATAACGTTAAAAAGTAACATAAAATATAAATCTCCTACTTTTAAAATCATTTGAAACATGAAATAGTTGCAACACTGATTGATTTCGAGATATAATAAATTTTTTGACGTAAAATCGAGAAATAAGCATCAAAATGACATGCTTACCTATGAAAAGTGATCCCCTGGCTTTTTTTAATTGAACCACTATGGTTTCGACCACTTTTCACAACACGTGACGGCATAATTTAATTGTTATTAGGCAAAATAACACCGAATAACACGCGAGCGTTGTTCAAAGCGTAATGGCCGACGGCAGACTTACTATGGTGTGAATGTGTGCGTGCTGGCTTGTCTACATTAGCGCACTGACTTACTAAGGGTGCTTCAGTTATTGTTAAAGGAGACGGCGTCCGCCTTTTTTTTTAGGTCCATGCATTGGGTCAATTGACGGGAAGCACTGTCGTATAAAGAAACCTAAACATTCAGGATCTGAATACTTTAACTGCCGAAAGTTTTTTTCTTTAGTGCTTCAAGCAGTTGCTGATGCTGATAAAAAAATCATCGTTATTGAAGTTGGTGGTCGAGGCAGTGGCGGATTTGCAGTCTTGGCCGCTCTAGGCCCCAAGCCATGTGCCGCCCTTTTCTCAGCACCCATCATATGGACTAATTACAGAGGCCAGCACATCAAGCTACCCCAATCTGTCAAATTACTTTGATCGTTTTTCAACTTTATAACAAAGGAATAAGGTTTATGTTCAATTGAGAAAATTTGACAGTTTGGGATAGCATGATCTGCTGGCGACATAATGACTTTATTGCCAACTTTTACATAAATCGAAATCAGAAATTTAATTAACTATAGGTAATAGCTACTATTTTGTAATATATTCCGAGGTTTAAGGGTTAATTGCACAATTAAATAAAACAGTTAAAAGTTTTAGTTTTGATTTATTATTATGTGTTAAAAGTGATCATGAGTTACAAAACTCGTCTGCACTTAAGCGCAGCAAAATCATTAATTAATTCTTCACAATCCAATTTTCTTAAAAAGTCAGCTTCTATGTTAAGCAAAGCAAGATCGTTTAACCTTTGCTCCGTCATTGTTGTGCGTAAATAGTTTTTAACTCTGCGCAAACAAGAAAACGACCGTTCTCCTGAACAGTTGCTGGCGGGAGTACACACACACATACGAAGAGCAATATCCACGTTTGGGTAAATGGTTTGAAGACCTTCAGTTCGTAACCATTTCAACAAACTGACAGCACTGTTCCGCTCTTCATTTTTTATGCTGCAGTGAGAACGAAAATGTAGACATTCTTCCAAAAAATTGTCTTCTAAGTCAGTAGAATAAACCATTTGCAATGCTTTGGCCTTTTCTTCGACTTCTGAGATGCTCAGTTTCGTCAAGTTAGTAATAAAATTAAATTTGTTGTGAAGTAATTTATAAGCATCCCGTCGTTTTTTCAGTTCTACTGACAATGTATCAATTACTACCAAAAAATTAGTGATTCTGCAATTTTCTCGACCATTCTTTTGTTGCATCTCTTCATCTGTATTAGTCTCGCCAGGAAGTAGCTTATGCTTTCGATTG
Source organism: Polymixis flavicincta (assembly GCA_949987655.1). NCBI lineage: Eukaryota > Metazoa > Arthropoda > Insecta > Lepidoptera > Noctuidae > Polymixis > Polymixis flavicincta. Next base: position 7,791,344 of record OX465188.1, on the reverse strand, counting down.
CGTCGAAAATCCCTTTCATATTCCTGTACGATAGACAGTTTTTTGGCTTTCTTTTCGAAATCATCGAAGTTATCTCTTGTTTCGCGAATAAAATGTATCAGTGTCTCATAGAGTTCTATGACAATGGTAATGTCAATTTCCACACTCTGAAGTTTTTTATTTGTGGCGTTAATGCGATCCAGTAAATATCCCCAAAAAACAGTCATGAGGGCCGTTTCAAAACGTTCTAGTTTCAAACGAATACCTCTTGCTTCGCATATAACGATTCTCTTCTGTTGTGTGTCATTTTCGATAGATACTAGCGCTTGATGGATTTCATTCCAGGATTCGCGTAAACTTTTGCATGCGTCTGCACGAGCAGACCAACGAGTCGTTGACAGACTTTTGACGGTGAATTGGGCTTGAAGGAGTTCCCAACGCTGAGTTGACGCTGCAAAGAAATTGTACAGCTCTTGGAGTAGAGAAAAGAACGAACAAGCCTCTTGGCTGCTTTCAGCTGCACATTCACCTACTAAATTGAGCGAGTGTGCTGAACAAGGAACATACTCGGCAAGGGGTGAAATTTCCTTGATTTTAGCTTGCAGGCCGTTGTATATGCCTGACATGTTAGCTGCGTTGTCATAAGATTGCCCGCGGCAGTTTGAAATGTCAATTCCCAATTCAGTTAAAGTTGAGGTAACAGCATCTTTCATTTGTTGTGATTTATGACCTGTGTTTGGAATGAACTTGAGGAAACGTTCTACAGGTGATCCATTAGGCAGGACATATCTGATAACATAAGTTAGCTGGTCTACGTGAGATATATCCGGCGTCGAGTCAATGATCAGAGAAAAATATTTCGCTGTTAATATTTCCATTACAATTGTCTCCAAAACTTTGTTTCCCATAAGCCGAATGAATTCTTCGCATGTTGTTGAAGAAAGATAACTCGTAAATCCTGAGCCTGGATTCCCATAACGTGTTATGTGTTTGGCTAAGAACGGATCGAACTCAGCGATAAGCTCTAAGGACATTAAATAATTTCCATTGTGAATTGAACCAAATTTCTCGTCGTGTCCTCTGAAAGGCAAGCCACGTGATGCAAGCGCTTTTACACAAGCAACTACTCTTTTCAAAATGTTTTTCCAGTAATTCATTTCTTCATCAGATTGCATTGTTAATGCGTGGTCAATGCGACCTAACGCGTTGCTTCGGTCTTTCATATGCAGAACAGATAATTTGTGAGTAGGCGAATTCTCATGAGTTGATACTCGATGATAGGAATTTTTCCAATCATTGAAACCTTCCTTTTTGTCGAACTGACTCCCCCCCCCCCCCCCCCCCCGTTAAAAAGAAGACAAGGTCCACAATAAACACATCCAGTACTTTTGGAATAAATTAGCCACTTTCGCGGAACTTTTTCGCCATTTAGAAGCTGACGTTCGAATAAATGTTTTGACAACTGTCGCGCCTTATCTTTGTAAATTCGCTCACTCTTAGGAAAATCATTTTGGATGTTCTGATTGGCTCCGTTCATACAAATGTAATCACGCGTGAACTCGTCGATTGTCCATTTGGCTGGATCGTCGCTGATTTTGCACAACATCTGATGCGGAGGATTGGGTTGCACACCTACACCTGCTACTCTTGGTACTAGAGGGACATCTTCGGCTTGTTCCTTTGATCCACTTGCCACGCTTTTTTAGGGTTCCGTACCTCTAAAGGAAAAAACGGAACCCTTATAAGATCACTTTGTTGTCCGTCCGTCCGTCCGTCCGTCCGTCCGTCCGTCCGTCCGTCTGTCAAGACCGTTTTTCTCAGGAACGCGTGGAGGTATCAAACTGAAATTTCTATATGATACTTAGTTCTACTGTCCCTGGAAGCTGTAGAAAAATCAACCTTCTAAGTCAACGCAATCAAAAGATACAGCCATTTAGGCCGCAAAATTCCGCAAATTTTCGAAACTCGCACGGGAATCAAAACCTACAGGGTACTTCCCGTGAACTTAGAATCTTGAAATTTTGTACGAAGTCACGTCTTATAGTACAGATATAGGAAAAATTACGAAAACCGAAAATTTTTAGTTTCGTCATATAAAAAAATATATTTTTGACAATTTTGAACTTTTACTTATATACCCACAGGTTTGTACGGAACCCTCGGTGCGCGAGTCCAACTCGCACTTGACCGGTTTTTTTTGTTAATATAGCAAGCAGCACGTACACGTCGCGTCGCGAAAGACGTTACGAAATTTAAAATAAATTAGTCCACTCACTGCAGTTGCTGTCAGCTTTATTGTTGAATTGACACTGTCGCGAGCGGGCGAGCGAGCGAGATAGGTGTGGGTGGGGGCAGCGAAGGGGCGCGGGGGCGCGACACACTAGCGTGAATAACGACAATCAAGAGCGAGTGTTTTTAAAGTTTGCGTCGCGCGTTAACAATATTCTTCCTAAATCAGTTATATTACAAGTACGAACTATTTTATCTGTACGAAATAATTAGTTTTATTGCTATACGTTGCGGTGCAGTGTAACCCGCTATAATATGCGCAGCCTTTTAAATATTTAGGTATTTTGCATTTGAGTTATTTCTTGCTATCATCAGTGATTTTTTTGTCACGATTTGCCGCCCCTAATATCTGGCCGCCCTAGGCCCGGGCCTACTGGGCCTTAGGGCAAATCCGCCACTGGGTCGAGGCAAACAAAGTGATGGTGGCACGTTTCACTACTCGAGATTAAATAGACAACTAGAAAACAAAACGTTCAATATGCCACCTCCTCAAGTGCTTCCAAGCACCGACAAGCAGCTACCCATGGTCTTAATTGGCGATGAAGCTTACCCATTAAAAGAATGTCTCATGCGCCCATGTCCCCAACGAAATATTGACCAGAACAAAGACACATTTAACAAGAGGCTGTCAAGGGCCAGAAAGTGCATTGAATGTGCATTCGGAATTCTATGTGCTAAATGGCGAATACTTAATAAATCTATAGAAACAAATGTCAAACATGCACGTTTAATAATAAAAACTGCTTGTTTGCTTCATAACATTACTATGGCCAAAGATGTTTACGGCGATCGCCATTTGCATTTAATCAATCAAATGGCTTCACAAAACTTAGAATCAAGTACAAGACAAAACAATAGTTCCACGGTGAGAGCTAGAGCAATACGAAATGACTTTAAAGTTACTTTAATAATTACCATCAAGATAACCAATAAATTTTATTTACCATCAGAATCTCTGCTTATTATTTGTATTTCTTCCCATAGTTTTTTAATTATTTGACGATTTGAATGATTTGAATCGCTACTATTCCACAAAGGTGGCCGAGCCAATACGGCACTTATTAAATCTTCTGTCGACAACGGCATGACGTCTGAACAAACCGAGCGAAAAACGCAAACTGACTTGCGTCCACCCGCCCCGCCCGCGACACACGCTTCTCCCGCCGCGATACCCGCTCGCCCGCCCCGCCCGTACTTAGTGCACCTTGGTACACAAGTATGTGCTTGTCTTACACGCCAGCGGATTCCGCTACCCGCGCCGCTCCCACTATAATTTCACACTAAGGCCAGTAAAGTAAAGGCGGAACTATATTAGACCGACGCACACGTCTGAGACGTCGCCGACGTGTGTGATAGGTATGCACACTAGACCAACGCCGCCGACGCGTACGCATGTTTTGCGCGATCATTTCACGCTGGTTTTTGAACAAGACAGGCGGTACCTGCCTAGCTAAATGATTATTAGTTCTTTACAAGACACAAGAAAAGGATTTAGCTTAAAAATGTACGAATCAGACAGAGAATTTGAAGTAAATTTCATTTATTTTTATGGCTTTGAAACGACCAACAGGGGAGAAAAGGTTTTATAAACCGCTTGGTCCAGCAGTATCCTGGTCATCTGAACCCATAATTGGTTCAATTCCCTCCATCAATTCATTATAATCCTCCATGGACTGGCCACTTTCACAGTCCTGGTCTTCATAGTCGTCACTTTCATCTTCGCTGTCGCTGTTCATACCGACACTGATAATGAAGTCCTCTATTTCACTCTCCCTACCTACATCGCGATTCCAGTATTCTTCTACGACTCTTTTGATGTGGTTTACTTGTTTCTTCCAGTCGTCTCGCGTAATTGAAGCTATGGCCTCTTTTGTGAACTCCTCAATTTTGGTTTCGTGTTGCTCCACATTTTAATCTGCGACCCGTTGTTTTATTAAATTCCAAACGTGTTCTATCGGGTTCAGGTCGCAGTTGTAAGGAGGGAGTCTGAGGACTTCATGGCCATGTTCACACAGAAGTTCGTCCACCAAATACTTTTTCTCTGGGCGATGCCTTTTTAGCTGCATGAGCAGCTCTGCTTTAGTCCAGTGTTCTTCAAATGAGACACCGTGCTCCTGCATCCATATCTTTATGTCCGCTTTGCGGGTTGCAGTCGTTGGCGCTTTATCCAACTGCATACTGTGGTAGGATGCATTATCCATGACGAGAATGGAGTTTTCAGGCAGATTTGGTATTAGTTTTTCTTTTAAATATTTCGTAAAATTATTACCATCCATCTCGTCATGGTAGTCACCTTTTTTTGATTTAGCTTTAAATAATAATCCTGCACCCTCCACAAACCCATCCTCTGAGCCGGCATGAACCATCACCCACCTTTGTCCGGGACTATCATTTTTGCGAACGCCTTTATCGGTGGATGACTGCCAGCACTTGCTGACAGTATAATGGGCATGGATCCACGACTCATCCATATATACAACTTTCTTTTTTTCCGCACCCATGGCATCATTTTGTCGGAGGCGGCGTAAATATTTAACTCGCCACGCTTTTATGTTATCGCGTTCTATGAGCACCATTCGGTTCTGGCGGCATTTTTTAAATTTAAATCCGAGCTTTTCTTTTAAAATCTTTCTTAATGTCGTTTTGGAGCCTTTATAGTTTAAATCAGCTCTTGCTGACGCCAGAATCTTGTTCAGCGTAGGTACCTCCTTTCGAACGTCGTATATTGAGGCAACAATATTTCTAATGGCACAAATATCGAAGCTGTCCATGGGGACACGCGTATTATTTTTGCCTTTTCTGCCCTTACTCGGCGTACGGATCTTGGTGTTGGTTTGTTCTGCAAGTTTACCTGAAATAAGAGTAAAATATTACTATTACTGTCAGTTATCGTTATAGAGCGACGCCGTTCGCAGTTTCGCACACGCCGGTGAGTACGATCAACACCATGAATGACTTGATCGATACGGGGCCTCTGTGAACCCGTATTTTCAGATGATTCAAGTTTTGAAGATGATACTATCTACACTATCTACAGCTATGATGATGGATGAGGATTGATGATGTTGAATGATAATGATGGATGATGATGATGGTGGTGGGTGATGATGTCGATGATAATGTATGATGGATGATGATGGTGGTGGATGATGAGGGTGGTGGGTGATGCTGATGATTGTATGATGATGACGATATTGGCGATGGATGATGATGATGATAATGTTGGGCGATGATTATGGTGTTTGATGATGATGAATGTTAATGGTGATGGATGATGACGATGGCTGATGGTCAGCAACACTGAACTTAGTCATACTCGCTGCCAAAAGGACTCGTTTCCAGGCCAGAAACTATTTATACAAAAACCACACTCGTTTCCAGGCCAGAAAATCTATATAAAAAAATCATACTCGATCGAGGTAAGGCTAATCATCTTCAAATAAATTGATTTATCTATCTATCTTGGTCACGCCCATAAAGCAACCGCGTAAAATAATGTGTAGGTACCATGTAATTACCTTCTTTCTTTATTCTCGATATAGTAGCCATCGATAAATTAGTCGCCATCGCTGCGCGTGCGGCGCTATACTTTAACGGATGATAACGCTCCAAGTTCTTCTCTTCGTCAAAGTATTTTATAACGTTGTAAACAATCTCACGTGCATCACTGTGAAGAATCTTTCTTTTCGTGAAGCCATTGTCAATCAATCACAAAATGTCAACGTTCGTAACAAAAACTTAACGAAAATAAATAACAATCAAACGTAACGCAAAAAAATAACAATCAAAAAGAACAATGAATAACAACGAAAACATCAAAATAACTGAACGAATTTAACGATAACTCGGAGTGCGTCAAGTAGCGTGGAAAGCGAATCCTGACTGACTATTTTTTTGTAGCGCGTACTTCACTGTGTGAGTATAGACAGCGATAGAAAGTGAGCGAGAACGCATGCGAGCGGACGCCATTTTCAGATCTATTCTCTATCTGCGCGGCTCATACCAAAACATCATTTTACAGGAAACGAAAAAAAAGGTTTTTTTTTTTCAACACAAGATATGAATGAAACTATTGGTTATATGTATTGTTAGCGGAGAATCCTGCGACGGTGGGCGTGGCTACCAAATGACGTCATGAGGCGCAACAGTGGGGCCGACCGGTCGACGGACAGCTGCAGCGGCGAGCGCATTTCCTCTGCCATTTCATTTTGGGCGCTTAGAGCATTAGGACGGATTTTGGCTAGACGTATTGGGTTACTTACTTGTGTTTAATTAAGATCTATTTTTGTTAATTGTTTCCTTAAATAATTATAACATTTATTTCGTGGTCGTTATCTTTTTTTAAATACCAACTTGTTTACTCTGCTTATTGTATATTATAGAAGAAGCGTGTATCGGGGGATGTGTGAGACTTCTAGATATCCAATCAACTTTTTGATTTAGGCGTAGATAGGTGATATTGGCAACAAAGGCTTTAAAAATCATTATATTTAATAAAACTAAGTTGATAATTTTAACTTAGTTGATAATTTTATCAACTTAGTTTTATTAAATATAATGATTTTTACGTAATAAGTTTTATTTATAAAACTTAAAAAGGAGTCCCGGCACGATAAAGGGACTTATACAGGATTTTTTTTATCCAGTGCGCAAATTGTAACCATGAATTCAGCATATCATTCTAGACCCCCTAGCGCAGAAATTTTTCGCCGGATACACAAAAAAAAATCTGTTGTTCCATACATTTTGACCGCGTAGGTATTGCACTTTTCTATGAAAAAACTGATTTTTTTTTGTACAACCGGCGAATAATTTCTGCGCTAGGGGGTCTAGAATGATATCGTCGCTGATACTGCAATACCGCGTAACTAACAACAGACAATGCCGCGTAACTTAGATGTGTCAAATTTTACAGGAGAAAAAAAAACTAAATAACTTTTGCTATACTTATCAAATACGTGTCTGAACTTTAAGCTATTTAGAAATATGTGTTAGTTAACTTATTATCTTATTAATAATTCAATCCAATCAATATTTAGCTAGAAAATACACTTACGCTGTTTTTCATTTTATGGTGCATTTGTTATTTGAGTTTTTTTGGCATTTACGCGGAATTGGAGGGAGAATAAAACAGAATTATCTTAGTTTATAGAGGTTTTATTTACTCAAGTAATCACAGTCTCATCATTTTAACTTTGGTAGTAACTAGCTTAAACAGTCTCGTCATTAAAACTTCGTCATAAAAACTTGGTACTTAGTTACTTATTAGAATATTAATTATTATGATTTTAATACAAAGATAACAAAACAAAGAGCTTACAAATCAAATAATTAAAGGAAATATTCAGTCACAAAATAAATGAAATATCTGTGTATCAAAATAAAATAATGAAATAACAGGAAACTCAAAAACTGGTTCATCCACGACAGGTACAATAAAAAAAAAAAAAACTTATATTTTCTTATAGGGTAAGTTATCTTAAAACTGATGACAATCACCAGGAATGACGTTTTTAGTTGCTGTAAGTGCAAATATTTGCTTTCTAAAATTGGGACTCTACATGAAAACAGCAATGGGAGACTATTTGTAAGTGTTAAGATATTTCGTGGTCTTCGTGGCAATGGGGTTAAGCCATCTTTGAAATGTTTTTTATAATGAATAGTGCTATCAGGATTATATTTTAATACTCGCAGGTCCACCACGCAATCATCGCCAGCAGTACGGCCAGGTCGTATGGAATCATATACTTGATATTCTTTAATCCCGTAGTCCTTGAAAAAAGTATGATCCGGTTGAATGACTCTGTATGGAGAGGGTTTCTTTCTTGCTTGTTTAGTTAATGTTGCGTACTGTGATGGCAAAAATATTTCTACGTTTTTAACTTTCTCTCAACGACAGAATGGACAGAGTCCACCTCCATCTGTGTGTGTCCGGGGTATCGAGGTATTTTTGTGTTATTGTAACATTTTTATCCATGGCTAATCTAAGTAGCGCATTAGAAACAATACTGTTTCGATTTTGCGATGTGCAACCATCTGTCCATATTACTACATCTTTTGCGTCTTCATGTAACAGATTTGTTACATAATCCACAAAAAAAGTAGCGCAGGTGGTAGCTTTTAAGTCACAAGTGGTTTCATCGAACCAGTAGCATGTGACATCGTCCGTTCCAAGATTGTAGACAGTGAAATTATGAACTGCTAACTTGGTTTTGAAATAAAGAGCACTAGCCGTCAAATAAGGACATAGTTTTACAGCTTGTAAATCAGCAGTCACAGTGTGGATGATTCCATTTTTTGCAGCTTGTTTATCCATGTTCTTTTCCTCTCGAGCCATGTTCTTGAGGTCAATATGACGCTGATAATCTTCTTCTAAGACGTTGCCCACTTTATAAGCACAGCAAAGGTCACAAGCGTCTTTTTTAGGTTGGAACAAACCTATGTTTTCTTCTGCTAAAACATCACAAAAAAGCTTCCTTGAAGCAACAGGTTTGGATGATGATGATGCAAATTCCACGTATAAGTTGTAAAGTTGTGATTTGGACTGAATAAGAGGTTCCAAATATTGCTTTGTACTCGATTTGCGACAATAATGTGATGGTAATTTAGGCAAGATTGATAGATAGCTTTTAATAGAATCTCGCTTACTCTCAGTACTTACTAACGAAGACGTGCTCACATTTGTATGATTCTCTTTATTACCTCCATTACCAAGCCAATAGCGAACCGTCCATTCCTTTATACCAAGTGTATTAATAAATTTTATCAAGCATACTCTTTCTTTTTTGCCTTCTATTTGAAAATAATACGCTTTGGAACTTGAACGTTCCAGACGTCAGTACCTTTGGTTTTCCTCTGAGTCTCAGTTTTATCCACCATAAAAGACACAATTTTTTTTTTGCGGCCATGACATGATCCAAAATTTATTAAAAATAGATACTCTCATCTCTTGCGTTAGATGTGAGCAAAACAGTACTTTGCTACGAGCACAAAACTGAATTGCAGAGAGTACCCATGGTTCTCTCAGGTTTAGATTCTCTTTGACGGTATTTATTACCAATTTTTTTGTATCCAAGATATTTCTTCCCTAGCATTCTATTTTTCCTGCTATGTTATCTTTTCCATGTTAACCTGTCAGCTTTTCTTTTTCTCGATCTTGACGTCAGTATCTCTCTCAGGAAACCATTCAATATGATCTGATGACTCGATCGGTTGTATATTTGTTATTTGAGATAATGGAACATAATCAGGGTCAACAACAGAGTCATCTGACGAAAAATCCAACAGTGACTCAGTAACAACTTCCGGAAGACCTGATGAGCTAGGAACAGGTTCTAAAACTGTGGTCAAAGTATCACAGTCAGCAATAGAGTTTTCGATATTCGTAGATGTACATGGAACTTGTTCGACAGGTTTTTGAAACATAAAAGGATTACCTGGGCCCCGCTTTTGATCCAAAATTTGCTTCCTTTTATTTAGAAGTGCCTGGCGTCTATTTTGAAGCTGTTGTAATGTGACAACATTACTACTGATGTCGGCATTTCTCCATTCTACAGCCTCGTCAACACCTGACTCTTCTTCCATGATCGTCTAAACAAAAGTAATAGATATTGAGAAACACTCGAAAGCTACCCACAAATTACTACTGCTCTGCTCTAAATTTAAAAAATACTTGGAGTTAAAATATTTACTAAATACATTGATACGATAAAATTTTCAAAACAAAATCATCAAATACGCGTAACTAGCTAGCATATAAACTAAAACATAAAAATTCAAAACCGCGGAACTACTAGCACAACAATTAGTGCAAATTTTACTTGTAAAATGAGTGAATTTAAACATTCTAATATGTTATCAAATTGATTAAGAAACAAGCATTAAAATAATATTACAAACTTACCGATCAACTTCGCATTATTGTGCCGCCAAATCTAAAATTTGATACTTTTGTACTTCCGCGGTATTATCCACTGTTAGTTACGCGGTATTGCAGAATCAACGACGATATGCTGAATTCATGGTTACAATTTGCGCACTGGATAAAAACTTAACCTGTATAGTGTGATAGCTCTTTATCCCCCCTCGAACAAGAAAGTTCCCGTTTTAACCTAAGGGGCGTGTTTTTAAAGATATAAGGGTTTTTCCAAGCCTTCAATTTGGAAATTAAGTGTAGTGGCGCCATCTGTTGTCGAGTATTTGAACTTCGTTCAGAACAACGATTATTTGGGTTGCATTTCGAAAGGCGCTGCGAGCAATTGCAGCGTGTGTAGTAATGGCGCGAAATTTAAAATTCCAATTTCCATAAAGTCTTAAATTACATTTGTAACTATAATAAAGTTATTAAATTTTGTGTATTTATACAGCAGTACCTAACTTATATTTTGGAGTTAAAGCGACATAATTTTAGTTATTCAAATTAGTTCTGAAAACGTTTTAAAATTTAAGTTTTTTTTCGCGCCTTTACTACGTATGCTACAGCTGCCACTCTCGAATGTTGTGGAATATTCTGGAACATTGTGGACCATTCCTAGACTTTTTTATATGAGTGGAGTTACCTGTTGATAGGGGTACATAAAGCAACATTTGTCGTGGGTTCGAACGTTCCAGAACGCTGGAATGTTGTGGAATGTTCGGGAATACTCTGGAATGTTCTAAAATATCCCAGATCATTGTGAAACATTCCAGAACACTCACGAATGTTGTGGAATATTCTGGAACATTATGGATTATGAACTTTAATATTATTTCAAATGTTTACAAAATAATAGTGTCGTATTATTACAATACAGTAACTGATAGTACATAAAAATGGTTACATTGCTTTCGAGACGTAGGTAATTAAAGAACAAGAGAATAATCAGTTTATAACAAATTAAGTTTTAATGTGAAAAAGAAGAAATATTTCAAACAAATGGCAAAGTCTAATACCAATTCTGCCAGTCTTTAGGTAATACTGCTTTAAGTTGTTGCAGGTGGTTGTATTTCATTGCTTTAATTGGAATTTTGTTGGGATGCAGTTGAGGATAGGTCGCTTCCGAAGATAGTAACCTAGGTCTGTTCGGTAGAGAAATCCACTCTCCGTCAAAATCCAGTTTAACTTCGATTGTCATCGTATTGTACTTTATTACTCTGATACCTACAACTTGTGGATCGCCAGCTTTGCGGCCTGGGCGAATGCTTTTATAAAGCAAATTTTGAGGTCGGGCATAATCCTTAACAAAGTCGTGATCAACATGGACTGCTTCATAGCACTAGGGGTTAGTGCTTTGTGCCTCTTTAGTAATAGTGACATAATCACTGGGCAAATGTATTTCCCGATTTTTGAGCTTTCGCTCAATAGCACTGTGAACCGTAAAAAGAGTAAAAGAGTAACCGTGGAGTTTCATGCCTGCTCTTCTCCATAGGAAACAACAATTTGGAACCGTGCACTTAGCTTCTGACGTTTCATAAGTGCCCATGCAGGTTTATATGAAATAAAAATGATTTGATTTGAACCGATTCACACTTCATCTGAGTGTGACCTGTTTCTAAAAATGTTTGCGTAATGATTACGTTATATTTTTTGCTCAAAAGGAGTAGTGCATTTGCAAGCACAGAATTACAATTCTGGTACGTGCACCCATCAGAGTAAATAACAATTGGTAACTGATGTGGAATGCAATGTCTTTCTAAATAATCAATTAAAAATGTTGCAAAAGTGCTAGATGTTAAATCAGCAGCAGTTTCGTCGAACCAATAGCAACTGCAGTGCTTGGTTACCAAATTAAAAACGGTAAAATTATGGCACGTTAACTTTGTCTTGAAATACAAAGCACTAGCAGTAAGGTATGGACAAACCTTCACAGCTTCTAAATCCATAGTCAAAAGAATAAATTCTCCTGCAGCTGTTTTTTTTGTCCTCTTCTTTTTCTTTTCTAGCTCTTTCTTTCTTCATTATATGTATTTGGTAATCTGTTTCATTAAAATTTCCTGAATTGTAACTAGAACAGGTGTCACACATGTCCTTATTAAGCGTGAATAGTGTCAATTTTTTTATTTTCAAGAAAATTCTTTTCAAATGTAAATCTACTAACATGGGGTTGACTAGTTTCAGTGCAATATTTCTGATAAGCTTTGTATAAATCGGTAAGTGAACGACAGTTTGGTTCTATGAAGAGTTTAGATGTGTCTTTTCTAGCGTAATGAGATAGATTATTGTAAACCAATTCCAGTTAATGAAATTGAATCATATTGATGACCTTATTTGGATACAGTTAAACAAAATAATGTAATTTAAGAGGATACCACAGATTGTGTACATTGTGTAAGGCAATAAAATAAGAGTTACAGATTTTGAGCATTAGAATAGTTGTTTGTGTGGTAGTTCCACTGCTAGATTATTGTTGCTAAATCATCATCATCATCTGCATAACTCTTTTCCAACAATGTTGAGGTCTGGTTCCAGTCTAACCGGATGCAGCTCTATACCAGTATTTTACATGGAGCTACTTCCTATCTGACCAATTGACAAACCCAATTTTTGGGTAATATCTACAAGTACCCTTGGTAAGTTTTACCAAGTTGTCAGACATTGAGGCTTTAATACCTACAATAACCCTTGGTAAACTGGTTGTTGACGGCTTCTGATAACTCATAATGACTGTCAAAAGACCCACAAATTAGAGCCATGACTAACAGCTTGACATGCTTTCCGAGGCACGGTGGGGTCTTGGTATGTAAAGATGGCACCCATCCATGGATGTACTTTATCCTGATCAATCAACCCGTGTGGCTGTCATTACTCAGCTACAAGAATCAGCCAAATCAAATTATATTTTAACGAAATCACTAATTGAAATTAGCTTAACTGCAATAGGTCACATTATCATATATTCTGAAATATGGTAGATCTGTTCTATGGTAAAAGAAAGCAATTGAGACATATAGAATCAAAGGTAGCTAAGTGCCTCCGTGTCAAATTTTCAGGAAGCGAAAAAAACGTTTATTAACTGACTTCAAAAAGAAGGAGGTTATCAATAAATATTTAAAAAATTATAAAAATGGAGGAAATATTCCGAACTTCATTTAAAACCAAACATATAAATTGTAAAGTAGCTGCAGGTATCTATAACCAAGTAAAAGATATTCCTTTTTCTCCACCTTGTTCATGTTTCCCAAAATAATTTTTAATTAAGCTTTATATTAGAATGCGGATTTTTTAATACTTTAAAATGTAATAATAAAGCATTTCGTACTGTTATAAGGCCGAGCCCATTAGTCATTAAAAAAAATCTACCGAACCACTTGTTTATTCACAAAAATCCTCAGTTACACCTTTGATTTATTGGTTTACTAGAAATACACAATAATACACCAACTTATAACAAGATTAAGACTTTCCATAATCTCAATTGTATCTCTCGGGATGAGTGTACCGAACTTGGTTTACGCGACGGCGTCCAGAATCTAACTAATTTAATATTAAAATCCTTAAATATTAAAAGTGTGCGATAATTGCAATTCAGCATTGACTTTGCAATGAAAAATGATACTTTAACTGTAGAGTGTAGATGTCGACTCTATTGCCTTGTAATAGGGGTTATAACAGCTCCCCCCGTTTGACGGAGCTTTATCTTAAAAGATGAGCGAAGCAAAATAGAAAAGATTGGAGATGCAGTGAGATTAATATAGTCATTTACATAACTTATACGATTAGTACATGTAGCTTAAGACATTATAATTAAACATAGCAGTGGTTTATAATGGAAAACATAACACCATAAATCAGGGTATTTTAAAAGTTTAAATTCCTGTTTGATGGGAATTTGGCCTTATGTGTATTAGCAGTAGATTTATAATTAGTGTTTCGAATCGGTAAATATTGTATTGACTTATTGTCTTCATCAGATGTTGATGACATCTCAGTCATCTCGATAGAATTAGAGATTTTGGATTTGCGCTTAGAAGTTTTCGATTACTACATTGATTAAATATTTGCACGCAGCATCCAGAATTAGTAGCATTTTTGTTTTTAAAATATCTAAAGTTCTTTTAAGTTACATATAAAACTAAAAGAACAATTAAAATGTGAGTAAAAGTAGAGTAATATGGACCACATTTAATAAAATGAGATTCCTTTTCTAAATTATTCAATTCTTGCTCTAAACTATCCATTTAATGAGTTGCGTATTTAATCAAAGATAATCTAAGTTAATTGTGCTTAAAGAGATTGGCGACAAATGTGACAGGCTTTTATTAAATATGTCCTTCTTACAACAGTCATCAGCTGTTATATCAAACTTAATATCCAAAGGAGACTTAGTAATAAAATAATAAGAACTAGTTGTCATTAACTGAATAGTCTTATCAAATCAAAACGTTTATTTCGGACAATAATAATCCATATTTTGTTAATATTTTATTACTATGATACACATACCACTGAAAAACAGAATAAACTAAATTAAATTAAATAACAACGAAATTAAAATTAAATCAGAATTAAGTCATAATCAAACCAAATTAAATCTAAATCAAATCAGAATTAATTCTAAATCAAATAAAAATGTATTAAAGCATCAGAAACAATAAAATCAATTAAAATAATAAAAACCCCTACCAATCGTCAGCCCCCGAGTACGCAGGTGCGTGTGCATCCAGTGCCCAACGATTGGACAGTTAAATTTGTCCCTTAATTTCATCAGGATATTTTTTTTTTTTTTTGGGTGGGAAATCATCAAATAACTTCTGTTGAAATTAATTAATTGCAAACACTGAACTCAATACGTCACCTATCTTCTATTATGTGAACTATTCTACGATTCACACTGGCCATACATACACATATTATATTTAATCTGTTACCTTTTGACTGATTGTGAAAATAAAAGGATTCTTGCTCAGTTTGCGTATTTTATTAAATAATTAGTTCTGGAATTACTTAAATACTTTCGTAAATTATCAGGTTATGGGCTAAATATGTCCGAAAGTATGTAAAAAAGTAATTCAATACTAAAGTGCTGCGATTCAATTGGATTCAAATTAGAAAACCTCGCAACCGGCCATTACCGGCTTAGTCGTTCTTCTCTTTCAGCATTGACGAAAAATACATTTAAAATGGCATCACAAATATCAATGGGCACGATTGAGAAGCTAATTGGAAGAGAAAATTACCAAAGTTGGAAGTTTGCGGTAAAAAACTATCTGGAACATGAAGAATTGTGGCAGGAGATTGAACCTGACAAAGGTTATGTATCTGACAGCAAGAAAAATACGAAAGCAAAATCGAAAATAATACTTTTGGTAGATCCAGTTAACTATGTCCATGTTCAGGACGCTACAACAGCGAAACAGGTTTGGACAAAACTCGAAAAAGTATTTGATGACTCAGGGCTCAGTAGAAAGGTAGGTTTATTAAAAGATCTGATTACCACCAATTTGGAAAATTGCTCGAGTGTCGAGGAATATATTAATAAGGTAATGTCAACAGCTCATAAGTTACGGAATATTAATTTTGTGGTTGGAGACGAGTGGCTTGGTACATTGCTGCTTGCTGGCCTCCCTGATTACTACAAACCGATGATAATGGCTTTAGAGAGCTCTGGTGTGAATATTACCGCTGATTATGTAAAAACTAAGTTGTTACAAGAGGTCAAGGTATCAGATTCTGTTGCTTACTATGCCAAGTCATATAATAAACAAAATATGTCAAAGTCAACACCGAAAAATCCACATAACCAATCACAAGAGAAAAGGCAACCCAAAGGCCCACGGTGCTTTGTGTGTAATAAGTATGGGCACATGAGTAGAGATTGCTATTTTAAAGATAAAAAGAAGGGTTCCTCAAACAATGAGAATTCAAAAAATAATGGTTATTATGCTGCTTTTCCAGTTTCTGCTGAGTTGGATGGAAACTGCTGGTATGTTGATTCCGGAGCGTCACTGCATATGTGCAATAATAGGAATTGGATGTATGATGTTTCTCCATCTACAATCAACAACATTAAAGTTGCAGACAACAAAACAGTAGCAGTAAAAGGCAGTGGCAAGGTGGATTTTCAGATAAGAGACTCAGATGGCATATTACGGACAATACAGGTCAGAGATGTTTTATTTATACCCACACTAACAGCAAATTTACTTTCTGTAAGTCAAATGGTAAATAATGGATGTGAAGTGAAATTCGAGAGAGATGGTTGTCAGATATATCAAAATAATAAATTAATATTGACAGCTTTGCATCGCAATAACATGTATGTATTAAATAATGTTTCCGAAGCACCGGCATTGCTGTCAACAATAGATGAGCGAGATATAAATTTATGGCATCAAAGGATGGGCCATCTTAATTTCACAGACTTACAGAAAATAACAGAAAGTGCAGAAGGGGTTGAGTTATTAAAAAAGGGTAATCAAGTTTGTACAACTTGCTTAGAAGGAAAAATGAGTAGACAACCATTTAAAAATACTGGTACTAGAGCTTCTGAATTGCTCCAATTAATTCACTCTGATTTATGTGGTCCGATGGAGACAAGCTCTATTGGAGGTGCCAGATATTATGTTACTTTCATAGATGATTACAGTAGGAAGGTATCTGTCTATTTCATGAAAAACAAATCTGAGACTTTAGAAAAATTTAAAGAATACAAGAATTTAGTTGAAAACGAAACTAATAAAAAAATTAAGATATTGCGCTCAGATAATGGAAGAGAGTATTTAAATAATCAGTTTAAATTGTTTCTGTGTAAATCTGGTATCCAGCATCAAACGAGTAACCCATATACGCCTCAGCAAAACGGCATGGCAGAGCGAATGAATCGTACATTAGTAGAGAGAGCTAAATGCTTAATTTTGAACTCCAGATTACAAAAAAACTTTTGGGCTGAAGCGGTTTCAACAGCGGCTTATATTATAAATCGTTCACCAACAAAAGCTTTGGACTACAAGACGCCATATGAAATGTGGACAGGTAAAAAACCAAATTTAAATAACATGAAGATCTTTGGTTGTCAGGCAATGGTTCATGTGCCAAAGGAAAACAGACAAAAATGGGATTCAAAAGCTACTAAAATGATATTTGTGGGTTACTGTGATTTTACTAAAGGCTACAGATTGTACGATGAGAGAAGAAAACAAATATACAAGAGTAGAGATGTTGTTTTCTTGGAACACACAGTTAAAAATAATTGTGTTATTATGCCGCTGACTACTTTGCAACAACAGGAAACTACAGCTAAACAAGAATCTGATACCGATACTTTAGTAAATGAAAGTTCAGAAGAGGAACAATTGTTTGACGCCACCAGTGAATTATCAAATTCAGAATTAGATAATGATCCAGATTACACACCAGAAAGCTTTGAAGAAGAAGATCCTGTACCATTTAGAAATATAACTCTGAGGCCGAGGAATACTAAACCTAATACATATTTTTGTCATGAAGAGAAACAAACTGATTCAGCATTATTATTAAAGGAACCAGAGACCGTGGAAGAAGCTCTTTCAGGCCCAAAAGCAAAAGAGTGGAAAGATGCAATGGACAGCGAATATCAATCGCTCCTTCAGAATAATACATGGACATTAGTAACTCTTCCCGAGGACAAAAGAATAATCCCTTGCAAATGGGTTTATAAAATGAAAACAGATGCAAACGGTAAAGTTGTACGATACAAAGCAAGATTAGTCATAAAAGGTTTCAAACAAAGGAAAGGAACTGAATATAATGAGATTTTTGCTCCGGTAGTACGACATACCACAATAAGATATTTTTTTGCAATGGCTGTAAAAGAAAACTTATATATCGATCAAATGGATGCAGTTACAGCATTTTTGCAGGGAGATATAGATGCTGAAATATATATGAATCAACCACCCGGCTATGAACACGGACACGAAGTCTGCAGATTAAATAAGTCCATTTATGGCTTGAAACAGGCAAGTCGCCAATGGAATTTAAAACTCACTTCTGTGTTTAAAAAGTTGGGATTGAAAAGTACGTCTGTGGATCCATGTGTATACTACAAACATGATAATGGAAGCATTCTTTTTATATTGATATATGTTGATGATTTATTAATTTTTTATAACAATGTAGAGAAAGGTAAAGAAATTAAGGAACAACTTAAAAGTAAATTTGATATGAAAACGCTTGGACCTGTGAATCATTTTATTGGTTGGAGAATAAGTCAAAATGCGGCCAGAGACCAAATTCATATTGATCAAACTGCCTATATAGAAAAAATTCTACAAAGATTCAATATGACAGATTGTAATTCCAGTCCATTCGCCCTGTGATCTTAGCTCCAAATTGATCAGCACAGGAGAGCAAAATAATATTGTTAGAAATGTTCCTTATCAAGAAGCAATTGGGAGTTTACTTTACCTATCCCAAGGAACAAGACCAGATATATGTTTTATAGTAAATAAATTGAGTAGCTTCAATAACAAACCAGAAATACAACACTGGCTGGCAGTAAAAAGAGTGCTGCGGTACATAAAGGGAACAAAGGATTGTAAATTAATATTTACTCAAAACAAAGAAGAAAGAAGAGTATTTGGTTACTGTGATTCAGATTGGGCCTCAGACATTAACAGCCGGAGATCTTGCTCTGGCTACACTTTTCTGTTTCAGGGTGCTTCGATCTCATGGTGTTCTAAACGTCAGAACACAGTTGCGTTATCAACTATGGAGGCAGAATATATGGCACTTGCTACTGCCACACAAGAGGCTATGTGGCTAAGGCATTTAGAGTCAGAACTACATTGGAAGGTTACAGTTGCGCCTACCATAATTTATTGTGATAACCAAAGTGCAATCAAATTTGCGGGTATCGACTCTTACTGTGCTCGCAGCAAACATATTGATATAAGATATCATTTTATCCGAGAGAGAATTGCCGAAAAGGAAATTGAACTCAGCTATGTTGGGACTCAAGATATGGTTGCCGACATACTTACAAAACCAATTTCTCAAAAGAAGACTGAAGACTGTTCCGTGGCTATGGGTTTGCAATTAAGAAGAGGATGTTGAAATTAATTAATTGCAAACACTGAACTCAATACGTCACCTATCTTCTATTATGTGAACTATTCTACGATTCACACTGGCCATACATACACATATTATATTTAATCTGTTACCTTTTGACTGATTGTGAAAATAAAAGGATTCTTGCTCAGTTTGCGTATTTTATTAAATAATTAGTTCTGGAATTACTTAAATACTTTCGTAAATTATCAACTTCTCCCGCTCTGGGTGGAGCAGGAGGGCGTGTCAGACTTTTACTGACTAAAACCCACCCGTGTTCCTTCAGTAGCCCTTAAGCCAGGGGCTGTGGTGTCTCTTTCGAACAAACCCGCACCCCTGGCAGGCATCGACCCTTGCGGGTCCCGTCACTATTTGTGCTGACATCTCTTTGAGGCGCGCGTGGAACACAACGCGCCGTCGACTTGGGCTTGGTCCTTACCGGACAGCGAGCTACCCATTTCTCGCCGTCCGCAAGCCCATGCCTACGGTGGCCGGAAATCGGCCTGGGATTCCCGACGCCCAGGGCGTCTCCGTATCCTGCGGCGGCTGGGGTCGCGAGGGCGCATATGCTGCCTCTCCCTCACGTGCGCCGCCTCCCTTTTCGCGAGCATCACTGCTTCGCTGAAGGAGGTGACGGCTCCCCATTCCCTCTCGCTCCGTACCATGGCCTGGACCAGGGCCGGACGCGAGAGATCGCCGCCGCCGATCGCCTCCACGAGGACACGGCGGTGCTCCGCCCAAGCAGGGCAGACCGCCACCGTGTGCTCCACCGTGTCCTCAGGGCGATCTTCGCAGTGGAAACACCCGGGCGTTTCCTCCCGCCCTATCCGAAACAGGAACCTCCCGAAACAACCGTGTCCGGTGAGGACCTGCGTCAGGCGGAAGGTGAGGACGCCATGCCGCCTCTCAAACCACTCCTCAAAGAGGGGACTTACCGCCGCAATCGTGGCGTGCCCAGTCTATCTGCCTTTGTTTTATAATCTGAGAGTCAAATATTATTAGTATTTTCAAACGACAAACTTACCGCAATGATAATGAATTGTGCATCCCATTCACCAAATGTGCAGTCACGTTTCACATAAAAATTATTAAAACAATGTACTCGATTCCAGTATCAAACATCGATTTGTGAATGAGTCGGGGGACGGTCAATGAAAACGCCAAACAGAGGCCTAGCATTTTCATTAGCCGTCCCCCGCCTTTACAATGCCTTGATCAAAATATTACCTTCATCTTAAAAGGCCTATAAATATTATTATTTTTACTTTTTTGTTAGGGTCGGGGGTTTTTTTAAATTTTAATTTAATTTTTTAAACTTTATTGCGTTAATACTTACGATATTTGCAAAAAATGCACTACAGTGTCAGTGCCAATTTGTAAAAAAAAAAAAAACTACTATTGCAGAGTTATCTAGACCTAACTTGTTACTTTAGGTATTTGAACAGAGAATTAAAAAAAAAAAAACAAATGACATAATTTATCATTTATTATTAATCTATGTCATGATTACAATCATTAAAATTAAACAAAATGTTCAAAATGGCGGCCCCCATTCGCAGCTATACACGCTCTGCAACGTCTAATAAACGACCGTTTTAGTCGTCGGGTAAACCCGCTTTCGCTGATTTCTCTAGCTGTTGCCTGGATTCTAGTCCTCAATTGGTCAATACTTGTGATTTCTTTGCTATAGACTTTTTCTTTTAGGCAACCCCATTAAAAGAAATCTAGGGGATTTAGATCTGGCGAGCGTGGTGGCCACAATATTGGACCTAAGCGCCCAATCCACCTATTTGGATACGCTGTATCAAGGTGCTCTCGTACTCTAACAGCATAGTGAGCGGGACAGCCATCGTTCTGCAGCCACATGTCTTCTTGGACTTCAGGAACGACACCTTCCAGAAGCAAGGGCAAGTCGATTCGCAAAAAACTTAAATATCTTTCTGCATTTAATGTTTCTGGCAGCTCGTGTGGACCGATTATGTGTCCGTTAATGATTCCGGTCCAAAGGTTTATTTTAAATTGGTACTGTGATCTGTCTTGCCTTATGAGATGCGGGTTTTCTAGCTGCCAGTAATGCAAATTGTGTAGATTTAAATATCCATCTTTTTTGCAGGATGACTCGTCGCTCCATAATATTTTATTAAAAAACTGCGGGTCTTCTCTTATTCTGCGTAGCATTACTCTACAAAATGTTACTCTCAATTGATAATCTCTTGGTAGCAATGACTGCACCCTTTGATAGTGGTATGGGTACAGTTCATGTCTTTTGAGTATCCGATGTAAAGATCTAGTTGATATGCCAGTTCTGCGACTTAAGACACGGACCGATGTTGAAGGATCTTCTGCAACTAAATTCATAACCTCTTCATCGTTGTGTCGTCGCGGTCGTCCTTCACCTGCACCGCCTTCGCCTGTGCCGGGTATCCTTACCTCGGTGTATGCGTTATGCACTCTTACAAAAACTCGGTGGTCTGGATGTTTTCGATCGGGATATCTCTCCCGATAAAGTCGAGCTGCTTCTCTGCCGACACCTCTGCATTCGCCATAAATAAAATGCATGTCAGCATATTCGCGCGGTGTGTACCGAGACATTTTTTAATTGTCACTGCACTGCACGTTTGTCAAAATCGTTGAGCAAGCCAAAGTCACCAGTACACGTAGCCAATATTGCAGACATCACCAAAACAACAAGTCCAATCAGTAGGCAAATTAAACAGAGTCCGGGGTCAGGCAGGGGTAAAGAAATGGCGGAGGTAAACACAGGCAGAATAAAAACAAAACGCATACGACGCACGACACGAGTAACGAGATCGTACTAAATCATTTCGAGATGTCTGGAGATTTCAACGTTAGTAATGAAGGAGATAGCAATACCCTACCATATCTTTTCCTTATCACTCCTATTGTGCGTAACTCGACTGCGAGAGCTTCAACGGGTTTTTGTTAACAAACCCGTCTCAGGTAAAAAAAGGGTCAGGGTTTTTTTTACCTGACATGTTTGTGCTTAAAAACAAATCACATTTGAAATGTAAAAAGTTACATTGTATCAGTTTTTTAAGTTTTAATACGTTTTGTAATAGTATTTACGCAATAAAGTTTTAAAAAGTAGTTTAATGAAAATCTTCTTTGCTTCAATTAAAATTGAATATCTTTTTGTTAATTTATAGGATTTGATAGAGTGATACCATTTTGAAATCGGTATTTAGTAAGCATAATATTATTAAATAAATGGGCACTGACAGTGTAGTACTTTTTTTTACAAAAATCGCCCTTGAACTTGGATGGTATGTTAAAAATTCGGGTTAAAATTAGAGAAGAACTAACTTTTTCTTCAAAAGAGGTGAATTTACATAAAAAGTCATAATTTATCATGATAGCTCTAGTATTCAGCAGTAATTAACAGAAATCAAAATGAAAAAATAATGGTTTTTGTTGAAACTACAAACAAATTTGTAATAAAAGGTAGAAATTTCGTAAATAAAAAACAAAAAGGAAATATTTTCGGAACCCTTGGGTAAAAATGGTTAAAAAATTTAATTGTTATAGTTAATTATCTGGTTCATCGAATCCTGAATGGTGGACCACAACTTACGCCACACCCTGTATATGTACGTTCCATCTAATATCAAAATAGCTTTAGTATTTTGCTCATCACCAAAAAACTCTTTAGGAATCAGTAAGTTTTTTTCTAGAACATTTTCTCTAGACAGATGATCTAGACCAAGATGTCTATTAACGAAATCTTGTGTCAAACATTCTCTCGCTATTTTTAAATGGTCTTCAAATGTTCGACGTGACATTCATTTCATTTCATTCGTTCATTGCTTTCACCAGTCCTTAATTTCGTCATATAAGCCCCAAGAACTCTCCGCGGATGTCTGTGTGTCTCAGCTAAGCTGGATGTTTCCAATAGCATACTATTAAATTGCTCAATAGTTAGTCCAGTCCAAAAATGAAGCTCATGGGCATCCAAACCAGTCACGGAATCAAAGCTTAATCTAGGAGCATTCATGCCGCGAATTAACATTGTTGTCATGTCCGAAACAAGCTCAGCGTTGAAATAATTCGTCACGTTTACATTAATTCGTAATTCGTCCCAAAATAATATTGGACAAATGCTCTTCACACAGTCGTGTACTAGGTGGAAAATATAAGCTGTAGTTACAAATGGCGAACAGTCTTATAGACGCAGGGATTCGTCTCAGATCCAGATTTCTGCAATGCCTATATAAACAGGTTCGCGAAGAATTAGGAGCTTTTACATACTCAGGGACGAAGATTTCTTTTGGTTGGGCGCCTTCAGCTGGACTGTTGACATCGACAACAACATTTTCGTCAGGAAGGTCTTGTCGATTGACATCATTGTTGGCTCTTTGCCAGCATCTGTGACATACAGCCATGATGTTATTGAAAATAACCTGGAATAAAAAGAAAACATTTAATATCCTATCACTATAAATAAAGATATCGTAGGACTAGGTTGCAGTGCACACGGAATATCTACTTTCTTACGACGATGATATAATGCACACCCTACGTGATATTATTTTTACAATGAGTATTGTAACTCATCGTAAGCACTGTTAGACAAAGAAAAAAATAACATTACTTCCTAACCTCTATTAGTCCATTTTGAGAAATATAGTCAGCCACCGCTGGTGAACTTTGAGGCAAAGTATCTTCCAAAATGTGTCTTCTCAACCTTGACAGAACGCGGACACATAACACATCGGCGTCCTGTATCCATAATTGTGCCAAATAGTCCAGTCATTTAAGCTTAAATTAGGTAAGAATCTCGGAATTCGAGATACCCAGCTGTAAGTCTGTAAATACTTATACACTCGGCGTCACAAAAATCGCACCTCTTTAAGAATTCCCTTCAAAGTCATTTTAACCCTATTAATCAATGGTAGACATATGACTGTAAGGTATCATTAGAAAGGCAATTCATTTAAATTTCAGAATAAATCAATGGATTTGGTTTTTTGTTTACCAGGGAATAAAAAAAAGCAAGCAAATGCAAATGATTAAAAAGTTAAATTTTATTTTATCAGCAAAAATTACAAAGAAGTCCTTAAAAACAACTTAAAACCTAGTGTTACCCCCTCTAGCCCTGATGACTGCTTCCATTAGTCCTCTCATGGACCGAATTAATGTGACAACAGTCTCTTGAGGAATGTTGTCCCATTCTGCCACGACGACATCTTGGAGGTCTTGGAGAGTGGTAGGGGCAGGATCACGTGCCCGTACTCGCCGTTTCAGTTCATCCCAAAGATGCTCAATAGGGTTCAGGTCTGGACTTCGCGCCGGCCAGCGCATAACAGGGATTCCAACTTCTTGCAGGTAGTCTCTTACAATTAAAGCGGTGTGACAGCGGGCGTTATCGTGCATTAACGTGAACCCACTGCCAACAAAACCAGCATAAGGGACAACCTGCTCCTCTAAGATCTCTGTTATGTACCGAGCAGCAGTCAGCGACCCTTGCCCGCGAGCACTTCCAGCCCGAGAAACGCACACAAGGTTCGTTTTACCCTCGATTGACATGCCGCCCCAGAACATGCACGAGCCACCCCCGTATTCCACTGTCTCTTGAATACAGGCTTGCGCGAATCGTTCCCCTTGCCTCCTATACACTCTTCGACGCCTGTCGTTGCAGAAAAGACACACCCTCGTCTCATCCGAGAAGAGCACAGCCCTCCATTGGTCTATTGTCCAATCCACATGGTCACGGGCAAATTGCAACCGGTCTCTCCTATGCTGTGCAGTTAATTTTGGCCCTGTAGCAGCCCTATGAGCTGCAATTTTCTTCTCCCGCATTCTTCTTCTAATCGTGGAGACGCTTACAGAAGTTCTGCGAGCTGATCGCAGTTGTTGTTGCAGCTCAACAGCATTGGAGAACCGATTACGTAAAGACGTCGAAACAATGAAGCGATCGTCTCTTTCGGATGTGCACCGTTGTCTTCCAGATCCACGTCTTCGGATATAGCCACCAGTCTCTTGGAAGCGTTGGAACACTCGTCGAACGGCAAAACGACTCAAGTTCGGTTGCCGAGCAACATCACATTGCCGCATCCCTGATTGCAGTAGTGCAATGACTTGAGCGGCTTCATCTGCAGTGGTATCCATCTTCTGGGGTATTTTTCTTGCTGTAGCTGTTCACGTGTGTTCACTTTAAAGGTTGAATAGCGAATGACTCACATTTAACCCGGGTCGCCCGTTTTATACCCTTGTAGGGAGGTGCAATTAGTGGCCGTTGTAATGCGTATTTTGACAACATTTTTTTTAACGTTACGTGCTAATGAGATCTGTTGTATTTAGGAATTCTAACTGTTGTTAATTTCAAGGTCGTTAAACATACTTTCAATTGATACCAATATTAATAAGGTTTAATGTATTCGTTACTGGCGGGACATGTTTTAAACTTATTTTCGAAGAGGTGCGATTTTTGTGACGCCGAGTGTATATTGACACCCTAAAAGTTGTCTCAAAACCTACATATGGTAGGGTGTAAGCAACTATTAAATTTCAAGGTCAAAGGTCACAAAAATCGCTTTTTTTGGAAATATCTCATTTCCTATGGGTTTTTTGCTATTTGCACTTATGATCAATATTGTAGAATACAAAATTCTCTACAATTTTTGTTAACATTTTTTTTTATACGGTGAACCGTTTTCGAGATAGAGGGCGGGGAGCGCGAGGTCACAGCATCACTTCAGGTCAACCGGTGCCTCCGGTCGAAAACGCGCTATATACAGGGTGTCCAAGAACCTGGCGTCCAACTGGATTCCCACGATGCACCAAGTTCTAACAGTACTCAGAAAAAGATTTTAAAAAATCCACCCCATGTACTTACAGAATTATACTGATTTCAAAAAAAAAGGGGAAATGAGCACCCTGTGACATACTTTTGAATGCTGTGACTGCTAATGCTGATAATTTCGATATTTCTTGGAGGTTTTGTAATCTAGGGTATTGCTGTGTCTAAATAGAATGTAAAAATAATGTACTTATTGTACCATTTTAAAATAAAATATTATTTTAACTAAAGGTGATATGGAAAACTATTGAATTTCGCAACTTTGACCGACTGTAGTGTAAAAAAAATGTACCAAAATAGTATGGCAAGTGACGTCAAATTTTGACGCGTTTATTCCTCTTTTTAAAAAGGTATAATACTTACACATTAATTTGAAAAAAAAATTTTTTGATAATATTTTTACTCAACAACCCAATTTTTACGATGTCTTACAGAATTCTTAGAAAGAAAAATTTACGACGAATTGAATCTAACCTCTAAAGAATTACTATTGTATGCTCATAAAAATAACAACAGGCCTCTCAAAAAACAGGTTAGACCGTAAGGGACGGTATGTGCATGCATCTCACCATAGTGATTCGTTATTACAACAGGAGGGAGCAAGACAGAAACTATCTTTGCGATTTGCTGGTTCTTCTTTATGGTACCCCATTATTCAGGTAAGAGTGAGGGAGAAAAAGGTTAGAGGTGCGAGTGAGATAGATAGTGACGCTATCTGGGATCGTGCTATTTAGGATAACAGTACGGTCAGTACGCGTCACTGCCTCCTGCCGTTACTACGCACCTCTCTCTTATTGTTACCATTGATCACGTACTACGATTTAAAGCTTTGTTTATTGGACTCGATTACTCTTTGTGCTCTGGACTTTGAAACGAACTCTTTACGACGACCTTTGCCTGTGTTTGGACAGTTTGTGTTTTGTGTGTGCTACCATGGCGACCTACACTCCGCAAGAATACGCAAATATGCACTACATTTATGGAGAATGTAGAGGTAATGGACGAGCTGCAGCGAGACTTTACAGAGAAAGGTATCCGAGGGCTACGCGATATCCCGACCATCGAGTTTTCATTAATGTGCACAGATCACTATGTGACGGGTGGTTCCCCAATCAAGTAGCTGGTGAAGGACGACCCGTAAATGACTTCATACGCGATGAAGTTTTAGAGGCGGTGTCGGCAAATCCAAGCATCTCTGTGCGAGGAATAGAAGCTGATACGGGGATACCGAAGAGCACAGCACACAGTATTCTCCAAAAAGAAGAATATCATCCGTACCACGTACAGCGAGTGCAAAGTCTTTTACCTCGAGACTATCCGAGCCGAGTCGCGTTTTGTGAAACAATCCTGCAAAAACATCGAGAAGACGAAAACTTTATCGACAAAATTTTGTGGTCAGATGAATCAACATTTAAGAAGGATGGCTACATGAACCTACACAACTTGCACGAGTGGCATGTGGAAAATCCGCACTTGATGCGAGAAGATAGATCCCAGTACCGGTTCAAAGTGAACATGTGGACCGGTATTCTCTGTGGGAATATTATTGGTCCATTTGAGATGCCCGAGAATTTGACTGGCGAATCATATTTAAATTTTCTTCAAAATGATTTGCCAAACTTACTAGAAGAGACCCCACCAGATATGTGGTTCCAACACGACGGCTGTCCAGCACATTTTCGCGTATCCGTTAGAGAGTTTTTGGACGAGCAATACCCGAACAGGTGGATTGGGCGATCAGGAACAATCCCGTGGCCAGCCCGCTCACCTGACTTAAATCCGCTGGATTTTTTTTTCTGGGGAACTATGAAGGAGCTCGTTTATGCGAAGCCCATTATTGACATCGCTGACCTTCGTGAGAAGATAACACAAGCAGTGCAGGTGATACGTCAAAAAAGTTACTCGCGAAACATAAAGCGGTCCTTTTTAAGGAGAGTGAGAGCTTGTATTGCCGCGGGTGGTCAACATTTTGAACATTTATTGTAATAAAATATCTTTAAACTAACATTCTTTGCTTTTATTCTACTGGGAACCCATCTACCTGTGTGTATTTCCTTCTTGCTCACTCTTGGAACCGAAGTAAATAATAGTAGTAACATAACAGTTTCTAAGATAAGAAAGGGTCCGACAGTTACCGATAGTAGGTAGGCACTTCGTAAAAATTGGGTTGTTGAGTAAAAATATTATCAAAAATTTTTTTTTCAAATTAATGTGTAAGTATTATACCTTTTTAAAAAGAGGAATAAACGCGTCAAAATTTGACGTCACTTGCCATACTATTTTGGTACATTTTTTTTACACTACAGTCGGTCAAAGTTGCGAAATTCAATAGTTTTCCATATCACCTTTAGTTAAAATAATATTTTATTTTAAAATGGTACAATAAGTACATTATTTTTACATTCTATTTAGACACAGCAATACCCTAGATTACAAAACCTCCAAGAAATATCGAAATTATCAGCATTAGCAGTCACAGCATTCAAAAGTATGTCACAGGGTGCTCATTTCCCCTTTTTTTTTGAAATCAGTATAATTCTGTATGTACATGGGGTGGATTTTTTAAAATATTTTTCTGAGTACTGTTAGAACTTGGGGCATCGTGGGAATCCAGTTGGACGCCAGGTTCTTGGACACCCTGTATAGTTTTTTTTATTATTTATTTTTACAAAACAATCTATTTTTTTTTGGTTTTACATTTTTGCTCGCCAAACTTTGCAGTTTGATGGCGAGAAGCGCTTGTTCTTTATTACATTTTTTATGTTATCTGAGACTTCTAAGGAGCTAACCTTAAATAAAATACTAACTAATTAATACTAAGCAATAAAACTAATTATAAGGTTCGAAGTGAGTTCATTTCTCGACAGTGGCTGAATCCTCGCTTTCGAGAAATAAACTCCTTAGTCTCGATTTTAGGATACCTTTACTAAATTTAGGAGTTTTTCTTAACATATTTATTTTATTAAATACTTTTGGTACCAAATATCTGGAAGTTCTTTCCCCATAGTAATTTGTTGTTTTCGGTGCAACTAGTCTTTTTTCTCTTACACTTCTTGTATTATATTTATTTTCAACAGGTACTTTAAACTCATCACTGAAATAGTGGTCTAGGCTTATCAGATACTCAACTTTCCTATCTATTGGTAGGACTTTACAAATAGGGAATAATTTTTCATACTCTTTGTTACATTTTTTCTTTACCTTTTTGTTAACTAGGAACTTGAGGAGTCTTATATGTAATTGTTATATGTTTTGTAAGTACGTTTGATGAACTATCGATAAATCAATGATTATAAATATTTGTCAATTTTTTGTAACTATTATTTTATATTTTGTCATTTTCTTCATGCATTAAATCTATATCTATTCAATAATACTGTTAACCGTTTACTAAAATTAAGTGGAGATATATAATGACTGGACTAAAAATGTTCTCAAAATCAAAAGTCCTTTAACGTGCCAAGGTCAACCACAAAGATATTCTCACAGTCCAGTAAACAAGCAAGGGTCGTTGTGCGTCGTAAACAAGCCGATAATGATAACCACGTGCGTAGCGAATAACAAACGAGTGACGACTGCGACTACCTGGCTGGTCGGTGCGTGTGCGGCGATACCTAAGGGGTGAGGGAGGCAGGGGAGGGGTAGGAGACGCAGGACCTCTGTGCATGTCTCGACAAGCCCAAAGCGGTTTCCTGTACCTACGCTATTAGCGTAGGTATAATTATTTTATGCGCAATGTAATTAAAAAGGAAAAAAAATATAAAACAACAATGTATCATTAAACCTAAACCCCCGCGTATTTGAGGGTTATCGCTCGGTAACACCCTTTCGTCAACACTGTTGACGATTAGGAAAAAAAAGTTTCGCTCGTTCACAGTGTTCACGATCGGGAAAAAAAAGTTTCGTTCGTTCGCAGTGTCCATGAATGCTGGTTTTTATTTTTAAAATATGGAAATAAAAATAAAACATGTCATGGATTTTTAAAATGTTTTAATGGATTATGTTAGATCTTTTAAAACACAATTAACTAGAAAATAAAAAAAATGGCCTTATCATGTGCATAATAACCATTTTACACTTTGATAAGTAATAAAATTGTGACACTGATTTAACATAATCAAATATAGTTGAGAAAGTGACTAATGAAAACTAAGTACACTATTATGTATCACAGATAATAAATAATTAAATAACTAAACTATAACCATAAACTTTAATATGTTTATATTAAGTAGGTACCTAAAATTAAATATACCTAATTAAAAACAGTAAAAATAAAATATTTCAGATAATCAAGTAAATAAAGAATTTTGTATCACAGATAATCAACTATTTTACAATAATAATTAAAGCGTTGTAAATACCTAAGTTTTAATTAAATAATTAATTATTATTAAATATTTATTTTAATTAAAGCGTTGTAAATACCTAAGCATTTTTATCACACATAATCACATGTTTTCAATAATTTACATAATAATTTGTTGTCCTGTAAAAATAAATTTCAGATTCACAGAGACACAACTCGTTACACATAGGTACTCAATTATATCACATAGGTACTCAAAGTTATGACTTCTATTCAATGATATTGTAAATAATATCATTGCTTCAACGACTTAGCCTACGTATAAACATAGACAGCCCTATACATAATTCACCTCAAGAGTTATAATCAGCAGCATAGTTTTTTTTTTTTATTAACTTCGCATCATTTCAAGGAAATGTCCAACTGTCAAATCACCATGTATTAACTCTATTTGAGCGTCCTGTATAAATTCGTCTTTGATCATATATGTCGCCGCGAAGGCGCCAACCTGTTAAGATTACAAAATAATCTTATGCGTAACTATTAATTCTAACCATTTGGATGGCATTAATCAGTGTCTATTGGTTTTTTTGAGATCAACGCCATCTATTGGCCACGTTGTAATATAAAAATTAAGAGTACTGCTGGTTTAATTACTAGCTGAATAACTATGAAACTAACAACAATGTCTTAGTTAAAACTATAGTCATAATTATAAAGGAATAATGGTTTATTGTCTTTGGGCTCTTAGTTTATGATACATGGCTACCGACTGTGCCGAAAAAATGGCGCGTATTGCGAGTTTGATGGTCAATAACTGACTGTTATATTTTAATACGAAAACTAAATCAGTTTCAATCAAAATTTACAATCTATAAAGTAGCAAGATTATTTCACACACACATTTATTTAAGAATACCTGTTCTTTGATTAAATTCCTTGAACTGCCGGAAATGTTATAAAGTAGTAATATTTGTGTTGTAAAAAGTAATGACGTTACTAATTAAACTTTCGTCTTAAACCGCCATTGCATTTGTGAATATTAGCATTGTTTAATTGTAAAAGAATTAACTGATAAGCGTTTCACCATTGTTAGTAAATTTTATAACACTAACTAAGTAATAAGATTCTTTCTGTGCGATACGCATTACTTCCGCCCACTTGAGGAGATGGTCGAGAATGGCGGCCGGACAGTATCGCTATGAAAGTGTGTGAAAAGGGCTAAAATTATAATTGTGGAATAAGAAACCTCTGTAACATAATGTTTTGATTTAAAAGAGTGTCCGTGGAGTTTCTTGCCCGTTCTTCTCCATATGAGACCTACTTTAGCTTTGGAATGGGCGCCTAGATTCAATTTTAACTCAAAACTATCTGATTCGCTGTTCTATGAAAAATCCAAAGTGCGTGTAAAAGATTTAAGTGAAAATAAATGGTTTGAGTTAAGTGTTGTGTGTGATTGTAAACCAACTACCCATATACCAACGAAGAAATACACCAGAATACAACAGAGACGGCATGCATCGGGTTTCCCGCCGTCTCATATATTTTTCAATTCTTTTCGTCACTGGCGTCTCTGTATGCCTCTAAATCTTCTAGTTGACATATGATCTCCCTTGCTGTTTCTGTACAAAATACAATGATTCTTGTGTTGCCGTACGTATAGTCAGCCAAAAGAAAATCTCGGTAATCCGGTGGCACTTGTACTTCTTCTACAGTTTTACATTGTATTTTTGGCAATTTTGCTGCAGAATTTCTGTATCTAAACAGTGAACTCTTTACGCTACTAAATGTTGGTAAATTGCTTAGTAGCTCTGCATTTGCATCTTTTAGACATGCGACTTCGGCGTTATATGTTTTTGGTGCGCTATATATTTTTTTTTTTTTTGGGTGGGCAAAATCATCAAATAACTTCTCCCGCTCTGGGTGGAGCAGGAGGGCGTGTCAGACTTCTACTGACTAAAACCCACCCGTGTTCCTTCAGTAGCCCGTATGCCAGGGGCTGTGGTATCTCTTTCAAACAAACCCGCACCCCTGACAGGCATCGGCCCTTGCGGGACCCATCATTTTTTGTGCTGACATCTCTTTGAAGCGCGCGTGGAACACAACGCGCGGTCGACTTGGGCTTGGTCCTTACCGGACAGCGAGCTACCCATTACTTGCCGTCCGCAAGCCCATGCCTACGGTGGCCGGAAATCGGCCTGGGATTCCCGACGCCCAGGGCGTCTCCGTATCCTGCGGCGGCTGGGGTCGCGAGGGCGCATATGCTGCCTCTCCCTCACATGCGCCGCCTCCCTCTTCGCGAGCATTACTGCTTCGCTGAAGGAGGTGACGGCTCCCCATGCCCTCTCGCTCCGTACCATGGCCTGGACCAGGGCCGGACGCGAGAGATCGCCGCCGCCGATCGCCTCCACGAGGACACGGCGGTGCTCCGCAGAAGCCGGGCAGACCGCCACCGTGTGCTCCACCGTGTCCTCAGGGCGATCTTCGCAGTGGAAACACCCGGGCGTTTCCTCCCGCCCTATCCGAAACAGGAACCTCCCGAAACAGCCGTGTCCGGTGAGGACCTGCGTCAGGCGGAAGGTGAGGACGCCATGCCGCCTCTCAAGCTTTCTCAAAATGGTCGCCCTATTTTCTTTTGTCATACCCTTTTTTAGCAGAGGTTACCATATTTTTGCGAGATTTTCCCGAATTTTCTCACCAAACTCCGGGGTGTCGTCGGTGATTTCACCTAATGCCGCCAAAATATTTGGATCCAAATCAGGATCAGTGGGATTCACCGTTTCGATGTCAACGCAGGGTGGATCGGTCATTCGACTGTCGGGAGGACACGGCGTGGCACACGCTGGCAGAGTGTGCCGCTTGGACGGAGCCACGCCGTGCCCTCATCTCAGGAGTAGGCAGTGACCTGTCGCTGCCGGCCGTTGTCGACTCGATGGTCGACAGCGAGGAGTCCTGGGACGCGGTGGTGTCCTTCTGCGATACAGTTATTTCGCAGAAGGAGGCTGCGGAGAGGGAGCGGGAGATCGCTTCCGCTAACCCGATCCGCAGCAGACGCACCGGGCGTCAACGGAGGGCGGACAACGCCCTCTTCCAGCCCCCCTGAATGGGTCCAGGGGCGACGGACCGGGGAATTCGTCGCCCCCTACTTCTTAGGACCCGAGATGGTGGCGCGTAGTATTCCACGCGCGCCACTCATTGATGTGGGGGGAGTTTAACACCTCACTCCCCCCTATCGTGAGGTGGCCCGCATAGGCGGGCCGGCACTAGCCGGGGATCGCGGAAGACTTACTAGTTCCCGTGATCCTCGGCGTAAGTGAGAGACGGAACACCGGGGTGGTTTTAGTCAGTAAGAGTCTGACAGACCCCTCCGCCCTCCCCGGGGCGGAGGACATCCATGAGGATTTCCCCAAGGGTGGATCGGTCACAACTTCTGGGGCAGTAATCACGGTTCTTCTTTTTTTTTTTTTTTGGGTGGGAAATCATCAAATAACTTCTCCCGCTCTGGGTGGAGCAGGAGGGCGTGTCAGACTTTTACTGACTAAAACCTACCCGTGTTCCTTCAGTAGCCCGTATGCCAGGGGCTGTGGTGTCTCTTTCGAACAAACCCGCACCCCTGGCAGGCATTGGCCCTTGCGGGCCCCATCATTTTCTGTGCTGACATCTCTTTGAGGCGCGCGTGGAACACAACGCGCCGTCGACTTGGGCTTGGTCCTTACCGGACAGCCAGCTACCCATTACTCGCCGTCCGCAAGCCCATGCCTACGGTGGCCGGAAATCGGCCTGGGATTCCCGACGCCCAGGGCGTCTCCGTATCCTGCGGCGGCTGGGGTCGCGAGGGCGCATATGCTGCCTCTCCCTCACGTGCGCCGCCTCCCTCTTCGCGAGCATCACTGCTTCGCTGAAGGACGTTCTATTGGGGTTGTTAGCACAATTTGTAAATAGTTTGTAGTAGTATAGGTTTTTCGTATTTTGTATTAATTTAGCAATTCTTTCTTTCATTTCCTTATAGTTACTTTCTAATAACTCATTTTCCTGATCACTCTTGTGTTGTATCCATAGATGGTTTCTTTGGCTGATTCCAGTAATTATATCGTTGTTAATCCAATCTTCTTGGGGTGGATTCAAAACCTTTGTTCTTAATACTTTATTGTCTTCTACGCACTGCTTTATCTTTGATTCTAGTTCACTGTAGTTGTTTGACATGTCTTTTATTCCACATGATTTCATCGATGTATATAGTTTCTTGTAATCTATTATTTCGTAATTTAGGCGTATTTTGGGAGGGATTGAATAAATAAAAACTTGTTATTACTTATACTTGCCTTTGTTTTTTGTGCAACTTCACTCCAATCTCTATCCGTTACATCTTTTCTGGATTTATTAGTATATAAACAGGGATATTGTTCAATAATGTGAACAAAATTCACCACTGAGCCCGCCATTTTGTAACAGAAAAAAACATGTGTTTGCGTCTCGCGAGTCGGTCGAGTAGTAACATGGGCGCCGCGCGCACCGCATGACGATGACATGGTGCCGCGCGCACCGCATGACGAACGCAAGACGAGAGGCGGACGTGACATTGCCGCTCCGTGAACACTGTTTTGAAGCTTCTGCCTCGAATCTTGCGGGCAGCGGAGCGGTGGCGGCGCGGACAACTCAGCACCGTTCTCCACACCAGCTGGAAGATCGCGCGGCACTATAGCGATGTAGTGTTGTGTTCGTGGTACATAACACTATTACTCCTAGCAGAGAAGAAAGTAATCTTCATGAGTAAGTCATACTTATACTAGCGCCGCCAGTGGGACCCTTTGGCAACTTAGACATGGCGCGAAGTTTGAAACTGTTCTTTGTTGATTTTAATTTCATATGTTTATCAGGAAGAGCTCGTTCTAAAACAAATTACTAATTCATGTTATTAGCGAGTTTTCAATAATAATAGGAATCAGTCATTTATTTAGAACGTGCTCATGTTACTTGAAATTCATAATCAGAATTAACCCTTTACCGCATGGAATTTTTAATTTTTTTCATAAAAATATGTGATACTTACTAGGCTTAGTATGACTCAAGAAAAATTTTTTTTTTTAAATTACGTACTTTCAGGAAAGTTACAGTAAAAAAACCGTTAGTTCCTAATCTGGAACAACATGCAATAAAGCATACGTAAATTATAGTTCCAGATTCGGAACATCATGCAGTTTAGATAATTTGGAATTGGTGGGGTACTTACAAAAAAAAAAAACACATTACTTTACAAAGGATATAATATAATATTTTAGATAGTATGAAACTGAGTAAAACAATTACGATCTTTGTTTAGGCACAAATAACATTTGCATTTTTAGCCATATATTTGGGACTTTTGCTTACATCCCACCATCTTACACCTTTGACGGTCAGACTTCCACTGGGGCCAGTGGTTAAATCCATCCACTGCTACTTCGATCGGAGGCATGTCCAGGCGTCGACGTCTTTTTATTTTATTGATGTTCTCAATGTCTTGGTTCAAAGGGCGTCCTCTTTTACGTGTCGTAGGTGTAAAAACTCTTACATCTTCTTGCATTAAAATATCCGCCAACATTAATTTGAAGTCTAGTAAAGGCAAATAAACTTGATCATCTTTCTGTTTCATACGTCGTCTCCATAATAACACACACAGACAGTTGACACAGATGAGGTCAACAAAATGGAAAAATAATCGGTGGTACCATTTTTTATTCCTAATCTTTATTCTATAAAACCCTAACATTGAATCAAGCAAATCCACACCACCCATGTATTTATTATAAATTGATATAGACTTTGGGCAAGGAATATCAATTCTAGTCTTATCTTTCCTTACGAATCTATTGACTGTCGCCATTGGTTCTTTGCCGACATAAGATGAACATAAGCTAACTACCTTGTTGTCGACCCAAGTAGTAACCGATAATTGGACGTCATCTACGACGGTAGATTTCTCCACACAATAACCACGTTCACTTTTCATCAAGGCTTTTTTCTGCAAATCAAGACCTGGTGCTCTATTCAGCTGTATATTCCCTAAAGGAAGGAAACCTTTTTGATGTAAAGTAGCCATTAGTGGCAAACTTGTGTACCAGTTATCCACAAATATTTTGTAATTTATTTGGAACGGTCTGCAACAACCTTTGAACGATATTTCCCGGTACTCCTAGATCAAAACAATTTTCTGGTGGCCCAGAATGCTTTCCCGTGAACACTTCAAAGTCATAACTAAATCCACTAGATCCGCTCAACACGTAATTCAAATATCCCCACTTATGTGGTTTTTTGGCATTATACTGTCTTATTCCTGAAGTACGAGCTTTAGTAGGGATCATTTGCTCATCAATAGCTAAATATTCTTCCTTTGGGACTTTTAAAAGCCTATCGCGTAATATATTTAAGAATGGGCGTATTTTCTGAAGCTTGTCATAATTCGGATCATCAGGCTTTCGGTCTTCATTTTTGTCAAAAAAATGTAAGAATCTTTTTATCTGCTCGAATTTATTGCATGTCATTACGGACGCCACCTTTTCAATAAATGTCCCGTCTTTCAAATAATGACGCGTGGTAGGAAGGTGTACTACTGACATATAAATTAAAATTCCAATAAATTTCCGGATGTCTTCATGGGTCACTTCAGTCGAATTTTCTGGTGCAATTTGAGTTGCATATATATTACTCTGAATTTCTATTAAGTTTATCACTGATGATGGAAAAGAAACTTGACAAAATCCATGGGTGTTTCTAGCCGCATAATTTCGTCGGGAAGGGATTCACATCCAAGAAAAACGTTACTCGATTCATTATATTCAATCCCTTCATCTGTCCAGACTGCCTTAACCTTCTTAGTTTTTTTCACTGTCGAAGATGAAGAAGAAGACTGATTCCTCATAACTTGTTCCTCAGCACCAGAATCAGTATCGCTACTGCTTACTTCACTTTCTGGTAAATAAACACTTTCTAAAGGCTTAGGAATTCTATACTCATCATCATCTGAAATATCTTCATCCTCACTAGTGTCTGGGACAAAGGTAACAACACGAGGTCGAGTAGACATTTTGTCTGTAATAAAATAATAAACAACTTAATGCATGATGTTCCAAATATGGCCATAAGTATTTTAGTATGTATTTTCCCAGAACTGCATGATGTTCCATATTTGAAAAAAAAAAAGAACATGTTACTGCATATTGTTCCAAATTTAGCACAAACTTCGGAATACATTACAATCAAGATATTCATGTCATTACTTACGTTTCTTTCCATAAAAGTGTCGGGTATCCATTTTTCTATGTCGTTAATCACTTAATTATTTTATTTTATCCTTTAAATGACTTCAAATCTCTCTCCGTAACTTTGCAAACTCTCGAAAGTACGAAATGGCGGAATCGACTGGTTTACCGATCCAGTATAGTGATAAATGATAAATGATTTATTTCTGTAAGTAGGTTTGTACAAACACTTTTACACGTCAATCATATTTTTTTAAATTAGATGAGGTCGGCGTTTCCTATCTGACTTCTCTGAGAAGAAAGGCCGAAACAAACTCAGAGGTCGCAGTCTCTTTTAAAGTCCAGACATAATCTTGGTCAGATCATGTAAAGACCATGTGGATTGGTGTCTGAAATGGTCTTTTGAGGAAAGAACCACACAGGTTGAGTGGACCTGTCCATTCAGTGCACGCATGTATCAGTAATCATACGGCTCAACTCAGAACTTGAGGAGCTCAACGATTTGACGAACAATACCATATTATACCATACCAAAGAAAAGACATATGGGTAGGCCGCATAAAGTACTCAAACTGCCAGATTAACTTTAAAAATGAACTGAGAAAGAGATGAAACACAAAAACAAAAATACCACACATCGTCCTCACATTCACAATAATTAAAGCGCAAATAATATTATACTTCTCAAAGTAAATATTCATGTCAAAGTGTATATAATAATAATCAAATGTCTAAGTGTATATAATAATAATCGAATGTCAAAGAGCAAAACAAAAATAAAAACAAGATTCAGTATAAATTGGAGCAGGTCAATCCCAAGCTTTTTGTCCTCAATATAATCTTTAACAGTATAAAAGGCTTTCAGGCACAACTTACGTTTAATGAATGATTTAAATTTATTGAGACTTAGATCTTGAACATGGCTTGGAAGTTTATTATAAAAGCGTATACATTGACATCTGAATGACCCACCTATTTTCTTGAGCCTTGTTGATGGTACAACAAATTTGTGTTTGTTCCTAGTATTTATACTATGGATATCACTGTATTTTTTAAACAATTTAATATTTTTATGGGCATATAAAAGATTTTCATAAATATACTGTGAAGGCACAGTCATTACATTAATCTCCTTAAATTTCTCTCTGAGAGAGTGTCTCGGACTTAATTTATAAATTGATCGAACAGCTCTTTTCTGCAAGACAAAAATAGTCTGAATGTCGGCGGCATTTCCCCACAATAGAATACCATACGACATTACACCATGAAAATAGCTAAAGTACACTAAGCGGGCTGTCTCTATATCAGTTAAATTACGAATTTTTCTAACAGCGTATGCTGCAGAGCTTAGCTTTTTCGATAATTTGGCTATATGTGGGCCCCACTGAAGCTTGGCATCCAAAGTTAAGCCCAAGAATACAGTGCTATCTTCAGGATTCAATTCTTCGCCCCTTATCAACACATTAGTTTTCACCTGCTTAACGTGAGGTAGCGTAAACTTAATGCATTTGGTCTTTTTTTCATTGAGAAGTAAATTATTAACATTGAGCCAGTGAACTACTTTTGAGATTGCGCTATTTACATCGTCATTAACAAGTTGCTGACGTTTAAGTTTAAACAAAAGTGAAGTGTCATCCGCAAACAACACTATATCATGATGATCTTTTATGAGGTAAGGCAAGTCATTAATCCTGATTAACGTTTCATGAAGCACGCAATCGAATGCTTTAGATAAATCACAAAAAATGCCCAAGGCATCGTATTTATTTTCCCATGCATTGTAAATATGCCCTAAGAGTTCAACACCGGCATCGGTAGTTGAACGACCCCTTGTGAAACCGAACTGTTTGCTATGTAATAAATTATGTTTATTAAAAAATCTTTGCAAATGGTCGAAAATTAATTTCTCAAAAATTTTACTAAAGGTAGGTAGTACTGAAATAGGTCTGTAATTAGAGGGGTCTGATGTACTACCTGATTTAAACAAAGGTATTATTTTACTATTCTTCATTAGGTCAGGAAACTCCCCACAGTCTATATAATTATTAAAAATAAGAGCCAAAGTAGGTGCTACAATGTCAATAATAGACTTAGCAACTTCTACAGAATTACCCCACAGATCTGCAGTCTTTTTTACATTTAAAGTGTGAAAGGTTTTAATTATATCTCTACAGCTAATATGTTCAAAATGAAATTCTGAATCACAAACATTAACATTTTCCTTCAGCAAAGACTCAGCAACAGAAGGTGATGAGTTTAGTGATTTTGTAGTTGAAACGGGAATATCTGCAAAGAAATTTTCAAAAGCCGCGGCAACTTGAGAGTCTGATGTGATTATGTTGTCGTTGATAGACAGGCTGTAGTCAGTATTTCGGTTGCTAGACCGTTTCACTATTAATAATATTCCAAGTCGTTTTAATTACATTACTACTATTTTTAGTCTTAGAACTCAAATAACGCGACTTGGCCATCCAACAAACTTTTTTAAATAATTTGGAGTAATTTCTAACATATAAATTAAATTCAGCAGTGTTTACAGAAGTCCTTTCATTGCACAGCTCATAAAGTCGTGTTCTACTTTTATGAATACCAATGGTAGCCCAATCACTGAAAGAGACGTTACTATTAATCGAGATAGTCTTGGGAATAAAAGTGGAATTAAATTGTTTACAATACATCTTAAAAAAATCACCATATAGGTGATTAGGATCAGCATTTGCAGATAAAACTGGTAATTTATTTTCAAGTTTAACTTTAAAGGCCTCTAGGCGAAATGCAGTTTTGGGGTTAACAGTGATATCCTTTTTACCCATTTTTTTATTTTGATTTTGAATGGTAATCCGTTGCCCGCAATGATCAGAATCTAATAAATTAATAATTTCTTTGTGGCTCGGTACAACATCTGTATAAATATTATCTAGGCATGTGGCACTACTAGGGGTTATTCTTGTGGGCTCCATAAATAAGTTAACAAGATTGTACGACTGAAATAAACTTATTATTTTACTACTATAACCTGAGTTATCTAATAAATTAACATTAAAATCACCGCAAACAATAATAGACTTGTTCGAGTTACAAATCTTGTGTAATACTTCATCCATTACCTTTTCAAAGCAGTCATACAATCCTGAAGGTGGTCTGTATACACTTAATACAACAAACCGCTCCAATTCTATACAGGCTATTTCAACTGTCCGCTCAACATAGAGGCTCACAATATTACCTTACGTTCTTTAAATTGTAACAGGTTACTTACTAAAATTAATGAGCCACCATGTATAGCATTTACTCTGCTGAACGAACTACCAACCTGGTGATGATTCAAATTAAACATGAACTGGTGGCTTTTAAGCCAATGTTCTGTCATACACAGAATATCTATACTATTACAGTTAAGAAATAAATCTACTTCTAAATCTTTGTTCAAAAACCCTTGAATGTTTTGATGCACCAGGTTGATACTATGTAATACTTTTACACTTTCATTTGCTATCCTTACATTTTTGCAAGAGGTTGCCTCTGTTGTCTTAATTTCTAATTTAAATGAAGATCAATGTCATTGTTATTTGCCAAATTATTGGCAGAATAGTTATTTATGTCATTGCATTGCTCAAAAGGAGCAAGTTGTTTAGCCAAATTCTTGGCTGTTTAGGTGATAGTGATAAAGCAGTACAATAAAACTGCCATCTGTTGGTGTTTCGATAAAACTGTTCATGAACTGACATATTAGAGGCAATCATGATACAAAGATGGCATCACTAGTCCTCTGCGACGTATACAAGATGTTGATTTGCATCCTAGTCAAATTCAAGGATGTTATTATGCTAATGATTCTCGACCCAAATCAACAATAAAATGGGTAGGTATTTTTTTAAATATTTTTTCCTGTTTACTAAAATCCGTAAGTGTGAACCAGCCGTATTTAAACGCGGCCCGTTTGTTACTAGCCTAACCGCGCTTTCACACACAAACGCAAACAATACATCCATTCACAACGCTTGCGCGATCGTTCGTTTGGGCGCCGCGTGCGCGGCCCCCCGCCCGCCCCGAACCAACAGTGTGTTTGATGTCGCCGAAATGTGCGTGCGCGCTTCTCAGTTCTCGGTAAATTGTTGAGACGTCATTTGATACAAAGTGCAAGATGACGGACAATTACACTAATGTCGAGTTGGTGGAGATGATCCGCCTGTATGCCATCAGTGGAGCAGCCTACGTGGAGCCATCCGGATGTTCACGGAAATGTTTCCCGATCGGGAACCCCCATCACAGAGCGTCATGCTGGCTGCTACGCAAAGACTGCGGGATCATCGGCTGTTTGACGTTCCCCGGCATGCTCAAGCTCACGGCAGCGTAGATAGGCCTGCCTGTCGCCATGCAGGAAGACATCCTGGAATACTTCCAGCGAGAACCACGGGCAAGCACGCGGGAGGCAGGTCGACGCTTTGGAGTGCACCACACCACAGTGTACGTGCAAGGATCATTAGTGCTTTCGACACTTTAAAACGAATGTGTTAGTGTTACGTAAACTAAAGGAAAACCAGCTACCTACGTCGTGCTCGATTGTGCCAAGAGTGTGATGGTGGCAACTTTGAACAACTCCTCCGGGTAACTTAAGTAGGTAATTTATTTATTTGTACATTTTGTAAATACGTTGTTAGCTTAATCAATTTTATTAGTGTAAATAAGTTGATTTTAAATTTTTAACTACGCCAATAATACCTAAGAGTCGAAAGTATCACCACCTACTTACACTTAACTAGCAAATCTTTCCATTTCCATCAAACCTAAAAAACATTTTTAAACTTAGTAGATCGGTACATCAACTAAGGTAGGTAGGTATTATTACCGGTCCTAAGCCCGTTAAGTAGTAAAGAAAATTTCAAATCAACCAATTTAATCCACAAATAAAAACAAAATCATTACGAAAAGTTTAGGCTGAACGATAGCATTAGACCAAAACGAACATTTTATTAATCATCTGATACCAGGTCAGTGAACTTTTCTTTGGCGCACTAGTATTACTGTCATTAGTAAGATTTCCGTATTCTAATGATGCTTAAAAAGAGGTAATTATCAAACTAAATTTTATGACAATAATGTAGGTGATTTTCGAAATAAAATTAGGTAAAATTATTGCTACCGGTCGCTCAGGTCATTCATTGCTCGCCGCTCGGTCGCGCACGCTTGAATTTGGTTCGTAGGTAAGACGTCGACACTCACGCACACAGCTGCATTGTCGCTATGTGCGTAGTCGGGTGATTCTCTTTTATTTGTATTGAATTAAGGGTTTAATTCTGAAATACTGTTACATTTCAACAACAAAAAAAAGCAGCGCTTATTAGTTATTGCCCGGTACTGTACTTTCAATTGATTATTTATGTCTTTTATGACAATTACCTGAAATTTGACGAGGATGCAAAACAACATCTTGTATAAGTTAGTGTGACAAATTTGACACTGTATGCGGTAAAGGGTTAAATAAAAGCATAGCATAAAACGTATACAATTTTATTTAAGTATGAAGGAAATCATACGAGGTGTGTTCAAAAAATAACGGGAACTTTCGTTTTCTGAAAAATATTTCAATTTATTTGTCTACATTAATGTTGTCGCCTTCAAAATAGTCCCCATTAGATATTATGCACTTGTGCCAGCGCTTCTTCCAATCGTCGAAACACTTCTCAAACTCGATTTTTGGGATAGCCTTTAGCTCTTTCAGCGATGCGCTTTTAATGCGTAAAACTTTTTTTAATGCGCTTGTAAAACGGCGGCCCTTTAAGGGTCTCGTTTC
Source organism: Polymixis flavicincta (assembly GCA_949987655.1). Lineage (NCBI taxonomy): Eukaryota > Metazoa > Arthropoda > Insecta > Lepidoptera > Noctuidae > Polymixis > Polymixis flavicincta. The sequence continues at coordinate 7,747,910 of OX465188.1, read as the reverse complement.
GTCGCGATTTCCGTAAACCCATGTTTCGTCGCCTGTCATACCACATTTCAGTAATTCTGCATCGTCGCTGACTTCATTTAGTGACTCCTGAGCAACTTCCATTCGCCGTTGTTTTTGTTCAAAATTCAACAATTTTGAAACAAATTTTGCTGCCACGCGTTTCATACATACGAAAAAATATCATGGCATAAGCTAATCGATATGCCAACGTCATCAGCGAATTCTCTGATTGTGATTCGGCGATCATTCATAACCATTGCTTCCACTTTTTCCACGTTTTCATCGGTGGTTGATGTGCTGGGGCGTCCGGGGCGTTCGTCATCTTTAACGTCTTCACGACCTCGTCTCGAAAGCTCAGGAAGGTCTGTCGGCAGGGTGCGGTCCGTTTAGGCAAAGGCGAGCGAATGGCGAGATTCGCGGAGGCCGTGGCTGCTGCTTTCAAGGGTGTTGCCTTGAAGAAGATACAGACCTCTAAAGACGTCCGAGAAATTAATTGCGCACCGCTATGTTTGGCCTGGAGTCCGCAAGGACTGTCGACAATGGTCACGAATGTGTCTCAGCTGTCAATGCACAAAGGTAAATTGCCATGTGTCACCATTGGGCACATTCGAATTACCACGTGCTAGGTTTGCCTTTGTGCATAATGACCTAATAGGCCTCCTACGTCCATCACAGGGTTACCGGTACTGCCTAACGGCCGCGGATCGTTTCATTATGTGAACAGAAGTAGTACCATTTGTGGACATCACCGCTGAGACAGTCGGAAAAGCATTGCTGACCAACTGGATCTACCGTTTTGGATGTCTAACCGTTATTGTCACAGACAGAGGACGGCAATTCAATATCTATCCAAAATAGTCGGATTCAAATATAGGCAGACTACTCTCTAACTACTTCTAATATTTGTGTAGAAAAATTTAAATGAAGTTCTTTTCGTACATATTTCTTCGCAACAGGTAACATTTTGATAAGTGACGTTTGAGATGTTTTCTACAAAATCTATGTTCTTAGTACTTGTTTCGGTTAATTGTCGTTTTTTGAAGTTGATTTAATAATTTTAGGAACCCCCCCCCCCCCCCATGTATTTTATTATGTCATGATTTCCAAATATTAATAAGATTTGTAATGATTTTAAATAATATTTATCAAATTGAAAGTATCTAATTTCCCTCAAATGATATTGTACCAATGTAGTGACGTTTTAAAGAGTATCTCATTTGACAGTTATCGAAAAAGCACAGGTTTATTTTAACGAAACGAAATGGAAATATGATGTTGGGGGATTCGCCTATTTTGCCAAGTTCTGCTAGCTTCGAAGTGTGAAGGTTCTCTCAAGAAATCTAAATTGTCATTATGTTGAATACCTAGTTCAAGAGTTTCATATGTATTGGGTTTGTATGTGACCGACCCCGCATCACTTTCCTCCTCTTCTAGATTTTGTGGCGTTTAAAAAAAAAGAAAAAACATTGTTGTTCTCACTAATTTAGCTACCCTTTAGTCAAGCTATCAACCTCCCTCACGCTGCGCCGCCGCTTGGAGGTTTGGGGTATTTTTTTATAAAGGTATTCTTCCTCGCGCCCGGAAGGTTAAGCCAAAGCCCTCGACCCCCGTCAAAAGTCAGAGACATGACCGTCACAATCATCGGGGCTACGAGATTAACGGTGGCAAAAGGAGATAACCCCTTCTTGCCTGCCCGGTGGCAGGGTGAGTGAACACCGAGCCCGCTCTAACTCCGCCGCTGTGCGTCTCTGCGTGAGCGCAGAGGGACACGCGTTGGAGCGTCCCACCGACAGGATATCGGCATACGGGCAACGACACCCTTTAGGCACACAGCACCTAATGGGGGGACATTGCTTGCACCCCAAGGTGCACCGTCCCGGAGACTGGCCTTTCCCCCGGGAAGGTTTCCTGTCCAAGCACCCCAAGCGCTTCCAGATGGTGGGACCAGGGACGTCTTGACATACTTCCTTTACCTATAGAGGTACAAATGTCTTGTTTAGGGAACAAATAGTACATATGTAGTACAAACACATTGAAAACATGTATATTGTTATAAATATAACAAATGAGAACGAATAAATGAAAGAATGAGTGGGAGAATGTGAGAATATGGTATTTTGGATAAAATTATTTTACGTTTTTTTTTCCTGTATTCTAATAAATAAACGATGTCTGTGGATAAATAAATAAACGAATATGTACAATAATATCGTCCCAGGCACTTGCAGGACCAACGAAATTGTCTAAATGTCGGCAGACACCGAAGTACCAGAAAATGCGCACGGTATGTGCGCAATTACCAACAGTCCTCATACCCGTTAAGCATGAGCAATAATATTCTTTTATGGCAGATCTGCCCTCCAAGGTGGAATCGATCAGTAAATATCTGTAAAAAGTTTTGTTTGAGAAGATCTCGACGAGATATGACCTCTCAGGAGCATACAATCTTCAGTTTCTTCAGTCATACTGTGTCATCCTTGGATTTGGTGTCATGCACACTTCCATATTATGTACCCCTCCTCGCATAATTATGTTCGCTAACATAAGAGCGTGCCAGGCGCAAATGATACGTCGCCAAACCAAACAAAATAACGTCCTATTCGGTAAGGACAGGAATCGGAATATCAGCTACGGCGTTCATTGATACGAATTCCGCTCGCTGGCGGTTAACGTTCTTTGCTGTGACGTAGTTTCCCAGCCTGTTGGGAACATTCATTCTGTGCTCTATTAATTCTGCAATAATAACGACATAGCGGACATTTTTTAAAGGTTCTCGGAATGAATTGAGCAATGCTCCAGCTATGCGAAAGTCTGTATATAAATGTGGTAAAAATTTGTTGAACAATTGGTTTCGAAATACCTTATAATCCCTTTTGAAACATCCATTTATGACTTCTACAACCCATCGCAAAATTTAGATTTTTCTTGACTCATTTGCCTGTTCGTTATACAATTGAGTAGCGTTTTGATTTTTAAATAGCGGCATGTGACAGTCATAGCCATGTTGTTCTAGGTCGGAGAAGATTGCGTCTCTAAAGCCGCGATCTAGTACAAATGCATCGTTTTTAAAATATCGTTCATTTGTTCGCTCATTATGGTAGCGTTTTTTTTTTTTTTTTTTTTTTTTTTTTTTTTGGGTGGGAAATCATCAAATGACTTCTCCTGCTGAGTAGAGCAGGAGGGCGTGTCAGACTTTTACTGACTAAAACCCACCCGTGTTCCCTCAGTAGCCCGTATGCCAGGGGCTGTGGTGTCTCTTTCGAACAAACCCGCACCCCTGGCAGGCATCGGCCCTTGCGGACCCCATCGGTGGTTGCTGACATCTTTGACGGCGCGCGTGTGGAACACAACGCGCCGTCCCGTCTACCACTTTTCGGCCGCAGAGGATAGGGAGAGCGGCTAACGCTATACCGACACTCCTCTTCCCCTGCGGCCCCACCGCGTCCGCCATCAAACGGTGGCGGCCCCGTCCAGGCCACGGAAGGGAAGAGCGCTGCTCAGAAGCACCGGCACTCCTCCTCTACCGCAGCCCGTAGCCCTCAGCCGCGATGCCTCCCATTCGACATCGCGGCCCACCTCAGTTGCGGTGCACCTCACCCCAACCTACTTTTTGGCCGCTACGTCGTCGGCTTTGAGGCAAAAGCCCTGACGAGCGGCCCCACCTTTGGGTTCCTCTTGGCTTCACCGTGGCCGGCATCCACGGTTACTGAGCCCCCCCGCAACGACAATGCGGGAACCCACTCGGGGGGGCATTATGGTAGCGTCAGAAGTGGTTGCCGTATAAGATCCGGTTATGTCGCCAATGTAGCCACCTGTACCTACCATGAGAAAAGGCTTTAACAAGTTTTTATATTTATATAAACTGTGTTTTCTTCTGAATAGCGAAATTCATACTTTTCTGGATATAGAGGGCTTTAACAAGTTTTATATTTATATAAACTGTGTTTTCTTCTGAAAAGCGAAATTCATACTTTTCTGGATATAGATGTATGTTCCGTCTACAAGTACAATAGCTATTGGCTCTGTCGTACTCCCAAATAGCGCTGTCGGTAGGATCAAATTGTGTCATGTCATCTCGGCTGATATGATCTAGTCCCAAATGACGTGGGACGAACTCTGATATTAGACAATCACGCGCTATTTTAAAATAACGCTCTACAGTTCTTTTGCTAATATTAAGGTGGCTCGCAATCCTAATATTGGGCTCGGCTGACCTTAGTTTTATTAAATATACACCTAAAACAGTTTTAGGCCAAACAGCCTAAAACAATCGTCCCTTACGAGCAATCTAAACAGACAGCTCGTAACGGACGGAGTTTCGTTTATCCAATCACGCGCTTTTGCCAAAAAAAAAAGCGCGGGCAAAGTGCTTTATGACCGACGCGGTCGAACGCTCGGTGCTTCTTTCCGTAATAAAACTTAATTTATGGCCGTTTGAAGCGGTTATTTGATAAACAAACGACTGTTCTGAAACTTAAAAAACAAAGGACTCGCCTAAAGGAGTGTCTGAGACTTTAGCTTACTGATAAAATTATAAAAAATGCAAGAAGTTAGAAGACAAGTAAATTAGGACGTTTCGTGGGTTTTTTTTTTTTTACGAAATCTAAAACAATAATGGGTCTTTTTTTTGATATAATATTAAATTATATTAGTTCATCTTGCCGCATTATATTTAATATGAACATATTTTCTTAAAACAATAGCCTAAAATAGCTGTCGAATGAGCGCAATATATTCCCTTACACAGCATTCCGCTGCAAAATAATACAGTACGTTCATGCCTATTTTATGGAGAATATTGAACCCGTAGGATAAAAATATATGTTTTTAACTAAAGATATGTCTTAACTATGGATTTAGTTAAATAAAATAGGTCGCTTTCTATGAAAGTATTGTTCTAATACACAAAAACCAGAAACTCTCAATTTTAAAACACAACAGGGTCATCTTTGTTAATAGATGTTCGGAAAACTGAGTATTCTTTTTGTTAGCTTTTGGTTTTAATGTAACTAAATATTGTTGATTAGGTGCATATATTTTGTAAATGTTTTTATTTCATTAGTTAAGAATCTCTGCAACTGACTTCCGGTGCTAAAAATATCGTCTCTGGTTAATGAACGGAAGTCGGTTGCAAACTTGATTGAAATAATATTTTGTATTTTATTTCCGGAAGTGTTGAATAGCACGCCACCTATTTGCCATTTTTAGATGTTGAAAGCTTTAAAACGACATGTCAGTGAATTTTAGAGTAGTTCGGTGTAAATGAAAGATCTAAAACGTTACGCTGCTCGTTTTCTTGTCCCATTCCGGTCTGGTTTCTTATATTTTTGATAAAAAATAAAATGGATAGATATAACAAATGCCGTAATTAACAACCACATGCTAAATCATGACAGTGTAAAGTTAAATTTTCGTAAAAAAAATATGTTTAGATGAGCTAAATCGTGCGTCACGATCGCGAATCATAACGAGGAAAGCAATATGGCTGCCGTCGTCGCCACACTTTCGGCGTGAAACTTACGTAAAATGATTTCTGAGTTTGTGAATTTAGGTAGTGGGAGTTTTGGAATCATAGGGGGTAGTTTAAAATAAAATTGTATTGTGCTTTGGAAAAAATATGTAATATTTTTAAATAGGTAAAATATTTCTATATTTCATTTTTTATACTTATTTAGTATATTTTTAAATATTTTTACAAAAATCATTAAAAAAAAACATTTAAAAATATAAAAAATAGTGGCCCATCGACATCAGGAGCAGGGTCCAAGATGCCGGTGGTCAGGGCTCTAGAGAAAGGAACCTCCTGACTATGCGTGCCGTGTCTAGGAGTACTGCTTTCTGAATCAAGCCCTTGATCCAGCCGTGCAATGAGAGCCTCCTGAGATGTTGGTCGAGGCTCTTCGCTACTAGGCCATTTACTGTAATGATTATCGGTACAATGATTGCTGAGTCCACGTCCCACATGTCGACAACCTCGCGAGCTAAGTCAAGATATTTGATTTTCTTATCTTGCTCAGCTTTCACGAGATTCTCGTCATGGGGGACAGCAATATCAACAATCATTGTCGACGCTCTCGTCGATCTATCACCACAATATCAGGCTTATTGGCTACAATAGTCCTGTCAGTGATGATAGATCGATCCCAATACAATGTGGCGTGACCATTCTCGAGAACTGGGTCGGGCACATACCTGTAGTATGGTACTTCAGACTCCACAAGGTTGTACTGCAAAGCAAGTTGTTGGTGGATAATCCTAGCTACTAGATTGTGTCTGTGCAAATACTCGCCGTTAGCAAGACGAGAACAACCGGAAACGATATGTCGGATTGATTCACCGGGACGGTGGCATGCCCGACAGATGTCAACCGTACCATCCTTGACAATGTATTTCCGGTAATTGTTCGTCATGATAACTTCATCCATAATCGCACAGACAAAACCTTCGGTTTCTCCGAAGAGGTCGCCGAAACGTAGCCAGGATACAGACGCCAAAAAGTCTACATCAGGCCCATGAAGAGCCCGTAAAAAGCGTCCGTGAAGTTCTTTGCTTTGCCATACTTCCTTACGATCATTAGTATCCAGTACTGCAGGTTTGTGCCAGTTCTCTTTCGCCAAGGAGAGCGGGGTGAGGCCCTTGTCCACTGCGACCATATCTCGATGCATCCCCACGTCAGTGTGAAGGAAATATTCCCTGAGACTGCAAATCTCGCGGTTGTGGAGGGTCTTAGCATTTAAAAAGCCTCGACCCCCACACTTCCGCGGGATGTACAGTCTCATCACTGATGACCGTGGGTGATGCATCCGATATGCCGTCAGCAATGTACGGACCTTCCTGTCCAGGGCGTCTAGTTCCGTTTGAGTCCATTTGAGTATGCCGAAAGAATACATCAATACCGGCATGACCCAACCGTTGAAGGCACGCACCTTGTTTCCGCCTGATAAAAGACTATTTGCCACTTTATTCAGGCGGCCAAAGAAGCGCTCCCTCAACGATTGTTTCATGTTGTCAGCATTGATACCTAATGCTTCCGACATACCCAAATACTTGTAGGTTTCGGTTGAGGAGAGGGATCTAAGGTGTATAGAATCCGTAAGTTGGGTTCCCACGGATTCTATAATCCGTCCTCGCTTTACATGCATGACTGCACATTTGTCCACACCAAATTCCATCCTGATGGCGCTACTGAAGGTTTCTGTTACCTTCAGTAGCTCCATCAGTTGCAAATTGTTAGGGGCAAAGAGTTTTAGGTCATCCATGTAAAGGAGGTGTGATATCACCTGACCACCTCTTCTCAACCGATAGCCCAGACTTGAATCCTCTAGCAGTGTGCTTAGAGGATTCAAGGCTAAGCAAAACCAAAGCGGACTCAAACTATCGCCCTGAAATATTCCACGCTCAATCCTTATCGGTTCATCGGTCCCCCGGATCTGTCGACATCCTGGATACAGAAGGACTGTCCTCCACTGCCTCATACATGACATCAAGAAGGTGCGTAGAGTCGCGTCTATTTTGTACAACTCCAGCACCCTCATGAGCCATGTATGTGGCACCGAGTCATAGGCCTTCTTATAATCTATCCAACATGTCGACAGATCCTTCCGGGATCTACGAACCTGTTGGCTTATGGCCATGTCTATAAGGAGCAGCTCCTTAGTACCGCGGGACCCATTCTTACATCCATTCTGAGACACCGACATAATTGCGTTGCTTTGGACGTGGTGTGAAATTTTTGCTCTAAGAATGGATGTAAGAACTTTGTAGACCGTCGGTAAACATGTTATAGGTCTATAATTTTTAGGTTCCGCAGTACTACCCGATTTATGGAGCAGGTGGGTAATACCTGTCGTAAAGAACTGTGGTAGCTACCCAGTCTCTAAAGATGACGAATTGTGAAGCTAAGCAAGCGTGTGACCTTTGTAGCCATTTAATCCAGAAATTGTGCAGTCCGTCCGGTCCTGGAGATTTCCAGTTAGGCAACGGACGGACTGCACCAGCTACATCTTGGGGGCAGATGGTAATAGCCCCCATGTCTGGTATTGAATCACACGCCCGTTCAACAACACGCATCCAATCACCTTCAGTGTGACTGACGGGAGCCGACCAAATGCTCCGCCAAAACGCACTCATGTCATCACTATCTGGTAGACACGCGTCAGTCACACCTTGAGTGGGAATGGGTCGCTCCCAAGCTCTGTATACCCACCTTTGATCGTTCTGGAACATGCGATTCTGAGTGTACCGGTCCACTCTTCGCCTATACCGACGGATACGGTTTGCCCATGCATAAACTTTCTGCTTCAGGAAGTCGATGCGCTCTGTGACACGGGATGCATATTCACGAGGACTAATACTAGTTCCCGTGAACGCCCGCCTCACAAAGCGCATCACCCTTGGGCGTGTGTTGCCCTCCCTGAAGCAGATGAGCTTCCCGATGAGTACCCTGGCCTCATTAATACGACGCTCAATCCTGCATTGCCAGGCTGGTGCGGCGGCTTTCGGTTGTGTAGCTCGATCAGTATTTGGAAATTTGGCATGAGCTATACGACATGCCGCAACAGCCGTGCAATACAAGATTGAGTGTGTATCGCAAAGGTCTGCGCTGCTTTCAATAAAATTTGGTAACAGCGCATCCAGGGCACACACCAGTGCTCTGTTTTTTTTATTCATGGGTAAACGTGGTAGCCGTGGTCTAAGGTTAGGTGATGTGAACCGGTACTCACGGATGGCATCCTCCAGAATGCTCCTTATGTCCACATTGCGTTGGTTTTCTGCAGATATAGCACTGGTTTCGTCCTCCTCATCCTGCTGGTTTGCCTGCAATGGAACGTCTGCAGGCACATGCACGACATTCTGGGGTGGAGGAGGGTTACTAGCAGAACTATTCTGCATTTCCGAGCGCAGTCGATCAAGTGTAGCGTCATCCAATCTATGATTGTGCTGAATGACGCGCACCTGATCCGATAATCGTTGGGCCGAGACGTTGACGGCTGGTTCAAGCACCTGAAACAGAGAGAGCATCCGAACTCGGTACGCTGTAAGGTTAATTCCTCCCTCTGTAGCCCCGTAATATGCGCGCATCACATTTTCGTTCATGGACCGCGTCCATCGCATGCGCGACACATTTCCACCGGCAGCGGGGACCCTGTTCGATGCCTGTTGGCTTCGAGGCCCCAAGCCCTCTGGTGGCCGTCCTCTTCCTCGCCGCCGTTGTGGTGTCGGTGACGACGGTGGGGAGAAAAACTCGTCGCTCGAGCTCGACGCAACTGCAGCGACCGGTGACACAGCGCTCACGGTTGAGGCGCGTACCGGCGGCTGCGAGGCGGAGCTGAGCGACGAGTCCGGAGATGGTGGGTGTGCTAGGCGTGCAGCTGATCTTGTCAACATAGCTTGTGTTTCATAATTTGCAGTTTTTCATTTCCTAGAGGTTTTATCGGAGGTGACATGACACATGTCACCTCCGATTCCGCAATTTTAAAGAACTGTTTTTTACATTTTGGTGGATTTTCTGGTCTTATGATTATATTTCCAATCGTCTTCTGATTCTGTTTGTTTTAATATGGAAAGCGCTTCAAATATGGGCTGAAATTATTATTAATGTTATAATTTTAAAATATGAAAAACAAAACGTCTTGTTGACTCTGTGTTGCCAGCGTTGTTATTTTAATTAAATTACATTAATTAAATTAAATTAAATATAATTTATTTCAGGTAATTATTACACCAATACCATACAAACACACACTCTTAAATACAATAGGCAACAAAATAATTACATAGAAAATTGAAATACAAAATACAATAAATACAACAACAAAAAATATCTATTAAAAATCTTAAGCCTCTCTTGCAAGATGGACAGCACAGTACACAGCTTTTACAATTATTATGATGGGTATGTTTATTCTAATTTTAAAAGATAACATAAAATTCATTAATGTAAAATTATTTCGTAAAGTCGTCGTTGATTTAACTCCTGGTAGGGTTACTTTAGCCACAGGAAATTAATTTTCAAGTTCTCATTTTGCAACATGATGTATATCTAAGTACGTAATAATAGGTACACATTGTAAGGTCAAGAACTTGTGCAAAACGTACGATTCTATTCCCTGCGTGCATATTATGCTTGAAAGACAGAGAAAGTTGTCATTCGTATTACTTACGCAAATTATGCATTAGTGGTGCATAGAATTGTGTGTGCCATCGCAAATGTCCATTGACAGTTTTTTTTACAAAATAATGGATGGAGCACAAACTATTGGAAAGACAAATAGACTTTTAACTTAAAATAATAAAAAATTTAACGTTTCTTTGAAAAAGAAATAAGACAATGATGTCAGCATCACATTGTGACAACATCTGCGTACAAAAATGAATTTTAAAGCCGATATCCTTAACATACCCATCAGGTCAGTCTTTCCGTAGATACAGCGTGTTTACTTTTTATGCAGCTGATTCTGAAATTTATTTTATCGTATTTTAAAATGTTTAGATGGACCACTGTGCTGGTTTTAATTTAATGTCTTACATCCAGGTCCACATTATATAAAAACTACATCAGACAGGCACTCGGGTACATCATATGCTGCGTTAGGTTCCGACATTCACGCAGGCGAAATCAAATTAAAAGTCATTCAAACTAGGCTGACAAATCAGCACTTTTTGAACGTCAAAATTACATAAGATAGTCCCCCAAAACGCTCGGCCTTCACCAGTTCCTAGTGCTTTAGCTGGGGAGGAGAAGTGGCGCAATAAACTGTCCAGAAAGCGAAGAAGTGGGCAAAACAATCCCTATCATGGGATGGTCGATGTGGCTGAATCTCTACGAACAGTGTGGAATTCCTCAAAACATGTAAGCAGAGCGTCACATCACACTGCTTGCAAATATATTTCGAGCGACTCTTTTTGCACCAAACACAACGTGCGTTTTTACTGGTGCCATTTCCGACGAAATGGTTCCCTGATAAAATAGGACGCCTTACCATTCCCGGTCCAGATGACAGACATTTCGTGGTGACGACCTGAATCGGAAACGCTGTAGGCCTTCCAAATCGTTGAACCAATTCTTCGGCTAGCCGTTGTCTAAACGCACGTTGGTTAACGGTCTTGTGAAAAGACTTATAAATAATATATGAATTTAAAATGGTTACATTTAAACGGCGCCTAAACACTTTTTTATACCACACCTGATTTCTAGCACTTTCAATGGGGTGTGCGGAGAGAAGTTGGTCTTTTTTATCCACACCCGCCATAGAAAGGTTGTAGTCTAAAACCACTTGTGGTTTATACTTGTACCGCCCGTACTTTTCTTTACCTGCTACTTCGCCTTTGTGAAACGTCGAAAGCATGGCGACCACGCTGGTGTCACTTCACAACATCACGGATAAATCCCGGCAATAACTGTGTATGATTTCGCCAACCCGCAACTCGTTCTTACCCACACTTTTGATAGATTCAGGGACAAACTCCCTATTAACTCTGAGAGTCCCATAGCAATCGGTACCATGGGACTTCAGGTATCTCGCCAGAAGGGGCGAGTCATAAAAATTATCCATGATCAAAGTGTGGCCTCGACCGAGGAGTGTGTTGGCGAGATCGTACACAATTCGGTCAGTCGCGTTGGACGGTGGACGTGGCCTTGAAGTATTAGGGACTTCGTCCGTTTGTCTGTCGCCTGTCAGTCTGTCGTCTGTCTGTCATCTGTCTGTCCTTTACCAGTGTAGATGAAAATCTTCCACAAGTACCCGGTCGACGCTTCGCACAGGTCATAGCTTTTCCAGATGTTTGATTTTTATCTGAACAATAACGAAATGGAACTTCCAAGGGGTTCACCTGGACATGACAAACTTTATAAATTGAGGCTTATGGTCACTGCTTTGATCGACGTATTTATGACCAAAATGAATGACTCTAGCCGACCATCCGTTGACGAGTGTATGGTTAAATTTAAGGGAAGACGTAGTTTGAAGCAGTACATGCCTCAAAAAGCCATAAAATGGGGCTTCAAAATATGGGCCAGGTGTTACGATACAACAGGCTATATGCACAAATTTCAAATTTATACATGTAGCCTGAGCCTCAAATTAATTTCGATAAAGTGAATAGTACGTTTCGACAGAGTGATATAAGAACACGCGACTCAAAATATTGCGAAAAATATCAATTATGGTAAGAATCGATTTGACCACAGTAAAGCTCAAGTCTCTAGGTTTGCTGTTAATTATTGTTTTAATTGAAGATGATGACAGGAATCAGACAAAATTAGATCCTAAATTCATAGGTCCATTCAAAATGATCGATGTATTAGACGGTGTTAGATACCCACTAATCTAATCTAAGCGAACCTACAAAAATCCTCATGAGCGTGTGAGGAGGATCCACCGATCATCAAGTTCCTCCAGAATTAGTTGTTATAATTGAAGACAGTGGTTCTAAAACTACTTCTGAAAAGAATGTCTTGACACTCTAACTCGAAACTTAAGACCGCACCTCATGAGTAACATGTGGCGATGGGTCTACAAGGAATCGTTGGTGCGATTTCTGTCTGTGTTGGTGCACAGAGCCCCTCATGTGTTGTAGCACATATCGCGCTGGATTGATTTCTTTGGAGAATCCTTGGTTCGATTCTAGTGTGTGTTGGTGCACAGACCGCCGGACAGTACCTCACGTGGAGTGAGCACATATGGCACGGTCTCGACAGTAACTCATGTGCTGTAAGCACATGTGATGATGGGTCTCGACCGCATCTCATGTGTAGTATATTTGTGGAAATGATGCTACACAGAATCGGTAGTGCGATTCGGCTCTGTGTTGGTGCACAGATCAAAGACGTGTTGTTGTAGATCTGTAATGAATCATTGGTGCAATTGTAGCCATTGTAGGTGCAGAGATAATAGTGAAAATTTCATGAGTTCGTTAGTGAAAATTGGGAAATTCGTTAAAATTATTAAAATTTTATTTGGTTTAACTTATTGATCGGACCTTTCTAATGATTGATGCTGTGTGGGGTGCAACGGTTATGAATGAAATCTTGACAACCAGTCATTGTTAATTATGAGAGTTGCTTATTGTACCCAGGCGTAGAGGAATTAAAGTACCCATGAGATACAGTTACCTTAGTTATTAGGCATGGGCAGGATAGCCAAGCTACCTTAGTTGCTTTTTGTATTTTTTTTTCTGTTTTGGCAGGAGGGGGTAAATCCTCATGGACGCCCAGACTGCGTCAGTGGTGACGCAGTCTGGGCAGGGCCGGACTCTTGCCGGTTAAAACCCACTCCTTCCTTTCCAGTTACCTCTGACCAGCTCCCTAATTGCGTAACTCACGATTCATCATAATCTGTATCGTTTTGAAACGGATTGTTAAACCATTGCTTCATATGTTCGAAAAATGTGTCTGTTCGACAACATAAATAACGCAATGAATATTGTTTAACTGTGAAGACGAAACCAATTATGATCAATCGTAAGTTACTCAATTAGGGTGATGATCAGAGCCATTTTTGATCTGGGTTTTATATTCTCATTCTTTTTTTTTAACGTAACTGTGTCATGGTCACGTACTCGACAAACAGCAAATTTACTTTATTTAATATACTTAATAATACTATTTTAATTTATACAAGTTAATTATCACATATTAATTTCCTTATCTAGTTTTAAATTTACTTTATTTTACCATACTTAATACTACTATTTTAGGGCCATATTCATAAACGATGATTAAAGTTAAATGATGTTTAAACGTCAAAAATGCGTGGTTAAACAGACGCTAATCATTACTTAACTTTAAGCAAAGTTTATGAATAAGGGGGTTTTTTAGGGTTCCGTACCTCTAAAGGAAAAAACGGAACCCTTATAAGATCACTTTGTTGTCCGTCCGTCTGTCAAGACCGTTTTTCTCAGGAACGCGTGGAGATATCAAACTGAAATTTCTATATGATACTTAGTTCTACTGTCCCTGGAAGCTGTAGAAAAATCAACCTTCTAAGTCAACGCAATCAAAAGATACAGCCATTTAGGCCGCAAAATTCCGCAAATTTTCGAAACTCGCACGGGAATCAAAACCTACAGGGTACTTCCCGTGAACTTAGAATCTTGAAATTTTGTACGAAGTCACGTCTTATAGTACAGATATAGGAAAAATTACGAAAACCGAAAATTTTTAGTTTCGTCATATAAAAAAAAATATTTTTGACAATTTTGAACTTTTACTTATATACCCACAGGTTTGTACGGAACCCTCGGTGCGCGAGTCCAACTCGCACTTGACCGGTTTTTTTTTTTTTTTTTTTGGGTGGGAAATCATCAAATGACTTCTCCTGCTGAGTAGAGCAGGAGGGCGTGTCAGACTTTTACTGACTAAAACCCACCCGTGTTCCCTCAGTAGCCCGTATGCCAGGGGCCGTGGTATCTCTTTCGAACAAACCCGCACCCCTGGCAGGCATCGGCCCTTGCGGACCCCACCAGTGGTTGCTGACATCTTTGACGGCGCGCGTGAGGAACACAACGCGCCGTCCCGTCTACCACTTTTCGGCCGCAGAGGATAGGGAGAGCGGCTGACGCTATACCGACACTCCTCTTCCCCTGCGGCCCCACCGCGTCCGCCATCAAACGGTGGCGGCCCTGTCCAGCCCACGGAACGGAAGAGCGCTGCTCAGAAGCACCAGCACTCCTCCTCTACCGCAGCCTGTAACCCTCAGCCGCGATGCCTCCCATTCGACATCGCGGCCCACCTCAGTTGCGGTGCACCTCACCGCAACCTACTTTTTGGCCGCTACGTCAATAGCTTGAAGGCAAAAGCCCTGACGAGCGGCCCCACCGTTGGGTTCCTCTTGGCTTCACCGTGGATGGGAGACCACGGTTACTAAGCCCCCCCGCAACGACAATGCGGGAACCCACTCGGGGGGGATGAATAAGGGGGTTAATCTATACAGGTGTCTTATTATATAATCATTTCCTTATATATTTTTTCTTTTGTTTTTTTTTTTCGGAATATTGTTTTTTTTTTTCTTATTGTATCCTAATACAATAAGAAGAGAGGAGAGAAGGTACTTCAACTGTAATAATATACTATTATATATGTAAGTATCCTAGTTTACTTATGCTAACTTATTTCTATTTTTTACTATTAAGGCTACTTATACACAGTACTCCAAAAATCCATCTCTCTTTTTGCTACTTATTAAATCAGGAAATATCTCTACAGTTAAATTCTTTTCGAGTTCTTGCTCCGTCTCGTACCGTGCTTTCTCTGTGATCGGGCACTCCAGCAGGACATGCAGCACCGTCTCGTCCTGCTCACAGGCGCACGATGCGTTCTCCTTACTCTTGAAACGTTTCAGGTATGCAGAGAACCCACCGTGCTCCGTGAGAATTTGCGTTGTCAAGCTTGTGGGTTTGAATTTGCGTACCACTTTATGCACCGCAACTTCGTCAGGGAAGAACATTTTTGTGCCGGAGGCTGTTTCCCCGGACTTAAATCCCTGTTCCACCCGTCAAGCGACGAATGAGCGAATGAAACAGGACACAGGTCATCTTCTTCAACCCCAGAGCGGCTTCTTTTGTGAGTTGGTCGGCTCGCTCGTTTCCCTCCAATCCTGCGTGAGCCTTAATCCAGAACAAGGACACTCTCTTGTTCTGTAGCTCACAGCGGCGAAGGGTGTCTCTCGTTTTCACTGTCAGGGGATGGGGGAACCCGCACTGACCACCGACTGGAGAGCCGTCATGGAGACGCTGAAGATGCCGAACGTATCTTCCATTCGTTTGAGCGCTTCGCCAGCTGCTCTTTGTAAGGCCAATAGCTCCGCCTGATAGACGGTGCAGAAAGACGGCAAGGCAAGTTTGAGGGCATTTACTTCAGTGGTGCTATTCCATAGAGACAGCGCCGCCCCGACTTTGCCCTCAATCTTGCTGCCGTCAGTGAAAATACGCACAGCGAAGTCGCTGTGATTCTGGTACTGTTTCTCGTCTATCAGGTTCCCGAACTGCAGTGTGGTTTGCTCCGCGGGGTGCGAGGATTCCAATGCTGGAGCCATCTGCTCAATCTTCTTATCTCCTAGTACTGACTGGGACACTCCCCTCTTAGCCTCATACAGGGCTGCTACCTCGCGAATTCGCAGATCGATTGGGAGTATCCCGGCCAGCACCAGTGCCGAGTTTAGGGATACTGTGCGGTAGGCTTTACACAGCTTTTGCGCAAACCCTCTTTGGACCACGTTTAGCTGCTTTATGACCCCTAGCTTGTTTGCGGCTGGCGCCCACACACTCGCGGCGTACAAAAGCGTCGGCTCAACCACTGCGGCGTAAATGATCCGGATAACTTCCAGGCGATGCTATGATATGCTTGTTGATGGTGAGCTTGCTGTCCAAGGTCACGCCCAGGATTTTTATATCTTGGGACATACCGATGTCGATTCCTCCCATGCTCAAGCGTGGTGTATCGTACTTCAGCCTCCGCGTTAGCACCATCGCACAGGTTTTGTGCGGCGCGAATTCGAGCTTATTTCTGACACCCCACGCTCGAACACGTCGTCGCCGAACGCCTGACAGTAGCGGCCTCTATCTTCTACCTGCTTCAATAATGGATCCAGCAGCAGATTCCAGAAGATAGGACCACCTCTGGAACCCTGGACGCAACCTTTGTTTGTCTGTTTCCTGCTTTCTTCCCCGGCGTATCTCACGCTGACCTACTGACTAGTCGTCTCAAGTTTACAGGACACTTTTCCTCAGCCAACCGTACCTTGATAGTAGGCCACTCCGCACTGTCGAATGCTCCCTCTATATCCAGTGACATAAGCGTTACAATCTTTTTCTGTGCCAGCTTTGTGCGGATGGAATGCACAAGAGTATAGAGTGAGTTTTCGGTGGTCTTTTGGGGCATAAAGCCGTATTGGCGAGTACTAATCCTTGGAAGCAGATAAAACTGGAGACGAGCAACCAGCATCCTCTCGTACACCTTTCCTAGTACAGGCAAAAGCCCAATCGGCCGTAGGATTTCGGTACGGTGTACGAGTCTTTGCCTGGCTTCCTGAGCACAACCACCGTTGCTTCCTTCCAGGACTTTGGAAAGTATTGGTGTGCCAGGCATTTATTTATAGCGACAGGAAGAATTCAGGGTTGCAGGAAATGGCCTCCGAGCCTTTTTCGGATTGAACGACCCAATGGACCTATCTAGCTCATTCTGGGTAAACGGTGGGTCATGTTGATCATCATGGCACCACTAGTTAACCCTTTCTGCCAGTTAGCCGGGTTTGGCGATGGTCCAAAGTGTCGTATTCCTCATGGTCCTCGGGGTAGAAAATGTCGGCCAACAGCTTCACCGAACCCTTCGCATCCAGCGCCTCATCTAACGAACACAGCGACGGATCCACCTCTCTTTTCGAGACCCCTCCCATGACTCTGTGGATCCCATCCCAGACGGGGCTCCCTGTCCCGCTTTCCGCAAAACTGCGTCCAGCTCTCCTCGGTTACAGGCCCTCCTTACAGCCTCCTCATACCTTTCTTTTTCTTCCAGGTACAGCTTGACCACCATATCTCTCCGGACCGGCGCTGCGTTCCTGACTCTGCATTTCCTGGTGGCGACCAGCATTTTCATGCCCGCGAACTCCTCGGACCACCACGGCAAGGTAAGTGTTTCGTGTTTCTTTTCTGTTGTTAAAGTGTGTGTACATGTTTCAGTTAGGGCTTGTGTGTATGTCTTAATCGTGTGTTCTCGTTTATCTGTGGTGTTTGTTTGTGAGCTCCGTAACTGTTAGATTATTTGCTAGCATAATTTGAGACAGTTTCTCATGAAACTCTCCATTTAGCATCCTTACTGTTGTATTTTCTAGAGGTGCGCTCGATCTTTAATCCTTTACATTTTTTAAGATGAATGCCGAAAAATATGCCGTTATGATCCGATCCTGTGAGCCCCTCCACGACTCGCCAGCCGTCCAGCATGTCTGTCGAACAGGTCGTTACGTCCACGTGGCTGCTGTACCTGATACCACCCCTAATGGTGTCGAAGGTTAGGAGGTCGCCCGTGTTTAGGATCTGCAAACCCATTTCCCTAGCGTTCCACGACTTGTACTCCCCTCTCGAGTCCTCGTTGCCGCTACCCCACCAAGTACTTTTCGCGTTTGCGTCTCCTCCAACAACCAACCTGCTAGGGCCCACCACATGCTCCACTCGTTTTAGCTGCTCCAAGTATTTGCTCTATGGGCTTGTCGGGCTCGAAGTAGAACGACACCAGCGTGATCTTCCAGGCTCTGTACTGTTGCGGGTACTGTATGATATCCAGGCTTTGGTCAAAGACAGCTATTGCTGGCTTTGCAGTCCCTTCTCCTCCCTCAGAGCTCTGGAAGACCCTTACGCCCCGGTAGCCTTTCATCTTTCTCACCCCACCCACATAAGGCTCCTGGAGCAGCGCTACGGCAAATTTGCGTTTGTCAGCCTCCAACAACAGCTCGTATGTTGCCAGCTGTCTTCGTTGCAGGTTGGCCTGGACTATTTTGTACTGGTAGATCTCAGGGGCAACTTTAAAATACGCTATTGAGGCTCGAGAGAGGGCATCCCACTTTGGCCTTACCGGGCATTCAGTGCTGAATGCATTGTGCTCAGTGTTCCCCAATTTCGCCTTGGTGCAGTTTACGCACACCGCTGCTTCGCCGATTTGGCTGTTTGGGCAGTCTGCTCTAAAGTGCAGGCCGCCACAGTGGCTGCACAGATCGGCCGTCTGCTTTCAGAATCGCTTACTCTGTCCGTAGCCCAAGCAGCGGGTACACTGCACCAGTGGCGTCTGATCTTCGACGCGCACAATGTGGAGGTCGATTCTAAGTTTGTCACCTTCAACGGCCCTCCTCCAGATTATTGGGGTCACACTGGGGACAGTGTGGTTCAGATGGGGGTTGCTTGTCATCCTTCGGAACGTGATCCGCTGGTCCTCGTCTCCGAGGCCTTGGAAGAGTCCCGGTTCTGACTTCTGAGGGCCTTCGTAACTTCTTCGTCGCTATGTATAAGCAACACGTCCCTCAAAATCAGAAGCGGGTCTCGGTTTGTCACTTCCTCGACGACGAGGCCCTGCCCGGCTGCTTCAATCCTTTGCTTTATTTTACCCCTCTCCTCCTCCATTGTAATATTTCTGTCCTTCGCTTTTCTAACCCTCTCTACCTTCCATCCAACCCTCCATATTTGGGAATCAAAAATCCAAAACAAAAAAGAAAATATCTTTTTGGGAAAGTCAGGTTCGTCCACCTATTTACTAGTAAGAGGACGGGTGGGTGGGCAGATTTTTATCGCGTTTTCGTTAACTTTTTCAGTCAGATGGTCTCAAGTAGCCTAATTAGCAATTACGCAGCTGAAAACAGCTTCAAAATGCGTCACCTGGATGCAAAGTTATTACCTTAGTTGTTAGGTGTTGGCAGGATAGCCAAGCTACCTTAGTTGGTAGGTATTGGCAGGATAGCCGAGACAGTTAACCCTCTGAATATTTATTACCCACAGGTGCTACACCCGAGGACGGGTGCTAGTCAGGGATAGCCCTGTCGTGGATTGATGGTGCCCAAGTATAACGGACAGCGCCATCTAACAATTTGATTCATCAACACTCATATACACTTAAAACACTGACCTACGGCACTGACACACAACTATTATTGCATAAACACATTACATAATTCACATAATTGGCCATTTTGTAATTTCTTACATCAATTTTATGACGCACACGCACATTAACTCTATGGATGACGCTTCGAAATGTTGCCACTACATAAAGAGTAAAAGTTTATTGAGGATGATATTCTCGTAGCATGTTTGTCTATTTCTTTTTTTTATTTTGTTTTATAATTTTTTATTTTCCTGTTTAGTTCTATCATATTTACATTTAAATATATTATTTTTTCTATAAGTTCGCTGTACCAGTTCAGTGTCCTATTAATTGTTTGAGGCACCGGGCGACGTCAATACGTCAAAGCCGGCTGTCACTGAAAACCAGCGCTGGGGCTCTGTCTTGCATAGGGTCGCAGCATAATGCTGAGCGATAGCCGTTTTGCGTGGATGTGACGCATGTTTCCCTCAACCTTTTCTTATTTTTGTATTCCTGTTCTTTTTGCGTCATGTTTACCGCAAATAAACGTTTTTTCTTCCTTTCTTTCTTTTCTTTCATTCGTAAACGACAGACGAATTATCATGTAACCGAAAACGAAAGGGAGTCCTATCGCTTGGACACAATCGTCACGGTGGAAGGAATGCAGCGAGGACTGGCGGAGAGCTCGAGTGCGGCAACAGTCTACAGTGGACAGTCGAGCTCGGACAGTCTAGGCAAACGCTCAGTACCAACGCACGTGTTTGTTACCGATTCACATGTTTATTTAATTTGTTACTCGCCAGTTTGTAAGAGTTATTTTAAATTAAAATTACCTTTTCGTTCGAGTACCCACTACAGTGCCCACACGTACAATCGACAAACTTTAAGCATGCTCACTTAAGAAAATATTCCTGCGGCGGCGCAGCTAGTGACAAACCACACCCCTTCCTGGTTTCGCCCAATTAGAAACAACATGTATTTGTGTGAGTGTATTCACACAAATCCATATTGTCTGTTGAATGCATGACGTATAGAGACGCAAACCAATGTCCATTTTTTTAGTTGCAATAAAGGTGTCGTCAACAAAGCACGCATTTCGTTCCCACAAAAATCCATACAAACAATTTGCAACCTTACTACCATCAAAACATGGTCGAAATCGAGCCGGATTACAGTGCACCGTACTGAGCTTCGAGAACAAAAGACATCGCATTCCTTAGATAAGAAGCAAGCCCGGACCGTCATTAGCAGTGTTTGGGTTTTTTGTGCAATTTATTTACAATATTATTACAAAAGGAATCTACGCATCGTAACATCACGTTATTTTGAAGAATATCACGTTATTTTTGTTGTTTACAAAAAATGTCTCAGTCAGAACAATTACTAGGAGTATTAGAAGAAGTAGCGAAGACATTAAAAAAAACACTAATACGTAAACATAAGGAACGTGTGCTAAAATTATAAAACTTTTTAATTTCATTAGAATTGAACGTGCTTAAAGTCTGTCACTATGACACTATTTTTGATTCATTAATAATAACTTTACGATATGAGTGTAGATAAATACAAATTGATGATAATTTCTGTGTAATTTTTTATATTAATTTCTGGGTGAATCTTTAAAATTTCCTTTTGAAATCTTGAAAAACTCTATTAAAAACAAATAAGTTAAGTTAAATTGCTTCTTTTCCACAACTACAAATCCTTAAAATTGTTCTTAAATTTTAACACATTTTGTATGATTTCACACGAAGATTACAGACGACAGTTTCACTTTAAACAAAAATGTTTTACTAAAATGTTTTAATATACAGAAACGGTTTAAATATCAACCATAAGAAATTACTCTTATATATCATTTAATAATAATCCTGAACAGCTTATTATTTAATGAACACGTATATTTCACTAATAGCTAATATTTCTTTTTTTCAATCCTTTCACTCTCACTGCGGTCACAGTGACAGTTTTATTTTTTCAGAAGCCCACAGGCCTGGCTTTTTGAAAATGTTTCTGTTATATTTCAGAAATTAAGGAGTATTTCTTATTGAAAATTATAGTTTAGTTTAATTATTTGATAAGCTTCCGAATTTTAAAGTGGCCTATGAACTGAGTTATTGTTATATTTGTCAAAATATACTGGTCGTACGCAATACGGGCAACGCGCTTGTCACGTTGATTATAGCATGGTTTGTCAACCTTTTATTAAAAGACGGCCCACTCATAAACTCCAATCTTAACGTGCTGCCTCTTGCAAGCCGTTTGTGAACCACCCAACGGTAAGCATCCTGCACGGTGTGCCCCGGACATTGGAAAGATACCTTGTTTGTGTTATCTTGTTATATTTATGATCAGTGGCGGCTGGTAGGTCATGGAACTGGTGGTGCACTTTACTAGCTCACTAAGTATTAGGGGTAATAAGTAAATAAATAGAGTTTATTTATTTCAGATAGGTAAGTAATTTAAATCTAAACGAATAGAAAATAAACAATAGTATTCAATTCCACTTAAACTAAACTTCGCAGTGACATTAATGAGTCGGTCATTCATTATGGCCGGCATGCAAACTTCGCCAAACCTCGGGCGCTCTCGCTAATCGACGTTCGGTAATATTCGACAAACTTCGGTTCCCCCGTGCGGCGCACGAGAATCGACAAATTACTCCATAACGCTCCATACAGTTATGTCAACTATCTTCTGCCTCACGTGCTAGGCGTTTTAGCTCGGATCTCATAGAAGTGTATAAGCATTCACCGTGTGCTTCGGCATAGCGCACGAGAGATCTTCTGTACCGGGAAAATGAGTCTTAATAGTTTAGCAAAGAGCTTATATTGTTTCGTCAGTTTTGTTAGTATTACATAGACCACGACCAATGGCCATAATGCGATTATTAAACATTTTGTGATTCTTTCTACACCTATTAAAATCTGGTAGTTCAGCGCAAGAGTGCATTAAAGGGACAGCCGCCTGTTTATGATAAAAAATAAAAAAATCAAAGGTGTGATAAATAAATGGATAAAACGAATATTAGAACTTTTAAAAGTATTCAAAATATACATACCTATAAGGAACACCTGCAAAACATTCGAGATAGGTAACATGGTAATAAAATAATAGGCATACCTTAAAAATTCTTTGTAATATTTTGCGAACGTATTTTTCGGCCCTTCAATAGAAGGGCCATAAAGTATGTTTTTAAGCCATTCTATTGTTAAACCGGATTTTCAGAAGTTCCCACTAAATAACAATGGTATAGATAATGAACGTATTATTATTGCAGTTGAAAGAGTTCCGACAACAGTAAACAAAAAGCTCTGATAACATTGTATGTTATATGGTATATTTGTGTTATTCCAATCATAATATAGAGCAATAAAATAAAAAGAAAATAACAAATGTTGCAAATTTCCAACAAAATATCTAACTTGCTTCGTTTTTGTATATTTTTGAGTATATAACACATTATAATGAAGATTTTTACTTTTCAATAGAACTGCGCAAGTAACAAGTCCCTCTTACGCCCGCGCCGCGCCGATAATACAGTTTTTTTTTTTTGAAATGGCATTTCTAATTTGACCTTGAAAGGCCGTAACTTCGTAACCGGAATTTACAGAAATTACAATAATTATTAACATTTTATACCTTTATGCAGTGCCAGTCAACGTGCCTAGCGCGTCCGCTGCGTTTTGTAAGGCGGCGTTATCGCATAACCATTGGACATCGTGAAAATTGGGGAGGCAGTGAAAGTGTTCATTTATAACAAAACATTTATAGACCTGACGGAACATTATTATGTCGGAGAGAGGAAAATATTAAAGTTGATAGAATAGATATAAATTGTTGTTTGACATTTTTATTCCAAATTATTGATAAATAATATATCTATACTAATAATAAAGAGGAAAGATTTGATTGTTTGTTTGTTTGCATTGAATAGGCTCCGAAACTACTGAACCGATTTGAAAATTTCTTTCACTGTTGGGAAGCTACACTATCACTGGGTGACATAGGCTATATTTTATCCCCATATTCTCACGGGAACGGGAACTACGCTGTTGAAACCGCGGAGCGCTGCTAGTAAGTAGCTGAATAAATAGAAAAACTAACAAAAGAAAACATAAAGTTAATCGATAAGATTCTGTTTACAATTACTGTTTGATCTGTTGTGATGTCTAATTGCCAGTGCTAAAAAAAAATTGACACCGTCTC
This sequence comes from Polymixis flavicincta, assembly GCA_949987655.1. Classification (NCBI taxonomy): domain Eukaryota; kingdom Metazoa; phylum Arthropoda; class Insecta; order Lepidoptera; family Noctuidae; genus Polymixis; species Polymixis flavicincta. The sequence goes on along the minus strand of OX465188.1, from coordinate 7,724,137 downwards.
TCTGGTCTCGTGTCAAGCAAGGCATGAATTAGTTTTATTCTCCTCTGCTAATAAAAAAACAAACCTATAAAAATAAAACACATTAAGAACCTAACAATTATTTCATTTAACTTAAAGCAATAGCAATAATACATTTTCTAAACCAAAAAGAAGATAAATATGAGTACGAAATTACTTCTTGTCAACAATAATAATTCATAAAGAGCTCATACCGGCCGTGCCTATTCAAAAATAATCTCACAAACTAGTGAACATAGCACGCGCCTGTGTGAGTGTCACACTTCTATACATCATTACTACGAACACTACTAAAATATGTTCCGTGCATTCTATTGGTTAAAACGCATGCATTGTGCGATCGAGTCGTGAGCCTTGCTACGCGATTATCGCCTTAAAGGTGAGCGTGCGGAAGAAGCCGCGATTGTACCTAAACTATGACGGATGTCCAAGAAGACCCGATGTTTCGCATCTCGGCCACCCATGATGCGACATGATGACATGATTATCTCTAGCCAACGTGACTATGTCAATTTTTATGTGGCTAGAATGGTTGTCACATAATAATAATAAAAAAACTTTTTTCAAAAAAAATTAAACCCGACTTCCAAAAAAACACTACAAAGTGCAAATTTTTTTGGAAGTCGGTTGTTATTTTTTTGAAAAGTTTTTATTTTTCACTTTTTAGTTACCTACCCCACACCAATTCGAAATTTCATCGTCTTTGGCGTCAAAACAACGCATATTTATGCGACAGCAACATTCGCGGTTGATTTGCTCTAATTTTTTAAAGAGTTCCGTTGTCTGTCTCCGAAATGCATCATCAGATCTATATGAAATTTCAATGGGACCATTTCGGAGTAAACCCCTTTCGAACAAAAAACCGGCGAAACCGCGCACTAAGTCTTTCAGGTAATTTATTAAAAAATATTATTTTTTGCTTATGTTGCGTAGATTTTTTATTTGTGTTTTGTGAATTTAGTCTACTAACGTTCAAATAATATGATTTCATAGCTTTTGCTTACGTTATTCATAATAATTAATGAGTTTTTTACTTGTCCGCTACACCGGACCTCGTCGAAACACCTGTATTTATTGTGTCTTACAGCTTGTCCGTCACGGCGGACCTTGTCGAAATATGGCATGAAAGGTGAAAGATTTGAGTTGTCGGTACTGTCAAAACATTACATCTATTCTCAGTACCTACCAACTGGTTAGATACTACTTATCTACCTAACCTTTACATAAAACTAAATGCTAAAAACTACTTACTAAAAGGTAGTCTACCTACTTACCTGACCTACCTACTTACGTGAAAAGAACCCTACACCTATTCTCAATAGGTACTCACTGGTGTATATTATATACCTACTACTTATCTGCTTAGCCTTTACGTTACACTTACATGCTAAAAACTAAGTACCTACTTTACTTTTATTCCTAAAAAACTACTTACTTATGTAAGAACTGGTTACTCACTGTCTATGTATAATGTACACCATAAGTCTCTGTATCTGTGTGCTCTCATACTTACCCCATTACTTTTTCGTATTAACTATTTTTTTATTGGTGGTGGTGTTTTGCTTAGCACGTATTTCTTTTCTTTTGCTTCAGTCTTCCCTGCATGCAAGCTCGAAAAAAATATTGGCACTCGTTCCTGCAGAACGTGCACCGTCTGAAACAGGTGATAGCTCCTGCGGCGAAAATGAGCCTCATTCATTCTCTAATCCGCCTTCTGTCTTCAGTTCACCTGCACCGTCTATTGCATCTTCGCTAGAGCGCTTGAATATCGCAGACAGCCCTGATGAAAACCCTTCTGAAACAAGTTTTGAACTCAACAACGACTTCCCGGCTCCTTTGACTCCAATTATAGAGCGAGTTTTCCCGAACCAGTCGCAGGAACCCAATTTTGCAAACTTACCTTCTATATCGTCTCTACCCTCGTTGCCAACACCTGTGCATAGAAAAAGAAGACTCAGAGAACCATCAGTTTTTTTTTTTTTTTTTTTTTTTTTTTGTTCATAGACTTAACTTTGATTGCGATATAATGGTACTTACCGAGTGCTGGCTAGCTAATCGCTACGAAAATCTACCAGTAATACCGGGGTACACCGTATTACATACCACAATAAACCACAATCAGAATGATGGTGTCGTAGTCTTTGCTAAGGAATCATTAAAGGTCACGGCTGAGGAACATAATCTACAAGACTGTATGAGTAATTGTTTAGTCATCAAAATTGGTACTACTACAGCGATAATCGCTATGTATAGATCCCCTTCCGCTAGAAATCTAGATCCTTTTAACAGATCCTTAAACCAGCTTCTCCAAGCACTTAGCCCATTTAAGAATATCATACTAACGGGTGATTTAAATATAAATATTGGTTCTGAAAACTGCGATGCAGGGACCCAAGATTACCTTAACATCTGCTTATACCATGGTTTTCTTCCCGCTCACACATTGCCTACTCATCAAAGTGGTTCTTGCCTAGATCATATGATGATCAAAACTAGCCTATCTTATATTACGCTTGTTACTAATTCAACAATTACTGACCATCACGCAGTTCTACTAACAGTAAATTTATCGCTGCCTAAGCTAAATCGTCCTCTGACTATTAGCAAATTAAACATGAATAAACTCGAATATGATTTATGCAACATTGATTTTGGCCTAGTTTACAATACTGCTGACGCTAATTTGGCCTTATCGTATTTAATTAAACATATCAAACAAGCAATATTGCGTAACACGACAATTTCTACAGTAAATAAGAAACTTTATAATATTAAGCCATGGATTACTCCTGGATTAATCCGATGTATAAGACACAGAGACAAACTTCATCAGCGAACAAAAAGATACCCTGATAATGTAATAATTCGAACTACCTATAAAAGATACAGGAATTTTTGCAACAATCTCCTAAGGAATATAAAAAATAATTACGATAAAAATCAATTAAATAGAGCAGGTAAAAATAGCAAACAACTTTGGAAACAAATTAAAAACGTCACCAATATGTCAAAACAGCGTGAATCAAGTTCGAGTTTACTGCTTTTAAATCCTTCATCACCGCTCATATCAGCTAACAATGTAAATAACTTTTTTATAAATGTTGGGAAAACTCTTGCCGAGCAGATTCCGAAATGTAGCGACCAACCTACTTTGCAAAAATCAAGGGATAGCTGTGACCCAAAATCTTTTGCTATGTTTGACACTGATGAAGATGAAATAGCCCGAATCATTTCTGGGCTTAAAGATGATTGTGCAGCTGGATGGGATAATATAAGCAATAAGATCCTTAAACGCTTCAAGCATATTTTGATACCTCCTTTAACGCATATATTTCGAATCTGTCTTGCCGAAGGAATTTTCCCTAGTTGTCTAAAAAAGGCAGTTGTAATCCCTGTCTTTAAATCAGGAAGTAAAACCGCAGTTAATAATTATAGGCCAATATCCTTACTCCCCTCAATTTCAAAAATACTAGAGAAAATTATAAACAGTAGACTTGTTAATTATCTAGAGAAAAACAACATTTTATCGACTGCGCAATTTGGTTTTAGACCGAAACTATCGACAGCCGATGCGGTGCATAGCCTGACTGATTATATTTCAGAAAACCTCGGCAAAGGAAACCAGACCCTAGGAGTCTTTCTCGATTTAGCCAAAGCCTTCGATACGGTGTCTGTTTCTATTCTTCTGGACAAATTAGAGACCATAGGAATAAGAGGAACGCCGCTGAAACTTTTTACTGACTATTTAGACGGCCGATACCAGTACGTTAGAATAGATAATATTACGAGTGATGAGCAGAAAAATACTGGTTTTGGTGTTCCTCAAGGGAGTATTTTGGGCCCCACAATATTCCTGATTTATATTAATGACTTGTGTAATCTAAATCTTAAAGACGGTAAAATTATATCATATGCCGACGACACGGCGTTAATATTTAGTGCTAAAACCAGTAGCGAACTGTTTGAAATCGCTCAGCTAGGTTTAAATTCTGTGACTAATTGGCTTCAAAGCAATTTACTAACATTAAATGCCGACAAGACTAAATATATTCACTTCTCCATGCGCAAGCCTCAACTCAACATAACTAACCCTCATCTATATGCCCATCAATGTGGAAATCATACAGTCAGCATGTGTAATTGCCCTTTTATCATCAAAACGAGCTACATTAAATACCTGGGGGTAGTAATGGACGACACACTTTCTTTTAGAAAACATATAGAAAGCCTAACTAAAAGAGTGCGCAAACTAATATATGTTTTTAAAAAATTGCGAACGTTAGCAGATTCAAAATTAATCACACAAGTTTATTTGGCTCTATGTCAGTCAATTATTCAATACTGTATCACTTCTTGGGGTGGTGCACCTAAAACTAATTTGCTTCCTCTTGAAAGAGCTCAGAGAGCAATTTTAAAGGTAGCAAACTTCCATCCCTTCTTCTTTCCTACAGATCTGCTATATAAATCCTGCAACGTACTCACTGTTCGCCAGCTTTTTATTATGCACTTAGTATTAAAACAGCACACCATGCTTACCTATAATGCTGAAAACACTAACAAGAGACGGAATGATATAGTATGCATAACGAATGCAACCTCAAAACATGTCTTTGTAGAAAGATTTTACACTTTCTTAGGCCCATTTCTGTACAATAGATTAAATAGAAAACTAAGTATCTATAAATTAAATTACCATAAAAATCCTCACAACTGTTTTTTGAGCTTTCATGTTATATATAATGTCCGGTGTGGCGGACATCGCTTTTCTCCATAAGGGTGGGGGGTAGATTTTTTTTTTCTTTTTTTGGAAGTTCAGAAAAACCATGGAAACTTGGTTATACAATAAAATTTTAATAAGTTTACTATCACCTTCTCTGTCGAAATAAGGGTTAAAAGTTGTTCATAATGATGAGTACAATCATGTGTTTAAATGTCGGACACTAATTGCCAGTCACCCTATATACATCTCTAGAGTTGTTATATAAGTTGAAATATTTTTCTATTGGTCATTGTAACTTATACTTAAAATATAAAATGTACATAAGCTATAACTATAAGAATATCAGGTAAAATGAAACAAAAAAGAAGAGAAATAAAAAAAAAAAGTAGTAATTCAACTCAACAAGAAGTTATCACCAACGGCATCCGGTTTCTTCTTTCTTTGTATGGATCTCCTATAAAAACTACCTGTTTAGATAAGCATCGATATGCATGTTTCGTTAAAAATCCTAAAAATAAAAAAAAATATCAATTAGCTTGTCTTCCTCCAACCTCAGTTGCTGCTCATCAAAATCTTTTTCGGGTAAATTACCAAGTTCAAGTGTAGCTTGGTTATCAGCTAGACCCTACAGACTCTGGTTGGAAGGAGTCGTTACTCGTAGTCCCGGTGGGTCGACCCATTTACCCGTGGTCCCATGGCATTAATGATTGATTCAGGAATTTACATACAATGAAGTTTACTCATTCATAAGCAAATAAAATAAATCCATCCTTGGGAACAAAAACATACTCCTAACAGAACTATATTGAAAATGATGAATTCATAACCGATACTATCTTAACATTTCTAATGAGTATTCAACTGATATTTTGCCAGTACTTAATTCCATTAATATATCGGTCATGAATGCATCATTTTCAATTGCAATTTTTGTTCTGGCTCTCCCTGGATCATTGTTTTTATTTTCGATAATTTGACCAAAACGTCCAGGAGACGCATTATGTTTGTGCAATTTTTTTTTAAATTTAATTTTGCTCTGCCAAGACTCCGACACGTTATTGGTTCAGTGCCTTTCTCCGTAGACACTGACTGATTTAACAATATAATTTTTCAGCCAAAAACGCTGCAAATAATTTAAAAATTTCAGGATTTTAATATTTTTGGTGTTGCACCGTGATTTAACATATTCCCCCACCCTTCCAATAGTCGTTCCTTTGGTAATAATGGTAATACTGAACATAGTGACACAACTCTGGCTTGAGGTTTACTTTTTGTAATGCCGAATATCTTTTTGCCCATCCTCCACATAGCTTGCAGCCAGCGATAATAGCACCCTTTAATCTCAATGTCGGGAAAAACATTTTGTATGGAATTTAAGGCTGCAAGTTCAAAATCACAGTGATACTTTAATGGTTCACAGTTTGGAAACTGGTATTTTAATATATTGAAAAGGCCTGTATAAGTTTCGGTTTTCTTATCACTTAGTAAAGCGTAAATTATTGGTTTTGTTTTAGTTGTACTAGCAGTACTGCCTAATTCAGCGTGTATATTGAAAAATTCAACAAACGGAGGGGGCTACAATTGAATGTTGCGTCACCAAAAATATTTCTTTTGTTTGCTCAATTTTAGCTCTATCTTCATCCATACAGAACACCAAAATGGTTGTGTCTTGATAATAATATTCTGCCAAAACTAAATTTCGGTGTTGCAATGGAACCTGTACTTCATTAGATGTTTTGAAATTCATTTTAGTAAATCCAGCATATTCATTCCGCGCGGTATAAAGACGATGCTTGACACTATTGAATTCCGGATAGGGAGTCAACATATTGTTCCCTTTATCAATCCAGCTCTCTTTCGCCTCTTCATACAAATGTGCAATAGGTCGATCAGTTGTTTGCGCCTCCGATGTAAAACTGTCTAGAAATTCGGTTAGTTCAAAAATCAAAATCAAAATATTTTTATTTCATATAAACCTGCATGGGCACTTATGAAACGTCAGAAGCTAGGTGCACGTTCGTTTGATATCATATCCGGACATGTATGAGATCTGTTTTTTTATTACAATCTGTTCCTGTAAGAATGGGAATACACACGTTAGAGCAAACGATAAATGTTAAACTACACTACATTTACGATAGCTAGCATAAAATTTCATAAAAATATTAATACTCACTTTATTAATAGTTACAGATCCTTTGCACTGATTTTTTCTTTTCAAAGAACAGTTCCAAAGAGATGATTAATTTCTATATACCGTATGCTTGCAGTACTGGTGATTTTTGAACAGCAAAACATTACCTTTCTTTCTTTTAATTATTTTACCGTATTTTCCACGTTAGCGAATTAATTTACTCAAGTAACCGCATTTTTTTTTTCAGTGCGTACGGTGCTTGTTATGTCAAAATGACAAGAGAAAAAATACAAGTAATAATAACTATCCTACTGATTATGACAGCATGACTAATAAAGGAAAAATAAGTAATATGTGATCTCTTTTGACGTACCTTCTCAGCTGTTATTAAGTATAATAATGTATTTAATCATAAGTAGGTTCCATGGTTGTAATAAATTTTATCGATAAATTCAGAAGTCCGGAATCAATCCCTAAAGCTATGGGACCACGGGTAATTGAAATTGAAATTACACGTGGATTCGGTAATGGGTCGACCCACCGGGACCACGGGTAACGACTCGTTGGAAGTTGGTCAACAATGTATTAGAGCCAGTTCAAACTTTACTCCCACCTGTGCCGGAAAAACTGCTGAACACAATTTTTTGCAACTGCAAAAAGGGATGCAGTGCTAAATGTGGTTGCAAAAAAGTCGGACTGTTCTCTGGCATACACAAATTGTCAAGGCCGGTCGTGCTCTAATGTTGAATCACCAACAGTGGAGGATTCGTTTGATTCCAACGAAGTGTCATGCGATACATCGCTATTGACGCAATTTACTTGCATCCAAAATGAAGATGAAGAAGCAGGAGAAGAAGAAGAACAAGAATTTGAAAGTTACGAATCAGGCGAACGAACTTCACCACTTTTTTAATTAACTTTTTTTTTTCGCTTTTATCTTTTCCAATCTTTGAAAATGTCCGTTATTTTGCAATAGTTTCAAACTCAAGAGGATCACAACTGACCCGTGGAGTAGGCCTACTGGGGAAACCACTTAAAAAAAATGCGCTAAGTACACTACCTCATAGGTGGCGTTGAAACGTGTGCATATTATGACGATAACAACTTTTAAAACTTTTTGAATCGTTTCATCTCAGAAACAGTGGCTCGTAGGAAAAAAAGTATCGTTACATTTTTTTTAGTTATCTGAGATACTTTTATGATAAAAACTTACAGTTTTGCTGAAAATCGCGAAAAACTCATTTTTTTTTAACTTTGACCTCGAATATTTTTTTTTCCATACACGGGAATGATGGGGAACGTTTAAGTTATGTAGATATAATTAGATATCATCGGCGTACATATGATACCTACAATGCTGGAAAGACTTAATAATGTCAGCACTGTAAAGAATATACAGAGGGGACCTAAGATGGATCCTTGAGGCACACCGCGTAGTACTTGCCGAGGGGGGATGACATCCCTGATCCATCCTCCTTCTGAATTTCAACGAGCTGTGACCCATTTTGTAAGTAGCTAGCAAACTAATTGTTGAATAGGGTGATAGAGTGAAGAACGTTGGGGTATTCTCATTTTGCCCAGATATTGATGGAGATGCAACATTTTGATTTTGCTCTATCGTCGATAGAGGTGCAACATTATGATTTTGCTCTATTGTCGATGGAGGTGCAATATTATGATTTTGCTCTATTGTCGATGGAGGTGCAACATTATGAAACGGCTGTTGTATCGAAGATACTGTGGCTATGTTGTTTAGAGAAATGCGGGTAGAATTGCTGGTTCTGATGTCGATGTTGCCTCGTTTCCATCTAAGATTTCCGCCGCCAACTACACTACTCCCATCTTGACCCTTCGTTTTTGAACAAGGTTCATGGCCTTCATATGAGACAACATGCTTTGAAGGAAGGCAAGATCTGTATCGCGAGATTGCATTTGTTTCTCGCTATTTTGTCGTTTTCTGTTATTAAAATAATCAAAAGCAGATTGATTGACGTCTTTCAAAGTAGGCATTTTACTTTTTTTACTCGAGTCAGATCAAAACGGCGAAGGATGATTTTGAGCCTGTGGAGAGGGTGAATGGGACGGAGGCCGAAACGGCGACATTGAATCCTCCTCATCAAGGTCACTTTCGTCCATATGAGTATCTGACCTGCATTGTGGTTGTAGATTAGATTTGGCTTCTATTTAGAATTTACAAAAAATTCTTAATCTTAATTCTGTCTTTATTTTGTTCCGTTCCTCTAATTATGTCCATGAGTGTAGTTCAGCTATTAGTTCCCCAACATGGTCCTTCGAGCAAAAGTCATCAATCCAGCAAAAGAAAAGTGGATCCAATAAACAGAATTTACCTACGCCGGTCGTCACAAGAAAAAGAACGGGCGAGTCCATCGCGCTCGAGGGCAAGTCCAAAGTTTTTTTTTACGCCACGTTTGAGTCCTAATCTGCGAACGAATCGCAATTTGGTTAGAGTAAGTGGAAATACAAAAGCAAGAACAGCTTCCGGGGACGCCGAGATAGATTCCCGCGCCAAACGACGCTGAGATCGATTCGTCACCGCGCTGAGCACGACGCATCTGATTGGCTCACGGGATATCACGCAACACACACGAGCCAACCAGCAACGGGTGACTCCATCGCGCTCGAGAAGCACGCGCCGCCACGCCGGACGGATCTCGGAAGTAGTTCGAATCGCGACACGTTGCCACCGCCATATTTTTTTACTACACGTGCAGGCAGATTCAGATCAACAAAAACGCGTTGTCGGTGTAGCGTCACTGTTAATTAATTAATCATTGTGAAATATTATTGTAAAAACATAAAATGTAAAGACAAACGCACACATTTTATTATTAGTAGTTAATAAGTAAATAACAAGCGCGTGAGTCATTGACCGCTGGCGGCGACCGCGCAGCGAGCGAGCAACACACCTCCCGCTCCCTCGCGCCTCACCGCCCGCTCGCCAGTCCGTTGTATGCCGCTGGGCTAACGACACGCTTTTCTCATGCAGATCTTTGTATGCATCTCGCGCGCTTAACTGATATATGTACTCTGCCTATCTATCTTCTACTTCTCTTGTGCTTGTGAACATTGTACTGTGCTTCTCTGTTTCCTTCACCTTTCTGTTCTTCTAACTTGTGTGTACGTGACTGTGAATTTGGAACAATATATAACCACTCAGCTTGTGACCATTCCTGCCAGGTTTTATTTACCATCCCACACGTACCACCCTCATTGGTGACCCCGGAAGAACACCATGAGTCAGCCACAGGGAAGCGATGCTGAAGGTCAAAGTAAGGACAATCCGAGCTACGACGTATATCGCGTCGGTGTGCGGGGACCTCCATTTTACCCGGAAAAACCGGCGCTGTGGTTTGCGCAGCTTGAGAGCCAGTTCGTCCTCGCGAACATCACGGCCGATGCCACGAAATTCCATCACGCTATTGGAAGCCTGGACCCTATATACGCATCCGAGGTGGAAGACATAATCACGGCACCTTCAGCGCCGAACAAGTACGAGCGGCTAAAAAGTGAGTTAGTGAAGAGGTTATCGGCGTCGAGAGAGAAGAAGGTTCAGCAGCTCCTGACTCACGAGGAGCTTGGTGACCGCAAGCCCTCGCAATTCTTGCGACACCTGCGCCACCTGGCGGGACCAAGCGTACCGGACGAGTTTTTACGAACTTTATGGACCAACCGTCTGCCGAGCAGCACGCAGACTATTATTGCTTCGCAAGCTAACGTGACCTTAGAAGAGGTGGCCGAGCTAGCCGACCGTATACAGGATGTGGTAACTACAACCCCACAGGTAGCAGCGACAGCAGGTCAGATGGCAACGCTGGGGAGCTGCATGGACCAGATGAGTGGTCAAATAGCCGAACTCACACGACAGGTACAAGCCCTCACGTCGCAGGTCGATAGGTTATCGCGGTCGAGGCAAAGGTCCAGTAGAAGCGACAGCCGGGGACGTTCACCTTCAAGAAGGTCAAATTCGAACTATAGAAAATTTCCAAAGTGTTGGTACCATTATAAGTTCGGAGACAAGGCAACGAAGTGCGTGAAACCCTGCGACCAGTCGGGAAAAGCAACAGGCAGTCGATAATGGCGACCGGCGACTGTCATAGCACTGGTCGCTTATTTGTGACGGACCACAACACGAAGATACAGTTCCTCGTCGACACCGGTAGTGACGTTTGTGTTTACCCACGGACAGCAGTGAAAAAGCGCCGTAATAAAACTAGTTACGGACTGTGTGCGGCTAACGGTAGTGCGATAAATACCTACGGTTACGCGCATTTAAAACTAAATATAGGTTTGCGCTGTGACTTTGCTTGGCGATTGATTTCTTATCACATTATAATTTAATTGTAGATGTCAGAATGCAGCGTCTGATCGACGCTAATACTACGCTTGCCACCCCTGCTTTGCCTGCACGTCCTTCTGATATTGTATCTTCGGTTAAGGTAAGAATTAGTGACACTACATACCACGACATTCTCCGGGAGTTTCCAGACATAACCCGGCCGTCGGGTATACAACGTACACCTACACACAACACCTGACACCATATACGTACAACACCAGGACCACCCGTATCGTGCACACCACGCCGTTTGGCACCAGACAAATTAAATATTGCTAAGGAGGAGTTTGAATCTATGCTTTCGAACGGCACAGCCAGACCCCCGACTCACCTTGGGCTTCACCCTTGCACCTGGCACCTAAGAAGGATAATGGATGGCGCCCGTGTGGTGATTTTAGGATGCTTAACGCCCGAACAATACCCGATAGGTACCCAATTCGCCACATCCACGACTTCGCTCACAACCTCTCTGGATGTCAAGTATTTTCAACGATAGACCTGGTCAAAGCATACAACCAGAGACGCGTCAATCCCGAAGACATACCGAAGACAGCCATTACCACACCGTTTGGGTTATACGAGTTTCCTTACATGACATTTGGACTCCGCAATGCCGGGCAAACTTTTCAACGTTTTGTCGATGAAATGCTACGAGGCCTAGACTTTTGTTTCGGGTATTTGGATGAATTTTTGGTCTATTCTAAGGACCAGAAAGAACACGAGGACCACCTACGACAGCTCTTCTCCAGGTTACAAGAAAACGGGATGGTGATAAACACATCAAAATGTGTATTTGGAGTCGCACAGGTAACATTTTTAGGCTACCAAATCACATCAGGCGGCACAAAACCGTTACCAGAAAAGGTTGAAGCGATCAACAGCTTCCCAACACCGAAAACAGTGCGAGAACTCAGAAGGTTTCTAGGGATGGTCAACTTTTATAGGCGGTTCATCCCACAGGCGGCTCTACACCAGACACCGCTTAACAAGCTTCTGGAAGGCTCGCATCCTGTAAATTTCACAGCAGAAGAGGACGAGGCATTTACAACTTGCAAAACGGGTTTATGCCAGGCAGCAATGTTAGCGCATCCCGACTGCGGAGCGAAACTAGCCTTAGTGACCGACGCTTCTGATACGGCCATGGGAGCAGTACTTCAACAGTTAAAGGATGAGGAATGGCAACCCTTAGCTTTCTTTTCTCGTAAGCTAAGCACCAGCCAGAAAAAGTACTCACCCTATGACCGTGAACTGCTCGCCATATATGAAGCGATTAAGTATTTCCGACATATGGTCGAGGCCAGAGAGTTTGTTATGTATACAGATCACAAGCCCATCTGTTACGCGTTTCATTCACGTAAGGAGAATTGCTCACCAAGACAGTTCAGACACCTGGATTTTATCTCGCAGTTTACCACAGACATCAGGCACATCTCAGGAAAGGATAACGTCGTCGCCGATACTCTGTCGCGAGTAGAAGCAATCACTCAGCCAATCGACTTGAATATACTAGCCAAGTCCCAGAGTTCCGATTCAGAGCTCAAACAGCTGCTCGACGGGGAAACGTCACTGCGCCTGAAGAAGATTACACTGCCGGGAACACACACACTGTCTGAACTGTACTGCGATGAGAGTAGCAAGACACCAAGACCATATGTCACGAAAGAACTTCGTCGCCAAGTCTTCGACAATCTTCACTCCTTGAGCCACCCAGGAGCCAATGCCAGTGCCAAACTGGTAGCAGAGCGTTACGTGTGGCCAGAAGTGAAGAAAGACTGTCGAGAATGGACGAGAAACTGCTTGGCATGCCAACGTGCAAAGATAACTCACCATGTGTCTGCAACCCTTGGCAACTTCAAACTGCCGCGATCACGTTTTATGCACATACACATTGACATGATCGGGCCATTGCCAATCTCTCACGGATTTAGGTATTGTCTCACCGCTGTAGATCGCTTCACGCGATGGCCTGAGGCAATACCAATCAAAGATATCACGGCTGAAACCGTGGCTAACGCCCTTTTGTACGGTTGGATCGCACGCTTTGGCTGTCCCACAAAAATTGTAACGGATCGTAGCAGACAATTTGAGTCGACTCTCTTCAAGCACCTGTCGGAGATAGCTGGATTTGAGCACAAGAAGACAACCGCTTACCACCCTGCCTGTAACGGTATGGTTGAGCGGTTACACAGGCAGCTTAAAACAGCAATCACCTGCCACGGGAACCAAAACTGGATAGAATCGCTACCACTAGTTCTTTTAGGTATCCGAAGTGCATTTAAAGAAGATGTACAGGCAACGCCGGCTGAACTGGTATACGGTGAGACATTGCGACTGCCAGGAGATTTCGTGGAATCAAAAACGGATTATAACACGGATATGACCGACTATATATCGAGAATACGTATTGTAGCGGACTCCAAACATTTATAAATGTTAACGTCCTACTGTCAAGCGGACGCGATCAGGACGTAGGGTGCACTTTCCGGACTATTATCGCCCGTAGTGACGGTCTCTGGAGGGGGGTGATGTAGCGGACTCCAAGCATTTATAAATGTTAATGTCCTCTACAACAAACAGACACTCCTTAAAAAATTATTCATAGCGATCTAGCTAGCGCGTCACACGGCGCACGGCGACCGGTTCCTTATCGCCGCAGGCGCAGGAATGTTGAGGGGAAAGCACGCGGTCGCGGGACGGGCGTCCATGCAGCGCGCGGGCTTCGCCCCCAGCCGCTCGCCACTGGCCAGTCGAGAAACCTCTCTGACGCGAAGCGCACGTTAATTGCCCCCTCACACCATAGCTTTAATTTAATTTCGTATTGTCATAAATAATTAGCTTGCTGTTCCACTTGGCACAAACTTGACTCGTTCCCCTCCTGTATTGTTTTGTAGCCTGCTTGAGCTGAACTATAGTTGTGTATGTGGGATAATATAAAGTGAGTGTACCCAAGAAATCAGTGCCTTCTTATTTGGATTTCCCCACACACCTACGGCAACGTAAGGCTCTTACATTGGTGACCCCGAAAGGAACACGAGATGAATCAAGACCAAGCGAATCAAGATGGTGCAGCACAAACTTCAAGCGACCCCAACCGTTACTACGATGTGCATAGGGTCGGTGTGAGGGTACCCCCATTTTACCCAGAAAAACCAGCGCTCTGGTTTTACAGCTAGAGAGCCAGTTCGTGTTGGCAAACATAACCAGCGACGCTACTAAATATCATCACGCTATCGGTAGCCTTGATCCGATCTACGCGTCTGAAGTTGAGGACATTATCACCGACCCACCAACCTCAAACAAATACGAAAGGTTGAAAACTGAACTGGTGAAAAGGTTATCAGCGTCGCGAGAGAAAAAAGTTCATCAGCTTCTTACCCAAGAGGAGCTCGGTGATCGGAAGCCGTCGCAATTTCTGCGACACTTGCGACACCTTGCAGGACCGGATGTTCCAGAAGATTTCTTGCGGACCATCTGGACCAGCCGATTGCCTAGCAGTACGCAAACTATTATCGCCTCGCAGTCTAAAGCATCATTGGAAGAGGTAGCTGAACTTGCAGACCGCATACATGACGTGGTGCCCACTAACCTACAGGTAGCATCCACGTCACGGGCAATACCAGGTTGTAACGTCGATCAGATGACCAATCAGATAGCCGAGCTAACGAAACAAGTACAAGCCCTGACTACGAAAATGGACAGGTTAACACGGTCAAGACAAAGATCTCGCGGTGACAGCCGAAGACGGTCACCATCTGGTCGCTCAAATTCAAACTACAGACAGTTCCCTGTATGCTGGTATCATTTCAAGTTTGGAGACAGAGCTACTAAGTGCATGAAACCCTGTGACTACGCGGGAAACGTGAACGGCAGTCAGTGACAGCGACCGACGGCTGCCATGGCTCTGGTCGCCTATTCGTGACAGATCGAACCACAAAAACTCAATTTCTCGTCGATACCGGCAGTGACGTGTGTGTGTTCCCCAAAACCGTTATTAAAGAGCGTCGTATTAAGACAAACTATGAATTGTGCGTGGCTAAAGGCAGTGTAATAAATACGTATGGCTACATACAATTAAAATTAAATATAGGCTTATGCCGTGACTTCATGTGGAATTTTATTGTTGCAGACGTTACTAAGGCGATAATAGGGGTAGATTTTCTGTCTTATTATAATCTAACAGTAGATGTCCGAAACCAGCGCCTCATCGACGCTGAGACAACACTAGTTACCCCGGCTTTGCCTGCGCGGTCGTCCGACATCGTCTCTTCGGTAAAGGTAAGAATTGGTGACACCACATACCATGATATACTACGGGAATTCCCAGACATAACCCGACCATCTGGTATACATCACAAACCAACTCATAACACTGTACATCACATACGCACAACACCGGGACCACCAGTATCGTGTACTCCTCGCAGACTGGCTCCTGATAAGTTAAAAATCGCAAAGGAGGAGTTTGAATCAATGCTAACAATTGGCACAGCCAGACCCTCCGATTCACCATGGGCCTCACCCTTGCATCTTGCTCCAAAAAAAGATAATGGTTGGCGTCCATGTGGCGATTATAGAATGTTAAACGCCAGAACAATCCCTGACAGATACCCAATCCGGCACATTCACGACTTTTCGCATAACCTATCTGGCTGTCAGGTCTTCTATACAATAGATCTAGTCAAAGCCTATAACCAGATTGCGGTAAACCCAGAAGATATTCCAAAGACCGCCATCACCACACCATTCGGTCTATACGAATTTCCGTTTATGACGTTTGGCCTCCGCAACGCAGGGCAGACATTTCAGCGTTTTGTCGATGAAATGCTGCGAGGGCTAGACTTCTGTTACGGATACTTAGATGAAAGAAAGAAAGAAAAAACGTTTATTTACGGTAAACATGACGCAAAAAGAAACAGGTGAGTACAAATATAAGAAAAAGTTGAAGGGAAATGCGTCACATCCACGCAAAACGGCTATCGCTCAGCATTTTGCTGCGACCCTATGCAAGACAGAGCCCCAGCGCTGGTTTTCAGCGACAGCCGGCTTTGACGTAAAGACGTCACCCGGTGCATCAAACAATAATTAGGACACTGTACTAGTACAGCGAACTTATAGAAAAAATAATATAATTAAATGTAAATGTGATAGAACTAAACAGGAATACAAAAATAATCAAAACAAAATCAAATCAAAATCAAAACAAAATGTAAAATAAAAAGGAAATAGACAAACATGCTACGAGAATATCATCCTCAATAAACATTTTACCCTTTATGAAGTGGCAACATTTCCAAGCGTCATCCATAGACGAAGTTGCGTGTGCGTCACAAAATTGATGTAAGAAATTACAAAATGGCCAAATTATGTAATGTATTTATGCAATAGTTGTGTTCCAGTGCCGTAGGTCAGTGTTTATGAGTAAATGTGATAAATGAGATGGACCCAATAAAAGACAAGACAGAACCTTGGAATCTGGAGGGTGACCCGACATGCCAAACACTATCTAAAGTGCTCCAAAAACAGGAATACGCCATTGACGCGTAAGAGATCGAGAGTTTGCGGGCCGAACTGCGGCCAAGGGGCGAAGCCCTAGTCTCACTTGCCACGCCACCTGACGTGGGCGTTGCGACTTCCAACAACAAAAACAGGAAGGTAAGTAACAAAAATGGAATGGAAGTCAAGAATCATGAATACAAAATAGAACAACCTATCTTAAATAAATAATACGATTATTGGAATTTAATTTGATATTAAATTGTTATTATAAATATTAAACAATAAACATGGACAAGTAATATGATCAAAATTTATTCAATAAAATAGGTTGTCAACATAGAATGAATGTGGACAGGGGAGACGCTGCCAGCAGCCCAGGCAGACAGGGGACCGAATGCCATGCCGCAGCGCTGCTGGAGATCCAAAGCCAACTACTGCAGGCCATGACCCATGAGGTAAGCAAAGAATAAGACATCATGAGAAATTAGGTTATTGTTCAGAGAGCTGTTTATGCAACAATAACTTCTTAAGTTGAAATTTAAAAGACTGCATTGTTTTTAGGCCTCGCATTGGTGGTGGAAGGTCATTCCAGCAGCGAGTGGCCACAAACTTAAAGCTGCCTCTGAAAGCTGCAGTTTTATGTTGCTGCATGTTTAGCGGGCCAACTACAGAACGAAGACCATACTTATAATGAGCTTGACGCCAGGTGAGCTTTTCATATAAATAGTGCGGCTTATGGGTCGTTACAATGCCAAACATTAAACTCGCTAAATGAAGTTTCCGCCTGGCAGCCATTTTTAGTGTCTTGAGTTGGTTTATGTATGGTGTCACATGATGCCTGCGAGGGACATGAACACAGAAACGAACACAGGCATTCTGAATGCGCTGAACTAACCTATCTGTCCTACCAAGCAGGCAGGGCCCATAGACAGTGTCACAGTAATTGAGCTTAGATAGGATCAGACTGTCAGCCAGTTGTTTTCTAAGCGGTACGCTAAGAAAATTACGTATACCATATAAAACTTTAAGCCTATAGAAGCAATTTCTTAGTACATTTTTTAAATGAGCCTCGAAACGCAGCTCAGGATCTAGAGTTAGACCCAGACTACAAGCCTGTTCTACTCTCTCAATTTTCTCCCCTTTAATAAGAATTTCTGGTTTGGCAGACAATATTGCAGAAACTTGCTTTTTTGTACCTAGCACCATGAACTTGGACTTCAGTGGGTTCAGAACCAGAGAGTTCTCTTCAGACCAGGTCACCACTCTATGCAGGTCCTCATTCACCCTTTGCACTGCCAATACTGTATCACCCCCCTTAAAGGACATGTACAACTGGATATCATCAGCATACATGTGATACTTGCAGTTTACAAAGGATCCGATAACATCAGCACTGTACAGGATGTACAGCAAAGGGCCCAAAATCGATCCCTGGGGTACTCCCCTAGACACCTGGAGTGGAGGGGAAGACATAGTCGATCCGTCGTCCCTGTGGACCTGCACGTACTGCGACCTACCAGTCAAATAGCTACTAAACCAATCCACAGCTGCAGGATTAAAGCCATAGTAGGTTAGCTTGGACAGCAGTAGATTTGTATTAATAGCGTCGAAAGCCCGTGAGAAATCCAGCAGGACCAGGATCGACCCCTCCCCCCTGTCACGTGCCTCCAGGATATTGCCCACTACATCCATCAGAGCCGTTGCAGTGCCTCTTCCTTTACGGAATCCTGATTGAAGTTCAGGGAGAATGTTGTTTGCTTCCAAGTATTCAATTACCTGAAGATACACCACACGCTCCAGAATCTTTGACAGGCAGGGCAGTATACTAATTGGCCTGAGATCTTTAAAATTGGCTGGATCACTAATTTTAGGGATAGGGCGAACAATTGCGCGACGCCAGAGACCAGGGAAAGTGCGCGATTCTATTGACCTGTTGATGATATCAGTGATGACTTCCAGGGTAGTAGGCAATGTGAGTGTTAACATTTCCAAACTGATACCGTCAACACCCTGAGCGTTTGATCGTAGACTCCTGACAATCTTCAGAATTGTCTCCTGGTTGGTTGTAGTGAGCGAGAACTCGGCTGAACTATGCCTGCGAGAACTGAAGCAGGATATTTGTGAGACGTTATCATTACAGTTTCCTGGAACATCCAAAAAAGCCGCATTGATAACATCTGGATTGTCAAAATGTCTTGGCAGTAGCCTTTCTTTATGGTCCGGTAGTACATCTGACTTCAAATTACGCCACAGTAGTTTGGGGCCTTACTCTGATCATTGATGTTTTTTGTAAAATATGCTGTCTTTTCCCTCACTAATGCGGCGGCGGCTTCATGCTTAAGATCCAGGTAGTACTGCTTATGATGCGGTTCTTTAGTTTTACGACATCTGTCCCTAGCCTCATCCCGCAGCTTGAACATCAGACGGATGTTGTCAGTGATCCAAGGCGTAGGCCTCTTATAGAAGGTCTTTTTCTTGATAGGAGCGTGAAGATCAAAAAGCTGGAGCAAGAATGTGTTAAAAGTGTTCACCATAGTATCAACATCACACATATCTCCTATAGTAGACCATGGTATCATGTTCAAATCATTGTGGAAGTGATCCGGCATGATGTCTGAAAGAGAGCGAAACTCCACCACCCTAGGTTTAACCTTGGGCTTTTTAAAAACAGATTCGCATGTGATGAAGGAATGGTGACCGAGCTCACTGATATGGTTCACCTCCACACTACGCGTTGTAGCATCAGTGCACACTATGTCGATAAGCGAACTACTGTTACCCACAAAGTGTGTCGCTGATTGAACTAATTGAGTAAGGTTCAAGTAATTAAAAAAGTCCGTAAGCTGCCTTGATTTTGAGCTGTTTACATCCAACAGATTAACATTTAGATCACCCAACAGTACCAGATTATCATAAGGGGCCAAAGCACTAACACTTGCAGTTATGGCGTCAAGGAAAAGCTCCAAATCCTGCCAAGGGGGGCGGTACGCAGTTCCAATAAGAAGCTTTTTTTTGTTAATGGTCAGGCCCAGCCAAAGTTGCTCCACATCAGGGTGTTCAGGGTGAGCTCTCACACGCGCGTTGATGCCATTCTTTATATAAAAAGCAACTCCCCCGCCACGCCCACCTCGGGTAGTCACAGGTCGCGGTACGTGCCTAAATTTGTACCCAGGTACACTAGGAGCGCGATCCTCTTCCCCCTTTCGTAACCATGTCTCATTGATAGCCATGATGTCCACAGAGTGGTTACCCATGGCAATCAAGAACTCATCCTGATTTGTCCCTAGAGAGCCCGCATTAAGTAGACCAAACTTAATATATTTTGCTAATAGTTTTAGGTATTAGGTATGGTAGTGTGGTGATTTGGTACAAATGAAAGTATGAAGATGTTGTGTGGTGGTTCAGTCTGGCACTATAGTAAGAGCATGTAGTTATGATTGAGAAAAATACTTGTACATAATTTGGATGAAATAGATTAGGTGAAAATATGGTGATTAGTACAAATAGTAAAAGTAAATAATATTCTATAAGAGTAAAAAAGTGTAACGTGGGTATGCAAACTCCATACACCGATCCATGGCTGAGCACATCATGAAAACTGTTGCGACGTACATTTCCCCAAGCATAAACAACAAAACTATATAAATATAAGTAGACACAAAAATAACTAAGCCATGTCATTTCCAGTTCCGAAGACACGGGATAAGTCCTCTTCAGTGCGGATCCTCTGTGCCTTGTCTCCTGGCATCTTCCTGGCGAGGATGCGGCCCTGCTTGGTCCACACAAACTTCCAGTCGAGGAGACTGGCTGCATCCCGTGCCCTACGAAATAACTGACGGTTTGCTTTCGTCAGCCGCTCGTTGAGGAAGAACCGCTGCGCTGGGGCGGGCATGTCGAGGTCGGCAGTGGTTGCTCCACGTCGGACTCGCGCGCTCGCCAAAAGCTGATCGCGCAGTTACCGACGAGCAAGGCGCACGACGATCGGCCGCGAACGAGATTCAGTCGGCCCCGCTGAGCTTGTCGCGTTGAGCTGCCTTCCACCAACACGTTCTGCACTAACGATATCGCGATCGTCAAGGCTGACCCCTAGCTTGTGGCCAATGACCTTAATTATATGAGCTGGGTTTTCCGCCTTTCCCTCCGGCAAATTTGACACCTCTATGTCGTTAGCAAGAAGGTCCTGGTCCCTGTCATTGAGCTCTCGCCTCAAATCCTCCACAATCTTGTCCACGTTGGCTGAGTTCGTGGTCCCCAAAGCAGCACGTTGCTCCAGCGTGTCCACCCTGGCCTCCAGGCTGTCGATGCGCGTGCTGCAGATATTTAAGGTGGTTTTGAGCTCCGCCATTTCCACCTCCATCTCCTTTCTAAACACCTGAATCTCTGCACGCACCATCCTCAGCTCCTCAATGATCACCTGCAAGTCGGTTCCAGCTGCAGGCGATAATTCCCGAGTGGTGACGTCGGCAATGAGATTTCAGGCGGCGGGGGAGTCAGGGCTGCATTAACGGGGCTGACAATCTGCGTAGGTTCAAAACTTGATCTATCCTCGTGACTATTAGGCGTACTAGAGCCCGTGACACTTGCACTCCCTGTGTTATGAGAGGGGGGGCTTTGTGTGGCACCTCTAACAGGAGTTTCGGTCCTATTGTCTCGAGCAATATTCTTCTTGCATTCCGGACACCGCCAGTTAGATGTTATGTTGGCCTTTGTAGGGACACCCACACAAACTCTGTGATAGTACTCCTGGCACTTACCACACCTAGCGCCCTCTAACGTGGATATAAAACGACCGCAACCTCCACACTTGATGCCCGGCATGATAATCGATGTCTAGTGAACTTGCTCAGCTGGTGGTGTCGAGGATGTTCGCTAGATGGCGGCAGTAACGATTCCCTACACGGGTCGATAGGTCGTTCGCAGCCAACAAGACAGATGGCTCTGTTATCAAGGCGACGTTACCGATTGTTGTGTTGTTATTAGCGGGTAACTATAATTTAATTTCGGCACTTTGGTTTTCCTTTTTCTGATTTTACGGCCCTTAAACGCACTATTTATTGCTCACTATAATGTATGTTATGCTGATTGCCACTATGATCACTATTAAACAGATTGTAATGCACTTTGACTTTTATTTATATTTAATTTAGAGAAAAAATTGACAGCGAGCCACACCGATGGAGACGTCAAAACGTCACTCCAATGATTTTTTGGTCTACTCAAAAGACCAAAAAGAACATGAAGACCATCTACGGCAGTTGTTCTCCAGACTACAGAAGTACGGGATGGTTATTAACACCTCGAAATGCGTTTTTGGTGCCCAGAAAGTTACATTTTTAGGGTACAACATCACGCCCGGAGGCACTAAACCCTTGCCAGCGAAAGTTGAGGCTATCAGTAGCTTTCCAGCGCCAAAGACCATACGTGGGCTAAGAAGATTCTTAGGAATGGTAAATTTTTATAGGCGTTTTATCCCAAATGCAGCACAGCACCAGGGCCCGCTCAACACACTCTTGTTAGGTTCTGTGAAAGGCTCACACCCAGTGAACTTTACCCCAGAGGAAGACACAGCTTTCGAAGAATGCAAGAAAGGCCTCTGCAGGGCCGCAATGTTGGCACACCCAGACACAGATGCCAAACTCGCCTTGGTGACAGATGCGTCAGACACAGCCATGGGAGCAGTTCTACAGCAGCTGAAGAACAATACCTGGGAACCACTAGCTTTCTTTTCACGCAAACTGAGCCCAACACAACAGAAATACTCTCCTTACGACCGTGAGCTGCTCGCAATATACGAGGCTATCAAGTATTTCAGACATATGGTCGAGGCCAGAGAATTTGTGGTCTATACAGACCATAAGCCCATCTGTTTTGCATTTCACACGCGCAAGGAAAACTGCCCACCTAGACAATTCAGACATTTAGATTATATATCACAATTTACCACAGATATTAGACACATATCAGGAAAAGATAACGTTGTGGCAGATACACTGACACGAGTGGAAGAAATAGTACAGCCCATCAATTTGAACGGATTAGCCAAATCGCAAAGCTCCGATATGGAACTCCTACAACATCAGAACGGAAAAACATCGCTACAATTAAAAAAGATAGCACTACCAGGCCTAGAGATTGATCTGTACTGCGACGTGAAAGGCAAGTCGCCAAGACCATACGTCACTAAGGAATTCCGACGCCAAGTATTTGACAGCTTACATTCGCTTAGCCATCCAGGCGCAAACGCCAGTGCGAAACTAGTAGCAGAACGATACGTATG
Source organism: Polymixis flavicincta (assembly GCA_949987655.1). Taxonomy (NCBI): domain Eukaryota; kingdom Metazoa; phylum Arthropoda; class Insecta; order Lepidoptera; family Noctuidae; genus Polymixis; species Polymixis flavicincta. Next base: position 7,701,135 of record OX465188.1, on the reverse strand, counting down.
GCCAGAAGTAAGGAAAGATTGCAGGGCTTGGACACAAAACTGCTTAGCATGTCAACGCTCGAAGGTCACTCGCCATGTCTCTGCACCGCTCAGCAACTTTAAGCTACCCCGTTCTCGGTTCATGCATATCCATATAGACTTGATCGGGCCACTGCCACTGTCACAGGGATATCAGTACTGCCTCACTGCAGTCGATCGGTTCACACGGGTAGACAGTTCGAGTCCAACCTCTTCAAACAACTATCAGAAATAGCAGGTTTTGAGCACCGTAAAACGACTGCTTACCATCCGGCATGCAATGGACTAGTCGAGCGTTTCCATAGACAGCTGAAGACGGCCATTACCTGCCACGAAAACAAGAATTGGGTAGAAACGCTTCCCCTGGTCCTACTGGGCATGCGGAGTGCCTATAAAGAAGACATAAAAGGGACCACTGCGGAATTGGTATACGGTGAGACTTTACGACTACCAGGAGACTTCCTCCAACCGGAAAATGACATCGCAGCGAATGTAACCGAATATATAGGAAGGTTACGCATATTCGCAAGAAACCTTCAACCATCATCTGCTTCACGACACGGTAATAAACGGACAATATTCATATTTAAAGACCTAGCCACCACACCTCACGTATTTTTAAGAGATGACGCTTCATCCGGGTCTTTAGACCATCCTACACTGGGCCTCATAAAGTCTTAGACCGGGGGAAAAAAGTAAAGTGTTCAAACTCCTCCTTAATGGTAAAACTGTCACAGTATCGATAGACCGGATCAAACCAGCCTACATACTTAATGACACAAACACCACAATCAGCCACAACAATAACACTAACAGTAATATTAAAAACACAAACACAGAACAAACACCACAAAAGACACTCGTCACTAATTCTACTCCTAAAACCGACGATCCTATCTAATTCTCAAATCTAATTTGACAGTTTGGGGTAGCTTGATGTGCTGGCGTCTGTACATTGGTAATGTGTTTAAACCTAAACAAAACTGCAATCGACGAAATAAGTAATGTAAATATCCATGCAAATCAGTCTCAATATTTTTAACACTCCTGTGAAGGATGGAAACCTTTCTTTATTATATTTTTCAATAAATATGCATTGAGGCCCCGCCGCTGAGATTACACAATTATATTCCTTTTTTACACTAGTATAGAGCTCACATTTCCTTGGCAAAAACATGTCGCCCGCGCATTACTCGCGCGGTCCAATCACGACAGTTCAGTTCGTCTTCCGCCATTATAGAAAACGCATGTCTTTGCGCACATTCCGCGCTCCCGCGTAATTTCACTTATTAGCCGTCGCCGCAGGGTCTCAATCTTTTAAAATATAAACTGTTTTTCTTTGTTACTTCCACTAAATCACGTACGCGTAGTGCTATACATAACAACTCCTTTTATCATAGTTTAATCATTAGTGTTTAATGTAACCGTTCTTTTTTTGGCGCACGGAACGTTGCAAGAGAATGATATGAACAATGAGTGATATTTGTATTTGATTAATCTGTGGTTGATATTAAGACAATGGTTCAAATGACGGTATTAAGAAAACCACGGTTTAAAAATGTATTGTGATACGAATAAGTTTAGACCATGGTTTTATAGATACGCGTGGACTTGAAAGTTCAGGTTTAAACCAAGGCTTATTTAGTTAATATGGCTGCATGACATACGTTTGATTTGACAGATTTTTGACTGGTATACATGGAAGTAGTAAGTACTATAAAGCAACTAGCTCTTTTACTCAGCATTTCGGTCATTTTCCTTGCGGCAATAATTTACAACATAGGCCACTAGCCAATTTGAGATCTTATTGTTATTAAGTAAGGATCCATTTAGGTACTCGCAGACTCAACTATCCAAGGGTATAGAGTGTGGAATTCTTGCTCCTTGGGTGAAGCACACCAGTTTTTACCTTACATGAAACATGTGCTTTTGCATAAAATCCTAAATCAAAATTAGCTTGAAAGGAATTAGAAATACTGAAGAAAAATTTGAAATCCACAAATAATTTCTTTAAAGAAAGCTGCGGAAAAAAGTTATTGGCAGAGAACGTCTTCGTACTGATAGTGTATACAAAGTTTAATTAATTAGACCAAGGAACTGTCAAACTTTTGTCTGTCTTTAAGCTCCATATTATTTATTATTTTGCACCTGATTGGATATCAATGATCAATGATTGGATATCATGGATATCAATCATTATGTCTCGATTTTCTTGAACTTTTTTCTGATATAAATAAAATGGTAAGAGTTTTAGCTTACATCTTGCGTTTTGGTCAGAATGCAAAATCAAACACCTCTAAAAATAAACTGAATTATATTACAACACAGGAACTTAATCTGTCGTTGTCAATTAGTGATGCGTAACTCATCAATTTTATGTGAGGATGAGGGAGCCCCTCAATTTGCTTCGTGAGGTCCTCACGAGGGACCCCTCATTTGAGGTGAGGAATCGTAGGACGGCGTATTCGCCTCACGACTCGCGAGCGCGAGCCGAACTCAAACGAAGCTCCAAGTGAGCGAGGCGGGCGGGTGCAACGACGACTCACGAGTCACGACTCTCCGATTATTCACGTCCTCACTCTCTCACACACATCATTTTCTTTCGCTTATAAATTTTAGACCGCCAAAATAAACGAATCGATGACCCTTTATTACCAATCTAATGCTAATGCTTTTAGAGTTCATAATAATTAATCGTAGCTGAAATAATTTTAAATAATGGTTACTGTCTCACGGTGCTGTCAAAACTTCAAGATCACACCTCACCTCACTCATTCTCAATTCTCCATACAATTTTTGAGTCGGTTCATTCGCTCACTGAGCTCACTCAATCCTCATTCGCGAGTCACGAACTCGCTTGCCTCGATTTCCTATAATGTCAATGTCAATTTTTAAATGAGGGGTGATGAGGAATGAGGTGGTTCAATATTGAAATTCGAGTAACTCTTTCAATTTGCGATCACGAGTACCTCAAATGAGGGGCCTCATGAGTGAGGGACACATCACTATTGTCAATTATTGTAAAATGTGAACAACAAAAGTATTTGTCAGAAGATATTCATGTTCCAAAATGTAATAAAACAATTGTTAAAGGTAATTTAAAACCGTTGTGTCCGTTTATTGATGACGAGGGTTTGGTTCGCGTGGGTGGTCGATTACAAAATGCCTCCATTCCTTATAAACAGAAACATCCCATAGTTTTACCTAAGGATTCGCGTATCACTAACTTAATTATTACAAGTGAACATTTGAAAAACCTCCATGCGGGTCCAATGCTTGTTGTGTCATCAATAAACCAAAGATTCTGGATTGTGAATGGCATCAGACAAGTTAAAAAGGTGTTACATAAGTGTACAGTTTGTTTTAGATTAAAAGCTAAATCAGCAAAGCAGTTAATGGCTTCTTTGCTGCCAGATAGAGTCAATGTTTGTCTCCCCTTCCAAAAGGTTGGGTTAGATTATGCTGGTCCAATCCCACTCAAAATAGCCAGAATCAGAATACCTATAATCACAAAAGGTTATGTATGCCTGTTTGTGTGCTTTGTAACAAAAGCTATCCACTTAGAGTTGGCCTCTGATTTTAAAACGGAGACTTTTATAGCCTGTTTGAACAGATTTATATCGCGACGTGGATTGCCCACAGACATATATAGCGACAATGCTTCAACCTTCAAGTGCGCGAAGAACCAATTAAACGAATTACATAACTTACACAGCTCGCCGGTTCACCAAAGACAGGTTTGTCAATTGTCAGCTCAAAAAGGGATTAAATTTCATTTTTTACCTTGCTACTCACCTGTCTTCGCTGGATTGGCAGAAGCTGGCGTTAAAAGTGTAAAATACCACTTAAAGAGAGTGTTACTAAAGTCTATTCTTACATTGAAGAACTGTATACCGTTTTATGTCAAATTGAGTCTAGTTTAAACAGCAGACCTCTCATGCCATTATCTAATGATCCAAACGATTATTCATGTATTACCCCTGGGCATTTCTTAATAGGAACGGCTTTGATTACTTATCCTGAGCCCAATTTAAATCAGGTAATAAAAATGACATTCGTAATTTCAGGCCTATTTCTATCTTACCTGCATTTAGCAAAATATTTGAAAAGTTAATACTCAAGCAGTTGCTAAAACATTTTAATTTAAATAGCCTCCTTCGTAATGAGCAATATGGCTTTACAAAAGGTCGCTCGACTACTGATGCGGGTGTTGCTCTGTTGAAACACATATTTAACGCATGGGAGAACTCGCAAAATGCTATTGGAGTTTTTTGTGATCTCTCAAAAGCCTTTGATTGCGTGCACCATGAGACGCTTTTGTGTAAACTTCGTTATTACGGTGTCCATAACGATGCTCTAAACGTAATAAATTCTTATTTGCAAAATAGGGTTCAATGTGTAGAAATTAATGGTAAAAAATCTTCCGGGCTGCCAGTTCAGTTAGGTGTGCCTCAAGGCTCAATACTCGGCCCATTCTTGTTTTTAGTATATATTAATGACTTACCGTTCTATTTAAAGGGTATTTGTGATGTTGTACTGTTTGCAGATGATACTTCTCGTATTTTTAAAGTAGATAGGAATAGACAAGACTTTGACGACGTAAACAGTGCACTCTCAATGGTTACGGATTGGTTTACGGCAAATAACCTTGTTCTCAATGCCAAAAAAACGAAATGTGTAAAGTTCGCCTTACCGAATGTTAGAAATCTAGGTCCCAATATCGTCTTAGATAAAGAGGTGCTTGAAACCGTAGACACGGCAGTATTTCTGGGCATAACAGTAGATGCCAAACTTCAGTGGGGATCACACATATCAACACTAGCAGGGAGGCTCAGTTCAGCCGCCTACGCCGTCAGAAAAGTAAGACAATACACTGACGTCGATACAGCTCGATTAGTATACTTTAGTTATTTTCACAGCGTTATGTCCTACGGTATTCTGCTGTGGGGCAAAGCCGCTGATATTCAAAATATTTTTGTCCTTCAAAAACGTGCTGTTCGTGCAATTTACCAGTTAGGTGGCAGATTTTCCTTGAGGGACTTTTTTAAAGATATTGGTATTCTCACAGTGGCATCACAATTCATATTAGCTAACATCTTATTTATTAGGCAACATATACACTTGTACACTAAAAACAGTGATATTCATACCGTTAACACTAGAAACAAGGACAAACTACGTGCTCCCTTTCACCGGCTTCATAAGGTTCATAACTCATTTGTTGGGCTTGGTATAACTTTTTATAACAAGCTTCCCACTTCTTTGCTAGATTTGCCTTTTGATGCGTTTAAAGTTCAAGTAAAATCCATCCTTTGTTTAAAGGCTTACTATTCCATTAACGACTATTTAAATGACAAGAATAGTTGGTCGCTGTGATTAACACAAGACAATGTTTATGTTCTTTCTCCAGAATTAGCGTACCTAGTGACAGGTTATATGGGTTCATATATTTATTTATTTAAATACTTTTTTTTTTTTAATTTTATTGACCTAGTGTTTTTTTATTATCTATCTAATAAGTCATTAGTTATTGACATATAGAGCCCTTTATACCAGGAAACTTTTATTTTTGGTAATATGCGTTATTGTTTATTACTTTGCCTATGTATGTATAGAATCAAGTCCATCCGACTAAACAGACAGCTGTGCTGCTGGGGAGTTTGTTGCGCCACTTCTTCTTCCCAGCTAAAGCACTAGGAAGTGTCGAAGGGTGGGCGTTTTTGGGGGACTGTCTTATGTATTTTGACGTTCGAAAAGTGCTGATTCTCAGCCTAATTTGAATAAATGACTTTTGATTTTGATTTGATTTGAATGTAAACACAGTAAAGCAATCTCAGTTTTGGAAAATTTGTAATGAGATAAAAATGTCATTCTGGAAGGTATGGTAAACATTATTTAAATTTGTTACAAACTCGCCCTAAGTGGCAAGGTACTCAACCTAATGTAAAAGTAATTTGTCATCACTATACTGGCCCCTTGCTAGAGTCACAAACACTTCTGCAACCGGCCATACACATAGAAGAGCTGTAATGAAAGTTTGTATTTTACCGCTAGAATGTAGTGATAATTAATAAGATATTCATTTAAGGTATTTCATTTGTCTAGCTTATAAACATTATAATTTTAGTTCTTTAAGATTATCCTCATGTAATATTGTAATTTTCATTTATCTAGCTTATAAACGTTAAAATTTTAGTTCTGTAAGGTTTATATCCTCATGTTAATTTGTCAATTTCATTTATCCAGCTTATTATTTATTATGAAATTATAAATTGTGTCCTCATATTATTGTCAATTTTATTTCTCAAACAGAGACGTTAGTTTTTGTAAACTTAATGTACTTACATTATCTTTCAGTTGCACCGGCAATATGTTGGCAACACAACATTAAGTTTATATTTTTATCTGTATCTCGTTAATGTCAAATTATATGTCAATGTCACAATTGTACAAGAACAATAAATCGAGCACACGTTTTTCAGCATCTGCATTTTTCATTAAAATAATAGTTCAACTATTAAGTTCCCCAACAGTCGGTAACTCCATAAATAAACCCAATTCATTTCTGAACCGTGTGTGTATCTTCCTAGCCTTAACCTTATCTTTATTTTCTTGGCTTCTAGCTTGCCTCATTTTTATATCAAGTCTGGAGGCGACATGAAGTATACACTCCATAAACCTAATCCAGGATTGCAAAGGAGAAAGCTCGAAAAACTATGCGGCTTGATCGAGAGGTTTCATCAAAACAGGAGAATCTTTCAGATCATGAGGTAAATTGATTCTGTGGGTAAAGCTGCTTAAGCTCGCCAATTTTGGTACCCAGTTGGTAAAACTCATTGTCCTTTACATCGATCACAACTGCAATAGTGTTTTTCGGATCAGTTTTAGCTCTGTCAATGTCAGGTACTTTCAGCCGCCATGGCTTTCATTTTTTCAGCTTGGTTTTCTAAATTCATTTTTTCTTTCATTCTTAATGTCTGGACAGATTCTATCTTCGTCGGTATCGGATCTTCTTCAGTTTGAGTTGCGTTTTCTGTCTCTGAATCTGTGGTATCATTGGTTATTTGCTTCTCCTTCATCTTTTCGGCTACAATCATTTCGATTTTTTGTGTTTTATTCCTCACATTGTCACTGTTCAGGTCCTCTTCTGACTGATTTTCAAAATTGTTGTCTTCCTTGTCTTGTGCAGTTATATTTTCGGCGTTAGTAATTTGTTCCTTATTTTTGAATGCAACAAATTTTCTAAATCTTAAGATCTTAACAGTCCAATCATATCTTTAGGAATTGCTGACGTAGTAAGGGGAACATTTAATTAACTCGTGATATGCTTTATTTTTCATGGCCTGAATTAATTTCAAGCCCCCTGACTGAACTGATTGGTTTCCAACCAAGTACTGAGCATATTTTCGATGTCTTGATTGGCACGCTCCACTGATCCTTGACTCTGGCTATGTCTTGGCTTTCCATGTGCAATTTTACCATCAGGCCACATAGAGCATACATTTTCAATTACTTGGTTACAAAATTCCCGACCATTATCGAAATGAAGGATGTTCGGCTCTCCAAAAGTGGTGAAAATCCATGAGATGATATGCAACTGTTGCTCGTTTAGTTTGAAGTGCGCGAAGGATCACGAATTTAGTAAGATGGTCTTGATAAACTAAAATGAATTTATAATTTCCGTCAGGGTTGGTTTGTAGGTCTATGATATCTACTTGACAACGTGAGTTAATTTCACTACAAAGTCTTCTGTTTCTTTTGAGAAGGCTAGCATAACTTCAAATATGTCATGATAGCCTCGACTGTTATGTTTTTATACTTATAACTTCTTCGGCTCTGGGTGGAGCAGGAGGGCGTGTCAGACTTTTACTGACTATAACCCACCCGTGTTCCCTCAGTAGCCTGTATGCCAGGGGCTGCGGTATCTCTTTCGAACAAACCCGCACCCCTGGCAGGCATCGGCCCTTGCAGGCCCCATCGCTTTGTACTGACATCCCTTTGAGGCGCGCGTGGAACACAACGTGCCGTCGACTTGGGCTTGGTCCTTACCGGACAGCGAGCTATCCATTACTCGCCGTCCGCAAGCCCACGCCTGCGGTGGCCGGAAATCAGCCTAGGATTCCCGACGCCCGGGGCGACTCCTGCGGCGGTTAGGGCCGTGAGGGCGCATATGCTGCCTCTCCCTCACGTGCGCCACCTCCCTCTTCGCGAGCATTACTGCTTCGCTAAAGGAGGTGACGGCTACCCATGCACTCTCGCTCCGTACCGTGGCCTGGACCTACCTGGCACTGGGTTGCGACAATCGCACTCTCCGTGTCGCCATGAGATCCCGCCGGAGCTCTGTCCGCTGTGCCGCGATCTCCCGCGGCAGCGGAGTTACGCATAGAATGCAACATATGGGAGTGGCGCGAGGGGGCCAAACGCCGGGCCCCTCGCGCCACTCCCATATGTTGCATTCTTTAAGCACCCTTGTCCTTCCACCATGTCCAACAGAAACATGCGTTTCTTCGAGAATGTTGAATAAATCGTCACAACAAACGTAATACTTGATTTCTTCATTCTCTTCCTTCATCGGTGTAATTAGATTTTCTTCGCCGTCTATAGTCAAAATATCATAGCGCTTTATACGCCTGTAATGAACAGTTGCCTTCTTTTCACGTTTTTTGCAGTTTTTACTTCTTCTAAACACTTCGCGTATTTGTCCTTATCGAGATAAAAAATATTGTCTTTCTTGTTTGCCACGAGCTCGTCCATTATTTCATAAAATCTATGTTTTACACTCATTTTGATTTACAAATTACTTCTAGACATCAAAAACACAAACGGAAATCAAATTAACGTGCGTGTTCAAACGTGTCAAACAATTGACTGAGGCGAGCGGAGAAGCGCGGTGCGGGTAGCGGGGGCTGCAGATTGGCCACGAGTACGAGACGATGCGCTGAACACGTTATGACATGTCTTTTTCAACATCCGTGCCGTTGATGTAACTTCTAAGATTTATTAAGTGAATGGTGGTACAAGTTCGAATCGCAAAACTGCCTTTTACCGTTAAGGGTTGGTAAATCTTAGGATTTACCGTAGTTTGGGCTTTACAGTAACATATACATGATACGAGTATATGTGTAGTATGTTCTGGATCAAACATGCCGCGACTGAAAGCGACCTGTCAATAAAGTTTTGTCACCTAAGCCACCAATATTGATAAGATGAGGATGTCTGAACACTTCTATTTCGTAGGTGCCATTCTCTCTAACATACTCCCAACAGTAATACCGTGCTATCTTTAAATGATAGGTGCCTACAGCGAACAAAATCAATTCACGGTATGTTAATCTTGGAAAATCTTGCAGGGTTGGGAGGTTTGCTTGTAATCTTTCGAACGCTACTCTTTTACGATTGCTATTATTTTGTTCCACATAATCTACTAGTAGGTTCGTTTTATGCATGTTAGTATTTATTACATTAATGAACGCATCAGAATATTGACTGTCAGTATATTGTTCTTGGAAAGCGTTTATGAGAGCTGCGGCAATTCTAAAATCGGTCATCGCAAAGGGTGCTGATTTATTAAATTAAGTATTTGGAAATATTTTGAAGTCTCAACTCCCCATCGGACCATAGTTGTGAATCTGGATTTTTTTGGCATCCTCTGTGCTGAGTTGGGTTTCATGTTGCCTCTTACATGGCGTCATGTGCTGTTCGAAACCACATTCTTCTAAATCAGGAATAGCGCCTCGGAATCCTCGATCTAAAATTAATGCGTCGCCTGCCTTTAACCTTTTGACCGCCACCGTCGTGTATAGACGACAGGCCAAAAATTGCAAAGCACGCCCCCGTCGCGACTACACGACAGACTTTTAAACGTAAATAAAGCTTATTAAACAACATTTATTTTTTTATTTCCTTTGCTAATTATGTTCCTTGACTCATTCTTATTTATATTAATTGACCTCCTTTCTTTATATTTCATCTATATTTACATAAAATGACAAAAGCTTAAACCAATTCTAAAGTTCGAAAAACATAGTTCCCTCTACGCCACAGTCTCCATAGGACGACAAGTAGTGATGTAGCTAACAGGCAACATAACAAGAATATCGACTTGAACGGTAACCTACGTTACAGTTAATTTCTTTAAGTTTATTCTACGAAATTTAAATACAAACGTTGATATTAAGTTTTATAATTGAGAAATCATGAAAGTTTTTAAAACCGAGCTATTTATCTGCTCATCAAATGTCGGTGTCAGTTGATTATCGATAAATCATAATGACCATAAAGCCCATCCCCATCACGTTGTCAAATTGTCTCTGCCTGGAACGCCACTGTCGTCTATACGTGTCAATCCCCTGACGTCAAACGCGGAAAGTTTTTAAATAGAGGTGCACCTTATTATTAAATTGTAATAATAACGATGGGTGAAAGCAATATGAGTACTGAGGACCTAATAAATACATTACAAGGTGTCGATAATGACTCTTACATTATGGAAGAAAGTGCGGAACTATTAGATGAAGATTTTGAGGTAAGTTTACCTAGCTATTTTGTTTATTCTTACTTAAATACAAATAAAACAATATTTCATAGTATTTTACTATAAAATATTGTTGTTTCTTAGTGCATAGTTAATCGTTTTTAAATAGAACGTAAAAAATTGGTCGGAAGAACTATAAGATGGCGATGTTTTTGACACAAATTTTGTTCTAGAAAATAAAATAAAACTAGACAACAATGTTTATTGATAAAAATATGTCTTTATTTATCTAAAAAAAACTTCAAGCGAGCTCAATTTTGAATCGCGGAATATTTAAGATTAATTCTTAAATCTTCTGTGTTTCAAAATTGAGCTCATCAACATGGCTGCCCTTAGCCTCCTGGAAAAATGTAATAAGTTTTTTGTACACATCGGGTAGCACACACGGTTCCAGAGAATTCAACTGATTTTCAATAACTTTTGCAAAATGATAATTCTGTGCCTTTGTATCACCGTTTTTTGAGCACTTTGCACAGTTGTTCGTCTCCGGCGCCGGCGTCTTCAACGCCATTGTCTGGGTGAATTTTTCCTCCACCACAGCACTTCCACTGGCTCTTTTCTTCTTGGCTGGCCTTGGTAAAATTGATTGAGACATTACGTCCCAATCATCTTCGTCGAGCTCGGGTAAAAGGCTCGGGGACTCCGGAACCTTTTTGCATCTGCAAAGGAGAAAAATAATATTTATTTTAACTACACTAGACTCTGCCAGAGGCTGCTCTCTCACTCCTATCCCCTCTATAGCTTATGTTACTCAGAAATAATGTAGCAATCTACTGGTGAAAGAAATTTTAAAACCAGTCCAGTATTTTCAGAGTTTATTGATTAAATACATAGAATCTTTCCTCTATAATAATATGATACTAGTTAAGATTATTGCATCGTCGTTTTACTAGCAACATCTTTGTAGTAAATCATTTTTTTTAAACACGAAGTATTGAAACTGTTTTATTATCAGATTTAAGTGACCTCCTGTATTTAAAATAAGACAAATATAAAACTACTCATTACTTACCATTTCCTGCCATTTCACACTGCCGCTTTATTAATATGTTTATAACTATTTAGTTTTGTAATAAATAATTGTTTTCACGAAAACTTTTTCGCGAAATTTTCTTCAGTAGAGGAACTAAAGTAAATCAATGTTGCCTGATATAAATCTGTGTTGCCAGACAAAAGAGAAGGTTGCCAACTAATAAAAAGGAAAACTGACCGTCATAATTATCAACGCACAGCCCAAACTACAAATGGGAAAAAATAAATATTTTAGGGGGATCCCATACATCAAAAGAGATTGGACGTTTTACATAGATACGAACCCTTAATGTGCTGGTCCGACTCGCACTTGGCTGGTTTTGTGTGTTTCTTCTGTAATGGTCAGGGCAAGGTTCTTATGGAAGTATTTTGGGAAATTCCACCGGATGAGTTCGAAACTCTCCGTCACCCGAGCGAAGCCGGGGCGGGCAACTACTGTGTAATTATTTTTCTTTTATCATAAATTTTTTATTTTGTATTCTATTTTCAGCCGCCAGAAAATGTTCCCAGTGATGATCCGGGCTTGCCATCAACCTTGGGACAACCATCGACGTCACGAAGTGAATTTAATTGGACTGGCGATAGCTGTTATCCGATTGTGGAACCTTTCGAGGAGTTTACATCGGGGATCAATCCTGGAAGTGGCCTATCGCAAAATTCGACAGAATTTGATATTTTTTCATATTTTGTGGATACCGCTTTAGTAACACAAATAATTGAACAAATTAATAAGTTTCATAGATACTTTGTACTTAATGTAGACATCCGGATACATTCAAGATTGCAAAAGTGGTATGATGTTACGGTTCCTGAGTTTTATATATTTTTGTCGACATGTATGCTTATGACACGTAATCGCCATCTTTCCATTGAAGAGCACTGGTCAACTGACCCTTTACTGGTCTCCCCTGTGTTTAGCCAATTAATGACAAGAAACCGATATTGTTCAATTCTAGCATTACTACACTTTTCAGACCCATTTCAATCTTCAGACTCTAGACTCAACAAAATTGAAATGGTTACGAAATACGTCAGGAATAAGTTTAAAACTATTATAACGCCATTCAAAACCCTTTGTATTGACGAAAGCATTGTACCCTTTAACCGCTCAGCGGCATTTGGTCGCATTCGGAACCGCCATTTTTTAGTCCCAAAAGCCTTGTGGTCGCATCCCCGACCGCGCCGTTCAGGCGGTTTTTAGCCTTATTTCTGAATATAAATAAAGTTCTATATCGTCTGTGACAATTTTACTGTAATGCTAGTTACACACACAGTCTGTTGAACTAAATCTCTATGGAAAATATAATCTGGTAACACGAAAAAAAAAAGTTGAAAGTGACGTTTCGAACTCGTTGGTCATCGGTACTTTTTCGTGGTATGCTCTCTAGTTTTATAGTGTTTTTTCTTATTATTTGTGTGTTTTCGACGATAAGTGGATAAATATTCATTTAGAAGTAGTTATTACATCGTTTTAGGTAATATTTGTATCAAATAGCATCATAAAAACTTATATTTCGACGAAATATGAAACGTAAACAAACCTTTGTGAACAATGTGCAGTGATATGAGAATTGTGTTTATTTTGAGTGATTCATGGTGAATTATGTGGATCCTGGTGTATAAAATGGTATGTAAACAATGTATTTTCTTATTAGAATAAGAATCTCATTCTATGTAATGAGAAAATTCTTTATATAAACCCTTTGAATGTTCGAGTGCACAACACGGGCGTTGACCTCCGCGCGATATGAAGTTTGAGTTTAAATATTACGAAAATGTTGAGTAGGATTCCCAAAAAAATACTGCTGTTCGATTATTAGTCTATTCAATAAGTAACATCCAAAATTTCGAGCAAATTGAGACAGCAGTTCTATGACAAATCAACAACAAACGGGAACAAAGACATGCTCAGTCATTGTCTCTAATTTCCATTGTTTATAATAAACTACAACGTATTTTAGAACGACTCACAATGTTTATGTTATGGCTTGCCTATTCAGGAAGCCATAAAACTTATCTCTAAGTAGCTGGAGGCAACAAAAAATCGACACGGACGTTTTTTTTGCTCGCCGAACGAAAAAATCTCAAGTGTCAAATGACGTCGGGGCTTTGGTGTCCGGACGCCACTTTTTCGACGGGGAAAATGTGGGGTTTGAAAGGTTAAAGGAAGATTAGTTTTTAAACAATATTTACCGAACAAAAGGAACCGTTTTGGAATTAAACTTTTTGTGTTATGTGATGTAACTAGTGGCTTAATAATTGATTTTATTGTATATTGTGGTGCAACTACTGAAATAAGCGACCCACTAAATTTAGGAGTTGGTGGATCAGTTGTTGTCAGCCTCATCAAAGACTATTTTAATTCAAATAGGCATCTATATATAGATAATTGGTACACTAGTCCGCGGTTATTAAAGTATCTGGCCGACAACAACCTTTATGCTTGTGGTACAGTCAAACCACACCGAAAAGGTATGCCTGTTTTTGGCAAAATAAAAGAAGGAGAAATGGTTTCCCAGGCTTCTCCTCCATTAATAGCACTAAAGTGGAGGGATAAAAAAGATGTGCACATGTTGACCACAATACACAGATCAACATTAGTACCAACATTGATACTAGATAGGGGCACTGGCTTACCAAAAATGAAACCATTGTGTATCGATGAATATTCTAAAAATATGGGGAGTGTAGATACTTCTGATATGATGATCAGCTCGATACAGTGCATCAAAAAAACTATAAAATGGTATAAAAAATTGTTTTTCCATACTATTGACATGTGCCTATTAAATAGTTTTTTTTGTTGGCGACTGATAAATAATTCGCCAAAAGCGCATTTTGCTGATTTTCAATTAAAGGTCATCAGACAAATGATTGAATTGAACAATGTCGACAGAATGTTGCGGACTCCAAATCTATATCATGCCCGCAATCCACTTCGTATACTGCCTGCAGACACAGTCGCACATTTACCTACAGTACAGCAAAAGTACCAACGCTGTAGGCAGTGTGCTATTGAAAAAAAAAGAAAATCCACACGTTATTTGTGCACTATATGCAAAGCATATTTATGTGCGGCACCATGTTTTCAAAAGTTTCACTCAAATTAGGTTATTACTTAAGTTAGAATTTAATGTTTAGTGCCGACGCCAGCACACTAGGCTACCCCAATATATCAAATTTATTTCAAAGATTTACAATCTTATCATTTTACAGCAAAGATGAAATCTTTTTAACAAATTTTACAGCTTGCGGTAGCTTTTTGTGCTTATGTCTGCACTAGGCTACTTATATCGCGTTCGCAATACGCTTTTATTCATTTCTTATGGTGACTCTGATGTAAAGTTATACTTGTTATTGTCGCAAATCATATTTTGATGAAGCTTGTCACTGATAAGCAAATTGCAAAAAAACTCGTGAAAATTTGAATTTCGCGGGCTACTACGGAGGAATCGCCTTAAAGATATATTTTAGAGAGTTCATTACACTAACTTGTCTTTATACTACGAATGTAAAATAAAAAAAAACCTGAAGTACGTAGTAAATATTACGAAAATCATGTATTGTCTTTATGTTATTCTTAGTGAGATTTATGAATATTTTACACATCTGTCAAATATTAATAGATAATGTGCCAAATGGAGCTGTGATTTAAGTGTAATAATAACAAATGTTATAAATAAAAAGTTTTTAGTGATTGTTATACTTGTATGAAAAGGTTATAATTAGATTTTTTTCAAATTTATCTATCTACAAACTTAATTAAAAGACTGATTTTTCTTAAATGTTTTATAATTATCACTATCCCTTTCGTTTCCTCCTTTTTTATACTGTTACGATGTGATTTATATTCGGAATGAAAATACGAATAGCAATGGCAACCCAGACGGAATTTTATACATCGTGAGATTTTTCTCAAAAAATAAAACAGGGTGTAAGGGACAGCCCTCCGCAGACTGATGGGGTGTTCATTTTATCATACTAAGATAGATGGCCGGTACAAGAATTTATTTCAGGAACGTTATGGGAATCCAATAAACCTGATTTGTTTTATTTCCTCACACGCAATGTATCGCTACCATGGTAAAATCTTTTTCACCGTCCTCTCAGCTCTTCCATTTATATCCCAACCTTGTAATAAGTTTATGTGTGTGTATTATTAGGGATTGGACAACGCCGTAATAATATTTGCATAACATTTTTTTTAGAGTAGTGATATTTTAGTAGCCCATTAGTGTGACTTTTTCGTTGCCTTTATTACTTCATAACTTTTTCACAATGGAAAACGTGACCCGTGTCCCACAAGAATTGGTTAACATCATACCAATATTCAGTGGCGACGCTAGAACGTTACCTTTATATATAAAAAAATGTGAATACATTTTGACTGCGTTCCAAGGAACCGCAGCCCAAAATGAATATTTATTTCATGTGGTAACAAGTAGGTTATCAGGCGAAGCAGCCAGTTTGGTAGGCGAAAGAGACTCTATAGATACGTGGGATGAACTGAAGAAATTGTTAAATCAACACTTCGGTGATCCACGCACAGAGGATTGTTTAGCAATGGAGTTAGAATCTTGTAGAATTAATAAGGGCGAAAGTTATTTAGATTTTTGCCATAGAATACAGCGGATGAGAAGTGTTTTATTCGCTAAAATATCAGAAACTATCATTGATGACTCTCTACGTAAGGCAAAGCAAATAATTTATAGTAACAGAGCGATGAATGTTTTCTTGCTTAACTTACCGCCATTTCTAGTTAGATTAGTTCGTTTACGGGACACTACGACATTAGAGGATGCGTTAAAAATAGTCTTAGAAGAGCAAAACTTCCAGGCAGTCTATGATTCTAAAACAAACGATAGGCGTAATTTTAGTAGAACTAATAGACCTAATTACCAAAATGCATCGGAATCTAATAATCAAACGAAAGATTCGCAAAGCGTATCAAGTACATACGTACCGAATAATGCTACAAACAGCACATCTACACCGAACAATTCGCATCAGTCCAGGCATTATAAGCAGCATAATAATATTCAAAAGAATCAAAATACCTTTAATCGTACAAACAACAATAATTCGTCACCTCAGTCAAGTAGGTCATCTTTTCCGGTTGCACAACAGAGCCAACAGTTCGCGGCACATGCACCGGGCACGTCGAATTTTGCAGCGCAAGCATCTACGTCGGGTACGAATACTGATGTCACCATGCGTACTGCGAGTTCGCGACGTGTTAATTACATAAATAATTCTAATTATGATGAACAAAGTTCAAGTAATTCGTATAACGAGTGTCAGGAATTTTCTCCTGAAGATCCCGAGACGGAAAATTTTTGCATAATGGCCTCTACCCTAGAGAACGAATAAAAATAAACTGCAATAAACGCTTAAATTTACCACATATAATTATACCAGAATGAAAAGCAGTTTTTATAATAGATACGGGGAGTGTTAGGTCGTTTATAAGCCCTTATATAGCGAATAAATATTTTAAAAATTATTTACAGTATGAACCCTTCGAAGTTGTTAGTACTCACGCATCGAGCGTTCATAGTGAAACGGCAGTTATTCCATTACCGGTTACGTTTGGAAATAAAGAGTTCCATAAGTTTCATGTCTACAGTGTTGACGATAGGTATGATGGATTAATAGGTAGCAATTTGCTGAAGCAATTACAGGCAAAGATTAATATGGAAAGTCAGATATTACATTTAAAAAATACTGACATTCCAATCATATATTCACCGCCTATGAGAGAGGTATATAATCTACCATCTCGTAGTGAACTTAGAGTAAGGCTCCCGGTCAACTTATTGGACGGGGAAGCTGTATTAGATTTTAAAAAGTTTACGGAAGGGATTCGAATGCCCGCCGCATTAGTTACGTGTGTTAAAGGTTATGCAACAACTGTTATTCAGAATTATAGTCATCAAAATAGAACTTTAGTGGTTACAGGACCTTTTCAAGTAGAACCATACATACAGAACCCATCTGTTAATGTTAATTTCATGGATAATAATATAGAAGTGGACAGATTGCTAACAAATAATTTAGAAAAATTACAGTTAGATCATATGAACTCAGAAGAACGTACGGTAATTGAAGGAATTTGTAGAGAATACAAAGATATATTTTATTGTGAAAATATTCCGTTAACCTTCACAAATCAGGTTAAACATAGAATAAGAACAAAGAATGAAGACCCAATAAACATTAAGGCACATAGGTTACCCCCTATTCAAACAAAAGAAATTAAGAGTCAAGTTGAGAAGATGTTAAGGGATAACATTACCCAGGAATCGCATTCCCCCTGGAGTGCTCCCGTACATTTGGTGCCAAAAAAGTTAGACGCATCAGGCCAACAAAAATGGAGGATGGTAGTTGACTATAGACGGCTCAATGAAATCACAACTGATGACAAATACCCCTTGCCCCACATTAACGATTTATTTGACATGCTAGGTAATAGTACCTACTTTACAACCCTTGATTTAGCTAGCGGGTACCATCAAATAGAGGTCCAGGAGCAGGATAGAGCTAAAACCGCATTTAGCACCCCTTCAGGGCATTACGAATTTAACAGGATGCCGTTTGGGTTAAAGACAGCACCCGCAACCTTTCAGCGAGCGATGGATAACGTCTTACGAGGCCTTCAAGGCTTACATTGCCTAGTATACCTCGATGACGTCATCATTTTTTCAAAAAGTTTGCCTGAACATGTAGAAAAACTTAGAGCAGTTTTTGAACGCTTCCGTCAAACAAATTTAAAAGTTCAATTAGATAAGTCGCATTTTCTTAGAAAGGAAGTACTCTACTTAGGACATACTATTACGAATGAGGGTTTGAAGCCGAATAATGATAAAATAGATGTTATTCTTAGGTATCCCATACCAGAAACGGTTACACAGATTAAAAGCTTTTTAGGACTTATCGGATATTATAGGAAATTCATAAAAGATTTTGCTAAAATAACTAGACCATTAACAGCTTGTCTAAAGAAAGGTCGCAAAATTGTTATTAATAAAGAATATAAAGAATGCTTTGAAACATGTAAAAAACTTTTAACAAATGCACCTTTGTTACAGTTCCCTGGTTTTAGTAAAACTTTTATCTTAACCACCGATGCATCCAATTTTGCAATAGGGGCTGTATTGTCACAAGGAACAATAGGTTCAGATAAGCCTGTAGCATATGCCAGTAGAACTTTGAGTGACACAGAAGTAAGATATAGCACTATCGAAAAAGAACTATTAGCCATAATATGGGCAGTTAAGCACTTTCGACCGTATTTGTATGGTAATAAATTTACCATATTTACGGACCATAGACCATTAGCATGGCTGTATTCATTGAAAGAGCCCAATAGTAAACTCACGCGATGGCGATTAAGGTTAGAAGAATACGATTTCGAAATAAAATATAAGAAGGGCCCCCAAAACACGAATGCAGATGCTTTATCTAGGATTAAGATTAATGCAATTGACGACGATTTAGATTCAATATTTGTAAATGTAGGAGATAGGCAAGAAAGAATACAAAAAATTATAGAAAACGAATTGCAAGACCTCGAAACTCCAATAGAAACGATAGAACTTTCGGATTCTGATATTTGAAACTGAATTGGCAGTGACCCCATCGGTCACTGCCAATTCAGTTTCAAATAGAGAAAACGAAGGCATTCCTATTTTAAACGAAGCTATCGATACTAAACCAAAACAGATTTTAATTAATTCATGGTTTAAAGATAAATTGATCGTAAAAGATATTTCTAATAATAAACAAAAAATTCTTGAAGTCCACTTACCGACAAATAACGATAAATTAGTTAAAGACTTTTTGAAAGAGTATATAGACTCAAAACACAAGTACTTTATATACTTTGAACATCCATCATTTAGAAAAACTTTTTCAAACATGGTAATTAAGTTATTTAAAAAGGATTCAGTTAAGTTAACAGAATGTACGGAAAGAGTTATAAATTTGACAGAATCGGAAGAAGATCAAAAAGAAGTTATTTTGAAATACCACGAAGGGAAAACGTGTCATAGAGGTATTAAAGAAACTTTAGCCTAACTTAAAAGACATTATTGGTGGGCAAACATGAAAGAGACAGTTACGGCAATCATAAACGCTTGCGAAACATGCAAACGCATGAAATATGACAGAAAGCCGATCAAACCTCACACTCAGTTAACACAAACGCAGGATAGCCCTTTTCAGGAAGCTTTTATGGATTTATTATATATAGAGGGGAAATATTATTTAACTATAGTAGATGCATTTAGTAAGATAGCCCAAGCCATAGAGGTACCAAATAGGAGTACACCAGAGATAGTTAGGGCATTGATTAAGTATTTTAGCATGTATGGTCTGCCTAGGAAAATTTGTTGTGATTCCGGTACAGAATTCAATAATGCTTTGATTAAAGAAATGTTAAGTTTGTACAAAATTGAACTCCATATTGGAACTCCAAACAATCCCAGTTCAATGGCAATAGTAGAAAGGTTTCATTCTACCATTATTGAGATTTACCGCTTAGCAAAATACGATAAAAGCGATTTAGATGCAGCATCTGTTATGACATATGCCATCATGGCTTATAACAACACCATTCATTCAGCGACAGATTTTACGCCTTTTGTATTAGTATTTGGTCACACTTATTCAGATAATGTATTTAACGTGGATAGAGAAAAGAATTTAACTCAGAAACTATTGTTAGATCATAGAAAACGCCTTAAAATACTTTATGAATTCATAACAGAAAAAATAAAATCCGACAAAATTAAAGTAATAAATAAAAAAGGTGGTGAAACGCCACCGGCACTTGAGCCAGACGATAATATCTATATGAAAGATACTAGGATTAGAAAAGCTAAAGAAAAGCCGCGATACGAAAAAGCGAAAGTAATTGGTGAAGTTGAAAGAAATATAGTACCGGTAGAAATAAAGAAAAGGAAAACTAGAGTAGCGTTAAAAAATGTAAAACGTCCTCCACAGATCGTGTCTGGTACTTCTGGTACTAGTGGTGTCAACATACACGCTGGACCTCCAAAACCTCGGTCAGAATCCGGGGATAGCAGCGATAAAGCGGGGAGTAGCAGTGAAGAGGAATAGTTATTGGACAATATATAAAACGGTAGACTTAGAATCATTAGGCTTACAAATAGATAATAACATTCGGGATTTTAATAACTTAAAAATAAAAATTAAAGAAAGTAGAGTTAGTAACGAAACCGTAGGAATAGAAAGTCAAATAGAATACCTAATTAAACTAACTAAGGATAGATTTTTTCAAATCTTACCTTTTCATTACAGAAATAAACGAGCTTTGTTCAATCCATTAGGCTCACTTGTAAAAGCTATTTCTGGAAATTTAGATGAAGATGATGCAATTAAATATGAGAGAGAAATTCAAATGATTCAGAAGAAAGAGCATGTAGTCGAACGTAAGGTATCATCAATGCAAAAAGCTTTTGATAAATTAGTAAATAACTCTGAAATAATAAATTCAAATATTAAAAACTTGGGTTTACATACCAATGAAATGGGAAAATTAGTTGAACAAGAGTTCAGGTTTAACAAACTTTTCCAAATATTGAATACTATGTATCAAATTTTAAGTAACTTTCGAACTTGTTACGAAAACATACAAGAGATTGAGACGGCAATCGCCTTTAGCAAATTAAATACATTGCACCAATCCATTATAAATAGTACAGAATTATATAATACGTTAGAAGTAATTGCTAAACATGCCAGAACTATACACCCAGTAAGCAAACGTAATTTAATAAAATTAGAACGTAATATCATACTTAAATCATATAGAAATAACAACATGTTAGTTTTTGTTTTAGAAGTCCCCCTAATAGATAACGAAACATATAATTATTACAAGGTTATACCCGTACCTTATGGTGAATAGATTGAAATACATGCCCGTGGTAAGCCCATGTGCAGAGATTGAAAATGATAAATTTCTCTGCGCTGAAACTAATTTAGCCCAGTATCCAACTGAGACCTGCATTGAACAAATAATGTTAATGAAGAACAACTACAAAAGCTGCATACAGAACCATATTGAAATAGAGAAAACTAAGATACAAAAAGTAACCGACAACCAATGGTTGGTTTACTCAGAAGAAAATCTCATCATTACCGAGAATTGCAATACAGAAATTATGAAATACACTTTGCTTGGGACCTACATCGTGTCGCCTGGCCAACAATGCGAGACACAAATAGGCGAAGTCATAGTTGCCGCTGCCACAAACACTACAGTTTCTAGTCTCCAGCTGCCATTGATTCAGATGCCAGAGCTACAACAAGACATCCAGAGAAGATCAAAGAAAGTGGATCTAAGAAATGTGGACTTTAGTGATGTGAAAGAAGTGTTACAAAGTGTAAAATTTAGAGAAATAGACGACACGACCCAAACAGTGACAATAGAAATTAGTATATGGACTATCTTCGAGTATGTAATTATTGTAATAGCAATAGTTATCTTTATAATGTATAAATTTCAGTTTCTAAACTTTTGTCGAAATTCTCCGAAACCGTCTGCGACACCTTCGGATAATTTCTCTCTTGGGGAGGGAGGAGTTAAGGAACCCCAGTCTACCAATATTCGCTTTGTCAGCTAATAAGTATTTACTAGATGTGTTACTTCCAAATATTCCACTGCTTGATCAGCGTTTATGATTATCTAGGACATGCGTCATATCTGATCACGTCGTGGATATACTACGTTAGCAATAAAGTTAGTATATAAGATCAATATTGTATTAGATTAATTTAATTACTGTTTAGCTGTAACTCTGTCGGAATAAAGTTATTTTTTTAAATACTTCCGTTGTCGCTTACTTAATTCACGCAGCGAGCCTTCGTTCGCCCGCCCCGCCAAGTAAAGCGCGGTCGCGCCACGTGAGGTATTACGTCACATTGAAACGAACAAGAGCGAACATTTGAGTAAATAGCCGACATGGGTCGTACTTTTCTTTCTGCATCGAAAATTGATCCTTGACTCCATACAAATAAGAAGCATAATCGCGTATTCAAAAGCTCTGAGCTCTGTTGGAAGTAAAAATACTTGCATGGGAACTTGATCCGTGACTGCCTATAAAAAAATCGAGCAAAATCGCGTTTACAAATAAATACTTTTACAAACCATTATTTCATATTTTATATCATTTATTTTTAGGCAACATATGTTAGATCAGGGAGGTAAAATAAAATGGTACGAAATAAAACGAAATTTCAAAAATCACATTTTCTATTATTTCAACTTTTGAATAGCTTATTTTGTGTTGTAGTGTGTAATTAGCGTTGAAGACTCGAGCGTAAGCGTGTTAGTTGTCATATTCTTCATTTGTAAGTTGATTTACATGATACCCCTTAGCTTCCTGTAAATACTTTAAGATTTGTTCATAGCATTTGGTGCGCACACATGGCTTAATATACTTAAATTCCTCCGCAACTAATTTTCCGAAGAGCTCATTTCTTTTGTCTTCTCCCTCTCCATATAAATCACATTCTGAACAATTAGACTTCTTAACTGCGTTATCTTTTCATTCTTTCCTTCTTTTTATACCCGTGGGGACAGAAAGAATAGATGGAGAACTTGGTCTATGTAGCTTTGTTGGTGACGGTAAATCATTTAAATAATATGTCTAAGGTACGTTGTTTTCAGTGTAGCGAAGTAGGTCATTTAAACGCGAACATTGTCCCAAACGACCTAAATCAGATTCACAAAGCAGTAGTTCTGAAAATAATACGAATAGCTCCTCAACAAAACCTCGCCCAGGCAAGTGTGGCTTTTGCAAAAAAATTGGTCATTCGGAAAGTCAGTGTTTTGCTAAAGAACGCGTGAGAAATAATAGTTCCGTCAATTTTTGTCGCGAAAATGAGGGTGAACGCAAAAACTCTGATGTTATTACGGCCGTTATATCGAATATACCCGTGGATGTACTTATTGACAGCGGTTCAGGCGTTTCTTTAATAATTTCCGACTTAATTAAGCACTTTTCATGTCGTGTAAAACCGGCTCGCCAATTATTACGAGGGTTAGGTGGAATGGAGGTAGTAGCAAAGTCCATGATTACATTACCGATACAATTAAATAATATTACGTTAGAAGTTGATTTTTATGTTGTGGATAAAAGTCATTTGAACGTGCCCGTAATAATTGGTACCGATGTCTTAAATAGGAAAGGTGTCGCGTATATTCGTACCGGTGATTCGCAACATTTAGTTCATAGTAGTGTTTTCGTGAATAGTATTACGCAGATAGATACATCATTGGTCTTCGAAAATATATCGACGCATGTTACTGGGCAAGATAGGGAACAGTTGTTAAACGTGTTGAATAAATATTCGGGTAACTTTTTAACTGGTACAGCAACCACCACAGTTAAAGATAGCGAAATGCAGATTAAGTTGACTAGTGATATTCCTATTTATTACCGGCCATACAAGTTGTCTTATGACGAGAAAATACGCGTTCGTGCTATAGTCAACGATTTATTAGAGAAAGGCATAATCCGCGAATCTGAGTCTGAATATGCTAGCCCAATATTGCTCGTGAAAAAGAAAGACGGTTCAGATAGGATGGTAGTTGATTATAGAGCCTTAAATCAAATTACAGTTAAAGTTAGACACCCGCTTCCGTTGATTAATGATCATGTAGACATGCTTGGTAAAACTAAATGGTTCAGTGCCCTTGATATGGTCTCAGGATTTCACCAATTGAGGGTCAGTGAGGATTCCATACACAAAACTGCCTTTATCACCCCTGAAGGACATTATGAATACTGTAAAATGCCTTATGGTCTAGCCAATGCTCCTGTTATTTACCAGAAAACCATCAGTAAAACCTTGAAATCTTTTATCGAATCGGGTAAAGTACTCGTATACGTCGATGATGTCTTGTTACTATCTGATACAATCAGTGAGAACATTATTCTGCTAGATGCAGTCCTAGAAACTTTAACAGAAGCCGGGTTTTCTATAAACTTAAAAAAGTGCAGTTTCCTAACTAACGAAATCGAGTACTTAGGTAGAATAATCAGTCAGGGTCAGGTTAGACCGAGCAAACATAAAGTTGAAGCTTTGATTAGGTCGCCAAGACCTTGTAACGTTAAGCAAGTTCGCCAATTCCTGGGTCTGGCTGGTTATTTTCTGAGGTATATTCCTAGTTACGCAATTAAGACTGCCTGCATGGCTGCTTTAACTCGGAAGAGTGTTGCTTTTAATTGGGGCGATGAACAAGAAAAAGCTAGGCAGGAAATTATTTCTTATTTAACTAGCGAGCCACTATTAGCGATATTCGATCCCGATCTACCCACGCAGTTGCGTACTGACGCCAGTGCGATAGGTTACGGCGGTATTTTGATACAAATACACAAAGACGGTCGTAAGCGCGTCGTCGCGTATTTTAGTAAGTTGACAGTAGGTGCGGAATCGAAATACCATAGTTATGAGCTCGAGACCCTAGCTGTTGTAAAATCGTTGCAGCACTTTCGTCAATACCTTGTTGGTAAACATTTTACGATAATGACCGACTGTAACGCGTTAAAAATGACCCAACGCAAGAAAGATCTTCAGCCGAGAGTAGCGCGTTGGTGGATCTATATGCAAGATTTTGACTTTACCTTAGAATACCGCAAGGGTTGTTTAATGTCTCTCGTGGATTATTTGAGTCGAAATCCGGTTAATGTCGTAAATGTCGTTCAGAAACCTCGTAATTGGGCACAGATAGCTCAAGCGGATGACGAAGAAACGTTGTCACTATTAGATAAGTTAAATAATAACGAATTAGATTCAAGTCGCTATATTAAACGTAACGATCTTTTGTATTATAAGTACTGTATCGACGGCGAGCAAGAACGTTACCTATGTTATGTCCCGAAAGCGTTTCGTTTAAGCTTGTTACGTGTATTCCACGACGAACATGAACACTTGGGCATAGACAAAACTATTGATTTGATTCTCAAACACTTTTGGTTTCCGGGTCTCAGACGATTTGTAACTAAGTACATAACACATTGTGTCGTGTATCTCGCATAAACAAGTACCTCCTGCTCCCTTACAGCCAATATCCTCTTGGCAAAAGAACCCAATACCGTTTGATACAGTACACGCTGACGTACTGGGCCCGCTTGGGGAATGTAATGGGTTTAAGTACGTTCTGATAATGGTTGATGCGTATACAAAATATTGTTTGTTGTACAGCCTGTACAGACAAGATTGTGAAGAGTTAAAGCGGGTGATAACTCAAACTATATCTTTGTTTGGTACTTTTAAGCGATTGGTGTGCGACCGTAGTCGGATGTTTGATAATCACAATTTTGTACACTGGTTAACTGATTTTGGTATTGAAGTACACTTCATCACACCTGAGATGCATCAGGAGAACGGTCAAGTTGAACGATATTGCCGTACTGTGCTGAATATGGTCAGGATCGAAGTTAATAATAACGAAAACAAATGGCCGAACGTTTTGTGGAAATTACAGCTCATATTAAATATTACCAAACATAAGACACAATATTCCGCATTAAATCTATTGGTCGGCACGGAATCTACTACGCCAGTAATTAACTCTATAATTAGGGATGTTACGTTTGACGGCTCAAATCCCAATCGCGAAGCGATTCGCGAGCTACGTAGGCAACGCGCAGATGAATTATTAAATAAAAATAAATCCAAACAAGACGCGTATGTCAATAAAAATAGAATCCCACCTAAGAAATTCAGTGTTAATGACAGAGTCTTTGTCATTAAGAGATCACAAAGTACTGGCAAATTAGATTGTGGAATGCGAGGCCCATATAGGGTTCTGACTGTTCTACCTAACGATAGGTACGAATTAAAATTACTAGCTGGCTCGTATGGCAAAACTAGTCAAGCAGCTGCTGGGTTCATGGTGTTGTGGCGCGGTGAGTGGACTCCTGACACATGCGCTGGTTTCTTTGAAAGTTAGTTGAGAACTTTCACTGGTTTTATTTTTGTTGTATGCACCCAGCTTTTGCTTACACTTTATAGGCTATATGTATCAAACAATCACTGATTGCATTCGTTTTGTGTTTTTGGGTGCGAGGCTCATGTAAATCCTTAGTGCACGTGGTTTTGAGCAGCACGAACTGTGTACTGTACAATTGAGAGTGCAGTTCATGGTGAAGGTATCGAGGTTGATGTCGGTGGGGCCCATGCTGACTATAGACCGAGTGTAAAGCCTGAAGTAGGTCTCATGGTTGACCTGCTGTAACCAATGTAAATCCTGATGCGCGTGGTATTTGGTGTGGGAAAATGACCTGAGTAAACCCTACTTTGAAAAGTCGCTGCGAACGACTGTTTTGTTTTTGTGCAAAGTGTTTGTGTTGTTTGGTACATAAAGTCACTATTTGTCTTGTTACAACTCTTTTTCTGTTTTGTGTAATAACTTTGAGTATGTGATCTTAACGTGTGTACGTGCTTTATGGTTACAGGTTGCGATGAAGATCGAACATGCAACCATGAGGACGATGGTGCTGGTCCATCATCAAAAGCTGAAGAAGGCTGCGAGGACGCTGCCATGTCAGGAGAGGCCGTGTTAGATGACAACACCGGTCACTCACCACCAGCGCGGCCACGCGTATAAAAGGGGGAAGCCTGCGTGGACTCGTCCATTTTGCCTGCGGTCTTAGACCTATCGACATTGTTCCTCTGCCCATTTTGTATTTAATTTAATTTCATCATTTTAATTTTCGTGTAACTATTTCTGTTGGTTATTAAAATTATTTTTTGATTGTTTTTTACGTTTTATTTATAAGAATACACATATACCTGAGCCATATTATTATAAACCTGAAACTTGCTGAGGTGGTTTGTGTGAAGGGTCACATAACTGTATATTGTTGACGTCAGAAGAGAAATATTTATTCTACTATAATATTATAAATTTGAAAGATTGTGAAGATGTTTGGATATTTGTTACTCAATATCGCAAAAACGACAGAACGGATTTGGATGAAATTTGGCACACAGATGGATTGTAACCTAGATTAACACGTAGGATACTTTTTATCCCGGCAGTACGTTCCCGCAGGATACTTTCCGACTTCCAAGCGGGCGAAAGCTAGTTTCAAATATGTGCTTATTTATGCCAACTTTAAGCACACATTCAGTAGAATTTTGAGCATTGTTGGTGCAGGTAGGGAAAACATTCTCCTTAATAATCGGTAACACGTATGTGATCTTTTATACAGTCTCAACGCTGTTATTTTGTCTTCAGAAATCCATCTTCTCCCTTTTAGACTCTTTATGAAATTTTTAATTTGGGCTTGCAACAAAAGTGCAAATGTAGGACTTATCTTCGTAGATAAAGCACTCACAGCATTATTTGTACACAATTTATGCATACATTTCTTATTCTTCAAGTACCTTAATTATCTTTGAAGTTTGGATATTTTTTTTAAGCATCCTTTATATTTTTCAAATGCATGCTCTTTACCATTTGGTAATTTATTGACCGGGACTATGACACTTGCTGAGGGTCCAGGAATATCAACTGATGGCATGTTGGTAATATCCTGTAGTGGTAGAACTGGTTGAGATGGACCAGCTATGGGTTCCATACGATCTGCCAGATGTAGTCACCTCCTATAAAATAAGATTATGGTACATAGAATTAAGAGGAGTTTGATGATACTGCATTCAGTCTTCATGAGTTTAGGTTATTTCTTCTTAAACAAAAGTTTGCATAGGTGTGTATGAAGAGACATAAATATACAAACACAGATTTTATAGGTTGCTCAGATTTTGTATATTTTTTTAATCACTTGTGATCCAAATAACAGGTTGAATACCGTTATTACGGAAACAATTAAAAAATCATTTTGCCCATAATTCACAACTGAAATAGAACATTATTCGTTAGAGTATATTTAGGTCAGGGTTGTCTTAGGGGATTTTGTTTTTAAATCTAAAGTAGGCACATTATATTTTACATTTTAGTAATTTAACCCTAGTAGTATAATGTTTACAAGACTACTATTTAATTATTAAATTAACGGCGACTAAGACTAGAGAATGGGCAGCAGCGTTCTGTATGCATTTTATCACCATACTGCGATTGCCAACCCGCCCGCCAAGCGTAGGGATAGTGGCGAACCCCCCCTTTTGGGGGAGGCCTATGTCCAGCAGTAGACGTCTTTCAGCTGAAGTGTGTGTATATTAAATTAATTAGGGGAGAGTCCTACAGTACCGTCACCTTAAGGTTTATCTACAAAAAAATCTTAATACTTATGGTTAGACGTTCAATATCTCCTGATATATTTACAAGAACTATTGTGCTATTAATAAAAACAACAAACAACCAAATCGTTTAGAAATAATCAGCTTTATTATTGCAATTCAAGGACTAGAAAAAATCAGACTAAAAAAAAATTCAGTACCGGCGAGTAAGAATGTATCCATTTAAACAATACAATAATCGCAAATGTACTGATTGGATAGCTCCGATACATTTGCACAGGCCTCAAATTTTACAGTTTCCGCACTGTATCCAATCTTCTTCATGACATTCAGCGCACAAAGGGCAAACTGTCTCTTCTGCAATCGGTCTGTGAGTAGGAGGTAGGTTTTCGTTTGTATTTTTTTTTTTGTTTTCTTACTGACATCTCTTCCTGACAGTAAACTCTTACCTTTTCTATTACCACCTCTTCCTGAAACCTTAGTTTTCTTGTTATTATTTTCTTCAAGAATATTTTGAACTCGCTTATGTGATTCTAATTTTTTTTTGCCTATTTTTTTCTCTTCCAGCATCTTTTTGTACAGGGAACTCGTTATAATTTCACTTCTTTCAGCTTTACGACGTCGTGCAGTAGCTTTTCTTTTGGAAGCATCAGGAATTGGCGAGACCTCTAAAAGTGCAGCTCTAAAGTTGGGTTGCGAAACAAAATCGGAGGCAAGAGTCGGAGATTCCAGATGTCGAGAGGGTAAAGTTGTCGTTCCTGTTGTTGCTTGCTGCTGCTGAGGATTGGGATTTGGCAGAGTTGATGATTGAGCAGATGTTGAAGGTGTTGGGTCTGACAACTGAGAAGGTGAAAGCAATGGTTCTGATCTTGATTGATTCTCTGTAACGTCAGTCATGAGACAACCAACGAAATCTAAATCACTAAAGACATTTCTATCAAAGGGATTTATGCCTGTGCAGCGAAAGCCATTTATTGCGATATCCATTCGTGAAACTCTAGTGCCTTTAACTAGCAACAAACCCTGCAATCTCGTATTCACTGATTCTAACAGCAGGATTTGATCTCATCCACAGGTCACATGCATCATTATAATCCGATTTAAACGGTTTCATGAACGTACGATCTAGGGGCTGTAACTTGTGGATTGTGTGAGGTGGAGTGCTCAGTGACATCTAAGTCTTTATGACTGGCATGTCCATCAAGAATCAAGAGCACTGGATGCTCGGCTGTAGGATTAGAATATTTCACAAAGTGTTGCATCCATTTCAAAAACAATTCGGCATTCATCCAACCGTTTGGTTGAGCTTCACCCACACTTTCATTTGAAGCATTAATCATAAGTCTTTCATTCATTCGGATCCGTGGAAATACGAAGTAAGGCGGTAAGAACTGACCACCAGCGCTCATTGCAAAAAGCACTGTCACATTCTTACCACGTTCTGCTGACGTAAGCTTCCCAACTTGTCTTTGGTTTTTAGTCGCTATTACTTTAGCATACTTTTGCACAATGCTGACGCCAGTCTCATCACAATTCCATATTTTATAGGGAGTGAATTTAAACTTTTGCATCAATGTCTCAAGACTCAATACTCAATACTTTATTGCATTCCACATGTAGGTATTCTTAGATGGTAAACTTATAATTAGATCATGTGGACCCTGTCGGGCACAGCAAAATAAGTAAGTTAGAGAGGAAGCATTTGATAATTTTTAAACATTTAGCAAAATCACTATATTATTATAACATGCAATTAATAATCTAAAATATAATCAATTAACATAAAAATAAATATAATTAACATAAATCATAAACAGGTACTAATGAGAATTGTAATAATAATGAACAGGTAAAATAAAATTTAAAGTTGTGGGTAACGTAACATAAGTTATGACTTTACAAGTTTGTCACTTAAATATTCGTTAATCGAGTAATAGGTTTTATTAAGCAAAAAATGTCTAAGTTTTTTTTTAAATACTTTGATTTTCTCTTATTTTTTTATTAGAGCGGGTAGTTTATTATATATTTTAATGGACCTTACATAGGGACTTGTAGAGTGCATTTTTAGTCGAGAACTTGGAATGTTTAGCCTAGATCGGTGTCTGAGTAGATAGCGTGTCTGAATATCTTCACGTTTTGAGTAAAATTCTTGATGTTTCCGCACAAATTTGCATGTTTCTAAAATGTATATACAGGGAAGTGTTAAAATGTTATGTTTTTGAAAGAAAGGTTCAACCTGGGGTCTGTTAAATCCTACTGCTCTCATTAAACTCGTTGATTCAGCACTTCGCAACGATAAGTCACCATGTCTTTTCATGAACGAATAATAGTAATTTTTCCCTGCAGATTTTTTTTCTTTAGTGGTTTGGTGAGGTAGCCTTAATTTTTCTGCCAGTTGAAAAGCGAGACGTAAAAATTCTTGCTTGTTTAAAGGCATTAGCCTGTTGGCCAGGTCTTTAACATGTGCTACCAATAATTCTTCATGTTCAGAAGAAAAAGTATTGTGGAAACGACCCATAACTGGTGCAATGGACATCTCTTTATTATTTTTAGGTTGAGCCATTTCTGGCTGAGATAACATTGTTATGATTTTATCTTCCTTTTCCTTATGAGTCATCTCCTGCGTTATAGGTACTGGAGTGTAGGTGACGGTGGGGGGGTTACATCTCGTAACTCTCCTTCCTTTAAGCTTTTGATATGCCTTGAAAGATATCAAAATGCACAATGCCGAACAGGATTCCCAGGATTGATCGGGTTATGATACTGGTTTGTTGTCCTTCTTCAGCCAAATCATTTAGCTGGTCTAGGTTTTCTAATTGACGGTCGATATCTTTTTGCAAGAGGGGTTGTTTAAAGGGTTTCTTGTTAATAGGATCCTGATATCCGTACCATTCTTGGTAGTTGATTGTCTTGAGGGTGGTACTACAATTTGTCATGTCTTGGATAAGATTTTCGCTAAAAGTGATGAAGTCCTTGTTACAGGGGTTATAGTAACTGTTTTCTTGGTATGAATACATATATCTGTAGTGCTTCATGAAGGTTTCTTCGTAGTACAGAGGGCAGTCGATGGTTGTTGTGTGACATAAGAATTCTTTCTTCCGTATGCTTTTCTTTTGACACTCAGTGGCAGGCTTCGTTGAGCAAATCTTAGCATTACAGTCAATTGCTTCATATATTTCGTTATTAGTGGCAACAAACTGTCTAGGGATACTGGGGTAGGTACAGTGATGGGTAATGTTATTATATTGGATTAGGGGTAGTAGATAGTATAGGGTATAGTCAAGCGGTTTAAGTAAGGGAATAGTTATTATTATAGAAAGATCATCGTCTGTCATATGTAGATCTACAGTGGCGGTGGTTAAGAGGGTATTTAAATCTCTAGGATACCTAAACTGTTGAGGTATCGTGTCTAAGGATTGGTACAGGTTTTTGATCTGACAATGTAATCCGATGTTTAACTGCATTAAACGAGGTTTGTGAAACATCGTCGGCAAACACATCTTCGTAATATTCTAATATGGATGCTACATCTTGATCTTTAGGGGTATCAAATAGATTTAATGGAATGACATGGTCTAAAGTTGAAAGGTTTAGCTTTGCTGGATTAATGGTTATGTTATTTTCTTTCAAAGTGTCCCAACCAATTAGATAGTCGTATTCTTTACTAAAGTCAAAAACATAGAACTCAAAGGGTTTAATCACAGAATGACCAAAGATTTTATTCCAAGGTGGTGTGATTATTTTTCCATAATGTGCGGTAGTTTTATGGGCAGTCTTAACAGAAAATGGGGTATTTAAATATTGAACAGAAGAATCTTGCAAGAGGTTTTGTGCTACTTGCGAAGAGACAAAGGATCGGGTACTACCGGTGTCTATTAGGACTTTACGTTGAGGAGTTAATTGAATAAAAGGTAGCGTTATACTAAGGTTATTTAATTTTAATCTTTCGATTCGTCGGGGGCCGGTTGATCGAAAAAAGAATCAGGGTTATCGTTTTGTGTTAGAGGTTGTTCCTCTTCATAGTACTCGGGAATGTACTCTTATTCGTAATAGGGGTCGAACGTGTATTCTTGTAGATGATTCATTTCATTACGGGGACGTTTGAGTGGAATATTGTTCGGGGCCGTTCGCATTGAGACGTCTTGGTTCTGGTTTCTACTTTGATTGTTAAACTGAGGGCACAGAGCTGGTATCCATTGAGTATTACGCGGAGTAAAGTTAGGGGCATGAGAGGACTGTATCGGTCCACGAGTCTGTGCCATGAAATGATCACGATAATTAGGTTGAAAGGGACGGTTGAAGAAATGATTATTATGACGGGGATATACGTGTACCGGTGGGGGGTAACGTATAGGTTGTTGAGTGGGATATTTATTTAATACTAGCGGATTAGTTTTATTTTGATTTTGCACATTTAACTTTAAGTCATATAGTTCTTGTTCTTGAAGTGCTTGTTTGAACTCGACCCAAGGTAAATGATTAATTCTAAGATTCTTAGGTATATGTTTAATAATATTGAGTTTAGCCATAGTCTGGAAGTCTTCTAACCTTTCTGGATGACTAAGGGTAACTTTATGAACTAATATACCGGATGACATTTTTTAGCGTCTGAACAACAATATGACGTGTCGTGTAAGTAGAATAGAACTCATATACGCTGACCTTTCCCTTGTACCATTGATTTAATAAAAGTTCGGAATATCCTTAAAATACATGAAAAAGAATACATCCTACGACACTCGCGTAAAACTAATAATAGGCAAAATAGTAATAGTAAACGAGCGTCAGCTGCGATCACCCATGAATGAAGAATCTGATCCCTACGCATACATTTGCGCGTGTACCTACACACGTCACCGTGCTGTGTGGAGTTGTAGTAGGCAAATAATTTGATACACTGTGTGACGCGTGTCTTGAAACCGTAAACAAAATAAATTACGTCTCGTAAGATCGGTAAAGCTTTGATAGAAGTGTAAACAAACCTGTTGATGTTAAATTCTTATAACAATCACTCACATTCATCTGTATTTCGAAGGTTATAACTTGATGTGTAAAAAAAAAGAATCCTATTAATTATTATTGTAGTCTAAAACCATTGAAACAAATGCGTAGCGGACTAAGCGAATTGCCAAAAAATGCGGTAAGAATAAGACGGCTCATTAGTGAAGTGGTTGAGCGATTAGCTGCGTGTTCTTTTATTTTGTGTGGGTTTTGAAAACTCAACCAGTGCTAATTGTGTACGTTGTAGATACCAACGCGGGTAAATATGGACTCGTCGGTCCATAGAATGTTCTCCTGCGGTTGGTTCTGCAGCCAGCGACAGAACTCAATACGAGGTCCAGGATCCAGAGCATGCAAAGCTTGCACGCGTAAGAAGTGGTATGGATGCATATCCATTGAATGGAGTAGCTTCCATACCACATACTGGTTTACGCCAAATCGACGAGCTGCTTGCCGGGTGCTCCTCCTCTTCGGTTGTTGCTGGAAATATTCCAGAATGGCGTCTTCAACATGTATAGACAAGGGTGGCCGGCCTCTGCCCCTGGCATGACCGTGGAGCTGAAACTGGCCATGGTCAAGGAACCGCAGATAAGTGCGGAATATCAAGTCTGTGTTGGGGTTCCGGGGGTCAGGGATTCCGTTACGTCTAAGGGATTGTGGGTATTCTTCGTCGGCGTACAATCGCCTCGCACCATTTAAATTTTTACCGGACAAAAAATAATACCTCATCATGGCAAGGTACTCTATGCTGGAGTATGCGTACGTCATTATGAAAACAATCACTGGGCAGTTGAAGCACACGCGGAAAAAACAGCGATCGACGTCACGCTGTGACCAATCGCAGGTGACTGGAGAAACGGAGAGCGGAGCGGCGCGCGCGGGCGGGAGGGAATGCGCATGCGGTGAAACGTGAGCGGTACCTAAGCCTGCGAAAAAAGCGGCCGGCTTCAAAGGATTGAATTTCGCTACGAATTTTCATTGATAATTTCTACGCGTAGAGTAGGGTACATATAAGTTGGATTTTGATATTATTTGCCAATTTTTTGGTATTTTTTTTAATTTTTTTTTTTTTTAGTTTTAATATGAAAAGTTTACTACAAATAAGTAATAGTATTCATTGATAGGTTAATATCATTTCAGTTTTCAAAAAAAAAAAGTGTAGTTTCTGTGCCATAGGGGTCTACTCCGTTCACCTATTATACCCTATTTTTTTCCAGACGCTAAAAAAAATCAGCCGGTATATTATAACTAAATAATATATACTATAATGTTATTATTCTGAGGTTTTAACTCTTGTATCTCTATTAGAGATTGAACAAAAGGTTTTGTACCTCCGTGTAGATTCGTCAACTTATTTCTAATGGATGCCCACGAAGGGTTTACACAAGGGACTACGACATCTTCCGCGAGACCACGAAGTTTTGTCAGGACTCTAATGATTAAGAGGTTTTCCTGGACATCAGGGTTTAGGAGTCGGTATTGTTCCACCGATGCTAGAAACCTATGAAGTGTTTCTGCATTCCCATCATATTCCTGTATCAACACATGATAATCACGAGGATTTTCGTTAGCCATTTTATGGATCTCTTAGGGACTGATTTTATACGGGAGTAAAGTCAAGTCGTCAAGTCGATCGTTAAGGATTATCCTCCTATTAGTCTTCTGTCACCAATTTACGTATAATAAGGGCGTATTTGTGTACGGGAGCACAATTATGTTGATTAGTAAAAGGGACTTCAGAGATAGGTAAAGGATAGACATTCTTCGATTTCTGCAGAGTGATTGAAGAGTTTCTTCTTGAAGACCTGTCCCACGTTGGGCGCCAGTTAATTTTATGGTAGACACTGAAGACTTAAAAAAAAGTAAATCTTTAATTACTGTAGAATACAAGACTTTATATTACTTATAATTTATTACACAATACACTTATGTGCTGTGTCGGCAGAGTAGTAACAGGTCGAGCCTGGTATAATGTAATGCGCCGAATTCTTTTTTTTTTTTTTTTTTTTTTTTTTTGGAATTGGCATCTCGCAGTTGACCTTGAGAGGCCGTGACTGCTCAACCGGACTTTCCTGTGAAGGTTTTTAGGAATCTAAAAGCCTCCAGCCAGGGCGTAAACCTACTTAAACCTAAAACGACTGCGCACTGAGGGCACCCCCTGTGGGGTACGAACCTCGGCTCAGGAAGTCGCTGGCGGGGGGCAGCTAGTACTATCAGGGACAGGCTGGATCAAGTTGTTTTCATGATTATTAGACGGGGAAGTTAAAGCTACTGGCTCGGCTGCGGCGCGGGCTGGCGCATCAACGAGCAAGGGACGGTCGGGGGTCTGATCGCTACTCGGGAGTCTTCGCGGGGCGCGAGGACCTCGGCGGCGAGGTCGGTAGGACGGTCGTCGTTTGTGTTTGTGTACTGTACTGGTGGCCCTATTCTTTTCTTGGAGAACAGTGATGGGGTCATCTGGGTCGGAGAGGACATGTTGCGGCCTGCGGCAACTAGCGGCCTTCACAATCAAGGGATTGCGATGTATCTCGGCTTTATCGAAGAAACGCTTCGAGTTGCGTTTCATAAATTGAGCAATAGTGGGCATTTTCAGATCGAGATGGAGGATCTCGTTCCAAACGTACCAAGGGGAGCCTGTGGCTTGGCGGAGGAAACGGTTTTGGAGGGTCTGCATCCTATGGATGTGTCGGGGGTGCGTGTGTGCAAAGACTGCACATGCATACGTCATGATGGGCCTTATGCACGCCGTGTAAATACGCAATTTGCACTTGAGTGACAATTTGCTACGTGCGTTCAGAACAGAGTGCAACCTTCCGAGAGCGAAGGCGGCGCGTGAGCGCGCCTTCCTGATATGCTCAGAGAAGGAGAGGTGCTGATCTAGAATTACTCCAAGGTATTTGGCTTGCTTTTCCCAAGGGATCGGCTTGCCGAATATGGAGATGGGCGGGAGGGGGTCTTGGCGGCGCTGCGGTCTCTTAAAGAGAACCGCCTGGCTCTTGTCCGGATTTAGTTCGATTCGCCATTTCCTAAACCATGCACCGAGTACGTTGACTGCGGTCTGGAGGGATTTGGCTATCGCTTTGGAACTACGCCCAGAGTGGTAGATGGCCGTGTCGTCTGCGAACAGAGCCAACTGTGCCTTACCACTCTTGGGGATATCGCTGGTGAACAGCGTAAAGATGAGAGGGGATAGCACGGCGCCCTGAGGGACGCCGGCGCGAATCGGGTGGGGGCGCCGAATTCTTATCAACTATGACTTATATACTAATGAGCCCTGAAGAGAGGGGTGGCGGCGATAGAGCTGTTGGTTGAGCTATTTCTGGCTGAGATAACATTGTTATGATTTTATCTTCCTTTTCCTTATGAGTCATCTCCTGCGTTATAGGTACTGGAGTGTAGGTGACGGTGGGGGGGTTACATCTCGTAACTCGCGCAACAGAAATGTTTGCACTGGCAGTGAACCGGTCGCGACAGGTCGACGCCGCGTGGGGCATATACTTGCATGAGGGTACCGCACTAATAGCGTAAAACTGTCAGCACCATCTATTATAGAATTAGAGAACTGGCCGGTACTGTAGGACTCTCCCCTACCACTTACCGAAGAACGTTTGAAGAACCAGGTTTAGGAAACCTAAACAATTCCGTGTCGGGGTCACGGCAGGCGAAGAACCACACTTAACACATTTCCTTTGATTTTCCTTCATTGTTCCAAAAGTTCAAACCAACAAAACAAACAACACAAATGGAAGAGTCATTATCTCGTAAACACTTATAAATTAACTTGGCACAAGAAACGGAGGACCGGAAGCTCTACTCAACGTTGATGATGGCGAGGTTAATAATAAAAAGTCGAGAAACAAATAATTACAAGAAACATGCGCGTACGACGGCAGACATTTTTCTTGTAAATAATTAAGTTCTTAGGGTGGCCAGGTACACTTAAAAATATTCTACGCAGCTAGTTTTATTGAGTTAAAATCTTATGATTTATGAGGTTTAAAAATATACAGAGTTGATATGACAGAGGGGCATTAAATTACACTACGTATACTATACGTGCTTAGTATTAATTCGATACCATATAAAAAGAAAAAGCACCAAAAATTCGTTTTTATTTTTTTCAAACATACTAAATAGCTTACAAATCAGAGTAAAACGCAACCACCCTTTGTAAATAAATTTAACTGACCTTAGATACCTAGTTTACAAAGCGGCAACGTCGCACGCGCGTCAGAGCGCGGGGTGTGTTCTCTCGTGTCAAAGCGGGCGGCCGGCCGTGGCGCGGGCGGCGCGGTGCCGCTCGCTCGCGCTGGCTTTTATGTTAGGTAAGGTTTTGAAATTCGCGCACAACAACAATCACAACAAAAACACAACATTTTTAAATTCTCGATGTGTCCTCCATTCACATGAATGCACAAATTATACTGACGGAGAATATTATTTATTTTTCTAATTAAATCACTGTCCGTTGCTAAGCACTTTAATTTGTGAAATGCTAAAATAATCCTATTTTTAGTTTAACAATTGTATTTACCTCTGAGGCATACACTTCCCCCTAATGTATCCCCACAAAAAGAAACGGGCGTTTCTAGGGCAATTGCGGCTGTCACCATACCTCTCTCGGTATGTTCGCAGAGCTAAAGCTGCGTTTTCACGGCATTCGCCATGTCTGTGTATTCTGACGCCGTGTAAGTCACACGAGGCATTGTTGAACACTAATTAATTACACACACACAACCAAAGTTCGCAAAAAAAACACTAACACTAAATAATAATAATAATCCCAAGTTACGTGTCCTGTCACAATAAAAAAAAGAAATACTGTCTGTCTTAAAATGATTTAGTGTCCTATCACAACAACAAAACAAAATTATTGTCAGCGTGCGAGTTCGTCAAAAGAAAAGCTGCGCAGGAGCTTCCGTGTTACGTAACATAAATCCGATCACAAAGGGATGGCGTCGGCGAACTAAAAAGACAAGTTTATTAGACGCCTCACTTACCGATCGCAAGGATCTAAGATGCAGTAACAACACAGTGACCTATTTCTATTCCTTTTGCTACGATTGTCACTCTCTCAATGAAAGTGCAAGTGTGTGTATTTATTGCTTCCTTGTTTGCATTGCCATCTTTTTAGCGAAAATATTTGGTTGTACTTGTGACTTGCGTCACAGCGGCAACAACGCATCGCAGGTTATACTCAGATTTATCGTTTTAGGGTGCATGACCTGTGCGATCAGCTGTTAGGAAAGATACATCGTGTTCGAACGGGGCAAAAACTTAAAAAATCATTTGCGACTAAACTACTGCTCCTATAATCGTTTGCGACTAAACTACTGCTCCTATTTAATTGATTTTTGGTACAGAGCTTAAAAATGGTACCTAGTATATGCAGTTTAAAGGAAAGCCCCTCTGTCGTATCAACTTTGTACATGTATTTATGTATAATTATTCAAAAGTAGTTAATTTATAAAGATATCTAACAACACAATTTTCGCATAGGTTTAAAAAAGCCACATGAAATAGAATACTCGCTAGTAATAAAGAAACTGCTATTTGGTAGAATGTGTTTCTATCAGAAACATTTTAGTTTGATCAATGTTCCCAACATAAAAAATAGCATTATTAAAGTTCGAAACCGTGCGTATAGCAACACAGGCCTAGCCACTATAGGTATCCTACAAGAATCGAACAAAATTGACCGGGCCTGCGACTGAGGGAACGCGGGTGAGTTTTAGTCAGTAAAAGTCTGACACGCCCTTCTGCTCCACCCAGAGCGGGAGAAGTTATTTGATGATTTCCCCACCCAAAAAAAAGCGGGTTTATTTGGCCCTCATTTTTTTATGTAGCAAAAGGTAACGGTTTTCAATGAAAGGGCAAAGAAACCTGTATTGATTGATTTCATATACAGCGTGTTGATTTGCATCCTCGTCATGTTATAAATTACATACCTATATGTTACAAATTTTGCAAACCGATTCTAATTCTACTGCTATAAAAAAACTAGTCAAGTGCGAGTCACCATTGCACTGAGGGTTCTGTAGGTACATTGTCTTGTTAGTAAGTTTACGCTTTGCAATTTCACAATCTTATAATATAGTTTTCACCTTGTTTCACAATTTCATCGTTTTTATGCATTATGCCCACTCGGGGGTGTTGGTGATTGTCAGGACAAGGTTTGTATAAATATAAAATAGGTAGGTATAGGTAGGATAGGTAGTTAGGAAGGTAAGTATGTAGGTAGGTAGGTAGGTAGGGTAGGTAGGTAGGGTAGGTAGGGTAAGTATGTAGGTAGGTAGGGTAGGTAGGTAGGGTAGGTAGGTAGGGTAGGGTAGGTAGGTAAGGTAGTCATGGTATGTACCACAGTTTTTGGAAAGTAAATAAAAAATACTCAAAATATACAAAATTTATTTTAATTCGCCTAAATCTCTGATTGGCAATGTTCGAACATGTCTGGGATCGCATAGCTCAGGCAACATGCATGTTCTATAAAAATGTTCTAATTTTGGTTCCATTTCTTCCCAATATTGGTCATTTTTCTCTATAATTTCAACTTTGATGTCTTTGTCGCATCCAGACCAGACTCCGAAAATACATTTTTGCCTACCGGTGATATGTACATAACTGTCCCTGCACTTGTATATACCAAGGATGTTTTTTTATTTATGACTAGTCCATTTCTAGTTTTCCTCCAAAAATTCACTTTTTTCTTATCTATAGCTTCGTCTAAAGATGTTTTAAATGCTGTAATTGGACATTTGATTTCAACGATTGTGTCTTCTCCCACTATTCCGTCCGGAGTTGCACCTAGAAAAGGCAACTTTTGATCTATGACGAGACCACAAGGCTCTATTTTAATGTTTAATTGTGATGCTATCTGTTCTGTGGCTGTTGCTTCATGCTCTATACCATGTTTCAAAGATGGCACATGGCTCAGATTCTTTGGATATATAAGATTTTTTACCAAATTTCTCACACTCGTATTTTGACGCCTGTTCACTACTTTGGCGAAATTAGATGCTGTTAGAAGTTTCCTTCTAAGTTCCAGCCACTCACTCGAATCTCTGTGCAGAGTAGTCGATTTTTCTACTTGTCTTCTGTCTAGTTCTGTACTCGGTAAATTTTTCAAAAAGTCCTCTTTACACCGATTGTACTCCAACGTTGGCATATCTTGCTTTTGGCAATTTTCACTATAATCTTTATCATTTTCTTTGGTTTTCAAAAACAATTTTCTACATTTTCTTAAGTATTTAGATGCTCCTACTCTTTGTTTTAATCGCTTCTCTTCCAATTTCTTCACTAGTGACCTGGGACTTTTCCCCAAAAAAAAAACTCTATGTAAAGTGGTAAGTGGGCGCTTTGTATTAAATGATACCACAGCAGCGTTGTTTATGCGAGATATCCTTACACGACACTCTCAATTATTATGAATTAATTATTATGTTAATACCAGCTACGTGATCTGCGGTGCATACTGCAAGAGAGAGAGA
This sequence comes from Polymixis flavicincta, assembly GCA_949987655.1. Lineage (NCBI taxonomy): Eukaryota > Metazoa > Arthropoda > Insecta > Lepidoptera > Noctuidae > Polymixis > Polymixis flavicincta. The sequence continues at coordinate 7,659,825 of OX465188.1, read as the reverse complement.
GAGAAAGCATATATACACCCTCAATTATGAATTAAATCATTCGGCATTCTGTTATAATACCTGCTACGTGGTCTGCGGTACATACCGTAAGAGAGAGAAAGAGACAGCATGTATACATTTATATTATGCTGTCTCTCTCGCACATTAGTCAGGTAGAAACGGGTTAGGTGAGCGTTGCAGTTGCGCTTGCGCTTTACAGCGCAGTCCCTCGTCATTTGTCGTTGCGATCTGTGCGTTCTTCGAGTTTCTATTTTTCTTATCGACTACTTTAGCGTGTTTACTGGTTTAATTGTTTGCTTTTGGATTGGAATTTATTAAAATGGAAAGGCAAAATAGTTGTGTTTCATGTGAACGATTTGTGTTACGCCGCAGAAAACATAGCCTCACACAATTGTTTTTTGAAAGACATCGAGATCACGTCGAGTTATTATTACAAGAAATAATGCCACGTGAGGTAAGTCTCTTAACTATTTTGTTGCAAAATGCGGGCGCTCTGTTATCTATGAAGTGATATCGAGACAATTCAATAATTTAATAAAACACAATATTGCTACGTGTAATACACTATGTCGAACCTCAAGCGCTCAACTATTCTTTCATTATGGTTAGGAGTTTCGACGTGAATACGTCTTTAAAATTGCTTTCATAGTGGGAGTCAAGTCAAAAGGACGAAAGACGACAAAATCGGGAGATATAGTTTGGTGTTGCAGCTTCATATCAATCATCTCCAATCTAAATTCAATTACACCATTGAATAGCTAGAGGATCAAAGAATTCATTGCGCCAAGTGAGCACGGTGACGCATCGCGTAAGGTGGAGGGAGAAGCACCGCCATTTTGAGATCATTTGGCTGCGTATCGAGATTTCCACTTGTATAGTTTTTTTTTGTTTAGAGTTTGACTCGAAAGAGCTACGACGTTCGTTTAGGTTTCAATAGTATAAAATAGTGACAGTGAATATAATGTGTTAAAATAAAAAAGTAAAAAATCAAAAATATAAAATGTTGGCCTATACGCGACATAATGCCAAATTCAAATACAGAGTTCGTAAACGGTTGAAAGGGCTTTTCAAGAGCAATCATATGGTACCACTAAAACACCATTTGTTTTTTTTTTTATAAATAAGATGACTACATTCTTCTCTTTGTGTCAAAATGTACCTATTTGCTTTGTTTTTTTTTTTAATCAATAATTCGGTGATTCTAAACAAACAAACGGGTAGAAAACTTCGTTCTTAAACGATTTAATAAGGCAAGAGCATTTATTTAATTATTTCTACTGGTTTCAGATTTCTTTTGATGGCTCACGATCATTATGCCATGCTTGCTGGGTGAGGTTGGATCGTGCTCTGCATAATCAACCCAGACGCGAGCCACCCCAAGAAGTCCAAGTACAACCACCCAACAAGTACAAGATGCTGATGGAGAAATGCAAGACGCGGGCATACAAGTGAATCCCGGTTTTATTAACCTACAAGGCTATTCTCGTGCATCAAATACAGCAAGACGGTGCATATTTCGGAGCTGCAGGAATATGGCTACGCATATAGTACCATCGTATGTAAAATTCCATTTCTTACATAATCATAATTTTTACATACCTCCACTTGCCAGAGTTTGTCATCCGCATTTAGTAATAAATGATTGGGAAGAAGTAAATGCTCAGCCAGTGATGCAATTTAATAGCGCTCATGTACTTGACATAATCAATATATATAAGTGGGGGTTGGAACGAAACAACCACATGGATTTCGAAAATATTGATGGAATTGAGGGCAATGAGTTACACTTCTGGACAGGAGTAACTAAAGATCAGTTCAATAACATTTTACAACTAACTCCATCGCTTCGAAACAGAACCGGTACTCCTGCTACAGTGTTAGGGGTTTATTTAACAAAAATAAGAACTGGTATACCCGATGAACGTTTGGCTACAAAATTCAACATGTCAAGAAGAACGTTAGAAAGAAAGTTAAGAATGGCAAGAGAATGTTTAACAGGGGATTTTGTGCCGCATTTTCTAGGATTAGATCATTTGACCAGAGAAGAGGTGGTAGCTCGAAATCTTTCAATTCCTGCTCATATTTTCGGAGGCCACCACGCCTCGGCTATTTTGGTGTTTGATGGCACTTATTTATACATTCAAAAGAGCTCCAATTTCCTGTTCCAACGGATAACATACAGCCTTCATAAATTCCGAAATCTAGTGAAACCTTTTATGGTAGTTTGTACAGATGGTTACATTTTAGATGTCATGGGGCCCTTTGCAGCAACAACTTCTGATGCTACAATCATGCGCAGCCTAATGGAAGACCAGACTTAGGCCCAACGATGTTTTTGTACTAGACCGTGGATTTCGGGACTCGATTCCCAGTATTGAAGAATGTGGCTACAATCCTCAGATGCCACCAACTAGAGCTAGAGGAGAACAGTTGACGACACCAGATGCGAATAAGTCAAGACTCATCACAATGACCCGGTGGGTGGTCGAGACCATAAATGGTCGATTCAAAAAAGATTTTAAAATCTTTCGGCACGTCTATTTTAATGTTTCTCTACCAAACATGATGACAGACTTCAGAATTACTGCGGCAATCATCAATGCAACTCGACGTCCATACGAGGATAGCATTTACGCCGAACAATTCATTATTATTATTAATGAAAATATTAACAGAGAGAATGAACTGGCGGAGTATGTGAGACAGCACAACTTAAATAGGCAAAGAGTTGCTTTCGTCCCAATTGACGCCAATAATGCTGCTTTTGATGACTTTCCACAACTCACATATGAAGATTTAATTATTTTCACTTTGGGGACGTATCATTTAAGGATCGCTCGATCCTACTGCTATGAGCATTTGCGACCAAACGGTCTCTTTATTGTGGAACTGTATCGACACGAAGAATTAATTAACAACAAAATATTAATCAGAGGCAGAATGCAGTCACGACACGTGAGGAGCAAACAGTATTATACATATATATTGGTGAACCCAACAGTACATGGTAGACAGAGTATCGAAGGGTACTACTGCTCTTGCATCCACGGCCGCCGCACCATTGGAAGCTGCGGCTCATATAGCCAGTGTGGTTTATTTTTTATCTTGGGCCAGACATCAAGAACAAATAGATGCACCGGCGGCCTTTTTAGATGATACCATTGTACCTTTAGACATTGACCATGTTGAATAAAACTGAAAATAATGATTATGTACTAGTTTTTTTTTTCCCAACACAAAAATATTTAGTAAACAGTAAAATAAATGAATTAAGAAGTGTTTTTCTTATTGTATTAGCCTACAGTGTCTCACACTGCTGGGCAAAGGCCTTCCCCATATCCCTCCAGACACTGTTTTCTTGCATAACTTCAAACCAGCCTTCGCGATGCGCGTCCGAGACCTTAATTATTATTTAAAAAAAATTATAAGTGATACACATGGAAAAATACACTTTTTTTTTGTGCTTGCAGACTATACCCACAGTAAAGCAACCCATACTATTGTAAACTAGAGACATTAATGTGTCTATTCCACCGTATTTTGTTTCTGTACAGCGTGGGTATAGTTTCCATACTAAGGTGCCCATTGACCTTTGGCAATAATGCTGTTAAAAGATTCCACTTTATTGCTATCACTATTATGCATCAGGCTTCGAGCTTTAGCTGCTACGGTGTTTACTATGAACTTAATTCTGTGCCATATAGCACACGTCTTCAAAATTAAAGTAAGGTCTTCACTGTTGTTTCGGCTAGTACAATAATGTGGTTGGCAGTTTTCGTGATTTCCGAATGCATGATTTTAAGAATTTAGTATATCCGTGAATAAGCTATTTACTTTAGTGTTGAAGTTTGCGTCTTTAGAAATGTGTTCCGTTATTGATGATCAAATGACTTTACGGATAGCTAGGATTCTTTGAGTAGTAATTTTTTTTTTCTTAAATTTGAAGGATATTTAGTTTCCGTAGTTATGTTCTTTAGCTTTTTGCACATATTTCTGAAAATGTGATTTTTGCATTCTACTCTTTCTACGGTGCAATTGGGATATGGACGACCGTCCAATATTTTTTTATATGTGCTTGAGTCACCGTCCGCCACCATACGTTCGTACATAAGGTTATGCATAGGAATGGACTGTTTAAAACCTTCTAACAATACTTCAGACTCCATACCTGTAGAAGAACTGCTATAATTTTTATAGCATACATGGTCGCCTGGACTGATACATTTACTTTCAGCTCGCGCATATATACAGCAATATTTGTTCTTCACCCCTATGAATAAAACCCAGGCGGTTCAATCTTAGTACAAAAAACCGGGGAAGTCGGTAGTTACAATGATACTAAATCACGAAGTATATAATAGTCCATAGTTGAATACGTTGAAAGATGTTTTTTATTTTGTCGGATTATAACGTGGATATTTTCTGACTATGGATAAGAGATGGCAGCTCTGCACTAATGTTCATTATAATTCCAACAGATGGCAGTTCACAAACCCGAACATTGTACATTTTGTGTGACTGATTGCTACTAAACTAGCAGATTTTATTATTTCTTGCGACAAAAATGATTGAACAATTCCGAAGATTACATTAGTAAAATCTTTTAGTAACATATTTTATTAGTGTAAAGGAAATAACAAAAAGTATTCTAAAAAGGTTTAACAAAATCTATCATAATATTTTACTCCAGGAGAAAGTAGTGATAGTAGAATTTCAATGGTGATTTATTTTTCAATAAACTGGTAACCCCAAATGCAAATGTCTGCTGATGTCTGACGCTTGCGCCGGGTATTGCGATATTTTTGTAATCTTTCTATTTTTTTATTGTGCATTTGTCGTTGAGTTGAGCTAAAGTTCCTCCGGCTAATCCATAATTGTGAGCAGAAAGAATTTTGAGTGTTTTTGTACCAAAACTGAGACAGGACTCTGGTAAAGTGTTGTGTTTGAGATAGGACTCCTTTGGTGCATCTGTTTTATTGCACATTGCACTATGTCTTCGGACAAGCACTGCTGTGTTCCAGGGTGCAAGGAGAGTGGAGGTATGTCAGAGTTATTTTACTTAGTACAAGTCAGCCTTACATAGAGTAATCTGCTAGTAAACTTGTATTCTATCTTAATGTTGGTTTGTTTGTTTCGCTTTCACGACTAAACTACTAAACCGATTTTGATGAAATATGATACAGTTTAAGCTTGAACCCCAAAAAGCTTATTTTTAATCCTCGACTCGTCTGTCTCTACGATAACTGACATTCACGCGGACGAACTCGCGGGCAAAAGCTAGTTTCCGTATAATTATAATAAAAGTACTCGGTTAGCCATTGCTTTTTTGTCTATGAATTTAACACTCTAACTTGAGTTAGGTACAAGTTTGTATGATGAGTGTGATGATTATCACACTGTTACCATACAAACGATTGGTCGCCCAGTGGTCGAAATTGAACAATATTTCATTTAAATAGACACACATTTTAATCATTTTTTTTGTCTTCTTGCATTCCTCCATCAACCCAACTTTAACTACCAAATTTCATTCTCCGTCTGCATAATTTTCTTTAAAAGGTGTACCAAGTCTTTAACAGTGTATATATGATACCAAACAACTGCAACTGTACTTGCCAATGGGGCTAAAAAAGATAGGATTGTCATTTGAGGTCAATATATACTGATACTTGATCATTTGCATCCATCGGCCCAAAGTGTACCAAACAAAAGTTGTTAGCCTAACTATTATTCAAAGAGGATAATAACATAGAGCTTTTGTTTATGAATGGTTGAGATTTTGACAGTAAAACCGAAATTAGTGTTTGTAACCTTATTTAGTTATTTGCCAATTTTAAGGACTTTGTTTTTTGTTTTAGGTATGCGTCGAGTGCTCCATGGGTTCCCAAACCCTGAAAGAGATAGAGAGCGCTTCAACACATGACTTTATGCTCTTGGTAGTGATATCTTGGGCTTGGAAAATGAGCGCATATTTAAGTACCGTTGGGTGTGTCGCTCACACTTTGAAGATAAATATCTATGTCGCAACAACAAAATCAGCAACATTGCTGTGCCAACATTAAATATGCCAGGTTAGTATAAATGATCATGTGCATACATACAAAGCAATATACTCCACTGTGCTGAACATATTCCTGTTTGGATTGAGGTTGATACTTTAGTAATCTATGGCTCTATTTAAACTAGTGTTATTTCTTTCAGCACCATTGTCACTGAAGAGATTTACATCTTTTAATAGAAAGCCTTTACAACAAATACTGGAGCTGCCATCAACATCATCAGGTACCTATTTATACTCTTTTTAACCAACTTCAAAAAGAAGGAGGTTATTGATAAAAGCATTTATTTAAAATTTTAGAATTAAATTAAGCATGATGTTTTTTTCTTCCAGATCCCACTCCAAATATTGAATATTTGCCGCATGCATCAATGAATGTTGGAAAGAACATACCACAAAAAGAAAATATTGGTAAGCCTTTTTTGTTTCTGATATAAACATTATTTAGATTTTTATTATTGTCTCATTTTTTCTCTACATTATGAGATTATGATACTTGAAGTATAAAAGAATACTTAGAAATTTCCTTGCACTTATTCAGGTATCCCAACCACTTTTAGCATAGAAAATATCATAATAATTATATTTTTATAAATAACTAGCTTTTTCCAGCGGCTTCACTCGCGCGGAACTTTCATCCCCTATTTAACACCCTTAGGGGTTGAATTTCGAAAAAACCTTCCTTATTCCTTGTCTACATTATAAAGGGAACCTCGGTGCAAAATTTCAACGTTCTAGGTCCAAGGGTTTAGGCTGGGCTTTGATGAGTCAGTCAATCAGTCAGTCAGGACTTGTCTTTTTATTTATATAGATAGATAGTATTCCTATCTGTGCAACTATTATTTTAAACTACTGGCCACTTGTTGGCCAAATACTAAGTAAAGTTATCGAACATCTAAACAGTTGCTAAAGTCTGGTTTCGTATTGAAAACCAGACTTTAAAGAACTGTTTAGATGTTCAATAACTTTTATGAATAAGGCCGTATAAGTATAGGCCCTATATACTACATGGTTGAAATATTATTTATTCAAAATATATATTATGGTATTGTATATTAAAATATTGTTAGCTTGTATGTTAAAATGAAATTAAATCATATTTCAGATCCAGAAACTACAGTGCATGAGCATATTATCATGCCACTTGGACATCCCTCAATTCCAAAGGAAAATAGTAAACAAAATATTGGTAAGTTTATCTGTGAAAATCTGTAATTGGCCAAGTTTGCAACCTATCCAATTTATATCCCTTATGTACAGCTGTTAGTTAACCTTCTAATATATAAGTTTATTTTGTTTTGGATAAGCATCTTTTACTTTGATTCCTAATAATCCTAGTAGCGGTCAATTGACTTTCTTCCAGATTTTGCTATTCAAGAATGTTACCAAAAATATGTCGAATTATTCTGTTATGTTTCTATATTACAGGAGAAAAGAGAGTAGTCAAGAAAACGACTAAAAAAGTATTCCTTACTAATGTGGAAAAAGAATTGCATCAAAAACTTACTGCTGCAAGAGTAAAAATAAGCAAAATAAAAGACAAAGTAAGAAAACAGGCAGCCAACTTAAAACAAGCAAAAAAAATGGCGTCTAGTCCTGCAGTCATAGATACCCTCGAAAATTGCACAAGTACTGCTAAATTATTAATGGGAATACAATGGCGGGAGGACCGAAAAAAAGACAAAGGACGACGTTTCACGTTACAGGAAAAAATTGCTGCTTTATCAATTTTCAAGCAAAGTCCCAAAGGATATAGATTTTTCAGGAAGATTTTTATTTTGCCTGCAACGCAAACTCTCATTAAATTAATTCAAATGAGTAATCTGAAGCCTGGAATTAACAAAAACATTTTCTCTCAATTGAAAACCAAAGCTGAACATATGAAAATAGAAGAAAAGTTGTGTGTACTAATTGTTAGCATAAACGATAATCGACTATTTGACTAATATTATTTGTGGGTTGCAACATTGTAATTTTCAATATTTTATCTGTTTGATTTGTGACAGCATATAGATGGTGGTTGAATAAAAGGCGCGGCAAAACCCTTCTTGCATTCTCAGCTACGGACGACGAAGGTGGTCTCGAGTTACGAATTTAAGTTGTAAAGTACAAATAAAGTGACTTGTATCAGTATCTGTTTGTATAATTCTATCAAGTCAGAAGTGTGCTCAAGTTTATCTACGTGCCTGATGCTGCGGTATCCTGGACCAAGGACAATTTAAGGTCAGATCTGAACGTATTACTTCGTTTCCCTGTGATTTTGCGACAAAACTATCGTCATTATAACACGTGTGCTTAATTACGCACGTACACAAGCACGCATGTGCTTAAATTAAGAAACAAGATTAGAACATTAAGAACAATAACATTAAAAGCTGATCGTTGGGCAGTACTTCGTGAAAGTGATACCAGTTTCTGTTATTTAATTACCTACATGTAAGCAAAAATAATTTGAAGTGAATCCTTATATTTACAATGGATTTGAAGAATTCATGATTGGATCGTTGGAAATTTTCTACCTAGTTGCTGAGTAAAGCGGATGGACCTATTTTATTTTAAAATTCAGTTGAATTTATAATTACCTTTTCAGTTATCTTTATCATTGTAAATATTGATTATTATTGTCTAGTTACTTAATTTTAGTGTTGCTGTATTTAAATATTTTGATTTTATTTTGAATCACTCTTAAATCGTGTAACGTGATAATGGGAAATTCTAAGCGAAAGCGACGTGATTTAAGCAGCGATAGTTCGTCTGTAAATAGTAGTGATAGTGATCATAACCACCGTAGGTCGCGGCATAGTAAAAAGCGAAGTTGTGATAAAAAACATAGCAGTAGCCATCGGCGTCATAATAAGAGAAGTAGGAAACAAAGGCGCTCTATAGGTCTTGGCCGTGAAACAACGAAAACTCCTCCGTTGAATTTCTTAACGCCATTACGTGCAGTTACTAATCAGACTACTCCTGGTTTGTTGAATAATAATAGTTTATCGAACAATATCCCATTAAATGTGAACAACCCCATCGGTAACTCTGCGTCACTACCAACCTCTAATTTCTGGGCACAAAACAACTTTCCTGTTGCTTTTAGTGTTGTACCCGAATTTGACCCAAGTGATAATAGCCAAACAATAGAAAATTGGATTAACAAGGTTAGTGAATGTGCGCAGATTTACTCTTGGAATGATCGTCAAATATGTCACTACGCCCTTCCCAAATTAAGTGGTTTAGCCAAGAAGTGGTACCAGGGCTTACCCTCGGTACTATTTAATTGGAATGAGTGGGTCCAAAAATTAAAACAGGCTTTTCCATCAAACGAAAACTATGGAGACCTGTTGACATCAATGCTAAGGCTTAGATGTAAATTCAGTCAGTCTTTAGAACATTATTATTATGACAAAATGGCACTTATAAATAAATGTGAAATTACTGGCAATAAAGCAGTAGGCTGCCTTATACACGGCATCGACGACAAATTTGTACGAATGGGTGCAGGAGCCTGCATGTTTAATGAACCGGAACAAGTCCTTAATTATTTGCGAACCGTGTCTCAGCACGATAATAATACACCTTCTTCCAACTTCCGTAATCGGAATAATGCGTCTTTCAAGAATTCCAATAAGGTATCTAATGAACTAACAAAAGCCAGTACTAATGATAACATTCGTTGTTATAATTGCAATGAGCTGGGGCACATAAGTTTAAAATGTAACAAACCCATTAAACGATGTAACATTTGTTTCAAATTGGGACATGATACTAAAGACTGTCGCAGAAAAAATACAAATAATAGTGACGATGTAGTAAAAACGAACACCGGTAACGGTATAGACCAAAATAAAACTATCTTGTGCATCAGTAATAATGAATCCGCAAATTCTAAATATTATAAGAATGTTAGGATAAATAACGTAAACCTGCAAGGATACGTTGACCTTGGTAGTAAATGTACTCTTATCAGAGAATCAGATGCAAAGTTATTAGTCTGTGATTGGGATATCGAAAATTTACCCATTTTACAAGGTTTCGGAAACTCCGCTGTAAAGCCATTAGGAAAGTTTACTGCGATTATAGAAATTGGCTCAGTTAAAGCCCAAACGGAAGTTCTAGTCGTAGATAATAATTATTTACAGATATCAGTTTTAGTAGGGCAGTCTTTTACGGAAAAACCAAACGTTATTATCTTAAAAACTACAGATGAACTAGTATTTATGCATACACCAGATTTTGATGATAATGTGTTAAAGACTAAGGTATACGCGGATGGTAACAAAGTTATAAAACCCAAAACTGTGATGCCAATAGATGCTGTTACTAACGACACATTTAGTGGTGGCCTGTGGGTACAATATAGTCTTCGTATTTTACCGCAGAATGAATATGCTGTTTTGTCTGGAGTTTTTCATTTTGAAAAAGGAAAAGGATATATAATGTTAGCAAATCTATCACCTAATGATTTAAATATTAAGAAAGGATCTTTATTAGTTCGGGGTCAACAATATCAAGAAATAAATAAGGAATATATAGGTTTAACAACGGAAACTAAAAAATATGAAGAGTTACCTTTATCCGATATAAAAATTAGCACGGAAGTAACAGAACAACAAAAGATACAGTTATTTGATTTATTAAAAAAGTATAGGGATTGTTTTGCAATGAACTTAGGAGAATTAGGAAAAACTAATTTAGCTAAAATGGATATTACGCTTACAGACAATAGACCAGTAGTCTATAACCCTTATAGAATATCACACAGTGAGCGTAGCCATCTAAATAAAATTATTGAAGAATTGTTACTGAACGGTATAATACGCGAAAGCGCTTCGGATTATTCGAGTCCTGTTATCTTAGTGAGTAAGAAAAATGGGGATAAACGGCTATGTATCGACTATAGGGCCCTAAATAGAAAAACGTTAAAAGATAAATATCCGTTGCCTCGAATTGAAGATCAACTAGACAGATTAGGAGGTAACAAGTTTTTTATAAGCCTCGACCTCACTTCAGGGTACTATCAGGTGCCCATGAGTGAGGCCAGTAAGCGATTTACTGCGTTTGTAACACCGGATGGTTTGTATGAGTTTGAAAGAATGCCTTTTGGACTTGCCAATGCACCAAGTGTTTTTCAAAGGACGATTAATTGTATGCTTAGGGGTAAGCAAAACTTGGCATTGGCTTATATGGATGACTTATTGGTGACATCACGTTCAGTTGAAGAGGGTCTAGATAAGCTGGAAAAGGTTTTTCAATTATTAAGGTCTTCTCATCTTACATTAAATCTTAGAAAGTGCGATTTCTTTCAGACTCGTATAAATTATTTGGGCTACGAGATTAGTTCGTTTGGCATTCGACCCGGGGAAGCCAAAATTCAAGCTGTATTAAGTTTCCCTCTGCCTAAAAATGTCCACGAGGTTCGACAATTTGTTGGCCTTACAAGTTACTTCCGTCGGTTTATTCAAAATTATTCTATGATAGCAAAACCTCTAACGATTCTAACAAAGAAAAATGTTCCCTGGTGCTTTGGTGAACCTCAAATAAAAGCATTTAATGAATTAAAAAGTAAATTGACCACCCGACCTGTTTTAGCACTATATGACCCTGAGGCTGAATTAGAAATTCACACTGACGCTAGTAAAATCGGTTTAGGAGCAATTTTGCTACAACGGGTGAATTCAGATAAAGTTTTCCATCCTATAGCTTATTATAGCCGTCAAACGACACTAGACGAAAGCAAACTGCACTCGTATGAGTTGGAAACTTTAGCGGTAGTTTGTGCTTTGAATAGATTTAGAGTTTATGTTTTAGGTAAATCGTTTAAAGTCGTCACTGATTGTGCTGCTATACGCTGCACAATGACAAAAAAGGATTTGATACCGAGAGTAGCGCGTTGGTACATATTAATGCAGGAGTACGATTTTACTGTAGAACATCGCGATGGTATCAGGATGAGTCATGTTGATGCACTGTCACGCAACCCAAGTGACTCTAAATCCCATGATGTAGTCAAGGTGGTTGATATTTTAACAATAGATGACGATGCGTGGTTACGCACAGTGCAGGACCAGGATTCAGAAATACAAAGGATAATTAACATTTTGAATGATTCAGAAACTAAAGACATTGTCGAGATTCATAATAATTATACTGTTAAAAATGGCCGTTTGTACAGAATAAGTAATGATAAAAACGATGTAATCAATTTAAAGTGGGTAGTTCCAAAATCAGTAAGATGGCAAATAGTTCGTATGAATCACGACGATGTCGGTCATTTCGGTTTTGATAAGACTTACAGTAGGATTAATCAGATTTACTGGTTTAAAAAAATGAGACGCTTTATTAAAAAATACTGTAATTCTTGCTTAAATTGTGCTCACAATAAGTTGCCAGCTGGAGCTAAAGAAGGAGAGCTTCATCCAATCCCAAAAGTTAATAAACCGTTTGATACACTTCATACCGACCACTGCGGACCCTTTCCCATTAGCAAGAAAAAGAATTGTCATATTTTAGTGATCATTGATGCCTTCACTAAATTTATTTATATTAAGCCAGTCAAAGATGTTAAAAGTAGTACTAGTATTCGGGTATTTACGGAATATTTCTCGCTGTTTGGAGTACCACGTCGTCTGATATCTGATCGCGGCACTTGTTTTACGAGCAAAGAGTTTTCAGATTTTACTAATAAAAGGGGCGTTAAACATATTTTAAATGCGGTTGCCTCTCCCAGGGCCAATGGACAGGTTGAGAGGTACAATCGGACTATTGTTGATGCTATAACGGCCGCTAATCACAATAAACAAGAAAATGAGTGGGACTTGTGTATACCCCAGATACAGTGGTCTTTGAACAACACTATAAACAAATCCACTGGTCGTACTTCTTCTGAAATGTTGTTTGGGGTACAAACCACTGGCGTTTCGGATGGTTTCATGAATCCACTTGTCGCGGAATCTCATACCCCATTAGATCGCGATGAAATTAGGTCGGACGCAGACGCGCGGATCCAAATAAGCCAACAAGTACAAAAAGAACGGTTTGATAAGTCGCATAAAAAACCAACCCAGTATAAAGTGGGAGATTTGGTTCGTGTAGAAAAGGATATTCGTACAGACCCTGGACACAGTCGTAAATTATTACCAAAATGTGTAGGACCGTATAGAGTTTCTAAAGTAATAGGCAATGACCGCTATGAAATAGAGGATACACCTATTACTAGGAAAGAAAGTTGCAAACCATACAGGTCAGTATATGCTGTCGATAAGTTACACCCTTGGCTTGTTTTTAATCATGATGCGATGTCGAGTGATTCAGAGTAAGAGTCAATAATAACCATGGTTGTAGTGATAGAATTGAGAGTATGTCAGACTAACAGTGAACATAAGAATTGTGACTTGACAACATTGCTTAAGTATGGTCATGAGATGTAATTAATTTGATGATGTCCCGCTTAGATAATTGTGAACAGATAATTATTTATTAAAGCGATATTTAATGAGTGGTACCTTATTGAGAGAATAATATTAATGATTAAATGCGAAACAGTTTAGAAGAATGTTTGTTATTTCTTATTAAGTACTCGTAATATTGATTAGCGAATGAATTAAAGTGAACTAACTGGTTGCAATACATAAATAAGATATCAGTGAGATATAGTGATTATGATGATAAATGTTGATAAGTAACGATGAATAGAGATATAAGTGAGTCGCTGCAAGTAAGAGTACATGTAGTCGAAGTTTAGTTACAAGAGGGAGTCGCTACAAGTAGGAGTGCTCGTAGTTGAATTTTAATGAAGAGTGAGTCGCTACAAGTGAGAGTGCTTGTAGTCGATGTTTAGTTATAAGAGTGAGTCGCTACAAGTGAGAGTGCTTGTAGTCGATGTTTAGTTATAAGAGTGAGTCGCTACAAGTGAGAGTGCTTGTAGTCGATGTTTAGATATAAGAGTGAGTCGCTACAAGTGAGAGTGCTTGTAGTCGATGTTTAGTTATAAGAGTGAGTCGCTACAAGTGAGAGTGCTTGTAGTCGATGTTTAGATATAAGAGTGAGTCGCTACAAGTGAGAGTGCTTGTAGTCGATGTTTAGTTATAAGAGTGAGTCGCTACAAGTGAGAGTGCTTGTAGTCGATGTTTAGATATAAGAGTGAGTCGCTACAAGTGAGAGTGTTTGTAGTCGATGTTTAGTTATAAGAGTGAATCCGTTTGCTATGATTTGCATTTTTTTTATCCTTCTCTTTTGTTTATTTTTCAATTTTGTTAAACGCGAGGCCGCGTTTGACGTCAGGATTAGCCGAATGTTAGCATAAACGATAATCGACTATTTGACTAATATTATTTGTGGGTTGCAACATTGTAATTTTCAATATTTTATCTGTTTGATTTGTGACAGCATATAGATGGTGGTTGAATAAAAGGCGCGGCAAAACCCTTCTTGCATTCTCAGCTACGGACGACGAAGGTGGTCTCGAGTTACGAATTTAAGTTGTAAAGTACAAATAAAGTGACTTGTATCAGTATCTGTTTGTATAATTCTATCATAATGTTTGACGAAGTCTCACTGAAAACCAATGTCACTTACCAGGAGAGAAAAGATAAAATAACCGGTCTTGTTGACAATGGGCAAGAAAGAAAGGGTGACTTTGCAGATCACGCCCAGGTTTTTATGGTGCGTGGTTTAATTTATAATTATAAACAGGCAGTTTGCTACACATTTGCGTCAAGTGCAACCAAGGGACCTGAGCTGGCGAAACAAATTAGAGAAGTGATTACAGGCTTGCAAGAAGCAGGGTTGATAGTGGTCGCTTCAGTATGTGACCAGGGATCCAACAATAGACAGGCTCTCAAACTGTTGGTTAATGAGACAGAAAAGGAGAGGAACCGAAAACACATATTATTGTAATTAATGGCCAAGAAATAATACCTCTGTATGACCCCCCACACCTCAAAGAAATAACCTCCTAAATAAAAATTTAGAATACACCACAGAAGGTGTTACAAAAACCGCAAAATGGTCTCATCTAAAGTTACTGTACAATGAAAACCCAGGTTACAAGGGCATTCGATTAATCCCAAAACTAACGGAAAATCATGTTAACCCTGAGAAACTCAACAAAATGAAAGTAAAATTCGCCTCACAAATATTCAGCTGTACTGTGGCATCTAACATGGGATATCTATCAGGTAAACTTTGGCTTATTTTGTATTATGACTATCAACATCTGCCTAGCCATTTTCTGGCCTAGCCTTTTAGCTATGTTGGGGTTGGCTTCCAGTAACATTGAATGCAGCCGAGTACCAGTATTAAACATGGAGCAACTGCTGCTATCTGACCTATACAATCTAGTTACTGGGTAATACAATACGATACCCCTCTGCTTGTCAGACTTTCGGGCTTCTGACCTGTAACGATTGCTAAAAATCCATAAATGACAGCCGGGACCAACAGCTTAACATGCTTACCTAGGCACATAAAGAGGCTTTACCAACCATGGCAAGCGAAGTTTAACATTTAAATCAAATAGCCATAGCTGAATGCCTTTGTCCACTGTTATGTTGAAGTGGGTGAAACAGATATTATCATTTCAATAATGATGGTAACCAATTAATCATGAACGTTGCTATATTGTACTATAAACCATTGAGAGTTATCTTTTTCACAAAATTTGGTATTTTTTACACTGGGATTGATCATCACTTAAAAGGTTAAATAGAACAAAACCCATCCTGATTAATAACTTTGCTGGGATTATTTTACTGAGTACCTACTCACTGTTCTTTGATCGTTTTTTATTTGTTCCAGATAAGAACATTCTTCCTACAGAGTGTAAGGAAACTGCCGACCTGCTGCTGTTCATGGACAGAATTTTTGATTCGGTGAATGGAAGCCAAATGAAAAATAAAAACGCCAAACCCCTACTTGGCCCAGCAACGCCAACCTCTATCCACTGTAAAACGTGGGTGCAGGGCATAAAAATATTTAAGTCAATGAAATTTATAACTTCGGCTGGTAAAAAAGAAACTGTTCCCTCAGTAACCAATTGGGTGTGGACACTGAATGGCATACGTTTGTTAAAAAAATTAAAAGATGATTTTAATGTGTCGTCAGTATGGTTGCGGCACCTTAATCAGGACCCCTTGGAAAATTTCATTGGCGCAGTGAGAAGCCAAGGGTGTCGCAACACTAACCCATCCTGTGATCAATTTGAGTCGGCTTTCGCCACACTTTTAATAAATAATTTAAGTAGTGTCCACACCCGCGGTAACTGCGAAGGAGACTTTTGTGATGCATTGCTGTACTATCAAATTATAGACCTATTTCTTTAGCGACGATAGTTGCTAAGGTACTGGACAGTCTGCTTGTATGCCAGCTTAATAAACACCTAAAAATAAACGATGCTCAATTCGGGTTTCGACCCGGTTTATCTACAGAGAGTGCTATCCTTAGCCTTAAGCAGACTGTGCACTACTATACAGCAAGAAAGACGCCAGTATTTGCGTGTCACTTAGATTTGTCAAAAGCGTTTGACCACAAGGTCACCCCATAACACATTATATGATATACAAATATCCAAATATGGGTAAACTGCAGCGTGAGACGGATGTGCCCCGGGAAGTAATCAATTTGTTTAAGTTTTGGTATGCAAATCAACAAAACCGTGTCAGATGGGCTAACTCCTTTTCAGCTAAGTACAGGCTTGAGTGTGGCGTGAGGCAGGGGGGGCTGTCCTCGCCCGCATTGTTCAATCTGTACATGAATAATCTGAACGATGAGCTTAGCAGAACTGGTATCGGCTGTCATATTGATGGTGTATGCATTAATAATATAAGTTATGCAGACGATATGGTTCTGCTGAGCCCATCGATCAGGGCATTAAGGAAACTAATTAACGTGTGTGAATCGTATGCTGGGACCCATGGGCTCAAATATAATGCATCTAAGAGCGAATTCATGGTATTTAAAGCAGGCAGCAAAGGCGGTAGCACAATTCCTCCAGTAATGCTATGCGGCAGACCTCTAAAAAGAGTAGCAAATTTTAAATATCTGGGTCATTGGGTCTCAGACGATCTAAAAGATAACGTTGATGTGGAGCGGGAGCGCAGGTCGCTGGCTGTTCGATGTGGGATGTTGGCCCACAGGTTTGCACGTTGTACGGCCCAGGTTAAGGTGACGCTTTTTAAAGCGTACTGCCAATCCTTTTACACGTGCAGCCTGTGGGTGGACTTTACGCAAAGGGCATATAGTGGCCTGCGCATACAATATAACAACACGTTCCGGATGTTGATGGGGTTGCCGCGTTTCTGTAGCGCGTCCGGCATGTTTGCGGACGCAGGTGTTGATAGTTTTTCGGCCATCATGCGCAAGAGATGCGCTTCTCTGCTACGCCGTGTTCGCGGCAGCCCCAATACCATCCTTAGAACGTTGGCTGACAGGTGGGACTCGCCGATCTTGGGGCGGTGGATACGACTTCACGCAGTCAAGTAGACAGTCCCCAGGATCGGCGTGCCTCGCGCAGCTTCTTCCTTAGTGTGTGTGAATTAATGTTACTAACACTAGTTTGTAAGTCTACATTGTTACTAACAAAATGGAAGTGATTCTGAAAATAAAGTTTATTTATTTATTATTTATTGCACTCGCTCATCATTAACGAAAATGCGAAAACAACGTCGACCTGCTCTTCATTCAATTTTGCAAAGATTTTCGATTTTAATTTTACCCCACTAGAGGTAAAAGAAAGCGATCCCCGTATAATTGCCCCAATACAGTATATGACCGGATATTTCTTAAAAAAAACGAAATCCCAAATTTTTAAATCTTGCGCAGATTGCACAAATGATTTATCATCACAAAATGAAATCGAATATATTAGATATAAGGAATATGCAGGTCGACGATGGCTTTGCACTCCCAGCAAAGAATTAGTCCAATTAATTTCAAATATGCAAGACTTAATAAATGAAATTATGAAAGAGAATATTGAAAAATGTAATTTAAAAGAAATAATTAAAACTGCAATAATTATATTTGTCGATTTTAATTTTATAAAATGTCAAATACATAAAGGAAAGATATTAGATTATTTAATTCAAATTGTCATTCGTTGTATGATATTTAATTACTGTAAAAATATTAATAAAACTAGCTGTGCCCGCGACTTCGTTCGCGTGCATGTCGGAAAACAGTAATGTGTCGCTTTGACGGTGTAGGTACCACTCCTCCGATCTTCCGATCTATCCTGGTAGGAATCTACCACAGCTTTCGAATGCAGTCCAGAGCCTAGAGACAAAACACATTACTCTTGGCGTTCACGCTAAACGGTACGCCAAAATGTATGGGAATGACATTACCTGCGGAAAGGACACGGTAATGTCATTCCCATATATTCTGGCGTAGAATTTAGCGTGAACGTTAACAGAAAGGTGTTTTGTCTAGGCCTGCAGGCGTCTTTAGGGGTATAATGATATTGCGACGAAGACTCACTCAGATTTTTAAGAATAAATATAGATCAAAGCGCCTGGTCGAGGTTCATTTTATAATAAATGTGCACCTGCCGTAGGTACAGTAAAAGCTCTTTATTCGCGAGGTATACGTTCCGTAAAATACCTACCGCGAATACAGAAACCGTGACTATGGAATGGTAATTTATATGGGATTATAGGGGATGCGTTCCTAAGTGACAAAAAAAAAACAATTTAATTGAAGTTTTTGACCATATTGATTAATTGTATGAGCGTGATATGGATGCAAGCGACTCTCCAAGGCGTAAACGATCAAGCATTTCTATGCGTTAAACAGATTTTTTCGCGTCGAAAATCGTTTTTAAGTAAAAAAAAAATTTCAACATTTTGCAATAAATGGAAAGATGAAACAATAGGTAAAACACGCAAAGCGGCTCGTACCAAAGGATGGAATGTCTATTAAGTCGCAGCATTTATAAATATGGGGGAGGCCTATGTCCAGCAGTGGACGTCTTTCAGCTGAAATGATGATGATGATGAGGATATTATATAAATATACTTTATGGTGATGAGGTTGGTTTCATTATGTTTGTTTACATTCTCAAAAAACTTAAAAAAAAAAATACCAACCGACTTCCAAAAAACACTACAAAGTGCAAAATAACTTTAATTTCGGAAGTCCGTGACGTTGGATGTGTATTTTAATTATTTGTCACCGCCTTCCGAAATTAAAGTTATTTTGCACTTTTTTGTTACCTACCATACACCAATTCGAAATTTCATCATCCTTTGGGTCAAAACAATGCATACTTATTTATGTGATAGCAACATTCGCGGTTGATTTGCTGTAATTTTTTGAAGAGTTCCGTTGTCTGTTTCCGAAACGCATCATCAGATCTATATGCAGGGCCCAATCTAAGGGGGGGCAAGCCGGGCAAATGCTCAGAGCGGCAAAAATGAGCGGCGGCAAAATGTATACTTACAAACATACCTACTCTCATGAATTTTTGTATACTTGTTCAGAAGCCGTAGTAGACTAACGTATGTGAATATTATATGGTTAAAAGCATATCACATAATTATGGTCATACCATCTTTGATGGTGTTAGTGCAAAGGGCGGCGAATGTTATTTTTGCCCGGAGCGGCTAAATAGCTAGACCGGGCCCTGTCTATATGAAATTTCAATGGGACCATTTCGGAGTAAACCCCTTTCGAAAAAAAAAAGAATTTTGCAAATCCGTCTATATACGACGGAGTTATGCCTGAACATACATTAAAAATATAAACATGTCGAATTGATAACCTCCTTCTTTTTGAAGTCGGTTAAAAACACCGACCGTGGCGAAGGCGGCTATTGTAGATGTCAAAGGCCGAACCAATACAGCGGCGATATCATTTGACAATGTACTTTAGGCGAAGTTGTAATAAGGTCTATTTCACTTTTTTATAGTCCATTTGACGACGCGTTTTCAAAGGATATTGGGTTGGATACCTATTGGAATCCTTTTTGTTATTTGTTAATATGTATGTACCGATGTACCGATTAGACCCGCAAATAAATAAATCTTTAGCCGCGGATATAGGAATTGGGTCGCATTTTTTAATCCGCGAATAGTGAAAACGCGAATGAAGGAAGCACGAATAAGGAGCTTTTACTGTACTTACTCAATAAATCGACTGCGCGTCTGGTTGAGTGTGCTGAAGCATTATTCCACGCGGGGGCGGGCGCCTATCTCGGCCCGTACAGGCGCGTGTCTTTTAGCTTTGTTTATCAAACGTTGACCACTGAATAAAACCACAGCAGTGGGAATGCTCTGCACGGACTGCGATAGGCCTCGACAGGTAGCAGTGCAGTAACACCTGACGCCACCTGTCAGTTAACGGCCCGTGGGACCATGGCGTTATCACAATGAAGAAAGATCACGCTGTAAAGGTGGATACTGACCGGCGTCACGGGTCAAAATGCACCTAATATGTTACCAAGCAAGTATTCGTGCAGTCAGTAGTACCTACGGCAAAACATGCGAGCGAGCAACACTGATTTTAGCACACG
Source organism: Polymixis flavicincta (assembly GCA_949987655.1). NCBI lineage: Eukaryota > Metazoa > Arthropoda > Insecta > Lepidoptera > Noctuidae > Polymixis > Polymixis flavicincta. Next base: position 7,639,267 of record OX465188.1, on the reverse strand, counting down.
GCGTAAAGACATGCTCGCTGCGAATGTTACCATTACCTACGCCCCGTAACGTCGGTCATTATCCACATTAAAAGCGCTGTTGAAAAAAAAACCAAACCAGGCAAAAAAAAACTATTTAATTGTATAGCACGGGTTTTCTATGAACATAGTAAGTACGATGTTGTTGCTACGTAGTGCCATACCGCGCGCGCCCCCACCTCTCTCCCCGCTGCTGACGCAGGCAGCAGGAAGAGAGAGAGCCCGATCCCGAGGATAATGGACGTAACAGAGCGATCCACCGCGACTCTCAGTTGCGATGCCTTTTTATTGTAAATTGTAATCAAAAATGTTTCAGTGTTTCTTTTGTTCAGCCATACATTTATTTGTAGACCATTAGATAATTATATTTAAAGAAGCGACTTTAAAATTGTCAATATTTTACTATTGTGATTTCTATTGTTCCTGTGTAGGTAATGTATCCTTTGTTGGAGATGCCAAATGGATAAATAAATACATTTTTAAACTTGTTTTAACTAAGAAAATGCTTCTCTGTAAGCGATGTTGCTCGGAAGAGCATCGACATAACTACAGTTGCCCGTGTGAAAACCTATCTATTTACTCAAATCCACCAGTAGTTATGGTCGCAATTTTGGATTTTTTTTCCTGACTTTCACCATCCGACCTCGCTTGAACCCCTCCCCACCTCGAAAACTAACATCACGAAAATTAGCACATAAGTATTTACAACTCTTTACTCCCAAAACTCCCATTATTTGAATCGAGTAATGCTGTAAACACGCATTTAAATTTAACATTATCGAATTTCGCGCGAAATCAAGTTGTTGTCTTTGCATGTTTGCTATTCAAACCTAGATGGCGTTACTGACGCTAGAGATTAAGAATTTCTATGGAGATGTTCCTCTAGCCGCTCTAATTTTGCTATATTATGCTAGATGGCGCTACTAAGACTTTTATCACAATTAAAAATGAGATTTCTTCCCCTCTATTTGTATTAATTTGATTGATAAAACTAATAAATATTTATCTAACATTGCATTCTAGGTATATGACTCAGAACACCACGTCAGTTAATATTATCACAACTTTTTATTTGAAATTCTTTTAGCTTTTTTGATTCGTGGGAATCAACCACCAACGGAAAGCGATTTTAGTAATCAGTATCATTACTTTTTGAAATAACACAGACACAGTAAGTAACATAAATGAGAATGACGTGTTATTAATATTAAGTATTCGTTAGTACCGTTTCACGCCAATAGATGTCGCTAAGTGTTTCAACATTACGTAAATAAATTGTTCTTGAACACTTTAAATTATTTAGATAGGTTGACCGAAGCGATTGCGATGAAACAAAGACTAATATAAACTCTGAGTTATAAACAATATTTGAGTATGAAAGATAACCATATTAGTTTCGTTCTTTTGACGTGATACTTGATCTATTCAACATAGAAACTGAAAAACCGAGCTACAGACAAAAATTTTGATAAGGGTTAAAATGTCATCTGTTGATTATCCCTTACCACCCCAAGCAATTATTTTCGAAATATTTTAAATGTACAGAAAAAGTTCCTTTACAGATTTATTATATGTATAGATATAGATATTAGCTGGGAGAAGACAAGTTGATGATGATGAGGACGGTCTACAAATAAAAGACAAGAAATTAAATAAGTGCTATAAAAGACAAATAAACTAGTTTTTACTAATAAAATGTTTCATTTCTAAATCCATATAAAACCTTCAATGAAATTATGATAGTACATACCTACTGTAGCGTAAAATCGCTACGGTTAAAACCTCTTCCAATCCTAATCCAAACTTTTCAACAAAATTTTTCTTCATGGCTGTTATTCTCATTTGAACCAGGAATCCGGAAAAAATCGTCGGTTGTTTCCTTTCAGACCATGTGATTGCTTTTTTGGGACCCGATACGTAATGGTCGAGCTTATCTTTTTTGGTGTTTAATATTGAAAATTATCATGTGTTGGTAAAGGTTTTACTGTTGGTGCAAACCTAATAATATAAAGTATCTTAACACAAGTATAACAGTGACCCTGTGATTTTCTGGTTAATTTGGTATGTATTGTCGTTTTTTTTTTCTTTTCGATCTATTTCACTTTAGATTCAGAATTAATCAAGATTCAGCTTGTATCGGTGGTCTGAAGTTTCTTTTTTGTTTAGATCCCGTTACAAGCCGATTTTTGGCTCCACCCTACGGCCAAGCGACGTCAGTTATCGACGACGGAGGTCGGGACACTCTCGCCCGTAATCCAAACACCTCACGTGCCGAGACGACTATCTACAAGGATTGAGACGTGTTCGAGTTAGAGGCGGATGCCGCAGTTCTGTGGTTCCCTGATTTCTATATTTCACCCGACAGACGTGTTCAGCAGTCCAGCAATTATCCGGGTTTTTCGCAGCAAGAGACCTATTTTAAAGTGCAGCCGATTTATATAATTTTTATCAAAAATTCTCATGTCAAAAAAATAACAACTTTCTGACTTAAGGCCTATCAACACGCGTTGGATTCTCTTAGTGTTTTCGCGATTAAAATTACTTATATTGCTTACTCCCCTAACTTTAACCGATTGCAATCGATTTTTTGTTAGGTCAGATTTAAAATATTTGCATAATACTTTCAATAATATTTTTCTTTTTCCACTAAGCAAACCCACCTCGACGCATTAAGGTCCCAAAAAGAAAAAAAAATCATTTTTTTTTAGAAATAGATAATTTAACTTTTTTTATATTTTAATTACTTGTTTTGTACCTTTTTTTAAAAAAATCAAAATTAAACGTATTAAGTAGCGGTTTGTGTTTCTCTCACACTTTTATTTTTTTTTACGCTACAATATGGCGCCCGAATTAAAGTAAGTTTTCTTATTAATTATTACTGAAACACCTATTTTTTTGTTATCTCGTGTGTGGTTGCTCTTGAGAGCAATCTTTAATTTTCATCTTTCTAATTGTGAGTTTCAGGTATTAGAATTGGTCAGATACCCGTGTGGAAGTTAAAGGATTACCTGTCTTGAATGTTTCCCCGATTTATACGACTGGACTACGGAACTGCTAACTGAATTTATGTTCTTTGCTTAATTGTGTGATGGTTGTGAAATACAATTTTAAAGATTAACTCTGTAACTATACCCAATTTCTAATTCTTTTATTTTCTCCCAAAAAAATACATATTTATTCCCGAGTTTTATTTGATCCCTGTAGGTAGTTGTAGTTAGTTTCCCGTATTGTGTGTTTGGTGTGTGGATGGTTAGGCGTCGTGACCAAAGGTAAGCTTTTTGAACGGTCGTGTGCTAGTGTCTACCTTTTTTTGATTCTTAGCCCAACTGTTTGCTTTCCTGTTGTTTGCTAGTATCTACTATTTTTTGATACCTAGCGCAATCGGTTCCTTTGCCGTCGTAATGCCGCACTATTCCCTTATCAGCCGCATTACTCAATTTGGTCTCTTTCCAACTACATACTAGCAGACAGCAATCTTGTGTATTCTTTGGAATCGTCTGTTGTGAATGTGTTTTCTAACATGGCAGATGAACCCACGGACCGCTGTTCCGCAACAGAAGTGCCAATAAATGGTACGCCTTTTATCGAACGACGAACCTCTGTTTCACTTTCATAATTCAACATTAAAGTTTTTAGAACATAAACTCATTAAATATAGTTCGGTATAATTTCCCTCATACAATTTGCTAACCGACTTAAAAAAGAGAGGTTCTCAGTTTGACCTGTGTTGGTTTGTATGTCCGCGATTTTCTCGCGTTTGGCTGAACCGATTTTGATACGGTTTTCTAACAACTTATACACACGTTGTCCGATTTTTGTTAGGTTTCATCTGGAATGTTAGTTTTAGATAGTATTTTATTCCCTTTATGACAAAAATTATTTACCTAAGCTTACAGCTTATTTGAAATATTTTTACATATTTTACTTTAGGCGGATCCAAAATAGCGACATCTCGTTGCTACGAAGGAAACTATTTATTAGCCGACAATTTTTGGTTACTGTCTGTTTTTTGCTTATGCACACAGATGGCGTTATTTGTAACTTTAGTGTTGGGACTTTGTTCATAGACTTGGCGATGATGAAATTTTTTCCTCTTGGCGATGATGGAAATTTTTATCACTAATTTTTGGTGTTACCAAACTTCTCTTTTATTTGTTGTCAACACTGAACAGATCTCTCTTCTGTTTTTGTAAAGTTTTTTATTTTCTTCTGAAGAAGCATTCTTCATTTCTTCAAGTATGTAAATAAATGTATGGTACTCCTTAAATTTAAAAAAAACTTTTTCTTTTCAAATATGAAGTTTAATTCATATTTTAGTTTAGCCTCTCGGTTAAACACACAACCTCTTTGTTTGATAGGGAAGACCTTATGGATTCTTCCGGGTGCTATGGTCAGACTCTAAGCATCTATTTGGCTGAAAGTCGGACTTAACTCGTGTCGAATTCGTCCTCCCTTGGCATAAATAAACCCTCATTTTTAATACGTGTTTTGAAGGGTCAGACTCTAAGCATCTATTTAGCTGAAAGTCGACTTAATTAAGCACGTGTTGAAATATGCTTAAACAATGGTCTATTTCTTGACTGAGGTCGCATATTTTTTTGACAGACGTCTCATGTTCCCTTTTGACTGCATGTCTACCTTTTTTTGACTGCATGTCTACCTGTTTGACTGCTAGTCTCCTGTCTGACTGCACGTCCTCTTTTTGACTGCACGTCCTCTTTTTGACTGCACGTCCTCTTTTTGACTGCACGTCCTCTTTTTGACTGCACGTCTTCTTTTTGACTGCACGTCTTCTTTTGACTGCACGTCCTCTTTTGACTGCACGTCCTCTTTTTTGACTGCATGTCCTCCTTTTTTGACTGCATGTCCTTTGTTTGGTCCTCTTTTGACTTGTCCATTTGTGACTTGTCTTCTTTGACTTAAGCCTGTTTTTTACTTAAGTCCTGTCCGTGTCTTTGACTTCAAGTCTTCGTTTGACTTCAAGTCTTTGTTTGACTTCAAGTCTTTGTTTGACTTCAAGTCTTTGTTTGACTTCGAGTCTTTGTTTGACTTCGAGTCTTTGTTTGACTTCGAGTCTTTGTTTGACTTCGAGTCTTTGTTTGACTTCGAGTCTTTGTTTGACTTCGAGTCTTTGTTTGACTTCGAGTCTTTGTTTGACTTGTATTTTTATTCGAGTTACATTATAGACGCCAAGTCGTTTCTTTGACTTGTTTAGTAGTATTTGTGCTTGTAAATACTGATGGGATTCTTAGTTCTCATGTCGTTTGTTCTTCTAGTTTTTAGATAACTCGTAGGTCTAGGAGACGCATCTGAAGCTCGCACTGATAACGTCTAAACTGAAGGCCGACTTTCAATTTTATTCAGTATCAGCTGCACTTCGATGTTGTTGATTTGATCTATTTAGTTTAAGGTTAGTTAGGCTAGTTTATTTAGTTTGTTTAAGGTTATCATCACTCTTTTATAGGGTTGATTCTATTCCTATTGTGTTGTCGATCTGTTCTAGTGTTGTCAATCTGTTATAGCGTTGTCGCCCTCTCACAGGGTTGATACTTTCACTTGAGGTGGTCTCTCACCTGTCTTTTAGGGTTGTCACTCACTTTTAGGGTTGTCACTCAATTTTTTTTTTTACTGGAATTGGGGTACTGTAGCGTAAAATCGCTACGGTTAAAACCTCTTCCAATCCTAATCCAAACTTTTCAACAAAATTTTTCTTCATGGCTGTTATTCTCATTTGAACCAGGAATCCGGAAAAAATCGTCGGTTGTTTCCTTTCAGACGATGTGATTGCTTTTTTGGGACCCGATACGTAATGGTCGAGCTTATCTTTTTTGGTGTTTAATATTGAAAATTATCATGTGTTGGTAAAGGTTTTACTGTTGGTGCAAACCTAATAATATAAAGTATCTTAACACAAGTATAACAGTGACCCTGTGATTTTCTGGTTAATTTGGTATGTATTGTCGTTTTTTTTTTCTTTTCGATCTATTTCACTTTAGATTCATAATTAATCAAGATTCAGCTTGTATCGGTGGTCTGAAGTTTCTTTTTTGTTTAGATCCCGTTACAAGCCGATTTTTGGCTCCACCCTACGGCCAAGCGACGTCAGTTATCGACGACGGAGGTCGGGACACTCTCGCCCGTAATCCAAACAACTCACGTGCCGAGACGACTATCTACAAGGATTGAGACGTGTTCGAGTTAGAGGCGGATGCCGCAGTTCTGTGGTTCCCTGATTTCTATATTTCACCCGACAGACGTGTTCAGCAGTCCAGCAATTATCCGGGTTTTTCGCAGCAAGAGACCTATTTTAAAGTGCAGCCGATTTATATAATTTTTATCAAAAATTCTCATGTCAAAAAAATAACAACTTTCTGACTTAAGGCCTATCAACACGCGTTGGATTCTCTTAGTGTTTTCGCGATTAAAATTACTTATATTGCTTACTCCCCTAACTTTAACCGATTGCAATCGATTTTTTGTTAGGTCAGATTTAAAATATTTGCATAATACTTTCAATAATATTTTTTCTTTTTCCACTAAGCAAACCCACCTCGACGCATTAAGGTCCCAAAAAGAAAAAAAAATCATTTTTTTTAGAAATAGATAATTTAACTTTTTTTATATTAGGTCTTTACCTATGAAATTGCCGTTCTGCAGTACTGGCCATTTCAAATCAAAATAATTTTTGTTTGGCTAAGAATTCTAATTTCAAATTAATTTTATTTTAAAAACATGGATTTTTTTTTCTAAAAGTAGTCATTTCTTTATTGATTAGTGTTACATTTTCATCGCATTTCAATCTTTTTCGTCATCATGGATACGTTAAAAATTCGAGTAATTATGGAATATGAGTACCGTCGTGGCAGCAACGCGGCACAAGCGGCACGCAACATCAACGACGTTTACGGAGCTAACACTACAAACCAACGCACCACCTGTTATTGGTTTGCTCGCTTCCGTTCTGGAAATTTCGACCTGAAAAATGAACCTCGCGGTCGTCCGAAGACTTTGGTCGACAATGACGAATTAAAGGCGATTGTGGAAGCTGATGATACACAATCTACGGCTGAATTAGCAGCAGCTTTCGACGTTAGCGTCAAAACAATATTGGTCCATTTGCGTCAAATTGGCAAGGTAAAAAAGCTTGACAAATGGGTGCCCCACGAACTCAATGATCGCCAGCGCGAAGTACGCGTCGAGACGTGCCTTGCACTGCTCAACAGACACACAAATGAAGGAATTTTGAACCGCATTGTTACCTGCGATGAAAAATGGATTCTGTTTGATAACCGTAAGCGCTCAGCAAGTTGGTTGGATCCTGGTTCAGCACCTAAACAATGCCCTAAACGAAAACTTACCCCTAGAAAAGTGATGGTCACTGTTTGGTGGTCTAGCGCCGGTGTGATTCATCACAGCTTCTTACCAAACGGGGTGAGCATTACTGCAGATGTGTACTGTGAAGAACTGAACGCAATGATGGAGAAGCTGGCGCATCTCCAACCAGCATTGGTCAATCGCTCGTCTCCGCTGCTCCTGCACGACAACGCGCGACCTCATACTGCACAGCAGACGGTCTCCAAGTTGCAAGAACTGGGGTTGGAAGCTCTCCGTCATCCGCCCTACTCACCAGACCTTGCGCCTACAGACTACTACTTTTTCCAGAATTTGGATAACTTCTTGGCGGGAAAAAAATTTAATACCCGAGAGGCAGTACAAAATGCCTTTGAAGAATTTGTTGCCTCCCGTCCAGCTGATTTCTTTAAGAAGGGCATCAATAAACTGCCACTGCGATGGCAAAGATGCATTGATTGCATGGGTGATTACTTCGATTAATACAAATAAAAAATTCATGAAAAAAATTCGTTTAAATTTTTTCATACAAAACGGCAATTTCATAGGTAAAGACCTATTATTTTAATTACTTGTTTTGTACCTTTTTTAAAAAAAATCAAAATTAAACGTATTAAGTAGCGGTTTGTGTTTCTCTCACACTTTTATTTTTTTTACGCTACACTACGTACGTATGGTACGCACCATACACAGGTATAGCTATGGTTATAGATACGATGAGTAAAGATTCTCACTAGTGAAAACAGATGGCGTTAAGGGCGAGTCGTATGTGGTTACCCATTTTACGGCCGAAGATTAGTCTCTATTTCAGTATATTATAACGTACTCTGTGATAAAACCTCGCCGAACCTTTTTTCAATTATAGCTGCAGCTCCAGACAGGGCTGAAAAATTTGTGTTAAAGGAACGTTTACTCCAGACACCATCTGCAATGACATCTATGCAAGCAATGCCGTTTTTTACTCGGCCTTCCGCAATAGCTGCATTTCGTTCCCTTGCTGCAGCTGCCTCCATCACAATTATAGCTGTTTTTCGCCAGTCGTCATATATCTCATTTTGAACTTTAGCATAATACTTTTGAGAGAAAGACGGACAATCCATTGATGCACATAATTCGCTAAATGTGGAATAGCCAATTCCAGAAGATATAATACCAGATGTTGCAGAGTTGTTTAAGTCTAGGTTCGATTTGGGCTCAGAATCAAGATAAAAGGTCAGGTTACACATATTGCAAGCTAATTTATATTTGGAAAGTAGACCTTTTCTTTTTTCTGATACAATGTGAACGTTGCTCTATGTACATCCAAATGCCTTGTTATGATCGCATATTTCTTGAAGTCTTCTATAAAAATATTCAATCTCTATTATTCTTCGTCCTTCTACATACAAACTGCTTTTCCCTTCTACAGGATTATTATAACTCACTTCGTACCTGAAATGACCAGAATAAAAATATTTCATGAATTCTTGCAAAACTGTACAATGCATACAATCTTCTCATATAAGAATGTAGCAATTACCAATTAGTATCATCTTCATCACATACATCATTTGATGTGTCGTACTGCGGAGGGTTGTATGAAAATCTGAAAAAAAAAGCTAGTTTTGGTATATAAAGTAAGAAGTAGGATTATATTAATCCTAACTATCCTAACTAATATTATAAATGCGAAAGTGAGGTTGTTCATTTCGCTTTGACGATAAAACAGCTGAACAGATTTGGATGAAATTTGGCACATGGGTAGACCATGTCCTGGATCGCAGACGAAGTCGCGAGCAACAGCTAGTTATTAATAGAATCAATAAAAGCTTACGCATCCAATATTGTTTCGTCACTATGTATATTCAGTGAACAGCTCATGTCCTCAGGTGGTACTTGTGATCTGCAAGAAAACGCAACATTCATTAGAAAAGTACTCCTGGAAGCATAACTTTGTCAACATGAATAAATAATAGGGAACCCTAAAAACTCCAATATTATGAAAAGTTTTATCGTAAACTCGCCAATTAGTTTTTGGCAGGATCGCGTTGGAACATGTTACACGAATTTTCATTTTCATGAAATTTTGTGAAATAGCGAATTAAATTGTATAATTTTGGTAGTGAATTATTCATTTTAGTTACGTGTGAGTGAACAAATGTAGTGAAGGTGAAAATAAGTGACTAACGTAGACTTTCGTATTCCCCCCAAGAACTCCTGGTAGGTTGTTGTAAAGTTACTACTGCTTTACATAACTTTGACTTCGACTATGAGTTTTTGTAAGTTGCCTGATATCGGGCCATTTACTTGATCGAAAAGTAAAATTACTTGACACTGGCTAAATGAACAAACGGTGCGAAGCAAAAACCCAAAAAAAAATACTCGCCAATTTCGTGATAGTACCGTTACGCATCAGTACCAGGCGGTAGTGCCATGGGGGAGGGAACAGCTAATTTCGTGATAATCAAATACGTATGATACTTACAATTCTATGTTTCGTAATGTATGAAAATTTGTTTTGTTAGAATTTATTTCTACATCTTTCGAAGGTATTTGGGTCCTGTAACAATCACACGTGGCAAGTTAAAAATATCTATCTAAACCTTACATATTTTAATTTATCATTTGGAAATGGAACCCTAAAAATATACAAAGGAAGACGAAAATATCAAGCTACATTTTTCCAGTGTAAGCTGACCTCTCATTGTACGGAATGCCTATACAATGTGAGATCAGCTTATACTGGAAATGTATTTGTGATTTCCACACGATAAAAAAGGAAGATACGAATTTATCGAAATATTCTCTTTATTACCAATGTTTTCAGTACTGTGTAATCGACGTCTTCTGGAAAGATACATTATAATTATTTAGCTAAATTACCAAGCTACGTCAGTACGCTCATAATTTTTATGTGGGTGGTAGGTAGCACTGCAGTCATATAAGTAAGTTACAGCTTTGTTTTTTATAGTCACATGGGTAAGTACTTACCAAACATACTTATATTTTTTATCAGGTACTTTCTACACCCTTCGCTGCTGCACTACGGGTTGCGGGTTCGATTCCCGAGTGAAGATTTGTGATTGTAATCGCACCGTCTCCGATTCAGGAGAATTTCTGGCGTGGGGCAACATAAAAAAAAATATCTAATTACTATATGTATAACCCTTAGTTTGTTGCATATTGTCAAAACAAAAACAAACCCATTTAGCTTTTTACCGACTCAAAAAAGGAGGTTATTGTCTTTTGATTTTTTACAAAAGTTGCCCCACACTGGATTTCTCCTGAATAGTGGACGGTGTGTTTACGAACACAATTCTTCACACATGCAGAAACACCTGCGACTCGTAGCGCAGCAGCCAATCGTTTAGCCACTGCACCAAACGTGTCATATGCTATCTACCTACATGTTTATAACCACTAATACTCTAAATAAATAGGTCGGTAGATACTTACTTCATTACGTTTACCATATGTTTGCCTGTTTCTGTACGCCAATTCAGTCGCTTCTTATTTTTATTACGTTTATTTCCCATTGCGCCAATACTATAAACCTAAATACTTTCAATATTTTAATTTTAAAGAAAGAAAGAAAAATTATTTATTGGACTTGCACAGGAATCTTACAAACTTGCTACAGTGTGATACGATAATTAAACACATAAAAGAAAAAAAAACACTAAAACACTACTATGCTACACTACTATTAAAATTAACATTATACAAAAACAAAAAGAAAAAAAATAAAATAAAAAATAAAGTCCTGTGCGAAGCCAAAAGGCCACTATCTCAGCACGATGCTGCGACATTTAAGTGTCGCAGCGCTGGTATTCTGATAGGGCCCGCTGTGATGTCACGGACAGATATACAACAAAAAGGAAATAGATATAAATAAGATAAAATGTGTCTAGGAACTGAGAAATAAAATAAATATGTAACAACATAAAAAGTAAAAACATTGTAATCCGCGTGTGTGCACCCTACGTAACATCTATTACTTATCTATGCCATTAGTGACTACTATGGCACCGCTTTGACAAGTAATGAGACGCAGGCGCCGACGTTTTGTGGCAATTAAAAACATCAAAAATCTTATATAAATTTAAAAGGGTTACGGCTGTATTGTAATTCAGAAAATTAATGGCAATTGGAGAAATGAAGATAAACTACGGTTTTCAGAGGAATAAGTATTCCGATTTCAAGAAAGACAAAAAACGATGAAAATAAAACAAAAACAAAGTGCAAAACTGATGCTGTAGGGCCAGTATAATCGCTGCCAAATGCTCGCCACTATTGCCAGCTGCGTGCAGAACAAGGGTAAGTTCGAGTAATTCCACTTTGCCCCACCAAGCCCGCCACCCTGGTGTGGCAAAGTGGACTGCCTAAAATTTTGCAGTTGAATATGCCCCACTATTCTGATTTGATGGGGCGGATAACACTAGCATAAACACTTTGTGGATTCTGCCCCACTAGGGTTGGCACCTCAGGATTTGTGTATGAAGGTTAACATGTTTTTTCACATTTGTTTGTAAAAAAAATAAATGTATACCTATATCTGTAAGTAAAACGTTATTAGTGCTGGAAGCTTAGATTTAATACGTAGCGAAGTGGTTTAAATAAAAGTAAAAAATAAATAAATAATTTTAATGTACTATTTATTTCTGGAAGGAATCGGTTTATAAATCACAGATTAATTACCTTTTACAAATAAAATTTTACTAACTAAGATAAATCTTGATAATCACAAATTAAACAATGATTTGTTCTTATGATATGTTCTTAAAACGAAACATATTTACTACATAACTATTCAAAATCACAGATTCTTCATCATTTGGTATACCTTTTACAAATAAAATCTTACTAACTAAGATAAATCTTGATAATCACAAATTAAACAATGACTTGTTCTTATGATATGTTCTTAAAACGAAACATATTTACTACATAACTATTCAAAATCACAGATTCGTCATCATTTTGTATGGTTTGTGTAGATATAGGTATTTTCTTACTGATTACGTTATAAATAATAAAAATAAATTTAAACTATATACATACAAACAGCCACTAAATTACTTGTTACAAAAAATAGAATCACAGATTATAGAGTCACAGATTATAGAATCACAGATTGATCGACATGGTATAAAACAGTCTTATGTATTACCTTATGAATAAAAACAATTTATATGCAAAAAAAACAGCCACGAAATTACTTCCGGCTAAAAAACAAAAACTAAAATTATAGAATGATAAAATTTTACATAGCAAAAAGTCTTATTAATACAAATAAGAAACATCCTAACGAAAGTAGGTAAATACTGACTGTTGACAAAATAATTATCATAACAAACAGCCACTATACACGGTTAATTTTAGATCGTTCTGGAGCCGAAACACAGTAACTCCAAATGAGTAATAGTTACTATTGGCATTGTTATTATATTTTTAAGACGTCTAATAAAGAAGTTAGAAATTTATCACTTTTTTTCTGTCATTCGAGTAAAATTTTAGTAGCACTTTCACTATTCCATTCATAAACGCAAGATCGTACGCGATCCGCTCGGTGATGACGTAGCGCGGCACAGCTGTGCGTGTGCGAATCAGTTGATTGCGTAGGTACCTACTCGCGGTGGGTCAATAAACGTCGGACGAAAAACCAGCTGCAAGTAAGTACCTACACAAACCTCAATCGTTGGTTGGTGTAAGTTCATTTACCTCCATCATCTCTTATTGTATCGGAAGCACGGGGTTTACAATCTCCTCGTAAACGAGAGAAATTAATTGACATTTAACTCACCCCTCTCGCATCACGATATCACCTAGTACACAAGGCTACACATCAAGCTATACATTTCCAGTTTACGCTGATCTCGTGCTGTACGAAAATCGTTTACAATGCGAGATCAGCTTAAACTGGAAATGCATAGCTTGATGTGTAGCCGTGTGTACTACCCGTCAACTAGACACGACGAGTACGCTTGGGAGTTGCATTTAAGGCCTTGAATCGAGTGTCGACCAATCGAGCTAATAGGTACTTAATAAACATACAAGTACCTACCTACCATAATACTAAATACTGCCTAAAATATTTTTTTGCGACAATGCTTGCGGCGGCTTCTACAAAGGCAGGCAATTCAAACAGAAAAATGAATCGTTTAGTGAGTTGCATAGAGTTCATTATTAGTTGGAGGTGTCCCTTACTATGAAAATATTGAACCGAATTAAGACCTTATTTTAATAACTTTAACCGCGTAATTCGGTTGTGAACCTTGAACCCTTGTACAGCCCGGTCGGACACGAGACAATAGATTTCTCAGAATATTTTTAGTAAACTGCGGACCTACTAACCTAGTTTGGTGAAATTTCTATTTTTCCCCGTTAACGGTTATGAAATAAAGTCTAAATTCGCTTATCTTATTTTATTTGTGTACCTATTTAACGATTGCGTATTTATTTAAAAAAAAGTCGGCGCGTAGGCAAAGGTAGCGGCGATCAGCGAACTCTGTCATCTGTGAACTAGGTACCTACGCTTAAATAAATAGACATAGTAAAACGGCAGCCATAGGTTTAGAAACACGTACCTATGGATGTAATTTAATCCATTCGAATTCATTTTCCATATTTACTATTGGCTAATTGGTCCCGTGTGTGTTGCCGGGCGTATAAGAATAGCACCATCCCATTTCTTCCCGTGGGTGTCGTAGAAGGCGACTAAGGGATCTACTAGAGAATGGGCAGCAGCGTTCTCTATGCATTTGATCACCTCACTGCGATCGCCAACCCGCCTGCCAAGCGTGGCGATTATGGCAAAACCCCCCCTTTTGGGGGAGGCTTATGTCCAGCAGTGAACGTCTTTCGGCTGAAATGATGACTATTGGCTAACATTGAATCGCCTGGCCGCCATTGTGGTACCTACTACGACGTGGGTAGCGTTCGAAGTACATACCTACTCCAGTATATCTTCCTCTAACGCGGTCCGCGTTACACGTGTGCGGGCGCTCGAAACTGTCCATGATCGAGGAGGCGCTGAGTTGCGGCCAGAATGGTGGAGGTGAAGGGAACTTGAGGGTCGTTGATTCCACGTGCGCGCAGTGAGTTCAGGTATTCCGGCTGAGCATACAATCCTCTAGCCTCTTCCAAGTTATGGTTCGCAATCCCATAAAAATCCACATTTCACACACAGATTGCACTCATTTTTGGCGCGTAATTAGGTTGCGCGTGCGGTGTACGTGACCTAATACAGCGAAACGCGACACAATACTGGGAAGGAATTCGGAACAAGGAAGGGCGGGCGGTCGGCTAGACGGGGGTCGGGGGCGTGGCTTACGGATCATGCTGTCTGATCGATGAATGGATTTTTCAATGGGTATCGTTCGCATGTGTTGCCGTTTGTCGATACGTTTTATACGCACGTATACATTGATCGCAAGGAAGCGTTACTTCGAGTTCTCATTATTTCACTCAAGAAAACAATAAATTTAATGATTCGTGTTTTTTTTTTTGTTGTTTATTTAAAATAATAGTCTCAATCGATTCTAGTTCGATGATCGAGTTCATGGCTTTCGGTTCCAGAACGACTTAAAATTAACCGTGTATTAGTTTGAGTACTGACTATTTATAAGAATTAAAATCATCTAAAATCATAGATTTTGTATTTGTTTAGTTCACATTTTTTGGAAAAACTAAAATAGATTTCTTGGAAAAACTATCTTAGTTTTTCCAAAAAATGTCCAACCGTAATGTCGTCGTTTATGAGCTCCATTTGGGCATCTTGTATATTCTGATCGTTTTGTATATATTTATCAAGGCGTAGCTTGGAAGGTTGGTTCTGCATAGATTTAACTATTGAAAGCGTTATGTCTTCGTATAAGACATTAAGAAGTCTTAATAAACTGGGGCTTTTTTTAAGAATTTTTTTGTTAAGTTTATTATGCCAACTTTCGAGGGCATTAGTTGTGCGGTGTTTTGCCCCAAATACGCACCACACTTTTAAAAAGTTATCTTTCAGCCAATTGCGCAGCATATATTTTCTAAATTCATTACTTTTTTCGTCATCTGGGCTTTGTGCGGCTATGTAAAACCAACCTTCAAAAATCTTTTCTTCTGGTAATAAGGGTAAGACTGCGCTAAGCGCTACTTGTTTTCGCAAATATTTAGATTTTGTCAACCCTAACCCTTTCCCCTTTTTCCAAATTGCTTTACAAAAATGAAAAAAGCACCCTTTGATTGATGCTGATTTAAAGACATTTTTAAAACCAGTCATAGCCGCTGCCTCAAAATCCGACTGAAAACTATGTGGTTGCCAATCCGGAATCTGTGATTTTATTACAGAAAAGAGAGCGGTGTAAGCTTTGGTTGATTTAGTACTCATAAGAGCATATACTAATGGCACAATATTTGTTGTTTGTTGGGAGCTACCCAAATCAGCATGCAACGAATACAATTGTATGAACGGTTGTGGGCAACTTTTAAAAGTGCCATCGCCAAAAAAATGTTTGCAGGTTTTCATCAAATTCTTAGCTTGCTCTGAACAAAATATTAAAATAGAAATATCTTCGTCAATATACTTGGCAAGTAAAAAAGAATGAAATTTTTCAGGAACTTCTATTTCTGATAATGTATTGTAATATTTTTTTTTACATTAGCATCTTTGTTTCTGTATTTATACAATGCAGACTTTACTTTACAAAATGGAGGAATTTTACTCACAATATTGCTGTTGCTACTTTCTAAATATAAGGAAGCTACATTTTTGTCGTATGTTGCTGGAATGCTTGGTACGTCTGCTGAAGTGATGTCTCTCTTTATTTTCTGCATTAATTTTGTCACTTTGTTTCGGTCAAAATCAGGTTGACATTGGTGAGGTTTTTCGTTTAAAAGTATATTTCCCTGAAAACAAAAAAATGTAGGTATTAGAAAATATTTATAACATAGCACAACTTCAAGTAATGTTATATGTATATGTATTATTATTATTTTAAATTGTATTAGACCCGTATTACTAAAAGTGAGTCAGTAAAAAGAATTACTAATAAGTAGGGACTTACTTTCACTACAATCGACCCATTGCACTTTTGTCTCCTTCTGTTTTTGCATTCCCAAATTTCAGATGCATTTTTGTACTTTCTTTTGAAATAGTATTGATGCCCAGCTCTAATAATACATTTTCCATCATTTATAAATTCAAGGCCAGTTTGCCCACTAGAACTTCCTGCTACAGAGTCTTCTGCCATTTTTGTAAAGCTGAAAAACACAAAAAATATCTTATTAAAAAAAATCTACACAAATCATCAGCATCCATGAAAAATAAATACGAAAATACTTACAATAAACTCAATACCACTCACCACCACTCCACAAATGCAAATGTCCGTCTATTTTGTAAACAAACAGAATGAAACAAAAAATGTCAGACAAGGACAACCGATAAGTCGCGGTGGGCGAGGCAGTGGTGAACCATAACCGGTTTAGTCATTTTTACTCCAACAGCATGTTTTAATCTCAGATTAAATAAAAAAATACTAACAAACAAATGAAGCCATGATGTTTGTACGTAAAGGACCTCAAAATAATAGACCTATTTTGACATTTGTGTTCGCGGCGTAATTAGTGATGTAACCATACGACTCGTAGCTAATTTTATGAGCTTATAATTACAAGTATTTATTTACTTTTTCGAAGCCGGGATAAAATGATATAGATTTTTTTTTAAACTTAAATCCTTCCGATATTTTTATTACTTTCGAATGCATTTCAACGCATTTTTTTATTATTTAATAAGTATTTGATTTATTCAAAGATAAAAAATAATAATATGACAATAATACAAGTACATATCACAAGACTTAATAACTAGACTTAATAAATTAACATAAAACTATAACTCTCATAAAGCGTTTCTGAACGCATTCTTTCACAATCTGTGGTTACGTTACGTTTCGATACTAGTAATATAGTATTTACGATTTCTTTTAATAATTATTATTTAAATTATCCCTTTAGTAATAGTGTTCTCGTACATTATTCTTCGTTTTTTGTTATTTAATAGTTATCAACAGTGATAATGTATCAATTTCTGGGCAAACATCTAAATATATTTTTAAATCATTTAATGTTTGCAACGGATGGATCGGAACGTAAATGGAATACAAATAGCAAATGTCACAGCTATGTCAGACTAAATTGAATAAATACAGCAAAACTATATAATGTATTTATTTAAATCCAGGAAGATTTAATATGTGACAGTTTTTTACAAAAGTAGAACCTTAATACACTGTTTAAATAACCATTTTGATGTATTTAGATTTACGTTTGCTTGTCTCAGACTTGTCAAATCCTAACGTCAGTGGTTACATTTATTTTTTTTACAAACAAATGTAAAAACAAATCCTGAGGTGCCAACCCTAGTGGGGCAGAATCCACAAAGTGTTTATGCTAGTGTTATCCGCCCCATCAAATCAGAATAGTGGGGCATATTCCACTGCAAAATTTTAGGCAGTCCACTTTGCCACACCAGGGTGGCGGGCTTGGTGGGGCAAAGTGGAATTACTCGTAAGTTCAAAGGGTATCTTTTTGAAGTTGCAGTAAGTGCTGTTTAAATTTAGTTCTGAATGTGCCAACTGTCTTTATAGCACGAAAAGGAGGTGGCAAGTCGTTCCAGCAACGAGAGGCACCGAATTTGAAACAGCCACGGAATGCAGCGGTTCTGTGCGATGAGGCCAACAAAAGGTACGAAGATGCTCTAGTTTTAATCTTGTTAATATCGCGCGACCAGGACAACTTTTTGTATAAATAGTCTGGTTTCTTTGTGAGAATAGTGCCAAAGAGTAGGGTAGCCAGATGTAGCTTTCTGCGTGCTGACATTCTCATCAAATTACCCTTATTTAAAAATGGAGTGATATGGGATCGGGGTGGGACATTGTAGCAGAATCTTGCACAGGCGTTCTGCACCCGCTGGATCAGTTTTTCGCTTCTACCGAGAATGCACGCCCCATACACAGTGTCAGCGTAGTTTAGCTTGGATAGAACAAGTGACTCACACAGCATGACACGCATATCCACACTTATGTAGGGACGGATACGATATAAGAGCTTAAGTCGGTAGAAGCAGTTGCGTACAGCTTCCAAGATGTGAGTTTCGAAGTGCAGCTGCCCATCAAATACTAGCCCAAGATTACGAGCCTCCAGAACCCTTTCCACATCACAACCATCAATCCTGAGGCCCAGGTTACAAGCCAGCATTTTGTTCAGGAAATCCCTGGATCCCATCACAATGAACTTGGACTTACTTGGGTTCAGGACCAAGGAGTTTCTTCTGGACCAAGCAGAGATCCTCTCCAAATCCTCATTAATTTTTTGTACAGTTTCAGCAGTATCCTGGGAGCGGAAGGAGATGTACAACTGCAGATCATCAGCGTACAGGTGGAACTTAGTATTGATCAAACAGTTGATGATATCAGCACTGTAAAGAATGAAGAGAAGCGGGCCCAGGATTGATCCCTGCGGTACGCCCCTAACAACGCGCCTCGGACCAGAGGATATGGTATCTCCGTTACTGTCACATTTTACGTCGTCCTGTTTCGTAATGTGTGTTCTGAGCGCAAGCGACACAGCTATCCCGTTCGAAAGCCGAAGCGAGACTGAGCGGGGGTGTCGGGCGGCAGAGAACGAACTTCAAGATACTGATAGTTTAGGTAATTTCTTTAATCGGTGAAAATAATGAGAATTAAAAAAAAAAAAACACATAAGACCTGCTTTATAGTTAGTTCGGTTGGTATGCAAAGTTTCATGATCTAATTTGAAGTAGTTTTTGAATGCCAGCGGTTTAAAGTTCGGTTTGGACGTAACTTTGGATTTTTTTTTCTATCGAGAAAATGTTATGTAATCGTGTTTTCGCCACACATAGTACCTAACATTAATCCTCAACTTTACCATATATTTATTTCAAAATGAATGCTGCAATACTTTCAACGTAACGGCGGATCATGCTAGGCTATTTGAGGTAGTATAGGCCCTTAAGCAAAATTATCAGATAAATCTTCTAAACTAATAAATTATATTTATTACAAGTAGCTCAACATGTGTAACTTTAATTTACATCCATAAACTAACAAAATATTTTACTAGGTGCCTACCTATCTGTTACTAATCTGTCTTCAAAAATTGAGAATCTTTAGGTTAATAATCAGACTTGTCCGTATTAATTGAATCAGTTTCATGTATGTACAATAAATAAGCCCTTTTTCACAAATTTAGGAACATTAATTTTCTTTATCACTGCTTCCCAACGGTATAATGTTCATCTTTTAATGCAGGACATCCTCAGAATTTTCCTCTCTTCATGCAACTTACTAGCACTCCTCCTACAGACTTCGATATAATATTCCCCGGATAAACGCGTGAATCCCATTTAATCAACACATGATTATCGACACAGTAGTAATTTCCATCCTGACGCTCCTCCTCAATAATAGCTTCTACTCTTCGATCTTCGGACTTTCTTACATTTCGCCAAAAGTGGGTCCTCTATGGGTCTAGCATTACTGTCCAGAGAATCGGACTTTTAAAACTGAGCCTGTGATACATCCAGTACTGGACTATTATCTGGAAACGTAACCTTCGTCAAAGGTAAATCGTCTTCTGAATCATCAGGTTGATCTCGTGCTGTTATGAGATCTTCAGAAGATTGAAGCGAGACTTATTTCTGCGTCTCTGCTCTCTGAGGAGATACTTCTATAAATTAAGCGTTTTCTGATTTACCCTTTTACTCAGCCCGAGGGATCAGTTTGTTCTCTTTCTGAAATATCTTCCGCGCGAATAGATCGACCTGCAGGAACATCAAGCTTTTTCTTCTTGGCTAGATTCTTTTGGATTGAGCTATCGTTACTCCATAATGTCTTAAAAAAATACAGATCTGCGATTCTGTCTTGGCTTGTTAGTCTTCGCTATCGAGGCTAGCCTAAGACGACGATTGAAAGGTCTGACCAGAGACTGTTACCAATATACACATCAATATAGTTACCAATACGTTTTACGTGGTATTTTAATTTCTGGCTCTTTTTTCACTAGCTGACTTGACGCGTAATTCATCAATTAAAGTAAACGGACTTTATATCCATTGAAAATATTGTATTTCTCGTTTTGCTTCATCTATATAACTCAGAATTTATATGTAACTCAGATATTTTGAATGGCAATGATCGTTTCATTGCTATTCAAAATATCTAGGTACTTAATAAAAAATCCAATTTACAGTATCTCTCGCTTCTTCTCTGATCATAAAACTTAAACGATATTAAAGACATACCTATAAGCTTTAATATGATGTACTGTATTTTAATGTACATGCATTTTGTAAGGGCAAAGCTCTATTCAACAAATTCCTGCCATGTTTTTTTGTAGCACAGAATATTGACTTTTTATTTACACTATTGTAATTTAATACTGAAAATGTTATCAAGTAACCGGCTTTATATTTGTGTCTAAATAATATTCCGTAAAATATCGTTTCAGTGTAGTGAAAATACGGCAAATAAATCATTTGGCAAATGAAAAAAGTTCAAAAGAGGCTTTGGCCAATAGCAGAAAGTTATTTTGTAAATAGGAGAAATATAGTTCTGTAAAATAATCCCTAGGACACATGATACTTCGATGATCTAAAAATAAGTCAAATAATGCAATTATAGCAAAAAAGACGTCGGTCAATAGTTTTCGCTATAAAGAAATTCGAACGAAAAAAGTTAGGTACAGTGATCGGTTCCCATCACTACCCTTACTACACTACTTATTGTACAGTGTATTTTGGCAAGATAAGCAATAGGTGAGGAGTAAAGCGTTTCGTTAAAATTAATATATTAAACAGAGCCCAACGCATGCTCTGTTCAGTTGTCTGCCATCGTATCATTTCTGATTTATTTTAACTAAGGCTATTAGAATAATAAATATTTTGCCTAAAGAATATAAAAATGCTTTAGCCTCCGAAAATTCCAGCCTCACCTCTATATGGCTCAGAACCGAACTTACCTTCGAGTTCTAAGAATGAAAGCAATGGAACTGAAAATATACATAGTTCAGAGAAAAAGGAAACGAGGTGATGATGCTGAGTTGTAACGTCTCGAAAATATGATGCTAGATCTGAAGACAATGTTATCAGATTTTGTGTCTAATCAAGCGCAACAAAATATTAAAATTGATTCTCTGCTTTCCGCTCTCGAGGACATCAGGGCGCAAAACGGCGTGATTAGTAGGCAAAACGCAATTTGTTGATTTATTCGCCATAATTCTAAAGGATTTATGTCTGGAGACAAAACTGTCATCCAAATATTTTTGGGTCTCAATGGTCGCCGTTGCTATTGGCCGTTCCAGCTGATGCGTTGTGCATTTGTCTATCATAGAGTGCTTCCATAGTAGGCTGTTCGATATTCTTCCTGGCTATTGTTTTTGCGAATCATTGCGCTCACTAAGCCCACGATATACTTTTAGTCTGTCTGCAACATTTTTACTCTCAAAGTATAATTTGTATCTCGGGTCTAAAAGCATAGCGATGGTGTATGTTCGGCTCCGTCCCAAATTATAAAATCGCATGCTTATTTCTGAGAGCAATTCTGTCGGCTCATTTAAACTTCATCCGGAAAAAAATTTTTCTTCCTGATATGATGGACTTATTATCGCATTGAGAGCGTTGGTAAGACCAATCGTTAAGGGGATGACCGAACTTCAACGACATACTTCTGGGCGCTCATCTATTTCGTTACTTCCTCGCATGGTTGTTATACTACGATCAACGACTGGCAAATATCCCATTCATATGTACTCGTAGTTAGATTAATTAAATTGTGCCTGTGTCTAAATTACTCAGTGCACATTTAATTTCGTATTTTAATTCGTCAAACCTCTATCATGTAAAATGTGGAGTCCCACCTTGTAGCGATATCTTGAATTGGCCTTTTCACTTCTTTGCTAGGCTGCTCTTGGTATTTTTAATTTATTCCAGGCGAAATTATTATTTTTGAAGAATGAAACTATAGCTTTCACTTTGTTTATTGTATAATTTATGTATGAATGGGATAATAGTTTTTGCACTGCCAGGTTTAGAATATGTGCATAACAGCCAAAATGTTTCCACTCTAATAGAACTATGGCATTTTTTATATTAGCCCCGTTGTCCGAAACTACAAGGAGAACCTTGTCTAAAATGTTCCTTTCTCGAGTCACTTTTCTCAATTCCTCGGCTAAATGACGTCCAGTGTGACTGTTCTCGAATACATTACATTCCAATAAAACAGACTGATTTTTTTTTTATCTATGTTATGTAATGACCTGTAACGGCTAGGTAAGAGTAATTACTTCGTGACGTCCACATATCGGTCGTTAGGCATATACTTAGTGCATCTTCACTCAAAGCTGCTTTTGTATTCATTGTTATCTCTTCATAAAGCCCCGGCAATAAATTACTAGCGAAATACTTTCGCGATGATATCGTATTATTTGGGAAAGCAAAATGTATTAATTCACGAATCCCCTTGTCTTCCATACTTGAAAAAGTCTGCCAGTTCCAAATGAACAAATTCATTAAATGATTATCAATATGTTTTTTTAATTTTTTGACAGTCGCGCCGAAGGAATTCTGAAACACTGGATGGATTGAATGGAACCTTACACTAGATGCGACAGTTTATATAGCAGTATTGGCTGCCGTAATTTGTGCAGTTTGTGAAGAATGCGCCTGTGAATTTAGTAAGGAAGAAGAAAGCAGTGGACGGTCAAAAGGTCTTGTTGGTCCACTGCATTCTCCTTTCTCACTAAATTAACGGAAATGTGTTTTCTTGGTAAGGTTTGATATTCCCGATTTGTATGAAATAATTACTTTACACATTTTGCATTCGGCTTTATTTTCACCTTTGTCCACAAAATGATCCCAAGCCAAACTTTTCTTAGGAGCCATGTTGTAGGTTCAAAATCAAAATATTTTATTTCATATAAACCTGCATGGGCACTTATGAAACGTCAGAAGCTAGGTGCACGGTTCCAAATTGTTGTTTCCTATGGAGAAGAGCCGGCAGGAAACTCCACGGTTACTCTTTAAAAAATAATTGGCTTTAACAATGTTTCCAAATTACAGAGATAAAATGTATCGTAGGACAGTGCAGGCCTGTCAATAAGTGCCAGGTACTTAGACGAATACAGAATAGAAAATCGTCTACAAATCTACAGTCTGTAAGGCCTACAACGTTCTCTCATTCACAATATGTAAAATAATCTACAAAAATAAAATGAACCTATTTAAACATAGTGACATGATTTCCATGACAATCTCTAAAAATAGTCGATTATAAATTGATGTATAATGTCAAATAATGACGAGAATATGTCAGCATTTAAAAAAAAGAACATTATATTTGAGAGCAGTTAATAGACTTTCACATAGTTATGCTGTTAATGAGGTACCAGGGAAGCCACATGTGCAGAAGGAGTTAATGCCAAACTTCCCTGTCTTCAACGTAGTCTTTTATCATAAAATATGCTTTTTTGATAAGGACACGTTTGATGTGCGTTTTAAACTTTCCATCGCTAAGTTCTGTAACTGACTTTGGCAACTTGCTATGGAAGCGGATACTGTTTATTAGAAATGACTTGCTAGTTTTGGTGAATCAAAATTTTGGAATCACAATTTCATCTTTACTACGTGTTTTCAGATTATGGAAATCGCATCGTTCTTTGAAAAGACCTAAGTTTTTGCGTACATACAAGATATTTTCTAGGATATAAAGAGAAGGCAGAGTTAATATATCAATTTCAAAATCAAGATTTATGACTGTTCACTCCGGTTGGCGGGTTCGAATCGCAACCGGCTTGTATGATGACTGAATTTTCGTGAACATCGGTGGCAAGATGGAAAATGAAAGAATTGATAACACTTTAGTTACTCTATAATTTAATTACCAATCTGAGCACACAACTGACCATAATTTGAACTTAATTAAGAATTTTACAAGAGATGCGTCGAATAGTGAACCGTCCTGTCCCGTGACCAGCGGGTAAAAGGGCCGAGATAGACCATAGATTTACACAGGTAGTGAACTAGTGTTGCACGCAATGAATTAGTTTCTATACAAATACAGATAAAATATGATCGAACTATGAAAACTAAAACTTACAATTAACAATTATAAAAAATATGCAAACATGTTAATTTGAGTTAACATTCCTGGCCCCCTCGAGGGAAGGAATAAATGTTACTACTGTAAACATTGAAAACAACAAATAGACATTGACATATGATGACTAATTAATAAAGAAGATAATTATCCTAAGACTTACATTAACTAGTATTACAATCTATTGGTAGTTTACATAATTTTACTACCGGTCTGATTAATTCACCATACTGAGTCTTTACCTTAACTGATCTTACAAGTGAATCTCTACCTTTATACAATTCAATAACTCTACCTCGTTTCCATTGAAGGGGAGGTGAATTTTCATCTATTATTAAGACCAAATCATCAATATTGAAACCTTCTGATTGATTATACCACTTATTACGAGCCTGTAAGGTACTTAAATACTCTAAGTGCCAGCGAGTCCATATGTTTTGGCACATTTTTTGAATAACCTGAAACCGTGATAAGCGTGACATCTTAACATCCTTCCAGTGCACCTCTGGTAATGCCACAAGTGGTTGGCCTATCAGGAAGTGCCCTGGAGTTAATACTTCAAAATCGCAAGGATCATCTGACATCGGCACAAGTGGACGCGAATTAAGAATGGCCTCTATTTTTGATAAGATTGTAGTGAGTTCCTCAAATGTTAAAATAGTATCTCTTACCTCTCTTTTCAATAGATTTTTCACACTTTTGACAGCAGCTTCAAACAATCCCCCCATATGAGGTGAAGCTGGTGGGTTGAATTCCCATTTGATGTTCTGGTTCCTAAATTCTTCCTGAAGTAATAATTCGTTATTGATTAAAAACTGATTTACCTCCTTGAGATAATTATTAGCACCAATATAGTTTGTACCCCTATCTGATCTAATGAGTGAAGGAAGCCCCCTGCGGCTAACAAATCTGGTGAATGCAGCGATGAAAGCTTCCACTGATAATGATGAAACCACCTCTAGGTGAACAGCCTTTGTTGCCAAACACACAAAGACACATAGATAAGCCTTTACCGACTTTGCATTCCTGAGTAGACTGCCTTTGACCATAAAGGGTCCTGCAAAGTCAGTAGCTACGCCTGAGAATGGACGAGCTGCTGTGACTCTGTCAGCAGGTAGATCTGCCATGAATGGTGGTTGAATTGAGGGATGGAACCTGAAACATACTAAACATTTTCTTATGACCTTAGAAACCTGACGCTTGACTGACGAGATCCAATATTCTCTTCTAAGGATAGCAATTAAAGCATTGGTTGCTGCGTGACAATATGACCGATGATAATATTCTATTAGAAGTTGACAAAATCTGTGATCCTTAGGTAGTAAGTATGGGTGACGCGCCCCATATGGCAACTCCGACCTTCGTAGTCGACCGCCTACTCTGATCAATCCATCTTTATCTATAAATATACTTAATTTCTGCAATCAAAATCAAAATCAAAAGTCATTTATTCAAACTAGGCTGGTGTCAGCACTTTTTGAACGTCAAAAAATTACAAAAGACAGTCCCCCAAAAACGCCCACCCTTCGACACTTCCTAGTGCTTTAGCTGGGAAGAAGAAGTGGCGCAACAAACTCCCCAGCAGCACAGCTGTCTGTTATGTTCGAAGAACTTGGTTTTATACAATGGTAGGTTATGGAATATCAAAATTGAAATTAGTTCTAGATATAATAGATCCATTATCGGGGTCGCTAGCTAGCTACATCTTGCAATTTAACTCATTATTAAAAATTAAAAAGAATGAGTAGGTAGATTATGTCAACACTAAGTAAATTCAAATGAATTTATATAGTCAAATAAAAAACAAACAATTATGTTAATAAAGATATGACCTGTCAGTAGGCAAGGAAACTCTGGTGAAAGAACACAAACATTGTCTTGAGTTAATCACAGCGACCAACTATTCTTATCGTTTAAGTAGTCGTTGATAGAATAGTATGCCTTTGCGCAAAGGTTGGATTTTACTTTAGCTTTAAACGCATTAAAATTCAAATCTAGCACAGAAGAGGGAAGCTTGTTATAAAAGGTTATACCAAGACCAATAAATGAGTTATGAACCTTATGAAGCCGATGAAAGGGAGCACGTAGTTTGTCCTTATTTCTAGTATTAATATTATGAAAATCACTGTTTTTAGTGTACAAGTGTATGTTTTGCCTTATATATAAGATGTTGGCCAAGATGAATTGCGATGCCACGGTGAGTATACCAATATCTTTAAAAAAATCTCTAAGAGAAACTCTAGCACCTAGTTGATACATTGCTCGAACAGCTCGTTTTTGAAGAACAAAAATATTTTGAATATCTGCGGCTTTGCCCCACAGCAGAATGCCGTAGGACATAATGCTATGAAAATAACTAAAATAGACTAACCGCGCTGTGTCAACGTCAGTGTATTGTCTTACTTTCCTGACGGCGTAGGCGGCCGAACTGAGCCTTCCCGCTAGGCTTGATATATGTGAACCCCACTGAAGTTTGGCATCTACTGTTATGCCTAGGAAAACTGCAGAGTCTACAGTTTCAAGTACCTCATTATCTACGACGATGTTCGGTCCTAGATTCCTAACATTCGGTAAGGCGAACTTTATACATTTAGTTTTCTTGGCATTGAGAACTAGGTTATTTGTTGTAAACCAATCCGTAACCATTGCGAGTGCACTGTTTACGTCGTCAAAATCTTGTCTATTCCTATCTACTTTAAATATAAGAGAGGTATCATCAGCAAACAGTACGATGTCACAGATACCCTTTAAATAGAATGGTAAGTCATTAATATATACTAAGAACAAGAATGGACCCAGTATTGAGCCTTGAGGTACACCTAATTTAACTGGTAGCCCGGAGGATTTTACACCATTAACATCTACACATTGATGCCTATTTTGCAAATAAGAACTTAATACGTTGAGTGCTTCGTTTTGAACACCGTAATGACGTAGTTTACGCAAAAGCGTGTCATGGTGCACGCAATCAAAGGCTTTGGAGAGATCACAGAAAACTCCAATAGCATTTTGCGAGTTCTCCCATGCGTCAAAAATGTGTTTCAGCAGAGCAACACCTGCATCGGTAGTCGAACGACCTTTTGTAAAGCCATACTGTTCATCGTGAAGGAGTTTATTTAAATTAAAATGTCTTAGCAACTGCTTTAGTATCAGCTTTTCAAATATTTTACTAAAAGCCGGTAAAATAGAAATAGGCCTGAAATTTCCAATGTTATTTTTGTTGCCCGATTTAAATAAAGGTATGACTTTACTACTCTTCATGAGGTCAGGAAAAGATCCTAAATCAACACATTTATTAAAAGTAATAGCTAGATAGGGGGCTACGATATCGATTATATTACTTAAAAGTTTAATGGAGATGCCCCAGTAATCACCAGTGTTTTTAGACTTAAGTGTGTTAAAAATATTAACTACTTCACGAGGCGTTACATGTTCGAAACTAAATAAACGACTACATTTGGGCACACTACTATGCAAAAGGTTTTCAGCTTTAGACGGGGATGAATTTAAAGAGTGAGTCGTAGTTATAGGTATGTTTGCAAAAAAATCATTAAATGCCTCAGCTACGTCAGCAGCTTTATCAACTAATTTGTTGTTGACCATAATCTCTAATTGTTTTTCTTGTTTAACTGATTTACCCGTTTCACTGTTAATAATTTTCCATGTGGTTTTTACTTTATTATTAGAATTTTTTATAGTATCGCTTAAAAATTTAGATTTAGCAAAAGCACAGATTCTTTTAAATAATTTTGAATAATTTCTGATATATTCTAAGAAAGGAGTGTCAAATCTGTATTTTTTTAAACCGTATAACTCGTATAGTCTTGCTCTACTTTTATAAATACCTGGGGTGGCCCATTGGTTGAAGCCAACGGAGGTGCCATTAATATCAATGGTTTTGGTCTTAAAAATAGATTGGTATTCCTTTAGCACAACATCAAAAAGGGCTCCATAGATTTCATTAGGATTCTCGTGTTCTACTATAGATGATGTAATTCTATGAGCTATATTATTTTTAAATTTAATGCAGCGACTAGCTGTATATGGCCTGCATTCTATTTTATGCGGCTTTTTATGTGAAGGCAAAGGGAAGCTAGCTAATAAACCGCAGTGGTCGGACGTTAAATCACTTAAAACCAATTTATTTTTGGCATCACAATCACTAAATATATTATCAAGGCAAGTCGACGAAGATGCCGTGATCCTAGTAGGTTCGAAAAACAAATTAATTAAATTAAAAGATCTGAACAGATTGAGAAGTCTAATACTCAATGGAGTAACTTCTAAAATATTAATATTAAAATCTCCACATAAAATTATACATTTATTACTTGATTTTAATTTATTGAGTGAATCCTCCATTACCGATTCGAAACGAATGAAATCCCCTGAGGGGGGTCGATAAACGCAAATTATAACGTAACGCTCGAGTTCAACACAAGACAATTCAATAGTGCGCTCGATGGAAAGATTAACTAGATCTAAACGTTGTTTACATTTCAACTTGTTTGAAACAAGAATTAAAGAACCACCGCGAATAGCATTTTTCCTCACAAAAGCACTATGCACAGTAAAAAAATCATCATTTATCAACACTACTTCATGTTCTTTCAACCAGTGTTCAGTCAAACATAACACCTGAACATCATAGTTTTCCATAAATAAACTTAACTCTAGCTCTTTGCCGGACAGACCCTGCATATTTTGATGTACAACATTCAAAACATGCGGCTTACCCGTTGTCGCACCTAATAGTTTAAACTACTAGGCGAATCAAAAGTGGCGTTAGTACCACTACTAACAGTAATCGATGGTACACTACAGGTACCAGTGTTAAGGTGTAAATTGTATGCTAAAAGATTAACAACTTGTCTCCTACAGCTAGGTGGCAAATACAAGGTATCATTTGTCAGTTTGTAATCAGTAATAAATTGATTACAATCAAAATATAGAATAGCGTCACTGACGACTAGTCCTATTATAAATTAACATATTCATATTATAAATGTGCCTATTCTGCTCATAAGACAAGTATTGTGAATAAGGCAAGGCAGAGAAAATAAATCTACAATTATTTGTCTCATTGAGATGTAACATCAACTGGACACATTTAATTATGTCCTTTTTTCTAACACTTAAACTATCCCCGTATAGTAATATAATAGTAGAACTGGGGTTTATTTTGGACAATTTAATATTACTTATTAATTGGCTAATACTGGCACCGGGTGAACAATTATTTATTACATATTGTTGAGAACACTGATTAAATATTCTACCAAAACCTTGACCAAATTTGTCAGAAAATACATATGTTGTATTAATCAATTTATCATCACTGCAGCTACCTACTGGTTGAGCTGCTGAGGGTGTGGGTGTAATAATTTGGGGCTGGGGTGCTGCCTGGGAGCAGGCACAGCTAAAAGAGAGGCTATTTGTTAGCAGCTCATACCTCTCCGCATTGTACTTGACAAGGTCTGCCAACTCACTGGCCTCCTGCATGCGCTTACTCAGGTCTTGTTGAGTAGCCTCATATTTACTAAATATATTCTTTAGAGCAAATTCCCTTACAAACAATTCATCCTGTAGGTGCTGAGTGTCGGTATCATACATAGTATTACATAGTTGAAGTTCATTATTACACTTCTTCAGTTCTTTTATTAAATTAAGATTTTTTTGCCTTAGTTTAGTGTTTAATTTTTTTACTTTTTGGCATTTTAATGACTTCTGATATTTTTTTATTAGTCTATTAATTTTAATATATTTCTTTATCTTATTGTGACTCGTCATCAATCTGTTTTTAGTGATGGTATCATTAGTTAAATCTATTGTTATAATTGGCTCAACACATGGGGCTCCAGACCCGCTACCGACCAACTCATCATAAAGACTGCTGGTGACCGCAGACTCTTCACTGGCTTTGAGACATTCCAAATGTGAGATTGTGTTGTGGGCCCTACTTAATTCTAGTTCCAATTCAGATATCCGTCTCAAAGCCAATTCGTGGGTGTCACTACAATGCTGGTAATTTGACACAAGTTGACGGAGGTGTTGATGCTGGTCAAGTATGCCCACATGCTGTATATGTAGTTCAGCCAACTGGTTTTTAAGATCAGTGTTCTTGTTATTTATGTACTCTATTTCAACCTCACTGTCCTCCCTTTCCTGTATCAGCTGATCGCACTGCTTTTTACTGGAATCCAATTCCTTCAATGTAGCCCTCAGTTTTTCCTCCAAGGATGCAGCTCTACGGGTCAACATATTGACAGATCAACCCTAGAGGCACCCTGGAATGAGAGAAAAGAAAACTAAGTGAGTGAAAGGAATAAAAGAGAGGGATGAGATGTGGATAGTAAGTACTAGGTTGAAGAGTGTTCAATTTATAAACAAAACAAAAGAAAAAAAAAGTTATGAAAAGTGTGCAAACTCAATTATAATGGGTTGAAAATGTATTTATTCCCAGATAGATAATAGTATGTCATAATTGAGATAGTAATTTTCAGCAATAAAAGGGAAAACAGTAAATATTTAGTTTGCAAAAATGGTTGGGGGTAGGGAGGTACTACTATTGTCAAGTTATTGGGAATCCAGTTTTTAACATTAATTTCATAAAGTGGTTCTAATTCAGAAGTTACAAATAACAGCAGTATATCCAGTAATAACGTTCAGTGATTTCTAATGGTTCTCTAACGTAATTTATAATGATTTTATCCTAAAAATGCGTGAACGTAAGGTCCTGCTCAATTATGAAAATTGTAAGATTGTTTACAACGCAGTTCACTGTGACGAGCTGTAAAAACGTTATACAGGAAAAGGTGCAATGGAAACTAGTAAGATTACATTTAAAATAGTTAAATTAAAAGAAATACTCCCCGGGTTTTGAGGTGATTCGAAATCCGTCCGTTGGATGACAGCTGGTAATACAGTTATTTGATTTTTCGTTGATTTTGCAGCGAAAAAACTCACAAACACAAATCCTTATTATTTGTATCTTTTTATAACGTTACTAATCACGTTTTCGGACAATGATTTGCATACTGGGTTTCCCTTCTTCAGCAATGCAATTTCTTCACTGAATGACTGTGACTGTATTTCCTTAATCCAATATTTTGTGGCTTCTCTGATTTCTTCAATAGATAATACCTTCCTAAGATTCCTTTGTGACTTAGGAAGCCTGATATTTCTAATAAATCTAAGTATGAATGCTGTGACATGAACGAGTTTCTTAAATCCTGGTAAATTGTCTGGAGTGATGATAGATGATTTAGGCCAGTCCTTTTCTCGTTGAAGAAGCCACTTCGGAGACCACCAATTGTCGTATTCCAGTAAATCCTGGGCTGACATACCTCGGGATGCGCAATCAGCAGGACTGAATTCAGTTTTGATGTGTCTCCATACCATGTGCCTTTTAGATCCTTGAATTTCCTGGACTCTATTGCATTCTAAGGTCTGGAGCATGTGAGGTTTCGTATTTAGCCATGATAACACTATTGAACTGTCCGACCATGCATTTATACTGTCGATATGAACTGCATTTTCGTATGCCTCAGCTACATGATTTAATAGCTTGTAAACTAGATGAGCAGCACTTAACTCAAGTTTAGGTATAGTTTGAGTAGTTTTCTTAGGTGCGACCCTTGATTTAGCTATGACCAGTTGCACCATGACTCTTCCTGATGAATCCAAACTTCGAAGGTATACACACGCTGCATATCCTAGCTCGGAAGCATCTCCAAATCCATGAAGTGAGTATGAGACCGCTTCTGGTAATGAAACACATCTTGGTAAGTGTAAATATGAAAGATATTTGAGATCATTGATAAGACCGTTCCAATATTCAAGGACTGAATTACAAATTGGCTCATCCCAGTTAAGTCCATCTGTGAATAATGATTGAAGAAGTAATTTAAATCTCAAGATGATGGGGTACAGTATCCGCATGGATCATATAGTCTAGTTATAGTACTGAGTATACTTCTTTTAGTAGTAGCTTGCCCTGTAGGTATATTAATCTGATATGAAAATGAATCTGAAACTGGATCCCATTGAATTCCTAGAAACTTAATGAAACTTCTATCCTGAGAATCAAATTGACGCGGTTGTTCACAATGGTCGCCTGGTAAATCCTCTAACACCTTGTCATTGTTTGACGACCACTTTCGAAGCTCATAACCTGCGCTCTTCATCAATTCTTTGAGTTCTTCCTTTAATTCATTGGCTTCTGATACTGTATCTGCTCCAGTTAAAATATCATCGACAAAGATCTGACTTCTGATAATTTCTGCTGCACGGGAATTTGGGTGATCTGATTCCCAATCATTTGCTAATTGCAGGAGCGTTCTGATTGAAATGTATGGGCTGGACCTTAGACCGTACGTGTTTGTATTTAACTCATATAACTTAACAGGTTCTGAAGGAGTTCTTCTCCATAGTATGAGTTGGTACTTCCTGTCCTCGGGGTGGATCCATGTCATCCTAAACATCATCTTAATGTCAGTAGTAAAAACGATCTGGTGTCTTCTGAAATTCAACAATATTTTTGTAATATCACCTTGAAGTGGCTTACCACTATGAAGGCATTGATTCAATGAAGTTCCTGTGGAAGTCTTCCCGCTCCCATCATATTGAGTTGTATTCAACTCTTAACTTGTCAGTACCTTTCTTGAATATACCATGATGAGGTATAATGAAATGCTCTGAATCAAATTGAAACCTTGACAATGACATATGACTTAAATTTTCATATTCCTCCATGAATTCTTTATATTTAGCAGCAAATTTAGGATTCTTATCCATTTTCCTTTCCAATGATTTGAGCCTTTGCATAGCTAATGCTTTTGATTCACCTAACACAGGCCTCTTAGATAACAATGGCAATCTTACCATGTATTTGCCATCTGGCATTCTAATGACAGAAAAATTATACAACCTTTCACATTCCATGTGTTCTGGATGAACCACTGGCTGTGTTGGTGGCTCTTCCACCTTCCAGAACCTCTCGAGAACCTCCTCAATCCTGGACGCCATGATTCCATAATCTTGAACTGATGTACACCCTCTTGGTGAGCTGTCACTTTGGGTATTGACCAGTGATCCCTTGATGACATGACCAAAGCAAGTTCCATATGCAAACAGTCCTGGAACATTTAAGGGAATTCTAGAACCTTCTAATACATGATTTAATATATCCGTACCAAGTATGATATCCACTTCCTGTGGTCTATCAAAGTACTGATCTGCCAAAATGATGTCATTATTTTCAATTAATTCCTTACAGTTAATAAA
Organism: Polymixis flavicincta; assembly: GCA_949987655.1. Taxonomy (NCBI): domain Eukaryota; kingdom Metazoa; phylum Arthropoda; class Insecta; order Lepidoptera; family Noctuidae; genus Polymixis; species Polymixis flavicincta. The sequence goes on along the minus strand of OX465188.1, from coordinate 7,605,470 downwards.
ATATGAAGGAATCTCTGCGGAGATAGAATACATAACTACAGCTACTGTACTGATGATGGGTACTAGTTTACCTATTGGTTTGATAATTAATTTTGATAAAGTACCAGGTAAATCAACCTTTTTACGACCTACTCCAAATATCTCTGTCTCATTATACTGTTGGTGCAATTTCAATTTAGTTACTAATGATTGTGTGATGACTGAGACACTTGCTCCAGTATCTAATAAAGCTCTAGCCTTATAATAATGTCTGTCACCTCCTTTGATACCTATCACTGCAGTTGGACATATAGTTATAGGTAACGGACGCTTGATACCACCAACAGTAGACTTATCTCATTGAGACCGATCAGGACTGAGTCTGGTTCCGAAGCGCAACTCTTGAAAGCTTGATTGTAATGAAATGGTCTCTCTGGTACCTGACTGAATTGTGATTGTTGCCCAACTTGTTGATGCCCTGACTGAGCCTGAGATACAACTCCATCCTCACTGCGGTGATCAATGGATGATGTTGGTTGCACCTGTGACCGTGGACTGGTCTCATGAGACCCAATATTTGATGAAGACTGCTGCTCTTTAACACATAAGAGAGTATTATGATCTTTGGATCCACAGTGTTTGTACCAATTCTTTTGGGAGCATTCGTTCGCATAATGCTTCCTCAAGCACTTAAAACAATGTCCTGATTTGAATGCCCATGATTTCCTAGCCTTAGGATGAAGTGTATAGAGGTATGAGGAACAGGGTGTAAAGTTCGCTCATCCTCTATTGAAAAGGAGGATCCTCCGACCAGACGGGTATTGTGTCTGGTCCGGGCAACTGCCCAACAGTTGATGTCGGGATTTTTGTATATGTTCGAGTGCCGTCGAAAACTCTGATTGCGCGATGCAGAATTGTTCATATAGTTCGCCTGTGGCATTGTAGATGGCGCCACTTTTCTTTTTGTGTTTTTCGATTTTGTTGCGAAGCATTTTTATTTGTAGTGCCGCTACATCACTCCCCCCCGGAGACCGGAGGTCGATAGTGGGCTGAGTCAGTGCATGTTATGATGCTTGCCAGTGCCAGTTGTGGTTCCAGTGGGTCGGAACCGGGTGTCACCTAGTTCGCGGTGAGTCGGAACTGTCTGCGACGATTCCCCAGTGAGTCGGGGTTTGCGCTGATAAACCGCCTGTAAAAGTTCAACATCCCTAGGAAACGCCTGAGCTCCCTTACCGTTTTAGGCGTAGGAAAGTCCTTGATGGCCTCGACCTTGGACTCTAAGGGTCTGGTACCGGCTGCAGAGATGCGGTAACCTAAAAATGTGACTTCGTCAGCTCCGAAGACACACTTTGAGGTGTTGATGACGATGCCATATTTCTGCATCCTGGTGAAGAGCTGGTGCAGGTGGTCCTCGTGCTGCTCCTGGTCTTTCGAAAAGATTAGAAAATCATCCAGGTAACAGTAGCAGAAGTCGAGCCCACGTGTCATTTCATCGACGAACCTCTGAAATGTTTGACCTGCGTTCCTCAAACCAAAGGTCATAAATGGAAACTCATACAGGCCAAACGGAGTCGTTATTGCGGTCTTCTGGATATCGTCCTCGCTGACTGGTATCTGGTTGTAAGCCTTAACCAGGTCAATTGTTGTGAAGACCTTGCAACCGGCTATGCTGTGGGTAAGGTCATGGACATGTCTAATTGGATACCTGTCAGGTATAGTCCTCGCGTTGAGCAGCCTGTAAGTAGTGTATAATTGGGGCATCTGGATCACTTCGCTTCGCTCAAATCGTGATCCAGATTGCCCCAATTGTACTTACATCAGTAACTGGCTGCTCACTGTCTATTTAGAATATAATATGGTCTCATCGTAAACTAAAACTTATTTGTTACATGTGGGAATCAAACCCATCTAGTAGCAACATCTGATTAACCTACTTCGTGATGTAACGAAATGACTTCTTAATAAATTCGCCAGATATGTTGTCAAAGATGTTATTGTAATTATTGAACTACTTCATGAGCCTTACTCACTTTACCAGTGAGTTAATTCCTCATTGTAATAATAGAGGTTGTGACTTGGTGAATAGCAAAAAAAAAAAAGCATCTAGTTAAAAATACCTTTATTCTCAATCCATTGCTTTAAACATGTAACATTTTTTAAGGCACATACATTAGAATGAAACATACAGCTAAATATATTACTAGACATTCCATAATCATCAAATATGTTTTTTAAACTAGGACAGTTTTTATTTTCTAAATTATATATTTTGTCATGTTTTACAATGTTTCTTAACCATAAAACTTTTTCACATCCCTTTACATAAATGATTTTATCTTTCAAATAAGGCACGATGTATTGCTGTAAGTTTAAGTACGGTATATATCCCTCTTTCCAGAAAATGTTTCTGTTTCTCTCTATCCAGCTTACTTGTAATCTTTCTTTTTTTGTAAGATTGTAAAATGGGTATGGTGGTTTGATTAACAACACAATAATTCGATTGTTGCATGCGATCGCGATTTCTTTGACAATAAACTCGTTATTTTCCATCTTAAACCCTTGCACATCGACTATAGCATTCATGATAATTTCTTTACAATACTACTCAGAGGTTTATATTCAATCAGGCGATCGTTGATAATTAGACAATAAGCAGATGTATTTTCTGGAATATCTTCAGAACTTTCTATTTCTAGTCTCACATCTATAGCTCCAGTCTTCAAAGCCTCGTTCTGTCTTGAGCAATCAATTACAAATAAAGGAGCCTTTTCTTTAAATTCAAGCAGATCAAGCATCGGTTCACATCGAGTGTTATAATAAGACTGACGAAATTTTGTATACATTTCATATAATATACAATACTTATCTTCAGAAAATCTCGAATTAATGGATTCGTATGGATAATAGTGAGAATTCAAAAAAAGAGTAACATTAGTTAATTTACCATTGTCAAATATTGAACTGTCTCTTGAGTTTATGTTTTTTCTATTTGTCTGTAACCCAAAGATCACATACCTCGGTTTCTCGAGTTGTGAAGCAGTCTTAACAACCCATGAATGTTTTGTGGTTTTAGGTAATAAAGGGTATTCATACAAGTCCCAATTTCTGAAAGCTATTTGAATAGGGCGATCTTTTTCTAAAAGTTTCAGTAAAGTTAATCTTTCTCGATCTGAAACTTTTATATGTGGCACCCGCCATTGCAATCTCTCTATATTTATTTCAATCGAGTCATTACTATCAAGGGCAACACTATTAAGCTTTGAACTACTTCTGTTAAGTATAAGTTCATGTTTACAGTTAATGATAATTTTATCGTAATCTTCCGCAAATCCCAAAACTTTATTCAGGGGTATAAGAAAGCTAAAAATACCATCATTATCTTTAAGCCCCTTTAAATTCCACCCCCAAACACCAGCAGCTTTGCTTTCCCCCTCACTCATAGACACATATGATTTTAGAGTTGTAGTAATTCCCACATTTTTTATTCGATCTATCTCAACACCGTTGATTTCATATCGAATATCTTGAAATAGAAATGATACAGGATTATTAGTGAAATTAACACCCTTACGAGTAAGTTTTCCTGATGCATCTTTAGAAGACACAATGGCTCGACCTTCAACGTAAATGTAGCTGGCTGAAGGTAATATGTACATATCTTGCTGATTTATGGGTATTCGTATTTCATCATTTTCTTTAAAGCTGTTGCTGTATGGATTATAAGTATGGTATTCGTAACTCACTATAGAGTTATCGAATTGTGGTGAATCATTTATCTCAAGAATACTCATAATTTAAATCCCAAGGCTTGAAGAAATAATTTATTCTCTTTATTGATTTTTTTAATACTTTGTGTATGTCTGCGTCTTCTGACGATACGTGAACGAGTAAAGTTTTTCACTTTGCCACTTGATTTTATATTATACACTATCATTTTTCGGCTATAATCTGATTGACATTCGTCTCTTGTAACCGACAATGTTAAAGTGTTGACTCACGAGTAAGACATCTTTTTTTAAAGTAATGATTTAAAAGACTGCTTTTTCCAAAACTCTTTAAGAAATTTTATACATAGATGTCCACAATTAAATAAGTTATTATTTTGGAAGTTATTATAATTATAATGGATATCGTTAGAACCCACATAACGAATAAATTCTATTGGCGGTTTTAAGTTACCGTAACTATCGAAATATTCAACATACTGATTCAAAATTACGTAGGCTACCCAATGTGTACCGGAATTTTTTGAAATATCTAAATTAATAATTCCGCACTCTCGGAAAAATGGCACTCTTGGCAAGGTATCTCTCATATACACTCCACGAAAATATGGAATGTTTTCCGTAAAATGTATGATATCTACATTAGTAAGAGCACGGTTAGGTAGCCTACAATTTAGTTTTTTTTCTTTAAATTTAGATATAATCGAAGTCCATTTTTGTGACGGTTTAACCGCAATCCGTTTCCAATACATACAGCTTCCACTTTCTTATTATGTCGTTCCATCTCTTCCAAACGCTTTTTTGCAACCTTAAATTCTTTGATAGTTTTGACAATTCCAGCAATTCCGCTCGCTATACTTCCAGCAGCAGATAAGCCAGCAAATATTGGAATTAAAGGCAAAACACCACCCGTTTTAGGAATGGGTATGATGCGGGGGAGCTTCGCAGATGAATCACGGGTTAATTCCCTAGCAGCAGCGTATGCCAATTTTATCATGTTTTTCTTACACTTTGGCTTTAATTTTTTAATGCATTTTCGTGTATGCGAGACTATATTTTTAAAGTCTTTTTTCAAACCACATCCAGAACTCACTTTCGATAGCATTACGTTGTTAACCAAATTAGCAGCAACTTTTTCTCCTGTGCTTGCATCTGAAGACTGAGCGCGCTTCTTTGCCATCTTTAGTAAAATTATATCTGCTTTGTGACGATCTTTCAAACTTTTGGAATTATTATACGCGATATCGTGATGTTTGCAATATTCATCTAATTTATTTACACCTTTGTCACCACGACCCAATCTTTCATGTAATTTAGTTCCTGGACCACAGTAATTATATCCCGGTAAATGGAGCTCGAATGGTAAATTATTAATTAAATTGTTCACAAGTCCTTCTCCCTTCATGTATGCAAACAGAATAGAACCTATATCGTCAATCATAGCATTATATTCATAAAACTCTTATAGAACATTTGTATCATCAATCCAACTATTTTCTGATGGTGGTAACCCCAACCATTTCACGAAAACTTTTCTACCTTTTCGTTTCAAAACCTTTTCAACGAGATAAATATCAGGGTGTGTTGTAATTTGTAATTCTTGATCATAAAATGCTCCTAAAATAGGTTGCTGCTTAATGTCTTGTAACAAATATGTAACAGGAATTGTATTTTGAACTTTACTAATCTTGAATATCTCTGCTGACCAATTCGGAGTATAGCCTTTTTCAAAACAACCTTTATGTTTACTTATTCGAACAAAATCACCTGTCCTAAACTTACAACATTTTTTTTTACTTTGTTCCCGAATAAAATATGTATTTAGTAGTTTAGTTTTATTGCTATGATTGACTTGAGCTGGTGGTAAACCAGTTGTTGTATGTGTTGTTTGATTATATCTATCAATTACTTCAGCAAGTGTTCCATCAATCCATTTATAATTCCCGTTCATACTAAATACCTTGTAAAGGTTACTTTTTATCGTCCTTATAAGTCGTTCTACAATGGAGGCTTTTTTGGTTGAATAAGTGCTATAGTGATTGATAGAATTATTTTTTACAATATTTTGAAAACTTTTATTGTAAAATTCTGTTCCTAGATCTGTTTGTAAGTTTTTTGGAATGCGTTTTTCAGTACTCAATATCGTATTAAAAGCCTTCGAAACTGATTCTTGATTTTTTTGTTTAAGTGGTATAGCCCAAGCATACTTAGAGAATCCATCGATAACCACTAAAATATATTTGCAGTTGGTGTTGTATTTGGATATACTTTGCATATCCATTAAGTCGGCTTGCCAAAGATCATCAATATCTTTTAATATCACGCGTCTTCGAGGAAAATTGATCCTCGCACCTCTATGAATTTCGTTTATAATATCTCTTTTCACTTTGCTCATTCTTAAACAGTCACTTCTGAATTACAAAGGTATACTAAAAAACAATTCACAAGGCGACTCCTTTTATCCTTTTATTATGCCAGCTTCTTTTAATTCTTCAATAATTGATAAGATTTCGTTGTCAACGTTAGTATTACCAGCAGTTTTAGATGCAATCAAAAGTTTAAGCCTGTCTACTAATTCATTAGGATCATCCCAATAAACAAGTTCAGTATTTGTTTTATATTTTTTAAGGTATGGTAGACCAGCACCTTGTTTCTGTTTAGATTTAATGTTTGTAGATTCTTGTAAGCGGTTACTAAACTCCGAAAATAACGGTTTGATTACTTGAGAATATTTTAATCCTTTATCTCCTCTAATTTGACCTGCAGGGTCGAAATCTCTTTTATGAGCATTCGTTGTGACGAGTATTTCCTTGTACACTAGTTTATCTTTTAAATTAACCACCGTTAGATCAGGCTTTTTGCGCAGTAACAATTCTTTAAGACCTGGTGTTATGTTATACTGTTTATTGGCTATGCAAATATTGTATACTTTACCAGAGTTCTCATAAGTGGTAGAAAAATTAACTTCTGTATTTCCGATCATATGCTTATTATTCTCACTTCGTACTCCAAATGGTATATTCAGATCATCATAAATTTCATATACATCTTCTTTTTTCAACGACACATTATTAACATTTTCTAATTCAGACGTGTTACCTTCTTCGTCTTCTGAATTAAATTTATCGAAAGAGTTTGATTCACTAGAAGATTCATGTTTGTACACATCATACGATTGATCTTGTGAACATATTTTTGAATCTATATTAGTCTTTTGAGTTTGGTTAGTTTGTTTGTTAGCTATTATCACATTGAGAGGGTCTGCGAGAGGCTTAAAAAAATACTTTAGATGAGTGTTGGTATTAAACTCCTCATCTTTCATTTGTTTTATTTTATTCTTTATAGCGTCCGCAGACTTTATTAATTGATCCGTAATTTTGTGATCCATTATACGACTTATACTTAGCGCTATTTACGTGTAAATGATTTTTTTTTTTTATATTCGTCATTTATATAATTATCACTCAAAATATATAAAGTTGTCAAAAGATTGTCTATATCTGCCTTTGTTTAATTCACAATCCTTATTAACAATCAAAAAATCATAGGTATGCAACCAGATCTTAGAACACAGATCTTTGAACTTGGACCACTCCATATCAGAACTAACATGTTCATCGTATATATGCTTCAGGTTAACTTCATCTTGCTTGAAAATTATCAAAAAGTTAGCGTTATCACGTAATAACTGCTTTGGTATTTTTGAATACGTTTGAGACAAATAAAAACAATCTATATCTCTATGTCTACCCATTGTATAATAATTTCTTATACTCATTTGCTTTTCACAAACCACATCATCAAAAATAATAACAGAATTTTGTAAAGCATCATTAGGATGAATGACATCATCGTTAGAACTAAATATAAAGAGTTTTACTTCCGGGACTCTTTCCAAGATCAGTTTAAGAAATCTGTATTTTGGTTGAAAGCTAGTCTTGGAATACAAGTAAACATTTTTAAACTTTAAACCGTTTTCATGGAGTAACAAACTAATCATAACGTTAGTTTTTCCGCAATTTGAAGGACCGCATATTATACATCTTATATTATTCGGTAGTAGTACACTATGCTTAGGGCGAGGCTTTTTTTCCGTTACTTCAATATTTTTAACTTCTAAAGATACTGGTTGCTTAATCCACTTCATGATTGTATCTGCTAGAAAAAATCAAATGTACTTGTATTTATAATGCTTACCAGGGTGTCTCTTGAATTAAAAGTAAATATCTGAATAATCACATCATAATTTTATGATTTAATAACTATACGAATAAATAAAATTATGTTATAATGGATATATTATTTAACGATGAGATGATGTATGAAATCATCAAGGGTTATAAATAAATAAAAAACTTAATTGAGTTTCTCAGAAATATTTATTAAATGACAATCTTATTTATAGCCTTCTCATATAGAATTTCTTACAATAAATAAACTTATAAAATAAAAATTGTACAGGAATCAATCAATTGTTTCAAACACATCACAGTACGTTTTAGAACAGTGTATCACAATGTCCCCAAGGCAGTGTTTCAATCTGATTAGCAAGTATTTGTCTTTTATCATCATTACTATTTAATACTACTTTATTAACTTGCTGTGAATATAAGAGATGTTTAATTGATTTTATCATGTTCATTTTGTGTTTGGTAACTTTATTATCAACTAATGTTTCATAGTAGTCAAACATTTTAAGACGTTTGGTTATGGGCTTTGTTACACCTTTCGCTTTTTTTATTGTAGTTTTTACGCTTTTTAAACAGTATAGCTTTGCTCTTAAACCAACAAACTCGGTAATAATTGATCCACCAAGTTCATCTTTAAACAATCCTGGAATACTGGCATTTATTTTCGGTATTCCGAACGGATTATCTTGTGTGAAGTTACTCGTATCAAAACGAGAAATATCATTCTTTAGATCTTTGTAAAAGTCATCTGTATTTATCAGGTACAAAAGACTATCAGTATCTGTGTAACAGAGATTTACATCATTGCCATATTTATTTTTAATATAACTATAATGAAAATTATACAAATGTTGTTTAGCGAATTCAAGCACTGTGAATCCTATGTAAATTGGTTTGTCTAATATAAGTTTTTCAGGACTTAGTTGGGCAGCAACAAAATTCTCGGAAAATATAGAAATACTCTTCAAATTAGGTTTTGAAATTATTTTTTCCGCACCAATGCACTTGTTTGTTGTATTACTTAAATCTTTCCATTTTGTTAATAATTTCACGTCTACTTGCTTCCGTTTATTTTCTATAGTTTTACCAAATACCGAATTGTTTAGAAGTTTAAAAAAGTCTCTCTCAAAGGGTGACTTAGAAGCCTGTCGTAGACAAGTATTCAAATCAATATATTTTCGAAGAAATGATTCTTGTCTAAATCTAAGTATCCGATGAATTTTCTTTAAAATTAAACCATGATGTAAACATTCTTTTAAATTAACATAATGAATCACATACTTGTATTTATCATATAAATTAGCTATTAACTTCACAGATTTACCGTTTGGAGGAATAAACTTTTCACATGCGAAAGGCAAATCCTTATGAATGTTATGCAGATAATTTGGGTACTCTAAATCTACTTCTAAAATGTATCCATATTCACCATCATTCGGAATTTTCATCACATCGAAATTCAAAAGATCACTCTGGTTTAAGAAAATAAATTCAGATATTGGCAATTTTCTTGTCATTGCGTAACCATATAAATTATTGCAGTCTAAATAAATTATGTAGCTAGATGGTTTTGTATCATCAAAATGTGGAACATACTTATTGTTAGCTTTAGCATGTCGAACAGAACATTGGGCTAATCCGCCGCGGATACCCTTCTCTAACAATTGATATATTTCCAAATCACTTATTAACTCTAGTCGTACACCAGTATATAATAGCATGGCATCCCAGCTTAAGCTAGGAGCAGATATATAAAAGGCTGGATCAAGAGAGTAATGTTGTAAACTTGTATTTCTAAAATTTTCAAAAATATCACACAATAATAACACATCACATTTTAAGTACAAATCTGTGTACTCCCCCAGTGTATGTATATTAAATGCTTGCCAAACAGCTTGTGCATGTCTGTAATCATCATCGGAAATATGCTCTAATTTAATTGAATTATAAAAATATTCCTTAGGAGGCAGTTGCTCATCCTCATACTTTGACCATGAATCCATATAGTCATATGGATAAACTCCTTTATGTTTCAATAAATGCAAAGCCTCCTTATCGGTTATTATACTTGATAGATTGATAAAATCATTAACATCCAAGCTTTTACTTAATTCATCTAGACTTGAACTTAGGAACTGATGTGAATCAATGAACTTCATTTGAATAGGGCGTGCTGTATTTCTTGGCTGAATAAATTTAGTTATAGATGTGTATTTTTCTTTAGATTTTGCTATTATCTTAATACGACCTTTATATTTTGCTAATTCTTTAATAAATAAATGGCTATCATAACCTGCTAAATTATGAAAAACTATGGGCACAAATTGACACATTTTGTATTTCAAATTACACAGGGAATGTGCTGCACCTCTATATTCGGAAGTAACATGATCATGGTCTCGAACTTTATCTCCAAATAATAATTCTTTGCATATAAAACATTCGGTAGCATTTTCAAAACTAGTTTTTTGCTCATGAGTTAATGGTTTCATAGGTTTAACTTCTGATAATATAGTATTTATCCAAGTTACATCTTTAACCAGCCAACTGATAAAAGTTTCAACGCAATCAGGACCTCTATAAGTAACGTATTTGTTTAAACTTGGATCGTATGAGCAACATATATAATAAGCAAAACATGCTGGAACATGTAATTTAAACTTTTGGGTGTTAAGGTTCTCAGTGTTTTGTTCAGAATAATTTTGCAACATACTTTCAAAGTCAGCATAAATTATAAAATGAATTTTTTGTTGTCGCTCATAATTTTTAAATTGTATCATACTATTTATTTCAGGTAGTATTGTGAGTACATTAGTACAAAGGTGGGTATTATATTTCAATTCACTCGAGAAAAATTGCAAACAGGAATCACAAAAGTGAATTTTACCTTTATGATAACTTATTTGATTTCGAACTAGTCGCACAAGATGTTTAATCAGACAATAATGTCCTTTATTATAACACTCAATGTACAGTAAGTTAATGTGATGTTTTTTTTTAGTATTAGTTAAATATAGAGGTCCAGTTATGGTATATTTACTATCTAAACCATATATATTAATACTAATACTGGGATTTTTATTCTCAAATAACTTTATATCATTCATTGAGGGTGGAAATGACATACCCTGGGTATTCAGAACTGTTGAATAGTGTGGGTAGGAAGAAATTCTACATGGATTATACTTAACAGGGTATAAAGCAGCAATAATGCTCCACAAAAAACAGTGATCATCATTATTCTGAATATTTAAACAGCATTTTTTGTTTTTTATTACTGGTGGTAAATCTATAAAGGTACCTCCTCTCATCGGATTGTATTTATTTATATTGATTTCTAAATGACTAAGTGTAAAAAATGACCAACCAGAGTCACGTTGTTCAAACTCGGTTAGTTTCCTTTTTAGCACTTCTAAAGAATTCTTGTGAAAATCATTTAGATCAGAGTTTTTATAAATTACTATCAATTTTGTATTTAAAGATTTCAATAACTGCTCATTTGTTTTTGCTAATAAGAAGTAAGCAAATAATTCCAAATTGATTTTAATACAATTATGTTTTTCCAACGATATTTCAATGACTTTTCTAATATCACTTTGTGAGTCATTCAAGAACGCTTCTGGTGTGAGATAATCTATTTCCTGAGCAGGACTTAAACGATAAGTGACAATTCTGTTTTTAAAAGCAGTCGCTATTATTTTAATATTATCAAATTCAGTTCTCAATAAACAGTTTGACTTATGTAAGTTAGTTCTCATATGATATTTAAATTTATGTTTCGGTATTTCAAGAAGGCATTTATCACATCTCATTATTATTTCATAAGCTGATGCAATGTTCGATGGTTCAACTGAAAGAAAACAAGAAACAATATTGGTGACATTTTATTACTTTAGAACAAATCTTAAAAACTATTTGAGTACAGTAAATGATTAACATGATTACTACTATTTAATTTAATTAAAGATATGATTACATTGGTTAAAAATAAATGTTTATGTAACTTTAAAAATATCAGCAACAATTTCATTAATAATAATTACTAATAAATGTTTTTGGAATCCCATTGAATTCCTTGCGTGTAGCGCCAATAAATTTAGTCAAGTGCACCCTTGCTTCTGTGCCTACATCAGTTTGGTTTTTAACTGTAATAACAGAATGCTGTCATCTGTTAATAGGTAACACTTTGTCTATATCTTCACATTTATTTATACACCTTTACTTCAACGAAGTGCGAACCAGTTTTAGCGGTGTGCGCTTGCCTGCTATAGCCGTTCGCAATCCTACTGCTAATATATGAGTATATAGGCGTTTTTTTACCCCTTGGTGCTGATTATTTGAGTACAGTAAATGATTAACATGATTACTACTATTTATTTTAATTAAAGATATGATTACATTGGTTAAAAATAAATGCTTAGGTAACTTTAAAAATATCAGCAACAATTTCATTAATAATAATTACTAATAAATGTTTTTGGAATCCCATTGAATTCCTTGCGTGTAGCGCTGATAAATTTAGTCAAGTGCGCCCATGCTTCTGTGCCTACATCAGTTTTAATAGGTAACACTTTGTCTATATCTTCACATGTAACACTTTGTCTATATCTTCACATTTATACACCTTTACTTCAACGTAGTGCGAACCAGTTTTAGCGGTGTGCGCTTGCCTGCTATAGCCGTTCGCAATCCTACTGCTAATATATGAATATATAGGCGTTTTTTTACCCCTTGTTGCTGATGAAGTGCTAGGCTGGTCTTCTTCCTCGCTGTCGTCGCTCCCGAATAATTCAGCAGCTGTGGGCAGGCTCGGCAACTTGGCGGGGTTTATTCTTGGCTTCTTGTATTTAGACTGCCTGGATGTTGACGGCGCCGCATTGGGTAGCCTGCTTCGCTTTTTCTTAGGTGGTACCTCAACCGAAACGGCCTCAGAAACCGTCTCAGGAACCCCCACGCTTGGAGAGTCGTCCTCTGATAGGAACAGGTCGTCCGCTAGCTGGGATGTCTTGGACCTGAAATTATAGAAATATTTGATTAGAAATAATTTATTAAACGTACATAACATATGTACCTATAAACATAGTGGCAGATAAGAAGATAAATGATATACAATGGAGTCAGGTTTTATACAAAAAAGTGTGACAACTGGGATCTATGACGTATAAAAGCACGCTTCTGCCTGCCCTTAATGGCATACAGGTACTATAAAAATTAAATAAACCAGGAAGAAAGTACTTACATTTTAAAAGATAAATCCGATGTTTCCTCGCACTTTAGAACCTTGCGTTGATAGTCCTTCGAAGGATGAGGGCACAATAGTGCTCCACAATTTCTATCGATGATTTAAATACCTTTCGATGATGCATTGATGCATGCCCAAAAATGGTAAACGCAAACACGAGAGCAAAATATTGCAAAGATAATCTAAATTGATATACTAATCGTATGACCTGGCGCTACCTCATTATTTTATTACTTCGGTACCTACAGATTAATTAAGTTTTATGAATTGTACAAAAACTATGGTGAATCATATAAAAATAAATAATATATATATATATATATATCTATCTATCTATATACATAAAAATGATTCGCCGAAGTATATGTACGCGCATAACTTCCGAACGACTGCACCAAATTGGATGATTCTTTTTTTATGCGTTCCTTATTGTCAGAACAAGTTTTGTATAGCTAAACCAATTCAATATTCATAGCTAAGACAGGACAACGTCTGTCAGGTTAGCTACTATTGATACTACTATTGAGTATTAAAATACATACTTTAGCAATGAACTAAAATCGTTTGGGTTAGCAAATAGCAATATCATACGGATAGGGTTATCCGTGTGATAAACCGCATACACCGACTTTACATGCCTTATTTTTATTTCAGTTTTTATAATCAGGTAAGTGTATTCAGTAGAACAAACAGACATTCCAACTTAAAGTATTATTAGAAATGTACCGTCAACAATGTATCAGATCATCGCAAGGGTTAGATTTCATCTAACCATTTTTGGATAGCAGAAGAAATCTCTATCATAAAGCTATTATTTTCAACCTTATGGACACATTTTTTTTTACACAATTTTTATATAAATTGCTCACACTTATTCGAAACAACATTCGTTTTTTTAAACTGCAGTGTTCAGTACGTACCCCCTCGTGCACTCTACAATGTCGGTAAGTTATGATTTTTTAATTAATTTTGTTACATAAGTCGCAAAGCATTCCTTTATATTATTTTAATCACAATATTTTATCATTTCAGGATTCGGAGGAGCTGTTTAACTTCATACCTTTAGAAAAGGTTCCTGCTCAAACACACACAGTAAATCAAAAATATCTGGGTCTTGCTGAAGCATCTCGCAAAATATCTAAGAATAAACGAATGGCATATTCCTACATAAAAAAACCCGTCACAAGACCTTCTAAAATCATAAGAATACAAATTATTGATGCAGAAAATTTCGATCAGAAGGATAGTTCATTCTGTACTCATCATTGTGAAGCAGAGGTCTGTGCTCAACACGTCGTTAAAAGCATTTTAATGGATGACATATTGTCTAGCACCAAAGAATTAATCAATAAAATCCAGGAAAACATGGAGAACTCCTAGTTGTTTTAGCTAAGTAAATATGTTTTAACGTGTTTAGTACGTAAGCTTATGAAATGCTACACCTAGATATAATAAAAAACGGTGTTATTATGTGGTTATCTGTTTAGACTATTTAGTGAGTACAGTTTAATATGTTGAAATATGGGTAGTTTATAAGCCCATCAAATGCTGTAATAAAAATGGTGTTAGTGTCTACTGTTTGAGGGTTTAGGACTAGTATACTTAGTACTGCCCTTTTTATTGTAAGTAATTGAAATAAAGTTAATACTTGTTAAATTGTATTTTTGCTAGAATGTATAAAACTATGTAATTGTGTTGTATCCCCCACAAACGTAATAAAATAATAAATGCATACTTATTTGAAAGTTTTAAATTGGTTTTTATTTAAATTTCTTTTCAATTAAATTCATTTTAAAAGTACTCCAGTGCATAATAGATTCGTGCACGTATAAACAACATAAACAAATAATCACAAACACACCCGAAGTTGTCATCTGAACTTCACCTTTCGTTTTTGCTAGCGCAAACCAATCCTAATATGGGGAACAGCGGAGCGCCGACTAATTAATAAACTGTTTACTATGACATTATGCACCATTCAATTCCTGCAACTGTATTGAGAAGGTGGGATCGTTTTATAATCAAACTTTATTTATCTAAATCATGCTATTCACCAAGTCGCAACCTATATATTACTACGAGGAATTAAATCACTGGTAAAGTGAGTACAGCTCATAAAAGTAGTTAAATGTTTTAAAACACCTTTGGCAACACGTTTGGCGAATTCGTTAAGAGGCCACCTCGTTACATCACAAAGTAGGTTTAATGTGCTACTAGATGGCTTTGATTCCCGTATGTAACAAATAAGTATTAGTTTACAATGAGACCATATTATATTCAAACTAGACGGTGAGCAGCCAGTTACTGATGTAAGTATAATTGGGGCGATCTGGATCACGATTTGAGCGAAGCGAAGTGATCCAGATGCCCCAATTATACACTACTCCTGTAGTCACCGCAGGGTCGCCAACTGTTGTCTTTCTTCGGTGCTAAATGAAGAGGCGAAGACCAAGGGCTCTCAGATGGTCGAGCCGTGCCGTTGCTAAGCATGACCTCAAATTCTTGCTTAGCGATCTGCAGTTTGTCTGGAGCGAGCCTGCGAGGGGAACAAGAGATGGGCGGGCCAGGTGTGGTGCGTATGTGATGTACTGTGTGGTGTGTGGTTTTGCGGTGTGTGCCAGCGGGTCGTGTGATCTCGGGGTACTTATTAAGAATTAAGTGATACCTCGAATCACCAACTGAGACCTTCACTGATCACGTCGGGGTCACCAATTTAGCGGTATGAGGAACAGGGTGTAAAGTCCGCTCATACCTCTATTGAAAAGGAGGATCCTCCGACCAGACGGGTATTGTGTCTGGTCCGGGCAACTGCCCAACAGTTGATGTCGGGATTTTTGTATATGTTCGAGTGCCGTCGAAAACTCTGATTGCGTGATGCAGAATTGTTCAAACAGTTCGCCTGTGGCATTGTAGATGGCGCCACTTTTCTTTTTGTGTTTTTCGATTTTGTTGCGAAGCATTTTTATTTGTAGTGCCGCTACAAGTGCATTGAATTTTCTACACCTGTATAAACTATGTAATGGCTTTTGACAATAAGAACATTCAGTTGAATTTGGGGTCACCTGTTATGAATGTTTCTGAGATGATGGTCCTGGATTTGCCTCAGACTGCTGATGAACCGCTCTCCTTCTTGATGGAATTGATCTGTGTTCAGCTTCAGCAATGGTCAGATGCAGCCTGCACTGCTCATCCAGAAGTTCCATTAATTGATCGAGGGTAGGCAATTTCTCCTGATCCTTGCCATAACGTTCCTCAAACAAGGATCTGATCCTGACAGGTAATTTCTGCAAAATTATGAAAAGTATTAAATATGACCACTCCTTGACAGGCATCTTTAATTTATCAAGTGCTTGAATAGACTCTCTAAGTGGATCATATATGTCCTTCCTAAGGGTTGACGACTGAGGTTGAATAGTGGGTAATTTGAGAATCCTATCAATATAGGTATCCAGCAATAATCTAGTATTATGATATCTACCTTTAAGCAGGTTAAGAGCGACCTGATAATTGGCATCGTCCATGGGTAACTGTCTGACTAGTGACAGTGCCTCCCCTACCAGTGATGCACGAAGATAATAATGCTTATCTGCATCTGATAAATTTGCACGTTCATGAACTAATGATTGAAATAAATCATAGAATGGAATCCAATCCATAATACCACCTGAAAACTTGGGTAGTTCAATGAATGGCAGTTTGGCATGTAAATCTGAATGATTACTTTTGCTTTTAGGTGTCTCAATACCTTCTGAATGGGCCTGCTCCACCCTTAGCATATACTCGTTGATCTGAGAGAAGTCTGCCTTGAACTTTGCAGATTCCTCTTCCTGAACATCTTCCATTTGAAGTAGTTTCTCATAGGCTGAAATGAACTGACCATAATACTTATCAGACTGGCGCTTAGCAACATGAGCCGAAATCGATGACCTATTTTGATCGATAGTATTATAAAAATCCGTTAACATTCGATGTTTAGATGTGAACTGTGCTTTGCACTTATTATATTCAGCTGACGGCATCGTTTGATTTACTTAAACAACTATTAACATTAAAATTACGTGTTTTGATTACTAAACAAACCGGTACAAGTACTCAAGTCTCTAAAGTTTGATGACACTGACACTTCACTGACGTTTGACAGCTGACGTACGTAACTGGCGCCTGGCGGGCGGGCGATGCAGGTATGAACTTGTTGATTGGCGGCAAATTACCTCCTATCGCGACTGCTCTCGAGCCGAATGATCCGACGACTCACGCAGTTATCACCGACGCAAAACTCCGATGAACTTGATAATGATGAACAATACCCGATGATCCGATGACTGACGAAATGCACTGAATTTTATTGAATAGGTACTTCGGTGTCACGCCACAGCAATTGCGTCGGTGCGCTCGCGCTGAATTTTGTTGAGAACTTGAGATCGATGAGATGACCACTGTAGCTATCGTGCTGATAACGTGATAACTCCTTTGCTTGATGAATTCTTCTTCTTGATTCCCCTCATGGGCCACCAAATAATGTTCACTCCGGTTGGCGGGTTCGAATCGCAACCGGCTTGTATGATGACTGAATTTTCGTGAACATCGGTGGCAAGATGAAAAATGAAAGAATTGATAACACTTTAGTTACTCTATAATTTAATTACCAATCTGAGCACACAACTGACCATAATTTGAACTTAATTAAGAATTTTACAAGAGATGCGTCGAATAGTGAACCGTCCTGTCCCGTGACCAGCGGGTAAAAGGGGCGAGATAGACCATAGATTTACACAGGTAGTGAACTAGTGTTGCACGCAATGAATTAGTTTCTATACAAATACAGATAAAATATGATCGAACTATGAAAACTAAAACTTACAATTAACAATTATAAAAAATATGCAAACATGTTAATTTGAGTTAACAATGACTATTTTATTATTTACCCACTCAAACGTTCGAGTTTGACAGCTCCCACCGCTTAGTACGTCGTACGTACGTTTGATACTCCTGATTTTTATGAGATAATTACTTTGCACATTAAGCATTCGGCTTTATTTTCACCTTTGTCCACAAAATGATCCCAAGCCAAACTTTTCTTACAGCCATGTTTATAGGTTTATGACTATTTTATTATTTACCCACTCAAACTTTCGAGTTTGACAGGTGCCACCGCTTAGTACGTCGTACGCACGTACGATTTAAATTGTCGCAATGTCTTCGGCAAACGAGTTGTATCGACTCCCCCTTACTAGCAATAACTCTGCTAGTCTCATGTGGTTTGGTGCGAGTTCTATTCTTGTGTTTCTTTTGAGTAGTTTGGCTTTAAATACCTCAGCGACGAGAAGTACGGTTGCAGTAGCAAGAATTAACCGAATATATTTCGAGAAGCGTTCTAACATCGGTAAGTAATCGCTGACGTCATGTCCAATATCCACGTACCATTTATTTTGTGTTCTTTCTTCCCCAGAAGGGTGTGACTGCGCCACGATTAGCTTTTCCTGCGGCCAGGTCGTAGGGCTGTTCATTATGAACTCGGATCCATTGAACCACCTATGTTGCGAGTTAAAATTAACGGGAATGCCCTTAGTCGCATCGTCCGCGACTTTATCGGTACTAGGTACCCAATGCTTGTTTGCTGTAGCGATGGGCGATTGCGAGATGTTTTAACAATCGAAAGTATCGAAGTCGTTAAAATAAACCATCGAGTCAACCATCAACTCGCCGTTCTACAAAACAATCGAGATGTTTTTCGATTGTTTCGAGTCACTGGAATCGACCGCTAGTTGTCGATTGTTTCGAGTCAGTGGAATCGACCGCTAGTTGTCGATTGTTTCGAGTCAGTGGAATCGACCGCTAGTTTTCGATTGTTTCGAGTCAGTGGAATCGACGATAGTTCGAAGCGGTCACCGAGTCTCGCTCGGTCTCCGAAGTCAGTCGATTGCATGCATCGAGTCGAGGCGCATGTTAGTTAGAGGCATCGTAATCGTAAGTAAAGTTAAACATTAAAGTTAAACTAGTTAAAAATAAGACAGTGCATCGGATGCACTGTTTTATTTTTATCTAGTTTTTAAATTCATCAAAATGCCACGAATTTTTAAACAATCGCGCCAACCAACCAATTCACGAAACCCTAAACCATCGAGGAACAACGCTCGACTCGAATGAACGCGTCATGCGCCAGTCGCAATAACAGACCGAGTCGGACTCGAGTCCAAGTCGAAACAATCGAGAACCATCGAGATGTTCGAACAATCGAAACTACCGAATGAAACCTCTCGCCATCGCGCATCACTACTTTGCTGGCGTGGTTAAGTTTTCTATTTCGGCTAGTCGATGTGCAACGAACGATTTAAAGGTGCGCGGGATTTTATTTTTGTATAATCGGACTCGCGCTTGACCGATTCTGCTAGTGGACTACCTAATACTGCGGCTTCTAGTTCTAAACGGGGTATAGATATAGGTTTTAGCGGAGCTACCTTTTTTTTTTGCGTGGGAAATCATCTAATAACTTCTCCCGCTCTGGGTGGAGCAGGACGGCGTGTCAGACTTTTACTGACTAAAACCCACCCGTGTTCCCTCAGTAGCCGTAGCCCGTAGCCCCATCAAATTGTGCTGACATCCAAACCACGTTGCAAAATTACCCATCCCGTGGTGCCTCCACGGGATGGGTAATTTGGCAGCCCGTGACCCAACAATCAAGGCTACTAGAATAGAAGCAGAAGTTCGGGCTGCCTCTGGGCTTGAAGTTAGCACTCAGACCATTCGGAATCGCTTGCACCACCCGTATCGAGGCTTCATAATAGCAGACATGTATAGAGCAGTTGCTATTGATGTAATTGTCAGACCATTCCGAGTAAACCATGGGCATCAATTTGTACTGGTCGATGATAATGCGCCCGCCCATCGAGCTCAACGAGTTAATGCTGCTCTCCGAGAATACGACATCACAAGGTTAGATGTGCCTGCCGGCTCGCTTGACTTAAACCCAATAGAGCAAGCGTGGGATGCCCTTAAGCGAGCTGTTTGGAACCGTCAGCCACGTCCTCATCCAGTGCCAGAGCTCAGGGAAGCCGCTATTCAAGAATGGGACAAGAAATGCTGGATATCTTGATTCTAAGCATGCCCAGGAGGATCACCGCATGTGTTTGAGGGGTTTTTTTTTTTTTTTTTTTTGGGTGGGAAATCATCAAATGACTTCTCCTGCTGAGTAGAGCAGGAGGGCGTGTCAGACTTTTACTGACTAAAACCCACCCGTGTTCCCTCAGTAGCCCGTATGCCAGGGGCCGTGTTATCTCTTTCGAACAAACCCGCACCCCTGGCAGGCATCGGCCCTTGCGGACCCCACCAGTGGTTGCTGACATCTTTGACGGCGCGCGTGAGGAACACAACGCGCCGTCCCGTCTACCACTTTTCGGCCGCAGAGGATAGGGAGAGCGGCTGACGCTATACCGACACTCCTCTTCCCCTGCGGCCCCACCGCGTCCGCCATCAAACGGTGGCGGCCCCGTCCAGGCCACGGAAGGGAAGAGCGCTGCTCAGAAGCACCGGCACTCCTCCTCTACCGCAGCCTGTAACCCTCAGCCGCAATGCCTCCCATTCGACATCGCGGCCCACCTCAGTTGCGGTGCACCTCACCGCAACCTACTTTTTGGCCGCTACGTCAATGGCTTGAAGGCAAAAGCCCTGACGAGCGGCCCCACCGTTGGGTTCCTCTTGGCTTCACCGTGGATGGGAGACCACGGTTACTAAGCCCCCCCGCAACGACAATGCGAGAACCCACTCGGGGGGGGTGTTCGAGGGGTTGAGTTCACAGGACAAGTGGACAGTTTTCAAATATCTGTTACAATAACATTATGATTAATTACTCTATAAAATAAAACAAAATTCAAACTTGCTTTTCCCTTTTGCGGATCCGCTACTGAAAAATGAGGTAAGTACCAACTACATAGCGATGTCGTCGGGAACTCTACTTCCTCCGCGTAGCCCGCTTTTATTTAGTTGTTAACTTGCTTAGAATATTCGACTTTTAAGTTTACATCTTTATCCAATTTTTTCTCTAGGTTGAATAGACGGCTGAGTATGTTATATGGTTTGGAAAGCCAACATTCGGTTAAGACAATATACGTCACAGTTAATGTCTAGACCAGCCTTTCCCAAAGTGGGCGATAACGCCCCCTTGTAGGCGCTGCAGGTCTAAGGGGGGAGGGGGGGGTAAGAGACCCACTAATTCTGCTCAATCTCCGTCAATATAGCTCACAATAATTAATTTAATTTGAAGTTATAGTGGTTTTTAAGTAGGTGAAAAAATGGGGGCGCTAAAAAATAATGTATTCTCAAAGTGAGCAGTGGACAAAATAAGTTTGGGAGGGGTTCCCAAACTTATTTTGTCCACTGCTCACTGGTCTAGACGTTGTAGAAAAATGGTAAAATTGACAAATTCCTTAAAAATACTACGAATATTTTGGGTTAGTATGGTCAGTGGACTAGTGCAGGAAGAGAAATATTGTTTACAGTGTTCAACGTCACCCGCTTGCATGGATTAGCACTCCGATAACCACTACTCTAGGCTTCCTTTTTGGGGGCTCGTCTACTGTAAGGCCTGAATTTGTAAACTGCATCGATTTTTTCATGTTCTCAATGTCGTCCTTTGTTTCAGTGTTGATAATGACACTGCCATTTTTCGTTTTACGTAGTCCTCTTATTTGAAGTTTCATTTGCTCGTGGCATATAATTTTTTGGACCAGTGTTTTTGTCTCCTCACTCGACTTCAATTTGTTTTGTCGTTAGGGTATATGGCTACTGAGCTTAAATTAATCGGCTGTATAAAATTGTTGGTACAGTGAAACCAGCCAGTGAAACAGCCGTCTAAGCACAGGTTTACGTCACACTCCTCACATTTCCAAATTGTCCTGGTCTTTTTAGGGCACATCCAGCAACAGGTGTTTTTCGATCCCGTACGAAGAGGAAAGTGTTTAGCTTCAACCGCCGGTTTGGCCTGCGTCTTGTGTCGAGTATTGCGTTTAAGTAATGTCATCTTCACTTGTCAAGTTGTGTTGGATCTACTATTCAAACCTCGGTATTCAGTTTTCAAATAAATTTGTCGGCGTCTCTTGATTAAATCTCCCGCCAATTCAGTACGAAACTAACGATGTGATATTTTCCGGTGAAAACTGGAAAATATCACAAAACAGTTCAAGATGGCGATGTACATTTGGCGGAAGAGTCTTGTGTCAAACCTTGTTCCTCAGACGTTTCATGGGTTGAGCCGATAAAAATTGTTCTTTCCTATCAACTACTCCTATGCTCTTGTTCTGGTCGAGTACAATGTTTGGTTTGAAAGTCAGTCTGTTTTACTTAAAGTATGGCGTAGTGCCAAAACCGTTAAAAAACGAAGTATGCCTCTTCCTCCGGTAACGTGTTAAGACCTTGCAAAATAATTATTTCTAGTAAACTTACCATTTCCTCCCTATCTGTAGGAGACCAAAGGTTAAAACGAGAATTCGAAGTTATCTTGTTTTGTTCTCGCAGCAAAGCAATATTTTGCTCTGCATACCTGTTGGTCTCCATACAAAATTGGTCAATAAAGGTCACGTCGAACATCTTGCCAAATATGTCGATGGCTCGAGTCTGGTCTGTCACGTCAAAAGTAGATCCTGATGTACCAGTGAATTTCCCATGTCGTCCAAGAAAACCTCTCCTGTCCTTACTCCAAGCGAAAGTGTAACAGTCGTCGGGCACAATGTCGCGTATTGCAGGGTCATTCGACTCATCCTCCCTCTGTAACACTTCCGCTTGGAATGTTGTCAAGTCACTGTCACATGCGGGTTCAGTCGCAGCATTACGCGCGTGTATAGTCGGGAGGAGATAATCGTTGTCATCAATATTTATGTCGTCATCGCTGTCAAATCTCGTCAGTCAGTCGCAACCACTCATTCATAACGACCTGGAAGAAACGGCCAAGACCTGGAATAAAAAAATGCTACACATATTTTAAAATATACAGGACTCGTTCCTGTGTATCATAAAATTTCTGTATTGATTTTTCTGTCATTCATAACTATTATAATTACCAATTGCTGAAGATAGCTCTGAAATGTGTTCTTGTCTTCCGCACCAACGTCCGGATAAAAAAGTGGAACAGCAGTTCAAATTATATTTATTTTAAATCAAATCAGTCCGATTCAGAAGAGCTAACAAAGTGTTTTTTTTTTTATTGGCCTCAGCATAACGTTCGGCAAGTTATTACTCGTCGATAATCGGCTAGGGGAGCTGTACAATCACGAGCAATAATATGTATACGCTTACCAACTTTTAAAAGTGATTTTCTCCACTTTTACTTATTGTAATCTTATTTTATTATGAAAATAATATTTTGGAACCCACACAGTAATGAAATATCTAAGTTATCTCAAGGCTGCAATCGCTATGTAAAAGAAAATCGCTTTTGAATTTGGCGATGTGTTTAAATATTATTGCTCGTGACTGTACGGCGAATAGGGAACAGTATCTGCCTCTGACGTACCGTTTTCTTCGTCCGCTGGACCTGGCCAAGCTCCGACAACTGTAATAAACACGCTTGTTTGCAAACAATTGTTTTATAGTCTTATTATGACACCAACAAAACCATAACTTACCTTCAAACACTATTTCCGCTGGGCAGGGTTCTGTAACAAACAAGATGTAGTATATAATTTGCTTTAAAATATTTGACAACATGTCAGCAATTCTAGAATGAATGACATCGTTTGATAAGGGAACAGCTTTAACTTTTTTTTCTTTGATCCTTACCACACACAAGCTCAACAATATCCAGTGCACAAGGCTTCACTAGTGTTTCCGCGATAGCATGTGGTTTCTTTTGCTGAGCAATACAATAAGCTGCCTTGTACGATTCCTCAAGACATGGTTTTTGGGTCGGGGTGAATCCAAGTTTAGGTAAAGTGCCAGCTTTTTCAAACCGAGCCTTTTTTAGCGCGAAATTCATCGATGCTGTCAGATACATTTCCAAGGTGGACAGTTTTAAGATGTTCTGACAACTTTTCTAGCATCATACTTCCATTAGCAAGCACTTTACCACATAATAAGCACTGCGGTTTTTGAGTTCCATCGCGTTCCGTCATGAAAGTAAACCCTAAGTTGACTTAAGAATCGTTATATTTTCGTTTCCTAGACATTTTCTGAAACGAGCTGAAACAAAATAAAATAACGCAAAATTTCACACTACTATGTAATTCATTACGTTTGTGTATTAAAAAATCTAAGCAATTATTTTAGTATTAATTAATACTGAGCTGCTACGGACGCCTGGCATTCATGTTATGGACAGTAAGGGGTCCATGGACCCCACTTTAAGAAACTCTGATCTACATGATCATCCCTACGCGTTATTACTAAAATGTAAATTCCCTCTAATAGTCTCATATTTTTGTTTGCGATAGGAGCAAATCGAGTACCTTGCGCCCAATATTATTATAATATAGTATAAGCTGGCATGCTTACTATTCCCATTAAAATTTAAATACCGACCAAGGATTTTATGTCTTTGATTGTTAGATTTATAGGCTTGCCTTGTTTTTGCATAAGAGTATAAATTGGTCATTTCGACGATGTGGTTCCATAAATCCTCATTCCAATACTTCTTGAAATATAGAATGAAGTTTTATCCGTATAAATTAATAGAGGGAGGGGGGATCTATGAGTACCTGGCATCTGAATTTTTGGCGATTGAATTTGAATTCCATCTGTTCTAGTTTTTGTCGCCTATTTCTGACTAGTTTGGATGTAGAAGGAGCAGCATTATTTGTTCATTCATTCA
Organism: Polymixis flavicincta; assembly: GCA_949987655.1. Taxonomy (NCBI): domain Eukaryota; kingdom Metazoa; phylum Arthropoda; class Insecta; order Lepidoptera; family Noctuidae; genus Polymixis; species Polymixis flavicincta. The sequence continues at coordinate 7,580,534 of OX465188.1, read as the reverse complement.
TACAGATTTTGTCACTTCATAAGTGCCTTCATAGCTAACACCTTCCACGTCGCCATCTTTCATTTTATTCTAGTCGTTAGTGTTTATGTGTCCTAACCTCCTGTGCTCCTAACAAAGCACTATCACTGGCAAGTAAATATTTAGTCACTGGTGTAGTACATAAATCCAACTTGTACACACCGTCAATTAGGTTAGTAACAGCCACTAATTGTTTATCTTTGAGGTGTCATGTATTTCTACTAAACAATTGAAACAAAAAAAGAAGCAAAACAAAAGCAGGTACGTGAATGATGGTGAATGGCGGTGACCGTGTTGGTGTATTATGGTGAATATGTAAGTAAATAGTGGTGAACGTGTATGTGAATCGGGTGAATGGAAATTATTTGAATTCAAGGTGTCTGCAACATTGGAAATGGAAACACAAACAATGGAACCATAAGAGCATACAGTATTGGAATTTGCCATTCACTGCTTCCACCACCCAACGACATATTATTACTAATCTTGCTTTGTTAGCTTGTTTGGTCGTCAATTGACTTCGTTTCTATCCTTTATTGAAGGAATATGTGGTTCATATCCTAATCACTGGAGATCTACTACACTATCTGTAAAACCCTCTATTTACAATGAGTACATCGTTTTGATGAAGCATCCAATGAAAATAATTATCTTCATTAGCACATAAGCTTGTCATAATCGACGCATCACTTGTTGTTACAGCGTATGTACCACGAACGTCTATCATATAACCGTCGTTGCATTCCATTAAGGATGATTTCAATAGATTTTTAAACTTGTGATGTGATGGCCATAGATCAATCGCTGGCAGAGAAAGTTACTACTTTTCTGTAAGTAAACATCCATCACATATTATTATAGCTTTTGTTTTCTTCATTACCTTATAGTTTTTGGTAAAAACAAGTTCGTTTGAAGCATGTTTTACTAAATGAATGTTTATAAACTTGCCCACTAAGTGGTGTCTAGCCAATGTTTTCTCTCCAAGGTCCTGCGTGACATATTAAATGGAGTGACTTACCTTTCGTTAGACTCTCCTGTTCCAAATTTAGATAAGTATACTCCGAATACGGTGCGCGCACATGCAAACCGCTATGCGTCGGACGCCAGGAATAAACCAACATGAGCCTTTGCCGCTTTGCATTCGAAATAAATAAAAATTACTGTTAATATAGTCCGTGAAATATTGTTTGTGCTGATGAATGTTGTTTGTTCTGGTGTTGTATCACCTAGAAGTTTATTTAGTGATTACACAAATTAAAGTACTTGAATTTTATTTGGTGGTACTAATAATTTTTTTTTTATTAGTTTCGATAGTGGTAGTATAAAATAGCCGAGTCAGACTTGCACTAAGTCTGACTCGATCACGAACGGTAGCCTATAAACCTTTGATAAAATGTTGTATTCATAAACGTTAAATAATTAAAGGTCGGTTTTTTGATCCGTAGTTAACTCTACCAATGGTTAAAAACAGTAACTACTCGTATAAGTTAAATTTCGCCAAAATATGTTTTTTAACAATTTTTAGTTAAATAACAAACTATTAGTTAAAATAATTACCGCTTATTTGTCAAAATAGTAAGAACAATGTTGGAGGTTTAAACAATACGGCGGATGGTTAACTCAAGCAAAACAGCTGTTTTGCACTTATTTATTTATTTTATAATTTATGTACACGCATACATAGAAGAGACAGCATAAATAAATAATTGAGTACAAAGGGACTGATTACTTCTTTAGAAATTTCTTCCAGCAGACCTGCGAAAGGAGAAATGAAAAAGAAATGTAGACTATAGTGTGTGAGAACAAGAAGAGAAAATATGAATATGTGACGTCTTAAACTAAAATATACTTACACATATAATGCAGGAAATTTACATATACTTAAATAAATACAAAAAAAAAATACAATTATAAATATACATAAATAAATACACAGTTAAGAGGTTGAGAGGAAAGGTAATGCTCTTTTACTCGATATTTGAATAGGGAAATAGTTTTTAAGTCACGAGTGCTAGGCGGAAGTGAGTTCCACAATCTTACAGCATCGACAGAGAAGGAATAAGAATAATAACTAGTTTTATGGGGATGGGACTTAATGAGGGATCTAAGGTGTGGTCTATACGGTGCGTCGCTAGAACGATTGTAAGAAAAACCCTCACGCAGGTAGGAAGGATCAGAAGGGTTGTGTAAGATGTTGAAGAGGAGACATAAAATCCGAGTGTTCGGATTGGGAGCCACTTGAGTTCCTTGCGAAGGTGAGAAATGTGGTCATATTTTCGAAGACCGAAAACAAAGCGTATGCACAGGTTTTCAGGCGCTCAAGCTTGATTAATAGCTCCTCAGTAGCATTCAAGTAACAGGCGTCGGCATAACCTATAATCGGCTAAATAAGTGTTGTGCCAAAGAAATTTTAGTCTTCAACGGACTTTGAAGGCATTTCAAGGAATGAGATGAGAAATGCACCTTTCAACTGACCTCATTGACCTGAGCACGCCACGAAAGATTGGAGTCGATAACTACACCCAGATCTTTAGCGGTTTCGGTATAGTTAATGCGAACACCATCATATAAAGGCATCAGAGATGCAACATTAGACGCATTGCGAACGAATCTGCTGCCAATGATCATGGCCTGCGATTTAGTTGGGTTAATTTGCAAACCAAATGATAGTGCAGAGCCCGCGTCAGCTACAGTAAAATACCGGTAAAGCTGCAAGTCATCTGCGTAGAGATGAACATTAGAGGAAATTACAATGGTAACAAGGTTTATGAAAATTGAAAACAGAAGAGGAGAGAGAACGCTACCCTGAGGAACACCCTCAGTCCTCAGTGAGGCTACACGAATCAGAGAAGGACTCCTCCAGGCGAACACAATGAGAGCGTCCTTGGAGATAAGAACTGAACCAGGCTAAAGTGGTAAAGTGAAGAAGAGAAATTGATAGATTGGAGGATACCTAGTAAAATGTCAAAATCAACTGGGTTGAAGGCGCTACTAAAGTCAAGCAATACAAGGACAGTAAGGGACTTATTCTCCATTGCCCAGCGGATGTCGTCAGTTACTTTAAGAAGCGCGGTTACAGTACTGTGACCCGAGCGAAAACCATATTGGAAAGGGGATATCAACGAGTTTGACGCCAAGAAACATGATAGTTGTCAATTAACTATGTGCTCAAAAACTTTAGATAGAAATGGAAGAATTGAAATAGGTCTAAAGTGAGTTAATAAAGTAGGATTATTAGTTTTAGGTAAATGTATAATATGAGCCTGTATCCGAAAGGAGCGAGAAGAAAATGAGTGGTTGAAGATGTGAGTGAGAACAGGAAATAACGAGGAAAGGATAAGAGTTATAATTCTTGAACACAACTTATCATCACCGACTGCTGAAGAAGTAACTGCAAGAATAGATTTCTTAAAGTCATCCTCAGTAACATCGCTAAGCTTTTTTATTTCTTTTTTTTTTGGGTGGGAAATCATCCAATAACTTCTCCCGCTCTGGGTGGAGCAGGAGGGCGTGTCAGACTTACTGACTAAAACCCACCCGTGTTCCTTCAGTAGCCCGTATGCCAGGGGCTGTGGTATCTCTTTCAAACAAACCCGCACCTCTAGCAGGCATCGGCCCTTGCGGGCCCCATCAAATTGTGCTGACATCTCTTTGAGGCGCGCATGGAACACAACGCGCCGTCGACTTGGGCTTGGTCCTTACCGGACAGCGAGCTACCCATTACTCGCCTTCCGCAAGCCCATGCCTACGGTGGCCGGAAATCGGCCTGGGATTCCCGACACCCAGGGCGTCTCCGTATCCTGCGGCGGCTACGGTCGCGAGGGTGCATATGCTGCCTCTCCCTCACGTGCGCCGCCTCCCTCTTCGCGAGCATCACTGCTTCGCTGAAGGAGGTGACGGCTCCCCATGCCCTCTCGCTCCGTACCATGGCCTGGACCAGGGCCGGACGCGAGAGATCGCCGCCGCCGATCGCCTCCACGAGGACACGGCGGTGCTCCACCCAAGCTGGGCAGACCGCCACCTTGTGCTCCACCGTGTCCTCAGGGCGAGCTTAAAATTAGAACATTGTGGTAACGGCAAATTTGCAAGACTCTCTAGAGTTGCAGCTTTGACAGGCGGATCAAGAGAAAAGGGAAGGAGAGAGAAGTGTTTATTGAGATCATTGAGATTCACATCCTTACACTGGTTGGCAGGTGACTTGCCTATTCCTACAGATTTAAGAAATTTCCAAACGTCGGAAGAATTGCGGTTATTGAGTTGGTCGTGGAAATAGCGTCTCTTAGCATCTTGACACAGATGACTGCAGCGATTACGTAAGGATTTGTATAATAATGAGATTCCGCTCTGACGGTCTGCGCTTATATCTGCTCTTAGCTTTATCTCTGTGAGCCATAAGTTCTTTAATTTGCAGCGTTATCCATGGTGCAGGGTTTTTTTTTTGGGTGGGAAATCTTCAAATAATTTCTCCCGCTCTGGGTGGAGTAGGAGGGCGTGTCAGACTTTGACTGACTAAAACCCACCCGTGTTCCTTCAGTAGCCCGTATGCCAGGGGCTGTGGTATCTCTTTCAAACAAACCCGCACCCCTGGCAGATGGTGCAGGATTATGCCTCAGTTTGATATGTCACATAGGGGCATGCTGATCATATAAGTCGAGAATGGTTGCATTAAAACAGTTCACCTTATCCTCGATGTCATCCTTCTCGACCAGAGGGGTCCAGTCGAGATTGCTAGCATCACGCTGCAAAGCCTCTAGATCTATGCCCTTATTATTAGTTACGGAGATATAAAAGTTGGGATTTACGCTTGGAAACACGGATACGAAACGAGAGATAAACGAGATCGTGGTAAGAAAAATTAGCCGTAAGTTGACCATGGTAAGAAACATTATTAGGAGAGGAGACGATCATAAGATCTGAATAAGAGGGTGTACAATTAGGAAAATAGTGTGTTGCCGAAAGAGGCAAAACTTGAAGATTGAAGGAAGACAAAAGTGAAAGGAGCTTATGAGAGCGAGAGTCATTTTTAATCAAGCAAGTGTTAAAGTCACCCATTATAATAACGTGCTCGTATGGGGCAAAGATCACTGAGAGTGGATTCGAGGGAATTGAAGTAGTCAATGTGAAAATTAGGATTATTACCACTTTATGAGCGCAGATGCATTGCAGATATGTCGTACCTGTTTAGAATTGCAAATGGTACTGTAGATTGCCCTGAACTGTTAGGCAGCTTAGGATTACTCACACACTGTAAAATGTTTCGCAAACCTAGCTTGTTGCATGGCCCTTATTCCAGGTCCGCGTACAGGCAGAATTCATTTCTAATCCGTGCGAGCAGAAGTTTTAATAAACTGTCTTTTGAACATGATTTGGATATATTCAATAATACCTGTGTTTCTCGGCTTAAGCGTCTGATGGTTGAAAGCTTTTTTAAGGAAAAGTAATTGTTTGCTCTGTATGTATTTATGTTTTATTTGCATTAATTAAGCGTGTATTATTTATTTCCCAAGTCATGAGTAAGTAGTTATTTTGTACCTACCGACCTTTTTATTTTTGTTATTGTTTAAGTTAAGTGTTTATCAGTGGAAACTTGTAAATGGCCTTCAGTCTCCTATTGTTAAGTAACATTGTTTATATTAGCTGTAAGATTCCCGAATAAAATAAAAAAAGGGATGTGCTCCCCACCAAACACCAGCAAGACATCTAATTATGTCGATATTTCGTTCGCATTTAGCAGCTATATAATCACAGTGTGATAAACCAGTAAGATGTGAATCCAGAATAAGACCTAAAAATTTTACCTGGTGTTTAACGGGCATAGGGATATTATTATACCTTACTGTAAATGTAGGAGGCTTACGCATTCTAGTAAACAAAACAATGTTGCTTTTATCAATTAACAGGTGTAGACCATTGGTTTCTAACCAAGTCTTCAGTAAGCATAAAGAAGAGGTTGAAGAAGTACAAAAATTTGCAACAGAATGACCAGATAAATAAAGAAGTGAATCATCTGCATATTGAAGGACTTGTACTGACTCATTTATAGAGGATTCCAAATCATAAGTCTAAATATTGTAGAGAATTGGACTAAATACAGAACCTTGAGGGAGACCTTTCCATACTAAACGGGTAAATGTATATATACCCTTCAATATGAAGATATAAAGATCTCTCCGAAAGCATGTTAATCATGAACTTAGACAGCATTGTTGGAACTTGTAACAAGTTAAGCTTTTGTTCTAGGATTGATACCAGGACATTATCGTAAGCTGAGCTAATATCAAGGAAAGCGGCAATTACAGAGTTATTAGAAGAGAAGGCTAAGCGAATATCAGTTGTGAACACACTAAGGCTATCCATCTTACTTTTACCCTTCCTAAAACCAAACTGTGATGTAGCTAGCAAGTTTTTGCTTTCCAAAAACCACTCCAAACGATTCTTAATGAGATGTTCAGCAATTTTAGCAAGAACTGTAGAAAGTGCTATTGGTCGATAAGAAGTAACATTAGAAGAAGGTTTGTTTGGTTTTAGAATAGGAATAATTGTTTGGGACTTCGAACTTGATGGAATGTTGCCAGATATCAAAGCCATATTGATGAGATTTAAATATATTAAAAGAACAGAGTCAGACAGATTAACTATAAAGGAATATGGTATACCATCTTCACCAGGAGCTGAATCCTTAACATGTGAAAGGACTCCATTCAATTCACTTAGTGTGAACGGGAATACAACTCAGAATTAGGAATAGGAACATTGGTACTGAAGGAGGAGCTAAACGATCCATAAACTCATTGGCTAATTCTAATGGAAGTTTTGAGGCTGTTATGTCACTAAATGCTGACCTGAATCTCCTAATATTTTGCCATACTAGAGATGCGTTAACTTCTGGCGAGATAGATGCACAGAATCTTTGCCAACCTTCAAATTTCTTTTTCCTAAGGAGCTTACGAGTTGTACGAGCATTATCTAGCTATATCTCAAAACTGTGACGAGTAGTATAGTATGACTACATTTTTTTTCTGCTTCTTTTCTTTTTTTAATGGCCTGAGTGCACTCAGCATCCCACCAAGGTGGTGAAGGAATTTTGCCTGTAGCACCATTCTTAATAGGGAAACTATTATCTGCCACCTCTATAAAAATTCTTGTTATTTGATTAGATAATAACTGAGGATCATGTAGTTGTAAGGAATTCGTTAAAGCAAGAATTCTTTCTTCCACACAATTTTTGTATTTATCCCAATCTGCATTTTGAAGTCTAAACTTTAATCGTGGTGTTGGATTGCAAGCAGCTAGTATTTTATAAGGAAAAGAAATGATTAAAGGGTAATGATCACTACCATAAGAAGACGGTAAAGGAGACCAGGATAATGTCGATGCTAACTCAGGTGTGCAGATTGAGAGGTCAGGGGCACTTATTCCCTCACCTGGATTCGCTTGGCGTGTTGGGAGACATGTATTTAAAATGCACAAATTATTAGAGTCTAGAATTTCTAATAACTTTTCCCCATAGCAATTGGAACTAGAACTACCCCAGGACTGATGTTGTGTATTAAAGTTGCCCATTACCAAAAATGGTTTAGGTAAAACTGAAAACAGATTACTTATTTCAGAAAGAATATTTACAGTGGGACGAGAATAATATATACTGTTAACGCCATCTATCCGTGCAAAGTCGTCAACACGTGGCACCCTCTGGCGTCGAGTAGACGGAGATTCGACGGAAGAGGATTGAACGAGAGCGGCGCACGGGAGCGCTGATTGGTCGTCGCGGAAGAAATCCCTAGAACGTTCGATGCCTTCACTCCACGGATCATTCATTCGACACAAGCAAAAAAATGGTAGTCGGTTCACCATCGCAATTTATTTTCTATTATCTCAATCTTTGTAAAATACTCTAATAAACTTCTAAAACCCTTACAAATAAAAATACTGCTCATTGAAGAAGCCTGACCCTCAAATGCCCAAAACATATACATACTAAACAGATTTTATTTATAATAGCAGCGACGGCAGATATGTAGTCACTGAGACTTGGAAGAGATTTAAAAGACAAGTTATTTTTAATAAGTATGGCGACACCGCCATACCCATCGCTTCTGTCTGTTCTTAGACACGAATAGCCAGGAATTCTAAAAGAGAACCCTGGTCTAAGCCATGTCTCACAGAGAGCGACTGTAAAGGGATCATATTTGTTTAATATGTAGGACAGATCAGGGGGCTTACTCTTGAAACTAATTTTAATTTCAATCTAAACCCAATACAATTCCAATGTCAATTTTGCAGTCACGTGATTCGGTACTCTTGAACACAATAGTGTCAACATTGGATTGAAATTGGGATTGCCCCGCCATTATTTTATTCAACGTGAAGTTAGCTACGTTACGGGCCGCAATAGTGTTGTTCGACTCATTACAATAAACCGGTAATAGAGAATTAAAATGCTTTATCCTTTAAATAACTCGGCCAATAAATAAATATCTTATAGATAGTTGCTTAATTGAGTAATTGTGACGTAATCAATTCATTTGGGCGTAAGAAAATGATTAAAATCATAAAATTAACCATGACTTTGGCTGCATGCGGTAGGATCGTTGCCATGCCCTACACTATCTACTAATAAAAAAGACGGCGTAGAAGGTCTCAATTTTCTATAGTAAAAGTACTCAAGTTTTAGTTTGTTTAGAACAGTTAGATATTGTTCGCGTTTGGTTTCTTTGTAGTAAGAAATACCCAATGGCGTTCTTTATTTATGTAAAATAACAATATTGAGTGTGTCTAGTAATAATTAAAAAAACCTAGAAGAAAACCAATGAAAATGTAGTGTGGTATATTTTCTCTTACATTAAATCTTGAATATCTTTGGAACCCGTGGTACGCTTTACATAATTCCAACTGTAAAAATGGTTTTATCCATAGATCTATCGTTTAAAACCAAAATAAATAAAAACTGTACATAAATAAGAAATCTCATTTTCAACTTACGTAATTATACGAGAACCTTACATTATTTTCAAATATTCCGTATAAAACTCAAATTAGTACAACTGGATTTTATTATGAAAACTATGTAGATAGTAATGAGATCAAATTAAATTAACTAGTTAATTAGAAACCTATACATTGAGTTGAGCCAAAATCTCTTAACATTTCTCGTCTTTGTTTCCATTCTTTTTTAGGGAATTACGTAAAACACTGTTTAATACTGCTAATCGTGCCATATTAAACTCCTTTTACTTGTTTAGAACCACCTAAAATGCAAAACAATTTCAAAAAAGTTACACTTTTGCTATTGGAAAAATCACAATCTACAAACAATCCCAGCGTAATATTGATGCAATACACAGCTGTCAAAAAAACTCAAGAGTAGCGATTACCGCGCGCCAAGCCCGATCCCGATTTCATTTAGTTCTCCAAAAAGACACGCAATTTAAACACAATTTGGCGCTAGCGTCGAACTCAAGAGTACGAAACGTCACAATTCCAATGTCGATCGATCGGAATTAAACTCAAGAGTAAGCACACAGGTTCTTCGTTCACAATGCTGCAACTGTTCCACTGGACAATCTTGGATAGATTTGGATCAGACAGAGTATCAATTACAGTGGCAACGTTGGACGGTTCAATATTATTATTTTTAGACAAGGTATTAATTAGCATGATTATTAAATTTAAAATTTGACTTTCATTATTATTTGTTGTTTTATTTTGGAATGCAACACCATTCACTGAAACAGAAACTTCATTACTGATTAATGCTTGATGAGCTGCGCGGTCATACTCCTTCACTGTTTTTGGGGGATCGCGAGGTTTTAGGAATACCGTTTTTCTTTGTGAGGAGACAATTGGTGTGTTACGTGATTGGGACGTCGGTTGTGAAAAGAATGATTTTATTGTGGTTTGTGATGGGGCAGATGTTACCACATCTGCATACAATTTTGAGATTGGAGGATGTAGCTGTAACGCTTCATCATACGACACGCAGGTATGGGCCAAATAATGCTTAATTGATTTTTGTCTCTCAAATTCTGGGCATTTTTATTGATGGCGTAATGACTACCACCGCAATGACAGCATTTACTATTACTGTCGTCTTCAATACTGCAAGTGTCAGCAGAATGCTTCTCCATTTTAATCTTTTTTTAAAAAAAAACGTTGCCCCACACTAGGAATTTCTCCTGTATTGTGGGTGCGTTTACAGACATAAAACTCACATACACAAACAACCAGACCCGGAACAACTACTTGTAGGTCGTACAATTATTTATTCCGTGCGGGAATCGAACCCGCGACATGCAGCGCAGCAGTCAATCGCTTAACCACTGCGCCAACCGTGCCATCAAATGATTATTAGTAGTTAGTGATTATTATTGATTATTAGTATGGTCACTAATTTCCACTAGATCGGGATTCGAACCCGTACTAATATATATTATTAGCAAGGTAAGTGTAAAGCGCAGCGGAAGGATGAAAGAATGAAGGGAGAACGGATGAAAGAATGAAGGGAGAACAGATGAAGAAATGAAGAATATTATTTAGCGATATGAGAATTATAATTGAATTAAATTAGACGGACAAATAAAACAAGCAAATAATAGGTCTTTACCTATGAAATTGCCGTTTTGTATGAAAAAATTTAAACGAATTTTTTTCATGAATTTTTTATTTGTATTAATCGAAGTAATCACCCATGCAATCAATGCATCTTTGCCATCGCAGTGGCAGTTTATTGATGCCCTTCTTAAAGAAATCAGCTGGACGGGAGGCAACAAATTCTTCAAAGGCATTTTGTACTGCCTCTCGGGTATTAAATTTTTTTCCCGCCAAGAAGTTATCCAAATTCTGGAAAAAGTAGTAGTCTGTAGGCGCAAGGTCTGGTGAGTAGGGCGGATGACGGAGAGCTTCCAACCCCAGTTCTTGCAACTTGGAGACCGTCTGCTGTGCAGTATGAGGTCGCGCGTTGTCGTGCAGGAGCAGCGGAGACGAGCGATTGACCAATGCTGGTTGGAGATGCGCCAGCTTCTCCATCATTGTGTTCAGTTCTTCACAGTACACATCTGCAGTAATGCTCACCCCGTTTGGTAAGAAGCTGTGATGAATCACACCGGCGCTAGACCACCAAACAGTGACCATCACTTTTCTAGGGGTAAGTTTTCGTTTAGGGCATTGTTTAGGTGCTGAACCAGGATCCAACCAACTTGCTGAGCGCTTACGGTTATCAAACAGAATCCATTTTTCATCGCAGGTAACAATGCGGTTCAAAATTCCTTCATTTGTGTGTCTGTTGAGCAGTGCAAGGCACGTCTCGACGCGTACTTCGCGCTGGCGATCATTGAGTTCGTGGGGCACCCATTTGTCAAGCTTTTTTACCTTGCCAATTTGACGCAAATGGACCAATATTGTTTTGACGCTAACGTCGAAAGCTGCTGCTAATTCAGCCGTAGATTGTGTATCATCAGCTTCCACAATCGCCTTTAATTCGTCATTGTCGACCAAAGTCTTCGGACGACCGCGAGGTTCATTTTTCAGGTCGAAATTTCCAGAACGGAAGCGAGCAAACCAATAATAGGTGGTGCGTTGGTTTGTAGTGTTAGCTCCGTAAACGTCGTTGATGTTGCGTGCCGCTTGTGCCGCGTTGCTGCCACGACGGTACTCATATTCCATAATTACTCGAATTTTTTACGTATCCATGATGACGAAAAAGATTGAAATGCGATGAAAATGTAACACTAATCAATAAAGAAATGACTACTTTTACAAAAAAAAATCCATGTTTTTAAAATAAAATTAATTTGAAATTAGAATTCTTAGCCAAACAAAAATTATTTTGATTTGAAATGGCCAGTACTGCAGAACGGCAATTTCATAGGTAAAGACCTAATATAAATTATTAAACAACAGTAAGCGCGGCGCGATCCGAATGGTTCGGTAGGTGGTCGAATGAAGACTGTGGCTCCGCAGCCCGGCTCGCCGGCCGGTGGAGGTGCGTGCACGCAGTCTCCCAGCAGCCCAAAGTCGTTGACGCCGTCGCCCGTACAAATATCATGCGCTCTGTGAGTGCGCGTGTCGCGTGTAAGCAGCGCGTGTAAGCAGCACGTGTAAGCGTCAGGGCATTCGGTGCAAACATCGGATGGTCTGTGTGTTTGGCCCAAGATTAATGAGCGGAGCGATTCCGCTCTAAAATGTAAGGCGGTGGTCCAAGTGGCTTTGTTCTGCTAAATATTCCCCCCCGGCTAGACCGTGACTACGGTCGATAAAAATCGGGGAATCTTACTCGCCGCCCACTTCTGGTCTTCTTCTCAGTATCTGTTTTTGTTATCGCTGTTGGAGCGGCCGTTGGAGTTGACTTGACCTCTGGTTGTTTTTCCTCTTCTTTCAATATATAGGCAGGTTTTAACCGGTCAACAGTGACGTTTGTTGTCTTTCCTTTTACCTCTATTATGTAATACTTTGCATGTCTTTGTATCACTTTGTAGGGACCAGCGTATGGTGGTTCTAGTGAACTTCGGACGTAGTCTCGGCGAAGGAAAACGTGTGTAGAGGATTGCAGATCTCGGGATATGTAGAATGGCGAAGTTGTATGCCATGAGGTTGGTCGGGGAGTGAGTTTGGCCATGTGTGCACGTAGACGTGTTGCGTATTGAGTAACATCGGCTGCAGTGTAATCTGTAGGTGACAGAAATTGACAAGGTAGGTCAAGAGCTTCACCATACAAAAGCTCCGCAGGTGTAGCTTGGATGTCATCGTTCCAAGAGTTACGCATGCCAAGTAGCACCAGTGGTAGAACTTCTGTCCACTGCGAAGAAGTATGGCACATGATGGCTGCCTTTAGCTGACGGTGCAACCGCTCGACGATGCCATTCGCAGCTGGGTGGTAGGCGGTGGTGCGGAAGTGGTTTGCACCAACCATGGTAGTGAGAGCCTTGAAAAGGTGGCTCTCGAACTGGCGACCACGGTCTGTAGTCACCCGAGCCGGACAGCCGAATCTAGCTATCCAGCCAGACACTAGGGCAGCTGCGCAGGTCTCCGCTGTTATATCCTTCAGCGGATACGCCTCAGGCCACCGAGTAAATCGATCAATGACTGTAAGGCAGTATCTGTAATCATAAGAAATGATTAAGGGTCCTATGATGTCGAGATGTATGTGAGTAAATCTGGAAGAAGGAGTAAGGAAAGAGGTAAGAGGAGTTTTGGTATGACGGGTTATTTTGCTTGCTTGGCATTGCAAGCATTGTCTGGCCCACTCTCTACAGTTCTTGCGGATCCCCGGCCACACAAAGCTTTGCGTCACCAGTCGCACTGTAGCAGAACATCCTGGGTGATGTATGTTGTGCAACGACTGAAAAACTTGCTTTCTAAGTTGTGGTGTCACATATGGGCGAGGCTTTGGCATTGAAGTATCGCATATAATGTGTGCGTTTCCCGACAGTGTAGGGATCTTTTTCAGATGGAGTGAAGAGCCGTTTTGGATGAGGTTTTGCAGTTCTGGATCTGTTTCCTGAAATTTTGCAAGATCCTCAAAGTTTATTGCCGCTGAGACCTCTTCAACCCGTGACAATGCATCAGCGACGACAGTTTCTCTGCCAGGTAAGTACCTTATGTCTGTGGTGAATTGGCCCATGAAATCTAGGTACCTGAATTGCCTAGCAATTGCAATTGTTTATTAGCACGGTAAGCGTAAAGCGCAGCGGAAGGATGAAAGAATGAAGTGAGAACAGATGAAGAAATGAAGAATATTATTTAGCGATATGAGAATTATAATTGAATTAAATTACACGGACAAATAAAACAAGCAAATATAAATTATTAAACAACAGTAAGCGCGGCGCAATCCGAATGGTTCGGTAGGTGGTCGAATGAAGACTGTGGCTCCGCAGCCCGGCTCGCCGGCCGGTGGAGGTGCGTGCACGCAGTCTCCCAGCAGCCCAAAGTCGTTGACGCCGTCGCCCGTACAAATATCATGCGCTCTGTGAGTGCGCGCGGCGCGTGTAAGCAGCGCGTGTAAGCGGCACGTGTAAGCGTCAGGGCATTCGGTGCAAACATCGGATGGTCTGTGTGTTTGGCCCAAGATTAATGAGCGGAGCGATTCCGCTCTAAAATGTAAGGCGGTGGTCTAAGTGGCTTTGTTCTGCCAAAGTACACTTTACAGTTTATTTATATACATTTTCATGAGCCAAGCCTAAATAAAAATATTAAAAAAAAGGAAAAAAAACCACTTTGAAAAAAAAATATAATAATTGTCTAAACCTTGCCTAACAGCGTGCCAAGTTTCATTAAAATCCATAAGGTGCAACATGATGACGCTTTTAACTTTTAATTTTCAATAATATACCCAAGCAGCACATTAGCGAAGATTACATCCATAAACAAGCTATATAACAGCCAATGGCTCTTACGTAGCTGTACTAATGGATAAGACGATTCTTGGGGCTGTATGGGGGGTGATCTCTACACTGTTAAACAGCACAGCTGACTAATGGCTGTACATTGGACAAAAAAACATCAAAATGCATTTTAGTAGAACTTGAAAGAACCATTGTCCAGCGTTTGGCTACGTATAATGCTACTAGTAGGTCAAGAAGACCGACGCTTGTAAACAGCTGGCTAACGAGATAAAGTAACACCCTTTCTAAGCTTTGAACTGTATTAGAGAATTTAATTATGCCATTGGTATTCTTTTATGGTGTAAAATAATTCTATTATAATGCTTCCTCAATGAGCTTGACACTAGCTGGCTAAAAGAATTTTAAGACTGCATGAGCTGTAAATTAGTGTAGTATTACTCCACTTTAATTCCAAAACTTACAGTGTAAATATTCGCTATTTCACAGCCTCTAGAATTATTGAAGAGTAGACAAAGGTTAGTAGTGCTATGATAATGTCAATTTTGCCATAACCTCGCAACGCGACTCAATTAACAATATCGTGCTAGAATAAAATACAATTTAAAATGAATACGATTAAACCATGGAAAAAAAGGAAAAGAACTGGTGCAGTTAAAACCAAACTTTCAAAAGAATACAAAAAGCAAAGGAGCAAGAATAGTGAAAATCTTCTTCATTTATCTAGCTGCAGTCAAGTACCGGTGTCGATTAATAATGAGGGTTCCGGACACATAAATGTTATCAACAATGGTTATAGTTCCGTACAATCAACGGATTCGGTCAGTGATCTTTCTACAGAAATGATCATAAGTAGAAATAGTGAAAGTTTCGAGTCAGATCAGACATGTGAAGATGAGGGAGAAAATATTTACTTGAAAAACATTTTATTTAAAGAAGATATAAAAGAATGGGCAATTAAGAGAAACATTGCTCAAGATGCACTGAAAGAATTAGTAACAATTGTAAATAATAGATTTCCAGATATTTTACCGAAAGATCCGAGAACGATTCTACATACTGCTAGAAATATTACTATCAAATTAATCGAATCTGGTGGTGAATACTGATGATGATGATGATGATGGGACTCCCTTTTCCGCACGTAGACTCCCATTCGGTCCGTTGTGCGTGGGGATTCTGGCTAACAGAGCCAGCCTAGCTCCGCCCAAAAGCACAGAAGCTTCCTGGGAGCTTCACAGGCTTCGCGGAGCGACCTCACTGTTCCGAGGATTTCTTCACGTTGAGAAGCCACGGCCTCGCATTCCAGGATGACGTGGGCGGCTGATTCCTCGGCGTCAAGGCAGCCCCTGCAAAGCGGGCTGTCTGTGGCGCCTATGTTAAAAAGGTGTTTGTTAAGTGTGTTATGGCCCGTAATTGTTCCTATTATTATTCTAAGGTTATTTCCACTCAGGCTGAGAAGTTTTTTGGTTAATCGCGGGTGTACAATCGGTAAAGCCAATTTTGACTGTCTACAGTCTGTTGCCCGTGACCATCTGTTGTTATGGAGTTTGGTCGACCTTTGGCGAATCCACGCACGAAATTGTGAGAAAGGCAGGGGGAGAGGTGGGTACAGGCCTAGCACTTTCATATCAGAGCCTCTCTTCGCAAGTTCATCTGCGGCATCATTGCCTAAAGATCCACTGTGCCCTTTGATCCACTGGAGTGCAATACGATTGGACGTTGATAAGCTCTCCAGGGCTAGATGGCACTCAAAAATTAGTTTGTTGTTAGTTTGTTTGTTTTCCAAAGCTTTGAGCACAGATAGGCTGTCGGATAGGAATTTAATGCCGTAGTTCCGGATGCCTAAGCGCTTTACTGCTGTTGCGGCTTGTGTTAAGGCAACACATTCACATTGAAAGATCGAACTGTGTATGCCTAGCGGTATGTGAAGGTTGATGTTGAGGTAAAGGGAGTGTACGCCAGCACCTGAACCGTCTTGTGTTTTTGAGCCGCCTGATCCCTTTCTTCCTCTACTGTTTGTATGATATAGTTTTTGTTGAACATAGGTTGGTTTGGTGTTCTATCACACGGGGCAGCGATGAGAGGCTGGTACTCAATCGCCCGGTCCAGGATTTTAGCGTGTTGACTGGTAAGGTTCTTGCCCCATATGCCTAGATGCATTAGCCTGATGGCAGCTACCGCCGCCTCCTGCTGTATGTACAGGTCAAGGGGAGTTAGTTTAAGGGCTATCTCCGTGGCTGCTGTTGGGGTGGTTCTCATGCAGCCAGTGGTAGCTGAACAGGCCAGTCGTTGGAAGCGTTGTAGTCTGGTAATGGTGGTCGAGAGTTCGGTCCTTGTCCACCAAACCAGAGCGCCATAAGCCAACATTGGCCTGATTACCGATTTGTATAACCACAGAGTGATCTTCGGAGAAAGCCCCCATGTTTTCCCTAACATTTTTTTACATTGGTAGAGTGCAATAGTGCTTTTATTAAGTTTGTAGTCAAGATGCTTGTTCCAGAGCAGTTTGCTGTCAAGGATCACCCCCAAGTACTTGACTTCGTCTTTAAGTGTTAGTTCTGTGTTGAAAAGTTTTGGAAGCCTGTGGGGTCCAAGAGTTCTTTTGTTGGTGAACATTATTAGTTCTGTTTTCGAGGGGTTAACCGACAGTTCGTGCTTCGCGCACCAACTTTCGATTATTTTGAAGGCCCTTCTCATGAGATCACATAAGATGCCCTCAAACTTCCCCGAAATCAGAATTGCTATATCGTCCGCGTAACCTACCGAGTAAAGACTGCTGGCGTTGAGCTCTACGATGAGCTCATTAACGACTAAATTCCACAGTAGTGGTGACAGCACCCCACCCTGTGGGCAGCCTCTGCTCACGATTCCTCGTGTGGTGGTGTTCACGGTAAACTGAATAGCACGGTATTTTAACATGTTATTAATCCATTCTATGAGCGTTCGCGCAACACCGTGCTTGGCAAGTGCCTGTTCGATGCTGGCGAAGTTAGTTTTGTCGAAAGCGCCCTCTATATCAATGAAGGCGCCTAGGGTTGGGTTTTTGGCTTTGAGAGCATGTCCTATGCGTGAAACTACGCCATGGAGTGCTGATTCAGTTGATTTGCCTGCACAGTAGGCGTGTTGATTGGGATGTAAAGGTCTTTGTACCGAAATTTGCGATCTAATCTTTCTATCTCCCAGCCTTTCCAGTGTCTTCAAGAAGAACGAGGAGAGGCTTATGGGTCTAAAAGATTTGGGCTGGGTGTAGTCGCCCCTACCTGGCTTCGGTATAAAGATTATTTTCACTTCTCGCCATTTCAAGGGTATGTAGCGGTGGGCCAGGCAGGCTCGAAACACCTTGACGAGGTAATTAGCCAGTAAATCACGGCTCCACCTGAGCAGAGCTGGGAATATACCGTCCAGTCCTGGTGCCTTGAAAGGTAAGAAGGTGTTGATTGCCCATGTTATTTTGTCTTTGTCGATTACTTCTAACGCCACTTCCCAATCTAAGCTGCTCGTGCTTCTCTCCCTATGTGGTTCCCAATTTTGCTGGGTGGCAATCTGGCATCCTGGGAAGTGGGTGGTTAGGAGTAGTTCGCTTGTCTCAGCGTCGTTTGTTGTGTACGTATTATCTGTTTTTTTCAGGCATCCTATTGAGTGGTCTGTCTCTTGAGCAAGACAGGTTTTGACCCTCATTGCCTGGTTGTTACTTTCAATGTTGGTACAGAAACGCCTCCAGCTATTCTTTCCTCTGAGGCGTATCAGTTTTTTATAAATTTTGCGAGCTGTTGTATAGTGGTCCCAATCTATAGGCGACCGTGTGTTCCTAGCTCTGTTGAACAGTCTTCTCAGCTTTCGTCGATGTCTTTCCAGTTCAGGGCTCCACCAGGAATGGCGAGCTCCCTGCCTTGGTACCGTGAGGGGACACGACTGTTCATAGCTAGATAGGAGGATGGATGTGATGTTGTTTACATGTTCGTCTAAGTTGGTTACTGGTATTTCAGCCGGAAGGGCGGGTAATCTGCCTATTTCAGCCTCGACTAATTTGACAAACTTGACTTGGTCTGTGTTGCGAGGAACCCTTCTTGGCTGTGGTTTGGTTAGGTTAAAATTAATGGTATAGCGGATCCATCTGTGGTCTGAGCATGATATCTCATTGGACACATGCCAGTCCTGTATGGAGTTGGAAATACCTATGGTTGCTATTGTTAAGTCAATTATTGTTTGCGATCTCGCGTTTATGAAGGTAGGTTCAGAGCCCTTGTTGAGTAAAACAAGGTTATTACTAAGAATAAAATCAAGCATTACCTCACCTCGGTTGTTGGTTTTGACATTACCCCAGAGCGTGTGGTGCGCATTGGAGTCTGTCGCGATGATTAGTTCCAGTTTCTCCTTTTCACAGTACTCAACCAGTGAGGCGAGCTCTGGCAGAGGCACGTCCTCATCACCCGGCAGGTATGCCGAGGCCAGTACAATGTCCGGGAGTTCCTGCTCGGTTCTGAAAAGCCTGATTGCTGTCAGGTCCCTCGAACAGAATTCGTTAATTAGAAGGTTAGGTACATGTTTTGGGACAAAAATGCAGGTGCGCGGATTGGTTACGGAGGTGTCTAGCAGCAACTTACCTCCGATGTTACCCAGACCGCATATTCTGCCACCCCTGATCCACGGCTCTTGGATGAGGGCGATGGTTTTACCTTGTTGATTTTCCAGCACTCTGCGCAAGGTGGCCGACGCAGATTGGCTGTGCTGGAGGTTGGTTTGCAAGATCCTAGTCCCGCAAAGGAGAGGAGCAGAGGCTGCTGTCCTCGCCCTCACTTCTCTCCCCTTGCGGAAAGCAGTCCTCGTCCGAAAGTAGAATGGACGAGAGTGGATCTTGTATTGATCCCGCAGTTGATAAAACCTCCAGCGCTGCCATAGAAGTCGCCAGATCCACCGCCTCCCCAGCATTACCCGTCGCGGAAGGCGACGGGGAACGTCCAGGTAGCAACGGACCAAGCTCCTCTTGAGGCGCGGTCGAGGTTGTTGCTTTTGATAGCGCGGCGGCATCCTCCTTGGAACTACTCTCCTCCAGGAAACGGATGTATATACTACCCATGAGGTAGTAAACCCGCCGCTGCTGGTCTTTTATGGTTTTCACCATGGACTCTGGCACACGATAGAAGAGACAGGTTCCCGGGGGCTCCTGTCTAACCCTTTCATGTGTCAGAGTCCAGGTGTTCATCTTGAGGTTCGGGTTCTGTCTCGCCAACATCCTGTGCAATTCTGATGTGTCCTCGCTGTTTTCGGGGACATACAGCATGCACAGTACCTTCTTAGGTATGTCGGCTTGAGGCCGAACGGTGAGCTTGGTCCCCAGTAACGGGGACGACATATTGGTTAAGATCCCCTTGAGCCAGGCCAGCGTGAAGTCGTCCTCACACCATGTCTTGAGGACACCTTCGGCGAAGTGGGCCCGGCCTCTGAAGTGGATCGCGGTGCTTTGAGTTGTGTCGGTTGGTTCTGGAGTTGCCTTCAGCAGAGCACGGAGTTGGTTCTCAATCAACTGCCGGATACCCTCCGCTTGCTCCTGCGTCATGTCCATAAAGGGCTCGGTCATGACGGCAACGCACAGCTCGTTGTTCCTGAACGCCGCGGCCGCTTCGGCGTAGCTCACCGAAGTTCCATCAACCGTACGGGAGCGAGCAGGCTTACTCTTCTTACTAACCCCGGTTGGTGTGATGGAATCGTCGGGACGCAAACGCTTCTGCGCCCTGGCCGGCGTCGTGCTGGTCTTTAATAATTTTTTCCGCCCTCTTGGCTTCGCACTGCGCTTGCGCTTAACGCCGGTGGCATCCTCGCCTTTCGGCGTCTCAGCCGTGGCGGAGGTCTTGAGGGTCGTCTTTTTGTGCGATATTGTTTGCCAGTTGTTGGCGATTGATGGTCCTGCCACTGGGGCTTTGGCCAGATTCGTTAGGTCCCTCTCAGAGACCGCAGCCGTTGACGCAGCCCGTGTTTTGGGCGCATCTACATTTGCGTTACTCCTCGAGTCGCCTTGAGCGAAAACTGAGCTTGGCCTTTCGGTCAGGATTGTGTTAGGGGGCGCATCCGTGGACGCAGATGAGGTTGGGATTGCTCGGGACGCAGCCTGTTGTGGCGCATCCCTTGCGGTTGCCTTCCTCATCGCATCCTTGGACGCAGCCGAACGTTTATGTTTATTGGGTGCATCTGTGGATGCAGCCTTAGGCGGTTGCCGCTTAGGCGCATCTTGAGACGCAACCCTTGCGTTGGTTGTGGAAGGCGCTTCTGAAGACGCAGCCCGTGGTGTGTTGGCTTTTGTAAGCGCATCCGACGAGCGGGACGCAGCTTGTGGCTTGGTTTTTGTCGAGTTTGTCTCGTTATCCATAGGTTTGGACGTTTGTGATTCACCGTTGGAGCGCTCCACCCGCCACGGAGCCCTCAGTCGGGGACGTCGCCCGTTCAACGAGCGAACGCCAGCGCTACTCCTTCGGTATAGGATCACCCTAGCAGGAAGATGACGAGCCCGCACGCGACGGAGAATTGCGGGAGTGTATACGGCACGAGACTATGCCGCAACTCATCCCGGGACCCCACGCCACGCCGGCTGCCCCCCCCCCCCCCCCCCCCCCCACTAAGCCGATCCTTGCTTGACATCCCGCTTATGGGATGCCTCAGCCGATTGATCGCGGGTAGCTACCCCCCGACCTGTTGTGTGCAACCTGCTCCACTCAACCACCAGGATTCCTTCATCCCTCCGTACGGGTCCCCGCGCACGGCACAAACACGCGGGAGGTCATTGCTATCCATCATCTGCTCTTTTTCGATGATGGACACCCAGGGGCATGACCTCGCCACCCCTGAGGTAAATCGCCTGGTGATTTCTGTTACGTCTAATTCATATGGAATTAGACCAATAACGGGGCGGCAACCTCGAGAAGGAACATCACCAGACTTGTCTTAAGGATCTACACGACCGTTGCGCTCTCCCTCAAGACCACGCCACCTTGCCGCCTCAGAAGGAGGAGGCAAGGTAGGCTTGCGTATACAAAACCAAGCCAAACATATAAAAGCGAAGCAGGTTGTTGGAAAGCCAAAACATAAATTTGTAAGCGCAAACCCTCCCCCGTGGTGGTGAATACTGGCACAATGGTCTAATAAATCCGCTAACTATAGTTTTGGAAAAGTGGCTAGACGTTTTAGAAAATGTAAAGAGCATAAGTTTGAACATAAACATTGATGGCTTGCCTATATATAAAAGTTCAAAATATGAGTTTTGGCCGATTTTATGTAATGTTTTCGATATACCTAGTGCCCAACCATTTATCATTGGAGTTTATTATGGTGCTGGAAAACCGAAGAATCTTCATAATTATCTAGAAGATTTTGTTATAGAAATGAAACTGTTATTGACTGGCGGAATCCTTTTAACCAGCAAAATTTTGAAAGTCAAAATTAGATGTTTTATCTTCGATTCACCCGCAAGGGCTTTTATAAAAGGTACGTACGTTCTCATGCCCTCAGCGCCACGTCTTAATGAGAAGACAAATTTTAATATTGTTTGGCCGTTACAAAACAACAGAGTTGTGTCAGTGGCGCTCAAAAGATTTTTTCTTCTTTTTTGATAACGCTTTAGGGCACTGTAGTACTGCGAACGCTAATTGTATGTTTTGTTACTTTTTCAGGGGTCTGCAATTTTAATGGCAAACACGGATGCTTAAAATGCGTTACTGAAGGAGAGTACTCCCATAAATCTCACACTGTGGTATTTCCAGGACTGAAATGCTCTGAAAGGACGGATGATGGGTTTCGCAGGAAGCTGTATGGACAGCATCACAAATCCGATTCACCTTTGCTACAGCTTCCAATAGACATGGTGAATGATATACCAGTGGCCGATTCCTTACACCTAATAGATTTAGGTGTCATGAAGAGATTATTAATAGGATGGAGGGATGGCAACTTTGGCAAATATGTCACAAAATGGTCTGCTAAAGACATATGTACTGTCAACACTTTCTTAGGAAATTGCAAAATACCGTTAGAGATACATAGATGTGTGAGGGACTTAGGATGTCTTGCACATTGGAAAGCGTCGGAATTCAGGTCTTTTTTCTTCTATTTGAGCCTTGTAGTTCTTCCAGACGTATTAGCAAAAAATGCTTTTTTGCACTTTTTATTTTTGTATTGTGCCATCACAATTTGTTCAATTGAAAAATATAAGCACTTGTTGCCGTTGTCAAAAGAGCTGCTCCTATACTTTGTAGAGCATTATAAGGACTTTTATGGTCCCGATTATGTGACCAGCAATGTGCATAATCTGCTACATGTCACTAGTGAGGTTCAAAGATTTGGACCGCTCTCAACATTCAATGCCTATCCTTTTGAAAATAAATTACATTTAATTAAAAGGATGTTGCGAAGTGGTAATAAACCGCTCTCGCAGGTAGCAAAAAGACTCTGTGAATGTCAAAGACTCTTAGTTAAACAACGAGAGCTTCCATTCATTACTAAAAATTAAAAAAATGTCACCAAAATACATTTTAAAGATTTTATACTTTCAGCAAAATGTAAAGATAAATATTTTATGACAAATAACCTTGAAATAATTGAGGTACAGTCAATTGATAAAGAAAAAAATTATGGCTACAAAATAATAGACTTAACAGAACTTTTTGACTACCCTGTGAAGTCATCAATTTTCGACATATATAAAGCGAAACTACCCAGCGTGGACCGTATTAGAACGACAATATACCCACGAGATGTGAAGTTTAAATATGTATGTATTAAGCAGAAAAACGAATTATATTTCATACCACTTTTACATACACTGTAAATAATTAATATTATACTGTTATATTAATACTGCTGGGTAAGGAATTTTCAATAAAAATAAAAGTAATGATATACATTTGCTGCGTTTTATTTTACTAATCACAAACTCCAGATTTGGCTTTGGTAATGCTGTTTAATTAAGCAACGTTTCTTAAATTTGCATGTAAATTAAAGACTTCTGAGTAAAATCAGTCAAGAGATTACGTCTTAATACTAAAAACATCAGTAGCTAACCTACTAATGTGCATTCTAATTTAACAATCTAAACAATCCTGAGCAGGATCACAGTCACGAGATAACGTTATTAAACAAAAAATATCAGTAATTAACCAACTAATCTGCATTCTTATTTAACACACTAAACAATTCTGAGCTGGATCACAGTCACGAGATAACGTTATTATACAAAAAATATGAGTAACTAACCAACTAATCTGCATTCTTATTTAACACACTAAACAATTCTGAGCTGGATCACAGTCACGAGATAACGTTATTATTATACAAAAAATATCAGTAACTAACCAACTAATCTGCATACTTATTAAACAAACTAAACAATTCTAAGCAGGATCACAGTCACGAGATAACGTTATTATACAAAAAATATCAGTAATTAACCAACTAATCTGCATTCTTATTTAACACACTAAACAATTCTGAGCTGGATCACAGTCACGAGATAACGTTATTATACAAAAAATATCAGTAACTAACCAACTAATCTGCGTACTTATTAAACAAACTAAACAATTCTAAGCAGGATCACAGTCACGAGATTACGTTATTATACCTACTAAAATATCTGGGAAAAAAACATAATTTTCAACAAAGTGATTCTTCTTCGTCAAAATGTTCTATTACTTGATTTTCTTTGTCTTTTTCAAAATCTGTACTTGGCATTAAATAAATTTCTACACCATTTTCATTTCCATCCATTTCTTTTTCAGTTTCCGTTACTAATTTACTGGTTTCTTCACCCTTTCCGGTTGTTGTTGCCGTTGTAATTGTTTGTCGTTTATTAGTACTTTTCGAGTCTCCGCGACTACGTTTAGTAGAAGCTCTTAAGTTTTTTATTTCTAATCTCTTACAGGAATTTTTTAAGACTGTCTTGAAAAAATGTTCATTTTGTTCATTGGTGTAGCTGGAATCCCAATTTCTAATCAAACAAAAAAAGAAATTCAGGATATTCCTGCATCCTTTAAATGCAATTTTCACTGTTTAACCTTTACTACCTGACCACGAGCACTGGCAAAGAAATTCTCTAGCAAAAATGATGTCCAGCATTTTATAGGCGCAAGTGATACCGCTGCCCTCTGATTTGCTACACAAACGTGAGTACTGTAGATGCAGCTTTTGCTTTGCTGTTTTATCAAATAAAGTATTTTCTAATTGATTCAATTCTTCGGCATTTGATACAGGCTTTATCATAAAAGCTTCTAGTTCCATAGAACTTGCTTCACCATGTTTAGCTGTCGGCAAATTTTGGTTGCTTAGTCTTGTAAAACTGTCATCTATAAGAACAACGAGATCTGACATTTGACGGGAATTTTTTTCTCCTTTTTCAATTATTTGTTTCTGTGTTTCGTGAATAATGTTTTGGTTATCCATGATGGTTTTCTGATTATTTAAAATAAGGTTTTGATTTTCAAGGAGTTGATTGTTCTTGTTTAGTTTCCTAAAGCTGCCAGTACTAAGTATCTCAATGACATTGTTTGAAGATGTCGTTGCACTCTCCTGTATACTATCTTGACAAAGTATCTGCAATCACAAAATTATCTAGTGTGAATAAACTTCTGACAGAACATTGAAAACCCTTTAGAAATCTAAATTTCATTAAAAACAGGTAGGCAAGCTCATCGCATGGTCTTCACATGATCTGACCAAAATTATGTCTGGACTTTAAAAGAGACTGTGACCTCTGAGTATGTTTCGGCCTTTCTTCTCAGAGTAGTCAGGAAACGCCGACCTCATCCAGTTAAAAAAATGACAAGTAAAAAGTGTTTGTAGAAACCTACTTACAAGAAATAAATCATTTATCATAACAATAGAGCTAGGCTAAATAAGTTATAATAATTACCTACTCTTTATTACACGTAGAGTATTTTCACAGACGGTCTTATCGCTAAAATCGATCTATAAGTGTTAATTTATTTACTTACATTATTTTCAACAACAGGAAACTCTGATATGACGTTTTCTTCCACTTGTTCCTGCTGTTGCTGAACTGTCTGGAAGTAAAAGCATCAGCTTAGGTAAAATGATATCAGTAAATTAATGAGAAAAAGTACATTAGAGTTATTAAAGTTTGATTTTGATAATTAAACTAATAAAATTTAACTAAATTGAAAATATATGGAAGAAGTCCCACGTTTGTTGTATAACCTTGTACGCACGGTGTCAACTAAGTTGCACACTATTTTATAAAATTAGTTCTCGATGCCTCGATAGATGGCGACTTTCCGTCGACATTTTATGGACCTATATGGACCTATGGACTTAGAATAATTTAGTCTTGCCAAATATACCATTGGAACAAGGTTGCTGCGTTTTATTCAGACCCTTCGGATGGTCCATCCGAAGCCCTGAGCAAAACCTGGCTGGATGCCTGGACATCATCAGATCGTACATTTGTAGAATGAATTGCCGCCGATAAGGCTACATCGTGGTACACAAGAATAACATATCTACAGTGTAAACTCCACGTAACGTCACTCGATTTAACAACAAACTCTCTAAAGCGTCGAAATCAATCGACTTTGGTTGGTTGGTCTTGTCTACCATACAATGATACACTCTACATAGCATCACACCCACTCTCAATAACGACAACAATTGAGTAATAAAAAATGCCTTTTAAGTTGCTAAAATTAGTAAAAATTGCGCAGCTGCGTATTTTTTTTTGTTGCTTTGTTATCGTAGCCCGCAATAAACTACTGTCTCGGCATCATATATACCGAACTTTCTAAGAAATTCATTCTTTTGTTTACAAATTCGAATTGCTTGCACGTGTAGACTGTTTTTGACCATTACTAATAAGAAGGAGTCATGGATCATCTATACCTTATCTATGTGTGTATCATTATTCTCAGTTGCAAACTTTCAAGCTGGTAAACATGGCTAATAAAAGAAAATTACTGTGTATTGACGAAAAAGTTTTACTGATACGCGCAATAGAAACGGGAGAGAAGATAAGTGATGTTGGCATGAATAAAATAAGTAAAAAAATACAACAAAATTACTGGTCCAGCAAAAGACGTCAGACAAAAATAACAGACTATACACAATAGCATAAGATTCTTTTTTTATGTAATAACTAATAAAGTAATAACACTACTCTGAAATACTTTAAAACTTCTGATTTTTCTTCTCTCCATTTAACGACAACTCTCTATAACGCCATAAAATGCACAGTCCCTTCCAGTGTCGTTATATAGAGTTTACACTGTATATGCTATTAGCTTCTGCCCACGACTTCGTCCACGATCCACCGCATCGCATCGCCCGCCCGCGCCTTTACTTCGTTTTTGCTCAGTGATCTTTCTGACTTTCTTTTGTTTTCTCGGCTCCTAAGAGTCGTACCGTGATATTACATAGCCTATAAACTTGCTCAAGCTTGCTTTTTTTGGCAAAAATATTTTTTTAAAATCCGACTGGCAAGCCCCGTAGATTACGAACAAACTTACAAACAAACATAAAATTAAATTAATCTTTTTTTTTAGAAGTATAGATAAAAGCATACTTACTAGACTAGCTGCCATAGCGTTGTAGTCAAGGTTATCGTTTAATTCATATATTCCTGCATCATCCGGGTAATCTGACGTGTCGCTATGGTTCAACATGACACTCAATTCTTTTTCTGCATTTTTAAATGTTGCAATGGCCGACCTTTTCACTACGCATTGCATTTTTGTCCAATCTGTGTTAGGCTTAGAATGTTCTAATTTATTTAATTTTGAACTGACATTTTTAATTGGCCACCTCAACCATCCATCCGTTTCCCAAGTACTTGGTACGACCGACAATTTTTCTTTACCTCTTTCTATCGTCTTCACTATTTTAAACGGCATTTTTATGTTCTGAAAACAATAATAATTACTTAGCAAAAACATTTGCATCTTTACCTACTACGTCACAAGTAAAAGATCATTAAGTACACGGATTTAGTATTTGTGCCATTAAGTAAAACGCTCTTTAGTATTAAAATATTCACTCCTATTACGGGTACTATCACAAAATATGTACACTGTTATTAATTGATAAATTATAAAACAAAACTAAGATATTCACTTTGTTCGCGTAATTGAATTACAGAAGTCGTATCGCCGCGTCCTACGCAGTCGCAATTTACAAGACGACTAAAAAATATAAATATTTCGTGAACAAAATAGAAACAGTAATAATACCTGCGGTGCGTAGCGCGTCACGGGTAACAAACTAACAATGGATAAAGAAATGGTAAAGATTTGGCAAAAACTGGCTAACACAAGTTTGAATAACATCTTCCAAATAGTAGAATCTAAATACGACCTTATTTCCTGCGCAACAAAGTAAATTTTACAATGATTTGTTATCAGTATGATTGGTTAAATTTGAATGGTGTTAAGAAAACACGGCATTGATGGGTCGCTAGTGTGGCTTAACAGGCGAAAATAAGTAGGATCACAAAATCAAGTGAAGTTCCGAAGCTAGCTAAATATAATTGACGTGTAAAAGTGGTTGTACAAACCTACTTACAGAAATAAAATCATTTATCATTTACTTGAGTACGAAATGCCCGAAATGGTTTTCTAACAAGATTAGAGATCCCTAAGACGCTGTTGTATTGGTATACTCTCACTTTGCCGCTTTCACCAGTCGTTAGAATAACTGAAAACCATTGTGCAGCTAGCGTCCAGTTCTCAGCTGGTTAGTGGAATTAAATATGGCCATTGCACGGCAAAGTGAAGTTGTAGAGAATTTAGTTAGAATTATAGCTGGATAACAAATTGACGCCATTTTAATGTAAACAAAACGATTAAATATGAAAAAAAAAACTGAAATCTGTTAAATTTTTATGATATTTCAGAGCTATTAAAGTAAAACACACTATTTCATAGCTACAAATAGATGATAATGCTCATAAGATGGTATTTTTTTGTAAAAATCCATAAATGATTCCACACCGTATTTATTTTGTATATTTATTTTAGTAAAACTGTATTATTTCGATGGCGCGTGTAATATTTGATAATATCACCGAATATATTAACAGTAAAATTGCACCCGCAGTACAATTTACCGATAGAGATGCAAATAAACGTGAAAAATTACTTACCTTAAATTGGAAATTAATTATATTTGCCTGCAGATTATAGTTTGGCATAACAGTTGCGCTGTCCAAATAGACTTTTGTTGCTATTTCTTTGTAGATTTAACAATCGCCGTTAGTAAGCCATACAACATCTTTGGGCTGTCTAAGAGAATCAAAGGAGCTAGATAGTGGCATCTTGACAGCTGTCTAAGCTATTGTCCAGCCCATGTAATGCTCTTACAATGCTCTGGAATGCTATTAACAAGCTACTGCAATGCTCAGGGCTGGTTAATTTGGGGCCAAATTTAGAATTATAGAAGCTGTGTAGCCGGATATAATGCCCTTGTACAAACGGCATAACAGCCATGAGTTTTCAAAAATTCTGTTGTCCGGTGGCTATACAGCTATGTGTGCTGCTTGGGATAGTACTTAATTAAATCGTATTACATATTTTATTTTTCAATATTGGGCATGAAAGGTTTAAAAGAAAATGGAATGATCTCTTCTCAGTAATAGTTAAATCCATATTAATAAAATAGAGCTTTTATTAGTCATCGTCACTATTTTCATTAATTACAACGTGATCGTTATTTATAGAAAAAACACTGGATAATATTTCTGCTGGGCGAACTATGTGAGATTTATATCTAGCATTTGATAAATAATATATGAGACGGCGGGAAACCCAATGCATGCCGTCTCTGTTGTTTCTGGTGTATTTCTTCGTTGGTATATGGGTAGTCGGTTTACAATCACACACAACACTTAACTCAAACCATTTATTTTCACTTAAATCTTTTACACGCACTTTGGATTTTTCATAGAACAGCGAATCAGATAGTTTGAGTTAAAATTCAATCTAGGCGCCCATTCCAAAGCTAAAGTAGGTCTCATATGGAGAAGAACGGGCAAGAAACTCCACGGACACTCTTTTAAATCAAAACATTATGTTACAGAGGTTTCATAATCCACAATTATAATTTTAGTCCTTTTCACACACTTTCATAGCGATACTCTCCGGCCGCCATATTCGACCATCCCCTCAAGTGGGCGGAAGTAATGCGTATCGCACAGAAATAATCTTATTACTTAGTTAGTGTTATAAAATTTACTAACAATGGTGAAACGCTTTTCAGTTAATTCTTTTACAATTAAACAATGCTAATATTCACAAATGCAATGGCGGTTTAAGACGAAAGTTTAATTAGTAACGTCATTACTTTTTACAACACAAATATTACTACTTTATAACATTTCCGGCAGTTCAAGGAATTTAATCAAAGAACAGGTATTCTTAAATAAATGTGTGTGTGAAATAATCTTGCTACTTTATGGATTGTAAATTTTGATTGAAACTGATTTAGTTTTCGTATTAAAATATAACAGTCGGTTATTGACCATGAAACTCGCAATGCGCGCCATTTTTTCGGCACAGTAGGTAGCCATGTATCATAAACTAAGAGCCCACAGACAATAAAAACCATTATTCCTTTATAATTGTGACTATAGTTTTAACTAAGACATTGTTGTTAGTTTTATGGTTATTCAGCTAGTAATTAAACCAGCAGTACTCTGAGTTTTATATTACAACCTGGCCAATAGATGACATTGATCTCAAGAAAACCAATAGACACTGATAGATGCGATGCAAATGGTTAGAATTAATAGTTACGCATAAGATTATGTTATAATCTTAACAGGTTGGCGCTTTCGCGGCGACATATATAATTGTCGCCAAGTGGGAGCAACACCCAACCGTTCGATTTCCATTTGCACAGTTACAGTAATAACGCCGAATATCTTCTTGGCTTTTTCCATTGCGGTTGTAGTCAATGTAACATCTGTGGGTTTTGCTATTAATGTGTCGCGATTGTACTTGCACTTTTAAAATGTTAGGTTTAGTTTTGACGTGCAGTACCCGAAAATTATTGTTTTTCCCCATGAGTTCAGCTAAATAAGAAATGGCTTGTGAAAGCTGGTAGGTGCCAGTAACAAGTATTTTTAACTCCTCCTTAGAAAGCTCAGGGAAGTCCTGAACTTCTGAAGCTAAAAGACGTTGAAACGGTTGCTTTCGCCGATCCCAGTTGTGAAACAGAACCTCGTCGATAAGTGTATTTTTCATAGTTTGTCTATCTGTCATATTTTTAATTATTTTATCATGTAAATCTATGTCAGAAATATGTCTCTTACCATATTTATTTTGTAGGAACGCAGCAAAGCGACAAAAAGACCTTACGTTCGGTAATATTTTGTTGTCTAAAACTTTATCTAAGAGCCGGAACCTTTGCGAAATTGCGCCGTGGACCGCTTCGACAACCCATCATACTTTTGTCACTTTCCTAGACTCATTAGCTTCAGAAGTTGTAAGTTGATCCCGTTTTCCTTTTAGTTCTGGCATAAGCAGGTTGTACCCTTTCTACATAAATGCGATTTCTTTTGTCCTGAGTAAGATTTGCGTTGGTATTCGTTGTTGGTGCTTTTTTCATGAAAAATATATGTGCCATCACAAATAATTAACAATTGATCATCAGTAGTGTTAAATAAAGCCTTCGAAATATTGGTCGTATGATTTTGAATTAGCTGTTGTCTTGAGACTGAATTGATACCAAAATGGAATGGTAAAATATCTTCTTCGAAATTTCGTATTATTTGCGTGCAATAATCTGAAACTTGTTGCTCTCGTTCTAAATGTAATATTGAAGATATCATTTTATTTGAAATACCTAAACGTAATTTCATTAAAAAAACCACTAATGCTTGAATAACATTGCGCGAAGGAGAACACTTTAATGATGTCAAAAGATTCGACAGTTCCATGATGTTTTCCCAACTTAGTCCAGTATATACTTTTAGTGTTTCTTCAGGCATGGTAAAATCACCTATTTGGTCGAACAGAGTAGCTTTAACTTTTTCTGAAAGTAAATCTAAAAATATTGAGATTTCTTCTGTAGATGAAACACTGTAATTGGAATGAACGCGCAAGCGTGACAGTTCATCTTCAAAAAACTTTTTTTTAATTAAATGTTGTGAGCAACAACGATCTCCATTCGGAATGAAAATTCTTCGTATAACAAAAGCTTGATATCGAGCTTCTATTGGTATCCTTTTAATATCAGATTTTGAGCCACACAAAATACAATACTTATGAGTAAAAATTACTCTTTTTAACCGCAGTATGATCAAGTTTTCATTAGAACTGTGACGTGTACAAAAGTCTTCATCTTCATCATTATCATCATAATAATAATCCTGTTCTTCGTCCGCTGATTCAAATGGTAAAATGTCACGTTGTTCTATTCCTACATCAATATGTGAAGGTCCTGGGCGTGTGTCGTCAGTACCCGGTGATTTAGCATACGGAATTAATCGACATTTATGACACAGAACATCTCCAGCTTTAAGTAGTTTCATTTGAGGAACGTTGTATTTACTCACTTCATCTTCGGTTTGCAATGTTTTCTTTCGTTTTCCAGTCTTCCGCAATATAAAGCCACAATTATTACATTTCTCAGACATAGTCAATATATTTTTACGTCACTATTTTATTCACTGGTTATTATTATGACTGGCTTTAAATATATTTTTAAACATGAACAAACAATTCGTCCCTGAATTAGGAATTTGTAAAACTGCACAAATAATAACTACGAAAGCGTATCACGACTATGCACTGTGGTCATGTAAGAACATGCACGCGCAGGTACAGTCGCCAGCAGGTCAAGCTATCCCAAACTGTCAAATTTTCCCAATTGAACAGTCCTTGCGGACCCCCCCAGTGGTTGCTGACATCTCTAACGGCGCGCGTGGAACACAACGCGCCGTCCCGTCTACCACTTTTCGGCCGCAAGGGATGGGAAGAGCGGCCAACGCTATACCGACACTCCTCTTCACCTGCGGCCCCACCGTGTCCGCCATCAAACGTTGGCGGCCCCGTCCAGGCCACGGAAGGGAAGAGCGCTGCTCAGAAGCACCGGCACTCCTCCTCTGCTGCAGCCCGTAACCTTTAACCGTGATGCCTCCCAATCGACATCACGGCCCACCTCAGTTGCGGTACACCTCATCGCAACCTACTTTTTTGGTCATCATTCGCTTGAAGGTAAAAGCCCTGACGAGCGGCCCCACCTTTGGGTTCCTCTTGGCTTCACCGTGGGTGGCAGACCACGGTTACTGAGCCCCCCCCCCCCCCCCCGCAACGGCAATGCGGGAACCCACTCGGAGGGTAGCAGTGAGACGTTTTAAATACCTTATTTAAAACTACCGGCCCGAGAAGATTATTTTCATGCAAAACGGACAAGTTGAGAAGTTGTGAATTAAACGGACTAACAATAACAACGAATGTGTTACTTGCGCAGCCGCGTCTTCCTCGTTTTCTTAGCATCCAAGGTTGTAGATTTAGGAGATACAGGTTCTTCAGATTGCGCAGAATCCTCGGTGTCGACAGAACAAGATGGAATTTGACTATCAGGTCGTGAAGTTCGTGCGCCGCCGTTTCGATCTTCCGGCAGGATTTTTCTAGGCTAATTAATAACAAAAATCGCGCCTTCCATGGACCAGCAATTTGGCATACCGAAATACTTACGACCAGCCGCAAACACACGATGCCGAACTTATTTCAAGAACTCGGAGATGGTGATTCGTTTCTGATGAATTTTCTTCTGTAATGATTTGTGAAAATTCATCAGCGTGGTCAACACTGTCAACCTCCAATTGCACTTGTTGTGAGGGTTGTGATTGATGTAGATGGTGAAGGATGATTATGGTACGGTGATTGTTGGTGAGACGGTGATGGTACCGGTTGATGAGTTGGTGATTGCACATGATGAGTAAAGTGCGACTGATCTTGTACATTTGATGTAGATGGTGCAGGATGATTATGGTACGGTGATTGTGGGTGAGACGATGATGGTATCGATTGACGATAAGGTGATGGTCGCTGTAGTGGATAATGTGGGTTTGATGATGATTGATGAATCAGTACTTTATTAGATGGTTGTATTGGAGTTTGCAATTGTTGGCGAACTAATTGTGTATGGTAGCTGGGCGCAAAAGAACTATGCGGCGACGACGATGAATGAGTGGATGGTGGCGAAGGTGAATAAAAATTATGTTGTTGTAATATGGGTTCGTTTGATGGGTTTACAATGTGGGTTTCATTTAGCTTACAGAGCTTAGCACAAAATATGGCATCTGATATAACTTATAGACAAATTACCAACTGATTTTCATTTAAATCTTTCATTTGACATCTTATAGATCTTCCAAACACTTCCCACTGTTCATCATTTTGCGACAAGTTTGCGACGAGTTTTTCTGTTGTTTCAATATGTCCTTGTTTTTCTATTAGCGATTCCTTTCTTTTTATTTTTAGGCTCTGCTAGATGTGCATTGTCGTCATCTGACAGTAAATTCTGGAAAAATAATAATAATATTGTAAATGTCCAGATGCCTA
Organism: Polymixis flavicincta; assembly: GCA_949987655.1. Classification (NCBI taxonomy): domain Eukaryota; kingdom Metazoa; phylum Arthropoda; class Insecta; order Lepidoptera; family Noctuidae; genus Polymixis; species Polymixis flavicincta. The sequence continues at coordinate 7,546,618 of OX465188.1, read as the reverse complement.
CGACTGAAACAAACTACTACGACGGAAAGAAACAGCAGAACAGTTTGCGCAGAAGTAGAATTTCAGTAATTGTGTCGGAGCATGTGATGGTAAACATATTGCAATTGACAAACCCCATAGAAGCGGCTCCTTGTTTTATAACTATAAAGGGTTCTTTAGCATTGTACTGTTTGCCGTTGTGAACGCAAACTATGAGTTTCTGTGCGTGAATACAGGCACTAATGGGTCCGTCGCAGATGCATAAAAATTCAGCTGATGGGCTTAAACGTTAAAAATTATAACATTGCTAAATGCTAATGCTAACAATAATTAACACTTAAAATTAGCAGTTATTTTTAGCAACTGTTAAATTTAATCACAGACAGATTGTTAACATAATTAATTCTCATTCCCTTCATACTTTTCACAGGCTTAGGACTGTCAACGTTTTTCTGTTGGCGTATTTATAATGAGAATCAATCTATTTACAATTTCTTTTTTTTTGCATTTTTTTAGTAGGTATTCATAATTTTTAATAATCGTTTTTTTTCTTTTATCTACTTATGCACAAAATTACAAACAATTAAAGATAATAGTGTATGTGCAGAAAAACATATCATATGTTTGGTATAGTAGGTAGTTTTCTTAAAATGTTATATATTTTTTATTTCCGTTTAAAAATGTTAACTGTCTGACTTTTCGGACTCCAAGTCGAGTTCTTCGTTACGAAATGATGTATCCAGTTCGCGAAAAAAGTCTTTCGCAAGAAACAGATGTACAAAGTACATTGCATTTATGTCGAACCAACTTAGCCAAATGTGGAAAAATGCCTTGGTTCTGCTTCCACCAGCTCAACGGTAAATTATTGCGACTAATCACTTTTTCATTTAAATATTTGTCAATTTCTATTATTGCTCGTGCAGTTGGTGACTCAATTGATTGCGGTACAGCCTCCATAACATCCCAGTCGTAAAATATTGAGGTGGGATCGAGAGAACTTTTGGTGCTAACTTCACTGTTTTCACATGGTCCTTCTCGATTAATTTCTTGAGCGACAAGTTTGATCATGCTCCCCCTTAATATTGCTTGCTTTGCAAATGTAAAGGGCTGTAGCTTAAAGCGGGGATCCAAAAAAGTAGCTACCCCAATCGTGTTACTATTTTCTATATTTTCGAAACGACTATGGGTCGAATCTAACAAAGCTCGAACAAAATCATATGTTATTGGCAGATAGTGATAACCTGAAGAATCTGAGGTTAAAATATCGCTGAGAACTCTCTTTATGCCTTTTATGGTTATTAATAGTTGACTGGCCGTTAAATACTTTTCACCACTCAGATACTTTGATGCTTCTTCAAAACATTTCAGGGCTTTACAAGTTTCGTTGCAAAGTAACCAGTTTTTTGTTTTTTGTTTTGGTGGGAAATCATCAAATGACTTCTTCTGCTGAGTAGAGCAGGAGGGCGTGTCAGACTTTTACTGACTAAAACCCACCCGTGTTCCCTCAGTTGCCCGTGTGCCAGGGGCGGCGGTAACTCTTTCGAACAACCCGCTCCCGGCTACGAATACGGGAGGGAGCAACACCCATGTTCTGCCGCGCACGGCCTGTACCGTACGCACTCCGCGAGCGCGTCGAGGCAGAGCTCGAGGGCATGCTGCGCGCTGGCGTCGTCGAGCCTGTGGACAACGCGGACTGGGCTACTCCGCTCGTACCGGTGCGTTAGGCTGATGGTGGACTCCGTATCTGTGCTGATTACAAAATAACTTTAAATCCAGTTTTATTAGTCGACAAATATCCTTTACCACGTAACGACTTGCTGGTTAAATTAAACGGGGCAAAAATATTTTCAAAAATTGACTTGACACAAGCCTATAACCAGATTGAACTGTAAGATCCCGATAATTATACGGTTATAATACACACAAGGGCCTTTTTAAATACAAACGGTTAGTATACGGCCTCTCTTCGAGCCCGGGTATATTCCAACGAATTATGGCAAATCTTTTAAACGACATTCCGAATGTAGAAGTATTTCTCGACGACATAATAATAGGTTCTCCCAATATTAATGAGCATTTACTTACCGTAGAGAGAGTTTTGGAGCGGTTACATAGTAATGGAATGAAACTAAAAAAAGAAAAGTGTAAATTCATGACTAATTCAGTAGAATATTTAGGATTTCGGCCGATGGAGTCAAAGCAGACCCCAAAAAGGTTGTTTTTTGGGGACAATTAATTACTATGGTAAATTTGTGAACAACTTGAACACTGTACTGGCGCCGTTATATAGGTTATTGAAGAAAGGGGTGTTGTGGAAGTGGGACAGTGAGTGTAAGTCAGACATGCGAACAAGATAATCGGGGCGCGGGCGGGGGCGCAGTCGGAGCGGGGGAGCGACCGTGGGTGTATGTGTCACGTGCGCTAAACTCAGTGGAGAAACATTATTCACAGATCGAGCGGGAAGCTTTAGCTATTGTTTTCTGTTTAGAAAAATTACATCAGTACTTATACGGGCGACGTTTCACACTACGCACGGACCACAAGCCGTTAGTTACTATTTTTGGGCCTAAACAGGGAATACCATCGATGGCAGCCAGTCGGTTGCAAAGGTGGGCTATTAAGTTAGCAGCCTATACATACGACATCGAGTATGTTACATCGAAGCAGAACGGGGCGGACGGGTTGTCTCGGTGGCCCGCACTTTGTACACGTAAACAAGCTAGTACAATTCCGGAACAATCACATTTACACTTTGCACAGAATGCAATGTTATTAGATTACAATGAAATTAAAAGACAGACGAGCCGAGACCAGTTATTAGGTCGTGTTTTAAGGTATATTCGCGACGAATGGCCGTCGGATAATGAAATAATATCGCTCCAGCCGTATTTTAATCGTAAGAAGGAACTATATGAAGAGATAGGGTGTGTGATGTGGGGACATAGGGTAGTTGTACCAGGAGTATGTAGGAATAAAGTTTTATCCGATTTACATGAAGCCCACATGGGGATAGTGAAAACTAAAGCTTTTGCTAGGAGTTATGTTTGGTGGCCAGGTATGGACGAAGAGATTGAAAAAACGTGCCGTGGTTGTCGTGTCTGTGCCGTGGAAAGTGAGGCACCGCCGCGACACATGCCCTGTCCTTGGCCGTGGCCAGATAAACCGTGGGCCCGTGTTCACGTTGATTTCTTAGGCCCAATCACTGGCCGAATGTTTTTAGTAATGGTTGACGCCAGAACTAAAGGGCTAGAGGTTAGTCAGGTGCCTAGTACTGCGGCTGGTTACTCAATCAACGATTTAAGTGACGTGTTGGCACGTTTTGGGTTACCTAGACAAATAGTCTCCGACAATGGGCCGCCGTTTACAAGTCATGAGTTTTCACAATTTCTTAATACAAATGGCATTGAACATATATTCTCAGCACCATACCACCCCGCCTCAAACGGTGCAGCTGAGAAGGCAGTGCACACAGTAAAACGTGCAATTAAGAAGGCACTTAGAGATAATTTAAACATGCATTTATTTTTAAATAATTTTCTACTTTACTATAGAAACACAGAACATTGTACGACAGGTGAAACACCGGCGTCACTTATGTTTGGCCGTAGGTTGCGTACTAAATTTGATGCCCTAAGGCCTAATATTGACAATAAAGTTAGGGATGCTCAGGGGCGACAGCAGACATATGGCGCAAGGGGGTCTCGTCAGTTATGCTCGGGGGACGAAGTCTGGCTACGTCAATATAGGGGACAGGATAAATGGGTATCTGGAAAGGTATCAGAAAAGATAGGAACCACCGATTATAGGGTATTAGATGCTTTCGGAAAAGAATCCCATAGACATGTTGATCAGCTAAAGCCACGGATACGGAGTTCATTAATCTGTCCTTCTAGCCCTTTTTGTGAGAAGTCGGAGTCGCTGGCAGTCGCACGTGAACAAGAGGCGCCCGGTCCGAGCAGTCCTGGGAGCAACGTCACGGCCGCAGCGGACACACAGCATGAAGGCGAACCAGAGACGTTTGAGGACTGTGTAGAACAGTCAGATCAGAGCCCGATACGGCCTTCGCTTACTCCTGAACCGCCCCAGTCTCGTCCCATCCGTCAATGCCGCTTAAATAAGCCAGTTAGATATAAGTTAGATTAAGAAGGTCTATGGAATATTTCGTTTTTTTTTTATTTTTTATTATTATTATTTTTTTGTTTTTTTCTATGAAATTGTCAAATTCAGAAGATAACATTCTTGATTAAAGTGTATAATTAAATATAGAAGGGGTTCTAGATTAAGGGTGGAGGTGTAATGTAGGGTAGGTTGTATGCGTGCCTATGAGTATGTGCCGGTCGGCCAGTGTACAATAAACCGCGTAACTAGCAACACGTTGTTTTACTCAAACACCTCACTTATCAAAAAATGCTGATGTCAGTACATATTGAAATGATGCTAATCTCAGAGCATAATAAATATCAGCTTGAAGCGGCAAGCCACAGGTGAAGGCGTCAGACTGACAAGCGAGAGGTCATGAATTCGAACGGGTGGAGTTGTACTGCTGACGTGGACCCACTGCTAACAGCCAGAGAGGTCAACAAGAATGTCATAAGTATTTACACATTGTTAGTAATATTTTAAAAGAGTAAGAAAAATAGGTATATCAAAATCCAAAGTCATTTATTCAAACTAAGCTGGTGTCAGTACTTTTTGAACGTCAAAATTACATAAGACAGTCCCCAAAAACGCCCGCCCTTCACCACTTTCTAGTGCTTTAGTTGGGAAGAAGTGGCACAACAAACTCCCCAGCAGCACAGCTCTGTTAAGTTAGAAGAACTTGATTCTATTCAATGGAAGGTACGTATATTTACATATTTGTACGTTATGTTTATAAATATATGTGTACGTGTATATATATTTATTCTGTACTATCATCAGCATCATATACTAATAAGACACTGTCCAAAAGCTGTGCTGGAGGAACCATATTAGATTGATGCCGTGCCCACCCAAGGTACCAGACAACAGACATAACGTGGGCACAGCATCCTACAGTCCTCCGGCCTACAATACAAGTACAGCAGTACTGACATATGGCTGCTCTTCCAGTGGTATTATTTCTTATTAAAATATAGACAAAGTATGTCTTTCGGCTGATATGCCTGCTTTGGATTCGGGCCCTTAATAAGAAACAATCATTTTGAAAAAGTGAACCTTCCAAAATACTAGTTCTCCTATCATTAGAAACTTCAATGCGATAACATTCATTTGATCTAATGTGCCATAATAAGACCTGGCTTGTTTTAATTGATATGTCCCACATGCAAACATAATTAAATCACTTTCAGTTAATTGTGGGAATTACTCTATTTAAATTCCTTTCTTCAATGAAATCTGCCAGATCATTATTTCTATACCGATTTTCTTGAACTATCTGTAATATTTGTGCTGCGTCGTCCCTGTCCCTATACCGAAGATGAAACCTATTAATTAATGAAGCAGCTATAGAAAAGTCTACCATTAAATGGAGTGAAGCTCTATTAAAAAACGTTTGACGAAATAATTTAAACGATTTTTTTTAAATTCCGTTAGTTGTTTCAACTACCCACCGGCACATCGTTACTATTCTTGATTTATTGGCATTAATGGTAGATAGCTGTGTTTCACCTGGTTGAAGGGACAAGGGTACATGTACACTATAATTGCATCTCTCTAATAATGGAATGGAATCCCTAAAGCCCCTATCCAGTAAAACACATCTCCACTTTGAAAAAACTGTCTATATGGACCATTTTCAGTAGAAAATTCATTTTGTATAATATCGGCATCTGATGTTGTTGCTGGATAGGGGCCTATAACATCTATAATATACCCATCTGAGCAAACAAGTAAAAATGGCTTTACCAAGTTTCGATATTTACGAGTATGTAGAGAATAGGTGTTTTTTTGGTATAAATAATTAGAGCTTTTTTCAATATAAATGTAAGTCCCATCGGCAATAATAACTGGATGACGTTCCTCTGTTCCAAATAGACCATTTGGTATTAATAAGTTTCTCTGAGAGATATCTGCCCTAGTCAAATGATTTAATCCCAGGTTTCGGGGCACAAAAACTTGGTGAAATATCTCTCGGGCCATGTTCATTAAACGTTCTAATGTACTTTGCGGTATACTTAACAAAGAAGCAATACGTTCGTCGCTTTCCCCAGTTCGTAATTGATTAAATATGCTGCTAGAGCAAACCTTCCTTTATACTTGGTTGACAGGGACTTCAGCAAGTAATTGATTAAATTGTGATTTTGTTATCCCAAGACAATAATGCACTATATGTTCTGGGATTTCATCTATATTTTGAAAATCTAAATGTGCATACATATTCTGCTGCAGAAGAGAAGCAAACTCTTCAATGTGCGATGAACTAAAAGTTTGTATTGGGTTTTGTGTAAAGTCTCCTAATAGGTCCCATGAGTTGCTCGTTAAGTGATAATTGCAAATTCTACATTGTGCAGGCACATAATATTTATAATCACAGAAAAGTCTTACTCTTAGTGATGTCGGAACGGTAAGGCGAGGTTGATCAGTACCTGTACATCCAGGGAAGAAGCAGCAGCGCTGAGTATCAGGTGCTCTTACATAATTGGGTAAAAATATTGTGGATTCTATCCCTTGGCCGTGAGGTATATTTTGTGTAGATTCACTTGTTACATTACTGTCAAGGTCTACAGTCTCTTCATCTAAATTCACTGACCGGTTACTAGAACTAGTAGAACGTGAATGTGTAATTGCTCTATCACTTCTCTGCCAGCAAGGGTGACAGATGCGAGACGACCTCAGCAACTGAAACAAAGTAATATGAGTTTTAGGTACAGCTCCTAGCCAGTTTAAAATGTATAACTACTTTTAATTATATTTTTACTAATTAATGATAATGGGATCCGGGGAGGGAATGAAGCTATACATCTTAGTGTAGTAATGAATTATTAAATATTATGATAATACTAAATATTTCACACCATAGACTGTAATATAAGAATTATTTATTTGAAACCTTACCTGACGTGGAGCAATTTGTCTAGAAATATTGTCCCTTATTTGATTTTCTCGTGGAGAATCCTGAGACAACAGGTGACTTCTTTGTCTACGTAGTGAGCGACCACAGCAAACACAAATGAGGCGCGCAGCAGAAGGTGAGACGCTTCCTACTGGATGTCTAATTTCATTCCATGCTGCAGTCCAACATGAATGACAAACAAAATCATTGTTTGAGATATGCACCTGAAAATGCAATTGATTGCTTAATAATATTAAGAACACAGCAAACGATGACACAGAATGACATGGGTAGGATAAAATAGTACATTGTTGCAAGCTTCCGTTAGTTTCTCATTTAAAAATGTTCTTTTTAAATATTTTTACTAAGTATGAAAATGTTTCATACTAAGAGAAATTACTAAAAGGTTACATAAGTACTGGCTATTGTTATCATAGTTTTCTAAAGGTATTGTTTAAGTTAGGTGAATATAAGGCTTACCTGTTGTGGAAGAACCCATTGCTGTACAATTGATCGTACTTCCACAATTTCTAATTGATGAGAGCGCAAGCGCCTCATATCCACTCTGCAATTCGCTCAGCGAACATTGCTTGCGCCGGTTAATCCCTGCAACGACGTTGTTGGAACAACAGAGCTGCGCAAGTCCATATTCGCGCCGAAAGCGGTGCGAGAGTCCAAATGCGTGCGAGGGTCGTCATAAGATGCGGGGCCAGGAGTTTCTAAATTCACATCAGGGTTGTCATTTAAAGATGAGCCAGGGTCCACGTTCGCGCGAGGGTCGTCATTCGGGTGAGGTTGATCGGAGTCCATTGTCGTAAAAAAGGTCACAAAAGAGCACAAACCACGGCAAAAGAAAACTACGATACACACACACCAAACACGAAAGCGAGCGCGTTAATGAGTAGTACACAATGTACACAAGTATACTGTTGTCAAATCCATCATCTGTCAAAGGATAATGTTGCCATATTTTGAAATATAATCGATTAGTTGCATCGATTATTGGTCTTGATCAATTTATTTTTGATCTAACTACGGCAAACCCATAAAGAATACAACGATTTTACCATGCCATGTTTATATATGTGTGAAGTTAAGGATCTCTGGTCGATTATTAATGATTAATGAATCCGTAATCGATTAGATCAATGAAATTATTTGAATCGAAATTAAACTGTCCATATAATGGCAACCCTAAACTTTCCCTGACATTGAAATTCTATTTGATAATAAGTAAAAATACTTATTTATTTGATAGCGGCGTCTTATTTAGAGATAGAATTTAAACGGAAAATTCCTATTTAAAAAACTTATATTTATTTATTATAGTTTTTTTTTTTTTTTTTTTTTTTTTATTAATGTTCAAAAAGTAGATCGCAGAGTTTAAAATAATACACTAAGAACCACAGAAGCCTTTGATGGCTTAAACATGGTTAGTGAGTTCGAAACAAAAATATAAATTTAATATAAGTAGGTACTTACTACAAAAAAAATAAAAACTTAGACGGTAAGTTTGTGAGTTTTACATTCAAAGAATATTGCAAGTGTTTACTCTTTATATAATATGTTAATGGCACACTTAAAGATGTAGCAAGTGTATCAAACTAAAGTACATACTCATAGTTTGTAATTTGCAGAAAATGCTTTTTTAATAAACATTTTGCTTTTTTAGGGTTACAGAGGTATTTATTTTGTATGTCCGTAGGAAGTTCGTTTACTATTTTTGGTAGTGTGTAGGGTATGTTCTCATACCATATGTATTGTTACATCTAGGCAAGGTAAAGGTTTTTATATTAGCTAAAGTTCTTAATTTAGGATGACGTGTTCTCTTAATTACCATTTTTATAAGGATATATTCTTCCTTTAGTATTGAAAGTCTGGTCATGTTTTGTATTGGCAAAATTTTGCAATAATGAAATAGTTCAGAGTAATCATTCTGGTATTTTGTTTAAATTTTTAGTGGTACAATATTTTTGAGGATTCGTTGTTGTAGTTTATAAATTTTATCTAAATTAGTTTTATATGTTCTCCCATAGCTACTGAGACCATAACCAATTATGGAGTCAGCTAGGGCTAGGTATAGCAGTCTTAAAGTTTTATATGGCATTTTATGTTTAAGTACGATTATTCGACCCAGGATAGATCTTAGTCTATTACATATATAATTAATGTGTGGTACCCAATTAAATTTGTAGTCGATTATAAGACCAATGTATTTGTGTTCCTTGACGAACTCTAATGTTTCACAGCTACAACCATTGGTACATACTGCGTGTAGGCAGGAATGGCTGTGCGCCTTGATGGATGGTGTATATGTGGCTTGATTATGTGAAGAATGTATGTGCATGGCTTTGGTTTTGTCGGCATTTATGACAAGACCAACATCGTGCGACCACTTACATAATAAGTCAAAGTTAATTTGAAGAAGACGCTCGGCCTCTTCAGTATCTTTATCAGCCACCACAATGCAGGTATCATCGGCAAACTGGTATACAGAGCCTATCTCTATAGTATTGCACATATCGTTGACATAGAGTAGGTATTCAGTAGGCCCGATTATTGACCCCTGCGCCATGCCTTTTGTTGTTAATTTCATGTCGCTATACGAGTTTCCTAGCTTGACGGTCGTATATCTGTTGCTATGGTAGCTCATAAACCACTGGAGTAGAGGACCCCTTATACCACTGCATTCCAGTTTCTGAGAAAGTGTATTATAATTAAGTGTGTCGAAATCTTTGCTAAAATCAATAAAAAATATTAAAATATGTTTTTTATCATTAAGGTGTGTATTAATTTCGTTGCTAAATTGACACAATAGCTGAGCGGCGCTTCGGTCTTTCTGAAAGCCAAATTGCTTTTTGTTTATTATATTGTTCTCACATAAAAAGTGGTTTATTCTATCACCAATACAACGCTCAACTATTTTGTCAATGCTTGATAAAATTGTGATAGGCCTATAATTATTGTATTCCTTTAGGGATCCTTTTTTGTGGATGGGGCGAATAGTACCTATTTTAAGTTTATCCGGGTACGTGCAGGTTTTTAGGCTAGTATTAATAAGATAGAGAAGAAGCTATCAAAATTTGCATATGCCCTCGGTGAAATAAAAAAATCCACAAATCTCTCCACTGCTCTGGTTACGTAATATGCCTATGCATACGCATGGTTAAACTACGGCGTAATATTATGGGGAAATAGTACAGACGCATCAACACTATTCATACTACAAAAACGACTGATTAGAATACTAGTTAACATAGATAACACAGACTGCTGCAAACCCCATTTCCAAGAACATAAACTTCTAACCCTACCTTGCATATATATCTTGGAAATGTGCAAATTTGTTAGAAATAATCAAAAACTCTTTACTACACGCGAAAACATACAGACTCGCTATACACTACGACACAAAAATAGACTAAACCAACCAGGTTCTAAGCTAAAAATACACTCCACAAGCACTTTAGTAATGTCAGTTAAAATACATAATAAACTACCTGATGAAATTAAAAATGAACAAAAATTTAATATCTTTATAAATAAATTAAAACAATTTCTAATCTGTAAATGTTATTATAATGTACATGAATATTTAAATGATAAATTTACTAAATAAACAATAATACCAAAAAAAAAAAACGCAATAATGATTTATTTATAATTAAATTTAAACCAATGATAATAATAATATATGTATAATTTAAATAAATATTAATGTATAAATCCAATATTTGAGTAGTCAAAATTATATGTACACAATTAGTTATCAGCCTACCTACCTACACAAAACGAAAGAGTAGATTTAATATTAAAATTGTTAACAACTATCTATAATTTAGCCCTCTCCCTAATTTTTTATGTTGTTATGCCCGACAGGGCCCACAATGCTCCAAAACGAATGTATGTCTTTATGTACCTACCACCTAAGTTCACATTGTGGAATGCAATAAACGTATTGAGTATTGAGTATTGAGATGTGTTATGACTGCAGAGATTTTTTGTGATGCATATTTCAAGTCGGAGACTCGTATTTCGTCATAGCCAGGACTTTTATTTATATTTAAGTTATTTATAATTTTATCGTATGATATTTTGTTAATTTGCAGGGACATACCGCAGTCACTAGAATACGTCAGTGGGTCTAATATGGTGGTGTTGCAAGGTTTTGTTACATTGTCGACATTTTTTTGGAATTCATTTGCAAATGTGTCAGCTAAGTCTTTTTCCTTACGATTAAAAGCCTTGAAAACGACTTCTTCTATTGACCTTGTAATGTTCCCACATAATGAATTAATGATACTCCAGATTTTTTTCGAATTTCTGAAGTTTTTACTAATTTCAGTCTTATAGTATTCATTTTGGCTTGAGTCTAGTATCGTTTGGCAGGAGTTGGGGGATAAAAATGGTTAAAACTGGTAGGGCTTGGGTCCCCGATCATAACGCTACCACTCTTATTAAAAGGTAATGCATATTTTTCGAGACGATTACAAAGTAAGTTTCTAACCTCAAATCGAATAAAAGCGAAAACGGAACGTTAAAATGGGTGATTGACAACCAAATCTGACACAACATAATGTCTGTTGTGTAAAATATCGTGCAAAATTCGTAAAACGAAACGGAAATTTAAAAAAAATACGGCGATCTGTGTCAAAATAATGTCACTGTCATCCGATTTCGATCATTCCGTAATTCCGTTTCTCCTAGAGTTTCGTGAATGTGTTCTACTCCTACTTGTTGTATGTGTATAAAAGGCAGCTACAACTGTTACCAGGAATACTTAGGATGCAAGAGCGAGGTTAGGTTAGGGTTATTTTATTTTTTAGACCCTTGAGCCCCGCGAAGCGGGGCTCCGACTACGCTTTTAAGGCAACTTTTAAGTGTTTTGAGGTTAGGTTACAGAAAATCACTTTTCTCGGAGACGGTGAGTTACCTTTTCATGGGAGTGGTACCAAAGAGATGGGGGGACAGCCATCACCCACTCCCACTCCCCCCCTCCTGCCAAACGATACTAAACTTTAACCTTCATTTTTAACATAATTTCAAAATATGTTTGATTGTGATTTTCTTTTTGATTGACATTTTTAACATAATTTCAAAATGTGTTTGAATTTCAAAATAAGTTCAAAATGTGTTTGACGTGGGCCATAATCGGGCATTGTTCTTTGAGGACTGTAAGTATTGATAGTGAAGCCTAAAGCTGCCATTTTTATCCGATGTGAAATAATGTTTTGACTATCGACGTTGAGTGTTACCAAACATTCTGGGGTTTCTGTTAAAACGCCCATCCAAAATTCTTTGTTACTAAGACGCAATGGGGACTTGTAACTTACACCTAAAGGAGATTTGGCATTAAACTCTCTCAAAATACATCAAAAACTCTATCTATCATTCTAATGAATTCGGCTGCTGCCCGGCTGTTTTGGAATTTGTCCTTACCACTATCACCTAAGAAATCAAGCATCAGCCACTGACGAACTCAATGTTTGCGCTGCCAATTTACCATTCATTTTTTTGCCAAAGAAATTAACATGACAAGCATTTTATTTATTTCTCTTTTTCTTGAAATAAATGTAATTCTTTAACATAATTAAATTCTATACTTCCACTTCTAGAACTTAAATTCGTTTCAGCAAAAAAAAATCTACATAATTTTAGCATGTGAGCTGGGTCAAAAATGCAATGTATTTTCGTATCTTTAAAATTCGTAACCATATTTGGTAAAATAAATCTACATCCCAAATTTTCGTATGTGGAATAGTTAACCGCAGTTCCCTCGCAAGTTAAACTTCGTACATTGATGCCAATATCAAATATGTTATTTGATATTGCTGTTAGTATGAATTATTTATTTATTTACTCTGATGCACATCACACAATTACAATATATTATTGTCGGTTTTGTACATGAAGCGTGTCAGGGCACTGCAAAGCACAATGTTGGTTTGCTGTTGAGTTTATGAAAATCAGTTAACATAATTATCACTTAATAAACTAATATTATTATTATGAATTATTAACTAACACAATACAATACAATACATTTACACAAAACATTTACAATTGTGTTTTTTTTTATAAGTAGTAAAATTATGTGGCAAGTGAAACTTTGTCTATGAGAAAGTAGGCAATAGGGCATTTAAATTTTCGTTTGTAGTACACAATTTGAAAAACAAGAACCTCAGTGGCTAAACGTTTCGAATCGTATGGGACAATTCCTGCAAAATCTACATAACCCCATTTTTTATCATTATTTTTGTCATAAACTTGGTCATATTTAGCTACTGATAATTTTAAATACGCACACACTTCAGTCATAAAAACCCTACATTACAGTCATGAGTAGCTAATATTTTACGCAAGGTAACAGGATGTAGCAATGATATATGGTTTCTCAAGAACAAATATGCTTTGGACGAATAGGAGTATAACGATAAAGCAAACTGTTTTACGTCCTCTGAATATCGTACGCCTCTTTTACTTTATCGGTGTTTAAATGGTTATGTATGTTAAAAAAAAACATCATATCTTGAATTTCATCATAATTATGCTTACATTTTTTTACATTGCCAAGAGTGACTCTTAATTTTAGATTCGCGTCTGTTTAGCGTTAGTGACAGTATTTTCACTTGACGCTTTAAATCATCTTCTGCGAAGCTGCTATGTCTATACATTTCTGTCTGGACAGCGACATCTTGAATGCTTGAACAAAATTTATTCGCTGAAGGCTGGTTGGTCCAAAGAGATATTTCCATACTACGCTTTTGATAAGTAGAAGGATTCGGATTAATAACGGATTGACACGGAAGTTTATCATCACTAAGTACAACAACTTGTTAAGTTTTGTTTTAAACAAAAAATACTCATAATCAAATGTTATTAAATCAATTATATTGCGTACGTTTCATTCTTCAGATAATAAACACATGTAGTACTTTCATTGTACTGACAACTTCGCACTTATTATAACATTAGGGTAGATTGAAAAACTTCCCTGTCCGCGCTCCGTCCGAAGCGACGCCGATGCGCTCCTCATTCTTTTTTTGTGCGCGGCAACAAGCACACTTTGTTCAATAGGTACTTTTATTTCAGTGATATTTCTTTAGTTTTCTTCAAATGACTTTTTAATTATGCCTAAGCGTACCGCTAACAGCAAAATTAGTTACTATGAAAATAAAATTAAAAGACTTAAAGAACGTGGAAACAAAAAACGAAGTCGTGTGATTATTTATTCATCTTCGTCGGATTCCGAGAAAAATCAAGGTTAGTTATGATGTATTTTTTTATTAAGTGATTTCGTGTACGAGTTACAACCATCTACAAAATGTGTATACGCGAATACGTGATACATTTTCTACTATTTCTATGTGGTTCAAAATAAATAATTAAGCATCTCTAAGCTAGCCTGGGGGATATCACTTTGAGGGTATCACGAAGGTATAGCACGATGTGTAAAATATGCCTGGAGGTTGACTGCGGGTCAACACGAAGATTGAAAAAGAAAAATAAAAACGTTTATGGCAGTTTGTTTAAGTTTGAAACTTTGATCGTTTCAGACGACGGAACCATACAAGATGATATCACGGCCATTCCACTTCACATCCCAGTTGAATGTCATGACGTCCAAGAAAACATTGAAAGGGCTCCAGAGGCGCCGATGCAACTAGCGCAGGACGATTCTCCGCAGCTCAATCCGGAATTACTATCAGCGCTGGGCGATACCACGGATGAACAGCCGATTTACGGTGAAAACATACACCACACTTTAGCACAACGATGGATTCCTTTACTAAAAAAAGGACTTACCAAAGACCTCAAGGAAAAAATACTTAAAGAGTATCAAATACCGGAGAACTGCAAACTCCTTAGAGCGCCTACTTTGAATCCGGAAATTAAGGCTGCGGTCTCGGAAATTATTACTAACCGTGATAAAAATATACAGTTGAAACAAGATCAACTAGGCATCGGTATAAGCGCGCTTAATAAAGCTATTACCCAGCTTCTTCTAGGAGATGATAAAATTCAAGCTATTAAGATTCTCTCTGATAGCTGTAGGATCCTGACCGACCTACATTACACCGAAACTCATAACTCCCTGTCTGGACAAGTCTTTTACGCCACTTATAAAAGACCACGAAAGAGACGAGACGCTTTTCGGAGAGAAGCTCTCAGAAACCATAAAAGCTTCTAAATCTATTGAGCGACAAGGATCGCTGATTAAAAAATCCGCTCAAAGGCCGACGTCTTTACCCGCACCCATAGCTGGACCATTGACAGCGAGGACTCGATTTTCGGGAAACGGGACTGGCCCCCCTCGTTATGTCTCGGCGAGCAGGGGGGGGCGAGGAGGATATCCACGAGCAGTGACAGCATACCGGCGGCAGCCAACGGCGACGCGACCTCGGGCTTCCCCCAGCCAGGGCAAGCAACGTGCCCAGACTCGACGCTAGCGATACAGGTACACGCAGGTCGCTTACAATATTTTTACAATTGTTGGATGAACATCACTAGTAATAGCACAATCTTGGATTGGATTAAAAATGGCTACGTGATACCATTTTCTAAAAATGTTTATCAACATGTTGTACCTTCTAACACGTTTACGAACAAAGAACACAGAGAAATGTCTGTAGCGATCGACAACTTGTTACAATTAGGCGCGATACAGGAATGTGAGCCACTATCAGATCAATTTATTTCTAAAATATTTTTAACTTCAAAATCAAATGGCGGAAAACGATTTATTTTAAACTTAAAATTGTTGAATAAATTTGTAACCCAAAATCATTTTAAAATGGAGGACTATAGAACAGCTTGCAAATTAATTCCTCATAATGGCTTCATGGCCACGATTGATTTAAAAGAATCATATTTATTGGTACCAATTAACCCATCACACAGAAAATATTTAAGATTTCAATTTCATAATGAAGTTGGTGAAAATTTTACTTATGAATTCAAAGCTATGCCTTACGGCTTATCATCGGCACCAAGAACATTTACGAAAATTATGAAAGAGGTTGTGGCGCACCTCAGATATCGCGGCTATTCATCTGTTGTATATCTCGACGATTTGTTATGTATTGGCCATACATACACTGAATGCTTAAATAACGTAAAGGAGACTGTTACACTATTACAATGTTTAGGATTCGTGATAAATTTCGAAAAAAGCTCTTTACAACCATCACAACAGATTAAATTCCTAGGATTTAATTACAAAACTAATAACATGTCTTTATCCTTACCAAATGAGAAACGAGTACACATTTCAAAATTAGTTAAAAGATTTATTCCCTTACCACATTGCACTATTAAAGAATTTGCCAGTTTAATCGGTGTTTTAATATCCGCTTGTCCGGCGGTTAAATACGGTTGGGTGTATACTAAACGTCTCGAGAGACAAAAGTACTTAGCGTTGAAGACTTACAAAACATACGAATCTACACTTAGTCTTTCACCTGTAATACTGCCGGATCTGGAATGGTGGTCTCAGAACATTTTTTCGACATCTACTTGCTTAAGGCCTGATAAGTTTCAACTAGAAATTTTTACAGACGCCTCCAGGTTTGGCTGGGGCGCATTTTGCGATAGTGAAAGAGTTAACGGTAAATGGAAAACAACTGAGTTAGAATTCCATATCAACTATTTAGAGCTGCTGGCAGTGTCTTTTGGTCTCAAATGTTTTGCACGCGACAAACGTAACTGTTCCATTCTTTTACGTATCGATAATACCACAGCATTAAGCTACATTAATCGCATGGGTGGTATCCAATACCCCCATTTAAACGACTTAACACGAGAAATTTGGCGTTGGTGAGAAGAGCGAAATTTATTTTTAAGCGCCTCTTATATTAAAAGTAAAGATAATAAAGAAGCTGATGAAGAATCTCGCAAGATTAACAAAGACATAGAACTAAAACTGTCGGATG
Organism: Polymixis flavicincta; assembly: GCA_949987655.1. NCBI lineage: Eukaryota > Metazoa > Arthropoda > Insecta > Lepidoptera > Noctuidae > Polymixis > Polymixis flavicincta. Next base: position 7,529,674 of record OX465188.1, on the reverse strand, counting down.
AAGTATTTTATAAAATTATTACTAGACTAGGCAAACCAGATATCGATTTATTCGCTTCTCGCACCAATGCCAAATGTCATCAATACGTATCATGGAAACCAGACCCAGATGCCGTAGCGATAGACGCGTTCACAATTCCATGGGATAACACGTTCTTTTACGCTTTCCCACCTTTTCCCCTAATATTAAAATGTTTAGAAAAAATCATAATAGATAAGGCTGAAGGGATACTTGTCTTTCCCTATTGGCCTTCGCAACCATGGTTCCCTCTGTTACAAAAATTGCTCACTTCAGATATTATACTTATAAATACCGAAAGTAACAATATATGGTCTTCCCCTAGGAACCCACAAATCAAAAGAGTTACCCTGGGTGCAGCGAAGCTATCAGGAACGCGTTCATAAAACGAGGTGCCCCTATGGCCTCTTTGGATTTAATGATGGCATCTTTAGCCAAGAACACATTGAAACAATATGGTGTGGCCTTAAAAAATTGGTGGCAGTATTGCCTTAACAATGAAATTGATCCATTCAAATCTTGTATACCGTCAGTGTTATCATTCTTAACGGAACAGTTTGATAAAGGTGCAACCTACGGCTCTCTTAATAGTTACCGTTCGGCTTTAAGTTTACTACTTGGTGATGATTTAGGATCTCATGAACAGATCAAAAGGTTATTAAAAGGAACCTATAAATTAAGGCCAAATATTCCAAAATACGCTTCTACGTGGAACCCTCAAATAGTTTTACAACACATCGCTCAATGGGGCCCTAATATAGAATTAACTTTAAAAAAGATTTCCCAGAAGCTTGTAATCTTATTAGCCTTATGCACAGCTCACAGAGCGCAAACATTTACATCTATTAAAATTAAAAACATTCATATTTGTCCAAACGGAGTCAACATTATAATTTCCGATATCATTAAAACATCTGCTGCCGGTCGTGCGTGACCAACCAATTTTATTCCTGCCTTACTTCAAAGAAAATATAAAAATTTGTCCAGCAACGACTTTGAAAGATTATTTGTCGGTTACAAAAGATTTAAGGCCAAGTACAGTTGAAAACCTTCTGATGACGTACAAGCGACCTTATAAGGCCACCTGCACACAAACCATCAGCCGATGGATAAAGCAGGTGCTCGCGGAGAGCGGTGTGGATGTGTCAGCGTTCAATGCGCACAGCACCCGACACGCTGCCACATCCACGGCGCGCACGCAAGGCGTCTCGCTTGACGTAATCAGGAAGACTGTTGGTTGGTCGCAATCGTCGCAGACGTTTGCTAAATTCTATAATCGACCAGTGAGCGATGACGGTTGTTTCGCAAGATCAGTTCTTCTCTCTGGTTAACAACCGGGACTTTATTACTTATGATTAAAGTATCCGTTGATCTGATTGTCTGATTTTCTTACCAAGTGCCTAAATAACGTTGTAAATTTATAAAAGAGCAAAATGTAAAACCTTTTCTTTTGTTTTATTCAAATCTAAGAATGTTGAAGTTGTGTTGAGTAATTAAATGATTTCTAGTAGTAAAACACTTGTTTTAATCCCACTCATTTAATACCTACTAAATACAAAATTTTTCGTCTCTAAACATCTACATGTGTTTATTATCTGAAGAATGAAACGTACGCAATATAATTGATGATTAAACGAACTTACCTGTAAGTGAAGTTCTATCCCAATTATATGAGTACGTTTCATTCGAAGATAAAGGTCCCTCCCCTCCCAGACCCCCTAATCAAAAATTTTGTAGGTAATAGGACTCTAAAGAATGAGGAGCGCATCGGCGTCGCTTCGGACGGAGCGCGGACAGGGAAGTTTTTCAATCTACCCTAATGTTATAATAAGTGCGAAGTTGTCAGTACAATGAAAGTACTACATGTGTTTATTATCTTCGAATGAAACGTATTCATATAATTGGGATAGAACTTCACTTACAGGTAAGTTCGTTTAATCATCAATAATGTATCTATTCTAGATCATATTATGGAGAACATATTAGAGCCAACTGTATGTACAGTATTGAAGTATATAGTTATCGAAATAGCAACCTACCAAGCACATTAATTAATGAAAACTGCTGGCTTTTGCGTGCTAAAATACAAAGTAGACATATAAGCCGTAAGGTGTATTTAGTGTACCTACATTAAAATAAATAATAATTATGCTGGCAGAGAAGCAATTGATGGATACTGTTGTAATTGCATAATAGGAAAACGCACGGTAGGTTGTTGTGCACATACCACGACTGTGCTTTGATATATAGGTTGGGCAAGATATGAATAAAATATATTGGCTCCTGCGCCATTTTTAGATGATTTGCTAATTGTATATGACAATGGATCGAATATAGAAATTTAAAATAACAAATGTGTTTTTTTATACCCCAATAACTACAATTGAAAAAATATATATTAGGAATACCCTTCCTATTATATCATGCATTGAAAAGATTAAAGTTCTGAAATTTTCTCAATGTCTCACACTTTTTCATATAGAAAATTAACCTCAAAACGTTTTTTTTTTTTTGGCTTTGGGATATCATCAAATGACTTCTCCCGCTCTGGGTGGAGCAGGAGGGCGTGTCTGACTTTTACTGACTAAAACCCACCCGTGTTCCCTCAGTTGCCTGTGTGCTTAGAGCCTGACTCAGTTCCTCTTCAGTCTCATGTATGTATGTTCATGTACTCTAATGTTAAGAATATTGATTCTTCACTTATATAAATTATTGTACGGTAGGATTGGAGAGTAATAAACGAGATTCCATTGAAGGCACTTGTTTTAAATCATCTCCTCGAACCCACAACCTTACATGGCGAGCCTGCTAGGATCCATATTTTTCTACAGAAGAACCGTTTTGGTTTATTTGTGTCAACTCCTTGTGTATTGCTGTACTAGACATCTTTGTAAGGTGTTGGCGCATTTCAATAATAAGCGACTCACAGCTATCATAAGAGGTAGACAATCTTAATTTAGCGTTCTCGTTTAATCTGGTTTTTAATATAAATTTAACTAGAATTTTGTTGCCTTCTCCTGTGCGTGAAGAACTATATAACTCAATGGTGTCTATTAAACTTTTCGTGACATTTTCATCACCATTCATAATCGGTAATAATGACACAGCAGTCCTATAATTAAAAGCCTTCAAATTTTCTACTTCAGTTTTAGTCTCGACCGTACGCTCGGCACTAGGTTGAGAACTGTATGTTTAAGAGCAAAAAGATTATATTTGGGTAAATGGATAATGGACAAATTTCATACAAAAAAAAAAAACCAGCATCATAGAAATAAAATCTATCCCATATTATCCACACATGTTTACTTAATATATTTTTCATTATTTGTTTGTTTGATACTTCTGTAGGGTGAGAGATATAAGGTAGTTAAGAAAACAACATTATGTGTTTGAATGTTTATTTAATGTTAATTAACCGTCTAAATCGACTATGACCGAGTCCATAAGTGCTGCAGGCTGTTCTATGCCTACATGTCTAGCGTAACCTAAGTAACATATCACACTTATTACATGAGAACAGCTCCCCAACGTGCGCATACGGTGAACAAGAGCAATAGTAGTTTATTATCGCATTATGCCCGGTATCAGATGGGATATCTTCTAAATATAAATAAAGAGAGAAGTCCTGACTGACTGACTGACTCATCAACGCCCAGCCCAAACCCTTGGACCTAGAAAGCTGAAATTTTGCACAGAGGTTCCCTTTATAATGTGAACAAGGAATAAGGAAGGATTTTTCGAAATTCAACCCCTAAGTGAGTTAAATAGGCGATGAAAGTTCCGCGCGGGCGAAGCCGCTGGCATAAGCTAGTACATAATATACCCAACAATATGACCTAGCTATCTTGAGATAGTAAGTCTCGACGGAAAATAAAATAATCTGCTCTCTGGTCATCTGCGGAAAATCATTAAAAGTCGGGTCATTAGCCTCCATCACTTGAAAAGTGGCCCTTTGTCTGTTTATATTATTTTGTGCGACATATTCTCCTAAATGATTCGATCTATTAAAGTTTTCATTAATAATCTGTATGAAAGATTCTGTGTACTCGCTGTCATCATAAGGCTGTTGGAAAGAGTTGATGAAAGCAGCTGCTATTTTAAAATCAACCATTATATTTTTTGATGCTCTGTTAAAATATGTATGCCGGAATATTTTAAAGTCTCTTTTGAATTTTCCATTTACAGCTTCCACGACCCATCTGCATATTGTCACCAATCTAGACTTGTTAGCGTCTTCGGTAGTTAATTGTTGCTCTCCTAATCTTCTCGTTGGCGGCATATGCGACACATATCCAAGAGATTCTAAATCTCCTAGTACGTCTCGGAACCCCCTATCTAATGTGAAACAGTCTCCTTTTTCAAATAACCAGTGAAAGGCTCCATCTTCCAAAGGACCATTTTCATTTTCCAATATTGATTTCATTATCACAGCATCCGATGTTTGTGCAGCAAATGGTCCTGTCACGTCTATGATATATCCGTTACCACAAACCATCATAAAAGGTTTCACTAGATTCCTAAACTTATGGAGGCTGTAACTTCTTCTTTGAAATAAGAAGTTTGAGCTTTTTTGAATAGATAAGTAAGTTCCATCACAAATAGCGATTGCTTTAGTCCAATCAGCGGTACCAAAAATATGATTTGACAATATTCTATTTTGTCGTATGACGTCATTGCGACTGATATGGCTTAGGCCAAGGTGTCGTGGTACGAAGTCATTAGTCAGAAAATCCCTTGCTGTTCGAAACATTCTCCCCAAGGTTCTTCTCGAAAAACTAAATGATGCTGCAATCCTTTCATTGGGTTCATTTGTTCTTGTTGTGAGTGTGGTCTGAAGAATCACGTTTCTAAATAAATATGTGGAAATAGGAGAAAGAAAAACTCAGTAAACGTTGTTAGACGGTTGCTATTGAAACTTCAAGTGACGAGAGCAGTATTTTAAACTTTGAACGTCTTTTTATCTACATTACAAATGGCATATAAAACTTAACAAAAAGTAGGTTTTACAACATCCGCCCTTAATGGAAATAAAAAGTTAAAGTAGTAATGCTTAAACACAATAGAAAAGAATAAAACATTACTACCAGAGTATACAGAAATACAAAACATAAACCGACGATAAATAAATAAATAGAAAACTATTATCTCTAAACCTATATTAACAACGCACCTTTGATGAGCTATGCGCCTTCAGGGCTTGGTTAAAACATCAGCTGTCATTTTATCCGTAGGTGTAAATTTTATATCTATAAAACCCTCAGTAACCTTTTCACGAATAAAATGATATCTCGTATCAATGTGTTTTGTTCTCTTATGGTGGATCGGATTTAGCACAAATTTCTGTGCACTTTGACTATCGTTGTATAGCAACACCCTGTCAGCAAAACCAGTAACGTCACACACTAACCGTCTGAGGAAAATAGCCTCCTTTGCAGGACTTGTCAAGGACATATACTCAGCTTCTGTAGACGACAAGGCTACCGTCGGCTTTCTTACACTCCCAGCTAATAGGTCCACCAGCTAGCGTGAAGTAGTAGCCAGTGTACGACCGACGGTCATGTACACAGTTTGCCCAGTCAGTATCCGTGTATCCACACACAGGTCTACTAACTTTCCTGTAAGTAATACAGTAATTCATAGTACCTTTCAAATACTGTAACACTCTTTTAGCGGCCAACCAATGCCTCTTATCATAACAGTTATTAAACTGACTTAAATAGCTTGTGGCATAGGCTATATCGGGTCTCGTATTTACAGCTAGGTACATGGCATCCTATCAAGTTTTGGTAAGGATATTCACCAAGAGATGTTGGATTACCTTTCTCCAACTTGTTATTCTCCAAAGGTGTAGACATCTCCTTGCAATCTCGCATATTAAACCGCTCCAACACTGCCTGGAGATAGGTCCTCTGACTGACCATTATTTTACCGTCAACACGGTTAAAATTTAAGCCTAAACAATACGACAATGCACCCAAATCCTTTAGCGAGAAAAATTTTTCTAAGTCATTTTTGACAGAGTCAAATGAACTTTTTTCTTTGTAAAAGACAATTAAATCGTCAACATACACTGCAAGTATTATGGTTTCACTACCAAACTTTTTCAAGTAAACACATGATTCCGAAGTTGTTCGTGCAAAACCAGTTTTCGATAGAATTTCATGCAATTTGATATTCCAGGCTCGAGCTGCCTGCTTTTTTTTTTTTTTTTTTTTTTTTTTTTTTTTTTTTTTTTTGGGTGGGAAATCATCAAATGACTTCTCCTGCTGAGTAGAGCAGGAGGGCGTGTCAGACTTTTACTGACTAAAACCCACCCGTGTTCCCTCAGTAGCCCGTATGCCAGGGGCCGTGGTATCTCTTTCGAACAAACCCGCACCCCTGGCAGGCATCGGCCCTTGCGGACCCCACCAGTGGTTGCTGACATCTTTGACGGCGCGCGTGAGGAACACAACGCGCCGTCCCGTCTACCACTTTTCGGCCGCAGAGGATAGGGAGAGCGGCTGACGCTATACCGACACTCCTCTTCCCCTGCGGCCCCACCGCGTCCGCCATCAAACGGTGGCGGCCCCGTCCAGGCCACGGAAGGGAAGAGCGCTGCTCAGAAGCACCGGCACTCCTCCTCTACCGTAGCCTGTAACCCTCAGCCGCGATGCCTCCCATTCGACATCGCGGCCCACCTCAGTTGCGGTGCACCTCACCGCAACCTACTTTTTGGCCGCTACGTCAATGGCTTGAAGGCAAAAGCCCTGACGAGCGGCCCCACCGTTGGGTTCCTCTTGGCTTCACCGTGGATGGGAGACCACGGTTACTAAGCCCCCCCGCAACGACAATGCGGGAACCCACTCGGGGGGGGAGCTGCCTGCTTCAAACCATAAATGGATTTTCTGAGCAAACAGACTTTACCTTCTGCCCCGTGCTCAGCAAATCCCTCAGGCTGCTGCATGTACACCTCCTCGTCTAAGTCGCGTTGAGGAATGCGGTATCGACATCAATGTGTTGGATCTTTAAATCTATTTCTGCTGCCAACGCTATAAGGGTACGCAGAGATGAATTTCGAACCACAGGGGCAAAAGTCTCGTTATAGTCAGTCCCCCAAACTTGACTAAAACCTTTTGCAACTAGTCGCGCCTTATACTTGACTATTGCACCGTTCACATCCCTCTTTATCTTGAACACCCATTTACATGGAATAATCTTTTTATTTGGTTTATCCACTAATGTCCAAGTCTGCTTATTCAATAAGGCTTTGTACTCATCCTTCATTGCGGAGATCCAATTATCTTTGTCATCGCTATTAATAGCTTCACGATAACTTTTCGGATCATCGTACAATAAATCATCACCGTGAGTGCCGTATGAATAATAATTTGGAGGTTTACGTACTCTTTCAGGATACCTTCTTTGAGGATATACATCGTTGGGTTCATCTGAAGGAACCAGGGACAGATCACGTTGTTCACCCGAATGTAGAGACTCCGTGTCACCAACCCCACCAGCTTCGTCAGTCGCGTCAGAAAATCGTCAACTTGCTCTACCTCCAAGTTCACACCTTCTGAAGTACGTGAAGAACAGATTTATCCTTCAATCCTGAAAAAATATTTTCAAAAAACGTAATATCCCGTGACTTAATCAACCTCCGAGGGTTTTCCGCGCTACGAAAATAATAACTCCTTCGATCATCTGAATATCCAACGAAGATATGTTCAGAAGTTTTCATGTCTAGCTTAGTTCCCTGGCATGAAGGCACGTGAACTAAAGTTCGGCAACCAAACACCCTTAAATGAGACAGGTCAGGTTTACTACCATACCACATTTCATATGGCGTCTTACCATCAAGTGCACGATGGGGTGACCTATTCTTTAAATAAACACTAGTCTCAACAGCATCTTGCCAAAAAACTTTCGACAAAGAGCTCTGTGCCAGCAAAGAACGGGTCTTCTCCACAATACTACGAATGCAACGTTCACTTATCCCATTTTGTTGGGGGCTGTATGGTACAGACGTTTCATGTCGAATCCCTTGAGCCTGCAAATAGTCTGTCAGCTCCTTGTTGACATACTTAGTACCGTTGTCTGACCGAAGGGTTCGAATCTTATTGCCAGTCTGCCTCTCAACAAGTGCCTGGAAAGCACAAAAATACTTCTGAACTTCTGTCTTAGATGACATACAATAAAGGGATATAAAACGTGTATAGTCATCTACAAAAATCATAAAATATTTGTTACCTTTAAAAGATTCAGTGGTCAGGGGACCACAAACGTCCGTATGGACTAATTCTAATGGTGACGAAGCCTTCTTATACTTTATCCTTTTGAAAGGCTTCCTGGACTATTTACCCTCTACACAAGGTACGCATGGTTCTTTGTCAATCTCAGTATACTCCACACCAACAGCTAGACCTTTTTTGAGTAGATCCATACCAATACGGCAGAGATGTCCTAGACGCTTATGCCAAAGCTGAAACTGGGACAAATCAGTGTGAACATTATAAGCTGAAACACCTTTCGGTTTTACTGTACAATCTAAAGTGTACAATCCACCATAAGTAGAACCATGTAAAACAGGATCATTTATCAAAGAAACATCATTAGAATTATAAAAAATTACAGCCATTCGTATCAAAAACAATCGAGAAACCTTTCTCTACTGCCTTTTTGACTGAGAGTAAATTACAATCTAGTCCAGGAACATTTACAACATTACAAATCTTCTTGAAATCGGTTTTTGTGTCAATAGCGACATCTCCTAAACCCACAGCCGGCAAACTTTTACCATTTGCTGCAGTTATCTTCCCATCACAGGGTCGGTAACTCTTAAACCATTCAGCATGTGGAGTCATGTGGGTAGACGCACCAGAGTCGATAATCCACTTCTCAGACATCTGAACACTAGGTGCAGACAAAGCCAGTCCTGTGACACCATCCAAAAACAATTCCGTGACACATGCATCCAAATTCCCTGAACTAGAAACAGTCAGTCCCTTATCTTCACAACAACTTTCTGTGGAGCACCTAGCCTTTGCCTTTTTCTCCTTCTTTTTGAGAGGACAATTAGGACTCTTGTGCCCTGGCTTCCTACATCGCAAGCAAATAACCTGCTTGTTAGTATGCAATGCAGCCACATCATCTTTAGTCTCCTTCGTCATTTCACTCAACAACTTAGTCCTCACCAAATCTGTTGTGACTTCAACGCTACCATTCTCAAGCGCCATTATCATGGGCTCATAGCGAGACGTTAGACCTCCCAATATGATAGCTGCTAAAGAACTATCTTCTATGGTTTTGCCAATATCGGCCAGGTCTAGTGCTGTTGTAGTTATTGCCGTTAAGTAAGATTCTAAATCAGAAAAATCAGATAAGGAGTACCTGTACAACTTCCGTTCCAACGACAGTTTACGACCCAAACTTCGATCCACGTAGGATTTCATAAGAGCATCACATGTTTCCTTTGCGGTCTTAGCTGGTCGAACAATCGAAATAGCAGCGCCATCCACAGTAAGGCATATTTTAGACAGAGCCTTTTCATCCTTTCGTACATCGTCGGGCGTCTTATTCCCTTCGAGAACTACTCCGCTTACGGTTTCCCACAATCCTTCATGCATTAATAACATTTGCATTTTAAATTTCCACACAGTGTATCCTTCTTTATTATAAAGTATCGGAATACCATTTAGTGACATACCAGAAACTGCAGACGACATGTTATCTACGTATTTACTATTTCACCAATAATGTAGATAAAATATACAGAGCCTCGTGCTGATAACGTGTTGTGAGTGTGGTCTGAAGAATCACGTTTCTAAATAAATATGTGGAAATAGGAGAAAGAAAAACTCAGTAAACGTTGTTAGACGGTTGCTATTGAAACTTCAAGTGACGAGAGCAGTATTTTAAACTTGGAACGTCTTTTTATCTACATTACAAATGGCATATAAAACTTATGCAAAATAAGTAAGTAAACACCTAATGTTGTTTTATACAGTTTAGTCCTTTGGCGAAGGGAAGGGGTTTCTTCAAGAATCCTATTAAATTGCTCGTGTGTTAAACCAGTCCAGAAATGTAGAATAACTTGGTCGATTTCAAAATAGTTTTCAAAATCAATGTGACTTTTTTTTCTAGTGCTGTGGTATACATTTTGACTATATCTCTGATACTATTAGAACTAAAGTCAGTCTGACGACGAGTTACATTAGCTGCAAAGTCTTCCCATGTTGTATTTGTCAAATGGTTTTGGCATACACGTGCAAGTTCAGGTATGTACAAACTGTAGTGACTTAAAGATATGTCTTAATAGAGTTTGGTACTACTCGCAGGTTCAAATTATGATAGTCATCAAACACACATCGGCTAGATGTGTTAGCAGCTCGGTAAATACCTGTAACTTGTATTGTAGTGTTTAGATCTGGAGCAGGCACATTTTGAGGCTGATCAGCTCGGTCGACAGCGGACTCGATCCTTTGCCAGCATGCATGACATACAGATCTTGAGCCATCCAAGGAAACCTGCAAAATAAAAAGGAGATACCTAAATAAATTATCGTCACCGAACAATTTACAGTACGCGACAGTTTTGGACAGCGGGGGACAAGGTCATCGGCACTCACAACCTGTCGCGTACTTTTCTTAAGGTGTCTTTAAAGTACACACGATGACATTTGAATCACGATTTTGCTAAAGACTGAAGACTTATCAACGCGGTAGCGATATGGTATTCAAAAGCGTTATGAGGAGTCCACGTGGACAACAAGGATGTCCAGCCATTGCGGGCCGAAATACAAATAAATCATTAGCCAATGACATGTAATCACGCAATTTGTGCAGTATTAGGCACGGTTTATTTTTGCTTTGGGTTAAACAATATGTACCATTTAAATAATGGCCATTAGGCCCAGCAGATGTTTTATGGGTCTCGCATTGTATTATATTTGCTTATCGCCGGGCGTCGTAGTAAAATCTAGTGTCTAATAATTTGTAAATTGTTTATTGTAAAGCGAAGACTACACCATTAGCATAATGTGCGTTTCTTTAGGAATAATTTTAACAGTTCGTAGTAAGACGTTTGGGCATTTTCATCTGCACCAGGATGTTTTTTCAATAGTTTTAGGGTTGCGAGTTCTGTTGTAAGACCAAAAGCGTGGAAACATCTACTTTCAGGCGCAAGCGCCGTGTCTGTGTTGTACGGAGTAACGATAATTCCGTTTTTTTTTAATTCTGTCTTTTTGTGTTTTTTCAAAAAGCCTTGACGTATTTTTTTATTTGATGCTATAAAATTGTAGTTGTTCAGACCATGGTATATGGTCTGAACAACGTTTGTTCTAGCAAAACTGTGATTAAAATGTCATCGTTTTTTTTAATAGTTTCTAAAAATACCTATCTAAACACAATAAACCAATCAGATTGTAAAAAAAATTAATAAGGCTTACCTCCTGTGGTGGCGTAATATTTCCAAAAAGGTGTTCGACGAACTCTCGATTCGTTTGTAATATTCGTTCAGTTAACGACGTGTCGTCGTCGACGTAACACTACCACCTGACATTTTGAGTAGGTAAGTCAGTAGTTCACAAACAAACAGTGGCGGCTGGTAGATCATAGAACTGGTGGTGCACTTTACTAGCTTACTAAGTATTAGGGATAATAAGTAAATAAGTAAAATGTATTTATTTCAGGTAAGTAATTTAAATCTAAACGAATAAAAAGTAAACAATAGTATTCAGTTTCACGTAAACTAAACTTCGCGGTAATAAAAATGAGTCGGTCATTCATTATGGCCGGCATGCAAACTTCGCCAAACCTCGGGCGCTCGGTAATCGACGTTCGGTAATATTCGGTTCAGTTCGACAAACTTCGGTTTCCCCCCGTGCGGCGCACGAGAATGGACAAATTACTCCATAACGCTCCATACAGTTATGTCAACTATCTTCTGTCTCACGCGCTAGGCGTTTTAGCTCGGATCTCATAGAAATGTATGAGCATTCGCCGTGCGCTTCGGCATAGCGCACGAGGGATCTTCTGTACCGCGAAAGTAAGTCTTAACACGTTGAACGCTAAATGAAAAGTCGAGTATTTCCATTCAGGCCACAGAGTTCACCGGTGCGCCTTATCTTACTGAACCATTCGAGCCATAGGGGTCACCCGTGAGCCGCGTGAGAGGTCCAACATAAACGCTTCCTACGAGCCACAGATTGCAGCTATCAAACAAAACGCGTATGGAAGTGAGCCGCGTGGCCCTGTATCCGAACCGGACGGCGTGGTTTCAAATCCAACAAAAACTTGTAGTTTCTATCAAGGTTATTGCAATGATGCTAGGGGTATTCCTAAAGATACGGTAGCAAATATTATTTCGATTTAGTAGCTGTAGTAAAACTATAAAATACTTATAAAATACACTGGCCTGCAAAACTAAGTACTACACTTTTAACATTTCAATTTTCAAACTATAGAAGTTATAGATTTAAAATAAAAAACGATTTAAAGCAATTTTTATAAGCTTTCTTTGAAACTATAGTAAATTATACATTAGAAAAAGAAAAAAGATTACAAAAAGATAAAACAATAAAATTAGCCATTTTTAGCTTAGTGTCATAGAATCGAATTAACATTTACAAGTACTTACAGGCTTCTGACTAGCCTCCCTAGCTCATCCCAGGCGTGCTCAATTGGGTTGAGATCAGCACTTCTTGATGGCCAAGCCATCACGCTGATACCAACCTCATGAATATACTCTTGCACGACCCGAGCCGTGTGTGGCCGGGCATTATCATGCATCAGCATCGATCCATCACCCATATTTACTAAATACGGCCCTGCATACTCATTGAGAATCTCCTGGGCATATCTTTCCCCAGTCAGAGTGCCATTTTCTATGGCCACTAACTCTGTGCGACCTTCTGAAGATATGCCAGCCCACACATGTACACTGCCTCCACCGTACTGGACTCTTTCTGAGAAGCAGGCTTGAAGGTATCGCTCACCAGGTCGCCTGTAGACACTTCGCTTTCCATCAGAAGTGTAAAGTGTGAATCGAGACTCATCTATAAACAAAATTCTTGACCATTCTTGTTGATCCCACCGTATGTGTTCACGGGCATATCGCAGTCTCGCTACTCGATGCTCTCTCTCGAGTTTGGGGCCACTCGCTGGTCTTCGGGGTTTCAGGTTTGTTTCAGCCAGTCTTCTTCTCACTGTACTGTCACTAATCTAGTCCCTTCGGGTCTGAAGAAGCTGTTGCTGGACTTCAACTGCATTTAGGTGGCGATTTCTCAACACAGTGGAAATAATATAACGGTCTTCTCGGGAACTAGTACACCTGGCTCTGCCATTACCAGGTCTCCACATATGGTTTCCAGTCTCTTCGTACCTGCGCTTCACCTTCTAGACCGTTCGTAACGTCACACCCGCCATTCTTGCAGAACGATGCATACTGATGCCTAGTTCAGAAAAGTCATGATCCTAGCACATTCTTCAGGTAAAAGAGGCATGATAAATAAGTTTATGTGCTGTTGTCTAATTTAGATTTTGTAACAAAACTCATTGATCAAGAAAAAAATTGAAAACAAAAATAGAAACAATAAATGATTGGTAAAATTGCAATTCGAAAAGGATTATTTTGATTTTAAAATTTTATTCAGCCATTTCTTAAAAGTTTTTATGCACAAAATTAAACTCTTTTTCGAGTCCTTTTTGTTTCGAAAGTATATCTTGTGTACTTAAAAAGTTATTGCAATTTTAAAAGTGTGATACTTATTTTTGCAGGCCAGTGTATTTATTAAAAATACAAAACAACATTTTCTACATTACCAAGTAAAAATAGGTGACATTATTTATTCAATACTTGACAAACTTCTATAATATAATCAAAATAATTTATGAATTTCAATAATCACAACTATGGCACTTCTTTTTAATATCACATTATTAAATAAAGGACTGATTATTTAATAATGTATAAAATATTTATTAAAATACAAAACAACATTTTCTACATTACCAAGTAAAAATCGGTGACATTATTACATAATCAAAATAATTTATGAATTTGAATAATCACAACTATGGCACTTCTTTTTAATAATATCACATTATTAAATAATCAGTCCTCTTATGAAACATAAAAAATAATCAAAATTATTGGTGAATCTTGTTAAAACAAGGTAAACAAAGGAATGGTTTAGTTGGACAGCTTTGGCAATAAGTGGATACTTTTTTCGACTTTGTTTTAGCCTGTTTGCTACCCATGATTGGTACGTTATCTGCATAACATTGGCGACATCTTCTTCTGACTTTTCTTGCCAAACCCTCTTTTCTTTCCAAGGAGTGTTTTATTCTCTTCGGCCTATGTACAGGCACATCATTTTGTTGGACTTCGCAAAGATTCATCATTATAAACCTTCGGAAATCTACCATTTGTATGTTTTTTTTAGTCACTGACTTGTACAGAGTCAAAGCATTTACCATCGCAGTATTTAGTAATAAATCAACAGCCAGCTTCTTGTACCACTTTACAGATTTTCGCAACGGGGACGAGTATGCTGCCATCTGATCTGATAAGTCGACTGCTCCTTTGGCTTTGTTGTAGTCAATTATGATCAGCGGTTTCATGACCACATTGCCCTGACGCTGGTGTAATTGATAGTTCCAGTGAAAATGAAAGTGCTGATTCAGGTAAACTTAACAAAACCTATAACCTAAAAATTATATTAGTGTACATTAGAAAATCTTTAAAGTTTTGACAATCGTTCTGAATGTTATATTTCTTTTTATCCTAAGAAATGAGATTTGGCTTGTACGGCATGCTTTATTGATTAATTATGCACTATGTTAACAATTTGGAGGTGGTAGTTTTATTTTATGATAACTCGTAAAAATATTGCATGATGTTGCTCATTTTTGAAGGACTTGATATATTTTTTGTATTTCACTGACTGTAGCCAACGAAAAGAAAATTGTATCTTTAGTTCCCGTAGATGAGCGACTTAAAATCTACACTAAATTTCGAAACCTATCAAGTCTACAAGAACAACGATATTTTGTCGTAAATCACGTGATAAAGAGTTAAAAAAAAACGGGAAACCATCCAAACACCTTCACGGAGAGAATTTACTCTCAGTTACTCACTGACTGTAGCCAACGAAAACAAAATTGTATGCAGAGAGTTCTTCTTAGAAACCTTAAATATTACGGGTGCATTTGTAAAAGGTGCTTTAAAAAAATGAATCCTCAAGGTCTTTTACTACCAGAAAATAGAGGCAAAAAAGCTCCGCCTAATAAATTAATGCCATCTGAAGAGCAATTTATTCACGACCAGATTCAGTCTTTCCCAGCCATTGAATCGCATTATTGCCGTCGTGATAGTTCTGTAAGATATTTAGATCCATCTCTTAATATAACAATAATGCATAGAGAATACCAGAAGCTATGTGCTACTAAATCAATTAAAGGGGTATAATTTGAAAAATATCGCTCAATCTTTAAAACTTATAAATTAAGTTTCCACAAACCCAAGAAAGACCTATGCAAACAGTTTTTAGCGTTTAAGGAAATGAATGACGATGAAAAGAGCAAACATCAAGATACTCATACATTACATTTAGCTAGAAAAAGTGCAGCAAGACAATGTAGAGATGAAGATAAAGAGATAGCTCAAAGTGATGACAAAACACTCTCTTTTAATTTTGATTTCGAAGCTGTTCTCAATACCCCCAAAGGAGCAGCTGGGCCTTTCTTTTATGTGCGTAAGTTAGCGGTGTACAATTGTAATTGTAAAATTTGACTATCTACAATTTGGGATTTCAAGACGTAGACTGTTATATGTGGGATGAGACGGAAAGGAAGCGCGGTAGTATTGAAATATCAACCTGCATTCATACGTACATTATGGCACATCATAACATTAAACACGCTAGAATAATGTCGGATGGCTGTGGAGGTCAGCAAAAAAATTATCATTTTAGCTCCATGTGTTTATCAACTCTTCAACAACATGCTAGTTTGCAGGTAATCGATCACAAGTTTTTTGAAATTGGCCATACACAGATGGAGTGTGACTCTATCCACTCCAAAATTGAAAAGAAATCTAAAAATATACCAGTATTGTATACTCCAAATGGTAGGACTCACATAGTTCGGCTAGCTAGAACTAACCCGCGACTCTTTTCCGTTACGTCATTACAGCACGACGATTTTAAGGATTTTGGAATGACAAACCAATTTCATAGCAAACCCTCAACCTCACAAGAAAAATATGGAATAAATGATGCCGTTTGGTTACAGTATAGAAAATAAATGCCTGGTACGATCTTTTTAAAAACAAGTTTCGATAAAAATGAATCTTTTATAGAAATGAATTTAAAAAAAAGAAGAGGCAAAGTGATTCCATATCCGGTACCTGCGTATTCATAAATATTTAAGATTTCTTCAAAAAAGAAACAAAATCTCATGAAGTTATGCACGGATTTACAAATACCAAAAACGTACCATAGCTTTTATGTTAATCTTCCTTATTCGGAAACTACAAGAGACGCTCTTCCAGAGCCTGATGCCGCAGAGAGCAGCGAATAACCCTTTTTTAACCGACTTCAAAAAGAAGGAGGTTATTAGTTATAAGATTCTGTAGAATACTTACAATTCATGTTACTACATATATACTCGTAATTCTTCATTACGTTTTTCAATAAGAATATTTCGAAGAACGTTTTATATTTAATTTTCTCTCAATTTCCTGTTCTAAAATAAATATTTTTTTCACAAATGTTTCGTTTTATTTTCTGTGTCATACAATAAACCACTTACTATCTTATACTACCAACCTTAATATCTACAATTTCCTCCAAATATCATGAATATTGTCACTGTTGTAGTGCAGTTTGGCCACTTACCATCATCCAGCTCATTTTATATAGTAAATAATATCCATGGTAAACTAGACTAATTACCACATAGGCTACTTTAAAGCAAAAGAATACATTATTGAAATCTAAAGTGACCACGGTTCGTGGAAGCGATCGGCGGCGGCGATCTCTCGCGTCCGGCCCTGGTCCAGGCCATGGTACGGAGCGAGAGGGCATGGGGAGCCGTCACCTCCTTCAGCGAAGCAGTGATGCTCGCGAAGAGGGAGGCGGCGCACGTGAGGGAGAGGCAGCATATGCGCCCTCGTGACCCTAGCCGCCGCAGGATACGGAGACGCCCTGGGCGTCGGGAATCCCAGGCTGATTTTCGGCCACCGTAGGCATGGGCTTGCGGACGGCGAGTAATGGGTAGCTCGCTGTCCGGTAAGGACCAAGCCCAAGTCGACGGCGCGTTGTGTTCCACGCGCGCCTCAAAGAGATGTCAGCACAAAAATGATGGGGCCTGCAAGGGCCAATGCCTGTCAGGGGTGCGGGTTCGTTTGAAAGAGATACCACAGCCCCTGGCATACGGGCTAATGAAGGAACACGGGTGGGTTTTAGTCAGTAAAAGTCTGACACGCCCTCCTGCTCCACCCAGAGCGGGAGAAGTTATTTGATTATTTCCCATCCAAAAAAAAAAAAAGTGACCACGGTAAAGTCGCCAATCTGCTTTATTTACATAAATAATAATAAATACATATTTAATTTATTATACACTTTAAGATTTTTATTTTTTGATACTAAATTTAAAATTTCAGAAAGATACGTTAAGATTTCGATTTACAGGACAAATTTCAATCTTCTTTTTGCTCTCCTGAAAAAAGCGGTTTTTGCAGATTGGCTACTTGACCACTGGACCGACGATATTGTTTCGTCAGTTTTGTTAATTACATATACCACAACCAGTGGCCACAATGCGATTATTAAACATTTAGAGATTCTTTCGACACCTATTAAAATCTGGTAGCTCAGCGCACGAGTGGACTTAAGGGACAGCCGCCCCTGCAAACAAATCACCAGAGGAATATCAGAATCCGAAAAACAAAGCAAAGGTCGACGATAAATAACTTGAGCGCACAGATCACAACGAAGCAAAAGCCAGCGGAGGACTGCAATAGGTCCCACTATGCGCGTCATGGTGTCGATAGCTTATGCATAGTGCATTTCTGTCTAATACATGTGTGTGAGTGAAACAGTCATATATGTATTTTTTCTTATGCGCGAAGGACGAAAGAATAGTGTACACGGCTACACATCAAGCTATAAATTTCCAGTTTTAGCTGACATCGCATTGTAAATATTTTTCGTACAATGTATGCATAGCTTGATGTGCAGCCGTTTGTACGTATTGGTCGGTCTTGTAACATTAAAGAAATAATTACATTATAATATTATGTATTTATAAATGGTTTTATTAGTTTTAAGAATTTTAGTTTATTTTTATTTTTGTTTGATTTTACACGATTGACAGCACATAACGGTTTTTTTTTTTGTAAATTATTGTTATATAGATCAATACTAAAAAACAGACACATAAATTGTTTCTGTTGGTTCTGGGTTAATTTTGCCCAATCTCTTTTGTTTTCAAATAAGTCACAGGTTGTCTGTATTTCCTGTAATAACACTTGTGCTAAATAGTAAATAGTCCCCAGAGACCGAGTCCTTGGAATTATCTGAACCATCAGCAGGCGTTCCCTGCAATGACGTCAGCTTGACCCACCCCCGCGCTCTTTTCTCCTCTCATGGATCCGCGTACCGGCGCCCCTGCGCTCACTACCCCAAGCCCGTACAAACCCGCGCCCGTCGCCGTCGTACCCCCGCGGCGCGCCTGCGTGTTCCGTAGCCTCACCTACCCCCAACGTCGGTCCCGTCACCGTGTCCCCAGCCGACGCGTACAATACGTACAACACATTGAATGGTACCTTCTTAACTTTATGCACCTACCGTGCCATGCAGATGTCTCAGGAGGTCGACATCGCCACTAAGGCCGGAGATCTCCTCCAGATCTATGCTATTTACAATGCGTACCCGGATATTAGGCAAACCATTGTCGATCCAAAAACCAAACTAAACCCCATTATTTCTAACACCGTTATTTCGCGTTCAAAACTCCGATCCCTCAAGTTAGGTACAGTAGCCTCCACTAATGGTGCCCCAATCTCAAAAAGCAATAGATTGACACTTCGCTTTAACTTACGACCTTTTTATAATAAGCAATTTCTATATGCTATAATACTATAGACACACACACTCTCATACGTTTACAAATGAATGTATTTCCTAAATTCAACCTTTAAAGCAAATGGCATGATAGCTGAGCGGTTACCGCACTTGATTATCGCGTTTGAGCGCAACGAGTCACGGTTTCGAATCCCACTCGCTGTGTGATAGTCTTTTTATTGTTTTAAAAATCACTTTTGAGTATAGTTTCTTGTTCTGTTCTTCTTATTCACTAAACTCGTAAAACTTTATCATTATACCCACAGAAACCTAAATAAATCTAAATGATTTACGACTCATTCACCGCGACTTATAGAACGGTGTTGGTTGATATTGTGTGCTAGTGACGTGTGTTTCATCTATTAGCGTTCTTCTAATTCATTATAGAATCCATGATAAAAACTTAAGTAACACCACCAAAAACCGCCACAGAAACAAGCTTGGTGAAGCACTTAATTTTTTTTTTACGCATCTGCCGTCGAACAAGTCAAACTTTGGACGGAGATAACCCCCCTATTTATAAACGTTGCTTAAAGTTAAGTAATGATTAGCGTCTGTGTAACCATACATTTTTGATTACCTCTTAACTTTAAGCAAAGTTTATAAATAAGAGGGAACATGTATAGCGGTCGCGGGCGAGTGGGTGCGGGGCATGAAAAGTATGCACCCGTTATGTGGCTAGGTAGCGAAACAGGTTTTGTTTCAATTGTTCACAATTTTTTATTTCTCACAACTTTTATCGATTTTTCGTCTGTGTGCGCCCTGGGTGGAGCGTGAGGGCGGGCGCGTCAGACTTTTACTGACTAAAACCTACCCGTGTTCCGTTTCAGAAGCCTGTTTGTCATGGGCCACGGTATCTCTTTCGAACAACCCGCACCCCTGGCAGCCATCGGCCCATGCGGGTCCCATCAGTTTGTGCTGACATCGCTTTTAGGCGCGCGTGGAACACAACGCCGGCGCGCTTCGACACACCTGGGCTTGGTCCTTACCGGATAGCGAGCTACCCATTACTCGCCGTCCGCCAGTCCATGCCTGCGGTGGTCGGGAATTAGCCTGGGATATCCAACGCCCAGGGCATCTTCTGCGGAGGCTTGGGCCGTGAGGGCGCATATACTGCCTCTCCCTCACGTGTATCGCCTCTTTGCGAGCATTACCTACTGCTACGCAGAAGGAGCTGACGACTACTCATGCACTCTCTCTCCATACCATGGCCTGGACCAGGGCCGGACGCGAGAGATCGCCTCCACAAGGACACGGCGGTGATCTGCCCATGCCGGGCAGACCTCTACCGTATTCTCCACCATGTCCTCAGGGCGATCTTTGCAATGAAAACACCCGGGCGTTTCCAGCAATAAAAGAAGTATAAAATTTCCAAAACAAAGTCGGTACACAGATACTAACAAAAATTGTCTTGGAAGATCCTGAAGTGGAGAGGCCACCATTTTTTTTTTTTTGTGTAACCTAACACGACGATTAATTCGCTTGGTTTTTTATTGTTCTGAGTATAGTAAGTACTAGAACAAAAAATCAAGCGAGTCCCCGACGGCTTTTTCATGTTTTGGTTCTTTTATAAAAATATATATTGTAGCGCGGCAACCTCGCGACCGTAAGGCTAACGATGAGGTTGGCCATACCGTAAATAACATCCAGTCAGATGATGGCGGGACCATTAGAAAGGTTGGCCATATGGCAAATAACATCCAATCGGATGATCGCGGGGCTATTAGAAAGGTTAGCGCCCCTGTTGACGACCAATCACGCGCCACTAATTTTCCCGCGCGCGCCGCCTTTGGCGCCAGTGTTCAGCAAGCGTTTGCCAAGGGACTTTCTGAACAGTCTGCTCTCGACTCTTGTGTGATGCGACGCGTTTCAAGCCGCACTCGTAAAGTGCCGGCCATTTTTGATCTCTAGTATTATTCCTGTTTTGTGTTTCCCTCGTACAGTGTTTTCCTTGTATTGTGTTTCCATTTGGGGTAATTAAAGTAGTGATCAAAATTACCAAGTACTTTCATTCAGAGGGCCGAACCCTATTCCCGCCGGCTACATGTGGCGTCCCAACAGTAGGGCCCTCTGACTACATGTGGCTCCCAACAGTAGGAGCCTCTGACGACACGTGCTTGCGATTTTTTTTTTACGAAGCAGCTCCGCGGTTAGCGTATCAAGTACCTACCTACACGCGGGAGTTTCGGAACCTGAAGCGCTAAGTGGCGTTTCCGGCAAATTGTAATTTACGCCACGTGGTTCCGTACCCTTTGTCAGTTTGGCAACGATGGAAACGAGAAATAAGAAATCCAAGAATCAGGGAGTAGAAACGGAAGAACAAACAGAGGAGATTTCCACGTCCATCACTGTTCAGGTCAATCACCGAACAATAATAAACATGTCAGCGTAATTGCGACCCCGCGCTCTATGCCTTGAATATTTTATGTATTAATTACCTAAGTAAAATAGTCAGTACGCTTTCGGCCAGCACATCGTGCGCGGCTCAATCTCATTTCATTCTCAGCTATCGTTTTATCTTTAACATTATTTTTGCTGTCACTAATAAACACCGCTCAAGCGTCCTACAACTTTACTCTGCTGACAAACGATAGTGTTTATTTCGACAAAATTTCTAATATGCATTTAAAGAGATGATTTGCATTTAATAGTCTATTATGACACTAATCCTTATCATGAAGGAACGGCGGCATTACTAAACTATATTGAGTATCTTGAAACCGTATGCTCTACGATTAGAACACAAACACCTTGCGACGGCGTCATGTTACAGCTCGAGCACGAGTTCGAAGAAATTAAACATTATGATAATCTTGTCATGATAAATGACTCGTTTGTGACTAATAAGAAACGCCAGCGACGCGGCTTGCTAGACGGAGTAGGCTACGTTGCAAATAGTTTATTTGGGGTGTTGGATCGACGATTTGCAGAAAAATATGAGAAGGATATTGACCTTTTGAAACATAATGAAAACCATTTATAACAACTTCTGGAAAAACCAAACGTCGGTCGTAGAAGCAGAATTTAACCTCATGAAAAGGATGGAGAGTACCATAAACAAACATCATAAAAAAATAAATCAAAAGCTCAATTATGTCCAAGATTCTTATAAAAATCTTGCTCAGCAAGTGCAAAATATAACTATCATCACAGACTTGTTTACCCTTCGACGAATCCAGGACTCAATTTTAGATACAGTTACTGATATTTTTAGTGGAAAATTAGATTTTCACTTGATATCCCCGAAGCAACTCAGATCAGAGCTAAGCATAATATCAGCAAAAATATCTTAAGACTTGATAGTTCCCGTCGACAACTTTAATCTTAAAGATCTTTACAGCTTGCTCAAAGAAAGAGCCAAATACTCTGGCAAATACCTAATTATAGAAATAAGAATACCCCTGATTGAAAGGGATCTTTACGAGGTATTCAATCTTATCCCGGTACCACGCATTGTGAAAGATAACATGATGATGAAGGTCGAAACTATCTCTGAATTAGCAGCCATCAACATGAGAAAGGATTCGTATTTAACTATATCAGACTCGGATCTGCAGTCATGTGTAATCCAAAACCCTGTTACTGTTCTGTGTCATATCAGAAGGCCCAGGCACAAGAACTTGTAAAACTAAAACTACTTCGTGCAATAATGACTGGAGAGAGTTAACATCAGAAAACAAATATTATTATTTATGCTGAAATGAATGTAACGAATTACGTAAACTGCAGACGGTGGATCGAAAAAAAACCAAAGTGATTTTAAAACTTATTTAATTTAATAGAATAATTACAATTTAATTGGTGAAACCTATTCGATGCTAGAATATGGAATGACAGAAAAATACTTAAAAATAATTAAATGCTACTGTTGAATTTTGCTGCGTCGACGGCTCGTGGCTCGGCGGATGTCATCGTTGCAGTTTCTATGCGGTTGGCGTAAACATGTAGGAATGTGCGGGGTCGGCGATATCCATTAGGGATCCGTACTTAACACCTCCATCCGCAGAACAGCGACTATTTGCTCATATTAAGAGAAAATGTTGCTGGGAGTTCATCTCGTTTTCTGGTTACATCTTCATATGTATGGATCTTAGGAATTTGTTGCTGCTCTTTGTCGCCTCCTCTAAGGTTCCAGCATTTGTATCTGCGGCTTATTACCAAAATGATCAATGCGGTTGCGCAAAGTACAATGATATAAAATGGTATGGTTTTATGGTACAGGGCAACCTGCTGAATCTTATCGATCTGAATAGGGTTTTCCATCAATACTTTGTTCTGGATGCTGTGAAGTTCTTCCAAGTTGACTGAATTGAAGCCGATGATATGAGTGGAATCAGTTGTTTGGTCCATTTCATTATAAGGGATCTTTGATAACTTAAGTGGCTGGCCTTTTATCTCGTTGTTGTCGTTGATGATTGTGAATTCTGTTGTTTCCAGATAGCAGTCCACGGGTGTGGTGACGAAATAACTTCCTTGTAGGATATTAAAGTCCTTTCTGCCGCAGGCTAATTGTACTTTAGTCGGTTGGGGGAATGATAAAACGTAGTGCTGATCGTCCAGTTTTTCTACGGCTTGTTTGGAGAGTGAAATCTTCGTGAATTGGCAGGTGTCTTTTAGACCTTGGTTGATGATGAGCTCTTGAATGCAATCAGGCTTCGTCCGGATCTGATGACTTGTCTTCCTTTCACAGTGATGGATGCTACTGTACTTCGGGCATTCAGGCTCTATGTACACGAATGATTTCTCGTTTGTTGCTATGTAGGGAGAGGAAGGAATAAGGGCAAGTTGTTTCTAGGTAGGCACAATGGAGAATCTGTATAAATCGTAAAGATCTTTAGAGACTATAGGGAAACTGTATACTATTACTATTCTCTTCTCAATGAAGTAGGAACCTGGTTTTATAAGATTATAATATTCTCGTAGTTCTAAGTTTAGGACTTGATCTTGATTGTATATTGATTTTAACCTATCTATCATTGATGTTAATACTTCTATATCTATCATAGAATGATGGGTGTTGGCTGGACGTATAAAAGCCATAATATTTTCTAGCCTAATTATCTCTAACATAAAATCTTCTACATTATTGGTTATGATTCCTAAAATTTGGGCAAACTTTGCAAATTTGATTAAACTGTACTCTGTATATTCTCTTTTATCTAGAAGTAGTCCTAACGTTGCGTTAATCCTTTTCTGATTTTTTGTTATTTGGTCTAAGATGGTACCATGTTGGGACATCCATTGTTTACTTAGACTAATATGATTGTTAAATTCTGATACTATTTTATTTTCGTTATTTTGCAAAGTTTTAATAGCCTCATCATATTTCAGGGCATCTAGATAATCTAAGTTGCCAGTAACACTTTTTACTACCGACCCAAGGCTATCTACAAGACCTCTTTTGACTCTGACAGGTTCCAAAGATTTTACTTGTTGTAGTACCTTGCTGAGTTTGTTAGTAAGATAGTCAATCTGGTATTCGTAAAGCATGTAATTCTCATTAGTGAGTTTAGTTCTGAAAGTCTTTAATTGCGTCTGTACGGAATTAATTTTATCTTCTATGTCGGCTAATTGTATGTACTGTATGAAAGAGTGGTAATGTGTAGTTAGTCTTGTCGGTCCTAGTCTGTATGGTAACAGTCCTGGTCCATCGGCTAAAGTCTCAAGTCTTATCTCTTGAGGATGAGTTGCATGGATTGTCAGAAGTAGCAGGATCCTGTAACAATTGGCTTAATTTAGGAACACGTTTTAGCCGTGCTTTGGCTATAGGACCACGCTTTTTCGAAGTATATATGTGTATAGGCAGGTCAGCAAGTAGTGTATCCTGTGTATAACGTGGTGCAGCTTTCTGGCGGCTGGCAAAGGGATTTTTAATGAAAACTTGTTGCTGAGGGGCATATTCTACTTCGGGCTCGCGAGTTTCGTTCCTTTTATTAGTTAGGGCTGTACGATTTGCAAGAGATGACTCGTTAATGATTTATAAACTTGCTTCATCTGTTGTCGATGATTCTGCGCGTATTGTTGTAAGATGTGCTCATTCAGGTCTATGTCGAGTGGGTCTCTGGGGTCAAAATGTCCGGTTAATAGATCAAACGGTCTGCACTTCGTGAAACTATGGATAGAACTGTTATATGCTATGATGGCATATGACATAAGATTAACTATCGTTTCCTCTTTATTTTGTAGTTTTAGCATTCTAATGTGCTCCAATAAGGTTGAGTGAAAACGTTCGATGTTGCCATTGTCATTAGGACTATGAGGTAGAATTTTATGATGAATTATCTTATGAAGACGTATAAATTCGGAGAAAAGTTGGTTCGTAAACTCGGTGCCATTATCGGTGATAATAGTCATGGGTAGTCCATGATGGGAACAGAACCGTAATAGTGCTTGTATTATGCTAATGGCGGTTCCGTCTCGCAAATGATATGATTGGGCATATTTCGTGAAGACGTCAATGAAAGTTAAGTACTTTTCATTCTGGACTGTAAAGAGGTCCATGTGAATAATTTCTAGTGGTTTGGTAGCTGGGGGCACTATGTTAAATTGAGGTCTTATTGGATTTCTGTCGTATTTAACTTGACCACAGATGGTACATTCATTGATGAACTTGGTGATTTGTTCTTTCATCTTTGGCCAGTAATATTTTCGTGAGAGGGAGACATTCATTTATACCGCGGTGGTTTGTCTTACCGTCATGGTAGTGTCGGATAATGTCTTGTTGTCGGAGATATTCTATGACATTCTCGAGTTCTATCTTAGATAATACTAGGTTAAGTGAGGAACTTCTAAATTTGTCCTGTACAATGGGTATTATTGAATACATGGCTAAAGGTGGATTAATCAAGATAGCTGTTTTGACTTTAGGATTCACATATTCTTTGATAGCTTTAATAATGTCGCTCTCTAGGTTGGATTCAGAAATTTGGACTGCGATTCGGGTATGGTTTTCAAATGGTTTGGTTACTGTCGGTCGTCGTTTTATGTCACCTACTATGGTGAAGTGAATCTGTCGATGGAATTTATTGAGAGGTTCATCTGTAATGGGGATTTCTAGTATCGGATTTTCATTACTGGTATGCACGGTGTCAGTCGAGGAGTTTGTTGGTGGAGGTGGTGCCTCCGATGAGTTGTTGATCATAGATCTGAGATCATTAGTACTTTCGATCAATGAGTCGGTATCAGTCAAGTAGTTTACTGGTGGAGGTGGTGCCTCCGATGGGTTATTAATCATTGATCTGAGATTCTTAATATTATCGATCAATGAGTTGATCTCATCTACTTCTTCGTTATGGATTTCGAACACGGGAGAGAGCATCAGCATTAGTATTCGATTTTCCTTTTTTGTATACTACAGTAAAGTCATATTCGCTTAGTCTGAGTCGCCATCTGGTCAGTCGTGAGTTGGGCTCTCTCAAGTTCATCATCCATTGCAAGGGTTTGTGGTCGGTCAGTACTTCAAATTTCCTACCAAAGAGATAAGGTCTAAAGTATTTCGTGGCCCAGACTATGGCAAGCAACTCTTTCTCAATTGTGCTATAATTTAGCTCGCTTTCGTTAAGAGTGCGAGAAGCGTAACAGACGGGTTTGTCGGAACCTATAGGTCCTTGAGATAACACTGCTCCAATAGCGACATTTGAGGCGTCTGTTGTGAGATTAAATTCCTTTTTGAAGTCTGGGTATTGTAGAATAGGGTCATTGGTTAGTAAGGTCTTACAGGTTTCAAAGGCATTGACATATTCAGGGCTGTGAGTAATTTTACTACCTTTCTTTAGGCATACAGTAAAAGGTTTGGTGATGCGAGCAAAATCGGGGATAAATTTTCGGTAGTAACCTTAAAGTCCTAAAAATTGTTTGATCTCCTTAGGGGTCTTTGGGATTGGATACTTTTGTATTGCAGAGATCTTATCAGGGTTTGGCTTGATGCCATCTCTACTAATGATATGTCCTAGATAAGCAGTTTCGAGTTTCAGGAATTCGGACTTATCCATCTGAATTTTGAAATTGGACTCTCTAAGTCTTTGGAAGACCTTTTCCAAATTGTCCATGTGCTCTTGAAGAGAAGTGCTGTATACTATAATATCGTCAAGATACACGATGCAGATGTTATTTTGAAGGCCTCTTAGAACATTGTCCATAACTCGTTGGAAGGTGGACGGTGAATTTTTAAGTCCCATGGGCATTCGAAGGAATTCAAAATGCCCGTGTTCCACATTAAAAGCTGTTTTTGATACATCCTGGGGATCCATCTCTACTTGATAAAATCCGCTTGCTAAATCTAGGTTCGTAAATTATTGGCACTTGCCTAGTTTGTCGAGGACGTCACTGATGTTTGGTATGGGGTATTTATCGTCTATGGTTTTTTCGTTTAATTTACGAAAATCGACTACTAGACGCCATTTCTGTTTTCCAGAGGAGTCCATTTTTTTTGGCACAACCCAAATGGGTGAGCTCCATGCGGAATCGGAAGGTCTTATTATACCTTGTTCCAGCATTTTGGATATTTGATCCCTAACTTCTTCCCGATGAACGTAAGGGTACCGATAGCTCTTAGTATATGCGGGAATTTCATCCGTTGTTCTTATACGATGTTTAATCTTGTTGGTGAATGTCAATGGTTCTCCGTCAATGTAAAATACATCTGCGTAACGAGAGCAACGGGTTAAGAGATTAGCCTTTTCCTCTGCATTAAGGTGGTCCGTACGTAAACGCGATAATACGTCGTCAACGCGATTCGATTGTTTAATTTGCGTGCACTTAGCATTGAACAGTTCTGCACGAGTTGATTGGTCTAACGAAAATATAACGTCATTAGGTGTTGGATTTTCTATTTCCACATATCCACGACTATTGGTAACAGTGGTAAGGCACTCGTGGATAATACAATTACAAAAAACTTGTTCGTTTATTAAGACATCGCCATCCGGGGCATTTATAGGTAGTTTAACTAATTAAGAACTATTAGCAGGGGCAATATCCTCATACAGGTTAAAATTGCGTGAATCGTATCAGTACGCGTTACTAATTGGAAATCTTTTAAATCTATTTTAGCCTCCCATTTAGATAATAAATCTAATCCTATCAGGCCGTCAAAATAATCGTGAAACCGGTAGACGAATAATTTTATACCATCGGTCTCGTTGAATTCATTAAAACACGGTAGCGTTATAGAATAATCACTTCTGCTATCGCCGCCCGTGTACATTTGTAACTTCGAAAGGGTCATAGTTAAGAGGGTAGTCATAGAAAAACTTTTGTACAGCTTCAGGGCTTATAAATGACTGGTTAGCGCCAGTGTCAATCAAGAATTTTAAAGGAGGGCAAGAAATTTCTATATAGGGTAACTGTCTTTGGGTCTGTAAGTTTAGGTCTATTTTTGCTCTTTGGATTTCTGGTCCGACTGAAAATTTTGGTTCTGATTCTGGTTTGCACCGCTAGGGCCTAAGTGTGGCTCTGCCTCAACTATCACCTGATTATCGGAGGTTGTAGTCGAATTGGGATCAGTCATGTTGGAGTTGTAGTCAAAGTCACAAACAACGTAACAGTCATTACCGTCCGTGTAGTAGTCATATACTGGCTCATAGTAATAGTCAGCAGAAAAATAAGAACTATCAGGCAAAGCAAGTTCGCTGAGGTTTAACTCACGCGTTTTAAAATAATTATTTGATAGTGGATTTCCGTTTCGTTGTCAGTCATGTCCTAATCTCATTGGTAATGGTTTTGGAACAAAATGTTGAACACCGCTCATAGGTTTTGGACCCGAATTTTGTGGTGGATTATGTTGCAATCTGAAAACTTTACTTTGAGGATTGTAGTTTGGTAATGGTGCACGGAACATTTGTTGGGTTCGGGTAGGCATGCGATTTTGATGCTGGTTGGGCATATTAAATTTAAAGGCCTGAGGCTGGGGTTGGTAGCCACGTTGTCCTACGGGTGCCGTCCAGTTAGGTACTGGTGGTCGCGGAAAGTTAAACGGCACACCAGGCATCATAGGAGGTTTATATAACATTTTGGGTGCACTCTGAGCAGTTTGAGCCTTTGGGGCATCATTACGCTGCTGCAGATATATAATATTTAGTTCTTCCTGCACGAACTCCAGGGCTTTCTCTAAGGTTTCTGGACGCATACAACGTATACGTGACCCTAAAGGTTCCTTTAGTCCACGTACGAAGGCCTGCATTGTCACTTTCTTATATAGTGTCCGTTTCGCTTCAATAGTCGTCTGTAAGGTCTCATGTAACGTAACGTAAGTCATAATTGTGCTAAACAGGGTCTGACATTGATCATCAAATTCCTGAGGGGTCTTATTACCTTGCGTAGCCAACGAGAGGTCATTGCATAAAGCTGTTTCGTCCCGCTGATCTGAAAAGTTATTAATTAGAGCTGATCTAATACCTGCCCAAGTTTCTGGAACGCCATTTGAGTTGATGGTGGATGCGGCGGGGCCTGTTATCTTGTTTAAGATGCCGTTCAAAAGACACAGATTTCCCAGCTCATTGCCGGGCTCAGCGCTTGCATACTGAGTTACTATCCGGTCACAGATGTTAATAAACCTCGTCAGTACATTGGGGTTTCCTTCAAAATCGGGCACAAGGCGTAAGGCCTTGAAAATTACGTCAGGATCGTAAGGCATTTCAGGTTCAAATAAACTGTTTAAATTTAAATCTACTTCACTATCTAAATATCTACTAATATCTACCATATGTCGACGAGCCTGTCGCGATGCAGGTTCCTGACGATTAGATCTTTCGTGATGGAAGATCTTGGACATAAAAGAAACTAGGAATAGAGGGGAAGCAATACGAGAATGATTCTAGTGTACTCACATATCTTTCATCTCTGGTCCTTCTCCGTGAATCGATATCTGGATTCTCCATGCGGCTCCGCAGCTTTACTGTAGATTCTGGATACTCGTGATGTGACTGGATAGCCACCCGGGTGACTCGCGATCGTGGTGATCGATATGAGATGACTCTAACGCGATTCGCGAACCGGCCCGCGAGTATCCTACTGACTGCGCCAATTACGTAAACTGCAGACGGTGGATCGAAAAAAACCAAAGTGATTTTAAAACTTATTTAATTTAATAGAATAATTACAATTTAATTGGTGAAACCTATTCGATGCTAGAATATGGAATGACAGAAAAATACTTAAAAATAATTAATTACTACTGTTGAATTTTGCTGCGTCGACGGCTCGTGGCTCGGCGGATGTCATCGTTGCAGTTTCTATGCGGTTGGCGTCAACATATAGGAATGTGCGGGGTCGGCGATATCCATTAGGGATCCGTACTTAACAAACGTCAAACTTCTGTCTGAAAATCAAGTTGAGGCAGTTAGGTTATCAGGTGCTGGTCTGTTTCGTGTTGGGGAAGGCTGTTTAGTAAAAACAGAAGATTTTAAGGTGTATTCGAACAAAAGATTGTCAAGCAAAATTAGCTCCACGACAAATATCATCTCGCCAGAAATATCAACAATCAATCACATAATAAATATCACTATGCCAGAAATCTCATATGAACTTAATCCCAATAACTCAGACACCCTCAGACAATTTGAAACCATTAAGAAAAGTATTGAGATCATGAAGTAGAGTGAACCTTTGAGCACCGATATTTCCTACCACGACATCCATCTTTATATTGCTACATATCTCATCATACTGGGAATCTTGTTATTGGTGGCAGCTTACTATTTTAAACGTTGGCGGAAAAGGCAACGTAAAGGAAATAGTTCCAGTACTACAGCAGAGCGGTCTACAGCCTCGGCGATGACTGCGTTGCCATCTCCACACACCGTTACAGAAAGTGTTGTGATTGAGTGTAGTGAAATTAGGGAAAAAGGACAATCTAGTAGCAAATCAGTGAAAAGTGATGCGAAGCAACTTTCTCTATCTAGTGAGTGCTTACAAAAAAGGAAGATAGAGGTTCTTCACCGATCTTCCGCGTGTTTTCTCTTCCTGATTTACACTGCAACGATTCTGTTTAATTTGTAGTGTTACTTTTATCTCATCTTTTAACATAACTAACCCCACATATTCACCCCCCCGAGTGGGTTCCCGCATTGTCGTTGCGGGGGGGCTTAGTAACCGTGGTCTCCCATCCACGGTGAAGCCAAGAGGAACCCAACGGTGGGGCCGCTCGTCAGGGCTTTTGCCTTCAAGCCATTGACGTAGCGGCCAAAAAGTAGGTTGCGGTGAGGTGCACCGCAACTGAGGTGGGCCGCGATGTCGAATGGGAGGCATCGCGGCTGAGGGTTACAGGCTGCGGTAGAGGAGGAGTGCCGGTGCTTCTGAGCAGCGCTCTTCCCTTCCGTGGCCTGGACGGGGCCGCCACCGTTTGATGGCGGACGCGGTGGGGCCGCAGGGGAAGAGGAGTGTTGGTATAGCGTCAGCCGCTCTCCCTATCCTCTGCGGCCGAAAAGTGGTAGACGGGACGGCGCGTTGTGTTCCTCACGCGCGCCGTCAAAGATGTCAGCAACCACTGGTGGGGTCCGCAAGGGCCGATGCCTGCCAGGGGTGCGGGTTTGTTCGAAAGAGATACCACGGCCCCTGGCATACGGGCTACTGAGGGAACACGGGTGGGTTTTAGTCAGTAAAAGTCTGACACGCCCTTCTGCTCTACTCAGCAGGAGAAGTCATTTGATGATTTCCCACCCAAAAAAAAAAAAAAAAAAAAAAAACCCCACATATTCACATAATTTAAGTATTATTTGAACATTGTTTTCACCTTGTTAATATTAAGTTCATTACCCATTTAACTATACCTACTTACTAACCTCATCTTTTTCTCCCTCGGGAGTATGTTCAGGTCAATCACCGAACAATAATAAACATGTCAGCGTAATTGCGACCCCGCGCTCTATGCCTTGAATATTTTATGTATTAATTACCTAAGTAAAATAGTCAGTACGCTTTCGGACAGCACATCGTGCGCGGCTCAATCTCATCTCATTCACCTCATTAGTTTTAATCGTTATCCCATTTGTATCACTGAAATATAGCTATCTTTATAATCCTTAATCTTAGTTTATCTTAAACTCACCCCAACCCCGAACAATACACCATGGACCAGGGTCAATTCACAATCCTGATGCACTCGCTGCAGCAGAGTCAGGCAGAGATTTTTGCGAGGCTCATCCAGGATGTCAGAACTTCGACACCGGCGCCTGAATTGTCCATGACAACGCCCGCCGGAACTTCTCAAAGTGCACAGCTCGATTTAACGGATCGTCCGCGGATGTCGACGGGTTCATCGACGCGATAGAAGTGTACAAGAACTGCCTACAATAATCAGATGATAACGCTATTAAAGGACTCTCCATGTTACTAGTAGACTCGGCAGCATTATGGTGGCAAGGCATAAAAACCAGCACCACGTCATGGCCGGATGCTATGCAAAAACTAAAAAGTGCATTCGGAGAGCATCGTCCGCCATTTCGCATATATTTGGAATTGTTTTCATTGCGACAAAGTTCGAACACAACAGATTTATTTATTGCAAAAACGAGAGCGCTTTTATCGAATTTGCCACAGGAAGACCTACGTGAAAAAGTTCAACTGGATATGGTACGGGCTTCTCGATCGTAGAATAAAAAAGCGCCTCGATCGTAACTCCACAACTTCTTTCAACCAGTTACTGCACCGTGCCAGAGCGATCGAGGAATCGTTCTCGGCATCAAGTGATATCAAGAAAACTCGTAGCAAAAGACTGTCGTGCAATTACTGTAAGAAATGGGGACACGAAAAATCGCAGTGTAAAAAGTTAATAAACAGATGTGATAATAAAAGTGAATCTAACGTAAAAACTGACGATAACGCAAAGAAAAACAAAGTCATTCAATGTAATGGGTGCGGAACCCCTAACATTATAAAATCGAAGTGCGAAAAGTGTAAATCTAGTTCCCAAAACGCATTCTACTCGGTTACGACAACTAGTGATAGCGTTAATTCAAAAGTGCGCGGTTTCCGTCATCGCCTTATCACGCGCGATGAAGGCGCGTCGGGCGAGCCGAGATCGACAGCCGCACGCGCCCCGCCACCCGCGCGCTCCTCGCAGAGTACGTGCGGCCGCGCCATTAGCGCTGTCGCCGCCACGGGCGCCCTGGCTGCTCGTTGCCTAGCGACCAACCGCATGCGTTTTGAAAACGTTCCGCGCGGTCAAAGGTCGCCGGGCCCGCTTCACATCGTTCCTGCCGGTACCACAGGTAACCCAGCGTCGTGCAACGCTGGGCGTCACTTAAAACTTTACTGTGATCGTGTTACTAAATCGCGAAATAATAATGAGTCGGTAGAAATGTGTGTTGTGTGAATAATAGAGACTCTAAGTTTTGCGTAAGTTCAACTAAAATCCGTTCGCAACATGGATATTTAGGTAAATCAGATGATAACGAGAAAGTTGCCTTATCATGTTGCATAAATAATAATATAAATGTTCAGGATGATTGTTTATGTTCATGTTTTTCTAATGATAATGTTCATAAATGTTTACGATTAAGCTCAGTAAATGTTTATACAAATAACAGACTGCAACACTGTAATCGACACCTCGCGTCTGCACAGGGCCGAACTAAGGGGGGTTCAATTAAGGGGGAGCCTAATAATAATAGACCTTTGATGCAAATAGGTATTTTAGGGGAAAAAGGGACAGCGTTACTGGACACTGGTGCTAGGGGCTGCATTACCGGTCATACACTTTTTCGCTTGTTCAAGGAAAAAGGTCATCCTTTACAACAGTGCACTAGAAACGTCCGCCTGGCGGATGGTTGCACGCGCCCGAGGAGGGTGCTTGTTGCAGAGGTACAGGTTAGACTTTTTCATAAAATTGTGCCCACCGAGTTCATAATTTTCCCCGAAGCCCAAAATAATGAAACGCTTTTAGTTATCGATTTTATTAACAGTGCTGTTCTCGTTATTAATTTCAAGCAGTGCCTTTGGTATTTTTCGGATAATAGTGATCAAAAGTATAAATTGTTGTTGGAAACGTTTTCGCCTCGTCAAAATTCATACTCCGCGATTAATGTTTTATGCGATGAGGACGATGCAGTTTTAGAAGATCAGGAGCGCGAGGAGCTTGCCGAATTGCTCACGGATTTTCAAGAGGTGTTTAATACAATTGGTGAGCCGACTCCATATGGGGAGCATCATATAGACACGGGAAATAATTCGCCGATAGCGACGCCCTGTTGTGGTTATTATTTTGAGTGAAAGCACAGTAGTAATTTGCAGTAAAAGTTTATTAATATTTTTATGAAGTTCTGATAAACACGGACTCGTTGAAGGTTGGCTGGCAAGGGCGACCAGTGTTGCCACACACATAATTAAAGTGACAGTTGCCATACTTAACACCCTTTTTTTTTTTTTTTTGATTACGGGGGGAAATCCTCATGGATGTCCTCCGCCCCGGGGAGGGCGGAGGGGTCTGTCAGACTCTTACTGACTAAAACCACCCCGGTGTTCCGTCTCTCACTTACGCCGGGGATCACGGGAACTAGTAAGTCTTCCGCGATCCCCGGCTAGTGCCGGCCCGCCTATGCGGGCCACCTCGCGATAGGGGGGGAGTGAGGTGTTAAACTCCCCCCCACAACAAAGAGAGGCGCGCGTGGAACACTACGCGCCGCCATCTCGGGTCCTAAGAAATAGGGGGCGACGGATTCCCCAGTCCGTCGCCCCTGGACCCATTCAGGGGGGCTGGAAGAGGGCGTTGTCCGCCCTCCGCCGACGCCCGGTGCGTCTGCTGCGGATCGGGTTAGCAGAAGCAATCTCCCGCTCCCTCTCCGCAGCCTCCTTCTGCGAAATGACTGTATCGCAGAAGGACACCACCGCGTCCCAGGACTCCTCGCTGTCGACCATCGAGTCGACAACGGCCGGCAGCGACAGGTCGCTGCCTACTCCTGAGATGAGGGCACGGCGTGGCTCCGTCCAAGCGGCACACTCTGCCAGCGTGTGCCACGCCGTGTCCTCCCGACAGTCGACGCAGTGGTGACACCGAGCGTCCGGCTCCCTGTTTATGCGACACAGGTACTTCCCGAAGCAACCATGCCCCGAGAGCACCTGTGTCACCCGAAACGACAGGGAGCCGTGCCTCCTCCCGAGCCAGCACTCGAGTACCGGCCGGATCGCCCCAATGGTGGCGGAGCCGGCGGTAGGGCGTGAGAGCCTGTCCCGCCATTCCGCCACCAGGGCTGCGCGTAGCTGTGACATACTTAACACCCTGCCTCAACATTAAAGTCTTATAAAATATTATTCTAAAATTCTAAATAGTTGCTTTCTAGTTCTAAAAGTTCTATTATTAAAATAAGAAATTACACAAGACCAACATTCTCTCTACAATAACTGAATAACTTAAAGCTCAAAGGCTTGGTAAGAAAATCAGCAACTTGTTCTTCTGAAGGAACATAAACAAGTTCTATGGTTTTGTTACATATCTGTTCCCTAATAAAGTGATATTTTACATCGAGATGTTTCATTCTTTTACTGTTATCCCTATTATGAGCCATATGAATACACGCTTGGTTATCCTCATAAATTTTAACAGTTACAATGGGAATAAACATTTCTAATAGGATACCTTTTACAAACATAGATTGACAAACAACTGTTGACAATGCTTTATACTCAGCTTCACTAGAGGATAATGAAACTGTAGTTTGCTTTCTTGTGCCCCATGACACTACATTACCATACACAAATAAACAAAAACCAGTTACAGATCTTCTATCAAGTGGGTCATTTGCCCAATCTGAATCTACAAAACCATGACAAATTTCTGAGTTACTTGTTTTGTACAATATTCCCATGTTACAAGTATTTTTTAAATATCTAAGAATTCTTTTAAGACCTATCCACAAATCATGAGATGGGTTTTCTTGGTATCTACTAAAATAGTTTAAGCAAAAACTTAAATCTGGTCTACTTCCTATCATTAGATACATGAGACTACCTACTAGTTCTCTATAAGGGTAAGTGTTAGGTTCCCTGTTTTCATTTTTACATTCATTCTTAACTAAACACTTTTCTATAGGTATTTTAACAGGTTTACAGTTCTTCATACCAAAATTTATTAAGTAATTGCTCTATGTAATGTTTCTGATGTAAAAATAATGTATTCTGTTTTCTATCTCTTTCTATATAAAAGCCAAGAAACAATTTTACATCTCCTAAGTCAACCATATCAAACTTCTTTATTAATGACATTTTAAATGAATTTACTAAGATTTCTTTACCACCAATTAAAATATCATCTACAAATAGAAATATAAACAATATTTTGTTGTTTTCATTCTTAATATACAAACATGTGACATAACCAGAATTGTAAAAATTTAATTCTAACATGTAAGTATGAAATTCTTCATTCCAATACCGAGGTGTTTTAGGCCATAAATTGAGCGATTCAGTTTACAAACAAATTTATTATTTTTCATTTCTTCTGGAAGATGCATGTGTATTCTCTTTTAGTTTTCCATGTAAAAATGCAGTTTTTACATCCATGTGGATCATTTCTAAATTAAACTTATTTGCAATAGACAACAAAATTCTGAAAGTTACTAAATTTCCTACTGGCGAATAAGTATCAGTGTAATTATTACTTTGGAAACCTTTTGCCACTAACCTGGCCTTGAAAGTTTCCTTTCCATCACTATCCTTCTTAATCCTAAATACCCATCTACTATCAATCACTTTTACATTTTCGGGTTTCTCCATAATGGTCCAAGTTTCATGCTTTTCATGACATTTCAATTCACTTCTGATAGCTTCTTCCCATTTCTTACTATTTAACCCTGCCTGAGCTTCAGCTCTAGTGGTTGGAATATTTTCACAGACATACAAAGCTGCATGATAACTTTCATAATCTAAATGCCACTTAGGTGCTTTTCTTTCTCTTACAGGTCTGATGCAGTCGGGTAAGTTCACATTTTCTATGTTTTCTTCATTCTTTTCATTTTCTCTTACACACTTATTTTCTTCTTCTTCATTACACTCATTCTCACTTTCAAATATAACATTTGATGTTTCTTTTACAATCAACTCATTCTTTTCACATTCATTCGAACAATGAACACTTTCATCAAATATTACATTTTTAGCTCTTGT
The DNA here is from genome assembly GCA_949987655.1 of Polymixis flavicincta. Lineage (NCBI taxonomy): Eukaryota > Metazoa > Arthropoda > Insecta > Lepidoptera > Noctuidae > Polymixis > Polymixis flavicincta. The sequence goes on along the minus strand of OX465188.1, from coordinate 7,492,458 downwards.
TTCCTTCTTATTCTGCTCATCCCATAAAATATAGCCATTTACACAATAACCTATCATTATGTATTTCTTAGACTTTTCTTCAAATTTTCCTTGCCTTAATTCTTTAGGTACGAGTATAAGCTCATATGCATTACAACCAAAAACTTTAATTTTATTATAGTCTTGTACTTGACCATACCATAGTTCTGCAGGAATTTTGTTTTCTACAGTAGGTAACCTGTTCAATAGGTATGTTGCTGACAGTATTGCATAACTCCACATATATTTTTCTAAGTAATATTCTTTTAACATACACCTACCTTTTTCTACTAAAGTTCTGTTTAGGCGTTCAGCCTTACCATTTTGTTCAGGAGTATATCTTATTGTGAATTCTATGCTAATACCTTTTTCTTTACAAAATAACTGAAAATCTTTATTTTTATATTCTGTACCATTGTCACACCTGACACGGTAGATCTTTCTATTAAATTGAGCTTCAACTTTACTACAATATTCTTTAAAACATTTTGTAACTTCTGTTTTACTTTCTAACAAATAAATGATTGTGAAATGTGTGTAATCATCTAAGAAGGTAAGTACATATTTCTTTTTATCACAACTAACTGGTGTGATGGGACCACATAAATCAGTATGAATCAATTCTAGAGGGTGTTCTGTTCTATTTTTGTAACTTTTAAATGGTAATTTACATTGCTTACCCATTATGCAAGTTTCACACAATACTTTACTACAATTGGTATTATCACAATCAATTAAACCTTTCTTTGATAACTCCATCAATTTTCTTTCAGAAGGATGCCCTAGTCTCCTGTGCCAAAGTGAGTTACTCTCTGAGGTACTGTATGCTGACGCAGCAAAGGTTAAATTTGAAAAAGTAAAGTACACTCTGTATAAATTATTTTCTGATACACCCTGTATAATTAACTTTTGATTTTTACTCACCTGAACTTTGTTGTTTTCAAATTTAATACATAAACCAGCTGACTCACATTTTCTTACTGACAACAAGTTGCATTCTAGATCCTGAATAAACCAAAACATTTTTCAATATACATTGATTAGTTTTAATGTTACCTAGTTTTGTAGCAAACAACTTAACATTATGCTTTGCAACTTTAATTTCAATTGGTTTCTTTAACTCTATGTAATCAGTATAATATTTGTCAGTATTAACCAAATGATCTGTGGCACCGGAATCAAATATAAACATTAACTTATTACTTTTGTTTTTCTCTATTTCACCTGTGGAAGAAATAAATGCCACTTCTTATTGTTCACTTTGTTCTCCATAGTGCACTTGTTTCTTAGTTGGCTTCTTAAATCTACATTCGCTTTTTCTGTGTCCAATCTTCCCGCAGTTATAACATTCAAATTTGAACTTTTCTTTCTTTGTATTATTCTTTTTGAAACTGTTGTTTTTATTTAGAAAAGCTGTGGATTCAGGTTTTTCCTCTGTATTTGATTTCTTTATTTCTTCATTGAGTAATCTATTCTTTACAAATTCTAATGTCGCTGTACTTGACAAAGTTTCTATCGCTGTGATTACATTGTTGTAACTTTAACTAAGGATGGACAGCAAGCTTGTGCACAGTATGGAGGAACTGGAAAAGCTTTTTAGTTCCCGCATGTGTGAGTACGAAGACAAGCTGCAGAGAGCTACAGCTGGAACTGACCCTGCACACTCAGATCTTGCCGCACTGTCCCTGGACTTTTCTGAGTTTAAATCCTTTGTGTGCAAAACATTTTCCCATTTTAAAACTCAGATAGAACTCCTGTCGTTGAGTCTAGACGCACACGAGACTGTGATGCGACGAAATATCCTCCTGTTTCACGGTATTCCTGAGTAACATAATGAAAAGCTATGTGATGCGATTCTTCTCATCATTTCGAAACAACTGATGGTTGACGACATTAAAGTGGATCATCTGGACGTTTGCCACAGACTAGGAGCCCCCCCAAGGCAAAACTAGACCTGTTCTGGTGCGATTTAAGGATATGGAGCCTCGTCGGTTAGTTTGGGATAGTAAAACTACACTCAAAGGTAGCGGCATCACAATTTCGGAGTTCCTGACTAAAACGAGGCACCAGTTATTCATCGCGGCTCGCAAGCACTTTAGCATCAATAGCTGCTGGTCTGCAGAGGGAAAGGTTATTGTCTTGACACCTGACAAGTCCCGCCGGAAGCATTACAATTTCGGAGTTCCTGACTAAAACGAGGCACCAGTTATTCATCGCGGCTCGCAAGCACTTTAGCATCAATAGCTGCTGGTCTGCAGAGGGAAAGGTTATTGTCTTGACACCTGACAAATCCCGCCGGAAGATAGCGTCCATGGGTGAGCTTGATTCTTTAATCGCGTTATTCCCGGCCCCAGCCAGTGCTGCCGCCCCCAATGATCCCGTGCCTGCCGCTTCTACGTCGGCCGCCGTGTTATCTACATCGCCTGTGACAGAAATTTCCAAACGAAAGACGGTGAGGAAGGCTCGCCGCTAAGATGACGAATTTTGATGTCCCCCGACATTCTTGCAGTGTCGGTACACTTCAAATTTATATTTAGCTTTTGTCAATCTACCCCTAACATTTATTTCTAGTAAATTTCTCTGTTATAATAGCTTGCCGGTAGATGTTATTATTTTTGTCTTGCGACGTGACGTGAGTGACGTCTGTCAACTGTCAGTGTCATTTTTTTTTGCTATATAGATTATAGACGTTACGTTTCGTTATTCGATCCGTTTGTCATGGTTTTATTATAATTTCGTTAGTTAATTTTTAATGTTGTATGTTTATTTTTCGTCTCCTGATATCATAATGTTTAGATTTATCCCCTTCACATTTAAATGTACCTACTTAGTTTATTAATAGATTTTTAAAATCACTTCCAACTACAGCGAATTGGTGCTTTTATTAGTTGAGCGTATATTTGTAATTTTTTTTTTGTTGTTCTATTAATTAATAGTGTTATAAAGTAATTAAGTAGTTTTATAAGATACTGTAATTTATTTATTTTTATTCATTAGTTTATTCATATACAAATTATTATTTTTTGCAACCTATGTCCGATGAGAAAACTGATGATGAGTTCTTCTCTTGTTCTTCCTCTTCTAGCAGTTTCGTCAGTGCGGCTAGCGATTCTTCCTCTCCTCTGACTCTCGGCGATCAGATTTCCTCTTTACTCACCCACGTCCCCAACAATCTCAACATAGCCCACATCAATGCCCAGATTGTTCCTGGCCATTACTCTGATCTTCTGGCTTCCATTAACTGTGCACATATAGATGCTTTGCTGATCTCTGAGTCCTTCCTCAAACCCTCTCTTTCATCTGTTCACTATGCCCTTCCAGGTTTTGTTCTTATTCGTAGTGATAGAACCGGGAAGGGAGGTGGTGGTGTTGCCAATTACTTGCGTATCGATATTCCTCAGCACATCACCTTCGTCCTACTCGGGATCTGCGGAGCATCTATTTCTTGAAATTTCTCTGCATCATGTTAAAATGCTTCTTGGAGTGGTGTACAGTCCTAACCTCAGTATAGATTACTTAGGTTCTTTTGATTCGCTTTTAAATTATTTCTGTCCCTCCTATGACCACGTAGTCATGAGGAGCGACTTTAATACTTGCCTTCTGAAAAATGACAGTCGTACTCACAAACTTCAATCTCTCTTATCGTCTTTTAATTTTAGTATTCTGCCTCTTTCTGCTACTCATAATTTTACTAAATGCACCCCTTCTCTTTTAGACCTGATGATTGTCTCTAATCCAAATAATGTATCTGTCCACGGAAAGATTACTGCTTGTTTTTCTTACCACGACCTCATCTTTATGTCCTACAGGATTCGCCCTCCCAAGCGTAAGCCCCAATATATTTTCCTTAGGAACTACTTGGGCATTGACCTGGAGGCATTGCTGCGTGATGCTGGTAGCATCGACTGGACAGCTGTCTTGGAGAGTGCTTGTATTAACGATATGGTTCACATTTTTAACAGCACAGTACTCAGCCTATACGATCGTCATGCCCCCACCCGTCGAGTTAAAGTCAAGTATGTTCCGGCTCCCTGGCTCACTCCAGTCATTAACCCTTAAATGCATGAATTAATAAATTGTACTGAAAAAAATGGTTTCAATTCTTTAGAAGCTGTGAAAAACGGGAAAAAAATAATAATAAAAAAATCAAGTTGATGCATTTTTGGGACATTATGCAAAATAGACTTAAAAAATGCTTTTATTAATTAACTGTGGAATAAATTGAAACAATCGTTTCCTTTCTTTGCACAAAGGAATACACTGCACTTTGTGCATTTTACAAAGCTCTGTAGCTTACAGCCAGGTCTCTTGCACCTCATGCGTTGGTCGGTTTTAATTTGGCTATGACCAAGATAGTCAACCGAACGTCAGACGGTGGAAGAACGTGGCACCCTTTCTTTCTTTTTGCCTCTATGGTTTCAGTGATGCTGCTGTTGCTAGGACGTCCTCTTGTTGGCTGGGTCGTAGTACCATAGGTACATAAGACATCAGCCAGCTCTGACCTGAATTCTGATAGATTTTTCAGTTTCTTTGGATCTGCTCCTTTTCTTGTCTCTACAGTTTTGTATAGAACCCAAGAGTTTATAATAGTTAAATCTAAAAGGTGGTAAAAAATCCTCATATACCATTTCCTGGTCTTGACTTTTATTCTATATCTGCCCAAAAATGAATCCATGAGATCAACGCCCCCCATATGGGCGTTGTATTCTTTGACTATTTTTGGGCAGTCTATAATATATTTTTTCTTTTCTGTTTTGTCATACCGTTCGAGGGACTGTATTGGTTCAGCTCCAACGTAGGTCGAGAGCAGAACTACTTGTTTGTTATCTTTCCAGCTCACTGAAGACATGTCGACCCCATCAATATGTGTAATATATTCCACATACGACCATCTTGGCACTTGTTTTTTCATTACAGCCTGCTTTGAGGGTAATTTACATTTCTTACCTAGGCGGTTTCTTTGAACAGTTCCTACACATTGTATTCCTTCTTTAGCAAAATAATACATCAAGGGCAATGTGGTATAGAAATTATCATGTATATAATGTGATTAGCATGTCTGGGAAATATTCTAGCAAGTTTTATCACTGTTTGTGATACAACCCCTATATCAGGCTCGTTAGGCAAACGATCATCTTTTTCTTTGCCAGCGTAAATTATAAAGCGATAAGCAAAACCTGTCAGAGAACACAATACAAATAATTTAAAACCCCATTTATGGGGTTTATTAGGCAAATATTGTTTTAAAAAATGGCCCATCTTGGTGGCACACATTTGCTCATCGATGGATAAGCGCTGACTGATTGGAATGCTGGAGAACTTGGTATTGAGATGTTCAATTACAGGGCGTAGCTTGTGAAGTCGGTCATGCTGGGGATGATCTATTGGTAGGTGTTTATTGTTATCGTTGAAGTGAAGTACTCTTCTTATATTTCAAATTTATTGACAGGCATCGCTTTTATAATTGCCTCAAACCCTTGCTTGTTAGCCCAGTAACCACGTACACTTGGATAGTGGTAGACACTCATATAAATCAAGATTCCCAGATATTTTCGCAGTTCTCCTAATGTTATGACTTCAGGTCTATAAGGTTTCTTTTGTACAGCATAATTATATGTTTCAGTAACAATTTGTGAAAGAAATTCTTCAGTAAAAAAGTAGGAAAAAAATTGGAAAGGTGTCTGAAGGTTCATCAAACTTTCAGGGTATTCTTCAGTTCCATTAAATTCTATGGCATTTTCGTTGAATGGCAGAGGTTGGTTTTTCCATATCAACCTCTGAATGTCTAAAGAATGTACCGGTGCATCATTATTATTTGAAGGAACAGCATCCGCTATTACAATAGGAGGATCGGGTATAATTTCTTCGTTATTATCATTAGACCTAGTCTCACCGTCGTCATCATCATTTTCTAAAACATCTAATAAATGCGCATTTGTGGCAATCACAAATGCGCATATATTGTACTCAAAGAATTCAAGAGTGCACAACCCCATGAACCAAAAAACATTCAGGCTTACTCTTGCCAGAAAACTGGTAAACAATTTGACATTTCGGAAACGAAAATTTTCAACTGCTCCCAAATACTTAGCAAAGAAAAGGAAGGCTAGTGCAGAGGCAGTCACTCTCCAGAAGAAACTTTTTGGTGTACCTGAAGACATTCGTTTCACCAATGTTGGTGAGCATTTACCAGAAGGTATAGAAACATACAGGCGCTGCCGACTATGCAGCAGCGCAACTAATAATAAAAGATCCAACATACAGTGTGGCAAATTTGAAGTGCCTCTCTGTGCTGTTCCTTGTTTTAAACAATTTCACATGTGTGCTGACCAGTAGTGGCAATTATATAGCCATCATAGATTAAAAAAAAGAAAAAGAAAACTGTTTCGATTTTGTGATACATACTCGTATTTACCTAATATACTCGTATCTGAGTTTCATTAAAATTGCATGGCTAGTTTCCTCTACCAGTTAAAGGGTTTTTTTTTTTTTTTTTTTTTTGGGTGGGAAATCATCAAATAACTTCTCCCGCTCTGGGTGGAGCAGGAGGGCGTGTCAGACTTTTACTGACTAAAACCCACCCGTGTTCCTTCAGTAGCCCTTAAGCCAGGGGCTGTGGTGTCTCTTTCGAACAAACCCGCACCCCTGGCAGGCATCGACCCTTGCGGGTCCCATCACTGTTTGTGCTGACATCTCTTTGAGGCGCGCGTGGAACACAACGCGCCGTCGACTTGGGCTTGGTCCTTACCGGACAGCGAGCTACCCATTACTCGCCGTCCGCAAGCCCATGCCTACGGTGGCCGGAAATCGGCCTGGGATTCCCGACGCCCAGGGCGTCTCCGTATCCTGCGGCGGCTGGGGTCGCGAGGGCGCATATGCTGCCTCTCCCTCACGTGCGCCGCCTCCCTCTTCGCGAGCATCACTGCTTCGCTGAAGGAGGTGACGGCTCCCCATGCCCTCTCGCTCCGTACCATGGCCTGGACCAGGGCCGGACGCGAGAGATCGCCGTCGCCGATCGCCTCCACGAGGACACGGCGGTGCTCCGCCCAAGCAGGGCAGACCGCCACCGTGTGCTCCACCGTGTCCTCAGGGCGATCTTCGCAGTGGAAACACCCGGGCGTTTCCTCCCGCCCTATCCGAAACAGGAACCTCCCGAAACAACCGTGTCCGGTGAGGACCTGCGTCAGGCGGAAGGTGAGGACGCCATGCCGCCTCTCAAACCACTCCTCAAAGAGGGGACTTACCGCCGCAATCGTGGCGTGCCCACCCAGTTAAAGGGTTAAAACTATTTTTGCATAATGCCAATGTGTTTCATAAAAAGAATTATTAAATTGACTTAAATAGCTAACTGAATAAGCTATATCCTGCCTAGTCATTACTGCTAAGTACATTAAGCTACCTATTAATTTTTGATATGGTATTTTCTGATTACAAATATCAGACTTTTCTAAATTTAATTTACGGAGTTTTATAATTTTAGGAGTTTCAGCAGTATTACAATCAGGCATATCATTTTTTTTTTTTCGTAATTGTTCAATATAATGCTCCTGATCTATTGTAATTGCATTTGAATTTCTGTCAATATTTATCCTCATACCTAAATATTGTTTGACTTGATCCAGATTTTTTATCTTGAATTTTTGACTCAATGCTTCTATCAAACAATCAGTTTCAGACTTGTTATTTGAAAATATCAAAAAAAAAAACATCCAAATAAATACCAACAATAATTTAAAAAAAAAATTAATTTTAAATCTTGTGGCAATTTTTTAAGAGCGTCGCTTGCACATAAATGCAGGGAATGGCACACGCATTTCATAACAGTAATGCCGGGACAGCGTTGTCGAAACCTAGTAGACACGGAATTCGTGCAACCCATCATAGTGTTACAGCCGTCGGAAGCAAAGCCAATAATATTGCCTAGTGGCATTTCATATTTTTCAAAAGATAGTACGACTATATTATATAAATGTTATGAGTTTGCTGTGTAATCTTCAGCTCTGCTATCAAAAAGCTGTATCAAGTCCCAAAAACTACTAATTATTTTGCCGGATGAGGAGATCATAGTATCTGACAACTACACATACAGTTTTTACCACCGCTATATCGGTGCTCTCGTCAATAAGAACTGAAAACTTTGACGTTTTTAAATCTTGACACAATGTCTCCTTTTCAGTTTTTCCAATGACGTTGTTGATAATTGCTTGGACCTTTGTACGCTTAAGTTTCAAATTCTTAACGATATCTGAATCCGTAAAGGTTTTTGATAAAAGATCGCACATGTGATCCGCCACTCGATGGGATAACTTATGTTCAGCCATGAAGGCAGCTAGCTTTATCTCTGCTAATTTTTGTTTATCACCGACAGGTGCAGATTTTTTCAGGATGATATCTGTGGGTTGAACATTTGAACGCAAGGTTTTTATTTTTTGATTATGTTTTGTTCCTTCTGAATGCCTTTTTTATCACAGTTATTTCTGCATTCATTGTTGCATCGCAGAAAGAGCAAACAGTTTTGTACTGATCGTTGGGATGTTGCTGTAGCTATGGAAATATTTTTTATTTATTAGCCCCTTTAAATTTTTGTTTGTAATGCTTACGTTTTTGTCCAGTTCTCACAATCTTGGAAGATGACGCTTCTTTATCAGTTTCGTAACTATCGGGATCACTGTCCATTTTGTGTACTTAAATATCACTTACTATTGTAACTTAAATAACAAAACACTGTAACACAGACTGAATGAACTATCTGAATTTCGCAGCGGTTCTGCGATAGAAACATTCATTATTAAACGACCAATTTTTATTATGGTTAGACAAGCAGACAAAGTACTAACACAAACACTTTTGCATTTAGTCGTATTATGATCATTAGACACGAACTATATTTTTTTGGAATTCCCCTGCTCGTCGTATAGTATTGACACGCGAGAAAAATTAAGAATGCGTTTCGTTTTACGTATAATTTTCGACCTACTATTTTTGTCGGCATTCATTAGTTTATTAAATTACACGGTGGTAATATTTAAAATTATCGTAGATAATTACACGGTGGTGAATCACTACCGTAGACCGTGTATTGATAAAAAATACCGTGCATCTACGGTAATTACCGTGTACCTGGTGTAGGTATGGTACCGTTACGTTCCGTTACTAGCTGATAACAAAATATATACTAATATTGAAGATTGATTTGTCTGTTGACATGTTGAACTAATATTTTTGATTTTATATAATACTAGTTGTTAGCTATAGTTTATCAATTATTATTTATTTTATTTTAACTAATGTAGGATAACATAAATATTAATGTTAAATAAAGTTAGGTCACTACACTGGTAACACTGATTGAGGGCAATCCATCATCAACAGTTGGTTTTTCTGATAACAAATGCACTGCAAGTGAGGTATCTGAAATAAAGTAATTTAAATATTTTAGATGTCCTTGTATGGCAAAATAAAAAGTCTACTTTTGTTTTGTAATAATAATCAGTATATTAATATGAATACATTTTACACTATAGCTAATTATAATATCAGTCTTACCAGGCAGACGGGCTTAAGTATGGTCATCATGTTTCCTTTTCCGAGAATAGATGTGATCATGATTCTGATACATTAGTAATCTATAAAGTATGTGGAAAGGCTCATTTTACATCGGTGATAGAGCAGTGATTTGTACTGTTTTCGGATGTGCACTTTTATAATGTCTTAACTGGCAATATTGTCGTGGACATCCACATCACAATGACACTGGGAAGTATAATGTAAGGAAAGACATGAAGACATTTTTAAATTTCCATGCACGATAATGTTATAATTTGCACATAATTATATTCCATACATTGTAAGGCCACGGATGTGGACGTCCACAATATTATTGTCACAGTATCAATTATGAAAGCACACATTCGTTTTGCAGGTTGCGGTTAGCCAAATTAGATTTGCAAATAATCGAATCGTGCGATCACCGCGAATAGACGTGTGTCAAGGTGTTAATTTTATAAATCAGTGCTTTTTATTCACGTGTCAGTGTAAATAGATCCTTATCTACGATCAGTTAAATCACAAGTACAAAAGCAGTGCTCGACTAGTTTACATCGTTTTAAAATTGGTATCCTAAGCGCAACTACGCGTGCGGCGCCCTTCACCCCCGCGAGTGAAAGAGAGCGGTGCTATTTTTTAACTCACTCACTCCAAGACCCAGCTACACAGCGAGTACCTACAAGTAAGTAAACATGAGTTTACTACGATCTCCGAATGGTCGCAAGGCCACAAGCGCCGGCGGAAGTGGGTCAGTCCCCGATCTACGCACACTAGAGGAAACTCCTAATATTACACACAGAAAGAGGAAACAACCCGATAATGACTGTGAGTACACAAATCGACTTGAGGATTTTCGTATGGAAATAATGTCGTTTTTTAAGGAATTTACCAGAACACAACAAGAAAATTACTCACAACTACAAAAAGAAATCACGGAAATAAAAGATGAGATAAAAAACACTAAACAATATTCGGAATCCTTAATCAGCCAACAAAACGTCCTAAAACAAGAATTATCAGACTTGAAGTCAACAAACAATTCGTATCAACAAAAAATCACAGAACTTGAAGCTGATATTTCTCAACTTAAATCCGCCAACGCGCCCGCTCTAAATCAATACTCGCCAACGCCTTATGAAGGTACCATACTAGAATTGCAAGACCGCTACCGCCGAGAAAAGAACGTCATTTTTGTGGGTATACCTGAAATAAATAACTCTAACAGAACCGCTGGACTTGAACATGACAAAAACATGGGCACGCCACGATTGCGGCGGTAAGTCCCCTCTTTGAGGAGTGGTTCGAGAGGCGGCATGGCGTCCTCACCTTCCGCCTGACGCAGGTCCTCACCGGACACGGTTGTTTCGGGAGGTTCCTGTTTCGGATAGGGCGGGAGGAAACGCCCGGGTGTTTCCACTGCGAAGATCGCCCTGAGGACACGGTGGAGCACACGGTGGCGGTCTGCCCTGCTTGGGCGGAGCACCGCCGTGTCCTCGTGGAGGCGATCGGCGGCGGCGATCTCTCGCGTCCGGCCCTGGTCCAGGCCATGGTACGGAGCGAGAGGGCATGGGGAGCCGTCACCTCCTTCAGCGAAGCAGTGATGCTCGCGAAGAGGGAGGCGGCGCACGTGAGGGAGAGGCAGCATATGCGCCCTCGCGACCCCAGCCGCCGCAGGATACGGAGACGCCCTGGGCGTCGGGAATCCCAGGCCGATTTCCGGCCACCGTAGGCATGGGCTTGCGGAGGGCGAGTAATGGGTAGCTCGCTGTCCGGTAAGGAACAAGCCCAAGTCGACGGCGCGTTGTGTTCCACGCGCGCCTCAAAGAGATGTCAGCACAAAAAGTGATGGGACCCGCAAGGGTCGATGCCTGCCAGGGGTGCGGGTTTGTTCGAAAGAGACACCACAGCCCCTGGCTTAAGGGCTACTGAAGGAACACGGGTGGGTTTTAGTCAGTAAAAGTCTGACACGCCCTCCTGCTCCACCCAGAGCGGGAGAAGTTATTTGATGATTTCCCACCCAAAAAAAAAAAAAAAAAAACATGACAAAAACAAGGTCATGCACATTATTGTTAGCGTTTAGAGAATAAAGCAGTTATTTTTAATCATTTTAATATTAATTTAAAAACATGAGTAAATTTTTTTATTCTAATATTATTAAAACTAATTACCCAGAATGTCCGAACCCATGCAACATAATGAGACTGGGCAAGTATATTCCCGAGAAAAACCGATCGCTAAAAGTGTGTTTTGAATCACAAGATACTGCGAAACATATATTACGTAATAACAGCAAGTATTCTATAGATCAAGTTCGCATTTACTCGGACCAAACCCCACTTCAACAACAGTATGTGAAGGAACTTCGTGCAGAATTACAGCAACGCCAACAAAATGGTGAAACAGACCTCATAATAAAATACATGGGGGATGTTCCTAAAATTATTAAATCGTCTTCAAAAAACGACAAATAAACGAAACCAATACTAAGAACATAGATTTTGTAGAAAACATCTCAAACGTCACTTTTCAAAATGTTACCTGTTGCGAAGAAATATGTACAAAAAGAATTTCACTCAAATTTTTGTACATAAATATTAGATTAGAAGCCTAGTTAAATCTAACAAATTAGATGAACTGCAATGTATGTTAAAATCAATAAAGACTACCACTCATATTATTTTAATCACTGAGACTTGGATTAAATCAGACGCCGAAGCTAACCTACTACAAATACCGAACTATTCACATGTATATTCATACAGAAAGGGGCGCATTGGAGGTGGAGTATCCGCTTATATACACAATAGCATAAAATACGGAATTACAGAACCATGCAGTAAAGGTCAAAACGAATATCTGTGGATATACTTGGAAAAGTATGGATTGCACATTGGACTGGTTTATAAGCCACCCAGCACAAACTTGAACGAATTTATAGAAACGTATGCTTCGCAACTAGACAAAAAGCGGAAAGCTATAGTTTTCGGCGATTAAAACATCAATTTACTAAATGCCGACAAACAAGCAAACATCTACACAACTATGCTTAACGAATCTGGATATCAGATATTAAATAACATAAATAGCAACTACTGTTCTCGTGAAACGAAAACTACGAAAAGCATAATTGACCACATTTCATTCAAGGAGATACCTTTCATATGACCTTACTTGATACACCACTATCGGACCATAAACAGATGTATTTAGAACTAAAAAAACCTAAAGTCACAAAAAAGTTAAAACATGAATACTTGGCTACAGACTACAAGCAAGCTATACAAATCTGTTGAAGAAGCCGAATTTAATAATGAAGAGAATGACTAATCAAAGACTGGAAGATTTCATCACAAATCAAATCAAAAAAAATTAAAATACTAACTAAACAAACCTCGAGATGATCGGATCAATAAAAATGTGCTAAATGTTTTACAAAAACGCAACGAGGCGTGGAGCGCTGACAAGGAAGACATTGACAACAATGAAATCGAATTAAAATTCAAAGAAATAAGAGATGAAGCCAGTAAAGCAATAAGGAACACAAAAAGGAAGTATTACCTCGACAATTTTAAGAAGTGTGAAAAACAACCGAAGAAAACTTGGAATTTGATTAATACGTTAGCAAATAACAAACACAAAAATAGATATGCTCCTTCAAAGCTAAAAACGGAAACTAACGAAATAACAGATGGGCAACAAATCTGCCAACATTTCAACGAATTCTTTTCCACAGTTGGTTCTATCTTAGCCAGTAAAATAACACATACACAAACTAATACCACTTTGAATAAAACAGAATCACAAACCCATACACTGCATACATTAGAACTATGCACAAATGAAGAAATAAGTACAATCTTCGATGCTTTAGATATTAATACAAGTAGCGGAATTGATGGAATTACTGTTAAAGAAATAAAATGCATTAAAACCTAATACTAGACAATTTAACTGGCTGTATAAAAAAATGCCTCGAACAAGGGATATTTCCCGATAGCCTGAAGGTTGCTAGAGTAACCCCGGTTTTAAAATCTGGATGCAAGACTGATCCGGGCAATTATCGTCCGATATCCGTACTGCCGGTGCTCTCCAAAATCTTTGAAAGAATAATCTACTTTCGTCTTAATACCTACCTGACAGACATAGACTTCTTTTTTGAGCGACAGTATGGATTTCGGCCAAAATCAAATACCTTATCAGCAACCATAGATTTAACTACTAAAATAAAAAATGCTATAGACCAAAGACAATATGCCCTAGGTGTCTTTATAGATCTAAAAAAGACATTTGACACGATTAGTCATAATTTGCTTTTAAGTAAGTTAACTGACGCTTGAATAACAGGGCCCGCACATAAAATTCTTAAATCTTACTTATAAAGTCGGAAACAAATAGTAAAAATTTAAAATTACGAAAGTTTACCTGCCAAATTAACATACGGAATCCCACAAGGATCTCTTCTAGGACCGTTGTTATTTTTGATTTATATTAACAGCATAAACAGTGTTAAAACATCGGGTAGTATCACACTTTATGCAGATGACACTTGTCTATTTTACTTTGGTCGATATTTTACTTAACTGATATCGTGGAAGAAGCTCAAAATGATTTGAATATTCTAAATAAATGGTTCCTCTCCAATTGATTAACGATTAACACAAAGAAAACCGTATACATGGTCTTTGCTGCAAAAAACAAGAATTCTAGATCAAATCCAACTAACAATAAACAACGGAAAAATAACAAAATCAAACAGCGAAAGATATTTGGGTCTCATTTTAGATTCAAAGTTAACTTGGAGGCTGCATATTGATATATAACACATAAGACATAATTCTAAGTCTAACCCAGAACTAACTATGGAAGGAAAAATATACTGTACGAGGGAGCAAAACTGTATAATGAACTACCTGATGATGTAACCAATAGTGACACCATGTAAACATTCAAAAAAGCCCTAGAAGAACACATTAGGAAACAATATTAACAATACCGATTGTCACCTTGAACTCCTAACTTTATTTTTGTAAACACAGGGAATCGCACTTACTTTTACTTTTACTTTATTTATAATCTTACTTTTCTCAAAATGTTAAGTGAACAGTAACGTTCTTTTTTCGAGAAATAAATGTCTTTAAACTGAAATAGTACCTAGATGGACAGCCAGTTAGAAGCTCATGCAAAAAGTATTTCTGCCTACGACAACTGGAGTTTGTTGTAGCAGAATTGAAGAGATTTCATAAATAGTCTTTGAATAGAATATACTCAATTTACAAGATTATCAGATATTTATGAATTATGTACGAACCTTCGCCAACTTTTGTTGGTATTCCAGAGGTAATTTCATCAGCCGAAAACAATGATGGGTATGAACCAAGTTTGAGCCGGAATTTCTCGCTGATGAACCTTTTTTCAAAGTGTTTCTGGCGCACACATAGTTATTGAATTTTTTGCACGCTTAAACTATGCAAATAATCACTTATAATGCTCAGAAGCCACTTTTTGAGTCTAATCGCACTAACAGGAAACGGATGCATTTTAACGTCCTTTCGTTTAGCACCACAATGTTCGATACAACACTTGTTGTACATCTTGCAATACCAATGCAAAATATTACAGTTTAATCACTGAGAGGACAAGTACGGAAATTAATCTACGCAGACTTCACTCGATCAACAACAAAACTGTAATGGCGGAAAATTATTTGAAAGCCGCCAAAATTTGATAGTGACATTTGTAAATTGTCTATGGTTTTGGCACATGGCGAAAGAGTGAAGAATGATTGAAGGGGGTGAGGAGACCTGTCTCGTTCGTTTCTTCCAACCATAGAGTATACGGTACACATTTTTTGTTCTAAGTTTCCGTGCCGTGGATAGTTCGTCCAAGACTGAAGTCTGAATCACGAATTCAGTGTGAACATCTATTCGGATATTTTGATGAATCGTGAAAAAACTCGATTCCGTATGCAATGTGAACGTTCATCCGTCATTACGTATCGTCTTTTTTGACGAATCGTCGTTGACGGACCCAGTGTGAATGAGCCCTTAGACAACAATTTTATTGTTTACGCAATACATTGAAATAATTTAAATGATGGTACCTACAGTCACAAGTGCAACAATTACTTAAAGGCTAACACAACATGTACAATTTATGGTTTTACATAATAAAACATAGCAAAAAAGGCTATTTACAATTAAAGTAGTTCGATATTTTTTAAATATACAGGGTTACTGGTAACTCGACGTATTCCTTGCAGGACGTCATAGTAGGGTAAAAATGCAACAAATTCAGCCACCAAATGTTCTACCGAAATTCAGTAGTTTTTGAATTAGTTAGTTTTAGTTTTTTTATGAAAAATCCCAGATTAAATCATTTGAAACCAATTTAAAAATGATTTACGGCGCGACTGTACTGAAATTTAAGTTATTATCATAGTTGACGCCGTAGCAGACCTTTGTTAATAATTAAAAGTTCAAAAATGCCTAAAACTTTGGCAAATATCACTAACCAAACATTTAATTTTTTGTAATTTTTGCTATTACTTCATAAAAAATGTAGTCTAGGGCAAAAAAAAAAAATGCTACACCTGGTGTACAAATTACTAAGAAAATATCCTTGTCTTATTAGTCATCCAAAAAGGTATGAAAGTTAATACAAAATCATGGACTACATTATGAAAATCGTTTTTGATTTAGTAAAGGCGTGCCTTTCACAAAAAGGTGATTATTCGAAAAATCAAAAACAAAATCGTGAACATTATTATTCTTTTTAATCAATATTAAAACTTTAATTACACACATTTCACACGTCTTGTTCGATGTGCTGCCCTCGGTTTCGAATACATGTTCTTATTCGCTTCCTTACTTCGGTTTTTGTTATTCTTGATGTTATTGCTGCCCTCATCTGGTCCGCCGCATTTGTAATTCTCTCCCTTAGTTCTTCAATTGAATTTACTGGGGTCACATAAACTAGATCTTTCATATGACCCCAGACGTAAAAGTCTAGCGGCGTCAGATCAGGGCTTCGTGCAGGCCACGGAATCGGCCCACCGCGCCCTATCCATCGGTTTGGATAGTTTTCATCCAGCAATTGTCGAATTGTGATTCGGAAGTGGGCTGTGTTAGAAATGTAAACGAAACGCAATCGGCTTCTGTCACTTTCTTATTATGTTGTCTCTCTCTTGCGCTGTCAACTGTCTTCCTGATTATATGTGCTCTGCAGAGGTATCCAATAAAATCCCATTTATTTCAATTAATCTTTTATTCTTTCACCAAATTCATCAGGTTATGGGCCCAGCTTGCTTCCCTGCGATTAATTCGAGTATTATTTTCGAGTTCAGACAGATTGTCATAGTTTTTCCCCAGTTGAAAATTTGTAACCTCAAGCGTGATGGCCGACCCCAAGACGACCATTGAAAAACTACGTGGTGTCGACAATTACGGCACGTGGAAGTTTGTAACAAAGATGTTACTGATACATGAAGAACTCTGGGATGCTGTGGAAGATAAGAAGGGAAAAGATGACAAAACACAGAAAAAGGCATTAGCATGTATTAGTCTCCTTGTCCAGCCATGCGTCTATCCACACATTAGAAACGCGGAGACGGCACATAAAGCATGGTGCAACCTCGAAAATGTCTATGAAGGTAAGGGCCTGAGCAGGCGCCTGTCATTATTACGCACGTTGTTCGGTATGAAGCTTGATTCTTTCGAAAACATGGAAACGTATCTCACAAAGGTGGCTGAGATAGGCCAACAGCTTGATGATATAGGTGCCAGCGTGGAAGACGAGTTCTTAGCTGTCGTGATGTTGAGCGGGCTCACATCAAACTATGACCCACTCATCATGTCTTTGGAAAATTCAACATTGAAACTCACAACAGAGTTTGTGAGATCAAGATTGACTCAGGAACATCAGCGGAGACAGGAACGAGACGATGTAGGTACGGCACTGGTTGCGAGGAAGCAGTCAAAAGTGTTCCGTTGTTTCAGGTGCAAGAAACCGGGACACAGTATTAAGGATGTGCTGCCCTCGGTTCCGATCCGCGCAATCTATAAAATGGGGCCTCGCGAGTCTCTTAGAAACAAATTCAGCGAAATTGATATATTAACTCTGCCTTCTCTTTATATCCTAGAAAATATCTTATATGTTCGCAAAAACTTAGGCCTTTTCAAAAAACGATGCGATTTCCATAATCTGAATACACGTAGTAAAGATGAAATTGTGATTCCAAAATTTAGACTGACTAAAACTAGCAAGTCATTTCTAATAAACAGTATCCGCTTCTATAACAAGTTGCCAAAGTCGGTTACAGAACTTAGCGATGGAAAGTTTAAAACGCACATCAAACGTGTCCTTATCAAAAAAGCATATTATAAGATAAAAGACTACGTTGAAGACAGGGAAGTTTGGCATTAATTCCTTCTGCACATGTGGATTCCCTGGTACCTCATTAACAGCATAACTATGTGAAAGTCTATTAACTGCTCTCAAATACAATGTTCTTTTTTATTCTTTTTATTTTTACAATGCTGACATAATCTCGTCATTAATTGACATTATACATCAATTTTATTTAGGTTCATTTTATTTATGTAGATTATTTTACATATTGTGAATGAGAGAACGTTGTAGGCCTTACTGACTGTAGATTTGTAGACGATTTTCTATTCTGTATTCGTCTAAGTACCTGGTACTTATTGACAGGCCTGCGCTGTCCTCCCATACATTTAATCTCTGTAATTTGAAAATATTGTTAAAGCCAATTATTTTTAAAAGAGTAACCGTGGAGTTTCTTGCCGGCTCTTCTCCATAGGAAACAACAATTTGGAACCGTGCACCTAGCTTCTGACGTTTCATAAGTGCCCATATAGGTTTATATGAAATAAAAATATTTTGATTTTGATTTTGAAGGATTGTCCTCGCAAAGCCAAGGATGTTAATTCAAAGGGCAAGGGCTCAGATAAGGCCTTGTTATCTGCGTTATCAGTTGATCTACTTCGTAATGTTTGGTATGTGAACTCGGGCGCTACCAGTCACATGTGCAATAACAAAAATATTATACATAATTTTGTGTGTGACACTCCAGTCACGGTTAATGTTGCGAATGGTGAGAAACTGATGTCATCAGGCAAAGGAAATGTGAAAATTTATTTACAGAACACTTTAAGAACTATAAGTGAAGTATTGTATGTACCTATGCTAGCAACAAACTTGCTTTCAGTCAGTGCAATGACACGTAAAGGTTTTAGTGTAACATTTCAAGGTAATTTGTGTAAAATGTATGATGGCACGGATATACACTTGGGAGCAAATAAATCGAGCCACTACCTTTTTTCACGTAAAATGGTAAATATTTTTGGTAATATGGAACGTATCAATTCGAACTATATATCGCCTAAAAGTTTAGTTAATAACCTTTACAATGAGGGTAAATTATTGAATAATAACCTTATTGAATGATAAATTATTGGCTCTGCAAGAAAAATGGTAATTTTGATAGAAAATTTAGTAGGGCTAAAACAGTCCATAAAAACAATAAAAAACAAAATTATTGCAAAAAAAATATTCTTAATAACTGGTATTACCCCCCCGGGCCCTGATACATTCTTGTAGCCTATTAGTCATCGATCTGATCAGCGTTACGATGACATATTGTGGTATGTTCTCCCACTCTTCAAGCACAGCGACTTTAAGCTCGGGAATGGATGAAACAGCGGGAACCCTGGCTCGGACTCTCCGTTTTAGCTCGTCCCATAGGTGTTCGATCGGGTTCAAATCGGGACTTCGTGCTGGCCATACCATTTGTTGAATCCCGATCGCAGACAAGTATTCCGTAACGATCTGCGCGGTATGAGGTCTCGCATTGTCATGCATAAACAAGAAATTTTCTCCGACAAAACCAGCATACGGCATTACGTGGTTTTCAAGAATGTCAGTTATGTATCGGTCAGTTGTTAATCCACGTCTACCACTGCCATCGTTGGCGGGGTCAACGAAGACAAGTTCCGTTTTTCCGTCTAGAGAAATTCCTCCCCACACCATACAAGAACCACCACCAAAACTCACCGTTTCTCGAATGCAACATTGGGCAAATCTTTCACCAGGACGTCTATACACTCGGTTTCTCCCGTCATTGCTAAAAAGACAGATTCTTGACTCGTCAGAAAACAAAACTGACCTCCAGTCTTCTAACGTCCAATTAATGTGTTCTCGAGCAAACTCCAAGCGAGATCGGCGATGAGCTACAGTCAATTTTGGGCCAGTTGCTGGTTTGTGTGATGTTAAATTTCGTTCTTTTAGTCTTCGTCTCACTGTCCACCTACTGATTGCGACTCCTCGAACGTCACGTAACGCTTGCTGTAGCTGAACAGCATTAAGTCCACGGTCGCGCAACGAATTGGTTGCAATAAAGCGGTCGTCACGTTCTGTTGTTGCCCGTGGTCGGCCAGTTCCAGGTCGCCGAACAAAAGCACCAGTCTCCAGATACCTGCGGTATACCCGCTGTACCTTTGAACGACTCAAATGAAGTCTGCGTGCCACTTCACGTTGTCCGTGTCCAACCTCAAGTAAAGCTACAACTTGGGCAGCTTCCGTCGGTGTAGTATCCATTTTATCAGGTTATTTTGATTACACAGACACAGATAAAGACAACAATAACAAGTAATATGGGTATGATTAACAAAAACCTCAAATTTAATCTTTTCTTAACAGAGTACATTAAAAATGTCATAAGCAAATTAAATGCGATAATTTTATTCTACCCTTTAAACTTTAATAAAAATGAAATTTTGACAACTAACTACCCTCATTGTAAAGGTTATTAAATACCCTTTTAGGCGATATATGTTTCGAATCGATGCGTTCCCTAATACCAAAAATAATTACCATAATGCGTGAAAAAGGAAGTGGCTCGATTTATTTGCTCCCAAGTGTAGTTGCCACGGCCACGTGCCAGAATGGTATTTATATGTATACTAAATACTAAAGGTGAAGCTTCTTTTGTGACTAAAGAGAGGCCATATACTGTGTCTATGTGTCAGGGAGGAAAAGGTTTTGTTTTTCCAACAGAGCAGGCTATGGAGGTGGCTGTGCCTGTATCTCAGGCTGCGATCAGGGAGTCGCAGGAGGTTTGGCATAGAAGGCTTGGACATCTCAATGTGCGCAGTATGCAGCTTTTAAAAGGTATGTATACTGGCATGGATTTCGATGACTCATCATTCAAATCATGCGTTGCTTGCATTCAAGGTAAACAAACAAAGTTACCTTTTCCCAAAAAGTCAAAGAGTAGGGCGAAAGCCTCATTGGGGCTAGTGCACAGTGATCTTTGTGGGCCATTTTCAAAGAATTCACTTAGTGGATCGAAATATTTTTTAACATTTATTGATGATTTTACCAGGAAAACCTATGTATATTTTCTGAAATCTAAAAACCAAGTTTTTGATAAATTCAAGGAGTTTAAGGCTATGGTGGAAAATCAAACTGGTAACAAAATAAAAATATTTCGCAGTGACAATGGTGGTGAATATGTAAATAAATAAATAAATAAATAAATAAATAAATTGTTTATTACCACAAAGTTCAAGTACATTGCACTGTATACAGATTATAGATCTTAATTTAGCATTTGGTAGGTAAGCACAATAGGTTCAACCCTGTCCCCTAAACTAGGCTAGGCCTGTATCTTAGGGGGCAGTACCCGGAAATAGGATATGCTATACGATGTAATTTTGGCAGACGTGCCAGTGGACTGTGTCAAGTGGGTGCATTTATTATCTTGTGGTAAGATTAAAAAATGTGATAGTGAGAGAGTGAAGAGTGAATTGTATTGTATTAGAGTAAATGTTTGATGAATGTGTGGGGAAGTGGATAGGGTGTTTCGTGATAGTGTTGTGTGTAGTGAATGAAATGCGTGTGCGTTTGTAGTGTGTTATGGATGTGCGAGTGATTAGTGCGTGTGCGAATAATAGGTGGATTACACATAAAGAGGTGATTGTTAGGTGATGTAGGTTAAAAGAGATTCTGTACCATGATAGTCTTGTTTTAGCAGCCATTCAATTACTGTACGTTTTAGTTTAAACCTGGGGAGACCGAGAATATTTAGCATTTTATGGGCTTTGTTGTAAATGTGGGTACTTATTACGTAAAATTGGTGCCTTGCAAACTTCGTTTTATGTTGAATGCTGGGAATTATATGTTTACGTTTTTTGGGGTCAGGGGGAGCCAAACTGCCATGTATCCTAAGAATTGATTGAAGCACAAATAGCTGTCGTATAGTTAAAACTTTACAGTCTGTATAAAGTTGCGCTGTTGGGTATCTGCGTGGTTTCTTCGTCATAACTTCAAGAACTGCTCTTTGTGCTCTCTCGGCCCTCAGGAGACCTGTCTTATTGGCTCCACCCCACACGTTAATGCAATACCCTAGCACCGATTGGCACAGCGCAAAATACACCATTTTAAGAACATCCTGGTCAGCTGACCCCCTGAGTGATTTAAAAATAGGGATAAGACGCATTGTTCGGGTGGTCAGTGTGTCTAGGTGTTTGTCCCACTTTAGTCCATTGTCTATATGGATGCCGAGGTATTTTACGCAGTCATCTCTTCTTAATTTTGGACAGGAGCAAGGTGTTGAAGGACTTGTACATGAGTGTGCGGTTAAGGAGAAAGTACTTGGTGGTTTCATATTGCACCGAATGGCGAAAGGAACATAAGAAGTCTTGGCCAGATTTAATGTCAGTAGGTTAGAGTTAAACCAGTGCATGATTCTACCTAGGGCAGACTCAGCGTTGCTTTTAGCGGCTTCCCAAGATGGACCATGGGCGATAATTGCGGTGTCATCAGCATAGGTGAACATGTTGCAATTTGGAAGTGACATATTGCAGAGATCGTTTATGTAAATTAGGAACAGTGTCGGCCCTAGTATGATACCTTGTGGTACGCCGTAAGACACTAGCTCCTCGTTACTCAAATTAGGACCAATTTGGACTTGTTGACTACGGTTGGTAAGGTAATCTATAAAAATTTCAAGTGTTTAACTTATCCTCTTTTTGTTTATATTTGTTGTAAGATTGGACAGCTGATAATAATGATAGTTTGGAATGAACTGAGGTAAATTCGGCAATAATTGGGCGTGGTGTTGAAGAATTGGTCGATTTCCCTGGTAGACGGTAGATGTCGCGAAACTCGGGTTCAGCTAAGTTAACTCCAATTCGTTTGCCTATATTACAAACGGTTGTAATGAGACTTGCGTTGTTCTCACCATTTTCTGCTGGAATGTTTCTAATTTCGATACCCGAAGAGCGTGACATCAGTTGCATGTCGTGAATTTTTCTCTCTAAATTTTCTATATACACCAGTTGTTCCTGCCGTTCTCTTCTTAGGTCCTCAACCTCTCTTTTTATATCCTCGAAACTGTTGTTCATGAATGTTAACGATTTCATGATCTCTTCGTTTGACTGTTGAATCTCTATGTTGGATGCTTGAATTTTGCTGTTTTGAGCTTTAATTTCAGCAGTATCGGAGACGAGTTTAGATATTAAACTCGTTTGTTCCGATATGGTCTTGGTTAAATTTGAGGAACTAGTGTCACGTTCCTTCTGCCAAGCAGCAAGTTTGTCTTCTAGCTCTTGCGAGCTCAAGGCTGCACCACTCTGATGTGTTATTTCTTGTCGAGCGCGTTTATTTCTGTTTGTGTTGACATGAGCGCTATCCTCTATTGCCGACTTAATATCAGGTTCGGATTGAGTCTGTGTAAGGGTCAGCTTTTTTGTTGCATTTTTTTGCTTAACCGGTGGGGATCGTTGTACGCCGGCCATTTTTATTATATCAACAAATTATAATTCAGTATGGTGTACCTAACAATATACGCTGTTCAAGGCAATCAACAGCAGACTCAAGTAACCTTGGCGCAGCTTATTCAAATGTTAGGTTTGTAATCAAAACGATGCAAATCGGTCGATCAGCAAATAATCAAAGATCTTCTCACGGTATCAAGTAGGCCGAAATAGTTCCTTGAAATGGCTGGGGTGGCGCCACCAGTCGTGTGCCCTCGCAATGCGACGCAGGCGCACCGCGCTCGTCGCTGGAACGCTGCGCCAAAAGCTTCTCGGTAGGTTGGTAGCACCGGGACAGTTGCGCACTCACCGGATTTACGCCTTTATGCCGTCCGCACAACTACGGAGATTCCTTGCACTTTTGGGTTTGGCACTATGATACGGCACTTTTAAATAAATTTGCTAATTTATTTATTTACCGATCTACACTTGATGATGGTTTGAAAACAATTATTGTGAGATTAAGTCACACTAGGTTTATGTTTCCTTGGAAAGTAAGTGTGTTGACTACCGGTAAATAATTTTACAAAAACGATTAACAAGATCACAAGTTATAGGTCCACAGGCGCGTTCCGGAGTCCAAAAAATGTTTACAGGATTTCCTGAAAAACTGTGGGATCCGTCACTAGACCACTGTACCCCACTCCCCGCAGCAAAATGGAGTTGCTGAACGTGCCAACCGTACCATAGTAGAGAAGGCCAGGTACATGCTTCTCGATGCAGGCCTCGATCAGCGGTTCTGGGCAGAGGCGGTAAACACAGCTGTTTACCTGAAGAACAGGACTCCGACCAAAGCGGTTCTGGGTACTACTCCTGAAGAAAAATGGTCAAATAAAAAGGTAAACATTACTCACCTTAGAACTTTTGGCTGTTTAGCTTATGTATTGACAGAAAAACGTAAGAAATTTGATTCGAAATGTAAGAAATACATTTTTGTGGGCTACTGTGAAGAGACAAAAGGGTATAGATTATTAAACCCTTCACGTCCATCGGAATGTATAAAGGCAAGGAATGTAAGATTCTTAGAAGATGTATTTTATTCATCAAAAAGTGAAAGTGATGACTTCACTGAGGTAGTGTTACCATATTCTCACAATCAAAACTCTTTTTCAACCTCCTATGAAATTGAAGGTGATAATTGCAATGAAAATGCTTCAGAGTCACCAAATTCGTCACAGTCTATGTTAAATCAGTCACCAGAGCAGTTTAAACCGGTTCAGTCCTTATTAGATTCAAATGATGAATCAGGGATACTCAGTAATGCGGGATCTGATGAATCTAAATTAAGGCCCCGGAATAGTATTGGATCAGTGAGTAGCTTTGAATCAGATGATTCGCGCGATGAAACTTACATTCCAGGTGACACAACATTGGATACTTCAGCAGAGTACAGCGGAGCTGTAAACTTGGCATCACAGTCCGAATACTTGTCTGCAACCAGAAGCTTTGATGACGAACCAGAAACGGTGGTGGAAGCTTTGCAAGGAACAGAATCCAAGAAATGGAGAGATGCTATGTTGGATGAGTATAAATCATTTTTGGATAACAAATGTTGGACCATGACTGACTTGACGGAGGGGCAGAGACCTGTGAAGTGCAAGTGGGTTTATAAAAAGAAGAGAGGATTGAATGGAGAGGTATTGAAATATAAAGCTCGATTGGTGGCCAAAGGTTATACACAAACGTATGGGATAAACTACTATGAAACTTTCTCACCAGTGGTGAGATATTCAACTATTAGAATGCTGCTTGCTCTGGCTGCAGAGATGAACATGGAGATAGATCACCTTGATGTGAAAACTGCATTTTTGAATGGAGACCTCAAGGAGACCATCTACATGGAACAGCCAGAGGGCTTTGAGGCCAAGAAGAACCCAGGGAAAGTTTATCGCCTACATAAAGCGATTTATGGGCTGAAACAAGCTTCTAAAAGTTGGTATGAGAAGATAAATACAGTTTTAGTAGAAAAACTGAGCTTTAGAAAGTTTTCTTCAGTACCATGTGTTTTTATGAAGAATAATGATGGAAATATGACCATAATAGCACTCTATGTTGATGACATAGTCTTGTTTTCAAACAACAAACAGGAAAAATTGAAGATTAAAGAGAAACTGATGACTCAGTTCGAGATGAAGGATCTAGGGCCAGCTCATAACATCCTTGGCATGAAACTAAGCAAAAAGGATGGTAAGTTGACTTTGGATCAGTCTAGCTATATACAAAGAGTATTAGAGCGTTTTCAGATGTCGGATTGTAAGCCAGCATGCACTCCCATGGAATCTGGGCTGAAGCTTGTAAAAGCAGATTGTGAAGAAAATAATTTTCCATATAGAGAATTGGTTGGATGTTTGATGTATATTGCAGTTTGCACGAGGCCAGACATTGCTCACGCAGTCAGCATACTCAGTCAGTTCAATGATTGTCATGCTGAATTACACTGGAAGTCAGCAAAGCGGGTGCTTCGGTATCTGAAAGGTACGGTTAATCATTGTCTTACTTATGATAAGAGCATGGCTGTCAGCGCCTACGTTGATGCAGATTGGGCCGCCAATGAGATGGACCGGAGATCATTCACTGGGTTTGTCTTTAAAATAGGTAAGTCCACAGTATCATGGGAAAGTAAAAAACAAAAGACGGTCGCTCTTTCCAGCACGGAGGCGGAGTATATGGCCCTCTCTGATGCATGTAAAGAAGCTTTATTTATCAGATGTTTCTTGTACGAATGTTTAGGTATAAGTTGTAAAATTTCTATGTATAACGATAGTCAATCGGCACAAAAACTTAGTGTTAATCCAATGTATCATGCTAGAACCAAGCATATCGATGTACGACATCATTTCATTCGAGAAATTGTAAACAAGGGTATTATTGATTTAAATTATTTGTCTACCGATAAACCTTTAACTAAAGAGAAAACTAAAACATTTGTTAATCAGCTTGGTTTAACAGAGATAATTTAAATATGCAATGTAAGAACTAAACATAAAGTATGCTTAAGTATACTACAGTAACATGTAATTTGTAGCTAATTAATAGTTGAATTGTGGTCATTAACTTAACATGTTTATTGTTGTATTCAAAGTTCTCTATCAATATGGATATTTTGTATTTTGAAACGTTGACAGTATTGCATTGTGCTAGTGTTATCTTATTTAATTGTGTAACTATAGCTTTCATTTTTAAGGGCCAGTTCAATTAATGATTGCTTTGTTTAAGGGCCAGTGTTAGAAATGTAAACGAAACGCAATCGGCTTCTGTCACTTTCTTATTATGTTGTCTCTCTCTTGCGCTGTCAACTGTCTTCCTGATTATATGTGCTCTGCCGAGGTATCCAATAAAATCCCATTTATTTCAATTAATCTTTTATTCTTTCACCAAATTCATCAGGCTGGACATCCGTCAGTTTCTTCCGGTACATCCGTGAGCAGTGCTGATAAATGATTTCTGAGGAAATCTTCATAAAGTTCCCCATTTAGTGTTCGGGGTAAAAAATGTGGGCCAATTAATTTGTCGTCAATAATACCCATCCAAACATTAAGCGAGAACCTTCGCTGGGATGCGGTTGGTTTCAGTTTTTTAGGGTTTGCTTCTGCTTTCGGTGCCCAGTAATGTAAGTTGTGGTAATTTGTGATACCATCACGATCAAAACATGACTCATCGGTCCACAGAATGTTTTTTTAAAAGTTTTCGCTGTCGGCGTCAGCACTTAGCATAAAACGACAAAATTCAAGCCGTCTCGGCGGATCTCCTTCTTCTAATGACTGGACTGGTTGGTAATGGTATGGATGTCGGCCTGACAAGTGAACTACAGACCAGACTTTCCACTGTGACATACCAAGCTCACGCGCTACGATGTTTGTCGATGTGTTAGGATCGTCAATAAAACGTTGAAGAATAAGCTCCTCGTCCTCAGCCGTGTATCTCCGGGAACGACCAGTGTCAACTTGCCTGCTTCTTTGGACGCTGCCAGTTTCAGATATTCGCCGATAAGTCGATCCGAAGACACTAACGTGGGGGAGTCGGCGGTTGGGAAAGCGAAGTTGATATTCTCGCCGCGCCTCAGCAGCGTTACCGTCACAAAGTCCGTAACAGTTTTGTCAGTTAACAATTTTGCAAAATCGCACCCCCTGTCATGCCGAGAGAACAATAGCGACCAATCACAAAGCTCCCCGAGTGTTTGGAGTTCAAGCGCAGGTAAAAACTACGAAATAATACGAATACGAAACAATAGGTTGACCGTCTCGCAATTTTACCTGCCCCCCATAAAACTCTTCTCTTCCCTGGCACACATGCAAAAGTATTGACAATCATACCTTTCTGAATAACTGATAAGACAAGGATATTTTCCTAGTAATTTGTACACCAGGTGTAGTATTTTTTTTTTGCACTCGACTACATTTTTATGAAGTAATAGCAAAAAGTACAAAAAATTTAATGTTTGGTTAGTGATATTTGCCAAAGTTTTAGGCATTATTGAACTTTTAATTATTAACAAAGGTCTGCTACGGCGTCAACTATGATAATAACTTAAATTTCAGTACAGTCGCGCCGTAAATCATTTTTAAATTGGTTTCAAATGATTTAATCTGGGATTTTTCATAAAAAAACTAAAACTCTAACTAATTTTTCGTTGCAGCTAGAGGGCGCTATAACCTGTTTATTTTTTGCATCGCTCCGTTTTGAATATTTATTTAAAATAGTACAAGTGCATAATATTAGTATATCTGGGCTTTTACTCAATGCTTAGTCTTTGCTTGGTATAAAATTTTGTTAACCGTGTAATAATTCACCTTAGAAGAGAACTTGACTGTGTGAAGTGAATAACTGTGTGCAGCTTGCTATAGCTAGAAAACAAGCATTATTTGGACGGTCATTTACTAGTGTCGGGCCTTGGGCACCCTTGCTTACCACCTTCAGTGCACTAAACAGTATTGCAGTGTAGTGATTATTCGTTGTTAAAATTTCAAAATCGCAAAGTCATTGACAGGACCAATTCATCCGGTATTTACTGTCATTGAACTCAGCGCCATCTATTGGTTTAAAAAGGAATCACGGAGTCAACTACAACACAGTGATTTTTCGACTGATATCCAGCGATCGATAGGAAACTTCGTTGCTGTGAATTAGGATAGAGGGCGCTAGTTGCACCTTGCTGTCCTTTTATCCGGTTGCGGTCACGCGATCACAACCACAATCACTGAACTTCTTAATCAACGTAGGTACTTTGTATTCGAAGTGATTTTAATAAAGATGGAATGCTGTAATGATGCCTCGGCCTCGTCAACTAATATTCTCCAGTGCTCTGTATGTGGTGGGAAATACCACTACGAGTGTTTGAGTTTGACTTTGAGCCAGTTTGCAGCTCTAAAAGACAAATACCTGGATACTTGGAAGTGTCCATCTTGTTCAAACGTAACAAGGCGGGCCAGGTCGAACATTAACACTCCTGTACGCAGCTACACTGAGCTTCCAGCTGATGACCACACCATGGATATGTCCTGTGATAATTTAGATTATAGTCAACTCAGTTCGTCCACCAGTCTTGGCGGTAATAGGACACTGATCACTGATAAGCCTTCGCACCCCTCAAACTCCACAGACTTTGAGGCATTCACAATAAACCTACAAGCAACTCTTAGCCAATGGCGAAGTGATATGAACAAGGATATGCTTCAAATACGTGACGATATCAGGTCCACCTTAACTGGCATCCAGAAAGATATGCAAGTGCTACGTACCGAGCAAACTCTCATAAAACAACAAGTGTCCACCCTTCGTGATGACATTAATGACCTGCAAACCAGTTCCCAGAACCAGCTAGTAGAACACGACATCCTCAAAAAGCGTGTTGATGATTTGAGCTGTAACTCATCGTCAGCTGAGTTTGAGTCAACGATTTGTAGCCTTGAAACTAAGATTGACGTTCTTGAGCAGCAGGCTCGACAATGTAATGTCGAGATATGTAACCTGCCTGATAGGCGTAATGAAAACTTACCTTCCATCATTGAGGCCATAGGGCACGTCCTTAAATCTCCAATTTTACTCAGTGACGTAGTCGCTGTACATAGGGTGCCTCATGCTCATCAACAGAGCACAAGACCAAAGAATATTATCCTAAAATTCACCTCTCGCATACAGAGGGACAATTTGCTCAGCGCGTACCGTAAGGCTAACTCGTTGAAGACTGATCAAATTGGTATGTCTGGTACGTCCACATCTATTTATATTAATGAGCACCTAACCTTAAAGAGAAAACAGTTGTTTCGTAGAACCCGAGAAGTTGCAAACAGCCATAATCATAAATACGTATGGATCAGAAATGGTACCATACTGGTACGCGAGCGTGATGGTGCAACCGCCTTTGCGATACGTGGAGACAATGATCTTAATAAAATTAAAAAGAGGACGTCTGAATAACTGCTTCCTCTTTATCGTCCTCCCCGTTGTAACCACGAAATATTTTCTGCATGGGCTCGTGTCCTACTCATTACTTGAGCTGATTTATCATTATAATTTTATTGTGTTGCATGTTCCTATAATTATATTTATTTTAGTCTTATCATTTTTCAACGATTTATTAATGAATTTAATTGCTATTCAGTGTTATTCCAAAATTTACTATTTTTTACATTCCTTTACATTGTATTTTTCTGACATTACGCTGATCTTCCTGTGTGAGTACGACATGGTACATCTATATGTAAATATGTTCACAACCTGCTTTAATATTATGTTACGACTGGACCCTATGTGCACAATACCAGCTGCTTTATACACATTTATGTTCATATCTTTGTTTAATGGATAAAAACGACATAACTATTTACTACCAAAATTGCAGAGGGGTGAGAACCAAATTAAATACCTTGTATTTGAGTATTCTGTCGTTTTCATACGACATAATCATATTGACCGAGACGTGGCTTATACCCGATATTGCTAGCTGTGAGTTCGTGGATCCTCGATACGTTGTATACCGCTGTGATCGAGATCGCGACACAACTTGTAAACGTGATGGTGGTGGGGTTTTGGTCGCGGTGTTGCGTGGACTGCGGTCATGGTTACTTGACACTCTTGGTCGACCGACGAGTATTGAGCATCTTACGGTTGGTATTCCGAGTAAGGATAATAATAGCTCTAAAATTCATGTGGTAAGTGCTGCTTACATACCACCTTGGGCGTCTACCGATATATATATATCTCACTTTGATACGCTACAGGACATGTTAAATGAACCAAATGTCGAAAATATATTTATTGTTGGAGACTATAATCTTCCTGTCATTACATGGAATGCTGGTCAGTCTGTTGGGTCGCATCAGCTTACTGGTATGTCATGCTCTGGAACGTCCCCTGTATGTTCTCAATTGGCACAGCTCATGTCAACTCTGAATGCATACCAATTTAATAATATACTTAATGCTAATGGGAAAATCTTGGATTTATTTATTTCGAACGCCACTATTACTACAAGCCCTCCATTAGACTCACTACTACCTATAGATGCTCATCATCCTCCGTTTGTTGCTACAGCCCCCATGTGTGTCTCCACACAAGCTCTAAAAAGGAAAACGTTGAGTAAGCATGACTTTCGCAAAGCTAACTATGAAATGATTAATAAACAAATAAGTGAGGTTGAATGGGTGAAACTGCTGGAGCGCCTTCCGTCGCAAGAGGCCGTGCAATGCTTTTATGATGTTATCGGCGGCATTATTGAGGGCAATGTGCCGCGCGTTAAGTCCCGGACACTTGACTTTCCGGTTTGGTTCTCAGCACAATTAATAAAAATTTACAAAAGAAAACAACGTCTTTGGGTCAAGTGGAAAAAATTTAACAACATCAAAGACTACAATGAGTTCTCGGAATACAGAGTAACCTTTAAAGAAGCCTGTAAGACCTGCTACTCAAACTATATTAAATCAGTTGAAGATAAACTTACGACAAACATTAAGTACTTCTGGACATATATTTCAAATCGCAAAAATAAATCTAGTATTCCATCCACTATGCACTATCAAAACACTAAGTCAAGTGCCCCTGAAGAGATTTGTGGTATGTTTTCAGACTTTTTTCAGTCTGTGTTTGAACCGAGTTCACCCTCATTGTCCGCCTGGACCCCGCCTACACAGTGTAATGCGAATGTTAACTTGATCGATAACCTGCATATTGATGAAAGTAAAATACTGAGAGAGCTAAAACTACTGGATCCATCTAAAGGAGCTGGTCCCGATGGGTACCCTGCTATCTTCTTTAAGGCCACTGCTGGCAGTATCTGTAAGCCACTCTATATTATTTACAATAAATGTTTAAGCGAGGGGGTTTTCCCGGATGAATGGAAACAGGCAAATATCACGCCTGTACACAAGAATGGCTCTAAACATGACGTAGAGCAATACCGGCCTATCTCGATACTGTCGACCTTGTCAAAACTTTTTGAGAGACTCGTGCACAATGAAATTTATCCAATCTTACACAGCGTCATCATCCCAGAGCAACATGGGTTTGTCCAGCGACGTTCGACTGTTACAAATTTATTAATTTTTTCCAACTATCTTTTTGAAAATATGGACAGACGGTTACAAGTTGACGCTGTTTACACCGATTTCAAAAAAGCTTTTGACAAGATCGACCATGAAATTCTTCTGAATAAGATTGCGTTTAATGGAATACGAGGAAATTTGCTTCGCTGGTTCTCATCCTATATTAAAAATAGAACACAAAAGGTTGTCGTGAATGGTCATCAGTCTGATGCAGTGCATATAACCTCGGGTGTTCCACAAGGCTCAATCTTGGGACCGCTTTTGTTTATTCTCTATATCAATGACATAAGCAAATGTTTCAAAAATACTAAGTTTCTGGTATACGCTGATGACTTAAAAGCTTATAGATCTATACAGACTGTTGAGGATTGTCGACTGTTTCAAAAAGATCTGGACAGCCTCGCTGACTACTGTCTCAACCATAAGCTACACCTCAGTCTCTCCAAGTGCAATTGCATCAATTTCACTAAGAATAAAAGAGTAATTAACTTTAAATACTCATTGAACCACACAGCACTCAGTAATGTATCTATTGTGAGAGATCTTGGTGTGTTAATTGATGATAAACTGTCCCTCAACCAACACGTAGAAAACATTGTAAATAAAGCATTTAAGATGTATGGTTTCGTTATGCGATCGGCAACTGAGTTCAAGCGGGTCTCTACATACCTTTACCTTTATAAGACTCTTGTGCGATCACAATTAGAATATGCCGTCCCTATCTGGAACCCGTTTTATCAGAAATACATAGACGAGATTGAAAAAGTCCAGCGTAAGTTTCTACGAGCCATGCATTACAGATGCCACAAAACGTATTTGTCATATTCACAATTACTTGATAAATACAGGCAGGTCAACCTAGTATCTAGACGTAAGTATCTAGAGGCTTCTGTACTGTATGGTATTGTTCATAGTGATTTTGACTGTATCGATCTCACGAGCAAACTATGTTATGTAGTTCCACGCACTGTTAATGTACGTAGTATCCGTGCAGGAACCCTATTTGCCGTCAATACCTGTCGAACTAATTCTGGTTTGCGCTGCCCTATCCGTCGTATGGTTGAATCTTATAATTGTAATTTTGTTAATATTGATATTTTTGTATGCTCGAAATCTAAATTTAAATGTAATGTCATGAATCTTATTATTAACCAATAATGTTATTAGGAATGTAAGCTAGTTTAGACTTTATTTTGTGACTTTATTATTTTTTAGTGTTAATTATTACTTTTTTGCCAAGCAATCAATCAGTTTGAATTTTGTATGATTTAATTAAGTATTTTTACTATTGTGATGTTTTAAATTATTTATTGCCTACCTAGTGGCATTCATTATCTATTGAACTTTCCTTTGTTAATTTGCGGATAATGTAGTGGGCTGCAGTATTGCTAAAATTTTGTATGAATTTTTATTTGTTTAAACACATATTGTAGCTGTTTATTGTCCCTGAATAAATAAAATAAAATAAAAATAATTCAAAAACTACTGAATTTCGGTAGAACATTTGGTGGCTTAATTTGTTGCATTTTAACCCTACTATGACGTCCTGCAAGGAATACCTCGAGTTACCCTGTATATGTAAAGGATCCCTTTATGTTTGAATAGATGGCGCCAGCTATCGAATATTAGTATGTAGTCTGTGGTAAAACAGCATTATTGTTTTACTGTGTGGCTAAGATTTTGTGATTGAAATATTGGAAAAATTAATAATTTGTTAAGATCGGCAAATAAACTTCAACGGTCTTATGGGTTTTTCGTTAAACCGGTTTAACGAAAAACCCAGGTTTAAATATCTATAAACTACGGTTTATACAAAAGTAATATTACAAAGAGAGGTTTAAAATAAACCATGGACTAAACGCTGGTCTAACGTTAAACCTGGCCGGCCCCTAGTTTATCGATGGGTATAAGTCGTAGGTAAGGTCACCCGGGGCAATTTTCTCTCAGTCTATTCATTTTTGTAGATAGCCGAAAACCTACTTATTTTATTATTTACTCGTGTCGAGAATCATTATCATAGTTACCTCCTTGAATTTGACGAGGATGCAAAACAACACGTTGTTTTTATGTAGTGGCACCGAGATGCCGTGTCTGGCCATACCGCTGTTAAACCCGCGATGGTTTGTGTGGTATGTTTTTAACCAGCACCTAAATGTGTAAGATTAGGTAATTAAATATAAAAAAAGATAGGATTTTTTTTATCCCGGTGGTACGTTCCGGTGGGCTAATATTTCCGCTGGCGAAAGCTAGTAGATATTAGTACAGATCTTCATCAAACGGTTCTGTTTAATCGAAGGATTATGTACCTACCATCTATTCTATTTCCTCCTATTTGCTATCGTCGATTTTATAACCACCTTCGGATCAGCAATAACCGTATTACCCGGATAATTAAACACAAACCAGGTAAATAAACCTTTAACTCACTTCATTAACACCAAACTTTGTGTAGTGTGTTGTAGCTAATTTATAGTTGAATAGGGTATTCAATAACGGTTAACTTCATCAAACGTGATGTTATCATTATCATCCGGAGAGTTAAAATAGAGGATCAAATAACGGTAGTTATCTACAGGATAAATTTTTAACCAGTGCGCAAACTGTAACCATGAATTCAGCATATAATTCTAGACCCCAGCGCAGAAATGTTTCGTCGGTTATTATGTACAAAAACAAAAACAGCTGTTTCATAGTAAAGTGCAGTAATGTATGGAACAGCAGATTTTTATTTTTTGTACTGGTTAAAAATGTAACCTGTGTATAAATATAATAATTATAAAGTAAAGATGACTAGTTTGTTTGAAGGCGTTAATCTCTTAAACTACTAGTCTGATTTAAAAATCTTTTTGCAATTAATATCTCAATTCTTATGGAAGTTTATAGGTTATTTCATAACGCTACGAACCTTGAAGCCGAGCAAAAAGAGCAAGAATGTGAAGTGATTGAGAATTTGTTTGGTCTTCAAGGTGATTTTCAACATGGGCATGTGATGCGGAGGAATGAGGAAAATGTCATGAGATTTTTTTTGACTGATAGTGTTTTTCAAGATGATAATGGTTAGAAAGGGTGTTACAACCGAGATGATGACTATAGCCTGACCAATACCGCTGTACCGCGCCTTAGGTATGGGCGCGGCGACACGGGGGAGCAGTGCAGGCCTCTGATTCGTCAGTGCAATACTAGTGGTTCGTTTCAAAGTAATGATTCGTCAGAGGACGAAGACCTAGATTTTTTTTACAAAAGTTTGCTGGAAAAATAACTCAGATAAAGATTAAATATACCTTGAAGACTATTCATGCAATGTTACAACTTTTGAAACTCCAAAGCGAGAAACAAGAAATACAAATATTGATATATGTCAAACATCTAAACAAGGAACTAAGACATAACAAACCCAAAAGAAATTAAGTTCAAGAAGAAAGCCAGTGCGTAATTTATAGTATGTTGGAAAGCGTAGCATCCACTTCAAAACAGGAGTTTGTATTCGTGCCAAAAGAATGTGACTTCATATTAGCAAAATTCAGCTCTGCTTTGGGAAAGAAAACCTATAAGTATGTTTGCTTGATAGAAGATATTACTGGAGAAAAGGCTGTTGTGAAAGGTCTGAAGTCTTATATACATAAAAATACGTTTAAACTTATTCAAAATGACGTGTCAATAATTGATTTCACTGATACTATCACCGTGCTTCCTCAACCTGATTGCGTGGGAGAGCTTTATAAGTATTCGGAAAACATTAACGTGATTGAGAAATAATTATAGTAGATATGCTATATGCTAATTATTTATTCTCAGACTATCAACCCCCAGGTGGTCTGGGATCACATCAATGTTAGACCGTTGTTTTGACTGAAAAGAAGACTTGAATTTATTTTCGTTATTTATTTTAACTAATTTATTTAATCATATCTCCTCACTAATGTGCTATTTTAGTAATTGCAAAGCAAACTATTTAATTAAGTCACTAGTGATTAAGTAAAAAAGTCATATTTTTCACAAAGTACCAAAGTTGTGAAGACTGTTATAATGTTTAGACTGTTATTTTACTGTTAAATATGATAGTATTCTATTAGTTTGATAGAAGAATTACAAACGTTTTGTACGAAAATGAGTAATGTTAATTAATTAGTGACTACTTAAGGAAAATGTTTTAAAGTTGTTTTTTGCTAAGTGCAAAGTTCTGTTTAGACTGTTTTTGTTTATGTTATTTTACCGATTAATACGGAATTATTAGTTTATTTGATTTTGACTGAGAATTATCCTAAGTTTTTTTTACTTTAAGTATTTATCTTTTAAATAAACTTTCAAAATACAGACAGAAATCGCTTTTTTTTTTACCTAAATCCTAAATATTAGATTAGTCATCAATGCGTACTTATCGTATATTTGTCAAAGCATTTTACATACACAAGTCATAAGAAATCTTTTCTTGCTCTTATTTTATGTCCTAAATTCCATTAATAAAATAGAATTACTCTAGCTGAGTATACTCGTAATATACTTTATTGATCTTATTCAGATCGATTTTGCGTTTTTGCACTAAGAAACCTATATTTAAACCTTTCATTATTGTTAATTATCGAATGTCTTCACAAATATTTATCGATAAGTAGTAGGTACTACATCTCAACACTAGTCAGTATGGAAGACAGTCGCATTCACCCCATAAAAAAGAAAAGTAAATTTGCTTGAAACTGAACTCTATCTCAGCGACTATAGACAGATTTTACAGATAATTCTGTGTGCATATCTACATGTACTCTTGACATCAACATTTAGAAACAGATTACAACTGAGTTATAACGAATAGTCACATTTAGCCCAAAGTGGGGTGAAAGTTACTTTTACTGGTCTTATTCAACAATAATGCAAATTAATGAAAACGCAAATTTTATTTGTAACTTAATTTATGTCGAAACTGTTCATCGAAAGCTGTGCAATGAAGTACGTTTATTATTTTATTATTATCCCTATTATTTAAGTAGCTCATGGTGGAGGGAAGCAAAGTTTCAGTTTTTATTTTTTTTATTTGCTTTCGCCCCGGGTGACCTTATCTGTAAAGTTTCCTCTTTCAGGAACAGTGTACCTACTTTTTTGTTTTTAGGTTAGCATCTATTCGCTGTGTTGTTTTATCCGAAAATGGACATTTACATGGTCGATTTAATTGATTATGAGGATATTAAAACTGCTGAGTTATTAAAAGGCCACGCCGACTTAACATAAATCGGGATCGAGTCCCAATCCCTTCACTGAATTATCCAATGAGGATTTCATTCAAAAGTCTAAGGATACGAGACGTTTTGCAATGAAAATATGGGGGAGGGATTTGCCTTAATCGCCACGCTTGGCAGGCGGTTTGGCGATCGCAGCATGGTAGTAAAATGCATAGAGGCTGCTGCCCAATCTCTTTAGTCCCGTAATCGCCATGTATTGTCATACGGGGAGAAATGGAATGGTGCTATTCTTTACGTCCAGCACCACACGGAACAAAATTACGTTTTTTTTTTTTGGGTTAGCAAATAATCTATATAAATCCCCCAACAAGGGCTGCGTCGCATCAGCTCCCACTAAAGGGGCTGCCTTCCATATATCAGAATATTTAAAAATTATCAAGTCATTTCATTATTTTAACTTATCACGTTAAATATTTCTCTGTATGACACGCAAATACACAAAAACTAGGTTACTGTTTATGCAAACGTTCATTTATTTGATATCTTTAAATGCATCGATGTTCACGTCTGTATGCTTTGAAAACCTTGTACTATGAATAGCCAGTAATATCGTCTTTAACATCGGGTTGCATTGTCTGTGCCGCACAAAGCATAACACGGGGTTTGAATGATTCATTTCTCATTGCGTTAATAAAGGTATCGACGTTTAATTCCAACGGTGTACCAAGTTTAACGTCATCATTATCTTCGTCACCATCATTTTCGTCGTCGATCTCACAATCGCTGTTCATATCGGTATTAACATCTTCTGTTATTGTAGAGCAATGAGCTGTCAACATTCTTATCATCGTTTTAATTACTGCTGTTGTCAATAGTAATTGAATATATTTGACCCGTCGATATCATAAAATCATTCAACACCTGTAAAACAGTTTCTTTTAGGAAATGGCCCGTTCGTCGCTCTAAAATTTCCAAAACAGCAAACTTTGAAACTTTTTTCTGGCCTTTTTTTATACACTGTAAATGAACGCCAAAAACTTTTTTGACTAAATATGAAGCTGAATCAAGTTTAAGGCTTAATAGATTATTTCCAATTTCTGACTCGATTTTTATTATTTGATATGCTTCTTTCGATATCATTTCCTTTATTACTTTTATATTCATGTGTTTACTTTGAATATTAGAAGGAACAGCTATGTTAATTATTTCTGGAAATGCTTCATTTTGTATCAATGCAAATGGTCGCCCATGTACTGTTACTAATTTCACACAATTGTTTATAACATGATCTGACGTTATAGAATGTCTAGATGTATTTGGTTGGTGCTGGTGATTTTCCTTATTTATATTAGTTATAAATAGGTATTCTTGTACATGTTTGGATGAAATATGATTCTTCAAATTGGTTGTATGCTTGCCCTAGAACAAAACGCGTTATTGATTATAAACATCTGTAGGGGAGGTAATCAAGAAACCAAAGTAACGATAAATTCGAAAATGTCGCGATCGAGGAGGTTGTACGTGCGTGCTGTCTGGGTTTTTAGACAACTGATGGCGGATTGTCTACCATCGCACGCCCGCGCTCTCGTGCCCCCGCGCCCACCTTCTTCAGCCCCCCGCACTCTAACAATCTC
The DNA here is from genome assembly GCA_949987655.1 of Polymixis flavicincta. Lineage (NCBI taxonomy): Eukaryota > Metazoa > Arthropoda > Insecta > Lepidoptera > Noctuidae > Polymixis > Polymixis flavicincta. Next base: position 7,453,711 of record OX465188.1, on the reverse strand, counting down.
CTCGAACGTTCCATATGTTTATTATAACAAAAGGTACAAGCTAATGTATTAATAATAAGATAGGTAGACATAAAGTTCGCACAGTTAACATCCCCCACCCCAGTACGTCAGCACTCAACTTCCGTCGTGATTCGAGCGATGCGGGCGGCTGACCGGCGCAACGTACTACTTAGTCTTGTTTTTAATTTCTAGGACTCTTATGCGTCTATCTCTGCCTGCCATTATTGCCTGCACGCGACCGCGCGGCCAGAAATTGCGCGGAGAATTAGGATTGATGATTAACACCCGCAAGGTCACCCACTTTCAAGGGTGCTTGCTCCTGATGCCATAGTAGTTGAGTGTTCCACCCTTGTGGCATCGTGACCTGTCGTTGCGCACTATGCGATAGTTTGCAATTTTCGGGTCGAGATTGCAGTGTTTGAGGAAAGACTCTTGCACGAGCAATACGTCTAGGTGATAGTCGCGGAGGATTCAGATTCAGATTTATTTTTGCAAAAACATGTGTAGATAATATACATGGTATGATGCTTATTATAGGTGTTACAAGGTTTTTTGGCTCAACATGTTTGACCATGGTTTTTTTTTTTTTTTTTTTTTTTTGGGTGGGAAATCATCAAATAACTTCTCCCGCTCTGGGTAAGTCCCCTCTTTGAGGAGTGGTTTGAGAGGCGGCATGGCGTCCTCACCTTTCGCCTGACGCAGGTCCTCACCGGACACGGTTGTTTCGGGAGGTTCCTGTTTCGGATAGGGCGGGAGGAAACGCCCGGGTGTTTCCACTGCAAAGATCGCCCTGAGGACACGGTGGAGCACACGGTGGCGGTCTGCCCTGCTTGGGCGGAGCACCGCCGTGTCCTCGTGGAGGCGATCGGCGGCGGCGATCTCTCGCGTCCGGCCCTGGTCCAGGCCATGGTACGGAGCGAGAGGGCATGGGGAGCCGTCACCTCCTTCAGCGAAGCAGTGATGCTCGCGAAGAGGGAGGCGGCGCACGTGAGGGAGAGGCAGCATATGCGCCCTCGCGACCCCAGCCGCCGCAGGATGTTTGACCATGGTTGGTGTACAAATAAGGTCGAAAGACAATAAGAATTTAAAATACTAATAACATAAATAAATCAAGAATTATCAATAATATTAAATAAAAAAATTAGGTCAATAGTCATGCGATTCAAAATAAATAGAATAGATTCAGTCAGTATCTGCCGAGCGATTTATCATTTAAAAATTCTTTAACATTATAATAGGCATTATATCTCATCACGTTAGCTTTGTATGCCATTGGCGTTGAAGGTACTATCAAGATTCACAAATGCAGTCGCATACTAAGGGCTATATTGCTATGAAGTGGCGGTCCAGGCCGTACCTACAGCTGTGTGTATAAGTGATGTATTAACACAAAACTCACCGCTGCACTCACACACTGGCGTTACTCTCTGTATTTTATACATACCGTCGGTGACGACAGACATGACCTTGGTCGGTTTATACCATTGCTAAAATTTACTTGAATAATTTGAGTTCCGGTAGCGTGCAGCGTATCGTCTTGGATTAAGAAACTCATAGGTCTGGGTTCAAATCTCGCGATGAAGCTTCAATTTTTCTTTTCAACAATCATCTTCATCTGTTCTTTTATTATTCGATTTATTAATATACCAGAATAATAATGTAACATTTTTTTATTATTAATCGTATTGTTATTTAAATAAAGGTTTACCAATAATAAATGATTACAAAATGTTTATTCGTTATAACTTCATGAATAATGTATAATAAGAATGTATAATAAGAATGTATAATTTGACGGCACGGCTGGCGCAGTGGTTAAGCGATTGACTACTGCGCTGCGTGTCGTGGGTTCGATTCCCGCACGGAACAAATATTTGTATGACCTACAATTAGTTGTTCCGGGTCTGGCTGTTTGTGTATGTGTGTTTTAAATGTTTGTAAACGCACCCACAATACAGGAGAAATTCCTAGTGTGGGGCAACGTTTTTTATAAAAAAAAAAATAATAATAATAATATCTTCTTGTTAAAACAGTTTATTTTCTCATAAAGAACAATTTATTTAAGTAAATAAACTATGTAGTTGGTGAACTATGATAATCAGGCTTTTGTATCTTAGTAATATAATAATATTGTGCTGATTACTACTGTGTGTCGGTACTCTAAATAAATTACAATATTCTATAAAAATCTACCCACGTAAAAGTAACAAATGCAGACAAGTTGTCACAATACAATTAAATGACTCAGTAGTACTACTTTTATTCTACTGCGAGTGAGTTCGTTCTAACTCAAACCTCAAAGTTAACAAATCGTATTTAATAGGACTTAAAGAGGTTATAGCTTAAGTGTTCATTTTCATTCCGAAAAGAAGATTGAAACTAAACCTCAAAATAATCCAGATTACGGATAAGACAAAATTTTATTTGAATATTACTAAAATAAATAAATATTTGTAATTTATAACTTAATGTTAATGTTTTTTTCCGTTAACTATGTTTTTTGAGCTGATTCTCGAGCTGGTTTTCGATGATGCGAACCTTCTGCGTGGAGTGCACGGCGCACGGTTCGTAAAGATGTGTCGAATAATTCGGCAAAATGTCTTGTCGTTTTGAAACCACTTGTTTCATATTCGCTGAACGTGTGCCTGTTATAGGAGCCGGGGTCTTCCACTTTGCTTTCCACGGGCAAGGCTACCGCCTTCCTGATATCTTTTCACCCACCGACTCACAGTATTTCACTAAAACAAAAAGGGGTACTGTTAGGCTACTAAGCAAAATACACACTTTATGTTTTACCTACTATTTAGAAACAAAATTATTTAAAAGGGCAATTTCACATAGATATTAAGTTTATTGTTATTTTCATCGTTCTATAATCTAGGAAATAAATTTACATTGAAATTTTATATTTTTATTCTATTTAGACATTGTGATATTTATAAAATGTTTAAAAATAACTACAAGGATCAGCAGTTATACTTTAATTAAATAAAAATGTTTAATATATATTTAAATCATAATACTCACACTCAGTCCGGTTTCATCACATAGGTATTTGTGATATAGGTATTAAGTCCACTTTTATGCAGCGCAAAATATTCGCTTTCATTTATATATTTAAATTTGCTTACATTTTAACCTCTTAAGTGTCGCATGATACCGCATAGGTTCATAAGAGAAAGCGCTCGAAATGTCAACTGAACCGCATAGGTTCACAACTTCACGGTCGCCATTGGACGATGGTATTTTACTTTTATTTGCACATGCAACACGATTCGGCTGTATCATTCGACTAATCGATTCATACTTGACCGGTTTTAGTAACATTTTAGTGGTAACACGAAGAGAACGAACGAAATAAAAATAAAACAAAATGTATCTGTGGTTGTGTGACGCAACGTCGCCATATTTGTCAAAACTTGTTTTGAAACGGTGTTGTTTGTGTAACGAAAAATGAACGCAAGAAGAAAACAGTGAGTAATCTTAGAATGATTTGATACAGAATTACTGAGAACTAAGTGTAGATTTCGTATTGAGTGATAGTTTATCGAAAAGTGATAAATATGTCAGTGAAAAAGTGACAAAAGTTTTACAATGAACTAATTTTGACCCTGATGACCGCCGTATTTGGTAATGTTTTTATGATAAATATTCTTGTTTATTGTTTGAAATGCACATAAGTATCTAGCTTATTAATCTACGAACATAATTTGGTTAATAGCTACTGATTTTAGTGCCTATTGTTATCGTAATCGTATTTCCAAGAGTAAAATCGGCGAAATTCCCGCGTACCATGACATAGCGTTCATGGTAGACGGGAGTAAGTACTAACTGCAAAAAATGTTTACTGATAATATTTATGATATTTTTGTGCTAATTGGATTTTTATTATTTCATGTAGGTACAATTGTTATGTCATGTCTAAGAATGATGAATGTCGAGATTAATGTTTTTTTTTTATTGACTTCAAAATTGTCCTTTTAGAATGCATTAGAATACAAACAATGACAAAATAAAGAGAAAGTAACAGAATAAGTAAAATAACATATATAATTTTAATAAAAAATAAGAAAAATCGTACTTGAAAATTATAACAGAAATATTTCGTTCGCCGTTTTTTTGCTCTGACGGTGCTATGTCGCTGCCCGCCAGTGTTTACGACCGCAGCGCGCGCGCCGGCCGCGGAATATTTTTCGTTGTGTAAACAAATAGTTTTTATGGTGGTTTTGATGGTGGTTTCATAGTAAAATGAGTTGTGTCATTGCCTATAGATATTGTGTTATCGTAATAAAGTTCTTTTTGGTAAATTTGTGTGTGAATTCGTTAGAATTGTGATAAAGTTTGAAGGTTATGTGAGTGAAAATTATCAAAATGGAAACATATTACATCACTGCGAGGCTAGGTCAGTTTTATTTGCTTATTGAATAGTATAACAAGTTCGGTAAACTCATAACGAAGCCAGGAAGGTATAATATGTACCGTGTTAATGCCTGTATATTGACGAATTCTCCGTTTTTCTGAAGGCCTAACCAAAAATCAAAAAGTCTTGAGATTACACCGACATTTCCCGCGTTTGGGTAAACAGAGGCTCGACAGTCAAGAGGCTATTTCGGGTGGTATGTATTATTTTATTTAAATGAAATATGAAATTTATTCAAACCGATTCTAAAGTTATGAACTACGAAATCAAAGACACCATATTTTTCCCGATAATTTATTTTGATTAAGTGTAGGGGATTTGATGTTACCTTAAATATACATCGAGTGGTCTAGTGCATTAAAAACATAAGGATTAAGCTGCGACCAATTGCGGCGCTTGAACAAAATTTACGTTTTTTAAAGTTAAGTCATGCGAATAAAATAATTGATTTTGTTTTTTTTTTCTTATGGTCATAATTTGAAGATGCATCAGCAGGAGGACCTTGATTGGGTATTACAGAGAATGATTACCTCGAGATGGTGTTACTGCAATGAGTTATAAAGAAAAAATGAGTTACTTATTTAATAATGAAGAAAAAATGAGTTACTTATTTAATAATGAAGAAAAAATGAGTTACTTATTTAATAAAGTGCAAGATGCCGTGAGAGTGCAAAAACTTTCATCTGAAATTGAGAAATCACTGAGAACACTAGTGATTGATTACAACAAAAAGCTTCGCTCATCTTATATACATTTTGAACGATGTTAAACGCGTAATCACGGCCGTCTTAAACTATGCTGGGGCCCTTGGGCACACAAGAATTTAGGGCCCTTTTGAAACTAAAGATTGAGTTTTTTTTTATGATCTAGGTATTTATTATGAGTAATCAAATAAACCAAATAATGTGTCATTTAATGATATTACTTAGAATGCTGCTTGTTTTTTTGGTTACGATTAAGATAATGGTTTCTTTTGGGATTTATTGTTGAGCAAAATCTTCTAATAAATCCTCAAAGTCAATTGTTTGAAGGATATCACTTTCTATGTAGGTACGTAATTGACAAGTGCAACCCGACAAACAAAAATTTTGACGGTGGCGCTGTAAGGTACAGTAGGATCCAAAAGCGGAGTACCAATCTCAAAAAGTAATAGATTGACACTACGGTTTAACTTACGACCTTCTTATATTAAGTAATTTCTATACTGTAGACACACACACTCTCATACGTCTACAAATGATTGTATTCCATAAATTCAACCGTTAAAGTAAATGACGTGATAGCTTAGTGGTTCCTGAACTTGGATTAGCGCCATCGTGCGCAACGAGTCTCGGGTTCGAATCCCACGCGCGATGTGCTAGCCTTTTTATTGTTTTAAAAATCGCTTTTGACTATAGTTTCTTGTTCTATTCGTCTTGTTCACTAAACTCGTAAAACTTTATCAATATACCCACAGAAACCTAAAGAAATTTAAATGATAGTTAACTTACGACTCATTCGACGTGACATATAGAACGGTGTTGGTTGTTATTGTGTGCTAGTGACGTGTGTTTAATCTATTAGCGGTCTTCTAGTTCATTTTAAAATGTAAGCAAATTGAATAATAGAAATGAAAGCGAATATTATTGCGCTGCATAAAAGCGGACTTAAATATCACAAATAACTGATGAAACCGGCCTGAGTGTGAGTATTATGATTTAATTATTTTATTAAGCACTTATTTAAAGTATAACTGCTGATCCTTGTAGTAATTTTGTAAATATCATAACGTCTAAATAGAAGAAAAATATAAAATTTCAAAGTAAATTTATTTCCTAGATTAAATATTTATGTGAAATTTATATTTCAAATAATTTTGTTTCTAAATAGTAATACATATTAGTATGTATTTTGTTTAGTAGCCTAACAGTACCCCTTTTTTGTTTTAGTGAAATACTGTGAGTCAGTGGATGAAAAGATATGAGGAAGGGGGTAGCCTTGCCCGTCGAAAGCAAAGTGGAAGACCCCAGCTTATAAAAGAAAGCGACAGCACAAGTGGTTTCAAAAAGACAAGACATTTTGCCAAATTATTCATAGTGCGCTGTGCACTCGACGCAGAAGGTTTGCATCATGGAAAACCAGCTCAAAAAACATAAACATTAACATTAAGATATAAATTAGAAATATTTATTATTATTGACTTTTATTGATTTTAGTAATATTCACATAATATTGTGTCATATCCGTAATATGGATTATTTCGAGGTTTAGTTTCAATCTTCTTTTCGTAATGAAAATGATTACTTAAGCTATAACTTCGATAAGTCCTATTAAATACAATTTGTTAACTTTGAGGTTTGAGAGAACTAACTCACTCGCAGTAGATTTATTCCAATAGTAGTACTACTGAGTCATTTAATTGTATTGTGACAACTTGTCTGCATTTGTTATTTTTACGTGGGTAGATTTGCGTAGAAAAATGTGATTTCTTTAGAGTACCGCACATTGTAGTAATTACAGCACAATATTATTATATTACTAAGATACAATAGCCTGATTGTCATGGTTCACCAATTAGCTACTTTACTTCAATAATTGTTCTTTATGAGAAAATAAACTGTTAACAAGAAGTTATTAGTAGTTATTTTTATACCTACTTCATAAAATTATAACGAATAAACATTTTGTAATCACATAATCTTCTTAATCCTTTGTTTAAATAATAATTTAAGTAATTTAAAAAAACATTCTCGTTTAACGAATAATAAAAGAACTGATGAAATTGTTGAAAAGAAAAATAAAAGTCTCTTCGGGAGATTTGAACCCAGACTTTTGTGTTTCTTAATCAATGACAATACGCTGCGAGCTACCGAGACTTGATATTAGAACGTGAATTTTAGCGATCGTATGAACCGACCAAGGTCATACGTAGTTACTACGTAACACAGTACAGACAGAGACAGAGTACTCTGTGCGACGGTATGTTTTTTGTATCTTTCGACGACAGTGGTGTGTGAGTACCTACTGTGGTGTGCGGTCTGGTTACATCACTTATACACACAGCTGTAGGTACGGCCTGGACCGCGAGTCATAGCAATATAACCCTTAGCATGAGAATGGACTCTTGACCGCGACCGTACCTACTGTGCTCGAAAAAATTTTTGGAGAATAAATGTGAGAGAAATTGTCGGTCCTTCGGGGCCCCCTGAGCATGGGGGCCCTGGGCAAGGGCCCCGTGTGCCCTTATGGTAAAGACGGTATTGCGCGTAATAAGGATTGGTTTCACTCATATATTACTTTTCCTGTCGAGCGCAATACCTGTGCTGCAACTGAAAGAAATAATAGTCGTGGCAGGCCGTCTAAGAACTTCGAAGACTGTGCAGAACGGACGAAGCGTAGAAAAACCGAAGATGTTCGCAAGTTGATGGGGCCCAAGGAGTTGGCTTTTGCTGCTCAGATGGAGTATCGATCACGTAGGGATATTGAAGCCTCAAAGGTAATTTAAAACATTGCTTTGCAAAGTTCTACTGATTCTGTTTTAAATAAAACTGAAAGTCACAAACTCTTACATCCGAAAAAGCATTGTCACTACTGACTACTTATATCTCAATTGACGAAAGAACAATGGCAGACGTTCATACATAAAATTAGTTGAGAAGAAATGGTAGCGTCTATTTGTCAAAAATATCTTAAAATGTTAAGCGTCAGTCTCTGAGTATTTTTTTTTTAAGAATTTTGTCCTGAGAAGGCTTCCAAAAAAAGATATTTCAATTTGAACTTTATTAGGTTATGTTTTATGTCAAAACATAGTCACGTAAAAGAGCTAGATCAGAATCCTTTAGGCACGCGTAAGTCACACAAAGCAAAGCGAATATCTGTCCGTAAGCAATCCAAGTCAAATAGAACTAATAAAATAGCAAAAAGAACACGAACACGACCGCCCCGAAAAGCGCAAGAGCATCAGTGACAGACTGTTATTCTACCACGGTGTAGCGGGGGGTTAATCGTAGATATTCCTTGTCATATAAAAAATCTCATAGACGTTATTTCCCGTAACATCCCAGTAATAGATGTTTTACTAACAGCACTTAATCTTTTTGTCATTTTAAACTCAAGTAGCAGCCTGGGGGTTAGTCGTTGATACAAAATAAGTTTACATAAGTCACATGGATAAGTAACTTGTGCTTGCGTTTCACTTCGTTCCACTGTCTTTTCTTGGGTTCGCCGTACCGACGCTGGGAGGAAAGGGTACGCAGTGGGCCGTGCGAGATGCAGCGTGACCTTGCACACACAATACAGTAGCAATGTGATGCTCCAAACATTGTAGGTTTTTTTTTGTGTTTTCAAACTCAAATAGCAGCCTGGGGGTTAATTGTAGACGATTCTTGTAGTAATATAAAAACTTCAGGACATTGTTTCCCATAAGAATCGAGTAGTTCTTTTATTCTGGCTCTTTCTGGTCTTTCATTTTCGGGTACAAAATGAATGATATCCTTTACGAAATGTGTGCCGAAAAAATCTGAAACCATAACGCAAGATATTCTTGATTTTTTAGAGGAACCAACATGGTAATAAAATGTGTAACATAACGTTTTTTTTTTATTTATCAGTCACTTACTTAAACTTTCACATTTCAACATGTATCTAATAAATTATTTGACACCCTGTATAAGAGGTAAAATGTTATTTACTGCTTCTAAGTTCTTTAATGACGCTTTTCATTGATAACAAAAACATACTTAATTATTTTCTGCCAACTTTTACCGATTTTTCGCCTGTGTGGGCGGGAGAACTTATATGACGATTACCCAACCTCAAAAAACAAAATTCTGATGGTCCAAATCTTTCGACTTAGTCTTTAAAGTGTGTGAGGTTATGTACATTACTCGTTATATAATCAGCACCATAACATCTGTATACCGTTCCACAGAATTACACGCGTTATTAATTATTGTGTGCGAATAATGCAGTGATGTGTACACCGTAGCTATTTAAATACATAATGGTACCTTTTTGCGTAATATACCTAAATACTTGAACCATGGTTATAATCGCATTATTAATACATTCTTAATCCAAAGACTGTTGTGAATAATAATGTTGAAAAAGGTTTTATAATTTCAAAAGTTTAAAAAATGGTGTATTTATTAATGATTATATCATATTGTTTTATATAAATTCCCAGGTTTTCTTCTTCTGAAAAGGCCTACCTCAACACAGTGAACAATAACAACCAAGAACAATATTTACTTAGCAACAACAGCGCTGACAAAACAGACGATAGCGTTGACAAAATAGATAACAGCGATCATACTGATATCGAACCGATTCAGCAAAGTTTAATCATTAAGGTACCCAAAATGTTGATATTCTGCACGAAAGCATCTTTTAAAAGTCCACTAAATGCGAAAGAAAATATTTACCAAGTTTCAGGCAAAAATATTAAATTATCTCTGACTTAATCGTCAAACCAACAAAATTAACTCCCTGCGCCGGAGTTGACATTGAGAATACTTCTCATGAACTTTCCTAAAACAGCTTGAACTCCGCGCCTCAACTTACCTGGCGAGTTTGTGCAGTATCGTCTCAATGTGGTAACACCGGTGAAGAGATTAACTTCTCTCCTGGCACTTCCAAAGACATGATGGACTCTGTACCAGTAGTTACCTGTCACACATTTTTTTCTGAAACTAACCTAACCAGACTTGCCGGACTCCGTTCCTCAACTTACCTGCCTCAAACCTGTGTTATTACCGTCCGTCATCACCGATGTTGAGATAAATACTATTCCTAAAACTGACAAAGACTCCGTTCCTGAACTTACCTGCCTAACTCTTGTGTTGTTACCGTCGGTCATCACTGATCTTGAGATGAACGTCTATCCTGGAACTTCTAAAACCGGCCAAACGACGTTTTTTACCATACTTATATCGATTACCTTCTGCGTTGTCCCGTCTGTCATCATTGATATAAAGATGAATGTCTGTCTCTCCTAGAACTTCCAGAGACACGCTACACACCGTTGAACCAAATAATGGTCATACTTTAAGCACCCCTAGGCAACAAAGTAAAACACGTTCCTGGAAACCGCAAATAAGGCATTTATCGACTTTTTATCTGATGAAGAACTAGAAGATTTTTCAGCTTAAAGCTCTGATTTATGGTCTCACTGTGAAAACCCAGAGGACTCTAGCGTATTGAAAAAAAAAAGAAAGTAAAAAGACGCGATAATTACGTAAAATATGATACTTTAATAAAAAAGATATCGAAACGCCCCAACAAAAGACCAATACGTAAAATGTTAAAAGAAAAAGGAAAGTTGCACGAAACAAGAAAAGGTAGTACAGCTAGCGGCACGTAAGTCTAGCGGTGAACGAAACGTGGAGGGGATAGATGCGCATATGTAATGTTGCGCACGCAATAGTTATTTCTACAAATTGATTACATTAATCGTTACTAATAAAGAACGTGTTTTGTTTGTCCTTCTTTTATATCTAAGCTAGTTCGTTTAAACTAATCTCATCACTAATATGAGGAGGTAGAAATAACATTAAAAAAAGCTTGACAATTTTTATTATGGCCCGTATAAGGCCTTTTTCTTGTAGAGAGCCCGCATATATACACACACCGGCACAATTAGGGGAACACAAAAAAAAGGTCGTTTTTCTTAACAAATTTATGTAGCACATATTTTTTTAGTAAATCAATAATTAATTGCACTCAAACTAACTGAAATAAACGCTAAAGTGACTCACACAATACTTCTACGTGAAGAAATAAACAAAAATGACAAAAAATGAGAATTGAACGTTTTTTCCTTAAAAGTGAAATCTGTAAACATTTTCAAAAATAACAAAAAAAATGGAGTTTTAGTATCGGGTATTGCCGCCACGGGCTCTAATTAAAACCTGTACACGATTTCCCATGCTTCGGATAACGTTATCAATGAGTTCTTGGGACAAATTGTTCCACTCTTCCACTAACGCTAATTTAAGTTCCTCCACATTATTAGGGGCTGGATTTCTTTGTCGAACCTTTCTTCCCAGGTAGTCCCAGACATGTTCTATCGGGTTCATATCCGGTGATCGCGCTGGCCAGTTCATCTGAGTGATGCCTACTTCATTAAGGTAGTCACTCACTATACGCGCAGTGTGAGGGCGTGCGTTATCGGGGCAAAAGGCATGACATGGGGTTCTAAGACTTCTGTAATGTACCGCTGTGCAGTTAGCGATCCATTACTGATGATCACTAGCTCCGTGCGGGCTCCCAAACATATGCCACCCCATACCATAACTGACCCTCCCCCATACGACACAGTTCCAGTGAAATTTGCTTGGTGATAACGTTCCCCTCGATGTCTCCACATTCTTTCCCTCTCATCCACGAAATTTACACAAAATCGGCTTTCGTCACTGAACAAAACACGGCCCCACTCATTAGTCCAATCTTGGTGCTGTCGAGCGAATGCTAATCTTGCTACACGATGAGCTACCTCGAGTTTTGGGGCCTTTGCTGGCACGTACGAGTTTAAGCCAACTTCATTCAACCGTCTTCTAACAGTCCTTTCACTCACGTTGACGTTACGGACTTCTGCTAAACGATTTTGGGTCTGGACAGCTGTTTGACGACGATTTCGTAAAGTCTGCATGACCAAGAAACGGTCATCCAAGGCGCTAGTTGCTCGATTTCTGCCCTGTCCTCGTCTGCGCACGAACGATCCAGTCTCCCTATAACGTCGGACGACGCGATGAATCACCGATGTCGATACACCCAGTGCGCGACTGACTGAGCGATAGGTGTGCCCTTCCTCGATCATGGTTACAGCCCTAGCCACAGAAGTTGCTGGTAAATCACTCATTTTGTATCAGAACAATGTGCACTATTCAAATGTAAACAGTTAAATGACCCACAGTCCCTATTCGCAGCATCCACTAAAGTTCTTATCAGAATGAGTACAAAACGTTAAGTGAGCAAATTCTTAAACAACCATAAATTCTTGTCAAAACACTTAAAATTAAAGTTGGGGGTACTTAAAACAATCTGTTATGAAGTTATTAACACTTAAACAAAAACTACTTATAAAAATACCCGATAATGTTAGAAAAAATCAACCTTTTTTTTGTGTTCCCCTAATTGTGCCGGTGTGTGTATATATAATAAACACAAACTTAGTTAAAACAGTCAATAAAAAACAAACTCAAACTTAACAGAAAACAACAACGGGAATAACAATACAATTTAGAACGCGACTATACAACAGAAGTGAGCGGGGCGTCGTCGTATCGGTGCGCGGGACAGAGTACGGCTGGAGAGCCAATAAGCGCTTACTCCCCCAAGATACCTTATTTTCGACTTCTGCGCATAAACGGTCAGCGCTAGGCTTATTTGCCGCTACCTATACAAAGGAACAGAAAAACTTCGGAAAATCCTTGCACAGAAGGCAAATGTAAAAAAAAAAAAACTAAATTACGGAAGCTAAACGAACTTCTTTATTTAATCGTTTTTGGGGTTTGGGCAATCAGTGCAGACGTGACTGGGTAGTCATATGTTGCCGTTATGTTCCAATAAAAAGAAAGAGGACGAGTGCACCGGAAAGTCGCAGAAATGCCACCTAAGAATGTTTAATTAATGACGTAGAGGATCATAGACAAGTCTGCCAAAAGTTTTACTTGCCACTCTAGACATCAGCCAAAAATGCTTACTGTATACAATTAAGAGCGCTCAAGAAGACAAGGCTAGAAAAGACGTGAGAAAAACAAATGTCACAGCTAGATATACAGAAGCTGCAAAAATGTTGTTATAAAATTTATAGAGCAATGGCCTGTATGTCTACCTTATTAAGGCCTTATTAATTACCTTGCTCAATGACCTCGATGATTTGATGTAGGCGCCTTCTACCGAGAAATGAACATACTGCAATAAAACGAACTGAAGATTAAGCAAGAACACAGATGTGTCGCAGAGTTGTCATTGTTTATACCTATTTTGTTGGCCCTCTGAGAGCTCTAATAAATTTGATTCCTTCAGAAGTAATGTACGAGTAGTTTCATTATATGTAATGAAAAATTATTTTGAAATTAATAAATGATGTCATATTTTTTTTTTTTTAATAAGTCTGTATGCTGTAGAAGAACTGTAATTTCAATTAATTGTAATTGTGTCGAGACAATCATAGGTTGTAAAATTTTGTTTCATTTTGTTACTTCTAGTTTATTGATCTAGCCATAAAAAACTTATCATTTTAGAATTTATTTGATTTAATTTTATCAATCTATGTTAATTTGTATTTTTTATTGTTGTAATTTATTTTTTATTGTTTGTAATTCTGTAATTTTGTGTATAAGTTCAGATACAAGTTAATTGTTTTATGAATAAATGACTATGACTATTTCATCAGTGATTTTGTTGAGCACGGTTACTATTACATGATTCATTCTGAAGGTCTGATGATGACCAGGTATGTGCTTATCAGTTCTCAATAACGGAAATAGTTAGGATGACCTAGCTTTCAACAATTATCTGATTGAGCACGGGTGCTACTACATGATACATTTTGAAGGTTTGATGATGACCAGGTAAGTGCTTTTCGGTTCTCAGTACCGTAATATCGGGGTACATTAGCCCTACGGTGTAACTTTGGCCCAAAACGACAAAAAGTTGAACTTCCCGCCACGCCGCACTTTAGGACCTATTGAAGTAGTTCGCGCTATATATCGATAGATGGCGGTATGGGGCGGTCGGTAAAACAGTTTCACGTTCACAAAGCGGATTGGTCAATTTATAATTAGAGTCACAGGTACTACATGTAAAACGCGTGAAGTTATTATGTGCAAACTTTGTCACAAAACAATACTATCAGGTAAGTGTAAGTGTTTTTTAATAATCAGTTGTAACAGATATGTATCTAGGTTTCTAATGTGATATAAATCAAAGAGTTAAATACATTTTTGTGAGAAGTATATGACAATTTAAATTACAGTATACTTTGGCCATCGTTTTCGGGTATCTTTGACCCATGGGCCAAAGTAACCTCACGATGTTTTTTCTGTTTCTAATTTCGTTTAATCAACTAAATACCAACATATCTTTTTGATTTTCAGATACGTAAAGATGCCTACAATTTATAAAAGGACACCAGGAAGTCGTCGTTACATTGATTATACAAAAGAACAGTTGCAGCAATGTCTAAACGATGTGAGATCTAAGATTTTGACTCAGCGGGAAGCTGCACTAAAATACAAAATTCCTCGCAGCACAATAAAAAATAAACTAAAAAATAAACACTGCAGCAAACCTGGCCATCCGACAGTATTTACAACAGAAGAAGAAGAGGCATTTGTTGCCCATATTACAGCACTTTCCGAATATGGGTTTCCGATAACGGATATCGACCTCAAAATTATTATAAAAAATTACTTATCTTCACGTGGTAGACAAGTTAAGCAGTTTAAACATAATGTACCTGGAATTGAATGGGTTAGAGGATTTCTTAATAGAAATAAGACATTATCTAGACGATTAGCAAACAATATAAAGAAAGTACGAGCTGCAATTTCAGAACAAATTATCAAAGACTTCATTGAAAATTTGACAAAAGAATTGGAAGGTATTCCACCAGAGAATATCTACAACTATGACGAAAGCAATCTTACAGATGACCCCGGCAAAAAGCGAGTTATTTGTAGACGTGGTACAAAGTATCCGGAAACTATAGTGAATGCCACAAAAGTAAGTTTTTCAGTCATGTTCTGTGGGAATGCCGCAGGAGAAACAATTCCGCTGTATATTATTTTTAAAGCAGAACATTTGTGGTCCACTTGGACCGAAAATGGACCAACGGGAGCTGGTTACACAGATCAAAAAGCGGCTGGATTGATACCATAACCTTTGAGGATTGGTTTATGTCTCATTTACTGCCAATTTTAAAGAAACAACAAGGACGCAAAGTGATTATTGGTGACAACTTGTCCTCTCACATTAACAAAAATGTGTTAGATGCATGCCACACTAATAACATCAGCTTTATTTGCTTGCCTGCAAATGCTACTCATATTCTCCAGCCTTTAGACGTGGCGTACTTCAGGCCATTGAAGATAAGATGGCGACAAGTCTTGCTAGACTGGAAAAACTCCCGAGAGGGAAGAAGGCTTCCAACTCTGCTAAAAGATCAGTTTCCTAGAGTACTAAAAGCGGCGTTGGAAAATATGACTGATGATGAGGACACGCAAATCAACCTTTCTAATGGGTTTAGAAAAACGGGTATTTATCCTCAAAACGTTGCAGAACCTTTGAGTAGACTACCAAGCCAAGACAGAATCGTAGATCTGTATTTGATTTCCGACACTTTCCTGCAAAATTATATCGAAGTCTGTAGAAGGAGCGCTAGTAAGTTGCATGAAGAGAGGAAAATTCTGGAGATGGCCTGCAATAAAAGATGAACAATTATACCGTTGGGAAGCAGTGATAAAGAAAATTAATGTTCCTAAATTTGCGAAGAAGGGTTTATTTATTGTACCTGAAATTGATTTAATTAATACGGATAAGTCTGATTATTAACCTAAAGATTCTCAATTTTTGAAGACTGATTAGTAACAGATAGGCACATAGGTAGGCACCTAGTAAAATAATTTGTTAGTTTATGGATGTTAATTAAAGTTATTAGTTTATAAGATTTATCTGATAGTTTTGCTAAATATATAATTTCAAAAGCCATGTGCTAAGTTTTTTTTAATTTGTGTTGATTATTTTAAAGTTTTTGTACATTAAAAACAAGTAAATCAATATAATACGTCTTTCTTTGATATATGAAATCAATCAAAATAGGTTTCTTTGCCCTTTCGTTGAAAACCGTTACGTTTTACTACAAAAAAAAAATGAGGGCCCAAATAAACCCGCTTCAAAGTACAACTTTGGCCCAAACTTTGCGAAAAAAAATAAAAAACTTAGTGTTATTTTCTTAAGTTTTATATATGTACTTGAGTTGATTATACTCACAACTAAACACCTATTTATATTTTAGAGACATGGTGCTTCTTAAATTGAAGTACTCAAACGAGAAGTAAAAAGATCATGATTTTGGGACAAAGTACCCTGACCTTACGGTAACGGAAATAGTTACGGTGACCTAGCTTTCAACATATATCTGATTGAGCACGGCTATAAAAAGTCCGCATGGTCTGATTTCAACAGTTTGTTGCCTAGCCAGCTGATCTAGCCCTTTTTTTTCGTATTCTCCTTCCATGCTGTACTGGCGCAGCATCTAAATTTATTTTAGTAGTTGTTTGACTATGCTGGCACAACTAGTATCACGCCTCATTTT
The DNA here is from genome assembly GCA_949987655.1 of Polymixis flavicincta. Lineage (NCBI taxonomy): Eukaryota > Metazoa > Arthropoda > Insecta > Lepidoptera > Noctuidae > Polymixis > Polymixis flavicincta. Next base: position 7,436,993 of record OX465188.1, on the reverse strand, counting down.
AGCTACTCTTCCAAAATTTGACGCCATCAACAAGGAGCGCCGGAGTTCAAGCCATTCGCTTGACTCGCTCTGCAAAATTGTTTGTCTTTAAAATTTTCTTCTTTCTTCCTCACTTTTCTCTAAGTTGGATAGAAAGTTCTCCTTCATTTGTTCTAGCATCGAATCGCTCACATCGGGTTTAATCCTTTGTTCTCCATAATCTTTATTTGCGGTGCCATGTGTCTGTCGTTTTTTTTAATGCATACGTTTAACATAATTTTTCTTTCTGTGATTCTTGTTATCTAAGGTGCCCATTTTGCCCTTAGGACTTCGCCCGAGAGCAGTGGTGGCCCAGTGGTTACGGCCGCGACTTACGAGCTGTAGGTCGTGAGTTCGAACCCAGACAGGCGCATTACTTTGTGTAAATTATTTCATCACCATTGCTCTCAAAACGGTGAAGGAAAACATCGTGAGGAAACCGGCATGTCCTAGAACCAAAAATTCGAAGACATGTGACATCTACCAACCCGCACTGGGCCCGCGTGGTGGATTACGGCCCAATCCCTCTCACCGAGAGGAGGCCTGTGTCCGAGCAGTGGGAACATTATAGGCTGATGATGATGATGATGATGATGATGATGACTTCGCCCAATGATTGTTTTATATTAAATGGAAACAGGTTTTCTTTTAGTGTTAAAGGTAACTGCAGAATGCACAAAGAACAATGCCCGATTATGGCCCACATCAAACACATTTTGAACTATAATAAATAAATATAAGTTTTTTAAATAGTAATTTTCCGTTTAAATTCTATCTCTAAATAAGACGCCGTAAGGTTATCAAATAAATAAGTAATTTTACTTACTACCAAATAGAATTTAAATGTCAGGGAAAGTTTAGGGTTGCCATTATATGGACAGTTTAATGTTGATTCGAATAATTTCATTGATCTAATCGATTACGGATTCATTAATCATTAATAATCAACCAGAGATCCTTAACTTCACACATAGATAAACATGGCATGGTAAAATCGTTCTATTCTTTATGGGTTTGCCGTAGTTAGATCAAAAATAAATTGATCAAGACCAATAATCGATGCAACTAATCGATTTTATTTCAAAATATGGCAACATTATCCTTTGACAGATGACGGATTTGACAACAGTATACTGACTTGTGTACTACTCATTACTGCGCTTGCTTTCGTGTTTGGTGTGTGTATCAGTATCGTAGTTTTCTTTTGCCGTGGTTTGTGCTCTTTTGTGACCTTTTTTACGACAATGGACTCCGATCAACCTCACCCGAATGACGACCCTCGCGCGAACGTGGACCCTGGCTCCTCTTTTAATGATAACCCTGATGTGAATTTGGAAACTCCTGGCCCCGCATCTTATGACGACCCTCGCACGCATTTGGACTCTCGCCCCGCTTTCGGCGCGAATATGGACTTGCGCAGTTCTGTTGTCCCAAGCACGTCGTTGCAGGGATTAACCGGTGCAAGCAATGTTCGCTGTGCGAATTGCAGAGTGGATATGAGGCGCTTGCGCTCTCATCAATTAGAAATTGTGGAAGTACGGTCAATTGTACAGCAATGGGTTCTTCCACAACAGGTAAGCCTTATATTCACCTAACTTAAAAAATACCTTTAGAAAACTATGATAACAATAGCCAGTACTTATGTAACCTTTTAGTAATTTCTCTTAGTATGAAACATTTTCATACTTAGTAAAAATATATAAAAAAGAACATTTTCAAATGAGAAACTAACGGAAGCTTACAACAATGTACTATTTTATCCTACCCATGTCATTCTGTGTCATCGTTTGCTGTGTTATTAATATTATTAAGTAATCAATTGCATTTTCAGGTGCATATCTCAAACAATGATTTTGTTTGTCATTCATGTTGGACTGCAGCATGGAATGAAATTAGACATCCAGTAGGAAGCGTCTCACCTTCTGCTGCGCGCCTCATTTGTGTTTGCTGTGGTCGCTCACTACGTAGACAAAGAAGTCACCTGTTGTCTCAGGATTCTCCACGAGAAAATCAAATAAGGGACAATATTTCTAGACAAATTGCTCCACGTCAGGTAAGGTTTCAAATAAATAATTCTTATGTTACAGTCTATGGTGTGAAATATTTAGTATTATCATAATATTTAATAATGCATTGGTCTTGTCTGTAGTGCTCTTACTTACTACACTCAGATGTATAGCTTCATTCCCTCCCTGGATCCCATTATCATTAATTAGTAAAAATATAATTAAAAGTAGTCATACATTTTAAACTGGCTAGGAGCTGTACCTAAAACTCATATTACTTTGTTTCAGTTGCTGAGGTCGTCTCGCATCTGTCACCCTTGCTGGCAGAGAAGTGATAGAGCAATTACACATTCACATTCTACCAGTTCTAGTAACCGGTCAGTGAATTTAGATGAAGAGACTGTAGACCTTGACAGTACTGTAACAAGTGAATCTACACAAAATATACCTCAAGGGCAAGGGATAGAATCCACAATATTTTTACCTAATTATGTAAGAGCACCTGATACTCAGCGCTGCTGCTTCTTCCCTGGATGTACAGGTACTGATCAACCGCGCCTTACCGTTCCGACATCACTAAGAGTAAGACTTTTCTGTGATTATAAATATTATGTACCTGCACAATGTAGAATTTGCAATTATCATTTAACGAGCAACTCATGGGACCTATTAGGAGACTTTACACAAAACCCAATACAAACTTTTAGTTCATCGCACATTGAAGAGTTTGCTTCTCTGCTACAGCAGAATATGTATGCACATTTAGATTTTCAAAATATAGATGAAATCCCAGAACATATAGTGCATTATTATCTTGGGATAACAAAAGCACAATTTAATCAATTACTTGCTGAAGTCCCTAGCCTGTCAACCAAGTATAAAGGAAGGTTTGCTCTAGCAGCATATTTAATCAAATTACGAACTGGGGAAAGCGACGAACGTATTGCTTCTTTGTTAAGTATACCGCGAAGTACATTAGAACGTTTAATGAACATGGCCCGAGAGATACTTCACCAAGTTTTTGTGCCCCGAAACCTGGGATTAAATCATTTGACTAGGGCAGATATCTCTCAGAGAAACTTATTAATACCAAATGGTCTATTTGGAACAGAGGAACGTCATCCAGTTATTATTGCCGATGGGACTTACATTTATATTGAAAAAAGCTCTAATTATTAATACCAAAAAAACACCTATTCTCTACATAAATATCGAAACTTGGTAAAGCCATTTTTACTTGTTTGCTCAGATGGGTATATTATAGATGTTCTAGGCCCCTATCCAGCAACAACATCAGACGCTGATATTATACAAAATGAATTTTCTAATGAAAATGGTCCATATAGACAGTTTTTTCAAAGTGGAGATGTGTTTATACTGGATAGGGGCTTTAGGGATTCCATTCCATTATTAGAGAGATGCAATTATAGTGTACATGTACCCTTGTCCCTTCGACCAGGTGAAACACAGCTATCTACCATGAATGCCAATAAATCAAGAATAGTAACGATGTGCCGGTGGGTAGTTGAAACAACTAACGGAATTTTTAAAAAATCGTTTAAATTATTTCGTCAAACGTTTTTTAATAGAGCTTCACTCCATTTAATGGTAGACTTTTCTATAGCTGCTTCATTAATTAATAGGTTTCATCTTCGGTATAGGGACAGGGACGACGCAGCACAAATATTACAGATAGTTCAAGAAAATCGGTATAGAAATAATGATCTGGCAGATTTCATTGAAGAAAGGAATTTAAATAGAGTAAGAGTTAATTTTTCAAGTATTGAAGTCATAACAGAGAATGTAAGAGAATTCCCACAATTAACTGAAAGTGATTTAATTATGTTTGCATGTGGGACATGTCAATTAAAACAAGCCAGGTCTTATTATGGAGAGCACATTAGATCAAATGGATGTTACCGTATTGAAGTTTCTAATGGATAGGAGAACTAGTATTTTGGAAGGTTCACTTTTTCAAAATGATTGTTTATTATTAAGGGCCAGAATCCAAAGCAGGCATATCAGCCGAAAGACATACTTTGTCTATATTTTAATAAGAAATAATACCACTGGAAGAGCAGCCATATGTCAGTACTGCTGTAATTGTATTGTAGGCCGGAGGACTGTAGGATGCTGTGCCCACGTTATGTCTGTTGTCTGGTATCTTGGGTGGGCACGGCATCAAACTAATATGGTTCCTCCAGCATAGTTTTTGGACAGTGTCTTATTAGTATATGATGCTGATGATACTACAGAATAAATATATATACACGTACACATATATATATATAAACATATACGTACATATATATAAATATACGTACCTTCCATTGAATAGAATCAAGTTCTTCTAACTTAACAGAGCTGTGCTGCTGGGAAGTTTGTTGCGCCACTTCTTCCCAGCTAAAGCACTAGAAGATGGTGAAGGGTGGGCGTTTTTGGGGACTGTCTTATGTAATTTTGACGTTCAAAAGGTCAATACACCAGCTTAGTTTGAATAAATGAATTTTGATTTTGATGTACCTATTTTTCTTACTCTTTTAAAATATTACTAACAATGTGTAAATACTTGTGACATTCTTGTTGACCTCTCTGGGTGTTAGCAGTGGGTCCACGTCAGTAGTACAACTCCACCCGTTCGAATTCATGACCTCTCGCTTGTCAGTCTGACGCCTTCACCTGTGGCTTGCCGCTTCAAGCTGATATTTATTATGCTCTAAGATTAGCATGATTTCAATATGTACTGACATCAGCATTTTTGTGATAAGACAGCTTTTGTATTTTTAGTGGTATTATTAGAGGTTTTTTTTTTTGGCTGGGAAATCATCAAATAACTTCTCGCGCTCTGGGTGGAGCAGGGCGTGTCAGACTTTTACTGACTAAAACCCACCCGTGTTCCCTCAGTAGCCCGTATGCCAGGGGTTCCGGTATCTCTTTCGAACGAATCCGCACCCCTGGCAGGTATTATTAGGGGTGGCGGTGATGTTTGGGACAAATGATAAGCATTCATTAATAACTAAAATAACTCCAAAATCTTTTCAGCTATCAATAAGATATAACCATACCAATTTTTACTGTTTGCAATGGAACCCATAGCTGTTTAAACTGAAAATGTGACTATTCAAAAGGTTAAAATTACTAAATAATTATGAAATGAATAATTACTGTCTTAAAAATTATGTAATTACCATTCAAAAGTGATTGAAAGTGTATAGAATGAGTCTGTGCTTATGAAAAAATAAATGTTACAAAAAAATAAAAAAACTCTTTTATTTCCAAATGGCGACTTATTTTCATAACTGATAAGTACTAGAAAGTGTTCATAACGACTTAAACTATAATTCCATAAACTATTTATCAGTGTTCACTGTAGGCCACGGTTGTTCTAATATATGGGCATTGACCTTTTGCCACCACGCTATGAAAACTTTCCACAATGTTAATGTCAACATCATGAGCGAGACTTCTGGAATTTCCTGCAATAGTATTAATAAAAAAAATATTTTCTGCCATAAAGAACTCGTGAAAAATGCTTGCGGCAACATTTCAACATACTGGGAACTGTTACAGAAATGGGTCTTACATTTGGTATGATTTCCAAAGGCATGTAAATGTACAGCCTGGATATCTTCAAAAAGTTTCTGAGTGCTGAAATCCAAATTTTCTAAAGAGTCATGGTATTTTTTGCTGCGTTTTCGTATAGCTGACCTAATGCTCATGATGCGTTTTTTTGTTATTAATTTTCTAAGACTTATAGGATATTTCGTATCAGTGGTTCCTACATTCTACCTTTTCAACAGTAAATTGAGGATAAGGTCTTGCTTCCAAAATTTTCGCATACGTGCTTGAGTCCTTGTCAGAAATGAGGCGGCCATAAATCAGACCATACATTTCGATTGATGCTTTAAAGCCTTCCACAATAATTGTTGACTCCATTGCAGTAGATGATCCAGTAAATTTTTTAAAGCACTGGTGCATTCTTGCAGTTTGATTTTATTAATGTCCTGTGCACATTTGCTACAATATTTATTTTTAATTCCAAGAAACAAAATATTTCTTTTTGTTTGTCTTCCAATTATGGCAGCAGCTCCTGACACAGATGAGTAGTTTTTTTTGTAAGACCTTTTACTCCAGCATCCATCTACAACCACATCTATAATAGGTATTCCATCTTTGTTAACGTAACCTTTTTCTAAAGCAATTTTTTTTTCTTCAGCAGCTTTATTCATGGATTTGCTAAATGCTTTATCCCAGGTGTTGGAAACAATGTCGTGCCGTTTCTGATAAAAAGGCTCAGTTATCACGGGCAAGTCTAATGCTGATAGCAGTTCCTCTAACTGCGAATACCCTATACCAACTGAAACTGCAGCCGCGACCGCTGCTGTATTAATATCTACGAGTAAGTCGCCAGTTACATTACAAAGAGAAAACTTATCTTTACACATAAAACATTCTACTGCAAACTTAGATGCAAGTCCTACACGTTTTTCTCCTATGAGTTTCAAACTTTGTATACCACAGTTTAAAGCACCATAACTTAGGTGGCCATGGTGCTTTAAAGCATCATTTCTTGAATTTTGGAAAAAAGTAACTAATGTCAATGACTCGTCTTCCAGATATATTTTTTGGTTCTGCTTGTGATTGTCTTTCTTCAGTAATCAAATCTGGTAAATCTTCTTCATCTTGTTCAACCTATAACAAACATTTTTTAAATATACACGATGATTTTGTAGAAGTTCTGGAGCTGAAGTGAATTACCTGTGTCAATTGAAGAAACATAGATATGAACCAAATAAAGGAATGGCATTGTCCCCATTTTATGATCCTGAAACCAAAAAAAAGACTATGCTTCAGACAGAAGCATTCTAAAATCAAACATTTTTCGTAAGGAGCTTTTTTTTGTTCAAAGGCAAAGAAAATACTTCGTCGTATGTTTTTTATAGCCGATATAGGTTCAAAAAGAATATATACTGGATGACATTTTAACCGTCTGAAAATTGTTTTGGTTATATTTGGTTAGGACCAGTGAGATTGTGCAAGTTTCGATTATCTTTAAAAAACTTGAAAACTGTTCATCCTACGGCCCATGCGTAAAAATATAATTAGACAGAACAGGAGAAAATAGCAAAGGGCGGCGCTCAGTGGTTCGAAATCGACGCTCCGTGGACATTGAAATCATTATTTCTTTAGGCGAGACATACAATTCGGAACGGCTTTATTTCAGTATTATTTATAATATTTGGTAATATGAGAGCTATAGACAGCACCATCTCCGAAAAAAAATTAATAACAATTGTTTGTATGAAGAAAAACACAAAAGTCGTTTTTTTCTCACAAATTAATAAAACTTAAAGCCTGCGGCTTACATGGCGCATGGGGTGTTGACCCACATGAGGCGATACCGAAATGCTATAACACGCACACCCATGCGCGCCGCTTCACTCACAGCAGTGTTGAATTTCGGGAAATTCAGTTAGAGATTTTTACGTTGATTTAGGTGTGATCTTAAAAATGTACAAAGTAATTGACTTTAGTTGGCTAATTTTATTAGAAATTGTAACTTTGTATCGTTATTACCTATTAAAAACTTATTGACAACAATAAAATGTCAAATCAAACCACAGACGTAATAATATTAGGGACGTCCGAGGTTACTAAACATAGTTAGCCGTCCGTGCTATATTATAGTGAGGCGCGTGTTCTGCGTGTCCGAACGAGTGAATGGAACGTTAACCTTGGCCTAACCTTGGCTTAACCTTCGCGACACCTCGGCATTCATCCGGCTCAGTGACTAGCACATTTGATACACAATTAAGACAAAACCAAAGGAAATCTTGGTTTAATTCCATAATTAAAATTACATAGCGCATTAGAAGCAGACAAATCGTTTGACACTACGGTTTGACATCACTATGACAACATAGTCTATGATGGAGAATCGAAATGATCTCCTTACTACATAAGAAGGTTTCATATCATTCACCCATGCTCTATGAAGAAACGTAGTCATGAAGATATGCCGGAGGCCTTCTTTCTCGAGTAGAACGACGAGGAACTTCTATGTCTTCAACTTAGGCTGGCCCAGCTGCGTCAACAAACTCGTCCTCACTTGTAGGTGCAGTAGATGGTCCAACTGGTGGTTCATCGTCGGAGTTTTCTTCGTTATCTACTGTATATGGAAGGGGAGCCAGGGATCTATTCGAAACAGTTGTCTCACGGCCATCAGGTAGGCGTACATATGAGTATTTCGGGTTGCTTTGTAGTAGTTCCACTTCTTCTACTGCAGGTTCATATTTGGAGTTTCGTACGTTTCTCTTCATAAAGACTACCCCTAGAGAGTGGAGCCATGTCGGTAGTGATTGTCCATTTCCTGAGCGACGAGGATGATTGAACATGCGCTCGTGAGGAGTGGCGTTAGTTCCCGTGCAAAGCAAGGATCTAATAGAATGTAGGGCTGGAGACAAGCCCTTCTCCCAGTCACTAATGTCAGCGTTGTTGGAGCGAAGATACAGCTGGATCGTACGCCACAAGGTGCCGTTTAAGCGTTCAACCAAGCCATTCCCCTGTGGGATATGGAGTTGTGCGACTGCACGCAGTACCAAGTGACGTCAGGAACTTTCTGAGCTCATCCGATAAGAACGACGTCCCTCTATCGGAATGTATGTATGCTGGCGTGCCAAATGTGGAGAACAGATCAACTAAGCATTTTATAACCGTTGAAGTCGTCTTTGCAGGCATATGCAAAAGGGAACCGACTAAACGCATCAATTATAGTTAGAATGTAATTATTTGAAGTTTTTGAAGGAAGTGGGCCTTTAAAATCTAAGTTTAATCTCTCAAATGATGATGTAGCTTTTATGAGACGCCCTTCATTTCTTATGTAACGGGGTTTGATTTCGGCGCATACTGGATAGGCAGTGGTCATTCTTTTGATATCTTCGCGCGTGAAATACCAGGGTGGCAAAGAGAGTTGTATGTAGAGAAATGAGTTTGCTTGGAGAGTTGCTGTCGATGTGCATGCAAACTCTTGATAAGGCATCAGCAGCAAAGTTCTGGCTGCCTGGCCGATAGATTATGTCGTACTTGAAACAGGAGAGCCCCAGGCGCCATCTCTCGATTTTTTCGTTTTTTATCTTATTAGAGTGCGTCTGGTTAAACATAAACGCTACAGATCGTTGGTCCGTGATTAGTAGGAAATGACGTCCAATCAGAAAGTGCCTCCATTTTCGAAGTGCTTCAACAATGGCGCAGGCCTCCTTTTCTATTGATGGCTGTCGCCTTTCTGCATCATTTAGCGACCGTGAAAAAAATGATACAGGTCGTCCTTTTTGTGATAGTGTCGCAGCAATTGCAAACTCCGATGCATCGGTTTCGACCGAGAATATTTCCTTCTCGTCAATTCCAGCCAAGGCCGATTTAGCAATGTCCTTCTTAAGGTCGTTAAAATAATTAATAGCGTCTTGAGATAAGAGAAATATTGCTTTGACCAGTGGTCTTAATTTGGATGAGAAGTTTTCTACCCATTTCGAATAGTGAGCGAATAGGCCAAGGACTCTTTTCAAAGTTGCCGAGTCCAACTGACTCGAACAGGAAGATTCATCAGGGATTCAAGACGGTTCTCGTCTGGTTTGATAATGTTTTTGTGTATGTTATAACCAAGCAGGTTAATTGACTCCGCTTCGAACGTGCATTTGTTAGTTTTAAGCGTAAGTCTGTACTTTCCGGCAGCTTCTATAAACTTGCGAAGGTTTTCTTCATGGTCTTCTTTATTGACACCGCATACAGTGACATCATCCAGGTAAGCAAATGTGCCTTTGAGGTTCTCCGAATCGATGATATATAGTAAAGTCCTCTGAAAAGCTGCCACGCCGTTCGTTACTCCAAAGGGAATCCGTGTGAACTGAGATAGGTTCCCGCATGCTTCAAAAGCTGTATATTTTCGTTCTCTGGCCAGAATGGGCACCTGGTGATATGCATTTTTGAGGTCTATTTGGCTAGATAAATTGTACTGTGATACTCGCGTTATAATAGAATCGATACTTGGAAGGGGGTATGCGTCAAGTTCCGTAAATCTGTTTATAGTCTGTGAATAGTCGATCACAAGACGTTTTCGATGGTGCCCTCCTCCAGCGACAAGAACCTGAGCCCTCCAGGGTGACACACTGGGCTCAATAACTTTATCCTTGATCAAATTGTTTATTTCATTCGAAATGAAATCTTGATCTTCTTGTGAGTGGCGTCTTGAGCGGATTGCGATTGGTTTGATATTTGGAGAAAGATTCGTAAATACTGATACAGGCGGAACGGACGCCTCTAGTACGTTGCAGACTTTTAGCGGTTGTTTATCACCTCCAAACTGAAGTTCAAGAGAAGAGTGCTTTTGGAGTAGGTCTTGTCCAATAATAACGTCGGCGCAAAGATTATTGATGATCAATAAAGGCTGATTTCGGTGTGTATGACCACCTATTTGAAGTGTCGCGTAACATAATCCATCGACATACGGGTATTTGCCAAACTGTTGTGTTTAGTGCAAAACAAAAAAATTACTATGGATTCTTCTGATGAAGGTATGTAATTTAGTTTAAATACATGACTGACTAAATTATAATTTATTTTCACTTAAAAAAAATGTTTCAAATACGTAGTAATTTTTCTGACAATTTTGTATTTATTTTTTAGTTTACGATGTTAATTTAAGTATGAGTTAAACAGAGTTAAGCTTAAATTCTTATGTGGACATATTCTATGAACCTTCTACATGAATTATTTAAAAAAAAATGGTACGCAAGTTTCCGCTCATTCTTTAAAAAGCCTTAATATATGACAAGGTAGTAAAGAAAAAAATATTATGTGTTTTTGAACGTTTTGATATTATCACTAGATTTTGTTTGTTCACAGGTTGTAGTGTTGAATCATCAATTAATATCTCAAGAGAAGATATGTTTAACATAATTAAGCAGTGTGAACTAAGAAAAATCGATGAGAAACTGAACTTTCTCGAGAAAAATCTTGTCGAAATGACTAAATGTCCCGAAGATAAAATTCAATTACTTCACGATAGTTCAACATCACTACAAACTTAAGTGGACCTCAGCAAGCTACAAAGAATGCCGCTTTCGGAAATCTAATGAACAATGGCTAAAGGACACAATAGCGCTACCTGCCTGGAAAGTTCCGAAAACTGGTCGGCCGTCAAAGGAATTCAAGGAATGTAGTGAAAGGAGCAAAAGGCGTAAAACGGAACATGTAAGGTCAGAAGTACCACATGATAAGCTGACTTATGCTGCATTAATGAGCGAACGAGCTGCAGGCAACAACGATTTGTCTAAACTCATCAAAGATGCATCCGTGACTCCAACAAGAGCTACGAAGTATCGTAAAATAATCAGTTCGGCAGAAAAGTGTACCAAAAGTGAAAAGCTGTCCTTAACTGACGCTTTGGCTAAATACGTGGAGGCGGACCTCACTCGTAAGCAATACAACATAATCAGGACTGGACAAGAGCATATTTACCCATGTTATTCTCTAACCCAAAAAGAGAAAAAGAAATGCTATCCTAAAGATATTTTCATCTCTGAAACCATGGCCGAAGTGAATCTTCAGAATCTCCTAGATCACACTGCACAACGCCTTTGCATCTATTTAAAAGAGGTTTTAATGACGGCAAGTGAGTGTGAGATTCAAAACATGGAACTAATCTGCAAGTGGGGCTGTGACGGGTCCAAAGCGCAAGAATTCAAACAAAAGTTTGAAAACAAAGCAGATTCAGATGCCCATGTTTTTATTAGCTCATTGGTACCACTGAGATTAATAAGCAATGTGAATGAAACAAAAAGGGTATGGTGGCAGAATCCTGTTCCTTCATCTTCACGTTTCTGTCGTCCAATAAGGATTCAATATATCAATGAAAACAATGATGTGACACGAACAGAAATAAAATACATAGAAAACCAGGCTCAAAAACTGAACAAAACTGAAGTGGAAGCCAATAACAGTTTGATGAAAGTGAAGCATACTGTGGTACCCACAATGGTAGATGGTAAAGTGTGCAATGCTGCAACCAACACATCGTCAACCATGAAGTGTTACATATGCAAAGAAACTTCTAAAGACTTCAAACTCGTTAAAATCAGTAGATGAAAGTGCAATAGATCCGGATTCATTAAGATTCGGATTGTCGATTCTCCACGCCAGAATACGTTTTTTCGAATCAGTTTTGCATCTCTCCTATAAATTACCAATAAAAAAATGGCGATTAAACCAGGAGGAAAAAAAAATTGCCAACGAGAAGAAAAAGCTCATTCAAGAGGCATTTCGGAATAGAGTGGGCTTGCTCGTTGACGTGCCAAAAGCAGGATTTGGAAATACCAATGATGGTAACACACATCAAGAAGATTTTTTTCGGATCCTAAAACTGCCGCCGAAATCACAGACATTGACTTGAACTTTATTAAGAGGCTTAAAATAATAATTGGAAGTGCTGGCAAGTGGGTTTGAAATTGACACAGAAAAGTTGTCATCGTTTCTGCAATTCACAGCAGAACTATACGTCAGTTTGTATAGTTGGTACCCAATGACGCCCACTCTTCATAAAATTTTGACACATGGCGCTTTAGTTATTAAACATGCTCTACTCCCAATTGAGCAGTTATCGGAGGAAGCAGCAGAGGCACGCAACAAACATTTTCGCCTATATCGGCAAAATTTTGCGCGAAAATTTTCGCGAAGAAACTGCAATGAAGACGTGATGAATCGATTGCTCTTGACATCTGATGTTTACTTAAGTTGTAGTCGAATGAAAATTGGCAAGAATCGAAAACATTTTGCGACTGAAGCCTTAGAGTTTTTAAAACAGGACGAGGCAGTTTCCACGATTTCACGTGAACATGATGATGAAGTTGATGGAGATGAGGACGAGGATAGCGAATCAGATTATTAACAATATATTTTTCTTATAAATTGACTATTTGTATTATTTTAACAACATATAAAATTAGTTACTTAAGAATGTTTGGCTGAAGTAATTCACAAGTCCTAATATCTTCACCTAAAAAACTTCTAAGTAATTTTTAGTATGTTCTAAACAGTTGAAATTACATTTAGACACTAGATAGTTATTAAAATACAAATAAATAATTTTGGCCAGCTTTTTAAGTCCAATACCCGTATGTGCGCCGCCAAACAAAACGCAGCGGACGCGCTAGGCACGTTGACTGGCACCGCTTAAAGGTATAAAATGATAATAATTATTGTCATTTCTGTAAATTCCGGTTAAGAAGTTACGGCCTTTCAAGGTCAACTTAGAAATGCCATTTGCCAAAAACTGTATTATCGGCTCGACGCGCGACGCGGGCGTAGTAAGTCCCCTCTTTGAGGAGTGGTTTGAGAGGCGGCATGGCGTCCTCACCTTCCGCCTGACGCAGGTCCTCACCGGACACGGTTGTTTCGGGAGGTTCCTGTTTCGGATAGGGCGGGAGGAAACGCCCGGGTGTTTCCACTGCGAAGATCGCCCTGAGGACACGGTGGAGCACACGGTGGCGGTCTGCCCTGCTTGGGCGGAGCACCGCCGTGTCCTCGTGGAGGCGATCGGCGGCGGCGATCTCTCGCGTCCGGCCCTGGTCCAGGCCATGGTACGGAGCGAGAGGGCATGGGGAGCCGTCACCTCCTTCAGCGAAGCAGTGATGCTCGCGAAGAGGGAGGCGGCGCACGTGAGGGAGAGGCAGCATATGCGCCCTCGCGACCCCAGCCGCCGCAGGATACGGAGACGCCCTGGGCGTCGGGAATCCCAGGCCGATTTCCGGCCACCGTAGGCGTGGGCTTGCGGACGGCGAGTAATGGGTAGCTCGCTGTCCGGTAAGGACCAAGCCCAAGTCGACGGCGCGTTGTGTTCCACGCGCGCCTCAAAGAGATGTCAGCACAAAAAGTGATGGGACCCGCAAGGGTCGATGCCTGCCAGGGGTGCGGGTTTGTTCGAAAGAGACACCACAGCCCCTGGCTTAAGGGCTACTGAAGGAACACGGGTGGGTTTTAGTCAGTAAAAGTCTGACACGCCCTCCTGCTCCACCCAGAGCGGGAGAAGTTATTTGATGATTTCCCACCCAAAAAAAAAAAAAAAAAAAAAAAAAAAAAAAAAAAAAAAAGAGGGACTTGTTACTTGCACAGTTCTATTAAAAAGTAAAAATCTTCATTACAATGTGTTATATACTTGAAAATATACAAAAACGAAGCAAGTTAGATATTTTGTTGGAAATTTGCAACATTATGACAAATGTTGCAAATTTCCAACCAAATATCTAACTTGCTTCGTTCGTTCTTTTTATTTTATTGCTCTATATTATGATTGGAATAACACAAATATACTTTGCGCAATTCATACAATGTTATCAGAGCTTTTTGTTTACTGTTGTCGGAACTCTTGCAGCTGCAATAATAATACGTTCATTATCTATACCATTGTTATTTAGTGGGAACTTCTGAAAATCCGGTTTAACAATAGAATGGCTCAAAAACATACTTTATGGCCCTTCTATTGAAGGACCATAAAATACGTTCGCGAAATATTACAAAGAATTTTTAAGGTATGCCTATTATTTTATTACCATGTTACCTATCTCGAATGTTTTGAGGTCAACATGTGGATAGTAATTTTTCATATTTTCCATGAAAAAAGTGAAAATTCCATATAAATCACGTCGAGGCTGCCGAACTCGGTGCGCTGCTGGCTCTAAAAAAAAAACGGAGTAGGGCAAACAAGTACCACGTTGCGAAGCCAACACATACCACGTGCGAGTCGCGATTGTCAAATTCGATTTTGGTTGTGTCAAAATAGTTTTTAAATTTAGAGATTTTTTTTTGCAGAATAGCGTTTAGATTCTCATAGTAAAAAGTAAGGAATTTTAGTTATAGTTTAGTTAGTTTAGTTCGGTGTACAACAGAATCGGCACCATTGGTCAATTTTGATCACTTGTTGTGAGTTAGGGAAACGAAATTTAGACATTTAATTTTTTTACTATAATAGTTGAGTTCTAATTTTTGCATTTTGTGGAAAGGGATTTTTCAAATAACTTATAGAATAGTGGAAAATCACCACTATTCACAGCCCCTTTTCCGAAAAAGTGACGAGCGAGTGATGTTTGGCTTCGTGTTACAAACAACTACAAAGAATTCTGCACATAAAAAAAATAACATCATTGAATGGTCCACTTAAAGATAGTGGAACTACTTTTTTGACTTTTACACGAAATATAGTAGAAAATAAAAATTGAAATAACGTAATTTTTAGGAAACTGCTAGACAAATAAGTATTTTTTTCTATTACTTGAAATCACTTTATTGAAATTTTAAAAATTACGTATTTATCTTAAGTTAACCATTGAATATAATCTGTCTGTATATAAAAAAAATATTTTTATAATAAACAACAACTTCATTTCGTAAATAAAAGTCAAAGTGAACTATATAATCGACCGCGCAAAATCGATCCCGTCAGAAACGACCGGGCCTTCCCAGCGTGAGGACGTATCACTTTGCATTGCAGGAGTCACGTGGGCTCCTGCGATTCTACGTAAAAATATTCCGGAAATTGTACGCCGACGAAAAAAAATTAATACTTACCGGATCAAATGTGGTACATTTGATCCGGTAAGTATTAATTTTTTTTTAAGTACTTGCAAAATGTTAATGTTATACGGGTGTGCGTGTGTTCGTAATTCTTCTCATCCTAAACGACTAGTCCGATTTAAATATTGTTAGCTGCATCTCCAACCTACACCCCTCCGGCCAGCCCGGAACATGTGATCGAGTCCATATAAGTCCGCGCGCAGCGTGACCACCGAGGCATTCCTGAACCCGGCGGCGCGCACTTTACTGTTCCCTATCGGTTCACTTAATTAATTCTTCTCAATTAATTGTTTTGATTAAAAAGACTTAGTTTGTTAACTTTTGATTTTTCATTAATTCAATTCCTAAAATCAGAAGCGGGACCCGTCTCTCGTTTTCCCACAATTTTTTTTTTCCTTTTTTAATATGTCGAATTATACCGCCCCCAAAAAAAGACGTAAACGTGAGTGCACGCCACCGCCGCCTGACCTAACTCATTTTAGTATTACCTTAGACGCAATACTTAATAGGGTCTCTGCCTTGGAGCGGTGTTCAATTTCAGAACCACGATCGAGCGTGGAGCAGCAACCGCACCCTGCCATCACCGGCACGGCCAGCCCTCCCGCGGTCACGCGACCTGTCCCGACGCCGCTGGCGCCGGCGCTGTCGCTGCCGCCTTCGCCTTCAACGTGCGTCGGCTGCAGGGGACGTTGCAGAGCGTCTTATCGATGCACTAAGGAGCTTAAACCCGGTGAGATCAAACCATTATTACGTCTCTGATTTCGACCCTAATGTTCATGACGTCATTGCATGGTGTGAAGAATTTGACCGCGCTAAATTAATAAATAGATGGGACGACAAAGAGTGTCTGGCCCGTATCGGTGTGTGTCTGAAGGGTGAATCTCACTCGTGGTTACGTAATTGGACCGAAACGGATCGTACTTGGTCTACCTTTAAATTACAATTAAAATCACTCTGTCCACGACGTGTCGATGTAGCTAATGTCCTGTATGACGTCATGTGCACGGAGTCGGATAAATATTCCACATAGGTACGCGGAATACGCGCGCAAATCCTTGTTGCGATTGCGTATTATTAAAGGACTAAGTAATGACCTTTTGTGTGCTATCATTGTACGCGGTATTAAGGATCCGCAGATTCGTGCTGCAGCTATGAATGCAAAATTAACTACCGAAACTATTGTGGAATTTTATCAATTTATGTCATGCCAAGTAAAACCAATTCAAATGTTAACAAAAACAATATTGATGCTCGTTCTAATCGAACTACTAGCGGACGCGATAGCGGCGGTAATAGCAGCCGTAGTTACAAAGAGATTGATAAAAAAACTGTGAAGTGTTATTCGTGCGGTGCTTACGGTCATACCTGTAAGAGTAACGCATGTCCTAAACGATCTAAAAACAGTAATAGTTCGAGCTCTAAAGTCGAAAACGATAGTCAGGGTACTAATGCCAATTCTCCGCACGTGAAAAAGTGCAACTTTTGTAAAAAATGGGTCATACGGAAGAAAAATGTTTTACTAAACAGCGATCAGAGTCACGCAATTTTTTTTTTTTTTTCGAAAATCTCAAATTCTTCATCGACTTAGGAAAAGTACTTCTTTACATAGAAGACGTTTTATTGAAAAATGTTACTGTTGAAGAGGGACCAAGTTTGCTTGATTCGGTTTTAAAAACGTTAACAAAATCCGGTTTTTCAATAAATTTACGGAAATTCTTTTTTCTGACTACAGTGGTGGAATACCTTGGGAGAACCATTAGCAATGGTCAGGTTAGGCCGAGCACCCAAAAATGGGTTGGGTATCGGGTTGCATTTTGTTCCCCCAGAAATACACCAGTCAAACGGCCAAGTAGAGCGGTACTGCCGTACCGTTCTTAACATGATACGCGTCGAAACGAATCACAAATGTGAATCTTGGTCAGAGGTACTTTGAACTTACAATTAGTAATAAACGTAACAAAACAAAAAACCACTCGATGTTCGGCACTCAATCTTCTAATTGGTACAGAGTCTACCACCCCAGTTATAAAAGCTCTTGATAAGGATATAACTATACAGGGCGATAATCCAAATCGCGAAGCGTGACGCGAGTTACATAGACAGCGTACTAAGTGTACAGAGTACACCTTCCTAGTGGAAAATCAGTCCGCTCAAGATGCGCGTGTGAATAAAAATCGTTCAACGCCAAGAAGATTCGCAGTGGATGACTTGGCTTATGTAATTAAAAGATCACAATCGATTGGCAAGCTAGACAGCGGTATGCGTGGACCGTATCGTGTCACTAAAGTTCTACCAAATGGTCGGTACGAGCTTCAGTTGGTGGCGGGCTCATATGGCAAAACCACACAGGTTGCCGCCGAATATATGCTGCCATGGTATGGTGAATGGACGCCCGAATGTTGTGCCGCATTCTTCGAATGTAAGTCATAGTAACAAAAAATAACAACAAATCTGTTCATGTGTTGTTTTTACAGCCACTTTTGTCATAGGTACGTTGTTACCCCTTTGTTGACATTAACAATATAATAATTGTTGTGCTAATCAGACAGACGAATTGTTATGAGTGACACTTAGAGTGTGCTTATAGCGTAATACGACGACGCATAGGCGCACGGCACTTATCGCTATGCGGCAAGTCAAAGTGTACTTGGTTCGGTTACTTGAAAAGTGTACTGTTCATAATAAACAAACCTCACACTTGTTATTTTAAACCTTTGTTATGCTCATGAACCGAACTATTCATTGGTTTAGTATATTTGATCCAAGATTACGTTTCTAAGAACTTTGGTTGAATTGTTCTTTATTGTCTCTGAATTATGAATAATCACCAAAATAACGAGTTTCTACTCTAACTGTACTTTAACTTACGCCTTTACCTTTAGCGTTGTTCCTACCATGAGGTAACAGTCGTGACCCAGAAAGTACCCGTGTCTCTATGACATTCGGGGCGTGACTGGCAAAGTACTGTGTAAATCCTGAGGACAAGCTTTGCCATTTATACCATGTAAGCCCATTGCAACAGCATAAGGTTTTGGTTGGTATTATGGTTGGTGAGCTCATTGGTGGCCTTTATGAGGTTTTGAGTTCGTATGGCATACGCCTTTACCTTTAGCGTTGTTCCTATCATGGGGTAACAGTCGTGACCCAGAAAGTACCCGTGTCTCTATGACATTCGGGGCGTGACTGGCAAAGTACTGTGTAAATCCTGAGGACAAGCTTTGCCATTTATACCATGTAAGCCCATTGCAACAGCATAAGGTTTTGGTTGGTATTATGGTTGGTGAGCTCATTGATGGCCTTTATGAGGTTTTGAGTTCGTATGGCATATGTGTTACATACAGCGAGAAGACGTTCGTTATCGAGGTGTATTATGTTCAATGGACTTACAGTATTTAAAAGCAAATCACGTCTGATTAGCATTTGATCGAGTAAACAGTAAACTCATTCGTCAGTTATCTGCTGTCATATCTAACATTTAGATGTTTACTCTTTGTTTTTAACGTGCAGGTTCTGATGATGAGGAGAATGAAGTGGATCCACAGCCGAGCACCTCGTCGGCAACATCGAGAACTGACGAGTCGGAGGTAGCTCCCGCTGAAGAGGCTCCGGTGGTTGCCGAGGCCTGCGAGGACGCCGGCACGTCAGGAGAGGCCGTGTTAGCTGCATCTCCAACCTACACCCCTCCGGCCAGCCCGGAACATGTGATCGAGTCCATATAAGACCGCGCGCAGCGTGACCACCGAGGCATTCCTGAACCCGGCGGCGCGCACTTTACTGTTCCCTATCGGTTCACTTAATTAATTCTTCTCAATTAATTGTTTTGATTAAAAAGACTTAGTTTGTTAACTTTTGATTTTTCATTAATTCAATTCCTAAAAATATATATTTTTTTGCGTCGCCTCTATCCTTCTTAGTTTTTGTTGGACCTGGGTGAAGTGTCGCAAGACAACGTCTGCGTACCGGGTCCGCTAGTTATACATATTTTGTTTGTATGTTTCATAGATTTTTGGAAATGGTATTCAATCACGGCGTGATTCTTCTTCTGTCACTGCGAAAACGCGCCCTGATTGGGCGTAGGCGACACTCCTTCTCTTTCTGTCGCATGGGAGCGTAATAGGAAGGAGGGAGATGGGTAGTTCAAAACTACGGTTGGCAACATGACAAAAAATATAGCGTAAGACGCGTTTGGAAACGCGTACGTAATAATGAAATATACCACGTTCGGATATGTTGATATATAAAAAAAAAACTTACTACAGAAACTTGCGTAAGCAGGCCTTGTCGGGCCATGCATAGTTCAGGCTAAACTTATGTTACAGCAGCTGTGGATACTTAAATGTAACTGGGATGATGAAGTATCAACAGAAATAAAATCACAATTCCTTGAGTTCGTACATTCACTTACAGCTCTTAACTCTTTTCACATTCCGCGTTGGGTATCTTGTAGCAATGCTTCTTTATTAGAGCTACACACTTTCACAGACGTTTGGTGCGTATATTTATGTGAGAACGGTAGCCGTCGACGGGACAGTTTGCGTTCGCCTTCTAGCTTCCAAAAACAAGGTTGCCCCTATAAAACCCACAACCATACCAAGATTGGAGTTGTGTGGTGCTTTACTGGGTACAAGACTTTTTCTGAAGGTACGTAAATCACTCACTCTCGAGTTTAATCACTGTTACTTTTGGTGTGACTCGACGATCGTGCTTGCATGGCTGTCTACATTGCCAAGTCGGCTTTATCAATTCGTCCGTAATAGAGTGAGTGAAATCCAAAAAGCTACAACCGGACAGACGTGGAGCTATGTACCTTCCAAGAGCAACCCTGCCGATCTCGCATCTCGGGGGGTGAAGGCTGATTGCATCAGCTCATCCACTCTTTGGTGGTCGGGTCCTGGTTTTCTCAATAACAAGGAAATACAATTTCCTACCTCACCTAATACACAAATTAACACTTTACTAGAAACATCTTCACACACAACTGCTGACACACACAAACAAAATAGTGAGAAAAATGTTATAAATTTAATTCATAAAAAGTCATCATTTACATCACTTATAAGAATCATTGCTTTTATACAAAGATTTATACATAACAGTTGCAGAATTACAATTATCACAGAATCTTATATTACAGATTTCTCAACAGGAAATGTTTCCTGAGGAATATCCACGTCTTACAACTAATCAGGCCTTACATAAAAAGAATCGATTAATAAGTCTTTCTCCGTTCCTTAATTCAGACAATTTAATACGCGTAGGTGGACGTCTCAACAACTCCAACTACAGTTACAACGTTAAACATCCCATTCTTTTATGTATTAAACATCACTTATCTAAAATTATCTTCGAATGAGAACACAAAACACTCTTTCATGCAGGGCCACAGTTACTTTTAGCGCACATTAGACTCACCTACTGGCCCTTAGCAGGCAGGAACCTAGCTAAGCACGTCGTGCGTAACTGCGTTCGCTGCACTCGCATCAAAGCTCAGCCTATTCAGGTTATCATGGGCATCCTACCAAGCGATAGGACTCACCTAGAGTACCCTATTTTGAATACAGGGCTAGATTATGCCGGGCCAGTGCTGATAGCCGACCGTAGAGGTAGAGGATGTAAGCTTCTTAAATCATACATTTGTGTTTTGTGTGCTTTGCAGTCAGAGCCGTTCACCTGGAGCTGGTTTCCGACCTCACTAAGGAAGCTTTCCTTGCGGCCTTCAGCCGATTTATTAGTCGCCGGGGCAAGCCTCAACGCGTGTACTCCGACAACGGCACAACTTTTGTGGGAGCTTTCAATGAGCTTTCACGCTTCTTAAAGGTTTCATCTAATAATATTGAGTCAGATCTTGCATCCAAAGACATTGAATTTAAATTTATTCCTGCCTACAGCCCACATTTTGGTGGGATTTGGGAAAGTGCAGTAAAGTCCACCAAACATTTATTGCGTAGAGTCATGAGCCTAACTCCTTTAACATATGAAGAACTCTCAACTTGTCTGATTCAGATAGAGGCTATTTTAAATTCCAGACCCTTAACACCTCAATCCACTGATCCATCAGATCTTACTTATCTATCTCCTTCACACTTTCTCATCGGACGATCACTCACGTCAGTCCCTCATCCTCAAATCACCGACGTCAATATCCAGCAGTTGCAGCGCTTCGACCGCATCGAAAAATTGCGACAACATTTTTGGCAGCGCTTCTCTAACGAGTATGTGTCTCTCCTGCAGCAGAAAACCAAATGGCAGACAGCTGGGCAAGAGCTGAAATTGGGCACCATGGTCTTAGTGAGGAACACTAATCTTCCTCCTCTTCTGTGGTTGCTGGGCAGGGTGGTTGCAGTGAAGACTGGCTCGGACGGACACTGTCGAGTCGCTGACATCCTGATGAAGAAGGGCATTGTAACACGTGCATATAACAACACATGCCCTCTTCCATCATCTTGAAGTTGTCTCTTCAACGCGGGGAATATGTTGCTACGTCACATCGAGCCGCACTCCACACCGCGACCGCGGGCTCCCTCCGCCGGCACTCGCTTGTAGACACCATGATCGTGCGCACACATTTCGGTCGTCTAAATTGTAATCAGTAACTATCAAGAAATACAGCCAATCAAAATCAAGTAGTGTTTTATTACCAAATCAAGACCACCAACCAGCAGCACACCTGGAGCTTGATACTCAACATGTAGGAATTGTATTCTGCCAGAGTGGAAGGAGTCATTTGATGATTTGCCATCCTCAAAAAAAAAAGGTAGGAATTGTAATAAAATGAGCAATATTATATTCTTCATATTTTTTTTAACGGCACACAGTCACGATTTGACAAAACCCAACGACCAATCAGAACAAAGGATCATGGGTGGTACAATAACCGGCTATCAGAACAATGCGTACGCCCGCCGACGACATGCCAGGTAGCTCACTCGTTTACTTCGGTTCGTAGAGTGCGCATCTATGTTTGTTACTGTGTTGTGAAAACATTACTTGACCCTTGGCTTGTGTACATACTGACTTCTGGAATCTGCTCTAAACCACGATTTGGCTCAAATATACGGACTCAGATTTTTCACTATTGAATTGGATCTACATATTTAAACCAAGCTTTGGTAAGTAATATTTTACTAGTTACAAGGAGTATAAGGCACTTGTCTCACCGGCAACGATTAACGAGTAACGAGTAGAACTGGAAACTATAAACGAGTTGGCGATCAGCGGGAAGCGAGTGTAAGTTTCGATAGTTTTGTCGCCGGGCTCTAAGCGAGTGTGTAAGCGCGACTAGCGATTACTCGCGCCACTCGCCCGCGGTCGCTCAGTCCTGTGCAAACCTGCGGTCCTTAATTTGAGGTGTTTGAAAAAAAGTAGCGGGTAAATGCAACTTATAATGGAAAACATTACTAAATGTTGGAGTTTGTATGCATCACTGATCATAATCTCTTTGGTAGTAATGTACAGTCGCCAGCACGTCAAGCTAAACCCTATACATAACTATAACTACGACGCGCCATGCAGTGTTAGAAAGAAAGTGTCTTTGGTGTGATTGGTGGAATTTTAAACATTTCTAAAATTGACCAATTGCTGCACACACTCATATTTTGGAGCCAATTATCATGTTTTACTAGGAATAAGCCACACCCACACCCCACTGCGCGTACGTTACCGCTCCCGAGTTTCACTCATCACATCGTTCGTTTATTCTTTACGTCAGTGATTAAAAATACGTGGAGCCGTACTGTAGTCGTCGTGTGCGTGATATTAGTAACTCTTAAACTATTAAATAATATTAATATGGCGACTGGCGCCTCAGTTGACGCAAGTTGAAAGAGAGTGTATGATAGCGCTTCGATTGAGTGGATTCCGGGTGACAGAGATTTGTCAGCAGACGGGCATAACGGTGAGTAATATATTATTATCATTTTTTTATTTAAAATAATCAAAGGCTAATAAAAAATGAAAAGTATGTCTTATGTGTTTTTCTATAGAATATTCGAAATAAGTTAACAGAAGGGTTCATTACGTAGGTATCGTCTTTGTGTTCTTTCTTAAGAGTTTCTGATAATGTAAGTTTTTAATTGTGAGCGCTGTTCCAAGTAGCATATAAAGAGTAATTTTTTCCATATTTAACTGTTTTAGGAAAACGCAGAAGTAGGTAATTCGTTTCTATTTCTTAGGTTATGTGTGTATGTCTTTTTTGTAAGTTTAATGTTGGTTTGTGTAGTGTTATCTAAAATCTTTTTTTATTATTATGCAAGTATTATAAGTTGTATAGTTGACAGAGATTGAAATGTTTGGTTTTTTCATATAACTGTTTGGTAGGTGTTAGGAAGTCATAACAATATAACCGATTTATAATTTTATTTTGGGTCCTCTGTATGGAATTGAGGTTAGTCTTGGATGCTGATCCCCAAATCTCAATCAGGTATTCTAGATTAGGTTTTACTAAAGAATCGTATATAGTGCGTTTAATGTTAGGTGGTAAGCAGTTTCCCATTCTGTGTAGAGCTCCAGAAAGTGACACAAGTTTGGTTTTTACGTGCTCGATAATTATGAGGTTTCCAGGACAGTTTGTCATCTAATAGTAGACCAAGATACTTTTCTATACTGGACTGCTTGATAGTAAGATTCAAATTTCAAATTTATTTCAAATTTATTTATTTAATCAAATAATAATGTTAACATTAAGTTAATAGTAATTAACATAAATGGGTACACTTGACTTATGCTAGTTAACAAACAGGTAGGTGTTGCAACCAGCACCCTTACTAAGTTATACAATAACTTGTATTAAGGGCAGTGGTATATACAGCCCATACATATTTTAGTGACAAAAAAATATTGCAGCCAGAACAAGTGTTCTAAAGTTAATATACAACCATAATTGCAGAATTCGAAATTACAGATGATATGTTTTTTTTTTTTTTTTTACATTTTATTTGACATTTGAACAATTCGTATGTGTGCATTTCTGTGTGTTTATGTGTGGGGGTGAGTGCGTGTGGGTGAGGGTGTGTGTGTTTGTGTGTGTGAGGGTGTGTGTGTGTGTGTGAAGGTATGTTATGTTTGTAAGTGTGTATGGTGAAGTCTTTAGGGTGGGTTATAATCAGAGAAAAGCAGGCGTTCTGTTTCCAGGTAGTTATTTGTAAGTAGAAAGTTTGTTACAATTTTCTTGAGGGAAGAGGTAGAAAGAGAGTAAAGTCTCAATTTCCTATTGAGTTTATTTATTATATAATTGTGGCCCTTGGTAGCAAAGAAATCGTTTGGTAATAGTTATTTATGATACTAGTGCGGTAAGTTGGTTTTTACAAACGAGTTGACAAATGTAAGCCCGAGACGAAGTCGAGGGCTTACCATAGTCACGAGTTTGTAAAAACCAATTTCTGCACGTGTGTCATACAATGTTTTTCAACACATTTGCGAGAAAACAGTACAATATGTAATTAAACAAACCTATACATCATTAAATAGTGCTCTCCAATTTTGGCGGCAAGAGACCGTTTCCTGCAACTTGCGCCTCATTCAAAATATCAGGTGGAGTAGATTCCATATTAATATCAGTTTCCTCGCTTGAACTCATAATAAAAGTTTGTTTATAAATATCAGTCGGAAACTCGCAACAATCTTTGACGTTTCTAATATGAAAATGGCGCGAATTTACAAATGGCGCCACATGCCCGTGGTGAAAATTAGAACTACATCTTTCATCTCATTTACTCTTTATTATTAAAGTGAGACAAACGTATTGAGCAAAATCGTTTCCAAGGAGGTTCGATCAGTCAGCTTATTTATTCTCGTAATGTGAAACTCCTTGGACGAAATTCTTATAATATTTTATGGAAATTAAAAAAAAAACCGTAAAGAATACGCACGGTGCCATACAACGAGGTATGCGGTAAAATAGGTACTTAGGTGAGAGTACCTATTTTACCGCACGTTCCGTTGTATTAGTGCGTAATTTTTAACTTTCGAACCATGTATACAGGCTTCGTAAATGCAGTTTTTGAGCAAATGTGTTGAAAATGAGTATTTACATGTGTAGTTCCGACAAACTATATCTTTACGTCTTTTAGTGATTGCCGCGTAGGGGGTATCTTTGTGCTGTAATATGATTGTATTAAGAATAAAGAGTTGCCTGACAGAAAGTACTTTGCAACTTTTATATAGATCTTCTGTTGGGAAAAGAATCGGGCGAAATGTGCTTACCTTTAACACGGCTCTTTGGGCCCTCTCCAATTTTAGCATTGTGGTCTTAGGAGCACCACCCCAGACGGAAGCACAATATGAAAAAAGTGTCTGACAGAGGGCAAGGTAGACCCTTTTGACAATCTGTGCTCCTGCCACATGACGAAGAGTCTTAAAGACGAATATTAATTTTCTAACCCTTGCAGTCAGTAGATCTATGTGTGCTGAGAAACTCAGATTGTCATCAAGAGTTACCCCGAGGTATTTGATTGTGGGAGTGCGTGCGAGTTTAGGGCAAGAGCAAGCTGCGGTGCCTAGGCAGAAGCTTGAGTGAGCGATTATGGAATATGAGTTCGGCGGCTGTGTAGATTGGCGTAGGGTAAAGCAGATTATTTTTGTTTTATCCGTATTGAGGGTGAGTTGATTGCCATTAAGCCAATTTAGCACTTGATCTAGTCCTATCTGCGCCGCGTCAAAAGCCTCCTGCCAGGTATCGCCAGTAAAAGTGAGTGCAGTGTCATCAGCAAATGCCGTGATTTTTCCATTACGGAGAAGCAGATTACACAGCTGATTTACGTACACCAAAAAAAGTGTGGGACCAACTACACTTCCTTGAGGAACCCCAAAAGTAACAGGAAGCTCCCCACTGAGGTAATTATAAATTTTTACGCACTGAGTCCTATTGCTCAAATAGTTTGCAAGAATTTGGAGTGGGAGGCCACGTATTCCCAGTTCCTCTAGTTTCAAAATTAAGTTGGGAGTAGAAACTGTGTCAAAAGCTTTTTTTAAGTCTAGGAAAACTGACACTACCTTCTTTTTTGCATCAATGTTTTTGACAATGTAACCCGTTAAATTTAGGACAGCATCATTCGTCGACTTATTTCGTCGGAATCCAAATTGATTTGGAGATAAAAGCTTTTTTTCTTCAAGGTATTTAGTGAGTCTCTTATTTATAATGCGTTCTAGGATTTTGGATATTGAAGGTAGTACAGCAATGGGACGATAATTATTAACACAGCTTCTATTCCCTCCCTTATGTATAGGATGCACAATGGCTTTTTTCAGGTATGAGGGGAATACACCGGAGCTGAGGCAAAGATTGAATAAGTACGTCAAGGGGGGGACAAGCAACTTTTTATAACGTTTTAGAAACTTAGTAGAGATGTTGTCCCATCCAATAGCAGCATCAGTTTTTAGTGACATGAGCAGCGCTTCAACCTCACTCTCATCAGTGTCGACCATCGCAAATGAATGTAGTGGCGCAGGTGTGGCGTTTGTGACATGCAGAGGGCCTCGGATTACACTAGGGCGGGTAAAAACGCTCGCAAGATTTTTGCCTATGTCGACAAAAAACTCGTTAACGGAGTCCACCGACTGTTGGGGAGAAGCAGAAGGAACAAGTAAGTCAATATTAGGATTTTTTGGAACTTCTGTGTTCGTGACCCTCTTTATAATCTGCCAAATCTTTTTATTATCATTGGCAGCCTCGCTCATCTCCGCCCTGTCGTATGCCATCCTTAGATTTTTAATAATTTTAGTGCAATAGTTCCTATATCTTTTATAAGTTATTTCTAGTGTATGATTATCTGGTGAAAGCTTCAGTTTTTTGTGCATCAAATCTCTGTTACGCATGCAGCGAAGCATGCCAGTAGTCATCCAGGGCTTAAGTAAACGTTTGTGATTTGGGAATCTAACTATAGTTGTGTGAGAGCGTATAATATCGATAATAGTGGTGATAAAATAATTTGTGGCTTGATTAGCATCAGTATATTCATACAAAGTTTTGAAATTCATGCCATTCATTTCTGAATCTAACGATTTGTAATTGACTTTTGAAGTTATTTTGACACCAGTATTCAATTGTTTACTTTGTCTGAGACAAAGCAAGATTGAGTTATGGTCTGTCACACAAGAGTCAATAACTACTGTGAGCGCTAGTGAGTTCGTTTTGAGCATAACGTGGTCCAGACAAGCGGACTGGCGAGTAGGGTAAATGTGGGCAGGAAGAAGACCGTGAAAAGCTATTAAGTTGAGATACTCGGAAATGCGATTAGGGCTTGGGGTAATGCTGATGTCAAGGTTTACATCTCCAAGAATAGCTATATTCTTATAGGATGAAAGATCAAGTAAAAGGGAATTTAAAGATTGTAAGAAGGTACCGATGTCTAATGTAGAAGGTGAGCGGTAAATACATATGAAAGCTTTCTCTGTGCCGATCGTCAGCACGAGGCAACTTGCATCCATAAAATCAGGTTCCACGACAGAGTAGCTGCCAACATTTTTAACATACAAAATGACGCCATCATTCTGATTTTTAAGTCGAGTAGTGTAGTAGTGTGAGTAATTTTCGATCGACGGAATGGCATGGTTAGATTTTAGCCAACACTCCGTCAACACAATAATATCACAGTCAAGATTGATTCTACATAGAAGTGTCAAAAAAGAATCAAAGTTTGCGTATACTGATCGGATATTTTGGGTTATAATCTTAAGCTGGTCAGACGGGTCATTAACATAGGAGGAACATTCTTCAGGTTCACAGCATAACGAACTAGACACTGACAATTGATCAATATGATCGTTTAATTCGCGTATGTTGTCCACTTAAATGATTAATAAATAGTAGGACACTAATAAGGGGTTCAGGTAGGTTCTCTTGGAGGCGTATTGTTTTAGCACAATTATATTTTTATTTGCTTGCAATTCTGTCTGATGTGGTTGAAAGTAGTTTTTAATATTATTTTCACTTACGGAGGTATTAAGGTTCATATACATGTATATTGAAGTTTGAATGAGTGATTTCACTGAGCGGGTGTTATGTGTAGTGGTTATTAGTGTATATGTGGAGGTTGTGGGTGTTACAGTATGAGAATATCCAAGTAGTAATGAATAACAGTGTTTGATATGAAAATGGAAATAAACAAGTAAGCATGCATTATTAAAAAATAATTTCATAGTTAAGGAAAAATTATAAACCAAGACATTACTTAAAAATAGTCAGTCTTCAATATTTATATTCTTCAAGTCCAACTCACTATTTATGGTATATGCTGTGGCGCCTTCTTTCTTGCGTATTAATATCTTTCCATGCGCAATCCAACAAAATTTAAAGCTATTAGCTTTTGAAAACTCTCGAGCGAGGTAATGTAGGCGTTTTGCCTTAAAGGTTAGACTTTCTGATAAATAAATTGGTTTCACAGGACATCCTAATTGTAGATTTACAGTAGAGAATTTACTATTTTGGTTGGATCTATTGTAGGATTTTAAGGATTGAATTATTTTTTCTCTCATAATTGTTGTTGTGAGGTTAATTAAAATAGGTCTATTTGATTCCGACTTTGTTTTTAGGCGAAAAACATCTCGAATGTCAGAAG
The DNA here is from genome assembly GCA_949987655.1 of Polymixis flavicincta. Taxonomy (NCBI): domain Eukaryota; kingdom Metazoa; phylum Arthropoda; class Insecta; order Lepidoptera; family Noctuidae; genus Polymixis; species Polymixis flavicincta. The sequence continues at coordinate 7,407,796 of OX465188.1, read as the reverse complement.
TATTTATTGGAATGTTTAGAGCTTTGCCTGTATCGATAACGATTTTTGTTAGATTTTCTTTAGTTTCATGGGTTGTAGGTGGTATGTTTCTTAGTTCCAGACAAGTGGCCTTTTGATATCTTTCGAGGCTCTCAACCTTTTCTTCCAGGATCTGAATATATGCAAGGTTATCGTTACGTTCACCTGATAACTTATTGAATTTCAACATGAGATCATCGTATTTTTTTGAGACAAAGTCAGCAGACTCTTTTAACGCCACGTTAAGCTCTTTTATTTCGGCCACAGTCCCCTGAAGCGACGCATATTTTTCATTCTGTTGCCTTTCAAACTTTGAGAAAAGGTCTCTCATTTCCGCCATAAACACGTTAATATCATCGACCTGGTCAAATTTCCGTTTCCGCAGTGAAGCTTTCGATTCTTCTTGCTCGAGCGATTTTGTTGGCAGCTCAGGTTCTGAGTCATAATGCACGGAAGGTGATGGCGGCGGTGGAGTACGGTTTAAAGGCATAATTTAAAATGGTAAAAAATAAAAAATGCAAAAAAATTAAAATCGAAATTACAAAAAGAGTACCCAAGTGCGGGAATCGAACTCGGACTTTTTGATCTGCGTATGTGGACCAGCGTTCTTAACGAGCGAGCCACTAAGACGTTGTAAATTTTGACGAAATTGTGGATCCTTTTGAGTGTGATCGTAATGAACCTCTGCTGTTTCTACAACCCTGGTACTTTTTTCTGCGTACGATTCGAAAAAACTACATTTAAAAGTATCTGTCTTGCTCACTCACGTTAGTTATGTCTTCAGTGCGAGGTAGTCCGTAGCATTTATAATACCCTGGTAGTTAGAGGGCGTTCTCATTTGTTCCTGCAGCGTCCAGAGAGGTCCAGAGTAAGTGACGTCGGATTCCACTGCTCTCTTTAGTCCTTATGATATTAGGGCTCCAAGTCGACAAGAATAATTATTTAAATAAATTGAATTTACAATTTAGGACTTTGCAAATTAGTGGAAGCAACCAAAAAACAAAACACGTCTGCTCTCGTGCAATGTTCGGACGGAAGAGATTATTAACAATCAAGGGGGCATGGGGTGGAATCTTTTTGGTTTTGGCTGCAAATATCATGTAAGATATTTTCGAACTATTTATAGTAAGTTATAAAGAAACCACTCATTTATTACGTTAAAATCGTTTTGCGCCTCACTGATGATATTGTGTATGGATTGACCACGGATGACCGAAGTAAAATAATCATCTGCGTAAAGTGTTAGATAACCTGTTAACCCTATCTGATTGATGTTGTTCACATAAATTAGAAATAATGGTGGTCCCAGAATGGATCCTTGTATTGTATGTTGTTGTTGTGTTATGTATTACCCAGTAACTGGGTTGTAGAGGTCAGATAGGCAGTCGCTCCATGTAAAATAATGGTATTCAGATGCATCCGGTTAGACTGGAAGCCGACTCTAACATAGTTGGGAAAAGGCTAAGCAGATTATATTTTGCAGGGAATTATATTTAAGTTTTAATACACGTTTGCCTGTAGTAATAAATTAAGTAAAAATGTGCAAATAAACTATAGCTATTTGTTTCGTTCCAGAAAAAAGAAAACTTTTTACTTCTGGCTTCGGGCGGCGCGGCGCGCCGGCGGTGGCATGAAAGCGGAACCCTAGAAGCCCACCACCGCCAACTCTAAGCGAGAACCACGACGGCGGCAGACGATGCGACTATGGTCGGTGTCGATCATTTTTTGAGCACACGAGCGTACAGCGTGAGTCCATGCATAGCTTAGCTTGTAATCACACTTATCACATTAACTTATTCATCATTTACATAAAACATGGTGTTCCTAAGAAGTGAATAACAAACTTGATTAAAATAGGTAACACCTACTACATAATAGACATGTAGTTTTAAGAACGCTCGGCGCGCACTCAAACCGGTTTTACGCGCGCCGCCAGACCAGACTCAGTAAAAATTATTACTGTTAGATAAAATGTTCAGTTGTTTACAACCCACCTCAACAAAGGTGGAAGTTCTCAATACGACAGATTATTTATCTGTCTATGTTTATATTTTGAAGAATAATATTTTTAACCGTCCCATACCTACTCATTTAGCTAACTTGGCCCGTCCCGTACAATTTGTCACAATAAAGAATTTTATGTAAGTATTGAAATTGACAACATTTATTTGTTTTAGATTTCAATAGACACCGGAAGGCACCTGAAGAAACGTCGGAAAGAAATGCCGCCGACCTGCCAAGATTTTAATGACCTTGGCGCGGAGGAAGCACACTCTGTGCCGGATACTGAGTGCACGGTATTGAGTGTCGTAGCCTTAGCTATAGATGACGAACTCCGATTCTAGGCACTAGTAAATAATGCACTTTATTCACCCGGGTTTCCGTAGGAACCAATCCTATGTGTTCATACAGGTCATCAATTTAAGTGCCAAGTTTCACTGAAATCCGTTTTTTCATTAGCGTGAAAAAGTAACAAACAATATCCATCCATTCTCACAAACTTTCACAATAAATAGTAGCACAGTTTTACAATCCTTAAGTAGTATTTTAGTTTTGTAATCCTTATATCTACGGAATAGAAGCCAAAATCGGTTGAATCGATTGTTAAAAAGGTTTGTTTGTGTCTAATCTTATTTCAAATGGAGTACGCCGCCGCCGACCCGGTTTGTTGAGGACATAAATCATGCACAAAGGATTAGTACCTAAATAACATTTCTCAAAATTAGTAGCACACCTACACAGTTAAAAGGATGGTTTTTATGTTATCAGTAAACTGTCGAAAATTCTCAGTAACACATTGTGGGTGTAAAAGATATGCATTTAATTACTATCGTTTTATTATTTTATTAAGAAACATGCGATAAGAAACCTAATCTAAAAAGTTCGAAAAAGAAAAAAAATCTTTAACTTATGTGTTAGTGTTCGCACTAACTGGGAATGTTCTCGGGCACCAGCCCAGTACATCATACTAATCTATCCTCCGTTTGTAATAACTTTAGACAGTTAAATAAACCTTTTTTTACAGTCCGTTCAACTGATTTTGACTTCTATTGCGTTGTAAGCATGATAAATGGTATCTGCAGTAAACAGTTGGTATTGTAACCACTTTTTGCTTTTAATGCCATCCTTATGCCTAGGGAATAGAAGTCACAATCGGTTGAACTGATTGTAAAAAAAAGGTTTGTTTAAATGTCTTAAACAAACCTTTCTTATTTCAAATGGAGTATAGGTAACATTTTACATTTGTTTCGCGGCAGCATTTAATATTGCTTGTTAGTCATTGGTAGACTGTATAATTAATCTGTTACAAATATAAACTTGTAAAAAAATAATATCAATTTGTTTTTAATCTATTTCCTATTTGTTTAGTTTGGTTTTATAAATATACATTTATAAGTATTTTTGTTGTAAGTATATTTTAATTTAGAGTAGGTGTTGGATTTGTTTTTAAGTTTTCAATTCATTCATAACCCAAGAAATCTTATTTCTTGCGCAATAAGTTTGAACTTGCATGTAAAAGCAAACTTCGGTAGGTTTAGGTTTCCGTTTCTAAGTTCGACCTTATTACTATGGGAATAAGATTGTGTCAAACGTTAATCTCAAATAAGGCGGACTGACAAGAGGCGTTTTGTAGGTTTATTTAATTAAAAGTTCATACACGTTTGTGATGGGTACCTATCTATATTTATTTTGAAATTTCAAGCCGATTGTGTCATGGGGTTTCAGCATTCAATTTCGTAAAAATACTTAGAATAGAAGAGCAAGGAACGCACGAAAATAGGTGACCGCCAGCCCACCAGTAAGTAGGTAACAAAACCCGGAAAAAGTAATTAAAAACTGCGTAAAATTAATAAAAACTGTTTTTCTCACATCAGATTACCTACCTGTCTATTTTATGCGGCTTCACCCGAGTTCTCATAGGAATAGGTATTCTTATGACAGATTGGGTGTAGCCGCAAATGAACCTCGTATGGGAACCCATGTCCTTCATGATGATGCGTAACAAACAAAGGAACTCTTAATCTCATTGACAAAATATTTTGAATGTAATGAAATAACGATAATAATTATAGATTCGAATTTTATTTCCCTAGAAATCGTATCTTATTTCTTGCGCAATAAGTTTGAACTTTCATGTAAAAGCAAATTTCGGTGGGTATAGGTAATTCCGTTACTACGACGATGGGTATCTATATTGTTTTCGAAATTTCAAGCCGATTGTGTCATGGGTTTTTGCATTGAACTTCGTAAAAATACTTAGAATAGAAGAGCAAGGAACGCACGAAAACAGGTGACCGCCAGCCCACCAGTAAGTAGGTAACAAAACTCGGAAAAAGTAATTAAAAACTGCGTGAAATAATAAAAAAAGTGTTTTTGTCACATCAGATTACCTACCTGTCTACTTAACATTATTCTCCGAGAGCGTGAAATTTCGCTACCTACCTGTTTAAATATATATTATGAATAGGTAACACCTACTTAATACTTACAGGTATTTCCAACTATTATTTAAGTAAAAAGAAATAAAATATAAAAAACGATTATATCCAAGCTTTCTTAAGAGGCCTACGTACAATGAACTGTCCATACATACGTAATACCTAAATCATTTGCAACTTAAGCATATTTCCACCATATTATGGTGATATTCGGATTCAGACAGTATTTATCTAGGCTCGTAGGGGTTTTTTTTTCCAAAATACTTACCTCAAATGAAGTGTAAGCGAATTGCATTTTGCACATTTTTACAGCGTAAATGACATGTTTTCTCACTGTTTTTTTGGTATTATAACCAACAATTTCCGTAATATTGTTGTGTCAGAAGCATAGCTCGTATTATCAAGTTGTAAAATGTCGAAAAAAATATTAAAATACAATAAGTTTTCATTCATCATTTTTGGTATTACGGAACACATCCAAATTCATCATAAATGGTCAGTAGCTAGTAGCGCTATCGCGTCAAGCCATTGTCAATGTGTGTGTGATCGTACTGCTCACTGTAGATATGTATCCTCGACAGGTACTAGCACTAGCGCAACGATAGCAATATTCGGACGAAATATTGTCTCCGCCCGAATCCTAGTTGCGAGCTTCGGTCGTAGGATTCTTAAGTAGTTTAGGCAATGCGCCGTGCACGGGCCGCTTCTTTCTATTACCACGTTATTATTTGGATTCTATTCAAGTATTCAACCTGCTACGCTATTTCTTATCGCAAAGTATCTTATTCTACACCACGACGCGCATACGCACACACTCTCACGTACGCACTGCAGCACGAAACATTACGAGTAAGAGCGGACAAAAAGCTATATATCTCTTTCACACGATTCTCGCTATTGCTGCTTATAAAGCGTTCAAGGTCAAAGTGGGGTAACTTGATGTGCTGGCGACTGTACATACCGTTGCTATGGAGCTTTTTCCTAACAGTCTTGTCATTCCTTGTATCGATCGCATTGTGCAAATTTATTTATAATTATTATATTCAATAATGATGTAATTTGTGTTTCAATACGTTTCTCATTAGCACCTCTACTGTACATAACCAGGTAGAGTGCGTCTAAACTGAAATGACGCGCCCCACTACTTAAATTTGTATACGTACACTACGGTAAATGCGGTAGTGGGACGCGTTATTTTAGTTTAGACGCACTCTACCAAACTATCACTAAATTATCCTTTTGTGTGGAAGTTATTACAACCAAATATTTGTCTTTCAACTTTTAATCTTACTACTGGAAAAATAATATGAAAGGTTATTTTTCACAGTAAAAGGTTACTTTTTTATCCATTTCAGGTTACTTTTGACAAGACCCAGCTGGCAACACTGCCGTACAGTCAGTCTTGCAGCCTCATACGTGATACACGTGTTCCCAATTTTCCAATAAAAATGGATGAGTTTTTTATAGAATGTGTCCGACAATATCCGTGTCTTTGGGACACAAAACTGATTTCATATAAACAATTAGACGTGGAGGACGCAGCTTGGAAAGACATTTTAAAGAAAACAAACATAGAAAGTGGTAAGTTTTTTATTTAACATCTATCTAACACAACATATACCTTTAGTTAAATCAATATTCATTTTGCAGAGTCTAATGTAAGTTATGTGTTATCCTATCAGAATCTAATACATTTTGCACACGGTTATTTTGCCACGAAACTGTTCCAATGGAATTAAAATATTCCATGAAATATTCTCTCACAAAAAAGCCGTCTTCAAAATCTGCTGAGTTTTGTTCAGATACCTCGAAGTAATTTCTTGATATATTATCAGAAAAAACTGACTGTGAAGGCGCCTTTTCGATTTCATTGCATAATACATAGTTATGTAGAACGCACGCAGCCTTTACAATTTTTTTGGCGGTACTTATTTTAACATCTAATGGCCTGAAAAAGATACGCCATTTATGCACCAACATACCAAACGCACTTTCTACCATTCGGCGTGCTCTGCTCAGTCTATAATTAAATATTAACTGGTCTTTATCCAACCTTTCATGATCAGGATATGGTTTTAATAAATGTGTCATCAACGGAAATGCACAGTCACCAATAAAAACATAAGGTTCAAACCTCCTTTATATAGGGGTTCATCTGCGGGTAATCTCAATCCATTGTTTTGCAACACATTGTAGAAATTACTATCTGTGAATATTCCGCTGTCACTGTATCTGCCCATTGATCCAACATCAATCATTATAAATCTTCCATGAGCATCAGCAATTGCTAACAGTACAATCGAAAATGTTTTTTTGTACTTAAAGTACTGTGATCCCGATTTACGGGGCGAAAAAATTACTACGTGCTTGCCATCAATTGCACCAAGGCAATTATTGAAATTCCACAAATCATGAAAGTCTTTTGCTATAACTTTCCATTCGGGTTCAGTAGGGAGCTTCATTACTTTTGGCTGCAACTTGATCCATAAAGATTCACATACTACTGGTATTATTTCGGAGAGCGTAGAACGGCCTATTCTATAGCTTTTTGACAATGCTGTATATGTAGTTCCGGTTATAAGATATCTGAAAATAAATAAAAATATCAAATAATATTAGTTAATAACATAAAATTAATTTTGATGTGGTGTGTTATAATTATTTGTTTTATTTACAGTTACACAGGCAAAATTAAAATGGAAAAATTTGCGAGACACGCACCGTGAAAAATTAAAAAAGATCAAGAAGACAACAAGTGGACAGTCACAAAAACAAATAAAACCCTGGAAGTACATGAGTCACATGGAATTTTTGCTTCCATATATGACAAATGCGGAACGAGATACAAATGTTACACCACATCCTGATATTTCGACAAGTTTCGAGGAAACAGCTAATACAGATGTTAGTAGAGATTCAGCAGATACGATAACAGCTCCAAAAAAAAAGGAAGACGGATGAATTAATTCATAATGATGAGGATTTGTTAATTTTTTTAAAAGATATGGATGATAATCGAGCAAAACGAACTGCGCAGAGGGATGAGTTACGTAAAGAAGTACTAACATCAAGTGATCCTTTAAAAGCTTTTTTTGATTCAATGTATCATAGTACAAAGCAGATGCCGGAGTATTATCAAAGAACAATAAAAAGAAAGTTGTTTCAATTGGTAATGGATGCTGAAGACAATATTGCTAATACAAACTATTCATATACCGGTTACTACTCAAACGATTATTCTTACAACTCTCGCCCTTCTACGAGTCAGACAATTTTTTCTTCTGGACACGGGCCTGCCTCACCTGAACCCAGCGGTTCTGGTGTGCAGCAAATTGGAATTGGAGAACATACTACTCGTAGCCAAAACGAAGAGATCCAAGATTCAATGTCTGCCGCTGAAATCACTCCAAGCGATGGAGCCTTACCTTAATGTAATGACGAGACGCTCTCTTGTACCAATAGCTTCTCTATAATTTGTATTTTCTTTTTTAATGTCATCTTCTATTAAACTATGCAAATATTCAAACTCGTCTCTTGTCATTCTAAAATATGTGCGAAAGCCATGATTTGTTAATTCATAGAATAGTTTGAATTCACTGCATTCTTTTCTGAAATAATTAATGTTTTCCATCCAAATTCTTCTTTTTTTCTTCATTTTTTCCTTACGTTTATTCAGAATTACCGCAGCCACTACACAAATCCTATCATAGAATTCATCATCATCGTCGTCTGAACTAGATAACAATGATAATTCAAATGATTTTTCGATATTCATATTAAATAAAAAAAACGTGTACTTTCAGATATGCACTGTAGAGAAATGACCACTGGTTGCTCTCTCGGCGTGAGTTCTAATCGCTTGGCGAGTATCGCCGAGCGAGTGTTATCTTTCATAGCTCTTGTCGCTCAGCGACAAACTAGTGAAGCGAGTGCTCGCCGGCAGTGTGAACAGTCAGCGATCAACTGTTTGGATATGCATCTCTTTTATTCACACGGAAAGTATATCTATTGTACGTTTCTTGAGCGAGAAAATAGCCGATAGTTAGTCGTTTTCTCGTCGTTGGTGGGACAACTGCCTTAAGCATGTTTGGATATACTATAAGAATATTTTTAGTATTGTGTTTGTTTGCTTAACCTGCCGAACATACCATGAGTCTTAATATTGTAAAATCTTTAATAGAATATGAACCAGTGAGCTTAGTGCGAAACAAAATTATGATATTCTAGTAACGTAGTCGCAATTCAACTAACTCCACTATTAACCGACATTTTACTGGAATCCGTATATAATTTGAGTGCCCTGTGTCCTACTTGCAATGTATTGGTAAAATAAATTACTATAGGCCTTATCTAGTTCTCTACAAAATATTCATGCTCATATCGCAAATTAATAACTAGGTTTTTATTACAAAATTTTATCCGTTGTGCTTAAATACTAACAAAATTGGTTGCTATGCTGTCCCGAATAAAACAATTTGAATTGAATTAAACGCTCTATTCTTAGGACGTCATTATTTTATTGTTAAATTAACTTTCTCATAATGTTTGAACCTACATTTTCTGAATTACAATTTTGGATCACGTATTCAAGTCAAAGTGGAAGACGTGGTAATTTACTATGTGATACGCTCAGCCATACAAAAATGCGTTAATTTTAGATTTTGCGATTTAAATCATAGAAAGCAAATCTGTCTTTCTTTTCAGTCGATTCACGATACATTAAAAAAAAAAAGTTTTTTTTTTTTTAAGTTAAATGGTTTTATTTTGCAGATAAATGTACTAAAAGCTAAAAAATAATTTAATGGATACAGTCATGGTTACAAATAAAATCGTGGGGCATGTCTAATAATAGGTCTTTACCTATGAAATTGCCGTTTTGTATGAAAAAATTTAAACGAATTTTTTTCATGAATTTTTTATTTGTATTAATCGAAGTAATCACCCATGCAATCAATGCATCTTTGCCATCGCAGTGGCAGTTTATTGATGCCCTTCTTAAAGAAATCAGCTGGACGGGAGGCAACAAATTCTTCAAAGGCATTTTGTACTGCCTCTCGGGTATTAAATTTTTTTCCCGCCAAGAAGTTATCCAAATTCTGGAAAAAGTAGTAGTCTGTAGGCGCAAGGTCTGGTGAGTAGGGCGGATGACGGAGAGCTTCCAACCCCAGTTCTTGCTACTTGGAGACCGTCTGCTGTGCAGTATGAGGTCGCGCGTTGTCGTGCAGGAGCAGCGGAGACGAGCGATTGACCAATGCTGGTTGGAGATGCGCCAGCTTCTCCATCATTGTGTTCAGTTCTTCACAGTACACATCTGCAGTAATGCTCACCCCGTTTGGTAAGAAGCTGTGATGAATCACACCGGCGCTAGACCACCAAACAGTGACCATCACTTTTCTAGGGGTAAGTTTTCGTTTAGGGCATTGTTTAGGTGCTGAACCAGGATCCAACCAACTTGCTGAGCGCTTACGGTTATCAAACAGAATCCATTTTTCATCGCAGGTAACAATGCGGTTCAAAATTCCTTCATTTGTGTGTCTGTTGAGCAGTGCAAGGCACGTCTCGACGCGTACTTCGCGCTGGCGATCATTGAGTTCGTGGGGCACCCATTTGTCAAGCTTTTTTACCTTGCCAATTTGACGCAAATGGACCAATATTGTTTTGACGCTAACGTCGAAAGCTGCTGCTAATTCAGCCGTAGATTGTGTATCATCAGCTTCCACAATCGCCTTTAATTCGTCATTGTCGACCAAAGTCTTCGGACGACCGCGAGGTTCATTTTTCAGGTCGAAATTTCCAGAACGGAAGCGAGCAAACCAATAACAGGTGGTGCGTTGGTTTGTAGTGTTAGCTCCGTAAACGTCGTTGATGTTGCGTGCCGCTTGTGCCGCGTTGCTGCCACGACGGTACTCATATTCCATAATTACTCGAATTTTTAACGTATCCATGATGACGAAAAAGATTGAAATGCGATGAAAATGTAACACTAATCAATAAAGAAATGACTACTTTTAGAAAAAAAAATCCATGTTTTTAAAATAAAATTAATTTGAAATTAGAATTCTTAGCCAAACAAAAATTATTTTGATTTGAAATGGCCAGTACTGCAGAACGGCAATTTCATAGGTAAAGACCTAATATCTACTTACCTATTAATCGAAGATTGCAGATATTAGACATGCCCCACGATTTTATTTGTAACCATGACTATATCCATTAAATTATTTTTTAGCTTTTAGTACATTTATCTGCAAAATAAAACCGTTTAATTTAAAAAAAAAATTACTTATTTAATTTTAAGTTTTTATTTTTCATTCTTTTTAATTCATTGAGTGCCTATCGTGTTAAATAATTATTCAGGTTTCTTTTGTTTTTTGGGTACTAAAAAACAACATCATCCGACATTTTGTAGCGGCGGCCATCTTAAATATTAATTTTATATAGTGCACCATATTCTATTTAACAAGCCCTTTCATTTGATACCCATATTGATGGGATTGAAAAAAAAAAACTAAGTTGTCCGCCATCTTGTAGCGGCAGCCATTTTGGATTGACAATAATATTGAATATACATAATTGTATTGTCACCAGAATCAAAGGCGAATACCAAATTTCAGATCAATCGGTTGACAGGAAGAGGGTGAAATTTCAATGACTAAATTTGATCCACGAAAAATACAACAAACTGAGTAAGCTAAATAAAACCATTTAAAAACAACAACTACTAAATAAAATGTAATTTTTTCATGTCTTTGTTTTAGGTGATATACGAGGTTCCATCTCTTCAACAGAGTTCAGATATGGTAAACGTCAAGGCTGAAACTGTAGAAAAATGGATATCCGGTCATCCCGAACTACTTTACGATCACGCTAGTGGTACAATATACTGTTCAAAATGTGAAAGCCATTTGAAAACCATAAATAAAGGAAACGTTAAAAGACATATCGAAGGAGCAGTACACCAGGGAAAGTTTAAGCGGCCTGAAGAGGAATTTTATTTCGATCTTATAAAATTTCTCATTTTGTGCAATATTCCGTGGTCTCAGATGAAAAATACTACTTTTCAAGATTTGTTTAAAAAATATATATGTAGTACCTGTTGTTGTACGTGTACTAATCGTACTCTGCCAGATGAATCACAGTTATGGAAAGTTTACTTGGACAAGTTTTTTAAGAATAAAATCAATTCGATTCGGCAAAATTATAAAAATGAGAAACGATGGATATCATTAGATGAAACGACAGACTTTTTAGGTCGCTATATAGTCCATTTTTTAATAAAACCATTACATCCTAGCAATTTGACTAGACCTTATTTGGTAGCATGTAAAATGCTAACTGTAGTTAATGGACAAACAATCACGCAATTTGTGTTGGAATGTTTGAAAAACTTTTGGGAAGATTCTTTTGTTTCGAAGGTAAGTAACATTCTTGTCCTCTGCACTGATAGCGTTGCATATATGCTGTCTGCAGGACGAAATTTAAAACAATACTTACCTGAAATGAAGCACGTAACATGTTTGGCGCACTCTCTTCATCGCGTATCTGAGAAAATTAGGTTAGAATATCATGATGTTAACATTTTAATAGCAAATGTTAAAAAGGTATTTTTGAAAGCCCCAAGTAGAGTCAAAATTTTAAAAGAAAAATATCCAGATTTGCCGCTACCTTTCCAACCAGTTGTTACAAGATGGGGCACTTGGTTACAGGCAGCATTTTATTACGCTCAAAACTTTGAAAAAATAAAAGAAGTATTATCTTGTTTAAGCAGCTCTGATGCGGTATCTATTCGAGAGGCAAAAAATATTATAGAAACAGAAAATTTAAAAGAAGATTTAAATTACATTAAAGACAATTATTTTATAATTCATATGTCTTTAAACGAATTGCAAAAGCATAATTTATCGTTGACAGATTCACTTTTAGCATTTGACGACGTCAGAGATGCTATAAATCAGTGCAATTCAGAAAAAAAAAAAAAAAAATAGAGCGTGTGATGGAACGAAACCCAGATTTAGACACACTTAGAGAATATAGTGAGGCCATTGAAAAAAATGAAGCACATAATTTAATACCTTTTTTTAAATTTGCTCTTTTGATATCGTCAGATGTAGAACGGTCTTTTTCCATTTATAAATGGACTTTAGATGTTAAAAGAAATAGGTTGAAAATAGAAAATATAGAGAAACTCATAGTTATATATTTTAATTGTAAAGATCAGGATTACCAGGATGCTAACATTGTAATAGGTGAAGATTAAAAATGTGAATAAATGTAAAATGTACATATTTAACAATAAACAATGTTGATTTCTATCTTTTTTATTTATTCTACCCCTTTTTTTTGGTCCTAAAATCATGAAATGAGTCCTCTCGCCCAGAGTGGAACGGGAGACTTCACTGACTAAAATCAACCTGTTCCTTCGTATGCCCTTTACGTTTCAGAGTCGTGGTGCATCCTTAGAATAGTTTCACGACCCCAGCAGGCATTGGCCCTCTATGGGGCCCCGTCATTTATTCTACCCTTAATGTAAATTACCATGACCACTATGAAAATCCGCTATCGTACCGAGGAGCCACATGGTGGCTCGCGCCGTTCCGTTTCGTAAAGCCCCGAGGAGCCACATTGTGGCTCCTCACAATTCACACGGTTTTTAACTAAATTTTTAATATTAACAAGGTTTTATATTATCTGTGATCATTTTACGGTAAATCTAGATACACACACAGTCGATTGCACTAATTCTCTATGGAAAATATGGTCTGGTAACACAAAAAGAAAAAAGTTGAAAGTGACGTTTCGAACTCGTTGGTCATCGGTACTTTTTCGTGGTATGCTCTCAATTTTATAGTGTTTTTTCTTATTTTTTGTTTTTCGACAATAAGTGGATAAATATTCATTTAGAAGTAGTTATGACATCGTTTTAGATAATATTTGCATCAAAGAACATCATAAAAACTTATATATTTCGACGAAACATGAAACGTAAACAAACCTTTGTTTACAGTGCTCATTGTTATGTAAACAAGGATTGTTTTGAGTGATTCACAGTGAAATAAGTGTAAACTGGTGTATAAAATGGTATGTAAACAATGTATTTTCTTATTAAAAAAAAAAACTAACTAGATTGAATAAGAAAACTAGTTTTATAAATCATTTGAATTTTCGAGTGCACAACACGGGCGTTGACCTCCGCGCGATTTGAAGTTTGAGTTTAAATATTATGAAAATGTTAAATAGGATTCCCAAAAAAATACTGCTGTTCGATTATTAGTCTATTCAATAAGTAAACTCCAAAATTTCGAGCAAATTGAGATAGTATTTCTATGAGAAATCAAAAAAGCAAGGCAACAAGGACACAATCAGCCATTGTCTGTTATTTACATTGTATATAATAAACTACAATGTTATTCAAGTCGGCTCACAATATTCATGTTATGGTTTACTCATTCACGAACCCATAAAACTTAACTTTAAGTGACTGGAGGCAATAAAAACTCGATACGACCTTTTTTTTGCGCGCACCGTTAACTTCTCAAGTGTCAGATAACAGCGCCGGTAGCTGACGGAAGTATGACGTAATGCGTTGGTACGTGAGCGTGTGCAACAATTTATAAAAAGTTCTAGCCATAAAAGGCTAAAAATAAAAAATAAATATTAAAGCTTCGATCGGAATTCGATTGTTTTTATTATTCAACAGATAAATTAATTTAGTTTTGATACCTTCCTTTAAATTTTGAATTGAGTAGTAATTATATCACTACTAACATTAACAATATTTAATTGAATCCGGAAATACCGGAATTACTTTCCGGAAAAATGGCTTATCCATGTTATTCTTTCTGTGTGCATTTATGATACAAGTACCAAAAATCAATCTACCTACTCCGATCACTGTTTATTATCATGGCAGTCAAACTTATAACACACAAGCTTTTTGTACAATCAGTGCTTCTTTACGCCACGACGCTGCTGCAGTATGGGCTCATTTAGTCCCGATATTAAGAGAAATAGAAACAAACGTGTGCGTACCATGGGAGCATGGTACGCACACTCCACATCGTATCAGACTCACCTTCCGCACAATATCGGAACAAGAAAATACTTTACATTATATCTCAGTTGATTTCATACTGTCCACAATTAAACGACATCATATGGCATTATGCAGAATGCGGCCATGGGAAAGGAGCCCCAGACGGTGTCGGCGGAGTACTAAAAAGAACTGCTGACCGGCTGGTTGCGTATGGAAAAGACATTGCCGACCTCGACAGTTTAGTTCAGAACCTCAAAACTTCAGTTAAAGGCGTGAAAATAGAAGTAGTAGAAGATTACAAAATAATCGAAAAAGACTGGCTTCTTCCTGACCAATTAAAAACGTTTCCGGGTATTTTAAAGGTACACCAGATAGTTTGGATGAAAGAAGAACTACGACGTTTAGCTTTGCGATCATTGTCTTGTACACATCCTGACTGTTTGATTAAGGCAACAATATGACCTCATGGCAGACATTAAAGCCGGGCGCATACACACTGATTCCGGAACAGGTTTCCGTATCAGGGTTTCAGATTCGGAAACCTGAATAGTCCGCGTACATACAAAATGTTCGACAAGGCGCACACCGTTCTTACTTTTTCCGGACGGAAAAATGCCTGACGTTCGGGTCGGAATTTCTCCGTGCATTCGTTTTGAAAGAACGGAAAAAACCTGATGACGTCATCCCGAACGCAGCATTCGTATACATTTTGGCTCGATCGCCGCACACGTACGGAAATTTCATTCGGAATCGCGTTGTGCGCTGTGCCGAGTAGACGTATAACGAATGTAACGCTCTCCGTCCACTGTCAAACAAAATGTGCGAAGCCGAGAATTTAATAATGAGTGTTGAAAAACACCAATCCATATGGGACATAAATCACGCGGATTATCATAACCGTGATATGAAAGACTTGGCCTGGGAACAGATATGTAAAGATCTTATTCAGGATTGGGAAACGTGCACAGATAAAGTAAACAAATGTAAGTACATATTTTAATATTCCTTTATTGTTGCATCAATTTGGATTAATAATACTTTCATTGTATTGGTATGACAGTTCTCCTTCCGGCGAGACGAAATACTCGGCGAAATTATCTCGTATAGTTCTGTCTCGGTTTGTGGATTGTCGTGCAGAATGGAATGGCAAATCCTCGAAGTAATGCGCCAATGTATCTTTAAAATTATAACCATCTCGTCTGCGTACAAAATTTATGCAACACGCATGCTGTCTTCGTTATTAGAACAGCAAAATCTGGTGGAATTGTCATACTTGTATGAAAAATCCTCCACTTGTTTGAAAGAATGCCGAAAGCACATTCAACTATTCGTCGAGCTCGACTCGACCTTGGATAAGGTTTCAAAAAAATATTGTTCAGTGGAAAGGCCTCATCACCTAAAAACACAAATGGTGATGGAGGTGCGCCATTTCTTCCTGGCAGAGGTTTGGCATCCGGCAAATTAAGGCGATTTTCTTGTAACATTTAACAAAAGCCCAATTTTTAAAGATATTACTATCACTGTCTCTGCCAAAAGCACCCACGTCAATAGCTATGAACCGTAGGTCTGAGTCTACTACTGCCATCAAAACAATAGAGAAATAGTTTTTATAGTTATAAAAAGCAGACCCACTGCGCTGCGGAGAAATCAAACGAATATGTTTCCCATCTACTGCCCCTACACAATTTGGGAAGTTGGCATTTCTATAATAATTGTCTGCAATTTCCATCCAACGTTCTTTTGATGACGGTGGTCTCATTTCTAAACGTTGGTGCACCTCCCAAATAGCTTCACAGGTTTCTTTAACCTTTTCACCGCCACGGACATCAACAGAAGTTCCAGATTTTCGTGCCACCAGCGCCACGACTTCATTAGAAGCTCTTCATTTTAACTATGTCATAAAAATAAATTTACTGTATTTAGCAGGTTTTTCTTTTCATTTTATTATTTAAAAGCACTGTCTAGTACCCTGTTTTTTATTTTTCCACACAAAAGAAGCCCTTAATTGTCTTAAAATTGGCAAAAACGTCTTTTAAAAAAAAGTCTGCCGACTTGCGTAGTGAGCGGACGTATTCAAGTTTTACTCCTGACAAATATTAAAATTAAAATAAAAGTGTTTTGCAATAATAAACCTAATTGTGAGCGACGTAAAGTGTTCTATTACATATCGCGGTGAGTGTGAAACAAAACCATAGCGGCACTAGAACGAATCAGATAGACTTGGTTCATACCGGTTTCGCATTATAAGGGTCTCTGTACACTTACCGAGCGAAGCGATAAATACGGTTACACTTAGAAAAAAAAAAATGAGTGTCCTACGTTCACCCACTGGTAAATCCACCGACAAAATAAGTGTTCCAGGTGGGAATAGTAGTTCCCAGCCCGACCTATCAACTATCGGGACTCCTGATTATGCTGAATATGTATCGCAACGCAAAAGAAAATTACCGGAAGATGACTTTTCGTTCCATTTTAAGGAATTCAAAAAGGAAATCATGGGAGTACTGAAGGAGTTTGGTAATTCTCAAATAGAAAATATAAATATTATAAAAAAAGATATTTCTTCTATTAATGACCAACTTACAGAAATGAAGACCAAAACGGATCAATTGATTATAGAACATAACAGCTTTAAATCTGAAGTACAAAACCTTTCAATTACTGTCAATAAGAATCAGGAAAAAATTAAAGGTATTGAAAATGATGTACAGGCTCTCCAATGTGCTTCGTCTTCATTATCGTTAGAACATCCTACATCAACGACTATCTACGGCAACATAATGACTGAACTTCAAGAGCGTATGGAACGTACTAAGAATATAGTAATCATTGGTGTTTCTGAAACACATTCAGAAAATATGGAGAAGAAAAGGGAAAACGATAGATATGAAGTGAAGAAAATTTTATCAGAGATATATCCACCCCATCCTGAACCGGAAAGAATAATTCGCCTGGGAAAATATGATGGGAAGAAAACACGTCCTATAAAAGTTTATTTTTCAACACCAGAAGTAGCTAAAATAATACTTAAAAATAAATCTAATTTTAACGATAGTAATAATAAAATCTACTCCGACCAGACACCCAATCAAAAACAGGAAATGACAAACCTACGAGAAGAGTTACGTCAACGTAAAGAAAAAGGAGAAAGTGATCTAATTATAAAATATATTAAAGGAATCCCTAAAATTATAAATCAACAGCCAAAAAACGAGACACAAGAGAACATACAGTAAGTAAAACTAGAGGTAACAGCTTCATAACTCATTCAGTTCACAATCAATATTCCAATGTAGTAATCACAAACAAAGCACTAAAATTTTTCTATGCCAATATCCGTAGTTTAGTGAAACCAGGCAAATTAGATGAAATACGATGTGTTATAGAATCATTCGATACTAAGATGCATGTAATAATCCTTACGGAGACCTGGATAAAAAGTGATGAGGAAGCACAAAGGTTAAAACTACCGAATTATACCCACTACTACAACTACAGAAAAAAATCTAGAGGTGGTGGAGTGTCTGTGTTCGTTCATAACAGTCTAAAACATGAGTTTTTGGAAGAACAATGCGAAAATGGAAACCATTTCTTATGGGTGCATCTTGACACGTTCTCTTTGGATATGGGTGCCATATATAAACAACCATCAGCAAACGCTGGCAACTTTCTCGAAAATTATAGCCAACATCTTGCAAGAAGAAAACGTGTCATTGTCTTCGGTGATCTAAACCTAAACTTGCTGACTAATGAAAAATCTGTAAAGGAATACAAGGAAATACTACGTGAGAATAATGTAAAAATATTAAATAAAATCACCGCTGAACATTGCACTCGTGAGACTACGACCTCAAAAACAATCATAGATCATGTTTGTACAAACCTACAGAATAACACTTTCCAGATGTCTATTATTGCGTCTTCCATTGCTGATCACAAACAAATTTACCTTGAGATAAATAGACCCCTAACCGAACGTATAAAAAGAGCTGAATATGAATCAATAAACTACACTGGCTTACAGAAAGATACTAAAGAAGTTTTCTCCACAACCCTACATAATGAATATGAAGAATTAGAATCTCAGCTTTTACAAGCAATTTCAAAGAACAAAATAAGGAAAACAAAAATGCTAAATCCTCCTTGCAGAGAATGGATAAATAAGGACCTAATAAAATTAATAAACAAAAGGAACGAACTGTGGTACAGCCTAATACAAACACCCGGAGACGAACACCTGAAAGAAGAATTTTTAAAACAAAGAAACCATACATTTCAAAATATACAATTAGCAAAAAATCAATATTACCATAAGGCTTTTGGAAACTGTAAGAAGTGTCCTTTAAAAATGTGGCAACTAATTAATAAGCTATCAAGCAATAGAACAGAGTTGGCAGACCTTGGAAATTTAAAAATCAATACCCCCAATGGTCAAATCTCAAATACTCAGGAAATTTGCGAATACTTTAACAGATATTTTGCTACAATAGGTACTGAACTTGCAAATAAAATACCACAAAAATACCATAACAACCTAACACAAACTCTAACATATAATAAATCTAAAAATAACAATCTTGAATTATCAAAATTAAACCCAACCACTGCAGACGAGGTAGCGAAAATAATTAAAAACTTAGATTCCAACACTAGCTCTGGTTTAGATGGTATCAATACAAAATCCATTAAATGTGTTAAAGATTCTATAGCGGAAAGCGTGGCAAACTGTATTAATAAATGCTTAAATGAAGGCAACTTCCCTAGCCGCCTTAAAATTGCAAAGGTTCGTCCAATTTTCAAATCCGGTAGCAAACTTGACCCTAGTAATTACAGACCTATATCGGTACTACCAGTGATGTCAAAAATATTTGAAAAAATTCTACATAAACAACTGTACGAATTCCTAACTACGACTGATTACCTATACAAAAAACAATACGGGTTTCGACCAAAGTCAAACACTGTTTCTGCAACGGTTGATTTAGTAACCAATATTAGATCTAACATTGATCAGAAAAAAATTACTCTAGGAATTTTCATTGACTTAAAAAAGGCTTTCGATACAGTTAGCCACGACATACTGCTATCGAAATTAAATGACATAGGTGTAACTGGCAAAGCACTTGAGATTTTTAAATCATACCTAGCAGACAGATCTCAAGTTGTCAAAATTAATAATCATCAAAGTGGCCCTCAAACAGTTACCTGTGGCATTCCCCAGGGTTCAATTTTGGGACCCCTGTTATTCCTAATCTACGTCAATAACATTTATGAGATTGGACTAAAGGGAGACATCACTTTGTATGCTGACGATACAAGCCTTTTTTATTCTGGTCACTCATTACAAACAGTAATAAGCCAAGCTCAGCATGATCTAGATCTTTTACATATTTGGTTACAGTCAAATTTACTTACTATTAATGCCTCAAAAACGAAATACATTATCTTCTCTGCTAAGAATAAAAAAATTGAAAATTATAGTCCTCTTACTATTAATGGTGAAAAAATTGCTAAAGTTAATAATGAAAAATATTTAGGCCTTGTTCTTGATAGCCATGGAAACCGCACATCGAAAAAATTCGCAATAAAATTAACTCCCTAACAGGTGCACTAAAAGGCATAGTCCGATGTCTCCCGAGACATGTTCGATATACGATATATAACTCGTTGGTCAAGTCTCAAATAGATTATTTAGTGGAAGTATGGGGTTCTGCAACTAAATCAAACTTGCAAAAACTGCAAGTTGCACAAAATAGAATCATTAAAAAATTATTCCAATATGATTATCTTACACCCACAATAAAAATTTATAAAGATACAAAATTATTCAATCTGACTCAACTATATAAATATAATACATGCACATTAGTTAGAAAAATTCTTACAAAGGATATACACTCACAAATTACATTCACAAAAAAGATAGATTACCATAAACGCATGACAAGGCAGGCTAATAACCTGTTTTTAAGATCCCATAGAACGAACTACGGAAAAAAGAGTATTCTATATGATGGAGCCCAACACTACAATGAACTACCTAAGGATATAAAAGAAGCCAAATCTCTGTTTACATTCAAAAAATTATTAAAAACCCACATTTTAAAGGATTCTTCATTATTAAGCACTTAATATGGTTATTATTTTAACTTCCAATCAATTAATCATGTGAATATAATACATGTAGTACATTAATATTATACGCAAAACATACCTGATACACATTATCGTATAAACACAAAATACACATACACACTATTATATACCTACATACATACATGCAAGCACTATACAATAATCTGCATTATCAATAATACTATAAATATATTTACATCACACTAAAACTCTTCTCGCAATGCTATCGCTGTGTCACGGGCTTTAGTAAAAACATCTTGTCACTCACGCACACTAATCCGCTGCACAACGAACATAACGACGTCGCGCACTTTGTTTTTGTTATTTTTTTTTTTAATTACCCGCAATAGGTTACTAATTTATTACTAACTACTTTTTAACCATAATATAATTTTATCGTAATTTGTCATAGTACCAGCCCGCTACGCCATTCGGCATAATGTTTTGTTATTCTTACCTAGTTATATAATTATATGTTCTCTATAAGTGATTTTGTAAATCTTTTGAGAATAAAATGTCTTAAACCGTAAAAACAAAAACTCCGAACATTTTTAATATCCCCAGAACGCCAAGGACTTTATATATAGTCGGCCAGTGATGTGACGCGACAAGGGAGGAAGGAGGGGGTGAGTAGCCCCCCTATCGTCGTGGAACTGGACTCTGCTATTCTAAAACAGGATTTATTGAAAAACACTAAGTCGTATAATATAAAAAACAAGACTAAACTTCAAGCGAAGCACCTTGCGATCGCTAGCAATGGTGACGTTCCAGTGTTCGTTTCAGAACAACTCACTCCGAAAAACGCGCGCCTGTTTTTCTTAGCCCGGGACTTAGCTAAATCAAAGCAGTATAAATTCTGCTGGACTGGCTTCGGTCGAGTTTATCTAAAAAAGGACGTGGATGCTAAGGTGATTCTCGTCAAGAGTGAAGCGCAGGTGCATAGCTTGCTTCTAAATGCATGACTAATTTTTCCTATTCCATTTGTTTGTTTACTTTTATTGGCGTTATTACTAGACTTTATTCTGTTAGGATTCAGTTTCAATATCTATGGTTTATTTACATTCTTTAGAAGTAACTTTCATACAAACTTTTTTATTGTAAAGCATGTTCACCAAATATCAACACTAAAAAAACTCACCTCGTTCAAATTTACGATGAAACACTCATCAACTACTCATAACATTCAAATTACAACTATCTCTCTCTTACATCACACATCCACTCACACACCCATTGTAAGACTCTTTGAACTAAAACCTCAACTGCATATTTATGTAGTAAGCCTGATTAATATTTGTTCTCCTCAGTATCTCCTTTCATTCATACACCATGAGTTACGTCTATTAGACCACATACAAGAAAATGGATAGTAACTTAACTTCACTTGATGAATTAGACCAGATTGAAATTGCAACCTCGGCTTTAATGAATATCGAACAGATTTCCACGTCTTTAAATCTCGAAAGTACCTGCTTGACGGTGGTGACCCAGAACATGAGGAGTATTTACAGCAACTTTGATGACTTGCAGATGAATTTGTCTATGATGAAGTTCGACGTGGATGTTATTATTCTTACCGAGTGTAGACTAAACAGTAAGAAACAAATACCAATACTTTATAACTACACTTCTTATTTTACCTCAATCCAGCTAAACCAAAATGATGGTGTGGTAGCCTACGTAAAAAACAAACATTTGCCCCTGGTTACAGAACTAACTGTAAATCATGCTTCTGCTCTTAAAATCACCGTGTCTAATTTTACTATTATAGGTATATACCGTTCTCCGTCTATTACCTGTGCTGACAACTTCATTAACTCATTAAACAGCCATCTTGAAGCTTGCAGCACGCACAAAAATATTAT
Organism: Polymixis flavicincta; assembly: GCA_949987655.1. NCBI lineage: Eukaryota > Metazoa > Arthropoda > Insecta > Lepidoptera > Noctuidae > Polymixis > Polymixis flavicincta. Next base: position 7,385,306 of record OX465188.1, on the reverse strand, counting down.
TGTCATGGGTGACATTAATATTAACATAATAGAAAAGTCAACAGAAATATCACAACAAAGATCAAATAGGCTAAATTACCTTAATATGCTATCTGTTCACGGCCTCCTTCCAGGACATTGCCTACCCACTAGAGAACAGAATTGTCTTGACCATACCTGTCTGAAGCTTGATAAAACTAAAACCTCTGCCTTTGTGGCAGTCCTTAATACAACAATCACAGATCATGCAATGGTTCTCCTACATATGGCTAGCTCAGAGAAGACACAAAGAACTTGTGTAAAAACCGCAACTGTTACAGATTTTGAAAAAGCTTATAAATGCCTCATTAATATAGATTTACCCATTTTTGATACTAACACGCTCCATGATAGTTTTGCTACTAAACTAATTGAGGTTATTAGGTCATCCCTTCTACAAAACTCAAAAATCAAATCCGTTTCTTGTAGTAAAAGAAGTTTGAAGCCCTGGATCACTACTGGAGCCCTGCGGTGTATAAGGCTTAGAAACAAAATGCAGCGCCAAACAAGACTAGAACCCTTCAACGTAATTTTAATAATAACTTACAAACGCTTCCGTAACTATTGTTCCAACTTGATAAAGAAGATAAAGAGACAATATTATAGAAAACAAATAGAAGATTCAACAAAAAGTCCGAGACGTCTTTGGTCAACCATAAATGAAATCACACAATTTAAAGCACCTAAAACTTCAAATGCCCACCTTCTCAATATTACCACACACCCCTTAAACTCACTAAATAGGGTCAACTCGTTCTTTATCACCGTAGGCAAATCCTTAGCGGAAAGCATCTCTACTCAGACTGGGATCCCGGTAGTGACTAGTTCGTGTAGTAACGATTGGGCTTCCTCGTTCGTGTTGTTGGAGACGGATCCACTGGAAGTGGACGGTATTTTAATGAGTCTTGATTCTGAAAGTGCACCGGATTGGGACGGTATACCGACAAAATATCTAAAAATGTCCAGGGATTTAGTGGTTCCCCTGATAAGCCAGCTAGCTAATCTATGTTTGAAAACGGGAATATTCCCGAAAGATTTAAAACGTTCCGTGGTCACCCCTGTGCACAAGGGCGGGGACGTTAACGATGTTAACAACTATCGGCCCATATCTGTACTGCCATCAATTTCAAAAATTTTAGAAAAAATAATAAACAAGAGACTAATTAACTACTTACAGAAATACAATATTTTATCAAATGCCCAATACGGGTTTCGGAGTGGACGATCAACTCAAGACGCTATCACAGCTTTGACATCAGAAATTGTTGACAAAGTGGATAAGGGTCATAAATGCTTGACAGTGTTCCTAGATCTCAAGAAAGCTTTCGACACCGTTTCCGTTCCGATCCTTCTGCACAGGCTAGAAAACATAGGTATAAGAGGTACGGCTCTCTCTCTTTTTGAAAGTTATCTTCAAGATAGACGGCAAGTGGTTAAACTTAGTAACTTATACAGTTTTGAAGAGGACGTCTACTACGGAGTCCCACAAGGCAGCGTGTTGGGTCCACCGCTCTTTTTAATTTACATCAATGGCTTGTGTAATATGCAAATCAATGGTGGAAAAATCTTCTCGTACGCAGATGATACTGCGGTTGTTTTCTCGGGAACGTCATGGGAACAAGTAAAAGCTGTCACTGAGGCGGGTCTGGCTGAGATAGCTGGTTGGCTTAAAGCAAATCTTTTAACCCTTAATACCACAAAAACTAATTTTATCTGCTTTTCTCCAAGCCAGAGGTCACAGCCTGGGTCTGACTTTGGCATTTCGATCCATGTTTGTCAAAATATTGCAGTCCAAAACCTTAGTTGTGGCTGTCAATCGATCCAAAAAGTCAGCTCCACAAAATATTTGGGCATAATTGTTGATCAAAGACTGTCATGGCACCCTCACATTGAGATCCTTATGAAAAGGATCAGGAAGCTCATCTGGGTGTTTAAAAATTTACGACATGTTATGTCCGCGCAACTATTAAACAAGATTTATATAGCTCTGGCGCAATCTGTAATAACTTACTGCATTCCGATTTGGGGTGGAGCTACCAAAATAAAATTCCTCGATCTGGAAAGAGCTCAGCGATCTCTTATAAAGGTGATGTATTTTAAACCATTTAGGTTCCCTACCACAGACCTCTATAAGGTTAGCAACTTGCTCTCAATAAGAAAACTTTATCTTCTGTACGTGTCCTTAACCCGGCATAAGTGTCTTCCTTATGACTCAGCATCTCAGAACAGAAGGCGCAGGGATATAGTGGCAAGTTCCCCAGGGGTTCGAACTATCTTTGCTAGACGTCAATATGTAACGCAATCCACCTACATTTATAATAAGCTAAACCGTAAATTAGATATATATCCCCTTTTGTTATACGACTGTAAAAAAAGAATAACTGAATGGTTGAGATCCCTAACGTACGATGAAACAGAAAATATTCTGACCAGGATAAGCTAACAAAAAAAAAAAAAAAAACATACACACTAACACACACTTGCACACACTAACACACACTTACACACACGCATACACACACACAAACACACACCAAGAGCTGCTAAATTAAAGTTTTATTGTTATTTTATTTTTATATTTTTTATATTATTTTTATTTTCTTTTAAACGTCTAAAACATTGTTAGCTACCACTTACAGGAAGAGCGAGACAACTCCGACACAAGTACTTTTGTAACTTACTGGGGTTGCCTCAATTTATGTTTGACACAATGTTTACGATGAAATAAATATTTTTGTATTTTGTATTTTGTAGTTCTGCCGCTTAGATATATACCTAACGGTAAAAAATGTTGACTGAAGTAGTTTAAAAAACACGGGAGTAGACAAACATAGAATAACGACCATAGACCACATCCCTAATCAGAATTGAATTTAACGTGTTCTGAGCGCCAAGGACTTGAAATGAAGTCAAAGAACATGAGTCATGAAACAATTAGAGATGCACCTCATTTCTAATGGCTCTAATTGATTTACGTATTTGTTTCTTTGATACTTATAATTTATATTGTTTTTTCTTAATATTGATACTGTTGAGATGTGTGATTAGGCAGGAAAAATAAAACTTTTAGACTGGAGCTGTAAGATGCGTATGTATTCCGAGAGAACAAAAGTAAAAGAATGTGACACAAAACTATGTAGGTAGACTTAAAACTAATTCACCGTCACATAAACCGCCTGGTAAAGTTTTCATTGCATTATGTTGCACGATTAATACTTTGAAAATCTAAACATGCCCCCGGGCGTTGAAAGGCAATCTTTCAACCAGAAACTTCGTTTAACGGCAGTGGGCATATCTTGCTGCATGCACGCCGGATGGGTCCTGTCGCAGTTCTAATTTCAGCCACGCGACTGATTCCGTCACGTCCAGGGTAGACTGCTGAGATCCGGCCTAATCGCCATTTCAATGATGGCAGATTGTCTTCCTTTATTAAAACAAGGCGATCAGTCTCTAAGACCGCCTTTGAAGACCTCCATTTTGTCCGCTGCTGTAGTTCAGAGATATATTCTTTATTCCACCTGGACCAGAAGTGTTGACGTAATACCTCTATTCTCTCATATCGCTTCAAGTGAGTAACGGAAGCATTTTCATACGACGATACGGGCAAGGATGTGAGTGTACGTCCTATCAGGAAATGTCCAGGTGTCAGCGGCAGAAGGTCATTAGGGTCCGATGACAACGGCGTAAGCGGCCGAGAGTTCAGGAGTGCTTCGATTTGAACCAGTGCTGTATATAGTTCCTCATAAGTTAAATGACAATTTCCCATTACTCTTTTCAAATGAAACTTCACTGATTTGATACCTGCCTCCCAAAGACCACCGAAATGTGGAGCGTAGGGAGGAATAAATATGAAGTTAATCCCTTCAGTGGCCATGTCACCAGACAACGAACTGCTGTTAGCCTTCAAAAATTTGCCGATTTCATTATAAGCACCTACAAACGAGGTTCCGTTGTCGGAATATATGTGCGTAGGTTTACCTCTACGAGACATAAAACGACGAAGTGCCGATAAATAATTTGGACTGGTTAGGTCACCCACCAGCTCAATGTGAACTGCCTTTGTCGTAAAACAAACGAAGAGGACAATGTAAACTTTTACAAGTCTACAACCACGACCTTGTCGAGACGCTGACAGTATAGGTCCAGCGTAATCAACCCCAACACATTCGAATGGATGACCACCGGACGCAACGCGTCGTTCAGGTAAGTTTCCCATAATGGGATTAATTGGTTTAGCTGTAATGCGACTGCAAGTCACACAACGATGATAACACCATTTAGCCAGGTTGCGACCACCTATTGGCCAGTAAGTATCTCTTATACAAGCCAATAGTAGTTGTGGTCCTGCATGCATTAGAGTTTTATGTTTAAATTCAAATAATAGTTTAGAAAATCGATGAGTGGACTGTATAACTAATGGATGTTTTTTCTCATATGAAAATGAAGAATTTTGTAAGCGACCACCTACACGAATTAATTTATTTTCATCCAAAAATACATTAAGTTTGGTCAGTGGACTTCCCTTTGGTAAGCACTGATTTTTAATTAATATTTCATATTCGGGAAATGATTCTATTTGAGAGAGTTTCACAATTAAGTTTAATGCATTTTGTAATTCATCTTCATTAAGATGTAAAGTGTTAGGTGGATGCTTTTTACAAATATTAATAAATCGTAACGTATATGCTACTGTGCGTTTAAGTCGAGAAAGGTTTGAAAAACGATTAAAATCAATTAAAGGTATCGGAGTCTTAGAAGTAGTTAATAAAGAAATCTCGGTTTTAGTTTCTGGTAGCGATTCCACTGCAGTGGTTGGAAACGAAGGCCAGTCGCTTGGATCTTGGCTTAAAAAATTAGGTCCCGACCACCACAAATTATTACTCTGAATTTGACTTACATCAATACCTCGAGATACCAGATCAGCGGGGTTAAGATGCGTGGGAACATGTCTCCAGTTACAATTATTAGAATTAGTCTTTTCAACTATTTCTGCTACACGATTGCGTACGAATGGTTGCAGCTTACTTGGTAACATTTTCAACCACTCCAGCACTATTGTAGAATCACTCCAAAACGTACTACTTTGAATTGGCGCGCCAAGTGACTCAATCACCTTTCCATATAGCCTGACTCCGACCAAGGCGGCGCAGAGCTCGAGCCGAGGAATTGTAGTTGGCTTGATAGGAGCCACTCTACTCTTTGCTGTAAGCAAACGCACCATAACTTCATTATTGTTATTTATACTCCTTACATAGATGCATGCACCATAAGCGGTTTGTGATGCATCACAAAATATGTGTAGTTCTATCACCTTCCAAGAATCACAAAAAACTAAACGTGGGATGCGTAAACTGTTCAAGATAAATAACCTACTAACAATATCTTTCCATGTCTTAGCGACATCTAGTGGTAAACAGTCATCCCATGATAATTTGTGTAACCAAAGTTTTTGCATAATTACTTTCATTGGAATTACACAAGGGGCTAATAGACCTAGAGGGTCAAATATTTGGGATGTTACTGACAGAACTTCACGCTTCGTCACATTATTTGATAGTGACGGTTTACTAATTGAATAACAGAGCTCATCGGAGTCTGTTAGCCAGTTAAGTCCCAATGTTTTACTTGGCTCATTTGAACCAATGTTTAAATTTAATGATGAAATTGTGACTTGATCTGATATAACCAGATTATTGTTGGATTTCCACTTCCTAAGTGGCATGCCAGCGGCAGCCAATTCAGCAGTGACTTTCTGGCGGATATTTATGACGTCAGATATTGTGTCCCCACCTGTGAGCAAGTCATCAACATAAAAATCATGGATTATAATACCAGCAATCTTCTTATCCTTACAATCTAAGCCAACTTGTTTTAAACACCGAGTTGCTAAAAACGGTGCACTTGCTGTTCCGTAAGTCACAGTGTTCAATTCATAGGTTTTAATAGACTCTAAAGGGTTCTCACGCCACATCATTTTTTGTAAGTGTCTGTCATCAGGGTGTACCATCACTTGCCGATACATTTTTTCTACATCAGCAGACAGAATGTATTTATGTTTTCTGAATCTAAGAAGTAAAGACATTAAGTCGTCTTGTACAACTGGACCTACCATTTGTAAGTTGTTAGATGAAACGCCTGAAGTAGTAAGACTACTGGCATTAAACACTACTCTTAATTTTGTGGTTATACTATGTTCGCGTAGAACACCGTGGTGTGGAATAAAATATGCCAGTTTTTTAGAATCTACGGAACACTCAGACATGTGTCCTAATGAAATGTACTCTTTCATGAAATCGCAATAAAGCGTTTTTAAATCTGGCTGTCTTTGAAATCGACGTTCAATCGAAAAGAGACAATGTTTTGCTCTAGCCAGTGAGTCACCTAGAATAAGGTGTGATTGTTTGAGTGGTATCCTAACACAAAACCGACCATCTGCCATTCGAGTGGTGTTTTGTACAAAATGTTCTTCACATTTAGCTTCTTCATCAGAATATGAAGATGACTGATTGGGGACTTCTTCCAGTTCCCAGAAACGCAATAAAAGGTTTTGAATATCATCTCCTGAAGCTGGGTTGTGAGAAGAACTGACATTGAGTTGTGCAATGTTAACTTTATGAAGTGATGGTAACCGTGATACTTGGACACTATTAACTAACGGACCTGAAACTAGCCAACCTAGCCTAGATTCAAATAGTATTGGTTTACCTTCACCTAAGTTGATTTTTTGCCGCCCCAGTAGGTCCCAGAAAATATCTGCCCCTATTATAAGATCCACTGCCGATGGCGTGTGGAAATGAGGATCAGCTAAACAAATATCGCTTGGTATATTTAAATTGGTAATGGATACTTTATCACATGGTACTTCACCCGTTATGTTTGGTAAAATAAAACAATAAAGATTAGTAGTGAATTTTTCACTTAATGATTTTACAGAAACACTGCACATTTTATTAATCATTGTTTTAGAATTATTAATGCCTTGTACAGATTCATTAACCTGTACGGTAGGTAAATTCAATAAATCACATAACTTATCTGTCATTATACATGAAGTACTGCCAGTGTCCAATATAGCCCGAGCGATATGTTCGCGGTTATTCACATCATAGACTTTTATTAATGCAGTAGCCAATAGAACATGACTTTTACTTTTATTTTTTAGATATGTTGTAGCATGTGCAGATAGTGTTACATTCGTATTGGGTTTCCGTTCAGCTGAGTTTTCAGTAATAGTGCTATCAGTTTGCGAAGAAGAAGCATTTGACATAGATTTTTGTGACGCACCTGCTACATGAACCAGTGTATTGTGCTTGCGCTTACATATCTTGCAACCAAAAGATTTGCAATGATTTGCGTAATGGCCAGAACGAAAACAATTAAAACATACCTTGTATTGAGGCAGACTCTCAAGTCGTTTTTCGTTCGTGAGACCAAGAAACTGTGGACAGTTGAGTAAGTTATGTTTATCATTACAATGCGGGCATGACACTGATGAGGAACTGGTATTAATTTTACCTTTCTGTGCTGGAGTTTCACTGCTTACCGATATCATTGTTTTATGCTTGTTAGATTTAGGACCACTATTATTATTGACCTGATTGCGAGACAAATCTAGGGTTTCAAGCAAAACTGCACGATTTCTCAAGAATTCCAGAAATATTTCTAATGTGATTGTTTTATCTTTATCTATATGACCTTTTTCTTCCTCCCACTGTCGATAAGTCCTTGAATCTAGCTTATGGGTAACTATATAAATTATTAACGTATCCCAATACTTAACTTGTTCACCTAAAGATTCTAAAGCACGTAAGTTTTTGTTCAAAGTATCAATGATGTTTTTTATATTATCTGAGGATTCTTTATTAACCACTTCAATGTTAAATAGGGCTGCTACATGATTTTGAATGAGAAGCCGTTTGTTATCAAACCTTTCACATAATAAATCCCACGCAATGGAATAATTATTCGCCGAGAATTCAATAGCCCGTATGACTAAGGCGGCTGTCCCTTCCAAGGAAGCTCGGAGATAATGAAACTTATTTATTTCATTTATTTGGTCATCCAAATGTATTAAGCTTGAAAACGTGTCATGGAACTCTAACCACTTGTCATACGTTCCGTCAAACTTAGGTAGTTGAATGGTTGGTAGCCTAACTAGTCTATTATTACTAACGCGAGAAAACTTATCTTCATTGACAGTGTCATTGTGTCTGGCTAGTAATTCCTGTGCCCTCGCAACAACTTTGAAATACGAGGCTTCAAAATCATTACGTTCTGATAACTGTGTTGACATATCATCAGCTATGCATTCCAACCTTAACTGAATGTCGTCATATTGGGAATAAACAAGTTCAATCTTACCGAGGCGTAACTGCAGTTCGTTCATCTGGGTTTGCGTTAAAGAATCCTTCTTAAAATCCTCTAAGTAATTAGAAAATACCGTTAATCGACCTTTGTAACTTGCTCGTTTTTTAATGAGCTCCTTTTCTTCCTTATCAGTCATTCTTTGGGAAGCAGGTAACCAAACTGAAATGTAACAAGTTTAAGTTTTAACAACTACAATATTGGTATCGTTGATAACAAGAATAAATACCTGAAGGGCTTACTAAATCGGTCTAACGAATATTGAACAATAAAATTACTGATTTTAACTTGATATGTTCTAGTGTGAAAATAAAATCTATTGGTAGGTAACTATACAAACATCATAATACCATCCAACGAATTAATGATCTGCTTACTAGATTATGCAGATCAAAATTAATGTGACTGTCGGTTGAACTATTCACCTAATCAACTTATTCACTTTGCTAAAATTGATTTAAAATGTAACAGAATACAATACAACGTAGGTAGGTAGCTTTTAGTTGACAAAGTAAGATTTCTTATGATATTTATTGCAAGATAACAAAGGAAACTGCTTAGATTAATGGTTAACCATGATTGGAACCTAGTTTGCTGCATAATTACCTTATTTACAATAAATTGACTGAAAATTATAACTATAATTTGAAAAGAAATTATACATGTGCAAATGAACAAAGAAGTTAAATCAATTTTGTACCAACCTTTACAATTCCATATAAACTGTTTAATACTACCTGATTATGAGTAATGGGTTCTGAAATAAACGATAATAGGAACACTGCACTGTACTGCACTATGTTTCCCGGTGACCCTTTGACCTTAGCCAGCTACTCACAAAACTCCAAACGGCAGTATTTCCGATGAATTTTATATTTCCTGGATTTATCCTTATTCCTGGATCACTTATCCAGCTCGATATGGACCAAATTATGTTGAGATGTGTGATTAGGCAGGAAAAATAAAACTTTTAGACTGGAGCTGTAAGATGCGTATGTATTCCGAGAGAACAAAAGTAAAAGAATGTGACACAAAACTATGTAGGTAGACTTAAAACTAATTCACCGTCACATAAACCGCCTGGTAAAGTTTTCATTGCATTATGTTGCACGATTAATACTTTGCAAATCTAAACAGATACTGTGAAATAAAACAAACATGGAAATAGTTAATCAGTTTTTATTTATATCCGTAAAATTATAAATAAAACATAACTTAACGTGTATAATTTTCATTCATCGATATGACGCTACCCTCATCACTACTGTTTACTATATATTTCGTTATACGTTTATAGCTTGGCGCTAGGCGAGGCATCGCGTTCTGTGTACACTGGCGGTGAAAAGGTTAACTAGTGCAGATACAGTTCGACTTCCCACCAGAAAATCTGTTTTCATTTCTTCAAAATTGCAACCAGTGGCCAGAAATCTGAAATAAAAAGCAATATAGTTTTATTTTAACATATTTCAGGTGCCGAATTGAAGAAAAAATGGAACAACATTCGAGACTATTATCGCAAAGAAATACAGAAAAACAAAAATCTTCCTACCGGCAGTGCTGCCAAAAAGCTCAAAACTTATGTTTATAGTTCCTTGCTTTACTTTCTGGCACCAGTGTTTGCTAGTAGAAAATCTGAAGGGAACTATCCGATTGACGATGCAGAATCTACTCAACCACAACCACATTCAGAAACTGATATTGAACCGGAAGACATCAATCGTGTGGAGTCACCCGTACCTACTTTACCTATGGTTAGTCAGAAAAAAAAGAAAGATGTCCCCAATCAAATACTAAGTATGTTGCAACAAAAAAAGAAAATACCTTCTGCTAATATTGACGAAGATGACGACACTAAATATCTTCTTAGTTTCAGAAGCTATATGAAAGCAATGAATGCTCATCAAAAAATTGATTTCAAAGTCGGTATGCTTCAATTGGTAAAAAAAATTACCATGGGAAACGAACCATCGCCATCAACATCCCGGTACACTAACTATTACCAACAAAGTGACGATTCTTCAGGGTCGTTTCCAATGGCTGGAAATAACTCATCTCCATCACCGACTTTCATTCCATCTTATCAAAATATACACGTGCCCAAAATATCACCAATATATCTGCAGAGTCCATCTCCATCACCACCAACTTTTTATCCATCTTCGCAGCAGCAAAATGTGCCCCGTAAGAATACCAAGAAGCCTATTATTATCCACTCAATCTCTAGTGTGAGACCACCCCAATCAACTACCCAACAAAGCCCCAAGCAAGATTATCCTGTTGAGATATCTATACCAAATACTAGTGTTGAAGACAATGAGGCTACACAGTTTTTAGTTCTCCAGTCTTAAGATTCATAGGAGGGAACAATGCAAGAATTCTTAAACTTTAAGTAAATTTAAAGCGTAGTGTTTGTACAATATTTTAATTTTTATTACAATAAATACATACATACCTTAATGTTATGGTAAATTTTTCCTCTGTATCCAAACACAATCTCATGGGCGTATTTTGCTTTTTTATTTTATCTCGTATGCTATTATGAAGCTCATCGAAGGATTTCGTTGACATCCTATAATATTTAAAGAATTCTTCTGGGAATGCCCGTAACTTTGCTCTTTTGACATAGAATTGACTCTCAGTTAATCTTTGGGTATTCAGTGGGCGCACCCAATAATGACCCCTTATGCCCTTTTTGTCTAGCGCCAATAAAAGCGCAATTAACATCAATTCGTCTTCGTTGTCCATTCTCGTGTGTTATCAGAAGCGTCTATGATCGAACTGATCGTATAAATTCCGAATGCAAAAAGCCGAATGTGTGCGCTCTCCACACGGAATTTTTGATTAGGAAACCTGATTAGGATTCTTGATCAGGAAACAGTATGTATGCGCCCGGCTTTAGGCTTCTATAATCTTGCCTGCAGTGATAACTCGCAAGCACGAGACCAAAAATATTGTTTTATGACTCAACTTGACCTTCAACGATATTCCACAAGAGGCACTGAGTCTAAAGTTCAGATTTTAAGCGTGCAACGTTTTAAAGCTTCTGAGAGATTTGACTTAGTCAAGCCATCCATCAAGAAACCTTCCATTCCATCAATCAAAATCATTGGCGACATTAGATGACTCACTGAGTATTGAAAATGTTGTCAGCACAATGTGTTTGGAATATGAAAATTCAATACCTAAAACTGATTGGAAGAAAGATGGCAAAACTCAAAAGAGTAAGGAATCAAGATTAGCTGAATCGTCTACAGCACAAATTAAGAACTATTAACTATATATTAAAAATGACTCTGATGGTGAATTGAATATTTTTTGGTTTTTGTTTTGTTCACTTTAATTGTTTGAGAGTTTATTATTTCATGTTTGTTTACGACCGCACAAATTAAGACCTTTATTGAAAAAGACTCTGTCAGTGATTTGAATATTTTTAGATTTTTGTTTTGTTCACTTTAGTTTTTTGAGATTTTATTATTTTGTTTGTTTACGAATTGAAGAAGGTTTATTAAAAAAACCTTAATTATTTGCTCAAGTGTTAATTAAATGAAGATCTCATCATAACTTCATTTTATTCACATTCAGCGCATTCACCACATCACATTTAGCAGAACTAAAGTTAATTTAGTAAATGTGCTAAATGTGGTCTATGATCCATGTCAAAAGCTGCAGTATCGAATACAGACAAATTAACGTATTTTACATCTGCTATACCCGCCTGTGCAGCTGCTACATATAATGTTGCCAACGGCTAAGTTGTTCTTTGTTTAATAACTGTCATGGTACAATACAAAAATTCCATTTTGGTGTGATGTTGCAATTTCGGTGTATGATTTTCAATTTCGGTGGACAATTTTCAATTTTGGTGGGTTGGCAATTTCGGTGGCCGCCATATTTTCAAAAAACCTACAGTCGTTTGTTTCCTACTAAAACATCTTGAATACGAATGTGTTCTAGAATAAAACAAGTTTATTTTTTATCCGAAAACCTACAAATAAAAAATTCCACCGAAATTAGTAAAAAATTGAGCCTGCGTGAAATGACCCACATTTATGATCCGTTTTATTTATTATGAGTGCTTATTCATGACCTACTTTGCAGTATATCAACATGCCTAAAAATATTGAATTTTTCCTTAAATTTTTGATAAATTCGTGTTTTTAATATGTGTAACTCATCGCAACTAGAGGATATGTGCAATTATACTAGGTAGCAAAAACATTCACATATATTCACTTAAAAGATAATTTTAAAAAATAACTCTGAAAAAATAATTGTTAGAAAATCACGGGTAAAGAGACAGCTCTTTACCCGCGATTTTCTACCAATTATTTTGATTGTTTCAGACTCTCTACATTGTGTCATATGTATGACTAGGAAAGAGCTTCCTGAATTATTTAGAAATAGTCCGCAGCGATTACTTGACAGAAAGCTCCAAGATTTGGACAAGAAGTCAGCGGAAGTGACAAAGTGCCCTGCTGAAAAAAATTACGAACTTTTCAAAACAATCAAGTCGTTTAAAACGGTATTTAAACGAAAGTGGTTAGCGTGCAACAGTACGGAGACCCGTTTTCTGGAAAAAATCGAGGAATGGCTTAACGAAGACGTCACTTTACCTGCCGGGCCAATTCCAGGAAGTTCCAAGGGTCGTCGATCTAAAGAATTCGGAAAATTAAGTGATCGGTCAAAGCGCCGTAAAACAATGGCACTTAGACAAAACGTGTCAGTGGAGCAACTCACTTACGCGGCACAAATGAGCCAAAGAGCTGCAGGTAACACCGATGTTGCCTCTCTGATTCAAGAAGTGACAAAAAGCCCTACCCTAGCAACAAAGTTCCGCAAGGCAGCTGCTATTGGTAGTAAAACGACTACTACCAAAAAGCATACGCCAAAAGATGCCCAAATGATTCTCGTGGAAGCCGACGTGACCTTAGTCAATACTAGGTGATACATCAGGCAAATAAAGACGCATATCATTGTTATACTTATATCCAGAGGGCAAAACAGGATTGTTATCCACCGAAAAACGTGAATGAGACGGTTGCAGAGGTGATACTACAAGATCTGCTTGATCACACAGCTGTGCGGCTGTGCAAATATTTAGAACCAGTTCTCGAACGACTGGATCCAAACGCTGAGTTTGTACTAATTTATAAATGGGAATGCGATGGGTCTACCCAAAATCAATACAAGCAAAAATTCGAGGAAGATGGTAATAGCGACGCAAACATATTTATGAGTTCTATGGTACCACTTCAGCTCACATACGGTACTAAAATCATATGGCAGAATCCCCAACCATCTTCTGTAAAAGAAGACAAGGACGTCACTAACGAAGAAATCGATCATATTGAAGACCAAATAAAATCTCTTCAGCATACAGTTGTTAATGAAAATATTCGAATTAAGCATGTGTTACTCCCAACAATGATCGACGGAAAAGTGTGTAACGCGGCCACTAACGGGCGCCCAGCGGACTCTCCGTCCGCTTACCGGCCCATCGTGCTGCTCGACGAGGTGGGCAAGCTCTTTGAAAGAATAATTGCAGACCGCCTCGTCGGGCGGCTGGGGCCGGATTTGGCGGAGAGCCAGTTTAGATTCCGCAGGGGGTGCTCCACGGTGGATGCCATCATGCGCGTGCGAGCCCTCACGACGGTGGATGCTGCGGCCAGGGGTGGGGTCGTCTTGGTGGTGTCTCTGGACATCGCCAATGCCTGCCCTGGAGTTGCATCAGGGAGGCACTCCGGTATCACCGGATGCCGACCTACCTCTGTCGTGTGGTCGAGGCCTACTTGACGGACAGGGCCGTCATCTACCCCGGTCACCTCGGAGAGTGGAACCGGCGAGAGATGTCGTGCGGTGTCCCACAGAGATCGGTCCTGGGGCCTCATCTGTGGGACATCGGGTACGACTGGGTTCTGCGCGCCGACCTCCCTGGCGGCGTCAGTGTAGTTTGCTACGCTGACGACACGCTGGTCCTGGCGCAAGAGAGGTCGTACCAGGCGGCAGCCAACTTAGCGACACAAGGGGTTGTACGTGTATTGAGGAGTACCTCAATACACGTACACACCATCATCAGTTGCTCCGCGTACTTCATTTCAATTTCAAGAAAGTCCACCAGTTGAATTTATAACAAAGTCCCATACAACTAAACATGTGACTTGGAATAAAGAGCATCCAACTATGCAAGGTTTACTATACGTCCATAGATACAAGTAACTCATATTTGTTAAGACAAACGAACTATTCGATTGAAGATTCCGATAATGCACTTAATTTTGAATAAGTATTACCATTCGATCTTTTAAACTTTCACGGTTTGAACACATTGTTAAAACTAAAAATAGTTCGCGGTTAATCCCGTTATATTTTTAGTTTTAACAAACTGTTACTATTTTCCAGATATAAAGGGTACGAGAACTTGAAGAAAAATAATTCTTTCTTACCTATTTTTTTGTCTGATATATAAGATTGTGGCGTTGAAAGAGTTAATGTACAGAAAATATTGCAATTAACTGTCTGCTAATTTCATTTTGTTGTAGGTTAATTTGCCAGAATAAACAGAGGTATACTTACTGCGAGATCATTTTATTATCTAAAATGGTAATCCTGCTGGACGTGGATAATTACTTCGATCGAACAGACTTCTATTTATTTTGGCAACAAAATTTAAAATGGCCATGGCCATTGACGCATTTTATAAGACGTGACTTATGTTTTGGTTGTGGGCACAGTACAAATTTGTATTCGCTGCAACATTTTATACTTACCAATGAAGACGAAATGTAAAAAACATTGTTTTTATGCAACTTTTTTTGGTGCCAAATATGTAATTTTGCTGTCTATGAACACTGTCCTGTCGACGAATGTTTTTTTTGTAACCAATTGTGACAAAGTACTAAAATAAATGATCAGCTTAATATAATCTGGAAATTTTTCTGAGGTTCGTTGCACGTTTTTTTCTGGTCAGATTGATTTTGCTTACTAACTCACTAAACCTCGGTGTCGCGGTGGAAGAAAAAATATTTTCAGTACCCGGTTAAACGATGAAACGGAGAAGCGATAAAATATTAGAGCTAGCTTTAAAGGAAGAAGATATAATCCCTAATAGTAACAAGAGGTTGGTGATAATTATTTTGTGTTAAAATAAATTTTGATAATGTTGTTTGTATTCAAGCATCTCCTAAATTAATGGATCTTTATTTGTTTTATAGCATGACACCGAGCCGACGTTACACAATTCACGAAATACCGTCTCCACAAGCGTTAGTATTAATACAGATTTACGCCACAAAAATACCAATTTTGTGCTCCCAGAACATAAACCAACTAAACCGTCTAAAAGATCTAAGCGTGCCAAATCGCTTTTCTTTGAATCACGATATGATCAGAAAAATTAGCTGAACCTATTGTCGATTCATTAGATGAATGCTATGTACATCGATTAAAGTCCAAGAAAACTATCGTACATGTAGAGATAGGGATGACTAACATCTAATTTCAACTTCATCAGCCAATCCGCTTCATAATAAACATATGTCTCTTCCAAGTCAGGAACCTTCAATTTGCACTGTAATGTAATAATAAAACCCCAACCTTCCACTAGTAAACATTCACCTTTTTTATATTCACCTCCGGACAATGTAAACCTTTCCTTTTTAACAAGCGGTGTTAAAACAAGAGGAGGAATGAGCCGAAATACAGGTATTAAAATAATTAAAAATCAAAGAGTAGACTTACACGATGGTAAAGTAACATTGACTGATTTGGAAGAAAATTGTGAGGGTAATGACTTAAACAATAAAAATAAATTATATGGCAGATTTAGAGCAGTCGTTCCGGGATTTAGATATTATGGAGGAAATGTGAAATACATTTGAAGAGGCAGATAAAGAAGAAAAGCCGAAAGCAAAACTACCCTCTTCAAACCTATTGACTGAAGAAGACCTTATTAAGATGCTGGAATTGGGAGAAGACGATTTAGAAGTAGAAGGTGATGACGAATTTGAATCAGTTGAATACTTATATGCTGACGCGAGTGAAGACGCGACCCAATTGAGTGAAGATGCGACGCAAGTGAGTGAAGATAATAATATTAATTATTACGAAATATTATAATTAACTGATGATGAATGGAAAAGTGAACGTGATCCTACTATTGTACCTATACATTTTGATGAATACGAAAAAACATATTAAAATATTGCCTGAAACAAATGAACCATACGATTATTTCAAATTGATTGCGACTGATGAGTTTTTCACAATGTTAGTCACAAATAACAAAAATTACGCGTCTAAGTTATTGCCGAATATACCAGATCCTAAAAGCAGACTGAGACTGGAAAGATGTAACTGTTCCAGAAATCAAAACATTTTTTGGTATTTTGTTCCACATGGGAACTATCAAAATTAACCGAGTCACAGACTACTGGAAAATGCATCCACTGTTTAATTTGCCAGCTTTTTCAAAACACATGAGCAGGAACAGATTTCTGTTAATAATGAGATCGTTAAATTTTGAAGACGACTCGTCCGACAATAGGCTGTCAAAAATAAATAGTTTAATTAACTATTTGAACCAGCGAATGGGAGAAATTTATTACCCGTCTAAAAATTTGGCCATAGATGAGTCAATGGTTTTATTTCGTGGTCGGTTGATATTCCGTCAATATCTCAAAGGCAAAAAGCATCCCTACGGTATAAAACTTTATATCCTAACCGACGAATATGGGGTAATTATGAAGACTATTGTATATCTTCAGATACTTTAGTGGGAGGTGCCAATCACAGTGAAAAAGTTGTTTTAAGTTTAATAACTGATTATTTGAACAAAGGTTATTCCGTTTATATGGATAACTTTTTCTGTAAATCTTGCACACAAATTGTTGACTTTTAAAACATATTGTTCGGGTACTTTACGTGTCAATCGAAAAAATAATCCAAAAGAAGTCTTACAAAGAAAATTTAAACGTGGCGAATCGATAGCAAAATTCAATAGTAGTGAGTGGTATTTGTGTTATGAAATGGAAAGACCGGCGGGACGTTTTAATGATTTCATCACATAATGGATCTGATATGACCAGCGTTACGAATCGACGCGGTGAAACCGTTTCCAAGCCTGAAGTTGTAGTAAAATACAATAAATACATTGGTGGTATAGATCACCAGGATCAAATGCTTGCATATTATTCATGTAAGCACAAGACTACACGTTGGTACAAGAAGTTAGGAGTTCACGTGTTCCAGCAAATGTTGTACAATTCGTACACGCTGCACAACATTTTTACGACGAAGAAATGTTTCTATGATTATAGACTTGATATTATAATGAAATTGATAAATATTGAAGTAGAAGACACACCGAGGGGTTCAGTTCCAAAAAATCAAGTGCATGTTATTCAACAATGTTCTCGTACAAATGATGGCACAAGGAGCATTTTTTTACGACGTCGGTGCTGGGTTTCAAAAAAAGTCGGAAAAGATACTTCATATTTTTGTCCGGATTGTCCCGAACAATACGGGAAACGGTTGTTTCAAACAGTACCACAACTACTAATTGTTTATTTTTAATAATAAATAGTCATATATCTTCATGGGTTTTTATTTTATTTTGTCATAATGTCATCGTAATCGACTACTAACTAATTGTTTATTTTTAATAATAAATAATCATATATCATCATGGGTTTTTATTTTATTTTGTCATAATGTCATCATAATTGAATACTAAAACATTACTAACGTAACGCCATACCTCAACTCTGTTTATCAAGTAAGAGACTTCTTTATTCCAAAATTATAAGGATACCTTTTAAAAAACATACCAGGTGGTCCAAATAGTTTCGACGTAAGATCTGAATTTCTCATACTTACGGGTATTCGAAAATTCCCCATGAATGATAGGTTGTGTACCTTAGATTTCGATGAGATGGCTCCACATTTTGTAAGTCACACTAGTGAATCTACAAGAAAAATGGCAGATCTTGTGCTGGTTTTTATGATTAGGGGTATAAAAAAATTGTAAACAGCTCATCTATTACTCGTTTTGCTCAGGGATTCCACCAAAAGAGACTTTAGTAGTACAGATTAAAGAAGTGTTAAAGAGGCTCCACTCCATTGGCTTTATTGTTTTGGCCACAGTGTGTGATCAAGGCACATCAAATACAAGTGCCATAAATTACCTGATTGAGGACACAAGAAGTAATTATGCAAGAAGAAATATTGATTATCAGAAATCTGTATTTAAAATTGAAGGAAAGCAAATTATTCCTCTTAAATCTTCAATTTAAAATAGACGGTAAAGTAAAAGTGGCAAAATCGGAGCATATTACGCAATTGTATGAAAATAACCCAACATACAAAGGATTAAGAATCATAAGAAACCTTACAGAAAATCACTGTAACAGAGATAAAATTCCGAAAATGAAGGTTATAATTATATGCTTTACAACTGTTTACCCAATCTGTTGGGAAAATAATGGGATATTTAGCTGCCTTTATATTACAAACATCACTTATAATTTGTTGGATTCGTTAACTGATGGTGTAGTGCTGGAGGCAAATCTTTTGTCAAAAGTCATTTATTCAAACTAAGCTGAGACTCAGCACTTTTTGAACGTCAAAATTACATAAGACAGTCCCCCAAAAACGCCCGCCCTTCACCACTTTCTAGTGCTTTAGCTTGGAAGAAGTGGCGCAACAAACTATATTTTATTATTATTTAAGTATAATCTGGAACTAGGACCAAATAAATCCCATAATGTATTTAATTTAATTTGTGTAAACTGTGATGAAATAAAGTTAAAATTTTCAATACCCTACAAAGTAATAATAATTAATAATATTATAATAAATAAGTAATATTTTTGTTTTATCTTTTTAGAGAATGGCATTCTATCTGAGGAAGCAACGGATACTGTTGATTTTATTATACTGGTAAACACTGTTTTGTCAAACGAACTTCGTGATGATTTTTGTTTATGCCCTTAAATAGATTTTGTCCGTTTTAAAGGACGCAGTGTTTACACGCACACAGATACTGTTTTAATACACCTAAGCGCTGCGAAAACGCGGAACGGCATCGAACTAGCCGTCCATTTCACACGCATGCATGTTCTATTAACGCAGTGATGAACGGTCGCGAGCAGTAATCATTTGAAAAAGTACAACGAGTAAGATTTGGTGACGCTCCTGATAAATTTCATAATAATTGTGAGTATTCGGGTTGTTTTGTTTATCATGTTATTTATTAGTTAGAATATGAATATAAGTATTGTATTGTGATAATATTTTTTGTAAATATTAGTGTAATTAGAGTAAAAACTTGGTTTAATTATAGTGTCCCATAAAACGGACATTGCCATATGGCTACTTGTAAGTGTTCCTTTTGATTGTCCTATGAAACGGACGTCGCCCATAAGTTGTTACTTGCAATGTCAACGTTACTAAATACATTTTTATTTTATTTTGCAGTAACATGGCTTGGCGATCAAAGAGAATCTTGTCACTCTTACCTCCGTCGAATTCTGAAGAGTCAGACATTGAGCCTGATGACGTTTTTGAAGTGAACCTTGAGCTAGTAGTATTTTCTCTAAGTTAGTATTTTCTCAATGATAACAGTGACTCATCTTCGCCCCGTACCATATCTCCGGCATTATACGATATGTTGGCTAATCTCAGTGACAGTGAAGACGCAAATGCTTAGGATTATAACGATCACGAACATAATATTGCTGAAGGACAGCGGTGCGAGGTGAATCTTTTCCACTCGCCGGTAGGTCTCCAGCTCCGGTATCATGTTACACACCAGAAACTCCTTCACCGATAGTTGTTGCATCACCATTTTCTAGTTTTTCTAGACCTATCCTTAGTCCTAAGCAATATTTTCAACAAAAAAATCGGTTGTCTGTAAAGTCGGTTTACTGACGTTAGTTGAACGTGACAACGTCATAAGATAATACTATTGTTTATTATTGTATAGCAGCTGTCCACGCAGACGCATCGCTTACTCAAGTAGGAGAGAGACTGATGTCGAACGCTGCTGAACGCGGAGGCCGATTGTGCCTCTTTGTCGCTCGTTCCGCGCTCTCGCTTGCACTTCAAGCCTTAAATGGAACGCCTCAGAGCGAGGTAACGCCGCATTAGTCATGTTTTTTCGTGCGTGCAGCTGGCTCCATCGAATTATAAGACGTTGTCACGTCAAAAAAAATGGTTTTCGTCATAAGTCATAAGTAATTTATTTCATAACAATATAGATACATTGTGTTGAAAATTTAAAAAATAACATTATAAAATTGCAACTAAAATTAAATTATTAAAATAAATTTAGAAAAGTCAATAAAAACAATAAAGGTCAAATAAGAATTAAAGTACAATAGATCATAAATAATAAATATCAAAGTAATAGAATATTGATTCTATATATAACAAATCATATCATCGTCGCTTGAACGAATATATTATTTCCGTAATGAGATGGGCATTTTGTCTTTAGGGACATTTCGAACAGATAGATTGCAAAATTGAAATCTAGACTAGGTAGTTTAGATTTCAATTTTGCAATCTATCTGTTCGAAATGTCCCTAAAGACAAAATGCCCATCTCATTACGGAATTATAGTCTAGATTTCAATTTTGCAATCTATCTGTTCGAAATGTCCCTAAAGACAAAATGCCCATCTCATTACGGAAATAATATATTCGTTCAAGCGACGATGATCAAACTCAAACTCAAAGCATTTATTTAAAATAAACCAATTACAGGTACTTTTGAATTGTCAAGGTCGGTGAGTTAGAAAGATGAAGCTAGTTGCTCATTCCAAAGCGTAGGTACCTATGGAGAAGAACGGGCAAGAAACTCCATGGACACTCTTTTAAAATCATGATTTTGTTACAAAAAGTTGGTTACATCATTATGTTGAAATTATCAATGTGAGAACGATGTAAAAGTGCACATTAAAAGCGTCCGCAATTAGAACAAAGATAAAAAAACAATTCAGAAATTAAAATAAGCCGTGGGAGCTAAGAGATGACCAGTCCCTACTGACGGCGCCCGTTCACGGACATGACGTATGCATCAGCATCATTCAGCTCAACCATTTTGAAGACAGACGCCACCACCAGCGAGACATTTGAGTGAGCATGACATACTCTCAGCTGCCAGGGCACATTCAAGTCAATGAAAGACGCACCCTGTAAATGTTTGCTTTATAGTAGGAACATAGTGCTCACACATACGAGTATGCTATGCAATTATACAATACTACAATTTGAATTTATACAATGCAAAGATTAGCTATTACAGTCTTCAGCAGCTCGAACAATGTTTTCAAATGTTATTCACTTTAGTATAAGCTACCTCGTGGAGCAGGACAAGCAGCGTTTAGCCAAGCATTTTTGTCAGCGATGTAATCCCCTAACTTATAATAAGCATGGCTGCATAGTGTGCGTTTTATACAAGATTTAAATTTCGATTCATTCAGTTCGAGTATGTGGGGAGGTATTTTATTGTAACATTTTAAACAGTACCCCATGAAGGATGAGTCTACTTTAGCCAGTCTGAAGCCTGGTTGAACCAATTGGTGCCCATTTCTCGTTCTAATGGTGTCTTTCACCTCGTTTACTGAAAAGATTTAAATTTTTCCTAACGTACATGATGTTCTCATAGATACTCGTATATTGACAAGGTACCGTCATGATATTAATAACTTTGAACAGTTCCCTTAGAGAATCCGTACGGAGGCCATATATTGCTCTAATGGCTCTTTTCTGCAGAATAAAAATAGACTCGATATCTGCAGCCCGTCCCCATAGTAAAATACCATATGACATGATACTATGAAAGTAACTGAAATAGACTAGCCTCACGGCTTCTACACTACGGTGTAATGACTAATTCACCTACACCTGCCACCGTTGGAAAACCGGTCCAGCCGAAACCTGTGGATGATGCACGTTTTGACTGTTACGATCATTTTCCAATATTTAAAAGAGCCGGTGTCGTCTTTGGAAGAGTGGTAAAACCATAAGTATCTATATAAAATGTCAACAAAGACAGCAGGTGCTAAAAATCTTGTTTCCTTAAAATTCAAATTATTTTAAGTTTGTGGTTAGAATTTTATGTATTTTTTTTTTTCAAAAGTTTATTTTTTTGATTTCTTTAAAGTTTTAACTATTCAAAATCAAAAAATCAATCAAAATCAAAATATTTTTATTTCATATAAACCTGCATGGGCACTTATGAAACGTCAGAAGCTAGGTGCACGGTTCCAAAATGTTGTTTCCTATGGAGAAGAGCCGGCAAGAAACTCCACGGTTACTCTTTTAAAAATGATTGGCTTTAACAATGTTTTCAGAGATAAAATGTATGGGAGGACAGTGCAGGCCTGTCAATAAGTACCAGGTACTTAGACGAATACAGAATAGAAAATCGTCTACAAATCTACAGTCTGTAAGGCCTACAACGTTCCCCCATTCACAATATGTAAAATAATCTACATAAATAAAATGAACCTAATTAAACATAGTAACATGATTAACATGACAATCACTAAAAAATAAGTTGATATTAAAATTGATATAAAATGTCAAATAATGACGAGAATATGTCAGCATTGTAAAAATAAAAAGAATAAAAAAGAACATTGAGAGCAGTTAATAGACTTTCACATAGTTATGCTGTTAATGAGGTACCAGGGAAGCCACATGTGCAGAAGGAATTAATGCCATACTTCCCTGTCTTCAACGTAGTCTTTTATCTTATAATATGCTTTTTTGATAAGGACACGTTTGATGTGCGTTTTAAACTTTCCATCGCTAAGTTCTGTAACTGACTTTGGCAACTTGTTATAGAAGCGAATACTGTTTATTAGAAATGATTTGCTAGTTTTAGTCAATCTAAATTTTGGAATCACAATTTCATCTTTACTACGTGTATTCAGATTATGGAAATCGCATCGTTTTTTGAAAAGGCCTAAGTTTTTGCGAACATACAAGATATTTTCTAGGCTAGACTATTATCATAGGATGTACTGTTTTAAAAGGCTGATTCTAGAATGTTCCTAATTATAATTTTATGTTAATTATTATTTATTCAGCTACCGTGTTTTGCACATATAACAGGCAATGTCCGTTTTATGTGACGTACAGTCGCCAGCACATCAAGTTACCCCACTTTGACCTTGAACGCTTTATAAGCAGCAATAGCGAGAATCGTGTGAAAGAGATATATAGCTTTTTGTCCGCTCTTACTCGTAATCTTTCGTGCTGCAGTGCGTACGTGAGAGTGTGTGCGTATGCGCGTCGTAGTGTAGAATAAGATACTTTGCGATAAGCAACAGCGTAGCAGGTTGAATACTTGAATAGAATCCAAATAATAGCGTGGTAATAGAAAGAAGCGGCCCGTACACGGCGCATTGCCTAAACTACTTAAGAAAGCTTGGATATAATCGTTTTTATATTTTATTTCTTCATTTTTACTTAAATAATAGTTGGAAATACCTGTAAGTATTAAGTAGGTGTTACCTACTCATATATTTAAACAGGTAGGTAGCGAAATTTCACGCTCTCGGAGAATAATGTTAAGTAGACAGGTAGGTAATCTGATGTGAGAAAAACACTTTTTTTATTATTTCACGCAGTTTTAATTACTTTTTCCGAGTTTTGTTACCTACTTACTGGTGGGCTGGCGGTCACCTGTTTTCGTGCGTTCCTTGCTCTTCTATTCTCAGTATTTTTACGAAGTTCAATGCAAAAACCCATGACACAATCGGCTTGAAATTTCGAAAACAATATAGATACCCATCACAAACGTGGACGAAGTTTTAATTCATTATACCTACAAAACGCCTCTTGTCAGTCCGCCTTGTTTGAGATTAACGTTTGACACGATCTTATTCCCAAAGTAATAAGGTTGAACTTAGTAACGGAATTACCTATACCTACCGAAATTTGCTTTTACATGAAAGTTCAAACTTATTGCGCAAGAAATAAGATACGATTTCTAGGGAAATAAAATTCGAATGTATAATTATTATCGTTATTTCATTACATTCAAAATATTTTGTCATTTTGTCAATGAGAATATGAGTTCCTTTGTTTGTTACGCATCATCATGAAGGAC
This sequence comes from Polymixis flavicincta, assembly GCA_949987655.1. Lineage (NCBI taxonomy): Eukaryota > Metazoa > Arthropoda > Insecta > Lepidoptera > Noctuidae > Polymixis > Polymixis flavicincta. Next base: position 7,360,805 of record OX465188.1, on the reverse strand, counting down.
ATGGGTTCCCATACGAGGTTCATTTGCGGCTACACCCAATCTGTCATAAGAATACCTATTCCTATGAGAACTCGAGTGAAGCTGCATAAAATAGACAGGTAGGTAATCTGATGTGAGAAAAACAGTTTTTATTAATTTTACGCAGTTTTTAATTACTTTTTCCGGGTTTTGTTACCTACTTACTGGTGGGCTGGCGGTCACCTGTTTTCGTGCGTTCCTTGCTCTTCTATTCTAAGTATTTTTACGAAATTGAATGCTGAAACCCTCATGGGTCCTCACAATCGGCTTGAAATTTCAAAAAAAAAATATAGATAGGTACCCATCACAAACGTGTATGAACTTTTAATTAAATAAACCTACAAAACGCCTCTTGTCAGTCCGCCTTATTTGAGATTAACGTTTGACACGATCTTATTCCCATAGTATAAGGTTGAACTTAGAAACGGAAACCTAAACCTACCGAAGTTTGCTTTTACATGCAAGTTCAAACTTATTGCGCAAGAAATAAGATACGATTTCTTGGGTTATGAACTTATGAATCATCAAATAAAATTCGAATCTATAAATTATTATCGTTACTTCATTACATTCTAAATATTTTGAAAATTAGAATACGAGTTTCTTTGTTTGTTATTAGAGCTACCGCCACCCCCCCCCCCCCCCTGCTTCTAGCGCCTTAACTACACAACCGATCATCTCGGCATTTTGCGCACCCACCTACCTATCATCATAATCAGCTTTGAATGTTCCCACTGCTGGGACACAGGCCTCCGCTCGGTGAGAAGGGATACGTTTTTACGGAAACCAGTGTGAAACCGCGGGAAAAAATAAAATGTGGAATAAAAATCGTAACCTTTTATTTTTAAACATTAATATAGGTAATTGAAAACTTAAAAACAAATCCAACACCTACTCTAAAATATACTTACAACAAAATTTATAAAACCAAACTAAACAAATAGAAAATAGATTAAAAACTAATTGATATTTTTTTTTTACAAGTTTATATTTGTAACAGATTAATTATACAGTCTACCAATGACTAACAAGCAATATTAAATGCTGCCGCGAAACAAATGTAAAATGTTACCTATGCTCCATTTGAAATAAGAAAGGTCTGTTTAAGACATTTAAACAAACCTTTTTTTTACAATCAGTTCAACCGATTGTGACTTCTATTCCCTAGGCATAAGGATGGCATTAAAAGCAAAAAGTGGTTACAATACCAACTGTTTACTGCAGATACCATTTATCATGCTTACAACGCAATAGAAGTCAAAATCAGTTGAACGGACTGTAAAAAAGGTTTATTTAACTGTCTAATGTTATTTCAAACGGAGGATAGATTAGTATGATGTACTGGGCTGGTGCCCGAGAACATTCCCAGTTAGTGGGAACACTAACACCTAAGTTAAAGTTTTTTTCTTTTTCGAACTTTTTAGATTAGGTTTCTTATCGCATGTTTTTTAATAAAATAATAAAAGATAGTAATTAAATGCATATCTTTTACACCCACAATGTGTTACTGAGAATTTTTGACAGTTTACTGATAACAGAAAAAACATCCTTTTAACTGTGCAGGTGTGATACTAATTTTGAGAAATGTTATTTACTAATCCTTTGTGCATGATTTATGGCCTCAACAAACCGGGTCGGCGGCGGCGTACTCCATTTGAAATAAGATTAGACATTTGAAATCAGATTAGACACAAACAAACCTTTTTAACAATCGATTCGACCGATTTTGGCTTCTATTCCGTAGACATAAGGATGATTATTTTATTTTGATAAATAAAATAATTACAAAACTAAAATACTACTTAAGGATTGTAAAACTGTGCTACTATTTATTGTGAAAGTTTGTGAGAATGGATGGATATTGTTTGTTACTTTTTCACACTAATGAAAAAACGGATTTCAGTGAAACTTGGCACTTAAATTGATGACCTGTATGAACACATAGGATTGGTTCCTACGGAAACCCGGGTGAATAAAGTGCATTATTTACTAGTGCCTAGAATCGGAGTTCGTCATCTATAGCTAAGGCTACGACACTCAATACCGTGCACTCAGTATCCGGCACAGAGTGTGCTTCCTCCGCGCCTATGTCATTAAAATCTTGGCAGGTCGGCGGCATTTGTTTCCGACGTTTCTTCAGGTGCCTTCCGGTGTCTATTGAAATCTAAAACAAATAAATGTTGTCAATTTCAATACTTACATAAAATTCTTTATTGTGACAAATTGTACGGGACGGGCCAAGTTAGCTAAATGAGTAGGTATGGGACGGTTAAAAATATTATTCTTCAAAATATAAACATAGACAGATAAATAATCTGTCGTATTGAGAACTTCCACCTTTGTTGAGGCGGGTTGTAAACAACTGAACATTTTATCTAACAGTAATAATTTTTACTGAGTCTGGTCTGGCGGCGCGCGTAAAGCCGGTTTGAGTGCGCGCCGAGCGTTCTTATAACTACATGTCTATTATGTAGTAGGTGTTACCTATTTTAATCAAGTTTGTTATTCACTTCTTAGGAACACCATGTTTTATGTAAATGATGAATAAGTTAATGTGATAAGTGTGAAAACAAGCTAAGCTATGCATGGACTCACGCTGTACGCTCGTGTGCTCAAAAAATGATCGACACCGACCATAGTCGCATCGTCTGCCGCCGTCGTGGTTCTCGCTTAGAGTTGGCGGTGGTGAGCTTCTAGGGTTCCGCTTTCATGCCACCGCCGGCGCGCCGCGCCGCCCGAAGCCAGAAGTAAAAAGTTTTCTTTTTTCTGGAACGAAACAAATAGCTATAGTTTATTTGCACATTTTTACTTAATTTATTACTACAGGCAAACATGTATTAAAACTTAAATATAATTCCCTACAAAATATAATCTGCTTAGCCTTTTCCCAACTATGTTAGAGTCGGCTTCCAGTCTAACCGGATGCATCTGAATACCATTATTTTACATGGAGCGACTGCCTATCTGACCTCTACAACCCAGTTACTGGGTAATACATAACACAACAACAACATACAATACAAGGATCCATTCTGGGACCACCATTATTTCTAATTTATGTGAACAACATCAATCAGATAGGGTTAACAGGTTATCTAACACTTTACGCAGATGATTATTTTACTTCGGTCATCCGTGGTCAATCCATACACAATATCATCAGTGAGGCGCAAAACGATTTAAACGTAATAAATGAGTGGTTTCTATCTAACTCACTATAAATAGTTCGAAAATAATCTTACATGATATTTGCAGCCAAAACTAAAAAGATTCCACCCCATGCCCCCTTGATTGTTAATAATCTTACTATCAAGCAGTCCAGTATAGAAAAGTATCTTGGTCTACTATTAGATGACAAACTGTCCTGGAAACCTCATAATTATCGAGCACGTAAAAACCAAACTTGTGTCACTTTCTGGAGCTCTACGCAGAATGGGAAACTGCTTACCACCTAACATTAAACGCACTATATACGATTCTTTAGTAAAACCTAATCTAGAATACCTGATTGAGATTTGGGGATCCATACAGAGGACCCAAAATAAAATTATAGATCGGTTATATTGTTATGACTTCCTAACACCTACCAAACAGTTATATGAAAAAACCAAACATTTCAATCTCTGTCAACTATACAACTTATAATACTTGCATAATAATAAAAAAAGATTTTAGATAACACTACACAAACCAACATTAAACTTACAAAAAAGACATACACACATAACCTAAGAAATAGAAACGAATTACCTACTTCTGCGTTTTCCTAAAACAGTTAAATATGGAAAAAATAACTCTTTATATGTTACTTGGAACAGCGCTTACAATTAAAAACTTACATTATCAGAAACTCTTAAGAAAGAACACAAAGACGATACCTACGTAATGAACCCTTTTGTTAACTTATTTCGAATATTCTATAGAAAAACACATAAGACATATTTTTCATTTTTTATTAGGCTTTGATTATTTTAAATAAAATAATAATAATAATATATTACTCACCGTTATGCCCGTCTGCTGACAAATCTCTGTCACCCGGAATCCACTCAATCGAAGCGCTATCATACACTCTCTTTCAACTTGCGTCAACTGAGGCGCCAGTCGCCATATTAATATTATTTAATAGTTTAAGAGTTACTAATATCACGCACACGACGACTACAGTACGGCTCCACGTATTTTTAATCACTGACGTAAAGAATAAACGAACGATGTGATGAGTGAAACTCGGGAGCGGTGACGTACGCGCAGTGGGGTGTGGGTGTGGCTTATTCCTAGTAAAACATGATAATTGGCTCCCAAATATAAGTGTGTGCAGCAATTGGTCAATTTTAGAAATGTTTAAAATTGCACCAATCACACCAAAGACACTTTCTTTCTAACACTGCATGGCGCGTCGTAGTTATAGTTATGTATAGGGTTTAGCTTGACGTGCTGGCGACTGTACCTTCACCTATCATAGCTGCACATATAATGGGCAATGTCCGTTTTATGTGACATTAAAAAAACAATAAAAAACATAAGATATTTTGTATTTGTTTTCTTTACCTTCTTTTCTATCCCAATTCCAACCTAAATCCGAAAGAACACTGCTAAAAAAAAACCCAGGCTTGGCGCAAACGGAATAAACTCTTGGTTTGGTGTTAGGTTCAGTAGAATGTACTCCACAAAAACAATTGTTCATTTTAAACAGATAGGTACCATTCACAGTGCAAAATCCGAAGTCCAACGTAATGCTGAAGACGTAATATAAGTGTAAAAATCGGTTAAACAAGGAAAGCACAGATCGCAACAAAGGTTATTGAGGGACTGCACGCACATTTACATTCATTTCATTGACTTGCGCAGGTATAAAACAAAAAGAGAATACTCAGTATTTTGCAGAATGAAGGAGATAGCAGATGTTTCCATTGTTGTGTATAGTGACTTTGGACTCGGATTTTGCACTGTGAATGGTACCTATCTGTTTAAAATGAACAATTGTTTTTGTGGAGTACATTCTACTGAACCTAACACCAAACCAAGAGTTTACTTTTTAATTGTAGATACAAACAATATTGACGTACCTATAAAGATAACAATATGCTTTCACCCGACTGCAGAAAGGAGGGTGATGTTTTTCGGTGTATGGGTGTGGTTATTTTTGTTTCTTTAGCACGCCCTGCAGCCTAAACAGCTTGATAGATTTTGACATCAGACGTGTAAGATTTTTATGTAATAGCAGGACTAGTTTTGCAGGATTTGCACTCGTTCATGCTACAAAAACATAAAACACTATCTTTGAATGTAATTGTTACAGATAGCCTTTAATGGATCGAGTTCAATATGCTACGTATGTTGGCACAGGGTCGACCAGGCATTACGTCGTGGTGAACATCGAGCCCCATGCGACCCTCAAGGTCCCATCGCATTTCCTGTTCCAGGATTCACTCACATACGTGAGTTTTCGCAGGTGCGTCAGTCAAAATCGCTTTGTTTCACTCTGTGCGGGGGGTGCCTATATTAATATTTCTATGAGTATAACAGAGACAAATATATAAAATTAATTCTCTTGCGAAGCTTATGCTAACGGTGCAGTAAATACGATATGAGGTTGAATAGATCTCATACGCACTGAATAAAAGTAAATTCCGTCTAGTGCGGGGGGAGGTCTTATCTGCCTCAAGAATTACAGGCCTCATACCCGCATGGAGTGAGGCGCGGGCGGCGCGGGCGCCACGCATCCAAGCATTAGTGTTGTGGCAAGAATCGATACGGAAGGACGTCACGCATTTTTACGATTTATAAGTGTACCGAAAAAAGTAATTGGTTTTCGTATTATGGATCGATCAAGCCGTTAACATTGCAAGAAGAGACTTATATTAGTCGATTCAGATTCGTCAAGTGGATCTGATGAAGTGAAACAGTTTAAATGTAGAAAAGTATTACAGAGGATTACACCAACCAGAAGTTCTCCTGTAAAAAAGGTAAACATTTTGGATAATGTTCAAATTTGCCCCCCGTCTACTGCAAAGTCGCAAAATGAGATCGACACTGATTCTGAATCCGATATTTTGAGCTCCAATGAAAAATACAGGAAAATCTGTCACCAGTCCAAACAAGACAACAAATTGTTCGTTAGTCCAAGTAGTGGTAAAAAATATGGTGTTCTCAAAAATGCAGAAGTACAAAATCCAGGAGTTTTATGTAACCCAAGTTTGCTCACACCAACTCAAAAATGTAAACGAGAGAATAACTGCAACCAAAGCCGGGCGTCTTCCCCTGATTCTTTGAATATTTTTGGCGAAACAAGCAGGTGTTCCTCTTTGAGGAATATTTCATATTCTAACTTGTTGCCCGTACAGTTAAGTGAAGAAAATATGCAAGAATTAATAAAATCAACTTCGTCAAAATATACTAAAACTGAAAAACAGGAGGTAATTAATAATAATTATGTCTTTATTCATTCATTTGAAGATGAAAATACCGGAGATGCAAATATACCCGATTCACTTACAAAGAATATAACAATTAAAAAACATGCTGTAGAAAAACAAACAAAACAGAAAGAAAGACATCAATAATGGCACCAAGATGACTATAGACTACAACAAGAAGAACAGCAAAAAGAGCAACAAGCAAAATATACAGATTATCGAAAAGAATACCGAATAAAACAGCAAAAACCTCGGCAAAAAAGTCACCAAGAAGAACATCAAGAGCAAGCGAAACAGCAAAAAGAACAGAAAAATCAAAACAAAAAGCAGGGAGAAGAATGCCAAGAGCAGGGCGAAAAACATCAAGGAAAGGAAGAGAAATATATACAGCAGGAAGAGGTACATCAAGAGCAGGAAGAGGTACATCAAGAGCAGGAAGAGGAACATCTAGAGCAGGAAGAGGAACATCTAGCGCAGGAAGAGGAACATCTAGCGCAGGAAGAGGTACATCAAGAGCAGGAAGAGGAACATCCAGAGCAGGAAGAGGAACATCTAGATGAACAGCAAGCAGAACATGATACAGAGAGTGAAAATATAATTCAAGTTACTCGTAGAAGCAAATTTGACGAAGAAGATGAAGACACAGATATTTCGATTGAGAGCTTAGAATTAACGAACGTAGAAGTAGATGAAAGTGAATCAAGTGAAAATGAACTGGAAACCGACAACCAAACAGCTGAAACAGAAGGTATTGACAACGAGGACGGTTGGACTGACATATCTGATAATCATGGTATTGATTTCGACGAGAGCACCCTTGATAGTGCCATTATTCCTCGCCTAGGTAATAAAACACCTACAGACATATACAGGCTGTTCCTAAGCGATGAAATTATTAATAAAATAGTACAGGACACTAACAAGTATGCAGAGAAGTATTTCGAAGACAATCAAAATGACATAAAGGCGCAATCTCGTGTTAAAGCATGGAAACCCACTGATGACGAAGAAATGAGAAGATTTTTTGGAATCATGCTTGTAATGGGTCTAAACAAAGTACCACATCTGAACGACTATTGGTCTAAAAAGTCAATATATAGAAACGAGTACATTTGCTCTACAATATCAAGGGACAGATTTTTGATTATATTAAAATTTTGGCATTTCTGCGACGAGTCAATTGATAATACTGGAGATAAATTATATAAAATTCGCAAAAAACACGACATGTTGAATTCTCGATATCAACAAGTACTTCGTCCTGGAAAAATTATAGTCATTGATGAATCAATGATACCGTGGCGCGGACGACTTAAATTTCGCCAATACATCAAAAATAAATCACACAAATATGGCGTCAAATTATATAAATTGTGTACTCCCGAGGGATACTCGTACAATACACTTATTTATACAGGCAAAGAAGGCAACAATCGAGAACAAGAGCACGGCAAAAATACAGTTTTGAGACTAATTACAGGGTTAGAAAATGAGGGTCGTATCGTTGTTGCTGACAATTTCTACTCCTCTGTTGGGTTGGCTGAAGACCTTTTAGCAAAGAAAACTTTTTATTGTGGTACCCTCCGATCAAATCGTAGAGGACTACCTAAGAAGGTTATATCCACAAAATTAAAAAAAGGTCAATTTACAGGAAAACTGAATCTAAAGGGCGTAAAAATTATAAAATGGTTTGATAAGCGCCAAGTTTTAATGATCACGACCTGCAAAGGCCACAATGCTGTTTTAGTAAATACAGGCAAAAAAACAAGAGCCACTAACGAAGACATTAAAAAGCCTACATGTGTTCTTTTGTATAATGAAAACAAAAAAGCTATAGACTACAGTGGCCAGATGTCTTCCTATTACTCGACTTTAAAACGAGGACTAAAATGGTATCGAAAGGTTATGGCAGAATTTTTATTTGGTACTTCTCTTGTGAACGCCTGGATAATTTATAATATGGTTAACTACTACATTATTTACCACCCACACAAAAAAAACAGAAACCAACGAAACCGTGTCGTATCTGCACAAAAGAAAAAAAACGCAAAGAAACAAAATGTATTACTGTCCGGTATGTCCTGAAAAACCTGCCTTATGCGTAGAAAATTGTTTTAAAATGTATCACTCCTTTTTGATTTCACAGTGATGTACCCAAAAAAATTCTATTAAACTTTTTTTTCTGATTAAATAATGTTTTATTTCAAATGCCAAAAAATGTAACGCCGCCCTCCTTTCACTGCCACTTGTCTAGAATTCGTTAGAAATCGCATACAATCAACTACGAGAATACTCGTAGTTGGCAGTGGGGCCCAGATCTTGTACTACGGGTATACTCGTAGGTTGGCAGTCAACGTGTTAAGTATTTTTTACCTTTACACTGGCGACCTCACACTAGTAGTGCATTGATCTCGGCTGGAGAGCCGATTCCCGGGGGCCCGGTATGGGGTCGCGCAGGAAATATTTTGGTTTATAACGGAATATTTTGTACGGATGCATCTAAAATGTGTATGTTCTCGGGGTTTGAAACTTTTTGTATGGAAGCTGGCATATCGACCCGCCGCCATTTTGATTTTTCTTCGGAATTGCGGCACACGATGAATATGATATTATGTATGGATAGAGGACACCTAAAGGAACAAAAAATGCCACGTGAACGGGAACTACGCGGGTGAAACCGCGGAGCGCTGCTAGTGGACTATAAATTGTATGTCTCACCTAATGCCCCAGTATGTGAAGAACATGCAAGTGCATATAATTGGGAACTATTGAATGAATACCAGTTCACAACACAATTTATCCAGATACATAACGTAGAAATGTTAGATTTAATAAGAAAATAAAAACAGGAAACATGATTGATTTTGAAAATGTTGATCAAATCAAATCAAATCAAAATATTTTTATTTCATATAAACCTGCATGGGCACTTATGAAACGTCAGAAGCTAGGTGCAATATGAACAACCATATTTGTCGTTACTGGCTTGACTGTGTTGAACTTTTTAGCACTTCTTAGCTGTATTACAAATCAATTAGCAACTGTGTGTACAAAACCTAAAACAGCTTTAGGATTATACCTAATGAAAATAAGAACTGGGGAGCTAATTTCACGAATTGCATCATTGGCTCCTTTTCCTGTCATGCGTAATTTAGCCCGCACGCGGTTTTCGTCCGCATGCGGACTGCCCGCATCCTATTATTTGGTACATGTTTTTCCTAACATGCAGCTAGCACGCGCGAATTAAGTAAGCGACAACGGAAGTATTAAAAAAAATAACTTTATTCCGACAGAGTTACAGCTACACAGTAATTAATTAATCTAATACAATATTGATCTTATATACTAACTTTTTTGCTAACGTAGTATATGCACGACGTGATCAGATATGACGCATGTCCTAGATAATCATGAACGCTGATCAAGCAGTGGAATATTTGGAAGTAACACATCTAGTAAATACTTATTAGCTGACAAAACTATTATTGGTAGATTGGGGTTCCTTAACTCCTCCCTCCCCAAGAGAGAAATTATCCGAAGGTGTCGCAGACGGTTTCGGAGAATTTCGACAAAAGTTTATAAACTGAAATTTATACATTATAAAGATAACTATTACTATTATAACAATTACATACTCGAAGATAGTCCATATACTAATTTCTATTGTCACTGTGTGGGTCGTGTCGTCTATTTCACTAAATTTTGCACTTTGTAACACTTCTTTCACATCACTAAAGTCCACATTTCTTAGATCCACTTTCTTTGATCATCTCTGGATGTCCTGTTGTAGCTCTGGCATCTGGATCAATGGCAGCTGGAGACTAGAAACTGTAGTGTTTGTGGTAGCGGCAACGATGACTTCGCCTATTTGTGTCTCGCATTGTTGGCCAGGCAACCCGATGTAGGTCCCAAGCACAGTGTATTTCATAATTTCTGTATTGCAATTCTCAGTGATGATGAGATTTTCTTCTGAGTAAACCAACCATTGGTTGTCGGTTACTTTTTATTTGTTCAATGCAGGTCTCAGTTGGATACTGGGCTAAATTAGTTTCAGCGCAGAGAAATTCGTCATTTTCAATCTCTGCACATGGGCTTACCACGGGCATGTATTTCAATCTATTCACCATAAGGTAAGGGTATTTGGGTATAATAGTAAAAGTAATTGGAGAATGGAATATAGGAATGGGTATAACCTTGTAGTAATTATATGTTTCGTTATCTATTAGGGGGACTTCTAAAACAAAAACTAACATGTTGTTATTTATATATGATTTAAGTATGATATTACGTTCTAATTTTATTAAATTACGTTTGCTTACTGGATGTATAGTTCTAGCATGTTTAGCAATGACTTCTAACGTATTATATAATTCTGTACTATTTATAATGGATTAGTGCAATGTATTTAATTTGCTAAAGGCTATTGCCGTCTCAATCTTTTGTATGTTTTCGTAACAAGTTCGAAAGTTATTTAAAATTTGATACATAGTATTCAATATTTAGAAAAGTTTGTTAAACCTGAACTCCTGTTCAACTAATTTTCCCATTTCATTGGTATGTAAACCCAAGTTTTTAATATTTGAATTTATTATTTCAGAGTTATTTACTCATTTATCAAAAGCTTTTTGCATTGATGACACCTTACGTTCGACTACAAGCTCTTTGTTCTGAATCATTTGAATTTCTCTATTGTTAGCCGCATCTCCATCCTACACCCCTCCGGCCAGCCCGGACCACGTGATCGAGTCCATATAAGACCGCACGCAGCGTGACCACCGATGCATTCCTGAACCCGGCGGCGCGCACTTTACTGTTCCCTATCGGTTCACTTAATTAATACTTCTCAATTAATTGTTTTCATTAATAAGACTTACTCGAAGATAACTTGAAGCTTAAAATGCCTATGCATTCCACGACATTCCTCGACCATTCCTTCACTGTCCAGGCCGCGCGTTTGTGGAATGCATTGCCTGTTGAAATTAAACGCGCTCAATCTTTATATGTGTTTAAAAGACTTGTCAAGGATCATTACCTGTCGTTGTAATCCGGTTCTCATACCTTACTGTAATTTTCGATGTAAAGTCTTCATTTATTTTCGTTCCTTATATATTTATATGTATGTATCTATGTCTCTATAATATAGGATAGGATATGTATATATCTGTGTATCTATTTTATTATATTGCATATTTATTATTTGTGTCAACAACATCCCCATTTTATATCCAGACCAATCGCTGTCCATGCCAGGGTTGCCTGGAAGAGATCGCGGAAAGCGATAAGGCCGCCCATTGTATATTTTGTAGTGTACCTTGTTTCTTTTTTGTAATGTTTTTTTTTGTGGTGTACAATAAAGTATATATAAATAAATATAAATAAATAAATAAATACTCGTAGTTTGTTAACTTTTGATTTTTCATTAATTCAATTCCTAAAATCAGAAGCGGGATACGTCTCTCGTTTTCCCACAATTTATTTTTTATTTCTTTTAATATGTCGAATTATACCGCCCCCAGAAAAAGACCTAAACGTGAGTGCACGCCACCGCCGCCTTTTTTTTTTTTTTTTTTTGATAACGGGGGGAATCCTCATGGATGTTCTCCGCCCCGGGGAGGGCGGAGGGGTCTGTCAGACTCTTACTGACTAAAACCACCCCGGTGTTCCATCTCTCACTTACGCCGGGGATCACGGGAACTAGTAAGTCTTCCGCGATCCCCGGCTAGTGCCGGCCCGCCTATACGGGCCACCTCGCGATAGGGGGGGAGTGAGGTGTTAAACTCCCCCCCACATCAATGAGAGGCGCGCGTGGAACACTACGCGCCGCCATCTCGGGTCCTAAGAAGTAGGGGGCGACGCATTCCCCAGTCCGTCGCCCCTGGACCCATTTAGGGGGGCTGGAAGAGGGCGTTGTCCGCCCCCCGCCGACGCCCGGTGCGTCTGCTGCGGATCGGGTTAGCAGAAGCAATCTCCCGCTCCCTCTCCGCAGCCTCCTTCTGCGAGATGACTGTTTCGCAGAAGGACACCACCGCGTCCCAGGACTCCTCGCTGTCGACCATCGAGTCGACAACGGCCGGCAGCGACAGGTCACTGCCTGCTCCTGAGATGAGGGCACGGCGCGGCTCCGTCCAAGCGGCACACTCTGCCAGCGTGTGCCACGCCGTGTCCTCCCGACAGTCGACGCAGTGGTGACACCGAGCGTCCGGCTCCCTGTTTATGCGACACAGGTACTTCCCGAAGCAACCATGCCCCGAGAGCACCTGTGTCACCCGAAACGACAGGGAGCCGTGCCTCCTCCCGAGCCAGCGCTCGAGTACTGGCCGGATCGCCCCGATGGTGGCGGAGCCGGCGGTAGGGCGTGAAAGCCTGTCCCGCCATTCCGCCACCAGGGCTGCGTGAAGCTGTGACCGACGCAACTCCAAATGTCGCGGCGTCAGCCACTCGCCTCGCGCCCTCGAGTCCTCGCGCCACCGATGCAGCGACGCGAGTACCTTCGCCTCGAGGTCCCATTGTGGGGATCCGGCCAGTACGCAAGCCGCCTCGTAGGAGATCGTGCGATATCCCCTTATGACTCTGACGGCCATAGCTCGCTGCGGTTTCCGCAGGACAGCGATGCTGCCGGCCGTCAGGTCAGCCGCCCAGATCGGGGCCCCATACAGGGCCATCGATCGCACGATCCCCACGTAGAGCCGCCTACAGGCACGCCACCGCCGCCTGACCTAACTCATCTTAGTATTACCATGGACGCAATACTTAATAGGGTCTGTCTCTGCCTTGGAGCGGTGTTCAATTTCAGAACCACGATCGGGCGTGGAGCAGCAGCCGCGCCCTGCCATCACCGGCACGGCCAGCCCTCCCGCGGTCACACGACCTGTCCCGACGCCACTGGCGCCGGCGCTGTCGCTGCCGCCTTTGCCTTCAACGTCGGCTGTAGGGGACGTTCAGAGCGTCTTATCGATGCACTAAGGAGCTTAAACCCGGTGAGATCAAACCATTATTAAGTCTCTGATTTCGACCCTAATGTTCATGACGTCATTGCATAGTGTGAAGTAGTTGACCGCGCTAAATTAATAAATAGATGGGATAACAAAGAATGTCTGGCCCGTATGGGTTTGTGTGTGAAGGGTGAATCTCACTCGTGGTTACGCGTTTGGACCGAAACGGATCGTACTTGGTTTACCTTTAAATTACAATTAAAATCACTGTCCACGACGTGTCGATGTAGCTAATGTCCTGTATGACGTCATGTGCACGGAGTCGGATAAATATTCCACATACGCGGAATACGCGCGCAAATCCTTGTTGCAATTGCGTATTATTAAAGGACTAAGTAATGACCTTTTGTGTGCAATCATTATGCGCGGTATTAAGGATCCGAAGATTCGTGCTGCAGCTATGAATGCAAAATTAACTACCGAAACTATTGTGGAATTTTTATCAATTTATGTCATGCCAAGTAAAACCAATTCAAATGTTAACAAAAACAATGTTGATGCTCTTCCTAATCGAACTACTAGCGGGCGCGATAGCGGCGGTAATAGGAGCCGTAGTTACAAAGAAATTGATAAAAAAACTGTGAAGTGTTTTTCGTGCGGCGCTTACGGTCATACCAGTAAGAACAACGCATGTCCTAAACGATCTAAAAATAGTAATAGTTCGAGCTCTAAAGTCGAAAGCGATAGTCCGGGTACTAATGCCAATTCCTCGAACATGAAGAAGTGCAACTTTTGTACAAAAATAGGTCATACGGAAGAAAAGTATTTCACTAAACAGCGATCGGAGTCACGCAATATTTTTTTCCGAAACCCTCAAATCCTTCATCGAGTCAGGAAAAGTGTTTTTTACACAGATGACGTTTTATTGAAAACTGATACTGTTGAAGAGGGACCAACTTTGCTTGATTCGGTATTAAAAACGTTAACAAAATCCGGTTTTTCAATAAATTTACGGAAATGCTTTTTTCTGACTATAGTGGTGGTAAACCTTGGGAGAACCATTAGCAATGGTCAGGTTAGGCCGAGCACTCAAAAAGTTGGGTATCAGGTTGCATTTTACTACCCCAGAAATGCACCAGTCAAACGGCCAAGTGGAGCGGTATTGCTGTACCGATCTTAATATGATACGCGTCGAAACGAATCACAAATGTGAATCTTGGTCAGAGGTACTTTGGAAGTTACAATTAGTAATAAACGTAACACAAAAAACCACTCGATGTTCGGCACTGAATCTTCTAATTGGTACAGAGTCTACCACCCCAGTTTTTTTTTTTTTTTTTTTTTTTTTTTTGGGTGGGAAATCATCAAATAACTTCTCCCGCTCTGGGTGGAGCAGGAGGGCGTGTCAGACTTTTACTGACTAAAACCCACCCGTGTTCCTTCAGTAGCCCTTAAGCCAGGGGCTGTGGTGTCTCTTTCGAACAAACCACCTGGCACCCCTGGCAGGCATCGACCCTTGCGGGTCCCATCATTTTTTTGTGCTGACATCTCTTTGAGGCGCGCGTGGAACACAACGCGCCGTCGACTTGGGCTTGGTCCTTACCGGACAGCGAGCTACCCATTACTCGCCGTCCGCAAGCCCATGCCTACGGTGGCCGGAAATCGGCCTGGGATTCCCGACGCCCAGGGCGTCTCCGTATCCTACGGCGGCTGGGGTCGCGAGGGCGCATATTCTGCCTCTCCCTCACGTGCGCCGCCTCCCTCTTCGCGAGCATCACTGCTTCGCTGAAGGAGGTGACGGCTCCCCATGCCCTCTCGCTCCGTACCATGGCCTGGACCAGGGCCGGACGCGAGAGATCGCCGCCGCCGATCGCCTCCACGAGGACACGGCGGTGCTCCGCCCAAGCAGGGCAGACCGCCACCGTGTGCTCCACCGTGTCCTCAGGGCGATCTTCGCAGTGGAAACACCCGGGCGTTTCCTCCCGCCCTATCCGAAACAGGAACCTCCCGAAACAACCGTGTCCGGTGAGGACCTGCGTCAGGCGGAAGGTGAGGACGCCATGCCGCCTCTCAAACCACTCCTCAAAGAGGGGACTTACCGCCGCAATCGTGGCGTGCCCAGCACTGGGTTGCGACAATCGCTCTCTCCATGTCACCATGAGATCCCGCCGGAGCTCTGTCCGCTGTGCCGCGATTTCCCGCGGCAGCGGACTTACGCCCCGGCGTTTGGCCTCCTCGCGCCACTCCCATATTTGCGCGAGGACCTTTGCCTCCAGATCCCATGGCGGTAATCCGGCAAGGAGGCCCGCCGCCTCGCCGGAGATCGTGCGATATCCTCGGATCATTCTGATCGCCATGACCCTATGGGACGCCCTCAACTTGCGAGCTGGTTGGCGCCTCAATGTAGGCGCCCACACCGGCGCCCCGTATAGGGCCATGGACCGCACGATCCCCGCGTAGAGCCTCCGGCAGGAGGCGTTTGGCCCCCCTAGATTGGGCAAGAGCCGCTTCAACGCAGCCCCGGCCTGCTCCAGTCTGGGAGCCAAACGGCGGAAATGCTCCGCGAAGTTCCACCGGCTGTCGAGGACGAGTCCCAGGTACTTCATCGTCGACTCGACGCCGATGTGAACCCCTCCCACCGTTATCTGGGAACCCGTCGGTGGCGCATTCCGAGGACCATGAAACCACATGGCCTCGGACTTGTGCAATGCCACCTCGAGTCCCAGTTGCCGGATCCTATCGACGATTGTCGCAACCCCTTGTGTAGCTAAGTCGGCCGCCGCCTGGTACGACCTCCCTTGCGCCAGGACCAGCGTGTCGTCAGCGTAGCAGACTACACTGACGCCGCCAGGGAGGTCGGCGCGCAGCACCCAGTCGTACCCGATGTCCCACAGATACGGCCCCAGGACCGATCCCTGTGGGACACCGCACGACATCTCTCGCCGGTTCCACTCTCCGAGGTGACCGGGGTAGATGACGGCCCTGTCCGTCAAATAGGCCTCGACCACACGACAGAGGTAGGTCGGCATCCGGTGATACCGGAGTGCCTCCCTTATGCAACTCCAGGGCAGGGTGTTGAAGGCATTGGCGATGTCTAATGACACCGCCAAGACGACCCCACCCCGGGCCACAGCATCCCCCGTCGTGAGGGCTCGCACGCGCATGATGGCATCCACCGTGGAGCGCCCCCTGCGGAAACCAAACTGGCTCTCCGCCAAATCCGGCCCCACCCGCACCAGCCGCCCGACGAGGCGGTCTGCAATAACTCTCTCAAAGAGCTTGCCCACCTCGTCGAGAAGCACAATGGGCCGGTAAGCGGACGGAGAGTCCGCTGGGCGCCCCGGCTTCTTAATGAGGACCAGTTTCCCCGTCTTCCAGCGAAGTGGGAACTGGCCCTCCTCCAAGCATGCGCTTAGGAGCCCTCTTAGTCGAGGCCCGAGAGCCTGCAAGGCCAGGACCCAGGCTTTGCCGGGCAAGCCGTCGGGTCCTGGGGCGGTATTCTTGGCATTCAGCCTACGTACCGCCACTCTCAGGTCTACCTCGGTCACCTCTGGAGAGTCGTCATCGTCGTCGGTGTGGTCCGCATCGGGCACCGCAGGAGGCGGAGCCATAGGCGGGGGAGCGTGCTCCCCTCGCGAGGGGAACAGAGCGCTCACCACGCCCTGCACGAGCTGAGGCCGGAGACTCTGCGTCAGCGGGGGAGCCCACGGGCGGATCTTGTCCCGCACCGTTTTGTAGGGGCGTCCCCACGGGTCTCTGTTCAGAGTCTCCAGCGACTCCTCGCGGGCCACTACTCTGGCCCGCAGGATCTCGTCTCGCAGGGCGGTCTTCGCCACTCTGTACCCCTCGTACAGCTCCGCCTCAATGGCTACCGTATCCGGAGGGCGGATACGGAGCCTGCGGTGCCTGGAGTAAAGGTGTCGCGCAGCAACACACGCCTCGCGCAGTGCTGTCAACTGCGGCGACCACCAGTACACCTGGCGTGAAGCACGACCTGGCTGGACCCGGGGCATTGCCACGTCACATACGTCGGACATGGTCTCCCGGAACCACTCGGCCTCGTCGTTTATGTCGGCAGGCCTGTCCGGTGATGACACCCAGGCCTGCACGATCGAGGCTTCCAGGAGAAGCTCCCGGTCCAGCTGCTTCAACGCCCAACGCGGACCACACGGGTCCTGTCGGACCGGCGCGCTCGAGGTCTGGGCGGAGACGTCAAACCGGATGTACCGGTGGTCGGAATACGTCTCCACCCCCTCCATGACGCGCCAGTCGATGACACGTTGCGACAGAGCGGGGCTGGCGAACGAAATGTCCACCACCGACTCACCCCGCATCCGCACACACGTGGCGACAGAACCCCGGTTTAGGACGACCAGGTCTGCTTCCAGAGCCCAGTCCTCCACCATCCTGCCCCGCACGTTCGTCAACCGGGAACCCCAAGCCAAGCTCTTGGCATTGAAGTCCCCGAGGACGAGCACGGGGAGGGAACGAAACCCGACGACGACGTCTCTCAACTCCGCAAGGGAGTTGTGGAACTCGGCGAGAGTTCGGCTCGGGGAGAAGTACACCCCTACCACGACAATCTCCCCGAACCGTGCTGCCACGCAACCCCTTCCCCTCTTGACACCCTCGAGGGTCGGGGTACCGGCGGCGGCCGACGAAATGAGGGTCACTGAGCCGCTCAGGTCCTCCACCCAGTCATCCCTGGGCGGGACAAAGTACGGCTCAGCGACCACGGCGATGTTTTTTTTTTTTTTGGGTGGGAAATCATCAAATGACTTCTCCTGCTGAGTAGAGCAGGAGGGCGTGTCAGACTTTTACTGACTAAAACCCACCCGTGTTCCCTCAGTAGCCCGTATGCCAGGGGCCGTGGTATCTCTTTCGAACAAACCCGCACCCCTGGCAGGCAACGGCCCTTGCGGACCCCATCGGTGGTTGCTGACATCTTTGACGGCGCGCGTGTGGAACACAACGCGCCGTCCCGTCTACCACTTTTCGGCCGCAGAGGATAGGGAGAGCGGCTAACGCTATACCGACACTCCTCTTCCCCTGCGGCCCCACCGCGTCCGCCATCAAACGGTGGCGGCCCCGTCCAGGCCACGGAAGGGAAGAGCGCTGCTCAGAAGCACCGGCACCCCTCCTCTACCGCAGCCCGTAACCCTCAGCCGCGATGCCTCCCATTCGACATCGCGGCCCACCTCAGTTGCGGTGCACCTCACCGCAACCTACTTTTTGGCCGCTACGTCGTCGGCTTTGAGGCAAAAGCCCTGACGAGCGGCCCCACCTTTGGGTTCCTCTTGGCTTCACCGTGGCCGGCATCCACGGTTACTGAGCCCCCCCGCAACGACAATGCGGGAACCCACTCGGGGGGGTACCACCCCAGTTATATAAGCTCTTGTTAAGGATATAACTATACCTACAGGGCGATAATCCAAATCGCGAAGCGTGGTACGAGTTACATAGACAGCGTACTAAGACCTTCCTAGTGGAAAATCAGTCCGCTCAAGATGCGCGTGTGAATAAAACTCGTTCAACGCCAAGAAGATTCGCAGTGGATGACTTGGCTTATGTAATTAAAAGATTACAATCGATTGGCAAGCTAAACAGCGGTGGACCGTATCGTGTCACTAAAGTTCTACCAAATGGTCGGTACGAGCTTCAGTTGGTGGCGGGCTCATATGGCAAAACTACACAGGCTGCAGCCGAATATATGCTGCCATGGTATGGTGAATGACGCTCGAATGTTGTGCCGCATTCTTCGAATGTAAGTCATAGTAACAAAAAATAACAACAAATCTGTTCATGTGTTGTTTTTACATCCACTTTTGTCATAGGTACGTTGTTACCCCTTTGTTGACATTAACAATATAATAATTGTTGTGGTAATCAGACAGACGAATTGTTATGAGTGACACTTAGAGTGTGCTTATAGCGTGATTATAGCGTAATACGACGACGCATAGGCGCACGGCACTTATCGCTATGCGGCAAGTCAAAGTGTACTTGGGTCGGTTAATTGAAAAGTGAACTGTTCATAATAAACAGCGTTTATGATTGCCGTAACTGCCTCTTTCATGTTTGCCCACCAATAACGTCTTTTAAGTTTGGTTAAAGTTTCTTTAATATCTCTCGTGGTTTTTCAAAATAACTTCTTTTTGATCTTCTTCCGATTCTGTCAAATTTATAACTCTTTCCGTACATTATGTTAACTTAACTGAATCCTTTTTAAATAACTTAATTACCATGTTTGAAAAAGTTTTTCTAAATGATGGATGTTCCAAGTATATAAAGTACTTTTGTTTTGGATACTCTTTCAAAAAGTCTAAAACTAATTTATCGTTATTTGTCGGTAAGTGAACTTCAAGAATTTTTTGATTATTATTAGAAACATCTTTTACGACCAATTTATCTTTAAACCATGAATGAATTAAAATCTGTTTTGGTTTAGTATCGACAGCTTCGTTTAAAATAGGAATGCCTTCGTTTTCTCTATTTGAAACTGAATTGGCAGTGACCCCATCATCAGAATCCGAAAGTTCTATCGTTTCTATTGGAGTTTCGAGGTCTTGCAATTCGTTTTCTATATTTTTTTGTATTCTTTCTTGCCTATCTCCTACATTTACAAATATTGAATCTAAATCGTCGTCAATTGCATTAATCTTAATCCTAGATAAAGCATCTGCATTCGTGTTTTGAGGGCCATTCTTATATTTTATTTCGAAATCGTATTGTTCTAACCTTAATCGCCATCGTGTGAGTTTACTATTGGGTTCTTTCAATGAATACAGCCATGCTAATGGTCTATTGTCTGTAAATATGGTAAATTTATTACCATACAAATACGGTCGAAAGTGCTTAACGGCCCATATTATGGCTAATAGTTCTTGCTCGATAGTGCTATATCTTACTTCTGTGTCACTCAAAGTTCTACTGGCATAAGCTACAGGCTTATCTGAACCTATTGTTCCTTGTGACAATACAGCCCCGATTGCAAAATTGGATGCATCGGTGGATAAGATAAAAGTTTTACCAAAATCAGGGAACTATAACAAAGGTGCATTTGTTAAAAGCTTTTTACATGTCTCAAAGCATTCTTTATATTCTTCATTAATAACAATTTTGCGACCTTTCTTTAAACAAGCTGTTAATGGTCTAGTTATTTTAGCAAAATCTTTTATGAATTTCCTATAATATTCGATAAGTCCTAAAAAGCTTTTAATCTGTGTAACCGTTTCTGGTATGGGATACCTAAGAATAGCATCTATTTTATCATTATTCGGCTTCAAACCCTCATTCGTAATAGTATATGATAAGTAGAGTACTTCCTTTCTAAGAAAATGCAACTTATCTAATTGAACTTTTAAATTTGTTTGACGGAAGCGTTCAAAAACTGCTCTAAGTTTTTCTACATGTTCAGGCAAACTTTTTGAAAAAATGATGACGTCATCGAGGTATACTAGGCAATGTAAGCCTTGAAGGCCTCGTAAGACGTTATCCATCGCTCGCTGAAAGGTTGCGGGTGCTGTCTTTAACCCAAACGGCATCCTGTTAAATTCGTAATGCCCTGAAGGTGTGCTAAATGCGGTTTTAGCTCTATCCTGCTCCTGGACCTCTATTTCATCGTACCCGCTAGCTAAATCAAGGGTTGTAAAGTAGGTACTATTACCTAGTATGTCAAATAAATCGTTAATGTGGGGCAAGGGGTATTTGTCATCAGTTGTGATTTCATTGAGCCTATAGCCAACTACCATCCTCCGTTTTTGTTGGCCTGATGCGTCTATCTTTTTTGGCACCAAATGTACGGGAGCACTCCAGGGAGAATGCGATTCCTGGATAATGTTATCCCATAGAATCTTCTCAATTTGACTCTTAATTTCTTTTGTTTGAATAGGGGGTAACTTATGTGCCTTAATGTTTATTGGGTCTTCATTCTTTGTTCTTATTCTATGTTTAACCTGATTTGTGAAGGTTAATGGAATATTTTCACAATAAAATATATCTTTGTATTCTCTACAAATTCCCTCAATAACCGTACGTTCTTTTGAATTCATATGATCTAACTGTAATTTTTCTAAATTATTTGTTAGCAATCTGCTGCATTTCTATATTATTTATCCATGAAATTAACATTAAGGGTTCTGTACTCAATACTCAATCATTTATTGCATTCCACAATGTATATGCTTAGGTGGTAAGTAATAATCTTCTGAAACAATCGTGGACCCTGTCGGGCACAGCAAAAGAAAAATTTGAAGGAAGAGGACTTATTTAGGTATACATGCAACTAATTTATTCTAAGTATTAGTGTAAGGTAATATTTTATTAATTATTAATATAATCTAAAAAAATACTATTCATTTATATAATCATGTCAGTTCTATATGCTTGTCAATTAAATATTCATTTTTGCTATAGTAACACTTATTTAGTAATAACTTTTTTAATTTATATGTAAAAACAGCGATCTTTTCCTCATTTCTGAGTACCTCGGGTAGTTTGTTATACATTTTTATTGACATAACCAGTGGGCCAGATGAGTGCATTTTTAAACGGGATTTCGGTAGGTTTAATCGTGTTTTGTGTCCGAGAGTGTATCTTGCTTGTATGTCTTCTCGTTTTGTGTAAAAGTCTTGGTGTGTGTGTGCGAACTTACAGATTTCCAATATGTAAATACAAGGGAGAGTTAGAATGTTTAGTTTTTTGAAATGGGGTTTGCAGCTATCCGTTTGTTAAAATTAACTAAAATCCGAAGTAACTTTTTTTGAGTTGTGAACAGCGCCGGTGCGTCTGTGCTATTTCGCCACATTATTACGCCATAGCTAAGCCATGCATGAGCATAGGCATAGTAGGTGACGAGAGCGGTTTTCAAGTTTGTGGTCTTTTTTATTTCCCGAAAAGCGTACAAAAATTTGGAAAGCTTGGATTTTATTTTCTGTACGTGTGGTTTCCAATTGATAATTGAATCTATTGTTAAGCCTAATAGTGGGAATTCATTTATTGATTCTATTTTGTGATTACTGTAAGAAAAATTTACATAAAGAGGACTTTTTTGGTGGGGATGTAAAGTTATTAATTTAGTTTTGGCAAAATTGATTTCCAGATTATGTTCGTTCAACCAGGTGATTGTTTTATTGAATATACTATTAAGGGTATTATTTAAATGTACGGTATCATGACAGGGAGTAAGAATAGAAATATCGTCCGCAAACAACACGCATGGTCCGGATTCCTTTATGATTTTTGGCAGATCGTTGATATAGATGAGAAAAAGAAGACATCCAACAACACTCCCTTGGGGTATTGAGGCGTATAATGCCCTATTGTCAGATCGAAAGTTTTAAAGTTCGTTTGTTTTGTTGTTGAAGAATTCTATCTCTACCAATTGCGTTCTGTTTTCTAGGTAAGATTTGAACCATTCATATGACTTGCCGCGGATTATGGTTCTACTTGAAAAGGTCCTGTAACTACTAGAGTTCTATTTTGATGACTATAATTCTGAATAACAGTTGTTGCATAACTAACACACGTAACTAATGCGTCGGGCATTCGAATCCCTTCCGTAAAGTTTTTAAAATCTAATACAGCTTCCCCGTCCAATAAGTTGACCGGGAGCCTTACTCTAAGTTCACTACGAGATGGTAGATTATATACCTCTCTCATAGGCGGTGAATATACGATTGGAATGTCAGTATTTTTTTAATGTAATATCTGACTTTCCTTATTAATCTTTGCCTGTAATTGCTTCACCAAATTGCTACTTATTAATCCATCATACCTATCGTCAACACTGTAGACATAAAACTTATGGAACTCTTTATTTCCAAACGTAACCGGTAATGGCATAACTGCCGTTTCACTATGAACGCTCGATGCGTGAGTACTAACAACTTTGAAGGGTTCATACTGTAAATAATTTATTCGCTATATGGGCTTATAAACGACCTAACACTCCCCGTATCTATCATAAAAACTGCTTTTAATTCTGGTATAACTATATGTGGTAAATTTAAGCGTTTATTGCAGTTTATTTTTATTCGTTCTCTAGGGTAGAGGCCATTATGCAAAAATTTCCCGTCTCGGGATCTTTAGGAGAAAATTCCTGACACTCGTTACACGAATTACTTGAACTTTGTTCATCATAACTAGAATTATTTATGTAATTAACACGTCGCGAACTCGTAGTACGCATGGTGACATCAGTATTCGTACCCGACGTAGATGCTTGCGCTGCAAAATTCGACGTGCCCGGTGCATGTGCCGCAAACAGTTGGCTCTGTTGTGCAACCGGAAAAGATGACCTACTTGACTGCGGTGACGAATTATTGTTGTTTGTACGATTAAAACTATTTTGATTCTTTTGAATATTATTATGCTGCTTATAATGCCTGGACTGATGCGAATTGTTCGGTGTAGATGTGCTATTTGTAGCATTATTCGGTACGTATGTACTTGATACGCTTTGCGAATCTTTCGTTTGATTATTAAATTCCGATGCATTTTGGTAATTAGGCAAATTAGGTCTATTCGTTCTACTAAAATTGCGCCTATCGTTTGTTTTAGAATCATAGACTACCTGGAAGTTTTGTTCTTCTAAGACTATTTTTAACGCATGCTCTAATGTTGTAATGTCCCGTAAACGAACTAATCTAACTAGGAATGGCGGTAAATTAAGCAAGAAAACATTCATCGCTGTTACTATAAATTACTTGCTTTGCGTTACGTAGAGAGTCATCAATGATAGCTTCTGATATTTTAGCGAATAAAACACTTCTCATCCGCTGTATTCTATGGCAAAAATCTAAATAACTTTCGCCCTTATTAATTCTACAAGATTCTAACTCCGTTGCTAAACAATCCTCTGTGCGTGGATCACCGAAGTGTTGGTTTAACAATTTCTTCAGCTCATCCCACGTATCTATAGAGTCTCTTTCGCCTACTAAACTGGCTGCTTCGCCTGATAACCTACTTGTTACCACATGAAATAAATATTCATTTTGGGCTGCGGTTCCTTGGAACGCAGTCAAAATGTATTCACATTTTTTTTTATATAAAGGTAGCGTTCTAGCGTCGCCACTGAATATTGGTATGATGTTAACCAATTCTTGTGGGACACGGGTCACGTTTTCCATTGTGAAAAAGTTATGAAAGTAATAAAGACAACGAAAAAGTCACACTAATGGGCTACTAAAATATCACTACTCTACAAAAATGTATGCAAATATTATTACGGCGTTGTCCAATCCCTAATAATATACACACATAAACTTATTACAAGGTTGGGATATACTCGTAAATGGAAGAGTTGAGAGGACGGTGAAAAAGATTTACTCACAATTCCGCAGCTAGCTTCATGCTCCCTGAACTACTGCTCTGGCTGGTCCTCTTCCGTAACTAGAAGTGGCTTCTTAATGAATTTATTTGTTCGGCGATCTCTGCTATACCGTAGACACGGACGTCGGCTGCTCCACGTAGAATTGTATACACGGCAGACTGACTACAGAGATCCTACTGGTTGCGCCAATTAAGTAAGCGACAACGGAAGTATTAAAAAAATAACTTTATTCCGACAGAGTTACAGCTAAACAGTAATTACTTATTCTAATACAATATTGATCTTATATACTAACTTTATTGCTAACGTAGTATATGCACGACGTGATCAGATATGACGCATGTCCTAGATCAGTGTTCCGCAAAGTGTGTGCCGCGGCACACTGGTGTACCGTGATCATTAGTTGGTTTAGTTAGGCGCGGGCGGCGGCGGCCGGCGCGTCGCGGGAGGCGGGGACGGAGGCTCCCCGCCCCGCTACCCGAACTCTCTGGCTCACCAGTCTGTCAGTACGAGTACGAGTGCGCCGTTTAAATTCACCGCACGCTTTTGTTTCGTCGCATATTGTTATGCTTATTACTCTAAGCGTAAAATAAGTATTAAAATAATGGATAAATTCATTAAACGTAGTGTAAGTTTGTCAGGTGAAAGTAATGAAGAAGAAAAAGAGTAAATGAAGAAGAAACCCAAAATTGTTTATATAAAATATGACGAAAACTACATAAATTACGGTTTTACATATTGCGGAGACGAATCTTGTCCTACCCCAAAATGTCTTGTTTGCGGAGAAACGTTGGGTAATAATTCGATGGTACCCAGTAAACTAATACGACATTTAACTACTGAACACCCATCAGTAGCTCAAAAAGACAAAACGTATTTTCAACGTTTGAAGGACCAATCGAAGAAGCAGGTAAATCTCATGAGTTCGTCTTTCAAAACCTCAGACAAAGCACAAAAAGCAAGCTACGTAATCGCTAATATGTTAGTTAAAGCTAAAAAGCCGCACTCTCTTGCTGAAACTGTAGTTTTACCTGTCTGCAAAGAAATTGTCAAGATAATGATTAGCCAAGAAGCTGCTAAAGAAATTGAAAAAATACCTGCATCGGCAGAAACGATTTCACGTCGAATCAATGACATGTCTAATGACATTAAATCGACGTTGATTGAAAAATTGAGAGTTAGTGGAGTTTTTGCGCTACAAGTTGATGAGTCTACTGACATCAGTGGTCACGCGCATCTCATCTCAAATGTTAGATACATTGATGGATGTGAATTAAAAGACGACTTTTTATTTTGTCTGCCACTGCCTAACCATACAACTGGTGAAGAAATATTTAAAGTAACGGACGAATTTTTCAATGAGCATAATTTGGAATGGCATAACTGTATAAGTGTTTGCTCAGACGGCGCAGCGGCTATGACAGGAAAGGTTAAAGGCTTTATATCTAAGGTTGCTGAAAAAAATCCTAATGTTCAAAAACAGCATTGTTTTTTACATAGGGAAGCTCTTATGACGAAGTCTCTGCCTGACGATCTATTGCGCGTTCTTCAAGAAATTATCAAAATAGTCAATTACATCAAGTCACGACCGCTGAACTCTCGTCTTTTTAATGCACTGTGTCAAGAAATGGGGGCAGATCATCAGTCGCTTTTGTTTCATACAGAGGTACAATGGCTTTCTCGCGGCAAAGTACTGTCCCGAATTTATGAGTTGAAAAATGAGACTGAGATGTTTTTGCAGTCCCAGGGTTCAGATTATGCACATTTATTTAAAAAATAAGAATGGCTAGCAAAACTTGCATATCTGACGGATATATTTGCTCACTTAAATGAGCTCAATAAAAAAATGCAAGGCAGAAATTCCAATATTTTGACATCGTCGGATAAAATTGAAAGCTTTCGCGCTAAATTGGAACCATGGATCAGTCTCGCTACGAATGGTAATAATGAAATGTTCCCAAATGTCATAGCAGCTGATCCAGGAAAAAGGGTGCAGGCTTTGATTGTCAAACACTTAAAGCTTCTTGCAGAGAAAATGAATTTTTATTTCCCTAAGCGTGATCTGCAACCTATGGACTGGGTTCGAAATCCATTCTCCGAGAACATTCCTTTCGGCCACTTGCCAATAAATGAGCAGGAAGAACTGATGGAAATGAAAACGGATCGCACATTAAAATTAAAATTTTCTGAAACTGATTTAGAATATTTTTGGCTATGTGTGAAAAATGAATATCCTCTGCTTTCTAAGCATGCTATTGCAATACTTTTGCCGTTTGCAACGACCTATTTGAGTGAATTAGGATTTTCGACTCTTACCACAATAAAAACCAAAAAAAGGGAACGCCTCAGGACGATCGACGAAGAAATGAGAGCAGCCTTGTCAGCGATTACTCCAAATTTAGACCGTCTATGCTCAATTAAACAGTCTCATGTTTCGCATTAAATACCTTTTCTGAAATTTAAAGTTTAAGTTTGTTGATTAATAATAAAAGTTGATTAATATTACTTAAAAACTGTTTTTTAATTTGTGGTGTACCTCAATTTTTTTTCGTTTTGCTAGGTGTACCTTGAACACAAAAAGTTTGCGGAACACTGTCCTAGATAATCATAAACGCTGATCAAGCAGTGGAATATTTGGAAGTAACACATCTAGTAAATACTTATTAGCTGACAAAGCTAATATTGGTAGATTGGGGTTCCTTAACTCGCGCGGAACGCGGATTGGCTGCCGGCGCGCAGCCCACTTGCGCGCTATCCGGATGCGGGCGGTGATCTTCTGCCTTCAGTGTGGTTTTTACTGTGAAGCGGTTGCACGCATGCTCATAGTCCGCATATAATCGCAAACAAACTTGAAAATTTATACAGAAAGAGTTATTTTGGTAGTGCACCTTTGCCCTTTGTTGTGGGACAAGCAGAATTAACTTTACAAAACCCGGGAAGCAAGAGCAGCTGGTTGGCTAGAAATTTGCAAAGAAATAATTCCAAATTTCGAAAATTATACTAAGGATAAACAGAAAGATTTTGGTGAGTTTCGAACGTTTATTTATTTACTTTCATTCACTCTGTATACATATATAGGCTCAGGATGGCCTATATCAGTATGATCCATGGTCCACGTGGTTTGAAATGAGGTTATTATGATATTATTAGGATATTAATATGATTGACTTGATGGATCAGCATACCGCATACTCGGCAATCTTACAGACATCGTCATCGTGTTAATCCTTTCGATTGAGTGACGAAGATTTTCGATATAAATATAGGTTCACGAAACGTTTTGGTGAAAAGATAGTGGATGTTTTGTTTTATTCGTAGATTCAAGACGATACAGCTGATTTACAAGGTGTGTCTCCACCAGTTGTCAGCAAAACTTGCAAAAATGTAGCAGAAATTTTATCACGGATGTCCCGAAGATTCATCAAAATACCGACTACTATAAATGAACAGGAAGAAACCATTCGAAAATTCCACAGTATTGCTAATTTTCCTACAGTAATTGGGACTGTACTCATGTAAGAATAAGGAAAGGTAATGCTGATGGCGGTCAGTTATACATTAATAGAAAAGGATTTTCTTCAATTAATGTACAGGTAATTTAAAACATAAGTATATTTGTAGTAATGATTATCTCAATTGACAAATGACTTTGTAGTTTGATCCCATCTGTAACACAAGTTACCAATGCCATTTTAAAATAACGGAAAGGAATGCAAAATTCTAACAAGTTGTTACTTTGCAGGTGGTTTGTGATGCTGACTTGAAAATCATGGACGTTGTTACCAGATGGCGCGGCAGTGTACATGACTCTAGAATAGGGTTGCCATCCGTCCCGATACACCGGGACATGTCACCGGTCTAGAACTTCTGTCTCGGTCGTCCCGGTTAATCTATAAAATGTCCCGGTAATTCAATTTAAATAACGTTACGCGCACAGCGCTGGCGGCTACTAAATAATATTTTCTTTGCTGCACAGTGGACTAAAGAACGGAATCGCCTTCACGTAAACACGGTCGAAAGCATAATTCGATGGAAGTTCAATTTCAAAATGACATGTTCAGAATTTTATAAGTAGGTATGTTATGGGCAAACCGGACCTGCTAAATAAGGTGGAGAAATCTGAAAAATATATTAACAATTAGTGTTTCATGTAGAATCTGCCTTGTTAATAATTTTAAGCTGATTTGTTAAGAACATGAAGGTAATAAAATTAAATGGTAATATATATTTTTCTTTTAGTTGGAAATTTTCAGTCACTTAGGTACTGCTCGTCCCGGTCAGTACTTAAGCTTCTATGGCAACCCTACTCTAGAATATTCCGAGAATGTAGATTAAAACAGAGGTTTGAGGCTGGCGCATTCTCTGGAATATTATTGGGTGACAGTGGCTATCCTTGCACACCATATTTATTTACACCAATACTACGCCCCACAACACCACAAGAAGAGATATATAATAGCAGCCATATCCGTACCCGGAACACAGTGGAAAGGTGTTTTGGTTTGCTAAAGCAACGGTTTCGTTGCCTTTAACGAGGTATGTTTGGGGACATAGAGACGGCAAAAAAAAAACGATTGTTGCTAGTGCTGTCCTCCACAAAATAGCCATTGTCGTGAGGGACAACCTGTTTTCAGGCGAATAAGATAACATAGAACAATCTTCATCTAGAGAACCTGTAGTACAAAGGTATATTCCACCTTCAATCAGGGGAAATATTAGGAGAAGGCAGTTTTTTGAAACTAATTTTCAATAAATATTTTAGTTTAAAATTTAAGTATGAACTTTAATTAGTTGAATACTGTATTATTAAGGCCGCTCGCCCACGGCGACTTTTTGTAGCGATGCTGTCGCGCGTTTCGTAAACGCGCAACAGCATCGCTACTAACGCCTGTTAGTCGCATTTGCAACGCGCTACAGAAGCGATGCCAACGCGCTACTAACGCGCTGCAGCATCGCGACTGTATCGATACAAACGCGCGACCATGTCGGACGACATCGGGGAGAGAACGGAGGGAGGGTGACGCGTGAGTGGAGGACCGAGCATCAGTGCAACACAGACAGGTCGAGAGTGCTGTTGTCCGTCACATGCAAAATGGAGTCGTTCGACACAGAAACATTTATTATGGCAATTCAGAACCGTCCTGTAATATGGGACTCGCGTCTTTCTGAGTATTCGAATAAAATTGCAAAAAGAAAGGCATGGGAAGAGATAAATGAAATATTTGATTCAGGATTTGGAGAAAAAACAAATAAAGAAAAGAATGCTTGTGGTAAGTTATTTAATTACATTAAATGAAAATATTTTATTATGTTAAATGTAGATGAGTGGTGAGAATTACGAGATGTTCTAGAATGAGTGAATCAAGTTACGTTTACAGCTCTTTCTAGTTACTTATAGCGATTTTAGGTTACATTATTTCAAATTTTTGAATCTTGCCACGGTACAGGGGGCTTACTCTTGAAACTAATTTTAATTCCAATCTAAACCCAATACAATTCCAATGTCAATTTTGCAGTCACGTGATTCGGTACTCTTGAAAACAATAGTGTCAACATTGGATTGGAATTGGGATTGCGGCGCGATTATTTTGTTACACATTGTTACGTATGTATCCGAATTATAAATATATTATCTGTGTCTCACGCATTTCGGCCCGCTCTCTTCCGTCTGTCATGGCTGAGCACACTCATCATAGTCTGGTTGTTTTATTTCCTAATCCTAAACACCTCCTCACAAAGTAGACGAACACAACATAACATGGTGTCAGAAGCAGTCAGAGGTGCGCCAGAAGTCGAGACAAGCCAGCCTTTATGTAAGTCAGTCAAAAAATCTCAAAACTTGTAACGCCGCCGCATGTTCTTAAAATGGCCGAAGGAAACGCAAATGCAAGTCCCCTGCCGCCAAGCAACTTCAGTCTCGATGTTAACGCCTCGAACATGCCATTGGCTTGGCGTAACTTTAAAACTACTTTGAGCATTTATATGATTGCCAACAATTTGGAAAAAGAATCCGACAAAAGAAAGGTAGCCATTTTGCTGCAAACAATAGGCCCGGACGCTCTTCGGATATTTTACTCGTTCAATACGGAAATAGAAAAAATCACATATAAAGAGATACTCGCCAAATTTGAAGACTATTTTACGCCGCGTGTAAATATCTCCGTCGAAAGGCATAAGCTATTCAATAGGAGACAAGGCCCAGATGAAGAAATTGAGACGTATGCAACTGATCTGAAAAACCTAAGTATCCAATGTAACTTGGAAGGTCTCGCCGAGGATATAGTAAAGGACATATTCTCCTGGAACCTGAATACATCAAGTGCGTACATCAGAGAACGTATCCTGATCGAGAAACCATCATCATTCGATGCCGCCGTCAGTCTCGCTAAAACGTTAAGAAACACTAGGTTAGAGGCCTGAGGATGATATTCAGTGCAATTTTTGTAGTAAGCGGGGGCATTTAGAAAAAGCATGCAAATCGAAACCTAAACCAAAAGCTGAGACGGTCGAGGAGGTGAAAATGGTTAGTGAGCCTAAAAGCAAGCAAAAGTTTTGTAAACAGGTTCTATTGAATGATTGTAAATGTGAAGCTTTTTTTGATATGGGTAGCGACTGCTCGTTAATTACCAAGGATTTGATCGAACAAAATAATTTACAACCATTTAATTTGAATTTGCCTATCAATTTGGTAGGTTTTACGAATGGCACATCAATCCAAATTTCAAAAGCTGTCGCTGCCAAATTAAAAGTAGATACGGTGGAAATGGTCACGCTTTTGTACGTCATTGATGAGTTAACTGGGTGCGATATGTTGATAGGACGTAATTTCACAGAGGATAGTAGTATAATGTATACCCGTGTAGGGAATACTTTGACTTTTGAACCAATAAAAACAATGAAGATTTTTAACATTAACACGAACAAAGATAATAACTTTTGTAACAAACACGACATTTTATTAAATTCAATTCTTTCGAAATACCCTAATTGTTTTTCTGATGATTTGTCCACTTTGGGTAAAACTAATTGTGTAGAGTTGGATATAGAGTTAACTTCTAATAAACCAGTTTGTTTTCGACCATACCGAATGTCTGAATCCGAAAAAAAAATAACTCGAGAAATTACGGATGATTTATTGAAGAATGGAATTATCAGGCATAGTAATTCGGCATATGCGAGTCCTGCTCTGTTAGTGGACAAACCATCAGGGGACAAAAGGCTGTGTATTGATTATCGTCAGCTTAATAAAATTACAGTTAAAGAAAAATACCCAATGCCCATGATAGAAGATTTAATTGATAGATTGCAGAACTGTAAATACTTTACTTCTTTAGATTTGAAAAGTGGGTACCATCAAATTCCAATAAAATCAGAAGATATACGAAAGACAGCATTCATTACACCAGATGGTCATTTTGAGTTTTTAAGGATGCCTTTTGGATTAAGCAATGGCCCATCGGTTTTTCAGAGGTTAATGAATACTGTCTTAGGGAACCTGCGTTTTGGAAAAGTAATTTGTTATATGGATGACTTACTCATAGCCACAGAAAGTCTAGAAGAAAACGTAGCTTGCTTAGAAAGTGTGCTTGAAATTCTCCAAACAAATGGTCTGACTATTAATATTGATAAGTGCGCATTTTTTCAAAATACAATAACGTTCCTCGGTTATGATATTTCCGAAAGTGGCATTCGGCCAAGTTCAAAAAAATTAAAGGCTATTGAAGAATTTCCCATTCCAAAAACTGTTCATCAATTACGCCAATTTTTGGGCTTAATTAATTACTTTCGAAAATTTATTAAAAACTGTGCAAGTATCTGTAGTCCTCTAACAAAATTACTAAAAAAAGACGCAATCTGGAAATGGGGTCCTCAACAAGAACAGGCAGTTATTAATATAAAAAAAGAACTAATTGAAAATGCCGTCCTAAAAATATTTGATCCTAAATTGCCGGTTTGTTTGTATACTGACGCTAGTCGTGACGGGTTAGGTTGCATAATGGTTCAAGTTACAGAGAATGGCGAACAACCAATCCATTTTTATAGTCGTCAGACCAGTAACGATGAAAAAAAATATCACTCTTTTGAACTTGAGCTATTAGCAATCGTGGTAGGCTTACAAAAATTCAGGCACTACTTACTCGGGATCCAATTTAAGATTTTTACCGACTGCAACGCTGTAAGGCACGCTTTACAGAAAAAAGAGATTGTTCCTCGTATCGGTAGGTGGGTATTACAAACCCAAGAGTTTAATTTTGAAATAATGCATAAGCCGGGTACGCAGATGCAACATGTAGATGCCTTGAGCCGCAACCCTGTTATGGATAGCATCATTTCAGTAACTAAATCTGATGATGTGATGTCCATAACTGAGGGGGACTGGCTTCTATCTGTGCAACTCCAGGACCCAAGCATATGCAGTATTAGAGACATTTTAGTGTCAGGTGAGGCCGACGCAAATAAACAGATTTTTAATCAATACGAATTGCTTGGCAATAAAGTATACCGACGGACTGAGCTAGGTAGGAGATGGTTAGTGCCAAAAACATGTGTTTGGCAAATCATTAGGACTAATCATGATGACCTGGGACATTTTGCGGTGGATAAAACCGTTGAAAGAATTAGGTCAAAATATTGGTTTCCACATTTAAAGAAAACGGTATCAAAATATATAAAAAATTGCCTCAATTGTATTTATTACAAAAATATTCATGGTAAAAAACCGGGTAAACTATGCCCAATTCCAAAATATGCCAGGCCATTTCATACACTACATATAGACCACTTGGGCCCTTTTGTAAAATCCACACAACAGAATTCCTATTTGCTGGTTATAGTCGACTCATTTACCAAATTTGTGTTCATTTCTGCGGTTAAAAATACTAAATCTAAGATTGTTCTAAATGAATTAAACAAAATTTTTAAAGTATTTGGAAATCCTAAGCGTATTATTAGTGATGCCGGTAGTGCGTTTACTTCAAACGCTTTCAAGACTTTTTGTTGCGAAAAGAACATTCGATCTCATGTTATAGCAACTGCCATGCCGCGTTCCAACGGCCAGGTCGAACGGTATAATTTAACTATTTTAGAAGCATTACGTAGTATGGGTGCTAGTACGGACAACAATAAATGGGATCAACATATCACAAGCATTCAACTGGGTATTAATAGCACGATTAATAAAACCACGTCTGCCATTCCTAGCGAGGTTTTCTTTGGATACCGTATTCGAATGAATAATGATGGAGTTACTGATGATGATGCGACTGAGACCACGGTTGATCTGACAACCTTAAGGCGTAAAGTTGATGAGAACATACAAAGAAATTCAGAGAGACAAAAGGCAACCTTTGATGCAAAAAGGAAGGAAGCGCCTTTTTATAAAGTTGGAGACTTGGTCGTGATTAGAATTCCAAGTATGTCTAACGACGGACAGAGCACGAAGTTGATGCCTCTTTATAAGGGGCCATTTCAAATTATGGAAGCACTAGGTCACGACCGCTACAGGGTTGCTGACATGAGGGGCGCTGAAAGGAGTTCTAAACGTTACAATGGTGTTGCGTGTGTCGAGAACATGAAGCCGTGGATTCGGATCTCGAACCCGGATACGCCGGATGTTATCAAAAATTGAGGTAACAAGAACATTTCCTTTCAATTAGTAGGCATAATGTCAGTGTAATTTTAGCAATAATAAAGCATAATTATAAAATAATTTCACCATTTACTTATAAACATATAACTGTTTTATTTTATTTACAGTAATTGAATAAAACATACAATTTATTGTTAAAAGTTGTCAAATGCATCCGCTTCGAACATTTTCCAGTTGTAGTAGAGTAGCAGAATTGTATATGATATGGTAATGGAAATCCGTGGTGAACACCATTGCCATATACATGGTGATACACAACTGAGATGATTCTTTCTGAATATCACTCGGTTTAAGCCATTTGGTTGAGTTGGTTGGCCGGCGATGGGATAGCTAGCTCCACCAAATTCTGTTGCCCTGCTCTGCTGCGTAAATGTTTCAATATAGCAATAACCAGATTTATTCTAAAGTGGAACATGAAAAATCTGGTGATGAAGTACTTCTATTACTGAAATTAATATTATATTATCCTGTCCTCAGCTCCTGCATCAGACCATATCGCTGTTCGGGGACGAACGCGACAGCAGGACGGCCGAATGTTATCGCCCGAATGGTCAACGGTGCGCCAGAGTGACGTCACTTCCCGATGACGCGCGAATGAACGCGTTCCCCTCCACAACGGTCACCGTCAAGATCGTGGACGAGCTCTCGGCGGTCGGCCTCTTTGGCTTTTGACCCTCATCGCGTGCACACGCTTTAAATAAAACTATTGCTGTCCAGTCTAGCTTTATAAAGTTAATTTGATTAATAATTGTTCAACTTGTGTGTCTAAATTAAATGTATATCAAATTGGTTTATTACTTAACGTTATAATTGTCTTTGCATTTAATAACTTGTAATTATTATATGATTGATTTAAAGTAAATGTTTTACCTAATCTCTTAAGAAACGGAAAGTGTGTGTGTGGCTCTTTGAATAATAAAACTGTATCTATTGCTAATCGTGTTTCTTTTCTAATAAAGACGGCAGTATCTTCTACAAGTTACGCCATCCCGATGAATGGAAAATCCTACCTCAGCGACTTTGTGCCAACAACCCATCATCTGTTGTTACTCGACTTTACAGCGAGCCCCGTAAACTTGATCAAATCAAATATGATAGTCTCCAGTCTTTAAACCTTTTATGCATCGCGATTATCATGCATTCTATGACAACCTTCATTACAAGGTATAAGTAACTGTGTACCTCAATTTACCAACATATGAGTTTTTTTTTTTTTGTTTAACAATTTTCATAGAAGTTTTTTTTTTTTTGTTAAAGAGATTTTTATTTGTTTTCTAAAGATATTTTTAATACTATAATGCTGTGATAAGGATGGCAATATAATTATGTGATGTTAAAATAATAACTAAAAGTTAAGTATACCACTGATCTCATGACACTGAATACAATAATTGTAAAATATTCTATATAAGTATATTAAATATAAGTTACTAATAGTTCCTACTCATTTCATTGTATTTTTTTACTTATGATAACGTAAAGATCACATAATGTTAACCTTAAAATAGTCATAAGTGTCACATTGCCAAACCTTTTGTGTGCAATAATGCACATCCATCATTATTTGATACGATTCTAAACCAGTTATGTGCAAAATTCTAGCCCCTTAAATGACTGACAGTTTTGGCAACTTTTGTATTTTATAATTTTTTAAATAAACGTCCATGCTGTGGTTTCCCAAATCTTTACATAAATCACTTATGGAACTTAGCAGGCGCAACGACGATACGAATGTTGAACACTGGTGTGTTTATCCAATTATTAAATATATATATTGATCAAACCCTGCCTGGTTTGTTTTTAATCCCATTTTACATTCCTCTTCTTGAATATTTTATGCTTTCGACTTACGTTGCAATGGCTTTTCGGTCAAACGGACGCTCGATCTAATGACTATTCGAAATTGTGGTACATCGATGCTATGGAATTTCGGCAATTCGGACGTTCGGTCTGATGACTTCGGGGAATTAGCCATCGGGCATATGATATTCAAAATCGAGCAGTAAACCCGTACGTTTCGGAGAGCATCGCGAGCGGTCGCACACAACTATTTCATTTCCTTTTTTTTCCTGTGTTTTTGAGCTGTGTAGCTATATCTTTTGAGGACACCACGGACAGTTAAGTAATAAATAGTTTTTACTGCCATGAATGTGTATTTGCGCGGAATTTTTTATTGCAACAAACACCGTTAGCCATTTTGCCACCATTTCGCCGCAGCCGGTGACGCATTTCGCCGTTTTACGATTCATAATTCTACTATTTTAGCAATCTGTCGATGTTAAATAAGTTGTTGTCGTCTTATTGATAACATGCATTTATTTTAACTTATACAGTAAGAAATTTGCGTAGCATTGAAATGGATAAGCTTGTTTGACATACACGGAATTTTGAGGCCAAGTGGCACATTTTCTAGTATTTTCCATGGAATCTAGATGTGTAGATGTACTTCCATCCTTTCAATGTTAAATTTATACGTTGATTTCTGTTTAACCGACTATCTTAGTTCAAGTTTGTTGCATGTTTTATTTGTTTGTAGCTTTTCTTATGGCCGAAATTAATAACCAATCTAATCCAATATCTCTTGATTTAAGATTGAAAATTAAATCCAGATTTGTACTTAAGTGTAGCTAAAAACGATCCGCGGATTACAATTGCAATCTTTTCAACCAATCGATCTTTGAGAGGACGGATCATAGACTACAGATTAACGTCTGTTCGAAAATTACAGTTTGAGTATGTTAATAACCTATCGTTGAATTCGACGTTTGTTTTGATCGGTGTACACAATCCAAATCTTAATCTTAGAATTTCCGATTTTATTTGAAAAATGGCACCGTCAATTTTCTCCAGTGATAGTGATATGAAAGTTCTGGCTCAATTATCGGAGCAGAAACGAACACGTGTCTGGTACAAAAAATATTCCGGAGACTATTGGACGTCTCGGTATTAAACTCCTACAATATTCATCATCATAATTCTACTCTTTCTCGTCGTAATTTCTGTATGAAACTAAAAAAACAACTTATCTTTAAAAACTCACCTTCTCCCTCTTCGCTTCTTCCCGTAAACAAACAGACCACCTGCACTAACGTCATACACCGCCTCGACCTGACACCTGTTGGTAAAAATCGCCAACTATTGAGACGGGTATGCGTTATGTGCAAAAACCGAACCCAGTGGTTCTGTGTTGGTTGCGGGAAAAGTATCGGTAAAGAACCCTGCTTTGTCCTGCTCCTCTCATAAAACTGTATAATTTTGTAACTGTATTTATTTTTATTATTTATTTATTCACAAAACACATACACTATCATCACAGGCTTACCTAATACAATGGTGTAGTTATAGTTTTAGTAATAATAGGTTACAAAGGTCAGATACTTATTATTATTTTGATTGTGTGATTTTTATCAAGAGCAATTTTACAAAATGCGGCCCGTGTGAATTCACTCAGAGTACAATTGAAGCAGTCAATCTGTTGTGACACCATATTGAGTGAGCGCAATGCACGCGTCAGCGGCGCGTGCTGCAGCAGGTTAGTGCGAGCGGGCGGCACCCACAGCAGTTATGCTTGTTGGGTACATACTCGATGTACGTCAGGCTGGCCCGGCCCCATGGAATTTAATAATGAGATTGTTATCAATCCAATGTACCCGGGTATACTAATATATGTAACACCTTCATTTTCAATGTAACTCTTTTTAAAAGAAATTACGTGCACTTCTTAATGGCCGGGCCAGCCTGACGTTTTCAGCCCGGCCACCTTGTTTCCCACTAATCTACAAAAAATACTGGCAATATTGTGCTACAGATGAAATATACCCTATAATTTATGCATATGTAACACAAAATCGAATCCTAAAATGCAATAGCATACTGTTGTATATTGTACCTACTGCGCGTACGACACGCGTGTGCGTGTGTCGGGCGCGCGAGATCGCTTCAACGTACTTCAATAAATCAGTATGACATTAACTCGCGGTTTGATTGCATGTGTTTTACTCCCGCTCCCGTTGAATACGTAACAGTGGCGACGAGGATCAAAGACAAGGAAAATGTTTGCTAGTGGAGTTTTTGGTGCTATAACCAACTTCGACCACCTCACAAGCGAGTGGGATACGTATAAATCACGACTCACGCAGTGGTTTGTTGCGAACGACGTAAATGATGAGTCGGACAAACCCAAGGTCAAACGGAAAGCAATATTGCTAAGTGCATTGAGCGAGTCCACCTACAAGCTAGCGAGTGACCTGGCGCTGCCGCAGAAAATTGAGGAGATAGATTATGACAAAATCATCAAGTTGTTGGACTGCCATCTTACCCCGAAACGACTTGGTTTCGCGGAGAGGTATAAATTCTACTCAGCTACACAGCGCCAAGGTGAAAGTCATACTCAGTGGGCAGCAAGGATTAGGGGATTGGCGGCACACTGCGGGTTCAAAAATCTGGAAGAGGCCCTTATCGACAAATTTGTGATGGGAATGGCAGCGGGTCCCGAGCGCGAGAAATTGTTCGCGAAGGATCTGCAGGAACTGACGCTGGTCAAGGCTGTGGAGTTGGCTGAGAACGTGTGCGCGTCGCGCAAAGCAGCAACGGCCATCCAAACATCGAACGGCGCGGGCGGCAACATCATGGCTGCCGCCGCTGCCGTCAACGCGGCTCCCGACGGCGTGTTCAGTATCTCCAAGAACGAAAAGTGCAGTGTGTGCGGATATACCAATCATAAGTCCAGCCAGTGCCGTTATAAAAGTTACAAGTGCAAAAAGTGTAGCCATAAGGGTCATTTAAGTAGAATGTGTGCGGCTAACTCGAAAGTAAATTACGTCACGAAAGATATTGCGGATGTCGGAGACGATGGTAAGTCACATGTACTTAACATTAAATGCGTGAAGGGTAGGCCAATGTCGGAGTTTGTATTTGTAAACGGTGTATTTTTGGAGTTTGAAATAGACAGTGGTTCAGCCGTTAACGGTGTACACAATCCAAATCATTTCAGATCATACATACTATTCTTTTTTCAAGGAAGTGCCATTGTCCGAAACCGATAAAAAATTATTTAGTTATACGGGAAGTCAAATTATAATTTTAGGGTTCATCCGATTGTCCGTGACGTATGTAAATAGCTCACATCTGTTAAAGTTCTACGTAGCACGCGGCGGCGGCCCGCCGCTCCTAGGCCGTGAGTTCTTACAAACATTTAACTTAGAGCTCGCCCCGGCGGCGCCTGTTAATTATATAGATAAACGACAGAATCATGAAATAACTAAAATTATTTCGCAATTTCCAAAACTATTTT
Organism: Polymixis flavicincta; assembly: GCA_949987655.1. NCBI lineage: Eukaryota > Metazoa > Arthropoda > Insecta > Lepidoptera > Noctuidae > Polymixis > Polymixis flavicincta. Next base: position 7,321,162 of record OX465188.1, on the reverse strand, counting down.
CTAGTAAATTAGGTTGCTTCAACAAAAATAAGGTATCGTTAAAATTAAAACCCGACACAAAGTTGTTGTTTTTTAAAGCAAGGCCAGTTGCTTTCGCGTTGAGGGAAAAAATTGATGTGGAACTGAATCGCCTTGTAGATCTCGGGATATTAGAACCTGTAGAATATTCGGAATGCGCCTCTCCCATAGTCCCGGTATTGAAAAAAGACGGTGGTGTCAGGATCTGTGCAGATTATTCAGTAACTATTAATAAGCAATTAATGGTTGAAAAATACCCAATACCAACTATTGATGAATTATTCTCTAAATTACACGGTGGTGAACAGTTCACCAAACTTGACCTTTCTAGAGCTTATAACCAATTTTTACTCACGGAAGACTCACAGGCCCTAACATGCATCAACACGCACCGCGGCCTTTTCAAATATACAAGATTAGTGTTTGGGCTGGCGAGTGCGCCTGCCGTGTTCCAACGTGCTATGGAATGTGTGCTCGCAGGATTAGACGGGGTTATTATTTTCTTAGATGACATTTTAGTAACAGGGAGTAATTTAAAGGAACATATAAACAGGTTAACTAACGTTTTAAAACGCCTTGAAGAGGCAGGGTTAACAGTTCAGCAGGATAAATGCGAATATTTAAAAAACGAAATTTGCTACCTGGGTCATATTATCGATAAAAATGGCATACGGAAATCGCCAGATAAAGTTCAGGCCATATTAAAAGCTCCAAAACCGACGACTGTTTCACAGTTACAATCATTTTTAGGGTTGATTAACTTATATAGAAGCTTCGTGCCAAACGCTTCGTCGATACTAAGCTCATTATATGAATTACTTCATAAAAATAAAAAATGGGAACGGACCCCAGTTCACGACGAGGCATTTGAACAAATTAAAAAACTGCTTGCTTCCGATCAGTTGCTAGCTCATTTCGATCCTGCCGCAAAACTGATACTGACCGTAGATGCTTCGCCACAGGGTTTAGGCGCTATTCTTTCTCAGTTATCACGCACCGACGATCGTGAGAGGCCGATCGCATTTGCTTCAAGGACGCTCACGGCAGCGGAAAAAAATTATTCTCAGTTACAGAAAGAGGCTACGGCCATAATATACGGGGTAAGAAGATTTCACCAGTATTTATATGGTCGTGTCACACCGTTCATATTACGTACGGATCACAAACCGCTGATAACGATTTTCGGTCCACATCGTGGCATCCCTGAAGTATCCGCGAATAGACTACAACGCTATGCAATATTTTTGTCAGCATACAATTATTCCATTGAGTATATTCGTAGCGGTGATAACAGTGCAGATTATTTATCTCGAGCGACGTTACTGGATGAGAACCGAGTGCAGGACGAAGTGCGGGGGGAAGAGCGCGACTGTGAGGAGCGCGCCGCTTTCGTTAATTTTGTTGTTGAAGGAAGTTTACCTATTACACTAAAGGAGTTACGTTGCGAGACCGACAGCGACGAGATTTTAAAAAAAGTAAAAAATTACGTTATGAAGGGCTGGCCGCGTAAAGTAAACGACTCCGAATTGCGACCGTATTTTGACTGTCGTTTTCAATTGGCGTTGGAAAATGGGTGCTTAATGCGTGGTCATAAAGTGGTTATTCCGCTTTCGCTTAGAGAGAAAATGTGTGGAGAACTACACGATTCGCACTTTGGTGTAGTAAAAATGAAGGCAGTCGCACGCGAAAAATTTTGGTTTCCGGGAATCGACGCGGCGCTTGAACGTTTGGCTGCAGCGTGCAATGTGTGCGCGCAGCTGCGGCCCTCTCCACACCGCGCGCCTCCCTCGCCGTGGCCCTATCCGCCGCATGCCTTCTATAGAATTCATTTGGATTTTCTCGGACCATTTCATAACCAAATGTTTTTAGTTATAGTAGATGCATTTTCTAAGTGGGTCGAATGTTACACAGTGGGTACAACATCATATGGATCAAAAATTGTTATAAGCAGATTATGTGATTTTATGTCTAGGGTAGGTATTCCACACACGTTGGTGTCGGATAATGGTACTTCTTTCACGTCTAGGGAGTTTGAGAATTTTTGCATTTTAAACGGTATTCAACATGTTTTAGCACCGGTATACCACCCGGCAAGTAACGGGCAAGCCGAAAGCTTCGTTAAAATAGTTAAAAAAGGTCTCAAAAGTATCATATTGCAATCTAACACTAAAATACCACTACAAGAGAAAATAGCAAATTTTTTATTTGATTATAGGAACTCCAAAAATAGTACCACAGGTAGATCTCCAGCAGAAATAGTTTATGGTCGACCTCTACGTTCACGTTTGGACTTAATTAATCCACTGCAAGTCGTTCCGACATCCACGGATCTTTCACTTACCGTAAGAAAAAATCAGTCCTTACAGAGTAAGAACAAGGGAGGAAGGGAAAGGCCAAAATTTAATATAGATGACCTTGTTTGGATAAAGCGATTTGGTGGAGACGGTAAATTTTGTTGGGTACAGGGAATAATCAAAGAAGAGATTGGGAAAGTCATGTATTCAGTGTATATTCCAGAACTAAATTCAAAAGTAATTCGTCACATAGACCAGATTCGACGTTTTCAAGCCCAAGACGTTTTAGATGTTCAAAACAAAAGGGATTGGCATTGGGACATAGAAGCCGATGACAGTAGCTTGTCGCCGCAGTGTGAATCCGCGGCCCTAACTGGTGAGAACGGCGACTCCACAGGCGTCCAAAGTCCAGCACCCGCCGAGGAGGTACATCTTGCAGAGGAGGAAGGGATGAGTGTTGAGCCATTAGCCACACATTCACCCTCGATGCCAGATCATGCAAGGGTAATGAACTCCGACCCGTCTGTACCGCATCTCATAGAAGAAGGAGGTCAGAATGTTGTAGAACCTGACCCACAGAATCGTAGATCCAAACGACGTATTTTGCCTGTTAATTATAAGCCATTTTTCTAAAGTATATGGGGGAGGGAATGTTGTATATTGTACCTACTGCGCGTACGACACGCGTGTGCGTGTGTCGGGCGCGCGAGATCGTTTCAACGTACTTCAATAAATCAGTATGACATTAACTCGCGGTTTGATTGCATGTGTTTTACTCCCGCTCCCGTTAAATACGTAACACATACGAAATATTAGCGGTTGCAGGTGGCCGGGCTGAAATTATTTCGTTACTATAAAACAGTAAAACTGCAACACCTACCAAAAAATAATACCAGTACATAATGAGATATAGAGATATAGAATACATGTAACGCTTTCATTTTAAATTATAATACATATTTAGAAAGAATAATCACTTGAAATTATATTTCAGCCCGGCCACCTAAAAGCGGTAATATTCCCTAAAATCTTATGCTAATTTGTACAGTAAAACCTGATACAGCTATGAAATGAAAGTTACATTCGTTTTGTTTTAGTCGTATACCTTTAAGCCTTCTGTTTGACTAGATTATCAAAATCTGAGAAACTTTCCGAAGAGTGACTATCATTTATTAACTAATTTCAGGACATTTGGTTTGTTGAGTGAAACAAAATGCGTTACTATGATATTTTTATTAATAAACTAAGTAGTATAAATCACACATAATAATTGTTGGATACATAATACCTAAACCTATATATATTTTCTCCGTTTTTGGCTTCACAACATAACCATACAAAGATAATAGTTCACAGACGCTACCACCGATTTTTAGACGGCGCCTGTGTCGCGTCCCAACCTAAGTCGTAAGATATTTTCCCCGAGTAGACAGAATAGATGCGCAAGAGCCGTGTAGTTATCAACACTTCTGACATAATATTTTACGTTTTAATATTACTGTGAGTGTAAAATTTGATCAGTTGTTGCAGTGTAGTTGTTTGTGATGTGATGTTTTTAAGGTAAGTCATAGTTTTGATAAATTAAAATATATCGACAAACAATGTTAATGGGTAGCTAAGTAATTATTTAAAAAAATATACAGGTAAAGTAAAGTAAATCTAAACACTCATTTACTTAATAATAAAACTCCATACAATGCCATCAACTAAATATATTTTATCCTTTCGTTTATAGTCAATAGGTAATAATTTTGGTGATTTACTAACAGTAAGTGTTTAGTTTTTGTGAATCTTATTGTTGTGTACCTACCCTATGTATTTACTTATTATTATTGTGTACTTATTTATTTCGTGAAATCAATAATTAATCAGTTTCTTATTAATTACTGTAAGATTTATATATTGGATTTTAGTGAATTATTCATTGTAATCAGGCAACCGTCGACGGTGTTCGTCTGTACCCGCGCTTCTTGTAACTCCCCCTTGTACGGCCTGCCACAGCGATCCACGTCCCTCGCTCACCGCATTCTTTTCCTCGTCCCGCGACACGCGCCCCTCTCCCCATCTCTATTCTATCTTATATATTTCTAATGTCCCAAAAGTTATAAGTTTTGTGAAAGTAAATTTGATTCTTATGAACATTCTTTGCTTTCTTTCTTTCTTTCTTTCCTTAGGTGCTAAAATATTTTTTAATAGATTTATGTATATACTTGATAATGCATGCAAATGTTACTGCATACACTTATCTTTTTAGGGAATTTGTATTTAAATAAATATTAATGTAGTTATTTAGCCTACATGAATACCTATTACGAAACCATAGTTAAAATGAATATATTTTATTTCAGTTGAGCGTGCCTACACCATGGGAAAACGTAGTGCGATAGATATTGTGGCTCAAAAACAAATATTTGAGAAACATAAACGCTTGATCACCACGACAAGATATAGTTCTATTATATACAATACCATAGCAAAAGATATAAACTATGTGATGTCACCAAAAGCACTATATCTCAGCTTTAGAAGAAACTTTTTAAACAACCAGAACTCACCTCGGGCAAAAGATGAGTGCTTCATTAAAAGAAATGAAGATAATACCAATAGTATTATAATTTCGTCAACATCATCATCAGGGTCTTCTCCAGTTATTCAACAAGCAAGCTTACTTCATCAAATTAGTTTTAAATTTCCAATTGATGTTCATGAATGGAAGAAAATTGAACCCTTAAGTTATACGTATAAACGACACGATAAAAATAAACCTAGTGCAAGATATCAGACGTACAGAGCTATTCCCAAATTTAAGTGGTCCGGTCTTTTAAGAAAAAAACTCTGGGAGTTTTATAAGTTACCTTGTACTGTAGCATTTAAAAGACATGTTATTCAAGGCGCTAACATTACATTCTACGGACGTTGCACTCAGTGTCAAGCAACAGTGAAAATTCAAAATAAAGATAAGACTGATCATATTATTGATTTTTTATGTGAAATTGATCAACTTCAACCAAATTTTAAGCACAATCCTTTAAAAAAAATACGACTCACTCCGTACTCAAGACGAACATTATCTAAGAAATTAAAATTTGATTCAGCAACAATAGTTAGAAAACAAATAGCGAGTCATGATATGATATTTCAAGATAAGGAACCACCTGTATTGCCATCAGTCGGAGCATTACGCCAAATACGTCATGAAACAAGGAAGCAGAAATGGTACCATACCAATCAAATATTATCTGTTGTCATTATGGCAAATACTTCAACATACTCTTCCGTAATTCAGGAAATTTTAATGAAACCAACTTTTCATATTTACTACTGGTTAGAAGAACAAATAAAATATTACAAACAATATGTTCAAGAGTATGGTCGACCAACCATATCATTAGATGCCACAGGCTCTATAATTAAACCAATTGTGTTACCTAATGGGACTAAATTTACTAAAAGATTATTCTTATATGTTATATTAATAACTGCTGATAGCTTTTTAAAATCTATTCCAATTTCACAAATGCTTAGTGATTCTCACACTAAAAATAGCATTGCGGATTGGTTGGGTAAATGGGCCAGTAATGGAATTATCCCTCCTGCAGAAATAATCACGGACGATTCCTCAGCTTTGATTGCTGCTACAATCCAATGCTTTACTTCATATAAATCTACAAAAGATTACTTAGAAGCTTCTTACAGTGCATTGGAGGGACATACAAATAGTTTGCCTGTAGTATATATGCGAATAGATACAAGTCACTTTGTCAAAACTATTCATAATCTTTCGTGCTTCAATAATACAACAGAAAATGTAAAATTTTTCTTTGTTCGTTGTATTCTTTACATTAAAACAGCAGAGTGTATCGTAGTCATAAGAGAGATAATTGAAAATATGTTAACTGTTATTTTAACTAAATTTTATTCAAAAATTTGCTTTGATGCCCACTGTAATTTGAAAAGAAGAATTCAAGGTATTACAATTGATAAAAAAGATTCTAACAACGCACACAATTACGTAGATGAAGAAAGATTCCTAAATGAGGAGAATGTTTTAGATGTAAGCAATTTTATGGTATGGTTTGATAATATTGTTGCTTGTAAAAATAAACAAGAAGAGGAATCTTGTGAACGCCCCAACAAATTATATTATCCGCCTCTAATATCTACTCTAAAACGTTTATTGGGAAAATTGCCCATGTGGTCAAACGTTATGGCTCCATTATACAATTCAAAAAACAAAAATCCATCGTCTAGTGCATCAGAGGATTATTTTAAAACGATAAAACATTTATTACTCAAAACTAAAGTAAGAAAATACAGGGTTGACGAATTTCTAAACATACATATTAATCATTTAAATGGAGAGCTTAATATCGCTGCTAGTGAACTACAAAATAATGAGGCACCGCCCCTTCAAGAGCGAAAGATTAAAATCAAAAAGAATCGTCAAAAAAGAACACACCAAAAACGGTTATTTCCTCAAGATTCTATTTTCAGTGATATACCAAGTTTTGTAGAAAATTGGAAAGGACAAGCTGAAGAGCCAGTTACCGTACCGATTTATAAAATGTTAAAATTTATAAAAAATGGAAATATTGTAACTGGTTCCACTTTAACAAATACATGTGGTTTTGATGCTGTTACATATTTAATAGCTTATGGTTATATTGCATTTAATAACTTTAAATTAGAAATAGATCAGACTGAAAATAATAATAATATGTTATGTAATTATATACAATTTATAGGTAACAAAAACATATCTGAAGCCGCAGTATACGAACTAAGAAATACCATATGTAAAAAGTACTACAAACTATCCTCGAAAAATACAATAAATATAAATTGTGAATGCAATGTCGCAAATTTGTTTGAACAAATGATTTTAGAATTATTTTATAGCGCTCTATTTACAAAAATATGTACCGAAGAAAAACTGTGCATTTCAACTTCAAAGAACAGTACCATTTTTACCCATTAATATGAACGTAATTAAAACATTTGGAATATCAGCCCTAGAAGACTCAATTTGTATAGACGTTATTTCGAAGGATTGTGAACACGATTGCCCGGGCACTGTTTTGTCCAGCTATAATGTAAAGAATATTATATCTTTTGATTTAAATGGAACAGATCAAATAATATTGAACGATATACCTTTATCTATCAAAGTTAGAACTAATATTTATGTGATTGTAGGTGCTATTGAATATGTAGTATTGGGGGAAAATCTAGGACATTATAAATGCCATTTATTTAATCAAGATCTGTGGATGTGTTATGACGATTTACAGTCTAGTGTTAAAAAAAGTAATTTGGATTTAATATTTTTACATTCCTTGACGTACATTTTAGCTTGATTAAATAACATAATCAAGTGATTAGTACGTTTTTATCGATTCTAATAAGCAATATATTTAAATTTGAATTAGTCAAAATACTTATAGTACAAATGCCAGATATAGGCTAGCAATGATTATTATATTAGCATACGTTTAATTATACAAGTTAACATTGTGATTTTTAGCTGTGATTTTAATATTATGTTAAATTATATATACTACATAGCTATATTTCCATTAGCTGCCACTGAAAGAACTATGGTTCTCTCTTTATTTAAGAATTGTTGTAATAATTATATTAGCATAATTTTAATTGAAAGTTTTCAAAACTTTAAATTCAAAGTTGATGTAAAAATCATTATGAAAATCTGTGATTTTTTACCAAGGTATAATAAGTATTTAACCAAAAATTATCTTCTAATATTCTGAATGAATGAATGTTCGATGTTAAGGTAATATTGATATTACTATAATTTTTTGATAACTGTGTTATTATCAATGTGTAACCTTTTTTTACATTATTTATAATTAACAATTGTTATAGTACCTAATTAATATAAGTACAAATGTTGTCTAACTAATTTCAAAAATGATTATTAAAAAAATATGACAATTACCAATTTTGTTTCACTCAACAAACCAAATGTCCTGAAATTAGTTAATAAATGATAGTCACTCTTCGGAAAGTTTCTCAGATTTTGATAATCTAGTCAAACAGAAGGCTTAAAGGTATACGACTAAAACAAAACGAATGTAACTTTCATTTCATAGCTGTATCAGGTTTTACTGTACAAATTAGCATAAGATTTTAGGGAATATTACCGCTTTTAGGTGGCCGGGCTGAAATATAATTTCAAGTGATTATTCTTTCTAAATATGTATTATAATTTAAAATGAAAGCGTTACATGTATTCTATATCTCTATATCTCATTATGTACTGGTATTATTTTTTGGTAGGTGTTGCAGTTTTACTGTTTTATAGTAACGAAATAATTTCAGCCCGGCCACCTGCAACCGCTAATATTTCGTATGCTATTGCATTTTAGGATTCGATTTTGTGTTACATATGCATAAATTATAGGGTACATTTCATCTGTAGCACAATATTGCCAGTATTTTTTGTAGATTAGTGGGAAACAAGGTGGCCGGGCTGAAAACGTCAGGCTGGCCCGGCCACTAAGAAGTGCACGTAATTTCTTTTAAAAAGAGTTACATTGAAAATGAAGGTGTTACATATATTAGTATACCCGGGTACATTGGATTGATAACAATCTCATTATTAAATTCCATGGGGCCGGGCCAGCCTGACGTACATCATACTCGGCGTACAATACAACAACAAGGAATTATAGCAGCTCCTGCTGTTGATACTAATATATCTGTATGGTGCCGACGGTCTCTAGCCCAAACACGCAGCCACTCCATACCTGAAGGACCTGAACGGACCAGAATAATGGCAGCAATATATCCAAGAGAGGTAATATTGACAATTTACCAAGTTTTAGAATGATATAATTGTGTGAATAGCCAATACATATATTATTGTATTCTTTTGTTTTATTCAGATTCCGCCAGGAGGACTGGTTTGCTATGCTTGTTGGGTATCGGCACGTAGAAATGTGGAGCGTGCTACAAGGATTGAGGATAACCAGCAAACTCCAGGCCCGTCTAACCTTAATCATGATTCTATGTGTGCCTGGTGTAGAATGTCGCTACACCGAAGGCTAACACATTTGGCTAGTGGCCTTGTGAGAGATGAAGTCGCAGCAAGAATCTATCCCAATGAGGTATTTTTTTATTGTTATTATTTATTAAACCTCTATACACAAGTAACCTAACTGTGTACTTAGTAGACTCTGATCAGTGACTATTAGTCAATTATAAATCTTAGAGCTAAGCCTTATCTGTCAGTGGCAATTTAGTTTTTCACATATTTAACTAAAAACCCCCTGTTGCCTATAAGTAAATTGTTTTCTTGTATTGTTTCAGTTACCAGAACAGGCGCTTCTTTGTTCCAACTGCTGGACACTCGCACACTAAAATATAAGAATGGAGCAAGAAGTTGTGCAGCAATATGATATCCAGCCACCAAGTGCATCAATAACACTTGATGGGTTTACACACACAACACAGACAAGTGCTCATTGCTTTGTGCCGGCTTGTAACAATGTGGAACGAAATAGAGTGCCGGAATATTTAAGAAAAAATATTTTCAAATCGGTAAAAATATTTGTGACAGAAAATGCACGAGTATGTAATGAACATAAATCATTATACAACACAACTGGGAGTTTCTGGACCAGCATCAGTTCTCTAATACATTTACAAAAAATGAGATAGAGTCAATGCTGAGGCTGAGCATCTAGCGATGAAATCAATCAATTAGAATTTAATAATATAACTAGTATTGACGATGGACTTTTTAAGTTCTGGACTGGAGTCACAAAAGACAATTTTATGAATATTTTAAATCTAATAAGCCCAGCATTGACTTGCAAAAACCCAAAAACTGCTTTGGGATTATATTTGGTAAAAGCTCGTACAGGGGACTCCCATGAAAGGATTGCCTCTCTGTTTCATCTGTCAAAGTCCTCAATAACACGACTGCTTCAAGTAGCCAGAGAGGCATTACTAAACTTATTTGTGCCTCTCCACTTGGGAATCAATCATACAAGAAATGATTTAATTAATAGGAATTTATTAATACCCGAGGGCTTGTTTGGAAACAGAGAGGCAAGGGTACCAATAGTAATACGTGATGGTACCTATATCATCATCATCATCATCAGTCTATAATGTTCCCACTACTGGGACACAGGCCTCCTCTCGGTGAGAGGGATTGGGCCGTAATCCACCACGCGGGCCTAGTGCGGGTTGGTGGTACCTATATATACCTTCAAAAATCATCCAACTACATGTTCCAAAAAAGAACTTATAGCTTGCACAAATATAGAAACTTAGTTAAACCTTTTCTCATTGTAGCCACTGATGGTTACATTTTTGATATTTTGGGGCCCTACCCAGCAACCGAATCAAATTCGGACATCATGAAAGCTTTATTCCAAAATGAAAACGAGGGCCTAAGTGCTTTTTTTCAACCCAATGACGTTTTCATTTTGGATCGAGGCTTTCGTGATTCCATTCTAATGCTAGAGGGGTTGGGCTTCAAAGTATATAAACCGGAGTCCTTAGAACAAGGGGAGACTCAGTTATCAACCATCAGTGCAAATAAGACAAGGTGTGTGTGACACTATGCAGATGGGTGGTAGAGGTAGTTAATGGTCGATTGAAAAGAGACTTTAAGATACTGAGACATGAATATTTTAATTTGGCTGCCACCCATCTGATGGATGATGTTCGTATTTGTGCAGCTATAATTAATGCCTTCCATCCAGTGATTGAAAATAGACCAGATGCTGATGCTATACTTACTTGAGCAATACAGAGAAAAAATATACCCAACCGGTTAGCAGAACTTAAAATTGCTAACCGGATCAACCGCTACAGAGCCCAATTCACAAGAATCGATGGTCAACTTCCAGAGTTAAGTATTTTCCCTGAAATGACTATGTCTGACTTGATACTTTTTGGGCTGGGTACCTATCAAATAAAACAGGCTAGAAGCTATTTCGGGGAACATATTAGGCAGCATGGATCATTTCAGGTAGAAATATCGGACCAACTGGAAGTAGTGGCAGAAGCAACCCCACCCCAACTATTGTGGCTGTATATCAGGAAAAAGAACAGTGGGTTGCTGTGCTCACATTATGACCATTGTGTGGTATTTGGGTTGGGCTCGGTACCAAGAGGGCGGCATAGAAGCACCGGCGTCATTCCTGGATGGAATATTAATAAGAGATGATATTGTGGAAAATGAATAAAATCTTAAGTTCCAACAAGTTGTTTTATTTATATGTATACCTCTCATTATGGCAAAAACCCCTTTTGGGGAGGCCTATGTCCAACAGTGGGCATCTTGCAGCTGAAATTATGATACCTCTCATGACTGATTTCTCATCCTAATACTAGGAACTAAATATCATAGAACTGGTTTAAAAAACGATTACTGCCTAGTTGGTTGTAGTCGTTTAGTTGGTTGTCGCTGTATTGTTGGTTTCTTTCCAGCTGGTACTGTGTAATAGTAACGACTCTAACAATAACTTGCAGTTGTCAGGTATTACTCTCCTATGAATTATCGAAGTCCAGGGTATATTGATAGGCATTAAAGAATGAAACGGACAGTTTGATAAACAAAATAACGTTCAAGCCTTAGTTTCTTGCTCCTCCGATATAACCAATCGTTTCAATAGGTAATAAGAAAATACAGGGAGAAGGCGGTTAGAATTATGTAAATTTGTGCCTTGTAGAACAACTTTTGCTCAAAGATTCAACTTGTTCCTGGGCCCAAGACTATATAACATTGCTAATAAAAAATAAAAAAAATCTCCATGACAAAGAGAGAGTGTAAACAGAAAGTGATCCGCTGGCTTCTATCACTTACATATGACGAAACTGAAAAACTGTTTCATGTCCCTGCATAAATACTCCGTGAGTTTCAAGTATTTTGTATTGTTAACGCCACACACACTTAAAGACATATCTCTTACATAGACAAACCCCACACACACACACACACACCCCGCACACACACAACACAACACACAATCATATCTAAATTATTTTCTTGTTATTTTTGTTATGTACAGTAGGCGCTATAAATCCAGTATTAGTGGCAAAAAACTTTCGCATCAAAACAAGTCGCACTTACGACCTTTTTCTATAACAAACATTTTGCATACATACACAATCTCGTATATCGCGCTCTTTCATAATTATCTAGTCAGAAAGAGTGCGATATAATAATCATTTGCCTTAGTAGCAAGTCTGTCATGTCGCGACGGCGCGCGGCGTTTTAAGATAGTGGTAATTAATTTCAATATCACGAGTATGTATCGATGTGGCTAAGTGGTTAAAGCTGCAGGTATGATAATATGCACTATGTAGCTTGCGTTCGCGCCCCCAGCGTCAAAACTCTTTTTGTGTTTTAATGAGTTCTGAATGTCTACGATAAGTTAGACCCAATATGATGTGATGATGTGTTTCTTTAAGACGCATTCATTGAACTTATTATTTACAAAAAAGAAAAGAGATGAGGGTGTATGTGAAACAAAATATACTGGATTGAATAAAGTAGTTACGACGTTGTTGGTTGGTGAACTTTGTTACGAGCAGTGTTTGTGCTATTATTATCTACGATTAGCGCCTATTGTTTGGTTTTATCTTTATTCAAGATGCAAACAAATATAAGTATTTATGCCAGGGCAAATATTGTCGCTTTGCATAATAATGGGCTCAATATTTCTCAAATTTCTACTGAAACTGGTTTCTGTGTAAGTTATTTTAAAGATTATGATTATGATGATAGTTGTGGTGTATTCTTATTATAAATAAACCGCTAGTCACAAGTGTTTAATAATATTTTCGTTTTTTAGAGAAAAACTGTGAGCCGTTGGGTAAAGAGGTTTGAGGAAGAAGGAAGCCTGAAGAGTCGTGTAAGAAGTGGAAGACCCCCGCTTATTAACCCGACTCAGCGACGTTTCATGGTGGAAGAATATGAAACAAATGGTTTCATTCCAACTAGAATGTTTGCTGATCAATTTGATACTTCATTGCAAACTGTTCGCCGTGCACTCCATGCTGAAGGCTTACATCATCGGAAACCGGCTAAAAACAATTTTTGACACAAAAACACAAGGAAGAACGACTACGTTTTGCTCGGGAATATTTAGATTTTAACTGGGAGACGACCATATTTTCTGACGAGAAAACTTTCAAATCTTGCCAAAAAGGAAGACTTCATTTATGGCGGAAAGACAATACTCGCTGGTCTGAGAAAAACATTATTCCTAACACAGAATCAGGTAGAATAAGTGTGAATATGTGGGGGTGGATTAGTGCTCAAGGGCCGGGTGAGTTGGAATTTATACCTACGCGTGCTAACAGCTCTAATTACGTCGAAGTTTTAAATGACATAATGCTACCTACTGTGCGTAATGTTTACCCCTCGGAAGACTTTAGTGAAGTTAATTTTGTTCAGGATAATTGTCCGATACATCGTGCCGGTGTTGTTAAAGAGTTGTTTAGCCAGCATGCTGATATTAAAGTTATTCTGTGGCCAGCAAGATCCCCTGATCTAAACCCTATTGAAAATATATGGGGTTTAATGGTTCAAAGATGGAAAGCACGAGATGAGAGATGTCCTGAGCAGCTTAAATCTCGTTGCACTCAATTGTGGGATAATTTACGTGGCACAGATATATGTCCAAACATTGTGGCCTCCATGCGTCGACGTCTGCTTAGCTGCATTGACAATAATGGAGGTTATACCAAATATTAAATACTAGCAGCGCTCCGCGGTTTCACCCGCGTAGTTCCCGTTTCCGTGGATTCTTAGGAAACGGGAACTACGCGGATAACATATAGCCTATGTCACCCGGCGATAGTGTAGCTTCCCAACAGTGAAATATTTTTTCAAATTCAGTAGTTTTGGGGCCTATTCAATGCAAACAAACAAATAGTCAAATCTTTTCTCTTTGTAATATTAGTATAGATTACACTGTTTAAATAGAGGGTGTGCTGGTCGTAATGTAGTAATACGAGTTGGTCTAAGATTGTAAGATTGGGATTATGCTTCAATCTTCTTTTCTCTTTGAGAAAATGAATAATTAAGCTAAAATCCCAATACAGTTAAAAGCTTAACACGTTCGCGTGAGCAACCTCATTTCTGAATGTTGGTACCGAGGCGCACCTTTTTCCCATACAAAGTTAAGCAACGTCTAAAGACGTCCCGCCGTAATACGTACGTCTTAGAACTGTGTTATTTGGCGCAACGTTATTTCACGTCCGACGTCGATATACGTTGCCGCCACCAAGTAAGTCTGACATACCATGCTAAACGACACAACGTTCATAGGCGTCAACTTAAATTTTAGGAAATTGAAATGATACAACTGGCTCTAAAGGAATATAAGTTTAATCAAAAATTCTTAACGTTCTTATTTGTAGGAGTCCGAAATCTTTATTACTTCTTAATCAGCCTTAATTGTAGGTATTTATTAATAATTATTAACAAACAAGATAATGTTAGGAATATATATTAAAAATAAGAAGATATAGATTAAAGGTGTGTAGCTGTTTGATTATGCCACTCTTCAAAACATGAAGGGCATAGAGCTGGCTTGTCTGGGCACCCTTTGCACCTATAGCTACTTTCTCTTCGTGTCTTGTTTTTAGTACACATCTTGCATTTCAAAAATGTATTCTTTTTAGAAGAGATTTTCTTAGGTATCTTTTCAGGCCAGTGACCAGTCGAAAAAAATGTTTCTGCATTCGTAGATGGTACAGATTCGTTTCTTACTTTCTGTCGATTATCATACCTATGATGTTTTATTAATTTGTCTGGTTTTAGAGCTGGATCTAATTTTAGGAGTTTTATAATTAAATCCTCCCGAAATTCTATAAATTCATAACTCTTAGCATTACCTTTACGATATTTTTTATAAATGTAAAAGCTGTTCCAAACTGCTAGGTCTAGTATATGAAAAATTACCTTTTTATACCACCTTACTGTCTTACTCGGAGATGAATAATATGAGACCATTTGGTCAGAACGGTCAATACCTGACATATATTTATTATAAATCGAGATTTCCAGTGGTTTAGATTTAGATTGACCATGTCTGTTATGATCATTAATTATTTTAGGATGGTTTAAGGTGGTAATCATGTGTACAGGTCTTTTGTCGACCCATTTTGACACGTACACTTTATTTTTTCTCGCCCAAACATGCTGTCCTTTTTTAAGTTTTTTAGAAACAACTACTTTAGGATTATCTTTCCTGTTTGACCTTAAAGTTCCATTGGTATGTGTTTTTAAATCTAATAGTTTTTCAGATAAGGACACCGAATTATAATAGTTATCCATAAATAGATGGTGGCCTTTCAACATATACGGCCTCATTAGCCGAAGAACGAGTTTTTCTGTTTTCTTTCCTTTATCAGAAGGATCATCAGTCTTTCCAGCATACATAATTATATTAAGAACAAATCCTTCTGCAGTCGTCAACTCGTAAAATTTTATTCCGTATCGTGCTTTTTTGCCTTTCATGTACTGTCTGAACTTAAGTCTTCCTCTAAACAACAGTAAAGATTCATCTAACGAAAGCTCTTTTTCAGGTTTATAACAATTTTGAAATACTTTGCACATATTATTTATAAAATGATCGATCTTAGCACTTCCTTTAGCATTTAAGTCTGAAGCGTAAAGACATCTTAGTATTTGTTCGAATCTTCTTTGTGACATAGTATAAGGAAATATTGGATGATAATACAGAATGTCTGAATAGGTGAACAGTTTTCGTTTTTTAGGTACAGATATTTGTCCTTGTAATAAACACAGCCCTAGAAATTTACAAAATTCATCTTCGTCAACTTCCCTGAACGAGTATCTACGACTATGTCTCGTCATGGGTCTATTTTTATGGCATAGAGCCTCGCCATATTTATTAGTATGTTCGATAAGTTGCCCAACAATATGAGATGGAAATAATTGTCTGAATACATCGAGAACCGAAGTATTTTCATCAATATGAAACTGGACGCCTGTTGATGTAGAATCGAAATTGAATTCTGGGATATCTAATGTGGTGTATTCCCAATTCACAGTTGTGGATGGTGTAACGGGCCTGTTATGCCTCTCCGGTACATTGCTTGGGCCTGGTTCTGGGTTTTGCATTGGTATATTCGAACTACAATCAGGCTCCTGTTGCTCTTCAACCGTTTGGGTAGTATTAGACTGGAATATTGATTCCGATTGCACAGATTCACATGAAGTATTAAAGTCATCGTGACTACGTGAAACATTTTCAACTAGTGTCACATCTTGACACTCGTCAGAATCAGCAGAATCAGTCTGTAGAGACTCGGTTTGGTTCACATCAGATGATGACGATGAGCTCGAACTAGAGATACGATTATGCAATGGAGCTGTACTTACGGGTTGAGATTTATTAGAAGAACGATTACGACGACCTAACCCAGTTCTATTTACAGAAGTATTACTGTCACTACTAACTTCATCATTACAAGGATTATAGTCTCTATCAGATCCATATTGACCATCATCACTAACACTAAATGGATCTGGTATCGTGCTTCCCGTCGACGATGCTTCTTCGAAAAGTTTCATGATACGTTCTTCTTCCTTATCCATCTATAAAAATGCAATATTACACCTTTACTAAAGCAAATAGCAATGTAACTATATGTTACGTTATTGTAAAAACCATAACACCATTTATTTTATGATTATAATCATGTTCTCACTGATCAAAATAAGCAAATGCAAAAACAGCACAAAAAACCGTTACGAACTTCTCGTTCGAAATTATATCAAATTCATGTTAGTTATGACATTGTTTGTTACTCAAAAACATGCGGATACTTATCCCAAGTAAATGTAATAAAGAAATTCATAATATTTACTAACCTTTTATGATAAAATCTTACGTAATCCAGACAAATTGCACGGCGTTCACAATACACACACGTTAGGTCGTCTCGCTGCGCGCAGGTCAACTGGCAGTGGGGATAGCTGTACAAGTGAGGGCGTCATAAGACGTTGCGAGTTTGTGCGCGCGACCTTTGCATGTGTGCGTACAAAACTAGAAAGATGATTTTTTTTACGTTATGCGGCGGTGTAGGCTTTGAAAATCGAATGTGTTGCGGCGCTAAGTAGATGCGCCATAGGAATTTGCCTATAAAACAGACGTCCAAAGACGTTCCGTCAAAATAAATATGACAATCTAGAGGCCGTCATAAGACGTTGCGCCATTTCTTAATTATATCAACACGACGTTGTAAGACGTTGCTCACGCGAACGTGTTAAGAATAATTTTATTTGAAAATCAACAAACTTGATTTAAAAAAATGTTTTTTAACTTATTTGTTACTAATATATGTTTCTTAAAATTACCTACTATTATTTCATTTCAACCCAAAATATTATCCTTTATAATCGTTTCATTTTCGTAATAAGCTAATTATGAGATCAATTTTAACTATAATTACAAAATAAATATATAACATTTACACATTAATAATATCAAAATCACATATAAAGTCAGCATATATTATTATATATGAAATATTCATATAAATGCATAAATCTTATTTATTATAATAATTACTTATATAGAACAACTAACTTATATAAATATAAAAAAAAATGTTTATAGTAAAAAAATAAAGAATGAAAAACAAACGGGCCTAGCCAACCCAGATGGGTATCGAACCAGCAGGCACTCGTTTACAAGTCATACATATTCGCACTTAGCCACATGAACTAATACTAATGAGTTTGAATTTTAGCTTTACTTTCGGATTGACTCGGTGCGAACATTACCATGAAGAAAACAAAACTATGTTATTAACTTTGTATTTTACCTTCGCGTATACAAAGTATTAAATGATATATTACAAACACTTTTTAACTTTGTCTAGTATTTACCTTCGCGTTTATTAAGTATTAAATGATATTACAAACACTTATTGATTTTAGTAACAGGTAGTAAAATTTTATTGTGTCATATCCGTAATATGGATTATTTTAAGGTTTAGTTTCAATCTTCTTTTTGTAATGAAAATGAAAACATAAGCTATAGGTAACCTCTTTAAGTCCCAATAAGTACGATTTGTTAATTTTGAAGTGTGAGGCAGAACAAACTCACTAGCATATAATAAAAGTAGTATTACTGCACAATTTAATTGTATTGTGACAACGAGTCCGCATTTGTTATATTTACAAGGGTAGATTTGCGTAGATTACCTAGTGTTTTACTGTACCCACACACAGTAGTAATAATGAAAGCACAATATTATTTACTTCAACAAATTGTTCTTTATGAGAAAATAAACTGTTTTAACAAGAAGTTATTATTAGTCTTAAATACCTACTTTATAAAATTATAAAGCATAAATATACGACTTGTTACGACTTGCATTTTCATTTTAAATCCTTTATTTCAGTAACAATATAAGTAATAAAAAAAATATTATTCTCGTTTATTAATTTATCGAATAATAAAAGAATAGATTCAAATGATTTTTGAAAAGAAGAGTAAAAGTCTAATCGCGAGATTTGAACTCATACACTATGAGTATCTATCTTATTACAACACGATACGATACGAGCTATTGCAACTCGCTATGAGATCGTGAATTTTAACAATGGTATGAACCGACCAAGGTCATACGTAATTACGTACTCTGTGTGACGGTATGTTTTTTGCGTCATTCGACGTTAGTGAAACATCACTTGTATACACACAGCTGTAGGTACGGCCTGGATCGTGAGTTTATAGCAATATAACCCTTAGTATGCGACTGCTCTTGTGTTTCCTTACTGTACCTACTTGGCTCAATTATAATTTTTTCCTCTTGCATGGTAATTTTTAATATTTTTTTAGTTTTTCAAATTAATAGTAAAAAAAAAAAACTTCTTTACTTACCTGGTTTTTTGTACCTAGAATACTCCTTGTTCTTGTCAAAATGTAAAACGGGAATTTAAATTATAAACTAAATCTAAATGTATATTATATTAAGTTTTCTGGCTCTATTGTATATTGAATATATGTTGAATGCAAATGAGGGTGGTCGCTGGTACCTATATCACAAGATATTAAGTTATCTTAGCTTAGGTATTAGTAGCAAATGTAAAATAATGTAACTACCTTTTGGACTATTTTTTTTTTTGTAAACCTGTTTATTGAAGCTCCTTTCCAGTCCAGAACCTTGAAGACATCCTCCAGTGCAGCGGTGAACAGTTTCGGAGAGATAACATCTCCCTGTCTCACACCTCGCTGCAAAAGGATAGGTTTCGAAGTCCGGTCCTGGAGTCGGACTGACATAGTGGCGTTTTCATACAGACACTTCAGCACCTCGATGTACCGATAGTCGATCTGGCACCGTTGAAGAGACTGCAGTGCAGCCCATGTCTCGATCGAATCGAAGGCTTTTTCGTAGTCCACAAACGCTAAGCAGAAAGGCAGGT
This sequence comes from Polymixis flavicincta, assembly GCA_949987655.1. Classification (NCBI taxonomy): domain Eukaryota; kingdom Metazoa; phylum Arthropoda; class Insecta; order Lepidoptera; family Noctuidae; genus Polymixis; species Polymixis flavicincta. The sequence continues at coordinate 7,301,401 of OX465188.1, read as the reverse complement.
TATACTCTTCGGTCTTCTGTATAACCTGCCGCAGCGTATGTATGCGGTCTACGGTGCTAAAGCCTTTACGGAATCCGGCTTGTTCGGGAGGCTGGAAGTCGTCAAACCTGCGCGCGAGACGGTTCGTGATGACTCTCGAAAACAGCTTGTAGACATGGCTCAGAAGTGAGATGGGCCTATAATTCTTAAGAAGAGTATTATCACCCTTCTTAAAGAAAAGTACCACCACACCTCTGTTCCATGCCTGTGGCGTTTTGCCCTCGAGTATGACGGAATCAAACAGCTTCTGGAGGGCCTTAAGAACGGGTTTTCCGCCGGCCCTCAGGAGTTCGGCCGTGATTCCGTCATCACCCGGCGCCTTGTTGTTTTTTAGCTGCTTCACTGCTCGCAGAACAGATGGCCGATGGGGCCGAAAGGTTCTGGAGTGGCGACCGCGTACCGGAAGACGTAGAGTGGGAAGGCCTCCCACAAGGTGGACCGATGACCTTGCGAAGACCGCGGGTATCCGCTGGATGTGGGAAGCACAAGACCGGTCGAAGTGGAGGAGCCTGGGGGAGGCCTATGTCCAGCAGTGGACGTATTTCGGCTGATATGATGATGATGATGATGATGATGAAACCTGTTTATATCAATTTTGAAGGTGCAAATAAACATTATATTATTATTTATTATTAATCAATCAAAATCAATCAAAATATTTTTATTTCTTTTAAACCTGCATGGGCACTTATGAAACGTCAGAAGCTAGGTGCACGGTTCCAAAATGTTGTTTCCTATGGAGAAGAGCCGGCAAGAAACTCCACGGTTACTCTTTTAAAAATGATTGGCTTTAACAATGTTTTCAGAGAAAAAATGTATGGGAGGACAGTGCAGGCCTGTCAATAAGTACCAGGTACTTAGACGAATACAGAATAGAAAATCGTCTACAAATCTACAGTCTGTAAGGCCTACAACGTTCTCCCATTAACAATACGTAAAATAATCTACATAAATAAAATGAACCTAATTAAACATAGTGACATGATTAACATGACAATCACTAAAAAAAGTTGATATTAAAATTGATGTATAATGTCAAATAATGACGAGAATATGTCAGCATTGTAAAAATAAAAAGAATAAAAAAGAACATTGAGAGCAGTTAATAGACTTTCACATAGTTATGCTGTTAATGAGGTACCAGGGAAGCCACATGTGCAGAAGGAATTAATGCCAAACTTCCCTGTCTTCAACGTAGTCTTTTATCTTATAATATGCTTTTTTGATGAGGACACGTTTGATGTGCGTTTTAAACTTTCCATCGCTAAGTTCTGTAACTGACTTTGGGAACTTGTTATAGAAGCGGATACTGCTTATTAGAAATGATTTGCTAGTTTTAGTCAATCTAAATTTTGGAATCACAATTTCATCTTTACTACGTGTGTTCAGATTATGGAAATCGCATCGTTTTTTGAAAAGGCCTAAGTTTTTGCGAACATACAAGATATTTTCTAGGATATAAAGAGACGGCAGAGTTAGAATATCAATTTCGCTGAATTTGTTTCTAAGAGACTCGCGAGGCCTCATTTTATAGATTGCGCGGATTGCCCTCTTTTGAAAAATGAAAATTGAATCTACGTCAGCTGCCGATCCCCACAACAGAACGCCATAAGACATAATACTGTGAAAATAAGCAACGTAAACTAACCTAGCTGTGGCTACATCCGTCAACTGCCTTATCTTTCTTACTGCGTAAGCAGCTGAGCTTAATCTACTTGAAAGAGCTCTAATGTGAGCACCCCATTGCAATTTTGAATCTAAAGTAATTCCCAAAAATACAGTTTCCGAAATAGCATCAAGTTTCTTGCCATCGAGTTTTAAGTTTAGACCTACTTGGGGTACATTTGGTAACGAGAACTTAAGACATTTAGTTTTGTTCGCATTGAGTAAAAGATTATTAGCGGCAAACCATTTCGAAAGAACAGCTAGACTATCATTGACATGTAAGGACATTTGTATCTTTTCTATTTATTCTAAAAATAATAGAAGTGTCATCAGCGAATAAAATTATATCCGAGAAGTTAGCCATCAGGTAAGGAAGGTCATTAGTATAAACTAGAAATAAAAAAGGGCCAAGAATTGAACCTTGAGGCACGCCCATCTTAACTAGAGACCCCGAGGACGTCGCCCCATTAACGTTTACTTTTTGCTGCCTGTTTGATAAATAGGAAAGTACAAGATCAGCAGCCTGTCCACGAATTCCATAGTGGTGTAATTTACAGATCAGTGTATTGTGGTCAACGCAGTCAAACGCTTTTGAGAGGTCACAGAAAATGCCAATCGCATCCTGGGACTTCTCCCAGGATTCCAAAATGTGACTGATGAGTTTTACTCCTGCGTCAGTCGTCGACCTACCTTTCGTGAAACCAAACTGTCGACTATGTAAAATCCCATTCGAGTTAAAATGTGACAACATCTGGTCTAGCATGATTTTTTCATAAATTTTGGTCAATGCTGGAAGCACAGATATAGGTCTATAATTAGAGGGATCACTCTTACTACCTGATTTTAAAATTGGTACTACTTTACTATGTTTCATTATGTCAGGAAACGTACCGCTGTCTAAACATTGATTAAATATGCCTGTTAGGACAGGGGCAATTGTGTCAATGATATTTTCAAGAACCTTAACGGAAATCCCCATAAGTCTTCAGTGTTTTTATGTTAAGACTTTTAAATGCTGTTTTAATTGTGGCAATAGAAATGGGTTTGAATTCAAAACTTGGAATGTCCTTGCTGAAGTTTTCTTTAAGAAGAGATTCAGCTAATACAGATGATGAGGGGAGAGATTTCGTAATTTCTATTGGGATGTTGGTAAAGAATTTTCTAGAGTCTCAGCAACTTGTAACTTATCTGAAATGATTTCATTATCAATTTTTAGAGCTAACTCATTCTCATCTCGCTGTTTTGTGTTTCCAGTTTCTTTGTTAATTACCTGCCACACAGCTTTTATTTTATTTTTAGAGATACTAATTTTGTTACTTATTAATTTAGATTTAGCGTGTGCGCAGACTCTTTTGAATATCTTAGAATAGTTTCTTGCATAATTATGAAGGGCCTGATCAGAAGTCAATGATTTTTCGTGATACAAATTATATAAGATATCTCTGCTTTTTTAATGCCAGTAGTGGCCCATTCGCTAAATTTTGGTTTAGTAGTTATCGTAACTTTTTTTACAGGAAATGCTTTATTGAATTCTTTGCATACTGTAGAAAAAAATGTGCCATAGTTTATATTGGGGTCTTGTGAATCAAAACTCGCTGTTGATAGATAGCTAAGAACATTATTATTAAAAGATTTCAGTTTATTTTTAGTCAGAGATCTCAATTCTATGGTTTTATCTAGATGTAACTTTTTATCTAAGTCAAACGATACAAGCTGACCAGTATGGTCTGACCTGACGCCACTGATTAAGGATGAGTCCTTTATTTTGCAATTGGTAAATACATTGTCTATGCATGAAGCTGTGGTTGCTGTTATTCTAGTCGCTTCATTAAATATACATTTTAAATTAAATGATTTAAACAAAGCGATAAGCTTACTTTTTCTGGTGAATTAACTAATAAATCAATATTTAAGTCACCACACACAAAAACGAATTATTTATTATCTTTGAATATTTTACCTAATATTTCTTCCATTATTATCAAAAATGATGACAAGTTCGTGGCTGGTGGTCTATACACAGACAAGAAAGTATGGCCCTCAACCTCTGCACATGCTGCCTCACATAAGCGATCAACAGAGCAAGCGGTGATATCCTTTCTTTCCTTATATTTAAAACAACTATTACAAAATATCAAAGTAGCACCCCCCATCGAAGACCTATTGTACGCACTGGCAACTGAAAAATTATTTACATAAAACAACATCCTATCCGGTTTTAACCAAGTTTCAGTAAAACATAAGATATCCATATGATATTTATCTATTAACATTTCCACATCTAGGATTTTGCCAGAGAAGCGATTTATATTTTGGTGATACAGTAAAATACACTTATTATGCTTCTCTTTTGTCGTGTCTAAAAGTTTAAAGAATTATTTTCGAAATTAAGTCTAGATAATACTGTTTCGTCACTAAACCTAGTCTCAGTTAAATTATCAATAACTGCGTGTATATTGTAAGCTAACAAAGTAGCTAATACATGTCGACTAGTCTTGGGAAGAAACATATGTTCCCGAACTAGTACAAAATCTCTAACAAAATTGTTAGTATCAAAATACAATAAACGGTCACTATGACGACATGTCAAAATATGCATTAAATTATTTAGGCTAAAAATGTAATCATTTTCTTCATAATTCAAATGATTTGAATATGGCAAAGCACATAATATTATTTTTCCTAATTTTAATTTAAGTAGGGTGTCAATACCATTAACTATGTCCCTTTTAGTTAAACTCAGACTGTTTCCAATTAAAAGAACTACAGTAGTCTGCTCATTCAATTTTGTGTGTTTTATTTTATGAACAAGCTCATTAAAATGCAGGTTATGGTAACAACAATTAGTAATAGTATGTTTGGAGCGGTTATTTAACAATGATCCAAAACCTGTTCCTAATCTATCAGAATATACCAAAACATTACTTTGAGTGGGATTGACACTGTCTAGTGTATGAGTCAAAATGGGTGAAGCGGCAGAAACAACATGCTGTGACATGAGAGGTGGTGGAGTGGGAGCACAACTACAGGTGAGATTGTTTGTCAGTGACTCATACCTCTCTGCATTGTACTTAACCAGGTCCACCAACTCACAGGCCTCCTGCAAACGTTCGCTCAACATTTGTTGACTAGACTAATACTTACAAGATATTTCTCTAAGTGTATTTTCCCTGCTCAGTAATTCCTTATAAAGGTTTAATATAATATGATGTACTGCCGCAATCGAGTAGAGTATCGTGTAGTCCTATTTTATAATACTAACTATAACGAAACCCAAGTGTTTTCGGGATTCATGTTTTGTTTTGTTTCGCAGGTTATAGATAGACACATGACATCAATCAAATGTCATTGTCATAATGACATTTCGCATATTGCTGATCCACCACAATTATTTATTTTGTGTTGCTCTCCTTGACCAAGTTAATGTTAATGTACAGTAGCCCTCACTAATGGTGCCCCAATCTCAAAAAGCAATAGATTGACACTTCGCTTTAACTTACGACCTTCTTATAATAAGCAATTTCTATAGGCTATAATACTATATACACACACTCTCATACGTTTACAAATGAATGTATTTCCTAAATTCAACCGTTAAAGCAAATGGCATGATAGCTGAGCGGTTACCGCACTTGATTATCGCGTTTGAGCGCAGCGAGTCGCGGTTTCGAATCCCACTCGCTGTGTGATAGTCTTTTTATTGTTTTAAAAATCACTTTTGAGTATAGTTTCTTGTTCTGTTCTTCTTATTCACTAAACTCGTAAAACTTTATCATTATACCCACAGAAACCTAAATAAATTTAAATGATTTACGACTCATTCACCGCGACTTATAGAACGGTGTTGGTTGATATTGTGTGCTAGTGACGTGTGTTTCATCTATTAGCGTTCTTCTAATTCATTTTAAAATGTAAGCAAATTTAAATATAGAAATGAAAGCGAATATTATTGCGCTGCATAAAAGTGGACTTAATACCTATATCACAAATACCTATGTGATGAAACCGGACGAGTGTGAGTATTATGATTTAAATATAAATATTAAACATTTATTTAATTAAAGTATAACTGCTGATCCTTGTAGTTATTTTTAAACGTTTTATAAATATCACAATGTCTATATAGAATAAAAATGTAAAATTTCAATGTAAATTTAAATCCTAGATTATAGAACGATGAAAATAACAATAAACTTAATATCTATGTGAAATTGCCCTTTTAAATAATTTTGTTTCTAAATAGTAGGTAATACATAAAGTGTGTATTTTGCTTAGTAGCCTAACAGTACCCCTTTTTTGTTTTAGTGAAATACTGTGAGTCGGTGGGTGAAAAGATATGAGGAAGGCGGTAGCCTTGCCCGTGGAAAGCAAAGTGGAAGACCCCAGCTCCTATAACAGGCACACGTTCAGCGAATATGAAACAAGTGGTTTCAAAACGACAAGACATTTTGCCGAATTATTCGACACATCTTTACGAACCGTGCGCCGTGCACTCCACGCAGAAGGTTCGCATCATGGAAAACCAGCTCGAGAATCAGCTCAATAACATAGTTAACGGAAAAACATTAACATTAAGTTATAAATTACAAACATTTATTTATTTTAGTAATATTCAAATAATATTTTGTCTTATCCGTAATCTGGATTATTTTGAGGTTGTTCGAGCCAACGCCTGCTCGTTTTGCATAAGCAATTCAACGTTGCAGACTAATTAGTATGTAATTAGATGTAAGGACTTGTACTGTATGTCATACTTTTTTTCTTCCATTTTTGATCGCCATCGAGACAATACATGTTTGACTATTAATCAGCATTTTTGAGTTTCCTTTAAAAAGTCACCTAAATTCCCCAACATTTTGGTCCATTACCGAGCCGGATTGGTAATCACATGAAGATTTAATAAAAATCTGTGGATTTGGATATTTTACTGTGGAGTTTTGCCAAGGAGGTTATAAGCCGGCAACGTGACTGTGGAACAAAGGAATTCAAGCTAATTTACGGTGTTACGAATATTAGACTTTAAATATCATCACCCAGCACTCGTTCAGGTAGTACCTATTTATAATTAAGGATTTAATAAGGTTAGTATTTAATATTCCTGAATATTTTTAAAATTAACATTTTACCTACTTGCATTCTGAATAGTTTCAAGTATTTATCATTTATTTGGTCATACTTTTTGCCAATACGATTATATGTTCTTTCTAATAATAAAGTGAAAAGTCCAGTAGATATTTTACTACATTTATAATTGTAATAGCAATATTTTAGTTAACTATTCATCTTATTAATGCGTAGTAAATAGTTATTAGTGCGTAGGTTGGTAGATATTACAAGTCTTAATTAGTGTTTATTAATTTAATTAAACCGTATTTGTCAATTAAATTTATTATTGTATTGTCTTAAAGTTCGACGTTAGGTAATTAAGTGTTCAAGTTTTGAGGAACTTAGCTCAAATAAAAGTTTGTATTAAAATTCTCATTTTGTATTCAAGGGTTATTGTTGACAACAGGTAGAAGTGACTACATTAACAGTATTTAACATCTTTAGTTAATTGTTATAACAAGCATTGCTAAACATAGTAGGTACCTTAAATTAAGTTATTTAAGTATTGTGTAAAAAGTTGTTTTATACAAATTCCAGGTTGACTACATTCGATTCCCAGTATGTCCGAAGAACGAGAACTAGTCAAAAAACGAGGAAGTTTCAAGGGACGCTTAACTGCATTCATTCATTACCTTGATGCATCCAGTGACAAGGATTTGACTAGTTGTGAGGTCAAGGAATTGCAGTTACGGATTGGAAGAATCGAATCTTTGTATGGGCATTACGATGAGGTACAGTTGCGGTTAGAATGTCTGGTAGAAGATGTTAAAGCTCAATTCTCTGAGCGTACTGAATTTGAGTCACAATATTACAAAGCTCTGTCTAGGTCACAGGAGCTATTATGTAAGTATAATAACGATAATGAGTCGGCCAGTAGTGATAAATGTACCCGTATCAGTCAACGTAAACCTGTTAAGTTACCCACGATACAGTTACCTAAATTTAATGGGAATTTCAGCAATTGGTTGGAGTTCCGTGACACTTTTACTAGCCTCATTCACAGTAACGATGAAATCGATCAAGTTAACAAATTCCATTATTTACGAGCGTCCCTGGAAGGATCTGCTACTGTTGTAATCCATGCGATTGAGTTTTTCGCAAGTAATTACGATACAGCTTGGAAGCTAATATGTGATCGTTTTGATAACAAAAGGTTGTTAGTTCAAAATCATGTGTCATCCTTATTCAACTTGAATACTATTGCAAAGGAGTCCTCTGTTGCGTTGAAAGGAATGATTGATCATCTTAATAAAAATCTACGTGCGTTAGAATCTTTAGATGAGCCCATCAAGTATTGGGACACTTTACTAATATTCATAGTAACTCGGAAGCTGGATCAGTTAACTTATCGTGAGTGGGAGGAGCATAAAGGTCGTATAGACAAAGATAGCACAATAACATTTGCTGCATTCATGCAATTCATTCGCTTTCGCGCTGACTTGTTAGAAACTTTAGAAACAGCACGAAATAGCACTAATCCCACTCAATCTAAGCCTAGTTCAAATTCTAATAAATTGAAATCTATGGTTGTATCACAAGAATCTGGTGGTTCCAGCACTGAATTGAGTAAGTTGTGCCCGCACTGTAAAGCTGATCACATGTTAAGTAATTGTTCACAATTCCTTGCACTTAGCATAGACGCCCGACTCAAATTGATACGTAATTATAATGTGTGCTATAACTGTTTTCGTGCAGGTCACTTTGCTAACCGATGCAAAAAGCCGGGATGCAAGATATGCAAGCGCCGACATAACACTTTGATCCATTCGTCGGAGAATAAAGGTACGGCCAATTCTTGCAATAATGACAACAAATCACACGGTAGCTCGTCCCATTCCGTTGCAACGTCATCGCCCACTGACGCCGTGGCTGGCACTGATGTGCATGCAAATAATTTAACTTTGTCTGCGGAGCTCAGTTCGTTCAGTGGTGAATGTAAACAACGCGCTGTGTTATTATCCACCGCTCTTATCAAGTTATGTGATCATAATGATCGTGAGTACATAGTGCGAGCCCTGCTTGATAGTGGTAGCACGTCGTGTTTTATGACCGAACGGTTATGTAGACGGCTTAACTTAAATACTAGTCAAATAAATGGTTCGGTCTATGGCATTAATAACGTAAGTTCTCGTGTAGGCAAAACTTGTCATGTGAAAATGACGTCATTAGATAATAGTTATGTTACTAAGTTTCATTGTTTTGTTTTGCCATCATTAACGACTGTTGTGCCTTGTCGTGAAGTCGACATTTCAGACCTGAATATTCCAGATAATATCTGTTTAGCTGACCCAACTTTTTATAAGCCTTCAGAAGTAGACGTCTTAATAGGAGCAGATCTCTTCTGGGACTTGGTTGGTTCGCAGAGAATTAGACTAGGAGTAGGTAAACCAGTGTTGTGTGAAACGTTGTTAGGCTGGATTGTTTCTGGCCCTGTTAACTATCATAATGGTAAATTAATGTCGAATCATATTACGTGCAATGTAACTCAAACTGATTCCCCTAGTAACGGTGATATTAATAATATTCGCACTGATTTAGTTAAATTTTGGGAGCTGGAAGAGATCCATTCACAATCCTCACATTATTTACCCGAGGAGAAGTTGTGTGAGGAGCATTATGTCAAGAATACGACACGTTTAGATAATGGACATTTTTGTGTCCGTATTCCTATCAAGCAAAATCCTTCTGTTTTAGGAGAATCTTTCCATAGGGCTTCTAAGTGTTTATATTCCTTAGAACGCAGACTGCAGTCTAAGCCAGAGTTCGGTAAGTTGTATCGCGATTTCATGTCTGAATATGAAACTTTAGGACATATGACTGAGAACAAGGATACGGGCAGTCCCAGTGGATATTTCATACCACACCACGGGGTACTACGTGAATGCAGCACAACTACCAAGCTCCGTGTAGTTTTTAATGCAAGTTGTGCTACTTCCTCAGGAGTATCCTCCAATGACTTGCAGATGGTGGGTCCTACAGTGCAGGACGATCTTATATCTATACTTCTTCGGTTTCGACAACACAAATTCGTCTTGTCAGCTGATGTTGCGAAGATGTATAGATGTATATACGTCCACCCATCTGATAGGTACCTGCAACAGGTTCTGTGGCGCGATAATGCATGCGATCCTGTCAAGGTTTATAAATTGAATACCGTCACATATGGTACGGCGAGTGCACCATTTCTTGCTACACGTTGCCTCAAGCAAATAGGGATGGACTATAAAACCAATGACACCAAGATCACTTCGCGTTTTGGGGGTGACTCATCCTTACGTAGCAAAGATAAGATAGCTGACGTCATTATGCATGATTTTTACGTTGATGACCTCTTGACAGGAGGTGATGACTTAAACGAAGTTATGTTTATCCGCACAGAGGTCACCAACGCACTAGCATCTGCCGGCATGCCGCTAAGAAAGTGGAGGTCTAATGTTCCTAGCTTAATCTCCGGAGCTGCTCAGTCGTCATTAGATTTAGATATAGGATCTGATGCACCCAATAAGTTATTAGGGCTTGACTGGTTTTCTAGTTCCGACGAATTCGGGTTTTCATGTTTAGCGTTACCTTTCAAGGATTTTGTTACGAAGCGTGATATACTTTCTGTCATAGCACGTATTTTTGATCCCTTAGGACTTTTATCTCCTTGCGTAGTTACAATGAAAATGTTTTTGCAACGAATGTGGTTAGACAAGCTCTCGTGGGATGAGCCACTAACTCCAGCACTTCATGCTAGTTGGAATGCTATTGTTAAAGCATTGCCAATTATCAATACTTATCGTGTTCCACGACACGTTATATGTGATGCACATACTACACTGGAACTACACGTATTCACAGACGCATCTGAGCGTGCGTATGGTGCTTGCGTCTATGTGCGTAGTGCTAATGATCAGGGTGAGTACATGGTTCGTCTGTTGGCCGCTAAAAGTCGAGTGGCGCCGATTAAGCCGACCACCATTCCAAGACTGGAATTGTGTGGCGCCGTAGTCGGAGCTCGTTTATGCGAGAAGGTTGTGAGTTCACTGCGACTAAAATTTAGTCATTTATATTGCTGGACTGACTCCACCGTCGTGTTGGGATGGTTGCAGATGTTGCCTTCTAAGCTTCAGCCTTTTGTGCGCAATCGTGTTGCTGAAATTTTAGATAAGGCGGGGCACTGTACTTGGCGACACATCCCGACCGACAAGAACCCGGCAGACCTGATATCTCGTGGCGTGGATATTAGTGTTCTGCAATCTTTGGACTTGTGGTGGAGTGGTCCCAGTTTTTTGAAGCAAGTCCAGTCTCATTGGCCGTCTCAACATACATCGTTAGAGCCAGACAAGCTGCCTGAAACTCGACCTCATGTTTTATTGAGCGTCAGTGTTAGTAATCAGTGTAATACATTCATAGATTTCAATCGTTTTTCTAGTTATTTAAGGCTAATCCGTAGTGTAGCAACAGTTTTAAGATTTATAAAATTGTGTAGGAAAATTCCTTCTATTGGATTTCTATCACAAGTCGAGTTGCAGGATGCATTAAATGTTATTATAATTAGAAGCCAAATTGAGTCTTTTCCCGAGTATGAATTACTCATTAAAAATCAGAAGTTGCCTTATAAATGCGCCCTTATAAAATTTAACGTATTTTTAGATAATAATAAAATTATGCGTGTCGGAGGACGCTTAGCAAATTCAACTTTTTGTTTTGATAAAAAGCACCCTATTCTTTTACAGTCCACTCATAAATTTACGAAGTTACTATTCGAATTTGAACATGTAAAATTAATGCATGCAGGCCCTCAGTTACTGCTGGCTTCGATTAGGGATTCATATTGGCCCATAGGCGGTCGAAGTCTAGCAAAGAGTTGTTATCGTAATTGCGTGCGTTGTTGTCGCATGTCGGGTAGAACAGTTACTCCTTTGATGGGTAATTTGCCACAGCAGCGTCTCCTTCCAGGCGGTTATCCTTTTGAAAGCACTGGTGTGGATTATGCTGGTCCCATCATGGCCGCTAATAGACAAGGTCGCGGATGTAGGCTGGTAAAAGTGTATATAGCCATATTTGTGTGCTTCACCACCAAGGCTATTCACTTAGAGCTGGTGAGTGACTTAACCAGCAATAAGTATTTATTAGCTTTATCTAGATTTATCTCGCGACGGGGAAAGCCCAGTAACATCTACTCCGACAACGGTACCTCTTTCGTCGGTGCCTGCAATGAACTTTCGAAGTTCCTTAAATCTAATTGCAATTCCTTGGGCGAGCAATTGGCCAATGACGGAATTAAATTTCATTTTATACCCGCGTATACTCCTCATTTTGGCGGACTCTGGGAGGCGGGTGTTAAGTCAACTAAGTATCATCTCAGGCGAGTGTTGGGAAATTGTAAATTAACCTTTGAAGAGCTTAACACCACGTTAGTCCAGATTGAGGCGATACTAAATTCACGTCCACTGACGCCGCTGTCATCCGATCCAGCGGACTGCACCCCACTGACTCCGGGTCATTTTCTTGTTGGCCGGCAGCTAACGTCACTCCCGCAGCAAGATCTACAGGACCACTCCACTGCTTCTTTGTCTCGTTTCCAACGGATTGAGCAGTTACGACAGCATTTTTGGGCTCGTTGGAGTAAGGAGTTTGTGTCTGAGTTGCAGCAAAGGACCAAGTGGCATACCTGCAAAGACACGCTGAAGTTGGGTTCTTTGGTTGTCATCAAGGAGGGCCTTCCTTCCTCCTCTGAAATGGAGATTGGGACGAGTCGTCGCCGTCCATCCAGGGTCAGATGGAATTGTTCGTGTGGCAGACGTGAAAACATCCGCTGGAGTCGTCAGAAGAGCCTTTAATAGGATTTGCCCACTGCCCGTTGATTCTGCGTTTGGTTGAAAGCGCCTCTGCTGCTTCCAACGTCCGGGGGCATGTTCGAGCCAACGCCTGCTCGTTTTGCATAAGCAATTCAACGTTGCAGACTAATTAGTATGTAATTAGATGTAAGGACTTGTACTGTATGTCATACTTTTTTTCTTCCATTTTTGATCGCCATCGAGACAATACATGTTTGACTATTAATCAGCATTTTTGAGTTTCCTTTAAAAAGTCACCTAAATTCCCCAACAGAGGTTTAGTTTCAATCTTCTTTTCGGAATGAAAATGAACACTTAAGCTATAACCTCTTTAAGTCCTATTAAATACGATTTGTTAACTTTGAGGTTTGAGTTAGAACGAACTCACTCGCAGTAGAATAAAAGTAGTACTACTGAGTCATCTAATTGTATTGTGACAACTTGTCTGCATTTGTTACTTTTACGTGGGTAGATTTTTGTAGAATATTGTGATTTATTTAGAGTACCGACACACAGTAGTAATCAGCACAATATTATTATATTACTAAGATACAATAGCCTGATTATCATAGTTCACCAACTAGCTTATTTACTTCAATAAATTGTTCTTTATGAGAAAATAAACTGTTTTAACAAGAAGTTGTTATTAGTTATTTTATACATTCTTCATGAAGTTATAACGAATAAACATTTTGTAATCATTTATTATTGGTAAACCTGTATTTAAATAACAATACGAGTAATAATAAAAAAACGTTACATTATTATTCTGGTATATTAATAAATCGAATAATAAAAGAACAGATGAAGATGATTGGTGAAAAGAAAAATTAAAGCTTCATCGCGAGATTTGAACCCGGACCTATTAGTTTCTTAATCCAAGACGATACGCTGCACGCTACCGGAACTCAAATTATAAAAGTAAATTTTAGCAATGGTATGAACCGACCAAGGTCATGTCTGTCGTCGCCGACGGTATGTATAAAATACAGAGAGTAACGCCAGTGTGTGAGTGGAGCGGTGAGTTTTGTGTTAATACATCACTTATACACACAGCTGTAGGTACGCCTGGACCGCCACTTCATAGCAATATAGCCCTTAGTATGCGACTGCATTAGTGAATCTTGATGGTACATTAAAACGAAGTCAAATTATATAAAATTAACATTAAAAAACGGTTACTATATTGTATAGCGATATTTACATGTAGTGTACATAGTGCTAGCCCAGGCTCCATACATTTTTGGAACATTTCCTTTCATATTATCGTTTGGCAGAGTAGAGAGTTGCCAGCGCACAACCGGATTTTTGTATCTATGATTTGATGTTGCAGTTTTATAGGGAAATTTATGAAATAATTATAGACTTTGCTTTATTTCTGATCTGTAAGTTAATGTTTGTCTGTTTGTTCGTGTAGATAATTCCCAATACTGCTAAATGAACAATCAACACTTAAATAAATGCGAAAGTATGGAAGTTTGTTTATTTTTACTCTATCATGTCGCAATGGATTAACCGATATAGAAGAAATATTAGTATATAGGTAGAGTAAGTCCAGGAGACGGACTTAGGTCTTCGGTAAAATAAATAGTGTCCGCGGAAATTGAAAATTTACAACTATACCGTTAAGCACGCGAGCGAAGGCGCGGGCACTACTTGGTTCATAATTACTATAGAAGAGGCGTTTAGTTAAGAAATATTTTATTTTAGGTAGGAATTAGTTTTGGTTTATAAGAATGATTGAAGCCTCCGTGGCTCAATGGTTAGTATAAAATTTACCTATGTATGTATTTACAAAAAAAAAAAGTATTTGAGGATTATACTATCAGTTGTCTAGTATCCATATTACAAACATTAATTTGGTTAGTTTTGGACTAGATAGCGCTGTGTGCAGATGTCCAAACATTATTATTAGTGAAAGTAGTGTAAAAATTAGAATGGCATGCACTTAAATGCGTTTATCTTATTTTTAAGGTATTCAGCAGCAGGTTTGCCGAAAAAGCCACCTTGCAGACACAGCTCCCGAAGTCTGAAAGGTATGTCACTCACAGGCAGAGACCTTTTTTACTTTCACAAAAAGCTATATTATTAAAATATATCAAAAATTGAACAAGACCATTACTTACTTAAGTATATGACTGTTACAAAAGTAAAACGTTATCGTCTCGTATCGTTATCGTCGTCGTCGTTAAAATATATCAAAAATTGAACAAGACAATTACTTACTTAAGTATATGACTGTCACAAAAGTAAAACGTTATCGTCCGAGATCAGGGAACAAAAATCCGAGGGCATTTGTGGTTAAATTTTATATCCCTAACAGCAATACTAAAGCACCTATACCAGTATGTAAGAAGACCTTTCTACGGGCATTACGCCTAAAACCATCTAGGATAGAAGGTGTAGCTAAAAGACACTACGAAACTGGTGGCTTAGCTAAAGAAAAACAGAGGAGACGATAGAAAAAAATTGCTTTATCTTCAAAATGGCAATATCTTCATCCCGATTTTTTTTTTACATGTACAATGACCAGGCTTTGCCAGGATTTGAAGTGAAACAAGGTTTTTTCCGAAATATATTTAACTCCAGATTTAATATAGGATTTGGTAGCCCGAAAACCGACGTGTGTTCCACTTTTCTTTACCGAAAAAAATTAAGTTGAGACTTCGCAAGCCGCAAAACAAGAACTTATAGCACAACATAGAAAAATCTTTTAAATCTTTGTAGAAAGATTTTACACTTTCTTAGGCCCATTTCTGTACAATAGATTAAATAGAAAACTAAGTATCTATAAAATTAAATTACCATAGCTGTAAAAAAATTGTACTTAAGCATTTACTACCCATCGATTATGCACACACAGAAGATCTACTTGTTGTATGCAAATAAAAACCGCTAATATGCATTTTTACTTTTGTTGACCTAAGTTCTATTTTAGTTATTTATACACATTGTTAATTTATTATACAGTGAAACCTGGTTAGTTGGGATCTCAAGGGACCAAGAATTTTGTACCATTTAAAGAGGTTTTCATTTATCCAGTTTTCCAATTAGACAGGTTTAAAATTTGGTTGTCTCATTTACAGAGGGCCGCTTATAGAGGTCGAAATGTACCGTTATTCCATTTATAAAGGTGAAAATTTTGCGAAAGAAATTCAAATGTTTGTAAACAATCGTTTCGTAACCTGTCCCAACCTGATAAATTGTTTCACTTATAAAGGGAATTGAGCTCCAGAGTCCCAATTATAGAGGTAAACATCGAAAAAATCCTAGAAATCAAATCTCATTTAACCAAGTTCGAAAAGTCCCATTAACAGAGGTAATTCGATGAAAAAGTGCCGGGACCTCATTGTAGTTCTCAATAATAGAGGTTTCTCACTTATCCAGGTCCCACTTAACCAGGTTTCACTGTATTAAGTATTTCTGCATTTTGTAGCCTGAAGCACAGGTTCCACCTAGTTCAGGCAAATTAGCAACTGTGCTCTATTTTATTTGTTAAGGTATTTATTGTAAATGTGTCCCCTTTTATAAATAAACGATTTTATTATTATTATTCCTTCATTCATCCTAGTTCTTATTACTATACATTTTTAAATATTTTATAAAATAAAACATTTAAAAATATATAAAATAGGGATCCGCCGGTATTGGGAGCAGGGTCCAGGCTACCAGTGGTTAGGGCTCCAGAGACAGGAACCTCCTCACGATGCGAGCCGTATCGAGGAGTACTGCCTTCTGAATCAGGCCTTTGATCCAGCCGCCTAACGAGAGCCTCGAGAGATGTTGTTCGAGGCTTTCGGCCATCAGTCCATTGGCTGATACAACAATCGGCACAATGATAGCTGAGTCCACATTCCACATGTCGACAACCTCGTGTGCTAAGTCGAGATACTTAATTTGCTTCTCTTTCTCAGCTTTCACGAGGTTCCCGTCATGCGGGATGGTAACATCGACTATCATTGTGCGGCGCGCTAACCGATCTATCACCACTATATCAGGCTTATTGGCTACAATAGTCCTGTCAGTAATGATAGATCGGTCCCAGTACAACGTGACATGGTCATTTTCAAGAACTGGGTCGGGCACATACTTGTAATACGGTACCTCATAATCCACAAGTTTATATTTCAAAGCAAGTTGCTGGTGAATAATCCTGGCTACTTGGTTATGCCTGTGCAAGTATTCGCCGTTAGCCAGACGAGAACAACCAGAGATAATATGTCTGATGGACTCACCCGGAAGGTGGCATGCCCGACACACGTCCACCGTCCCGTCCTTCATAATATGTCTCCGGTAGTTATTCGTCAAGATAACTTCATCCATAATTGCACAGACGAAACCTTCAGTTTCCCCGAAAAGGTCACCAAAACGTAGCCAGGATACGGACGCTAAGAAATCAACACCGGGCTCATGAAGAGCCCGATAGAAGCGCCCGTGCAGCTCCTTGTTTCGCCATACTTCCTTGCGGTCATCGGTAGTTAGTATTACAGGTTTGCGCCAGTTCTCTTTAGCCATGGATAGTGGGGTGAGTCCCTTGTCCACTGCGACCACATCACGGTGCATAACCACTTCGGCTTTTGTAAAATATTCCCTGAGACTGCATACCTCGCGGTTGTGGAGGGTCTTGGCATTCAGAAAGCCTCGACCCCCGCACTTCCGCGGGATGTACAGTCTCATCACCGATGATCGTGGGTGATGCATCCGGTTTGCAGTCAGCAGTGTACGGACCCGTCGATCCAGGGCGTCGAGTTCAGTTTGAGTCCATTTGAGTATGCCGAAAGAGTACATCAAAACCGGCATGACCCAACCGTTGAAGGCGCGCACCTTGTTTGCGCCTGAGAGAAGACTAATTAATACCTTCTTCAGGCGACCAAAAAAGCGCTCCGTCAACGATTGCTTCATATCAGCAGCGTTGATGCCTAACGCTTCCGACATACCCAAATACTTATAGCTCTCGGTTGAGGAGAGGGATCTGAGGTGTATGGAATCCGAAAGTTGAATTCCCTCGGATTCCATAATCTCACCTCGTCTTACATGCATGACTGCACATTTGTCCACACCAAATTCCATCCTGATGGCGCTACTGAAAGTTTCAGTTACCTTCAGTAGCTCCATCAGTTGTAATTTGTTGGAGGCAAAGAGTTTAAGGTCATCCATGTAGAGGAGGTGAGATATAACCTGACCATCTCTCCTCAGCCGATAGCCTAGACCTGAATCCTCCAGCAGTGTGCTTAGAGGATTCAGGGCTAAGCAGAACCAAAGTGGACTCAAACTGTCACCCTGAAATATTCCCCGTTTGATCCATACAGGCTCATCATTCCCTTGGATCTGTGGACATCCCGGATAGCGAAGGACTGTCCTCCATTGCCCCATGCACGACTTAAGGAAGGTGCGTAGAGTTGCATCAACCTTGTACAACTCCAGCACTCTCATAAGCCATGCATGTGGCACCGAGTCGTAGGCCTTCTTATAATCTATCCAGCATGTCGACAGATCCTTGCGGGATCGACGAACCTGTTGGCTTATGGCCATGTCGATGAGGAGTAGCTCCTTAGTACCGCGGGACCCATTCTTACATCCATTTTGAGAGGGAGACAAAATCGAGTTATTCTCAATGTGCGTGGTAATTTTCGCTCTCAAAATGGATGTAAGAAGTTTATAAACCGTTGACAAACATGTAATCGGTCTATAATTCTTGGGTTCCGCGGGACTACCTGATTTATGGAGCAGGTGGGTAACTCCTGTTGTTAGAAACTGCGGTAGCGACCCGCACTCTAAGGATGACTGGAATTGAGATGCCAGGCGACTGTGTGAACTACTTATCCATTTTAACCAAAAGTTATGCAATCCGTCCGGTCCCGGTGACTTCCAATTCGGTAACGGACGGACTGCTCTAGCTACGTCTAGTGGCGTAATTGAACAAGGTTCCATTTCTGGTATAGTTTCACACACCCGCCTGACATCCTGCATCCAACCAGCCTCAGTATGACAGACGGGCACCGACCAGATGCTGCGCCAGAATGCACTCGTGGTGGCATCATCCGGGCGGCACACGTCCGTCACATTTTGTTCGGGTCGCTCCCAGGCTCTATATACCCACCTCTCATCGCTCTGGAACATGCGATTTTGCGCGTACCGATCAACCCGCCCCGCTTATACCGCCGAATACGGCTCGCCCATGCACAAACTTTCTGCTTCAGGAAGTCAATGCGCTCCGTGACATGGGACAGGTATTCTGGAGGACTGATTCCAGTCCCCGAGAAAGCCCGTCTCACAAAGCGCATCACACGTGGTCGTGTATTGCCCTCCCTGAAGCAGTATAGTTTGCCGATGAGTACCCTGGCCCCATCGATACGACGCTCGATCCTGCACTGCCAAGCTGGTGCAGTTGGTTTCGGTCGAGAAGCTCCGTCACAGCTTGGAAACTTGACGTTAGCTAAACGACATGCCGCAACAGCCGCGCAATACAGGATCGAGTGTGTATCAACGAGATCCTCGCTGCTCTCGAAGAAATTCTTGAGCTGCGAGTCCAAGGCACACACCAGCGCCCTATTTTTCTTGTGCATAGGTAGCCGTGGTAATCGGGGTCTAAGTTCGGTCGGAGTGGATCGATATTCGCGAAACGCATCCTCCAGTGCGCTCCTCAGTCGAGCGTTGTACTGGCTACTTACTGTGGCAACCCTATCATCTTCTTCAACATGATGAGACCGCGGCGAGATTGTATCAATAGTTGACACATGTCCCGCGGTCTGTGCAGGAGTCGAGACGATATGGTTGCTCAGCACTTCTGAGCGCAGCCTATCAAGTGCGGTATCGTCCAACCTGTGATTGCGTTGGATGACCCGCACCTGATCCGACAGTCGTTGGGCCGAAACGTTGACGGTTGGTTCCAGTATCTGAAACAGAGACAGCATCCTTTCGCGGTACGCAGTGAGGTTAGTTCCCCCCTCTGTAGACCCGTAATATGCGCGCATGACGTTCTCGTTCATAGACTGAGTCCATCTCATGCGCTGCACACAACCACCGGTAGCGGGGACCCGGCTCGGGGCCGGATGGCCCCTAAGTCCCAAGCTCCTCGGTGGCCGGCCTCTCCCCTGCCGACGTACAGGTGTTGGCGACGTCGGCGGGGAAAAATATTCGTCGCTCGAGCTCGACGCAACTGCCACGGCCGGTGTCACAGCACTCTCGATGGGGCTGGGTTCCGGCGACGGCGAGGCGGAGCTGAGCGACGACTCCGGGGTTGGTAGGCGTGCACGGCGAGCAGCTGATCTCGTCAACATTATCATCTCATGATCTCATGGTTAATTTTTCGATATTTTATTTCCCTGATGTCGGTTTTGACAGCCGTCAAAATTGATGGTTTCGGGTTTGTGTTTTTTTCATTTTATCAACGTTTTTATTCAATTATTTATAATAGGCTTTCTTCCAGAAGGTTTTGTACTGAGATTTGTTTAATGCGACTCACAGAAATAAATAAATACGGGAAATAAGAGTTAGGAAAAAAAAATTGACGTTGTTGACGTGTCAGTGTTGCTATTATTATTATAAATTAATAATAATTATACTGCATTTCCTTTTGCAAGCGATCAAGTACAGTGTCATCCAACATATGATTACGTTGGATGACCCGCACCTGATCCGACAGTCGTTGTGCCGAAACGTTGACAGCTGGCTCAAGCACCTGAAAAAGAGAGAGCATCCGAACACGGTACGCGGTCAGGTTGTTTCCTCCCTCTGTAGCCCCATAGTATGAGCGCATGACGTTTTCGTTGATGGATCGTGTCCATCTCATGCGCTGCACACTTCCGCCGGGAGCTGGGACCCTATCAGAGGCCGGTGGGCCTCGAGGTCCTAAGCCGTCCGGCGGCCGGCGTCCTCCTCGTCGACGAACAGGTGGTGGTGTCGTGGGCGGGGAGAAATACTCGTGTTATCACAGCGCCCGCCGAGGGGCTGGGTACCGGCGGCGGCGAGGCGGAGCTGAGCGACGAGTCCGGAGGTGGTGGGCGTGCTCGTAGTGCCGCTGATCTCGTCTACATCTATCTTAATTTCATAATTTCATTTTCTTCCAATATTATTTTCTCCTCCAAATTTTCTCATGCTCTGTGATTTTCTTATTGTTTTATCGGAGGTGACATCTGTCATGTCACCTCCGATTCGGCAGTTTTAGAATAAAGTTTCTTACATTTTTTGGAATGGTTTGGTCACTTATTAATAAAATTGGATAGGTTACCGGTTTCTTCTCTGATTGTAAAAAAAAGCACTTTATTATTATTATTAGAAGAAACCCCGGTCTTTTTACAATATCTTTTGATTGTAAAAAAAATCTACCGTTACCGAAAATTCCCGACCAATCTACATACTACTCTAGGCAACTGTATTTATACAATTTTACTTCCCACACGTCCTTGAAGCCTAATAACATCCATGCTTACGTTTAGAAAAAGTGAAATTCTTTGTACTTGCAGTGAAATTTCGTTCTCAATCAAGAAGAATAATTAAACGAACAATCCAGACATGCAGAATATTATTACAAATTTCAAAGAAAAAATAGTTGGGTCTGCTAACAAAACAGGATTCATTGGTGCCATAATATGCATTGAATCGCTTAAGACACTATACAACTACATAGTTGAAGAAAAGCAGATGCTTCGTTACATATCTATGTACCGGATAAGCCAAGACCACCTGAAACTATTTTTTGGGTTAATAAGAAGACATGGCGGCTACAATTACAATCCAAATATTTTGCAATTTAGAGCAGCCTTTAAAAAAAAACCTTAAATCATCTAGAACTTCGGTCATCTTTTACCTTAATTGCATCCGTCTGGATAATTTCTCAATTTTAAATTCTACATCCGAAAACATAATTAACAGTACATCCTGTTCAACTAGATATGACCAACAACCTTATGAAATACTACAAAGTACACGATTGCTGACATCCAATTTAGAAGCTGAAAATAATTGCGATATCTTTGCAACAATGCTTGACCACCAATCCTTTACATGTAAGTCAAAATTGGACCGTGTTATGCAGAAAGCAGCCACATGGCACTTTTCCAAAAATGAGTTATAAACACAGCCATACTAATTTCGACATACCCGATTTTTTGCAAAAACAGACATGTCGATATCTCTATTTATCACGGAGATATTAGCCGTCAAATGCGGGTGCGCCAAAGTTCACCTAAATTTTCAACTCCGATAATTGGAAATCCGAAAATGTTCTTCCTAACATTTTTCATCCTAACAATCACAATTCCTAACTACTCTGTCTCTAATGTTCATAATTCCGAAGCATTCAACTTCATAATGTCAGTAGCAATAAACATCTATTATACTTTTATTTATTTCCCTATATTTTCTCAACATAACCATCTTTTATACTATTATTCATAGTGCCCCCTGTACGAAACATACATAATAATTTTACTCATTCCGTTCATGTGAACGAGTCTTGTTCAGTCACCATTCGCAACCTGCCAGTGTAACACGCATTTCTATATTATTTGTACCTTGTGCATATTTAAATACAGTCCGCTTTATAAACTTTAAATTTATGTGGTTTTATTACCAGCGATCGCCACATAAAATGGTCCTTCGACGGTAACGTTGTGTTGTGTTCGCGGCAGACATCCGACATTGTCATTTTTGATTGTGTGTGAGTGGCTCATTTTTATCGGCAGCGTGAACTTCAATACCGCGTCATCACTGTCCGAACTTTTCGAACATTCGAGTCGCGTGCGAGGAAGACGCAGTCAACAAGTCATAAGTGTGACAGAGAGCCTACGCCACGCGGACGAGCGAGAAGCGCGTACGCGTGCGAAGGAGAAGCGCGATCAACTCTGCCGCCGATTGGTCGGCGACGTCCGAGTTCCAAAAACTTCCAGCAAGCTCCATAGCTGCCGGGCGTTCATTTTTTTTGTCGGAACACCGAGTCCGGCGCCATTCGCCATTTTTTCTTGTGTGGTGTAACTTTAAAGTGAAAATTGGTAGTGTCTCTTTTCAGCCTGGTGCAATTATTGCAACCTGCAAATCATTTCCATTAGGTAGCATCTATATATGCGCAAAATTGCTATTATTGCAAGTTTTATATTTGTGTAGTGTCACAAAATCATTAGCCATCATGGCAAACAACTTAAAACGCCTAGTACTGGCCAGGGGCCAGGCAAAAGGAACTTTAACAACACTTTGTAAGTTTGCCGAGTCCGAGGACGTCGACAAAGTCTCTATAAAGGCGCTTATGGTCAAGAAGGACAGGCTGGTCACCACCTTTTCAGAATATAGCTCATTTAACATCGATATATCTCTGCTAGACGAAAAGAACGATGAAGATTTTGGTCACTATGAATCCATATATTTAAGTGCCTTAGCCGCATTCGAAGATGCCATCGAACTAAAATCTAGTACAAGTATTTCTCCGAACCCCGGAGCGGAGCATGAAGAGGAAGGCAAAGACGTTATGAAACGTCTCCCACCCATAAATATTCCCAAGTTTGGAGGTGAGGTAGGTGACTTCCACGACTTCATCAGCCTATTTAAAAGTGTCATCGATAAAAACACTAAACTGTCACAATGCGACAAATTCTATTATTTAAAAACCTATTTAAGTGGCGAAGCCGCCGAATTAATTACACATTTATCGCTAACTGCACATAATTATGCCATTGCACTGCAATTGCTCAGTGAGCGTTATGATAACAAAAATAAGGTCATTAATTATCATATTAATTCTTTATTAGACCTAAAACCTATTTGTAAATGCACTGCTTTAGCGCTAAGAGAAATCATTTCTCAAACTAGACAACATTTAGCTGCATTAAAAAACATGAATGTACCTGTTCAACAATGGGACGCAATTATTATATGTATTTTACAACGCAAGCTTGATATGCACACAATAAGATGCTTTCATCTAGAAATAAAATCTGATGCTGATCCTGACTTAAACTCACTTCTTAAATTTTTAGAACAACGGGCAGCAGCTCTTGAAACTGTGGCAGATAGCCAAACATCCTCAAATGGTGCAGTGAACAACAGCCGCAGGACAAGTCTGGTAGCCACGACAGGGGGTAATAAAAAGACACAAGTATGCAAATTTTGTAAGTCTAATAACCACAAACTATATAAATGTGAAAAATTTAAACTTGCCTCGCTATCTGATCGTTCCAACTATGTACAGGTAAATGATTTGTGCACCCTATGCTTAAACAAACACCCGTCAACGTGTAAATTTACTTTTAAGTGTTCTATTTGCAAAGAAAACCATAATAGTTTACTACATCAAAATAAGCCTGAACAGGAGTTAAAGCAAGTTTCACTATCTATGAATAAGTGTGATGATGTTCTATTACCTACTATAAAGGTAAAAATAACTGACAAATTAGGTCAGCAATTAGAAGTTAGGGCTCTTTGTGACTCAGGTAGTCAGGTTTCCTTTGTGTTATCAGACCTAACAGATAAAATTGATTGCAGATTAGTCAATAACTATACCTATATTAAAGGAATATGTGGTCAAGCTGATACAGTTCCCCTTACTGCTACTTTTAACATCTGTTCTACTCACAACAATTACAACACTCAAATAGTATGCTGTGTAGTGCCGAACATCACTAGTGATCTACCTCAGTGTGAGATAAAAACAGATAATTTAAATATTCCTTCATTTGTCAAGTTAGCTGACAGAGAGTTTTACAAAACTGGAAAAATAAGTATCTTAATAGGTTGTGACGTTTTCTTTAAAATTTTATTGAGTGAACAACTACCTATCATCCCTGAAGGTTTGTATTTACACAACACCCACTTTGGGTATATAGTGGCCGGAAGGGTGAAGAGTAGAAGATACTCTCCAGTAAGCCATATGGTAAGTAAGAATACCACACCATTTTACAAACTCGTGAATGTGATAGCATTAAAAATATAGAAAAAACTTTAGAACAGTTTTGGAAGTGTGAGCAAGTGACAGAAGTTTTCACTGAGTCGGTTTCTGAAGAAGCTCTAGCCGAAAAAATCTTTTCTGAATCTGTAAATTTGAAAGACAATAAATTTCAAGTTGACTTACCTTTGAAGCAAAATTTAGATCAATTAAACATGGGAGATTCTTTCTCAAGAGCTTTACAACGTTTTAACAATTTAGAAAAAAGACTTCACAAAGATGCTGTACTTTTCAAAGGTTATAAAGAGTTCATTGACACTTACATTTCAATGGGTCATGCTGACTACATTCAAAATCAAAATATTTTTATTTCATATAAACCTGCATGGGCACTTATGAAACGTCAGAAGCTAGGTGCACGGTTCCAAAACATTGATATCCAAACTTATGATTTAAAAAATGGTCAGGTATACTTTCTGCCACACCATCCAGTATTAAACGAAAATAGCAAAACTACAAAATTAAGAGTCGTTTTTGATGGCTCAATGGCCACAAATCTAGGTTTTTCTTTAAACGACATGTTGCTCAATGGGTCTGGCATCCAAAATGAGTTATTTAATATATTAGTTTTGTTCAGACTACATAAATATGTGTTCTTTTCTGACATTCAAAAAATGTTTAGAGAAGTTAAACTCAACCCAACGCACTGTGCTCTTCAAAATATATTGTGGAGAGATACACCAAAAAATGAAATACAGTGCATTCAATTGCAAACAGTCACCTATGGACTAAAAAGCTCAACTTTTTTAGCTACAAGATGTTTATATGAATTAGCTCTTAGGTTTGCACACATTTACCCCAAAGGGGCACGCATATTATTAAATCACTGTTATGTGGATGATATTTGTACTGGTAGCAACGATTTACAAAAATTACTTGATATGAAAAACTGGGTACTTACCTAGATACACAGATAAATAGTACCTAGGTAAGTACTATTTATCTGTGTATCTAGGTAAGTACCCAGTTTTTCATATCAAGTAATACACAGATAAATAGTACTTACCTATAACCTTTCCCACCAACCTTTACTTGTTAAATTACTGTGTAATGTGACTTTGTATACTTACGCGGCTTAAACCTATGTATATCTTTGTTTATTGTTTACTGCAGTCTGCAATACAGCGCGGCGGGAAACGCGAGCGACGCGAGTGACGCGGGGTGATGTGCGGAAGGGGATTGTTGTCATGTTGTGAGCACGTGCCGCGGATTACGCATCTTTTTTGACGTTATTCCAAATCGGAAGCATTGTTTTCGGGAAGTAAGTGATTGTGGTGTTAACGGATTAGCAGACTTATGTTAGTTTCATTGATTTGTTTCAAATGTAGTGAAATTAGTGATTTTGAACACCTACTTAAGCCATTAACTGTTTCCGGCGAGGCGGCGGGCCTCCTTGCCGAATTACCGCCATGGGATCTGGAGGCAAAGGTCCTCGCGCAAATATGGGAGTGGCGCGAGGAGGCCAAACGCCGGGGCGTAAGTCCGCTGCCGCAGGAAATCGCGGCACAGCGGACAGAGCTCCGGCGGGATCTCATGGTGACATGGAGAGAGCGATTCTCGCAACCCAGTGCTGGGCACGCCACGATTGCGGCGGTAAGTCCCCTCTTTGAGGAGTGGTTTGAGAGGCGGCATGGCGTCCTCACCTTCCGCCTGACGCAGGTCCTCACCGGACACGGTTGTTTCGGGAGGTTCCTGTTTCGGATAGGGCGGGAGGAAACGCCCGGGTGTTTCCACTGCGAAGATCGCCCTGAGGACACGGTGGAGCACACGGTGGCGGTCTGCCCTGCTTGGGCGGAGCACCGCCGTGTCCTCGTGGAGGCGATCGGCGGCGGCGATCTCTCGCGTCCGGCCCTGGTCCAGGCCATGGTACGGAGCGAGAGGGCATGGGGAGCCGTCACCTCCTTCAGCGAAGCAGTGATGCTCGCGAAGAGGGAGGCGGCGCACGTGAGGGAGAGGCAGCATATGCGCCCTCGCGACCCTAGCCGCCGTAGGATACGGAGACGCCCTGGGCGTCGGGAATCCCAGGCCGATTTCCGGCCACCGTAGGCATGGGCTTGCGGACGGCGAGTAATGGGTAGCTCGCTGTCCGGTAAGGACCAAGCCCAAGTCGACGGCGCGTTGTGTTCCACGCGCGCCTCAAAGAGATGTCAGCACAAAAAGTGATGGGACCCGCAAGGGTCGATGCCTGCCAGGGGTGCGGGTTTGTTCGAAAGAGACACCACAGCCCCTGGCATACGGGCTACTGAAGGAACACGGGTGGGTTTTAGTCAGTAAAAGTCTGACACGCCCTCCTGCTCCACCCAGAGCGGGAAAAGTTATTTGATGATTTCCCACACAAAAAAAAAAAAAAAAAGCCATTAACTGTTGATTTCAATGAAAAAGTGCTTTATATTACTGAAACATGGATGGCCGCGGAAGACTTATGGTGAATATGATTAAGAAACTAAACAATGACAAACCATCGGAAGATCTGGCCAGTGAACATTTTCAAAAAATGTGTAAACTGAATAGAAATCCTGATCCAACCTTCGTATCACATGATCCAAGCCCTGAGCGAATATTGGGTGAAAATGAGTATTATTATAATAACGATATGGATCTTATTAGTGACCTCGCATCGTCATCGCCCTTACCGACACAAGTAAGTCCCCATTTAGGTACCTAGCAATAATATTAGGTCTTTACCTATGAAATTGCCGTTCTGCAGTACTGGCCATTTCAAATCAAAATAATTTTTGTTTGGCTAAGAATTCTAATTTCAAATTAATTTTATTTTAAAAACATGGATTTTTTTTTCTAAAAGTAGTCATTTCTTTATTGATTAGTGTTACATTTTCATCGCATTTCAATCTTTTTCGTCATCATGGATACGTTAAAAATTCGAGTAATTATGGAATATGAGTACCGTCGTGGCAGCAACGCGGCACAAGCGGCACGCAACATCAACGACGTTTACGGAGCTAACACTACAAACCAACGCACCACCTGTTATTGGTTTGCTCGCTTCCGTTCTGGAAATTTCGACCTGAAAAATGAACCTCGCGGTCGTCCGAAGACTTTGGTCGACAATGACGAATTAAAGGCGATTGTGGAAGCTGATGATACACAATCTACGGCTGAATTAGCAGCAGCTTTCGACGTTAGCGTCAAAACAATATTGGTCCATTTGCGTCAAATTGGCAAGGTAAAAAAGCTTGACAAATGGGTGCCCCACGAACTCAATGATCGCCAGCGCGAAGTACGCGTCGAGACGTGCCTTGCACTGCTCAACAGACACACAAATGAAGGAATTTTGAACCGCATTGTTACCTGCGATGAAAAATGGATTCTGTTTGATAACCGTAAGCGCTCAGCAAGTTGGTTGGATCCTGGTTCAGCACCTAAACAATGCCCTAAACGAAAACTTACCCTAGAAAAGTGATGGTCACTGTTTGGTGGTCTAGCGCCGGTGTGATTCATCACAGCTTCTTACCAAACGGGGTGAGCATTACTGCAGATGTGTACTGTGAAGAACTGAACACAATGATGGAGAAGCTGGCGCATCTCCAACCAGCATTGATCAATCGCTCGTCTCCGCTGCTCCTGCACGACAACGCGCGACCTCATACTGCACAGCAGACGGTCTCCAAGTTGCAAGAACTGGGGTTGGAAGCTCTCCGTCATCCGCCCTACTCACCAGACCTTGCGCCTACAGACTACTACTTTTTCCAGAATTTGGATAACTTCTTGGCGGGAAAAAAATTTAATACCCGAGAGGCAGTACAAAATGCCTTTGAAGAATTTGTTGCCTCCCGTCCAGCTGATTTCTTTAAGAAGGGCATCAATAAACTGCCACTGCGATGGCAAATATGCATTGATTGCATGGGTGATTACTTCGATTAATACAAATAAAAAATTCATGAAAAAAAATCGTTTAAATTTTTTCATACAAAACGGCAATTTCATAGGTAAAGACCTATTAGATAGTAACATACTATCTATTACTGCTAGGTACTTGTTAATAATTATTATATTATTATCCGATACGTATCTGGTGGTCTACCTGCTTTCTGCCATGTACCAAGTATTAATTCTACCAACCTACTATGATTGGCAGAACCTACCCCTGTTTTTTTTTTTTTTTTTGGGTGGCAAATCATCAAATAACTTCTCCCGCTCCCCCTTGCGGGCCCCATCATTTTTTGTGCTGACATCTCTTTGAGGCGCGCGTGGAACACAACGCGCCGTCGACTTGGGCTTGGTCCTTACCGGACAGCAAGCTACCCATTACTCGCCGTCCGCAAGCCCATGCCTACGGTGGCCGGAAATCGGCCTGGGATTCCCGACGCCCAGGGCGTCTCCGTATCCTGCGGACGCTGGGGTCGCGAGGGCGCATATGCTGCCTCTCCCTCACGTGCGCCGCCTCCCTCTTCGCGAGCATCACTGCTTCGCTGAAGGAGGTGACGGCTCCCCATGCCCTCTCGCTCCGTACCATGGCCTGGACCAGGGCCGGACGCGAGAGATCGCCGCCGCCGATCGCCTCCACGAGGACACGGCGGTGCTCCGCCCAAGCAGGGCAGACCGCCACCGTGTGCTCCACTGTGTCCTCAGGGCGATCTTCGCAGTGGAAACACCCGGGCGTTTCCTCCCGCCCTATCCGAAACAGGAACCTCCCGAAACAACCGTGTCCGGTGAGGACCTGCGTCAGGCGGAAGGTGAGGACGCCATGCCGCCTCTCAAACCACTCCTCAAAGACCTACCCCTGTGTTCAAATACTAGTTTTAAAAATAACCGGTAGGTAGGTAGGTAATAGACCGCTGACGATATTTGACTACCTAGGCCCTATTTTTGTTTTAGATACATACTGAAAATTAGAAAACCCAGACGACGTACGTGCTAATGAAGTTACCGTAGCGTCATGTTCCAAGTAAGTTTAGTCCATTATATTTCTGGGAGCTATTTAATTATGTGATTTATGAAACCACTATACCTACTCAAAAAAAATCCTGAGGTGAGGTAATCGGAGCTAATACGTTACTTTAACGTAATTTTTTTAATTTTATATTTCAGTCAGGAACCGCAAATATCAACTGGAACGAGTGACAAAAACGAGTACAATGGACTAAAAATCATTCAAAATATCTATGGAACATACTCGGACTCAAGCAGAAGTTTTTATTGTGATTCTGATCAATACTTAATAACACCGCACGATTTAGGAATGACCTCTTCAAGACCTTCAAAAGTCGTTCAAGATTGTATGTTGCCAGTTGACAGTGAGCCTGAAGATGTGATATTAACTGGAGTT
Source organism: Polymixis flavicincta (assembly GCA_949987655.1). NCBI lineage: Eukaryota > Metazoa > Arthropoda > Insecta > Lepidoptera > Noctuidae > Polymixis > Polymixis flavicincta. The sequence goes on along the minus strand of OX465188.1, from coordinate 7,271,547 downwards.
TCCGAACGGCCTTGTGCCAACATAACATCGAAACAAAATCAAAACGCACCACATAACAACAATGAAGATAGTTCCGAAGATGAAAATATTTTTCCCAATGTTGATTTTTCCGCAACAGACGGTTCAGATTACGTTCCATCAGACAAAGATTCTGACGCTACATATTTCAGTGAAGACGAACGGGATTTTATTCCAATTATCTCTGAGGTAACGGTGGAGCAAGCCAATGAACCCGATGAATCAATGGAAAGGAATGAAGAGCAGTCTTCTAATTATTCGGGGAGACCACCTCGTGGTAGAAAAAGAAAATGTCTTCAAAATAGATCAGAACGAAAACGGGCACGGAACAGTAATAAAGAATATTTTGACCACAGATTAAGATGTAAACAACCAAGAGACTTCATCGATTTTACCTGTAAATGCAAAAATCTCAAAACGGTTGTTCCTTTGCAAACACGCAAACATTTTCATGAAAAGTTTTGGAGTCTTGGTTCATATAATACGCAGACAACTTTTTTCTTTTTTGTCAAGGAAGTGAGAAGCGAAAGACCCACAAAAAGAAAACAGCTTTTGCGAAAATATAAAATATAAACTTATGGATGTTTGCCGAGACATGTTCTGCAAAACTCTGAATATATGCTTGACTAGAATCTCAACAGCCATGGACAAAATAAATTCGCGGAAACCGTTGCTAGACCAAAGAGTTTCAAAAAAAGGGAGGAGAAAATAGGGTACCTGATGGGCGTAAAGAAGAATTAAAAGAGTTTATTAATTCACTCCCACTATATACGTCCCATTATAGCAGGTCACAAACATCGGCAAAGTTTTTAAGCCTGGAGTGACTTTGTCTGTAGTTTATTATGAATATAAAGATAAAATGACCACAGACGCCGTGAGTTACAGTTTTTGTAAACGATTTTTTTACGACAACTTTAACATCAAACCTAAAATACTAAGCAAAGATACGTGTAATGTCTGCGATAAATTTCGCATAGAAATAATAAATACAGGTAGAAGCGGTGGGGATGTTAACTCCATAAAAGAAACACACAACATTCATCTTCACCAGGCCGAAAGAGCAAGATGTCAATTAAAAATAGATATGAACTTAGCTAAAAATCAAGAAGACATCGAATGTCTTACATTTGATATGCAAAAGACACTACCTCTACCCCGGATTCAGACAAATTTTTTTTTTTATAAAAGGCAAATCTGACTCTATAACTTGGGTGTGCACAGTGCTAAAAACAACCAAAGCTACTGTTATACATGGGTCGAAGGTCAAGCTGGACGTGGCGCACAGGAAGTGGGATCTTCACTTTTAAAACACGTCGACAAGAACGTCTCTGACACTATAAAAGATTTAATTCTTTGGTCAGATTCTTGTGGCGGTCAAAACCGCAATATTAAAATTACTATCATGATGAAAGCAGTGCTTGAGATGAAACCAAATCTAGAATCTATTACATTTAAGTATTTGATGCCAGGCCATAGTTACTTACCCAATGATAAAGACTTCGGTGATATTGAGAGAGCTTTGAAGTATAATCAAAGGATATATACGCCTGACGACTACATTCAAATTATGGCTATATGCAAAAAGAAAAAACCTCTGATAACTTGCCAAATGGAAGTTTATTTCTACTCGACTGAGACTCTAGAAAAGTTCATAGTAAATCGCAAGAAAACAACAAATAATGACAAAATAAATTGGCTAAAAACAAGAGAATTAAAAGTAACAAAGCGAGACCAATATCATATTTATATGAAGTCTGACTTTGACCAAGAAGACTACGAGTGTTTGGATATTACTCGTAAAATATCAAGACGTCACGGCTCTGACAATCCAGAAAGAGGTGTTTTTAAGAGTCAGTTATCTAAATTATGGCCAAATGGAAAACCTATAGCAGAGCCCAAGCTCCGTGATATAATATCAATAAAACATCTAATACCAGAAGATGCTCGACACTTTTATGACAATTTGACATATACCTAAACTAGAGAAGAACAATAGCAACAATACGAAACAGCTAGGGGTGAATACAAATTTGGACGAAAAGTAATAAATCAGTGACCGTTTTTTTTTTCATCAAGATTTGTAAAAGTTTACTTCATGACAGCACCTCCCTGCGGACAGCAGTGACACTAAAAATTCTGTTATGCCCTCTAGCGGCGAGTAATATAACTAAAGACATTCAAGAGATCGATCTGTCCTATTTCCAAAAAAAAAAAAAACGCTTGCTTGGTCCCAGTCGTGTTCTAACAGCACGTCGAGTTGTTAGTCTCAAAAATGGGCGTGTTTCGTATTATCGATAAGTACGGTTTTGAAGTTTTATTACAGTATCATACCAATAACGCATAAGTTCCTAATTCAAGGACACACTCAAAATAGAAATGATTCGGCCCACTTGGTTATTGACAGAAACATTAAAAAATCACTAAGATATGGCCTAACATACAGCCCAGACCAGTACATTTCATTGATTAGAACAGTAAAAAAAAAACTAGGAAATCTTACGACGTTAACCAATAAAATTACACTCAATTTAAAGATTTCATATCTCTTTAATGATGTGGGGCGCAATTACAATAGATATACTAATAATGAAACTGTAAAGGATGAATGACATAAAAATCTTAAAATTCACTAAGGAAAATCGTGGTTGCTGCTTTTATACAACTTCCTATAGCCAAGAAGATTTTAAAATGGTAAAGGTTGGACCTACCGCTGCAAAAGGTTTTCGAGATAATTACCGTTTTAAAGCAGTATACAACGCGCCAATTAAAATTGCCGATCAGAAAAAACGAGCTTTATTAGCTTTCCGTCCATTTTATGAAAATCTTTATGAAATAGACGATAGTTTAAAATTAAACGCTCACTTCACGCGGTGAGATCTGAAGACACGGTGGCGGTCTGCCCGGCTTGGGCGGAGCACCGCCGTGTCCTCGTGGAGGCGATCGGCGGCGGCGATCTCTCGCGTCCGGCCCTGGTCCAGGCCATGGTACGGAGCGAGGGCATGGGGAGCCGTCACCTCCTTCAGCGAAGCAGTAATGCTCGCGAAGAGGGAGGCGGCGCACGTGAGGGAGAGGCAGTATATGCGCCCTCACGTGCCGCTGGAGACGCCGTGGGCGTCGGGAATTCCAGGCTGATTTCCGGCCACCGCATGAGCTTGCGGACGGCGAGTAATGGGTAGCTCGCTGTCCGGTAAGGACCAAGCCCAAGTCGACAGCGCGTTGTGTTCCACGCGCCTGCATACAGGCTACTGAGGGAACACGGGTGGGTTTTAGTCAGTAAAAGTCTGACACGCCCTCCTGCTCCACCCTGGTGCTCCATGGTGAATACAAATTTGGACGAAAAGTAATATCTAGAAAAGTGCTAAAAAACGGTCACTGATTTATTTAATAAATCAGTGACCGTTTTTTTCCATCAAGGTTTGTAAAAGTTTACTTCATGATAACACCTCCCTGCAGACAGCAGCGACACTAAAGATTCTGTTATGCCCTCTAGCGGCGAGTAGTATAACTAAAGACATTCAAGAGATCTATCTATCATATCACTTCCACACGATACCAATAGAGGGAGCTTTCATAAAATCTTTGACAGAATAGGTAAATAAATAATTTGCTTGTTACTTAATAATAATAATTTTACAATGGAAGAACTTGTAACAATTCGTCGATATACAACTACTGCAAATGACTCGTTAGATATTTCTTTCGAGTCAACAAACTCTGAAATGATTAGAAGATATAGTTTACCGGACTTGTCAACAGCCTACGACGGTGACATAGAAGATTTAAAAGGAAAAATAATCCAGTTTAAAAGCGATTTACAAAGTGCACACGCGGAAATAGTAAAACTTAACACAGAAAATATGACGCTAAAAAACGCATTCAATAAAGAAAGAAACAAATCTAAAAATTTACGAGAAATATGCTCAGAAACAAAAATACAAGGAATAGATAGTAAAAAGAGTGAAAGCAAAAGAAAGAAAAGGATCTCAAGAAACACATCAATCTTTTAATGAGTTTTTTTTTTTTTTTTTGTGTATGGCATCTCGCAGTTGACCTTGAGAGGCCGTGACTGCTCAACCGGACTTTCCTGTGAAGGTTTTTAGGATTCTAAAAGCCTCCAGCCAGGGCGTAAACCTACTTAAACCTAAAACGACTGCGCACTGAGGGCACCCCCTGTGGGGTACGAACCTCGGCTCAGGGAGTCGTTGGCGGGGGAGGGGGGCAGCTAGTACTATCAGGGACAGGCTGGATCAAGATATTTTCATGATTATTAGACGGGGAATTTAAAGCTACTGGCTCAGCTGCGGCGCAAGCTGGCGCATCAACGAGCAAGGGACGGTCGGGGGTCTGATCGTTACTCGGGGGGGGGGGGGGGGGGGTCTTCGCGGTGCGCGAGGACCTCGGCGGCGAGGTCGGAAAATGAGGCAGTCAACACCAGTTGTCTATTATAGATCTTGGGCTCAATTAGCGATGGGCGATTCCGAGATGTTTTAACAATCAAAAGAATCGAAGTCGTTAAAATAAACCATCGAGTCAACCATCGACTCGCCGCACTATGGGCCAGAACCGTGCGTACCGTCTCAAAAATAGGTTTTCGTAATGTTCTATATTAAATATTGTGTTAATGCACATGTCTAACTGAATGTCCAATGCATATTATACAGCAGTTAAAATATACTATTTCTCATTTTTACTATTAGACTAAGGCTTGCAAGTTGACGCTCAAAGTTATGTCAATTATGTAGAACACAATTTCACCAGTTTACATGGTCACATTTTCATTATTTTCACAGCAAATTTTTAAGTGTGATATATGGTTAGAATGGTTATGAAGTATTCTATTTAAAAAATATTTAAGTGGACCATTATGTGAAAACTGGGGAGGTATATAAATATTTTTTTACAACCTAATATTTTATCCTTATTAGAAACTTTACATAGACTTTTGGCAGTTAGCAATGTCTGCCCATGTCGTAATTTTGATAGCATCACATAGAGCAGCTAATAAAGAAGTTAGGGCAAAAAAAAAAAATTGCCCGAATCTGCCCCCCTTGAAATGAAACGAAAAATGCCTGATGGGGGGAAAATACAAAATATACCAAAAATGATTTTAGTTGTGATTGATGAGATTTTTGGATATTTAGATTACTTTTTTCTTAAAATTATCTATTTACTTAATCTTTAGGTAAGGTGGGAGTATTGGGTAATGTATTTTTTTTTTATCGTTCGGTCAGATGTGGTTAATGTTTTGTTATCACTGTGTGAATAACATGTTTATCATGTAGTTTATGTATTTCTCTATCGCGGTGAAGGAAAAGGGAGGAAATGGTAGTTAAAGTTGTTATTGTACATTTTATCAGTACTACTAACCACCTTCGTAGATAGTGGTTAGGAACGTGATAATGCACTAGACAATAATATTTTTTCACACGAAATTTCAGTATAAAAGTTATTTATTTACGTTGTCATTTACCAGTACTTTAGTGTGCTTTGACATATTATAGTCTTCACCAACCTCGGTAAAAAAGTAGTAGTTTGAAGTAAAAATAAAATGAGTGAATTTGTTGTGCCTCGGCGAGTATTATGCGAATTTTTCATTGATCATGGAACAAAATCAGAAGATATTCAAAATTACTTAGAAGAACACCACCATTTGTCGTCTGAAAAAAGTGAATTAGTTGTGAACCGTATTCAAAAATGGCTTATAACAGCGTTTAACGATCGGTGGACCAAATCTAACCGAACTAAAGAACGTTTCTTTAATAAAAATACATCGTGGTTAGACGGTGAATTTAAGGTACAATTCGAAGAAGCACCGTTGGATATTACACCTACAACATCTGGAGAACGTGGACGTCCGCCAAAGTCTTATGAAGATCTATCAGAGAAATCGAAAAAAAGGAAGAATATGGAGTTGGTACAAGAATATGGAATCGAGTATATACATAATGCATACGTTCAAGGATTGCGGTCTGAAGGAGAATTCGAAGAAGCAACTGTTGTTACAATGATGCGGAGTTGTGATAGAAATGAAAAAAGGATCATGAAGGAAAAATTATTGCATGAAAGTCGCAATGCAACAGATTTTACGGTGGATGAAGCTTTAAGTATATTTGCAGATTTAGATCTTTCGAAATCACAATACGGATTACTTCGAGCAAGTCTGATTAACAAAAACTTCGACATACTGCCATCATATAATATACTGACAAACGCCAAAAAACTGTGTTATCCTCCACCATCCAGCATTCAAATAACCGATATAAGTGCCAAAGTAAATCTACAAGATTTGCTGGACCACACTTCTGCTCGCATCTTAAAGATTGAAAATGTTTACAACTCAACAAGAAAATCTCTTAAATTGTTTACCAAGTGGGGATGTGATGGGTCATCGGGGCAAAGTGAATATAAACAAGTTTTATCAGGTGAGAATGATTTAGTCTCAGATGCAAACTTATTTATAGCGTCTTTGGTACCAATAAAGCTGACTGACACAGAAACAAATGAGGTAATTTGGCAAAATTCGGCTTGTTCGTCTATTCGTTATTGCCGACCAATCCTGATGGAATTTGCAAAAGAAACCCCCGAGAAAACCCGATCAGTGGTTGGTGATATTCGGGGTCAAATTAATAATTTGCAAACTTCAAAGATACACAAGGAGGAGCAGGTAATTGAAATAAGTCACGACCTATTTCTAACTATGGTGGATGGAAAAGTTACACAAGTTCTAACTGACACAAGTTCTGGAGCTGTTTGTACAGTATGTGGGGCTAAACCAAGCGAAATGAATAATTTGGAGAAGATTGAATCAAAGCCAGATAATATAAATGCTTACGAATACGGTTTGTCTACGTTGCACGCGTGGATCAGGTGCATGGAGTTAATTTTACATATTTCATATAACCTTTCATTTAAAAAATGGGCTGCGAGAACTCCAGAAGATAAAAAAAGTAAAGAAGACAAGAAAAAGCTTGTACAAAGTTTATTTCGAAGCCGAATGGGATTGCACGTTGATAAGCCCCGACAAGGAAGTGGAAACAGCAATGACGGTAATACAGCTCGGCGTTTTTTTGAGAACTACTATTGCGCTTCAGAAATTACAGGAGTTGACGAGGAACTTATTAAAAGGTTCTATGTTATTCTTCAAACTTTGGCATCCGGTATTGCTGTAAATCCAGAAAAATTTGGTGAATATACTCGCACAACCGCACAACTATACGTAACAAAATATATGTGGTATAATATGCCTTCTTCAGTACATAAAATCTTAATACATGGGGAAAGTATAATAAGACATTTTGCTGTTCTGCCCATTGGTAATTTATCTGAGGATGCCCAAGAATCTCGTAATAAAGATTACAAAAAATTCAGATTGCATCACGCTAGAAAATGCTCTAGGTCCGCAACGAATCAAGACGTATTTCATGGTCTTCTATTTACGTCAGATCCTTATATATCAAGTATCAGAAAACCATCAGTCACTATTTCCAAGGAATTGTTAGACGAAGCTAAGAGCCTCTTAGCTATTTAAATAGAAGTAATTACGTACCTACATTAATTGTAAAATATATTTTTAGAGTGGATTTATATCATATTTGTCATTTATTTAAATGTAAGATTTATATGTAATACCTATAAAATAAAAGAAAATAGGTTTGATATCATAAAACTGTAAAATTATAATTCAATAAGTTAAACAAACTATGGTTTAATATTAAAAAAATACATTTTTATTTTTGTTTATTTTTTAAATATTAATAATTAAAGTTTTGACAATAAATGTGTCACTATTGGATTCTATATACTCTGGAGATACTACGTGCCAAATTTCAGCTATTTACTTCAATCAACAAAAAAGTTACAGATTTTTGAGACGGTACGCACCGTTCTGGCCCATAGTGCGCCGTTCTAAAAAACAATCGAGATGTTTTTCGATTGTTTCGAGTCAGTGGAATCGACCGCTGTTTTTCGATTGTTTCGAGTCAGTGGAATCGACTGCTAGTTTTGATTGTTTCGAGTCAGTGGAATCGACCGCTAGTTTTCGATTGTTCGAATCGGTCACTGAGTCTCGCTCGGTCCCCGAGGTCAGTCGATTGCATGCAGCGAGTCGAGGCGCATGTTAGTTAGAGGCGAGAGCGTGCCAGACTCGAGTCGACGAGCCAGCTGCGCGTAATTTTAGAATGTTTTCCTTTACTTACGATTACGATGCACTGTTTTATTATTAACTAGTTTTTAAATTCATCAAAATGCCAGGGATTTTTAAACAATCGCGCCAACTAACCAACTCGCGAAACCCTAAACCATCGAGGGACAATTCTCGACTCGAATGAACGCGCCATGCGCCAGTCGCATTAACAGACCGAGTCGGACTCGAGTCCAAGTCGAAACAATCGAGAACCATCGAGATGTTCGAACAGTCGAAACAATCGAATAAAACCTCTCGCCATCGCGCACCGCTAGGCTCAATGAAACTAGTGACACGATAATAGATGGCACCACCAGCAACATATCGAAACTACGTAGACTACTGGATAAAATTTGCATTGACATTTCGACTTACAAGAAAGTAGAAGTGGAAAACAAACAGATAGATGACGTTACCAGTACGTCATTAGAACCACCTTTATCGTTACGTCAGCAGCGCAGACTTTGTATAAAATAAGTAGTAATAAAACAAATAAGGTTTTAGCTATAGCACAGAGTACATTCCTAAATCATAATATTTGTCATTACATATCAACAAACTGTGGAATTGTACAGTTGATAGATCATCTGGAACAGAAATGGTTAAATTACACAAAGAATGACTACTGTTTTATTTTTATAGGCGAGACAGATTTCATAAGTGTTATATATTAATGTTATACGTTGAGGGTACCTCGACAATAATGTTTTGTACACTTACCTTACAAAGAAATAAAGCAGTCATTATCTAGCAAGATCGTGTTTCACTTCATGGTGACAGCGGAAAACAAGAATTACGCCTTCGGAAGTAATTTTTAGACAAAAATCAAGTCGTGTTAGTGTGTTTAAGTGACAAACAGTACATGGTATCATGGAACACGCAAGACCTCCGGCCGAATTAGTTTTAGAAGGTGGCCCGGTAAACCGAGCTGACGCGTGGCGAAAATGGCTCAAGCAGTTTAAGGTTTTTCTAAAGGCTTCAGGAGTGTACAAAGAAGACAAGGATGTGCAAGCCAGTTTGCTTATTAACTTAATAGGCGCTGATGGATACGACATTTATTCCACTTTCAAAATAAAGTTAGAAGGAAAAGAGGATGATATCGATGTATTGATCCAAAAATTTGATGAACACTTCGGTACAAAAACTAATACAACGATGGCGCGATTCCGATTTTTTACACGAAATCAGATGGAAGGTGAAAATATAGACGCTTACGTAACAGCACTAAGATTATTATGCCAGCGTTGCACGTTTGAACACTTAGAAGACGATTTAATACGTGATCGTATTGTCTGTGGAGTAATTGATACAGGTGTCCGTGATAGATTACTCCGAACAGATGAGTTAAGCTTAGAAAAAGCAGTAAAGATATGCCAAGCAAGCGAGGTATCTAGTGAAGAGAGCCGTCATATAGAAAAAACGAAATCTAAGGAGCAAAATGGCTCGGTCGACGCGTTATTGAGTACGCGTGTACCGAGGCATAGCGGAGCTACGGGGACTGCAGCGGCGGCGCGAGATGCGCGGGGCCGAGCTCGCGGTGCGCCTGCGACGACGCTTCGACACAGCGCTGGCGGCGGGCGTGCGCATCCACATGGTTCAGCAGCCGGGAGCATCGCGGCGTCGTCGGGTCGCGGATTCGATTCCTTTTCTAATCGTGAAACGGTTTCAAAGTGTTGTAGTGCTTGTGGTGGTAATCATGATGATAACGCGCGATGTCCAGCGCGATTTGCAAAGTGTTTCTTGTGCTACAATAAAGGTCATTTTAAAAATATGTGTACGGCTAGAGGTAATAAGCGTGTTCATGAAATACAGGAGAGCGGTGATGGTGACGATGAGTTATATTATGTGTCAACCTTGGACAAAACTTCACAACATAAAGACAGTAAGTGGTTTGAGCAATTAATTTTGATCGACAATGGAAAAAGCGAATTGTTTAAGCTTGATACTGGTTCGGATCTGAATGTATTATCAGTGTATGTTTTTAATAAATTAGGATATTCAATCAGTGACATTAAACCATGTCGCATAAGAGCACAGTCCTTTTGCGGTAATTTTATTCCAATACTAGGATCATACCAGATGTTGTGGTCATATAAAGAGAAAAAATGTTTAATAGAGTTTGTTATATCAAGTGATCGTTGCCAAAGTGTATTGGGAAAAAATACCTGTGAAGAAATAGGATTGGTCAAGAGGATTTACACAGTAAAAGTAGATAAATATAATGATTTGTTTCATGGAATTGGTAAATTACCAGGTAAATACAGAATTATATTAGAAAACAATGCAAGTCCTTCAATTTGCCCAGTCAGGAAAATACCCTTAGGGATTCGGGATAAATTAAAAGCGGAACTCGAGAGTATGGAGCACATGGGGATAATTCGTAAAGTATCTCATCCGACAGCGTGGGTGAATGCCATTGTGTTGCCGGCCAAGAAGGATGGTAGTCTGCGCGTGTGCCTCGACCCGCGGCCGCTGAACCGAGCGGTGCGCCGCGCACACTATCCCCTACCGACACTCACTGAGATTGCCACAAAATTATCGAATGCCAAATATTTCAGTAAGCTTGATGCCCGGTCCGGATTTTGGATGATTGAATTAGATGATGACAGCGCGGATCTCTGTACATTTGGAACTCCATTCGGGAGGTATCAATTTTTACGATTACCTTACGGCGTCAATTGTGCGAGTGAGGTATTTCACGGAAAAATACGACAGCTATTGGAAGATCTCGATGGGGTTGATTCATTTATAGATGACATAATTATCTGGGGGAGGACTAAGGAAGAACACGATGATAGATTGATAAAATTGCTAGATAGGGCTCGGGAAGTAGGAATTAAATTTAACAAGGAAAAGTGCGAGTTTTGTGTAGAAAAGGTTACGTATCTGGGGCATATCTTTAGTAAGACAGGCATGCAAATTGACACAAATAAGATTAAAGCCATTACGGACATGCCAGAACCGAAGGATAGGCCATCTTTAGAGCGATTTCTTGGTATGATAAACTACTTATCAAAGTTTATTCAAAATTATTCGGAAATGGCAGGCCCCCTTAGAAATTTGCTGAAAAAAGGCAATGAATGGGTGTGGGACAGTGTACATGAGACTGCGGTTCACAAGTTGAAGCAGGCGGTGAGCAGTGCGCCGGTGTTGGCGCTGTACTCGAGCGACCGACCGGTCGTGGTCACGGTGGATGCTAGCTCCACGGCGTTGGGTGCAGCGTTATTACAAGACGGGCGCCCGGTTGAGTTTTCTTCCCTCACGATGACTGACACACAAAGGCGATACGCGCAGATTGAAAAGGAAATGCTGGCAATAGTATTTGCATTGGAAAAGTACCATCAATATGTGTATGGGAAAAAAGATGTGGTTGTGGAAACAGATCACAAGCCTCTGGAGGCTTTATTTAAAAAAGGTTTAGATGCAGTGCCGGTTCGCTTGCAAAGAATGATGCTGCGCGTGCAACGCTATGAGTTCACGGTAGTATACAAACCAGGAAAATTAATGTACGTAGCTGACACATTATCGAGAGCAGCCTTACCTGAACTTATGCATGACAAAGTGACATCTGAAGTAGAGGATCAAGTGTGTTTCCTCATAGCAAACGTACCGTTTAGCGATAATAAACTTAGTATGGTCAGAGAGGTCACACAAAGGGATCAAGAATGTAAATTAATAGAGTTTTATATTCAAAATGGTTGGCCCAGGTATAAAAAGGATTTAAGTGAAATGATAAAAATACATTGGGCATATAAAGAGGAATTACAGCTAGTCGGTGGTGTGATCTTAAAAAACCACTTAGTCTTCATACCACGTGATCTGAGAGGTGAAATGATATCCCGCGTTCACGAAGGGCATCTAGGAATTGACCGGTGCAAGCGCCGAGCTCGTGACGTCATGTTTTGGAACGGAATGTCACGTGACGTGGAGCAGGCGGTGCGCGCCTGCGCCACCTGTGCGGAGCACGCAGCGCGCAACGTGAAGGAGCCTATGATATCACATTCGATTCCAGATTTACCATGGAGAAAGGTTGGCGCGGATGTATTCTTATGCGACCGGAAAAACTTCTTAATTATAGTTGACTATTTTTCAAATTATATCGAGGTAAGTGCTTTAACAAATATTGGATCCAGAGCTGTAATAGCTGCTATGAAAGATCAATTTGCGAGACACGGAATACCAACGGAACTAATTACAGACAATGGTCCGGCATTTAGTTCGAGTGAATTCAGGAAATTCACAGAAGACTGGTGTTTCAAACATACAACATCATCGCCCAATTACGCACAGTCTAACGGACTGAGTGAGAGAGCAGTAAGAACAGTAAAAAATATCATTAAAAAGTCACTAAGTACTGGTACAGATTTTTATCTAGGGTTATTAAATTTTAGGACAACTCCGAGGGACGGAATTAGTGCACCGTCGCAATTATTGATGGGTCGACGACTAAATACTCGCTTACCAGTACACACTGAAAGATTGCGACCCGAACGTAACAATCGTGAGGATTATAAAAACATACTCACAAAACGTGATCTGTCGAAAAAGTATTACGATATGCATTCACGAGACTTGCCAGTATTAAAACCAGGAGAAAATGTGATTGTAACAGATGGTGATAAGCGTAGACGACATATGCAAGTGCAGGCACCAGCACCGCAGCCGCGATCGTACTTCCTCACTGACAACAGCGGTCGGAGATACCGCCGCAACAGGCGGCACATCATAAAGGGTAAGAGCTCTGGTGATACCACGGCACATTCTGCTTCCTTGCAAGGGAAGGAGAATAGTGACAATGAAGAAAATGAGCACACGAGCACGTACAGCGATGCGGAAAGTTTTGATGAAGGGCTGAGCGACAATGACAGGGCAGTGACTAGGTCAACTAGTTCTTCTCCTGATTCTGTTGTAGTGCAGCAAACCCGAGCTGCTTCTAGACGGGCACGTGAAAAACTTGCATTGCTTTTTAAAAAGTAAATGAATTAGTGTTACCTTCATAGTTTAAAAAATGTATATGATAATATAACAGATACAAATATTTAATATACTTATTAAATACTAAGTAAATAGTTCGTCTAGTAAAAGGAACATGTATTACCCACACGGATCAGATATTGTTTGTTTATATTCTAATAATAGTTTATCTTGTCTTAAGTTTTTTTTTTTATACTAATATTCCTTTAATATTAAGTACCTATGTAATTGGTGGTGGAAATTTTACTTAAGTTTATATTTTTTTATTTTTATAAAAGGGGAAGATGTTATATATTAATGTTATACGTTGAGGGTACCTCGACAATAATGTTTTGTACACTTACCTTACAAAGAAATAAAGCAGTCATTATCTAGCAAGATCGTGTTTCACTTCAATAAGAACTGACAATATATGGAATACATTAATGACAATAACACACAATAACATTATGTTCTGTTTACCGACTTACAAATTTGATGGATGTTGTTTTTTGTTTAACTCCAGAATAGAAACATTTAGTAATTTGTTATGCAACGATTTTTGTACTCACAACTATGCAATGATGTTTGATTCGAATTTAAATCTGACAAACGATGAGACAATGTTTTATAAGCGCCGCCGCCGTGGAGTTCTCAATAACTATGGTATGAAGAATATTTTTGACAATCTAAAGTGCTATCTTGACATTTATACATACACACCCTTGCCCTATAAATACTGAGGATCCAAATTCAGAAAGCTTTACTAATTTAGGAAACGAACAGTTTTTTCGTTTCTAGCACAGAGAAGAGTAAGAGAGAACATAATAGTAAGGGGGGATTATCTTAAGAGCGTAGTCTACGAGAATAATCCACGAAATTTAGCAGATTTAAGAAACAATATTGAAGAAAAAATCAAGAGGAATACGTATTTTTTTTCGATCACTTCTTCAAAAAGTTTTTGAAAGTCTACGAAAACAATTTGAGGAGTGCCGTCGACGTGAAGGCGGTCATTTAAATAACGTCGTGTTTAAAAAGTAAGATTTTGTTCCTTATCTTTTAATTCATACCAATAAATGCATACAAAAATAAGTTTAATGTATTTTTTTTCCAACGAAAGTAGTTGGGTCGTTATGAGAGATCCTATATAAAGTTCAGGCGTAAAAGGGGACATTTATATTCTTAATGATTATAGATTACAAAGTTTAGAAAATAGACAATATAGTGAGCTATATTGTCTATTTTCTAAACTTTGTCTATTTTCTGAACTATGAGTAGTTCCAATAGAAAAAAACAAATGTTGATATTCTATGGTCAAATTGATTTAAAAAATCAATTGTTTTGGCCCGAGAAATCGATTATTCGATTACTTGATCTCAGGTCGCCATCCCTACCGGCTCACCCCCGTCAGACTTACTGTAGAAGTAAGTGAAGATGTACAATTTATATACCTTCCAGGCATTTCGTCATCACATGAGACATCTTTGATCAGAGGACGAATAAAGTCACGCCACATTAGTAATCAAATGTATTACACATATATTTTATTGAAAGTGGCAGAGACTAGTTGGCAAAATTGTATTTCAGAATATTTTTACAGTTGCATAATTGGGAAAAGGACTGTTGGAAGCTGTGCTCATGTGATGACAATTGTCTGGTATCTTGGATGGGCTCGGCATCAAAATAATACATCTCCACCTGCTCAGTTTCTCGACAGTAATTTAATAAGAGAAGACATTGAAAATGAAGAAATTCAATAAATAAATACCAGTTTACAACTGAAGTTTTATTCATAACAAAACCGTACACTTGCGTCCAATTATAGCATAATAATCAGTTTTTAAATAGCATAATCTTCGAAAGGCTTTTCAATCACTTCTGATCTTGATTCCAAGTCACAAAAAAGGAAGTAATTAAACAATGGTTTCGATCAGTAGGTAAGGGGCTAAGCTCGGCCGCTTATGCTGTTAGAAAGATCAGACAGTTAACAGATGTAGAAACCGCGCGTTTGGTCTAGTTTAGCTACTTCCACAGCATTATGTCGTATGGCATTTAACTGTGGGGTCGGGCTGCTGACATTGAATCCATCTTTATTTTGCAAAAGAGAGCTGTCAGAGCCATATAAAATCTACGTCGCCGCGAATCCCTCAAGGAACTGTTTAAAACGATTAATATTATGACAGTACCTTGCCAATTCATTTATGAAAATATCATGTATGAAAGAAAAAATCTACATCTTTTTAATAAAATAAGTGATAGACATAATTTTAATACTAGAAAAAAAGACAAAATAGATCAACCATTTTTCAGATTAGCTAAAGTACATTCATCTTTTATGGGGTGGGTCATTCTCAGGAGACTCATTATTTGGTTGACTTCGGTGTATTTTTTTTTTAATTTAGGCCTTGTTAACATGAAATTACAAATCTAGAGTTAATTTAAAGCACGTTAGTAGTAGAGTGTTAACTCTAGATTTGATATTTCATGCCTAAATTAGATAACAAAAATGACACCGAAGTCAACCAAATAATGAGTCTCCTGAGAATGACCCGGGTACTGTGTTAAATGTTATAACAAAATACCTTGTTTGCATTGCAATTAAATGAAAGGAAATTTAAAACTCGTATTAAAAGTACACTTTGTAAACAAGCGTATTATACATTAAGAGGATTATATCCAAGATAAGAATGCTTGGAAACATGCTGGTCCTGCTCCATAGGACAATCCAGAGTCTAGACAAAATCAAACTGGTTGCTAATTGAATTATATAAATAATTATATTTATGACATTGATTTACACTCACACACTGACTTATTTCTTGATAATATTCTAGGAAAATCGTATACTTACTCTTACAATGTTTGCAAATATAAGAGCACCATGTATCTATCATATAATCAATTTATTGCTTCAGTTGCATTTTGTTACCTTTTTTGGTATAGTAATTTTATTCTGGGTGCATCGTTTTCACATATAATTATATAATGAATGTACTATGGTAAATTGTATGTAAAACATTTTAAAAGAGTAACGGTGGAGTTTCTTGCCCGTTCTTCTCCATACGAAACTACATTTTGGAATGGGCGACTAGAATCAATTCTATTTTTAGGGTTCCGTACCTCTAAAGGAAAAAACGGAACCCTTATAAGATCACTTTGTTGTCCGTCCGTCCGTCCGTCCGTCTGTCAAGACCGTTTTTCTCAGGAACGCGTGGAGGTATCAAACTGAAATTTCTATATGATACTTAGTTCTACTGTCCCTGGAAGCTGTAGAAAAATCAACCTTCTAAGTCAACGCAATCAAAAGATACAGCCATTTAGGCCGCAAAATTCCGCAAATTTTCGAAACTCGCACGGGAATCAAAACCTACAGGGTACTTCCCGTGAACTTAGAATCTTGAAATTTTGTACGAAGTCACGTCTTATAGTACAGATATAGGAAAAATTACGAAAACCGAAAATTTTTAGTTTCGTCATATAAAAAAAAATATTTTTGACAATTTTGAACTTTTACTTATATACCCACAGGTTTGTACGGAACCCTCGGTGCGCGAGTCCAACTCGCACTTGACCGGTTTTGTAAAAATGTAAATGTTGTCGTTCAAAAGTGCCTTTTAAGTGCCTATTTGAAATAAATGCTTTGACTTTTGACTTTGACTTTCATACTATTATTATTTGTTTACACTGTACCAGTACAGTGTCCTATCTTTTTTTTAAATAATATAATTAAGCTTGACTGTACCTTTCTCTAAGCCACAAATTGAGATAGGCGTATCCGGTTCCGGTACGGTGAAGCGTTAAAGCCTCGCAGTGTCATATCCGCCCCAATCCGGCAGGTAATGGGGATGCGTTTGCGCAACGCATGACCATACCCATGATCTTCATTGGCGTTCGGATTTCCGAACGGTTAGTCGCGTTTAAAAGTAACTCGTTACTTTTAAAAAGGCTGTCCTACTTTTTAGTGTTAAATAAAATAAAACTGAGTGTTAAAAATGAATTCTTTGGACGAAAATATTAATAATGTTAGTATGGACAATGCCCCACGTGCTCGGTCGCAATCTTGTGGTTCGAGTAGTAGCAGCGATTCTTCTTCAACGCCGCGTAAAAGGAGACGTGGTAGGCAGAAGGAGCGGCGCCGCCGTACAAAGCTAAGTAAATTGGAGGACGATTTTGTAAAACTCACTGATAAAGTATCCTCTTTGCAAGATCTTAGTGTTAAAAATAATACTCCGTCGTGCATGTCTGACAGCGAGTCTATTCTATATTCTCCGAGCCCTACTGAACGGGATAATGATTTAAACCAAGACAAAGGGATTGATTTTGAAATTCAGACTACCCTCAAGTCGCAGACATTACAAACAGATAATAAGCATCTCGAATTGCTTAACAAATTGCAACATTTTAACTCGCCTGACTGGGCTCAAGTACGTTATTCTGAAGTACAAAAGTTTATAATTCTACCCCAGGTTTTGTAGAGTTCGAAAGTAATGATGTTTTTAAAAATTTTGAACTGAAATTTTAAAACTTGGGATTAATTCCGATTGGAAAGTTATCGGAAGAAGCGGCTGAATCTAGAAATAAAGACTTTAGGTGATATCGCCAACACCATTCAAGAAAATTCTGCAGAAGAGCTAATAATGAGGATATTTTGAATAATTTGATAATTAGTTCAGATCCTTATATATCATCAAAACGTCATAAAATGATACGGAAACACAAACCATTTTCAGAAGAAGCGAAAGCCATGCTTCTGTTATCTCCAACATTTGAAGATGATGAGCGGGAAAATATTGAATTTGTAAATGTGGAACATTTAAAGAACGAATCTGAATGAAATTGTCTAAGAGATAGTTTTGTGAGTGCGTGTGTGAGTAAGAGTGTGTGTATGAGTGGATTAGGCCTCCTGGGGACACCACTGATAAAAAAAACGCGCTTAGTTCTCTACTCAAGGATGGTGTGGAAAAGGGAATGAAAAACAATTTTCTCCAAAATCGAAGAAAATCGAAGCAAGTGATATATCGGATAATTTGCCCAAAAATAGCACAATCGGATACCGAAAGCCGTTTTTTGAGAACTCTTGAGAATTAAAAGTTATTCATATAAAATCAAATTTATCCATACAAAAATAAATTCAAATCGTTATAACTTTAAAAATATTAGGTATATACAAAAATCGCAGAAGAAAAATGTCTTGTATTTAGTGGTAGATCGCAAAGCCGTTATTTTTTTTTAAATTGCTCAATTTTCGTGAATCCCTAAGTCTATGAAAGCTTGATTTCAGCCCAACGTGCGCCGTCGACGGCGACGACATAACAAAATGAGAGCAAGTACTGCTTCTTCGATATCCATCGTCACACTGATCGCTGCGTAGATCTCGAGAGAACTCTGCTATGAAAGTAGCTCACAGATTGCCATAAAATTGCGGCAACCGTAAACGTTATAGCAACCATCAACTTTTTACAGGAAACTTTTAAAATGTTGAAAGTTTGCCTCAACTTAATTTGCTCCATGTGCAAAGCGCCTAAAGCCAGGAAGAAGCCATGGCACCGACCACAACAAAAAAGCTCGGTATAAATGGGCTAACTTAAAACACCGAAGTTTCACCGCAGAAGATTTGTCAAATGTTGTGTGGTCAGACGAATCAAACTTTGACGCGAGTAAGTCAATTTAGTGTCCTAACAGCATTTAATAAATTTTTAGTTTAAAAACTAATATATTTATGAAGTTATTTTAATTTTCCGGAACTCTATATATTTCTCTTTATTGCAGACTTTTGGTACACGTCGTGTGACCTTTGTGCGTCCCCGGGTGGGCGAAGAATTTGAGTCAGAGTGTGTGATTCTAAGCCTAAAACACAGCGGCGATAGCATAATGGTCTGGGGTTGCATGTCCGATTTTGGAGTTAGCGAATTGTTCGTGTGTGAGAGCCGCATGAACTTTACTAAGCACATAAATATACTAGAAACTGCACTGCTGCCTTCAATTACGACACTTATTGGCGACACTAACATGAGTGGTGTTGAATACCAGCAGAATAACACTCCATGCCACAAATCTGCCCGTACTATGACATGGTTTCAAAATAACACAGAATTTCTAGACTGGCCTGGCCAGTCTCGAGATTTGAAGCCCATAGAAAATGTATGGGGTTTATTAAAGCGTAGAGGCAGGCGCCACCCAATCAACAACAAAGAAGAGCTGAAACGCTGCCTGCGTCTGGAATGAAACGCGATTACTGCTGAAGATTGTACAAATCTCGTAAGCTCTTTCCCAAAAAGAATTTCTACCGCATTTGAAGCAAAGGCTGGACCAAAAAAGATTAATTTTCTATTAATAAATACAAAACAAAAAACAAACAAAAAAACGTTTTGCTTTATTTCGATTTGATACTCCTCAAAAAACTGGAAGATATCAAAGTGCTCAATACTCTTGGCCAAGGCTGTTATGTTTGTCTTTGACTGGAAGCCATTTCCGAATCCTCCAGTTGCCCCGACTGAGAGGAGAGAAGTGTTCTCCGAGACTAATTGTGGACCCGCAGCTCATTTAATCACTCCGTATGATGCATTTATTGCAATATGGAGCCGAGATTTTATGGAGTACATAGCTACTGAAACCAATCAGTATGCCCAAGAACTAGTGGAGAAACATTGCCCTTGCTCCAGCTAGCTGTATAAGTCATTGGCGTGACACTGATGCCGATGAGTTATGTGTCTATTTCGGGCTGATTTTGGCGATAGGCAGCGTCAAATCAGACTCGGAATACTGGAACAAGGAAGACCTCCTGTCGACACCGCTTTTAAAGGGACGAGTTGATGCTGCAAGAGATCGTCAGCACGCTGCTCGTGCTGCAAAAACTGATGAGCAAAGAGAGGTTCGCTTATCAAAACTTCATGCGAAAACTCATTATAAAGGGTGTCCAGCGGGAAATTTTCAAGTTTAATCTCAAATTACTCAAAAACAAAAGAAAGTATAAATATATACAAATAAACTAGCTAAATGGGAGGGGTAATAGTCGAGCAATACCTAAAGTGTCTCCGCACTTTAGATATTGCTCGACCGCAAACGCACGGTGCGCTCCAGGCCAGTGACTTATTGCGACCGACAAATCCGCAAGTCATACGCATCGAACATTACCCCTCCTACTTAGCTAGTTTTTTTTGAGTAATTAGAGTTTAAACTTGAAAATTTCCCGCTGGAGACCCTTTATGAGAATCTCCGTATCCGAAGAGCAGACTAGTCAGTGCTTGTTGTCCATGCGGGACCATGCTCGTCTAGCTAGGGCAAACGAATCTGAGGAGCAAACTTGTCAGCGCTTGCTGTCCATTCATGACCATGCTCGTCAGACGAGAGCTAATGAAACTGAAGAACAGCAGGAAAACAGACTAGCTCATATGCGACAGGCTGCAGCAAATAAACGAAAACTTGATGCCGAACTTTTCAAAGCAATTATTTATCAGTTTTCTGATGCACCGCATATGCTACAGCGGATAAAGCATTTTATGGCAAATGCTTTCATCAGGTAAAGCACTTGTTACCACCTCAATTACACCACATGGACAAAGTGATAACTTGCTCCAGATGCTCCTCGAATTTCAATAAAGGTAAGGTACCTCTGCAAGTTTATTGGAACTGCTTGGTTGTACCGGGAATCCCACCTGTTATCGAATTTCTTTCTGGTTTTGAAAAGAAATAGCTTTCACATATTGTGCCTTTTATAAAAATAGACTAACTTATAAATTTAGTTAACAATGGTGCAAAGGTCAAGCTATATTATTCGCGTAAGACGTGGAAGAGCTGGCGGAGCAACTACCTTTACCGTTTGATGCAGGGCTAGTTATCGTAGCCGAATCTCTGGAAAACGTTCGAGCACGAAGAGTTTTCGGTAAATATTGAAAATCTGAAACTTACTTCATCCTGGCTCTTAGAAGATCATCTTTTTTTTTTTTCAGCAAAAGACGTCCACTACTGGACATAGCCTCACCCAAAAGGGAGATTTTGCCATAATCGCCACGCTTGGCAGGCGGGTTGGCGATCACAGTATGGTGGTAAACTGCATAGAGAACGCTGCTGCCCATTCTCTAATAAGTCCCTTAGTCGCCTTCTACGACACCCATGGGACGAGATGGGATGGTGCTATTCTTTTACGTCCGGCACCACACGGTACAAGATGATACTTAGAAGATAACCCTTTATATAGAAACGTTCGGCCAACTTTCTCTGATGAACGTTCGACTTCGTGCAGTCATGATATCAACTGCACGCGGTCGGCTGCAGTCGAGTGAAGTCAATATCAACTGTATGCAGTCGTGCCTTCAACATCGCGCGGTTGGCTACAGTTGTGTAGTGTCGCCGCATGCTGTCCACCGCCGTTCGCATGCAGTTAGTCTGCAGTTAGTCCTGGAGCCGAACGCGCGTCGGTTGCGCCGAACAGTTTGAAAAATTGATTTCGACACCGACTTCTTTATTTCTTTAAAAAAAAAGGTAAGTCAGCATATGGAATTATAAAACTCATGAATATAGTGACAAAATAAAGCGCAATAATGATTGGGCTTTTGTATGCGAATCAATGATACCAAATTTTGCAGAAAAGAATAATAAGGAAAAAAATGCAATTGGTAAGTTTAAAATTTTCTATTATCTTCTTATAATAAAAGATTTATGAGAGTACTAAACAATGTTAAAATTATAATCGGTATGTAGCATGGACGAACAAAAAAGTCAGACGGATTTGCTAACAAAACATTGTGTCGCTCAAGTCAGCCAGTTTCCGCACGCACACTTTGATACGTAAGAATGTCGAACATGATAACGTAAATACAACTCACGTGTGAGCGTGCCAGCTTGTACGTACAGGAAAATTTTTGTTCGTCCATGATATGTAGGTATTTCAGATTGGAAACACACGTATATATAATGTAGTGACCATCCGCTAAATATAATTATGTTGCCATGGAACACTGCCTTCATTACTCATTAAATAATCCGCTGCTTCTTATGGAATCTGCTGGCGTCATATTTCGGTGCACATCTCTCAATTCGTCATCCAAGCCAAAAACTGTAAGCGTATCCTCGTAATCAAACCCATCAAGCGACTATATCTTTTGCATAATCCACCGACACGTCAATTGGTCTATGAAAAATACGCTACTTGTCATTATTCCAAACGTACAATCGCGGTTTCTTCCGCACGCTCACCTTTAAGGCGATAATCGCGTAGCAAGGCTCACGACTCGATCGCACAATGCATGCGTTTTGACCAATAGAATGCACGGAACATATTTTAGTAGTGTTCGTAGTAATGGTGTATAGAAGTGTGACACTCACACAGGCGCGTGCTATGTTCACTAGTTTGTGAGATTATTTTTGAATAGGCACGGCCGGTATGAGCTCTTTATGAATTATTGTTGTTGACAAGAAGTAATTTCGTACTCATATTTATCTTCTTTTTGGTTTAGAAAATGTATTATTGCTATTGCTTTAAGTTAAATAAAATAATTGTTAGGTTCTTAATGTGTTTTATTTTTATAGGTTTTAGGTTTGTTTTTTATTAGCAGAGGAGAATAAAACTAATTCATGCCTTGCTTGACACGAGACCTTGAGAGAGACGGTGTCACTTTTTTTTTTATCACAGGCAATAAGACATCACAACAGATCAAACAGTAATCGTAAACAGAATCATATCGATTAGCTTTATGTTTTTTTTGTTAGTTTTTCTATTTATTCAGCTACTTACTAGCAGCGCTCCGCGGTTTCAACAGCGTAGTTCCCGTTCCCGTGAGAATATGGGGATAAAATATAGCCTATGTCACCCAGTGATAGTGTAGCTTCCCAACAGTGAAATAAATTTTCAAATCAGTTCAGTAGTTTCGGAGCCTATTCAATGCAAAAAAACAAACAATCAAATCTTTCCTCTTTATTATTAGTAAAGATAGACTATTTATCAATAATTTGGAATAATAATGTCAAACAACAATTTATTTCTATTCTATCAACTTTAATATTTTCCTCTCTCCGACATAATAATGTTCCGTCAGGTCTATAAGTTTTGTTATACAACGTGTAACGGAAAGGGTATATACATACCAAGGGCACAACTTCTTTGGATGATATCAAACGATATTGGAAGGGTTTTATATTCCTAGCTCTACATGTTCGGAAGTCATGAGAATTTTTAATACCAGAAACCGAACTTTTCAAATTGAATTAAACACATCACTAGCACTAAGTCAGCTGATCGGTGTCAGCGAACTATTTGTAAGTAAAAATAAACCTCTTACTCCTGGTATTTCTGAATAAAAGGTTCCGCATGTTTATTTTTTGTTTACAAAATATTATTACAGATTTTTCCTTAACTTTGTTTATGTTTGTGAACTAGCTACAATACAATTAATTTGTCTAGGTAGGTATCAACATTTAACGAAATAATATTTAGATACCTGCTTGCATTGTCACGTATCATTTACACACCTGTTGGTTTTTTACGTAGTGGTCCTTTTGTAGAAGATTACTTTGTTGATAAATTATCTACATAGTAATCTTCCACCCACCTTACCACTGTACCTACAACACAGTAAATACCGAATTCAAGAACAATATTCCTGTAAATTTCCTTACGGTATTCCTAACCTTTTATTTTGGTGGCCATAAGGATGAACGATGTTTTGCTTTAAATCGATTTTTTTATTCGATTCACAGATCGAATCCAGTGCTTTTGAAAGAATCGATCTTCTAAAAATTCATTCAAAAACCTTACCTATTGAATCAATTTGCTTGAAGATCGCATTAACACGAATCGGTTTGATAAATCGTCAGCTCGTACAATTAAATCGATCATAAAAATCTGAACCTTACGTGCATCCTACCAGGAATTAATTGCTTAAATAATCATTAATATTTGCCATTAGAACTTAGAATAGAAAAAGGATTTAGTCACAATTTATGTCCAACTGAACCCAAAAAAATATTTAAATTCACCTCTTCGCAGCTTATTCTTCTCCTAGTACAAATAAATTCACAGTGGGTTCCGTTCATAATTTTTAAAATAAGGGCATTGAAAAAATCAAACAAAATAAAAAAGAGTGCGCTAAATAAAATGGGCCACGAGAGTGGTTGGGGGCGTGTGTACCTATTTATTTATTTGTTCCGATAATAACCACGGCGTTCGTTGGTTTAAAAAAAAAACACAGTTTAAACCGTTGCGGCTATGATTCAAATGTAGTCAATAAAAAATGTCGCAAAACTGCATCTAATTGTGGAAAGTAATTAATAAAAGTACTAGGACCGCATGAGTAACAGGAATTGTTACTGATGAATTGAAAATCGTTTGCTCACAGAACCCTGATTACGACATTACACACACAATGTAATTATCATAATGTGTGTAAACCCAATGGGTTAGGGTCTTAGGGTATATTAACCAATTGCAGTCTGTCCAATTACTCCTGGTAAATACAACTTCTAATTCAGACTTCTAACGAAATAACGCGGCCCAATCATATGATCTTTGATGGATTGAAATTAATGATTTTCCGGAATTGCGGGAATTTCTGGGGTTCCTAGAATGTTCTAACGATATAACGCGGCCCCGGAATGCAAGGGCAACTAAAGGAACAGAAAGGTTTTCAGTCAGTAGATACCTACTTCCACGCCACCCAGGGCGGGGTAGGTATGTAAAATAATCTTAAATTCTTGAACAATATTTTTTAATAGTAGTGGACACTAATAGGACTAGTTACCCTATAGGTTAGGTAGGTAGTCATTTTAACGAAATAATATTTAGGTACCAGAATAGCAGGGACTAGGAGCTTTATTTAGCATTATTCTTAAATCTCGTTTATTGTTTTGCTCGTCAGTCGTATTCTTTTCCGCTTCTAGTGCACTCGTTTCTATCCCTGTGATACGCGCATCGGTTCAGTTCGGCTACACCTAACAATTTCTTTTTAGTTGTGTTTGCAAAATGTCGTTAAGTAATAGCGAATATTACGAAATGATGATGTGTGTCGGAGCAGAAGATGGTAATTTGCGAGCTGCCCGAGAACTGTACCGTCGCCGTTTTATTGCGGGTAGACCAGATGCTGAGCGTCGAGAACTGCCTTCGTCGGCATGTTTTAGTCGGATGGTACATCGTCTGTACCAAACTGGGTCATTCCACGCACCTGCTTCAGAGGGTCGCCCGAGTACTACCGATCCAGAATTTGAAGAAGCTGTATTGGAGCATTTTGAACTCAATCCACGCACTAGCACACGTCGAGCTGCATTAGCGCTGGGTGCCTCTAACCACATGCAGGTATGGCGAGTGCTGAGCAATGACGGTCAGCACCCATACCATTTCCGTCGCACCCAGGAGCTGATACCGGCAGATTTTTTACCTCGCGTGGCCTTTTGCAAGTGGTACCGAAACCAGTTAGAAGCTTCGCCAGATTTCGGTTCAAGAGTGCTATGGACTGATGAGGCATCCTTCACGAGAGCGGGAATAACCAACATCCACAACGAACATGTTTGGTCTCACACGAACCCGCATGCTTCGACAGAGTCGTCATTCCAACACCAATGGCGACTGAACGTGTGGGCAGGTATAATTGGAGACGTCGTCGTAGGACCAGTTTTCTTGCCGCAAAGCTTAAACGGCCAAAATTAGCTTATGAATTAGACGATGTCCTCTCAGTGCTACCAGTGTTAAGTTACATTAATCTTGTGATGGAGAATAATTTAATTTTTCAACACGACGGTGCACCGGCACACTTTGCTCGAGATGTGCGCCATTATTTAGATACGCGCTTTCCCCAGTGGGTTGGGCGTGGTAGTAGAAGCGTGGCTTGGCCTCCGCGATCCCCAGACCTAACCCCATTAGACTTTTTTTTGTGGGGGTACATTAAAAATGTAGTATACGCAGTGCAGTGTGATACAATGGAGCTTATGAAAGTGCGCATTGAGGCCGCTTTCAGGACAATAACAACAGACATGCTACGCAATGTTCAGGTGTCCATGAACAAGCGAGCGGCCTTGTGCATACAACACCAAGGTCACCACATCGAACCCCATCTATGAAAATGTAAGTTTTTTTTTTAAATAAAGCTTTAAGATTTTACTGTTTACTCGGTAATAATAAGAAATAAGGGCTGAAACTAGTTACCTACCTAAACTTTGTTTCGATTTTTTTTTCGTGCAGTTTCTGGCTTGATATCAATGAGTAAACTGTAAATCAATAATTACGCATTAATTTTTACATCACGGATTCACGGTAAAGTAAAGTAGGTATGGTTTAGTCTAGTGCGCGCGCGCGCCATCAAAGCGATTGTGCGGTGCCGCGGCGGCAACTTTTATTTCGTCAGTTCGTGCCGACAAAGAACACCGCCTGCGGTCGGCTACTAGGGTACTAGGCGCGCAGAATTGCGGAAGAGATTTATCGTGATATTGGCAAGTAACGTGGAAAGTTATTGACCTACGTAGTGCGGTGACACGTTTGTTATGATTTGAATTGAAGAAACCTACGAAACCAAAAAGTTGGTATCAATTTTTAGAGTATTTTATTTTGAGCTGAAACTATGTATAGTGATTCTTTACCAGCTGTTATCTTTAGTGCTTAAGGATAACAATAGGGTTTCTGTTACACGCTGTATATGAACACTTTCACTGCCTCCCCAATTTTCACGATGTCCAATGGTTATGCGATACCGCCGCCATACAAAACGCAGCGGACACGCTAGGCACGTTGACTGGCACTGCATAAAGGTATAAAAAGTTTATCGGCCTTTCAAGGTCAACATAGAAACCCGTTTAAAAAAAAAAAAACTATTATCGGCGCGGCGCGGACGTAAGAGGGACTTGTTACTTGCGCAGTTCTATTGAAAAGTAAAAATCTTCATTACAATGTGTTATATACTTGAAAATATACAAAATCGAAGCAAGTTAGATATTTTGTTGGAAAGCAAAAAAAAATTTTTTTTATTTTATTGCTGTATATTATGATTGGAATAACACAAATATACTTTGCGCAATTCATACAATGTTATCAGAGCTTTCTGTTTACTGTTGTCGGAACTCTTGCAACTGCAATAATAATACGTTCATTATCTATACCATTGTTATTTAGTGGGATCTTCTGAAAATCCGGTTTAACAATAGAATTGCCTAAAAACATACTTTATGGCCCTTCTATTGAAGGACCATAAAATACGTTCGCGAAATATTACAAAGAATTTTTAAGGTATGCCTATTATTTTATTACCATGTTACCTATCTCGAATGTTTTGCAGGTGTTCCTTATAGGTATAATGTATATTTTGAATACTTTTAATAGTTCTAATATTCGTTTTATCCATTTATTTATCACACCTTTGATTTTTATTTAATCATAAACAGGCGGCTGTCCCTTACTTGTGCGCTGAACTACCAGATTTTAATATGTGTAGAAAAAATCACAAAATGTTTAAAAATCGCATTGTGGCCACTGGTTTTGGTCTATGTAATACTAACAAAACTGACGAAACAATATAAGCTCTTTGCTAAACTATTAAGACTCATTTTCGCGGTACAGAAGATCTCTCGTGCGATATGCTGAAGCGCACGGTGAATGCTCATACATTTCTATGAGATCCGAGCTAAAACGCCTAGCGCGTGACACAGAAGATAGTTGACATAACTGTATGGAGCATTATGGAGTAATTTGTCGATTCGCGTCGCACGGTTCCCCCGAAGTTTGTCGAATATTACCGAACGTAGATTAGCGAGAGTGCCCGAGGTTTGGCGAAGTTTGCATGCCGGCCATAATGAATGACCAACTCATTAATGTCACTGCGAAGTTTAGTTTACGTGGAATTGAATGCTATTGTTTATTTTTTATTCGTTTAGATTTAAATTACTTACCTATCTGAAATAAAAAAAAATCTTTTTATTTACTTATTACCCCTAATACTTAGTGAGCTAGTAAAGTGCACCACCAGTTCCATGACCTACCAGCCGCCACTGATCATAAATATAACGAGATTATACGAACAAGGTATCTTTCCAATGTCCGGGGCATGCTGTGCAGGATGCTTACCGTTGGGTGGTTAACAAACGGCTTGCAAGAGGCAGCACGTTAAGATTGGAGTTTGGCCGTCTTTTAGTAAAAGGTTGACAAACCATGCTATGATCAACGTGACAAGCACGCAAAATATACTTGTCGTACGCAATGCGGGCAGCATTGCGTACGACAAGTATATTTTGACAAATATAACAATAACTCAGTTCATAGGCCACTTCAAAATTCGGAAGCTTATCAAGTAATTAAACTAAACTATAATTTTCAATAAGAAATACTTCTTAATTTCTGAAATATAACAGAAATATTTTCAAAAAGCCAGGCCGGTGGGCTCCTGAAAAAATAAAACTGTCACTGTGACCGCAGTGAGAGTGAAAGGATTGAAAAAAAGAAATATTAGCTATTAGTGAAATATATATTTTTCAGTTCGTGTTCATTTAATAATAATCTGTTCAGGATTAAAGATTTCTTATGGTTGATATTTAAACCGTATCTGTATATTAAAACATTTTAGTAAAATATTTTTGTTTAAAGCGAAACTGTCGTCTGTAATCTTCGTACAAAATGTGTTAAAATTTAAGAACAATTTTAAGGATTTGGAGTTGTGGAAAATAAGCAATTTAATTTAGTTTAACTTATTTATTTTTAATAGAGTTTTTCAAGATTTCAAAAGGAAATTTTAAAGATTCTCCTTAACACAGGTTTTCATAACCTACCTAGGAGAGCAGTGCTCACCCACACGTTTGTAGATATAGTACGTATTTTTGTATAACTGTATTATTATTTTTGAAACGTGTACTACAATGCCTTGTTTTTTGAGTAAATAAACATTATTATTATTTAAAAAAAAAAAAAAAAAAAAAAAAATTACACAGAATTCTCATCAACTTGTATTTATCTACACTCATATCGTAAAGTTATTATTAATCAATCAAAAATTGTGTCATAATGACAGACTTTAAGCACGTGCAATTCTAATGAAATTTAATTTCATTAGAATTGCTTCAAAGTTTTATTATAAATTTATAATTTTAGCACACCTGCCTTATGTTTACGTATTTGTGTGTTTTTGTAATGTCTTCGCTACTTCTTCTAATACTCAAAGTAATTGTTCTGACTGAGAATTGTTTTGTAAACAACAAAAATAACGTGATATTCTTCAAAATAAGGTGATGTTACGATGCGTAGATTCCTTTTGTAATAATATTGTAAATAACTTGCACAAAAATCTCTCAAACACTGTTAATGACGGTCCGGGCTCGCTTCTTATCTAAGGAATGCGATGTCTTTTGTTCTCGACGCTCAGTACGGTGCACTGTAATCCGGCTCGATTTCGACCATGTTTTGATGGTAGTCAGGTTGCAAATTGTTTGTATGGATTTTGTGGGAACAAAATGCGTGCTTTGTTGACGACACCTTTATTGCGACTTAAAAAATGGACATTAGTTTCCGTCTCTATACGTCATGCATTCAACAGACAATATGGATTTGTGTGAATACACTCACACAAATACATATTGTCTCTAATTGGGCGAAACCAGGAAGGGGTGTGGTTTGTGACTAGCTGCGCTGCCGCAGAAATATTTTCTTAAGTGAGCATGCTTAACGAATGCTGATTGTACATTCAATGTATCTTCTTGCTCGTGACAAACGAGAGTTAAAAAATCTTTTTTTGCTCAATATTTCTTCCTGAGTATGGGCGCATTAAATTTTGGGATAGCGCAAATGCTTCATCGCCAATAAATACATAAGGCCTCGCCGTTGGTTGTAATAGGTGAAAGATTATTCAACATATTGGACTGTAGTATTCGATATACTGGTGTACCCTCAAAAATAGTGGAATCCGAGTTTCGTCCATATGATCCGATATCGACGAAAATAAACTTGTACTCACTGTCACATATCTGCCCTCGTAGTAGCAAATGCAGTAATCGACATTTTTTCGATTTCTCGTTTTTTTTCAAAAATGGAACCTGGACGCTTTCAGCTACACGTAGATATTTTTTTTGTCTTTTTTTTGGTACCGGAACATGGTGAAACAACAAGGAAAAATGCAGTATTTCCTGTGAAATTATCTGATATTGTTAGTATGAATGCAGCAATGATCATAAACCAGATTAAAATGCAGTAATCACGTTTTTAGTACCAAGTTAGAATGCAGTATTCGTCTAAATACTAGTAAGAAACGCAGTACTCGCATTTTGGCTGCATTTTAATTTCCTTCGCCGCAGTTTGGCATGAAGCTACTTCAGGCAGGAAACAAGAAGACATCATCAGAGCTTATAAAGCGTTTTTTCTCAGCAAACGTGACTATTCCGATATAGTTGTGTGGACAGATAATTGTTCAAGTCAGAACAAGAACTGGGCTTTTTGTACATTTCATGTGCAGATTGTTAACAGTTCTGAAATATTTGCTGAAAACATTACTATCAAATATTTTAGAACCTGGACATACTTTTATGTCAGCTGACAATTTTCACCACCAAGTCGAAAACCAACTACAAAAAGCAGGAAAGGTATACACCTTTCAAAATCATACGATTTTTCTGATTTCATTGATTGTGTGCAGTTAGCGAATTCAGGGAAAGTTACAGTAGAAGCTATGGAAGTTTCAAATTTCTCTAAATATATGGATCATTCATCTCAGCATAGACTTAAAAAGAGCACAAATAGAGTAGGTATATTTAAAAGACATTGTTATTGTGGAGGTACACAGAAACAAAAGTAAGTTGTTTGTGAAAACGGAGTATGATGGAACGCTACATGAAATTGAGTTCCTGAAAGTAAAATACTTGAAGTCATTGTCAATTCCTGATCCCATCAAAAACACTTATCCAAGAGGTATATCTAACGACAGAAAATCAGCTATTCTTGCTACAATTTCCAAAATAATTCCCCAAAATAGATTACCATTTTGGCAAAACCTCCATATCAATGATTCTTCGGCTGATCTTGTGAATAATTAGGAAGCAGGAGACTGTGATAAAACATGAAACAAATGCTGTGATTTATTAATTAGTTTTAGTTACTACTAAAAGAATGTTACTGTGCCATTATTAATTAAGTACTTAAATACACAATTATATTTTTTTGTTTTCTACGGAAGCAGTGTTCCGTTTAAATAATTTAATGCGAAAGCCTTTGAGGAATGATCTCATTTATTTTATGGTATTAAATCACATGTTATAAACATGATGATTATTAGTAGGGTGAATATATAGGTATTTCTAAAGAGATACATGTTCTATTATTTTAGTTAAACAACGTCCAGTATGTTTTAATTAAAAACGACGTATGTTTTTATGTTGCGACGTGGAGTAATTACTCCACGTCGCAACATAAACACTGTTTAAATTTATTATAAAATAAAAGATTTTCATAATCCCCAGGACTTTCCCTTTTTTCCCTATTTTATTTATTTAAATTATAGGTCAAGACTTATTTACACTGCATTATGTCTATTAGTTTAGTTGTCTTCAATTATTAACTTTGCTAATGCTAAATGCAGTTAATGTGTTTCCTAGAAACAAACGCAGTAACAAACACGAGTACTGCATTTTAATGCACTACTTTGATATATTTGTAAATGGCGACACAAGGTTTAAATGCAGTATTCAAGTTTATAAAGACCTACATTAGAAAAAATACTGTCAAAATCAAACTAAATAATAATTTGTATTTTTTGTACTTCTTCTGTAACAAAACATATGAGTTTTTTAATCAGTTGTAGTAGAGATTCAAAAAAAATACTTAACCGCGTTTTTCTCGAAACTACCATTTTGCAAGTACTACATTTGCTGTTACGAGGGCAGATATAGCCAATAGAAGTAAAGACAATTAATTTTTATAATTGTAGTGCGAAGATCTTTTGGCTGGCTTAAAATGCCGTGTTTTCCGTCAATGGCACCTATGCAATTTGGGAACTGAGCGCGCATTTTAAACCCATTAGCGACATCCATCCACTTGTCTTCGGTTAGGGGAAGGTCCCTATTGAGAACGGCGGGAAATTAGGAACTTTTGAAAATCCAATACTTCCCCCCGCATTACTGTGCCAGCACACGTTTAACTAGACGCGCTTGGGGCCCCTCAGTTCGCCCGCAGAAGTGCGAGTGAGAAGGCGCGCGCGTTCTGTCACGGTGAGTCAGACAATGTAATAACTTATTTTTGTTATAATTTTTGTCGTGTGTAGAAATCAATGTCATATGCATCTTTTTGGGCGTAAGGACGTAATATATTGTTAATATCATACACGTAATATCTGTTTATTAATTTCATGTAGCTCTTAAGTTCATCGAAGATAATAATTTTAGGTGGCGGCCATTTTTATTAGAGTGGTGTATCTCGGGTAATTAGGAACGGTGTCAGGAGGGTAAACAAGAACGTTCCTAACAAATTTTTACCCGATCAATTTTCTAACCTCAGAAATTGTTTTACAAAAGTGTAACGAAACGTTACTGTATATTAATGCTTAGTTCGTGGTTTGTTTACGACTTGGAACGCACCGGGTACCTGCGGCGCGGGGGCGAAAGTTTTTGCACAGAACGATGGTTATAATAGATGCGCCCGCGCAGCTGAGGCAGTCCACGCCAGTCGCTCCTAGGCTGATGTGTGATTACACGTACCGCTTTGCTTCCTATCGAGCGCCCTAGCTGACACGAGCGTTAAACATTGTTATTAATTATATGTATTTCTCGAATTTTAAACGAGCAAGTTAGTGCCAACAAAGTTGTGAGTGGTAATCCCGATCTAGGGTAAGTTTTGAATAGCACACAAATCACGTACGCCATAATCATTCTCATTGTATTTTTCTTTGTTCTTAGCCAATCATTATTTTGTTCTTTTTTTATCTTGTAAAATTCATTCCGGTTGCTTATTCTATTATATATTAACAAGCACCATTTAGCAAAAGCATCAGATGTTAATAATGCTGCATCATGCTACCTATTTTCCTTCTACCTTCATGAGCAATAATCATTTTGAAATTTAAACTCGTAACGCTTTAACCGACTCCTAAGGTTTGGTTCTTTACTGTCTTCTCTTTTCTGCTCAAGCTTGCTTATCATGTAAACTCCGTTCTGGGCAGTGCCACCACGTCAATACTACTGGTAAATAGGTACTTCCTTCTTTTGTCGTTGGTGGTACCCCAGCACGGAAGTAGTTAGGCCAAGCACTGATAAGCTGGAACGAATGATTCCAGGTTCTACGGCAACTTTTACTCGGCAGCAGGCCGTGCAGCAAGCCTAGTACGGCAGGCTACACTGCAGTGAGCTGACCGTCCTCGTGTGCCGCTGCCCCGAGGACCATTCCGTCGCTTCGCCTCTGGGGTGTGGAGCAAGTCGTGCGTCACCCCACGCCGCACCTACCGTCAGTGGCTTCACCGTGCAGTTCAAGTCGTTCCAGCGGCCAACTTCCATCTCCGGCTACGGGCGTTATTTCGCCTGCAACTACAGGGGAGTACCTATCCCTGCAGAAGCGTTAACGGACGATCGTAACCCACGACCTACAAATTTGTGTGTCTCCGGCTGTACTAAGTTCCGTTAGCATAATTAAAGTATTTTAAAGGTACACGCCCGTTTTATTGTTCAGTTCCTCATAGTAGGTGGGAATACAACGGGTGGAGGCTACAAAAGAAAAACCTCTACGAGATATGAAATTTCCAGACTAGATCAACACGCATTTTTAGATTTTATAGTCAATACGTTACCGTTGCTTTTGGAGGAAGTACCGCTCGAAACAAGAAGGCGGATGTATCTGCAATTAGATGGAGCTCCAGCACACTTCGCACGACTAGTTCGTGATTATTTAAATCAAAATTATCCAGGATGGATTGGCAGAGGAGGTCCCATTGCTTGGCCGCCGCGATCTCCCGACCTTACACCCTTAGATTTTTATCTTTGGGGCTACATGAAACAAAAAGTGTATGCCGTGCCCATTGAAAGCCGCGAGCAATTAACGGCTAGGATTTTTGTTGCTGCTGCAGAAATGAAAGAAAACCGTGAAGAATTACGTCGTACAATAAAAAGTGTTGCCATGAGGGCTTTAGTTTGTGTACAGGAGGGTGGATCCATTTCGAAAATCTAATTAATTAAAATTCTTGTATTTTTTTAAGTAAAAATCTGGCTATTGCTTGTTTGTTTTTATTTCCATTATCGTCCTCCTTATTAGTTTAACCATTTAGTACTCACTGCTAAGAGCGGGGACATTTAATTGACTTTCACATTTTCTTTTCCTAAAGACCCTTACAGTCTTATTACAAAAAAATGCTTAAGTCCTGGTTTAAACCAAGACTTATAAGTCTTGGATTGTTACAGTACTAAAGTCAGTACCAGGATCAACTTGCGTCTTTATTACAAAACAAACACTATCTGAGGATCAGTTAGTACCAAAGAAGGTCCATGGTTCAAATTTTATCTACAGATAATAAACAAAAATGGCATTCTTTCATTCGTTCATTCGGGCTTTGTTTGAAACAACGTTCCGTTTCTATAAATATTGTAACTAGAACAACACTTGAAATGATTAAATAATTATTTAACAATACAAGAATACATCATAAATTATTCTATGTTTAGGTTACAATATATTGAACAAGTCCCACTTGTACTTTTGACGTGCTTTTTATAATCAACTTCAATCATATTTGTAACACCTCTGGCGTGAAGTGGAATGCATTAAATACGCCGGCAGCGTGCGTAATTTGAGACGAATGTTTACGTTGCGTCCGTTATAATCAATAAATGCAGTTTTGCTGACAACTAGTTAAATCAAACCATGCAAATCAGCTGTGAATCTATGAATAAAACAATATTATTAGGTACCTAGTACATTATTAGGATTTTGTCTAATGTTATAGTAGCATCGACCAGGGGTACCTATTTCATGTCGAGCCCAGTTGCGTTATGCGCAAACCACTTGCACTTCAGGACTCAATGTGCATCCTCGAGCGTCGTGGGATAAGTCTTCACATAAAACATCAACTATTAGTTGACCAAAACCTTTTTGTGAACCCATATTTATATCTAAAATCTTCGTCACGCAATTCGCAAAAATTAACACGATGGCGATGTCTGTAAGATCACCGAGACGTCTCCAGCATATCCAAATCATCCAAATCCATCAAGTCAATCACATAAATATTCATTTCTATCGATTTTTAAATGAAAAGACACTTATTTATTCAACACTAACCTCAAATTAATTGATACTTGTGTCAAATCCAAAGATAAACTAGGGGTCTCAGCGGACTAACTTTGGTACCAAAGATAGTTCAAGAACTAGAGATAAACGTGATTGACTTGATGGATTTGGATGATTTGGATATGCTGGAGACGTCTCGGTGATCTTACAGACATCGCCATCGTGTTAATTTTTTCGAATTGCGTGACGAAGATTTTAGATATAAATATGGGTTCACAAAACGTTTTGGTCAACTAATAGTTGATGTTTTATGTGAAGACTTATCCCACGACCCTCGAGGATGCGGTGCCCATTGAGTCCTGAAGTTCAAGTGTTTTGCGCATAACGCAACTGGGCTCGACATGAAATCGATACCCTGGTCGATGCTACTATAACATTAGACAAAATCCTAATAATGTACTAGGTACCTAATAATATTGTTTTATTCATAGATTCACAGCTGATTTGCATGGTTTGATTTAACTAGTTGTCAGCAAAACTGCATTTATTTATTACTAGCTTTTGCCAGCGGCTTCGCCCGCGCGGAACTTTCGTTCCCTATTTAACTCCCTTAGGGGTTGAATTTCGAAAAACCCTTCCTTATTCCTTGTCTACATTATAAAGGGAACCTCTGTGCAAAATTTCAGCTTTCTATGTCCAAGGGTTTGGGCTGGGCGTTGATGAGTCAGTCAATCAGTCAGTCAGTCAGGACTTGTCTTTTTATTTATATAGATAACGGACGCAACGTAAACATTCGTCTCAAATTACGCACGCTGCCGGCGTATTTAATGCATTCCACTTCACGCCAGAGGTGTTACAAATATGATTGAAGTTGATTATAAAAAGCACGTCAAAAGTACAAGTGGGACTTGTTCAATATATTGTAACCTAAACATAGAATAATTTATGATGTATTCTTGTATTGTTAAATAATTATTTAATCATTTCAAGTGTTGTTCTAGTTACAATATTTATAGAAACGGAACGTTGTTTCAAACAAAGCCCGAATGAACGAATGAAAGAATGCCATTTTTGTTTATTATCTGTAGATAAAATTTGAACCATGGACCTTCTTTGGTACTAACTGATCCTCAGATAGTCTTTGTTTTGTAATAAAGACGCAAGTTGATCCTGGTACTGACTTTAGTACTGTAACAATCCAAGACTTATAAGTCTTGGTTTAAACCAGGACTTAAGCATTTTTTTGTAATAAGACTGTTAGAGTTTTACTTTGGATTTAGTTACAGTTTGGTTTAATAATGATCTGTGAATTTTTAGCTGTTATGTAGTTGATACGACGACTTTTTTAATTATTATTTGTAAATAATTAAAAAAGTCGTCCTATGGGGATAATTTATGGACTTACACTAGTTTTTTTAAAATAAATACACAATTTTTTACCGAAAAAATGACTTCGATTCTGTCTTTTTTTTCGTAGTCGATAATTTATAGTAAAAATGTTAATTAACCTGTTAAACTAACTCATAAGCTTTTGGAAATAATAGACAGAATCCAAATCGACCCATAAACTTCGGAGATGTGTCAAAAAATAGAAAGCAAATCTACAAACTCTACTAAAAAAATTGAATAACATGAAAATGTTATAGATAGACCCCCCTTTTGAAGATTATTTTCGAAAAAAAAAACATGAATATTCAGAATATTACGGGCGGTCACATGCGCATGGGCGACATTGTATACATATAACGAAACTGAACAATAACGTATCATAAACATAAACGTATCATGAACAATTATTGTTTTTAAAAGATATAATGACTGATAAAGGGAAGCGTGATTCAGGCGGCGCCGGGACTTCCAATGAACAAAGTGAAATTACACCTGATGAGATTCCTACAAAAAAAACATAACGAGCCACAAAGGAAACATCATCGGAAACATCATCTGACGATATATTAATTGAAAGCTTGACTGAAAATCTGATCGAAAAATTAAGTAGTGAGGAAAAGATTCCGATAGACAATTCCTGTTATGTCTGCTGAATGATTTCAAAGCGATACCTACTGATGATAAACTAGACGCGAAAAGTGACATCATAAATGTAATTAGATATGACAAAAATAAAACTTCACATCAATAAGAACCTGAAAGAAACCAATCTTCGCTTGCAGACTATTTCAAAGGATATACTACTGCTTCACAATTTTCGAGAAATGTGGCAACTGACTCAACACAAATTAAAAATTCCAACAGTTTGCAATCAATAGGAAGTACACACCACTTGACAATACCCATACAACCAACAAACTCCTGGCCAGAGTATTTCATCACCAGAAACGTATGGAGACAGCACAATTAACAATATTTTTCCACCTGCATAATCAGACTGAGAGTGTAGAGTTTAGTCGTGCGTAATTAGAAACTGTATAGACCAATTAGCATAAGAAATTGTCATATATTACTGTGAAGTGTAAGAGTAGATATCCAATAAAATAAAAAAAAGGAATAATGTCTATGGTAAAATGTCTAAGGGGCAACGCAAATAGAAGACGGCGAGACGAAGGTACGGTACAGACACGGCGCAGATACGGTGCAGGCGCGATATCTGCGCAAACAGACGCGGGGACGGTACGGCACAGAGTATTATTATACAAGGTGCTATTTAGTGGAAATAACATTTAATACACCTCCTTTCGGTTTTTTTTCGAATACTAATTCCCTCCTTTTGTATCATTATAATTCCTATGTACAGTCGAGAGCACATCAAGTGTAACATTGCGCTACGAAAGCCGCCACTATTACAAGTGCAATAAAGGCGTGCTCAAGGTCAAACTGTATAGCTTGATGTGCTGTCGACTGTACTTATGTTTGCAATATGTAACCGCTATGTTTGCTATTTAACTACTTTAAAATACGAATAACATCGAAATACATAAATCAAATCATAATAAGTTAAATTACATCGGATTTTCATTAAAATCATGGATTAAGGCTGATTTACATTGATACAGTAGCTGGCGCCAGCTACTGTATCAATGTAAATCAGCCTTTAAATATCCATATGGACGAAAATTTGAACAGTTTAAAATATATCGCTACGTATCTTTGTTCATACTGTATATAATGCGAGACGCCGCTTGCGCCTACATCTGCTGGCGACGTGGCGGGGGGCGAGGAGCGGCGTGCCTGCGCCGTCCGCTTGCCGCCTTCAGTCACGAACAAAAGATAACGCAAGACGCACGTCGCTTCGTATACAGGATGCGCAAAGACGATTAAAGAGTACTACCTTTCACCACATCTACATTTTTTAGACAATTACTTGAAGTCCCGACCAACCAAAAGCAATCTAAGCAAATATGATTGCACAGACGGTAATGATAGTGAAGAAGTCGATGAGACACTGTTTACTGGTCAACTAGCTTCTGAAAACACAAATTCGGATTCCATCTCCAATCAATCCACGCCAACACCGCCACTGCTACCACTATTAAATAAATCTAGGGCAATCTCTTTAAAAGATGTTAATAAATCAGCACATGAATATTTCAGTCAAAGAGCATTACAAATGAAGACCATACATAGAGCTGAGCCTGAAACAGACAGCGATCTAGCTTTTTTTCAAAGCATGCTTCCAGATATGAAATCAATGACACCAGCCCAAAAACGAAGATTTAAAATGGGCGTTCTCAATTTATCAGAGCAAATTTTAAATGACCCAGTACCTAGTTATCCTAGGACACAGCCGTATTATCCACGAACACCTTCTCGAGAGACAGATTATGATCCTAATGAAGGTGCAACCCAGCAGACTCTTACATCCAGAGCTAATACAAGTCCAGAACCTTCGTTTACCTCGACTCAGCAGACAGCTAAACATACTGCAGCAGCTAACAAAAATCCGGAAACTCAGCTGACTTTGATATCCGGAGAGTATATAAATCCAGCACCACCGGCGGCAGTGGCTGTAATTGAACAAATAGCTGGGCCTTCAAGACACCGAACTTATGATGAGAAAGCTTATTATCAACTCAGCATTTCAGAATATCAGCAAACGCGGACACCGGGAGCTTATGAAAGAGCACAATCCTTAGCACCTTCGGCAACTCCAACTACATTATGTTTGCCAATATTTTCACCAATAACTCCAGCTACACCTCACCCGAATCCAGAGACATCTATCCAATCTCATGAAGACGAAATAAGTGATTTTAATGAGAACTATCCAATGCCTTGAACTTTATTTATAAATGGCTCTTAGTGCGACAGCTAGCTTGAGTAGTCATGTGCTGTCCCTGTCCGCATGCGCTGATTCTGTATTGTGAGATAAGGACAGCACATGATGACAGCTTGACAGATACTCAAATTAGCTGTAACACTGAGAGCAATTTATAAATACTAATTGTAGCAAAGATGCTAAACCAAAAACATTTTCAATGAATATTATCTTTTGATTTGTCAATAAAAGTTTGATCTGTAAAAAATAGTTTCACTTACCTTAAAGTTATCAGTAGTCTTTCTTCAGGGCTGATTGGTTTTCTCCAATTTGTAACTTGCTTCCGAAGTCCTTCTCTTACTTTTGACAATACGATATGGTAACATTCCAGTGACATTTTATAAACTGTGCGAAAACGATCAGGATATTCATATAATGTTTCCATTATTTTATAGTACCTGTGCTCTTCTGCATTTCTCCACACTGGATGTATCCAATACCTTCTTGGTCTTTGCTGTAAATTAATAATCTGTAGCAAAGCCAGTGCATCTTCATCTTCGTCTGAAGAGGAATACATGTCTTATCCCGTCAATATCACGCTCTATAATGACTTAACTTGCCGTATCGTCCCCGCGTCTGTTTGCGCAGATATCGCGCCTGCACCGTATCTGCGCCGTGTCTGTACCGTACCTTCGTCTCGCCGTCTTCTATTTGCGTTGCCCCTAAGGGCTAGCAGGAAATTCCAGATGAGAGTTATTCTTCAGGCGAAAGGTCTATTTGAGGTCGTGAATGGTTCCATACCTAAACCCGATAAAGAAAAATTGGCGGAGTACCAAGAGTGGGTTAATAAAGATAGCAAGGCGCAGGGTTGGATTGTTTTCCATATTGATCAAAATATTATGACGCACTTGCTTACTGCTACTACGTCTGCTGAGATGTGGAACAAGTTGAGTAGCATTTATGAGAAGAAGTCATCTACATCTTTACATCTCGAACAACAAAAGTTTTATTCACTGAAGTGCGACACCAATATTTCACTATTTTTTTCGAAGATAGAAGAGACAAGAGCAAGTATACGACAATTAGACGACGATATATCCGACAAAATGATTATTACCAAAGTACTTATGTCATTGCCAGACAAATATCGCCATTTTATTGCTGCATGGGAATCGGTGCCTACACAAAATCAAACAATAGAAGAACTAATGGCGAGATTGTTAATTGAGGAAGAGCGTAATATATCTACTGTATCAAATAGTGAAAAAGAAGCTGAAACAGAGTGTGTAGCATTGGCAACAGCCACAAAGAAGTTGAGTGAGATAAAGTGTTATGGT
Organism: Polymixis flavicincta; assembly: GCA_949987655.1. Lineage (NCBI taxonomy): Eukaryota > Metazoa > Arthropoda > Insecta > Lepidoptera > Noctuidae > Polymixis > Polymixis flavicincta. The sequence continues at coordinate 7,230,685 of OX465188.1, read as the reverse complement.
TGTGGCAAGATGGGCCATTATAAAAATGATTGTCGCACCAAGTTGCAATGTTTTTATTGTAAAAAGTATGGTCACTCAATAAAAATTTGCAGACTACGGCTAAATAAAGAGAAAAGCAGTGATGTTAGTAAAAATGAGTCGAACAAAAGGAGTAATACATTTTCAACAATTATGAAGAACAAGGAAAATACTCAAGGCTGGCTGGTAGACACCGGTGCCAGTGAACACATGTGTTTCTTAAGAAATCTATTTAATGAGATTGAAGAGTATGAATCCCACCAGTCAGTAATAATTGGTGATGGCAGGGAACTAAAAGTTATTGGTAAAGGAAAAGTGATTCTCAAAGTTTTTGATGGAGAGGAATGGATCGATACTACCCTGCATAATGTGTTGTATGTTCCTCAACTAACAGTTAATCTTTTCTCTGTGAGAAGTGTCATAGACAGGGACTTTAAAACGGAATTTAAAAAGGACTATTGTGAAATTAAAAATAAGGAAGGAAATGTTGTGGCCATGGGATACAGGGAGAAGAAACTATATGTTATGTGCTTTGATTATGAATTTAAACATATTGCTGCTGCAACAGTATCACAAGATAGCCTAAAAATATGGCATGAGCGCTTAGGACATCAAAACTATGAGTATGTGAAACAATTTTTGAATGCAAATGATATAAAATTCAAGAATGATGCTGAAATATGCAGTGCTTGCATTGAGGGTAAGATGCACAGATTACCATTTAATAGAAGTACTACTGTATCAAAGAGGCCATGTGAGCTAATACATATGGATGTCTGTGGCCCTATGGAGGTAGAGTCTTTAGGGGGCTCTAAATATTTTTTATTGATAAGGGATGATTATTCTACCTACAGATATGTATATTTCCTAAAACATAAAAGTGAAGTTCCTGAAAAGATTAAAGAGTTTATAAATTTGTCTGAACAAGATACTAATGAGAAAGTAAATTGTAATTGTAAGAAAAGGTATAAGGCACCAGACATCAACAGCATACACTCCAGAACAAAATGGTAAAATTGAAAGGGACAATAGGACAGTGGTGGAGGCGGCAAGAGCCATGATGATAAGTGCAAGACTACCCAAAGAACTGTGGGCCGAAGCAGTCAACACTGCTGTTTATATTCTTAACAGAACCGGGCACAGTCATGAGAAAGGCAAGTCTCCTTTTCAATTATTGTTTAAAAAGGCCTATACGAATTTGGATAACTTAAAAGTGTTTGGACAAAATGTGTATGTGCATGTACCAAAAAATCTAAGAAAAAAATAGGACTCGAAAAGCATAAGGGGCCGTTTTGTGGGCTATGATGAAAATGTGAAAGGTTTTAAAATTTATTTTCCTGATTCAGCCACTATAGACATAAAGAGAGATGTTATCTTTGAGCCATCTCAAAAGGAAGAAATATTCAGCGAAATATTAAATGACACCCTTGAAGAAAAAGAAGAATTAAAAGAAAATATAAAGAGTACTATACTGATATTTCTAGTGATACAGATGAAAATGAAAAACTAGAAAAAGAAGAGGAGAAAGAGTTACCAGAAAAGAGAGTAACGAGAAAACCAACATGGTTACAGGATTATGACACAGAAACTAGCTTTATGTGTATATTAAATGAGCCTAAAACATATGATGAAGCTATCAATAGTAAGGATAGTAACAAGTGGAAAGAAGCCATGAAGAAGGAATTGGAAGTTTTAAAAGAAAATAATACTTGGGAAAGAAAAATTGAAGTACCTAAAGATAAGAAGGTAATAGACAGTAAATGGGTTTATAAAGTAAAACAGGATAGTGAAGGAAACATAACCCAGTACAAGGCACGTCTTGTTGCCCGAGGTTTTCAACAAGAGGATATTTTTGAAGCCTATGATGTGTACACACCAGTAGCTAAAATTGCGACTTTCAGGGTGTTAATGGCTTTGGCTAGTAAAGAAAAACTACCAGTTCATCACATGGATGTACGAAGTGCTTTCCTTTATGGAGATATACATGAAGAGACGTACATGAGACTACCACCTGGATGTGATGATAATTTAAGTGTTGTTTAATTAAATAAAAGTATCTACGGACTAAAGAAATCACCAAAATATTGGAACTTAAAGTTTGATAAGGTAATTGTTAAGAAAGGGTTTATTAGATCTGAAAATTATTTTTGTCTTTACTGTAAAGCAAATTCTGAATGTAAAACTTATTTGTTATTGTTTGTTGATGACATATTGATTATGGGGTCAAATGAAAAAGAAGTACACAATTTAAAATTTTATTTGAGTAATATTTTCTGTATGAAAGATCTAGGTCATGTAACAAATTATTTGGGTATTCATGTTAAACAAGATTTGCAAAATGGTATTATTGAAATGTCACAAAAACATTATTTGAAAAAGATACTAGAGAAGTTTAATATGATTGATTCAAAACCTATGTCAACTCCAATGGAATTAAAATTCCAAATTTTTAAGTCAAATAAATCAGATCCTAAATTGGAAAATCAATGTAGACAAATTCTTGGATCGTTAATGTATGCGGTTTTGTGTACTAGACCTGACTTGTGCCCTAGTGTAGCATATTTGAGTCGTTTTCAAAATTGTGCAGATGAAACATTGTTAAAAGCATTAAAAAGAGTGCTCAGGTATGTAAATGCTACACTTAACATGAAGGTGATTTTCAATAGTAATAAAAGTACAGATTTGTGTGGATATGTAGATTCTGACTGGGGTAGCGATATTAATGACAGAAAGTCAACATCAGGTTAAGTGTTTAAGTTATTTAATTGTCCTATTGTATGGTCATCTAAGAAGCAACATACTGTCAGCTTGTCTTCTTCTGAAGCAGAAATTATAGCTCTGAGTTCTGCAGTTGTCGAGGCCTGTTGGCTTAAAAATCTTATAAAAGATTTTGATATTTCAGTTTGTCCTATTACTATTTTTGTAGATAATCAGGCAGCCATAAATATTGGAAATAATCCAGAAAATAATAAAAGAGTTAAACATGTAGACATCAAATTTAATTTTATTAAGGAGAAGATTGACAGTAACATTGTAGTATTGAAATTTGTTAAAACGGACTATCAGTTAGCTGATTTCTTTACAAAATCTCTGCCAGTGACCAAATTTAAAGGGTTTAGAGATCTTTTGTGTTTAATGTAAGTGAATTTTAAATGTGTTCCATTTTATTTTATTTTTTTTGGCATTGTTGTTAGCAGTTTACTATTAAGGGGGCGCATATTTTTTTGTTTAGAAAATGTTGGTGTAATTTTTTTTTATTTTATTGAGGGGGCGTGTGAAGTGTAAGAGTAGATATCCAATAAAATAAAAAAAAGGAATAATGTCTATGGTAAAATGTCAAGTCTATTTTTGTCTGTGTGTGTCGTCCGTTGTTTTGTTGTTGCAAGAGAACCATAAGTGTAAATGTATCCATTTTCTCCACCGAGTCTTATTTTAATAAATAGTTCACTACTGCGCTATAGTTTTACTCTGCTAGCCCATAATTCATCACAATTACCTAAAAAGACAGTGTTACAAAGAATAATATTTTTAAGAATGAAACCTTTTTTCAAAAAGTTGTTTAGTCGTGCCTTATTAGATGCTATAGAGAGCAATTACTCGTAGCATAAGAAATTGTCAATTATATGTTACATAAAAAGACTGTGTTACAAAGAATTATATTTTCAATTACAAAGTGATTTAAGAATGAAACCTTGTTTCAAAAAGTTGTTTAGTCGTGCCTAGTTAGAAACTATAGAGAGCAATTTGTATAAGAAATGTTGTATAAATAAATAATTACAGATAAATACCTACTTAAATATCTATATCTACTAGTCCTTATCCCGCACTAGGCAGGATTGGAATAATATGTGTTCTTCTTCCACTCACTTCTTTCATTCGTCAACTTATCGTCCACTCCTTTCGCTATCATATCCTCCTTCACGCAATCCATCAATCTTTGTTTCGGTCAACCACAAATACTTGGTTATTTTAGGTTTGCTGGCGTCTTTTTTGTAGCACGACGATGTTAACTTTATTCGAAGAGAATTACCAAAATAATGACTAGATACATTACGAGCATTATTGAGTAAAATAAATTCATATTCACATGGAAAGTCTTACTTTATGGTGATTGCAATTCTCTCTTCGGCTGAAATACTCTTCCGCATAATAGTGTCTTGAGGAGACACCGATTCTTTTAGTAAATCGTTTAATTGATCAAATGCAGCAATTTACATTCTAAAGTAACGGGTTTTTCAACAAGAACTTTGTTTTTCAATTGGGCCACCACCAACAGCATGACAGTTTTGATATTTAGTTTTTTGACGTATTCGTAGTAGATGCTTTGGCAATTGTTACAATGAATTCAATTTCGCTCGAAAATGGCATTAAAATAATTAAAATCCACTATGAAAATGATGGTTCTGTTAAAGTTAAATTTTGTAAAATTCGTGATATTTTCGGACAGCATATTCTTCCTTCTGAGACCGCTATTAAGAGTTTGGTCGCTAAATTTGAGTCGACAGGCTCAGTACAAAATGTGCCAACACCAACGCGTGTTCGGCCGGGTCGTTCACCGGAACACATCACAGCCGTGAGCCACAGTGTTGAAAAAGATCCAAATTTATCTATTCCTCGTCGTTCTCAACAATTGGGGTTATCCAAAACCACCACATGGCGAATTTTGCGTAAGGATTTGGTTTCGAAGCCTTACAAGATTCAACTGGTGCAGGAATTGAAGCTGACCGACCATTCACATCGCCGTAGATTTGCTCAATTCATTCAGAAACAACCCGCTGGTTTCTCTGAAAAAATCATTTTTTCAGATGAAGCCCATTTTCTCTTGTCAGAGTACGTCAACAAGCAAAATTGCCGCTTTTGGGCTTCTGAAAATCCAAGAGCAATAATTGAGAAGCCTTTGCATGCTCAACGTGTCACTGTATTTTGCGCTATATGGTCTGGAGGCGTGATTGGGCTGGTTTTGGCCAAAAACGTTGATGAAAGAATCGACATCTGTCAGCGTGCTCGTGGTGGACATTTGTCAGATATCATTTTTCATTCATAATTGCCAAACTTTTCTCTTCGTAATACAATAAAAATCTGAATCATCTTCATACATATTCTTTGTTTTATTTTGTTTGAGAAAACAAAGTTCTTGTTGAAAAACCCTGTAGTTGTAAAATGTACGTTCATCTGTCTTAACTTCGGATACAGTATGAAAAAATCACCTTCCGTATGGCAATATAATACGAGTAGCAAAGGATTAATCCATATCCGCGCTGCTTAACCTGCATAACCTTGCAGCTTTTTAATTCGATTACATCGCTGCCGGCGGCGGCGCCGTATTTATAATACAAAGAGAAGTAATGTCTGTGCTACCATTTCGACGTCAAACCTAACACTGAGCTCCAGGTCTAGATGCTTGGCGTCAACTGTGTGAAGTCAGATCCGACTGCAGACAACTGCATGCAGTTGAATGTAGCGACTACGTGCGGTTGCTGATGCGACTTCGTGCTGTTATTGTTGTGCAGTTCGTGTGATGGCGGCCTTAGTTGATATTGTTCAAACCTCAAATGCAGAAACTAACCAAGAAGTTCTGCAGCTGGCGCCTTGCCAAAACATAGACAAAATAAAGTTTTCTGTTATTTCTGAGTACAGTTCAATGTTACGAGGCTCATTTCATCAAGCAGACGCTACAAAATTCACTGAACAAACAAGGAGTGCACTGTTGTGGCAACCGTCGCAAATGTTGCTGCAACCGTTACTAACGTTGAACATCGGACAAGCAGCGACATAGACTTGATTCTTTTGACTAGAGATCCAGGATTCCCAACTTAGGGGTTTTCCCCCCAAAGGATGATGAGAAGAAACCCCACCAACCAAAACATTTGAATTAAGTGTAATTTGAAGCGTCTAGTAGGATATTTTTTCCTTCTGAAAATCCTTCCAAGAATAGTATATGATCTTAATTCAAAGAAATGTGCCTATGGAGATCGTACCACATACTGCATTCACGATATTACTTTTGATTGGGATGCTCACACAGTCGTGATGAGGTGGTTATTTGGGAAGAATTTGTACATGAAAAATACGAATATGTGGATAAAAGTGACGGAACGAACAAAACTACCGAAAAAATTGTTAAAAAAGGAATTAATAGCACAATAGGTGAATTAACAAATCTGTACAATAATGACCTAAACACATTAAAGAAACACGTATATAATATTAAACATCAATATTCACAATATTTTTCTTACATAACCAATTTAACAGTACAGGAAGTTGCAGTGCATATTGACTTCTCCGAAAATTATACGTGTAAATTAACAAAAGAAGTGCAGTCTATGCACTGGGGGGATTTAAGCCCCAAATCACAATACATACTGCAGTCCTATACACCAAAGAAAGGCAGCCTCTGACTTTTGCGTCCATTTCACCCAATAACGAGCATGGCCCATAAGCAATTTGGGCGCATTTGGAACCGGTATTAGTTTACATAAGAACAGAATTTCCGGATGTTATAGGAATTCACTTGTTTTCCAAACTCACGAAAGAAAAGGGATTCCCTTACTCCACCTGATACTTTAGCGAGGCGTCGCATGGAAAAGGAGCCGCTGATGGAGTGGGTGCGGCGATAAAACGACGCCTTGATAACATTGTTTCACAAGGCGTTGACATACCAAATGCTGAAATGGCTTACGAAGTTTTGCAGAAATCTGATACTACAATACTAATCTTTTATATATCACAGGACACTATTAAAACCTACTCTGTAAAGGAAAACCTGATACCAGTACCTCAAACGATGTCTTTGCATCAAATTGTCAACAATACAAATTCATCAGAACTACAGAACAGTATGATTCCGATGCTTTAGTTGTTTTGTTCCCATACCATTACAGAAACTTTTTTTAAAGGTTTCTGCAATTGGCTAAATATTTAAACTCATGTGCTTTGTCGTAAACAAGAACTTAATAATAATAAACGAAAAGGAGACAATAACACAGAAAAGAAACCAATTGAAAAAAGGATGAAAATCACAAATAAAGAAAATGTCTGTAACAAAAATAAAGTCACAATCTTATCCGACGTTACATTCTTACCTGAAAATCGAAGCTTTTCGGATTTAACGAATTTTTTTGGGCTTGAGCTAACACCAATTTCAAAAAATTACGATATATCAATAGGTAAACATAATAAAAACACTGAAGATATTTATGACGGTCAAATTCCATCAACGTCAAAGGAAGGTCTAAAGGAGCCACGAATCCTGAAAGAAAAAGAAACAAACGACGTTGAAGATAATGAAGGTGACAGCGTGATTATTAAGTATTACGAAAAAAAAATCTTGGAAGTTCTATATAGGTTTTATTAAAAATGTCGAATTTGAAGAGGGTGAGACATTATATTGTATAATTTTTTGAAAACTGTTAATAATCCTTAAAAATTTGTAAAACCAAAAAAGTCGACAGAGATATAGTTCCTACATCAAATGTTGTTAAGAAACTTGAATTAATATTTAGTTCGAAAGAGTATTTCTTAAAACATGAAAGTTGTGATGGGGTTTACTTTGTTTAGGAAATTATTGTGATTTGAGAGCTGAAAGGGAATGAAAAGCTAGCTAAGAAAAATATTAGTATTTTTTTTCATGTTTAAACTTTTTGCAAAATTTAATTTAGATGATACCCAATCGATTAATCAGTTGTCTTCTGTGGAGATCTCCACAGAAGGCAACTGAATAATCGATTGGGTATCATCTAAATTATTATTTTTTTATTGATAGAAATAACACTTAATAATGTTTCTTAAGTTTTAATTAATAATGGTGCATCTGGCTGGATCTGTATAGAAGACCACGCTCATAATTTTACAAACTACTACTCAACTAATTATACAAAACACGCTATTTACAAACTATTGTATACAATATGTCCGGTTTATACCGAAACCGGACATATTGTATACAATAAAATACAATTTTGATGGTTATTTGAAAATAATAAAAAAGACGTATAAAAACAGTTTACATTTTACTTTAAAGACAAGAACTTTAATTAACGGTAAGAAATTTCAATACAATTAGAATCATTCATCATCAGCCTTATAATGTTCCCACTGCTGGGACACAGGCCTCCTCTCGGTGAGAGGGAATGGGCCATAATCCACCACGCGGGCCCAGTGCGGGTTGGTAGATGTCACATGTCTTCGAATTTTTGGTTCTAGGACATGCCGGTTTCCTCACGATGTTTTCCTTCACCGTTTTTGAGAGCAGTGGTGATGAAATAATTTAGAATCATTGTTTACCAAAAATCTAAACACGCTAGTAATATACAATATGTCCGGTTTCGGACTGTACAAACTTAAAGGGGTGGTAGTTTACTGTTTTCTATCAATAAAATTATTCTACATGTGGGGTCGGAACCCACACCCTCCTGAATGGCAGCCATTTTTGTGATTTGTAAAAATACAGTAACTTTGAAATTTAAAGCCCAATTCTCATTAAAAAATACTTTTAGAAACGGAAAAGTGTTAACAATGGGTTAAATAACTCAAATAATAACATTAAATGCTGCATCTTCTTGAAATAAAAAATTACATCGTTTTTTTGGTTAATCAAGGTTATTACAAAATTCACCCCTACCTTTTTTTTCTACACGTCTAACAGATGTTAAGTTCACCTAAACAATGATACCAAAAACTCGATTCTATGACAAATGGTTTAAGAGATATTGTTGCTTGATTGGTTACTTAGCATTTATTTCAAGATGATGCAGCATTTAATGTTATTATTTGAGTTATTTAACTCATTGTTAATACTGTTCCGTTGCTAAAAGTATTTTTTTAGATATAATTGGGCTTTAAATTTCAAAGTTACTGTACTTTTAGTATGCTCGCTCCATAAAAAGCGACCAAAACACAAAAATGGCTGCCATTCAGGTGGGTGTGGGTTCCGACCCCACATGTAGAATAATTGTATTGATAGAACAGAGCAAACTACCACCCCTTTAAGTTTGTACAGTCCGAAACCGGACATATTGTATATTACTAGCGTGTTTTGATTTTTGGTAAACAATGATTCTAATTGTATTGAAATTTCTTACCGTTAATTGTTCTTGTCCTTAAAATAAAATGTAAACTGTTTTTATACGTCTTTTTTATTATTTTCAAATAACCATCAAAATCATATTTTACTTAAGTAACTAGTGCAGAAAGTGTCAAAAATCGTGTCAAAATAAGTAATCCAACATCTAATATATATGTTGATTCATGAATTTGTTTACTATATTGTAGACCTAGCTTTACATGTGTCCGGAGCGTTACTGCGTCACCGTGTGTTACTAATTCGTTCATGTCTCAAGAGTTACTATGTACATAATTATACGGCCTTACCCATTTACTTGAAAATGAGATTTCTTATTTATGTACAGTTTTTATTTATTTTTGTTTTAAACGATAGATCTATGTATAAAACCATTTTTACAGTTGGAATTATGTAAAGCGTCCCACGGGTTCCAAAGATATTCAAGATTTTATGTAACAGAAAATATATCACACTACATTTTCGTTGGTTTTGTTCTAGATTTTTTTATTATTAATAGACACACTCAATATTGTTATTTTGAATAAATAAAGAACGCCATTGGGTATTTCTTACTGAAAAAGGAACCAAACGCGAACAATGGTGCCGATTCTGTTGTACACCGAACTAAACTATAACTAAAATTCCTTACTTTTTACTATGAGAATCTAAACGCTATTCTGCAAATAAATATCTCTAAATTTAAAAACTATTTTGACACAACTAAAATCGAATTTGACAATCGCGACTCGCACGTGGTATGTTTTGGCTTCACAACGTGGTACTTGTTTGCCCTACCCCGTGTTTTTTTTAGAGCCAGCAGCGCGCCGGGGTCGGCAGCCTCGACGAGATTTATTTGGAATTTTCACTTTTTTCATGGAAAATATGAAAAATTATTATCCACATGTTGAGTTTTAGATGTGTTTGGGGGCTTATAAAGGGGGTCGAAATTTTCATTATTTTTGCGATAGGACACACCGTTTTCGAGATATAAGCAAAAGAAAAAAAATACAGTACTATTTTTGCACCAGAAGTCGAGGTGTCGGTGTGAATTTTAGTTCTTGACAACTAATTTTATTCCACACCTATTTAATCGCGATTAAAAACAGTCAGATTTAGTTAGACAACCAAAATTTTAGGTTGAATAGAATAATGAAATTGACAACAACAGAATAGCAAAATTACCATTTTCACTAAACTAATAATTCAGTGCAATCTTAGTGCTGTCAAACTAAAATATAGTTAAGTTGTGTCACTTTAGTCAATTTCAGAATAGGTAATCGTCGTTTGACAGGAATAAACTAAATTTTGGTGATTTTAAGTCTAGTTTAGAGAATTTTGTGACAACAGAATCGGCACCATTATCTTACTGTTCTAAACAAACTAAAACTTGACTACTTTTACTACAGAAAATGGAGACCTACGCCGTCTTTTTTATTAGTAGATAGTGTAGAGCAAGGCAACGATCCTACCGCATGCAGCCAAAGTCATGGTTAATTTAATGATTTTAATCATTTTCTTACGCCCAAATAAATTTATTACGTCACAATTACTCAATTAAAGCAACTATTTATAAGATATTTTGTTTATTGGCAGCGTTATTAAAAGGATACAGCATTTTAATTCTCTATTACCGGTTTATCGTAATGAGTCGAACAACACTATTGCGGCCCGTAACGTAGCTAACTTCACATGTAATAAAATAATGGCGGGGCAATCTCAATTTCAATTCAATGTTGACAATATTGTTTTCAAGAGTACCGAATCACGTGACTGCAAAATTGAATTGAAATTGTATTAGTTTTAGATTGAAATTAAAAGAGTAAGCCGCGGTCGCCCTTGTAAATCGTTTGGGAATCTAGCAAAAGGACTAAAAGAAGAAAAACGGAAGAGATCCGATCTAATGTAGAAGATGGTGTAATACTTCACGCAGCTTAAGTTGAATTAAGTAAATCGGGAAAACGTGATGCTTCCCACGTGCTCAAAGATATTATGAGCTCTCCGACCCGTGCAACGAAATACAAAAAGGCTTATGGTTCGTCTAAACGTGAAAACCATCGCGTCTAACCCCCATGGAAGCATTAAAAATGTTTATAGATACAGACTTAACAAGAGGATGGAGGAAGTATGAAATTATAAGAAACACGAACAAAAGTTCTTTCCATGTTATAGCTTAATTCAAGAAGCAAAAAAAGAGTTATCCTCCTCCAGGAACTTGCACGGTAACGAGTACCTGCGCCGAAATCCAACTGCAACCATTAATTGATATTACCAATAGGCGCTTATCGGTATTCGTAGAAGAGGGTCTTATCAACAATAAAAGAGCAAGAGCGGAAAACTTTGAAGTTGATATGTAAATGGGGCTGCGATGGATCCCAGCAAGCACAATATAAACAAAAGCTTGAAAATGAGGCTGACTTTGATGCAAATATTTTTAAAAGCTTCTTTGTACACACAGCTCCACAGAAAACTCATTCCCTACAAAGGCATGTCGCCTTTGTAAGGGATGAGTTGATCCAACCCCTTTATCTCCCCGATTTTGTCGTCTAATACGATTTCGCTTCGTCAAAGAGAACCTTGATATAACCAATGAAGAGATCAGTTATGTCAAAAATTCTGTTGATAATTTGGTTTCGACTGAGGTGGATATTGACGGAAAAAAGTTTTTGATTCATTCCCAATTTGTAATGGCAATTATTGCCGGAAAAGTTTGCAATGCAGCTACTGGAACAACATCCACGATTCGCTGCTATATTTGTGGAAAAACTTATAAGAGTTTAAGAATTTGGAGTACAAAAGGAAACTCTCAAAAGATGCTGCTGAATTCGGACTGTCTATTTTACATGCGAGAATAAGATTTTTCGAAAGCATTCTGCATTTAGCGTACAAATTGCCCGTGAAAAAGTATCGGGAGAGCAAAACAGACGAGGAAAAAGAAATGGAAAAGAATTGGAAAATTGAGATACAGACCAGGTTTCGCAATGAAACTGGCTTATTAGTAGATGTGCCGAAAACAAACTTCGGAAATAAAAATGATGGGAAGACCAGCAGGAGATAATCTGAAGATCCGAAACTAGCTTCAGACATTAAAGGGATAGATTATGAGTTAATAAATATATAGTAGATTAAAAGTTACTTTAGAAACGATTTCGAGCGGATTTACTATAGATGTAGAAAAATATGCGGAAGAAACTGCTTGTTTATACATAAAACCACCCATGGCACCCAATGACACCCACACTGCACAAAGTACTTGTACACGGATCAGATATAATAAAAAATGCATTGTTACCTATAGGACAACTGTCTGAGGAAGCAGCAGAGACACACAACAAACATTTTAGGACGTACAGACAGGATTACTCAAGGAAATTCTCTAGGGAATCCTGTAATAGAGATATTTTAAACAGGCTTCTTTTAAGCTCAGATCCATTTCTTAGTGCCTCAAGGGCAATAAAAAAAAAGGAGATGCCTTCTTTTCTGCCTGAAACATTAAACATGCTTCTGTCTGCTACACCAAACCCAACAGAATCAGAAAGTGAGAACGAGGAGGTGAATAGTTTTGAAAAAGTATGTATAGTCCATTGGTAAATTAATTAAGTAGTAAGATACTAGCTTCCGCCCGCAGCTTCGCCCGCGTGGGAGACAGAAATTATCCCGCGGGAACATACTACCGGGATAAAAGTATCCTATGTGCTAATCTAGGTTTTATTTTATCTGTTTGCCAAATTTTATCCAAATCTGTTCAGTCATTTTTGCGTGATTACGTAACTAACATCCAAATATCTTCAGAAACTTTCACATTTATAATATTAGTAGGTTTAATATTTTTCTTCTGACGTCAACAATATACTGTGATGTGATCACTATCCTTCACACAAATCCACCTCAGCAAGAATCAGGTTTAAATAATAATATGGCTCAGGTATGTGTATATAATTTAGGTACTTCTCCGCAGAAAACTCTTCAAACAAACTACATTCCCCTTTTAACCCTCTAAAGGGTTAATTTTTTAAAGTACATTACATAATTTATTTGTACATTACATACTTTTACATTATTTGACTTAAAGGTTATTTAAACCAATTTTCGATTTAATCAAAACACGGAGTAAAATCATCCCTTGTAAAATTAACTACCCTTTTTACCCCTTTAGGGGTCGATTTTCGAAAAACCCTGATACCGTTGTTTTTATTTTTGGTTTTAGCTATAAATACTGAGTTTCGAGTTAATCAGACAGCGCGTTAATCTTCCATACAAACTTTGACACCCCCCAATTCCCCTTTAGAGGGTAGTTTAGGAAAACGATCAATAACCAACTTTATAATTTACTTAGATACGTATTTGTGCCAAGTTTCAAGCTTATTAACTCAAAGAATAGGATTTTTCATACAAACAAAATAATTGGACAACATTATAAAAGGAAGACGTGTGCAAAATTTCACGTTCCTAGTCCTAGTAGTTTCGGCTGTGCGTTGATTGATCAGTCAGTCAGTTTCTCCTTTTATATATATATAGATGTAAGATTATGTAAATATATAGTGTAACGTAGATAAGTGTACGTAAGAATATGTAAATATATGGCCTATTTTCAGCATTTTTATCTATTTTTTTTTTTGTCGTATTTGTGTTTTGTTGCTTTTTTTTATGAACTTATAAAAGTTATTGTCTGTATATAATATTTCGCTGGTTTTATTTCCGTCATTTTAAACCAAAAAACCCGCACTAATATTTTTGGCTAGCTAGATTAATGAAACTATGTGCTGCATTTGGAGACAAGTTATTAGGCATTGGAGCAGCTGTGATCTCCTAACAAAGACTATACCTCCAGGAAGCTGCGTATACTTCGACCGCTATTTTACATCGGTTCTTTTGTTGGAGCGTTTGAATGAAATAGGTCTGCATGGTACAGGAACTGTAATGGCAAATCGAATTTCTGACAGAGGAACCTTCAAATTTAAAGAAAACAGGAAAATGAAACGAGGTGAATCGGAACAGTTCGTTAGTGGCAAAGTAGTCGTAGTAAAATGGATGGACAGTAAATCTGTTCTGGTTTCTTCAAACTGCACTTCAGCCGATAATCAGGTGCAAGTTAAGAGATGGGAGAAAAAAGAAAACGCATTCGTTGGTGTGAACCAACCATTAGCCATTGCCCGTTATAATAGAAATATGGGCGGAGTAGATTTTCTCGATCAAAGTATAGAGTATTATAGAACTTTTATGAAGACGAAAAAATGGACTCTAAAGGTCATTCTGCATTTCTTCGATTGGCAGTCGCTAATGCTTGGCGCAAGTACAAGAAGAACTCCGCTTCAGCAAGAATTCATAAAGGTGAGGTAATGGATTTGCTGGACTTCAAGTTGCTAGTGGCAGAAGGTCTAATGAGTTCACCAAACCGTCCAGGACCAATGCAAGTCGATGATGAGGAGGAAATTGAGAACCGAGACGTAAATTGCCCTTCGGGGATGTATCGGCCGGCCAACCCACCTTCAGAATCGAAACGCTATGACGGATACGAACACGTCCCTGAGTTTGATGAAATTGCCAGCCCCCGAAGGTGCAGAATGGAAGGCTGTGAGAGTAGGTCCAAGATACGGTGTGGTAAATGTGACGTTTACGTTTACCTATATCTCACAAGAAAAAGGTATTGTTTTGCTTCGTACCATAAGAAATAACTGCTACTGTCCTTGAAAATTGTTTATTTGATTGTTGTTGCTAGTTTCACCATAATGATTAAAGAAGTGTTGTTTTTTTTTTTTTTTTTAGGAAACTAAGTTTTTTTTTTTAGATTTTATTCGTTTTTTTTTGTATTTTTTTTTTTGTATTATGTAACGTATAGAACTGATTATAAGACTGATTTCATTAATTTATGAATAAATAATAATACATTACCTTGTTTTTATTTTTGAAGTATATTTTCTTTTCGACTAATTGTTATTTGTATCAGATAGACGAATTGTAGTCGACAGCGCACGATAGTGCGATGCCGTTTACTGCTGGGGAGGAACGGGGGTACTTTTTAAATATTTTTCGAACATACTTGATTGAAACATACTCGTAAGTCTCCTCTAAACCCAAATTGATAATTTTCTAAAATATAGTTTCAGGCCTGAAAGGGTTATGGAAGAACATACTCCGGATTCTGATGCATCTACATATCCAATGCCAACACCTGTAGTTACTGAAATAATCCGGAAAAATAATAATAAAGAGAAGATGCTAAGATATAAATTAAAGAAGAAAAAGGATGAAGAAATTAAAGTACTGCGGAAGAAGGCATTGAAATAGAAAGATGCGTTTATCGCGATTTAGAACAAACATAAATCCAAAGCTCAAAGATAAACCAAATACTAAGTTACAAAAAATGGCAGATACTCCTGAACATAGAAAAGATCTAGTCACCATCGTTATGACTGTTTTAAAAATACGTATTTTTAATTATTTATTTATTTATCGTTTATTTTTTTTGCACATTGCCACATTTCAAGCAGTAAAACATGGTAGCAATGATGACGCATTCCCCCTGTTCTGTAATGCGCTCAAATCGTCTGCAAAGTATACAATGATGACGTTAGCGCACCTACCCATATAAAAATGTAATACGGAACGGTTCGCAATCGTGCTAAAAGTATTTTTTAATATTTTTGCATTTCGGAACCCGGGGATTCCTAGCGTAGACTCGTAGATGGAGATAGCATTAGTTTTGTCCCTTTAGCACTTAGGAAGCAACACGGTATACGCTGCGCCGACGACGTTGAAAGAAAACTGGTTTTGACCTAACTACCTGACCCAATCCACACATGTGTCCCACGCAGTCGTTCGTTTGCTTGCTTTCGGTGCGTTTTCTGGTTATATTTTCCCTGCGACTTTTGTGTACTTGATTTCTTCTGATTATCTACTTTCGACCACAGCTATATCTCATCGGACTTTTTGTTATTGCTTTGTGTATCTGTGACAATGGAAGCGGAAAGAAGTTACTGCATATCTTGCAATCATTCATTGTTTCAAAGAAGAAACTATCAGTTGCTTCAACCGTTTCTGGATAATCACCCAGGAACTGCAGAGCATATTCAAGGACTTTTAGCACCTCAACAGGTAGTACCTACATGCATATGTGTATTTTATTTCAAATGCCGTGCCATGCCATGCACGCATGCATGTGCATGTGTGCATGCATGTGTGTGCATGTGCCATGTTTTATGCAAATAAAAATATCTCTTATCTCTCTCGATTTCATTTGAGATTGTCGGAAGGCGTCATCAATAAGATTACTTGTAACGAAAGATACCTAGAAAAACCTTTTTGAAGCGCAATATTTTGCACGTCTTCCTTCTGTCTTGATCCACTTTTGTTACTATTGTTTGTCAGTTAATCAATATTGTACTATCGGTAGTAACGTCATGTTTTAATCATCATTACCGTTTTTTGTTTTGAATACATAAGTACATAATATAGATAATATACCCAGACGTGGGAAGGCGTGAACAATAAGATTACTTGTAACACTTTTGTTAATTAATCAACATTTTACTATCGGTAGTAACGTCATGTTTTAATCATTCTTACCGTTTTTTGTTTTGTTTTGAATACGAGTACATACTTATATAGATAATATACCCAGACGCACAGTATCAACACTCTAGCTTATTGCCGGAGAGCCTGTATGCGGAAGGAATCGAACCTAGGACCTCTCTTAGGGAGTAGCCATGTTAGCTAACACACGCAGTTAGACGGAGCGTCATAAATAAAGGTGTTGTATTTGTTGCAGTTAATACTGGATGGCGAGCAATATATCTGCCGCTATTGTTGGTTGCGGGTAAGGTATGCAATTGACCGCTGTCAAAACCAAGCTGACCAGCCGCCTCCTCGTGTCGGATGACCATCTGGAGGAATCTGCGAAACCGATGAATTCAAATGAGCACCAAATACATCTAACACATGCATTTATCATGAATGTGGCAATGCAAGTAGATGCCGTATTCCGGTGTGTATCAAACTAGAACTGTTGGTACACTCGAATTTTTACATACCTCCAAACGCAAGAGTGTGTCAAGAACGTTTGGATGAAAATCAATGGGGTCACTTAAAAATATTGCATCATCGTGTGGGCATCACTCATAACCCATTTGAGCAAGTGATACGAGGAACGTCTTCATTGCAGCAAGAAGTAACCGACCCCAATACTGCAATTGCTATTTTTTTGATGAAGCTCCGGACGGGTGAGTCTAACAAAAGACTCAGCGTACTTTTCAGAATGAGTCGCCGTACGCTCGGAAGGAAAATGAATACTGTGCGCAAATGTTTGGTACAAGATTTCGTACCAAGGCACCTGGACCTGGATCATATTTCAAGAAATGAAGTAGTTGTAAAAAATCTGACTGTGGCAAATCGTCTATTTGGAAACCCAGTTGCACCCTTACAAGAAAGGAAAGCTATTCTGGTGATAGATGGTACGTCTATATTCAGAAATCTTCCAACTTCCTTTTCCAGCGGAAAACATACAGTTTGCACAAATACACGAACCTGTTAAAACCATTTCTCATTGTGTGTTGTGATGGCTACATAATAGATGTTACTGGGCCTCACGCAGCAGCAACAACATCGGATGCCGTTATAATGAAAGGTCTTACTAACGAAAGAGAAGACAATCCATTCCATTACTTTTTTGAAGCGAACGATGTTTTTATCTGCGACCGCGGCTTTAGAGACGTTATAGGAGACATGGAATCGTGTGGTTACGTAATTAGGGTATAGAACCGGGAAATCCCGGTCCCGAAAATCTCGGGATTTCCCGGTTCTTTTCAGTTACAGATAGAACCGGGAATTCAAAATGAGAACCGGGAATTTCGGGATTTTCGGTTCTCAAAAAAATATTTTTAATTTATACACCTACATTTTAACATCTATTAAACTTTTACTCAAATTCTTTTAATAAAAATAAAAAAATTGTGCAAGAGTTATTTCTTCACTGTCTTTGTAAACGCGTCAACATTTTCGGATACAAGTGGATGACAGGGATCGCGCGGGGAGAGGGGTACCTGGCGGCAGTCATTTTATTGCCATACCTGCTGCCGCCCACGAGTCGATTTGTAATCTGCAATGTAAGTGGTTGGTTTGGTGTCGTGCGTGCCTGACTTGAAATGTTTCCTTCCATCAAAATATAACATCAAGTTGCTCTCGGTAAGTACTTAAGTAGATTATGCATTAATCATGCTTATTATGTGTTCGTATTGTACGTATATTTTTAAAATATGCTTCCTTTTAGCTCTGTAGCTGATAATTTTATTAGTTTTAGGTTATATTTTGGGGTTTCTTGTTTGGTACTCGTAGGGTCAATGGTTGCAGTTGGGTTATAGAACTGGTGGTACAATTTTGTTTATGCTCATTTTAACAGTTTTTTACTTACCGTTACGCAAAGTAGATATCTGTATAAATAAAAAATAATTGCTAAATGTGTTGCAAACGGAAAAACTCGAGAACGGCTGGCTGGACCGATTCGGCTAATCCTTTTTAGGGTTCCAAAGGGTAAAAATCGAGACTCCGTTACTCGCTGTCCGTTTGTCCGTCTGTCTGTCTGTCGGTCCGTCTGTCACCAGGCTGTATCTCATAAACCGTGATAGTTAGTTGAAATATTCACAGATGATGTATTTCTGTTGCCGCTATAACAACAAATACTAAAAAGCTGAATAAAATAAATATTTAAGGGGGCTTCCATACAACAAATGTGATGTTTTTGCTCGCTTTTGCTGGATGGATATTGATTGATAACAGCAACAGGTAGACGCTTGAAATATTCACACAACATTGTGTTATATACTAAGTTTAAAAATAAATTATAAAATTAAAATAAAATTTATATTTAAGGGGGCTCCCATATAACAGACATGAATTTTTAGCCGTTTTTATAGATAATGGCAAGGAACCCTTCGTGCGCGATACATTCGTTGCTTATTGCACTTACATATTTAGTTTCCTTTCTTAGTTTAGTAAACTTTATATTATTTTTGTTATAGGTTATGGATTTTGAAGAAGTTTGCAGCAAGTCAAATGATAAGTCATCGGTTTGGCACTATTTTCTTCGCGCTCGCGACAAAATGAGCGCCAAATGTAAAAAATGCCAAAGTATTTTAAAATGTGGTGGAGGAAGTACCGGTGGCTTGCAA
Source organism: Polymixis flavicincta (assembly GCA_949987655.1). Lineage (NCBI taxonomy): Eukaryota > Metazoa > Arthropoda > Insecta > Lepidoptera > Noctuidae > Polymixis > Polymixis flavicincta. The sequence continues at coordinate 7,211,443 of OX465188.1, read as the reverse complement.
AAACATTTGAAAAATCGACATCAAATAAGTCTGAAAGCTGTCGATACTTTAGCTGGTGAACCACACAGTGCTGCAATTCAGTCAACCAGTAAGGAGGAAGTACCAAAGAAAAAAGCAAAATTAACCGACTACTATGCATCCGAAACAAACCCACACATGGAACTTATGGTTTCTCGTATGGCTGCCTTGAATGGCTACTCTTTTCAGACTTTTATAGAATGTGAAGATCTAAGAAGATTATTTCAGAAATCAGGCCACACGCTACCAAAAACTGCTGATACAGTACAAAGTATTGTAGTCAAAGAAGCTGACAAAATAAAACAGCAATTAAAGATTGAAATACAAATGTCATTAAAAGAAGGTAAAAAAAATTCGATGTCTTTTGATGAGTGGACATCAATCCGGAACCGACGATATATCAGTTTGAATTTACACTCGAAGCATTTCTCCGGAGGCAAAAATTTTAAAAATCTTGGACTCATCAGGGGTTTTGGGTCCATGCCAGCAAAAAAATGCGTCGAAGAAATAAAACGCAAATTATATGAATTTGGCGTATCCCTTGAAACGGATATCATTGCCGAGGCTACAGATGGATGTAGTATGATGACAAAATTCAGCAAACTTTTGTCGTCTTATCATCAAAAATGCATTGCTCATGCTCTGCAGCTCGCCATAAATGATGTTTTTTACAAGAAAAGTGACATAGAAGACGAAGACCAAATAGATCTTCCTGAGACAGATTTCGAATCGATAGACGAAGATATGCCCCTGTCAGAATTGAGACGCCTATTTCATAGAGAGGAAGTTGCTTCAGATAACGATTCTGATGATGATACAGATGGTGCGGAGTTCTCATCAAATCCAACGACTTCTGTTTCCAAACGCCAACTTGAGTACCATGAAATAATTTTAAAAGTAAAAAAGGTTTTGAAACTATTTCGCAAATCGCCAACCAAAAATGACGAAGTGTTGCAGAAGTATGTAATTGCAGAGTTCAAAAAAGAATACTCACTGATTTGCGACTCAGTAGTAGCTGATTATTGGGGATTCAAGATCACAGGAAGTCCAGCATAACTAGACCTGTGCTGGTTAGTAGTTTGGTAGAAGCGTTCGTTCATGTTATAGTGGTTTAGGTATAAAAAAGCGCTTTCAAACGGAAGTTAGTGGTGAGTTATCAGTCTTCAATGTTGCATTGTGGTTGAGGAAAAAAGATAAGAAGGTGTGTTATCATGCTTTACAAAGTTGCAGTACTAGTTCCCACGGGGAGACAGGTCCGAACACGTTTTGGCTGTGTTGATTGTGGAGTGTTGCGGGGGCGGGGGCGGGGGGGGTGTAGTCAGCGACAATGTATTGGGTCTCACGGCTGATATAAGGATGTATCGACTTGAGCTGGTTCTGGTTTGAATCAGAGCGGATGTTGCAATTTTATTGATAAGTAAAAAAAAAAAACGCATGTAGAAAATCACTGTTGCGCATTTAAATGTGATAAGTAATAGAACAAAGGATGGACAGGAAATGAATAATAGATACTGATTAATGTAGGAGTGGGATGAAGAGAGTATAAAAGGGAATTATTAATAAATTCATACAGTGTGCTAAATATTTTCCCAGTAATAGTTACCATACATTCATAATGATTTTTACAAGTTTGTTACCATGGGTGGTAATGTTTCACTTACAACGAGATAATGGTGGTGAAATGGTGATAAGAAATGTAACACGATTCTTAAATAAAGATTTACAAGATGTATGTAGTGATGATGATGAACTGTGGAATGTTAAGAAAGTGGAGCTCTTAGATGAGCAAGGTGATTTAGTAAGAAGATGGTTAATGAAGTTTTATTTTAACAATGATTATTATCATAACAATGTGAAAAGTGGTGGATCTGCGGAGATGTTTCACCAGAAATATGTGGTTGTAAGGAGTGGTAAGAGACAAAACAAATTGAATTTACGTTTATGTAGTGGAAACAACAGATTGTTGGTTAACAAACTAGAAATCATAAAATTTATCAACCCTCGTTCAAGACAGAGCAGCAGTGGTGGTGGTGGTGGTGATATATGAGCAATAGTTTAAGTCAAACATGGACATCTGATGTGTTTCATCAGACATATAAGGATGAAAATGGTTTGGAAATCATAGTGAAAGTGCCTAGAGGTAGTTCAGTTGTAACTGGTGCTAGTCATCGTCGTCGTAATCATCATAAATCTGAAGATGGAACAGAAGAAAGTTCTACTGTTAAAACAATGGAGACGACTACTGCTACAACATCAACAACGAAAACGGTTCATCCTATATTAAGTCCAACCTGCGAGCGTTATAATGTAATCTTAGAAAGTTTGCAATTATGGATATCTAAGCAATTGGAGAAATTGAGAAAAGGTGAAATAACCGACAACGAATGTTTAGCTAGTATACCAAAAAAAATAATAATGCCTGAGACAGGATGAGAAAAAAAATTTCCCATGACACTTTGTGGTTGCAGTGAGTGATAAAAAAATATATTCTCATGAAACTATGTTGTTGTGGTGAGTGCCCCCGTTTGTTAACATAATTAAATATCTAGTTAAAACCTAAATGTTTGATAAGGGAATAATATATAAACCCAAACATTTGATTCAAAAGAACATACATTCAGTAACCATCAAAACAAGAACAACAGTAACAAGTGCCTACAATAGTAACAAGTACAATAGTGATAATTACTTACAACAGTAACAAGTAGTTACTAGTGCGCTTACGTCTCATAATCGCTGTAAGTGTAATTTTTTTTAATAAAAAAATAAGAATGACATCCAATCAAAGAAAGAGTAATACTGCTCGCGCTGAATTAAATAGTTGGGGAAATAAAACTTGGAGAAAATTAAGTGATTTGGAGGTAAATAAACCTTATAAGATCATAGAAGCAAGTAGGGTGTCTTCAAAGTATACAGCAAACGCGATGCAGACTGTGGTACATCTGGAGAACGGGTATACAGTCACACTACCATCAAGATTTAACGATATAAATGAAGACCTACTCGCTGAACTTAATGGTGGTATTTATCTCATAAATAAAGGACCAAGCGGGAATACATGGGTTATCAACTTTTCTTTAGGATAGATTTGTTGAGGAATTAAAGGATTATTTTTTATATTACAGTGACTGACGCTACCTACTGATATAAGTAATTAACACTAGGATATTCAAATATGATGTCACTAGTTGAAGCACTGTATTTTGAATGTAAGAAGAATTGGTTAAAACATTTATCTTCAAACAGATTACTGCAACTGTGGACAAGACCTATACCACTTGCGAAGTTGAATGGAGACGTGAGTGTTTTACTTAAAAGTATTTATGAGAAAAGTGATTTCAGTGACGTAAACACCTATTCCCTGATTGAGATCTGGGATGATATTACATCTCATTTGGAGGATACTGCAGGTGATATCAATGTGGATGTGAATGAGTGGTTTCAGCTACTAAGTGATACACCACCAGACTGTTTTGCTCACGAACTATTCACCGAGCAAAGAGGTAATGATTTAATAAACTGTTTAATTTATGCTGTAAGCGACTGTGGTATCGAGACATTTTAAAAGTTTTCACTTGTTATTTACTATTTTGTGTAGGTATCTGCGAAAGTGTGTGTTTTTTTTGGATACTTCAATATGTGTTTAGAAAACATAAAGTATATTATTGATGTAGATGGGTTTCAGATATCAAAAACAAAAAAAATGTACTTCAAAGAAGTAGCGATCTTAAATATTCAGGATAAGATCCTTTATTTGTTTCATTTAAAACTACCAACATGGTTTTTGGAAAACAAATATGATAAATCAATCATGTACTGTACAAGATATGTTCATGGAATGCTTTTACAAAATTATAGTGATGATATTAGTTATACAGAGTTTTTAAAAAGATTTCATAGTTTTGACCTGAACAAACAATTCACGTGGGCGTATAAAGGGGGGATAGTGGAAAGGGATTTTTTATCAAGTTTAGGGTTAACTTCATTTAACTTAGAAGTAATACATTGTCCAAAAGTGGGGATAATTATAGAAAATTTAAATTTACATTATCTTACTAATTGTACAAGGCATGTGGCATTTAGAGGAAAACCACCTCACATCGTTCACTGTAGTGGTGTAGAGGTGCGAGCATTCTCCCGGTGGTTAGAAAACCATCTACTTAATCGATAAGTTTAGTGTTTTATTTCATTTTGATGTAGTTATTATATTATAACAAGAAAAATAATTTATATAGGTAATTGGTAACCTGCTGGTACCTATTAAGTCTTTTTAAGTATATGTATACCTATGTCTAATAATAATCATTTAAGTTTTGTGTATGTCTAATTGACTATTCTTATTATTATTAAGTCTTTTAAATGTAATTAACGTTTAAGTTATTATACACCTATACCTAATAATATAAAAAAAATGTTAGTAGGTAAGCTTCAGCTAGGTCAGTCAAATAAAACATAATTATTGTACTTTAATTAATCTTGTTTTCTTTATTTATCCAACTTGTAGAATTTATACCGAACCATTTCACTAGAACTTTGTCACCCTTTCTCTTCAATACTTTCTCCACTAGGTACACATCAGGATATTTAACTTTTTGCAGTTCCTGTTCATAAAATCCACCTAAGATTGGTTGTTTCCTTTCATCTTGCAACTGGTAGGTCACCGGATTGGTGTTATTCACTTTCACCACTTGAAATATCTCTGAACTCCAGTTTCCGGTGTATCCCTTGGAAAAAGTGGATTTATATTTACTGATGCGTACATAGTCACCACACTTATATTTTGATTTAACTCGTACTTTGATATGGTTGTAAGCAGTAGATAAAATGTCATCAGCATTAGTATGATTCACGGTCACTGGGGCAACTCCAATAGTACGATGTGTTTTATTATTATATCTATTTATCAGATTAGAGAGCTCTTTTCCATTCCATTTGTAAGAGCCATTGTATGCAAATTGTTGCCAAAGCCAACTTTTAATAGTTCTAATAAATCTCTCTACAATAGAAGCCTTCATCACACTAAATGTGGAATAATGGTTTATATTAAACTTTCTCATCAGAGCTTGGAACTTTTCATTGAAGAACTCTCTTCCATCATCGGATTGAATATTTTTTGGTTTACGTCTTGGGTTGTTGTTTAATAGCTTGAGTATAGCTTGAGTTACATCTTCAGCTGATTTACTTTTTATTGGTTGAACCCATGCATACTTTGAAAATGTATCGATGCACGCTAAAATATACTTAAATCCCTTGTTATACTTGGAATACTTTTGCATATCAATCAAATCTATTTGCCAGGTGTCATCAAGTCCTTTTTGTGTGAAGCGTCTTCGAGGAAAGTTTTTACGAGCATTCTTATGAAGTTCCTGAACGACCGTCCATTTACTCATATCAGCTTTTTACTAACTTCTGAGATTCCTCCAGGCTTTTTAATAACTTCTGAGATTCCTCCAGGCTTTTTACTAACTTCACCTTTTCCTCGAGGTTTTAAAGCTATCGCCGCTGGGGAGGTGACTGACGTGCTGGTGCTAGTTGCTTTTGTTTTATGTTTTGTTTTTGAGATCTCGTCTAGACTTTGAGAGATTTTTTTTATTTTAGACAAACAATTAATCAGAACCTCATCCAGTTGTTCTTTTATAACCACATCATTTTTCAGAATAGCTTTGTTAGCATTCCTTAATAAGCGATTTCCACAGTCCACCTGATGTTTCAATACCTTAAGCAATGGTGGTGTTTGCTGTCGAGAGCCATTTAGATAACGTCCGAACTTGTCGATAGCCATAATTATAATGAAAGTATGTTTACTTGAGTATATGTTTTAGTATGTTGGAAAGTCGATGAGGTGATTCAATTATGTTAGCTTCTATTAATTCTTCCAAAATTGAAATAATTTCACTATCATGATTATTGTTACCGACACTTCGTGAAGCGATAAGCAGTCGTAGTCGGTCTATTAGTTCATTAGGATCATCCCAATACATAATATCTGTATTAGGGTAGTAGTTTTTCATTAATAGACTTGTGTCTGTATTTGAATGGTTATTATTAGTAGATGAAGTTAAGCCTCTACCTGTTACTAACAGATCTCTCACATTAAACAGACCCGCTACATCTGATCCGTTACCCGTTTTATCAAATAGACCTGATCTGCCATCTGTTTCACCAGATCTGTTATCTGTTCCACCTGATCTGTTATCTGTTCCACCTGATCTGTTATCTGTTCCACCTGATCTGTTATCCGTTCCACCTGATCTGTTTAAACATCCACCAGTTTTTGTTTTCATATTAGATTTTGTAATAGGAGTAGAATGCGGATGGTTTGTCTCCTTTATATATTGAGTATATTTGAGACTCTTGTCACCCTGTATCTGACCTTCTGCAGAAAAATTACGTCTATGTGCATTTGTCATCATTATTATTTTATAGTAGACGTCACTATCCGCAGGTTGGATCAAAGAAGTATTAGGTTCTCGTTTAAATAACAGTTCCATCAAACCTGGTGTGTAACTAAACTTCTGTTTTTTTATTATTAGATGATTTTTATCGAATTCAACAGCGCTGTCACCTATATAATACCCCTCCGGTGTCAAGTAAATACCATAAGGCACTTTTTGAATGTTATTAATTATAACACTATCCAAATAGCTGCGTACTAATGGATGTGACTCAAACGCCTCTTCTGTTTCCGATTCGATTGTTTTATTTAGAGAATCATCAGCATCTTCGTATTCTTCATTATCAACATCATCGTTCTCTTCTTTTTTCTGATGCAATTTATCAGTAGCATTCTGAATTTTTTGTTTAATTTTTTTTTGGAATGGCTCCCTATCTGTTTCATGTTTCACAATTAACTCATTATTATCGTTTGAATTGATCTGGTGCAATAAGGTGTTTAGAGGCTGTGTGATGGGTTGAAATGTTTCTTGTAAGGTCGATGTGAATTCAGCTTTACCCTCATTTAAAGCTTTGATTTTCTTTTTTACTGAACTGACAGATTGAATAAGTTTACGTTTAAGCTCTTTATCTCCAAAGATCTGTACTGTTGAAGAGTTCATGGTGAAGTGTAAACAGCTTCATTGTAACATGTATTCTTATATGACTATAGTGTGATAAAGTCATCAAAACCCCTCCGATATCGACCCTTATTCATCTCAACATCTTTATTAATCACTAAAAATCCATATTTGTTCTTCCAACAAGCTCTGCATATTTCTAGAAAAGTATCCCATGACATATCCGTATTCACATGATCATCATACGTATGTTTTAGATTCATTTCATCCTGCTTGAAGAGTATAATGAAGTTTGCATTATCCCGCACTAGCTGTTTAGGTATTTTGCTATATGTTTGACATAGATAAAAACAATCAAGTCCCTTATGTCTACCCATTGAGAAGTGTAAACGGATAGGTTCTTGATTTTCCATCGATACATCATCAAAAATGATGATACTGTTGCTCTGAGTCTCTTCCGGTGAGGCTACCTCACTTTTATCTGAAAAAGTGTAGAAATTCACTTCCGGCACCTGACTAAACACTTTGCTTAAAAACACATATTTTGGTTGATTTAACGATTTGGAGTATAAGTAGACATTTTCAAATATCAGACCTTTTAGCTCAAGCAGTAAGGTGAGTAATAAATTAGTTTTACCACAACCAGATGGACCACATATTAGACATCGGATACTGTTAGGTAGGAGAACACTATGTCTGTAATGTATATTATCACTATTATATTTTGAATTAATATCCCATCCTTTAACTGATAAACACGTGGATTGTTTCTGAAACTTCATTTTGCTAAGCAATTTAATCGCTTGCTAATGCTTTATATATCTCAATGCAATAGCGACAGTGGTAAGAGTAGTAGGTAATTTTCTCTTAATTAAAATGATTGTACAACAGAGAAATAAGGTCAGTCATCACGAACCTCCTGTGAAAGGCGGAAGTGGTTTAGTCAATACACTTATCAATAACCTACCTTTCGAGTTGCACGTGCCCGGTTACAATTATTGTGGACCCGGAACAAAATTGGAAAAACGTTTAAAGAGAGGTGATATAGGTATTAATCCTTTGGATGAAGCCTGTAAATTACATGATATTGCATACGCTCAAAACTCATCCTTAGACCATCGACACAGAGCTGATTTGGAGTTAGCATTGGCAGCGAAGAAACGGCAACTTAGATCAAATAGTTTATCTGAAAGATTGGTGGCGTTTGGTGTGAATAAAATAATGACACAGAAAGTGAAAAGAGGTTTAGGAATGATGTCCCTCACGAAGGTTATAACAGCTGCACGTAAAGCTATGAAAAACCACCAACAATATCGTGGTGAGGTCAACGGTAAACGTGGAAAGGTAAAAAAAATATCTACCACTAAATTAATAAGCACGGCTATTAAAGCTGCCAAAAGAAGCATCAAAGAGAATAAGAGGAATGTGAAAAAGCCGAGGGTAATTCCTCTACCGAAAAGTGGTGGTTTTCTTCCGTTGATACCGATACTGGGGGCGTTAGCGGCTGCTGGTACTCTTGCTGGTGGAGTCACAACTGCTGCCAAAAATATTTATGAAATGACTAGAAAGAAAGATCAATCTAGTAACAGAGTACCAGTAGCTGTAGGAAGGGGTATGTATATGGCACCTTACAAAAAAGGTATGGGACTCTATCTAACACCATATCAAAAAAAACTAGGTATTGCCCTACCGAATCGTGCCCTCTTCAACTATGAGCTTGTAAAATATGTTAAACAGCTAAAAATTCCCTATTTCCGGGGTGTAGTCATGCGAGATGCTCTACAGAAGCGAAAATCACAACCATGGAGGTATGAAACGGGGATCGTTAATTTAGACGATTCACATGGGCCAGGAACACACTGGGTAGCATATGTGAAGAAAGATCAAAATTGTGAGTACTTTGATAGTTATGGAAATTTAAGACCACCACAGGAGTTTCTCAAATACATGTTAAGTGGTGATGGTAATATTATCAATATCAGTTATAACTATAACAATATACAGAAGGATGAGGCTTATAATTGTGGTCATTTATGTTTACGTTTTCTATTAAATGTTTGTAATAATATGTTTAGAAAAAAATAAAATATAAATGCTACACCAAAAAAAGTATTCATTCATTTCACATCCTTCCGTTAGATTGTGATAATGTCTCTTTCTTTATCACTAAATGGTACGGATCCCGTATTGAACGTGGATTTTTTACCACCTATAGAACTGGATGTAGGTGAATATGAGTGCGCATTGATTTATTTTAAATCTTTCAATTCTATTCCTAATGTGGATAGGAGCAACAACCTATTTCATTATGGAGATAATGTTATTAAGGTTCCCGAAGGCTCCTATGAGCTGGATAATATTATTCACTATCTGGAACAAGAGATCAACCGTACAGCAGGTGACGATCCTTTTAAAACGATTGATATACTAGCTAATACGAATACTATGAAGTGTACAATTTATTCTCCATATTATAACATAGACTTTACGAAAAAGAACAGCATCGGAAGCATTTTTGGTTTCTCTCAGAAAATTCTCCTCAAAAATCAAGCACATCACTCTGATCAGCCGATAAACATTCTAATCACAAACACTATAAGAGTAGAATGCAATATTGTTCGAGGCTCATTCATAAACAATAAATCAACCCATGTGCTACATGAATTTTCACCATCTGTACCTCCTGGATACCAAATCATAGAGTGTCCTCCAAATCTCATATATTTACCGATAAAGACGAATACGATTCAAAATCTACAAGTGCGTATTACTAACGAACAAGGGGGTTTTGTGAACTTTAGAAACGAGAACATTTCACTTCGCCTGCATATAAGGAAAATAGCTTCATGATTATCTATAAAACGAATGGTGAGGCAATACAATGCCATAGTCTTTCCAACTCTCAACTGGAGAGAACATCTCGCGAAAAGCAGTCAAAAATAGAAGCAAGAACGAAGATAACAAAAGATAACGCATTGTTTCTTCAATCACTCGGATTACGAGTAAACTCCTAATTATAATGACGTCATCATCATCAATTCTAGATATAGGAGATAGCGTGTTATTTGATGATAGTATCGAGGGAATTGAATATCACTCATATTTACCCTATAGTGAATCATATAAAAACAATGATGAGATCCGAATCCGTATCAACGATCAAGATGCAATAGTACTGCCTTGTGAGAGTCAGTTGGTAGTTGAGGGTACTACTACAAAATCTTCTGCTTTCATCAACAATGCCCCTGCTCACCTATTTCAAGACATCCGCATGAATTGAATGGTGTAGAGATTGATAGAACAAAAAACTGTGGTATTACTACCGCAATTAAGGGAACGGTATCCTATGGAGAAGACGAGTGTAATAGTTTGGAAAATAGCGGTTGGAATATGAATGGTTTTAAAGAGTATGATGGTGACTTCTGTTTCACTATTCCACTCCGACACTTGTTGGGGTTCGCTGAAGATTACAATAAAGTCATAGTTAATGCGAAACATGAACTGATATTGAACCGAAGCTCTTCTAATCTCAACTGTGCGATTCTCAAAGAAGCAACAAAAAAGATTGAGATTAAAATAACCCGTATAGCATGGCGTGTGCCTATTGTCAAGGTATCTGATAAAGAAAAACTTCGTTTGTTGAAGTATGTGGAGAACAACATCTCCATTCCCATTGCATTCCGCTCGTGGGATCTTTATGAGTACCCTGTGTTACCAACATCACAAAAACATATTTGGACTGTGAAAACAACTACACAGTTGGAGAAACCTCGCTACATTATAATTGGATTCCAACATTCACGTAATAACGATGCAGTCAAAGATAAGAGCATCTTTGATCACACACACTTACGTAATGCACGTTTATATCTCAATTCTCAATACTATCCGTATGAATCATTCTCTAGCGACTTTGATAAGGGAGTGTATTCACTTTTGTATAACGCATTCATAAACTTTAAAAGATCCTATTATGGATTGAAGAGTTCCAGCATACAAATAAATCCATCTCATTTCAAAACGAAAACCCCTCTAACTATCATCGATTGTTCCAGACAAACTGACGCACTTCGTTCAGGCACCGGCGGCACCATAGACATCAAACTGGAGCTAGAGTTTACAAAAGCTGTATCGAGTGATACCACTGCTTATTGCTTAATTATAAATGACTCTCTCTTCGAATACAATATTCTTACAAAAGCTGTACGAAAAATAACTTCATAAACTCTGTCAGAGCAGTTGAGAGAGCAGTTAAGCATCAACACTTAAAGCGATAACATGTTTCAGTTTATACAACAATCATATACTCCATCGATTCCACCCTTGCATTTTGAACTTTGCAAGTATATGTATCAAGTTTCCAGCTCCACGATTCCATATATTAAAACATATTTGAAGCCATCAGATAAAATCAATGGATCACTGGAAGTGTGTATCGATATCGCAAATCGGATAACATTAACTCGAGATGAGTGGGACATGATATTTATGGAAAACGCCTCTGAAATATCAAGATTCTTCACATCTGCTTCAATTCCTTTACCAAAACAGCAGGAGCAGCGAGAACAACGGCAAGTGATCAATTATATAAGCCTACCTGAACATGAAGAAGGAAGCAAAAAATTCGTTATAATTGACATTGGAACGAAATCGATCGTCATCTGTTGTGAAGAGTGGTGGTGTCTGAGTTATTTACTGAATTGTCTTGATTCACGTTTACGTCACTTGACAAGGGTAAAGGGTTACTATGAGAACCGTATTAATTTCTTTAGAAAGCGATTCAAGCTTGTCCAACCGAAAACAATGTCTGAAGCCTATGCAATTGTAGAAAATGTTTATGATGAAATGTCAATTGTGGATCAAGAAATCAAATGTTTTGTAATCGATTATTTATTCTTCTCATTCTTTTTATAAAATGTAATAATAATAAAATGTATTCGTTGACAATATACTTTTGTTTCTTTTATCATGATACCAACCACAAAAAAGTAAAAAAAAAACCACAAATAGAAATAGTATAAATTGATTATTCAAATCATTCCGTTCCTAGTCGTTTGCTGGTAACATACACTATCACTACTTGTTTTATGATTATAGTGTAGGTAACATAACAATGTACGAATGTCCTTTTTGTAATACGAAAGTGGAGAGTAATCAATTAATTGCTCATTCGAGAACAAAACGTCATAAGTTATTATGTAAACAAGATGCTGGAGATTATTTCGCGTATGTTGTGAATTCAGCGTTCAAGTGTAGAATCGTGACATATCGTATCAACGAATCATCAACCGCATTAGACCCGGAAGTTTACTTAGCAGGAGCTGCATCTAAAATTCAAGAACTGCTTAGAATGGAAATAATATCAAACAAACACATTAAGGTAAACATTGAACTTTTCTGTACGTATATTATAGTAGGAGAGAATGAAGTGATTAGAGACTTAAAATCATTCAACACCAAAAACATACATTTACAACAAACATCGGACTTATCTAATTACTATAATGAGACCTGTGCTAAACTTCTGAAGAAATGTGAAGAGTTTCAAGAAAGAGATAGCGGATGGACATTGGAGAAGATTGAATTTTTAGAAATTAACATTAACAAGTATGTACCGTTAAAAGCCAGCTCTTACATACCGCTTCCGGATTGGATACAGCGTAAACATGCATGTGTGAATGTAAAGAACACCGACAATACCTGCTTTTTCTGGGCAGTAGCAAGCGCTCTTTATCCTGTTGACTTCAACTCAAATCGTTTAATATCATATCCGCACTATGAGACAGTCTTCAAAACAGCAGGAATTAATTTGCCAGTATCGACTCAAGGAATCAAACGTTTTGAAGTAATGAATCATATTAATATTAATGTGTATGGTATTAAAAAAACGAAAACGATCGTACCCATGTATATATCTAAGGCTAAAACGTATAATCATCATGTCAATCTATTATTTTATGAAGATGCTAAACATAATGGTAAATCTCATTATTGTTGGATTAAACATATGTCTCGTCTGATACGCTCACAAATCACAGGTAATAAAAATAAAATATTTTTATGTGATGGATGCTTACAATATTTCGCTAGTGAGTCCAAACTTGAACGTCATAAGATGTTAGGATGTGAAAAGGCTTTAATAGAACTACCTACTCCCGAAGACAAGTACTTGAGTTTCAAAAATATTAGTCATCAACTTTCTGTACCATTCGTTATATATGCAGATTTTGAATCAATTTTAAGCCCCCTCAAAATGGAGGAAATGAAAACCACTTATTACACTCACGAGCACATTCCATACGCTTTTGCGTATTATATACATTGTAACTATGATAATTCACTAAGTAAATTTGTTACATATCGCGGTGAAGACTGCGTTAAAAAGTTTGTAGATAATATCTATTCAGATTCTCGTTATATTACTAATATTTACTCAAATAAAATACTAAATCATGATAAAAATGAAAGCTTAATAATGGATAACACATCCACTCATTGTCATATTTGTGAGCAACCATTATTATCATCAGATCAAAAGGTTATCGATCATTGTCATCTCACAGGGAAAATTAGAGGTGTAGCACATAACCAATGTAATTTACAATATTCTCTACCCAATTATATTCCTATATTTTTTCATAATTTAAGCGGATACGATAGTCACTTATTCATTAAGGAGCTAGCTGCAAGAGACGGTCTTCACATTGAGTGTATCCCGAAGAATAAGGAAAAGTACATTTCATTTAGTCAAAAGTTGTATTTTAAAGATAGTGATGATGATGAAGATTATATCACTCGAAAAGAAATAACAATACGTTTCGTTGATTCGTTTAAATTTATGTCTACGAGTTTAGATAAACTAGTGAAAAATCTCTCACCAGATCAATTTCGTATATTATCTGAACACATTTCAGATCCCGAACAAATAAGTCTTTTAACAAGAAAGGGTGTGTTTCCATACGAATACCTTGACTGTTGGATCAAACTTAAAGATACATCACTACCCGATAAACAGTCATTTTACAGTGAACTAACCCAAACACATATTTCTGATAGTGATTACATGCATGCGCAAACTGTATGGAATACATTTAAATTAGAAACATTAGGTGAATACTGTGATTTATATCTTAAAACAGATGTTCTATTGCTTGCTGAAGTGTTTGAAAATTTCCGTAGTATCTGTTTGAGTGCATATAAACTAGATCCTTGTAGATACCTTACAGCACCCAGTCTTTCGTGGGATGCTATGTTGAGACAGACAGGAATAAATCTCGAACTTCTCACCGATTATGAAATGATTCAATTCTTACAGTCTGGTATTCGAGGTGGTATTAGTCAAGTTTCCAAAAGACATGCCCAGGCTAATAATAAGTTTTTAGATCCAACCACATATAATTCCACAACGGATAACAGTTTCATTGTTTACTTGGATGTTAATAATTTGTATGGTTATGCTATGAGTCAATATCTGCCTCATGGAAACTTTGTTTGGTTGAGTAATGATGAAATTAACTCATTCGATATATTAGCGCAGCATCCTGATTCAGATATCGGTTACATTTTGGAAGTGGACCTAGAGTATCCCCAGTGTCTACATGATTTACACAATGACTATTCATTTTGTGCTGAAACAAAAATTCCACCTACAGGTAAAACTAAAAAGCTTTTACTTACTCTCAACAACAAACCCAATTATGTAACTCACTATGTTAACTTGAAGCAATGCATAGAACATGGGTTGGTATGTAAAAAAATCCATAGGATCTTATCGTTTAAGCAATCCCCATGGCTTAAGCCTTACATAGACTTAAACACACAAAAAAGAACATTAGCAAAAAACTCGTTTGAAAAAGACTTCTACAAGCTCATGAACAACTCGATTTTCGGTAAAACCATAGAGAATGTAAGGAAACGAGTTGATGTGAAACTTTGTAATATGTGGAGTGATGAGAAAGTAAAGACTAAATGTAAATACGGTGCTGAAAGATACATAGCTCATCCTAATTTTCATAGTTGTAAGATTTTCTCAGAAGATTTTATAGCAGTGCAATTGAATAAAACAAAAATATTGTATAATAAACCTATTTATGCTGGTTTCACTATACTAGAACTTTCCAAACATGTTATGTACCATTTTCACTACTCATATATGCTACCTAAATACAAAAATAACGTACAATTACTCTACACAGATACCGATTCTTTCATCTATCAAATCACAACGGACAATTTTTATGAAGATATTAGATGTGACTTGGAGGCTAGATTTGATACCTCAGACTTTCCCATAGACAATGTTTATAATCTACCATTAGTCAACAAAAAGGTGGTTGGTCTCATGAAAGATGAAACCAATGGTTGTATCATCAAAGAGTTTATTGTTTTACGTTCAAAAATGTATAGTTATGTTTTACAAAATGATTTAACTATAAAGAAAAACAAAGGCACCTCCACCGCAATTGTAAGAAAGTTACATTTTGAAAATTATAAAAAAGCACTTGATTGTGACTATGTAAAATATGATAACATGTATACGTTTACTAGCGATAAGCACCATGTTTATACACAAATTAAGAGAAAAAAAATACTTTCTGGTAATGATGATAAAAGGTTTATTACTGAGGATGGAATAAACACTTTAGCATGGGGACATTATATTATCAAATAAAAATAAACTTTTTGTTGTAATTACACAGTTTTTTTATTTATTTTTTAACCTCCCAATTTATTCTTGCATTAACCACGGTGCAAGTTTCTTTACATAAGCACAATCACTAAACCACTGAGCATGTTGCTGCCAAGGATCATCATCATCTTCCCAATCTTTTATGCCTCCACCACATTGGAAACACGTGGTCCTGTCTCCACTACCACTATAAAAGAAACCAGCTTCGACAAGATCTTCACGCTTCTGACGTATGCCTCGAGGCCAGTCTATAAAAGTGCGCAAACGTTTTGTTTTTGTCCTCAATTGCGGGTACTGTGGTTTATAATCTCTATTATATTCAGTCATCAATGAAGCTATTGTTCTGCTCACCTGTGATGAACCAGTACCACACTCATCCATTCCCTCAGCATCACCATCATCACTTCCTTCCACTATTTTCTTTAAATAATCGCCATCATTCCGCACGTCATCGTTGTTAACTCGAACAAATGTATGTGTAACCTCACCATCACTCTTGAATATAAGGTAATGTGTGTTTTCTACATTAGATGCCACCGAATCTTCCATACGACTTCTATTATCACTATCATCATCATTATCATTGTTCTGATGTTTTTTTTTTGATGAATCTGAGTTAGATTTTTCCTGAGCAGTCCACATGCTTTTAGTAAATATTATCTCGCCACTAACATTCTTGAAAATAATTTCTTTCATATTAGATTTCACTGAGTCATCGGACATTGTTAAAATAATTATTTTCAATGTTTTTTCTCACGCAATTATTATGTAATAAGTAATAGCGTTAAATTGAACCTTCGTCCACCAATGATTCAATCCAAATGTAAATAAATAAGAACGTACTAGGTAATAATACAAACATAATGCATTAATCATATCAACAAAACACTGCAACATCCGCTCTGATTCAAACCAGAACCAGCTCAAGTCGATACATCCTTATATCAGCCGTGAGACCCAATACATTGTCGCTGACTACACCCCCCCCCCCGCCCCCGCAACACTCCACAATCAACACAGCCAAAACGTGTTCGGACCTGTCTCCCCGTGGGAACTAGTACTGCAACTTTGTAAAGCATGATAACACACCTTCTTATCTTTTTTCCTCAACCACAATGCAACATTGAAGACTGATAACTCACCACTAACTTCCGTTTGAAAGCGCTTTTTTATACCTAAACCACTATAACATGAACGAACGCTTCTACCAAACTACTAACCAGCACAGGTCTAGTTATGCTGGACTTCCTGTGATCTTGAATCCCCAATAATCAGCTACTCTCAGTTACACGCTGGAGTAGCCTAGCTGATACGTTACAGCGATTCTTGAAACTGCGAAGTTGCATAGCTAAAGCGCTTATTGATTTAAAGTCGGAAGTAGGTTTTTCTGAGGAAGAATGGACAGAAATTGAGCAATTGCATGAAATACTGGACGTAATCAAGACTGTTTTAGAAGCATTATGCCGACGAGATGCGACATTATTAACAGCTGATATAGCGATAAAATTTGCTTTGAAAAAATTGGAAGAGAATAATAACACCCTGAGCAAAAAAAAATTGAAAGCTTTGAAGAAAAGATACGGCGAACGACGTCTAGTACAAGCAGCAACTCTAAGTTACTTGCAAAACCCCGACAAATATTTTTCGGAGCGAAATGATGAAGACAGTACAGTATTTTTGCGCCCAAACAGTGATGAAATGTGCAATAACATAGTAACACTCCTGAAACGCGTAAACCCTCCTCCTCCAACACCCCATGATTCATTATCAATTCAAAATGAAGAGGAAGACCATTCTGAGGTACAAATAAGTGGGTTATCATCAAACAAAGAAAAGCTAGACGCCGAGTTACAAAAGGCTACAAACCAGAAACGTAAGCTTGCCAATGAAGATGATCTCTATACTACTGTGAGATTCGAAATAGCACTTTTTGAGAACGGAGGCGATCGCGGGCGGTATTTGTCTCAAGCATATGACCATCTTTCATCAATTCCACCTACCAGTGTCGAACCGGAGAGGATATTTTCCGCGGCTGGATTGCTGTGTAATAAAATTAGATCACGATTAAGTAACAAAAGTTTAGACTCACTCATATTCCTGAGAACCTATTACAATGAACAAAGAGCTCTTAAAAGTAAATAATTTGTATACCTATTGTTTGATTTAAAAGATTTTAAGATTTTTACTATTCAGTTAGAGTACAGTTTTTATTTTATTTGTATTGTTTATTAAAATGTAAAAATACTTACTAACTAATGGATGAAGCTTGATTTATGTTACAGTAGCTATTTTTGTTAACATACTTAACATACTAAAACTGATCTCATAAAATCTTGTTTTGTTACCACATGACTTTTTATATGTTAGATACTAAAGTGAACCATAAATATCCAAAGATTGTTAAGTTGTTTGTTTAGCATTTGTGAATGTAAAAAACACTAAAAAGCAAATTTAAGTCTAGACTGATTATAAACCTATAAAAGACTGTTGATTTTTATAAGATTAGATAAATAAATACTCTGCATTAAAGATATCTTATTATTTTTATTATTATGTTCCTATTTTGCTATTTAATACATGTTATTACGTCAAAAAACTTAAAAAAATGAAAAAGTACCGAAAGTCTCGTAAATCCCGGTTTTTCCCGGTTCCTTTAAGGTACTGTCCCGAAAATCCCGGTTCTTCAAAACCGAACCGGTTCTCGATTCCCTAGCACGTATGCCAATTAGCAAACGGCGTGGCGAAGACCAGTTAACCACGTTAGAAACCAATAAAAATAGGGAAGTGACGATATCCCGCTGGGTCGTCGAGGTCGTAAACGGACGTTTTAAACGCGATTTTCGCCTGTTCAGGCAAGAATTTATTAATTGTGTTATGTGCCACATGATGGATGATTTCCGGGTGGCCGCTGCGCTTATTGACGCTTTTCATCTTTTAATCGAAGATAACGCGCATGCTGAGGAATATTTAAGAATCATTAGAGAGATATTGCATGTACCAAATCAATGTTACAGATAGAAATATAAATAGACGGCGGGCAAGTTTTCGAAATATTGAAGCCGACGCCATAGGAGCAGATGAATTTCCAGTTCTGACTCAAAAAGACTTGACATTGTGTGCACTTGGTTCATATCACATAAAACTTGCGCGTAGCTATTATAGCGAATACGTGCGCAATGGCGTGTTTCAGATTGAAGTAGCAAGAGATAGAGCATTTAGTGAAATAGTTGATTTTGGCATTGAACCTGAAAACGCTATGTTGCTACGCGCACCGTAGACCACATATATAAGCTGCGGCAGGTTGTACAGAAGACCGAAGAGTATAACCTGTCTCTCTGCTTAGCGTTTGTGGACTTCGAAAAAGCCTTCGATTCGATCGAGACATTGGCTGTACTACAGTCTCTTTAACGGTGCCAGATCGACTATCGGTACATCGAGGTGCTGAAGTGTCTGTATGAAAACGCCACTTTTTCAGTCCGACTCCAGGACCGGACTTCAAAACCTATCCTTCTGCAGCGAGGTGTGAGACAAGGAGATGTTATCTCTCCGAAACTGTTCACCGCTGCACTGGAGGATGTCTTCAAGGCGCTGCACTGGAGGATGTCTTCAAGGTTCTGGACTGGAAAGGGGCTGGCATCAACATCAATGGCGAGTACATCACTCACCATCGGTTTGCCGGTGACATAGTCGTCATGGCTGAGACCACGGAGGACCTCAGTGCAATGCTCGATGACCTCAGTAGAGCTTCCGAAAGAGTGGGTCTTAAAATGAACATGGAAAAGACAAAGGTCATGTCGAGTGTCCATGTAACACCCACTCCCATGACGATCGGAGGCGCTACACTCGAAGTTGTGGACGAGTACGTTGACTTAGGGCAGACTGTCCAGTTAGGTAAGTCCAACTTCGAGAAAGAGGACAATCGTCGAATCCGACTCGGCTGGGCAGCGTTCGGGAGGCTTCGCAATATCTTCTCGTCCCAAAAACCACAGTGTTTCAAGACGAAAGTCTTTGACCAGTGTGTGTTGCCAGTGATGACCTATGGTACAGAGACGTGGTCGCTCACAATGGGCCTTATCAGAAGGCTTAAAGTCACCCAAAGGGCAATGGAGAGAGCTATGCTCAGAGTTCCCCTACGTGCTCGAATCAGAAATGAAGAGATCCGCAGGAGAACCAAAGCAACCGACATAGTCCGAAGAATTGCCAAACTTAAATGGCAGTGGGCAGGGCACATTGCTCGCAGAACATCTGGCCGATGGGGCCGAAAGGTTCTGGAGTGGCGACCGCGTACCGGAAGACGTAGAGTGGGAAGGCCTCCCACAAGGTGGACCGATGACCTTGTGAAGGCCGCGGGTATCCGCTGGATGTGGGAAGCACAAGACCGGTCGAAGTGGAGGAGCCTGGGGGAGGCCTATGTCCAGCAGTGAACGTCTTTTGGCTGATATGATGATGATGGAACACTGCGTACTGAATCATTATAAGAAGAACGCAAACAAAAATATTTACTCAGTAAAAAGTTATGACCCCATCGGTCATAACTTTTTACTGAGTAAATATTTTTGGTTGCGGTCTTCTTATGATTCGGTACGCAGTGTTCCTTCATATGCCATAGTTCTTCTTGGTGGTGGAAATTTGGACCAAGCTCCATATATTTTTGCCCATTCCCCTCTGAACACTCTGTAGAATTGGGATCACTAGGTCAATGATTCAATGAACTTTAATCCTTGATCATTGAAAAGCGACGTTGCCATTCAGTGCAAACTATCACGACGATTTTACCTATTCTACTTATTTACCTAAAATGTAAAATAAGTATACCTATACACCAGGCTGGCTCCACGCCGCGAGTTTTTTGGCGTTGCTCTACGCAATTACGTTCGTTTCGCTACTGTATTTTTATTTATTGATTTAAAAACAAAAGTTTTTGTCCTTATAATTAAACAAGGCACACTATTAGACCTCTGGGGTCTGTCTTAGCATGCCATGGTCTGGAATTACTCAACGCGCTACTGTGGATAGTGGATTTTAATACTCTGACGGTACGGTCCACTCCCTGTCACAGATAGGAGCCCAGTGGAATAGTGTACAGGGAACATTGTAGGTTGATTTATAAAATTTAGGAACATTAAATACTTGGAATTACTGGTATAAAATACTGGCATTCAGCTGCATCCGGTTAGACTGGAAGCCAACCCCATTATAGTTGGGAAAAAGCTAGGCAGATGATGATTGGTACTGCTGAAATTTAGTTTTGGTATTTAAAAAGAAAGAAAGTAAAAGTATTTATTGTTTGCGAGTCGTATGTAGCTTCTCAGGGCCTTGTATACAACGAAGGCAAGTCAAAATACATGGTCTTCAAGTCCGATACCAAGTGTCCCTCCACCGTCCCTCCTATGTTACTGAACGGAGTTGGCTTGCACAGAGTGTACTCTTTTAAATACCTGGGTCACTTGGTGACGGACGATTTGAAAGATGACGCAGATATGGAGAGGGAGCGCAGAGCATTGTCGGTTCGGGCTAATATGTTGGCCCGCCGGTTCTTCCGATGTACAGCTGCAGTCAAAATAACTTTGTTCAAAGCATATTGCATGTCACTGTACTCGGGGAGCCTGTGGTTCAACTACACCCAAAAGGCCTACAATGCTCTGCAGATCCAATACAACAACGCATTTAGAGTGCTGTTGCGTCTGCCTCGGTTCTGTAGCGCGTCTTCTATGTTCGCTGAGGCACGTACCGACGGCTTCAATGCTGTACGGCGTAAGAGAGCGGCCTCGCTGCTTAACAGACTTCGTGGCAGCCCCAACAGCATTCTACGCGCTATAGCCGGGAGACATGACAGCCCGTTGGTCAGGTCACTTGTCACCTGTACACTGTCTGTGTTATTAGTTAAGTACTAACATAGGTTAAGACTATTGTTACTAACCCAATGGATCCTTGTTTTCTGAAATAAATGAATAATAATAATTGAGGACCTTGCAGCAAAAGGGAGGCAGATCCAAATTTTTGCCGTTACTGTTTTTTTCACCTACAATTTCAACAAAAATTAACAACATTTCAAAACCAAACTAATGAGGACAACGATCAAGGTACAAATATTTCGGATGAATCTAATATAAATAATCCTTGCCCATCGACGAGTGGCATAACCTCAAAAAAAAAAAAATCCGCTAATCCTTCAGAATGGAAGCGAAATGTTATAAAGAAGTCTATTGCTACTGGAAAAAGCTATTTAAACTATAAAGGCCGCGAAATAGGAGAAAGAAAAACTGGACAGGATTGTTGTTGCAAAAAGTATAAATGTTTTGTTCAAATTAATCAGGAAGAGAGGAAATTAATATTGGAAAATTTTAATAAATTGGGAGAAACCTATGTGCAAAACGTATATTTAGGAGGTCTAATTAAAAACTGGTATGGGGAAGAAACGGAGTTGTTCACATAAGTATTAATTAAAATAGAAATATACAAGTTTGCAGAAATGGCTTTGCATCTATCCATGGAATATCTAAAAAGCGTGTAGACAATGTTGCTAAAGAGTATCGTGACCCCACTGTTACTATACCATCTAAGTCTGAGCGTGGAAAACATGAAAATAGACCAAATCGTATTTCGAGTGAATGGGTTTCCAAAGTTGACTCTCATATTAGAAGTTTTCACGTCGTGAGTCGTGACACTACAGCAGAAATAAAAGCTCTCGTTATTATCTGTCTCCAGAGTTGAATATTAAAAGGATGTACGATTTATATTTGAAACAGTATGAACCTGGTCTCGAAGCATCTGCTAAATCAACAGTATCATTTGATTTTTACTACAGATACTTTAAACAAAATTTTAAATACAGCTTTGGATCAACTCGCTCAGATATACGCAAGAAGTGCGACATGCTGGATAATAAATTAAAAGATAGGACACTGGATAGCGATGAAACCCAACAAATACAGATAGAAAAGAGTCTCCACCAAGCCAAAGCCGACACTTTTTTTTGTTGATTTAAAAGAGAAGAGTAAACTTGCTATTTCTAATGACGAGTGCGAGGTATTAACTTTTGATTATCAGCAAAATATGCCATTGCCTTAAAATTCCAGCAGGTGAAGCATTTTATAAACGTCAACTTTGGGCGTATAATTTTTGTATCCACTCAGCGAAAACAGGAATCGCTCACTTTTTTTTTATATGACGAAACTATAGCTCGAAAATCACCAAACGAAGTCATATCTTTTATAAATCACTACATAGATAACATCTTACCAAGCACAGTTAAAACACTGTATTTATTCTCCGATAATGCAGCAGCACAAAATAAGAACTCGACTTTAGTTCAGTATCTGTATACTCTTATGAGGTGTTCATCTATTGAGAAGATTGTTCATCGATTTCCTGAACCAGCTTCTTACCCTGTGATCGGTGTTTCGGCGTAATAGAGAAGTTTAATAGAAATAAAGATTACGTTTTTACTACTTCTGAATATTCCGAATGCATTAAGCAAGCATCAAAAAACTTTGAAGTTGTGAATGTGGATCAAAATATGATTCTTAACTTCAGTCAACATTATGAAAGTCATTTCAAAAAAGTAATAACAAATGCAGAGAAGATACGATTCAAAATATCTCAATATCGCATTTTTCAATACAATAAAAATCAAATAGAGACTAATGCAGTCAGTGTTACAACGGGAACGCCTGTATTTGATTATTTTCCCATAATGAGAAATGTTCAAGCCAACCTATCCAGTCTGCCTCAGAAACTGATGTATGATCATGTCGCCACCCCCGGAGAACAAAATGATAACCGTCATTACCATAGTTTTAGTGTTATGTCATATTTGAGGTCTACGGTGCCTAATACATCTACACAATTTTTTTCGTGAATGTCCTGCCTGTATTTAAAAAGTTATAAAATATTGCAATAATATTCATCATCAATTTTCTACCCGAAAAATAATGTATCATAGTATTGGTAAAAAAGTTTCTTCATAAAATATATGCCAAATACTTTTACAATAGGATTCTCGGAAAATAAATAGATAAAATAAATTGTTAACGCTATTACCATTTTGTTCTCGTAATAATACATTTAGGCTCGGTGACTAACATGTCCTTAGTAAAAAGTACTGAGAAAAGTAAACACGGAAACATCTTGCCATTCTTTTCGGTCATAGGTGCATAGGTGCATTAGAGAGTGATAGCACGATAATTCATTGCGTGCGGCGCTCGGCACGTGGCAATGTTTGTTTACCTACTCGACCTTCTCTAGTGCACTTGTAACCGTCATTGCGTGAGCGTAATTTCTTTTTAGCTGCGGTTGTTTCTATTATTTTTGTGTAAATTCAGTGTTTTTTTAAAGTGAAAAGTGGTAAACCTAATTGCAATAATAAAATGAATAAACGGAATCCTCGTTTAGACGTTATGGTGTCTAAAATAAGTGACGATTCCAAACATCTTACTAATGATGGTGAGTACCGACTGTGCCTTTTACACAGTATCATTGTCTTTTAATTAGTGATAGGTAGATAGAATGGCCATAGAATCTTATTTAAGTAAGTAGGTACTCTATAGATAGCTGCAAATTCGACACACCTACCTACCTAGATACCAACTTGCTTATTTTTAAATAGGTACCTACTTCGAGTGAAACAGTTGATCTTCCTTGGAACCTACCTAATGCTCATTACCTACAATGAAGTTTCTTTGCGTTAACTAATCTATATGCATGTCAATTTGTCATCACTGTTTGTTATTATCTAGGTATTAATTCAATGTCATTAAATCGTATCGTTTAAATGTTTTAGATCACAACCCACCCCAAAATGGTACTACAGATCAAGACAAAATAACGAAACATGAATATAATTTACGCGGTAAGTGTTAAATATTATTTTATGTTTTTGGTAGGTAGGTAAGTAGTAATTTTTGCCTGTGTTTAAAATAATTATACTAAAAATAAACTCCTGCCTCGATGGTCGAGTGGCCGCAAGCGCGGGTCCTAACCTCGAGGTCCTGGGTTCGATTCCCGGGTCGGGCAAAGTGTTATTGGGTTTTTCCATTAAGTTGGAACTTCTCAGTAGCAGCACGGAGTCTGGATTTGTGCCCGGTAGATGACAATAGGCTCGCCCCCTATTACATGGGACTTAAAACATAACTGGCGAAACGTGGGTGTATTACACACCTCTGCCTAACCCTTCGGGGAATACAGGTGTGATTGTTATGTCATATTATGGTTATGTTAAAATAAACAAAAAGCTATCGTATTATGGGTACCTACCTACCTCATTTTTTTCTAGCTTAACCTAGCTTCTTATATTTTTTGCTTTTTTATTTAATGTAAGTATAAAAAAGCAAAAAATATAAGAAGCTAGGTTCACCAAACTAATCTATATTTCTATATTAATATTATAAAGCAAAATAGTTTGATTGGTTGAACGTGGTAATCTCAGGAACCACTGGTTTGAGTTGAAAAAATATTTTTGTGTTAGATAGTTACTTAGTTCATTTATTGAGGAAGGCTATATCTATATTATATAATATTATAAAGAGGTAATATTTTTGTTTGTAAGTTTGTATGTAAAGGCTAATCTCAGAAACTACTGGTTCGAATTAAAAACTCTTTTGTTCTGGTCTGCAGAATTAACAAAGAAAACGTACTACAATCCAAATGATAAACAAGGGAATGAAGACTTCTCTCCGAGTTCATCCGGTGAATATCTGCCAAGTCCAGAGAGACTCCAAATTCTAAGACAGCGGAGTCAAAGCTCATTAAGTTTTGGAGGAGATTCGGACTATTTAACATCAGCTGCTAATAATATTACAAAATCACTATCGAGCATATCAAACATATCTTCCATTTTTAATGAAGTAGATTTTGTAGCATCACCTTTGATAGTGTATGAAAATAGACCATTGTCAGATACAAAAAAAATGCTCGGTAATGAAAATATTAATAGAAAAACTTTATCAAGACGTAGTTTAAACTTTTCTGCTATCGCTGAGGAAGACAATAATATGGTCGACGCATCTTCCAGTTTTGCAAGCATTATCTACCCAGGGGAAGTTGAACAGAAAGACTTAAATATTTCTATGGGCAGTGAACTTACTGTAAATAAGGAAAATTTTATTTCTATTACTTTTGAATTAGAAGAGACTTTGCAACCATGTGACTCTTCCAACGGTCAATTGACTGAGTGCACCTTAGTTAGTTACCAAAATGTGCCATCAAGCTCAAAAGATTTCGATTTGACAAATGTTTCTCAGTCAGAGGTAGAGGTTAACCATTCAGCAATTAATTATAATATTATTAGTTTTAATGAAGATGATTACCAAAGAAATAACATAGACAGTTCCGGTGAAGTGATAACTCAAGCTGAAACTGCTGCTGCAAGCTTAGAACAGGTATTGTGTGCTACTAACGCGAAAAAATTGACAAGAAAACGGGTTCGAAATGAAAGAGAAAAACAAGACAATAAGAGTAAAAGGTTAAAGAATTCAGGAGAAGCTTACGTAGGTTGCAGGTCAAAGAAAGAGTTTAAGAAAAAAACGATAAAGGCTGAATGCAAGTGTCAAAAAAAATGTGGAGACAAGATCAACCAACAGCAAAGAGAAACTATAATGCAGCAATACTATCAACTCGCTGATCATGAGTTACAATGGCAATTCATCGCTAAGCATATAATAGCTGAAGACATAAAAAAAGTGACAATAAACCGAAAGAACAACCGCACTCAGACTATTAAATACTATTTTTATTTAGACACAGAAAAAGTGCAAGTATGTAAAACATTCTTCATTAATACTCTATCTATATCACATCAAACAGTTTATACAGCCTTAGAAAAGGTAAAATCTGATAAAGGTTTGAGTGACAATAGAGGTTGTCATGATAATAGACCTCGCAAAATGTCACTTGAAACCGAAGACAATATTAAAGAGCACATTCAATTATTTCCTACTGTGGAGAGTCATTATACTCGGAAGAAATCGGCCAGACAATATCTGTCCGAATTACTTAATATATCTAAAATGTACCGGTTGTACGAGGCTTGGTATACTGAAGGGCACTATTCTTGCCGCATGGCATCTAAAAGACAGTACGAAACTATTTTTAACACCAGATTTAATTACTCCTTTCATCGCCCCAAAAAAGACCAATGTGGTCAATGTGCACTTTACCGACAAGCTGATCCTCGTACAGAAGAAACTCTGCGAGAGAAATTTAACCAGCACCAGAAGAATAAAGAACGCGTGCGTCAAATAAAAAACGAAGAAAAACAATCAGCTGACCTTTCAGATACAACTGTTGCAATCTTTGATTTAGAGAAGGTGTTGAATATTCCTCAATCTCAAGTGGGAATATTTCACTATAAGAGGAAATACCCTGTGTATAACTTCACAATATTTGACAGTACTCGACTGAAAGGTTACTGCTATGTTTGGCACTACGCAATCGCAAAAAGAGGAGCAATAGAAATTGGTAGCTGTTTATGGCAATTTCTCATGGGTGAAGCAGGAAGAGGTATCAAAAACATCTCATTTTACTCTGACGGTTGCGGAGGTCAAAATAAAAATAGATTTATTTTTGCATTCTATATTTTTGCCGCTCAGAAACTGAAAATCAATTTCACACACCGATTTTTCGAAACGGGGCATGGTCAAAGCGAAGGTGACTCAATGCACTCTAATATAGAACGAGAGCTAAAACATCAAGTTGTTTATACACCTGAACAGATTTACGCAATTATTTTGAATGCAAAAGTTAATGGTGAGAAGTACACTGTGAAGGAAATGACACAAAATGAGTTTAAAGACATAAAAGAATTAATCAAGAATAAGAACTGGGCCAAAGATGAAGAGGGACATAAAGTAGCATGGTCTAAAATAATGGAAGTAAGTGTCTTGCATTCACAGCCTACAGTTCTACGTTTCAAGTATGATTATGATGCAGATTATTATCGGTTGAATGTCGAACCGCTTCCAAGAATTGCGCCAAGAAACAAGCGGGGTAAACATAATGCTTCAACCTCTCTTACAGAGATACAATTATTGAAACCAGCTTACAACAAACCCCTTTCAATAAGTAAGGCTTTACACGGCGACCTTATGAGTCTCTGTAGGGCAGAAGCAATCCCTAGCTACTACCATGCCTTTTATAACTCCCTCACATTTGCTAATTGCTCTGAAGAACTTAATCATGAGGATTCCGATGAAGTTCACGAAGACTGATTTTTTTCTTATGGTTTTTTTCTATACTTATTAATTAAAATAATAGTTTATTAGAATAACGTTGTTTCATTTTAAACCCTAGAATAAAAATTTAAGTTTCTGTTACCTAATTATGCAAATTGAAAATTAACTAGAATAAAATTGCAAATGATCTTGTTTTCCATTAATCTGGCATCCATTTTTCAATGAATATTATTGTAATGTAATATTGCAATATTCATAGGTTCTGGTAATTGCCGCGATTAAAATTGTAAGTGTATATTAATAAACTAAAACAGTACAAGAATTTTAGTATCTTTTTAAATTCGAAATATCTTTAGTTCAAATAACCTTAGTAAAACTTCTTTAAAAGCATTATAAAGCATAAAAAATTAGCTACCATTGTCCTATTTCTCGTTTCTCTACACAAATTAGTTGGCAAGATATAGTCGAAAATCAGTTTTTTATTTTTCCTGAAAAGTAGTGATTTTGCTATTACCATTTTATTCTCCGGGGGTGGCGATGTATTGCCGTTGAAAAAGGCTAAATACTAAGATGTTATGCAGCTGGTAAAGAACTATGTTCCACCAAATAAACTGGATTTCTACAGGGCCCTTAAAAGTGACGCTGTTGGAGCGGCAGATGACATTTCTAGTGAAGACGACGATGATCAAGCTGAAGTTGACCTTTAAATTAGTAACTTTTGTTAAACACTCGTTCGTTTTTGTTTTTCTTTTGATTGTTTAATCTTTCACGAGCTGATTAATAGTTTTTTAAATAAAAAAATACTTATATTTATGTGCTTTATTATATATAGTACAAAACGAAGGCAGATCCCAACTTAAAAAAATCGTAGTAATAAAAATACGTGTTTATTTACCTTAAAAACTTAAGCAAAATATGTAAATATGTTTATATCATATTATACCGTATAACTCTTAGACATTAGTGTATCCAATAATTTTTTAAAACCTTTTTTCTTAATGCGTGACATTTATTAAACTTGGACTTGCCTCTCTTTTGCTGCAAGGTCCTCAATTGTGACTCGCACACGAAGATCAAATACCAACTATAGACACAATCGTACAAAAACAAAAACACAAACATAACCTATTTATTTAAGGACAACCAATAAAGCTTACACCAAAAATACATGTAAAAGCACTTATAAATGTTAGTTTCTATAAACTGTAATATTTACTCTATAGTAGCCTTGATTAAAGGCTGCCACGGCAAGCATTAAACATAGGAGTAGGAAATGCTGTTACAAATCAGATTTAACTTATTTAGATAGATGATTACATGAATACAGTTTATTGTTACATAAATCCGACACACAAATACAAATGAACACTTACTAAGTTCCATTGATGCAATCAAGTTTGTTCAAAACTGTGCCAACCAATAATCCCTACTTCCCTACTAATATTATAATGCGAAAGTAACTGTCTGTCTATCTGTCGCGCTTTCACGCCTAAACCGCTGAACCGATCGTCATGAAATTTGGCACAGATATAGCCTGGAATTAGGGCTTGCATTCGAATATTCGAATAATCGAATTATTCGAATAATCAACTGTTTCAAATATTCGAATAGAAAATTTATGATATTCGAATATTCGACCAAAAACAAAACAGCAATCAGACGTGCACATAAAATTAAACGTTCATGCACGCCGTCCAAACAATGTAACGTCGTTCGACGCGCGAGTGTTACGAGAGCATTCGGAAACGATCGGGAACATTCGGAAGATGCGGCCGGCGCGCAATGCGGCGTGTGGTGGTGGTTTGCCTTAGTGCATTTGTCCGCCATTTGTACGCGTGTCACGCTCACGTGTTAGGTTGTTAATAATTGTTATTGAGATTTTTATTTTGTTTAGTGTGCCCGTTGTTTTCTTTAATGTATACCCACAACGATCCAGTGAATAAGTTAAGGTAAGTAGCTATTATAAATGTATTTCTGACTTTTGATAATGATTTTATTATTATAATACTAATTTTACATCAAAAAGTTTACCCGGCTGTCGAAAGGAGAGTTACGTTTTTCGAGCATATGTATGTATACTATGTATGTATATTGTATATGTATGTATGTCTCATTCTTCGGCACACGCTACAGCCTAAACCGTATAACGGATTTCGACATAATATGAGGCGTCATTGAATTCGTCTCAATTGTGAAAGTGACATAGGGTATATTCATTTGAAGAAAAGGAGAAATAAAAATAATAATAATTAAATCGGTGACTTTGTTTCTGTTTCATGTAATTGCCACCAACTTCCGAAATTTCAGTTGGGTTTTTGATTATTTAATTATTATTATTTTTACTAGTTAACTTAGCTAAAGCTTTTATTTTGTGAACTTGTTTACTTTTAATTTTTTAAGATTTTTAAAACACTATGAAGTGTGTTGACGGTTAATTTTTCAACTTTGCAGGTATTAGGTTAAACAATGGAGCAACCACAAAATCAATTAGAATTTAAAGAGTACACCAAAGGTACGCGAGATAAATCGTCAGTATGGAACTTTTTCTTGAGAACTTCAGATGGAGTTCATGCGCAATGTAAAAAGTGCAAGAAAGTGATTAAATGCCGAAACACAACTACTTGTCTGCATAATCACATGAAACTTCACCCTGTTGAGAGTACTAGGGTTACTGTTGATGAACTTTCGGCGCCAGGGACATCGAGCACACACACGAATCTACTGGAAAATGAGCCAAAGAAGAAGAAAGTTAAATTGATTGACGACTTCTTTAAAAAAACTGATAATATGGAAAATATAGTTGTAAAAATGGCTGCTTGTGATGGTCTTCCATTTAGTTTGTTCTGTACATCTGATTCCTTGCGAAATCTTTAAAAAAAAGTGGTTATGAAGACTTACCGAAGTCATCAAATACAATTAAAAAGATCGTGATAGAAAAGAGTGAGGAATTAAAAGGCAAACTTAAGGAAACATTACAGAAATTGAAAGCCAAAGGACAGAAGTTTTCCGTTTCTTTAGACGAATGGACTTCAGCCCGTAACCGACGGTACATGAATGTAAACATTCATTGTCCAAACTTTGCAGGCAAGAGCTTCAGGAATCTGGGACTATCAAAAATAACTGGCCGGGGAACGGCAGAACGATGTGCCAATATCTTGAAGGACAAACTAGCATCCTACAATCTTTCTCTAGAAGTAGACATAGCATGTGTGGTGACTGACGGAGCAAGTGTGATGTGTGCTATGGGTCGACAATTGCCTTCGTACCATCAATTATGTTTTGCACACGGCATCCAATGTGCAGTGTTGGATGTAATTTACAAAAAAACACAAAATGCCCAAGAAGAAGAAGAATGGGAAGAATCTACAGAAGACACAGGGGCGACAAGACAGGATGATTACTCTGACAGTGATGAAGACGAAGAAGGTGGATTTGTAGTTGAGACTGGAAGACAACTGAACAGGTACCAATATGTATATGGGGAATATGGGGATGTAAATTTAAAAAACGTTATAGAAAAAGTGAGAAAAATAGTTAAATTTTTTAGGAAATCACCCACCAAGATTGAGTGTTTCTATAACTACCTTCCAGAAGAACAGAAAAAAATGGGCTTGATCCTAGACTGTAAAACCAGGTGGAGTAGCTTGGCTGATATGATCACAAGGTTTTTGGTACTAAAAGAGCCTATCATGAAGACTCTTATCGATTTAAAGAACGAAATAACATTTAGTTCCGCTGAGCAGGGTTTACTGCAAGAATTGTCCACTGCTCTCAATATTGTAAATGTAACAGTAGAAGCGTTGTGCCAAGAAAATGCTAATCTGCTTACTGCAGAGACAGCTCTACAATTCATGGTTGTGAAGCTTCAAGCGACAAACAGTTTTATAAGTGATCAGCTACTCCAGGCTCTGAAGAAAAGAATAACTGAGAGACGCTTAATAGATCTAGTGTGTACTTTAAAATATCTACACAATCCCAGAACATATTACGCAGAGACACCTTCGGATATTTTCCCGTCTCCAGGAAACGACACGATTGCTAAAGTTATAACTGTGATTAACGACAGATACTTTAGTCAAATACAAGACTTTGATGGCAATGAAGACAGATCCTTAATTGATCACCAGCAGCAGCGACAGCAACCAAATGAAGCTATTCAAGAAACTACAATAAGCTTCAAGGATGAACTACAACAAAAGATCGATGAAACTGAACGGAAAAATCCGATACGGACCCAATACATTAATCAATTATGTCAAGTAAAATGTAAAACTGCACTAATGCAAAAAAGTTTTTTTGGTATTGCCCCACTCATATATAATAGAGTACCTAATAGTATAAAAATATGACTACAATACAATTTAAAAGGGAGCTAAAAGAAATTTTAATTATGAAAACCTATTACACGATTGACGATTTTCTTAATGATAATTCACTGACTGATTGACATAGTTACTCTGATTGACATAATAATTTTGATGCTGGTTTTATAATTCTGTTTGACATTATTTAGTCTTTTTTATTGCTGTGACCACGCTGACATTTTTGATTTGTATTTTTCGTTTTTTATTTATATTTTTTTATTTGTAATACCAATGTTTATTTTTGAATTTTTATTAGAAATGTACACCTTTGCATGCCCATTTCACGGCAAAATATGGAGAACCTTATTATAAAAAAACATCTGTGTACTATACCCATGTTTGCAAAGAAATAAATGATTTGATTTGATTTGATTTGAAACCGTTTTAGCAACTTCTTGTACATCTACAGCAAATTTAACATGCAGAGAAGAGTTGGAAACGTCAATCCTAATGCAAATGGCGCTATTTGATAGAGGAGGTCCTAGACAAATAAATTTGAGCCAAGCATACGACTTTCTGCTGTGCATACCACCTACAAGTGTAGAGTGTGAAAGGGTGTTTTCTTCTAGCAAATACATTTGCAACCATCTAAGATGTGCCTTAAACGATGAATCCATGGATGCTCTAAGTTTCCTTAGGTCCTACTTCCAGGGAAAACGTTGAAGAACACGCCAAAAGTATATGATACGGATAGGATTAAAAAGGTACTCTAATTTTTTACACTACATGTACAAAAAATTACAGTGCCTTTACTTACGTGCTACTTAGGTCTGATCTGATCTGATCTCGTGATTTATTGTTTTTGTTATAAAACTAAGATTTAATGTTAAATTAACAAATTCACACATTGTTAATGACAATTTCTAATTTAACATTAAGAAAGAAACCGATTTTGCATCGAAGCTTTAATTGGGTTACTTGTTATTTTTTGTTTGATTTTATTATATTACTAGCTTCCGCCCGCGGCTTCGCCCGCAGAATGTAGCCTATGTGTTAATCCAGGGTATTACCTATCTACATACCTACCAAATTTCAACCAAATCGGCCCAGCCGTTTTTGCGTGAAAGAATAACAAACATACATCCATACATTCTCACAAA
Organism: Polymixis flavicincta; assembly: GCA_949987655.1. Taxonomy (NCBI): domain Eukaryota; kingdom Metazoa; phylum Arthropoda; class Insecta; order Lepidoptera; family Noctuidae; genus Polymixis; species Polymixis flavicincta. Next base: position 7,178,089 of record OX465188.1, on the reverse strand, counting down.
CTTTCACATTTATAATATTAGTAGGATAGGATTACAATATTTACAATACTCATACTTAACTGATTTTATAAGACTGCGTTTTGTTTATGTCCAGAAGATTAGTTTATTTTGAAAAAATTTGTTTATTTTAAAACATTTTAAGCATTTGTTTCAAATTTTTGCTTTGTGGTGTTTTGATATCATCAGTACAATATTAAGTTGACCATTATTTATTCTTCCAAAAATATACGTTGATTTTGTTATTGATTGTGTTAGCTATTTTAATTGAAGAAAGTAGTTGATTATTTGCAGTTCAACACGAAGGATTAGAATAGCTAACACCTATTTTAATCCTTTGTGTTCTTTTAAAAGAAAAAAAAATGTTATTTTAATTGTTTTTTTAACACTGTTTGAATTGAATAAAGACTATTTAGAAATTAAATTACAAGATTTCTATAAAACTTATTTTTTTATTTAATATTCGAACAATTTTCGAATTATTCGAAAATAGCCCAAAAAAATATCGAATATTCGAATTGCAAAATTGTCGAATATTTGCAAGCCCTACCTGGAATATGGTTCTCCATATCCCAGGCTATATCTGTGCCAAATTAAATTATTTTTATTATCCTTTATTTCATTTTTTATACTTATTTAGTATATTTTTAAATATTTAAAAATCATTAAAAAAAACATTTAAAAATATAAAAAATAGTGGCCCATCGGCATCAGGAGCAGGGTCCAAGATGCCGGTGGTCAGAGCTCTAGAGAAAGGAACCTCCTGACTATGCGTGCCGTGTCTAGGAGTACTGCTTTCTGAATCAAGCCCTTGATCCAGCCGTGCAATGAGAGCCTCCTGAGATGTTGGTCGAGGCTCTTCGCTACTAGGCCATTTACTGTAATGATTATCGGTACAATGATTGCTGAGTCCACGTCCCATATGTCGACAACCTCGTGAGCTAAGTCAAGATATTTGATTTTCTTATCTTGCTCAGCTTTCACGAGATTCTCGTCATGGGGGACAGCAATATCAACAATCATTGCACGACGCTCTCGTCGATCTATCACCACAATATCAGGCTTATTGGCTACAATAGTCCTGTCAGTGATGATAGATCGATCCCAATACAATGTGGCGTGACCATTCTCGAGAACTGGGTCGGGCACATACCTGTACTTCAGACTCCACAAGGTTGTACTGCAAAGCAAGTTGTTGGTGGATAATCCTAGCTACTCGATTGTGTCTGTGCAAATACTCGCCGTTAGCAAGACGAGAACAACCGGAAACGATATGTCGGATTGATTCACCGGGACGGTGGCATGCCCGACAGATGTCAACCGTACCATCCTTGACAATGTATTTCCGATAGTTATTCGTCATGATAACTTCATCCATAATCGCACAGACAAAACCTTCGGTTTCTCCGAAGAGGTCGCCGAAACGTAGCCAGGATACAGACGCCAAAAAGTCTACATCGGGCCCATGAAGAGCCCGGAAAAAGCGTCCGTAAAGCTCTTTGCTTTGCCATACATCCTTACGATCATTAGTATCCAGTACTGCAGGTTTGCGCCAGTTCTCTTTCGCCAAGGAGAGCGGGGTGAGGCCCTTGTCCACTGCGACCATATCTCGATGCATCCCCACGTCAGTGTGAAGGAAATATTCCCTGAGACTGCAAATCTCGCGGTTGTGGAGGGTCTTAGCATTTAAAAAGCCTCGACCCCCACACTTCCGCGGGGTGTACAGTCTCATCACTGATGACCGTGGGTGATGCATCCGATATGCCGTCAGCAATGTACGGACCTTCCTGTCCAGGGCGTCTAGTTCCGTTTAAGTCCATTTGAGTATGCCGAAAGAATACATCAATACCCCAACCGTTGAAGGCACGCACCTTGTTTCCGCCTGATAAAAGACTATTTGCCACTTTATTCAGGCGGCCAAAGAAGCGCTCCTTCAACGATTGTTTCATGTTGTCAGCATTGATGCCTAATGCTTCTGACATACCCAAATACTTGTAGGTTTCGGTTGAGGAGAGGGATCTAAGGTGTATAGAATCCGTAAGTTGGGTTCCCACGGATTCTATAATTACTCCTCGCTTTACATGCATGACTGCACATTTGTCCACACCAAATTCCATCCTGATGGCGCTACTGAAGGTTTCTGTTACCTTCAGTAGCTCCATCAGTTGCAAATTGTTGGGGGCAAAGAGTTTTAGGTCATCCATGTAAAGGAGGTGTGATATCACCTGACCACCTCTTCTCAACCGATAGCCCAGACTTGAATCCTCTAGCAGTGTGCTTAGAGGATTCAAGGCTAAGCAAAACCAAAGCGGACTCAAACTATCGCCCTGAAATATTCCACGCTCAATCCTTATCGGTTCATCGGTCCCCCGGATCTGTCGACATCCTGGATACAGAAGGACTGTCCTCCACTGCCTCATACATGACATCAAGAAGGTGCGTAGTGTCGCGTCTATTTTGTACAACTCCAGCACCCTCATGAGCCATGTATGTGGCATCGAGTCATAGGCCTTCTTATAATCTATCCAACATGTCGATAGATCCTTCCGGGATCTACGAACCTGTTGGCTTATGGCCATGTCTATAAGGAGCAGCTCCTTAGTACCGCGGGACCCATTCTTACATCCATTCTGAGACACCGACATAATTGCGTTGCTTTCGACGTGGTGTGAAATTTTTGCTCTAAGAATGGATGTAAGAACTTTATAGACCGTCGGTAAACATGTTATAGGTCTATAATTTTTAGGTTCCGCAGTACTACCTGATTTCTGGAGCAGGTGGGTAATACCTGTCCTAAAGTACTGTGGTAGCGACCCAGTCTCTAAAGATGACTGGAATTGTGAAGCTAAGCAAGCGTGCGACCTTTGTAGCCATTTAATCCAGAAATTGTGCAGTCCGTCCGGTCCTGGAGATTTCCAGTTAGGCAACGGACGGACTGCACGAGCTACATCTTGGGGGCAGATGGTAATAGCCCCCATGTCTGGTATTGAATCACACGCCCGTTCAACAACACGCATCCAATCACCTTCAGTGTGACTGACGGGAGCCGACCAAATGCTCCGCCAAAACGCACTCATGTCATCACTATCTGGTAGACACGCGTCAGTCACACCTTGAGTGGGAATGGGTCGCTCCCAAGCTCTGTATACCCACCTTTGATCGTTCTGGAACATGCGATTCCGAGTGTACCGGTCCACTCTTCGCCTATACCGACGGATACGGTTTGCCCATGCATAAACTTTCTGCTTCAGGAAGTCGATGCGCTCTGTGACACGGGATGCATATTCACGAGGACTAATACTAGTTACCGTGAACGCCCGCCTCACAAAGCGCATCACCCTTGGGCGTGTGTTGCCCTCCCTGAAGCAGATGAGCTTCCCGATGAGTACCCTGGCCTCATTAATACGACGCTCAATCCTGCATTGCCAGGCTGGTGCGGCGGCTTTCGGTTGTTGTAGCTCGATCAGTATTTGGAAATTTGACATGAGCTATACGACATGCCGCAACAGCCGTGCAATACAAGATTGAGTGTGTATCGCAAAGGTCTGCGCTGCTTTCAATAAAATTTGGTAATAGCGCATCCAGGGCACACACCAGTGCTCTGTTTTTTCATGGGCAAACGTGGTAGCCGTGGTCTAAGGTTAGGTGATGTGAATGGATGGCATCCTCCAGAATGCTCCTTATGTCCACATTGCATTGGTTTTCTGCAGATATAGCACTGGTTTCGTCCTCCTCATCCTGCTGGTTTGCCTGCAATGGAACGTCTGCAGGCACATGCACGACATTCTGGGGTGGAGGAGGGTTACTAGCAGAACTATTCTGCATTTCCGAGCGCAGTCGATCAAGTGTAGCGTCATCCAATCTATGATTGTGCTGAATGACGCGCACCTGATCCGATAATCGTTGGGCCGAGACGTTGACGGCTGGTTCAAGCACCTGAAACAGAGAGAGCATCCGAACTCGGTACGCTGTAAGGTTAATTCCTCCCTCTGTAGCCCCGTAATATGCGCGCATCACATTTTCGTTCATGGACCGCAAACATCGCATGCGCGACACATTTCCACCGGCAGCGAGGACCCTGTTCGATGCCTGTTGGCTTCGAGGCCCCAAGCCCGCTGGTGGCCGTCCTCTTCCTCGCCGCCGTTGTGGTGTCGGTGGCGACGGTGGGGAGAAAAACTCGTCGCTCGAGCTCGACGCAACTGCAGCGACCGGTGACACAGCGCTCACGGTTGAGGCGCGTCCCGGCGGCTGCGAGGCGGAGCTGAGCGACGAGTCCGGAGATGGTGGGTGTGCTAGGCGTGCAGCTGATCTTGTCAACATAGCTTATGTTTCATAATTTGTAGTTTTTCATTTATCGGAGGTGACATGACACATGTCACCTCCGATTCGGTAATTTTAAAGAACTGTTTTTTTACATATTGGTGGATTTTCTGGTCTTATGATTATATTTCCAATCGTCTTCTGATTCTGTTTGTTTTAATATGGAAAGCGCTTCTAATATGGGCTGAAATTATTATTGATGTTATAATTTTAAAATATGAAAAACAAAACGTCTTCTTGTTGACTCTGTGTTGCCAGCTTAATTATTATTATTTCTTTTATTCATTTTAGTACTTATAAAATACATTTTTAAATATTTTTATAAAACAAAAATTTAAAAAACATTAAAAAATATATAAAATAGGGATCCGCCGATATTGGGAGCAGGGTCCAAGCTACCGGTGGTTAGGGCTCCAGAGACAGGAACCTCACGATGCGAGCCGTATCGAGGAGTACTACCTTCTGAATCAGGCCCTTGATCCAGCCGCCTAACGAGAGCCTCGAGAGATGTTGTTCGAGGCTTTCGGCCATCAGTCCATTGGCTGACACGACTATCGGCACAATGACAGCCGAGTCCACATTCCACATGTCAACAACCTCGTGTGCCAAGTCGAGATACTTCATTTGCTTCTCTTTCTCAGCTTTCACGAGGTTCCCGTCATGCGGAATGGTAACATCGACTATCATTGTGCGGCGCGCTAACCGATCTATCACCACTATATCAGGCTTACTGGCTACAATAGTCCTGTCAGTAATGATAGATCGGTCCCAGTACAACGTGACATGGTCATTTTCAAGAACTGGGTCGGGCACATACTTGTAATACGGTACCTCAGAATCCACAAGTTTATATTGCAAAGCAAGTTGCTGATGTATAATCCTGGCTACTTGGTTATGCCTGTGCAAGTATTCGCCGTTAGCCAGACGAGAACAACCAGAGATAATATGTCTGATGGACTCACCCGGACGGTGACATGCCCGACACACGTCCACCGTCCCGTCCTTCATAATATGTCTCCGGTAGTTATTCGTCAAGATAACCTCATCCATAATTGCACAGACGAAACCTTCAGTTTCCCCAAAAAGGTCACCAAAATGTAGCCAGGATACGGACGCTAAGAAATCAACACCGGGCTCATGAAGAGCCCGATAAAAGCGCCCGTGAAGCTCCTTGCTTCGCCATATTTCCTTGCGATCATCGGTAGTTAGTATTACAGGTTTGCGCCAGTTCTCTTTAGCCATGGACAGTGGGGTGAGTCCCTTGTCCACCGCGACCACATCACGGTGCATACCCACTTCGGTTTTATAAAATATTCCCTGAGACTGCACACCTCGCGGTTGTGGAGGGTCTTGGCATTCAGAAAGCCTCGACCCCCGCACTTCCGCGGGATGTACAGTCTCATCACCGATGATCGTGGGTGATGCATCCGGTTTGCAGTCAGCAATGTACGGACCCGTCGATCCAAGGCGTCGAGTTCAGTCTGAGTCCATTTGAGTATGCCGAAAGAGTACATCAAAACTGGCATGACCCAACCGTTGAAGGCGAGCACCTTGTTTCCGCCTGAAAGAAGACTGATTAATACCTTCTTCAGGCGACCAAAGAAGCGCTCCGTCAACGATTGCTTCATGTCAGCAGTGTTGATGCCTAACGCTTCCGACATACCCAAATACTTATAGCTTTCGGATGAAGAGAGGGATCTGAGGTTTATGGAATCCGAGAGTTGAACTCCCTCGGATTCCATAATCTCACCTCTCTTTACATGCATGACTGCACATTTGTCCACACCAAATTCCATTCTGATGGCGCTACTAAAAGTTTCAGTTACTTTCAGTAGCTCCATCAGTTGCAATTTGTTGGGGGCAAAGAGTTTAAGGTCATCCATATATAGGAGGTGAGATATAACCTCACCACCTCTCCTCAGCCGATAGCCTAGACCTGAATCCTCCAGCAGTGTGCTTAGAGGATTCAGGGCTAAGCAAAACCAAAGTGGACTCAAGCTGTCGCCCTGGAATATTCCCCGTTTGATCCATACAGGCTCATCATTCATCTGGATCTGTGGACACCCCGGATAGCGAAGGACTGTCCTCCATTGCCCCATGCACGACTCAAGGAAGGTACGTAGAGTTGCATCAATCTTGTACAACTCCAGCACTTTCATGAGCCATGCATGTGGCACTGAGTCGTAGGCCTTCTTGTAGTCCATCCAGCATGTCGACAGATCCTTGCGGAATCGACGAACCTGTTGGCTTATGGCCATGTCGATGAGGAGTAGCTCCTTAGTACCGCGGGACCCATTCCTACATCCATTTTGAGAGGAAGACATAATCGAGTTTTTCTCAATGTGGATATTAATTTTCGTTCTCAAAATGGATGTAAGAAGTTTATAAACCGTCGACAAACATGTGATCGGTCTATAATTCTTGGGTTCCGCGGGACTACCTGATTTATGGAGCAGGTGGGTAACGCCTGTTGTTAGAAACTGTGGTAGCGACCCAGACTCTAAGGATGACTGGAATTGAGATGCCAGGCGATTGTGTGAACTAGTGAGCCATTTCAGCCAAAAATTATGCAGTCCGTCCGGTCCCGGTGATTTCCAATTCGGTAACGGACGGACTGCTTTGGCTACGTCTATTGATGTAATGGAAACCGGTTCCATTTCTAGTATTGGTTCACACAATCGCTCGACATCCTGCATCCAGTCTGCCTCAACGTGACAGACGGGCACCGACCAAATGTTCCGCCAAAAGGCACTTGTAGCGGCATCATCCGGGCGGCACACGTCCGCCACATTTTGTTCGGGTCGCTCCCAAGCTCTATATACCCACCTCTCATCGCTCTGGAACATGCGATTCTGCGTGTATCGGTCAACCCGCCGCTTATACCGCCGAATACGGCTTGCCCATGCACAGACTTTCTGCTTCAGGAAGTCGATGCGCTGTGACACGAGACATGTATTCTGGAGGACTGATTCCAGTCCCCGAGAAAGCCCGTTTCACAAAGCGCATCACTCGTGGACGTGTATTGCCCTCCCTGAAGCAGTATAGTTTGCCGATGAGTACCCTGGCCCCATCGATACGACGCTCAATCCTGCACTGCCAGGCTGGTGCGACTGGTTTCGGTCGAGTAGCTCCGTCACAGTTTGGGAACTTGACGTTAGCTAAACGACATGCCGCAACAGCCGCGCAATACAGGATCGAGTGTGTATCAACGAGATTCTCGCTGCTCTCGAAAAAACTTTTTAGCTGCGAGTCCAAGGCACTCACCAGCGCCCTATTTTTCTTGTGCATAGGTAACCGTGGTAGTCGGGGTCTAAGTTCGATCGGGGTGGACCGAAACTCGCGAATCGCATCTTCCAGTGCGCTGCTCAGTCGAGCGTTGCACTGGCTACTTACTGTGACAACCCTATCATCTTGATCATCATCGAGATCGCATCAATACTTGACGCATGTGCCGCGGTTTGTGTCGGAGTTGGGACGATATGGTTGCTCAGTACTTCTGAGCGCAGCCTATCAAGTGTGATATCGTCCAACCTGTGATTGCGTTGGATGACCCGCACTTGATCCGACAGTCGTTGGGCCAAAACGTTGACGGTTGGTTCTAGTACCTGGAACAGAGACAGCATCCTTTCCTTATTATTATTATTATTAGGCTACAAGGCTACTTTTTTTACGCGATAACCGACATACACGCGAGTTAAGCCGCTGGCAAAAGCTAGTATAGAATTATACAAAAAAAAAATCTAGATCTTTTATGTAAGGGAAAAAAAAACAAAAGAAACTACAATGTTCCTTTTCCAGTTTTGTGATAATGTATATGCAAGACCGACTTGACTTTGTGTAAAGAGTGACTACCACACTGCAAGCGCCGAAATTTCCTGCAAATGTACGTCGGCCGCGGGTCCTTTGGCGGCTTTTTTTAGCAGGCGGTACGAGTCATGCGGCGTATATCAAAGACGACGCAGGCGCCACCGTTCCGACCAAACGAACAATGCGGACGGCGGGGAAAGATGACCGTCAGTAAACATGTTATAGGAGAGATCAATGAGCACAACATTTTAAAAATGAAAGCTAGGCGTAAACTGCACTTGGCGAGCCTACTCTTTGGTGTCATTAAGTCTCACTCCCCTTCTTACTTATATGACAGACTATCGTGGACAAGAAGACACAAAATCGGCGAAGGAAGAAAATGCTCTCAACAGCTTTCCATTCCTCAGCACAAGTCGGCGGCTTTTAGAGGCAGTTTTCGCTACGCAGCTACTAAATGCTGGAATAATATCCCTCCTCCCATAAAGTTTAGTAAAAGTTTCCCAACTTTCAAACTGAAGTTAAAAGAATTTTTACTAAATCACCAAAAGGATTTTGAAAACGTTCGAGCCGACATATCTGCCATTTAAAACAAATTATTTTATCAATTTTGATCATTTTATCATTTTTTATAAATTTTTCTCATTTTATCAATGTTATCATTATATTATTATTTTTTATCTATTCCAATGAGAATTTGCGTTAATTTCTTGTTCGTCAGTAGTTGTTGTCTTTACACTAATTGAAAAAAGAGATCAAAAACGAAAATTTCATTTTTTATCTCTTTTTTCAATTAGTGTAAAGTTAACAAACGTTTTTTTGCCAAATAGCTAGGTAGGTGCTTTCTAAGTTTCTACTTAAAGATTTCCTATATAATGTAGGTAATATGCAGATATTAGTTTAATTCATTTTTTCATTAGTCACAAAAAACACACATTCACGCACATGTATGCCACAACATTTTATTTATTTTACTTTCTTATTATATTATTAATTTATTACGGACACACTTCACTGTCTTTATTTTATTATTCTAGCGTATGGTACTCGTGGGTTGCAGCTGAAAATCAGCGTCAGGTGGTGCATACTGTGTTGCCATCTGACAATATGCTGAGCTGAGGCCCTTTTTTTTTTTTTTTTTTTTGGGTGGGAAATCATCAAATAACTTCTCCCGCTCTGGGTGGAGCAGGAGGGCGTGTCAGACTTTTACTGACTAAAACCCACCCGTGTTCCTTCAGTAGCCCTTAAGCCAGGGGCTGTGGTGTCTCTTTCGAACAAACCCGCACCCCTGGCAGAGGCCCTTTTGGCATTATTATCATTGTTGAGGTCATTGTTTTCTGTTTTTTTTTTTATCTTTTCCTTTTAAATAATTTAAGGTTTTTACTACCGATATAATGCCAATAAACGCAATTTTCTTTCTTTCTTTCTAGTATTAATTGTGGTTTCATTTATTGCATACCTATACAGGAAAAGTTTTTACATAATTTGATAAAAACTTACCCTGTATGTGGTTTCCATACTGTATATGCAGAGCCATCGGACTCCTTATCCAATCGGAAAACTGACTGGCAAGGGTTTCGTAATTTCTTGGATGAAAAAATAAACTTAACCCTACAGCGCACAGTGTTCCACATATGGCACATACCAATAAAATGCCCCAATTTCGATAATGGAACCACACGGCGCCATCTAGTATGTAGTAGCGGGACGAGGATCTATTGTAGTGCTTATTATAGTACAGTAATTTACAAATAGATGGTTCTGATGAAAAAAGTGGTAATTTTATTTTAAATGAGTTGGTGGTTTGTAAAAAGTGGACGACGGTCGGATAAATAAATTCAGAAAAGTGTGAAAATTTACAGTTTTAGTGACGAAATAATTAGAGAAGGTCAGTTTATGTTTATATTTGTTATTACAATTGTTTTCTCGTAGAATTACTCATAAATAGTACATACATTCGCCATATTTTTGTATGTGCCGGATATGGCACACTGTGCAATAAATTTATTAAAAATATACGTATTGTATGCAGATGAATCGAAGGAAACGTTTGGGTTCTACAGATATTCAACACCTACTTGAGGTACCGTCTGGTAGTGAAGATGAATTGGAACTGTCTGATGGTGATAGCGATAACGACATGGTCAAAATTCAGGATCTGGTGATGGGAGAATTTGAAGTGCCTTCTGGAATCCTACAAAATGATCTAATTGACGACATCAGTATACCCAGTCCTCAGCCTAGTTGTAGTTCATCGTGTATACCGAGTATTACCACCTTTTTGTCACAGCCGAATACTTCTGATGCCGTTAACCCTCGATCCAGCCGATCATCATCACGGGCTCAACTGACTGTCAATGCTAGAAGAATGAAACGGAGATACATATGGAGAAAGGCGGAGTTTCAGCCGCCCATTACTACATTTACAGGCAACGACATACTGAAAGAACCGTATATTGGTTTTGAGACACCCATACATTATTTTTTGTATTTTTTTGACGATGATTTGTTACAACATATTGCTGAGGAATCTACTAAATACAGTATTCAGAAGGATCCTTCAAAACCTGTTTTGATTTCAAAGGCAGATCTCAAGAAATATTTAGGTATCTGTCTCCTGTTAGGACTGGTGCCACAACCAAATATCCGCATGTTGTCCCATATTGGAGACACTGAAAAAGAAATGCCAAGCTGTACCGAAGAGAGAAAGCCTTTCGGTCGATGAGCAAATGTGCGCCACAAAAGCTTGCAACTTTCTGCGCCAATACCTTCCCAACAAACCTCATAAATGGGGCTACAAGTTGTTGGTACTATGCGATGTTAAAGGTTTCGCATATAACTTTGAAGTTTATTCTGGCACTGAAAACGACGATCAATTCAGGCTTCCTGATGAACCTGATTTAGGTGCGAGTAGCAATATTGTCGTACGTTTATGTCGTTGTGTTCCCAGAAATCAGAATTATAAAGTCTTCTTTGACAATTATTATACCTCACCTGAATTGGTATCCTACCTACTTGGCTAAGATTGGCATTCATTCCTTAGGCACCGTGAACAAAGGCCGTTTAGGAAGTAATCTGCAACTGCCATCTCAATCATCTCATCTCATCAAAACAGTCATCGAATACCAATAAGACCCGCGGATACTCAGAAGAATGGGTCACTACTGTAGACGGGGTACCAGTGACGGCAGTAATGTGGCTAGATAGCAAGCCTGTCGTTCTATCATCTTCTTTCGTCGGTGAGCATCCTAAAGACAAAGTGAGACGTTTTGATAAAAAACGTAAACAGTACATAGATGTCGATGCCCCAAACGTTATTCGACATTACAACCGACATATGGGTGGAGTGGACTTGCTGGACTTCTTTATCGGAAAACATGAAATAAAAATGCGTACGAGAAAGTGGTGTATGCGGATCTTCTACCACTTGATCGATGTAACGATTATAAGCAGCTGGCTTTTGTATAAAAGAGTAGAGTTGCTGAAACAAAACACCAAACTGACAACAGTGTGTCAACAAGTGTTTCAAAAACATTTTCAATTGGAGAAAAAAGGCTAAGAAACTTAAATGTTAGGCTTAGTCAAGGGGAAACACCTACAGAGAAGCGAGGTGGGGACAGGAAAGCAGCCAAGTCAAGAGAGAAAAAAGAAAAGTTAAGGGAATTCTTGAAAAAGTTACCTGCTCAGGAAAGTCACTATAACAGACAGAAAAGCAAAAGAATATATTTGTCATCTGAACTAAATGCTGCTAGATTACTCAGAATCTATAACCTGTCAGTGCCTAGAAATTTATGGGTTTCCCGCACCATGTTCCACAATATATTTTGCAATGAATTCAACATTGGGTTCAAATCCCCAGCTACTGACGCATGCAGTGTTTGCATATTGTGGTCGAATAAAATAAAAAATAAAGGACAGTCAAAGGTAAGCTTAACTTGTTTTTAGTTTTTAGTAAAATTAGAATTACTGTACCTAAAGTCGAGAAGTTCGGAGGTACTTTATTTAGTGTATGATCATCATGTATAATTTATGTTTTTACTTGTTTCCAGGTTGACACATTTTTCAAAAAGGCACCACTGAAAGACGAAGTCAAGAAAGCGGAGCTGCGTTTATGCGGTTTTCTTTCAGAACACAACATCTCTTTTAGAGCTATGGACCATCTTAGTGATGTTCTAGTGAGATATTTTCCTGACTCCGAAATTGCAAAAGAATTTTCCTGCAAGAGAACCAAAGCAGCAGCTATTACATATAACGTTTTAGGACCCGAATTTGAAAAAGTTATGATTGAAGATATACTTCGTACTGTACCTCCGTCAGGTAAACCAGTATATTCAATTGTAATCGATGAAAGTACAGATGTCACCACAATCAAAGTGTTGGCGATAGTAATCAAATACTTCTCTGAAACCAAATGTAAAGTACAAACCAAATTCCTTGATTTAGTTGATTTAAGTGGTGAGACTGCAGATCATTTATTTGATGCTTTGTCATCAAAGTTATCCGAGTTAGGTTTTTTTTTTTTTTTTTTGGGTGGGAAATCATCAAATGACTTCTCCTGCTGAGTAGAGCAGGAGGGCGTGTCAGACTTTTACTGACTAAAACCCACCCGTGTTCCCTCAGTAGCCCGTATGCCAGGGGCCGTGGTATCTCTTTCGAACAAACCCGCACCCCTGGCAGGCATCGGCCCTTGCGGACCCCACCAGTGGTTGCTGACATCTTTGACGGCGCGCGTGAGGAACACAACGCGCCGTCCCGTCTACCACTTTTCGGCCGCAGAGGATAGGGAGAGCGGCTGACGCTATACCGACACTCCTCTTCCCCTGCGGCCCCACCGCGTCCGCCATCAAACGGTGGCGGCCCCGTCCAGGCCACGGAAGGGAAGAGCGCTGCTCAGAAGCACCGGCACTCCTCCTCTACCGCAGCCTGTAACCCTCAGCCGCGATGCCTCCCATTCGACATCGCGGCCCACCTCAGTTGCGGTGCACCTCACCGCAACCTACTTTTTGGCCGCTACGTCAATGGCTTGAAGGCAAAAGCCCTGACGAGCGGCCCCACCGTTGGGTTCCTCTTGGCTTCACCGTGGATGGGAGACCACGGTTACTAAGCCCCCCCGCAACGACAATGCGGGAACCCACTCGGGGGGGATCCGAGTTAGGTTTAGATATAAAAGACGTGATGGGGTTCGCTGCTGATACTACGAATGTGATGTTTGGTCAATACTCTGGCATTGTTACAAAAATTAAAGAAGTGAACCCAAAGTGCTTATTCATAAAATGTGTTTGTCATTCTGCAGCATTAAGTGTTAGTCATGCTTGCAAAATATTACCTAGAAATTTAGAACAGATAGTAAAAGAAGTTTATGGATATTTTTCTCAAAGCAGCAAGCGTCAAAAAGAATTTGTTGAGTTCCAAAATTTTACTGACACTGATAAACATAGACTACTGCGTCATTATGATATAAGATGGCTATCGCTTCATGCTTGTGTTAATAGAATAATTGAGCAATGGAGGGCATTGCAGTTGTTTTTTCAAGACCAATATTTGAGTGATCGCATTATGTCATCAGAATTTTTGTATCATTCTTTTAATAATGATATAAGCAAATTATACTTTTACTTTTTAGACTACATTTTGCCGATTGTTAACAAATTTAATATAATTTTTCAAGGCGACTACCCGTGCATTGAAAGATTATATGATGATGCTTCTAGTATGTATTTGTCGATTTTGGGTTGCTATATGAAAACTAATTATAAAAAAAGCACGGACAACGTATTTACATTAGACCCAAAATCTAGTGTGAATTATTTGCCATTGAATAATATGTACTTAGGGATTCAAGTGGGTCAAGAATTAATTAAACATAGGGGAAACATAAACATGAAAGAACAAATTGCTGACTTTTTCAGAACATGTCAGTCTTTTTTAATTGAATTGAGCACGCAATTGAAATCACGTTTGCCTTTGAAGATCAAATTTTCCGAGAACTGAAATTTCTTGACCCACACACTGCCGTGAATAAAGAATTTAGTAGTTTAAGAAATGTTATGGAAACTTTCCCATACGAAGTACAGCCAGAACGAATGCAGATAATTGACGAAGAATATAGAACACTCAAACTTGATCGCGAAGTAAGTAATTTATTACAATCTTCGAGTACTGGCTCACCCCTTTCTTGTGAACAATTTTGGTTGGAAGTTGGGAAAATTTCTAACAGTGATGGTTCATTAAAATACAAGAATATATCTAGTTTCAGTAAATCTCTGTTATGTATACCAGTGTCGAATGCTGCATGCGAGCGCATATTTTCACAGATTAATTTAATAAAAACGGAACAAAGAAACAGATTCATAAACAAAAATGTATCTGCAATTTTAAAAACAAAACAAGGTATAAAAGATGAAGGAGGCTGTGTGAATTTTAACCCATCAAACAGAATGTTAAAATATAATTCTAATATTTATTGCGATGATGATGATGATTAATAAATAAAAATATGTTTTGAAAATCAGTATTTTTATTGGTATATTTTTCCTGTGCAAGTTGGTATATTTCAGTATTTTTTAAGGAGCTTCGGTATTTTTGTAAAATTTAATCTGGTCACACTGATCATGATCACGAGCGTTCCGTATTGATGACAAAAAATGACGATTTTTAGCTGTCACAATCGTGATATCTAACTCGGACTCTATTTTATTAGTTCTATTTGACATGGATTGCTTACGGACAGATATTCGCTTTGCTTTGTGTGACCTATGCGTGCCTAAAGGAATCTGATCTAGCTCTTCTAAGTGACTATGTTTTGACATAAAACATAACCTAAAAAAGTTAAAATTGAAATATCTTTTTTTGGAAGCCTTCTCAGGACAAAATTCTTTTATAAAGTTACTCAGAGACTGACGCTTAACATTTTAAGATATTTTTGACAAATAGACGCTACCATTTCTTCTCAAGTAATTTTATGTATGAACGTCTGCCATTGTTCTTTATATCGTACTAAGTAAATATCAGTCAGGTAATGCATGGTGTGACATATGTGGGAAATACCGTAAAATGGGGGGAATAGGGTCTAGGGGGTGAATTGGAACAAACCTCAAGTTTTATTTGCAACCTTATTCATACATTTATGTTACGTGTTACACTTTGTGGTAGGATTTAAATTTGAAGCTTGCAATATTTTTTCTATAATCTGGCAACACTCACTCATCCTGTCATAAGTATTTTTTTAAAAAACGTACTTTAAAACATTGGGTCAAAGTCATGTGAAATTTGCTCCGTAAAACATTTTAATTTTCTTTGGTGTTTACTAGACTTGTACTAAAAGTGAAGTTTTCATAATTATCTTCAGTTGTTTGGGAACGGATTAAGCTATAATGTAAGTGATATAATCTTATTGTTTTTCCTTTAGTTTAACAAATTCTTACTAAAGTAGACTTGAACAATAATTGGGGGGATAAGGGTCGAACTATGGGGTGTATAGGGTCAGGAATGGGTTTAATAGGTACCCGATTAGGGTTAATTGGGACGACTATGGGTGAATTGGGTTTTTGTTTCTAGGGTTGTCGCAATCTCTAAATTACATAAAACGTAACTTAATAAAAGTGTTGGTAGGTACCTAATGCATACTTAACTGACTGAGTACATTTACCTACCTACACATTTATTTAAATTATAATAGTTTCCTAGTAATGATTGATTAGTTGATTAATAATAATTGAAAATTGGTACCTACGTAATTTAGGCGATATTAAATTTAAATTGTTTGATATTAGCATGTGGCGCCCTGTAGTTTTTGCCTATCTCCATGGTAATTCATACGCGTGAATTTATTTATACATTTAAGTATGTATACATATATAAATTTTATTGATTTTTTTACGTCATATTATTTTTTTGTTTTTGTTTTAGTTATACTCTAATACATAATGCCACGAGTATATAAGCCAAAACCTGGTGGAAAACAATATAAAAAATATGACGAGACTGTAATGAAACAGGCGCTCGATGAGCTAACTTTAAATCGTCATGCAACAATCAGATCTATAGCAGAAAAATATAGTATTAGCAGATCAGTTTTACAGAGGCATAGCAATAGACAAATGAGGTCGCCAGGAGGCCAAACGGCACTTACTAAAGAAACAGAAGATTACATTGTGCTCAATCTGAACACTTGTGCTGAATGGGGATATCCTTTAGATGTTACAGATTTAAGACTTTTAGTAAAAAGTTATTTGGATATGTTGGGGATTACGCACAAAAGATTTAAAAATAATTTGCCGGGGAGAGATTTTGTCTTCAATTTTTTGGAACGACATAAAAGTACAATTTCGGAGAGGCTATGTCAAAACATCAAACGCGCTAGAGCAGCAACATCACCAACTATTATCAATAAATATTTTTCGGAATTAGAAAAGTCACTTGAAAATGTGCCACTGGGCAATATTATCAATTATGATGAGACAAATTTGTCGGACGACCCAGGCCGTCACAAAGTAATAACGAGGCGAGGATGTGAATATCCAGAACGTATTTTAAACCATTCTAAAGCTTCAATTTCACTGATGATGGCAGGAACTGCAGAAGGAGAGCTTTTACCACCGTATGTGGTTTATAAATCCACAAACCTGTATGATACGTGGGTGAAAAATGGACCCGTAAATGCAAGATATAACCGAACGTCGTCAGGGTGGTTTGATGCAGAAGTGTTTAAAGACTGGGTCAAGGAAGTGGTCATTCCATTTTTTAAAAATAAGCAAGGGAAAAAAGTCTTGATAGGCGATAACCTATCGTCTCACTTATCGATAGAACTAATAGATATCTGTAAGAATTTTGACATTCATTTCGTCTTTTTACCGGCAAATTCAACACATCTCACGCAGCCGCTGGATGTGGCGTTTTTCCGCCCCATGAAAGTAGCCTGGCGTCAAATTCTTCAAAAATGGAAGAAAACGGACGGCCGTTCACTATCATGTGTACCAAAAGGTTGCTTCCCAAGGATGTTAAAGTTGCTCATGGACCAAATTAAAATAAATTCGGAAAATAATATTCGGGCAGGATTTCGTAAGACTGGTAAGCATTATAGTGAATGTAGATAATTCATTTTACTATGTTTTCTTTAATAAATTAAAGTATCCTGAAATAAATAATTATTATATGAATGTTCCTTTATTAGGTATCAGTCCATTAAATCCTAATGAAGTGTTGGCAAGATTACCGGAAGAGTCGCAGAATGATGAAGAGGTTAAAGAAGCTATAGACCAGTCAGTTTTAAGTTTATTAAAAGAAATGCGATACGGAAGTATAAATATTAAAGAAACAAAGAATAAAAAAAAAATCTATGTTATTTCAGGTAAATAATTAATTCTTGATAAATCGCCATTATACACATACACGCAATCACTCACATGCATTCGACCTTACACACAGTAGGTGCCTAATATACATACACGCAATATCTCAAATGCATTCACACTTACAGACTTAACTCACAAAAAAGTCTCAAATTTCATTCACACACACAACCACACACACAAACGCACACCGACCTACATTTTATGTCCTTACAACAATATTTTTTACATATTCGAATTTCAGGTCGAAGTGTTTCACACGAGGACGTAGAAAGTTACGCTGATACAGATACTGAACCTGAAATAAAAAAGAAACGAATCCAAAAAACAAATAACACAAAAAGTGCTAAAGGTACCTACTCCCTAGGTAAAAAAACCAAAAAAATATTTGATGAAAAAGAAAATAAATCGCCATCGCCAATAGCACATTGTTCAAGGGCATTCGAAGCAATCATAACCGAAACAAACAATGTGCCCGCATCTGATAATGATCAAGAACAGCGTAATGATTGGCGAGATATAGAAGTTGAAAAACTACCCGTTGTGCTAACAGAAGATTTACAATTGTATGAAGAAATAGTAATACCATGGTGCGAACCTACAGATTTGAAAGGAACAAATGTGACAGAAGAAACAAATCTGATAGAAAATGAAAATGAACAGGCCAGTACTAGCACTACAAATAAACCGAAAATTATTATTAATAGTAATACAAAAATACCTTCAGAACAATTAACAAAACTTTTTCCGAAAAATCCAACAAAGCAAGCTTTGAAACCAGTAGCCGTAAACCAAAAAATAAATGTAACTAAGAAAAAGAATTACTATAATGACAGTGATGAAATCTTAAAGATTCTAGAGAATTAGTGAGTTTGAGCTATGACTTGTAATTGTTTATCGTATTACTTTTGTGTTGATTATTGGAAAAATACTTATGTATTTATTCAATAATTAATTTATTAAACAAATATCTACTGCTTATTTAATAATTAATTAATTATTAAATAAATATCTAAGTATTTATTAAAAATAATACTGTCTATTTTTAATATTTTTTAAGTTTGCCTGTCAGAAATTTTAATTAAGTTTGATTTGAGAGGACTTTATTTTATGTTTATTTGGAAGTAAGATTTATTTTGTTTTGTTTAATTTTAAGTAAATTACTTTATTAGAAACGTTGATTTCATTAATGGATTTTTATTTTTCACTACAACTCTATAACTTTATTTATGATAACATATTAGGAGCTGACACTTTAAAAAACGGTAGGTATATGTCATGTACGTAGGTAACCTGAAAAGGCAATACCTACCAGGTAGATATTGTAGGTACCTACCTAATTATTGTAGTAACCTACATATAGTATGAAAGTGTCAGCCCTAGCAAAAAACTCTATTAACCCCTTAAGCGACCCGATTCACCCCAACGCCTGGGTGAAGAGGGACAAGTGAGTTTTTGTAACTTTTCATGATTATTCTTTAATAAACTATATCTTAATGCATTACAAATGAAAATTTAAACTACCGGAACCATTATGATCTCCGTTTTATTACTATAACTACAAAAAAAAAACGATAAAAATCAACGCCGAACTTAAAAAGTGTCCCGATTCCCCCCATTTTACGGTACTTAAAAAAAAATATTATCTGTGTTTATGTTGAGTTGTGATTTTTTTATTATTTTACCTATAAATAAAAACACATTTACTAGCACATTTTTTTTTTTTTTTTTGAGGAAAACAAAAAGTCATGCACTGTAGGGTTAAACATCCCCCCCATGAAGACCCCAGAAGATATCAACAATGCTTGCGAGTACCTAACAAACCTGATTCAGGTATCTGCATGGAAAAACACACCCTGCTTAACTCGCCTTCCAACGATGTCACCCCAATCAACAGATATTAAAGCAAACTTTGAAGAAAAACGGCGTCTACGAAGAATCTGGCATCAATCTCAGCATCCCACAGATAAAACAGCCTTCAACCGGGCTGCGAAACAACTTAAGACGCTACTACAAGAATCGGCCAACTCTTCGATCCAAAATACTCTGGAAAGCTTGTCACCTCGGGGAAAGGGTGAAACGTCGCTTTGGAAAGCTACTAAAACCCTCGGAAGGCCGCAAGAATGTTCTTGCGGCCTTCCGAGGGCCCATGAATTTGAGTATTTGCGGGGTTAGAGATGTCTCTATCCCCGCAAATACTCAAATTCATGGGCACGAACGGACGCTGAGAAAGCAGATGTATTTGCGATTCATCTGGAGAATGTATTCAAGCCGAATGATGGTGGCGATGAATCTGACGTTGTTGAAATACTTAGACAGGATCTCCAGCTGTGCCTGCCACTCAAACCGACATCCCCAAAGGAAATCTCGAGCGAAATTAGACGACTAAATCCCAACAAGGCCCCTGGATTTGATTAAATTATTCCCACAATTCTAAAAAATCTACTCCTCTTTTTTTTTCTCATCTGCTTATAGTCTTGCGACTGATTGCAGATAAACTAGTAAAAAAAATGGGACATGCTGTCCCTCTCTATTAAAATAAATACCTAACAAAATAGGAGGTTGTTAATTTGTACACAATGCTATGTATGACATCCGTTTAGTATGATGTGTTTGTCATTTCCCTTTGATGTCATTATAAATGGATTCCACTGTACTTACAAGCATTTCATATTTGAAATAATGTTTTATTAATTTTAGAACATTCTGTACAATCAAATTATAAGCACTCAACCAATAAATCATTGTGTGTATCAAAAACCGCCAGATCCATTATTACTCAGTATCAATATCCAATAAATCACATTTTTCCTATCACAAATTGTTTTATAACTCCTAGACAAACTAATGTAGATTATTACTATAATCAGTTTTACTTATTTAATTACAAATTAGTATCACAAAATTACTTGAGTAGGTAACAAAAAAAAGTTGATTATTCAAAAACTGATCTTTCTGGATTAAGCAGTTTCATTCTAGATTACATTTATATGTATGCTAATTTCCTCTACCAGTCAAAAGGTTAAAAGCATAGCTCATTATGAAGGGTAGTCAGTGGGTCTTCTTATGGGCGGAAAGATGTAGCAAACTTGATTATAATGTAATAAGCTTAGGTTGAGCAACCTAAATTCACGCAGACAAACATAACGTTGAACGAACGACCCAAGAGCTATCGCACGGATTCGACTCCGGATCACACACAAGTATAACACTTTTCAAATTTTTTGTTAAACAAATTGGAACCACAAGAACAAACGACATTTTGATTTATATTTCCAGAGAACTACTAGAACTTTCCATTCAAATGACATGGCCTTCAAGCAATCAGACAAACAATGCGACACAACGAAACCAAGACACCTGCGACACCATGACAAGCTGACAACACAATGCAGGAATTTTAAGCCACAATGCAAAACAACTAACAGATAAATTTAATTAATAAAAAATATCAAATTCAATTTTCAAAAACAAAAATTCAGAAAATTCGACTTCAATACTATCTATCTATATCTTTTTATTTATTTATATATAAATATAAAAATGAATCGCCGAAATGTATGTACGCGCATAACTTCCGAACGACTGCACCAAATTGGATTATTCTTTTTGGTGTTCCTTAATGTCAGGACAACATTTGTATAGATAATGCCAATTCAATATTCAAAGCTAAAACAGGACAACTTCTGTCGGGTCAGCTGGTAATATCCCCCTTATTAATAAACGCTGGTTAAAGTTAAGTAATGATTAGCGTCTTACTTGCGTTTATCCATACATTTTTGACGTTTAAACATAATTTAACTTGAATCATCGTTTATGAATAAGGCCCGTTTAGAGACTAGCAATTTATTGAGGTTAGAAGTGTCAGCAGAAACCACAAAATTTAAAAAAAAAAACACTACAACTTACGCTCAAAAGCTAAACACCAATCAAACCAATTACTGAAATAATTTATCGTGAGGGCGACATAAAATACAATAATCTCGCTCTGTGAGTAGACATGACATGACATCGGTACAGTGTTGCCAACTCCGAAAATATTTTTTTTTGGCGTTGCACTATTCGTGCCACCAAATATTGCCACTAACAATATTTTATTTGTTTACAAAACGTAAGAATCAAACATGTATTGTATGTGTATACATACATACTAGTGAAATGATAAAATATTACAACGGGAAATGGAAAGGAGATTAGTAGTTATTACATAAAATAATAAATTATAGTAAGTTGTCAATAGGGAAATATAATAAAACAGAAAACTGTAACCATTTGACGCCACCAGGTGGCGCAACAAAAAGGCCGACTCGGTGCGTAAACTAAGAACTACATGGTAAATTAAATAAGTAACTATTTATAGTTTATAAATTGATGTATAACTATATCATTATTCTTAAGGAAAAGAGCTATAAATTAAAAATAAATTACATGAGGTAGAAGTGGGCAAAGGGACTCGGAGGGAAACAAGATTTTGGAAAAGTGAGGAGTGGTCATAAAGGGGGCAGGAAAAAGTAAGGTTGTTCAGATCTCCCACTTCAGCGCCACATTCACACGCAAGGTTCTGCACAATGCCAAGCCTGGTAAGATGAGCAGGAGTGCACACGTGACCCAATCGCATACTTTTGAATATTGTTGAAATCTTTGCTTAGCTTGTATGTACAGACGCCAGCACAACAAGCTACTCCAATCTGTCAAATTTATTTCACAGATTTTCAACTTTATACCGTAAGCATAAAGTTCATGTTCAATTGGGAAAATTTGACAGTTTGGGGTTAAGGTTGACCTGCTGGCACCTGTACAGAGGCCAGCACATCAAGCTACCCCAATCTGTCAAATTTCTTTGATAGTTTTTCAACTTTATTGCAAAGGAATAAGGTTTATGTTCAATTGGGAAAATTTGACAGTTTAAAACTATCAAAGAAATTTGACAGATTGGGGTAGCTTGATGTGCTGGCCTCTGTACTTTCCTATTTATCAAGGCAGCAAACAGTAAACGTTAACGGAGCGACATCCTCGAGGTCTCTAGTTAAGATGGGCGTTCCTCAATGTTCAATTCTTGGCCCTCTTTTGATTTCTAGTTAATATTGATGACCTTCCTTACCTGACGGCTTACTTCTCGGATATAATGTGATTAGCTGATGACACTTCTCTTAATTTTAGAATAAATAGAAAAGAGACGGATGTCTTACATGACAACGATAGTCTAGCTGTTCTTTCGTAATGGTTTGCTGCTAATAATCTTTTATTCAATGCCAACAAAACTGTCTGAAATGTCTTAAGTTCTCGTTACCAAATGTACCCCAAGTAGGTCTTTTAAAACTTAATCGCCAGAAACTAGATGCTATTTCGGAAACTGTATTTCTAGGAATTAATTTAGATACGAAATTGCAATGGGGTGCCCACATTAGAGCTCTTTCGAGTAGATTAAGCTCAGCTCAGCAGGCAGTTGACTGATGTAGCCACAGCTAGGTTAGTTTACTTTGCTTTCATAGTATTATGTGTTATGGCGTTCTGCTGTGGGGATCGGCAGCTGACGTAGAGTAAATTTTCATTTTACAAAAAACTTTTTCCAAAAAAAAAAAATCAACCGACTTCCGGAAAAACACTACAAAGTGAAAAATAACTTTAATTTCGGAAGTTGGAGACTCTGGATACTCTGGATATCATCATCATCATCATTTCAGCCGAAAGACGTCCACTGCTGGACATAGGCCTCCCCCAGGAAGGGGGCGGGTTGGCGATCGCAGTATGGTGGTAAAATGCATAGAGAACGCTGCTGCCCATTCTCTAGTAAGTCCCTTAGTCGCCTTTTACGACACCCATTAGAAGAAATGGGATGGTGATATTCTTTCACGCCCGGCGACACATACGGAACTCTGGATATGTGTTTTATAAATTTCTTGTCACCGCCCGAAGTTAGAAAAATATTTTATTTTTCACTTTTTAGACCTACCCCACATCAATTCAAAATTTCATCATTCTTGGGGTCAAAACAATGCATATTTATGCGATAGCAACAATCGCGGTTGATTTACTATCATTTTTTTAAGAGTTCCGTTGTCTGTCTTCAAAACACATCATTAGATCTATATGAAATTTAAATGGGACCATTTCGGAATATACCCCTTTCAAACATAGAAATAATTTTGAAAATCGGTCTGTATATGACGAAGTTATGCCTGAACCTCCACCTATTAACTCCTAACAGTTATAGAGTTGTACCTTCCTTCATCAGCTCAGCGTCATGAGATCATGGTGACCATACGCAAATGTCTCAATAGCTTTAGAAAATATATGAAAAACTTTGTTAATACCTATAACATTTCAGGGTTGCCCACGATTTCCCTGGGTTTGCATCAACAGGTCCTGACTTGGTGTCGATGGGACCACCTCAGGAGTATACTTTTTCAAATAAAAAAATAATTTTGAGGAAGTCGGTTGAAAGCGGGCAGTCCGCGCAATTTATATAGTGGGGCCTCGCCAGTCTCTTAGAAACAAATCCAACGAAATTGAAATACTAACTCTGCCTTCTCTTTATATCCTAGAAAATATCTTGTATATTCGCAAAAACTTAGGTCTTCTCAAAAAAAGATGCGATTTCCATAGTCTGAATACACGAAGTAAACATGAAGTTGTGATTCCAAAGTTTAGATTAACTAAAACTAGTAAGTCATTTATAATAAACAGTATCCGCTTCTATAACAAGTTGCCAAATTCGGTTACAGAACATAGCGATGGAAAGTTTAAAACTCACATCAAACGTGTCCTTAGCACAAAAGCAGATTATAAGACAAAAGACTACGTTGAAGACAGGGAAGTTTGGCATTAATTCCTTCTGCACAGTGGCTTCCCTGTACAACATACCTCATTAACAGCATAACTATGTGAAAGTTTATTAACAGGTCCCAAATAACAAAGTTCTTTTATAATATTTTTTTTTACAATGCTGACATATTCTCGTCATACTGCGCTCCATCGCTCGCTGGCAAACCTCGAGCCTGGTCCTCTGCTGAACTGTCAAAGGTTCATGTTCATTCATCATTCAGGAGGTTTATGTGAAATAAAATACTTTTATTTGATTGCTTTGATTTGATTTGATTCTTGCCACACTTTTTATTTTTTGGTTTTGGCTTCGCACGGTTTGATTCAGTGTATATTTCAAGTGATTCGACTAAAACAAGAGCAGGCTACAATAAAAAAAACCTATCCTTATGTCTATGTATTTTATTATTGACATTAATGACATTGTCGTTTGTCATCACATCAAGCAAGTTAATTTCAAAATGTCACATTTTCTGCCAAAAGATACCAGCTTCCTCCACCGTATGCTTCCACGATGAACTAGGTTTCATACCACATATAATACAATAAAAACCTCAAAATTAACCCATACGTCGTTTAGCTTTGATCACAGAAGCACGCAAACAGTTTATTCGAAGTCGTCCAGTTAAATTGTTCTCGTAGTATTCGTTTCGTGATAATTATATTTGTTTAATTTTTATCAAAATGTCTCAAGCTCGTTTTTCATCTTGTATCCCGCTGCCGATAGAGCATAAGAACTTGGTGAACGTGATAGAGAAAGCTAGAGACTGGGCCTTAATGCATGGAGTCGCCATGAGAGACAAGAAACACTTCAACAAAGATGTTATTCAGGTTATTTTTTTAAATTTATTTAATCAGCTTTCTTGGACTCAACGATGTTGGATTTTACCCACCCGAGACAAACTAACTGCATATTTAAAACCTAGTAATTTTACTATTTTCTTCAGTTACTGCTAACCAGTGATTGCGCTGTTAAACAGCTCAATCACTGTTATAGATAAGTTACTAAAAGCCAGTCTGCAAGGTGATACAGGGGCTGTTGTTTATTCAGTTAATGAATTATATTTTATAGTATTGTTAGCAGTTGTCTACGACCTCATCTGTGATCCAGTATGAAAATTAGCCTTTGTCCAAACTCAGCTCATGGTTTATCCCTATGACAAATTTCATCCAAATTTGTTCAGCCGTTTTAGTGCGAAAGTGTAAAAAAAAAACAAACCAGCAGTTTCACAATTATAATGTTAGTTGGGGTTTTAATCTACTGTTTATTTAACCTTTAGTGTTAAAACTACAGTCATCCTAGATTTGCATACAATAGGGGCAGTTTATTTTATTATAAATAAATCTTAAGTTTATTGCATAAAAACCTTTTATATCATTTCATTGCTGGACGGATGCCGGGGAAGGCCTATGTCCAGCGGTGGATCTCTTTCAGCTCAAATGATCATGATTATGATGAAACTTCTGTTTTGTAATCATCTGTACTTGGTACTCTAAAAGTAACTTTGCAAATACATAGAAAACTATCAGACTAATCTATACAGGATATTTTTATCCAGTGCGCAAACTGTAACCATGAATTCAGCATATCCTTCTAGACTCTCTAATTTTTTGTAAGTTTGCACACTGCTTAAAAACTTATCCTGTGTCACTACCTGTTTATTAAATATGTAAAGCAAAGACTTCATACCCTTTTTTACAAAAATTATGCAACCAGAGGAGTATGCAATTTGCCACAGTTAAAGCGCATATATAGAGGAGTACAGAAAGCATTTTTTTTTTTTATTATTCATTTAAAGGGTTGAATTTCAATCACTGGGTGACCATCATTATAAATTCTCAGTTTAAAAATATATAATATATTTAACCTACCTTTTAGCTTGTTTATTTTATGAAACAGTTTGTGACTGACTGATAAAAATTATTTACTTGACAGACAAATGAACCAACCAATAATGAATGTTTTAGCTTGTAAAAGTATACCATATTTTTTTTTAAGTTACTAATACAATGTGGATTGTAAGTACTTTTAGAACAAAATCAAGTACATATGTATATACAAATAATCTATATTATAATGCGTTCATGTATGACCAGATGTATTTAAGTAAGAAAGACTAAAGGAGTATATTAGGATCATAGCGGATGAGTGAATTATGTATGGTATGGATATAAATTAAAATGAATTGCTGTTCGTCAGTAAGCTCATCACTCAAAAACAGTTGGACCGATTTAGCAAAATTTTTGTTTTAAAAATGATCCCAGTAGTACAAACTAAGTGTTTGGACGGCAAGAACAACAGCTTTTTTTTTTTTCAGAGAAACTGACATCCTTTTCTCCGAACATCTAATTCTATTGGATTTTTGTTTCAACAATTATTTGGACTGGGCAACGTCAGTTGGGCAAGCTAGTATATAATAATAAACAAGCATTTTTTTGCAGGTTGCACCATTCGTGTTATTGCCATCACCATTTCCAAGAACCGAATTTGAGAAAGCTGTGGAGCTACAACCGGTATTAAACGAACTTATGCATAAGGTTAGTCTCTTTTAATGATTGTCTGTTTAGCCTTACTCAACTATTGTCTTTTCCAAAACTATTTGATGAAAGGGTAAACAAATTCAGTTAACCAATTACTCACTAAACAGAATAAATAACGCATTCATCATTATTAAAATGGTTTCAACATTTCTCCACAAACGTGTTGGGTATCAATATCTAAACATGAACAAATAAAATGAAACGAAATTGATGATGGTTTTTTGTGGGGTCATCAACCGCAGTAAGTCTAGTCTTTAAAAAAATATCTTTGATTCCGTAAACTTCACAGACGTATTGGTATTGATACCTAACTACGATAAAACAGTAGAAAAGAGATTGTCTCAGTTTATACTTCAAGTAACAACACTACTAGAGGATTTATAATTTATAGTGTTAAGATATCGATAGTCATCGCATCTGCAGAGTTTCGCTAGCTACTTTAATTTGACTGCATATCTCACCAATTCCTTTTTTAACCCCCGGCGCAAAAACGACGGTGTGTGTGTGTGTGTGTGTGTGTGCGTGTGTGTGTGTGTGCGTGTGTGTGTGTGTGTGTGTGTGTGTGTGTGTGTGTGTGTGTGTGCGCGCGTGTGTGTGTGCGTGTGTGTGTGTGTGTCTGAGGCAACGTAGCTCCCGAACGGATGAACCGATTTTGATTTCGTTTTTTTTGTTTGAAAGGTCGAAAAGTCGGGAGTGTTCTTAGACATGAGAGAGGTCGAGTGACGGTACTGAGTACATAACAGTAAATTTATATCTTACGTATCTATAAAAAAAACAAGTACTTTTTTTGCAAAAACTTTATTGTAATAACACATTAATAAGTGCAACTTACAAGTGACGCTGTTATCTAGTGATTCTGTGCTGTGTACAACATAAAAAAGATTAAAAACCGTATTCGTTTTTGGGTACTAGTATTTTTCTACCCTGTATGTACAAAATAACAACAGACTTTTTAACGTAGTTGCTGAAAATACTGTGTGACCAACTTTCAGTGTGTGTGCGCCCTTACGGTAACGCTGTGTTACGTCTTATGGTGTTACAACTTGCCATAACACCGTGATAACTGCCATAAACGCATTTATTGAGAACAGCGCCATCTGTTGTTTCGTAAGTGAACTGTTTAGTCTGCACGCAGGATCAATAACACCATGGTAAAGTGTGGTGGGTGCGGTAAATTTCTCTCGGCGGTGGCGGCGGATGCGGTTAATTGCAACAACTGCCGAATTTGGTATCATCGACAGTGCGCTGAAATATCCGAAAAAGGCCATCTAACATCACCCTGGCACTGCCCGGCGTGTAACAAAATCCTTGTGCGGGACAACCGGGCCGAAATGCCAGTTAGGGGCCGCGCAGAGGCACCGCTGCGACATGGTAAATCTCATGGACACAAGTCCTTTAAATACCACCGCTTTGGACGTCACACATGACCTCACATCTGACATCACTACTGAACTGAGAAAGTTTAAGGAGGAGTTTATCAACACGGTACGTAGTGAATTCCTATTACTGCGTAATGATCTTGCCGATTTAAGACTTTCATTAAAGACCACAAATGATCGTATGAGTAGTTTGGAGGAGAGAGTGGCTGTTATGGAAAACCAAAAATCAGCACAAGCCCAAGCCTCACCGGATGTTCATCAATTAATCGCCCAATTGCGGAGCGATATAAATGAGCGTGATCAGGAGCTGCTAGCCACTGAAATACAGATCTCGAACTTGCCAGAGCCGAGCGGTGAAAATCCCATACACACGGCTATGCTAGTGGCGTCTAAGATGGGTGTAAAAATTGAGGTGCGCGACATTGTGAGTGCTGAGCGCGTTGGAGGCAGACGCATAAACGCGACGCAGCCGGCGCTGGTGGAGACCCGCCCGCGTTTCCTCGTCGTGCGCCTCGCGCGCCGCGATCTACGCGACGAGATGTTGGAGGCCGCGCGAGTACGTCGTGGTATGACTTCTGCTGATCTCGACATGCCCGGTCTGCCAGCGCGATTTTATGTCAACGAACGCCTTACGAAGCAGAATCGGGAGTTGTTTCGGATGGCGCGAGAGGCCGGGGGCCGGGTCGGCTGGCAATTTGTTTGGTGCAAAAGAGGCCGTATTCTTGCCCGACACAAACCCGGGGACGTCGCTTGCCAAATCCGTTGCGAGGCTGATGTACAGCGCATCTTTGTACCCGTACAAGTACCGGTTACTGACGGCCAAAATCGGCACTAAATATCTCACCATGTGTCTACCTAGTACCATAATTTATTTTTATTTTGGCTTTTTTTGTTTTAATTTATTTCGTAGTTTTGTAGTTTTTATAACGATGGCACGTATTCTACTAGATGTTACAAAAGTTTCATGGATCTATAGTTATAATATGTTATGTTCGTTCTGCCCGTACCTCCGGGGAAACAGGTGTGATATTATGTTATTTTATGTTGATTGTCTCACGCCGGCGGCAGCGCACGCGCATGTCAGTGGGCTCGTAACACGGTTTCGCTATACTCATATTACTTTATTAATTATTTACAACATTATCCTAAATCTATCTATATTTTCAATTATTTTTACACTTTTACATATTATTACCATTTTACATATTCACATTATTATCTATACAATATTTGCAGATACCTATAAAACTTTTCTATTTAATGCTGAACTATTATTATTATTTACGCCTATAGCTACTGATAAGATATTGAATGAATGCGCATTGGAAGTGTTGGCAAGTGAAGTGACAACTGTGGTAGTAATTTTACATTATATCAATGATGCCTAAAAGTGGAAAATATCTTAAGGTTGGCTTCCTTAACGCAGGGTCTCTGGGTACAGGCCATGACGATTTGGTTTGTGCTATTGACAGATATAGTTTTGATTTAATGGCCATAAACGAAACTTGGCTCCGACCGGGGGAAGATGGGCGCGCGCCGGTCGTGCCCGGCTATCGTCTTCGTCACACTCCGCGGCCGTCAGGTGTTCGCGCGGGACGTGGTGGGGGCGTTGGGTTTTTTCTACGGCGGGGTCTGAGCGCGCGCATCTGTACTCGCACGGCTGATCCCAGGTTCGATTCCGTGGAACAGATGTGGCTGACTGTATCGTTAAGCGGCAAAAAAATTGCTGTTGGTACAGCTTACCGGCCACCATGGCTTGATATAGATCACTTCCTTGATGCCATAACAAACACATTTGCTATGTTGGGAAAATGTGATCATTATATATTGCTTGGTGATTTTAACGTAAACATGCTGAACATAAACGAGACCAAAACCAAAAAGGTACATCAATTTCTAAATTGTCTGAAACTGCTTTATAAAATGAGGTCTTTCTTGTCTGAAAAGCTTCGTGAACAGCTAGTCGAAACCCTTGTTCTGTCTAAATTGAACTACGCTGATACAGTTTACGGCCCACGTTTGCTGGCTCGTACCGATCGACTTATACAAAGAGTCCAAAACGCATGTGCACGCTTCTGTTACTCTGTTCCCCCTAGAAGTCACGTCACCCCCTTTCTTAACAAACACTTTATTCTCAAAATGAAGTCGAGACGAAAGTTACACTTAGCGTGCCTGCTTTTTGGTGTCGTTAAGTCTAAGAAACCGAAGTATTTGTATGACAAGCTGAGTTGGATGGCTAGTAGACGAGATTGCGCGCCCAGGCTATGTGCGCAACAACTTTCAACACAGTCTCATAGGACAGCGGCTTTCAGAGGCAGTTTCAGATACGCTGCATCTAAAGTGTGGAACAATATTCCACCACCACTACGGATTTTGGGCACTATCCACACGTTCAGAACACGTTTACGGCAGTATCTTATAGATTCGCAACGGAAAGTTGATATGGTCGCCCTAAATGTTTCACTTATATGAAATGCTCACTGTACTTTACGTAAAAGATAATTCCTGTTGTATCACAAATATGTAGGTATATTTCGGATAATATGCGGGTGGTTTCCATCCCTTACTGCCAAATGCCCTCGACTCGATGACGTTGCTGTGCTATTCGCGGCGCTTATGTGCTGCCGCAGTTGTGAGACCTGTGGGAAACATAAACGAATACATTACTTCATTTTTTTTTTTTCTTTTTCATCTCCATCTCGTACTTACTCTGTTTAATTTTAATGCATTGTTTTCATGTACTTACCCATCGTGCCTGGCCTTTTTTTTGCATCGAGATTACATAATACACCCTCCACCTTTTCAATTAATTATCACTTCATCCATCGTTATAGGTAGGTAGGTACCTACTTCATTTTCTTCAAATAGTATTAAACTCACTGTGACTTATTATTTTAACTTCTTAATTATTAGTGTCTATTGTCATTGTAACTACTCAATGTTTAATAAAAAAAAAATTATTCAAATAACCCACTGTAATTTTAATGTTTTCTTGTAAAAGCGAAATAACTGACAGTGTAATGTCCGCCGCGTGCGGCGGCTTGCAGTGCTTTGTGACTGCATCGTGCACGAATCCAATGTATACATATGTTTCGCTGAGCTCCTGTTGTTTTCGTTTTATTCTGTTTTTGTAAGTTTCTATGATGTGTTTATTTATAAGTATAAAAATATTTATTTACCTATGCTGAAACTGTTTGTACTCCTCGTCACTTGTCCCTAAAGGTTCATTAGAAAACCAGCGTCAGACAGCATCTGTCTGGCATTAATGCTGAAATGAACCTTTTTGGCGCAGCCGTGAGGCACATATTATAGTACCTAGTATCACACGCATTTGAGGGTTGAAACGCGGTATGGTGCGCTGCCGCAGGGTTAACGTGATGTCGCGTCGGCCGAGAGCCGCGCGCATGCGCTGACAGCCCGCGCGCCGCCTGCGGCGTCCCTCCCGCGCACACAAGTCGTATGACGCCCGCTCCAACGCGCGCACGTTACGTCCTTCCGCGGCTCTCGTTCGCTCCCGCCAAAAATTGTGAAACTATATGTTACCTATTCTATACGTGTTGCTGATATCGTTGTAACAAGTTGTGTATCACTTGTGTATGTATTAAACTGTTTAACTTGCGAGAACGATCGTCTTTCACTCGTATTAACCACCGCCATGACAGTGACGCCCAACTCGCGGCCATTTTAACAGCGGCTAAACGAACCCAGTGAAGTGTGGTTATTACATATTCAGTGACTACAAAGACATTATCATGCCACGAACGACGCGAGCAACCCGAGCAGCGACCGATCGCAAGGCGGAGGAGCAAGGAAGCGACGGTTACTCAGACGCGGACTGCGACGTCTGCGACTCAGTGGTGGAGCCGCGCGCCAGTGCCGGCGCCGCTACCACCCATGCACGTGATTCAACTGATGCGGCCGAGGAGATGCGCGCCCAGGGGGGCGCCGCCCTCGAGCACGCGCTCGGCGGGGCCCTCACCGGCGCACCCGCCGCAGCGCTCAACACCGAGCGGCTGCTGTCCACTGCGATGGAGTCCTTCGCCAAGATGCAGGCTGAGACTAACCGCACGCTAGTGGAAACCCTACGATCCCTACATCATAGCAACCAGCAGAATCCAGTTGCGTCGACATCGGCGGCATCGCCCACGGCGAACGCGCCTGCGACCTCTGGCGGTAACTTTTCAAAGTGCACCGCGAGGTTCGACGGGCAGTCACGCGATCCCGAGGTACTGGAGGCGTTCATCGATGCAGTGGAGGTATACAAGGAGTGCGCCGATGTGACCGACGACCACGCGCTACGCGGCCTCTCCATGTTGCTGAGCGGCGACGCGGCGGTGTGGTGGCGCGGCGCCCGGGCCTGCGTCGGCTCGTGGCCGGACGCACTCGCGCGCCTGCGCGCTACCTACGGCGTGCACAAGCCTGCGTATAGGATACTGCGCGAGGTATTCACATGTGAACAAAGTGAGTGTGAACGCGCCGAAGTTTTTATATCAAAGGTACGATCTTTATTAGTTCAATTACCCTATGTAGTACCAAGTGCGATGATAGTGGATATTGTGTACGGCTTATTACATCGTCGAATACGTAAACGGTTGTCGCGAGACACCATTAGCGATATTGATCATTTGTTAGAGAGAGCGAGACTCGTGGAAGATTCGATAACGGAATTAAAAAACTCGATCGTTTCCGCGAATAACCCGAATATACCTACCGCTCCCGACCGCGGTACTACGAGTCCGAGCGCAACCACAGGTTCCAAACTCACCTCTAACTCGAACGAAAGCTCGAAACGTATTCGCATTAGATGTTCGTTTTGCAAAGCGTTCGGTCACGCGGCTAACGAATGTCGTAAGGCTACTAAAGTCGATAGTGACAATAAAACTAATAAAGTAGGTACTAGTGATAGTAAAGGTAATCCGAAACGTTGTTATGGATGCGGCCAACCAGGGGTAGTCAAGCCAAAGTGTGAAACTTGTTCGATTAAACCCGCGCCCGCCAAACCGTCCGATTTTAATGTCGTAAGAGGTGACTTCTATGCGACATCGACGTCACATCCTTTGATAACTATAAGCGTAGTCGGTAAGGAAGGGGTCGCGATAGTCGATACCGGGGCTACGCACAGTGTTGCTAGCCCATTATTGTATTCGTTGTTAGTGAATAACGGCGTTGAATTCCAAGAAACCGAGCGTTATATCGGGCTCGCCGATGGCTCGTGTCATAGGAAAATGGTGAAGACCGCTACCGTAGCTGTCACCCTAGATAGTCGAAGAGTCGACACCGAGTTTATGGTATTCCCTGGTGATGACACCAGAACACTTTTAGGTCGTGATTTTATCGCTAACGCGGCTATTGTTTTAGACATAGCGCAGGAGTCATGGCATTTTGCAGATAGTCCAGGAGACCGGTTCCCGTTTTTGCAGTCTTATGTACTGAACAGCGCGGCTGTGATGCAAGCAGAGATCTGCGACGTATCATTGCGCCAAGATGAAGGTACAAGCTTGTCACCGGAGCACAGGGCCGCACTCAACGAGTTCTTGCAAGGCAGAGTCGCTCAGTTCGCTTCGGCTGGACCTCCTACAGACTTCGCTGTTCATAAGATTAAGGTAAGCGAGACACAGGAACCTTTGGCTTCTCCGCCCTTTAGATTGTCGCCGCCTAAGAGAGAGGCACTTGAGAAGGAGCTGCACAAACTTGTCAACGCTGACATCATTGAGGAATGCGAGTCACCGTGGGCATCGAATGTCGTGCTTGTCAAGAAGAAGGACGGCAGCTTCAGACTGTGTATTGACTACCGCAAGCTCAATGCTGTCACCGAACCTGACCGGTACCCTCTCCCAAGGATCGAGGACATTCTTCACGACGCAAAAACTGCTAAGTACATGACTACCCTTGACCTCCGAGCTGGCTACTTTCAAGTGAACGTCGATCCTAATGACAGGGACAAGACAGCTTTCACGACACCGCTCGGCACTTATAGATTTAAACGCATGCCAATGGGTTTGCGCAACTCAGGCGCTACGCTCCAGAGGCTGATTGACAGATTCAAGTCGAACTTGCCAGGTACCACTCTTCTAGCGTATTTAGATGACTTGTTGATATTGTCCGATGAAACCTTCGAAAAGCACCTCGCCGACTTAACCTGCGTGTTTGATCGACTCGCCTTGTTCAACCTGCGAGTAAACCGCGAGAAGAGTCATTTCGCGAGGAATTCGGTAAAGTTCTTAGGGCACATTATCTTACCAGGTGGTATTCACGTCGATCCAGGAAAGACTGCAGCAATCGTGGACATGCCGACACCTCGGAACGTAAAACATCTAAAATGTTTCCTGCAGACCTCCAGCTGGTTCAGGCGCTTTATCCCTGACTACGCAGAGGTTGCCAAACCGTTGACAACGCTACTAAAAAAGGTAAATATATGGAAATGGGGCCCGGAGCAGCAGGCAGCTTTCGAAAAGATTAAGCAGCTGCTAGTATCGGCGCCGATCCTGCGTCAGGCTGATGCGACGTTACCCTTCGTCCTCAGAACCGATAGCAGTGGGTATGCTCTCGGGGCGGTTCTCCTCCAGGGGGAGGGGACCGACGAGCGCCCAATAGAATACGCCAGCCGACTCTTGAACGCGGCTGAAAGAAACTACAGTACGACGGAGAGAGAGGCTTTAGCAGTCGTCTGGGCAGTTTCCAAGTTCAGGGGGTATATAGATGGCGCTGAAGTCGTGATCAAATCAGACCATCAGCCGCTTAGGTGGCTGATGAGTATGAAGTCTCCGAGCGGTCGCCTAGCAAGGTGTGCCCTGAGCCTTCAGGAGTATAACCTGAAAATAGAATACACACCAGGTAAGGCTAACGTTATAGCCGACACCCTGTCCCGTCCGGCATGTGCCGAAGACGTCGATTGTGACCTGTGCTGCGCTGCGGTCGACGTGCCCTCTCGTAGTCTGAAGGACCTGCGCGAGAACCAAATAAAGGACCCGGAGGTAAGTAAGATCGTTGAGGCACTGGAATCCGACGATCCCTCCAGGGGGAGGGTATGGGCAAACAAAGGGTATGTACTCGCCGAAGGTGTGTTGTATAGATATTGCCCTGAGAACGAGGAACACGACGACGCTAGTCTGGTGGTCCCCGAACAAGAACGCGCCAAAGTACTGGCCGAATACCATGATGCACCCACCGCTGGTCACATGGGCGCGGAACGTACGCTGCAACGCTTAGTCGGTAAGTACTACTGGCCGGGAATGCGTTCCTACGTTACGCAGTACGTTAAAAATTGTGTACCTTGTCAGCGTTATAAAGCAGACACTAGGAAACCAGCTGGGTTGTTACAAACGCCCGCTGCTACACGCCGGTTTGAGGTGTTAGCCGTGGACCTGTTCGGCCCTCTACCTGAAACAGCGAAAGGAAGCAAATGGATCCTGATAGTTGAGGACACCTGCACGCGCTGGGTGGAGCTGTTTGCTCTTGCTTCAGCTACCAGTGAGGAATGCGCAAAGGTACTTGTATCAGAGGTATACTTACGGTTCGGAGTTCCCAGGCGCCTTGTTAGTGACAACGGTGTCCAATTTATCAGTGAGGTAATGCAGCAGACCTGCCACGCAATGGGAATTACGCAATCACTTACCTCATTTTACCACCCCGAGGCGAACCCGGTGGAACGTAAAAACCGGGACCTTAAGCCACAGCTGGCAATTTTGGTAGGTAAAGACCATGATACGTGGGATATCCACTTACCTGCAGTCCGCTTCGCCATGAACTCAGCAGTCACATCAGGAACAGGCTACTCGCCCGCCTATCTGAACTTCGCGAGAGACATGCGCGCGCCAGCAGATGTCATGTCAGAGATGCGCACCATTATCGAGAACGATAATTATGTAGGTGACATAACTAATTATCTTAAGAAGATTTCATCGGTACTCTTAGATGCTCGTGACGTCTATGAGGGTGCCCAGGCGGCACATAAGAAGTACACCGATGAACATCGTCGACCAGCTCCGGATTATAAGGTTGGTGATCTAGTGCTATTGAAAACCCAAGGGGCTAATGACACCGGCAGAGGGCAGACGTCAAAGTTTATCCCTCGCCGTGACGGACCATATAAGATCCAGGCTGTAGTCAGCCCCACTACATACATCCTCGAGCGCCTCAGTGACGGCACGGTGTTAGGGAAGTACCATGCTTCTGTACTGACTCCCTTCGTTGGTCGCATCCAAGCTCCAGTACAGGAGAAACGTAAAAGAGGGAGGCCTCGTAGAAACTAACCCAAACACGAGGGCGTTCGTTCGGGTTAGAGGGGGAGACTATCACACGCATTTGAGGGTTGAAACGCGGTATGGTGCGCTGCCGCAGGGTTAACGTGATGTCGCGTCGGCCGAGAGCCGCGCGCATGCGCTGACAGCCCGCGCGCCGCCTGCGGCGTCCCTCCCGCGCACACAAGTCGTATGACGCCCGCTCCAACGCGCGCACGTTACGTCCTTCCGCGGCTCTCGTTCGCTCCCGCCAAAAATTGTGAAACTATATGTTACCTATTCTATACGTGTTGCTGATATCGTTGTAACAAGTTGTGTATCACTTGTGTATGTATTAAACTGTTTAACTTGCGAGAACGATCGTCTTTCACTCGTATTAACCACCGCCATGACACCTAGTTATTTATTTTCACTTTTTTTGCTATTTATTTTGTGTTACACGAACTGTGTCCAAATAAACGGTATTCTTTCTTTCTTTCTTTTCTACATGTTTCATCAAAATCGGTTCAGCCGTTTGAAGATTATCAGCTCTTTTCTGGTTGAAAAAGGGATTTTAGCCTCTTCCATGGGTCTGATCAACTCAAAATTTTGGGATTCTATTGCTTCAATGATATTAGACGAAAAAAATAACCTTGAACTGATGCTGGAGGAACACCTGGAATTTCCAGGAAACCCAAGTTATTCACCAACAAACAGCAGAAGTATCGTGTTTGGGCTCATTGAAAAGGTCTCAATGAATAGATTATAGATAAATGGTGATTTAAGGGAGACATTAAGTTTAAAAAGCAATAAATAAAAATTAAATTAAAAATTAAAAAAACCCCCGACCCAAACAAAAACTCTAAAAAGTAAAAAATAATATTTATAGGCCTTTTAATTTGAACTATATATTTGTTTTGATCAGGGCTTGTCAAGTCGGGGGACGGTCAATGAAAACGCCAAACAGACGGCCTAGCCGTCCCCCGACTTGACAATGCCCTGATCAAAATATAACGTTCAAATTAAAAGGCCTATAAATATTATTTTTTACTTTTTAGAGTTTTTGTTTGGGTAGGGGGTTTTTTAAATTTTTAATTTATTTAACCACAATTTTATAAAGTCCCTCCGCGTCGCATCGCATTGCTCGCTCATGTATTGCGTTACTTCGTTTTCGATGAGTGTTCGTTCAGACTTGTTTTGTTTTTGCTCGGCTCTTGAGGCTCCAGCTAGTTGGGCTATCAAATGCAAAAAGATTTTTGCAAATCTGATTAGTATTTCCAGAAATAAGCGCGCAAGGACTTGTGGCTAAGTAATAACAGCCACACGGGTCGATCGATCAGGTTAAGCTACGCTTAACGCGGTTGGTCCATGGATGGGTGATCATCAGAGGTCGGAGTAGGTAGATTGATTTTATATACTTGCGTCAAGATATTATAATATGGACATGCCATTTTATCCATAATGTGCAGGAAGTACCAGAAATTCTAAAATTCTAAATTCATTTCTAATTCAACAGTAAGGGGCAAAATAAGGTATTTTTGTATAAAATAAAATACTGATTTCTTTCACCATTAGCTAACACTGGTAGCGTAGATTGATATTATTAATACGTTTTTCACCTTAAAGATAAAGAAGTTTTATACACACAAATTCGTGCTAATTTCAAAATTCCGGAACAAATATCACAATAAATATGAAGTTCCGGTATTTTGGAGGCATATCCATATTATCCTCTACGTTTGACGTCAACGACCTTAAATCAATCTACCTACTCCGACCTCTGGTGATCATCTTTAGTACATACCAAGACTTCCGAGGCACGGAAGGCGTGCCTCGGAAGTTAAGCCGTTGGTCCCGTCTGTCATTTGTTGATCTTTGACCGCCGTGACTCGTTACGGGTCGTTAGAAGCCCGAAAGTCTGACAACCAGTCTTACCAAGGGGTATCGTATGACCCAGTAACTGGTTTGTGGGGGTCAGATAGGCAGTCGCTCCATGTAAAATACTGGTATTCAGCTGCATCCGGTTGTACTGGAAGCCGACCCCAACGTAGTTAGGAAAAGGATAGGCAGATGGTGATGAAGCGCGTTCAAACGAAATAACTTTTCAGATTTGTATTCGTTAGTATTAAATATGGGACATTTTGCAAGTTCTCCCGAGACTGTTGTAGGCAATACAATGAATTGTCGTGCGTTGTGATCTATACATAACTCTTCCTATTTCAAAATACAAAATGAATTTAACCACCGCAAAATAACAAAAGTACAGACCATACGCCAGCACATTAAGCTACCCCAAACTATAAAATTTTGCCAATCGAACATGAACCTTATACTAGTAGAATAAAGGTGAAAACCTATCAAAGAAATTTAACAGATTGGGGTAGCTTGATGTGCTGGCGTCTGTACATACGGTCCAAGTCCACGTGTGAAATAATTATTGTACTAACCAATCATATTAAGAGTGATCAATGACTGTCTTGTCATGTTATTTTTTTATTTGACTCGAAATTGCGTCATGTATTTTCTCTATTTTTTTATTCCGTTTGCACCATCTTACTATGAATAGTACATCTTGACATGTTATATTTTTTTTTTAATTATAAATTATGAAATTTATTTCATAGGTAATTATTTTCGTCATCCCCATTGTGTATCTGTCTGTGGTATCGTAGCTCTCAAACGGATGAACCGATTTTCGTTTAGTTTTTTTTTTGTGGCATAGATAATTTGATCCTGAGTGTTCTTAGCCATGTTTCAAGAAAATCTGTTCAGCCCTTTGAAAATCATCAACTCTTTTCTAGTTGATGAGGGGATCTAACTTCCTTATGTCCGATCAATTTGAAATTTGGTACCGTGTTACTTCAATGATATTGAAAATATATGGTAAGGTAACCATGACCTGACCAACTGTTTGAAGATCATCAGCTCTCTAATAGTTGATGAGGGGATCTGACTACCTTCCATATGTCCTATCGATTCGAATTTTGGTACCGTGTTACTTCAATGATATTGAAAGTATATGGTAAGGTAACCATGAGCTGATCAGCCGTTTGAAGATCATCAGCTCTTTAATAGTTGATGAGGGTATCTGACTACCTACCATATGTCCTATCCATTCGAAATTTGGTACAGTAGTACTTCAATTATATTGAAAGAAATGGTAAGGTAACCATGACTTGCAATATGAATTCAATGATATTAGACGAACAAAGTAACCTTGAACAGATTCTGGAGCAACACCTGCTACCTAATTGCGTAATGCATTATTGACAAACGATTCAGATTAATTTGCTTCGTTTCTATCGCAATTTGCTTAAATTTACGAATTTCGAATTGCGAAACTCCAATATCTGTGAAAGCGATTACTATTCTATTAGAGTGAATGATATGTCGGGAAAAATTGGGTATACGGTCTATTTTTCTAACTAAAGCGAATTGCGTAACTAGTTTGACAGCTATCAGTTTGTTTGAAACCAACGAGTAGTCGGTTTCGCAAGCCGAAGGCAACGTACTCGCCGCAATCATTTTTCTTCTTACATTTTAATGGGATTTAATCATTAAATCTCTTAAATTATAACGAAAAAATATAAGTGGTAGTCTTCCTGATAAACTGTGAATGTGATTTTGTGTAAAACCTCAATGTTATATCAGTATTGTGGTATTTTGAATAGCGAAGCAACGAGGTGATTATACAGAGATAATTGCAATCATTTTCTTCTGTTACGTGTGCTTACAACCTAAAATAAAGATTCCGGTCAGTGGGTAGTCTTATCCTACTAAGAGAACCTACCTAGATGATATTTCAGAAACGAGATACCTATTTTGGTGGCGTTTTAACGAAATACAAATTCGTAGGTACCTCGTATCGTAAACTTATCATAATGTCACCAACTTAGCAAGCAAGTCGAGCATTTACGAATTGTAATTAGAAAACCTAAAAAGCGATTAATTTAAACAGGAAGAACAAAAGAAGAACACATTGAAGAAGCAGTTTATGTCAATGTATTATCTATTTAAAGACTTCTATGAACTAGCTACACACACCATTTAAACAGACTTATTTCCACATCATTGTCTGTTCAAGGTAATATCAATATTATTTCCTATAAAAGAACCTATTGAATATGCCTAAATATTGTATTTACACATATTGTTTGTTGTCAATACAAAATATAGATAAGGCAATGCATAATTACTTTAAGCAAAGTAGGTAGGTAGGTACTTTCCCGTCAGTGTCGTAGGAGGCGACTCAGGGACTTACTAAGAATGGGTAGCAGTGTTCTCCATGCATTTTACCACCATACTGCGATTGCCAACCCGCTTGCTAAGTGTGGCGATTATAGCAAACCCCCCAAATTTGGGGAGGCCCATGTCTAGCAGTTGACGTCTTTCGGCTGAAATGATGATGATGGCCTACTACTTAGGTACCTACCTTAAATATTTTTCAACTAATTATTGTGAATAATATAGTTAGTAAGAATATCCAATTCAATTATTCTGTCTGTGGATTAGTTAGATTATCAGTCCACTCCCTCTCACAGAGAGGCCTGTGCCTGTCAAGTTTATCACACACATTGCATTGTAAAATTACTATGCAACGTGTGTGAAGATTTTCAATCATACAATATTATTCTTTTCATTCGGTGGAAATCCACAAAATAAGCATTGTACTCTACATGCATCAGACTATGGTAGTAGGTATTGAACATTGTTTTCTAAATATTGAAAAACCATAATATTTATTTATTATGTTGTGGAGGCCTACAAAAAATATTTCTCATTGAATTGGTTTTGCTTGATATTAATACACAATGTATATAGTTAAATAATACGTCCATCAATTTTTTTATTTATTATTAAAAAAATGACTTGCATATGAAGTACCTAAATAAAGATAATTTATACTTTTTAGTCAAGTATCTATGTTTCATCCATCAATAGAATTGTAGGCATCTAATTACTGTTTATCTAATAGCAGAATATTGTAGTTTTGTAAAGTACATCAGTAGATTGTGCATTGAAGCGTTTAAAGGAGAGGCCTATTAAAGACTGGATGAGTAATGGATGATGGAAAATAATGAGAATGTACTTAAAATATTTTTTTATCTTTCAGGTGGCTCAACTATATAAACAGGAAAAATTTAAACTTTCTCTCAGCAACATTACCAAGCTGTATTAAATTATCAATGATGACTTCCACAGGAAAACAGTAGCCCAAATTTGCCAAATTCCACTAATCTATACAATATACTTGTTTGAATTTCTTTTTGCCTCATAGCCAACGAATTCATGTCAAATGTGAACAAATGCTGTAGTCAGAAGGGTGAAATGATATAAATAAAGCAGTTATGTTAACCAATAATTTATTTGTTTTTAATTTACCTTTATGTACCAAATAAATGACAATTCAGATAAACACTGCTATTTTCTAAATAAAAATGATCAATAACTTGTCTTTTTTTTGAACTTAATCAATGCTATAGGTATGTATTTCAACATTTAACAGTTATTTTAGTTAATAATTAAAACACTTTGTAAGTATTCAAGTTTACACCAATATCAATTAACAAAGTACATATTAAGTATATTGCTGTTGAGCAAAACTAGTCAGCAGTTTTCTTAAATAGGTAAAATTAGTATGTTCATAACAATCTTCAGTTTCTACTTTTGCACTTGAGCAGCTTGATAACTGAAGTAGTTGCAGTAGCAGTAACAGTGATGTCAGAAGTAGCCGAAACAAATGGCAACAGCCAACATCATTCATGCTGCTTTCATGTCTATGCAGGGGAAGTGCTCCGGGGACTCCTGCAATTTTAAAACAAAATCAAATTATTTTCTGCTCAATTAAAGTACTTAATTATGGGCCAAACTAGGCAATATTTAGTAGGCAGTCATCAACCTATGGCTATTGCTTTATTTAACATGGCACGAAACTAGAACTGTAAAAAATAAGGACATATGAAATTTATGATGTGATTACATTTATGTATAAAGTTCGCCCAAAGAAAAATTCATTCATAATTATGAGTTGCTGCTTGATACTTAACTGTGTTAAAAAGCTCACCTTCAATGATTAATACAAAAGCTTGGTTTTCAATGTCCTGCGTTGCCACCAAATTCTTTGAGGTAAAACCCTCATAGGTCAATATTAGATTGAAGTTAGTAGCTCTGGCATCGTCTGCGAAAATGTTATAATAATTAACGTTACCTATGTTGTTGGTTGTAATTGGTTATTATAGTTTGTAATTTAGTATCTGCTGCTTATGTAGATGCTGATAGAATTACATACATACAACCCCTAAGACGACCCACTGACCAAAATATCAAATAACAACATCTCAGTTATTAGAATGTGAGGTTGACAGACAATCATTATTATCAAAATAAATAGTTACCTAACCTAAGAAAGTTACAATCACTAGACACACGAAATTCCTGTTTATATTGGCTTACTTACAGCACTACAGCTGATACTGAATTATGGGTCACTGGTTCGTCCTTTTCGCTATTGAGAAACACAGCTTATGACGTAGTGCAGCCAGTACAAAACGAAGACAGAGCCCTATTCCTTGCCATTTGCCAATTACGTGTTCTGTGCAGAAACCACAAAAATAATCCGATACCTACTGTTTATCATAGGCCCATGTCTTTGTATGCGAATAGTAAATATAATTTAGTTTATTGAAAAACATAAAACAACTAATTTAAAACAAAATTCAAGACAAACAAAAACATTTCATAGTTTTTTTATTTGTTACAGTGTTGCCAACTTTTTCCCGACTCCACTTAATCGCAATTTTTAATTTTATTTAAATTCCTATTGCTGACGTTCTGTCGTCCTTTTTGAGGTCCATTTCAAGATTTGAAATTGAAAGTAAAACTTATCATGTCACAATCAGTCAAATTTTTTCATATCATCGTCACGTACTTTATAGATTACTAGCTTTTGCTCGCGGCTCCGCCAGCGTGGATGTCGGTTATCGCGTATAAAAGTAGCCTATGTCCTTCTCCGTATCCCAGAATATATCTCTGCCGAATTTCATGACGATCAGTTCAGCGGTTTAGGCGTGAAAGCGTGACAGAAAGAGTTACTTTCGCATTTATAATATTGAGTAGGGATCACAAAATAGTTACTGAAAAAGTAGGTGGAGATGTATGGATGATTGTTAGATACACAATAATGGCTTGACTTTATATTTTGGAAGCATGTTTCCATGGGATTTATTTGGTCGAAATGACACTGTTTTCGATCTCGACACGGGCACAGCCTCTGTGTGACTTCACTATATTCATCATGCTGAACAGTCTACATATTAGCGTTTGAATCCAAAATGATTTCGGTATTATAAAGATATAATGGGAAAATTACTATCACAGGTTTCATGCAAACAGTAAAAAAAACATGCCATCATCGTGTTATTATAATAACAGATTTCCACAAACTAAATTAGACTAATCAAAACAAAACGAACAGCCTTAAAGCAAAATTTAATCTGCTAGTTGGGGTGTCCAAACCCCCAGTTTTAGGAGTTATCCCAATAAGTTGACAACACTGCTTTTCTACGATTTTTTCATGGACTACAGATAAATAAAACGTGAATATTATAACGTTTCGTTGCTTTTTTCAATTATGGCAGTTTTTGGTAGAAAGTGTTTTATAAATTGGTTTTAAGTTTTTTAGGGAATCATTGTATATTTTCATTTGAAGCAATAGTAGACCACCAGTTGTAATTAAAACAATATTAATTTATAGTAATATTATTCGGAAGCGAATAGTTCATATGTTATGAAACAAAACGCGCAAACGTAATAGATTGGGCAGGATTTTATTAACATCCCTATACAATTCTACAGAATTTGATTCAATTTAGTTTCACAATTCGGATTATAGAACACGATTACGAAGGGAGTTTGCTTAGTTTCGGAATCGTCATCAGAAAGTTAATACGTTACGCAATTAGGCTGCTGGAATTTCCAGGGAACCCAAGTTACTCACCAACAAACAGCAGAAGTATCGTGTTTGGGCTCATTGAAAAGGTCTCGGAATAGATTATAGATAAATGGTGATCAGGACGAGGAATGAGGATAAATTAGTAACAAACTTCAGTGTGGGAAAAATACGCAACGCTGCGCAGATTTAAGCGAGACATTTAGTTTAAAAAGCACGAAACGATCAAAATATTACCTTCAACTTAAAAGGCCAATAAATATTATTATTTTACTTTTAAGTTTTGTTTGGGTCGGGGGTTTTTTAAATGTATTTTTTTTTCTCTATTTTAATCGTGTTTACACCTAGTTATACATATGTGCATTTTGTGGTCTCCTGTTAATTCAAGGAGCACACATAAAAGAACCTTTGTATTATAATGTATCCTTTGTTAGAGATACTAAAAAAATAAAAAGTATACATTTAAATTTGGTCCTTTCTACAGGTGGCGCATAACGATGAATTTTTGGAGTATACGCTGCAGAATGCGTTGCAAGTAGACGAGTTTACAAAGA
Organism: Polymixis flavicincta; assembly: GCA_949987655.1. Taxonomy (NCBI): domain Eukaryota; kingdom Metazoa; phylum Arthropoda; class Insecta; order Lepidoptera; family Noctuidae; genus Polymixis; species Polymixis flavicincta. The sequence goes on along the minus strand of OX465188.1, from coordinate 7,133,155 downwards.
GCCTGTACGACATATGGGTGAAGGTTCGAAACGAGGGCATCGCTCAGGTACTCGTCATTACCGATATTTATATAAACAGAATGCGAGTGTGGTTAACACAGCTTTTTATTCCTATTAAAAAAAACATTTAAAGTTATCTCAAATTTTGAAAAAGAAATGGAAGATACATTATTGTGTTTCACTTGCAAAATAAAATCAGTGTTAAAGTGAAACTTCTTGGGCGGCCATTCGATAATTGGTGAAGAAATGAGAGCGAAATTTCAAGGACGTGTCACGTTTAGGCACATTTTGTTACATGAGAGAGAAGAAAGATATGATTGTCTCTGTCTCTCACACTAAATCACTCTTATTCTTTAATAAGTTTCACTGCTATCACGTGTACGGTGCTGCACACGCAATTTCGAAATACGAATATTAAATTAAATGCCTCAAAGCTTAAAAAAAAATTCTACTTCAATTCCATTCTACCCTAAAGAGTTATGGTTTTATTTATAATCAATTTAATTGAACACCACACTACTGAACAAGAATGATTTTGTGTACCGCACCCACATTCTGTTTTTTTTTTTTTACCACTTGCTCAAACGATTAATCTATCCAAAGATTGACATTCAAAAAGAAAAATAACTTTGATTGTTAATCGTATTTGCATGTGACGTAACTGTATCACATCTCATACTCATGCTAACTGACGGCGTTCGAATATCATGTAAAATGTGCTATGTGGCGTAGCCAATATCACTAGGAATGCTGCGCTCGGACATCATGTTGGAATCCCGCTGCCCACATACCGAGAACCAGTGTACTAAACACTCGCCTTACTGCTCGTGGAAGCAGGTGGAAATCAACAGCATCGCGTCAGGATTCGGACACCTTGGACCCGTTTCCAGAGAAATTCAGAGGTAGAGGATTGTAGAGGTCGTTCCTTTAGAGCCGCATTCACACATTTCAAATTGTAGCGTCCCATGGGTCTTACTATGCCATGTTAAAGCCATCATTGTTCCAGTGTGAGAGAGATAGAGCTATACAAGACGACTAGCACTGTCAATTTTTCAAAACTGAACAATTTTGGCTTTAACATGTCACAGTACGTCCCCATGTCTTCTAAAAAGTAATGTTTAGCCGATTCGTTGAAAGATCCTTCTCTACTTTAGTTCGGGACCGAGTCTTGAATTTTTTAAATGCCTACTGGTTTGGTTCATCTGCACCTGTAGCGTAGTCTTTGGTCAGTTTTTTCTTGTCGCTTTAACAAAATTATACCTAATGCAACCACGAATTCGGTTGTTTTTGCTTTGTCTCCTAAAGCAAAAACTATTTTTGTACAGTCAAGTCACTTGACCTGGCGGAAAAAATATATTTGTTCAATCATTTAATATGTTGTATGTGTATGTCTTGTAAATCATCGTAGCTATACTAAACATAATCATTTACTCCTTTTTCTTCTACTCATATTGATGTTTTTTCCACTGACATATTAATACGACATAATAATCTTTTCTGTCTTCCCTTTCGTCCTTCGAGAAGGACATAACATGATTCATTTGATAGCATCACAAAAAACCTCACGTTTCTATTGAAAACAATTTGATTTGGTAATACAGCTGTTCTGTAGTTATAAACATAGTACTTAGGACCTGACCTTTATAAAGGACAACACTTGGCTAAAATAAAAGAAAATGTGTAGCTATTTAATAAATGTGTGAGTGAGGCTAGTGAACTATCTCTGCTTGAATAACACAGCGGGCGATTCGTTCAATTGTGTCTGTCGGTTTATGTTTAATACATATTTTACTAGAAATTGTTGAGGTGGACAGCCTAGGCCACAGACTGCACAGACAAATTTGAGCGAAAAATCCATGAAGAACAAAGTGTAGCCGAGTTTTCCCGCTCAGAATTGTCCCTAGTCTATGACATTCAATACGAGATGATAAATATTTTATGGGCATTGCTTGCCTTTTTGGAAGGCGTCCCCAAAATGACGATGGGCCACTAGACATTTAGTATCGGCATTCCGTTACTAAACGTAGATTCGCCAAATCGTCGACCGCCTATGCTAAAAGTATAGCGTTTCCGTCCTAAAGCTTTGTTTTCGTAGGAAAGCGATTCCGTCATATTATTACGGCTGTCATGAAAATCTGACATTTTCACTAATATTTGACATAAAGTGTAAAAACTGCTCTTTATTTGGTCAGTCGTGATTGTGCCCCCATTCATCACTTTCATATGAAACTAAAGCTTTAGTATTAGTACTGCATTTGCCAGGAGGTGTGAGTGTCTTTATTTTCCGTGGAATATTGACACTGACAGCTCTTAAACGCGTTTGGATGTGGTGATCGCGTTCAGTTTCTTTGGTGAAATTCGCAAGGGACACTTGTGATGAAAATTCCCGCTCGCTGTGACACGATGGAGTAGTAATTAAAATAATTAAAGGCTTTCCAAAGTATGACAATTTCTAGTAAAGTATTTTATTGTAACTAACAGACTAACTGCCTCTTACAAGTTCTGTTTGAAATCTTAAATATTTTAAGCTTTTAGAACTTGGAGTTGGATGACAATAGGACTATGTACCTACTTTTCACGCTACTGACTCTACTCCAGTACTGAAATGGTAAATGTCAAGTCGATTTGATCGTTACTAGAATGCAATTTTTAAAACGTGAAACATTGGGTACAAGCCTTTGACGAAAAAGGATGAAAACATCTTGATTTGACGTTGTCTATGTCAATTAACATTGTGCTAATCAGATTTGAGTTTATCTGCCACTGCATTTTAAATATGACAACACTGAAAATACAATTACTAAAAAAAAATATCAGTGTTGGCATTAAAAAAATGCAGCGTAATGTTGAAATGTGTATCTTAATTGCATGTTAAATCTTTGTAAATCACGGACAACTGAACGTGTTGCCCGCATAAAAAAAAAAACGAACAATGCAATAAATTTAGCTTTTATGAATATAACTATCAAAACACGCCGACTTAAATGGGCATGTAATAGTCAATATATAAGCACTTCCAGACTCCTAAATCTAGCCACGCTGCATTTTGTTTTTGTCTAAAGGTCTGTAACTTTTAGATATTCGTGAATTCAAATTTTGAACAAAATGCCAGTACCTATGTCGCCTTCAAACTGCATAAAACCTTTTTGCATGCATAATTATTTATTTTAATGTTTTAGAACTTTATGTAAAAAGCACGGCTTGATTTAGGAATCTAGGAGTTATTTAATGGCTGCTTAGACAAAGTAGTGGTAAGTCGCACTTAATTGCTAGCAGCAAAAGATTAAGTTCAATATTGCAGCTTTAAAAATGTTGACTAGGGTCATATTAAGCTGGGTTTACATTATTAAACTAGTTTCATGAAACAGTAGCCGGTCTGTTCTGTTTCTGGCAGATAAATTCAACTAACACGCTGTCATGTCTGGCTGAAATTATTCTTATAGTGCTCTATATGAACGTGTAACTTTCATTTATCAGCTTTACAAAATCGGGGTGTAAGTTAGATAAAGCCGCAAACAGAACAAACAAGCTACTCTTTCACGACACTAGTTTCATAATGTAAACCCCGCTTTATGTATTATGTTCGCAAATAAAAGATTTTCTTTTGTGCGTACCTGCTTGCATTGTTCGTTGGTGTATGATAGATATAGTTAGCAAGCATAAGGCCGGTTATTTGAAATAAAATCGGTTGTAATTAAAACTAATATTTAGGTATTTAACAACTCTGTTCTATCATGAGGACAAATGACATTAGTCAGTAATATTGCTTGTATTAACAGCCAAGTATGCTTAATTAAATTAATGTGAACACTAGCTATCGGGAAATAACCTTTTCACACCGAGTAAGTAAAATGTATTGATCATTAGTCTTGAAACACTTGATCATATTATATAATATACAACGTGTTGATTTGCATCCTCGTCAAATTTCAGGAGGCTGTTATGAAAGACATTAATAATCAAATAAAATTACGATACTTGCTCACTAATCAATACATACTTGTTTTTTTCGTTATTTAAATTTAACAGTATTTCAGAAAACACCTCTTTCAAAGAACAGAATCGCCCCGTTCCGTATGCGGTAGGCAGTGTCACACGACTATATCGCTGTGTGTTACAGTGCGGTATCACACGGGCCGCGTTTTAACATGCGTGTCCGAAAAAAAAAATGCCAAATGCCGATTACCGAAAATATGAAAAAAAAAAACCTACTTATTTTATTATTAATTCGTATCGAGAATCATTAGCATAGTTACCTCCTTGAATTTGACGAGGATGCAAAACAACACGTTGTATATTATAATATCATATCATCGAGGTCAAGAGGCCCCTTAAGTAATAAAAAAATATCTCACCCCGGATTCTAAATCGAGCAACCCTGGTTTTTTTTTGTATTAGAAATGGTTGTGAATTTAAATTTGGAACAGGGATGACATCAAAGTGACGGCCAGTATATCTGCTTCAAAACTGCATGATAACTTTTTCTTTGACTGATCTTCATTTCGATGTTTTAGTATTCTGGGAGTGTATTTTAAATGAATTATTTCTTCGCCTCTTACTGAAAAGGTTACCCCGATTTGAGGGTCGCTTATAACAAACAATCGAGAAAAAATATTTGGTACCATAGGTAAAAAAAATCGTATACGAGAAACTTGCCAGACAGCAAGCCAGCGTAGTTTGTAGGTACCATTTATATTTTCAATTATTAAAATTATGTGGGTTACATCATTAAAAAAAAAAAAAAACGGAATTAAAGTGTGGCTATAGTACCAGACAAGTTTTATACCACGTTTTTTATAGAATGGTAAAAAAATATATTACAAAATCTTTTTTTTTTTTGTAATTATAAAGATTGCACCGTGTTTTTTTTTTTTCAAGTAACCGACCGTAGTTAGATTAGAGATAGATTACTTTGTATTTGTAAATCTAGCTGTATATAATGCTACATTGTGAAGCTAAACAGCTGCCGTATAGTTGACGTAGTTATGCAGTACCTATAATTGTCAATATTTCTTCATATTATGCCAACATTCGACTATTGTCTTCGAAAGATAAATTAAACAACGGAAGCATTGAAACTTAAATGCTGGCTTTAGCCGCCAAACACGAATGTGTCGAGTTTGGCGGGAAAACAGCTGTTATTAGTGATAATTTTTCTACGTTTTTTAAAGCCTTGTAATCTATAAAGTCTAAAAAGAAGCTTTTATATATTTTCGTCGTTTAGTGAAAAATAGTAGGTACATAAATCGTTCTTATGATAAAAAGTATAACTAATATACGTATTTTGCAAAACAATCGATCAAGAAAAGGGGAAATACAACGCCAAGATCTTCCTGGAGATAAGTTTGCAACAAGGTCATAAAATGAAAGGAATTTACTCGCATTCATCAATTGATTCACTATAATTTTGTTATGAAATAAAACCCAGATGTTACCGTTGAATCATGCCATTGTATTATAATGTTATTTAATCAATAAGGAAGAATTTCATAATAATAGTTAGTATAGTTTTTTGTTCAATAACTCACAAGTAAAGTCATACATAAAAACAGGACAATTTCAACGTAAAGTATGAGCAAATTATATAAATGCAACGTATTGTGGTTTGCGTATAGGAAAATTGATCGCGGCTTTCCTCCATCCAATGTGCTTATGGGAATTTTCATTGATTTAAAAGCCTTATGAATGAAGCGAAATATAATATGAGGAAAATATTAATGTGTACGCTCAATTATGACAATAACAATACTTGAACATAGTTTTTATTTACGTTGATAATATGAGGAAACGTCAGAGGTCACGTGGCCGTTGGCGTGTATTCCATACAAACGTATTCCTCTGTTTTAATTGACTTCGAAAAGGAGGAGTCTCCGGGAATTGCGTATTGATAAAAAAAAACTTGTTTTAATGGACAGGGACATATGGGTGGTCCCATATAAAATCTATTAACTTTACTTGGGTAGTTTTTGCGTTAGCTTTGTGTAATTTGACAATGGTCTAATAATACGCCTGTCACCATTGCTTACGTAGCAAGTAGTGGTAGGTATACGAATTGGTGTGGGGTAGATACCAATAAATAAATATTAAAAAATAAATAACATTAATAATAAAATCTGCTCTAGTGTCCTTCATTAACAAGTGAGTTTTATTTTTATTTTATTGAAAAGCAACAACTAACTCCAATATTTTATACATATAAAAATTAATTGCCGAGATGTATGTATGCGCATAGCTTCCGAACGACTGCACCAAATTGGATGATTCTATTTTTTTTGTGTTCCTTATTGTCAGGACAAGGTTTGTATAGCTAATGCCAATTCAATATTCATAGCTAAGACAAGACAACGTCTGTCGGGTACTCGGGTCAGATAGTAAAAAAAAATTAAATCTATTACACGTTTCTTATATTTAGACGGACAAGAGCAGGACAGAATTTCGCCCTGTAGACAAAATCTTTGTGTTGCCAAACACGATATTATCCAGTCATCCGGCAAAATTGCTCAATACCTTTGTCAGAATTCGATAGACCATATCTTATTATGCTTGCTTAGTAGCAATCATAAGCTTTCTAACTAGATAAGTAAGGTTTTATGGAAATTATTAAGAGGAAACGCGTTCACGTGGTCACGTTCATGCCATGGTAACGTATTCCTCCGTTTTCTCCCTGATTAATTATACTAATCCAAATATTTATTTACGAAAAAAAACATCCTTTTTGGTGTATTTTTTATGAAAAACATATAAATAATTACAAAAACTTAGGGATATGGCAGTGGTAGACTAGTATCATTAATCAGCAATCAGCACCTAATGGCATAAAACACAACTGCCAAGGCGTGGGTTGTTCGAAAGAGATACCGCCGCCTCTGGCACACAGGCTACTGAGGGAACACGGGTGGGTTTTAGTCAGTAAAATTCTGACACGCCCTCCCGCTCCACCCAGAGCGGGAGAAGTTATTTGATGAATTCCCACCCAAAAAAAAGGCATAACAATATCAATCAGAATCTGAATAATTTTGAAGGATATTCCTAATCCATTGCTTCATACATTCGAATAATTTGTCTGCTCAATAATGGGTTAATTGCATAAAACATTGAAAGTTGGAATATATTTCGTTTTAAACGTTCAAAAACTTTCATTGTTTCATACATTCACGTTGTTGAGCAGACACATTTTTCGAATAATTATAAAGCAATGGATTTGCAATATCCTTCAAAATGATTTAGATTCTGATTGATAGTGTGTTACGCATTCAGGGTTTTTTTTTTCGGTTGGCATATCATCAAATAATTTCTCCCGCTCTGGGTGGAGCAGGAGGTCGTGTCAGACTTTTACTGACTAAAACACACCCGTGTTCCCTCAGTTGCCTGTGTGCCAGGGGTGGCGGTATCTCTTTTGAACAACCCGCACCCCTGGCAGGTACGCAATCAGGGTGCTGGCATAGCTTGATCGGTATCGTTAGATCTAATAACGATAAAGCAAAATAAGAGAATTGAAAAGATATCGATAGTCATAAATTATGTGAAGATTCAACACTAATTAATTTTTAACCCTGTAGTTAAAAGGTGCGGTTAAGACGTTATTGCAGTGCACACACAGATTTTCCTCAATTGCTTAAAAGATTTTATTTTTAACTATTGAGGGTTAAATTAAATCAGCTAGCGTAACTGCGCAGACGTGATTGGTATATCGATATCCTGGCTTGATTTTCGTACGTTGTTTTCGGGTGACCACTGAAAATCAGCACTGTGCTGTGGGTCCCATAGCACAGCATCATGCTGAATGGAAGCATTCTTGTCACAGTCAAGGCGTGCAGCCTCCGACCGATATAAGTTCTATGATGTATATGTGTAAAATATGTGTTATCCTTATCATCATGTTTTTTTTAAATGTGATATCTTTTTGTATGCACGTGTTTCTGTGACAAAGAAATCTATTTTTCTTTCTTTTTAAACACGATTAAACAATAAAATCTGATATTTTCAACTCATACTTCAAGTGATTTATTCTACCGGTCGTTGATCCCGAAAAAAATAGAACATAGAGTATTTTTTTTTAAATCATGTACAGATACTCGTCACGCCCGCGGGGTTTCGCTAGCTAATTTAAATGTAACCCTGCAGTCTGTTCATTTTCTTGTCTGATATGTCACATCATAAAATGAATAGATATTTTTCGTTTATGTTTCAAAGGTTTTAATATTATTTCAAAATCGGCACGGCAGTTAATCGTTAGAATTAAAAAGACATCAATTCTGGTGGTCTTTTTGAAACTAAAAAAAAAGTGCAGGTGTTTGATTAATAAGTGAATACTTTAATTGTACAAATTTGTTTTTAAATTTAAAAATACATAACTCGCAATGTATTTATAGACGTACTTATACTTGTAAATGTTGTTATGATAAGAAATTTGTTATGTTGAGTTCAGTTGTAAGTTTTCTAACCACACAAGAATGCCTTCGTCCATACTGATCTCTAGTCCCAACACTCCCAACTCGCCTGCTTTTTAATATGCCTATTACCTGCAAAGGTACAGTTTGTCGGAAAAGTTCTACGATGTAGAAAATAAATGCTCATCACGTATACATTTTGCTTTTGATGTTTTAGATTTTTTAGCAGAGTTTCAATTATTGTACAAACTGAAAAAAACAAGACATCTATGTACTATACCCATGTTTGCAAAGAAATAAAAGATTTGATTTGATTTGACGATATTCGTTTCAATTATTTATTTTATATACAGACTGCAATTTATTTAACAGAGATTTTTAATAATTGTAAAAACTGATTTGTGATTGATGACTGAATAAAAACAAACCATACAAGCACTTTTCTTGCTATCAGTACTTTTGCGCCTTCTAGATATTATACAGGATACAATTTTAACCAGTGCGCAAACTGTAATTATATGATTCAAGACCCCTTGGCGTAGAAATTTATAGTCGGTTTTCAAAAAAATAAATCTCCATACATTTTGACCACGTAGGTATTGCAGTTTTCTTTGAAACAGCAGATTTTTTCCGACGAAGAATTTCTGCGCTAGGGGGTCTTGAATGATATGCTGAATTCACGGTTACAGTTTGCGCACTGGTTAAAATTTTATCCTGTGTACAGAGTGGGCGAGTAGGGACTAGGGATCAGTATGGACGAAGCCACAACACTGTATTTTATTATGTAACTTGAAAAAACTGCAATGTTCATGCAATTTTTTTTTCCACTGTAAATGAAGAATATGTTGTATATTTTTGTAAATAATATATAGAAGGTGGCGGTGCAAATGGCGGGCCGAAGATATCAACATCACCTATTCATAAAACTATGACAGATTGGACAGAATTTCACAGAATTAAATTTTACAGTCGGTCAGCCTCGGGCTCTTCCGCTCGGATTACCTGATGCACAACGAGGAGAAAAATAAAATCAAGCAAGTGGAGTTTAACACGGTAGCCTCAAGTTTCGGAGCCATCACGTCGTATCTACCTACTATGTCTCGGTACCGACATCGCTGAATGGTGCGAATACGATACCTGGATACTTCTGTTCAAAAAATGCAATATGTTTAATAACATCAATTTTGCCAAATAAAATTTCTCGGTCCGTATAGAAGGTATCCAGGTATATATCCGCACAGGTCAGCCCAACATCTCTCATGTGACTGCTGTTCTTCCAATCTGTTTGCACGCTACATCTATATCCTATCCTCGTTCACTAGTGCTTCGTGTATCTTCGTAATTTTTTCCGTTGTTTGTTGCACTGTTTGCTTTGCTTCACACATTACACTGGTGGCAGTTCCGACTTCCAGGCATGGTATATAGAAAGTAATTTCCGCTTTCTAGTTAAGTTTTGTATGTCGCATTTAAATTGTTTTCCAGATTTAAATCGTATCCTTAGAATTAGGTAAGCAGTATTTAATTTTTAGTCTATTATCATCATGCATCACGTGCATGTATTTATTTGGATTGTAAGCTTTAGATCGCTTTGTCCTGGCACGTTCGCTTGAGAGATGTTACCTGTCCACGCCTGCATTGTCGGTTCAATAACAGTTCCGTTTATTTTCCAAATTTGGTACGGAGAACTGAAAGATAACGGTGTATTATATTAATTTATGAAATGTGTATTTCTGTCCAATCTTTGCTGGGTATGGCTTAGGGTACACATCTTTCAAAATGTTATTTGGCGCTTGTGTTCCATTCATACACACATGCACAGATTCTCACTCAGTACATGATATAAATCAACTACGTTTTCCAAAATCTCGTCATGAGCTTTTTCTCTTTGGAAATGTGTGGTCTAAAATTATATTCAATAGCCAATGTAAACCCTAGAAAGTAAGGTCATAAGGTATATTGTTCATTGTCATCACTTTGTCATGCTTAGCTTTGATGTTGCAAGAATCACGTAAATACGCGGTTATTTTAAATTTATTGGCCAATCTTCACATACAGGGTGGGTACTTATAGAAAACAAAACCAAAAGAAATTAGAAAAAAAACAGTGTATCACAGTATCATAAAATTACGATATTTATGTTAAGTTTTTTATTGCTATCGGTAATACCCATCCCTGTGAAGTTTTGTTAGTTAATTTAAAAGGCCCTGTATACAGAGTTCTTTTGACGGCACTCTAATTGCGTACCACAGTTTCAATTACAAGCCGAAAGATTTAGAAAGACATTGCTTCATAAATAAGCATGAAAAAAAAAAAAACTGAACATTATTGTTATTTACGCAATGAGTGTGTTTAAACTGTCAAATTGAACGGCATTGCCGTTGTAAGTGTGGTACGCAATTACCCCCACACAATTATGGCCAATAGAGGCAGTAAAACGGGATATAAATTTAATGATTTTGGTTATTGTTCAAATGAAAAAACAGAATAGTAAATCTAGGGACAAATGTACTTAGCGTCAAAACGTCGCAGATCTATGTGCTTTTTTATCGCCCTGATTATGACACTTTCGGACCATTTAAACTTGTTATTTCGAGCGTTATTATAATACAAGCGGGAAAGGGCGATGGGCAACCGACTATAGACTCCGTCCCCAATTTTTTTAAACCAACACAGTTCATTAATGTCTCATATTTCTCGTTACTGGCTACAAACCGTTTGATTTAAGGGGTTTATTGTAAAAATCATCTATAAGTTTCATTTATCTAACGAAAACTAGGCGTTTGTTTTCAATAATACAATTTTCTATTGAGAAGATTATCAGCTCTTTTCTGGTTGAAAAACGGATTTTAGCCTCTGATCAACTCAAAATTTGAGATTCTATTACTTCAATGATATTAGACGAATAAAATAACCTTGAACTGATGCTGGAGCAACACCTGGAATTTCCAGGAAACCCAAGTTATTCACCAACAAACAGCAGAAGTATCGTGTTTGGGCTCATTGAAAAGGTCTCAATGAATAGATTATAGATAAATGGTGATTTAAGGGAGACATTGAGTTTAAAAAGCAAGAAATAAAAATTAAATTAAAAATTTAAAAAACCCCCGACCCACACAAAAACTCCAAAAAGTAAAAAATAATATTTATAGGCCTTTTAATTTTAACGTAATATTTTCATCAGGGCATTGTCAAGTCGGGGGACGGTCAATGAAAACGCCAAACAGAGGCCTAGCCGTCCCCCGACTTGACAATGCCCTGATGAAAATATTACGTTAAAATTAAAAGGCCTATAAATATTATTTTTTACTTTTTGGAGTTTTTGTGTGGGTCGGGGGTTTTTTAAATTTTTAATTTAATTTTTATTAATAAAAGGCATTATGTAGTACAGTCGCCAGCAGGTCAAACTATCCCAAACTGTCAAATTTTCCCAATTGAACATAAACCTTATTCCTTTGTAATAAAGTGGAAAAACTATCAAAGAAATTTGACAGATCGGGGTAGCTTGATGTGCTGGCCTCTGTACATTAAGTAAAAACCAATAAGATATTCCCTAATTTTTTTTAATAATTAAACATTTATTTTGTACCACCGTTGTCTCATTACATTTAGTCCTTTTTTCTTTAAACCCCGTACTTCTGAAGGTCGTCGCCATAGGAGAGAATTATCAGTAAGCCAAGACCTTTTAAATGACATACGTTTCAATTCTGTTGACTAAGTTTTAATTTTTTCGGACGCTAGCGCTCCTCATCCTTTTGTCACGTTTTTCTACTTAGTTTTGTCCTTAGACCAAAGCGTATTAAAGTGGGCTCTAACTTTATAAAAAATAAAAATAAAGTACCAGTACCAACCATCGACACGAAAAGAAGAAGACGCGTAGGTAATTTAATACTAAATATTATATGCGTGATATTTATCAATTCTTAGTACTTTCCAATTCTGGGCGACATTACATTGGAACCTCAGAATACAGAAAGAACCAGAAGCCGCGTTCAACTGATTTGCAAGCTGCAGGCTGTGTCCAAAAATAAAACAAGTGACCCCCGCTCGCCTCACTTCCCACCCGCGTAATATTGCTAGCTCAGACATTATTTGCCCATTTTTGGGGTAAATGTTGAGAGTATTGGGGTACGAAAATGATAAAATCAAAATTTTACTGTCCTTTTCTATACATGCATTATTACATACGGTTTGCTTTGATAACATTATTTTTTCATGTCGTTAAAAATATTGTTTAAAGTAGTTTTATACATACTACAATGAATAAAAGCCCTCAGTAGGTAATAAAAAGAAGGGAAATCAAAACTCTAAAATTCAACCCCAGGCTATTGAACTGAACCTGGTTTTTGGTGGGTCCATTCCCTTGTAAGAAAACTCAAATTTGAGTTTCTTACAAGAGAATGTACCTACCAAAAACCTACAGAGTGAATTTGACAAAATAAAACGATAGTGTGTAAATACGTAGTTTCTTATTTATTTCAACAGTTTCATTACAATTTATTATTACTGTGTTCATTGTTATTACATTCAAATACTTTAATTACAGTATGTTTGCAGTAGCCTCAGAGTATAGACTAAACCAGAAGTTTGTTTACATTTACTTGTATCATACAACATGGTTAGACAAAAACAAATTTTCAAAATGTACTCTAACAGAAAATTTACAGTAGGTTTTATTTATTTATATAAATAAAAGGTATACCAAAGACGTATTCACTAGAAACATTAACCTATTAAATAACATTTGCATTGAGTTATGGTGAATTTGTCACTTACAGGCGTACACACTTCACAATACACAGATCAGTAGAAATAGTGACAAAGTTATTTAGTTATTTACGATACGTACAGTAAAAAAGTAGGTTTATGATACATTTAACGAGTCCTGAAGATACGTGGTTGATTAGATTTTACTAACAAAGTAATATTTTACCATAATAAAATACAGTTTAAAAGACATCTGACACGACATTAAGTTGCCACTGTGAATGATAAAAAATAACTACTAGATTTTCGGTTTTATTTAATTTAGGACAATATTACTATGAAATTATCTAATTTGGACTAACAAAAAATTAGCATTACTTCAAACAGTCATTCTCTTTTTTATTATGTAAGAAATATTTATATTTCCTTGGGTTTGCAGTCTAAAAACTACTATTAAGAAAGAAAACAAAACTAGACAAATACAATGCACAACTTAAAAATAAAGTATTATGAAAGACCTAATTTTGTGGGTCCTTCAAAATAGTTTTAATGTTGGCAATGTCATATTTCTGCCCCGGGTACCTTGTCTACATTGGCCAATAGAGAGTTGATACCCCCTGGACTGATCGGCTGCGCGTCAAACTACTCTATTTAAGAGTAGTTTTTGTGGCTTCGGTATTAGGCGCTTTCACGGCTTCTGGTTCTTTTTGTATTCTGAGATTGGAACTATTCCACGATGGTATAAGATTAAACCGCTTGAATTTAAAGCCAACGTAATTGAACAAATGGAAATCTAGATAAGAGTTTATTGAAAAGAGTTTTATCACATTTACGCATGATTACTCACAAGTACCTACCTATTATAAGATATTAACAGTAGGTAGGTAATTAATTATGCTGAATCATCGTAGAATTTTCGTGAATCCTGATTACAGATATCGTAAGGTATGCGCCCCCAATGGTTCAGATTACAATTCATACCCGATATTGCTCAAGGTAATGTAGCTCAGTGCGAGCATATTTCGACGCGGCGAATTCTGCCTAACCGTGTCTCTGTGTTCCATTGTTCTTCATTGCTTCAGAATATTACATGTATTCGTATTAATGAAAAGTAACTATTTAATAAAATAGTAAATAAATAGTAATAATATATAAAAAAAAAACTCATAAGACACTGTTTAACCGAAACATTGTAATAAGGATTTATTCCGAGAAAAAATATGACCATTCTCTTGAGAGAATTCTTATAATATTAGGTACCTACGGGCAGGCAAAGAGTTAGTCCACGGCCACACAGACGTCATAATATCGCGGCGATTTTTTATCGTGCACTGGATTTCCAACTCTCGAGCACATAAACCATTAAGGGCTGTCAGTGTCAATATTTTCTGTGGAATAGTGACACTGACTCTTGAATTTGGATATCCTTGATCGCGTTCAGTTGCATTGGTGAAATTCGCACTTTATCTACAGTGTTGGAAGCGGGCTGACTGCCCGGGTATACGTCACTCTTGGAGCCAATTTTAATCTGTTAAGTCCGGCTGATGAGACAATTGTTTTTCTATTGTATCGTACCCTATCGGGTGCGGCCGGGGCTTGACCGGTTGGAATATTGAGAATAATCATGCATCTCTATGAGTTAGTCTACACATATCAGGATCAGTGATCGTCAGTGTCAAAAAAAAGATGGCCTGCATTTATTTTGAATCAAGGGTGCAGCAGGCCCTGACCTGACTCAGGATCTTGATAAGCGTAGATATACTCTAATACATGTTACTCATATACTTAGCTACTTTGAAAAATGCATGCAAGACAAAGCTTATCTTCATTTTCACTTGTTTAGCTGTAAGGAATATAGTTTTTTCTATTGCAAAAGTGATTTAATCTACAAATTAACAAAACATTGTGAGTCAATTTAACCATTTCTAAAAATAAATTAAGCAATAAAATGAAATATTTTTCGCTTAAAACACTAAACTTTTTTTTATTTTTCATACAAAAAGTTACAAAGAATCTAATTTTACCTGAAATTGGTGAAATCGTCTCTACACTGTTTTTTTTTTTTTTTTTTTTGTAGATTGACCTACTTTTTATCTCAGCCTTTGTATTCAGCACTATAAAAGAAGTTTTTTTTTACTTTCACAATACTTACTCATGATTTTTTTGTTGTACATATAACCATTAAGGAATGTTTAGTTAAATTAAATAATGATTGTTTGTGCCCTTATTTTAGATATAGTTGCCTGTATGTGAATGTGTGTTGTCTGTGTCTATTAGTTATGTATTTAGCTTATTTAGTACCTTATATAAATTGCCTGTAGTTTTTAGATTTAAAAAGTTGGACAACATTTTACAAGCAATCGTAACACGACTATTTTCCTGATATATTATTGTAGCTACTATAGTTAATATAAATAAAACCGATTTTCAGTTGCACTTCATGTCATTTGTTTCATCAAATGCTTGCAAAATATAGTTCGTTAAGGCTTTCAATACGTGAACAATTTATGCGGCGATCACTGGTTTCAATCTTGATTTGATTGCACTGCGATCGTGATCTAAATTGTTCGTTTGAACACCGCCTTATAGGTTCATCTATGACGTAATCGGATTATTAAAAAAAACGTTGTCCTTTTTCAACCGACTTCAAAGAAGTAGGTACTCAATTCGTCTTATATAATATATTTTAAATACTTACAAGATATTTTATTCTTGTAGATATTTTCCGTCTACGTCAAAGATGGCTGTAATTTAGATTAATCAGCATGAGTTTTAAATTTTAAAGTATTTTTCATCACATAACAAACATATGCAATGACTTTACCTACCATGATGATGTCATTTTTGTGCAAATTAAAATCTTAGCAGAAGCCACCAATTCTTAGTAAGATTTGGCAAATTATTTTTTCTATCCTGTCAAATTTTGTGTTGCTTGATATGGCACATGCTTATTGCTTATTTTAGAACTGTAGCTAATAATAAATCGAAGGTTGGTTTTTCGATTAATGATTGTTGACTAAGACTACAGTATTCTGTGTCTAGAAATAACATTGTACGCTGCTTACAATTATGTATGTGTCATGTCAACCATCATAACATGCACAGAGTACTATAAATATTTCCAATCGATCTTAAGTACAAATTAGATTTAAAAAATAACGTTCTGGTACACAATACTTTCTGTTGCATGGGCTACGAAAAAAGTAAAAAAAGATGTCATCGTGGAGGTTTTTTCTTCAACTTAAAATGACGTAATTTTTTTTTTCAGCTATATTCTACGTCAGTTGGGTCATCCTGATTTGATAAAAAATGTAAGTAGGTACTTAACTCATAAATATTAGGAGCAAAATGAATAAATTAAGGTTAAAATAGGTATGTTAATTTTTTTTTTCATTGGGTGGGAAATCAGCAAATAACTTCTCCCGCTCTGGGTGGAGCCGGAGGGCGTGTCAGACTTTTACTGACTAAAACCCACCCGTGTTCCCTCAGTTATGGTTAAAAACAAACCTATAATTTTAACAAAAAATACGGTCCCAAAATAGAAGATGTTCAATTCATAGCTCTTTAATTTTCTGGTGTAGAGAGGCCAGCACATCAAGCTACCCCAATCTGTAAAATTTCTTTGATAGTTTTTGAACTTTATAACAAAAGAATAAGGTTCATGTTCAATTGGGAAAATCTGACAGTTTGGGTTAGCTTGATGTGCTGGCGTCTGTACCTACTAAAGGTGTACCTCGGCCCAATCGAAAAAAGTTTGTATGTTCTTATGCATTTTTATAATTTTATTAAAATTTATAATTTTATTTTTCTTAGATGCCTGAAAACAAGGCTCTGTCAGGCTTATGCTCGGGCATCACTGACGCTTATGACCTGTTTGGCGTGCCTTGCGCCATTATTCTATTCGTCGTTGAAGAGGTCTCGTACAATATATGTGACCAAAGGTTCCATGAGTTTGAAATAGCTGAGAAGAGGCCTGATATTATGGTGAGTTTATTTGGTCATCTTTTTGTTATAGCCAGACTTACTATTTTTATACTACACTAGATTATGCCCGCGACTTCGATCGCCGACCCACCGCGTCGCATCGCATCGCCCGACCACGTGATTAAGTACTTGGTTTTTGCTCGGCGTTCTTTCTGACTTTTTATCGTTTTGCTCGGCTCTTTAAGTGTTGTATCGTGAGGTTCCGACCTCCACGCTTCACCCGCGTTGAGGTCGACAATTATCCCACGGGTATGAATTACCGGGATAAAAAGTATCCTTTGAGTTTATCCTGGTTACAATTTATCTGTTTGCCAAATTTGATCCAAATCCGTTCAATCGTTGTTCCGTGACTAAGTAACAAACATTTGTTACTTAATCACGGATCAACAGTTTATAATCTTAGTAGGATAATATTGTAT
The DNA here is from genome assembly GCA_949987655.1 of Polymixis flavicincta. Taxonomy (NCBI): domain Eukaryota; kingdom Metazoa; phylum Arthropoda; class Insecta; order Lepidoptera; family Noctuidae; genus Polymixis; species Polymixis flavicincta. Next base: position 7,115,658 of record OX465188.1, on the reverse strand, counting down.
AATCGTAACTACCCTAATCCGAACCAACATCCAAGCTAATATAAAATGTAACAGTGAGTTTGTTTGTTACGCTTTCATGCTAATACGGCTGACGGATTTGGGTGAAAGTTGGCACACTTATAATAATCCATGACCTGGGGTATAGACATAGTCTTCTTTTCACAGAACTTAGCGATGGAAAGTTTAAAACGCACATCAAACGTGTCCTTATCAAAAAAGCATATTATAAGATAAAAGACTACGTTGAAGACAGGGAAGTATGGCATTAATTCCTTCTGCACATGTGGCTTCCCTGGTACCTCATTAACAGCATAACTATGTGAAAGTCTATTAACTGCTCTCAATGTTCTTTTTTATTCTTTTTATTTTTACAATGCTGACATATTCTCGTCATTATTTGACATTTTATATCAATTTTAATATCAACTTATTTTTTAGTGATTGTCATGTTAATCATGTTACTATGTTTAATTAGGTTCATTTTATTTATGTAGATTATTTTACATATTGTGAATGGGGGAACGTTGTAGGCCTTACAGACTGTAGATTTGTAGACGATTTTCTATTCTGTATTCGTCTAAGTACCTGGTACTTATTGACAGGCCTGCACTGTCCTCCCATACATTTTATCTCTGAAAACATTGTTAAAGCCAATCATTTTTAAAAGAGTAACCGTGGAGTTTCTTGCCGGCTCTTCTCCATAGGAAACAACATTTTGGAACCGTGCACCTAGCTTCTGACGTTTCATAAGTGCCCATGCAGGTTTATATGAAATAAAAATATTTTGATTTTGATTTTGATTTTGATTCATCCAGCACCCTAATTGCGTAACTCACGATTCATCATAAATACTCGAACTGAATGAATAGAAATTTAAATCTTGTATAAAACGCACACTATGCAGCCATGCTTATTATAAGTTGGGGGATTACATCGCTCGCTGACAAAAATGCTTGGCTAAACGCTGCTTGTCCTGCTCCACAAGGTAGCTTAAACTAAATTGAATAACATTTGAAAACATTATTCGAGCTGCTGAAGACTGTAAAAGCTAGATATCTTAGCATTGTATAAATTCAAATTGTAGTATTGTATAATTGCATAGCATATGTGTGAGCACTATGTTCCTACTATACAGCAAACATTTACAGGGTACGTCTTTCATTGACTTGAATGTGCCCTGGCAGCTGAGAGTACCTATGTCATGCTCACTCAAAAGTCTCGCTGGTGGTGGCGTGTGTGTTGGATCATTAAGTTCCCTTCAAAATGGTTGAGCTGAATGGTGCTGATGCATACGTCATGTCCGTGTACGGGCGCCGTCAGTAGGGACTGGGTGCTTACTCTCGAATATAATTCCGATAGATCGTCATAGGAATTGTTAGTCAAACGTCAGGGATTGGCTCGACTCAGTAAGTTCAGCCAATCCCTGACGTTTAACTGATAATTCCAATGTCGATCTATCGGAATTATATTCCAGAGTAAGCACCCTGGTCGTCTCTTAGCTACCACGGCTTATTTTAATTACTGCATTGTTATTTTATCTTTGTTCTAATTGCGGACGCTTTTAATGTGCACTTTTTACATCGTTCTCACATTGATAATTTCAACATAATGATGTAACCAACTTTTTGTAACAAAATCATGATTTTAAAAGAGTGTCCATGGAGTTTCTTGCCCGTTCTTCTCCATAGGTACCTACGCTCTGGAATAAGCAACTAGCTTCATCTTTCTAACTCACCGACCTTGACAATGCAAAAGTGCCTGTAATTGGTTTATTTGAAATAAATGCTTTGAGTTTGAGTTTGATCATAATCTATTTCGTTTTGAAACGGATTGTTAAACCATTGCTTCATATGTTCGCAAAATGTGTCTGCTCAACAACGTAAATAACGCAATGAATACTGTTGAACTGTCAAATTGAAACCGATGATTAGTCGTGAGTTACGCAATTAGGGTGCTGGATCGCAGAACAAGTCACGGGTAACAGCAAGTATATAATAAATGCGAAAATCAATGTCTACCTGTCATTCTGTTGCAATTTCACGCCTTAACGGACATTGATTAAATTTGGCACATAACCTGCGATACTTTTTATCCTGGTACTTACTTCCTGTGGGAAAAATTCCGACCACCATGACGAAACCGCAGTCAAAAGCTAGTCGGCCTATAATGTTTCCACCGCCACTACTGGCATGGGTATGGGCCATTATGCGGGCCTGGTGCGGATTGGTGGAAGTTACAAGTCTTGATTCTAAGATACTGTTTCCTCGCGATCCTTGTGGAGCATTTTTGATGAAAAAATGGATTTATTTCATCACCACGGCGGCCGTGGCACGGCCATCGATGGAGATTCAGGCGCGATATTATGTTTTAATTTATTATAATGGAAATTATCCCCCTGGAACGTGCTACCAGGACTCTAGCCTAGCCTATGTAATTCCTTATATCACCAGGTTTCTGCCAGTGAAAATCCGTGTCAAAATCGGTCCAGCCGTTTCGGAGATAAGACGGAACGAACAGACAAAAAAAAAGTTATAGTTGTACAGTTTCATACTCATTTAGTAAAAAATTGTTATTTTGACATTATAAACAAACACTTGAATTTTATTTATGTGTGAAGGTTTGATTGATACCAAGACATTTATTAAATGAATGTAAAAGATCTGCATATTGTTTACCCATAGTTGCAAATAAATGATTTTAAATTCGAAATGTGATTTTAATTTTTCAGATTCATAGAAAAACATTGAACGAGATTTATGAAGAGACGAGACTTAATGATAAGAACCAATTGATACTGTAAGTATTAACACAGTTAACAACATACTTTCACAAAAATTTGGTAGGGTTGAATTTTCAACGCACTGCTTGCGCCGGAGAGTTGAAAATTGAACAGTGTGTTTTTTTGACGCACTGGGATGCATGCATGCTCTGTTGGATTGTCGCGCTGTCATCAAGTCTGCCCCCGTAGTCTGTGATAGGGACAGCGCTACAGCTCAGACCAAAATTATCACAAAATTTTTGATGAGATCGGCGTTTCGTATTCTCCTTTTTTCTACTCGAAAACTGAGCCAATTCAATTATATTTTACATTAACATTTTAAGAAAGAGTATTTTTAGGTTCCTATCAATTTTTTTTGAAAAACTTTTTGTAATTTGTCTGGTAGTCCCTTAATCACGGCGGTAAAAATAAGGCATTTTTTGTAATTTTTAGAGGGTTATATTTTCTTTACGAATTAGTTGCTGAAAAAAAGAAAATGACAGGGACGTGCTAACAGCAGATCTTGGTTTTATGAAAAAAATAAAATCCAGTGCATTTCGTAACTTTATCATCATATAGGAAAAGTTTTATCCCGTGCGCAAATTTTAACCATGAATTCAGCATATCATTCTAGACCCTCTACCGCAAAAAATCAACTGTTCCATACATTTTGACCGCGTAGGTATTGCACTTTTCTATGAAACAGCTGTTTTTTTTTTTTTATAACCGGCAAAAAAAATCTGCGGTCTAGAATGATAATTATGCTGAATTCATGGTTAAAAGGACAATGACCAAATTAGTATGAGGACTGGTGCGTTTTGTTTTTTTAGCGGCGATCGATCAAATATGAAAAAAACGGTGCAGAATAATATTATGAATGAATTATTGTATGGGGTCCTTTATCGAAAACGCAACTCCGGAGCGAGTAATATCAGTTTAAAGATTAACTAATATTTTCATATATTATGGAATATTGCTTGTTACAAAGAATATTTTTGACCCTCCCAAGTGACATTCACTATTTCGGTACTACTTATTATCTTCAAATACATGTTTACATTTATTTATTTATTATATTTTAGAAGTGAAAACTTCTTTAGGCGCGTTGAGCACTTTTGGGGTGAACAAAAATCATGGTACTCGCGTCATCGTCACCGAACGCTTTTAATGAGCCATATGTATACTGTGTATATATGGGTGAACGAGCACACGGATGAGTCGCACGTTGAAGTCTTTTCGAAAATTCCCTTTCTTTCATTAGGAAAATCTAATTATTTTATCCCTTTCTTTCATTTTTATCGTAAAAATCTGTGCTGTTACCTTTAATGGCTGAAGTCGATCGCTCGTTTATCATTTTTTACCGAGAGCAATCAGGATCCAAGGACACAATGTGAAATCCTGTATTGATGATTAAAAAATACACACGTAATTGTTCAAGTTTCCACTTCTATCGGCACTCCCGGAGTGCCACTGTTTTTAATTATGTATTGGTTAGAAACAATAAAACTGGTCATATGGTGAACAAATAAAAATATTTAAAAATAACATAATTATAACACTTGGACATCATCATCGCTGGGTTTATCATCAGGCTCAATTTCGATCTCGTGTCTCACAATTATACGGTCTAAAAATAGTGCTCGGGGACTAAGATTAGGTTGGTATCCGCCCCATCTTAAGTACCAGACAGCGTGAAAACAGCAGCCAAGGGTTGTTTTTCCCACAATATACAGTAGTGGACTATTATTGCTTCTATTCCATGCGCATTTTCTTCATACAGTACCTATACATATCAACATAATATATCCGAGCTTGCCGATATCTGGACTGAATCACAGGATTAGCAGATTTTATTCCAAGTTCAGATTATTAAGCCAAGTCGTCTATAAAATCACCAGATGGAACTCTAAAAAAACACATGTTAATCACGAAGGTAAACAAGTGAGTGCTTTGTTTGTCAATGTCTAAACAAAAAATACCATAAGCCGTCTCGTGAGCAAATAAAAAATTATTTTACTGTGATTTGCTAGCGTTCTAGTCAATTGGCGGGAAGAACAGCAGTGCGTCGTTTTAAAGTTGGAATTGTGATCTTAACTACAACACATAACGATAAAACTGACTTCAAGAGTTAGTTACTGAATTATTTACAATGGTATATATTTTTCTTCAATTACCCTTATCTCAGTTCAGACTGAGTTCATGATATAAGACCCCATACAATATTCCATTTGTTATATTATTCTGCATCACTTTTTTCACATCCAATCGTCTGCCGCCAAGAAAACAAAAGGCACCAATTTTACGCATTGTCTTTTGCGCACTGGATAAAAACTTACCCTGTATAATAATTATGTGGGTACAAACTAAGACTTGCACATACCTATCTATAAACGCTGTACATTATGTTTTTGTTTTTGTTCATGTCAACGTAAGTTAGTTTAATAAAACCAAGTTTTAATGTTTGTAAATGCGAAATATAGCCTATCTAACAAAATAAATCACGATTTGTGTCAAAATCAAAATCAAAAGTCATTTATTCAAATTAGGCTGAGAATCAGCACTTTTCGAACGTCAAAATACATAAGACAGTCCCCCAAAAACGCCCGCCCTTCGACACTTCCTAGTGCTTTAGCTGGGAAGAAGAAGTGGCGCAACAAACTCCCCAGCAACACAATTTGGTAGAGATATAGCCTGGGATATGGAGGACATAGGCCTCTGTTTTACGCGATAACCGATATCCACGCGGGCGGAGCCGCAGGTAAAAGCTAGTTACCTATGATTAATGTAAATACATATGTCGTGTTACGGTAGCGAATCATATTTTAATCAATATAGACCTGCAAAGTGCAAAAAATGTAAGAATATTTGAATTTCACGGGCCTCCTGGAACTTCCACCTTAGGTGCCTGCCCTTATTGGTTCGTCTCAAAAATCCACCCTGTATAAACAAGTGAACTTTATTTTAATGAATATTGTGTGTTTTAGCGACGAGCGACCAGTGGCGGTCGTCTACTATCGCTCTGGGTACGAACCAGCGCAGTACCCGTCACAGAGGGAGTGGGACGCGCGGCTGAGGGTCGAGAGGTCCACGTGAGTAGCCCATATTTCGCCAATTATTTTTGGCATTTAGAATGTACATAACTATGCGTAAGGTATGTGCAGAAGCGTGATAACACGTTAAATATTTCAGCGCCATAAAATGTCCATCGATCCACTACCAGCTGGCTGGCACGAAGAAGGTCCAGCAAGCGCTGGCCGCTCCCGGCGTTCTGGAGAAATTCATGGGTTCAGGAGCTACCACCACTCGGGTCAGGGATATCTTCACTGGTTTATACTCCTTGGACTTCGATGAGAACGGCGAGAGAGCCGTCGAGATGGGTCTGAAGGACGCTGAGAAGTGAGTACATGGAACTAAAATTATTTATTAACTAGCTTTTGTCAGCGGCTTTGCCCACGTGGAGGTCGGAAATTACCCCACGGGAACGTACGACCGGGATAAAAAGGTGACTGTGTCCTCCTAGGGCGTCATGTACAGGACTATGCAATATTTATTTAAAAGATTGACTTTGGAGTTTCTTGCCCGCTGCTTCATAGAGATTACATTTTGGAATGAGCAGCAAGCTTCATCTTTCTGACCAACTAATCTACTCTTTGACAATTCAAAAGTTCTTGTAATTGAAATTAAAGCTTTCGCCTTCTTGCTTTGCGTCATATTACAAAACGCGATCTAACTTTAGTTCTAGACTAAATCACTGAGCCAGTTTATGTATGTCCAATTTTATTTCAATTTAGGTAGTTAGTTAATAGTTAATTTTATTTCAATTTAGGTAGGTTCTTAATACAAAAATAACAACTTATCACCGGACCAAGTTGTCAATTTTGTAAAACGAACTGTATTTCGATTTCTGTTAGGTTCTTATTTCAAAAACAGGCTCGATAGTTTAACCCTTTGTATAACCCTAGAACGTAGATCCACGCGAGACACAATGGCTTTTTAATTGTTTCGGTAATTACCGGTTTAACCGTACTAAAAAAGACTTGTCTTGTTATTGAGTTTTGCGTAAATTTTTTCATTGTCATGACTATGTTTATAATGTCGCAGGTACGTGCTGAAGCCGCAACGTGAAGGAGGCGGACATAATGTGTACGGCGCGGACATCCGCGAGGCGCTGCAGCGCATGCGCCACAGCCGCGAGCGGGCCGCCTACATACTCATGGAGCGGATTGTGCCGCCACTTGTTAGTACGCTGCTTACGGGTTATACGGTCAAAGGTGCTGCATAATAGTGGCACCGGGCGCTATGACGTCACATCAAAAAAATGCTAACGCGAATGCAGGACTCGTATGAGGGGAAGCGGGAGAGAGCGCGCATTAGAGGCCCAGTGGTACCGCGACTTACAAGTTACAGGTTATGAGTTAGAAACCAGGCAGGAGCTTTACATTGTTGTGTAAATAATTTTATTACCACTGCTCTCATAACGGTCAAAGAAAACATCGTGAGGAAACCGGCATGCCCTAGAACCAAAAATTCTAAGGCAGGTGACATCTACCAACTCGCACTGGGCCCGCGTGGTGGATCACGGCATGCTCTCTCTTAACGAGAGGAGGCCAGGGTCCTAGCTGTGGGAGAACGCATAAAGATAATGCAAGTATAATCAAAAAAATCGCGATATTTTGTCAAGTCGTAAAAAAATATTATTATCAGGTGCCAGGGTACGTGATTCGGCCGGGTGCGACAGTGCCGCCCCCTGTCGTGGAGCTTGTGTCAGAGCTGGGCATCTTCGGCGTTATCATCGGGTAAGTACACAGCTGCAAGTACTCTTTGACGTTTGAATGACATTGACTGTTAGAGCTGTTGGTAAATATTTCTAAAATGTCACTTGGAATGTATTCAAAAACAAGATGGCGGCGTTAGTAGTTCCCGTTTTGGCCACGCGTCAAATTAACCTTGCAGCTCTTTCAATAAAATAAATAAATAAAACTTTGCCTACTTTGACAAATTTTTGTTAGTATTTTGGTGTTAGTAATAATAGTGCTTAGTTAGAACACAACGAACGAGAATAAACAAGCCTTTTTCTAAAATTATCTGTTTTGCCAAAACAATTCAATCTTATTTCAAGGCATTAAGACTTAATTTAAATGTATAAAGTAATGCTTGGAACAACACGTTTTTCTTAATAATAGGAGGAAACGTTAATAGAAAATGGTCAATGTATTAGATTGTAAACTTAATTATGTTACACATTCTATAGGTTAACATTGTTAGTTTTCTCACCTTAGTTATTTATTCATTCCCATGACCGGTCCCTGAAAGGGGGGCAGTCCGCTCTGGCTATAACACCCACCATCTTGTACGGGGAGCAATGAAATTCGGTTTTTGAATCATAACAGGACGCTAACATAAGGTTTCATTAAAATAACTTAAAATCTCTTCAACTAAGTAAATTGATATGTAAAGTAATTATGTAATTTACTTACAGATATTTATAATTTTTTGGTGTCATAATTATTTATTCCAACAGTTATGCACTTTTAAACATGAATTTCTTGCTCCAAAAGAAACTAAATCAAACACGTGTATTTTCTATCCCTACAGCATTGATATACACATATCAAAAAAAGTTTGCGATCACTTTGAGAAATCGAAATCTTTTTATTACGGTAGATTATATTATGATCTCTTTTTCTTTTTAGATTCTTTATTTAAAAATATAAATTTAGGATATAAAACAGTTCAATTGTTTTTCCATATACAAAAAGGCTTTCAGTCGTAGCTTACGCTCATTCAGAAATCTGATTTAGTAAATTTTAACGGATTTAAAATACTTTTTTAGGGGATGAGTTATATAATATTGAATATAAACCTTTTATTAATAAATTGTTGTTTAAGTTTGGTTAAACAGTATTTTTCTTTCTAACAAATTTCTGTTACAATTACATTATGATTAATTACAAAAAAAAAAAAACAGAAAAAACAATAGATTTATTTTTAATTTCAAACAGGGCATTTCTATTTACAGAAAACACACATAAAAGATTTTTTCTTGATAAAGTTCAATTTTAAAAATATATATCAGCTTAAGCCACTAGCTTAAGAGGCCTACGTACAATGAACTGTCCATACATACGTAATACCTAAATCATTTGCAACTTGAGCATATTTCCATGATATTATGATGATATTCGGATTCAGACAGTATTTATCTAAGCTCGTAGGGGTTTTTTTTTTCCAAAATACTTACCTGAAATGAAGTTTAAGCGAATTGAATTTCGCACATTTTTACAGCGTAAATGACATGTTTTCTCACTGTTTTTTTGGTATTATAACCAACAATTTCCGTAATATTGTTGTCTCAGAAGCATAGCTCATATTATCAAGTTGTAAAATGTCGAAAAAAATATTAAAATACAATAAGTTTTCATTCATCATTTTTGGTATTACGGAACACATCCAAATTCATCATAAATGGTCAGTAGCTAGTAACGCTATCGCGTCAAGCCATTGTCAATGTGTGTGTGATCGTACTGCTCACTGTAGGTATGTATCCTCGACAGGTACAAGTAACACTAGCGCAACGGTAGCAATTTTCAGACGAAATATTGTCTCCGCCCGAATCCTAGTTGCGAGCTTCGGTCGTAGGATTCTTAAGATGATATATATATATTTTAAATTGAACTTCATCACAAACTTTTTTGATGTGTGTATGTACAAAAAAACCCAAGATACACAATCAGCGTCTCAAAAACATTCGCATAAATAGGGCGCAATGTGCGCTTCAAATATGTAGTATCGTCAGTCATCTTTCAGTCAGTCTTTTTGGATATTGCTTTGTAAAAACCACTTTAAATCATTCGTGTAAGGTTGAATTTGCAAAAAAAAGATGGTGTATCATAACTATAACTGCACTGATGTATCATTGGGGACAGTTTTGAGTGTAACTTTTGTTCGAAACTGTGAATCTTGGGTTTTTTTGTATATTTATGTCCTACAGCTATAAAATTTCACAACTTCTATTTATTACAGGACAAAAGAAAATGTGTACCACAATCGTCAGGTAGGCCACATGCTGCGTACTAAGTTAGCAGACGCGAACGAAGGCGGAGTCGCCGCAGGCCTGGGCGCCCTAGACTCGCCATATTTAATAGACTAGTACGAGAGACGTAACAAACAATAATTTTGAGGACTATACTTATTAACAAACAACCGAAAAAAAATTAAAGGCGTTTTTTAAAAGTACAGAAAAAGAAATCTTAAAAAAAAATGAAAAAGTGAACGTATTAAAGATGATAATCATTCGTGGCAGTCATTAAACGTGCGAGCAGGATAGTACATTTTTTGCAATCGAATTTCAAAAATCTGTAAACATGTAGGTTCGTGCTGTCTCGCTCCCTCTTTTTGTGACTACGACTGCGGCTTTTTAGTACGTTCCAATTAATCGATGAGTATAGTCCCTCGATATTATCAAAATGTATTTTTTTATTAATTAAACTAAACCTGAATTCAGAATCTTCAATAATCATCATGTTTTGGGACCACGAACTCAATGCCAAACTGGACAGAGTTCAAATTTGATTGAAATGAAACCAATATTTTTTGGGATCTTTTATTTCAAATGTTCACTTAAAATCAACTTAGACTACATAATGCTAAAATAGATAGTTGAGTTAGTGTCAATTAATGTAAATTATCTAAGATTCTGTTTTTAAGTAGCATCAATCTGCCTAGCTTTCCCCAAACTATTTTGGGGTCGGCTTCCAGTCTAACCGGATGCAACTGAATAACAGTCTTTTACAAGGAACTACAGTATATGTGAGCTCCATAACCCAGTTACTGCTTGGACCCTTGGTAAGACTGGTTGTTCTGAATTTAAGAATTTATATGATTTATAATAATTGATTAAAATCTTAGTATGTCTTTAAGGATCATAATAAAATACAGGTCGTTCCTAAATTATAATAGTAAATTAGCCTGTATTGTCCGACTCGTCCGGAAAAAGGCCTCTCTTTTCTTTTAACACATTGTATTTTAAACAATGCTAGTATTCAGATTGACAGACATTAATTGGCGATTTATAGACACAACTTTTTCTATTTCTTGTTTAATTCATAAAATTATGATACTTATATTTTTATTTGAACTACAGGCAGTCAAGTTTTTACACTTCTATCTTGACAAAAAAATATCTTTGACATCTAATAATGAAACGCCCTTTCGTGATATATGCTTGAAAAAAAAAATGAAAACATAAATTGTAATAAATACACACACATAAATTCACGCTTACTTCCGATAGGTGTAGGCAGAAACCACAGAACGCCACCAGCTCAGATCCTTACGTACCCACTACTCCAAATTGTAAATAATCCTACCATGCATATTTATATTTTTATGTTTGTATTTAGGCATATTTGTCAACATCAACTTCAATTTTTGGTTCAACCATCATAGGAATAAAATTTAAAATGTATGAATAAGAATATTTTGTGATATCTTGCACTTAGGCTACGTAATTTCATACTGTAATAAAATAACATTAATGTACTAAAACTTTACATAATATAAAACAATAATAAAATAATAACTTTTTAATGCCATTTTATTTTTTCATCAATCGGTTTAGCACCACCTGGATCCAATTCGATCCATAACAATAGAAAACCAATTGTGTCTCATTAAAGGTATTTGACCGAAAAGAATAGTAAATCACATCGATGCAAACTTTATGGAGGCTCTGAAAATGAGGCTAGTTGCTGCGCAGAAAGTCGACATGGCGGGATTTTGCCGCGCAATGTATTTTCAACTCTGTGTGTTGAACCGAGCATGGAAATCCAAGGCGAGTGTATCTCAGCGCGTAGAAAAAAAAAATGATCGATTTTCAACTCTCGGCGCTAAACAGTGCGTTGTAGATCCAATGCGCGAAAAAAAACCGCCGCGATATTATTACGTCCTTGCGAACGTCGACTAATAACTTCACGTGTCAGTTTACTGCGCAGCGAGTTGCGCACTACAGAGCCGCCATAAAGTTACAGAATAGCTCCAAATAAAAAAACTGTAAGAAAACCTTGGCTAATCGTTTGTCTAAATTTAAGTAATCGATCTCGTTGGTATTTTAAAATTATCCGCGTCAAAAATCCACCTTCACCAAATAAAGAAAAATAACAAATCAAATTAAGATTTGGCGCCATTCCTGTGTTAATTCGACGGTTTAAGCTGATTTTTTAAATGCTAGACCAAAATGACAGCCAGTTACTATCGCTTAGGTGTTATACTGTCATTATAGTCTAGTCAATTTTATATCAGCACCTTGCGTAACTCACGAATTATCATAATCTGTTTCGTTTTGAAACCGATTGTTAAACCATTGCTACATATGTTCGAAAAACTTGTCTGCTCAACAACGTAAATAACGCAATGAATATTGTTGAACTGTCAAATTGAAACGGATTATGGTTAATCGTGAGTTACGCAATTAGGGTTTACAATATTTTTCTAATTATCAACACTTAAATAAACTAACAAATCTAATAACTGGCACCGATTTGTTGGAATATAAATGTAATAATTCAATTTGGTTTAAATTATGTTCATATTTTTAACAAAAAACACGTTGAAATAATTATTATTGTCTTTTGCCATCGTTTTGGTGACTAATTAAAGATTGAATTTTGTATATTTTATTGTCTCATTAGACATTCCATATTTTTTACTATTAGGCTCGTGTTATATATTATTATGTGAATGAAATCGCTCTTTGTACCTAAAGTTAAGTTTGCTCCGTGGCGCTGTCACAGGTCCACTAGCGCCACTCCTTTAAAAAATATCTCAGGACTGAAAAGGAATTATGAAAAACGGCTCAATCAGCTGTCTCTGTAAGTGTGTCTAGAATTTTCTAATACCTTTTATAAAGTTTCATATTGAGACACGAAGCAACAAAATACGACACACTTACCGAAACAGCTCATTGAGCCGTTTTTCATGATTCCTTTTCAGTCACGAGATATGTTTTTAAAGGAGTGGCACTAGTAGACCTGACAGCGCTCTTAAGGTCACATAGGGTATACTAGAAGAGCGTTGGCTGCAACATAGCGTCTACTGTTTATCGACGTATGACGTCACTGAAGCGTTATCTCTGAAAGTAAGTACCTAGGTGTTTTCCTAGAGATCGTTTTTTGTCACCGTAAAGTTAAACACATTTTCTGGGCAAGCTCGTACCATCATAGACCTCATCCATCGCTTTCCATCAGACGTGTCGCAGGCCCAGCAAAAAAAAAAACTGACTGAATGACTACCGTAACTGTGGCAGTGCGTTGTAGCGGTAACGGTAGCAAGCCGCTGATATTCAAAATATTTTTGTCCTTCAAAAACGTGCTGTTCGTGCAATTTACCAGTTAGGTGGCAGATTTTCCTTGAGGGACTTTTTTAAAGATATTGGTATTCTCACAGTGGCATCACAATTCATATTAGCTAACATCTTATTTATTAGGCAACATATACACTTGTACACTAAAAACAGTGATATTCATACCGTTAACACTAGAAACAAGGACAAACTACGTGCTCCCTTTCACCGGCTTCATAAGGTTCATAACTCATTTGTTGGGCTTGGTATAACTTTTTATAACAAGCTTCCCACTTCTTTGCTAGATTTGCCTTTTGATGCGTTTAAAGTTCAAGTAAAATCCATCCTTTGTTTAAAGGCTTACTATTCCATTAACGACTATTTAAATGACAAGAATAGTTGGTCGCTGTGATTAACACAAGACAATGTTTATGTTCTTTCTCCAGAATTAGCGTACCTAGTGACAGGTTATATGGGTTCATATATTTATTTAGTTAAATACTTTTTTTTTTAAATTTTATTGACCAAGTGTTTTTTTGTTTTTTTATTATCTATCTAATAAGTCATTAGTTATTGACATATAGAGCCCTTTATACCAGGAAACTTTTATTTTTGGTAATATGCGTTATTGTTTATTACTTTGCCTATGTATGTATAGAATCAAGTCCATCCGACTAAACAGACAGCTGTGCTGCTGGGGAGTTTGTTGCGCCACTTCTTCTTCCCAGCTAAAGCACTAGGAAGTGTCGAAGGGTGGGCGTTTTTGGGGGACTGTCTTATGTATTTTGACGTTCGAAAAGTGCTGATTCTCAGCCTAATTTGAATAAATGACTTTTGATTTTGATTTTGATTTTGATTTTGATAACGTAATCTTCTTAGCGTATCGATGGCAAAAAAATAAATAAATCAAACATCTTTGGCCCAAAATTCGGCTACGCGAACTCCGCTCGCTGACGCAGTCATAAGATCGTCAAATGCACAAGTAACAGGGCATGCGGCGCAGGATGGAAGGTGAACCATTGTCTGTGGGGAGGTGCCGCAAACGCACTTGAGATCTGAGCCATCCAGGGGTGCATGAAAGGAGCCTCCCCGAGCGACGTATCTTCTGACCTGTCACGTCCGGCGCACCCTGGGCAATCGACTTCTGTCGATTGGCTAATCCTTTCACCACGATGGCAAATATAAGCAACGTAATAAAATCACGGTTGGTATTTTTTCGTGCACTGGATTTTCAACTTTCGGTGTTAAACCGAACGTTGAGAATCCAATAGAGTGCATCTCAGCGCTTCGAAAATCGAACGAACAGGGAGTTTTGCTGTTCGATTTTCAACTCTCGGCGCTGAGTAGTGCGTTGAAAATATAATACGCGAAAAAATCCTGCCGCGATTTTAATAAGTCCATATGAACGTCGAATGTCAGTACCAAACCCACTATTATAAATGTATAATGCAAGAACATAAAGTGGTGTCTTCTTTATGAATAGCAAACATTGAGCGATTTTGTGCGAACTAAGAAACATATTTTTAGGTAAGACTGAAAGACGATACTTGCAACGAACCTGACTGCTTAAAATCTTACAGCTGAAGTCCATTTCGCAACAAACTAAATATATTATTTCAACGTTAAAATTCATTTTAAATTTTCGTCCCGATTCACCCCTGCATTCCATATTCAACCTCGTTTGTAGGTAGTCACCAAAAGATTAGTAACCAGGGTTGGCCCACCACCACCAACTTATCGACGACCCTGGTCGACATTATGTAACCGATGGATGTTTTCTAATATATTTCATTCGAAAACATCCATCGGTTTCTTACTAAAGTTCAACTATTCCGACGACCTCGGTTATTTCTCCATAAATGTTTCCAACCCCACTTCATTCCCCCCCGAGTGGGTTCCCGCATTGTCGTTGCGGGGGGGGGCTTAGTAACCGTGGTCTCCCATCCACGGTGAAGCCAAGAGGAACCCAACGGTGGGGCCGCTCGTCAGGGCTTTTGCCTTCAAGCCATTGACGTAGCGGCCAAAAAGTAGGTTGCGGTGAGGTGCACCGCAACTGAGGTGGGCCGCGATGTGGAATGGGAGGCATCGCGGCTGAGGGTTACAGGCTGCGGTAGAGGAGGAGTGCCGGTGCTTCTGAGCAGCGCTCTTCCCTTCCGTGGCCTGGACGGGGCCGCCACCGTTTGATGGCGGACGCGGTGGGGCCGCAGGGGAAGAGGAGTGTCGGTATAGCGTCAGCCGCTCTCCCTATCCCCTGCGGCCGAGAAGTGGTAGACGGGACGGCGCGTTGTGTTCCACACGCGCGCCGTCAAAGATTTCAGCAACCACTGGTGGGGTCCGCAAGGGCCGATGCCTGCCAGGGGTGCGGGTTTGTTCGAAAGAGATACCACGGCCCCTGGCATACGGGCTACTGAGGGAACACGGGTGGGTTTTAGTCAGTAAAAGTCTGACACGCCCTCCTGCTCTACTCAGCAGGAGAAGTCATTTGATGATTTCCCACCCAAAAAAAAAAAAAAAAAAACCCCACTTCATTTTTTTTTTTTACTTGTTGCAAGTATTTAGCATCTATGGTGCTGAGCTGAATGCATAGTTGTAATACTATTTAATAATGTTTTTAATAACTTGAACATGAAATAAAAATAGTTGATTTATTTGTTGAAGTTTTATTTCTTTCAATGTTTGGGGTTTGTAAAGGTGGGTACTGACGGGCGGTACGGGGCGTAATGTAACATTCGCAGCGAGCATGTCGTTTCGGCGCGTGCTACCAATCCGTGTTGCTCACTCGCAACCATGCTGACTGCGCGAATGCTCGCTTTGTAATATATTAAGCCCCATAAAGCCTGTCAGACAGCCGTGCACTTAACTTTGGATCATTCCACTTTGCCCCACCAGTGCGAAAAAGTGGAATATTCATATTTAATCGTCCACTAATTGATTTTGGTGAGGAATACTCGCATACTCTGATTTCTCTTTTTCGGTTCTAGGAAACAGTAGCGTGGGGTGCGCTAATGTAAACCCGCATAATGCAAATTTACGATCGAAATACGATTCGCGATCGTCACACGTGTTTATAGAATCATCATCATCCAGAATTGACATTTTTGCTAAAATGCAAAGGAAATTCTAGTTTTCTTACGAAAACTACAAAAATTTGAAGGGTACCCTGGTGCTTCCTCCTTCGCCAGCCAGTCGGCAGTACACTACTGAGCGCATTATGCAAAATAAATCAAAGAAAAACTTATTTCTTAGTACTGACCAGAATGAAACAACTGTGAATTTTTTAAATAAATTTATGATAATATATTTCATTAATTCAACCAACTACATTCTGACAACATTTAAAGGTATTCCGTATATTTGGACATCTTGGTCCTGAACAAATTTCTGCCCGTTGTGTAGCCCTCCATGTGTGCGAAATGGGGGTGTTCTTCGATGACCTGTGAAAAGATTGTATAAAAGACTACAGTATCAAATCGGGAAATATTGAACTGATCCTTTTAAAACTTAGACTTTCTAATGATGGGCGTTTTCTAAAATTAATGAACCCAAAAATAAAAAAATCTAATTGAACACTCAGATAATGATTGAGACTCTTTGCCTTCTAGGGTTTTCTCACAGTTGGTCGCAGTAGATGAACTAGTGTAGGTACCCCGACCAAACGGGTAAAAGTTACATTAAAACTGTGACCAACCACGACGACCTACAATTAAGTTGGTCGCAGCTACTTAGCCATTAGTATTTCAAAAACCCGAAAATAGGAATTATTTGAGGAGCAGTAGCGCTTTCGACCACTACACCAACGAGGCAGTCATAATATTGACTAACATCGTTACAGAATAGTTAGTTAGTTGTACAGAGGCCAGCACATCAAGCGACCCCAATCTGTCAAATTTCTTTAATAGTTTTTCAACTTTATTGCCAAAGCTTTAAAACCCAATTGGACATGAACCTTATGTTCATGTTCAATTGGGACAATTTGACAGTTTGAGATAGCTTGATGTGCTGGCGTCTGTACATACTGCACATTAAACTATATGTGTACGTAACTTACGTACACACAAAGTTCTAAATACATAATTTATATATGTTTGGAAACTAAATAAAATTGTGAACGCAGAATACTGGTAAAAAGTTTACTTACCTTAATTCGCTCGTAAGCATCGTCAGGACTAGTAATAAGTTCCGGGACGTCCAATTTGGGTATACCAAAGAGGTTCATCAGGAAGAACTTCTGATTGGTGTACATCATGCGCTGGTCAGCCCATTCTACCTCGCGCGGGAGGCGCCAGTCCTTCATCTTGGGGTTCTCGCGCTCCGTGTACTGGTCGAAGTTCAGACGCTCGATGTCTTCCACGACCTGGAACGTAATAAAACAATATAATATAATAATATAAATAATGCTAAATGATGATTTTAAATCTGTTAGTAGGTTAGTACAAACACTCTACAATTCATTGCAAAAATGCGTCAAAGGACATTAGGAACCGCAGCAAGCCGCACCGCAACGCAGTATTTGTTTAGGACAGATATACATTTTGTATTTGAATTTGAACTATCTCCATTCCAGTGCAATGAGGTTCGCGCATATTTTTTGTACATTGCACACTACAGGCGGGCCGCCCAGCAACGCACTGGTTGACCGCTCTTCAGGCGTATTATTAGCCGACTACGGCGACGGTTATGATTTTGACCGATATTTACGTTTGTACGTATGTTCACCTGTTCTTAACTTCTAAACTAGGTATTATCATAATTTGTAATCTGACGATAGAGTTTGGAGAAGAAATTATATTGACGGATACTGACCACTTCTACTTCACCGCCACCGCTCCAGTCATACACCAGCAGCTCAGCATGCGTGGCGATGTCGCGGAGGTACTTGTTCTTGTACTGGCGCTCCACCTCAGTGAGAAACCCGTCGGTCAGAGCTTTGCCGCTCACCTCGTGGTCCAGCTTACGTTTCTTTATGGCTTCTTGAACCTGCAAAAGTAGCAAAATTATTAGAAAAGGTTCTCAAATAGAAAAAATAATTGGCAATGGACTTGACACTCATCATTGGGTTTGTTAACAAAACCTGGTAATTATTTAAGATGGATGGATTCAGTGATTTCCTCAGTCTATTTAGATACATAGATAGTAGCTGCTATCTTTATTTATATAAGATAGCATTATGATGTTTATTAGTGACACAAACTCATTAGTATCTAGAGTTGTTGTAAGAAACGAATGGGTATTTGATAAATTAACTGTTTGTTTTCATTTTGTTTGAAAACATCCATCGGTTCCTTACAAAACTTCAAGTATATCCGACCAACCTGGGCCTAGAGACAAAATACATTTCTGTTAGCGTTCACGCCAAACGCTACGCCAAAATGTATGGGAATGACATTACCTGCGGAAAGGTTACGTTGTGTCCTTTTAGTAGTTCTAGAGATTATTGTGTTCAAACAAACTGTTCAGTCTTATTATATTAGTTAGATCAGTAAGGAAATGTTATCATTAGTAACAAAATAGAAATAATTGTGCCTAAATATCCATTTTTACCTTGTTCACTGGCAAGTCCAGATAGATGACGAGATGGGGACGCATCAGCTCTTCAAGAGTGTTTGCACGCAGCTCATAGTACACTGACCTCACAGCTTTACTGATGTACTTCTGGGAGTACATTGCCTCCAGAAACACAAAGTCAGAGTAAGGAGACCTCTCCAACACAACTCCTTGACCAGTGTTCAACAAATGAACCAAAGCATCAATGTACTGGCTGTATCTAGCTATGTACATCATGATCTGGAAGTTACCCGCCAGACGGTGGGTCGGATTCTGGTTGAAGTTGACATGATCGAAAGTCCTGGTGTCTTCAGGTATTTGCTCATCGAACATACGAAGATCACAACCATTCGGCCTTACATAGTGGATATCCATGTTCGCTTCAGGGAAATGCTTCATACCCAAGTCATCGGCGAGGGCAGCCGCGAACTGGGTCTTGCCAGTAGCCACTGACCCTTCAACCACGACAACTTTGGTGTTCTCATCGAACCTGTGAGTGGTACGGTCGCGAAGACTCCTCAACCAGGTATAGTCCTTATTCACATAGTCGAAGGGTGCTGGTTTCGGGGGAGGACAGGGTAGAGAGCTCCTAAGGGCTTTGCCAGCGATGTTACGATTCTGCACAAACGTGCATGCCGCTATTTTGCAGCCCTGGCCAGGACTGAGGACTTTTACAACACCAAGTTTTAGTAGCGTAGACATTTTGACCCGAGGTATCTTGTGTTGTACGATACCTAAAATAAGAGACTTTTATTAGTTTTTGAAGGTCTTGAATATCGTTAATCACACATAACACCTACAGCATCACTTATGGCAGTATATTAATAGAATTCTTACCTCAAATCAATTCATAACAAAAATTAACCCTGTGACATAACCATTCAAAAGGGGAATGTTCAAATATATCGACGTTCGTAATTTATCTGATTCACACAAAACAAAATTTGAACGCACCTTTTGTAGTGATGTTATTAAAATTACTAAACGATAGACCACAGACTGCATCGATAGCTTAGAGCATATATCCTATATCTAAATTTCTATTTATCCCATAGGATAAATGCTCTAAGATCGATAGACATGACATGTATTTTTTACTGGAACTGGAAAAGGAATGCACAGTTTAAAGGTATTTTTCTGGACTAGGCCGCAACTCTATTAGCCAAAGTACGAAGTACATACAAAGGCCAGCTCATCAAGCTGCTCCATTCTGTCAAATTTCTTTGATAGATTTTCAACTTTATTCCAAAAACATAAAGTTCATGTTCTATTGGGGAAATTTGTCAGTTTGGGGTGGCTTGATGTGCTGGCGTAGCGGCATCTGTACAACTAGTTTTCTATCAAAGTGAAAATGTCATCTTCAGTGACAAATTAGCGCTTTATTGTCAACTCTCAAACACCACACAATTTTTTGCGAAGCTAAGCGCATCCGTAGCAAGATGGAGTCGGTAATAAGCATTATAAGCAGTTTCGGTGATATATAGTGAAAAAGCAATCCCTGTTAAGACCTCACTCAAGACTCAAGCATTACTTAAAACTAGTTTAGAGGCATTTGATTGGTTGAAACTAGTAATGCTTGAGTCTTGAGCACAGACATTTAAACAGTACTACTGTTTATATGTCTGTGGTCTTGAGTGAGGTTCTGTAATACGGGAGTTAGGGTTTTCAACTGCTAAAAGTTAATTGTTCCTCCTAGATGACTCTGAGTTTTGTCTGTCCAAGTTACCGAAGGAACCACATCATCCACCTTTCCTCACACTTTTCTAGACACACAAATATCTTCGATTCTATTTTTCTCCATGGCAATTAGTGCTGATGTCGTTTTGACTGACGATTAATGTCGCGTTCCGAAATTCAACAAAAGTGATAATATCGCGAACCCGACCAATATGAAAAGTCAAAAAGTTAAAGAGCTATCAGATCATTAGTACTGATATTTATTTTGGTTGGCTTCGCGATATTATCACTAATGTTGAATTTCGGAACACGACATAAATTGACGATCACACTGTCATTGTCACTTTAGTCATCTGACGTTGACATTTTGATAAAGTTCTTTCAAATCTGTGCTTTTAAAAAGCCATGTGAGAATTTATTTTGCAACAAATTATCTTGAGTTACTCGTGATAAAAAGCTTATCAACATGACTGACAAAACAGAATTAAAGATGGATACAGCTAATATAAGTGTGGACGAGTTTTTGCCTGCCAAGAACACAGTGAAGCTAAAAAATATAAAGCGAAGGGCTGTGTCAGAATCTGGTGATGTGATGGAAATTGAAGAACATAATGGTATCCAGGGGAAAGCTAAACACAGTCGTTCGAAGGCGAAGAAGAAGAAGAGTGCTGAGCCAAACGAATCTAAAGAGAATATGAGAAAGATTGCAGTCCCAGCTCACAGGTATGTAACCTCAAAATGAAAATAAATAACTGAATAGACTGAATACCACTAACTAACTGTAAAGGATCCCTGATAGCCATAGGGACGCGATAAGGCCACGTATTGTCTTATCCGATACAAACTTAATTATACTTGCTATTGTTGGTCTGATAATATTTTTTTTTCTTCTATTAATATTAAGTCAAGTCTTTAACATGCATATTATATTACAGATACACACCACTCAAAGAGAATTGGTTAAAAATATTCACTCCAATAGTGGAACATTTACTACTACAAGTCAGATTCAACACGAAAACACGTAATGTGGAGATAAAGGTTGGACCAGAAACTAAAGACATTGCCAACCTCCAGAAAGCTGCTGATTTTGTTAAGGTAAATAAATAAAATCACTAAAGTAGGTACTATGATAATTATTCCTGACTATGCCGTTCCAAAGCAGTGGTGGCCCAGTAGTATCTACCTCGACTCACCGAGTTATAGGTTGGTAAATAGAACCCAGGTAGGCACTTCATCTATTCCTTTGCATTTTTTTTTTCGTATCCCATATTCTTCCAAGACTTGTATCATCTACTAATCCACACTGGGCCCAGGTGATAGGATTATGGCCCACCTCACAAATTATGAGAGGAGGCCTATGTCCCAGCAGTGGGAATATTATGGGCTGATTATGAGTGCCATTGAAACTGTCCTAATCTGTTCAGCCGTGATAAGTAAAAGACAGAAGTTAGTTTCACATCACTACATACATCAGGCAAAGTCCCCCCCCCCCATGTGCATCTGTCTGTCTGGACGGCAATAAACTCAAAACGACTAAACAGATTATCATACAGTTTTCACCAATGGATGGAGTGATTTATAAGGAAGGGTTAGGTGAATATATTTGTTTTTGTGTAAATTGGCTTTTGACTTGACTTTGCTTTTGGCTCCGCCCGCGTGGATGTCGGTTGTCGAGTAAAAAAAGTAGCCGCGTATAGTAGTAATATCATAAATGCGAAAGTAACTCTGTCTATCTGTTACGCTTTCACGCCTAAACTGCTGAACCGATCATCATGAAATTTGGCAGAGATATAGCCTTGGATATGGTGGACTTAGGCTACTTTTTACGCGATAACCGACATCCACGCGGGCGGAGCTGTGGGCAAAAGCTAGTTTACTAAAGTTGAGGTTGTCACTAAAGTTAATTATAATCATTATGGTACCTGCTTACCCCAACCAATAGGTAGGGGCACCCAGTGTTGCTACACTGGTTGTCCCTACCCGTTTTTTGGGGAGCTGGGTAGGTCCAAACGGGCTATCCTTCCTTTGTATAATCTTAACCTGTAGTAATACAAAGTACCCTACTTACCTACTACTTGGTTGTCACTTACTGGGATCAGCTTTGATTCTATTATGCATATTTCATAACCATGGGCAAGCAAGAATCTTGACAGAAAATATTTCATACAAATTTTGATTTATGCTTGATGGATTATATTAGAAATCACATAAATTCCAATAGTTTTCTTGTCATCATTATTCTCAACATGTCTATTTTTTTAACACTTCTCTATTCTTCGTCATCTCAGTAGTCACTCCCGTTCCGACCATATCATCATTCACACAGTCCATCCATCGTTTCTTTGGCCTCCTCCTACTCACGTTCTCACTCAAAACTACAATAGTTTTCTTGATTTTTTTCCAGGCGTTCATCTATGGTTTCGAAGTGGATGATGCGCTCGCTCTCCTCCGATTAGATGACTTGTTTGTTGAATCTTTTGAAGTCAAAGATGTTAAAACTTTAAATGGAGATCATCTTAGTCGTGCTATTGGCCGCCTCGCCGGAAAAGCTGGTCGAACAAAATTCACCATTGAGAATGTCACCAAAACCAGAATAGTGTTGGCAGACTCAAAAATACATATCCTTGGCAGTTACCAGAACATAGCGTTGGCAAGAAGAGCGATATGCAACCTCATTATGGGCTCACCTCCTTCAAAAGTTTATGGAAACCTCAGAAACTTTGCCAATAGAGTTGCAGAGAGATTTTAGTTGTAAATAAAAGTTATATTTTATAAATTATGTTTTATTTATTAACACGCTTTTATTAGCTTCACTTGTTAAACTTCATGTTCTTTACAACTTACAGCTAAAATATATTATACAAATGTTTTATGGAATGTGAAGAATTGATTTCATAATTAATTTGATAAGAAAACAGTTTATTATAGTAAGATTCTGTGAAAGGATGATAAAACGAATAAGTACAAACATAACATACAAAATATCAGAAAATCTATGCTTTCGAGGCCATTATCTATGAGACAAAATGATGCCTTTGCATTATCTCGCGGCTAAAGGTGGAAGCGCCAGGGTAGCCCACGAAATTCAAAATTTTCTTACGTTTTTTGCAATAAGGTATTTTACAATTTAATAAAAACTATTGTAATTTGAAGATTGGGACGAAATATATTACAGTAAATTGATTTATATAATTTTTTTCAATTAGAAACGATTTCAATCAAATTTATTTTTCGTTGTTTTGAATTTACCGCCGAAACGCTCCTTAGGATGACTCCCACACTAGGAATAAATCTCCTGTATTGTGGGTGCGTTTACAAACATTTAAAACTCACATACACAAACGGCCAGACCCGGAACAACTACTTGTAGGTCATACAAATATTTGTTCCGTGCGGGAATCGAACCCGCGACAAGCAGCGCAGCAGTCAATTGCTTAACCGCTGCGCCAACCGTGCCGTCACGTAACCGTGTCGTCGGGTTTTATCACGTGACCACACGTCAACTTTGGGCACGCCACGATTGCGGCGGTAAGTCCCCTCTTTGAGGAGTGGCTTGAGAGGCGGCATGGCGTCCTCACCTTCCGCCTGACGCAGGTCCTCACCGGACACGGTTGTTTCGGGAGGTTCCTGTTTCGGATAGGGCGGGAGGAAACGCCCGGGTGTTTCCACTGCGAAGATCGCCCTGAGGACACGGTGGAGCACACGGTGGCGGTCTGCCCAGCTTGGGCGGAGCACCGCCGTGTCCTCGTGGAGGCGATCGGCGGCGGCGATCTTTCGCGTCCGGCCCTGGTCCAGGCCATGGTACGGAGCGAGGGCATGGGGAGCCGTCACCTCCTTCAGCGAAGCAGTAATGCTCGCGAAGAGGGAGGCGGCGCACGTGAGGGAGAGGCAGCATATGCGCCCTCGCGACCCCAGCCGCCGCAGGATACGGAGACGCCCTGGGCGTCGGGAATCCCAGGCCGATTTCCGGCCACCGTAGGCATGTGCTTGCGGACGGCGAGTAATGGGTAGCTCGCTGTCCGGTAAAGACCAAGCCCAAGTCGACGGCGCGTTGTGTTCCATGCGCGCCTGAAAGAGATGTCAGCACAAAAAAATGATGGGCCCCGCAAGGGCCGATGCCTGCCAGGGGTGCGGGTTTGTTCGTAAGAGACACCACAGCCCCTGGCATACGGGCTACTGAAGGAACACTGGTGGGTTTTAGTCAGTAGAAGTCTGACACGCCCTCCTGCTCCACCCAGAGCGGGAGAAGTTATTTGATGATTTCCCACCCAAAAAAAAAAAAAACAACACGTCAACTTTCTGTAAACTAAAGTAGTTACGAAACAAGTGAATGTCGAGTTTATAATAGGGTATTTTCCAATTTATTAAAAACTATTCTAATTTGAAGATTGGGACGAAATATGTAACAGAAAAATAAAAGTAAATTGATTTATATCCATTTTCTCAATTAAAAACGATTTAAACTAAATTTATTTTTCGTTGTTTTGAATTTACCGCCAAAACGCTCCTTACAATGACTTTTTATCACGTGACGTCAACTTTGTGTAAACTAAAGTAGTTAGTAAGTAAACAAATGAGTGTCGTGTTTATAATTAACAAGATTTTAGGGTAGAATGTGAAATCACTGGTGTGCAGTGCCTCTGTCCACAATTACTTCTAAAACTGCGCCAAACTAAGTATTTGTACTGGTGCTGTTTACACAAAGCTGACGTCACGATGTCACGTGATAAAAAGTCATCGTAAGGAGCGTTTTGGTGGTAAATTCAAAACAACGAAAAATAAATTTGATTTTAATCGTTTTTATGGAGACAATGGATATAAATACATTTATTTTTATTTTTCTGTTAAATGCATCGTCCCAATCTTCAAATTAAAACAGTTTTTATCAACTTGGAAAATACTCTATTAACAAGATTTCTATTGGATAGAAAATGATATTACTGGTGTGCGGTGCCTCTGAGCACAAATACTTTTAAAACTGCGCCAAACTAAGTATTTGTACCGGTGCCGTTTACACAAAGCTGACGTCACGATGTCATGTGACACAAATGTCATCGTAAGGCGCGTTTTGGCAGTAAATTCAAAACAACGAAAAATTAATTCACCGCCGACGAGGAAGCGACTAGTTAACAACAACTTTGTCGCTCAAGAATCGTCCAAAAGATTGTAGGTCCTGTGTAAGTAAATGAGATATACAGGGTGGAAACTTTCAGAGGGGCAGTAAGGGGAAGTACCTTATTCGTTGCAGCTACGCGAAAATGGTCTTAGGAGACTATCCATAATTTTTTATGGAATTTTGATCCCCATTCACAGATTTTCAAGAAAAAAATACAGTTAGCAAGAAAACAGTCATTTTACACAAAAACATTTTTTGGTGCCAATCGATCCTGTTTCTAATACTGATCAAAAACTTTTATTGGACCAACCATCGTTGGAGTACTCAAAAAGTCACAAATTGCAAAAAACTTTTCCCTTAAATTTTGTGAAGAATTTGTGTAACTGAAATACAAAAAATAAAAGAAAAATGATCACGTAGAATTTTACACATATCAAAAAGATGGAGTATTAAGTTTATTTTTTGTTAACTAACATAACTTGATGATGTTATTCTTATTTAAAATCTTGCTGTTTCTTGCCCTACGATATCAAGGGCTCGAAGTGACTGCCATTTTGACGAATACATAAATTGATTCTTTCTGTACCGACCTAGTGGCTGCTGACAATTTATTTGTATGAATTCCATACAAAATTGTGGTTACTGAGTCTTTAAGTTCTTGAACACTATCGTATTGCTTTTTGTAAACTTCAGTTTTCAGGTAGCCCCACAAAAAGAAATCAAGAGGCGTCAGATCTGGACTAAGCGCTGGCCAAGAAATAGGACCATGTGTTCCCATCACTTCACCATTCACTCACTCCATCACTTCATCATTGATCACCAAACTGTCGGTTCAAAGGCGAACGCGTACTACGGCTGTTGTGAGGTGGAGCGCCATCTTGTTGAAAAAACATTCTTCTTGATTCCGATAGTGGTAAATCATTGACGAGGTTTTTAAAATTCTCTAATATTCTGTTGTTATAAATGTTGGAATTCAAGGTGCCTTCATAAAATTCCACCACTACCACTCGGTTCCACATTATACCACACTAACAATTAAAAGAAAATCGCACTTGATTATGTGTTTCGCGAAACCTGAGAGGATTTTCTCTACACCAATAACGAGTTCGAGATTTGAATTGTTTTTTTAAACTTTATCTTTTTATTCATTCAACAAAAAGATCTCAACCGTCACTAAAAAAGCTTTTGCGTAAAATTTTCATACAAAATGTACGGGAAAAGTATTTTGCAATTTGTGACTTTTTGAGTACTCCAACGATGGTTGGTCCCATAAAAGTTTTTGATCAGTATTAGAAACAGGGTCGATTGGCATCAAAAAATGTTTTTGTGTAAAATGGCTATTTTCTTGCTAACTGTATTTTTTTTTGAAAATCTGTTAATGGGGATCAAAATTCCATAAAAAATTATGGATAGTCTACTAAGACCATTTTCGCGTAGCTGCAACGGATAAGGTACTTCCCCTTACTGCCCCGCTGAAAGTTTCCACCCTGTATACCTATAGTAACAGTTGCTCGCAAGACTGCAGTTCACACCGCCCGCAAGTAGTCGCTTGTCGCAGCGTCAAGAGCTTTCGACAGTACTCGCTCAGCGACGCTCGTTTGGACTGGAGAACACTCGCTGACAGACTCACGCTAGGTACAGACGCATACTAGCACACTGAAACGTAAATACACAGCCGGGATCTTGGTATGTAAAGATGGTCACCCATCCGCGGACCAATCGCGGCAAGCGTGGCTAAACCTGATCGATCGACCCGTGCGGCTGTTATTACTTGCTTCTCGTAAATCGCGCGCGATGTGACATGTGCCTAAGAAATCACTTGGTTGATTACAGCAGTAACTTGTACTTAAAATGTCGGGGCACTCGGGAGAGCACGAGTCGCGCGTCGTAGCTGAGCGAGGCGAAGGTCCAGGGCTCGGCCGCGCTCCACTCGGCGCAGTACACGGAGTCTTCGTGTTGCTCGTACGACTGAAGGACGCCGTCTTCCAAACTGGAAAGTAATCATAGTGTTTATTTACTAAGGATTATAACGCAAACTGAGTTGAGCTGCATGATTGCTGATAAATGCGTGACCTGATTGGACAGGTCCACTCAATCTGTGTGGTTCTTTCCTCAAAAGACCATTTCAGAATTGGTGGACTTGGACCAACATTATGTCTGAAGAGACTGTGACCTCTGGGTTGTTTCGGCCTTTCTTCTCAGAGCAGTCCGATAAGAAACGCCGACCTCATCTAGTTTAAATATCAATATAACAGTTGCTTAAGTCTAGTTTTCAATACTAAACCAGACATTAGCAACTGTTTAGATGCTCGATATTTTTTTTAAAGTGTTTCTACAAACCTACTTGCAGAAATAAAATCTTTTATCATTTAAAGTACATGATAGTTAATAACTGAAACGATCTTGCATGTGTGCATTAAAACTTATAGAAATACGGTATATACAGGGTAAATTTTTAACCAGTGCGCAAACTGTGACCATGAATTCAGCATATAATTCCCCCTAAAACCCCTAGCGTAAAAAAAATTCGTTGGTTATACAAAAAAAAACAGAAGTTTCATAGAAAAGTGCAATACCTACGCGGACAAAATGTATGGAACAGCTGATTTTATTTTGTATTCGACGTCTAGAATGATATACTGAATTCATGGTTACAGTTTGCGCATTGGTTCAAAATTTATCCTGTATATTGTATATAACTGTAAAATCAAGTAACTCAGCGAAATCAGCAAAATTTTCGTATACGGCCTCTTAAGGCGGAAGCGACAGGGTAGCCTGCGGTATTTAAATTTTGTAACGTTTTTTGCAATTTCCAAGCCAGTCTGACTATACAGGAAAAGTTTTTATCCAGTGCGCAAATTGTAACCATGAATTCAGCATATCATTCTAGACCCCCTAGCGCAGAAATTTTTCGCCGGTTGTACTAAAAAAAATCAGCTGTTCCATACATTTTGACCGCGTAGGTATTGCACTTTTCTATGAAACAGCTGATTTTTTTTAGTACAACCGGCGAAAAATTTCTGCGCTACAATTTGCGCACTGGATAAAAACTTACCCTGTATGTTGAACAAAATACGAGTCATTCAATGGGTTTCAATTAGCTTGAGAGAGTTGTATTGAATTCTGTAAACCAATATTTGTTACGGTTGCAAATCATATTGCAAAACGCTGACCTGCAAATTGCAAAAAAAAAAAAAAACAAGCTGAAGAAAATTGGAATTTAGGGGCTACCCTTGGTGCTTAATCATAATGTCATAACATCGTGCTTGTAGACTTACATTCATTAATTTTAAAGTATAAAAATAAATATGAAGCCCGTATTCTTAGGGTCTCTTGGCTAATAACAACAATAATAACGTACTGGTCGATCGGAGGTAAACGTAAGCTTGCCGCGGTCGGCCCAGGGAAAGGTGACCATCCATTACATTTAACGAGACCCCCTCCATGCCTTGGAAAACACGTTAGGACGTTGGTCCCGGCTGTCATTTGAAGATCTTTACAGTCGTTACGGGTAGTCAGAAACCCGATGGTCTGTCAACCAATCGTGCCAAGGGGTGTATTAGGTGCACACTGGCGCCGCCCGCTGTCCGTCGTCGCCCACGTCGCAGCACGTCCCAGTATTAGTTAGGCAGTGCACCCGTCGCGGGTACTCACACTGGCGCCGCCCGCTGCCTGTCGTCGCCCACGTCCCAGTATTAGTTAGGCAGTGCACCCGTCACGTGTACTCACACTGGCGCCGCCCGCTGCCCGTCGTCGCCCACGTCGCAGCACGTCCCAGTATTAGTTAGGCAGTGCACCCGTCACGTGTACTCACACTGGCGCCGCCCGCTGCCCGTCGTCGCCCACGTCGCAGCACGTCCCAGTATTAGTTAGGCAGTGCACCCGTCACGTGTACTCACACTGGCGCCGCCCGCTGCCCGTCGTCGCCCACGTCGCAGCACGTCCCAGTATTAGTTAGGCAGTGCACCCGTCGCGTGTACTCACACTGGCGCCGCCCGCTGCCCGTCGTCGCCCACGTCGCAGCACGTCCCAGTATTAGTTAGGCAGTGCACCCCTCGCGTGTACTCACACTGGCGCCGCCCGCTGCCCGTCGTCGCCCACGTCGCAGCACGTCCCAGTATTAGTTAGGCAGTGCACCCGTCGCGTGTACTCACACTGGCGCCGCCCGCTGCCCGTCGTCGCCCACGTCGCAGCACGTCCCAGTATTAGTTAGGCAGTGCACCCGTCGCGTGTACTCACACTGGCGCCGCCCGCTGCCCGTCGTCGCCCACGTCGCAGCACGTCCCAGTATTAGTTAGGCAGTGCACCCGTCACGTGTACTCACACTGGCGCCGCCCGCTGCCCGTCGTCGCCCACGTCGCAGCACGTCCCAGTATTAGTTAGGCAGTGCACCCGTCGCGTGTACTCACACTGGCGCCGCCCGCTGCCCGTCGTCGCCCACGTCGCAGCACGTCCCAGTATTAGTTAGGCAGTGCACCCGTCGCGTGTACTCACACTGGGGCCGCCCGCTGCCCGTCGTCGCCCACGTCGCAGCACGTCCCAGTATTAGTTAGGCAGTGCACCCGTCACGTGTACTCACACTGGCGCCGCCCGCTGCCCGTCGTCGCCCACGTCGCAGCACGTCCCAGTATTAGTTAGGCAGTGCACCCGTCGCGTGTACTCACACTGGCGCCGCTCGCTGCCCGTCGTCGCCCACGTCGCAGCACGTCCCAGTATTAGTTAGGCAGTGCACCCGTCACGTGTAATCACACTGGCGCCGCCCGCTGCCCGTCGTCGCCCACGTCGCAGCACGTCCCAGTATTAGTTAGGCAGTGCACCCGTCACGTGTACTCACACTGGCGCCGCCCGCTGCCCGTCGTCGCCCACGTCGCAGCACGTCCCAGTATTAGTTAGGCAGTGCACCCGTCACGTGTACTCACACTGGCGCCGCCCGCTGCCCGTCGTCGCCCACGTCGCAGCACGTCCCAGTATTAGTTAGGCAGTGCACCCGTCACGTGTACTCACACTGGCGCCGCCCGCTGCCCGTCGTCGCCCACGTCGCAGCACGTCCCAGTATTAGTTAGGCAGTGCACCCGTCACGTGTACTCACACTGGCGCCGCCCGCTGCCCGTCGTCGCCCACGTCGCAGCACGTCCCAGTATTAGTTAGGCAGTGCACCCGTCACGTGTACTCACACTGGCGCCGCCCGCTGCCCGTCGTCGCCCACGTCGCAGCACGTCCCAGTATTAGTTAGGCAGTGCACCCGTCACGTGTACTCACACTGGCGCAGCCCGCTGCCCGTCGTCGCCCACGTCGCAGCACACGCCGGCGGCGGCAGTGAGGAGGGCGCGCGCGTCAGAGCTGCCCGTCAGAAGCAGCTGCTCGTGGTACGTGTTGTAGCGTACTGTCCATACCCTGACAACGAGAAATACGTAACATAATATACAACCGACTTCCAGAAAAAAAAAACACTGTACGTAAGCACACAAGTAGAATACAAAGAGGCAAACCTGTTTCCATACATGATTCTGAACTAGAAAAAATTTCGTCAGTTTCGTCAAAAAAATTGCCGTTCCATACATTTTGACCAAGTTGGTATTGCACTTTTCTATGAACGCTAGGCGAATTTGTCTAGAATCATCTGCCGAATTCATGGTTACAGTTTGCGCTTCGATGTTTACTACCGTGTATATTATGTAACTAACCAATGCGAATGATCCGTCCTGCTGAATATAGGCTCCTTCCCATTCCTATAGTCACATATGTTGAGTGCAGCGTCGTCGCCTACGCTTGCCAAGTGAAACTGTCTGCAACCAAATAACGTATGTGTTTTGTAGTTTTCAGCTACGAAACGTTAGTCCACGGCAGGATTGCATCGCGCACTGGATTTTCAACTGTCGGAGTTTAACCGAGCATCGAGAATCGAGTGCATGCCAGTGAATCGAAAAAACACACCGTTGGATTTTGAACTCTCGGTGCTTAGCAGAGAGTTGAACGAGACGACCGATATTTTTACGTCTGTGCGAACGTAAACTTAACGGCGACTTAAGATTGAGGAACGTTTGAGAATTTTGCTGAAAATCGCAGTGTGTTTATTCGACGTTCTGGGATGTAATCTGTTGGATTATTATCAATGTTCGGTTTAACGACCAGAGTTGTAAATCCAGTCGCGATATTTTTTGTACATGCGGGCGAGGTTAAGTCTTGTCTTTGCCACATTAACGTAACATTTGAACTGCAAAAACAACAAACAACAACCATTTATCAAAGTTAGTTTTTATTAAGGTCGGCCTTTTCTATTTCTAATACTTTTAGTTATAGTCAACTGTTAAGGCTTAAAACCAGGTCTCTAACTCGTTTGGCTTGGACGTTTTCTATGCTCTACTAGATAATGTCGTAGCACTATTTGTAAGTGATGGCACTATAATAGTGGCACCTGTTAGGGCAAAAAACCAAGTCCCTGGTTAGTTGGGTGTGCGCGTTATCTATGGTCCACGAGGGCTAGTGTGGTAGCACTATGTGTAAGTGGTGGCACTATAATAGTACATTAGTCACCTGTTAGGGCTGAAATCCAAGTCTCTGGTTTGTTGGGTGTGCGCGATATCTACGCTTCACGAGGGTTAGTGTCGTAGCACTATGTGTAAGTGATGGCACTATAATAGTGCACTAGTCACGTGTTAGTGCTGTAATCCAGGTCTCTGAGTAGTTGAGGGTGCGCGATATTTATGCTTCACTAGGGATAGTGTCATAGCACTATGTGAAAGTGATGGTACTATCATAGTGCCCATTATAGTCACCTGTTAAGGCTAAAATCAAGGTCTCTAATTCGTTGGGTGTCCGCGTTGTCTATGCTTCACGATGGCTTGTGTCATAGCACTGTGTGCAAATGACACTATCATAGTGAAGGTGATGGTCTTAAAATAGTGCACATTATACTGAAAGAAGAAAGAGAAAAAGAAAGAGTCTGGCTCTGGCTAGTGGGGTGTGCGCGTTGTCTATGCTCCACGAGGGCTATTGTCGTAGTACTATGTGCCAGAGTTGGCACTATAATGGTGAACATTGTAGTTACCTGTTAGGGTTGAAATCCAGGTCTCTGGGTAGTTGGGTGTGCGCGTTGTCTATGCTCCATGACGGCTTGGTGCAGTCCGAACGTGTGTCGTAGCATTTTATGTGCGTATCCTGTAGTACTGCGAACTGATAACAGAATAATTATTATTCTACCGGAGTGTTGGCTCTTCTTCATACCTTATTCTTTAGACCAGGGAATCATAATCAGCCAGTAATTTTCCCACTGCTGGGACACAGGCTCCCTGTCTTCGAGACGGAGTGGGCTACAATCTCTACCAAGCAGGCCCAGTGCTAGTTGGTAGTTGTGATGCGTCTTCGAATTTTTGGTTCTAGGACATGCCGGTTTCTTCACGATGTTTTCCATCACCGTTTTTGAGTGTATTTACACAAAGTAAAGTGCAAAGGGAAACATTTCAAAAAAGGGAGGAGGGCTATTCTTAGCAGCGGTGGAACAATGCTGCCAATATAATGATGATAATTAAGGCGCTTACCGCTAGGGCAGCCCGCGAAATTCGAATTTTCTTACCTTTTTATGACGATTATTTCATGAAAAAGTCATTCAATGGTGTTTAAACGAACTTAGTGGGTTGTTTTGATGATTTTAATGAGTACTAGTGATCGCCTAGTTGTCGAAATTTGACCATGAAACATTTAAATAGAAGTACATCGTTATATGAAAATATTAACTTCCTGCATTCCTTCTTAATATATTATAAACTTTAACTGTGCCTATCATACTTCTCCGTCTGCGTAAATTTCGCAAAAAGGGGTACAAAGTTTTTACTTCACGTAAAAAGATAATTCTATAGCGGCACTACAGATAAATACTTCGCAACAAATATGTTGAAAAACCAAATGTGATGTGGCGCCATCTACAATGCCACATGCGAACTACGCAAGTCTGGACGACGTCACAGAAATCCTACATCGAGCAGGCAGAGTTTACCACGAGACTCACATTTATACAACATCCCGACATCAACCGTCGGGCAGTTGCCCACCAGACAACACCCGTCTGGTCGGACAATCCTCCCTTTTCTATAGAGTATGAGTGAACTTTTACCCTGTTCCTCATATCTCTATACTTCTGTAAAGCCAATGCCAAAATATGTTACGATCGCGAATCATATTTGAATCAACATACAACCTGACACTGACATGCAAATTGTAAAAAAAACGTAAGAAAATTTTAATTTTGGGCTGCCTTAACGTAACCAACTTATGAACATATTAGAGCTGACCAAGAAATACCTGCGAATTTCCCTGGTGAGGATTCCACTTCCCGCCGGCGAAGTTGAGGCGCGCGGAGGCGGCGGCGCGGCTGAGGGCGGCACCCGTCGTGACGTCATGCACGCGCACCCCGCCCTCGCTCACCACGCCCACCCGCGTACTGTCCGTCGGGTGCCATTCCGCACAACGAATTTCTTCCTCGGGCTTCTACATATTTGTTGACCGAAGACACGTAACATCGGAAGACAGAATAAATAAATATTATTAATAATATTTTTTATGTAATTAAAACGACGTATACAAAAAGAGTAAATACATTTAGCCTACAGTAATAAATTTTCAACAGAGTTATAGTGCCTAAAAATAAACTATTTCAAAAATATTTTTATTACAAGTGCAAGTGATAATGTTTCGTAATTAGAATTTTAGGTAGCGACCCGACGATCTAGGTTTATTTAAACCTGTGTTTCGGGCCAACACTTTATAATATTGCTGTATTAAAATTATTTTCAAGTTGGCAAGGCCCAGTTTGCGGTGGACGCCACGTACTACTCTTAAGGGAGAAGCGCCAAATTAGTTGTATGTTGATTAAAATATGATTCACTAATTATAATAGTTAAAACATCTCTACAATCCTCTAAGTTCATTTAATTCCAATGAATAACTTTTCAAGACATAATGATTTGTAAATACATACGTATTACGGTCGAAAATCATATTTAGTTCAACATACAGCGTGACATTGGCCTGCTGATGGCAAAAACGTAAAATTTTAATTTCGCCGGCTACCCTGGCGGTTCCACCTTAATGAGGGTTTTCTGAAATGACGTTCACTAGGTGTCAGCACTGAGGCGTCAGGTCCGGGCACCTGTCTAAAGTGTCAAAACGCCTACGGACTGAATGGTGAACGAATGAATGAAACGAACGACGTCAAATATTTTAAGTTAATTGTCGAACTGGAACACGTCTTGTCAAAGTGG
The DNA here is from genome assembly GCA_949987655.1 of Polymixis flavicincta. Classification (NCBI taxonomy): domain Eukaryota; kingdom Metazoa; phylum Arthropoda; class Insecta; order Lepidoptera; family Noctuidae; genus Polymixis; species Polymixis flavicincta. The sequence goes on along the minus strand of OX465188.1, from coordinate 7,080,964 downwards.
CGCCAACTAGTGGCTTGAATATTAATAAAAACCCTCATTAATCGAGTGTAGGAACTGGGTCATTTTCAGAAAAAGTGTACACTGTTAAAAATATGTCGAAATTTTATTTTTTAACGTATTTCGCTTTTTTCAATTAAATTTACAATTGATATTCTTTTCATTATACGATAATTATAACAAAACCTCTTAATCAGTATTATTTACTGAAATATAACTTATTTATTGGCCCTGTGGTACAAAATTTATTCCATTCCTAAACTAACGGTTTTCGGTTTTTATAAATAAAATAAAATTCGTTTGGTATAAATCAAATAGTATAATTGGTTAGCGATATGTTGTACCTCAATACAAAATATAAAACGTAAAATCAACAATAGCAAACATACACAATCATCATTTTAATTTCCATTACGTTACTATTTGGACCAAATTAGTTCAATACTTTTTGGTATGCGTCTCAATTAGGATACAATTTAGGAACTCTTTTTTAATTACATTAATCAAATTATTACACTCTAAATTATCAAAATCTAATAACAATTAAATAGCGTTTCACTCTAAAAATAATATTTATAGTAAAATATCAAATAGGACAGTCACGGAATAGACTATGCCTATAACGGAATAGAATTCTTAAGACTATTGCACATTATCAAGAAAATGAGATCAAATTATTACAAATATTCTAATGTAAAATTTTGAACACAACTCAAATTTTACATGTTGGTCTGGGTCATACATACACCCCCCTTTTATGGTTGGGGATAAAAAAGTAAAACATTATTATTATTTCCTATTCTTGGAATAGGAATAGGCACATTGACAAGAAAATGAGATCATTTCAATTGAATGAAAAATGAGAATGTTTTGGTGAAGAATGTACTCGTAATTGTGTTGCGATATTTTTAAATTTTATTTTTAGGTTTTTCTTACCCGACTGCAATCGGGTAAGAACTAGTAAATTAAAAAAATATATAATAAACAGATCGATACTACAAATATAATGTATCATCTTCCTAAGAATTCCATTCCGAAACTTTTCAATTCCAATTCTACGTTACCTGCGTTTTGGTTACGGAACGGAAGTATCGGAAGTCGGACTTTAAATACTTCTGTTTTAATTATTTTAAACTAACACATCAGATCAACAAGTTTGGTATCAATTTAAGTTCACTGAAAGCTAATAAAGATATCAAAATAAATTGCAAGAAATAAACTTGTAAACTTACTTTGAAATTGGTCGCGGCTCTGGAAAATTAAAACCGGACCGTTACTGAGGTGTATTGTTCGTCCGCTGGCCGCCGTCAAATCGGCCGAAATACTTGTTGAAACTCGTTGACAGCATTAAAAATGTTGCTGACCGATAAAAAATACGCATAAATGGTAGATTTGATTGCATCATCTTGCAAAAATTGCAGTTTCGGAAGGGAATTTTCCATTTTAACCAGTTTATGTCCCCACAAAGATTAAATTATTTAAATATTTTGAGCGACACTAGACTATTGCTGTAATTATATAACAAATCGTGCATAACTATACTTTCCAAAATATCAAACACATTGTTATATATAAGTCAACAAGATACATTAAGGTTAAGTTATTTTACTGAAAATGGTAGTGGGACAGCGCTAAAATATCTACAGCTACCTTCTATTTTTGAAAATTAAGGTAATATGACTGTGTTTATAAGCAGCAACATTATACAATATTGTTAAAAACTAACCACAGATCCAAATTTTTAGTGTTTTTTATCTTAAACTTAGATATTATTCTAGTAAAAAATTAAAAAAGTTGTGGGACACACCCGAAACACGAATGTACACTTTTTGTGAAAATGACCCAACTACATATATTCGAACGGGCCCATATTTTCGTTCACGGTATTAGAGAGACGGGCCCTAGAGCTCATGAGGTCTTCAAGTCTACAGTACTATGCCAAGCGGAATACTGACCAGGATGCTTACTCTCGAATATAATTCCGATAGATCGACATTGGAATTGTCAGTCAAACGTCAGGGATTGGCTAGACTCACTGAGTCCAGCCAATCCCTGACGTTAAACTCAACCAACTGACATTTGACCAATGTCGATCTATCGGAATTATATTCCAGAGTAAGCACCCTGTGGCGTGCCTAGGGGTCAACCATAGGGGAAGCCGACATACTTACTTGCTTTTTATAATTTCTTGCGACATGTTTGAGTTGGTTAATTTACAAATTAACATTGTATAGTTTTTTTATTGATAGGTTCACGTCTGATTGAATTGGAAGCCCGGCTCTTTGGCTTTAGTAAATGGAACGCCCCTGGTACTGACCTCTGGTTTAATAGTTAGAAGATGTTCCAAATCCTCTGCATTTCTGCCTTGTATCGCGCTCAAGTCGTCCAAGTCTTTCGGTATTACCTGCCAAAATATGATGAAAGAGATGTTAAACGCTAATTACTGGGCAAAACGAGAACCGACCCCAACATAGTCGGGAAAAGGCTAGGCAGATAGATTGAGATGTCTTACCTCAACTGTAGGAAGCTTGAATAGAGAGACTCCCATTGTGAAATGTGATGTAGTCGAGTCATACGAGTTATGTGTCGTAAGGAGCGTCGCAGCGTCGTGTGGGGAGCAGCGCAGATGCCACACCTCGCCCATGAGATGCTTGAACACCTGGAAATAAATAAATACAATCATTTAATTTCGGTTTGTTCGAAAGCCAAGAACACAGTGAAGCTAAAAAATATAAAGCGAAGGGCTGTGTCAGAATCTGGTGATGTGATGGAAATTGAAGAACATAATGGTATCCAGGGGAAAGCTAAACACAGTCGTTCGAAGGCGAAGAAGAAGAAGAGTGCTGAGCCAAACGAATCTAAAGAGAATATGAGAAAGATTGCAGTCCCAGCTCACAGGTATGTAACCTCAAAATGAAAATAAATAACTGAATAGACTGAATACCACTAACTAACTGTAAAGGATCCCTGATAGCCATAGGGACGCGATAAGGCCACGTATTGTCTTATCCGATACAAACTTAATTATACTTGCTATTGTTGGTCTGATAATATTTTTTTTTCTTCTATTAATATTAAGTCAAGTCTTTAACATGCATATTATATTACAGATACACACCACTCAAAGAGAATTGGTTAAAAATATTCACTCCAATAGTGGAACATTTACTACTACAAGTCAGATTCAACACGAAAACACGTAATGTGGAGATAAAGGTTGGACCAGAAACTAAAGACATTGCCAACCTCCAGAAAGCTGCTGATTTTGTTAAGGTAAATAAATAAAATCACTAAAGTAGGTACTATGATAATTATTCCTGACTATGCCGTTCCAAAGCAGTGGTGGCCCAGTAGTATCTACCTCGACTCACCGAGTTATAGGTTGGTAAATAGAACCCAGGTAGGCACTTCATCTATTCCTTTGCATTTTTTTTTTCGTATCCCATATTCTTCCAAGACTTGTATCATCTACTAATCCACACTGGGCCCAGGTGATAGGATTATGGCCCACCTCACAAATTATGAGAGGAGGCCTATGTCCCAGCAGTGGGAATATTATGGGCTGATTATGAGTGCCATTGAAACTGTCCTAATCTGTTCAGCCGTGATAAGTAAAAGACAGAAGTTAGTTTCACATCACTACATACATCAGGCAAAGTCCCCCCCCCCCATGTGCATCTGTCTGTCTGGACGGCAATAAACTCAAAACGACTAAACAGATTATCATACAGTTTTCACCAATGGATGGAGTGATTTATAAGGAAGGGTTAGGTGAATATATTTGTTTTTGTGTAAATTGGCTTTTGACTTGACTTTGCTTTTGGCTCCGCCCGCGTGGATGTCGGTTGTCGAGTAAAAAAAGTAGCCGCGTATAGTAGTAATATCATAAATGCGAAAGTAACTCTGTCTATCTGTTACGCTTTCACGCCTAAACTGCTGAACCGATCATCATGAAATTTGGCAGAGATATAGCCTTGGATATGGTGGACTTAGGCTACTTTTTACGCGATAACCGACATCCACGCGGGCGGAGCTGTGGGCAAAAGCTAGTTTACTAAAGTTGAGGTTGTCACTAAAGTTAATTATAATCATTATGGTACCTGCTTACCCCAACCAATAGGTAGGGGCACCCAGTGTTGCTACACTGGTTGTCCCTACCCGTTTTTTGGGGAGCTGGGTAGGTCCAAACGGGCTATCCTTCCTTTGTATAATCTTAACCTGTAGTAATACAAAGTACCCTACTTACCTACTACTTGGTTGTCACTTACTGGGATCAGCTTTGATTCTATTATGCATATTTCATAACCATGGGCAAGCAAGAATCTTGACAGAAAATATTTCATACAAATTTTGATTTATGCTTGATGGATTATATTAGAAATCACATAAATTCCAATAGTTTTCTTGTCATCATTATTCTCAACATGTCTATTTTTTTAACACTTCTCTATTCTTCGTCATCTCAGTAGTCACTCCCGTTCCGACCATATCATCATTCACACAGTCCATCCATCGTTTCTTTGGCCTCCTCCTACTCACGTTCTCACTCAAAACTACAATAGTTTTCTTGATTTTTTTCCAGGCGTTCATCTATGGTTTCGAAGTGGATGATGCGCTCGCTCTCCTCCGATTAGATGACTTGTTTGTTGAATCTTTTGAAGTCAAAGATGTTAAAACTTTAAATGGAGATCATCTTAGTCGTGCTATTGGCCGCCTCGCCGGAAAAGCTGGTCGAACAAAATTCACCATTGAGAATGTCACCAAAACCAGAATAGTGTTGGCAGACTCAAAAATACATATCCTTGGCAGTTACCAGAACATAGCGTTGGCAAGAAGAGCGATATGCAACCTCATTATGGGCTCACCTCCTTCAAAAGTTTATGGAAACCTCAGAAACTTTGCCAATAGAGTTGCAGAGAGATTTTAGTTGTAAATAAAAGTTATATTTTATAAATTATGTTTTATTTATTAACACGCTTTTATTAGCTTCACTTGTTAAACTTCATGTTCTTTACAACTTACAGCTAAAATATATTATACAAATGTTTTATGGAATGTGAAGAATTGATTTCATAATTAATTTGATAAGAAAACAGTTTATTATAGTAAGATTCTGTGAAAGGATGATAAAACGAATAAGTACAAACATAACATACAAAATATCAGAAAATCTATGCTTTCGAGGCCATTATCTATGAGACAAAATGATGCCTTTGCATTATCTCGCGGCTAAAGGTGGAAGCGCCAGGGTAGCCCACGAAATTCAAAATTTTCTTACGTTTTTTGCAATAAGGTATTTTACAATTTAATAAAAACTATTGTAATTTGAAGATTGGGACGAAATATATTACAGTAAATTGATTTATATAATTTTTTTCAATTAGAAACGATTTCAATCAAATTTATTTTTCGTTGTTTTGAATTTACCGCCGAAACGCTCCTTAGGATGACTCCCACACTAGGAATAAATCTCCTGTATTGTGGGTGCGTTTACAAACATTTAAAACTCACATACACAAACGGCCAGACCCGGAACAACTACTTGTAGGTCATACAAATATTTGTTCCGTGCGGGAATCGAACCCGCGACAAGCAGCGCAGCAGTCAATTGCTTAACCGCTGCGCCAACCGTGCCGTCACGTAACCGTGTCGTCGGGTTTTATCACGTGACCACACGTCAACTTTGGGCACGCCACGATTGCGGCGGTAAGTCCCCTCTTTGAGGAGTGGCTTGAGAGGCGGCATGGCGTCCTCACCTTCCGCCTGACGCAGGTCCTCACCGGACACGGTTGTTTCGGGAGGTTCCTGTTTCGGATAGGGCGGGAGGAAACGCCCGGGTGTTTCCACTGCGAAGATCGCCCTGAGGACACGGTGGAGCACACGGTGGCGGTCTGCCCAGCTTGGGCGGAGCACCGCCGTGTCCTCGTGGAGGCGATCGGCGGCGGCGATCTTTCGCGTCCGGCCCTGGTCCAGGCCATGGTACGGAGCGAGGGCATGGGGAGCCGTCACCTCCTTCAGCGAAGCAGTAATGCTCGCGAAGAGGGAGGCGGCGCACGTGAGGGAGAGGCAGCATATGCGCCCTCGCGACCCCAGCCGCCGCAGGATACGGAGACGCCCTGGGCGTCGGGAATCCCAGGCCGATTTCCGGCCACCGTAGGCATGTGCTTGCGGACGGCGAGTAATGGGTAGCTCGCTGTCCGGTAAAGACCAAGCCCAAGTCGACGGCGCGTTGTGTTCCATGCGCGCCTGAAAGAGATGTCAGCACAAAAAAATGATGGGCCCCGCAAGGGCCGATGCCTGCCAGGGGTGCGGGTTTGTTCGTAAGAGACACCACAGCCCCTGGCATACGGGCTACTGAAGGAACACTGGTGGGTTTTAGTCAGTAGAAGTCTGACACGCCCTCCTGCTCCACCCAGAGCGGGAGAAGTTATTTGATGATTTCCCACCCAAAAAAAAAAAAAACAACACGTCAACTTTCTGTAAACTAAAGTAGTTACGAAACAAGTGAATGTCGAGTTTATAATAGGGTATTTTCCAATTTATTAAAAACTATTCTAATTTGAAGATTGGGACGAAATATGTAACAGAAAAATAAAAGTAAATTGATTTATATCCATTTTCTCAATTAAAAACGATTTAAACTAAATTTATTTTTCGTTGTTTTGAATTTACCGCCAAAACGCTCCTTACAATGACTTTTTATCACGTGACGTCAACTTTGTGTAAACTAAAGTAGTTAGTAAGTAAACAAATGAGTGTCGTGTTTATAATTAACAAGATTTTAGGGTAGAATGTGAAATCACTGGTGTGCAGTGCCTCTGTCCACAATTACTTCTAAAACTGCGCCAAACTAAGTATTTGTACTGGTGCTGTTTACACAAAGCTGACGTCACGATGTCACGTGATAAAAAGTCATCGTAAGGAGCGTTTTGGTGGTAAATTCAAAACAACGAAAAATAAATTTGATTTTAATCGTTTTTATGGAGACAATGGATATAAATACATTTATTTTTATTTTTCTGTTAAATGCATCGTCCCAATCTTCAAATTAAAACAGTTTTTATCAACTTGGAAAATACTCTATTAACAAGATTTCTATTGGATAGAAAATGATATTACTGGTGTGCGGTGCCTCTGAGCACAAATACTTTTAAAACTGCGCCAAACTAAGTATTTGTACCGGTGCCGTTTACACAAAGCTGACGTCACGATGTCATGTGACACAAATGTCATCGTAAGGCGCGTTTTGGCAGTAAATTCAAAACAACGAAAAATTAATTCACCGCCGACGAGGAAGCGACTAGTTAACAACAACTTTGTCGCTCAAGAATCGTCCAAAAGATTGTAGGTCCTGTGTAAGTAAATGAGATATACAGGGTGGAAACTTTCAGAGGGGCAGTAAGGGGAAGTACCTTATTCGTTGCAGCTACGCGAAAATGGTCTTAGGAGACTATCCATAATTTTTTATGGAATTTTGATCCCCATTCACAGATTTTCAAGAAAAAAATACAGTTAGCAAGAAAACAGTCATTTTACACAAAAACATTTTTTGGTGCCAATCGATCCTGTTTCTAATACTGATCAAAAACTTTTATTGGACCAACCATCGTTGGAGTACTCAAAAAGTCACAAATTGCAAAAAACTTTTCCCTTAAATTTTGTGAAGAATTTGTGTAACTGAAATACAAAAAATAAAAGAAAAATGATCACGTAGAATTTTACACATATCAAAAAGATGGAGTATTAAGTTTATTTTTTGTTAACTAACATAACTTGATGATGTTATTCTTATTTAAAATCTTGCTGTTTCTTGCCCTACGATATCAAGGGCTCGAAGTGACTGCCATTTTGACGAATACATAAATTGATTCTTTCTGTACCGACCTAGTGGCTGCTGACAATTTATTTGTATGAATTCCATACAAAATTGTGGTTACTGAGTCTTTAAGTTCTTGAACACTATCGTATTGCTTTTTGTAAACTTCAGTTTTCAGGTAGCCCCACAAAAAGAAATCAAGAGGCGTCAGATCTGGACTAAGCGCTGGCCAAGAAATAGGACCATGTGTTCCCATCACTTCACCATTCACTCACTCCATCACTTCATCATTGATCACCAAACTGTCGGTTCAAAGGCGAACGCGTACTACGGCTGTTGTGAGGTGGAGCGCCATCTTGTTGAAAAAACATTCTTCTTGATTCCGATAGTGGTAAATCATTGACGAGGTTTTTAAAATTCTCTAATATTCTGTTGTTATAAATGTTGGAATTCAAGGTGCCTTCATAAAATTCCACCACTACCACTCGGTTCCACATTATACCACACTAACAATTAAAAGAAAATCGCACTTGATTATGTGTTTCGCGAAACCTGAGAGGATTTTCTCTACACCAATAACGAGTTCGAGATTTGAATTGTTTTTTTAAACTTTATCTTTTTATTCATTCAACAAAAAGATCTCAACCGTCACTAAAAAAGCTTTTGCGTAAAATTTTCATACAAAATGTACGGGAAAAGTATTTTGCAATTTGTGACTTTTTGAGTACTCCAACGATGGTTGGTCCCATAAAAGTTTTTGATCAGTATTAGAAACAGGGTCGATTGGCATCAAAAAATGTTTTTGTGTAAAATGGCTATTTTCTTGCTAACTGTATTTTTTTTTGAAAATCTGTTAATGGGGATCAAAATTCCATAAAAAATTATGGATAGTCTACTAAGACCATTTTCGCGTAGCTGCAACGGATAAGGTACTTCCCCTTACTGCCCCGCTGAAAGTTTCCACCCTGTATACCTATAGTAACAGTTGCTCGCAAGACTGCAGTTCACACCGCCCGCAAGTAGTCGCTTGTCGCAGCGTCAAGAGCTTTCGACAGTACTCGCTCAGCGACGCTCGTTTGGACTGGAGAACACTCGCTGACAGACTCACGCTAGGTACAGACGCATACTAGCACACTGAAACGTAAATACACAGCCGGGATCTTGGTATGTAAAGATGGTCACCCATCCGCGGACCAATCGCGGCAAGCGTGGCTAAACCTGATCGATCGACCCGTGCGGCTGTTATTACTTGCTTCTCGTAAATCGCGCGCGATGTGACATGTGCCTAAGAAATCACTTGGTTGATTACAGCAGTAACTTGTACTTAAAATGTCGGGGCACTCGGGAGAGCACGAGTCGCGCGTCGTAGCTGAGCGAGGCGAAGGTCCAGGGCTCGGCCGCGCTCCACTCGGCGCAGTACACGGAGTCTTCGTGTTGCTCGTACGACTGAAGGACGCCGTCTTCCAAACTGGAAAGTAATCATAGTGTTTATTTACTAAGGATTATAACGCAAACTGAGTTGAGCTGCATGATTGCTGATAAATGCGTGACCTGATTGGACAGGTCCACTCAATCTGTGTGGTTCTTTCCTCAAAAGACCATTTCAGAATTGGTGGACTTGGACCAACATTATGTCTGAAGAGACTGTGACCTCTGGGTTGTTTCGGCCTTTCTTCTCAGAGCAGTCCGATAAGAAACGCCGACCTCATCTAGTTTAAATATCAATATAACAGTTGCTTAAGTCTAGTTTTCAATACTAAACCAGACATTAGCAACTGTTTAGATGCTCGATATTTTTTTTAAAGTGTTTCTACAAACCTACTTGCAGAAATAAAATCTTTTATCATTTAAAGTACATGATAGTTAATAACTGAAACGATCTTGCATGTGTGCATTAAAACTTATAGAAATACGGTATATACAGGGTAAATTTTTAACCAGTGCGCAAACTGTGACCATGAATTCAGCATATAATTCCCCCTAAAACCCCTAGCGTAAAAAAAATTCGTTGGTTATACAAAAAAAAACAGAAGTTTCATAGAAAAGTGCAATACCTACGCGGACAAAATGTATGGAACAGCTGATTTTATTTTGTATTCGACGTCTAGAATGATATACTGAATTCATGGTTACAGTTTGCGCATTGGTTCAAAATTTATCCTGTATATTGTATATAACTGTAAAATCAAGTAACTCAGCGAAATCAGCAAAATTTTCGTATACGGCCTCTTAAGGCGGAAGCGACAGGGTAGCCTGCGGTATTTAAATTTTGTAACGTTTTTTGCAATTTCCAAGCCAGTCTGACTATACAGGAAAAGTTTTTATCCAGTGCGCAAATTGTAACCATGAATTCAGCATATCATTCTAGACCCCCTAGCGCAGAAATTTTTCGCCGGTTGTACTAAAAAAAATCAGCTGTTCCATACATTTTGACCGCGTAGGTATTGCACTTTTCTATGAAACAGCTGATTTTTTTTAGTACAACCGGCGAAAAATTTCTGCGCTACAATTTGCGCACTGGATAAAAACTTACCCTGTATGTTGAACAAAATACGAGTCATTCAATGGGTTTCAATTAGCTTGAGAGAGTTGTATTGAATTCTGTAAACCAATATTTGTTACGGTTGCAAATCATATTGCAAAACGCTGACCTGCAAATTGCAAAAAAAAAAAAAAACAAGCTGAAGAAAATTGGAATTTAGGGGCTACCCTTGGTGCTTAATCATAATGTCATAACATCGTGCTTGTAGACTTACATTCATTAATTTTAAAGTATAAAAATAAATATGAAGCCCGTATTCTTAGGGTCTCTTGGCTAATAACAACAATAATAACGTACTGGTCGATCGGAGGTAAACGTAAGCTTGCCGCGGTCGGCCCAGGGAAAGGTGACCATCCATTACATTTAACGAGACCCCCTCCATGCCTTGGAAAACACGTTAGGACGTTGGTCCCGGCTGTCATTTGAAGATCTTTACAGTCGTTACGGGTAGTCAGAAACCCGATGGTCTGTCAACCAATCGTGCCAAGGGGTGTATTAGGTGCACACTGGCGCCGCCCGCTGTCCGTCGTCGCCCACGTCGCAGCACGTCCCAGTATTAGTTAGGCAGTGCACCCGTCGCGGGTACTCACACTGGCGCCGCCCGCTGCCTGTCGTCGCCCACGTCCCAGTATTAGTTAGGCAGTGCACCCGTCACGTGTACTCACACTGGCGCCGCCCGCTGCCCGTCGTCGCCCACGTCGCAGCACGTCCCAGTATTAGTTAGGCAGTGCACCCGTCACGTGTACTCACACTGGCGCCGCCCGCTGCCCGTCGTCGCCCACGTCGCAGCACGTCCCAGTATTAGTTAGGCAGTGCACCCGTCACGTGTACTCACACTGGCGCCGCCCGCTGCCCGTCGTCGCCCACGTCGCAGCACGTCCCAGTATTAGTTAGGCAGTGCACCCGTCACGTGTACTCACACTGGCGCCGCCCGCTGCCCGTCGTCGCCCACGTCGCAGCACGTCCCAGTATTAGTTAGGCAGTGCACCCGTCGCGTGTACTCACACTGGCGCCGCCCGCTGCCCGTCGTCGCCCACGTCGCAGCACGTCCCAGTATTAGTTAGGCAGTGCACCCCTCGCGTGTACTCACACTGGCGCCGCCCGCTGCCCGTCGTCGCCCACGTCGCAGCACGTCCCAGTATTAGTTAGGCAGTGCACCCGTCGCGTGTACTCACACTGGCGCCGCCCGCTGCCCGTCGTCGCCCACGTCGCAGCACGTCCCAGTATTAGTTAGGCAGTGCACCCGTCGCGTGTACTCACACTGGCGCCGCCCGCTGCCCGTCGTCGCCCACGTCGCAGCACGTCCCAGTATTAGTTAGGCAGTGCACCCGTCACGTGTACTCACACTGGCGCCGCCCGCTGCCCGTCGTCGCCCACGTCGCAGCACGTCCCAGTATTAGTTAGGCAGTGCACCCGTCGCGTGTACTCACACTGGCGCCGCCCGCTGCCCGTCGTCGCCCACGTCGCAGCACGTCCCAGTATTAGTTAGGCAGTGCACCCGTCGCGTGTACTCACACTGGGGCCGCCCGCTGCCCGTCGTCGCCCACGTCGCAGCACGTCCCAGTATTAGTTAGGCAGTGCACCCGTCACGTGTACTCACACTGGCGCCGCCCGCTGCCCGTCGTCGCCCACGTCGCAGCACGTCCCAGTATTAGTTAGGCAGTGCACCCGTCGCGTGTACTCACACTGGCGCCGCTCGCTGCCCGTCGTCGCCCACGTCGCAGCACGTCCCAGTATTAGTTAGGCAGTGCACCCGTCACGTGTAATCACACTGGCGCCGCCCGCTGCCCGTCGTCGCCCACGTCGCAGCACGTCCCAGTATTAGTTAGGCAGTGCACCCGTCACGTGTACTCACACTGGCGCCGCCCGCTGCCCGTCGTCGCCCACGTCGCAGCACGTCCCAGTATTAGTTAGGCAGTGCACCCGTCACGTGTACTCACACTGGCGCCGCCCGCTGCCCGTCGTCGCCCACGTCGCAGCACGTCCCAGTATTAGTTAGGCAGTGCACCCGTCACGTGTACTCACACTGGCGCCGCCCGCTGCCCGTCGTCGCCCACGTCGCAGCACGTCCCAGTATTAGTTAGGCAGTGCACCCGTCACGTGTACTCACACTGGCGCCGCCCGCTGCCCGTCGTCGCCCACGTCGCAGCACGTCCCAGTATTAGTTAGGCAGTGCACCCGTCACGTGTACTCACACTGGCGCCGCCCGCTGCCCGTCGTCGCCCACGTCGCAGCACGTCCCAGTATTAGTTAGGCAGTGCACCCGTCACGTGTACTCACACTGGCGCAGCCCGCTGCCCGTCGTCGCCCACGTCGCAGCACACGCCGGCGGCGGCAGTGAGGAGGGCGCGCGCGTCAGAGCTGCCCGTCAGAAGCAGCTGCTCGTGGTACGTGTTGTAGCGTACTGTCCATACCCTGACAACGAGAAATACGTAACATAATATACAACCGACTTCCAGAAAAAAAAAACACTGTACGTAAGCACACAAGTAGAATACAAAGAGGCAAACCTGTTTCCATACATGATTCTGAACTAGAAAAAATTTCGTCAGTTTCGTCAAAAAAATTGCCGTTCCATACATTTTGACCAAGTTGGTATTGCACTTTTCTATGAACGCTAGGCGAATTTGTCTAGAATCATCTGCCGAATTCATGGTTACAGTTTGCGCTTCGATGTTTACTACCGTGTATATTATGTAACTAACCAATGCGAATGATCCGTCCTGCTGAATATAGGCTCCTTCCCATTCCTATAGTCACATATGTTGAGTGCAGCGTCGTCGCCTACGCTTGCCAAGTGAAACTGTCTGCAACCAAATAACGTATGTGTTTTGTAGTTTTCAGCTACGAAACGTTAGTCCACGGCAGGATTGCATCGCGCACTGGATTTTCAACTGTCGGAGTTTAACCGAGCATCGAGAATCGAGTGCATGCCAGTGAATCGAAAAAACACACCGTTGGATTTTGAACTCTCGGTGCTTAGCAGAGAGTTGAACGAGACGACCGATATTTTTACGTCTGTGCGAACGTAAACTTAACGGCGACTTAAGATTGAGGAACGTTTGAGAATTTTGCTGAAAATCGCAGTGTGTTTATTCGACGTTCTGGGATGTAATCTGTTGGATTATTATCAATGTTCGGTTTAACGACCAGAGTTGTAAATCCAGTCGCGATATTTTTTGTACATGCGGGCGAGGTTAAGTCTTGTCTTTGCCACATTAACGTAACATTTGAACTGCAAAAACAACAAACAACAACCATTTATCAAAGTTAGTTTTTATTAAGGTCGGCCTTTTCTATTTCTAATACTTTTAGTTATAGTCAACTGTTAAGGCTTAAAACCAGGTCTCTAACTCGTTTGGCTTGGACGTTTTCTATGCTCTACTAGATAATGTCGTAGCACTATTTGTAAGTGATGGCACTATAATAGTGGCACCTGTTAGGGCAAAAAACCAAGTCCCTGGTTAGTTGGGTGTGCGCGTTATCTATGGTCCACGAGGGCTAGTGTGGTAGCACTATGTGTAAGTGGTGGCACTATAATAGTACATTAGTCACCTGTTAGGGCTGAAATCCAAGTCTCTGGTTTGTTGGGTGTGCGCGATATCTACGCTTCACGAGGGTTAGTGTCGTAGCACTATGTGTAAGTGATGGCACTATAATAGTGCACTAGTCACGTGTTAGTGCTGTAATCCAGGTCTCTGAGTAGTTGAGGGTGCGCGATATTTATGCTTCACTAGGGATAGTGTCATAGCACTATGTGAAAGTGATGGTACTATCATAGTGCCCATTATAGTCACCTGTTAAGGCTAAAATCAAGGTCTCTAATTCGTTGGGTGTCCGCGTTGTCTATGCTTCACGATGGCTTGTGTCATAGCACTGTGTGCAAATGACACTATCATAGTGAAGGTGATGGTCTTAAAATAGTGCACATTATACTGAAAGAAGAAAGAGAAAAAGAAAGAGTCTGGCTCTGGCTAGTGGGGTGTGCGCGTTGTCTATGCTCCACGAGGGCTATTGTCGTAGTACTATGTGCCAGAGTTGGCACTATAATGGTGAACATTGTAGTTACCTGTTAGGGTTGAAATCCAGGTCTCTGGGTAGTTGGGTGTGCGCGTTGTCTATGCTCCATGACGGCTTGGTGCAGTCCGAACGTGTGTCGTAGCATTTTATGTGCGTATCCTGTAGTACTGCGAACTGATAACAGAATAATTATTATTCTACCGGAGTGTTGGCTCTTCTTCATACCTTATTCTTTAGACCAGGGAATCATAATCAGCCAGTAATTTTCCCACTGCTGGGACACAGGCTCCCTGTCTTCGAGACGGAGTGGGCTACAATCTCTACCAAGCAGGCCCAGTGCTAGTTGGTAGTTGTGATGCGTCTTCGAATTTTTGGTTCTAGGACATGCCGGTTTCTTCACGATGTTTTCCATCACCGTTTTTGAGTGTATTTACACAAAGTAAAGTGCAAAGGGAAACATTTCAAAAAAGGGAGGAGGGCTATTCTTAGCAGCGGTGGAACAATGCTGCCAATATAATGATGATAATTAAGGCGCTTACCGCTAGGGCAGCCCGCGAAATTCGAATTTTCTTACCTTTTTATGACGATTATTTCATGAAAAAGTCATTCAATGGTGTTTAAACGAACTTAGTGGGTTGTTTTGATGATTTTAATGAGTACTAGTGATCGCCTAGTTGTCGAAATTTGACCATGAAACATTTAAATAGAAGTACATCGTTATATGAAAATATTAACTTCCTGCATTCCTTCTTAATATATTATAAACTTTAACTGTGCCTATCATACTTCTCCGTCTGCGTAAATTTCGCAAAAAGGGGTACAAAGTTTTTACTTCACGTAAAAAGATAATTCTATAGCGGCACTACAGATAAATACTTCGCAACAAATATGTTGAAAAACCAAATGTGATGTGGCGCCATCTACAATGCCACATGCGAACTACGCAAGTCTGGACGACGTCACAGAAATCCTACATCGAGCAGGCAGAGTTTACCACGAGACTCACATTTATACAACATCCCGACATCAACCGTCGGGCAGTTGCCCACCAGACAACACCCGTCTGGTCGGACAATCCTCCCTTTTCTATAGAGTATGAGTGAACTTTTACCCTGTTCCTCATATCTCTATACTTCTGTAAAGCCAATGCCAAAATATGTTACGATCGCGAATCATATTTGAATCAACATACAACCTGACACTGACATGCAAATTGTAAAAAAAACGTAAGAAAATTTTAATTTTGGGCTGCCTTAACGTAACCAACTTATGAACATATTAGAGCTGACCAAGAAATACCTGCGAATTTCCCTGGTGAGGATTCCACTTCCCGCCGGCGAAGTTGAGGCGCGCGGAGGCGGCGGCGCGGCTGAGGGCGGCACCCGTCGTGACGTCATGCACGCGCACCCCGCCCTCGCTCACCACGCCCACCCGCGTACTGTCCGTCGGGTGCCATTCCGCACAACGAATTTCTTCCTCGGGCTTCTACATATTTGTTGACCGAAGACACGTAACATCGGAAGACAGAATAAATAAATATTATTAATAATATTTTTTATGTAATTAAAACGACGTATACAAAAAGAGTAAATACATTTAGCCTACAGTAATAAATTTTCAACAGAGTTATAGTGCCTAAAAATAAACTATTTCAAAAATATTTTTATTACAAGTGCAAGTGATAATGTTTCGTAATTAGAATTTTAGGTAGCGACCCGACGATCTAGGTTTATTTAAACCTGTGTTTCGGGCCAACACTTTATAATATTGCTGTATTAAAATTATTTTCAAGTTGGCAAGGCCCAGTTTGCGGTGGACGCCACGTACTACTCTTAAGGGAGAAGCGCCAAATTAGTTGTATGTTGATTAAAATATGATTCACTAATTATAATAGTTAAAACATCTCTACAATCCTCTAAGTTCATTTAATTCCAATGAATAACTTTTCAAGACATAATGATTTGTAAATACATACGTATTACGGTCGAAAATCATATTTAGTTCAACATACAGCGTGACATTGGCCTGCTGATGGCAAAAACGTAAAATTTTAATTTCGCCGGCTACCCTGGCGGTTCCACCTTAATGAGGGTTTTCTGAAATGACGTTCACTAGGTGTCAGCACTGAGGCGTCAGGTCCGGGCACCTGTCTAAAGTGTCAAAACGCCTACGGACTGAATGGTGAACGAATGAATGAAACGAACGACGTCAAATATTTTAAGTTAATTGTCGAACTGGAACACGTCTTGTCAAAGTGGCGCCAACTAGTGGCTTGAATATTAATAAAAACCCTCATTAATCGAGTGTAGGAACTACATATATTCGAACGGGCCCATATTTTCGTTCACGGTATTAGAGAGACGGGCCCTAGAGCTCATGAGGTCTTCAAGTCTACAGTACTATGCCAAGCGGAATACTGACCAGGATGCTTACTCTCGAATATAATTCCGATAGATCGACATTGGAATTGTCAGTCAAACGTCAGGGATTGGCTAGACTCACTGAGTCCAGCCAATCCCTGACGTTAAACTCAACCAACTGACATTTGACCAATGTCGATCTATCGGAATTATATTCCAGAGTAAGCACCCTGTGGCGTGCCTAGGGGTCAACCATAGGGGAAGCCGACATACTTACTTGCTTTTTATAATTTCTTGCGACATGTTTGAGTTGGTTAATTTACAAATTAACATTGTATAGTTTTTTTATTGATAGGTTCACGTCTGATTGAATTGGAAGCCCGGCTCTTTGGCTTTAGTAAATGGAACGCCCCTGGTACTGACCTCTGGTTTAATAGTTAGAAGATGTTCCAAATCCTCTGCATTTCTGCCTTGTATCGCGCTCAAGTCGTCCAAGTCTTTCGGTATTACCTGCCAAAATATGATGAAAGAGATGTTAAACGCTAATTACTGGGCAAAACGAGAACCGACCCCAACATAGTCGGGAAAAGGCTAGGCAGATAGATTGAGATGTCTTACCTCAACTGTAGGAAGCTTGAATAGAGAGACTCCCATTGTGAAATGTGATGTAGTCGAGTCATACGAGTTATGTGTCGTAAGGAGCGTCGCAGCGTCGTGTGGGGAGCAGCGCAGATGCCACACCTCGCCCATGAGATGCTTGAACACCTGGAAATAAATAAATACAATCATTTAATTTCGGTTTGTTCGAAAGCCAAGAACACAGTGAAGCTAAAAAATATAAAGCGAAGGGCTGTGTCAGAATCTGGTGATGTGATGGAAATTGAAGAACATAATGGTATCCAGGGGAAAGCTAAACACAGTCGTTCGAAGGCGAAGAAGAAGAAGAGTGCTGAGCCAAACGAATCTAAAGAGAATATGAGAAAGATTGCAGTCCCAGCTCACAGGTATGTAACCTCAAAATGAAAATAAATAACTGAATAGACTGAATACCACTAACTAACTGTAAAGGATCCCTGATAGCCATAGGGACGCGATAAGGCCACGTATTGTCTTATCCGATACAAACTTAATTATACTTGCTATTGTTGGTCTGATAATATTTTTTTTTCTTCTATTAATATTAAGTCAAGTCTTTAACATGCATATTATATTACAGATACACACCACTCAAAGAGAATTGGTTAAAAATATTCACTCCAATAGTGGAACATTTACTACTACAAGTCAGATTCAACACGAAAACACGTAATGTGGAGATAAAGGTTGGACCAGAAACTAAAGACATTGCCAACCTCCAGAAAGCTGCTGATTTTGTTAAGGTAAATAAATAAAATCACTAAAGTAGGTACTATGATAATTATTCCTGACTATGCCGTTCCAAAGCAGTGGTGGCCCAGTAGTATCTACCTCGACTCACCGAGTTATAGGTTGGTAAATAGAACCCAGGTAGGCACTTCATCTATTCCTTTGCATTTTTTTTTTCGTATCCCATATTCTTCCAAGACTTGTATCATCTACTAATCCACACTGGGCCCAGGTGATAGGATTATGGCCCACCTCACAAATTATGAGAGGAGGCCTATGTCCCAGCAGTGGGAATATTATGGGCTGATTATGAGTGCCATTGAAACTGTCCTAATCTGTTCAGCCGTGATAAGTAAAAGACAGAAGTTAGTTTCACATCACTACATACATCAGGCAAAGTCCCCCCCCCCCATGTGCATCTGTCTGTCTGGACGGCAATAAACTCAAAACGACTAAACAGATTATCATACAGTTTTCACCAATGGATGGAGTGATTTATAAGGAAGGGTTAGGTGAATATATTTGTTTTTGTGTAAATTGGCTTTTGACTTGACTTTGCTTTTGGCTCCGCCCGCGTGGATGTCGGTTGTCGAGTAAAAAAAGTAGCCGCGTATAGTAGTAATATCATAAATGCGAAAGTAACTCTGTCTATCTGTTACGCTTTCACGCCTAAACTGCTGAACCGATCATCATGAAATTTGGCAGAGATATAGCCTTGGATATGGTGGACTTAGGCTACTTTTTACGCGATAACCGACATCCACGCGGGCGGAGCTGTGGGCAAAAGCTAGTTTACTAAAGTTGAGGTTGTCACTAAAGTTAATTATAATCATTATGGTACCTGCTTACCCCAACCAATAGGTAGGGGCACCCAGTGTTGCTACACTGGTTGTCCCTACCCGTTTTTTGGGGAGCTGGGTAGGTCCAAACGGGCTATCCTTCCTTTGTATAATCTTAACCTGTAGTAATACAAAGTACCCTACTTACCTACTACTTGGTTGTCACTTACTGGGATCAGCTTTGATTCTATTATGCATATTTCATAACCATGGGCAAGCAAGAATCTTGACAGAAAATATTTCATACAAATTTTGATTTATGCTTGATGGATTATATTAGAAATCACATAAATTCCAATAGTTTTCTTGTCATCATTATTCTCAACATGTCTATTTTTTTAACACTTCTCTATTCTTCGTCATCTCAGTAGTCACTCCCGTTCCGACCATATCATCATTCACACAGTCCATCCATCGTTTCTTTGGCCTCCTCCTACTCACGTTCTCACTCAAAACTACAATAGTTTTCTTGATTTTTTTCCAGGCGTTCATCTATGGTTTCGAAGTGGATGATGCGCTCGCTCTCCTCCGATTAGATGACTTGTTTGTTGAATCTTTTGAAGTCAAAGATGTTAAAACTTTAAATGGAGATCATCTTAGTCGTGCTATTGGCCGCCTCGCCGGAAAAGCTGGTCGAACAAAATTCACCATTGAGAATGTCACCAAAACCAGAATAGTGTTGGCAGACTCAAAAATACATATCCTTGGCAGTTACCAGAACATAGCGTTGGCAAGAAGAGCGATATGCAACCTCATTATGGGCTCACCTCCTTCAAAAGTTTATGGAAACCTCAGAAACTTTGCCAATAGAGTTGCAGAGAGATTTTAGTTGTAAATAAAAGTTATATTTTATAAATTATGTTTTATTTATTAACACGCTTTTATTAGCTTCACTTGTTAAACTTCATGTTCTTTACAACTTACAGCTAAAATATATTATACAAATGTTTTATGGAATGTGAAGAATTGATTTCATAATTAATTTGATAAGAAAACAGTTTATTATAGTAAGATTCTGTGAAAGGATGATAAAACGAATAAGTACAAACATAACATACAAAATATCAGAAAATCTATGCTTTCGAGGCCATTATCTATGAGACAAAATGATGCCTTTGCATTATCTCGCGGCTAAAGGTGGAAGCGCCAGGGTAGCCCACGAAATTCAAAATTTTCTTACGTTTTTTGCAATAAGGTATTTTACAATTTAATAAAAACTATTGTAATTTGAAGATTGGGACGAAATATATTACAGTAAATTGATTTATATAATTTTTTTCAATTAGAAACGATTTCAATCAAATTTATTTTTCGTTGTTTTGAATTTACCGCCGAAACGCTCCTTAGGATGACTCCCACACTAGGAATAAATCTCCTGTATTGTGGGTGCGTTTACAAACATTTAAAACTCACATACACAAACGGCCAGACCCGGAACAACTACTTGTAGGTCATACAAATATTTGTTCCGTGCGGGAATCGAACCCGCGACAAGCAGCGCAGCAGTCAATTGCTTAACCGCTGCGCCAACCGTGCCGTCACGTAACCGTGTCGTCGGGTTTTATCACGTGACCACACGTCAACTTTGGGCACGCCACGATTGCGGCGGTAAGTCCCCTCTTTGAGGAGTGGCTTGAGAGGCGGCATGGCGTCCTCACCTTCCGCCTGACGCAGGTCCTCACCGGACACGGTTGTTTCGGGAGGTTCCTGTTTCGGATAGGGCGGGAGGAAACGCCCGGGTGTTTCCACTGCGAAGATCGCCCTGAGGACACGGTGGAGCACACGGTGGCGGTCTGCCCAGCTTGGGCGGAGCACCGCCGTGTCCTCGTGGAGGCGATCGGCGGCGGCGATCTTTCGCGTCCGGCCCTGGTCCAGGCCATGGTACGGAGCGAGGGCATGGGGAGCCGTCACCTCCTTCAGCGAAGCAGTAATGCTCGCGAAGAGGGAGGCGGCGCACGTGAGGGAGAGGCAGCATATGCGCCCTCGCGACCCCAGCCGCCGCAGGATACGGAGACGCCCTGGGCGTCGGGAATCCCAGGCCGATTTCCGGCCACCGTAGGCATGTGCTTGCG
Organism: Polymixis flavicincta; assembly: GCA_949987655.1. Classification (NCBI taxonomy): domain Eukaryota; kingdom Metazoa; phylum Arthropoda; class Insecta; order Lepidoptera; family Noctuidae; genus Polymixis; species Polymixis flavicincta. The sequence continues at coordinate 7,059,953 of OX465188.1, read as the reverse complement.
GACGGCGAGTAATGGGTAGCTCGCTGTCCGGTAAAGACCAAGCCCAAGTCGACGGCGCGTTGTGTTCCATGCGCGCCTGAAAGAGATGTCAGCACAAAAAAATGATGGGCCCCGCAAGGGCCGATGCCTGCCAGGGGTGCGGGTTTGTTCGTAAGAGACACCACAGCCCCTGGCATACGGGCTACTGAAGGAACACTGGTGGGTTTTAGTCAGTAGAAGTCTGACACGCCCTCCTGCTCCACCCAGAGCGGGAGAAGTTATTTGATGATTTCCCACCCAAAAAAAAAAAAAACAACACGTCAACTTTCTGTAAACTAAAGTAGTTACGAAACAAGTGAATGTCGAGTTTATAATAGGGTATTTTCCAATTTATTAAAAACTATTCTAATTTGAAGATTGGGACGAAATATGTAACAGAAAAATAAAAGTAAATTGATTTATATCCATTTTCTCAATTAAAAACGATTTAAACTAAATTTATTTTTCGTTGTTTTGAATTTACCGCCAAAACGCTCCTTACAATGACTTTTTATCACGTGACGTCAACTTTGTGTAAACTAAAGTAGTTAGTAAGTAAACAAATGAGTGTCGTGTTTATAATTAACAAGATTTTAGGGTAGAATGTGAAATCACTGGTGTGCAGTGCCTCTGTCCACAATTACTTCTAAAACTGCGCCAAACTAAGTATTTGTACTGGTGCTGTTTACACAAAGCTGACGTCACGATGTCACGTGATAAAAAGTCATCGTAAGGAGCGTTTTGGTGGTAAATTCAAAACAACGAAAAATAAATTTGATTTTAATCGTTTTTATGGAGACAATGGATATAAATACATTTATTTTTATTTTTCTGTTAAATGCATCGTCCCAATCTTCAAATTAAAACAGTTTTTATCAACTTGGAAAATACTCTATTAACAAGATTTCTATTGGATAGAAAATGATATTACTGGTGTGCGGTGCCTCTGAGCACAAATACTTTTAAAACTGCGCCAAACTAAGTATTTGTACCGGTGCCGTTTACACAAAGCTGACGTCACGATGTCATGTGACACAAATGTCATCGTAAGGCGCGTTTTGGCAGTAAATTCAAAACAACGAAAAATTAATTCACCGCCGACGAGGAAGCGACTAGTTAACAACAACTTTGTCGCTCAAGAATCGTCCAAAAGATTGTAGGTCCTGTGTAAGTAAATGAGATATACAGGGTGGAAACTTTCAGAGGGGCAGTAAGGGGAAGTACCTTATTCGTTGCAGCTACGCGAAAATGGTCTTAGGAGACTATCCATAATTTTTTATGGAATTTTGATCCCCATTCACAGATTTTCAAGAAAAAAATACAGTTAGCAAGAAAACAGTCATTTTACACAAAAACATTTTTTGGTGCCAATCGATCCTGTTTCTAATACTGATCAAAAACTTTTATTGGACCAACCATCGTTGGAGTACTCAAAAAGTCACAAATTGCAAAAAACTTTTCCCTTAAATTTTGTGAAGAATTTGTGTAACTGAAATACAAAAAATAAAAGAAAAATGATCACGTAGAATTTTACACATATCAAAAAGATGGAGTATTAAGTTTATTTTTTGTTAACTAACATAACTTGATGATGTTATTCTTATTTAAAATCTTGCTGTTTCTTGCCCTACGATATCAAGGGCTCGAAGTGACTGCCATTTTGACGAATACATAAATTGATTCTTTCTGTACCGACCTAGTGGCTGCTGACAATTTATTTGTATGAATTCCATACAAAATTGTGGTTACTGAGTCTTTAAGTTCTTGAACACTATCGTATTGCTTTTTGTAAACTTCAGTTTTCAGGTAGCCCCACAAAAAGAAATCAAGAGGCGTCAGATCTGGACTAAGCGCTGGCCAAGAAATAGGACCATGTGTTCCCATCACTTCACCATTCACTCACTCCATCACTTCATCATTGATCACCAAACTGTCGGTTCAAAGGCGAACGCGTACTACGGCTGTTGTGAGGTGGAGCGCCATCTTGTTGAAAAAACATTCTTCTTGATTCCGATAGTGGTAAATCATTGACGAGGTTTTTAAAATTCTCTAATATTCTGTTGTTATAAATGTTGGAATTCAAGGTGCCTTCATAAAATTCCACCACTACCACTCGGTTCCACATTATACCACACTAACAATTAAAAGAAAATCGCACTTGATTATGTGTTTCGCGAAACCTGAGAGGATTTTCTCTACACCAATAACGAGTTCGAGATTTGAATTGTTTTTTTAAACTTTATCTTTTTATTCATTCAACAAAAAGATCTCAACCGTCACTAAAAAAGCTTTTGCGTAAAATTTTCATACAAAATGTACGGGAAAAGTATTTTGCAATTTGTGACTTTTTGAGTACTCCAACGATGGTTGGTCCCATAAAAGTTTTTGATCAGTATTAGAAACAGGGTCGATTGGCATCAAAAAATGTTTTTGTGTAAAATGGCTATTTTCTTGCTAACTGTATTTTTTTTTGAAAATCTGTTAATGGGGATCAAAATTCCATAAAAAATTATGGATAGTCTACTAAGACCATTTTCGCGTAGCTGCAACGGATAAGGTACTTCCCCTTACTGCCCCGCTGAAAGTTTCCACCCTGTATACCTATAGTAACAGTTGCTCGCAAGACTGCAGTTCACACCGCCCGCAAGTAGTCGCTTGTCGCAGCGTCAAGAGCTTTCGACAGTACTCGCTCAGCGACGCTCGTTTGGACTGGAGAACACTCGCTGACAGACTCACGCTAGGTACAGACGCATACTAGCACACTGAAACGTAAATACACAGCCGGGATCTTGGTATGTAAAGATGGTCACCCATCCGCGGACCAATCGCGGCAAGCGTGGCTAAACCTGATCGATCGACCCGTGCGGCTGTTATTACTTGCTTCTCGTAAATCGCGCGCGATGTGACATGTGCCTAAGAAATCACTTGGTTGATTACAGCAGTAACTTGTACTTAAAATGTCGGGGCACTCGGGAGAGCACGAGTCGCGCGTCGTAGCTGAGCGAGGCGAAGGTCCAGGGCTCGGCCGCGCTCCACTCGGCGCAGTACACGGAGTCTTCGTGTTGCTCGTACGACTGAAGGACGCCGTCTTCCAAACTGGAAAGTAATCATAGTGTTTATTTACTAAGGATTATAACGCAAACTGAGTTGAGCTGCATGATTGCTGATAAATGCGTGACCTGATTGGACAGGTCCACTCAATCTGTGTGGTTCTTTCCTCAAAAGACCATTTCAGAATTGGTGGACTTGGACCAACATTATGTCTGAAGAGACTGTGACCTCTGGGTTGTTTCGGCCTTTCTTCTCAGAGCAGTCCGATAAGAAACGCCGACCTCATCTAGTTTAAATATCAATATAACAGTTGCTTAAGTCTAGTTTTCAATACTAAACCAGACATTAGCAACTGTTTAGATGCTCGATATTTTTTTTAAAGTGTTTCTACAAACCTACTTGCAGAAATAAAATCTTTTATCATTTAAAGTACATGATAGTTAATAACTGAAACGATCTTGCATGTGTGCATTAAAACTTATAGAAATACGGTATATACAGGGTAAATTTTTAACCAGTGCGCAAACTGTGACCATGAATTCAGCATATAATTCCCCCTAAAACCCCTAGCGTAAAAAAAATTCGTTGGTTATACAAAAAAAAACAGAAGTTTCATAGAAAAGTGCAATACCTACGCGGACAAAATGTATGGAACAGCTGATTTTATTTTGTATTCGACGTCTAGAATGATATACTGAATTCATGGTTACAGTTTGCGCATTGGTTCAAAATTTATCCTGTATATTGTATATAACTGTAAAATCAAGTAACTCAGCGAAATCAGCAAAATTTTCGTATACGGCCTCTTAAGGCGGAAGCGACAGGGTAGCCTGCGGTATTTAAATTTTGTAACGTTTTTTGCAATTTCCAAGCCAGTCTGACTATACAGGAAAAGTTTTTATCCAGTGCGCAAATTGTAACCATGAATTCAGCATATCATTCTAGACCCCCTAGCGCAGAAATTTTTCGCCGGTTGTACTAAAAAAAATCAGCTGTTCCATACATTTTGACCGCGTAGGTATTGCACTTTTCTATGAAACAGCTGATTTTTTTTAGTACAACCGGCGAAAAATTTCTGCGCTACAATTTGCGCACTGGATAAAAACTTACCCTGTATGTTGAACAAAATACGAGTCATTCAATGGGTTTCAATTAGCTTGAGAGAGTTGTATTGAATTCTGTAAACCAATATTTGTTACGGTTGCAAATCATATTGCAAAACGCTGACCTGCAAATTGCAAAAAAAAAAAAAAACAAGCTGAAGAAAATTGGAATTTAGGGGCTACCCTTGGTGCTTAATCATAATGTCATAACATCGTGCTTGTAGACTTACATTCATTAATTTTAAAGTATAAAAATAAATATGAAGCCCGTATTCTTAGGGTCTCTTGGCTAATAACAACAATAATAACGTACTGGTCGATCGGAGGTAAACGTAAGCTTGCCGCGGTCGGCCCAGGGAAAGGTGACCATCCATTACATTTAACGAGACCCCCTCCATGCCTTGGAAAACACGTTAGGACGTTGGTCCCGGCTGTCATTTGAAGATCTTTACAGTCGTTACGGGTAGTCAGAAACCCGATGGTCTGTCAACCAATCGTGCCAAGGGGTGTATTAGGTGCACACTGGCGCCGCCCGCTGTCCGTCGTCGCCCACGTCGCAGCACGTCCCAGTATTAGTTAGGCAGTGCACCCGTCGCGGGTACTCACACTGGCGCCCGCTGCCTGTCGTCGCCCACGTCCCAGTATTAGTTAGGCAGTGCACCCGTCACGTGTACTCACACTGGCGCCGCCCGCTGCCCGTCGTCGCCCACGTCGCAGCACGTCCCAGTATTAGTTAGGCAGTGCACCCGTCACGTGTACTCACACTGGCGCCGCCCGCTGCCCGTCGTCGCCCACGTCGCAGCACGTCCCAGTATTAGTTAGGCAGTGCACCCGTCACGTGTACTCACACTGGCGCCGCCCGCTGCCCGTCGTCGCCCACGTCGCAGCACGTCCCAGTATTAGTTAGGCAGTGCACCCGTCACGTGTACTCACACTGGCGCCGCCCGCTGCCCGTCGTCGCCCACGTCGCAGCACGTCCCAGTATTAGTTAGGCAGTGCACCCGTCGCGTGTACTCACACTGGCGCCGCCCGCTGCCCGTCGTCGCCCACGTCGCAGCACGTCCCAGTATTAGTTAGGCAGTGCACCCCTCGCGTGTACTCACACTGGCGCCGCCCGCTGCCCGTCGTCGCCCACGTCGCAGCACGTCCCAGTATTAGTTAGGCAGTGCACCCGTCGCGTGTACTCACACTGGCGCCGCCCGCTGCCCGTCGTCGCCCACGTCGCAGCACGTCCCAGTATTAGTTAGGCAGTGCACCCGTCGCGTGTACTCACACTGGCGCCGCCCGCTGCCCGTCGTCGCCCACGTCGCAGCACGTCCCAGTATTAGTTAGGCAGTGCACCCGTCACGTGTACTCACACTGGCGCCGCCCGCTGCCCGTCGTCGCCCACGTCGCAGCACGTCCCAGTATTAGTTAGGCAGTGCACCCGTCGCGTGTACTCACACTGGCGCCGCCCGCTGCCCGTCGTCGCCCACGTCGCAGCACGTCCCAGTATTAGTTAGGCAGTGCACCCGTCGCGTGTACTCACACTGGGGCCGCCCGCTGCCCGTCGTCGCCCACGTCGCAGCACGTCCCAGTATTAGTTAGGCAGTGCACCCGTCACGTGTACTCACACTGGCGCCGCCCGCTGCCCGTCGTCGCCCACGTCGCAGCACGTCCCAGTATTAGTTAGGCAGTGCACCCGTCGCGTGTACTCACACTGGCGCCGCTCGCTGCCCGTCGTCGCCCACGTCGCAGCACGTCCCAGTATTAGTTAGGCAGTGCACCCGTCACGTGTAATCACACTGGCGCCGCCCGCTGCCCGTCGTCGCCCACGTCGCAGCACGTCCCAGTATTAGTTAGGCAGTGCACCCGTCACGTGTACTCACACTGGCGCCGCCCGCTGCCCGTCGTCGCCCACGTCGCAGCACGTCCCAGTATTAGTTAGGCAGTGCACCCGTCACGTGTACTCACACTGGCGCCGCCCGCTGCCCGTCGTCGCCCACGTCGCAGCACGTCCCAGTATTAGTTAGGCAGTGCACCCGTCACGTGTACTCACACTGGCGCCGCCCGCTGCCCGTCGTCGCCCACGTCGCAGCACGTCCCAGTATTAGTTAGGCAGTGCACCCGTCACGTGTACTCACACTGGCGCCGCCCGCTGCCCGTCGTCGCCCACGTCGCAGCACGTCCCAGTATTAGTTAGGCAGTGCACCCGTCACGTGTACTCACACTGGCGCAGCCCGCTGCCCGTCGTCGCCCACGTCGCAGCACACGCCGGCGGCGGCAGTGAGGAGGGCGCGCGCGTCAGAGCTGCCCGTCAGAAGCAGCTGCTCGTGGTACGTGTTGTAGCGTACTGTCCATACCCTGACAACGAGAAATACGTAACATAATATACAACCGACTTCCAGAAAAAAAAAACACTGTACGTAAGCACACAAGTAGAATACAAAGAGGCAAACCTGTTTCCATACATGATTCTGAACTAGAAAAAATTTCGTCAGTTTCGTCAAAAAAATTGCCGTTCCATACATTTTGACCAAGTTGGTATTGCACTTTTCTATGAACGCTAGGCGAATTTGTCTAGAATCATCTGCCGAATTCATGGTTACAGTTTGCGCTTCGATGTTTACTACCGTGTATATTATGTAACTAACCAATGCGAATGATCCGTCCTGCTGAATATAGGCTCCTTCCCATTCCTATAGTCCCATATGTTGAGTGCAGCGTCGTCGCCTACGCTTGCCAAGTGAAACTGTCTGCAACCAAATAACGTATGTGTTTTGTAGTTTTCAGCTACGAAACGTTAGTCCACGGCAGGATTGCATCGCGCACTGGATTTTCAACTGTCGGAGTTTAACCGAGCATCGAGAATCGAGTGCATGCCAGTGAATCGAAAAAACACACCGTTGGATTTTGAACTCTCGGTGCTTAGCAGAGAGTTGAACGAGACGACCGATATTTTTACGTCTGTGCGAACGTAAACTTAACGGCGACTTAAGATTGAGGAACGTTTGAGAATTTTGCTGAAAATCGCAGTGTGTTTATTCGACGTTCTGGGATGTAATCTGTTGGATTATTATCAATGTTCGGTTTAACGACCAGAGTTGTAAATCCAGTCGCGATATTTTTTGTACATGCGGGCGAGGTTAAGTCTTGTCTTTGCCACATTAACGTAACATTTGAACTGCAAAAACAACAAACAACAACCATTTATCAAAGTTAGTTTTTATTAAGGTCGGCCTTTTCTATTTCTAATACTTTTAGTTATAGTCAACTGTTAAGGCTTAAAACCAGGTCTCTAACTCGTTTGGCTTGGACGTTTTCTATGCTCTACTAGATAATGTCGTAGCACTATTTGTAAGTGATGGCACTATAATAGTGACACCTGTTAGGGCAAAAAACCAAGTCCCTGGTTAGTTGGGTGTGCGCGTTATCTATGGTCCACGAGGGCTAGTGTGGTAGCACTATGTGTAAGTGGTGGCACTATAATAGTACATTAGTCACCTGTTAGGGCTGAAATCCAAGTCTCTGGTTTGTTGGGTGTGCGCGATATCTACGCTTCACGAGGGTTAGTGTCGTAGCACTATGTGTAAGTGATGGCACTATAATAGTGCACTAGTCACGTGTTAGTGCTGTAATCCAGGTCTCTGAGTAGTTGAGGGTGCGCGATATTTATGCTTCACTAGGGATAGTGTCATAGCACTATGTGAAAGTGATGGTACTATCATAGTGCCCATTATAGTCACCTGTTAAGGCTAAAATCAAGGTCTCTAATTCGTTGGGTGTCCGCGTTGTCTATGCTTCACGATGGCTTGTGTCATAGCACTGTGTGCAAATGACACTATCATAGTGAAGGTGATGGTCTTAAAATAGTGCACATTATACTGAAAGAAGAAAGAGAAAAAGAAAGAGTCTGGCTCTGGCTAGTGGGGTGTGCGCGTTGTCTATGCTCCACGAGGGCTATTGTCGTAGTACTATGTGCCAGAGTTGGCACTATAATGGTGAACATTGTAGTTACCTGTTAGGGTTGAAATCCAGGTCTCTGGGTAGTTGGGTGTGCGCGTTGTCTATGCTCCATGACGGCTTGGTGCAGTCCGAACGTGTGTCGTAGCATTTTATGTGCGTATCCTGTAGTACTGCGAACTGATAACAGAATAATTATTATTCTACCGGAGTGTTGGCTCTTCTTCATACCTTATTCTTTAGACCAGGGAATCATAATCAGCCAGTAATTTTCCCACTGCTGGGACACAGGCTCCCTGTCTTCGAGACGGAGTGGGCTACAATCTCTACCAAGCAGGCCCAGTGCTAGTTGGTAGTTGTGATGCGTCTTCGAATTTTTGGTTCTAGGACATGCCGGTTTCTTCACGATGTTTTCCATCACCGTTTTTGAGTGTATTTACACAAAGTAAAGTGCAAAGGGAAACATTTCAAAAAAGGGAGGAGGGCTATTCTTAGCAGCGGTGGAACAATGCTGCCAATATAATGATGATAATTAAGGCGCTTACCGCTAGGGCAGCCCGCGAAATTCGAATTTTCTTACCTTTTTATGACGATTATTTCATGAAAAAGTCATTCAATGGTGTTTAAACGAACTTAGTGGGTTGTTTTGATGATTTTAATGAGTACTAGTGATCGCCTAGTTGTCGAAATTTGACCATGAAACATTTAAATAGAAGTACATCGTTATATGAAAATATTAACTTCCTGCATTCCTTCTTAATATATTATAAACTTTAACTGTGCCTATCATACTTCTCCGTCTGCGTAAATTTCGCAAAAAGGGGTACAAAGTTTTTACTTCACGTAAAAAGATAATTCTATAGCGGCACTACAGATAAATACTTCGCAACAAATATGTTGAAAAACCAAATGTGATGTGGCGCCATCTACAATGCCACATGCGAACTACGCAAGTCTGGACGACGTCACAGAAATCCTACATCGAGCAGGCAGAGTTTACCACGAGACTCACATTTATACAACATCCCGACATCAACCGTCGGGCAGTTGCCCACCAGACAACACCCGTCTGGTCGGACAATCCTCCCTTTTCTATAGAGTATGAGTGAACTTTTACCCTGTTCCTCATATCTCTATACTTCTGTAAAGCCAATGCCAAAATATGTTACGATCGCGAATCATATTTGAATCAACATACAACCTGACACTGACATGCAAATTGTAAAAAAAACGTAAGAAAATTTTAATTTTGGGCTGCCTTAACGTAACCAACTTATGAACATATTAGAGCTGACCAAGAAATACCTGCGAATTTCCCTGGTGAGGATTCCACTTCCCGCCGGCGAAGTTGAGGCGCGCGGAGGCGGCGGCGCGGCTGAGGGCGGCACCCGTCGTGACGTCATGCACGCGCACCCCGCCCTCGCTCACCACGCCCACCCGCGTACTGTCCGTCGGGTGCCATTCCGCACAACGAATTTCTTCCTCGGGCTTCTACATATTTGTTGACCGAAGACACGTAACATCGGAAGACAGAATAAATAAATATTATTAATAATATTTTTTATGTAATTAAAACGACGTATACAAAAAGAGTAAATACATTTAGCCTACAGTAATAAATTTTCAACAGAGTTATAGTGCCTAAAAATAAACTATTTCAAAAATATTTTTATTACAAGTGCAAGTGATAATGTTTCGTAATTAGAATTTTAGGTAGCGACCCGACGATCTAGGTTTATTTAAACCTGTGTTTCGGGCCAACACTTTATAATATTGCTGTATTAAAATTATTTTCAAGTTGGCAAGGCCCAGTTTGCGGTGGACGCCACGTACTACTCTTAAGGGAGAAGCGCCAAATTAGTTGTATGTTGATTAAAATATGATTCACTAATTATAATAGTTAAAACATCTCTACAATCCTCTAAGTTCATTTAATTCCAATGAATAACTTTTCAAGACATAATGATTTGTAAATACATACGTATTACGGTCGAAAATCATATTTAGTTCAACATACAGCGTGACATTGGCCTGCTGATGGCAAAAACGTAAAATTTTAATTTCGCCGGCTACCCTGGCGGTTCCACCTTAATGAGGGTTTTCTGAAATGACGTTCACTAGGTGTCAGCACTGAGGCGTCAGGTCCGGGCACCTGTCTAAAGTGTCAAAACGCCTACGGACTGAATGGTGAACGAATGAATGAAACGAACGACGTCAAATATTTTAAGTTAATTGTCGAACTGGAACACGTCTTGTCAAAGTGGCGCCAACTAGTGGCTTGAATATTAATAAAAACCCTCATTAATCGAGTGTAGGAACTACATATATTCGAACGGGCCCATATTTTCGTTCACGGTATTAGAGAGACGGGCCCTAGAGCTCATGAGGTCTTCAAGTCTACAGTACTATGCCAAGCGGAATACTGACCAGGATGCTTACTCTCGAATATAATTCCGATAGATCGACATTGGAATTGTCAGTCAAACGTCAGGGATTGGCTAGACTCACTGAGTCCAGCCAATCCCTGACGTTAAACTCAACCAACTGACATTTGACCAATGTCGATCTATCGGAATTATATTCCAGAGTAAGCACCCTGTGGCGTGCCTAGGGGTCAACCATAGGGGAAGCCGACATACTTACTTACTTTTTATAATTTCTTGCGACATGTTTGAGTTGGTTAATTTACAAATTAACATTGTATAGTTTTTTTATTGATAGGTTCACGTCTGATTGAATTGGAAGCCCGGCTCTTTGGCTTTAGTAAATGGAACGCCCCTGGTACTGACCTCTGGTTTAATAGTTAGAAGATGTTCCAAATCCTCTGCATTTCTGCCTTGTATCGCGCTCAAGTCGTCCAAGTCTTTCGGTATTACCTGCCAAAATATGATGAAAGAGATGTTAAACGCTAATTACTGGGCAAAACGAGAACCGACCCCAACATAGTCGGGAAAAGGCTAGGCAGATAGATTGAGATGTCTTACCTCAACTGTAGGAAGCTTGAATAGAGAGACTCCCATTGTGAAATGTGATGTAGTCGAGTCATACGAGTTATGTGTCGTAAGGAGCGTCGCAGCGTCGTGTGGGGAGCAGCGCAGATGCCACACCTCGCCCATGAGATGCTTGAACACCTGGAAATAAATAAATACAATCATTTAATTTCGGTTTGTTCGAAAGCCAAGAACACAGTGAAGCTAAAAAATATAAAGCGAAGGGCTGTGTCAGAATCTGGTGATGTGATGGAAATTGAAGAACATAATGGTATCCAGGGGAAAGCTAAACACAGTCGTTCGAAGGCGAAGAAGAAGAAGAGTGCTGAGCCAAACGAATCTAAAGAGAATATGAGAAAGATTGCAGTCCCAGCTCACAGGTATGTAACCTCAAAATGAAAATAAATAACTGAATAGACTGAATACCACTAACTAACTGTAAAGGATCCCTGATAGCCATAGGGACGCGATAAGGCCACGTATTGTCTTATCCGATACAAACTTAATTATACTTGCTATTGTTGGTCTGATAATATTTTTTTTTCTTCTATTAATATTAAGTCAAGTCTTTAACATGCATATTATATTACAGATACACACCACTCAAAGAGAATTGGTTAAAAATATTCACTCCAATAGTGGAACATTTACTACTACAAGTCAGATTCAACACGAAAACACGTAATGTGGAGATAAAGGTTGGACCAGAAACTAAAGACATTGCCAACCTCCAGAAAGCTGCTGATTTTGTTAAGGTAAATAAATAAAATCACTAAAGTAGGTACTATGATAATTATTCCTGACTATGCCGTTCCAAAGCAGTGGTGGCCCAGTAGTATCTACCTCGACTCACCGAGTTATAGGTTGGTAAATAGAACCCAGGTAGGCACTTCATCTATTCCTTTGCATTTTTTTTTTCGTATCCCATATTCTTCCAAGACTTGTATCATCTACTAATCCACACTGGGCCCAGGTGATAGGATTATGGCCCACCTCACAAATTATGAGAGGAGGCCTATGTCCCAGCAGTGGGAATATTATGGGCTGATTATGAGTGCCATTGAAACTGTCCTAATCTGTTCAGCCGTGATAAGTAAAAGACAGAAGTTAGTTTCACATCACTACATACATCAGGCAAAGTCCCCCCCCCCCATGTGCATCTGTCTGTCTGGACGGCAATAAACTCAAAACGACTAAACAGATTATCATACAGTTTTCACCAATGGATGGAGTGATTTATAAGGAAGGGTTAGGTGAATATATTTGTTTTTGTGTAAATTGGCTTTTGACTTGACTTTGCTTTTGGCTCCGCCCGCGTGGATGTCGGTTGTCGAGTAAAAAAAGTAGCCGCGTATAGTAGTAATATCATAAATGCGAAAGTAACTCTGTCTATCTGTTACGCTTTCACGCCTAAACTGCTGAACCGATCATCATGAAATTTGGCAGAGATATAGCCTTGGATATGGTGGACTTAGGCTACTTTTTACGCGATAACCGACATCCACGCGGGCGGAGCTGTGGGCAAAAGCTAGTTTACTAAAGTTGAGGTTGTCACTAAAGTTAATTATAATCATTATGGTACCTGCTTACCCCAACCAATAGGTAGGGGCACCCAGTGTTGCTACACTGGTTGTCCCTACCCGTTTTTTGGGGAGCTGGGTAGGTCCAAACGGGCTATCCTTCCTTTGTATAATCTTAACCTGTAGTAATACAAAGTACCCTACTTACCTACTACTTGGTTGTCACTTACTGGGATCAGCTTTGATTCTATTATGCATATTTCATAACCATGGGCAAGCAAGAATCTTGACAGAAAATATTTCATACAAATTTTGATTTATGCTTGATGGATTATATTAGAAATCACATAAATTCCAATAGTTTTCTTGTCATCATTATTCTCAACATGTCTATTTTTTTAACACTTCTCTATTCTTCGTCATCTCAGTAGTCACTCCCGTTCCGACCATATCATCATTCACACAGTCCATCCATCGTTTCTTTGGCCTCCTCCTACTCACGTTCTCACTCAAAACTACAATAGTTTTCTTGATTTTTTTCCAGGCGTTCATCTATGGTTTCGAAGTGGATGATGCGCTCGCTCTCCTCCGATTAGATGACTTGTTTGTTGAATCTTTTGAAGTCAAAGATGTTAAAACTTTAAATGGAGATCATCTTAGTCGTGCTATTGGCCGCCTCGCCGGAAAAGCTGGTCGAACAAAATTCACCATTGAGAATGTCACCAAAACCAGAATAGTGTTGGCAGACTCAAAAATACATATCCTTGGCAGTTACCAGAACATAGCGTTGGCAAGAAGAGCGATATGCAACCTCATTATGGGCTCACCTCCTTCAAAAGTTTATGGAAACCTCAGAAACTTTGCCAATAGAGTTGCAGAGAGATTTTAGTTGTAAATAAAAGTTATATTTTATAAATTATGTTTTATTTATTAACACGCTTTTATTAGCTTCACTTGTTAAACTTCATGTTCTTTACAACTTACAGCTAAAATATATTATACAAATGTTTTATGGAATGTGAAGAATTGATTTCATAATTAATTTGATAAGAAAACAGTTTATTATAGTAAGATTCTGTGAAAGGATGATAAAACGAATAAGTACAAACATAACATACAAAATATCAGAAAATCTATGCTTTCGAGGCCATTATCTATGAGACAAAATGATGCCTTTGCATTATCTCGCGGCTAAAGGTGGAAGCGCCAGGGTAGCCCACGAAATTCAAAATTTTCTTACGTTTTTTGCAATAAGGTATTTTACAATTTAATAAAAACTATTGTAATTTGAAGATTGGGACGAAATATATTACAGTAAATTGATTTATATAATTTTTTTCAATTAGAAACGATTTCAATCAAATTTATTTTTCGTTGTTTTGAATTTACCGCCGAAACGCTCCTTAGGATGACTCCCACACTAGGAATAAATCTCCTGTATTGTGGGTGCGTTTACAAACATTTAAAACTCACATACACAAACGGCCAGACCCGGAACAACTACTTGTAGGTCATACAAATATTTGTTCCGTGCGGGAATCGAACCCGCGACAAGCAGCGCAGCAGTCAATTGCTTAACCGCTGCGCCAACCGTGCCGTCACGTAACCGTGTCGTCGGGTTTTATCACGTGACCACACGTCAACTTTGGGCACGCCACGATTGCGGCGGTAAGTCCCCTCTTTGAGGAGTGGCTTGAGAGGCGGCATGGCGTCCTCACCTTCCGCCTGACGCAGGTCCTCACCGGACACGGTTGTTTCGGGAGGTTCCTGTTTCGGATAGGGCGGGAGGAAACGCCCGGGTGTTTCCACTGCGAAGATCGCCCTGAGGACACGGTGGAGCACACGGTGGCGGTCTGCCCAGCTTGGGCGGAGCACCGCCGTGTCCTCGTGGAGGCGATCGGCGGCGGCGATCTTTCGCGTCCGGCCCTGGTCCAGGCCATGGTACGGAGCGAGGGCATGGGGAGCCGTCACCTCCTTCAGCGAAGCAGTAATGCTCGCGAAGAGGGAGGCGGCGCACGTGAGGGAGAGGCAGCATATGCGCCCTCGCGACCCCAGCCGCCGCAGGATACGGAGACGCCCTGGGCGTCGGGAATCCCAGGCCGATTTCCGGCCACCGTAGGCATGTGCTTGCGGACGGCGAGTAATGGGTAGCTCGCTGTCCGGTAAAGACCAAGCCCAAGTCGACGGCGCGTTGTGTTCCATGCGCGCCTGAAAGAGATGTCAGCACAAAAAAATGATGGGCCCCGCAAGGGCCGATGCCTGCCAGGGGTGCGGGTTTGTTCGTAAGAGACACCACAGCCCCTGGCATACGGGCTACTGAAGGAACACTGGTGGGTTTTAGTCAGTAGAAGTCTGACACGCCCTCCTGCTCCACCCAGAGCGGGAGAAGTTATTTGATGATTTCCCACCCAAAAAAAAAAAAAACAACACGTCAACTTTCTGTAAACTAAAGTAGTTACGAAACAAGTGAATGTCGAGTTTATAATAGGGTATTTTCCAATTTATTAAAAACTATTCTAATTTGAAGATTGGGACGAAATATGTAACAGAAAAATAAAAGTAAATTGATTTATATCCATTTTCTCAATTAAAAACGATTTAAACTAAATTTATTTTTCGTTGTTTTGAATTTACCGCCAAAACGCTCCTTACAATGACTTTTTATCACGTGACGTCAACTTTGTGTAAACTAAAGTAGTTAGTAAGTAAACAAATGAGTGTCGTGTTTATAATTAACAAGATTTTAGGGTAGAATGTGAAATCACTGGTGTGCAGTGCCTCTGTCCACAATTACTTCTAAAACTGCGCCAAACTAAGTATTTGTACTGGTGCTGTTTACACAAAGCTGACGTCACGATGTCACGTGATAAAAAGTCATCGTAAGGAGCGTTTTGGTGGTAAATTCAAAACAACGAAAAATAAATTTGATTTTAATCGTTTTTATGGAGACAATGGATATAAATACATTTATTTTTATTTTTCTGTTAAATGCATCGTCCCAATCTTCAAATTAAAACAGTTTTTATCAACTTGGAAAATACTCTATTAACAAGATTTCTATTGGATAGAAAATGATATTACTGGTGTGCGGTGCCTCTGAGCACAAATACTTTTAAAACTGCGCCAAACTAAGTATTTGTACCGGTGCCGTTTACACAAAGCTGACGTCACGATGTCATGTGACACAAATGTCATCGTAAGGCGCGTTTTGGCAGTAAATTCAAAACAACGAAAAATTAATTCACCGCCGACGAGGAAGCGACTAGTTAACAACAACTTTGTCGCTCAAGAATCGTCCAAAAGATTGTAGGTCCTGTGTAAGTAAATGAGATATACAGGGTGGAAACTTTCAGAGGGGCAGTAAGGGGAAGTACCTTATTCGTTGCAGCTACGCGAAAATGGTCTTAGGAGACTATCCATAATTTTTTATGGAATTTTGATCCCCATTCACAGATTTTCAAGAAAAAAATACAGTTAGCAAGAAAACAGTCATTTTACACAAAAACATTTTTTGGTGCCAATCGATCCTGTTTCTAATACTGATCAAAAACTTTTATTGGACCAACCATCGTTGGAGTACTCAAAAAGTCACAAATTGCAAAAAACTTTTCCCTTAAATTTTGTGAAGAATTTGTGTAACTGAAATACAAAAAATAAAAGAAAAATGATCACGTAGAATTTTACACATATCAAAAAGATGGAGTATTAAGTTTATTTTTTGTTAACTAACATAACTTGATGATGTTATTCTTATTTAAAATCTTGCTGTTTCTTGCCCTACGATATCAAGGGCTCGAAGTGACTGCCATTTTGACGAATACATAAATTGATTCTTTCTGTACCGACCTAGTGGCTGCTGACAATTTATTTGTATGAATTCCATACAAAATTGTGTTTACTGAGTCTTTAAGTTCTTGAACACTATCGTATTGCTTTTTGTAAACTTCAGTTTTCAGGTAGCCCCACAAAAAGAAATCAAGAGGCGTCAGATCTGGACTAAGCGCTGGCCAAGAAATAGGACCATGTGTTCCCATCACTTCACCATTCACTCACTCCATCACTTCATCATTGATCACCAAACTGTCGGTTCAAAGGCGAACGCGTACTACGGCTGTTGTGAGGTGGAGCGCCATCTTGTTGAAAAAACATTCTTCTTGATTCCGATAGTGGTAAATCATTGACGAGGTTTTTAAAATTCTCTAATATTCTGTTGTTATAAATGTTGGAATTCAAGGTGCCTTCATAAAATTCCACCACTACCACTCGGTTCCACATTATACCACACTAACAATTAAAAGAAAATCGCACTTGATTATGTGTTTCGCGAAACCTGAGAGGATTTTCTCTACACCAATAACGAGTTCGAGATTTGAATTGTTTTTTTAAACTTTATCTTTTTATTCATTCAACAAAAAGATCTCAACCGTCACTAAAAAAGCTTTTGCGTAAAATTTTCATACAAAATGTACGGGAAAAGTATTTTGCAATTTGTGACTTTTTGAGTACTCCAACGATGGTTGGTCCCATAAAAGTTTTTGATCAGTATTAGAAACAGGGTCGATTGGCATCAAAAAATGTTTTTGTGTAAAATGGCTATTTTCTTGCTAACTGTATTTTTTTTTGAAAATCTGTTAATGGGGATCAAAATTCCATAAAAAATTATGGATAGTCTACTAAGACCATTTTCGCGTAGCTGCAACGGATAAGGTACTTCCCCTTACTGCCCCGCTGAAAGTTTCCACCCTGTATACCTATAGTAACAGTTGCTCGCAAGACTGCAGTTCACACCGCCCGCAAGTAGTCGCTTGTCGCAGCGTCAAGAGCTTTCGACAGTACTCGCTCAGCGACGCTCGTTTGGACTGGAGAACACTCGCTGACAGACTCACGCTAGGTACAGACGCATACTAGCACACTGAAACGTAAATACACAGCCGGGATCTTGGTATGTAAAGATGGTCACCCATCCGCGGACCAATCGCGGCAAGCGTGGCTAAACCTGATCGATCGACCCGTGCGGCTGTTATTACTTGCTTCTCGTAAATCGCGCGCGATGTGACATGTGCCTAAGAAATCACTTGGTTGATTACAGCAGTAACTTGTACTTAAAATGTCGGGGCACTCGGGAGAGCACGAGTCGCGCGTCGTAGCTGAGCGAGGCGAAGGTCCAGGGCTCGGCCGCGCTCCACTCGGCGCAGTACACGGAGTCTTCGTGTTGCTCGTACGACTGAAGGACGCCGTCTTCCAAACTGGAAAGTAATCATAGTGTTTATTTACTAAGGATTATAACGCAAACTGAGTTGAGCTGCATGATTGCTGATAAATGCGTGACCTGATTGGACAGGTCCACTCAATCTGTGTGGTTCTTTCCTCAAAAGACCATTTCAGAATTGGTGGACTTGGACCAACATTATGTCTGAAGAGACTGTGACCTCTGGGTTGTTTCGGCCTTTCTTCTCAGAGCAGTCCGATAAGAAACGCCGACCTCATCTAGTTTAAATATCAATATAACAGTTGCTTAAGTCTAGTTTTCAATACTAAACCAGACATTAGCAACTGTTTAGATGCTCGATATTTTTTTTAAAGTGTTTCTACAAACCTACTTGCAGAAATAAAATCTTTTATCATTTAAAGTACATGATAGTTAATAACTGAAACGATCTTGCATGTGTGCATTAAAACTTATAGAAATACGGTATATACAGGGTAAATTTTTAACCAGTGCGCAAACTGTGACCATGAATTCAGCATATAATTCCCCCTAAAACCCCTAGCGTAAAAAAAATTCGTTGGTTATACAAAAAAAAACAGAAGTTTCATAGAAAAGTGCAATACCTACGCGGACAAAATGTATGGAACAGCTGATTTTATTTTGTATTCGACGTCTAGAATGATATACTGAATTCATGGTTACAGTTTGCGCATTGGTTCAAAATTTATCCTGTATATTGTATATAACTGTAAAATCAAGTAACTCAGCGAAATCAGCAAAATTTTCGTATACGGCCTCTTAAGGCGGAAGCGACAGGGTAGCCTGCGGTATTTAAATTTTGTAACGTTTTTTGCAATTTCCAAGCCAGTCTGACTATACAGGAAAAGTTTTTATCCAGTGCGCAAATTGTAACCATGAATTCAGCATATCATTCTAGACCCCCTAGCGCAGAAATTTTTCGCCGGTTGTACTAAAAAAAATCAGCTGTTCCATACATTTTGACCGCGTAGGTATTGCACTTTTCTATGAAACAGCTGATTTTTTTTAGTACAACCGGCGAAAAATTTCTGCGCTACAATTTGCGCACTGGATAAAAACTTACCCTGTATGTTGAACAAAATACGAGTCATTCAATGGGTTTCAATTAGCTTGAGAGAGTTGTATTGAATTCTGTAAACCAATATTTGTTACGGTTGCAAATCATATTGCAAAACGCTGACCTGCAAATTGCAAAAAAAAAAAAAAACAAGCTGAAGAAAATTGGAATTTAGGGGCTACCCTTGGTGCTTAATCATAATGTCATAACATCGTGCTTGTAGACTTACATTCATTAATTTTAAAGTATAAAAATAAATATGAAGCCCGTATTCTTAGGGTCTCTTGGCTAATAACAACAATAATAACGTACTGGTCGATCGGAGGTAAACGTAAGCTTGCCGCGGTCGGCCCAGGGAAAGGTGACCATCCATTACATTTAACGAGACCCCCTCCATGCCTTGGAAAACACGTTAGGACGTTGGTCCCGGCTGTCATTTGAAGATCTTTACAGTCGTTACGGGTAGTCAGAAACCCGATGGTCTGTCAACCAATCGTGCCAAGGGGTGTATTAGGTGCACACTGGCGCCGCCCGCTGTCCGTCGTCGCCCACGTCGCAGCACGTCCCAGTATTAGTTAGGCAGTGCACCCGTCGCGGGTACTCACACTGGCGCCGCCCGCTGCCTGTCGTCGCCCACGTCCCAGTATTAGTTAGGCAGTGCACCCGTCACGTGTACTCACACTGGCGCCGCCCGCTGCCCGTCGTCGCCCACGTCGCAGCACGTCCCAGTATTAGTTAGGCAGTGCACCCGTCACGTGTACTCACACTGGCGCCGCCCGCTGCCCGTCGTCGCCCACGTCGCAGCACGTCCCAGTATTAGTTAGGCAGTGCACCCGTCACGTGTACTCACACTGGCGCCGCCCGCTGCCCGTCGTCGCCCACGTCGCAGCACGTCCCAGTATTAGTTAGGCAGTGCACCCGTCACGTGTACTCACACTGGCGCCGCCCGCTGCCCGTCGTCGCCCACGTCGCAGCACGTCCCAGTATTAGTTAGGCAGTGCACCCGTCGCGTGTACTCACACTGGCGCCGCCCGCTGCCCGTCGTCGCCCACGTCGCAGCACGTCCCAGTATTAGTTAGGCAGTGCACCCCTCGCGTGTACTCACACTGGCGCCGCCCGCTGCCCGTCGTCGCCCACGTCGCAGCACGTCCCAGTATTAGTTAGGCAGTGCACCCGTCGCGTGTACTCACACTGGCGCCGCCCGCTGCCCGTCGTCGCCCACGTCGCAGCACGTCCCAGTATTAGTTAGGCAGTGCACCCGTCGCGTGTACTCACACTGGCGCCGCCCGCTGCCCGTCGTCGCCCACGTCGCAGCACGTCCCAGTATTAGTTAGGCAGTGCACCCGTCACGTGTACTCACACTGGCGCCGCCCGCTGCCCGTCGTCGCCCACGTCGCAGCACGTCCCAGTATTAGTTAGGCAGTGCACCCGTCGCGTGTACTCACACTGGCGCCGCCCGCTGCCCGTCGTCGCCCACGTCGCAGCACGTCCCAGTATTAGTTAGGCAGTGCACCCGTCGCGTGTACTCACACTGGGGCCGCCCGCTGCCCGTCGTCGCCCACGTCGCAGCACGTCCCAGTATTAGTTAGGCAGTGCACCCGTCACGTGTACTCACACTGGCGCCGCCCGCTGCCCGTCGTCGCCCACGTCGCAGCACGTCCCAGTATTAGTTAGGCAGTGCACCCGTCGCGTGTACTCACACTGGCGCCGCTCGCTGCCCGTCGTCGCCCACGTCGCAGCACGTCCCAGTATTAGTTAGGCAGTGCACCCGTCACGTGTAATCACACTGGCGCCGCCCGCTGCCCGTCGTCGCCCACGTCGCAGCACGTCCCAGTATTAGTTAGGCAGTGCACCCGTCACGTGTACTCACACTGGCGCCGCCCGCTGCCCGTCGTCGCCCACGTCGCAGCACGTCCCAGTATTAGTTAGGCAGTGCACCCGTCACGTGTACTCACACTGGCGCCGCCCGCTGCCCGTCGTCGCCCACGTCGCAGCACGTCCCAGTATTAGTTAGGCAGTGCACCCGTCACGTGTACTCACACTGGCGCCGCCCGCTGCCCGTCGTCGCCCACGTCGCAGCACGTCCCAGTATTAGTTAGGCAGTGCACCCGTCACGTGTACTCACACTGGCGCCGCCCGCTGCCCGTCGTCGCCCACGTCGCAGCACGTCCCAGTATTAGTTAGGCAGTGCACCCGTCACGTGTACTCACACTGGCGCCGCCCGCTGCCCGTCGTCGCCCACGTCGCAGCACGTCCCAGTATTAGTTAGGCAGTGCACCCGTCACGTGTACTCACACTGGCGCAGCCCGCTGCCCGTCGTCGCCCACGTCGCAGCACACGCCGGCGGCGGCAGTGAGGAGGGCGCGCGCGTCAGAGCTGCCCGTCAGAAGCAGCTGCTCGTGGTACGTGTTGTAGCGTACTGTCCATACCCTGACAACGAGAAATACGTAACATAATATACAACCGACTTCCAGAAAAAAAAAACACTGTACGTAAGCACACAAGTAGAATACAAAGAGGCAAACCTGTTTCCATACATGATTCTGAACTAGAAAAAATTTCGTCAGTTTCGTCAAAAAAATTGCCGTTCCATACATTTTGACCAAGTTGGTATTGCACTTTTCTATGAACGCTAGGCGAATTTGTCTAGAATCATCTGCCGAATTCATGGTTACAGTTTGCGCTTCGATGTTTACTACCG
Source organism: Polymixis flavicincta (assembly GCA_949987655.1). Classification (NCBI taxonomy): domain Eukaryota; kingdom Metazoa; phylum Arthropoda; class Insecta; order Lepidoptera; family Noctuidae; genus Polymixis; species Polymixis flavicincta. Next base: position 7,038,323 of record OX465188.1, on the reverse strand, counting down.
TGTATATTATGTAACTAACCAATGCGAATGATCCGTCCTGCTGAATATAGGCTCCTTCCCATTCCTATAGTCACATATGTTGAGTGCAGCGTCGTCGCCTACGCTTGCCAAGTGAAACTGTCTGCAACCAAATAACGTATGTGTTTTGTAGTTTTCAGCTACGAAACGTTAGTCCACGGCAGGATTGCATCGCGCACTGGATTTTCAACTGTCGGAGTTTAACCGAGCATCGAGAATCGAGTGCATGCCAGTGAATCGAAAAAACACACCGTTGGATTTTGAACTCTCGGTGCTTAGCAGAGAGTTGAACGAGACGACCGATATTTTTACGTCTGTGCGAACGTAAACTTAACGGCGACTTAAGATTGAGGAACGTTTGAGAATTTTGCTGAAAATCGCAGTGTGTTTATTCGACGTTCTGGGATGTAATCTGTTGGATTATTATCAATGTTCGGTTTAACGACCAGAGTTGTAAATCCAGTCGCGATATTTTTTGTACATGCGGGCGAGGTTAAGTCTTGTCTTTGCCACATTAACGTAACATTTGAACTGCAAAAACAACAAACAACAACCATTTATCAAAGTTAGTTTTTATTAAGGTCGGCCTTTTCTATTTCTAATACTTTTAGTTATAGTCAACTGTTAAGGCTTAAAACCAGGACTCTAACTCGTTTGGCTTGGACGTTTTCTATGCTCTACTAGATAATGTCGTAGCACTATTTGTAAGTGATGGCACTATAATAGTGGCACCTGTTAGGGCAAAAAACCAAGTCCCTGGTTAGTTGGGTGTGCGCGTTATCTATGGTCCACGAGGGCTAGTGTGGTAGCACTATGTGTAAGTGGTGGCACTATAATAGTACATTAGTCACCTGTTAGGGCTGAAATCCAAGTCTCTGGTTTGTTGGGTGTGCGCGATATCTACGCTTCACGAGGGTTAGTGTCGTAGCACTATGTGTAAGTGATGGCACTATAATAGTGCACTAGTCACGTGTTAGTGCTGTAATCCAGGTCTCTGAGTAGTTGAGGGTGCGCGATATTTATGCTTCACTAGGGATAGTGTCATAGCACTATGTGAAAGTGATGGTACTATCATAGTGCCCATTATAGTCACCTGTTAAGGCTAAAATCAAGGTCTCTAATTCGTTGGGTGTCCGCGTTGTCTATGCTTCACGATGGCTTGTGTCATAGCACTGTGTGCAAATGACACTATCATAGTGAAGGTGATGGTCTTAAAATAGTGCACATTATACTGAAAGAAGAAAGAGAAAAAGAAAGAGTCTGGCTCTGGCTAGTGGGGTGTGCGCGTTGTCTATGCTCCACGAGGGCTATTGTCGTAGTACTATGTGCCAGAGTTGGCACTATAATGGTGAACATTGTAGTTACCTGTTAGGGTTGAAATCCAGGTCTCTGGGTAGTTGGGTGTGCGCGTTGTCTATGCTCCATGACGGCTTGGTGCAGTCCGAACGTGTGTCGTAGCATTTTATGTGCGTATCCTGTAGTACTGCGAACTGATAACAGAATAATTATTATTCTACCGGAGTGTTGGCTCTTCTTCATACCTTATTCTTTAGACCAGGGAATCATAATCAGCCAGTAATTTTCCCACTGCTGGGACACAGGCTCCCTGTCTTCGAGACGGAGTGGGCTACAATCTCTACCAAGCAGGCCCAGTGCTAGTTGGTAGTTGTGATGCGTCTTCGAATTTTTGGTTCTAGGACATGCCGGTTTCTTCACGATGTTTTCCATCACCGTTTTTGAGTGTATTTACACAAAGTAAAGTGCAAAGGGAAACATTTCAAAAAAGGGAGGAGGGCTATTCTTAGCAGCGGTGGAACAATGCTGCCAATATAATGATGATAATTAAGGCGCTTACCGCTAGGGCAGCCCGCGAAATTCGAATTTTCTTACCTTTTTATGACGATTATTTCATGAAAAAGTCATTCAATGGTGTTTAAACGAACTTAGTGGGTTGTTTTGATGATTTTAATGAGTACTAGTGATCGCCTAGTTGTCGAAATTTGACCATGAAACATTTAAATAGAAGTACATCGTTATATGAAAATATTAACTTCCTGCATTCCTTCTTAATATATTATAAACTTTAACTGTGCCTATCATACTTCTCCGTCTGCGTAAATTTCGCAAAAAGGGGTACAAAGTTTTTACTTCACGTAAAAAGATAATTCTATAGCGGCACTACAGATAAATACTTCGCAACAAATATGTTGAAAAACCAAATGTGATGTGGCGCCATCTACAATGCCACATGCGAACTACGCAAGTCTGGACGACGTCACAGAAATCCTACATCGAGCAGGCAGAGTTTACCACGAGACTCACATTTATACAACATCCCGACATCAACCGTCGGGCAGTTGCCCACCAGACAACACCCGTCTGGTCGGACAATCCTCCCTTTTCTATAGAGTATGAGTGAACTTTTACCCTGTTCCTCATATCTCTATACTTCTGTAAAGCCAATGCCAAAATATGTTACGATCGCGAATCATATTTGAATCAACATACAACCTGACACTGACATGCAAATTGTAAAAAAAACGTAAGAAAATTTTAATTTTGGGCTGCCTTAACGTAACCAACTTATGAACATATTAGAGCTGACCAAGAAATACCTGCGAATTTCCCTGGTGAGGATTCCACTTCCCGCCGGCGAAGTTGAGGCGCGCGGAGGCGGCGGCGCGGCTGAGGGCGGCACCCGTCGTGACGTCATGCACGCGCACCCCGCCCTCGCTCACCACGCCCACCCGCGTACTGTCCGTCGGGTGCCATTCCGCACAACGAATTTCTTCCTCGGGCTTCTACATATTTGTTGACCGAAGACACGTAACATCGGAAGACAGAATAAATAAATATTATTAATAATATTTTTTATGTAATTAAAACGACGTATACAAAAAGAGTAAATACATTTAGCCTACAGTAATAAATTTTCAACAGAGTTATAGTGCCTAAAAATAAACTATTTCAAAAATATTTTTATTACAAGTGCAAGTGATAATGTTTCGTAATTAGAATTTTAGGTAGCGACCCGACGATCTAGGTTTATTTAAACCTGTGTTTCGGGCCAACACTTTATAATATTGCTGTATTAAAATTATTTTCAAGTTGGCAAGGCCCAGTTTGCGGTGGACGCCACGTACTACTCTTAAGGGAGAAGCGCCAAATTAGTTGTATGTTGATTAAAATATGATTCACTAATTATAATAGTTAAAACATCTCTACAATCCTCTAAGTTCATTTAATTCCAATGAATAACTTTTCAAGACATAATGATTTGTAAATACATACGTATTACGGTCGAAAATCATATTTAGTTCAACATACAGCGTGACATTGGCCTGCTGATGGCAAAAACGTAAAATTTTAATTTCGCCGGCTACCCTGGCGGTTCCACCTTAATGAGGGTTTTCTGAAATGACGTTCACTAGGTGTCAGCACTGAGGCGTCAGGTCCGGGCACCTGTCTAAAGTGTCAAAACGCCTACGGACTGAATGGTGAACGAATGAATGAAACGAACGACGTCAAATATTTTAAGTTAATTGTCGAACTGGAACACGTCTTGTCAAAGTGGCGCCAACTAGTGGCTTGAATATTAATAAAAACCCTCATTAATCGAGTGTAGGAACTACATATATTCGAACGGGCCCATATTTTCGTTCACGGTATTAGAGAGACGGGCCCTAGAGCTCATGAGGTCTTCAAGTCTACAGTACTATGCCAAGCGGAATACTGACCAGGATGCTTACTCTCGAATATAATTCCGATAGATCGACATTGGAATTGTCAGTCAAACGTCAGGGATTGGCTAGACTCACTGAGTCCAGCCAATCCCTGACGTTAAACTCAACCAACTGACATTTGACCAATGTCGATCTATCGGAATTATATTCCAGAGTAAGCACCCTGTGGCGTGCCTAGGGGTCAACCATAGGGGAAGCCGACATACTTACTTGCTTTTTATAATTTCTTGCGACATGTTTGAGTTGGTTAATTTACAAATTAACATTGTATAGTTTTTTTATTGATAGGTTCACGTCTGATTGAATTGGAAGCCCGGCTCTTTGGCTTTAGTAAATGGAACGCCCCTGGTACTGACCTCTGGTTTAATAGTTAGAAGATGTTCCAAATCCTCTGCATTTCTGCCTTGTATCGCGCTCAAGTCGTCCAAGTCTTTCGGTATTACCTGCCAAAATATGATGAAAGAGATGTTAAACGCTAATTACTGGGCAAAACGAGAACCGACCCCAACATAGTCGGGAAAAGGCTAGGCAGATAGATTGAGATGTCTTACCTCAACTGTAGGAAGCTTGAATAGAGAGACTCCCATTGTGAAATGTGATGTAGTCGAGTCATACGAGTTATGTGTCGTAAGGAGCGTCGCAGCGTCGTGTGGGGAGCAGCGCAGATGCCACACCTCGCCCATGAGATGCTTGAACACCTGGAAATAAATAAATACAATCATTTAATTTCGGTTTGTTCGAAAGCCAAGAACACAGTGAAGCTAAAAAATATAAAGCGAAGGGCTGTGTCAGAATCTGGTGATGTGATGGAAATTGAAGAACATAATGGTATCCAGGGGAAAGCTAAACACAGTCGTTCGAAGGCGAAGAAGAAGAAGAGTGCTGAGCCAAACGAATCTAAAGAGAATATGAGAAAGATTGCAGTCCCAGCTCACAGGTATGTAACCTCAAAATGAAAATAAATAACTGAATAGACTGAATACCACTAACTAACTGTAAAGGATCCCTGATAGCCATAGGGACGCGATAAGGCCACGTATTGTCTTATCCGATACAAACTTAATTATACTTGCTATTGTTGGTCTGATAATATTTTTTTTTCTTCTATTAATATTAAGTCAAGTCTTTAACATGCATATTATATTACAGATACACACCACTCAAAGAGAATTGGTTAAAAATATTCACTCCAATAGTGGAACATTTACTACTACAAGTCAGATTCAACACGAAAACACGTAATGTGGAGATAAAGGTTGGACCAGAAACTAAAGACATTGCCAACCTCCAGAAAGCTGCTGATTTTGTTAAGGTAAATAAATAAAATCACTAAAGTAGGTACTATGATAATTATTCCTGACTATGCCGTTCCAAAGCAGTGGTGGCCCAGTAGTATCTACCTCGACTCACCGAGTTATAGGTTGGTAAATAGAACCCAGGTAGGCACTTCATCTATTCCTTTGCATTTTTTTTTTCGTATCCCATATTCTTCCAAGACTTGTATCATCTACTAATCCACACTGGGCCCAGGTGATAGGATTATGGCCCACCTCACAAATTATGAGAGGAGGCCTATGTCCCAGCAGTGGGAATATTATGGGCTGATTATGAGTGCCATTGAAACTGTCCTAATCTGTTCAGCCGTGATAAGTAAAAGACAGAAGTTAGTTTCACATCACTACATACATCAGGCAAAGTCCCCCCCCCCCATGTGCATCTGTCTGTCTGGACGGCAATAAACTCAAAACGACTAAACAGATTATCATACAGTTTTCACCAATGGATGGAGTGATTTATAAGGAAGGGTTAGGTGAATATATTTGTTTTTGTGTAAATTGGCTTTTGACTTGACTTTGCTTTTGGCTCCGCCCGCGTGGATGTCGGTTGTCGAGTAAAAAAAGTAGCCGCGTATAGTAGTAATATCATAAATGCGAAAGTAACTCTGTCTATCTGTTACGCTTTCACGCCTAAACTGCTGAACCGATCATCATGAAATTTGGCAGAGATATAGCCTTGGATATGGTGGACTTAGGCTACTTTTTACGCGATAACCGACATCCACGCGGGCGGAGCTGTGGGCAAAAGCTAGTTTACTAAAGTTGAGGTTGTCACTAAAGTTAATTATAATCATTATGGTACCTGCTTACCCCAACCAATAGGTAGGGGCACCCAGTGTTGCTACACTGGTTGTCCCTACCCGTTTTTTGGGGAGCTGGGTAGGTCCAAACGGGCTATCCTTCCTTTGTATAATCTTAACCTGTAGTAATACAAAGTACCCTACTTACCTACTACTTGGTTGTCACTTACTGGGATCAGCTTTGATTCTATTATGCATATTTCATAACCATGGGCAAGCAAGAATCTTGACAGAAAATATTTCATACAAATTTTGATTTATGCTTGATGGATTATATTAGAAATCACATAAATTCCAATAGTTTTCTTGTCATCATTATTCTCAACATGTCTATTTTTTTAACACTTCTCTATTCTTCGTCATCTCAGTAGTCACTCCCGTTCCGACCATATCATCATTCACACAGTCCATCCATCGTTTCTTTGGCCTCCTCCTACTCACGTTCTCACTCAAAACTACAATAGTTTTCTTGATTTTTTTCCAGGCGTTCATCTATGGTTTCGAAGTGGATGATGCGCTCGCTCTCCTCCGATTAGATGACTTGTTTGTTGAATCTTTTGAAGTCAAAGATGTTAAAACTTTAAATGGAGATCATCTTAGTCGTGCTATTGGCCGCCTCGCCGGAAAAGCTGGTCGAACAAAATTCACCATTGAGAATGTCACCAAAACCAGAATAGTGTTGGCAGACTCAAAAATACATATCCTTGGCAGTTACCAGAACATAGCGTTGGCAAGAAGAGCGATATGCAACCTCATTATGGGCTCACCTCCTTCAAAAGTTTATGGAAACCTCAGAAACTTTGCCAATAGAGTTGCAGAGAGATTTTAGTTGTAAATAAAAGTTATATTTTATAAATTATGTTTTATTTATTAACACGCTTTTATTAGCTTCACTTGTTAAACTTCATGTTCTTTACAACTTACAGCTAAAATATATTATACAAATGTTTTATGGAATGTGAAGAATTGATTTCATAATTAATTTGATAAGAAAACAGTTTATTATAGTAAGATTCTGTGAAAGGATGATAAAACGAATAAGTACAAACATAACATACAAAATATCAGAAAATCTATGCTTTCGAGGCCATTATCTATGAGACAAAATGATGCCTTTGCATTATCTCGCGGCTAAAGGTGGAAGCGCCAGGGTAGCCCACGAAATTCAAAATTTTCTTACGTTTTTTGCAATAAGGTATTTTACAATTTAATAAAAACTATTGTAATTTGAAGATTGGGACGAAATATATTACAGTAAATTGATTTATATAATTTTTTTCAATTAGAAACGATTTCAATCAAATTTATTTTTCGTTGTTTTGAATTTACCGCCGAAACGCTCCTTAGGATGACTCCCACACTAGGAATAAATCTCCTGTATTGTGGGTGCGTTTACAAACATTTAAAACTCACATACACAAACGGCCAGACCCGGAACAACTACTTGTAGGTCATACAAATATTTGTTCCGTGCGGGAATCGAACCCGCGACAAGCAGCGCAGCAGTCAATTGCTTAACCGCTGCGCCAACCGTGCCGTCACGTAACCGTGTCGTCGGGTTTTATCACGTGACCACACGTCAACTTTGGGCACGCCACGATTGCGGCGGTAAGTCCCCTCTTTGAGGAGTGGCTTGAGAGGCGGCATGGCGTCCTCACCTTCCGCCTGACGCAGGTCCTCACCGGACACGGTTGTTTCGGGAGGTTCCTGTTTCGGATAGGGCGGGAGGAAACGCCCGGGTGTTTCCACTGCGAAGATCGCCCTGAGGACACGGTGGAGCACACGGTGGCGGTCTGCCCAGCTTGGGCGGAGCACCGCCGTGTCCTCGTGGAGGCGATCGGCGGCGGCGATCTTTCGCGTCCGGCCCTGGTCCAGGCCATGGTACGGAGCGAGGGCATGGGGAGCCGTCACCTCCTTCAGCGAAGCAGTAATGCTCGCGAAGAGGGAGGCGGCGCACGTGAGGGAGAGGCAGCATATGCGCCCTCGCGACCCCAGCCGCCGCAGGATACGGAGACGCCCTGGGCGTCGGGAATCCCAGGCCGATTTCCGGCCACCGTAGGCATGTGCTTGCGGACGGCGAGTAATGGGTAGCTCGCTGTCCGGTAAAGACCAAGCCCAAGTCGACGGCGCGTTGTGTTCCATGCGCGCCTGAAAGAGATGTCAGCACAAAAAAATGATGGGCCCCGCAAGGGCCGATGCCTGCCAGGGGTGCGGGTTTGTTCGTAAGAGACACCACAGCCCCTGGCATACGGGCTACTGAAGGAACACTGGTGGGTTTTAGTCAGTAGAAGTCTGACACGCCCTCCTGCTCCACCCAGAGCGGGAGAAGTTATTTGATGATTTCCCACCCAAAAAAAAAAAAAACAACACGTCAACTTTCTGTAAACTAAAGTAGTTACGAAACAAGTGAATGTCGAGTTTATAATAGGGTATTTTCCAATTTATTAAAAACTATTCTAATTTGAAGATTGGGACGAAATATGTAACAGAAAAATAAAAGTAAATTGATTTATATCCATTTTCTCAATTAAAAACGATTTAAACTAAATTTATTTTTCGTTGTTTTGAATTTACCGCCAAAACGCTCCTTACAATGACTTTTTATCACGTGACGTCAACTTTGTGTAAACTAAAGTAGTTAGTAAGTAAACAAATGAGTGTCGTGTTTATAATTAACAAGATTTTAGGGTAGAATGTGAAATCACTGGTGTGCAGTGCCTCTGTCCACAATTACTTCTAAAACTGCGCCAAACTAAGTATTTGTACTGGTGCTGTTTACACAAAGCTGACGTCACGATGTCACGTGATAAAAAGTCATCGTAAGGAGCGTTTTGGTGGTAAATTCAAAACAACGAAAAATAAATTTGATTTTAATCGTTTTTATGGAGACAATGGATATAAATACATTTATTTTTATTTTTCTGTTAAATGCATCGTCCCAATCTTCAAATTAAAACAGTTTTTATCAACTTGGAAAATACTCTATTAACAAGATTTCTATTGGATAGAAAATGATATTACTGGTGTGCGGTGCCTCTGAGCACAAATACTTTTAAAACTGCGCCAAACTAAGTATTTGTACCGGTGCCGTTTACACAAAGCTGACGTCACGATGTCATGTGACACAAATGTCATCGTAAGGCGCGTTTTGGCAGTAAATTCAAAACAACGAAAAATTAATTCACCGCCGACGAGGAAGCGACTAGTTAACAACAACTTTGTCGCTCAAGAATCGTCCAAAAGATTGTAGGTCCTGTGTAAGTAAATGAGATATACAGGGTGGAAACTTTCAGAGGGGCAGTAAGGGGAAGTACCTTATTCGTTGCAGCTACGCGAAAATGGTCTTAGGAGACTATCCATAATTTTTTATGGAATTTTGATCCCCATTCACAGATTTTCAAGAAAAAAATACAGTTAGCAAGAAAACAGTCATTTTACACAAAAACATTTTTTGGTGCCAATCGATCCTGTTTCTAATACTGATCAAAAACTTTTATTGGACCAACCATCGTTGGAGTACTCAAAAAGTCACAAATTGCAAAAAACTTTTCCCTTAAATTTTGTGAAGAATTTGTGTAACTGAAATACAAAAAATAAAAGAAAAATGATCACGTAGAATTTTACACATATCAAAAAGATGGAGTATTAAGTTTATTTTTTGTTAACTAACATAACTTGATGATGTTATTCTTATTTAAAATCTTGCTGTTTCTTGCCCTACGATATCAAGGGCTCGAAGTGACTGCCATTTTGACGAATACATAAATTGATTCTTTCTGTACCGACCTAGTGGCTGCTGACAATTTATTTGTATGAATTCCATACAAAATTGTGGTTACTGAGTCTTTAAGTTCTTGAACACTATCGTATTGCTTTTTGTAAACTTCAGTTTTCAGGTAGCCCCACAAAAAGAAATCAAGAGGCGTCAGATCTGGACTAAGCGCTGGCCAAGAAATAGGACCATGTGTTCCCATCACTTCACCATTCACTCACTCCATCACTTCATCATTGATCACCAAACTGTCGGTTCAAAGGCGAACGCGTACTACGGCTGTTGTGAGGTGGAGCGCCATCTTGTTGAAAAAACATTCTTCTTGATTCCGATAGTGGTAAATCATTGACGAGGTTTTTAAAATTCTCTAATATTCTGTTGTTATAAATGTTGGAATTCAAGGTGCCTTCATAAAATTCCACCACTACCACTCGGTTCCACATTATACCACACTAACAATTAAAAGAAAATCGCACTTGATTATGTGTTTCGCGAAACCTGAGAGGATTTTCTCTACACCAATAACGAGTTCGAGATTTGAATTGTTTTTTTAAACTTTATCTTTTTATTCATTCAACAAAAAGATCTCAACCGTCACTAAAAAAGCTTTTGCGTAAAATTTTCATACAAAATGTACGGGAAAAGTATTTTGCAATTTGTGACTTTTTGAGTACTCCAACGATGGTTGGTCCCATAAAAGTTTTTGATCAGTATTAGAAACAGGGTCGATTGGCATCAAAAAATGTTTTTGTGTAAAATGGCTATTTTCTTGCTAACTGTATTTTTTTTTGAAAATCTGTTAATGGGGATCAAAATTCCATAAAAAATTATGGATAGTCTACTAAGACCATTTTCGCGTAGCTGCAACGGATAAGGTACTTCCCCTTACTGCCCCGCTGAAAGTTTCCACCCTGTATACCTATAGTAACAGTTGCTCGCAAGACTGCAGTTCACACCGCCCGCAAGTAGTCGCTTGTCGCAGCGTCAAGAGCTTTCGACAGTACTCGCTCAGCGACGCTCGTTTGGACTGGAGAACACTCGCTGACAGACTCACGCTAGGTACAGACGCATACTAGCACACTGAAACGTAAATACACAGCCGGGATCTTGGTATGTAAAGATGGTCACCCATCCGCGGACCAATCGCGGCAAGCGTGGCTAAACCTGATCGATCGACCCGTGCGGCTGTTATTACTTGCTTCTCGTAAATCGCGCGCGATGTGACATGTGCCTAAGAAATCACTTGGTTGATTACAGCAGTAACTTGTACTTAAAATGTCGGGGCACTCGGGAGAGCACGAGTCGCGCGTCGTAGCTGAGCGAGGCGAAGGTCCAGGGCTCGGCCGCGCTCCACTCGGCGCAGTACACGGAGTCTTCGTGTTGCTCGTACGACTGAAGGACGCCGTCTTCCAAACTGGAAAGTAATCATAGTGTTTATTTACTAAGGATTATAACGCAAACTGAGTTGAGCTGCATGATTGCTGATAAATGCGTGACCTGATTGGACAGGTCCACTCAATCTGTGTGGTTCTTTCCTCAAAAGACCATTTCAGAATTGGTGGACTTGGACCAACATTATGTCTGAAGAGACTGTGACCTCTGGGTTGTTTCGGCCTTTCTTCTCAGAGCAGTCCGATAAGAAACGCCGACCTCATCTAGTTTAAATATCAATATAACAGTTGCTTAAGTCTAGTTTTCAATACTAAACCAGACATTAGCAACTGTTTAGATGCTCGATATTTTTTTTAAAGTGTTTCTACAAACCTACTTGCAGAAATAAAATCTTTTATCATTTAAAGTACATGATAGTTAATAACTGAAACGATCTTGCATGTGTGCATTAAAACTTATAGAAATACGGTATATACAGGGTAAATTTTTAACCAGTGCGCAAACTGTGACCATGAATTCAGCATATAATTCCCCCTAAAACCCCTAGCGTAAAAAAAATTCGTTGGTTATACAAAAAAAAACAGAAGTTTCATAGAAAAGTGCAATACCTACGCGGACAAAATGTATGGAACAGCTGATTTTATTTTGTATTCGACGTCTAGAATGATATACTGAATTCATGGTTACAGTTTGCGCATTGGTTCAAAATTTATCCTGTATATTGTATATAACTGTAAAATCAAGTAACTCAGCGAAATCAGCAAAATTTTCGTATACGGCCTCTTAAGGCGGAAGCGACAGGGTAGCCTGCGGTATTTAAATTTTGTAACGTTTTTTGCAATTTCCAAGCCAGTCTGACTATACAGGAAAAGTTTTTATCCAGTGCGCAAATTGTAACCATGAATTCAGCATATCATTCTAGACCCCCTAGCGCAGAAATTTTTCGCCGGTTGTACTAAAAAAAATCAGCTGTTCCATACATTTTGACCGCGTAGGTATTGCACTTTTCTATGAAACAGCTGATTTTTTTTAGTACAACCGGCGAAAAATTTCTGCGCTACAATTTGCGCACTGGATAAAAACTTACCCTGTATGTTGAACAAAATACGAGTCATTCAATGGGTTTCAATTAGCTTGAGAGAGTTGTATTGAATTCTGTAAACCAATATTTGTTACGGTTGCAAATCATATTGCAAAACGCTGACCTGCAAATTGCAAAAAAAAAAAAAAACAAGCTGAAGAAAATTGGAATTTAGGGGCTACCCTTGGTGCTTAATCATAATGTCATAACATCGTGCTTGTAGACTTACATTCATTAATTTTAAAGTATAAAAATAAATATGAAGCCCGTATTCTTAGGGTCTCTTGGCTAATAACAACAATAATAACGTACTGGTCGATCGGAGGTAAACGTAAGCTTGCCGCGGTCGGCCCAGGGAAAGGTGACCATCCATTACATTTAACGAGACCCCCTCCATGCCTTGGAAAACACGTTAGGACGTTGGTCCCGGCTGTCATTTGAAGATCTTTACAGTCGTTACGGGTAGTCAGAAACCCGATGGTCTGTCAACCAATCGTGCCAAGGGGTGTATTAGGTGCACACTGGCGCCGCCCGCTGTCCGTCGTCGCCCACGTCGCAGCACGTCCCAGTATTAGTTAGGCAGTGCACCCGTCGCGGGTACTCACACTGGCGCCCGCTGCCTGTCGTCGCCCACGTCCCAGTATTAGTTAGGCAGTGCACCCGTCACGTGTACTCACACTGGCGCCGCCCGCTGCCCGTCGTCGCCCACGTCGCAGCACGTCCCAGTATTAGTTAGGCAGTGCACCCGTCACGTGTACTCACACTGGCGCCGCCCGCTGCCCGTCGTCGCCCACGTCGCAGCACGTCCCAGTATTAGTTAGGCAGTGCACCCGTCACGTGTACTCACACTGGCGCCGCCCGCTGCCCGTCGTCGCCCACGTCGCAGCACGTCCCAGTATTAGTTAGGCAGTGCACCCGTCACGTGTACTCACACTGGCGCCGCCCGCTGCCCGTCGTCGCCCACGTCGCAGCACGTCCCAGTATTAGTTAGGCAGTGCACCCGTCGCGTGTACTCACACTGGCGCCGCCCGCTGCCCGTCGTCGCCCACGTCGCAGCACGTCCCAGTATTAGTTAGGCAGTGCACCCCTCGCGTGTACTCACACTGGCGCCGCCCGCTGCCCGTCGTCGCCCACGTCGCAGCACGTCCCAGTATTAGTTAGGCAGTGCACCCGTCGCGTGTACTCACACTGGCGCCGCCCGCTGCCCGTCGTCGCCCACGTCGCAGCACGTCCCAGTATTAGTTAGGCAGTGCACCCGTCGCGTGTACTCACACTGGCGCCGCCCGCTGCCCGTCGTCGCCCACGTCGCAGCACGTCCCAGTATTAGTTAGGCAGTGCACCCGTCACGTGTACTCACACTGGCGCCGCCCGCTGCCCGTCGTCGCCCACGTCGCAGCACGTCCCAGTATTAGTTAGGCAGTGCACCCGTCGCGTGTACTCACACTGGCGCCGCCCGCTGCCCGTCGTCGCCCACGTCGCAGCACGTCCCAGTATTAGTTAGGCAGTGCACCCGTCGCGTGTACTCACACTGGGGCCGCCCGCTGCCCGTCGTCGCCCACGTCGCAGCACGTCCCAGTATTAGTTAGGCAGTGCACCCGTCACGTGTACTCACACTGGCGCCGCCCGCTGCCCGTCGTCGCCCACGTCGCAGCACGTCCCAGTATTAGTTAGGCAGTGCACCCGTCGCGTGTACTCACACTGGCGCCGCTCGCTGCCCGTCGTCGCCCACGTCGCAGCACGTCCCAGTATTAGTTAGGCAGTGCACCCGTCACGTGTAATCACACTGGCGCCGCCCGCTGCCCGTCGTCGCCCACGTCGCAGCACGTCCCAGTATTAGTTAGGCAGTGCACCCGTCACGTGTACTCACACTGGCGCCGCCCGCTGCCCGTCGTCGCCCACGTCGCAGCACGTCCCAGTATTAGTTAGGCAGTGCACCCGTCACGTGTACTCACACTGGCGCCGCCCGCTGCCCGTCGTCGCCCACGTCGCAGCACGTCCCAGTATTAGTTAGGCAGTGCACCCGTCACGTGTACTCACACTGGCGCCGCCCGCTGCCCGTCGTCGCCCACGTCGCAGCACGTCCCAGTATTAGTTAGGCAGTGCACCCGTCACGTGTACTCACACTGGCGCCGCCCGCTGCCCGTCGTCGCCCACGTCGCAGCACGTCCCAGTATTAGTTAGGCAGTGCACCCGTCACGTGTACTCACACTGGCGCAGCCCGCTGCCCGTCGTCGCCCACGTCGCAGCACACGCCGGCGGCGGCAGTGAGGAGGGCGCGCGCGTCAGAGCTGCCCGTCAGAAGCAGCTGCTCGTGGTACGTGTTGTAGCGTACTGTCCATACCCTGACAACGAGAAATACGTAACATAATATACAACCGACTTCCAGAAAAAAAAAACACTGTACGTAAGCACACAAGTAGAATACAAAGAGGCAAACCTGTTTCCATACATGATTCTGAACTAGAAAAAATTTCGTCAGTTTCGTCAAAAAAATTGCCGTTCCATACATTTTGACCAAGTTGGTATTGCACTTTTCTATGAACGCTAGGCGAATTTGTCTAGAATCATCTGCCGAATTCATGGTTACAGTTTGCGCTTCGATGTTTACTACCGTGTATATTATGTAACTAACCAATGCGAATGATCCGTCCTGCTGAATATAGGCTCCTTCCCATTCCTATAGTCCCATATGTTGAGTGCAGCGTCGTCGCCTACGCTTGCCAAGTGAAACTGTCTGCAACCAAATAACGTATGTGTTTTGTAGTTTTCAGCTACGAAACGTTAGTCCACGGCAGGATTGCATCGCGCACTGGATTTTCAACTGTCGGAGTTTAACCGAGCATCGAGAATCGAGTGCATGCCAGTGAATCGAAAAAACACACCGTTGGATTTTGAACTCTCGGTGCTTAGCAGAGAGTTGAACGAGACGACCGATATTTTTACGTCTGTGCGAACGTAAACTTAACGGCGACTTAAGATTGAGGAACGTTTGAGAATTTTGCTGAAAATCGCAGTGTGTTTATTCGACGTTCTGGGATGTAATCTGTTGGATTATTATCAATGTTCGGTTTAACGACCAGAGTTGTAAATCCAGTCGCGATATTTTTTGTACATGCGGGCGAGGTTAAGTCTTGTCTTTGCCACATTAACGTAACATTTGAACTGCAAAAACAACAAACAACAACCATTTATCAAAGTTAGTTTTTATTAAGGTCGGCCTTTTCTATTTCTAATACTTTTAGTTATAGTCAACTGTTAAGGCTTAAAACCAGGTCTCTAACTCGTTTGGCTTGGACGTTTTCTATGCTCTACTAGATAATGTCGTAGCACTATTTGTAAGTGATGGCACTATAATAGTGACACCTGTTAGGGCAAAAAACCAAGTCCCTGGTTAGTTGGGTGTGCGCGTTATCTATGGTCCACGAGGGCTAGTGTGGTAGCACTATGTGTAAGTGGTGGCACTATAATAGTACATTAGTCACCTGTTAGGGCTGAAATCCAAGTCTCTGGTTTGTTGGGTGTGCGCGATATCTACGCTTCACGAGGGTTAGTGTCGTAGCACTATGTGTAAGTGATGGCACTATAATAGTGCACTAGTCACGTGTTAGTGCTGTAATCCAGGTCTCTGAGTAGTTGAGGGTGCGCGATATTTATGCTTCACTAGGGATAGTGTCATAGCACTATGTGAAAGTGATGGTACTATCATAGTGCCCATTATAGTCACCTGTTAAGGCTAAAATCAAGGTCTCTAATTCGTTGGGTGTCCGCGTTGTCTATGCTTCACGATGGCTTGTGTCATAGCACTGTGTGCAAATGACACTATCATAGTGAAGGTGATGGTCTTAAAATAGTGCACATTATACTGAAAGAAGAAAGAGAAAAAGAAAGAGTCTGGCTCTGGCTAGTGGGGTGTGCGCGTTGTCTATGCTCCACGAGGGCTATTGTCGTAGTACTATGTGCCAGAGTTGGCACTATAATGGTGAACATTGTAGTTACCTGTTAGGGTTGAAATCCAGGTCTCTGGGTAGTTGGGTGTGCGCGTTGTCTATGCTCCATGACGGCTTGGTGCAGTCCGAACGTGTGTCGTAGCATTTTATGTGCGTATCCTGTAGTACTGCGAACTGATAACAGAATAATTATTATTCTACCGGAGTGTTGGCTCTTCTTCATACCTTATTCTTTAGACCAGGGAATCATAATCAGCCAGTAATTTTCCCACTGCTGGGACACAGGCTCCCTGTCTTCGAGACGGAGTGGGCTACAATCTCTACCAAGCAGGCCCAGTGCTAGTTGGTAGTTGTGATGCGTCTTCGAATTTTTGGTTCTAGGACATGCCGGTTTCTTCACGATGTTTTCCATCACCGTTTTTGAGTGTATTTACACAAAGTAAAGTGCAAAGGGAAACATTTCAAAAAAGGGAGGAGGGCTATTCTTAGCAGCGGTGGAACAATGCTGCCAATATAATGATGATAATTAAGGCGCTTACCGCTAGGGCAGCCCGCGAAATTCGAATTTTCTTACCTTTTTATGACGATTATTTCATGAAAAAGTCATTCAATGGTGTTTAAACGAACTTAGTGGGTTGTTTTGATGATTTTAATGAGTACTAGTGATCGCCTAGTTGTCGAAATTTGACCATGAAACATTTAAATAGAAGTACATCGTTATATGAAAATATTAACTTCCTGCATTCCTTCTTAATATATTATAAACTTTAACTGTGCCTATCATACTTCTCCGTCTGCGTAAATTTCGCAAAAAGGGGTACAAAGTTTTTACTTCACGTAAAAAGATAATTCTATAGCGGCACTACAGATAAATACTTCGCAACAAATATGTTGAAAAACCAAATGTGATGTGGCGCCATCTACAATGCCACATGCGAACTACGCAAGTCTGGACGACGTCACAGAAATCCTACATCGAGCAGGCAGAGTTTACCACGAGACTCACATTTATACAACATCCCGACATCAACCGTCGGGCAGTTGCCCACCAGACAACACCCGTCTGGTCGGACAATCCTCCCTTTTCTATAGAGTATGAGTGAACTTTTACCCTGTTCCTCATATCTCTATACTTCTGTAAAGCCAATGCCAAAATATGTTACGATCGCGAATCATATTTGAATCAACATACAACCTGACACTGACATGCAAATTGTAAAAAAAACGTAAGAAAATTTTAATTTTGGGCTGCCTTAACGTAACCAACTTATGAACATATTAGAGCTGACCAAGAAATACCTGCGAATTTCCCTGGTGAGGATTCCACTTCCCGCCGGCGAAGTTGAGGCGCGCGGAGGCGGCGGCGCGGCTGAGGGCGGCACCCGTCGTGACGTCATGCACGCGCACCCCGCCCTCGCTCACCACGCCCACCCGCGTACTGTCCGTCGGGTGCCATTCCGCACAACGAATTTCTTCCTCGGGCTTCTACATATTTGTTGACCGAAGACACGTAACATCGGAAGACAGAATAAATAAATATTATTAATAATATTTTTTATGTAATTAAAACGACGTATACAAAAAGAGTAAATACATTTAGCCTACAGTAATAAATTTTCAACAGAGTTATAGTGCCTAAAAATAAACTATTTCAAAAATATTTTTATTACAAGTGCAAGTGATAATGTTTCGTAATTAGAATTTTAGGTAGCGACCCGACGATCTAGGTTTATTTAAACCTGTGTTTCGGGCCAACACTTTATAATATTGCTGTATTAAAATTATTTTCAAGTTGGCAAGGCCCAGTTTGCGGTGGACGCCACGTACTACTCTTAAGGGAGAAGCGCCAAATTAGTTGTATGTTGATTAAAATATGATTCACTAATTATAATAGTTAAAACATCTCTACAATCCTCTAAGTTCATTTAATTCCAATGAATAACTTTTCAAGACATAATGATTTGTAAATACATACGTATTACGGTCGAAAATCATATTTAGTTCAACATACAGCGTGACATTGGCCTGCTGATGGCAAAAACGTAAAATTTTAATTTCGCCGGCTACCCTGGCGGTTCCACCTTAATGAGGGTTTTCTGAAATGACGTTCACTAGGTGTCAGCACTGAGGCGTCAGGTCCGGGCACCTGTCTAAAGTGTCAAAACGCCTACGGACTGAATGGTGAACGAATGAATGAAACGAACGACGTCAAATATTTTAAGTTAATTGTCGAACTGGAACACGTCTTGTCAAAGTGGCGCCAACTAGTGGCTTGAATATTAATAAAAACCCTCATTAATCGAGTGTAGGAACTACATATATTCGAACGGGCCCATATTTTCGTTCACGGTATTAGAGAGACGGGCCCTAGAGCTCATGAGGTCTTCAAGTCTACAGTACTATGCCAAGCGGAATACTGACCAGGATGCTTACTCTCGAATATAATTCCGATAGATCGACATTGGAATTGTCAGTCAAACGTCAGGGATTGGCTAGACTCACTGAGTCCAGCCAATCCCTGACGTTAAACTCAACCAACTGACATTTGACCAATGTCGATCTATCGGAATTATATTCCAGAGTAAGCACCCTGTGGCGTGCCTAGGGGTCAACCATAGGGGAAGCCGACATACTTACTTACTTTTTATAATTTCTTGCGACATGTTTGAGTTGGTTAATTTACAAATTAACATTGTATAGTTTTTTTATTGATAGGTTCACGTCTGATTGAATTGGAAGCCCGGCTCTTTGGCTTTAGTAAATGGAACGCCCCTGGTACTGACCTCTGGTTTAATAGTTAGAAGATGTTCCAAATCCTCTGCATTTCTGCCTTGTATCGCGCTCAAGTCGTCCAAGTCTTTCGGTATTACCTGCCAAAATATGATGAAAGAGATGTTAAACGCTAATTACTGGGCAAAACGAGAACCGACCCCAACATAGTCGGGAAAAGGCTAGGCAGATAGATTGAGATGTCTTACCTCAACTGTAGGAAGCTTGAATAGAGAGACTCCCATTGTGAAATGTGATGTAGTCGAGTCATACGAGTTATGTGTCGTAAGGAGCGTCGCAGCGTCGTGTGGGGAGCAGCGCAGATGCCACACCTCGCCCATGAGATGCTTGAACACCTGGAAATAAATAAATACAATCATTTAATTTCGGTTTGTTCGAAAGCCAAGAACACAGTGAAGCTAAAAAATATAAAGCGAAGGGCTGTGTCAGAATCTGGTGATGTGATGGAAATTGAAGAACATAATGGTATCCAGGGGAAAGCTAAACACAGTCGTTCGAAGGCGAAGAAGAAGAAGAGTGCTGAGCCAAACGAATCTAAAGAGAATATGAGAAAGATTGCAGTCCCAGCTCACAGGTATGTAACCTCAAAATGAAAATAAATAACTGAATAGACTGAATACCACTAACTAACTGTAAAGGATCCCTGATAGCCATAGGGACGCGATAAGGCCACGTATTGTCTTATCCGATACAAACTTAATTATACTTGCTATTGTTGGTCTGATAATATTTTTTTTTCTTCTATTAATATTAAGTCAAGTCTTTAACATGCATATTATATTACAGATACACACCACTCAAAGAGAATTGGTTAAAAATATTCACTCCAATAGTGGAACATTTACTACTACAAGTCAGATTCAACACGAAAACACGTAATGTGGAGATAAAGGTTGGACCAGAAACTAAAGACATTGCCAACCTCCAGAAAGCTGCTGATTTTGTTAAGGTAAATAAATAAAATCACTAAAGTAGGTACTATGATAATTATTCCTGACTATGCCGTTCCAAAGCAGTGGTGGCCCAGTAGTATCTACCTCGACTCACCGAGTTATAGGTTGGTAAATAGAACCCAGGTAGGCACTTCATCTATTCCTTTGCATTTTTTTTTTCGTATCCCATATTCTTCCAAGACTTGTATCATCTACTAATCCACACTGGGCCCAGGTGATAGGATTATGGCCCACCTCACAAATTATGAGAGGAGGCCTATGTCCCAGCAGTGGGAATATTATGGGCTGATTATGAGTGCCATTGAAACTGTCCTAATCTGTTCAGCCGTGATAAGTAAAAGACAGAAGTTAGTTTCACATCACTACATACATCAGGCAAAGTCCCCCCCCCCCATGTGCATCTGTCTGTCTGGACGGCAATAAACTCAAAACGACTAAACAGATTATCATACAGTTTTCACCAATGGATGGAGTGATTTATAAGGAAGGGTTAGGTGAATATATTTGTTTTTGTGTAAATTGGCTTTTGACTTGACTTTGCTTTTGGCTCCGCCCGCGTGGATGTCGGTTGTCGAGTAAAAAAAGTAGCCGCGTATAGTAGTAATATCATAAATGCGAAAGTAACTCTGTCTATCTGTTACGCTTTCACGCCTAAACTGCTGAACCGATCATCATGAAATTTGGCAGAGATATAGCCTTGGATATGGTGGACTTAGGCTACTTTTTACGCGATAACCGACATCCACGCGGGCGGAGCTGTGGGCAAAAGCTAGTTTACTAAAGTTGAGGTTGTCACTAAAGTTAATTATAATCATTATGGTACCTGCTTACCCCAACCAATAGGTAGGGGCACCCAGTGTTGCTACACTGGTTGTCCCTACCCGTTTTTTGGGGAGCTGGGTAGGTCCAAACGGGCTATCCTTCCTTTGTATAATCTTAACCTGTAGTAATACAAAGTACCCTACTTACCTACTACTTGGTTGTCACTTACTGGGATCAGCTTTGATTCTATTATGCATATTTCATAACCATGGGCAAGCAAGAATCTTGACAGAAAATATTTCATACAAATTTTGATTTATGCTTGATGGATTATATTAGAAATCACATAAATTCCAATAGTTTTCTTGTCATCATTATTCTCAACATGTCTATTTTTTTAACACTTCTCTATTCTTCGTCATCTCAGTAGTCACTCCCGTTCCGACCATATCATCATTCACACAGTCCATCCATCGTTTCTTTGGCCTCCTCCTACTCACGTTCTCACTCAAAACTACAATAGTTTTCTTGATTTTTTTCCAGGCGTTCATCTATGGTTTCGAAGTGGATGATGCGCTCGCTCTCCTCCGATTAGATGACTTGTTTGTTGAATCTTTTGAAGTCAAAGATGTTAAAACTTTAAATGGAGATCATCTTAGTCGTGCTATTGGCCGCCTCGCCGGAAAAGCTGGTCGAACAAAATTCACCATTGAGAATGTCACCAAAACCAGAATAGTGTTGGCAGACTCAAAAATACATATCCTTGGCAGTTACCAGAACATAGCGTTGGCAAGAAGAGCGATATGCAACCTCATTATGGGCTCACCTCCTTCAAAAGTTTATGGAAACCTCAGAAACTTTGCCAATAGAGTTGCAGAGAGATTTTAGTTGTAAATAAAAGTTATATTTTATAAATTATGTTTTATTTATTAACACGCTTTTATTAGCTTCACTTGTTAAACTTCATGTTCTTTACAACTTACAGCTAAAATATATTATACAAATGTTTTATGGAATGTGAAGAATTGATTTCATAATTAATTTGATAAGAAAACAGTTTATTATAGTAAGATTCTGTGAAAGGATGATAAAACGAATAAGTACAAACATAACATACAAAATATCAGAAAATCTATGCTTTCGAGGCCATTATCTATGAGACAAAATGATGCCTTTGCATTATCTCGCGGCTAAAGGTGGAAGCGCCAGGGTAGCCCACGAAATTCAAAATTTTCTTACGTTTTTTGCAATAAGGTATTTTACAATTTAATAAAAACTATTGTAATTTGAAGATTGGGACGAAATATATTACAGTAAATTGATTTATATAATTTTTTTCAATTAGAAACGATTTCAATCAAATTTATTTTTCGTTGTTTTGAATTTACCGCCGAAACGCTCCTTAGGATGACTCCCACACTAGGAATAAATCTCCTGTATTGTGGGTGCGTTTACAAACATTTAAAACTCACATACACAAACGGCCAGACCCGGAACAACTACTTGTAGGTCATACAAATATTTGTTCCGTGCGGGAATCGAACCCGCGACAAGCAGCGCAGCAGTCAATTGCTTAACCGCTGCGCCAACCGTGCCGTCACGTAACCGTGTCGTCGGGTTTTATCACGTGACCACACGTCAACTTTGGGCACGCCACGATTGCGGCGGTAAGTCCCCTCTTTGAGGAGTGGCTTGAGAGGCGGCATGGCGTCCTCACCTTCCGCCTGACGCAGGTCCTCACCGGACACGGTTGTTTCGGGAGGTTCCTGTTTCGGATAGGGCGGGAGGAAACGCCCGGGTGTTTCCACTGCGAAGATCGCCCTGAGGACACGGTGGAGCACACGGTGGCGGTCTGCCCAGCTTGGGCGGAGCACCGCCGTGTCCTCGTGGAGGCGATCGGCGGCGGCGATCTTTCGCGTCCGGCCCTGGTCCAGGCCATGGTACGGAGCGAGGGCATGGGGAGCCGTCACCTCCTTCAGCGAAGCAGTAATGCTCGCGAAGAGGGAGGCGGCGCACGTGAGGGAGAGGCAGCATATGCGCCCTCGCGACCCCAGCCGCCGCAGGATACGGAGACGCCCTGGGCGTCGGGAATCCCAGGCCGATTTCCGGCCACCGTAGGCATGTGCTTGCGGACGGCGAGTAATGGGTAGCTCGCTGTCCGGTAAAGACCAAGCCCAAGTCGACGGCGCGTTGTGTTCCATGCGCGCCTGAAAGAGATGTCAGCACAAAAAAATGATGGGCCCCGCAAGGGCCGATGCCTGCCAGGGGTGCGGGTTTGTTCGTAAGAGACACCACAGCCCCTGGCATACGGGCTACTGAAGGAACACTGGTGGGTTTTAGTCAGTAGAAGTCTGACACGCCCTCCTGCTCCACCCAGAGCGGGAGAAGTTATTTGATGATTTCCCACCCAAAAAAAAAAAAAACAACACGTCAACTTTCTGTAAACTAAAGTAGTTACGAAACAAGTGAATGTCGAGTTTATAATAGGGTATTTTCCAATTTATTAAAAACTATTCTAATTTGAAGATTGGGACGAAATATGTAACAGAAAAATAAAAGTAAATTGATTTATATCCATTTTCTCAATTAAAAACGATTTAAACTAAATTTATTTTTCGTTGTTTTGAATTTACCGCCAAAACGCTCCTTACAATGACTTTTTATCACGTGACGTCAACTTTGTGTAAACTAAAGTAGTTAGTAAGTAAACAAATGAGTGTCGTGTTTATAATTAACAAGATTTTAGGGTAGAATGTGAAATCACTGGTGTGCAGTGCCTCTGTCCACAATTACTTCTAAAACTGCGCCAAACTAAGTATTTGTACTGGTGCTGTTTACACAAAGCTGACGTCACGATGTCACGTGATAAAAAGTCATCGTAAGGAGCGTTTTGGTGGTAAATTCAAAACAACGAAAAATAAATTTGATTTTAATCGTTTTTATGGAGACAATGGATATAAATACATTTATTTTTATTTTTCTGTTAAATGCATCGTCCCAATCTTCAAATTAAAACAGTTTTTATCAACTTGGAAAATACTCTATTAACAAGATTTCTATTGGATAGAAAATGATATTACTGGTGTGCGGTGCCTCTGAGCACAAATACTTTTAAAACTGCGCCAAACTAAGTATTTGTACCGGTGCCGTTTACACAAAGCTGACGTCACGATGTCATGTGACACAAATGTCATCGTAAGGCGCGTTTTGGCAGTAAATTCAAAACAACGAAAAATTAATTCACCGCCGACGAGGAAGCGACTAGTTAACAACAACTTTGTCGCTCAAGAATCGTCCAAAAGATTGTAGGTCCTGTGTAAGTAAATGAGATATACAGGGTGGAAACTTTCAGAGGGGCAGTAAGGGGAAGTACCTTATTCGTTGCAGCTACGCGAAAATGGTCTTAGGAGACTATCCATAATTTTTTATGGAATTTTGATCCCCATTCACAGATTTTCAAGAAAAAAATACAGTTAGCAAGAAAACAGTCATTTTACACAAAAACATTTTTTGGTGCCAATCGATCCTGTTTCTAATACTGATCAAAAACTTTTATTGGACCAACCATCGTTGGAGTACTCAAAAAGTCACAAATTGCAAAAAACTTTTCCCTTAAATTTTGTGAAGAATTTGTGTAACTGAAATACAAAAAATAAAAGAAAAATGATCACGTAGAATTTTACACATATCAAAAAGATGGAGTATTAAGTTTATTTTTTGTTAACTAACATAACTTGATGATGTTATTCTTATTTAAAATCTTGCTGTTTCTTGCCCTACGATATCAAGGGCTCGAAGTGACTGCCATTTTGACGAATACATAAATTGATTCTTTCTGTACCGACCTAGTGGCTGCTGACAATTTATTTGTATGAATTCCATACAAAATTGTGTTTACTGAGTCTTTAAGTTCTTGAACACTATCGTATTGCTTTTTGTAAACTTCAGTTTTCAGGTAGCCCCACAAAAAGAAATCAAGAGGCGTCAGATCTGGACTAAGCGCTGGCCAAGAAATAGGACCATGTGTTCCCATCACTTCACCATTCACTCACTCCATCACTTCATCATTGATCACCAAACTGTCGGTTCAAAGGCGAACGCGTACTACGGCTGTTGTGAGGTGGAGCGCCATCTTGTTGAAAAAACATTCTTCTTGATTCCGATAGTGGTAAATCATTGACGAGGTTTTTAAAATTCTCTAATATTCTGTTGTTATAAATGTTGGAATTCAAGGTGCCTTCATAAAATTCCACCACTACCACTCGGTTCCACATTATACCACACTAACAATTAAAAGAAAATCGCACTTGATTATGTGTTTCGCGAAACCTGAGAGGATTTTCTCTACACCAATAACGAGTTCGAGATTTGAATTGTTTTTTTAAACTTTATCTTTTTATTCATTCAACAAAAAGATCTCAACCGTCACTAAAAAAGCTTTTGCGTAAAATTTTCATACAAAATGTACGGGAAAAGTATTTTGCAATTTGTGACTTTTTGAGTACTCCAACGATGGTTGGTCCCATAAAAGTTTTTGATCAGTATTAGAAACAGGGTCGATTGGCATCAAAAAATGTTTTTGTGTAAAATGGCTATTTTCTTGCTAACTGTATTTTTTTTTGAAAATCTGTTAATGGGGATCAAAATTCCATAAAAAATTATGGATAGTCTACTAAGACCATTTTCGCGTAGCTGCAACGGATAAGGTACTTCCCCTTACTGCCCCGCTGAAAGTTTCCACCCTGTATACCTATAGTAACAGTTGCTCGCAAGACTGCAGTTCACACCGCCCGCAAGTAGTCGCTTGTCGCAGCGTCAAGAGCTTTCGACAGTACTCGCTCAGCGACGCTCGTTTGGACTGGAGAACACTCGCTGACAGACTCACGCTAGGTACAGACGCATACTAGCACACTGAAACGTAAATACACAGCCGGGATCTTGGTATGTAAAGATGGTCACCCATCCGCGGACCAATCGCGGCAAGCGTGGCTAAACCTGATCGATCGACCCGTGCGGCTGTTATTACTTGCTTCTCGTAAATCGCGCGCGATGTGACATGTGCCTAAGAAATCACTTGGTTGATTACAGCAGTAACTTGTACTTAAAATGTCGGGGCACTCGGGAGAGCACGAGTCGCGCGTCGTAGCTGAGCGAGGCGAAGGTCCAGGGCTCGGCCGCGCTCCACTCGGCGCAGTACACGGAGTCTTCGTGTTGCTCGTACGACTGAAGGACGCCGTCTTCCAAACTGGAAAGTAATCATAGTGTTTATTTACTAAGGATTATAACGCAAACTGAGTTGAGCTGCATGATTGCTGATAAATGCGTGACCTGATTGGACAGGTCCACTCAATCTGTGTGGTTCTTTCCTCAAAAGACCATTTCAGAATTGGTGGACTTGGACCAACATTATGTCTGAAGAGACTGTGACCTCTGGGTTGTTTCGGCCTTTCTTCTCAGAGCAGTCCGATAAGAAACGCCGACCTCATCTAGTTTAAATATCAATATAACAGTTGCTTAAGTCTAGTTTTCAATACTAAACCAGACATTAGCAACTGTTTAGATGCTCGATATTTTTTTTAAAGTGTTTCTACAAACCTACTTGCAGAAATAAAATCTTTTATCATTTAAAGTACATGATAGTTAATAACTGAAACGATCTTGCATGTGTGCATTAAAACTTATAGAAATACGGTATATACAGGGTAAATTTTTAACCAGTGCGCAAACTGTGACCATGAATTCAGCATATAATTCCCCCTAAAACCCCTAGCGTAAAAAAAATTCGTTGGTTATACAAAAAAAAACAGAAGTTTCATAGAAAAGTGCAATACCTACGCGGACAAAATGTATGGAACAGCTGATTTTATTTTGTATTCGACGTCTAGAATGATATACTGAATTCATGGTTACAGTTTGCGCATTGGTTCAAAATTTATCCTGTATATTGTATATAACTGTAAAATCAAGTAACTCAGCGAAATCAGCAAAATTTTCGTATACGGCCTCTTAAGGCGGAAGCGACAGGGTAGCCTGCGGTATTTAAATTTTGTAACGTTTTTTGCAATTTCCAAGCCAGTCTGACTATACAGGAAAAGTTTTTATCCAGTGCGCAAATTGTAACCATGAATTCAGCATATCATTCTAGACCCCCTAGCGCAGAAATTTTTCGCCGGTTGTACTAAAAAAAATCAGCTGTTCCATACATTTTGACCGCGTAGGTATTGCACTTTTCTATGAAACAGCTGATTTTTTTTAGTACAACCGGCGAAAAATTTCTGCGCTACAATTTGCGCACTGGATAAAAACTTACCCTGTATGTTGAACAAAATACGAGTCATTCAATGGGTTTCAATTAGCTTGAGAGAGTTGTATTGAATTCTGTAAACCAATATTTGTTACGGTTGCAAATCATATTGCAAAACGCTGACCTGCAAATTGCAAAAAAAAAAAAAAACAAGCTGAAGAAAATTGGAATTTAGGGGCTACCCTTGGTGCTTAATCATAATGTCATAACATCGTGCTTGTAGACTTACATTCATTAATTTTAAAGTATAAAAATAAATATGAAGCCCGTATTCTTAGGGTCTCTTGGCTAATAACAACAATAATAACGTACTGGTCGATCGGAGGTAAACGTAAGCTTGCCGCGGTCGGCCCAGGGAAAGGTGACCATCCATTACATTTAACGAGACCCCCTCCATGCCTTGGAAAACACGTTAGGACGTTGGTCCCGGCTGTCATTTGAAGATCTTTACAGTCGTTACGGGTAGTCAGAAACCCGATGGTCTGTCAACCAATCGTGCCAAGGGGTGTATTAGGTGCACACTGGCGCCGCCCGCTGTCCGTCGTCGCCCACGTCGCAGCACGTCCCAGTATTAGTTAGGCAGTGCACCCGTCGCGGGTACTCACACTGGCGCCGCCCGCTGCCTGTCGTCGCCCACGTCCCAGTATTAGTTAGGCAGTGCACCCGTCACGTGTACTCACACTGGCGCCGCCCGCTGCCCGTCGTCGCCCACGTCGCAGCACGTCCCAGTATTAGTTAGGCAGTGCACCCGTCACGTGTACTCACACTGGCGCCGCCCGCTGCCCGTCGTCGCCCACGTCGCAGCACGTCCCAGTATTAGTTAGGCAGTGCACCCGTCACGTGTACTCACACTGGCGCCGCCCGCTGCCCGTCGTCGCCCACGTCGCAGCACGTCCCAGTATTAGTTAGGCAGTGCACCCGTCACGTGTACTCACACTGGCGCCGCCCGCTGCCCGTCGTCGCCCACGTCGCAGCACGTCCCAGTATTAGTTAGGCAGTGCACCCGTCGCGTGTACTCACACTGGCGCCGCCCGCTGCCCGTCGTCGCCCACGTCGCAGCACGTCCCAGTATTAGTTAGGCAGTGCACCCCTCGCGTGTACTCACACTGGCGCCGCCCGCTGCCCGTCGTCGCCCACGTCGCAGCACGTCCCAGTATTAGTTAGGCAGTGCACCCGTCGCGTGTACTCACACTGGCGCCGCCCGCTGCCCGTCGTCGCCCACGTCGCAGCACGTCCCAGTATTAGTTAGGCAGTGCACCCGTCGCGTGTACTCACACTGGCGCCGCCCGCTGCCCGTCGTCGCCCACGTCGCAGCACGTCCCAGTATTAGTTAGGCAGTGCACCCGTCACGTGTACTCACACTGGCGCCGCCCGCTGCCCGTCGTCGCCCACGTCGCAGCACGTCCCAGTATTAGTTAGGCAGTGCACCCGTCGCGTGTACTCACACTGGCGCCGCCCGCTGCCCGTCGTCGCCCACGTCGCAGCACGTCCCAGTATTAGTTAGGCAGTGCACCCGTCGCGTGTACTCACACTGGGGCCGCCCGCTGCCCGTCGTCGCCCACGTCGCAGCACGTCCCAGTATTAGTTAGGCAGTGCACCCGTCACGTGTACTCACACTGGCGCCGCCCGCTGCCCGTCGTCGCCCACGTCGCAGCACGTCCCAGTATTAGTTAGGCAGTGCACCCGTCGCGTGTACTCACACTGGCGCCGCTCGCTGCCCGTCGTCGCCCACGTCGCAGCACGTCCCAGTATTAGTTAGGCAGTGCACCCGTCACGTGTAATCACACTGGCGCCGCCCGCTGCCCGTCGTCGCCCACGTCGCAGCACGTCCCAGTATTAGTTAGGCAGTGCACCCGTCACGTGTACTCACACTGGCGCCGCCCGCTGCCCGTCGTCGCCCACGTCGCAGCACGTCCCAGTATTAGTTAGGCAGTGCACCCGTCACGTGTACTCACACTGGCGCCGCCCGCTGCCCGTCGTCGCCCACGTCGCAGCACGTCCCAGTATTAGTTAGGCAGTGCACCCGTCACGTGTACTCACACTGGCGCCGCCCGCTGCCCGTCGTCGCCCACGTCGCAGCACGTCCCAGTATTAGTTAGGCAGTGCACCCGTCACGTGTACTCACACTGGCGCCGCCCGCTGCCCGTCGTCGCCCACGTCGCAGCACGTCCCAGTATTAGTTAGGCAGTGCACCCGTCACGTGTACTCACACTGGCGCCGCCCGCTGCCCGTCGTCGCCCACGTCGCAGCACGTCCCAGTATTAGTTAGGCAGTGCACCCGTCACGTGTACTCACACTGGCGCAGCCCGCTGCCCGTCGTCGCCCACGTCGCAGCACACGCCGGCGGCGGCAGTGAGGAGGGCGCGCGCGTCAGAGCTGCCCGTCAGAAGCAGCTGCTCGTGGTACGTGTTGTAGCGTACTGTCCATACCCTGACAACGAGAAATACGTAACATAATATACAACCGACTTCCAGAAAAAAAAAACACTGTACGTAAGCACACAAGTAGAATACAAAGAGGCAAACCTGTTTCCATACATGATTCTGAACTAGAAAAAATTTCGTCAGTTTCGTCAAAAAAATTGCCGTTCCATACATTTTGACCAAGTTGGTATTGCACTTTTCTATGAACGCTAGGCGAATTTGTCTAGAATCATCTGCCGAATTCATGGTTACAGTTTGCGCTTCGATGTTTACTACCGTGTATATTATGTAACTAACCAATGCGAATGATCCGTCCTGCTGAATATAGGCTCCTTCCCATTCCTATAGTCACATATGTTGAGTGCAGCGTCGTCGCCTACGCTTGCCAAGTGAAACTGTCTGCAACCAAATAACGTATGTGTTTTGTAGTTTTCAGCTACGAAACGTTAGTCCACGGCAGGATTGCATCGCGCACTGGATTTTCAACTGTCGGAGTTTAACCGAGCATCGAGAATCGAGTGCATGCCAGTGAATCGAAAAAACACACCGTTGGATTTTGAACTCTCGGTGCTTAGCAGAGAGTTGAACGAGACGACCGATATTTTTACGTCTGTGCGAACGTAAACTTAACGGCGACTTAAGATTGAGGAACGTTTGAGAATTTTGCTGAAAATCGCAGTGTGTTTATTCGACGTTCTGGGATGTAATCTGTTGGATTATTATCAATGTTCGGTTTAACGACCAGAGTTGTAAATCCAGTCGCGATATTTTTTGTACATGCGGGCGAGGTTAAGTCTTGTCTTTGCCACATTAACGTAACATTTGAACTGCAAAAACAACAAACAACAACCATTTATCAAAGTTAGTTTTTATTAAGGTCGGCCTTTTCTATTTCTAATACTTTTAGTTATAGTCAACTGTTAAGGCTTAAAACCAGGACTCTAACTCGTTTGGCTTGGACGTTTTCTATGCTCTACTAGATAATGTCGTAGCACTATTTGTAAGTGATGGCACTATAATAGTGGCACCTGTTAGGGCAAAAAACCAAGTCCCTGGTTAGTTGGGTGTGCGCGTTATCTATGGTCCACGAGGGCTAGTGTGGTAGCACTATGTGTAAGTGGTGGCACTATAATAGTACATTAGTCACCTGTTAGGGCTGAAATCCAAGTCTCTGGTTTGTTGGGTGTGCGCGATATCTACGCTTCACGAGGGTTAGTGTCGTAGCACTATGTGTAAGTGATGGCACTATAATAGTGCACTAGTCACGTGTTAGTGCTGTAATCCAGGTCTCTGAGTAGTTGAGGGTGCGCGATATTTATGCTTCACTAGGGATAGTGTCATAGCACTATGTGAAAGTGATGGTACTATCATAGTGCCCATTATAGTCACCTGTTAAGGCTAAAATCAAGGTCTCTAATTCGTTGGGTGTCCGCGTTGTCTATGCTTCACGATGGCTTGTGTCATAGCACTGTGTGCAAATGACACTATCATAGTGAAGGTGATGGTCTTAAAATAGTGCACATTATACTGAAAGAAGAAAGAGAAAAAGAAAGAGTCTGGCTCTGGCTAGTGGGGTGTGCGCGTTGTCTATGCTCCACGAGGGCTATTGTCGTAGTACTATGTGCCAGAGTTGGCACTATAATGGTGAACATTGTAGTTACCTGTTAGGGTTGAAATCCAGGTCTCTGGGTAGTTGGGTGTGCGCGTTGTCTATGCTCCATGACGGCTTGGTGCAGTCCGAACGTGTGTCGTAGCATTTTATGTGCGTATCCTGTAGTACTGCGAACTGATAACAGAATAATTATTATTCTACCGGAGTGTTGGCTCTTCTTCATACCTTATTCTTTAGACCAGGGAATCATAATCAGCCAGTAATTTTCCCACTGCTGGGACACAGGCTCCCTGTCTTCGAGACGGAGTGGGCTACAATCTCTACCAAGCAGGCCCAGTGCTAGTTGGTAGTTGTGATGCGTCTTCGAATTTTTGGTTCTAGGACATGCCGGTTTCTTCACGATGTTTTCCATCACCGTTTTTGAGTGTATTTACACAAAGTAAAGTGCAAAGGGAAACATTTCAAAAAAGGGAGGAGGGCTATTCTTAGCAGCGGTGGAACAATGCTGCCAATATAATGATGATAATTAAGGCGCTTACCGCTAGGGCAGCCCGCGAAATTCGAATTTTCTTACCTTTTTATGACGATTATTTCATGAAAAAGTCATTCAATGGTGTTTAAACGAACTTAGTGGGTTGTTTTGATGATTTTAATGAGTACTAGTGATCGCCTAGTTGTCGAAATTTGACCATGAAACATTTAAATAGAAGTACATCGTTATATGAAAATATTAACTTCCTGCATTCCTTCTTAATATATTATAAACTTTAACTGTGCCTATCATACTTCTCCGTCTGCGTAAATTTCGCAAAAAGGGGTACAAAGTTTTTACTTCACGTAAAAAGATAATTCTATAGCGGCACTACAGATAAATACTTCGCAACAAATATGTTGAAAAACCAAATGTGATGTGGCGCCATCTACAATGCCACATGCGAACTACGCAAGTCTGGACGACGTCACAGAAATCCTACATCGAGCAGGCAGAGTTTACCACGAGACTCACATTTATACAACATCCCGACATCAACCGTCGGGCAGTTGCCCACCAGACAACACCCGTCTGGTCGGACAATCCTCCCTTTTCTATAGAGTATGAGTGAACTTTTACCCTGTTCCTCATATCTCTATACTTCTGTAAAGCCAATGCCAAAATATGTTACGATCGCGAATCATATTTGAATCAACATACAACCTGACACTGACATGCAAATTGTAAAAAAAACGTAAGAAAATTTTAATTTTGGGCTGCCTTAACGTAACCAACTTATGAACATATTAGAGCTGACCAAGAAATACCTGCGAATTTCCCTGGTGAGGATTCCACTTCCCGCCGGCGAAGTTGAGGCGCGCGGAGGCGGCGGCGCGGCTGAGGGCGGCACCCGTCGTGACGTCATGCACGCGCACCCCGCCCTCGCTCACCACGCCCACCCGCGTACTGTCCGTCGGGTGCCATTCCGCACAACGAATTTCTTCCTCGGGCTTCTACATATTTGTTGACCGAAGACACGTAACATCGGAAGACAGAATAAATAAATATTATTAATAATATTTTTTATGTAATTAAAACGACGTATACAAAAAGAGTAAATACATTTAGCCTACAGTAATAAATTTTCAACAGAGTTATAGTGCCTAAAAATAAACTATTTCAAAAATATTTTTATTACAAGTGCAAGTGATAATGTTTCGTAATTAGAATTTTAGGTAGCGACCCGACGATCTAGGTTTATTTAAACCTGTGTTTCGGGCCAACACTTTATAATATTGCTGTATTAAAATTATTTTCAAGTTGGCAAGGCCCAGTTTGCGGTGGACGCCACGTACTACTCTTAAGGGAGAAGCGCCAAATTAGTTGTATGTTGATTAAAATATGATTCACTAATTATAATAGTTAAAACATCTCTACAATCCTCTAAGTTCATTTAATTCCAATGAATAACTTTTCAAGACATAATGATTTGTAAATACATACGTATTACGGTCGAAAATCATATTTAGTTCAACATACAGCGTGACATTGGCCTGCTGATGGCAAAAACGTAAAATTTTAATTTCGCCGGCTACCCTGGCGGTTCCACCTTAATGAGGGTTTTCTGAAATGACGTTCACTAGGTGTCAGCACTGAGGCGTCAGGTCCGGGCACCTGTCTAAAGTGTCAAAACGCCTACGGACTGAATGGTGAACGAATGAATGAAACGAACGACGTCAAATATTTTAAGTTAATTGTCGAACTGGAACACGTCTTGTCAAAGTGGCGCCAACTAGTGGCTTGAATATTAATAAAAACCCTCATTAATCGAGTGTAGGAACTACATATATTCGAACGGGCCCATATTTTCGTTCACGGTATTAGAGAGACGGGCCCTAGAGCTCATGAGGTCTTCAAGTCTACAGTACTATGCCAAGCGGAATACTGACCAGGATGCTTACTCTCGAATATAATTCCGATAGATCGACATTGGAATTGTCAGTCAAACGTCAGGGATTGGCTAGACTCACTGAGTCCAGCCAATCCCTGACGTTAAACTCAACCAACTGACATTTGACCAATGTCGATCTATCGGAATTATATTCCAGAGTAAGCACCCTGTGGCGTGCCTAGGGGTCAACCATAGGGGAAGCCGACATACTTACTTACTTTTTATAATTTCTTGCGACATGTTTGAGTTGGTTAATTTACAAATTAACATTGTATAGTTTTTTTATTGATAGGTTCACGTCTGATTGAATTGGAAGCCCGGCTCTTTGGCTTTAGTAAATGGAACGCCCCTGGTACTGACCTCTGGTTTAATAGTTAGAAGATGTTCCAAATCCTCTGCATTTCTGCCTTGTATCGCGCTCAAGTCGTCCAAGTCTTTCGGTATTACCTGCCAAAATATGATGAAAGAGATGTTAAACGCTAATTACTGGGCAAAACGAGAACCGACCCCAACATAGTCGGGAAAAGGCTAGGCAGATAGATTGAGATGTCTTACCTCAACTGTAGGAAGCTTGAATAGAGAGACTCCCATTGTGAAATGTGATGTAGTCGAGTCATACGAGTTATGTGTCGTAAGGAGCGTCGCAGCGTCGTGTGGGGAGCAGCGCAGATGCCACACCTCGCCCATGAGATGCTTGAACACCTGGAAATAAATAAATACAATCATTTAATTTCGGTTTGTTCGAAAGCCAAGAACACAGTGAAGCTAAAAAATATAAAGCGAAGGGCTGTGTCAGAATCTGGTGATGTGATGGAAATTGAAGAACATAATGGTATCCAGGGGAAAGCTAAACACAGTCGTTCGAAGGCGAAGAAGAAGAAGAGTGCTGAGCCAAACGAATCTAAAGAGAATATGAGAAAGATTGCAGTCCCAGCTCACAGGTATGTAACCTCAAAATGAAAATAAATAACTGAATAGACTGAATACCACTAACTAACTGTAAAGGATCCCTGATAGCCATAGGGACGCGATAAGGCCACGTATTGTCTTATCCGATACAAACTTAATTATACTTGCTATTGTTGGTCTGATAATATTTTTTTTTCTTCTATTAATATTAAGTCAAGTCTTTAACATGCATATTATATTACAGATACACACCACTCAAAGAGAATTGGTTAAAAATATTCACTCCAATAGTGGAACATTTACTACTACAAGTCAGATTCAACACGAAAACACGTAATGTGGAGATAAAGGTTGGACCAGAAACTAAAGACATTGCCAACCTCCAGAAAGCTGCTGATTTTGTTAAGGTAAATAAATAAAATCACTAAAGTAGGTACTATGATAATTATTCCTGACTATGCCGTTCCAAAGCAGTGGTGGCCCAGTAGTATCTACCTCGACTCACCGAGTTATAGGTTGGTAAATAGAACCCAGGTAGGCACTTCATCTATTCCTTTGCATTTTTTTTTTCGTATCCCATATTCTTCCAAGACTTGTATCATCTACTAATCCACACTGGGCCCAGGTGATAGGATTATGGCCCACCTCACAAATTATGAGAGGAGGCCTATGTCCCAGCAGTGGGAATATTATGGGCTGATTATGAGTGCCATTGAAACTGTCCTAATCTGTTCAGCCGTGATAAGTAAAAGACAGAAGTTAGTTTCACATCACTACATACATCAGGCAAAGTCCCCCCCCCCCCATGTGCATCTGTCTGTCTGGACGGCAATAAACTCAAAACGACTAAACAGATTATCATACAGTTTTCACCAATGGATGGAGTGATTTATAAGGAAGGGTTAGGTGAATATATTTGTTTTTGTGTAAATTGGCTTTTGACTTGACTTTGCTTTTGGCTCCGCCCGCGTGGATGTCGGTTGTCGAGTAAAAAAAGTAGCCGCGTATAGTAGTAATATCATAAATGCGAAAGTAACTCTGTCTATCTGTTACGCTTTCACGCCTAAACTGCTGAACCGATCATCATGAAATTTGGCAGAGATATAGCCTTGGATATGGTGGACTTAGGCTACTTTTTACGCGATAACCGACATCCACGCGGGCGGAGCTGTGGGCAAAAGCTAGTTTACTAAAGTTGAGGTTGTCACTAAAGTTAATTATAATCATTATGGTACCTGCTTACCCCAACCAATAGGTAGGGGCACCCAGTGTTGCTACACTGGTTGTCCCTACCCGTTTTTTGGGGAGCTGGGTAGGTCCAAACGGGCTATCCTTCCTTTGTATAATCTTAACCTGTAGTAATACAAAGTACCCTACTTACCTACTACTTGGTTGTCACTTACTGGGATCAGCTTTGATTCTATTATGCATATTTCATAACCATGGGCAAGCAAGAATCTTGACAGAAAATATTTCATACAAATTTTGATTTATGCTTGATGGATTATATTAGAAATCACATAAATTCCAATAGTTTTCTTGTCATCATTATTCTCAACATGTCTATTTTTTTAACACTTCTCTATTCTTCGTCATCTCAGTAGTCACTCCCGTTCCGACCATATCATCATTCACACAGTCCATCCATCGTTTCTTTGGCCTCCTCCTACTCACGTTCTCACTCAAAACTACAATAGTTTTCTTGATTTTTTTCCAGGCGTTCATCTATGGTTTCGAAGTGGATGATGCGCTCGCTCTCCTCCGATTAGATGACTTGTTTGTTGAATCTTTTGAAGTCAAAGATGTTAAAACTTTAAATGGAGATCATCTTAGTCGTGCTATTGGCCGCCTCGCCGGAAAAGCTGGTCGAACAAAATTCACCATTGAGAATGTCACCAAAACCAGAATAGTGTTGG
Source organism: Polymixis flavicincta (assembly GCA_949987655.1). Lineage (NCBI taxonomy): Eukaryota > Metazoa > Arthropoda > Insecta > Lepidoptera > Noctuidae > Polymixis > Polymixis flavicincta. The sequence goes on along the minus strand of OX465188.1, from coordinate 7,002,141 downwards.
CAGACTCAAAAATACATATCCTTGGCAGTTACCAGAACATAGCGTTGGCAAGAAGAGCGATATGCAACCTCATTATGGGCTCACCTCCTTCAAAAGTTTATGGAAACCTCAGAAACTTTGCCAATAGAGTTGCAGAGAGATTTTAGTTGTAAATAAAAGTTATATTTTATAAATTATGTTTTATTTATTAACACGCTTTTATTAGCTTCACTTGTTAAACTTCATGTTCTTTACAACTTACAGCTAAAATATATTATACAAATGTTTTATGGAATGTGAAGAATTGATTTCATAATTAATTTGATAAGAAAACAGTTTATTATAGTAAGATTCTGTGAAAGGATGATAAAACGAATAAGTACAAACATAACATACAAAATATCAGAAAATCTATGCTTTCGAGGCCATTATCTATGAGACAAAATGATGCCTTTGCATTATCTCGCGGCTAAAGGTGGAAGCGCCAGGGTAGCCCACGAAATTCAAAATTTTCTTACGTTTTTTGCAATAAGGTATTTTACAATTTAATAAAAACTATTGTAATTTGAAGATTGGGACGAAATATATTACAGTAAATTGATTTATATAATTTTTTTCAATTAGAAACGATTTCAATCAAATTTATTTTTCGTTGTTTTGAATTTACCGCCGAAACGCTCCTTAGGATGACTCCCACACTAGGAATAAATCTCCTGTATTGTGGGTGCGTTTACAAACATTTAAAACTCACATACACAAACGGCCAGACCCGGAACAACTACTTGTAGGTCATACAAATATTTGTTCCGTGCGGGAATCGAACCCGCGACAAGCAGCGCAGCAGTCAATTGCTTAACCGCTGCGCCAACCGTGCCGTCACGTAACCGTGTCGTCGGGTTTTATCACGTGACCACACGTCAACTTTGGGCACGCCACGATTGCGGCGGTAAGTCCCCTCTTTGAGGAGTGGCTTGAGAGGCGGCATGGCGTCCTCACCTTCCGCCTGACGCAGGTCCTCACCGGACACGGTTGTTTCGGGAGGTTCCTGTTTCGGATAGGGCGGGAGGAAACGCCCGGGTGTTTCCACTGCGAAGATCGCCCTGAGGACACGGTGGAGCACACGGTGGCGGTCTGCCCAGCTTGGGCGGAGCACCGCCGTGTCCTCGTGGAGGCGATCGGCGGCGGCGATCTTTCGCGTCCGGCCCTGGTCCAGGCCATGGTACGGAGCGAGGGCATGGGGAGCCGTCACCTCCTTCAGCGAAGCAGTAATGCTCGCGAAGAGGGAGGCGGCGCACGTGAGGGAGAGGCAGCATATGCGCCCTCGCGACCCCAGCCGCCGCAGGATACGGAGACGCCCTGGGCGTCGGGAATCCCAGGCCGATTTCCGGCCACCGTAGGCATGTGCTTGCGGACGGCGAGTAATGGGTAGCTCGCTGTCCGGTAAAGACCAAGCCCAAGTCGACGGCGCGTTGTGTTCCATGCGCGCCTGAAAGAGATGTCAGCACAAAAAAATGATGGGCCCCGCAAGGGCCGATGCCTGCCAGGGGTGCGGGTTTGTTCGTAAGAGACACCACAGCCCCTGGCATACGGGCTACTGAAGGAACACTGGTGGGTTTTAGTCAGTAGAAGTCTGACACGCCCTCCTGCTCCACCCAGAGCGGGAGAAGTTATTTGATGATTTCCCACCCAAAAAAAAAAAAAACAACACGTCAACTTTCTGTAAACTAAAGTAGTTACGAAACAAGTGAATGTCGAGTTTATAATAGGGTATTTTCCAAATTATTAAAAACTATTCTAATTTGAAGATTGGGACGAAATATGTAACAGAAAAATAAAAGTAAATTGATTTATATCCATTTTCTCAATTAAAAACGATTTAAACTAAATTTATTTTTCGTTGTTTTGAATTTACCGCCAAAACGCTCCTTACAATGACTTTTTATCACGTGACGTCAACTTTGTGTAAACTAAAGTAGTTAGTAAGTAAACAAATGAGTGTCGTGTTTATAATTAACAAGATTTTAGGGTAGAATGTGAAATCACTGGTGTGCAGTGCCTCTGTCCACAATTACTTCTAAAACTGCGCCAAACTAAGTATTTGTACTGGTGCTGTTTACACAAAGCTGACGTCACGATGTCACGTGATAAAAAGTCATCGTAAGGAGCGTTTTGGTGGTAAATTCAAAACAACGAAAAATAAATTTGATTTTAATCGTTTTTATGGAGACAATGGATATAAATACATTTATTTTTATTTTTCTGTTAAATGCATCGTCCCAATCTTCAAATTAAAACAGTTTTTATCAACTTGGAAAATACTCTATTAACAAGATTTCTATTGGATAGAAAATGATATTACTGGTGTGCGGTGCCTCTGAGCACAAATACTTTTAAAACTGCGCCAAACTAAGTATTTGTACCGGTGCCGTTTACACAAAGCTGACGTCACGATGTCATGTGACACAAATGTCATCGTAAGGCGCGTTTTGGCAGTAAATTCAAAACAACGAAAAATTAATTCACCGCCGACGAGGAAGCGACTAGTTAACAACAACTTTGTCGCTCAAGAATCGTCCAAAAGATTGTAGGTCCTGTGTAAGTAAATGAGATATACAGGGTGGAAACTTTCAGAGGGGCAGTAAGGGGAAGTACCTTATTCGTTGCAGCTACGCGAAAATGGTCTTAGGAGACTATCCATAATTTTTTATGGAATTTTGATCCCCATTCACAGATTTTCAAGAAAAAAATACAGTTAGCAAGAAAACAGTCATTTTACACAAAAACATTTTTTGGTGCCAATCGATCCTGTTTCTAATACTGATCAAAAACTTTTATTGGACCAACCATCGTTGGAGTACTCAAAAAGTCACAAATTGCAAAAAACTTTTCCCTTAAATTTTGTGAAGAATTTGTGTAACTGAAATACAAAAAATAAAAGAAAAATGATCACGTAGAATTTTACACATATCAAAAAGATGGAGTATTAAGTTTATTTTTTGTTAACTAACATAACTTGATGATGTTATTCTTATTTAAAATCTTGCTGTTTCTTGCCCTACGATATCAAGGGCTCGAAGTGACTGCCATTTTGACGAATACATAAATTGATTCTTTCTGTACCGACCTAGTGGCTGCTGACAATTTATTTGTATGAATTCCATACAAAATTGTGGTTACTGAGTCTTTAAGTTCTTGAACACTATCGTATTGCTTTTTGTAAACTTCAGTTTTCAGGTAGCCCCACAAAAAGAAATCAAGAGGCGTCAGATCTGGACTAAGCGCTGGCCAAGAAATAGGACCATGTGTTCCCATCACTTCACCATTCACTCACTCCATCACTTCATCATTGATCACCAAACTGTCGGTTCAAAGGCGAACGCGTACTACGGCTGTTGTGAGGTGGAGCGCCATCTTGTTGAAAAAACATTCTTCTTGATTCCGATAGTGGTAAATCATTGACGAGGTTTTTAAAATTCTCTAATATTCTGTTGTTATAAATGTTGGAATTCAAGGTGCCTTCATAAAATTCCACCACTACCACTCGGTTCCACATTATACCACACTAACAATTAAAAGAAAATCGCACTTGATTATGTGTTTCGCGAAACCTGAGAGGATTTTCTCTACACCAATAACGAGTTCGAGATTTGAATTGTTTTTTTAAACTTTATCTTTTTATTCATTCAACAAAAAGATCTCAACCGTCACTAAAAAAGCTTTTGCGTAAAATTTTCATACAAAATGTACGGGAAAAGTATTTTGCAATTTGTGACTTTTTGAGTACTCCAACGATGGTTGGTCCCATAAAAGTTTTTGATCAGTATTAGAAACAGGGTCGATTGGCATCAAAAAATGTTTTTGTGTAAAATGGCTATTTTCTTGCTAACTGTATTTTTTTTTGAAAATCTGTTAATGGGGATCAAAATTCCATAAAAAATTATGGATAGTCTACTAAGACCATTTTCGCGTAGCTGCAACGGATAAGGTACTTCCCCTTACTGCCCCGCTGAAAGTTTCCACCCTGTATACCTATAGTAACAGTTGCTCGCAAGACTGCAGTTCACACCGCCCGCAAGTAGTCGCTTGTCGCAGCGTCAAGAGCTTTCGACAGTACTCGCTCAGCGACGCTCGTTTGGACTGGAGAACACTCGCTGACAGACTCACGCTAGGTACAGACGCATACTAGCACACTGAAACGTAAATACACAGCCGGGATCTTGGTATGTAAAGATGGTCACCCATCCGCGGACCAATCGCGGCAAGCGTGGCTAAACCTGATCGATCGACCCGTGCGGCTGTTATTACTTGCTTCTCGTAAATCGCGCGCGATGTGACATGTGCCTAAGAAATCACTTGGTTGATTACAGCAGTAACTTGTACTTAAAATGTCGGGGCACTCGGGAGAGCACGAGTCGCGCGTCGTAGCTGAGCGAGGCGAAGGTCCAGGGCTCGGCCGCGCTCCACTCGGCGCAGTACACGGAGTCTTCGTGTTGCTCGTACGACTGAAGGACGCCGTCTTCCAAACTGGAAAGTAATCATAGTGTTTATTTACTAAGGATTATAACGCAAACTGAGTTGAGCTGCATGATTGCTGATAAATGCGTGACCTGATTGGACAGGTCCACTCAATCTGTGTGGTTCTTTCCTCAAAAGACCATTTCAGAATTGGTGGACTTGGACCAACATTATGTCTGAAGAGACTGTGACCTCTGGGTTGTTTCGGCCTTTCTTCTCAGAGCAGTCCGATAAGAAACGCCGACCTCATCTAGTTTAAATATCAATATAACAGTTGCTTAAGTCTAGTTTTCAATACTAAACCAGACATTAGCAACTGTTTAGATGCTCGATATTTTTTTTAAAGTGTTTCTACAAACCTACTTGCAGAAATAAAATCTTTTATCATTTAAAGTACATGATAGTTAATAACTGAAACGATCTTGCATGTGTGCATTAAAACTTATAGAAATACGGTATATACAGGGTAAATTTTTAACCAGTGCGCAAACTGTGACCATGAATTCAGCATATAATTCCCCCTAAAACCCCTAGCGTAAAAAAAATTCGTTGGTTATACAAAAAAAAACAGAAGTTTCATAGAAAAGTGCAATACCTACGCGGACAAAATGTATGGAACAGCTGATTTTATTTTGTATTCGACGTCTAGAATGATATACTGAATTCATGGTTACAGTTTGCGCATTGGTTCAAAATTTATCCTGTATATTGTATATAACTGTAAAATCAAGTAACTCAGCGAAATCAGCAAAATTTTCGTATACGGCCTCTTAAGGCGGAAGCGACAGGGTAGCCTGCGGTATTTAAATTTTGTAACGTTTTTTGCAATTTCCAAGCCAGTCTGACTATACAGGAAAAGTTTTTATCCAGTGCGCAAATTGTAACCATGAATTCAGCATATCATTCTAGACCCCCTAGCGCAGAAATTTTTCGCCGGTTGTACTAAAAAAAATCAGCTGTTCCATACATTTTGACCGCGTAGGTATTGCACTTTTCTATGAAACAGCTGATTTTTTTTAGTACAACCGGCGAAAAATTTCTGCGCTACAATTTGCGCACTGGATAAAAACTTACCCTGTATGTTGAACAAAATACGAGTCATTCAATGGGTTTCAATTAGCTTGAGAGAGTTGTATTGAATTCTGTAAACCAATATTTGTTACGGTTGCAAATCATATTGCAAAACGCTGACCTGCAAATTGCAAAAAAAAAAAAAAACAAGCTGAAGAAAATTGGAATTTAGGGGCTACCCTTGGTGCTTAATCATAATGTCATAACATCGTGCTTGTAGACTTACATTCATTAATTTTAAAGTATAAAAATAAATATGAAGCCCGTATTCTTAGGGTCTCTTGGCTAATAACAACAATAATAACGTACTGGTCGATCGGAGGTAAACGTAAGCTTGCCGCGGTCGGCCCAGGGAAAGGTGACCATCCATTACATTTAACGAGACCCCCTCCATGCCTTGGAAAACACGTTAGGACGTTGGTCCCGGCTGTCATTTGAAGATCTTTACAGTCGTTACGGGTAGTCAGAAACCCGATGGTCTGTCAACCAATCGTGCCAAGGGGTGTATTAGGTGCACACTGGCGCCGCCCGCTGTCCGTCGTCGCCCACGTCGCAGCACGTCCCAGTATTAGTTAGGCAGTGCACCCGTCGCGGGTACTCACACTGGCGCCGCCCGCTGCCTGTCGTCGCCCACGTCCCAGTATTAGTTAGGCAGTGCACCCGTCACGTGTACTCACACTGGCGCCGCCCGCTGCCCGTCGTCGCCCACGTCGCAGCACGTCCCAGTATTAGTTAGGCAGTGCACCCGTCACGTGTACTCACACTGGCGCCGCCCGCTGCCCGTCGTCGCCCACGTCGCAGCACGTCCCAGTATTAGTTAGGCAGTGCACCCGTCACGTGTACTCACACTGGCGCCGCCCGCTGCCCGTCGTCGCCCACGTCGCAGCACGTCCCAGTATTAGTTAGGCAGTGCACCCGTCACGTGTACTCACACTGGCGCCGCCCGCTGCCCGTCGTCGCCCACGTCGCAGCACGTCCCAGTATTAGTTAGGCAGTGCACCCGTCGCGTGTACTCACACTGGCGCCGCCCGCTGCCCGTCGTCGCCCACGTCGCAGCACGTCCCAGTATTAGTTAGGCAGTGCACCCCTCGCGTGTACTCACACTGGCGCCGCCCGCTGCCCGTCGTCGCCCACGTCGCAGCACGTCCCAGTATTAGTTAGGCAGTGCACCCGTCGCGTGTACTCACACTGGCGCCGCCCGCTGCCCGTCGTCGCCCACGTCGCAGCACGTCCCAGTATTAGTTAGGCAGTGCACCCGTCGCGTGTACTCACACTGGCGCCGCCCGCTGCCCGTCGTCGCCCACGTCGCAGCACGTCCCAGTATTAGTTAGGCAGTGCACCCGTCACGTGTACTCACACTGGCGCCGCCCGCTGCCCGTCGTCGCCCACGTCGCAGCACGTCCCAGTATTAGTTAGGCAGTGCACCCGTCGCGTGTACTCACACTGGCGCCGCCCGCTGCCCGTCGTCGCCCACGTCGCAGCACGTCCCAGTATTAGTTAGGCAGTGCACCCGTCGCGTGTACTCACACTGGGGCCGCCCGCTGCCCGTCGTCGCCCACGTCGCAGCACGTCCCAGTATTAGTTAGGCAGTGCACCCGTCACGTGTACTCACACTGGCGCCGCCCGCTGCCCGTCGTCGCCCACGTCGCAGCACGTCCCAGTATTAGTTAGGCAGTGCACCCGTCGCGTGTACTCACACTGGCGCCGCTCGCTGCCCGTCGTCGCCCACGTCGCAGCACGTCCCAGTATTAGTTAGGCAGTGCACCCGTCACGTGTAATCACACTGGCGCCGCCCGCTGCCCGTCGTCGCCCACGTCGCAGCACGTCCCAGTATTAGTTAGGCAGTGCACCCGTCACGTGTACTCACACTGGCGCCGCCCGCTGCCCGTCGTCGCCCACGTCGCAGCACGTCCCAGTATTAGTTAGGCAGTGCACCCGTCACGTGTACTCACACTGGCGCCGCCCGCTGCCCGTCGTCGCCCACGTCGCAGCACGTCCCAGTATTAGTTAGGCAGTGCACCCGTCACGTGTACTCACACTGGCGCCGCCCGCTGCCCGTCGTCGCCCACGTCGCAGCACGTCCCAGTATTAGTTAGGCAGTGCACCCGTCACGTGTACTCACACTGGCGCCGCCCGCTGCCCGTCGTCGCCCACGTCGCAGCACGTCCCAGTATTAGTTAGGCAGTGCACCCGTCACGTGTACTCACACTGGCGCCGCCCGCTGCCCGTCGTCGCCCACGTCGCAGCACGTCCCAGTATTAGTTAGGCAGTGCACCCGTCACGTGTACTCACACTGGCGCAGCCCGCTGCCCGTCGTCGCCCACGTCGCAGCACGTCCCAGTATTAGTTAGGCAGTGCACCCGTCACGTGTACTCACACTGGCGCCGCCCGCTGCCCGTCGTCGCCCACGTCGCAGCACGTCCCAGTATTAGTTAGGCAGTGCACCCGTCACGTGTACTCACACTGGCGCAGCCCGCTGCCCGTCGTCGCCCACGTCGCAGCACGTCCCAGTATTAGTTAGGCAGTGCACCCGTCACGTGTACTCACACTGGCGCCGCCCGCTGCCCGTCGTCGCCCACGTCGCAGCACGTCCCAGTATTAGTTAGGCAGTGCACCCGTCACGTGTACTCACACTGGCGCCTCCCGCTGCCCGTCGTCGCCCACGTCGCAGCACGTCCCAGTATTAGTTAGGCAGTGCACCCGTCACGTGTACTCACACTGGCGCAGCCCGCTGCCCGTCGTCGCCCACGTCGCAGCACGTCCCAGTATTAGTTAGGCAGTGCACCCGTCACGTGTACTCACACTGGCGCCGCCCGCTGCCCGTCGTCGCCCACGTCGCAGCACGTCCCAGTATTAGTTAGGCAGTGCACCCGTCACGTGTACTCACACTGGCGCCGCCCGCTGCCCGTCGTCGCCCACGTCGCAGCACGTCCCAGTATTAGTTAGGCAGTGCACCCGTCACGTGTACTCACACTGGCGCCGCCCGCTGCCCGTCGTCGCCCACGTCGCAGCACGTCCCAGTATTAGTTAGGCAGTGCACCCGTCACGTGTACTCACACTGGCGCCGCCCGCTGCCCGTCGTCGTCCACGTCGCAGCACGTCCCAGTATTAGTTAGGCAGTGCACCCGTCACGTGTACTCACACTGGCGCAGCCCGCTGCCCGTCGTCGCCCACGTCGCAGCACGTCCCAGTATTAGTTAGGCAGTGCACCCGTCACGTGTACTCACACTGGCGCCGCCCGCTGCCCGTCGTCGCCCACGTCGCAGCACGTCCCAGTATTAGTTAGGCAGTGCACCCGTCACGTGTACTCACACTGGCGCAGCCCGCTGCCCGTCGTCGTCCACGTCGCAGCACGTCCCAGTATTAGTTAGGCAGTGCACCCGTCACGTGTACTCACACTGGCGCAGCCCGCTGCCCGTCGTCGCCCACGTCGCAGCACGTCCCAGTATTAGTTAGGCAGTGCACCCGTCACGTGTACTCACACTGGCGCCGCCCGCTGCCCGTCGTCGCCCACGTCGCAGCACGTCCCAGTATTAGTTAGGCAGTGCACCCGTCACGTGTACTCACACTGGCGCAGCCCGCTGCCCGTCGTCGTCCACGTCGCAGCACGTCCCAGTATTAGTTAGGCAGTGCACCCGTCACGTGTACTCACACTGGCGCAGCCCGCTGCCCGTCGTCGCCCACGTCGCAGCACGTCCCAGTATTAGTTAGGCAGTGCACCCGTCACGTGTACTCACACTGGCGCCGCCCGCTGCCCGTCGTCGCCCACGTCGCAGCACGTCCCAGTATTAGTTAGGCAGTGCACCCGTCACGTGTACTCACACTGGCGCCGCCCGCTGCCCGTCGTCGTCCACGTCGCAGCACGTCCCAGTATTAGTTAGGCAGTGCACCCGTCACGTGTACTCACACTGGCGCAGCCCGCTGCCCGTCGTCGCCCACGTCGCAGCACGTCCCAGTATTAGTTAGGCAGTGCACCCGTCACGTGTACTCACACTGGCGCCGCCCGCTGCCCGTCGTCGCCCACGTCGCAGCACGTCCCAGTATTAGTTAGGCAGTGCACCCGTCACGTGTACTCACACTGGCGCCGCCCGCTGCCCGTCGTCGCCCACGTCGCAGCACGTCCCAGTATTAGTTAGGCAGTGCACCCGTCACGTGTACTCACACTGGCGCCGCCCGCTGCCCGTCGTCGCCCACGTCGCAGCACGTCCCAGTATTAGTTAGGCAGTGCACCCGTCACGTGTACTCACACTGGCGCCTCCCGCTGCCCGTCGTCGCCCACGTCGCAGCACGTCCCAGTATTAGTTAGGCAGTGCACCCGTCACGTGTACTCACACTGGCGCAGCCCGCTGCCCGTCGTCGCCCACGTCGCAGCACGTCCCAGTATTAGTTAGGCAGTGCACCCGTCACGTGTACTCACACTGGCGCCGCCCGCTGCCCGTCGTCGCCCACGTCGCAGCACGTCCCAGTATTAGTTAGGCAGTGCACCCGTCACGTGTACTCACACTGGCGCCGCCCGCTGCCCGTCGTCGCCCACGTCGCAGCACGTCCCAGTATTAGTTAGGCAGTGCACCCGTCACGTGTACTCACACTGGCGCCGCCCGCTGCCCGTCGTCGCCCACGTCGCAGCACGTCCCAGTATTAGTTAGGCAGTGCACCCGTCACGTGTACTCACACTGGCGCCGCCCGCTGCCCGTCGTCGCCCACGTCGCAGCACGTCCCAGTATTAGTTAGGCAGTGCACCCGTCACGTGTACTCACACTGGCGCCGCCCGCTGCCCGTCGTCGCCCACGTCGCAGCACGTCCCAGTATTAGTTAGGCAGTGCACCCGTCACGTGTACTCACACTGGCGCAGCCCGCTGCCCGTCGTCGCCCACGTCGCAGCACGTCCCAGTATTAGTTAGGCAGTGCACCCGTCACGTGTACTCACACTGGCGCCGCCCGCTGCCCGTCGTCGCCCACGTCGCAGCACGTCCCAGTATTAGTTAGGCAGTGCACCCGTCACGTGTACTCACACTGGCGCAGCCCGCTGCCCGTCGTCGCCCACGTCGCAGCACGTCCCAGTATTAGTTAGGCAGTGCACCCGTCGCGTGTACTCACACTGGCGCCGCCCGCTGCCCGTCGTCGCCCACGTCGCAGCACGTCCCAGTATTAGTTAGGCAGTGCACCCGTCACGTGTACTCACACTGGCGCCGCCCGCTGCCCGTCGTCGCCCACGTCGCAGCACGTCCCAGTATTAGTTAGGCAGTGCACCCGTCACGTGTACTCACACTGGCGCAGCCCGCTGCCCGTCGTCGCCCACGTCGCAGCACGTCCCAGTATTAGTTAGGCAGTGCACCCGTCGCGTGTACTCACACTGGCGCCGCCCGCTGCCCGTCGTCGCCCACGTCGCAGCACGTCCCAGTATTAGTTAGGCAGTGCACCCGTCACGTGTACTCACACTGGCGCCGCCCGCTGCCCGTCGTCGCCCACGTCGCAGCACGTCCCAGTATTAGTTAGGCAGTGCACCCGTCACGTGTACTCACACTGGCGCAGCCCGCTGCCCGTCGTCGCCCACGTCGCAGCACGTCCCAGTATTAGTTAGGCAGTGCACCCGTCACGTGTACTCACACTGGCGCCGCCCGCTGCCCGTCGTCGCCCACGTCGCAGCACGTCCCAGTATTAGTTAGGCAGTGCACCCGTCACGTGTACTCACACTGGCGCAGCCCGCTGCCCGTCGTCGCCCACGTCGCAGCACGTCCCAGTATTAGTTAGGCAGTGCACCCGTCACGTGTACTCACACTGGCGCCGCCCGCTGCCCGTCGTCGCCCACGTCGCAGCACGTCCCAGTATTAGTTAGGCAGTGCACCCGTCACGTGTACTCACACTGGCGCCGCCCGCTGCCCGTCGTCGCCCACGTCGCAGCACGTCCCAGTATTAGTTAGGCAGTGCACCCGTCACGTGTACTCACACTGGCGCCGCCCGCTGCCCGTCGTCGCCCACGTCGCAGCACGTCCCAGTATTAGTTAGGCAGTGCACCCGTCACGTGTACTCACACTGGCGCCGCCCGCTGCCCGTCGTCGCCCACGTCGCAGCACGTCCCAGTATTAGTTAGGCAGTGCACCCGTCACGTGTACTCACACTGGCGCCGCCCGCTGCCCGTCGTCGCCCACGTCGCAGCACGTCCCAGTATTAGTTAGGCAGTGCACCCGTCACGTGTACTCACACTGGCGCAGCCCGCTGCCCGTCGTCGCCCACGTCGCAGCACACGCCGGCGGCGGCAGTGAGGAGGGCGCGCGCGTCAGAGCTGCCCGTCAGAAGCAGCTGCTCGTGGTACGTGTTGTAGCGTACTGTCCATACCCTGACAACGAGAAATACGTAACATAATATACAACCGACTTCCAGAAAAAAAAAACACTGTACGTAAGCACACAAGTAGAATACAAAGAGGCAAACCTGTTTCCATACATGATTCTGAACTAGAAAAAATTTCGTCAGTTTCGTCAAAAAAATTGCCGTTCCATACATTTTGACCAAGTTGGTATTGCACTTTTCTATGAACGCTAGGCGAATTTGTCTAGAATCATCTGCCGAATTCATGGTTACAGTTTGCGCTTCGATGTTTACTACCGTGTATATTATGTAACTAACCAATGCGAATGATCCGTCCTGCTGAATATAGGCTCCTTCCCATTCCTATAGTCCCATATGTTGAGTGCAGCGTCGTCGCCTACGCTTGCCAAGTGAAACTGTCTGCAACCAAATAACGTATGTGTTTTGTAGTTTTCAGCTACGAAACGTTAGTCCACGGCAGGATTGCATCGCGCACTGGATTTTCAACTGTCGGAGTTTAACCGAGCATCGAGAATCGAGTGCATGCCAGTGAATCGAAAAAACACACCGTTGGATTTTGAACTCTCGGTGCTTAGCAGAGAGTTGAACGAGACGACCGATATTTTTACGTCTGTGCGAACGTAAACTTAACGGCGACTTAAGATTGAGGAACGTTTGAGAATTTTGCTGAAAATCGCAGTGTGTTTATTCGACGTTCTGGGATGTAATCTGTTGGATTATTATCAATGTTCGGTTTAACGACCAGAGTTGTAAATCCAGTCGCGATATTTTTTGTACATGCGGGCGAGGTTAAGTCTTGTCTTTGCCACATTAACGTAACATTTGAACTGCAAAAACAACAAACAACAACCATTTATCAAAGTTAGTTTTTATTAAGGTCGGCCTTTTCTATTTCTAATACTTTTAGTTATAGTCAACTGTTAAGGCTTAAAACCAGGTCTCTAACTCGTTTGGCTTGGACGTTTTCTATGCTCTACTAGATAATGTCGTAGCACTATTTGTAAGTGATGGCACTATAATAGTGGCACCTGTTAGGGCAAAAAACCAAGTCCCTGGTTAGTTGGGTGTGCGCGTTATCTATGGTCCACGAGGGCTAGTGTGGTAGCACTATGTGTAAGTGGTGGCACTATAATAGTACATTAGTCACCTGTTAGGGCTGAAATCCAAGTCTCTGGTTTGTTGGGTGTGCGCGATATCTACGCTTCACGAGGGTTAGTGTCGTAGCACTATGTGTAAGTGATGGCACTATAATAGTGCACTAGTCACGTGTTAGTGCTGTAATCCAGGTCTCTGAGTAGTTGAGGGTGCGCGATATTTATGCTTCACTAGGGATAGTGTCATAGCACTATGTGAAAGTGATGGTACTATCATAGTGCCCATTATAGTCACCTGTTAAGGCTAAAATCAAGGTCTCTAATTCGTTGGGTGTCCGCGTTGTCTATGCTTCACGATGGCTTGTGTCATAGCACTGTGTGCAAATGACACTATCATAGTGAAGGTGATGGTCTTAAAATAGTGCACATTATACTGAAAGAAGAAAGAGAAAAAGAAAGAGTCTGGCTCTGGCTAGTGGGGTGTGCGCGTTGTCTATGCTCCACGAGGGCTATTGTCGTAGTACTATGTGCCAGAGTTGGCACTATAATGGTGAACATTGTAGTTACCTGTTAGGGTTGAAATCCAGGTCTCTGGGTAGTTGGGTGTGCGCGTTGTCTATGCTCCATGACGGCTTGGTGCAGTCCGAACGTGTGTCGTAGCATTTTATGTGCGTATCCTGTAGTACTGCGAACTGATAACAGAATAATTATTATTCTACCGGAGTGTTGGCTCTTCTTCATACCTTATTCTTTAGACCAGGGAATCATAATCAGCCAGTAATTTTCCCACTGCTGGGACACAGGCTCCCTGTCTTCGAGACGGAGTGGGCTACAATCTCTACCAAGCAGGCCCAGTGCTAGTTGGTAGTTGTGATGCGTCTTCGAATTTTTGGTTCTAGGACATGCCGGTTTCTTCACGATGTTTTCCATCACCGTTTTTGAGTGTATTTACACAAAGTAAAGTGCAAAGGGAAACATTTCAAAAAAGGGAGGAGGGCTATTCTTAGCAGCGGTGGAACAATGCTGCCAATATAATGATGATAATTAAGGCGCTTACCGCTAGGGCAGCCCGCGAAATTCGAATTTTCTTACCTTTTTATGACGATTATTTCATGAAAAAGTCATTCAATGGTGTTTAAACGAACTTAGTGGGTTGTTTTGATGATTTTAATGAGTACTAGTGATCGCCTAGTTGTCGAAATTTGACCATGAAACATTTAAATAGAAGTACATCGTTATATGAAAATATTAACTTCCTGCATTCCTTCTTAATATATTATAAACTTTAACTGTGCCTATCATACTTCTCCGTCTGCGTAAATTTCGCAAAAAGGGGTACAAAGTTTTTACTTCACGTAAAAAGATAATTCTATAGCGGCACTACAGATAAATACTTCGCAACAAATATGTTGAAAAACCAAATGTGATGTGGCGCCATCTACAATGCCACATGCGAACTACGCAAGTCTGGACGACGTCACAGAAATCCTACATCGAGCAGGCAGAGTTTACCACGAGACTCACATTTATACAACATCCCGACATCAACCGTCGGGCAGTTGCCCACCAGACAACACCCGTCTGGTCGGACAATCCTCCCTTTTCTATAGAGTATGAGTGAACTTTTACCCTGTTCCTCATATCTCTATACTTCTGTAAAGCCAATGCCAAAATATGTTACGATCGCGAATCATATTTGAATCAACATACAACCTGACACTGACATGCAAATTGTAAAAAAAACGTAAGAAAATTTTAATTTTGGGCTGCCTTAACGTAACCAACTTATGAACATATTAGAGCTGACCAAGAAATACCTGCGAATTTCCCTGGTGAGGATTCCACTTCCCGCCGGCGAAGTTGAGGCGCGCGGAGGCGGCGGCGCGGCTGAGGGCGGCACCCGTCGTGACGTCATGCACGCGCACCCCGCCCTCGCTCACCACGCCCACCCGCGTACTGTCCGTCGGGTGCCATTCCGCACAACGAATTTCTTCCTCGGGCTTCTACATATTTGTTGACCGAAGACACGTAACATCGGAAGACAGAATAAATAAATATTATTAATAATATTTTTTATGTAATTAAAACGACGTATACAAAAAGAGTAAATACATTTAGCCTACAGTAATAAATTTTCAACAGAGTTATAGTGCCTAAAAATAAACTATTTCAAAAATATTTTTATTACAAGTGCAAGTGATAATGTTTCGTAATTAGAATTTTAGGTAGCGACCCGACGATCTAGGTTTATTTAAACCTGTGTTTCGGGCCAACACTTTATAATATTGCTGTATTAAAATTATTTTCAAGTTGGCAAGGCCCAGTTTGCGGTGGACGCCACGTACTACTCTTAAGGGAGAAGCGCCAAATTAGTTGTATGTTGATTAAAATATGATTCACTAATTATAATAGTTAAAACATCTCTACAATCCTCTAAGTTCATTTAATTCCAATGAATAACTTTTCAAGACATAATGATTTGTAAATACATACGTATTACGGTCGAAAATCATATTTAGTTCAACATACAGCGTGACATTGGCCTGCTGATGGCAAAAACGTAAAATTTTAATTTCGCCGGCTACCCTGGCGGTTCCACCTTAATGAGGGTTTTCTGAAATGACGTTCACTAGGTGTCAGCACTGAGGCGTCAGGTCCGGGCACCTGTCTAAAGTGTCAAAACGCCTACGGACTGAATGGTGAACGAATGAATGAAACGAACGACGTCAAATATTTTAAGTTAATTGTCGAACTGGAACACGTCTTGTCAAAGTGGCGCCAACTAGTGGCTTGAATATTAATAAAAACCCTCATTAATCGAGTGTAGGAACTACATATATTCGAACGGGCCCATATTTTCGTTCACGGTATTAGAGAGACGGGCCCTAGAGCTCATGAGGTCTTCAAGTCTACAGTACTATGCCAAGCGGAATACTGACCAGGATGCTTACTCTCGAATATAATTCCGATAGATCGACATTGGAATTGTCAGTCAAACGTCAGGGATTGGCTAGACTCACTGAGTCCAGCCAATCCCTGACGTTAAACTCAACCAACTGACATTTGACCAATGTCGATCTATCGGAATTATATTCCAGAGTAAGCACCCTGTGGCGTGCCTAGGGGTCAACCATAGGGGAAGCCGACATACTTACTTACTTTTTATAATTTCTTGCGACATGTTTGAGTTGGTTAATTTACAAATTAACATTGTATAGTTTTTTTATTGATAGGTTCACGTCTGATTGAATTGGAAGCCCGGCTCTTTGGCTTTAGTAAATGGAACGCCCCTGGTACTGACCTCTGGTTTAATAGTTAGAAGATGTTCCAAATCCTCTGCATTTCTGCCTTGTATCGCGCTCAAGTCGTCCAAGTCTTTCGGTATTACCTGCCAAAATATGATGAAAGAGATGTTAAACGCTAATTACTGGGCAAAACGAGAACCGACCCCAACATAGTCGGGAAAAGGCTAGGCAGATAGATTGAGATGTCTTACCTCAACTGTAGGAAGCTTGAATAGAGAGACTCCCATTGTGAAATGTGATGTAGTCGAGTCATACGAGTTATGTGTCGTAAGGAGCGTCGCAGCGTCGTGTGGGGAGCAGCGCAGATGCCACACCTCGCCCATGAGATGCTTGAACACCTGGAAATAAATAAATACAATCATTTAATTTCGGTTTGTTCGAAAGAGATACAGTGACCCCTGGCGCACAGGCAACTGAAGGAACACGGGTGGGTTTTAGCCAGTAAAAGTCTGACACGCCCTCCCGCTCCACTCAGACCTGGAGGAGTTCTCAACAAAAAAAAAACCTATTGTTGTTCCTACTACTGTTACAGCTATACAGCGTAGCGTAGGAAGGACGACGACGTGCAACCTGTTACCATGGATTCCGTGCACAACTCTGCACCCCCAGCGTCAGCGTCAAAATTATTGGTCGGTTCACATCACGTCACTTCAGCCGAAAGACGTCCACTGCTGGATATAGGCCAAAACCCATATTGTATATTGGGTATTGCCATAATCTCCACGCTTGGCAGGCGTGTTGGCGATCGCAGTATGGTGGTAAAATGCATAGAGAACGCTGCTGCCGATTCTCTAGTAAGTCCCTTAGTCGCCTCCTACGACACCCACGGGAAGAGCTGGTGCTATTCTTTACGTCCGGCACCACACGGACGGTTACGTCGGTTATAAAAAATAAATTTTATAATTAGGTAATTAAATAATCCCTACTAATATTATAAATGAGAAAGTAAGTCTGTCTGTCTGTATGTTACGCTTTCACGCCTAAACTGCTGAACCGATCGTCATTAAATTTGGCAGAGATATAGCCTGGGATATGGACTCAAACTCAAAGCTTTTATTTCAATTAAAACATTTACAGGCACTTTTGAACTGTCAAAAAGTCGATCAGTTGGAAAGTTGAAGCTAGGAGAAGGACATATGCTTCTTTTTTTCGCGATAACAGACATACACGCGGGTGGAGCCGCAGGCAAAAGCTAGTAACTATACCCTACTAACTATGTATATACATTATGGTACAGAAATAAGAACCGAGAATAATATTTTATCACTAAATAATCTATCTTCTATATACATAAAAATGAATCGCCGTAATGTGTGTACGCGCAGCGCTTCTGAACGACTGCACCAAATTGGATGATTCTTTTTTTTGTTTTCCTTATTGTCAGGACAAGGTTTGTATACATGAAAACTTATGAAAAAAAAAATGATTTGATCAGAATTATTGTGAAATTTTAATCAGATAATCCAATTGATTTGATTTTACCGTAAGGGTTATATTTCCTCAGTCACGACTGGAGAAATAAATTATGGCGGTAGGAAGTTCGCCGGGTCAGCTATTATTATATAATAAAGCCCCCACCGCGTATGTCTGTCTGTCTGTTCGTGATAAACTCAAAAAGTACTGAAAGTACGGAACACAGTGATTTATGAGGAAGATTTAGGTGTATAATTTGTTAAGGTTTTATTTAATTTGGTTAACGCGGGCAAAGCCGCTGGCAAAAGCTAGTATAATTACAAAACTAAACTCTAAACTCTATTCATGTAACAATCTATCTAAACAAGTTAAATCTGTTTTGTAACTGCATTTCCTACTTCTATATTTAATGTATGCTGTGGTAGACCTTAATTACTATAAATTGTTAGATTGTAAGTGCTATAACATGTATTTTTTGGTGTAAGCTTCGTTGTTTGTCCTTAAATAAATAAATAATTATATAAATAAACTCAACTAAACTAAGAATAAATTAGCATAAAATTGTATTCTCACTTTAGTGTGCAAAGCCCCAGTATCTTCTTCCAACTCCACAACATGTATCTGATTGGCATCGGGCTTCAGGCTTTGAGTACCTATCAAGAATCTGATAGCATCACTGTCCCCATACTGTGATGATAGAGCTCTGGTCTGGAAAATAAAGAAAATTAGGAATCATCAGCATCATCATCGTGTCAGCCGAAAGACGTCCACTGCTGGAAAAAGCCTCCCCCAAAAGTGGGGGGATTTGCCATAATCGCCACGCTTGGTAGGCAGGTTGCCGATCGCAGTATGGTGGTAAAATGCATAGAGAACGCTGCTGTCCATTCTCTAGCAAGTCTCTTAGTCGCCTTCTACGACACCTATGGGAAGAATTGGGATGGTGCTATTCTTTCACGTTTGGCACCACACAGAAAAAAATTACAATGAGTATGAATGAAGGATGGCTAACAAAAGGTATTTGCAATGCAGATGTTAGTGGAAACGCCAGGAGGGAACGTCCTAGAAGGACATAGTGATCTGTATGAAATTCATCTTTGTCTCATGTTCACAAAAGTTATTAATGAATAGTTGATATTACAATGTGGTGTTAAACTTTATACTGGGCACTTCAGGTGAATCTAGTCAACATTTTTTTCCATACAAACTTTGGGAGTGTATTACTCCACTATTTGACAATGCACATCAAAAATTCAACATGGTATGGTTTTTTCTCATTATTAATATTGTCTGTGTGGAAACAGAATAGTAAAATAAAATGCCATTAAAAAGTAATGAGCCAACAAATATTTGTTTTTCTCGCTAATTTAACATTACTTTGGGAGTGTTAACGTAATAAAAGAAGTGTAAAACTCCAAAACCAAGTTGGTACAGACAAAGCTTAAATATCGAAAAGTTCAATAAACTTTATTGGTCATTGATTTTTTCTGTGGTTTTTTCATACAACATGTTCTTCCAAAGGACTTAAAAAAAAAAATTATGCATGTTTTACTATAAATTATCCTGCATCTCACTCTAACGTCTGCGTCTAACTGCTCTGTTGTACCTCTGTTGGATACTTTGCCTGGTGAGACAGCGTGTTTTTTAGCCAGGCCCACGAGTGAGTGCGAGCCCGCAACTAGAGTCCCCTTAATGAGTATTCCTGATGTGTTGCCACCTTATCTGATAAATTGCTATCTTTGCGACAAACAAAACTGGTTTCTTATTTATACCAATATTATAAAGAGGTAAATTTGCGAATTTATCTGTCAGGGTAATCTTTAGAACTTCTGATTGAACTGTACTTGTACTGCAGTGTCATAGGATCTATTTTATTTTAAAACATAATTTTAGCGCGGAGAAAGTCGGGCAGAAGCTAGTGTGTTTATTATTGTACAGGCACCCTTTCAAACTGGATGTATTTTTGAAGTTTGGTTATGATTTTGTCACCAGTGTTGATTGTACCATGATAGATTCAAAGGGCTAATAGGCCTGAGGTAAAGCAGTCCGCGTTTTGGAGCATTTTTTAGTAATAGTAGTGTTCCTATAGAACTGTTTGAATATGAAAAAGAGGTTAGACTTTTATTTGATTAAGTTTGAGATATGTGTAGTGAGTATAGCACCTCAGACTTTCGTTATGGTTTTCCAGAACTACGCAGAGGCCACCATGAGATCTAAAAACTAATGAAATAGGGTACCATGCAAGCAGATAGTAGGTTTTAATGTAAGTAAGTATATGATGACCATATCGTCAATTTAGGTTTGTAAATGGGGTACCTGGTTCTCTAAGCCGTATATTATGGAGTTTCCTTCCTCCATTTCAGCCCTACTGTTAGTTTTCTCTCAGATAAAATGTTTATTTACACCAACACAGCAAAAAAAAATTTCTCCTGCGTGTTCCAGTTTTTAACTGTCATTGTTTTCTGTTTTCTATTTGTTTTCATCTTCATTAGTAACCAAGTGGAAAAGAGAGTAAGACAATATTTTGTGCTTTAAATCCCGAAAAGCCACGAAAAACAAACTTTGACACTCTTGACACATGTGGTTTCGTTTTTTATTTTGTCGTAGTTTAAGTATTAGTCTTTTTATATATTTCATCGATCTTATTACGAGAAACCTCCGCTGCTAAAGAATTCGCTTTGTGTTGCGTAGGATGCAGTAACACGAGTAAATTTTTGTAAACTATGATAAACCTGTCAATGGCCCGTCGAAATCCACCGCAAGGCCCTAGAAAGCCATAGCTTCTAATTCTTTGTTGAGAATACCGATACGAGATGTTGCAATTTATCCCAACACATTCGAGTGATAAGGCAATTAGCCAGTATAGGAACAGTAACTATACATATAAAATGAAAAAAAAAAGCATAGGTCGGTTGTCAACTGATGGCATTTTTTGGAACAAACTCCCATAACTCTTTGAACATTAAAACAAGTCCTTTCTTAT
Organism: Polymixis flavicincta; assembly: GCA_949987655.1. Taxonomy (NCBI): domain Eukaryota; kingdom Metazoa; phylum Arthropoda; class Insecta; order Lepidoptera; family Noctuidae; genus Polymixis; species Polymixis flavicincta. The sequence continues at coordinate 6,981,454 of OX465188.1, read as the reverse complement.
CCGAGGCGGGTTGTCAATATTTTCAAGCGCACTTCAATCGCTCTTCTCATCCTACATAATCTACTGTTTAATATTCTAATGCCTATTTATCAAAAAGTGCTGCTTTGTCATTTTGCCAGAATTTTGAAGCAGGCACCTACCGTAATGTGGAGCAGAAAATGTTCATGAACGTTAACACTACATCACGCCTTTAATCCCGAAGGGTAAGGCAGAGGTGTAGATACACACACGTAAAGCCCGGTATACATTATTTGCAACACAACATGTAAAGTAACATGCAATGCAACATTTTCCATACATTCTAATGTATTCGCGAGCGGACTACGCGCCCACTCTGCGCACGTTCACATTATACTCGTGTTGCATTGCATGTTGCGTTGCAAATGATCTGTACCCAGCTTTAGAGAATATTTTCTTGTTTCATACTTTTTAGAGCGTGACTTATCAGTAGTCTGGTTTTAGTTTCAAAACCTACTACTTTTTTATAAACAAATAAAAAACAAACATTTTAAGTATTCATAACTTATCCGTTATCTTATATTCTATATAAATAAATAAAAAGAAAGGTCCTGACTGACTCACTGACTGACTGACTCATCAACGTCCAGCCCAAACCCTCAGACCTAGAAAGCTGATATTTTGCACAGAGGTTCCCGTTATAATGTAGATAAGGATTAAGGAAGAATTTTTAAAAATTCAATCCCTAAGGGAGTTGGGCACGCCCACGATTGCGGCGGTAAGTCCCCTCTTTGAGGAGTGATTTGAGAGGCGGCATGGTGTCCTCACCGGACACGGTTGTTTCAGGAGGTTCCTGTTTCGGATAGGGCGGAAGGAAACGCCCGGGTGCTTCCACTGAGAAGATTGCCCTGAGGACACGGTGGAGCACACGGTGGCGGTCTGCCCGGCTTGGGCGGAGCACCGCTGTGTCCTCGTGGAGGCGATCGGCGGCGGCGATCTCTCGCGTCCGGCTCTGGTCCAGGCCATGGTACGGAGCGAGAGTGCATGGGTAGCCGTCACCTCCTTCAGCGAAGCAGTAATGCTCGCAAAGAGGGAGGTGGCGCACGTGAGGGAGAGGCAGTCTATGCGCCCTCGCGATCCTAGCCGCCGCAGGATACGGAGACGCCCCGGGCGTCGGGAATCCCAGGCCGATTTCCGGCCACCGTAGGCATGAGCTTGCGGACGGCGAGTAATGGGTAGCTCGCTGTCCGGTAAGGACCAAGATCAAGTCGACGGCGCATTGTGTACCACGCGCGCCTCAAAGAGATGTCAGCACAAAATTATGGGGCACGCAAGGGCCGATGCCTGCCAGGGGTGCGGGTTTGTTCGAAAGAGATACCACAGCCCCTGGCATACGGGCTACTGATCCAACACGGGTGGGTTTTAGTCAGTAAAAGTCTGACACGCCCTCCTGCTCCACCCAGAGCGGGAGAAGTCATTTGATGATTACCCAACCAAAAAAAAAACCCGAGGGAGGGAGTTAAATAAGTGATAAAAGTTCCACACGGGCGAAACCGCTGGCAAAACCTAGGCATTGAATATTTCCGTGTAAGCACAAAAGGGTACTTAGGTACGTAACCACATAATAGCGATAGTTCAACAAGTAAATTGTCTATAACAATCCACTTAACTTGAAGGAAAACAATGGGAAATGAATGAATACGTAGGTAACTGCAATATTGTAGTGACAGAATGCTGCACTTAAATTATAGGGCGCATTCCGTATTAGACAAATAGTGATAATATCGCGAAGCCAACCAAAATAAAAATCAGTACAGCTTGGCCAAAAAGTCGTGAAAAAAATGGTGGCGCCACTATCGTGCATGTTGTAAACTCACTACTGCTGCTTTTATCTTTTAGGTTTATGATATTCTTTTCAATGTCACTATACAGAATTTGCCCCACTCGAAAATAACCCTTTTCTATTTTCATGACATGACATGATATGAATTTTTCCAGTCATCAACTGAAATGCTCCGAAACGCATGTTCAGCCACTGCCTAGAACAATAAAATAAAAACAACTAAACATTTGCAATTACTAACTATAATGAATTAAAAATGAAATAATGATATCAAAATACCTTGATGTCAATTGATCCTAAATTGCCGACGAGGCAGAGCGAGTGTTGCCAATGATTAAAAAAATTGGTTCCGTTTTAGGACTTTCTTGCCAAACTGTACTAATGATCTGATAGCTCTTAAAGTTTTTGACTATTCAATTTGGTCGGGTTCGCGATATTATCACTTTTGTTGCATTTCGGAACACGGCAATAGTTATTTGCTTATAATTGACAGTTACTTACTTGTGTTGCGCACCTTCATACAATAGGGTATTTTCCAATTTATTAAAACTATTCTAATTTGAAGATTGGGACGAAATATGTAACAGAAAAATAAAAGTAAATTGATTTATTTCCATTTTCTAAATTAAAAACGATTTAAACCAAATTTATTTTTCGTTGTTTTGAATTTACCGCCAAAACGCCCCTTACAATGACTTTTTATCACAAGACGTCAACTTTGTGTAAACTACAGTAGTTAGTAAGTAATTATGTGAATGTCGAGTTTATCTATCTATCTATCTATATAAATCCTGACTGACTGACTGATTGACTGACTCATCAACGCCCAGCCCAAACCCTTGGACCTAGAAGGCTGAAATTTTGCACAGAGGTTCCCTTTATTATGTAGACAAGGAATAAGGAAGGATTTTTCGAAATTCAACCCCTAAGGTAAAATAGGGGATGAAAGTTCCGCGCGGACGAAGCCGCTGGCAAAAGCTAGCAGGTAATAAACAAGATTTTTAATTGATACAAAGTGATATTACTGGTGTGCGGTGCCTCTGTGCACAAATACTTCTAAAACGGCGCAAAACTAAGTATTTGTACCGGTGCCGTACACAAAGTTGACGTCACATGTCACGTGATAAAAGTCATCGTAAGGAGCGTTTTGGCGGTAAATTCAAAACATCGAAAAATAAATTAGATTTTAATCGTTTTTAATTGAGGAAATATGTAATAATACATTTATTTTTATTTTTCTGTTAAATATATCGTCCCAATCTTCAAATTAAAACGGTTTTTATCAAATCGGAAAATACCCTATTACGTTAGTAGGTACACAATTAAAATAATAATTATTATATTTGTTCTGTTTTCATCAAATACAAGCTAACACTTAAGTATACATAAACAACGTGTACTAACGAGAAACGTATAACTATTATACATACCAAGGGCACGGCTTTTTTGGAGGAAGGGTTTTTTAATCCTATCTATACACGTTCAGAAGCTATGAGATTTTTTAATACATACCAGAAACCGAACTTTTCAAATTGAAATAAACGCATCACTCGGAAGAGATTTATCGTGATATTGGCAATAACCTAACCTACGGCGCACGTGAGGGAGAGGCAGCATATGCGCCCTCGCGACCCTAGCCACCGCAGGATACGGAGACGCCCTGGTCGTCGGGAATCCCAGGCCGATTTCCGGCCACCGTAGGCATGAGCTTGCGGACGGCGAGTAATGGGTAGCTCGCTGTCCGGTAAGGACCAAGCCCAAGTCGACGGCGCGTTGTGTTCCACGCGCGCCTCAAAGAGATGTCAGCACAAAAATGATGGGGCCCGGAAGGACCGATGCCTGTCAGGGGTGCGGGTTCGTTTGAAAGAGATACCACAGCCCCTGGCATACGGGCTAATGAAGGGACACGGGTGGGTTTTAGTCAGTAAAAGTCTGACACGCCCTCCTGCTCCACCCAGAGCGGGAGAAGTTATTTGATGATTTCCCACCCAAAAAAAAAAAAAACCTAACGTGGAAAGTTATTGACCTACGTAGTGCGGTGACACGTTTGTTATCATGTGAATTTAAGAAACATAATATGAAACTGGGTATCAATTCTTAGAGTATTTTATTTTGAGCTGAAACTATGTATAGTTTCCATACCAGCTGTTATCTTTAGTGCTTAGGATAGCAATATGGTTGTATATATTATGTAGGTTGTACTATTAATAAAAACATTTTAGCAAAAAAAAAAAACCGCTGAAAAACTGACAAGTGAAAAATAATAAATCTGCTTTGTTTAACCTTAATAACTAAGTTCGGAAGTCGGTGACTTTGGATAAGTATTTTAATTTTATTTTACCGCCTTGCGAACTTAGTTATTAAGGTTAAATAAAGCAGGTTTATTATTGTTCACTTTTCAGCTTTTTCGGCGGTTTATTTTTTTGTTAAAACTTTTTATTTTATAATTTTTTTGTGGCTATAATCTACTCATTAGTACATGCTTTTTGAAATACACAACCCAGTATTAAAATCTGTGAGTAAATAATCAATCATCCCCTGTTTTCCTACCCTCAGGGTCGAATTTTTTATCGAAATTTATGTGGGACCAACTTCGGGGTATACTCTTTCCAATAAAAAAAGAATTATCGAAATCGGACTGCTCTGATAAAAATACGCGTCGACTTGAGCCTGACCTGCTCCGTTTTTTCGTCGGTAAAAAAAGGGAAAAAGGGAGGAGCTCGTGGGATAGAAATAGAAACGTATCCTATGTGTTAATCCAGGTTATAAACTATCTGTGTGCCAAAATTCATCTGAATCTATTCAGCCGTTTTTGTGTCATTGAGTTACAAACATCCTAATATCCATCCAGCCATTCTTACAAACCTTTCATCATCATTTCAGCCGAAAGACGTCCACTGCTGGACATAGGCCTCCCCCAAAAGGGAGGTTTTTCCATAATCGCCACGCTTGGCAGACAGGCAGGCGGGTTGGCGATCGCAGTATGGTAGTAAAATGCATAGAAAACGCTGCTGCCCATTCTCTAGTAGGTAAGTCCCTTAGTGGCCTTCTACGACACCCACGGGAAGAAATGGGATGGTGCTATTCTTTTACGTCCGGCACCACACGGAACCTTTACATTTATAATATTAGTCGGATAATCCATAATCTGAATACACGTAGTAAAGATGAAATTGTGATTCCAAAATTTAGATTGACTAAAACTAGCAAATCATTTCTAATAAACAGTATCCGCTTCTATAACAAGTTGCCAAAGTCAGTTACAGAACTAAGCGATGGAAAGTTTAAAACGCACATCAAACGTGTCCTTATCAAAAAAGCATATAATAAGATAAAAGACTACGTTGAAGACAGGGAAGTTTGGCATTAATTCCTTCTGCACATGTGGCTTCCCTGGTACCTCATTAACAACATAACTATGTGAAAGTCTATTAACTGCTCTCAATGTTCTTTTTTATTCTTTTTATTTTTACAATGCTGACATATTCTCGTCATTATTTGACATTATACATCAATTTTAACATAAACTATTTTTTAGTGATTGTCATGTTAATCATATCACTATGTTTAATTAGGTTCATTCTATTTATGTAGATTATTTTACATATTGTGAATGGGAGAACGTTGCAGGCCTTACAGACTGTAGATTTGTAGACGATTTACTCTGTATTCGTATAAGTACCTGGTACTTATTGACAGGCCTGCACTGTCCTCCCATACCTACATTTTATCTTTGTAATTTGAAAACATTGGTTAAGCCAATCATTTTTAAAAGAGTAACCGTGGAGTTTCTTGCCGGCTCTTCTCCATAGGAAACAACATTTTGGAACCGTGCACCTAGCTTCTGACGTTTCATAAGTGCCCATGCAGGTTTATATGAAATAAAAATATTTTGATTTTGATTTTGAATAAAGTAGGATTAGTAGGAAATAGGATAATAGGATTTGTTCTGTCCCGCTGTTAGGCAAAGCTCTCCCTCATAATTTTCTAATTTTCTTTGTGTTTTGCCTTCTCCAGACAATCGGTACGGGCAATCAGCAAAAAGAGAAGATAATCAGTCATATATTATGGGGCGTTCGTAGGACGGATATGGCGTACACACTGGCCGGAACTCGGGGACGATAGGCGTGGGAACATCCTCGACATGGTGGAGATTAGAAAAAAATATCACTAGGTTACGACTAGCTGGCATGTACACACGGCTACACATCAAGCTATACATTTCCAGTTTACGCTGATCTCGAACTGTACGGAAATCCTATACAATGCGAGATCAGCTTATACTGGAAATATATAGCTTGATGTGTAGCCGTGTCTACGAGTCATTAGATTCAGATATTTTTATGTCACCACTAGAGTTGCCAGGTGAGTCGCGAAAAAATAGCGGACAACCCCAAACGGGGGGGAGGGGGAGTTTAAGCTAGGTCGCTAAAAATACGGTTTTATACTAATATGTATTTTATTTTAATTAATCAACATCACATAAATCAACTTAATTAGTATTAGTAACAAAATAAAATGCCATATGCCAAATTTTTTATAGGCGCTTGTGACCAGTAGTACCGACTTTCCTCAGAATACCGGACATTTTTCTGTCCGGTAGGACCATTTATTTTTTACCGGTCAGGCCTCGAAAATACCGGACTGTAAGCTTAAATACCGGACATCTGGCAACCATCATCACTGACTACAGGCTATGCTCAAAATCTGGTTTAACTTGTATTACGCTCATCATTTAGCCTACAGCAGTCCACTGCTGGACATCGCTCCAATTGCACGCCATTCAGCACGATTCTCGGCAACTGTCATCCGGCTGCGCTACCCGCTACTTACCCTGCGAAGTTCATCGCACCACCTAGCCTGAAGGCGTCCTATCTTACGTTTGCTAATTAGCGGTCTCCACTCAGCGGTTATCGGTTCTACGGCTAATATGGCCGGCCCATTGCCAGTACAGCTAGCTTATTCTGTAATATTACACCCTATTGCTACGAAAATAGTCCGGGTTTTGGTCCCCCATCCGGACTTTGTCCAACCTTGTCATTTGTCCAGACTTTTGGATATATGAAGATTAAAATAAATAAAAAAATTACTGCAAAAAAGAAATATTAAAAACACTACAAAGTGAAAAACAACTTTAATTTCGGAAGCCGGTGCCTTTGGATAAGTACCTATGTATTTTAGTTTTTGTCACCGACTTCCAAAATTAAAGTTATTTTTCACTTTGTAGTGTGTTTTCGGAAGTCGTTTGCATTTTTTGTTTTTGTAAAAAGTTTTATTTTACACCACTTATACCACTAGTAGTAAACAACAGTGACAAGAAGCAGCAGAATGTCACCAAGGTATAGGTACCTAAATAATAAAGAGAATTAAAAACGTATTTTCGAGGCTAACGCAAAAACTACCGAAGCAAAGTTTATAGATTTGTATGGGACAAAAAATGAACTAAAACTAACATTTTCCGACTGCATTTTGCCTAAGCTATCTCAATAATATATTTTTAGATTTTTTCTCATATACACTGTAAAATACCCTATTCACGAAAAGTCGACAGGTTCCGGCGCTCGCATCGAGCGGTTCGGCTCGCTGCACTGTCTAGATACCTACTGCAACGCATTAAAAAAAACTCGACACATTACAGAAAAACGTTACAAGTCAGTTTCAGCCTTTAGGAAGCTGAAGAGCCCTAAACTTTAAAAGCAGCGACACGCCAACTAACGAGTCGCACAAAGTGCATTTTAAATAATTAATTATGCGCAAACGTCGCGACCTCTGACCAATAATAACAACATGTCGTAACAAAGAGCAGTGACTAATGTTTATCAGTTTTATCACATTTCTAGTAAAGCGATAATAGACAATAACACCGCTTTCGACACGTGATGACGTGACGTGGCGTAATATGAGTTCGACCAGTTTCGGTTCCGGTCGTAGTACAAAACAAGGTTTTTCTTTAGGCATAGTTTAAACCAGTGATTCCCAAAGTCGTTCAGGTGGACCCCCAGGGGTCCACGGGACTCTCGACGGGGGTCTACGTTGGCGTGAAAAATGGCAATTTTTTTGGTCCACACGCTTGTAATTATTTTTTGACGTGTTTTGAGAATATGGTAGAAATCGATCGAAAAGTGATCTACTTACGAGAAAAAAAGTTTGGAAACCTCTGGTTTAAACCATCTCGGGGCTGTTTTCGAAGAACATAATCAAAAATCTAAATCCTGTTCCTTTTACAAAACTAACAATTATCGTCCGGTCTTTGCTACGTTGTCAAGTTTGTAATAAGATTATAAAACGGAATTACTGAATTAAGTAGGTAGTTTCTTTATTCAAACTGACCGTTGACTCTAAACCATTCGTAAAGCCTTGAAATATCTTACTTGTGCTTTGGACAGATTTTGATAGAAATTTCCTAAACCTCAACACACTCGTAATCTGCCTAGCCTTTTTGGCTTCCAGTCTTACTGACGAGTATTTCACCGGAGTGAGTGCCTATCTAACTTCCATAACCCTGTCACTGGGACCTGGGTAATACCCCTTGGTGAGACTCGCCGTCAGACTTTTGGGTTGTCGATTGTCAAAGGTCTACGAATGACAGCCGGCGGGACCCATGGCGTAACGAAAAAAACTAATATAAATATTAAATACCTGTTGGCACGGTTGGCGTAGCGGTCAAGCGATTGACTGCTGCGCTGCGTTTCGCGGGTTCGATTCCCGCACGGAACAAATATTTGTATGACCTACAAGTAGTTGTTCCGGGTCTGGCTGTATGTGTATGTGAGTTTAAATGTTTGTAAACGCACCCACAATACAGGAGAAATACCTAGTGTGGGGAAAAGTAAAAAAAAAAACCTAGCTATTATTATAAACTCCTAATTAAACGTCTGTGATATGGGCAACATAGTGACCCAGTTCCTATAATCCTAAAAAGAATCGCTTTAGCTTTAAGGTGACACTTGTCCACATTTTTTCCATACAAACTTCGGGAGGGTTTTACTCCAATGTTTGACTATGTACATCAAAAATAAAACATGGTATGGGTTTGTCTCGTTATTATTATTGTCTGTACGGAAACAGAATACTAAAATAAAAAGCTATTAAAAAGTTATGAGCCAACAAAGATTCGTTTTTCTTGCTAATTTAACCTAACTTTGAGCGTGTTTAAGTAATAAAAGGAGTGTAAAATCTCGAAAACCAAGACGGTACCGACAAAGTTCAATTAACAATAAATTCAATAAACTTTATTCGTCATTGATTTATGCAGTGGTTTTTTCATAAAACCCGATCTTCTGAAGGACTTTTCTTAATTTTTTCGCGATTTTTTTTCCAAAAATGCTCCTGCATCTCACTCAATAACGTTGTGCATGTAGACTAGCGTCTAACTGCTCACCACTGATACTATCTCTGTCGGATACGAAGCCTGGTGAGACAACGTGATTTTTAGCCAGGCCCACCAGTAAGTTCGAGCCCGCGCAAAGTGTCCCCTTAAGAGGCCGTATTATTTTCCGATTTTGCTGATTTACGTGATTTTATTGAAGTTTAGAGAATATCACATAAATTAAGAATCTAAAACGATTCGTAAATTATGTGATATTCTCGTCATATAGATCTGATGATAAGTTTCGGAGACAGACAGCGGAACTCTTTAAAAAATGACAGCAAATCGACCGCAATTGCTGCTATCGCATAAATATGCATTGTTTTAATCACAACGATGATGAAATTTCGAATTGGTGTGGGGTAGTTAGGGATACTTCAACTAAAAAGTGAAAAATAAAAACTTTTTCCAAAAAAAAAAACAACAATCGACTTCCGGAAAAACACTACAAACTGAAAAATAACTTTAATTTCGGAAAGCGGTGACCAAAAAATTTAATACATTATACCCACCAAGTTCTGAAATTAAAGTTATTTTTCACTTTGTAGTGTTTATCCGAAAGTCGGCTGTTTTTTTTTTTTTTTTGGAAAAACTTTTTTAACTGTAAAAGCACGTCTGTAAAATCAAGTCGGTAAATCAGTGAAATCGACATAATAATTGGTCCAGTAATATCGGCCTCGACTTACGAGTTGTAAGGTCGTGAGTTCGAACCGGCACGTTGTGCATTAATTTTTATCATCACTGCTCTCAAAACGGTGAAAGAAAACATCGTGAGGAAACCGGTGTCAAATGTCTTAGAACCAAAACTTCGAAGACATGTGACATCCGCCAAACTACACTGGGCCTGCGTGGTTGGTTAGGGGGCGTCCATTAATTAAGTGAGGCGGTTAGGGCGGGGAGGGGGTCGAGTCGAATCTCACTCAATCTCACGTGGGGGAGAGGGGGGTCTACGCCATTATCACGTAATTTAAAAAAAAACCGCTAAGAAACAATGTAACATTACGAGAAAACCGGGTTAAATTATGTAAAACATGTTTTTCGCCAATATGGGTAAATCCTACAAAATAATATTTATCGCGGTTATGCGAACGCCACAAAGTAGCACAGTAGCTCCTCGATGGTTAAACCGCCACCGGCCAGCCAAGCCAAATGCAACGCATAAATCCAACGCAAATAGGCACAGATTAACGTTTTTACACTAATAGCACGTATTTGAAATATCTCACGTGAGATTATGAGGAGGGGGTGATGCCAGGGGCTGTGGTATCTCTTTCGAACAAACCCACACCCCTGGCAGGCATCGGCCCTTGCGGACCCCACCAGTGGTTGCTAACATCTTTGACGGCGCGCGTGTGGAACAACGCGCCGTCTCGTCTACCACTTTTCGGCCGCAGGGGATAGGGAGAGCGGCTGACGCTATACCGACACTCCTCTTCCCCTGCGGCCCCACCGCGTCCGCCATCAAACGGTGGCGGCCCCGTCCAGGCCACGGAAGGGAAGAGCGCTGCTCAGAAGCACCGGCACTCCTCCTCTACCGCAGCCCGTAACCATCAGCCGCGACGCCTCCCATTCGACATCGCGGCCCACCTCAGTTGCGGTGCACCTCACCGCAACCTACTTTTTGGCCGCTACGTCAATGGCTTGAAGGCAAAAGCCCTGACGAGCGGCCCCACCTTTGGGTTCCTCTTGGCTTCACCGTGGCTGGAATCCACGGTTACTGAGCCCCCCCGCAACGACAATGCGGGAACCCACTCGGGGGGGACCAAAGCGGGGGGTTGGGGTCGAAAAATCGCCAAAATTGCCTCACGTAATTAATAGACGCCCCCTTATTGCCCACTCCCACAGAGTAGGCCTGTGTCCCAAAAGTGGGAAAACCTACACCATTCGTAATTTTTTGAAATGCCTTACGTACCTAAGTTATCCCGCGGTGGTGTGCAAACATCGTAGTCTCGTGACTACATTTATAGAAAACATAAAAAAAAACTATCCGTCATACGCACGTTACATTCTTCAAATTCCTTCGCTAAACTTCAGTTAAAACAAACATATTTTTATGTCGACGAACAAACAGAATCGTAATAAAATTATGATTACTTACCTATGTTATATTTAGAACAAGACGTTTTTACTAGGACATCGAAACTAGAGTTTCCGTATTTAAATGCATTGATTATGTTTTGAGTAGCTCGTGGGTAAATGATAACAGCCGATCGGGTTAATCGAAGGTTTGTTTGCCGCGATTTGTTCGTGGATGGGTGACCGTCCATTATACATAACGAGACCCCTTCGTGCCCTCAGCCCCATATCTGCGATTTTTTCGAACCGGGGCAGACCGGGGGCGCCCCTCTCTCCAGCGTTTGAGATAAATTAATTAGGTGTGAGCCTCTGTGGCGCCTTTTTCTTACAAGTCGACTGTGAGCCAACCAGCAAACCTAGACAAAACACATTTCTGTTAGCGTTCCGCGAACTCTACACCATAATGCATGAGAATGACATTACCTGCCCCACACTTTCATTTGCCCCCCCCCCCCCCCCCCCCTCATAGATCCGGGGCTGCGTGCCCTGAGGCCTGAGGCCTGTAGGTCTCAGCTATGATTCATGGATCTGTAAGTCTTTACCTACCGGTAGTTAGAAACCCAGTGGCGTAGCGTGGGTGTCGGCCGCCCGGGGCGGAAGACAATTTTGCCGCCCTCTTATTTATGTACGTAGACATGCACACTACATACATTAATTCTAGAGAACTTTTCGGCAAGAACAGTCATCATTATTTTGCATTAAACACGTACATATAGCTCTTGCAAATTACGAGCGCGGTCGGCCCTTGGTTGTGTTTAGACGTGTTTTGCACAATTTTGTTTTGAAAATTTAAATGGGCGTTTTCTGGCGCCATATTTTATTTTTCTCAAAATCGAGTGAGTTATCAAAATAAAGGGTTTCATAAATAGGTCTTATTAGCGTCAAAAATAAGTATGTTAAGTAAAAAGTGTAAAATAAAGGAAATCATTAAGAGAATCAAAAACTCGACTGCGTAAAAAGTCCGCTGGATGCGGGAAGCACAGAACCGGTCGAAGTGGCGGAGCTTGGGGGAGGCCTATGCCCAGCAGTGGACGTCTTTCGGCTGAAATGATGATGATGAAAAGTGAACTTTAAAATCAGATAAGCCGGAGTCTGCAGTGCGGGGGTTTATTCGGCTTCACGTGACGAAATGATATGATGTTATGTTTTTAACTTTGATTTTTTATGAGAATTTAGAGTCATTCTCGCTGATTATTAGTCATAAACAATCCAAGCACAAAATAAAATACGGGGAATCCCCGGAAGTTAGTATAGACGGTGTTGCCAGCAGTCGCTACAATGGGCACGCCACGATTGCGGCGGTAAGTCCCCTCTTTGAGGAGTGGCTTGAGAGGTGGCATGACGTCCTCACCTTCCGCCTGACGCAGGTCCTCACCGGAAACGGTTGTTTCGGGAGGTTCCTGTTTCGGATAGGGCGGGAGGAAACGCCCGGGTGTTTCCACTGCGAAGATCGCCCTGAGGACACGGTGGAGCACACGGTGGCGGTCTGCCCGGCTTGGGTGGAGCACCGCCGTGTCCTCGTGGAGGCGATCGGCGGCGGCGATCTCTCGCGTCCGGCCCTGGTCCAGGCCATGGTACGGAGCCAGAGGGCATGGGTAGCCGTCACCTCCTTCAGCGAAACAGTGATGCTCGCGGAGAGGGAGGCGGCGCACGTGAGGTAGCGGCAGAATATGCGCCGTCGCGACCCTAGCCGCCGCAGGATACGGAGACGCCCTGGGCGTCGGGAATCCCAGGCCGATTTCCGGCCACCGTAGGCATGAGCTTGCGGACTACTGCGGCTACTGAAGGAACACGGGTGGGTTTTAGTCAGTAAAAGTCTGACACGCCCTTCTGCTTCACCCAGAGCGGGAGAATTTATTTGATGATTTCCAACCCAAAAAAAAAAAAAAAAAGCAGCAACTACAAAATATCATTCAAAGGAAGCGAATTTCCCGAATTCGTCACAGAATAACTTACCCAGTAACTGGCTTGCGGAGGTCAGATGGCCAGTCCCTCCATGTAAAATACTAGTATTTAGCTGTTTCTGCTTAAAGTAGAAGCCGACTCCAATATACAGGGAAAATTTTTGAACAGTGTGCAAACGGTAACCATGAATTCAGCATCTCATTTTAGACCAGCACCCTAATTGCGTAACTCATGATTCATCATAATCTGTATCGTTTTGAAACGGATTGTTAAACCATTGCTTCATATGTTCGAATAATGTGTCTGTTCGACAACATAAATATCGCAATGAATATTGTTTAACTGTGAAGACGAAACCAATTATGATCATAATCTGTTTCGTTTTGAAACGGATTGCTAAACCGTTGCTTCTTATTTTCGAAAAATGTGTCTGCTCAACAACGAAATGAATAATGTTGAACTGTCAAAATGAAACCGATTATGATTAATCGTGTATTACGCAATTAGGGTGCTAGTCTAGAATGATATGCTGAATTCATGGGTTCAAAAATTTCTACGCTAGAGAGCGTAGACATTTTTCACCGGTTATACAAAACAAAGAAATCAGCTATTTCATAGAAAAGTGCAATACCTACGCAGTCAAGATGTATGGAACAGCTGATTTTTTTGTATAACCGACGAAAAATTTCTACGCTAGTGGATCTAGAATGTTATGCTGAATTCATGGCTACAGTTTGCGTACTGGTTAAAATTATATCCTTTATTTGACAAAAGGTCCAATGATTTTGGGATTCTATCGTGAACTAACGAATTATTGGTCGTGGGTTTGAACCCAGGCCGTTATGCGTTTAACTTTGCGCAATTCATTCCTGCAGTGCGATTCTGTAAAAATCTCACCTAGAAAATTTTGGTGAAGTGAACTGTCAATCTTTGACGTCAGGCGGGTTGCCAGTTCACCTAAATAAATCACGGTGAAATTCACAGAATAGACCGGAAGTCCTAAAACGCAGAACCGTACTTGTATTTCAGAAATCACGAGCTGTATAAAAATCTAACCGTTAAAACTTAGACGAAGTGGTCCGGCAATAGAGTCAATCCTTATCATCAGGTGAAATGACAGGTCACTTCACCTAAGTTTTACGGTGAAAATTTTTGACAGAAAAGACCGGCAAAATCTATCCACACCGGGTAGAAAATTTACAGGGTGGCAGTGATTTCGACACGCAAACTGAAGCCATGAATTCAACATATGATTCTAGACCGCAGCGCAGAAAATTTTGCATATTGCGTTCAGAAGGTATGGTAGAACGATTCTTTTAAATAACCGACGAACAATTTAAACGTTGGGGTTCTTACTTACGCACATTGTTAGAAAAATATGTGATAATAATCATGTTCTTATTTCGCAATTTTTATTGTACAAGGCTTATGTCGGTTACGCACGATCACCCACGACCGAATACCGCAGAAATCCAAGATTAATAACAAAATACTATTTCTAAATCTATTCACGGATAACTTCTCAATATAAACTCCCGCAAATCGATCAAAATCTATTTTTGAAACGAAAAAATATTTTTCACGTAAGTATTTTACGTAGGAAGACGCACTTTTCATAGTTTTGTACAAAAATAATTTACGTACCTACTTACATAATAAAACATCTAAAAATATTTCTAAGTTTTGAAGCAGGCGCAGAACCTATAAAAAATCTAGCTCATAGTAGGTATTTTCGACTACAGATTTCATAAAGCGGGCACCAAAGAGTTCGCGCCGTAAAAAATAAGAACAAAACTGGAGTTAGCAACAGACTGGCCACTGGGATCGTAAAAAAAAAACAAGAATAAGGGTGAACGTACACTGGTTACAGAGAGCCTATAGAACCATTAGGTCTTTTCTTTTGACCGAAACCATATCATTTTGGGTTATCTTTATCTTTAAAACTGAGCTTTTGAGGACGGACTGCGAATTAGAACCAATCGAATATGCTTAAAATTATTGTTACAATGACATAAATGGCAAACCAAGATTACATAGGTATTAATCCCATGGGCCAGACACATTAGAGTCACATTCGAACTTCACTCGAATCAGTATTTCGAATCCAATTCCTATTAGATTGAAAGTGCTAAAGCTGTCATTAAACTTATCTACCTTGCGCCCACTTATATTTTCGAACCATCGCCTATCAGTTGGTCGACTCTTTACGTGACTAGAGTATCAAAATTGCCAAACAAAGAGTCAATGCTACCAGCCTTTTGGGCACTTTTCCTGTTGACAGCGATATGCACGAATTTTTTGATGACTATGATTATTTCACTCTCCTTTTCTTCAAAATTTTGTACATATTATCAATTTTAGCCTGTTAGCTTTTAACTTACCTACTAAGTATTGAATTATAAGTATGAATAGGGAAACACATAGTTAAAGAGAAATTATTTTCCTAAGCGAGCCTGCACTTAGTTATCCTCAATATTTGCGTGAATACTGACATGAATATTAAAAATGTCGTGCGTCTCATAGCAAAGGCATAGCTGCTATTGACTATTGAGTTTGTGTAACTAGAAGTGAAACATCCGTTTGTAACTATGCTAAGGAAAGCTATCGTTCTAAAAAACAGAATACCTACAGTACGATATTTATCCGCTTATTTGCTGGTTACAGCTATTTTATCAATGTAGATTCCAAGGAATATTACAAATGAAATAAATCCTAAAGAAGAGAGAAACTGAGAAGCTAAAGTTAATAAGAACTTTAGCTTCTCTTCTTGCGTACATTCCTCAGTACTGAGGTCAAAAGAAATAAATAACACACATAATTGAATTACCTGAATTAATCTTAAAAACTGGCGATATCTTTCTACATATTATTAGTGGTTATAAAACTGAGTTTATGCCGTATTTGAGCTTCGCCGTTGGAGTCTCTGTAAATATCTTCAGAAAATGTCTTGCTGATAAATATTAAATTGTAATTTCCTCACATTTTATGCTTCGTTATCTCGGTTTGCTTGGTATCCGACCGCCTTAAAAGCATCGGAAAATGCGAATTCTAAATTTAAACCCAACATACCAAAGAGCACAAGAGTTTGTAGTCGTAAAATGCGCATAAAGTTAGCGGAGCCTTTGACGCGGGTCCGGCCGGTATGCGAACGAGCTGATTTTGTGATAGGCTCGCGGAGGCATTTCGCCGATTCCTTTGCCTTTTATTCATTCGTTTTAAAAGCTTTTACTCCATATCTATTATGGTGGGCATTAGGAATTTAGATGTTAGATTTATGGTAATGTTTGTTTTGTCATTGAGTTGAACCTCAGCCGTTTATTTTTCATATGAACGTACCTCTCACTGGTGTATTTTATGAATAAAAAAATAGCAGTGTGTATAAGTATAACTGCGCAGGATACCTTTAACCAACAGTGGTTATCGTATTATTGGTTTTAGGTTTAGCAGCTTGAATATTATGAGGATTGTGCTGAAATATAGCAATTACTCGTGGACGTGGTACGATAGCGGCTCCTCTGCCATCATTTGTCATTAGAAGATAGCCGTTACCTGCGCTAGCAGTAATGGGGTTTTGTGGCCGCCACGCAACCATCGATGATGCGACACTCTGCTAGGATGATTGTCAGTCTGTCGCCAGCCAGTGTAACTCTTATCAGACCTCTTCGGTGATTCCAGTAAATTCGTATCAAAACTAGACGGTGGCACTTGCTGCGCCAACATATAAATAAATAGTAATCATCCTACAGCTTTACCAGTATCCTAACTAGTAATATAAACCAATGAAAGTGGGTTTTGACCACGTGTAAAAAAGAAATTAAGGCAACATTACGATGTGAAGATTGTAAGAATATGAGAAGACCCAAGAAAATATGAAGCGATCGCGAAATGATGTTTCGTCTAGACCAAAATAAATTAGAAAAGATATGCTGCGCTGACAATAAATTTAAAGGCAATTATGCGGAGAGGAGCATAAGTTTTAACTCACAGTTTTAAATATACTTATTAATGTGGATAGAGATGCATACTAAAGAAAATATGGATGGATGATGTGAAAGATGTTATGGCTAGGAAGGAAGTAAACTCTGAGATAAAGACCAACAGAAATACTATACGGAAGAATAAAAGGTGTGTTTTGCCACTTTAGATAAATTTGGGATAAGGGTAGGTAGACCATGAATATGAACTATTAAGGAATTCATGGAGGATCTTTGAAACAAGATTCGAAAATTCTAGCTTAGAACCCTTTTCGTTTAGTTTTAAAATATAACAAGATACGTACCTACTGTGGGAGAGGTAAGTAATTCAATAAAAGATATCTTTAGAATTAAAATAATCATTATTCATGGAATCGTTTAATGTTTTTGCATCAACAACGGCTGACAACGCGATGCCTTGTCAGCCATGGTATTTCTTCAATAGGAATCCAAATGACCAATTCTTCATTAGCCAATGAAGAGACCTCTGTGTCATCCTCCATCAGTGGGACATCTCTGCTGATGTTAACAGTGTTCTTGGTTGGACTATAGACCTTACTGACTCCAAATTGTTTTTTCTGCCTTCTAAAGTTATCTCAAATCTTATGCTTCAAAAAGCTTGCATGGTGCAACCAAACAGGTTACGATCTCTACAGTACAATTCTGCAGCTTTTACGGTTATGGATACCCGACTGCTTTCAGTTGAGTGCGTTCATCTTCATCTGTTCAAACTGACAAAAGCTTGGTGACCCAAGATATAGGCTTGCACATTTTGAGGCCAATGGAATCTTTTTGGCAACAAATTTTTTATTATGAATTTATTTTATGACGATGTTTTTAACCCCCGACGCAAAAACGACGGGGTGTTATAAGTTTGACGTGTCTGTGTGTGTGTGTGTGTGTGTGTGTGTGTGTGTCTGTCTGAGGCAACGTAGCTCCCGAACGGATGAACCGATTTTGATTTAGTTTTTTTTGTTTGAAAGGTGTATTAGTCGGGAGTGTTCTTAGACATGTTTCATCAAAATCGGTTCAGCCGTTTGAAGATTATCAGCTCTTTTCTGGTTGAAAAACGGATTTTAGCCTCTGATCAACTCAAAATTTGGGATTCTATTACTTCAATGATATTAGACGAACAAAATAACCTTGAACTGATGCTGGAGCAACACCTGGAATTTCCAGGAAACCCAAGTTATTCACCAACAAACAGCAGAAGTATCGTGTTTGGGCTCATTGAAAAGGTCTCAATGAATAGATTATAGATAAATGGTGATTTAAGGGAGACATTAAGTTTAAAAAGCAAGAAATAAAAATTAAATTAAAAATTTAAAAAACCCCCGACCCACACAAAAACTCCAAAAAGTAAAAAATAATATTTATAGGCCTTTTAATTTTAACGTAATATTTTCATCAGGGCATTGTCAAGTCGGGGGACGGTCAATGAAAACGCCAAACAGAGGCCTAGCCGTCCCCCGACTTGACAATGCCCTGATGAAAATATTACGTTAAAATTAAAAGGCCTATAAATATTATTTTTTACTTTTTGGAGTTTTTGTGTGGGTCGGGGGTTTTTTAAATTTTTAATTTAATTTTTTTATTATTAAGTTATCAAATACGCACCATATTGTAAATCGTAGATCGATAGTATAAATCTCCAGCAGTCTGAATCTCAATAAACAACACTGATTAACGAGAACATAATAACAGAAATACTTATGATGTAATACAAAATACGTAATTCCGTAACCAACAACAAACGTATCGGACTCTTGCTCCTACGAATTTATAATGTTTACCACCGGAGACCCAGAGTACACACGTGATCATTAAACTGCAAGTAATCACAATATTTCGATGAACACACCAACTATAGCTTTATCAGATACGACACGACTATTTGCCAAGAGGTCAGGAGGAGCGCGCCTGCGACACGCCGGTCAAACAACGGATCACTCAATTCACAAACTTAACCGTATTTAGAACCTATTAAAAATAATCACAATTATAGATATCATCGCAAAGCTAACATTGCTGATGATAAAAAAAACGCTTACTTCAGTGTCGCCCTTATACTGAGGAAGTAACGAGGGGTGGGGCGAAAAAAATCATAAATCGAACGGTAAATTTAATGTTGCGCAGGAGTATATCATTTGAATTGTACGCGAAGGAATATCAGTTGTGTCTTGGAGTCGGCGGGCGGCGGTCGTGTGTCCGGCGGATAATTACATTTAGTGTTGTGTCTATAATAGTGCGATGAAGTGGTCGATATTTGTTTGTTCGGTCGTGTGTTTGGCGAGGTTCTGCGACGGCTTGGGTAAGTGCAACCCTCGAATCACCAAAAATTAGGGAGCTCTTTTCCAATTTATAAAATTAACTTTTTTTGGTCCCTATATCTAGTGTTTATCTTTCTTTATTTGATTTCAAGTTGGTTTTAATTGTGGTCATAGATCGTGTTAAATTGCTGTTTCTAATTTACTCTGAGCCTGAACACTCCTTTAATTTCCGTGCTAAACTTGAAACATTTCGGCCTTCATGATAGTTTATTGGCAATCAATATTCTCAATAAGTATGCTTTAGCATATATAGAGCACCTCTTTGGAGTGTCAGTGTCATATCTTCATTTTATACTTATGTCACTTCAGGAACAGAAGTTTCGGTGTATACATATACTAAATTGGTCATTCATACAATGGGTTTAGGTAGAAGATGTCATATCCCATGTTAACTGCTCGCATTAGTTGGACAGCGTTTTAGTTGAATATATCAGCTTTTCTAAATCCGGGTGTCAGTTAGCTATAGCCCGAAACAGAAAAGTCAAGCTACTGTTTCACGAAACTAGTTTCATAATGTAAACCCTACTTTAATAGGCAGTCGTGTAAATAAATCATCCCATTCAATTCTACTCGTAAGATACAACCATCCAACGTCGATAGGAGCGCTTAGTTCCGATAAAAACTGCGATATCGCGGTGTCAGTGGAATTCCGGGCTTATTCATTGTTTTTAAAACGATTGTGTTCAAGGAATAAGCTTATTTGATCAACATAACGTAATATTACGCCTGGAATCCCCGGAGGGTTAGGCAGAGGTATACCTAGGTACACCTACGATTCTCCAGTTGTGATCAAGTCCCATGTAAAAGGGGGCGAGCCTATGGTCATCAATCGGGAACAAATCCAAACTGTCCAGGAATTCCTAACGGGAAAACCCGATAAAACTTTGGCCGACCTAGAAATAGCGCTTGCAACTCCAACGAGGCAGTTTTTTGACTTCATATAATAAAACAAAGGCAAAAGTATTCATCTTTATCGTAAAAAGCTCGACGAATTTCGAATATGATTTAGGAATGAGGACTCGACGGTTATTTTACCTCTGACAGCAGCAACCCAACAGCAACTTTATAGTCACGAGAGTAAATATCACTGTGGTATTGACATATTTATTAGTGGCAGCAACCCAAAGCAACCTTATTGTAAAGAGCACAACGATCACTTTTATTTTTACATTGACGCAAAATCGGAGGTCCATTATGTGTGTAGATCTTGGACAGTCGTTATTCAGAAGCCCGAAAGCCTGACAACCAATCTTACCATGGAGTACCTATCGTGTCAACTATTATCTGGATTGCGGAGGTCAGATAGTCAGTCGCTCTATGCAAAATACTGGTTTCTCTGCATCCGGTTAGATCAACCAAAATCATAATATTTTATTTCACATAAACCTGCATGGGCACTTATGAAACGTCAGAAGCTATGTGCACGGTTCCAATTTGTTTTCGCTTTCTATGGCGAAGAGCCGGCAAAAAACTCCACGGTTACTCTTTTAAAAATAATTGGCTTTAACAATGTTTACAGACAGTGTAGGCCTGTCAATAAGTACCAGGTACTTAGAGGAATGAAAATACAGAATAGAAAATCGTCTACAAATCTAGTCTGTAAGGCTTACATCGTTCCCTCATTCACAATATGTAAAATAATCTATAATAATTAAAATGAACATATTTGAACCAAGTGACATGATTTCCAAGACAATCACTAATAAATAGTTTTAAATTGATGTATAATGTCAAATCATGACGAGAATATGTTGGACATTGTAAAAAATAAAAAAAATAAAAATTAACATTGATCAAAGTCGACCCTAACCCAATTGGGAAAAAGCCAGACAGATAGCAAAACCAAGTCATTTATTCAAACTAGGCTGAGAGTCAGCATTTTTGAACGTCAAAAACGTAGATTATAAAGAAAATGATGGGGGAAATGTCGTGAAGAAAGCTTTGAGTGCGAATGTACATGAGAGTATAAAAGCATATATGGCGAATATATATAGCTAGAAAGGGGATGAATTCTAAGATAGATTAGGACCCAAATACCCCAACCGAAATAGATTGGAATAAGAGCACGAAGATGGGAAAGTTCAAGGGAAACTGTGACTAAAAATGTTTGATAGATATTAATTAGCTCACCAGTTTCCAAGAAATACTCAAAGAAGGATAAAAATAAATACCTATATAATGAACGGCTGCTTCCAATAATTTATATTATTTTGGCGGTTTTCCTTACTAAAGTGAAAAAAATACTTAGAGAATATTTCTGATCAACATGAGATGGATTAAATTATTAAAATATTGGCATATGAGTAACTTCCGTTAGCATGACATCATTAAAAGAGTAACGAGGGTAAAGCCTATATATAACACAAAAAAAATTTGCCAGTTACGCTATAAGTAATAATATCACGCCTATATTCCCCGAACGGTTAGACAGAGACACCTCTGCCCATCTATCTATATCAGGGGTTCCCAAACTTATTTTGTCTACTGCCCACTTTGTGAATAAATAATTTTTTAGCGCCCCCATTTTTTCACCTACTTAAAAACCATTATAACTTCAAATTAAACTAATTATTGTGAGCTATATTAGCGGAGATTGAGCGGAATTAGCGGGTCTCTTACCACCCCCCTTTAGGCCTGCAGCGCCAAGGGGGCACAAGCGGCACAAGGGGGCGTTGTCGCCCACTTTGGGAAAGGCTGATCTATATACTAGGTATATAAAAGCGAAAGTTCACTCATTCATTCACTCACTGATTAAAAACGAAATCTCAAGAACTACTGGACCAAGGCAGATGAAATTTGAAACAGACGTAGATTATGAGTAGGAAACGTCAGCTAAGAAAGGATTTTAGGAAACTCCCTCTGTAAAGGGGTGTAAAATCGATTAACAATTGCCGGAGATTTGGCGGCACATTTATACAACAAAACAGACCAAGTCGGTTATGATAATAAATTAACCTTCCGAAATAAATCTTTTAGATGGTAGTGAAAACCGCATTAAAAACCAGTCAGTGGTTTAGAAGTACAACACGGTTATTCAAGCAGACACGAAAAGCATTTTAATTGTATGCATGGAAATTTCAGTCCGATTCAGTCTGTCTCTTGCTGCCCTCAACCAGCGATGTCCTAAACCAAGGTCCGTACACCACAGGGGTGCCCTTAGGAGCAGTCGCTCTCGTTTTAAGTTTTAAAGCCCTGGCTGGTAGCCTTAATTTACTAAAGCATTTCCGTTATGTTATTACAGGCAAATGAAAAATAGATATGAGGAAAATGTCGTAAGGAAAGTTTAAAATATTAACGTGGATGACTATAAGAGTAGGGGGAAGACGAAAGAAACGATACAAGGACTACGTGAAAGATGATATGACTAGAAAGGGGGTGACGACCGAGATGAAGATTCCATGTTTCGCTATTAAAAATAGAGGAATATGAAAAATAAAGTAATGTAGTGCCGACCGAGAATGATAATGTACCGTCAGCCATTGCATCTTTTCTTTCCATAAGCAACTTTACCAGAGAGAACTTAAAAAAAATATCTGTCAATTACTAAAAAAATGATACAAATAGTAGATTATTCTTCTTCTGTATCGGTTGGATATTAAATGACGCCAACAGATTTTTAGTTAACGAGAGAAATTTAAGTACAGTTCCCATTGGTAAAGTTGCTCATGGAAAGTAAAGATGCCACAGTTGACCGTATATAAAAGATGAAGAGGCTGTCGATTACCATTTGTATCGCATCTCTAGTTTGGCATTCGAGTTTCGCTGCACGATTAGCGACAAATGCGTGTCTAATTAAGACGGGTCCACTCAATCAGTGTGGTTCTTTCCTCAAAAGACCATTTCAAATACCAATCTATTACTATCTGAGCAAGACTATGTCTGGGACTTTTTAAGAGACTGTGACTTCTGAGTTTGTTTCGGTCTTCGTTCTCTGATTCATATAGGAAACCTCATCATCTAGTTAAAAAAATATTATTGACGAGTAAAAGTGTTTGTACAAACCGACTTACAGAAATGAAATAATTTATCATTTAGCAGAAAAGGTCCCACTCCTGGGACAAGGAGTCCTCCTGTCTGTATGGTGGGATTAGGCCACAATCCTTCTTGCAAGTCCAATTATATATCCAAATACATAAATGTTACGAGTTTCATTACCAAACATGTTTTATCTTCAGACACAGATTTAAACCATTGCCAATTCAAATTTAGAACTTAGTTCCAACTATGGTAAAGTTCTAAATACAAAACTAACAATTTAGTAACGGACCAAGTTGTCAGTTTTGTATAAAGAACTGTATTTAAATCATGGTACCTACGTTCTAATTACAAAAACTGTCCCGATGATTTAATCTATGATGTGTCAGCGGGGTGTGTGATAGTTCAAAAACATTCACTGCGATATTTACGTTTTTGAGCAGAGACATTTTTGGAACATATGAAGCAATGGAATAGCAATAAATATCCTACAAAACGATTCTGATTGGCAGTGTGAAACGCAATTTGGGTGCTGGACTTCAAAAGTGCTTCGGCCTTTTTTCTCAGAGTAGTCACATATGAAACGCTCATCTAGTTTAAAAAATATAATTGACATGTAAAGTTTTACAAACCTACTCACAAAAATAAAATCATTTATCATTTTTGTCAGAAGAGAAACAAGTGTTTTTTTTTTTAATAAGACCATGTTCATTACTTCTGGAGAATTCGGCTGAGTTTGACCTAAATGTAGCTTATTCAATCATAGGTCCGGTTGCATCACTTTTTCAGGTTTTTTTTTTTTAATTGCTTTGTTTTAAAAGCGTCGTTATAGCTCTATAGATTCTTTTCATAGAGGAATAATGTTTTAAAAATCCACAATCAGCCTATAATGTTCCCACTGCTGGGACACAGGCCTCATCTCTGAGAGAGGGAGCGGGCCATAATTAATCACGCGGGTACCGGTTTGGCGGATGTCACATGTCTTAGAATGTCTGGTTCTAGGACATGCCGGTTTCCTCACGACGTTTTCCTTCACCGTTTTGAGAACAGTGGTGATGATATTAAAATACAAAAGTAAAATAGTGCGGAGTAGTTCCTGCCTGGGTTCCAACTCACGACCTTACAACTCGTAATTCGGGATCGATACCACTTTCATGATCGTAGTTCCTAAAATACAAATTTTTCAAAATTGGTCGTCAGTGAACTGCCTTGTTGGTCTACTCGTAGCGAAATTCGCAACCCCCCGCGGGTTACCCAGTAACCGGGTTGTGGCAGTCAGACAGGCTGTCACCCCATGTGAAATACTGGATTTTCAGTACACGTTACGGATCGTCAGAAGCCCCAAAGTATGAGTAGGTACCTACCTGTTTTACCAAAGGGTATCGTATTACCCAGGAACTGGGTTGTAGAGGTCAGATAGACAGTCTATCCATGTAAAATACGGGTATGCAGCTGCATACGATTAGACTGGAAGCGAAACCCAACATAGTTGGTAAAGGCGAGGCAGATGATGATGAATCTGTCATGCCTTTGACATTTGCGTCTGGCGCCAGCCAATTTTAGCACAATCCAAAGTCCGTAACAATTTAGTTGTAGACGTAAAAAAAAACAGTTCTCAGTAAAACTATTGATGTTCATATAAGTGATTGGTGGTCGTTTGACGCAAATCGAAGCTCGATTGGATCCAATTGGGCGTGATTGAGCTCATTAGTACGGCGCCAAACTCGTACTGCTTTCGACATTGGTTTTATTTTTAGCCTTATCAGCAATCAGTTTACCTCTTTCTGATATCAGATGACACGTTTTTTACCTATTTCTGCCATCAAGCAACGTTACTGTACTTTAGATTAACGGATTTGGCTTCCGAGGGACATGAGACAACAGCTTTGCTGTGCACACGTTTACGTGACGAATCGAACACCATCAATGTTATCGAAAGATCCTCTAAGCACTGTTCACTGATCTACAATGCCTCTGGTATTGAAAAAGCTACTAAGGCAAGACTACTTTACAAACCAATCCGGACTTTCTCCAATACACCGCTTTTTCCTGCTCGGGATCGAATCAACAGCTTGACGACCAATAGACCAATACCGACTCGATACTAGACCAGTCAGTAGGTAGAAGAGCCGGTCATAACGGAACTTAACCTTTAATGCACCTACTAAATGATAAATAATATTTCTGTATATTGATTAAAAAACCACTTTCGCACGTCAAAAAGTCGGGTTTGGTGTCTCCTATACGATGATTATTCTGTGAAGAAAGACCGAAACACACTCAGAGACCAACAGAAGACGCACCAAAAAAAAAAAAAAGAAAGGTCTAAATTTTACGACAAATAATATTCATTTTTGTACATTAATTGGTTTTAAAAAAAAAAACACTTTTCCCTGTCAAAAATAACTTTAGTCATAATACCGGACGAGTTGGTGTTTCCTGTCCAATTACTGCGAGAAGAAAGACCTAATCAAAATAAGAGGTAATCGTAGTAATCTTGATCAGGCCATATGAGAGTACAGACATAATATTAATAATCTTAGTCAGGCCATATAAGGACGATACAGATTGGTGTATGAGAAGGTCTTTTGAGGAAAGAACCACACAAATTTGAGTGAATCCATCCATTACATGTGCCATTATGATCAATGCAACGACTAAATATAAATGCATTGGAATATGATAGTACAACTTGTCCACGACCTTCGCAAGCTGAACCATCAACGACATGCAATGTAACGAAGTCAAATATAATTAAAGTCTTAGAGACACAATAGCGTGATTGCGTTGTGTGGGAACGGTTTTCCTTGAGACCACACAAGATGACAAGATGTTTCTATTCTAGTACCCGGATGGAATTTATAGGACACGATAATCTTTTATTGGTAAATTGTCTATCGATATTGTTAATATAATTGGAAATTAATAAACCATCACACAACACATATAGGTACTAGGTACAAAGAAAAGATGAATGGATTCTGTGAGGAACGATATTAAAGGAATTGGAGTGAATGATATGACAGTTGACCAGAGAGAATGGAATAAGAAAAACGTATTGCGTCGACCCCAAATAATATGGGTTGGGCAGGAAGATGGTGATGTTGTTGGCCCAGAACGAAGAATTGACGCTATAGTTTTAGGAACAGGGTTTAAAGTTCACTCATCTTCCAGAAATGGATGATGAGTGAACTTTAAACCAGAGAGATCCTTTAACCAGACGACGGGTTTTGTGGCTGGTGGGCAACTGCCCCAACGATAGATGTCGGGACGTAGTATATGTAGTTGCACGTTAACTCTGCTTGAGCGATGCAGAATATTGATTGACGTCTGTGTGATGCCTAGCTCACATGTGCTGATGTATGTAGATGCCGCTTCAACGCTAAGCAGTGACGAAAAAAGAAATAGATGGGTCACGTTGATCATAATCCTCATTATTGAAGGACCGATTTTACAGAAAGAGCCAGTCATAGATAACTTTATTCCTGATTCCATCCAACTTTTTATCCTTCAGGCCATCAATACCACACCACGCGGATCGGGGACTCCTCAGCTTTTCTCATAATTAAGTGTAATCTAAGGAAAATCTTCAATCCTAAACATTTTTAATGTGCACATTGCGGCGTATAATTTTTTTTGCATGTGACAAAGAAAATAAAAATGTTACATTTTACTTGTTATTGGAAAAAAACATCTATTGTTCAGTTTCATGATGTAAGCTTCTCCTTGACGGTTGAGGTTTTATGCAACTAATTTTATTCGGTATGCCTTTATCCACAGCATTGGCATCTGATGGACATACCATCATCATTACTATTTTCCATATCGAAATCGATTTAAGTACTAATTAAACCTTTCGCTAATTCCTCTTCAATCCGCCTGGCTTTTTCTCAACCTCGTTGGGGTCGGCTTCCAGTCTAATCCGATGTAAGTGGAGCGACTGCCTATCTGACCTCTACAAACCAGCCATTGGGTAACACGATACCTTTTGGTAAGACTGATTGTCAGACTTTCGGCCTTCTGACGACCCGTAACGACTGTCAAAGATCCACAAATGACAGCCGAGACCAGTGCTAACGTGCCGAGGCACGGAGTGATCCCGATATGTATTTAACGGTCTTTGGACCTCAAGAATCACGTAGATTAATCGTTCAACGGTCAAGCGGTCAGGTCTTTGATAGTCGTTATGGGTAGTCAGAAGCTCTAAAGTCTGACAACTAGTCTTAGGCGTATTAAGGAGTATCGTGAAACTTAGTAAATGAGATGTGGAGGTCAGAAAGGCAGTCACTCCATGTAAAATACTGATATTCCCTTGCATATGAACATCGTTGGTAAAATACTTAACAGATGACTCTTGAGGTCCAATGGCTGGAGCATTGCTAGGTTTAAGTATTGACGGAAAGTCAAGTTATTTGAAGTTTAACATTTACAGCTATTGCCATTATTTTGTCACCCGGTGAAGTTATTAAGATCTCAATACTCTTATTCCATCCCACCGCTGCGATTTTTTTTTAAATATCGCAACATTATCTATGCGGAGATAAGAGCCTTTTGGCCTCTCGCACGGGTCGTTTTCTCGATTGTTTTGTTACTTTTTGATGTTTCATTTTGTTTATATTTCCTGTGCCTGCCATAGTGCACAGTGTGTTAGTGTGTGTTGTGTGTGTGCGTGTTTTAGTTCTTTCTTTTGTTCGATTCACAACGAGACATTTTCAGAGCCAGTTTTTGAAATAAGAACCTAAAAGAAATTGAAATGCAGTTCCTTGTACAAAACTAACAACTTAGTACGGTCTTTAATTTTTTACTAAGAACTTTACTAAAGTCGGCATAAAGTTCGAAACATAAAAACTGTCTAAAAAGCTAAATCGTGTTTTGTTATACGACGGATTAAGTTCATCTCTGCATCAGCAATCTTGTGTGACAGTTGCCTATACGCCGCGGCGCGGGCGGGCGGAATCGTCATTACAAGTCGCACCGCCACGCCATCATCAATCTACAAATTAAAACATCTCCGATCCGTCTCCCAAGCCCACAAATGTGCATTATCAATAAGCGAACTCTACGGAGGCGACGTCACAGCCTTATCTAAGGTCGGGGGTCGCATCCGACGCGTTCATTCATAATGTGGACGCGGCTTGCCGCTATCCGATGTTGACGTCACCAAACACGCGCCGCCCGCGCAGCCGGATTTTGTCAAGTTTAATACGTTAATGACAATATTTACTATTATTATAAGAGAAATATTATTGTAGGTATATGAGTTGTGTCTATAGGCTTTCAAGAGAGACTTCTCGGCATTAAATTGTTGGTTCTGGTTGTCTAAAGATTTTCTATTATTCTCATAGGTAGAACCTGAGAGCATTGTTATAATATTTGGCAAGGTAGTGAATCTTTGTCTAATGCCATACATGGCTTCTGTTAAGTCGGATGCTGCTTGAGTTCCGCCTATTGTCTCGGATCTGAGGCACTGTAGGTACTTAATCGACCTAGACAAAGTAACATTCTATTATCGATACTTAATGGTGATGCTAAAGTCAAAAATGTGTGGGACGAACATAAGCTACCGAAAGTCTAATGTCAATCCTGTTGAAAGTTGTTGTAGAAATACAAAACGCCTTAAAAACCCGGTTGTCTAGACCTTAGAGTAACACTCGCAAAGACTAGGGAACTGTACCTCTTGTACCTCTGCAGTGGGCGGAACAAGGCTGCCAATGATTATGACGATGAAAATTTCACCGGTACAGCTTAGAATGTCTGATAAGTATTGCCCAGTAGTTGGGTGGAGCGGAAAAAATCGCCTCAAAAAAGATATCCACCGGTGAGAAAGGGGAGAAGAAAGTATCTAGACTTTGGAATCTTAGGCGCATTCAATAACAGTTATCAGAAATGGTAATCGTGGCGATTATGGTAATATCTCCTTCCACATACAGGTCTGTGGGAGATTTTACTTTGAATGACTGCAACTTTTTAATGAGATTTTTGAGAGGTTGAAAAGTCAGTTTCTCTACATTTTCTACTTTACTACACAAGATATTGGTCTAGTCTAGTTTGGACAAACACAGCGGATAGTCGGTGAAGGTTTATGCATTTCAATCTTATATAAAAAAGAAGACTATACGTTTATTTGCGGTAAATATGACGCAAAGAAAGAACCCAAACAGAAAAAATAAAAAGTTGGGTTAAAATATGCGCCATATCCACATTAAACGGCCATAACTCAGCATAATGCTACGACCCTATGCGAGACATATCCCCAGCGCAAGTTTTGCTATTCCTAGGTCACATTACCTCGAGGAAAAGGACAGCCACTGCAAAGCCAGTCCGACTGGTTTTCTATCTGAATTATTAGAAATGCAAATTGCAATATTGTATAATTATGTGCACATCCTCTAATTTTCCTGTACGTTTTACTTTAGTACTAAAGAATTATGCATGGATATGAGTGAAGTTTAAACAGAATATTGTATTTAAAAAAGTTGATTTCGATCTTTTTGGACATCCTCCGATCATATTGGCTAAAAAATCATCATTGAGGGAGGCCATTTATCTGTTCTGTGAGATCCTTCCATAGCTATAAGTACTAGATAGATGGATAGAATACTCTGTACCATTTATACCAGTATACCATAAAATTACAGATGTAGATGTAGAAATATTGCAATGGGTGACACAATAGGCGGTCCTATGCCTGACTCGCCTTTTCTCAACTGCTGTGGTCGGCTTCCAGTCTAACCGGATGCAACTGAACACCAGCATTTTACACGAACCAACTGCCCATCTGATCACAACCTAGATACTGGGTAATACGATAACCATTGGCAAGACTGGTTTGTCCATAAAAATATAAAAAGCAGGGTTTGTCAGACTTTCGAGCTTCTGACAACCCGTAGATGACGATGACGTAGATGGTGATTAAGGCTTGGATAGATTTAAAAGTCAAATAATATGTACATAATCATTGTTATTAATCCAAATGCAGAACTGCAACCTACAATTAACATACCAGACAAAAAAAAAACGGTACAAAAATTGATGCCAATAAATTAGATACAAAATGTAAACAACGAAAATACAGCGTGTATGAGAAAGGTTTCAAATTTAAAGGGTGTGATACAGACCAACAACCTGTACTGCTATTCATAACCATTCGATACGCTTTCGAACAACGAAACAAAACGACGACAAATTTCTGCGCTAGGGGGGACCTACAATAATATGCTGAATTCATCGTTACAGTTTTCGCACTAGTTAAAAACGTATCCTCTATAAAAGCTGTTCATAAATCTACAACCAATTTATTCCAATTTTAAATGGAATTGAGCTGGACACATCTGCCGTATCTATGTCAGACGATCAATGGGCCAAATTAACGACCCAGTGGGTCCCGATTAATGGCAAACGACATCGCGTCAGGCCCAGACGGAGATGGCGGCATGAGCTGGACTTCTTTAATAAAGATTGGTCCTTGACCCTTTGGACAGAGAGAGGTGGAAAGAGAGTAGGGAGGCTTTTGCCCAGCAGTAGGACGTTAATGAAAAAAAAAAAACAAATAGACAGTCGCCATTGTTCCGACAGCTGCAGCTGCATTTAAGATGTTTGCTGTCCGGGGCAAGGCAAATCTGGTTATCGAAATGTGTCATTTTCGATACGATAGCCTGTCGAAAGTTTGTGAATAGCTATGCTGAACACTTTCGCCACGGAACCAATAGCGTAATCGCAAAAAAAATATCAACTGTCCCAAACAAAACTTTAATACCTTCTCGACCCAAATGTATGGGACGGCTGGTTGTCTTTTCCGATACACGCTGTATTATCCGAAGTAAACAAATGTATAACCGGACTTTGTATAAATTTGCAATCATTAAGGTCGTTTTATAGCTCGATAGCGGTGTACCGTTAAGTTGGTCGGCTTGTTGCTTAGCGCATGTCCCGCATAATGTAGTCCTGACTACACTGCAAGCAATGTTTAACGACCCAGCTTTGCAAAGATTGATTGTTAAACATTGAGATTTTATGTTTCATAATTTGGGTGATTATGAATCCATGAAAATCGTTAAATTGTCTTGAGTGACATAGCCTTAATTTTTATACTTAAATAGAAGTAGTTTTTATTAAAATGGACGCCTATTTTTTGTTGCAACCACTACGAAAATAGACCTACTGAAAAGATTGATTGACCTCAGATCTTTTACTAATGTGCAAACAAGGATAGTCTTTAAAAATCAATTCAGACTTAGCAGTAACATAATGATAACATTTGCCTCTAAATATAAATATCTTTACGATACTAGTCTAGATAACTTACTATTAATTTATTACCTCCGTTCTACAGTTGTGAGTTTAAGTTCACGAATGTCATTAACACATGACTAAAAATAGATCTCAAGTCTGATGTTATCCTACTAATATTATAAATGGGAAAGTTTGTATGTTCAGATGTTTGTTGCTCAATCACGCAAATAGGGCTCAACGGATTGGGACGAAATTTGGCCCGCAGATAGACCATGACCAGCGGGGTATTTGCGTAACACAAATAAAATAGCAGTCGATCGTAATGCCTTTCATTTTGATCCCCATTGCCTCATAGGTTTGAAAAATTCGTCTGCTCGACAACGCAAATAACGCAATGAACGTGGCTGAATTGTCAAAATGAAAAACTGTAATTTTATGTGTGTTATAATACAATTATATAAACGCCACCTGGCTTTATTTAGGACACAGGATACTTTTTATTGCGGTAGTACATTCCCGTGGGATAATTTCCGATGTCCACGCGGCCAAAGCCGCGGACGAAAGCTAGTGGTCTATTAGTTATTTACGGAGTTTCCTTGCGACTATAAATACACCAACAGATAACATTACCTTACGAGCTTTATTTAAAGTTCTATTTTGAGCTTACAGATAATAATGATTTATTTACATACTGTGATATTTAGTAGAGATGGATTCGTGTGTTTATTTATTTTTAAGTTTTAGTTTGAATATTTTTATATTATATTCAGTTGCAATCAGTTAGATTGGAAGCCGACCCCAACATATTTAGGTAAAAAGCTAGGCAGGTTAAAGCTAGGCTAGTCACGTCAGCATAAGTAAATTGTGCTTCATTTGGAGAATTTACAACCGAATTAAATTGTCCTAAATGTTAAACCGAAGACTTTTGTGAATATGTATGCTCAGCATAATGTAGTTGAGTTATGGCTAATATATCGATATGACAAATATCAAAGAATACAAAAAAAAAAAAAAACAATCGAGGTGTGCTCTTAATTCAGGCCTCCAGTGTATCAGGTATAAGATACCTGCAGGTGGGCGGGCCAGTCGAGGGCATTAGCCGCCGATGTCCCCTTACACTCATAACATAACACCATTATAATATACATAATGTGGCCATTCCCATACTAAACGTACGTATCTACTACGTATTTCATACGTAGATATTTAGTTACTGACGTATTGACTTTGAACTTGAGCCGATGAATGTGCGAAGTTTTGCATTTTTGAAGACGATGTTCGGTTCTGCGAGCTTTGTTTACTTCTGTGTGTTTACAAAAGATGGGTTTTTATTAGTAAATTGCAAATTGATACTATTCAAATTAATGAAATTCAAACAAAAATCGACACACTTTCCGGAAAATTAGCGACGGAAATTCGGCGTGCTTACGCCTTCTACATGGCACGATGTATTTCCGTCGCGGTACGCAAGCTTTTTTTTTTTTCATTTTAAGATGGTGGGAATAGGCCAGCCGTGATTGCGTAACACGCTATGTACCAGAATCTGAATAATTTTGTGGGATATTGCTAATCCATTGCTTTTACATTGCTTCATACAGGAAAAGTTTTTATTCGGTGCGCAAACTTTGACCATGATTTCAGCATATTATTCTAGACCCTGGGGGTCATTGTAGACAATGATATGCTGAATTCATTTTTACAGTTTGCGCACTGGACAAAAACTTATCCTGTATAAGTTCAAAAGTATTGAAAGCCATTCGTAGTAATGGCTCAGTAGGGTATTTACCAATTTAATAAAAACTATTTTATAATTTGAAGATTGGGACGATTTATTTAACAGAAAAATAAAAAATTAATTTATTTTTAACCGACGAAAAACCGGAGGATGTTCTCAAGTCGACACGTATATTTTTTTTTTTTTTAATGTATGACCACGCGTAACTTTTTTCAAAGCAGTCCGATTTTGATCATTCTTTTTTTATTGGAAAGGATATACCCCGAAGTTGGTCCCATATAAATTTAAAAAAAAATCTAACCCTAAGGGTAGGAATACAGGGGATGATTGATTGTTTACTTATAGATTTTAATGCTGAGTTGTGTATTACAAAAAGTAATAAAAAATGAAGCATGTAGTAATTAGTAGATTATAGCCACAAAAAATTATAAAAAAAAAATAACAAAATAATTAAAACGCCGAAAAAACTAAAAAGTAAAAAATATAAACCAGCACCCTAATTGCGTAACTTACGATTGATCATAATTGGTTTCGTCTTCACAGTTAAACAATATCCATTGCGTTATTTATGTTGTCGAACAGACACATTTTTCGAACATATGAAGCAATGGTTTAACAATCCGTTTCAAAACGATACAGATTATGATGAATCGTGAGTTACGCAATTAGGGTGCTGCTTTGTTTAACCTTAATAACTAAGTTCGGAAAGCAGTGACATAAAATTAAAATTACATATCCAAAGTCACCATTTTCTCAATTAAAAACGATGAACATCAAATTTATTTTTAGTTGTTTTGAATTTACCACCAAAACGCCCACAATGACTTTTTTATCACGGCACCGGTACAAATACTTAGTTTGGTGCAGTTTTAGAAGTAGGTATTTGTGCACGGAGGCACCACACACCAGCAGGCTTAGCATGACCCTTTCTATTTCTACGAAGAATAGACAGGGCTTTTTCAATACAAAGTGACATTTCGTTCCTACATTTTTAGCATCGCACCGTAGATATCCTTCTACAATCTGTCATTTTGTATTTCGTTTCTAACAAATATGTGTCTAGGTCCCTATAAATGTAGACTATTTCAGAAAAATATTTCTTCTCAAACGGTCAAAATCACACTGACAACAAACTTTCTACTCGACGGCCATAAAGTAAATACCATTATTTACACAATCATGATTCGTTTATTTAATTATTATTTATTTGTGACACTTATGTAAAGTGTTGTGGTACATGATGTTATAAAATAAAAGTTGTATCACTATGCGCTGCCTTGCAAGGCGTACAAATATGGTCTACACTACACAACAGTAGTTATACATGTAGGTAGTATAGCTTATACTGTAAAATATTGCTAAGTAACCGTTTTTTTTAAAGAATAACATTAAACAATATAAATGAACTTAACAATTAATAGCTAGCTAAACTTATTAACTAAAGTAACTATATAACAAATAATAAATTTGAGCATAAGGTTTTTATTTTTCTTCTAAATATTCATTAATGGTGTAACATGCTTTCTGTATTAGGAACTTATGGAGTGTTTTCCTGAAAGTATTTATGTATTTTGAAGATTTTATAGGTTTTGGTAGTTTGTTAAATATTTTTGGAGCCATTCCTAGGAAACTTTTTGAGAAGAGGGCTGGTTGGTGGGTTTTTGATTTAAGCGCACCTTGATGGCGTTTAATGGAAAGGGTTTCGAATTGGTTAAAGTTATTTCTGTAAACATGGCAACTTCATAAATGTATAGTGACGGAAATGTTAATAATTTTAAATTAATAAAAAATGGTTTGCAAGTATCAGTGTTTTGGATCATGCATACTGCTCGAAGACACTTTTTTTGGGCTTTAAAGGCCAATTCCCTATCCGTAGAATTACCCCAGAATATAACGCCGTATCGCAGTGTGGTGGATACGTATGCGTGGTATGCGGTAAGAACTGTGTAGCGATTGGTGACCTTACTTAAATTGTGTAAGGGATAGCAATATTGAGTTAGTTAGTTTAGAACGCATACCTTTGATAATTATTATTAAAACATAGCTATCTTCTCCTATTGTACCTACATCATTTAGTTAATAGTCACGTCTATTCTTCCGTCGACAAATCGGTGCTCGTGCTAAGCCTGCTGCAATATCGCTTGCTATCCATTAAAAATCTTTTTACTTTAGTTTACACACAGTTCACGTCACGTGTAGTCACCTGATAAAATGGAGTTGAGAAAATGGAAATGAATCAATTTACTTTTATTTTTCTATTACATATTTCGTCACAATCTTCAAATTAGAATAGTTTTTAATAAATTGGTAAACACCCTATTGTGTAATAACACCTTTATTTATAAACGCTGCGCAAAGTTAAGTAATGATTAGCGACTGTTGACTTGCAGTTTAACCATACATTTTTGACGTTTAAACATCTCTTATGTCTCTCTCATCTCTCATCAACATTTATAATTAGAAATAAACCCCTAAAAGTAGTGTTAGTGTGTTGCGTTATTATACGTTGCGGGTTGAAAACTTTGGTCTTTTTAGGTTCTTTTTTATCAAAATAACTTCGACGTCGGCGCCAAAACTTCTATCACTAATGATGATCGAAGGCGCCAAAGGCATAGTTCCGGTAAATACTAATTAGGTATAAGTCGGTGGCGCTGACACGCGATAAATTTTCGCTAATGAATTCCCGGAATTTAATTAATATATTTTTTTTATTCTGAAGATTTGGCTTATCAAGCCGATACACAAATTGGCTATAGTGCAACATTAAGCTTAACCAAAAAAAGTTTGGTAAACCCTTTATTGTTATTCGTCACATCACACTAAAAACTTAGTGTGATGTGACGAATAACAATAAAGGGTTTCGTGGTTAAGTAATAACAGCTGCACGGGCCCATCGATAAGGTTAAGCTAGGCTTGCCGCGGTTGATCGGTGGATGGGTGAGCTTGACATTTATGAAGACCCTCGTACCTCTAAAAGCATGTTAAGCCGGTGGTCCCGGCTGTCATTTGTGGATCTTTGACAGGCGTTACGGGTCGTCAGAAGCGCCAAACTTTGACCCCTATAACTGGGTTCTGGAGTTCAGAGAGGCAGTCGCTCCATGTAAAATACTGGTACCGGTGAGACTGGAAGCCGACCCCAAAATACTTAGTTTGGAAATGGCTAGCCAAACGATGATGACAATGGGCTGGCAATTATGTCCATCTTGAAAAAACTTTCCTCAGTCGAAAGCCTATGGTACTCACTACCAACACGCTAACTGCGTAACTAACAATCTCAATCGCTTTGAAGGATACCTATTGCTAATCCATTGCTTCCTACGTCCAAAAAAATTTTACAGCGCAATGAAGCTCTACTCGATCTTACTACTCTCTGTGATTCCTCTGAGTATCTGATACTTATTGACAGGCCTGCACTGTCCTCCCATGCCTATTATCATTGTAATTTGAAAACACTGTTAAAGCAAATTATTTTTAAAAGAGTAAACGTGGTGTTTCTTGCCGGCTCCTCTCCATAGGAAGCGACAAATTGGAACCGTGCACGTAGCTTCTGACGTTTCGTAAGTGCCCATGCAGGTTTATGTGAAATAAAATAATTTGATTTTACTGATAGTGTGTTACGTAATTACTCCACAGCTGTAAATAATACAGTAATTAATTTTATATGTAGGTTACACATCAAGCTATACATTTCCAGTTTACGCTGATCTCGCACTGTACGGAAATCCTTTACAGTGGGAGATCAGCTTATACTGGAAATTATAGGTTGATGTGTAGCTACATGAAAACAATTGAAAACCCATGTATCGTTTCATAAATATTATTGGTGGGAATTCTAAGTAAACACGTCAGGCTTGCAACTTGAATGAAAGTAGTTTTTGTATATTTTTAGAATTAATCATCATCGCCATCCTTCTGCGCAACTTATGTCATTGGGTTGGGATCACTCTGCAGCATTTTTCTTCCATAGGTCTTCAAAACACAAATATTTATACTATGCACCTTTATAATTGCTTTTTTGAGAGGAAGGCGGCCCAGTGCTAATGACCGCGACTTACGAGTTGTAGGTTTGAACCCAGAATGCTCTCAAAACGATGAAGGAAAATGTCATGAGGAAACCAGCATGTCCTTGAACGAAAAATTTGTAGACATGTGACATCTATCAACCCGTACGGAGCCCGCGTGGTTGATTACGGCCCACTCCCTCTTGAGGCTTGTGTCCCAGCAGTGGGAACATTATAGGTTGATTATGTAAAATGCCTTTAAATAAATATGTGACTGGTTGAAACCTTTATAATAATAAAATTTGTGGAAACTTAAAACTTAACTAGTCCAAGCACTCACCCCCTTACTCACGCACACCCTCACTCACACACACATTGGCTCTCTCACACACACATTGGATCTCTCACACATACATTGGCTCTCTCACACACACACTGCACCACTACTCAACATAATACCTTGTTTTTTTTTGCATATTTACGATCTTTAATTTTGTTTATCTACCCATATGACATAGTTATCTACAAAGTGCAAAATAACTTTAATTTCGGAAGGCGGTGACAAAAAATTAAAATAAGTACATATCCAAAGTCACCGTCTTACGAAATTATTTCCGGAAGTCGATTGTAATTTTTTTTTTTGGAAGAAGTTTTATTTCATTTACTTTTAATTTATTCCTCACGGAGATTCCCTTTATCGTGCAAGCAACTATGAGTAATGTTTGCAAATAATTATGTCCCAGCCTTTTACGTTGGTGCCGACTTCCAGTGTAGATAACCGGCTGGAGCTGAATACCTGCATTTTACACAGAGTGACTGACTACCTATCTACCAAACAGAATCCAGGGGATCTCCCTAAACACGAAGTCCGTAGATTCCGCCGAAGTTACGAGCGTGTCCTTCTCCGTATCACCTACGAACATAAGACTAGTTTGACCCCGAATTAAGAAATAGAATGAATTACCACGCGATTTAATAGTTGTCTTTACTCCCGATGTGTATTCAGAGGGGCAATTCTACTAATTTTAAGAACGTTCACAGTCTGATCTCAGTGTCAATCTGTCAAAAATACCTCGATTTTTCATACAGTTTTGACATTTGCTTGTCGCTGAGATGACACTGCGACTAGATTTTGAACAGTCTTAATTACGAGAATTAGCCTTCTGTTTACTTGTCCGAAAAAGCAAAAAAAATCGGAGTAGGATTACCTTGGTTACCGCTTGGTTTACCTTGTGAGGGCCGCAGGAGTCCGCTGCATGCGGGAAGTACAGAACCGTTTGAAGTGGCGGAGCTGGGGGAAGGCCTATGTCGTCCAGTGGACGTCCTTCGGCTAAAATGATGATGATAAGGGTTCTCCTCGGAGTATCTTACTTATTACGGACGTGCCCGCAACTTTATTGCCGGACTAAGAGAGTAGGGCCCCAGTTACTGGGTAACACCCCTTGGTAAGACTGCTTGTTAGATATTCCTTCCTTGAATCCTTGAAGTAAAAACCCAAGAGCACTTAGCTCCACATGGGAAATAAGCCCAGGACTTCATGTTCAACCGTCGAACCTGCTGCCTAGACCAATAAGGCAGTTAATCCAAAGAAAGTCTGTGTTATCTCACTTCTTGTTAACACTATCGCGTACTACGATTCTACGAAATATTAAATACACCATTGTACTATAGTTGTTATCAATATAGAGGAAATACTGTCATCTAAGTAATTAATTACTAATAATTCTAGGAACTGGACGACTGGTAAAGGTGCGCTTACACGAGCAACTAAAATTGCTCCATCCTGGTCAACTCTCGTTAAATATGAAGTCACGACTACATCCAGCAATGTATTTTTGAATATTCAAGCCACAAGTTGGCGCCACTTTGACAAGAGGTCTTCCAGTTCGAAAATGAACTTAAAATATTTGATGTCATTCGTTTCATACGTTCACCATTCTGTCTGTAGGCGATTTGACACTTGACAATTGCCCGGGCCTGACGTCTCAGTGCTAAAAAAAACCATAGAGCAATGGCAACATGTAGCAACCTGTTGCCAAAGATACGGCCACACAATGCCATGGAATATGGAGCAACCTAAAACTAGGCAATACGCCCACCCCCACCACCTCCGCCGCCGGCTGGTTCCTCTCGCAAAAAGGAGATGTAGTTATACGTACAAACGAGATAGAAAGAAAATTAACAAAAAAAAAAACCGTAGATATTCAGCAACTCATATTAGCGACAATGAGAAATGTGAAATATATGGAGCAATCAGAAGCAATATTCCTGAAACTATTTCCGCATTTTGTTGTTGTTGCTCCAGATTGCTCCACTTAATTGATCCAGATTGATTGATCCATTAGTATTGCCGAACAATAATTGCTCAAAAAATTGCACGTGCAAGAGCACATTTAGGTTACTGCTGTTATACAAGGAGAACAGGGTTGCCCATTCGCCAGCGGAGAGAGCAAAGGGCGCTGACCACCTTGTTCTAATTTCTTGATTCTCCCTCTTTCCCTATTTATCTAGCACCCTACTTTCAGTACATTTGCGCAAACCACAATAGAAATCTACGCTCATCGCATAATCGTCTTCTTCAATGTCCCACTCACCGCACAGACTTAATTCACTCTTCTTTAGTGATGCGTCCCTCACTCATGAGGCCCCTCATTTGAGGTACTCGTGATCGCAAATTGAAAGAGTTACTCGAATTTCAATATTGAACCACCTCATTCCTCATCACCCCTCATTTAAAAATTGACATTGACATTATTTACAATAGGAAATCGAGGCAAGCGAGTTCGTGACTCGCGAATGAGGATTGAGTAATTGAGTGAGCTCAGTGAGCGAATGAACCGACTCAAAAATTGTGTGGAGAATTGAGAATGAGTGAGGTGAGGTGTGATCTTGAAGTTTGGACAACACCGTGGCACAGTAAACATTATTTAAAATTATTTCAGCTACGATTAATTATTATGAACTCTAAAAGCATTAGCATTAGATTGGTAATAAAGGGTCATTGATTCGTTTATTTTGGCGGTCTAAATTTATAAAATTTATAAGCGAAAGAAAATGATGTGTGTGAGAGAGTGAGGACGTGAATAATCGGATTATCGAAGAGTCGTGACTCGTGAGTACTCGTGAGTAGTCGTTGCACCCGCCCGCCTCGCTCACTTGGAGCTTCGTTTGAGTTCGGCTCGAGCTCGCGAGTCGTGAGGCGAATACGCCGTCGTACGATTCCTCACCTCAAATGAGGGGTCCCTCGTGAGGACCTCACGAAGCAAATTGAGGGGCTCCGTCATCCTCACATAAAATTGATGAGTTACCCATCACTACTCTTCTTTCTTCGTCCAGTCTATCTCTCTGTGAAATGCACTCCCCCAAGAAATCAGGATGGCAACCAACCGATTATAATGAGCAGTGGTAGCCAAGTGGTAACGGCCGCGACTTACGAGTTGTAAGGTCGTGAGTTCGAACCCAGACAGGCGCTTTACTTTGTGTAAATTATTTCATCACCACTGCTCTCAAAACGGTGAAGGAAAACATCGTGAGGAAACCGGCATGTCCTAGAAACAAAAATTCGAAGACATGTGACGTCTACCAACCCGCACTGGGCCCGCGTGGTGGATTACGGCCCAATCCCTATCACCGAGAGGAGGCCTGTGTCCCAGCAGTGGGAACATTATAGGCTGATGATGATGAACCAACCGATTGACTTTCAAAATTATAGTTCGCGAGCTCATTCGCAAAAAGTTGCCAGTATCATTTCAACGGTATCTAATGTTTTCTCATTGTTTGTCTCATTTGTTTTTAGTAAATTCGTGTATTTATGTATATTTATTTATGCGTATACCAATATACCTACATTATGTTTATAGTTTAAATAGTTTTGTGCACATATATTTATTCCTCTAATTTATTGCACCTACCACTGTTTGTCTCTGCATCACCCAAAGGTCGACTGGTAGAAAATGCCTATCTGTACATGTGTGTGCTTAAAGTATTAAATAGATAACTAATAAATAAACAGGGGAAAGCCACTATTGCCATAAATATATTTTTTGGTAAAAAAAAAATGTTTTAAAATTCTGGCGTTCCATACATTTAGGGATGTTAATTCTAAATAACTAGGTACTTTAGTACAATCAATTTTGCCTAGCCTTTTCTCAATTATATTGGGGTCAGCTTTTAATCTAACCGGATGCAGCTGAATACATTTCGCTTACATGGACCCATCGTCATGGTCAGGGCCTATCTGACATCCACATCATAGTCACTTGGTAATATTGGTGGCCAGAGTTTCGAGCTTCTGATGACTCGTAACGACTGTTAAATCCACTAATTACACCCAGGACCAACGGCTTAACGTGCTTTCCGAGGCCCTCAAGGGTTTCAGTATGTAAAGACGGCCCATCCACGGACCGACCGCGACAAACGTAGCTTAACCTGATCGATGGACCCGTGCGGCTTTGAAAATATTTTAATGACCATCATTTTGAGAATCTCCTTAATAGTATGTACATCGATGTTTATCGAAATATATATTATTATGTTGATGTGTTAATCTATACTTCTATACCAATATTGTAAAGAGGAAAGATTTGATTGTTTGTTTGCATTGAATAGGCTCCGAAACTACTGAACCGATTAGAAAAATTGTTTCACTGTTGGGAAGCTACACTATTCCCGGGTAGCATAGGCTATATTTTATCCCCGTATTCCCACGGGAACGAGAACTACGCGGGTGAAACTGCGGAGCTAGTTTATCACAACCCCTAAGTTCATTTCCTGTAAGTTTTCAGTCTTAATCCCATTGAATGACTATTTCATGAAAAAGTCATTCAATGAGACTGGCAAATAGCTAAAAAAAAACTTTTAATAATCGCGGAATTAAACATGGTATGGTTTTGTCTCATTATTAAGATTGTCGGTACGGAAACAATACTAAAATAAAAAGTAATTAAAAAGTTATGCGCCAACAAAGATTCGTTTTTTCTTTATAATTTAACGTAACTTTGGACATATTTAAGTAATAAAAGAAGTGTAAAATCTTCAAAACGAAGTCGGTACCGACAAAGCTCAATTATCGAAAAGTTCAATAAACTTAATTGGTCATTGATTTATGCAGTGGTTTTTCAATGTTGTGCGTGTAGACTATCGTCTAACTGCTCATCACTGATACTACCTCTGTCGGACACGAAGCCTGGTGAGACAGCGTGCTTTTTAGCCAGGCCCACCAGTGAGTTCGAGCCCGCGACTAGTGTACCCTTAAGGGTGTAATTTTATAGCCTACAGAACAGGAGCATAAGGGTGCCAGAGGTGTGGGTTGTTCGAAAGAGACACCGCTGCCCCTGGCATACCTACAGGCTACTGAGGGAATACGGGTGGGTTTTAGTCAGTAAAAGTTTGACACGCCCTCCTGCTCCACCCAGAGCGGGAGAAGTTATTTGATGGTTTCCCACCCAAAAAAAAGGGGTGTAGAGTGGCCCCTGGCAAATAGGCAACTGAAGGAACACAGGTGGGTTTTAGCTAGTAAAAGTCTGACACGCCCTCCTGCTCCACCCAGAACGGGAGAAGTTATTTGATGATTTCCCAACCTCAAAAAAAAAGGGGTGTAGAGTCAACTCATTGTGTTCATAATGCGCTCTGTTATTAGTTACATTTATGTATGACCTGTCGGTGATTCACTCGTCTTGCATATAAAGGAATTATAAATTAGTCTAGTGTTTTGATAATTATGACTATGACACACTGCAAGAATCAACTGGAACGCCAAAGTGGGCAGAATTTTTCTTTAACAACCCCAGTGTCTTAAATCATGTTAACAGGGAGCCAATTACCAACTTAATATCTACCCACCGTCCCACCCAATGCTGAAAGTCTTCTCCATTGCCACTGCTAACTTTATTTCATTTATTTATTAACACTTCTGGCCAGCTACATATATCCTAAAGCATCGTCATACATACTCACAAGATCTTTTTCCAGACATCCGCGAACAAATCACAGTCACAAGCAAAGCATCCATCCGACTGTTGAGCGCAGAGAGTGGGAACACTGGGAACTTATAGGATCCGAGATATTTAGTCACTGAATGATGTTGTCAAAGAAACAGGGGCCTAAGTCTACTAATTTATAAACGTTACAATGGTCTCTCAATGGTGTGTTTTTGACAGTTTTTGTATGGCAAATCTGTCAAAAACTTACCATTGAGAGACCATTGTGACGTTTATAAATTAGTAGACTTAGGCCCCTGATATTGTGTATATTGCGTTTTCTGAGGACTAGATTAAAGGTCAATAATGGGTATTTTGGATTAGAGATTTATCCCAAACATACATTTAATCAGTGCACGGCGGGAACCGAATCTGCGGCCTGTTGATGTCGCAGAGTTGTTTGCCGTACGCAACAAATATATTGATGACCCAGATTTTAAGTGGGATGAGTTTTGGTAAACGTACTTATATGGTACAGGAGAAAAAACTAAAACCGGAGTTAGATTTTTTTTACATCATAACTTACTTATGAGGTTTTTTTTTCGAGACCAAAGAATTATATTTCAGCTGATAATTTCGTAATATTCGAGCATCACAGATGATCGTCGGCATGTAATTATTGAAACCAATTGTTGTCGCTATTAATAGAACTGCAATAATTGTGAAGGCTAAAGGGCAAC
Source organism: Polymixis flavicincta (assembly GCA_949987655.1). Lineage (NCBI taxonomy): Eukaryota > Metazoa > Arthropoda > Insecta > Lepidoptera > Noctuidae > Polymixis > Polymixis flavicincta. Next base: position 6,937,398 of record OX465188.1, on the reverse strand, counting down.
TGGAGGACCGACCGGGCGCGCTCCGGCCGAAACATGTCACGTGACATTTCGACGCCATTTTTAGAATTTATGGCGCGAAATGAAATGTCAAATCAGTCAATGTTTACATTCAGCACGAAATGGCGCGAACGAGAAAAAAATAGGTTAACCTACACATATGCTATCGAAATTAATGTTTTTACGTGCTCTTGGGGTTACTTTACAATTGTTAATTTACCTCGTTGAGTCGTTGGGCCCGGCTGTCGTTCATTTAACTTTAACAGTAGTTACGGGTAGTCAGAAGTATAAATCGTGTCGGGTTTCCCAATAATAGGGTTGTGTTCAGCTAAACTCTACCAAATAACATCTACCACAAAGTGCCAAGTTCGACGGTTCATCTTGCTGCTTTGCCGAAAAGGAATAAAAAAACATGGTTGTGGCAATCGGATAGGCAGTCGCTCCATATAAAATACGGGTATTCAGCTACACCCATTGAGAATGGGATAGTTTTGGCCCGGAAAACAAACGTAGACCATTATACCAAAGAACGAAGAATGGCTATCCACAATGTGACATTTGCCAATTAAGTCATTATAAATCCACTGCGTCTTCAATCCAGTATTTTGACACACGTACAGCGAGCCGCACATGCAATAGTCATTATAATTATTTGTTTATATTTCTACCAGGGTTTTCTATGAAGATAAATGTTTCATTCCAATTTTCCCCGTCCATGAGAAAATTATTGAATTTACAGCGCTTCTGTTGGAGAAAACTTCCCGTATGCAAATAATATATCTTTCTTAACATTTAATCCCTCGGCTATTAGGTATTGAGTCTGATAACAATAGAAAAGTAATTGTGTTAATTATTTGACACTTGAAGGTTTAACGTAGGTAAAGTACAGACGCCAGCACATCAAGCTACCCCAATCTGTCAAATTTCTTTGATAGATTTTCAACTTTATTACAAAAGCATGGTTGAGTCATCGTGAGGACACCGGCTTGTCCTAGAACCGCAAATTTGAAGACATGTGACATCTACAAACCCGCACTGGGTCCGTGTGATGTATTATATCCCGCTCCCGAGATCGAGCAAGGCTCCTCTCTGTTCTCACACAGAGGAGGCAGTAGTGTCTCCAGCAGTGGAGACATTATAGGCTGATTATTACGTACGTAGTGGTCGAGCTGGTATACTTCATTTGTCTCCTCAATCAGGCAGCGCCAATCTAACAAGCGCTTGGGATTATAGGCACGCATCTCCTACATGTTCCGGGGTGGATTTGTTACTCAATCACGCAAACACAGCTCAACGGATTTGGATGAAAAATGGCCTAGATGAACACATACTTTTTATCCCGGTAGTATGTTTTCGTGGGATAATTTTCGACCTCCACGCAGGCGAACCCGCTGGCAGAAGCTAATTGTTCATAATTCTTCTTTTCAATTTCAGCAATAAAATGTCAGCCTGGTGCGACAGACCCTTCATGCGCAGAAGAAAGAAAAGGATATAACATTCCTGGTGAGTACCCTCTACTCATTTTTTAAGCTCTTTTACTGGTGTTTTTCTAAAAGGTACGACTTAAAGAGATCTTTAAGTCGTACCTATTTGATTTTTTAGTAATGTTACCTACTCCATGTCAATTCGTATACGACTAATTGCTATGTAACTAATAGAACATCATCAAGATACATAATGTAGATTAAGTACGTATTCTCGAAGCTAACGCTAAAACTACCCACGCAAAAGTAGTAAAAAAAATTTGGTACCTCCCCTGAGGCACACCCTACCCAATACATAAAGAATTATCAAAATTAATTCACAACTGCCGGAGATAACGATATAGATAGAAAAAAATCCTGATGAATTGAGAACCTCCTTTGTTTACCCGATTGTGCTAGAAGGACGGTTATGTTTTTCGATTGTCTGTATGTATAGGTATGTATGTATATTTCATTGGCACGCTCTGTAGCCTAAACGGCTTGATGGATTTTAGCTTGAGAGGCGTCGTTAGATTCGCCTCAATTGTGAGAGTGATACTGGGTATTCAAAATTAACGGAAATTAAAATGGCCGATTTTTGGTGCCATATAAACTATGTGTCTGTATTTTTTTTCAACACGTATTGAGTGGGTTTTTAAAATAAGGGGTTTCATAAATAGCTTGCAAAAACTTATGGAAGGTAAAATAGAATTGACCACAGATCACCTTTGTTCTGTGGAATTGACTTAAACGTGTTAAATAAAAAAATAAAATAAAAAACCGACTGCGTCAAAACTGAACTTTAAAAAGATAAAAGATGACAACAAACTTTTGTTATATGAGATAGGTACTGAATACTAAAAGCAATCTCATGCAGTCGATCTTCGTAAATTTAACAATACAGACATTTATTGAAGTTCATTTTTAACACAGTCGGGTTATTGAAGTAGTTTTAAACACTGAAATATGGCTGCCGAAAATTTCAGAACCAAACCAGCCACTGAGTGCGGCGACAGAGGTGCAGTGCTTGGCGGGCAGTGAGTGGGAGAGCAACTGTCACCGCTGTCGGTGCTCCTTCCAGGGCCGCGCACAGTGCTTGAAGCAGTCCAACGACTGCGACAGAGGAGGCCTGGGTAAGTGGCTATCTTCTATCTTGTTCATAAGGACCTCCAGGCTTAGCACGAGCACCGATTTGTAGACGGAAAAACAGACATGACTATTAACCTAAATGATGTACAATAGCTATGTTTTTCTATAAATTATAACGAATCATGACTTTGTAGAATTTTTTTAACCAGTGCGCAAACTTCTCGATCTTTGTCTAGGTCCTTTTATATGTAGACCATTTCAGAAGAATATATCTTCCCAAACTATCAGAATCACATTGACAACAAACTTTCTACTCGACGCGACGGCCACAAAGTACAGCACCCTAATTGCGTAACTCACGATTGATCATAATTGGTTTCGTCTTCACAGTTAAACTATATTCATTGCGTTATTTATGTTGTCGAACAGACACATTTTTCGAACACATGAAGCAATGGTTTAACAATCCGTTTCAAAACGATACAGATTATGATGAATCGTGAGTTACGCAATTAGGGTGCGGGTTTTTTTTTTTTTTTTTTTTTTTTGGGTGGGAAATCATCAAATGACTTCTCCTGCTGAGTAGAGCAGGAGGGCGTGTCAGACTTTTACTGACTAAAACCCACCCGTGTTCCCTCAGTAGCCCGTATGCCAGGGGCCGTGGTATCTCTTTCGAACAAACCCGCACCCCTGGCAGGCATCGGCCCTTGCGGACCCCACCTGTGGTTGCTGACATCTTTGACGGCGCGCGTGTGGAACACAACGCGCCGTCCCGTCTACCACTTTTCGGCCGCAGAGGATAGGGAGAGCGGCCAACGCTATACCGACACTCCTCTTCCCCTGCGGCCCCACCGCGTCCGCCATCAAACGGTGGCGGCCCCGTCCAGGCCACGGAAGGGAAGAGCGCTGCTCAGAAGCACCGGCACTCCTCCTCTACCGCAGCCCGTAACCCTCAGCCGCGATGCCTCCCATTCGACATCGCGGCCCACCTCAGTTGCGGTGCACCTCACCGCAACCTACTTTTTGGCCGCTACGTCAATGGCTTGAAGGCAAAAGCCCTGACGAGCGGCCCCACCGTTGGGTTCCTCTTGGCTTCACCGTGGATGGGAGACCACGGTTACTAAGCCCCCCCGCAACGACAATGCGGGAACCCACTCGGGGGGGATTAGGGTGCGGGTTAAGTTTTTATCAAGTGCGCAAACTGTAACCATGAATTCAGCATATCATTCTAGACCACCCCGCGCAGAAGTTTTTCTTCGGTTAAACAAAAAAAAATCTGAGTGGCAATTCTACTAATTTTGGGAACGTTCACAGTCTGATCTTAGTGTCAATCTGTCAAAAATGCCTCGATTTTTCATACATTTTTGACATTTGCTTGTCGCTGAGATGACACTGCGACTAGATTTTGAACGGTTTTAATTACGAGAATTGGCCTTCTGCTGTTTCATAGATACCTACGCGGTGAAAATGTATGGAACAGCTGATTAAAAAAAAATACCTAATGGAAGAAAAATGTCTGCGCGGGGTCTAGAATGATATGCTGAATTTATGGTTACAGTTTGCGCACTGGATAAAAATTTAACCTGTATACTTTGTGGCCGTCGAGTAGAAAGTTTGTTGTCAGTGTGATTTTGATAGTTTGGGAAGAAATATTCTTCTGAAATAGTCTACATATAAAAGGACCTAGACAAAGATCGTTAGAAACGAAAGACAAAATGACAGATTGTAGAAGGATATCTACAGTGCGATGTCAAAAATGGAGAAACGAAATGTGACTTTGTATAGAAAAAACACTGTCTATTCTTCGTAGAAATGTAAAGCGTCATGCTAAACCTGCTGGAGCCGAGTTGAGAGAAATGGTAACCCAGTGATAACGGCTGCGACTATCAAGTTGTAAGTTCGATCGAACCATGGCAGGCGCTTCACTTTGTGTAAATTATTTCATCACCACTGGTCTCAAAACGGTAATGGAAAACATCGTGACGAAACCGGCATGTCCTAGAACTATAAATTTGATGATATGTGACATCCACCAAACCCCAATGGGGTCGCCCGCAAGGCCGTTTTAAAATATGCTGGGGCCCTTGGACACACAAGAATTAAGGGCCCTTTTGGAAAGTAAAGATAGCGAATTATTAATTAATGCAACCCAACAAACAAAAATTTTGACGGTGGCGCTGTTAGGTACTGTGCTCGAAAAAATGTGAGAGAAATTGTCGGTCCGTGCCCAGGGCCCCCTGAGCATGGGGGCCCTGGGCACGGGCCCCGTGTGTCCTGATGGTAAACACGGTATTGGAAAATGTGAATTTCGCGGCCCACCCGGTGACTTCCCACATAACAGCTTGCATACATGACATACATGAAAATAAGTATGAAAAAATATGAAAAAAAAAAAACATCAATAAACATATAATTTATTTTAAAATAATAATTTCAGAATCTTACATAGAAAGTTTGAATGTTTGTTACTCAATCACGCGCGTAACAACGTCTGAACAGATTTAGAAGAAATTTGGCACACAGATAGATTATAACCTGGATTAACAGAAAGGTTACTTTTTATCCCGGTAATATGTAGAAGGTAGAAGGAGGTAACGGCTACCTATGCACTCTCGGTCCGTACCATGACCTGGACCAGGGTCAGACACGAGAGATCGCCGCCGCCCGATCGCCCCCACAAAGACAAGGCGGTGCTCCGCCCAAGCCGGGCAGACCACTGTATGCTCCACCGTGTCCTTCGGGCGATCTATGCAGTGGAAACACCCGGGCGTTTCCGTCTTATGCGAAACAGGGACCTCCCGAAATAAGCCACGACCCCTTCATTGACATCTAACTTTAATAATTTTCAGCGCAACCAGCACTATGCAAGACTAACACATCGTTCCAGATGGATTGCAACTTTTGCTCCTGCGAGAATGGACAAGCAATCTGCACCTTGATGAATTGTAGATCAGGTACGCAATTTGATATCATGATTGTTCGGAAGATATGATTTACTAATAACGCTAACAGTTGAAGCAAACCATGTTTTTATATTTTAGTTGCTTTAGTTTTTTTTAAATGTAGCCTCTGTCCTTTTCCGTATCCCCAGGCTATATATCTAACGTAACAGACAGATAAACAGAGTTACTTCCGCATTTATAATGTTAGTAGGGATATGAACCTCTGGCGGCTTCATCTGCATGTATGTCGGAAATTATGCCACGGGAACGTGCTACCGGGACGAAAGTAGCCTATGTTACTCTTTACAACTCAACAGCTAGCCAGCCAGTGAAAGTCCCGTCAAAATCAGTCCAGCCGTTTCCGAGATTAGTCAGAACAAATAGACAGATAGACAAAAATTGTTTATCTAAAACAAATCAATAAAATGTATGTGTCTGTTTGTAACAATAACAGGTTTTAATTAAATGCATATTATTAAATTATATACGGTACCCATTAGCAAAAAAGCTTTTTTTCTCGATGTCAGTCTGTTTTGAATAATCTCCGAAACGGACTGAACTGGCCCGAATTTAACGGGACTTCCACTGACAGATAGCATCCTACTATAATATTATAAATGGGAAAGTTTGGGAAGATGTTTGGATCTTTGTTAGTCAATCACGCAAAAACGGCTGAACGGATTTGGATTAAATTTGGCACAGAGATAGGTTATAACCTAGATTAACACATACGATACATTTTATCCCGGTAGTACGTTCCCGCGGGATAATTTCCGACTTCCAAGCGGGCGAAGCCGCGGGCGGGAGCTAGTAAGTTATAAAGAGTTCCTCTGGGATATTATCCGACATCCACGAGGGCAAATCCGCAGGCAAATGCTATTTTAGTTGTTATTAGGTAACTATCGGTAATTTTTGTTTTTTGGATTTTGGCTTCGCTCGCTTTGTGCATATAGCCAGTGTCAAGTAATTTTACTTTTCAATCAAGTAAATGGCCCGATATTAGGCACCAAATTACGAAAAAGTCATAGTCAGTCAAGTCAAAGTTATTGTAAAGCGGTAGTAACTTTACAACAACCTACTAGGAGTTTTTGGGGGGAACACGAAAACTCCACGTTAGTCACTTATTTTCACCTCCACTACACTTGTGCACTCACTCGTAACTAAATTGAATAATTCACTACCAAAATTACACAATTTAATTCGCTATTTCACGAAATTTCATGAAAATTAAAATTCGCGCGACATGTTCCAACGCGATCCCGCCAAAAACTCTGCTACAACTCCTATAAACTCTGCTAAAAATATTTATATTTTTTTATTTCAGATATCTTTGTTAGTGCTCCAGAAACAATTCTAGCCAGTGTTAATAGTGAATTAGACGAAAAAGATGCTCAAAAATCGACCAAAACTGATGTTGTAGCACTGGTAAGGCTTTTTACTGTGTTTATCATTGTGTATGTGAGGACTGTGGGTCACTGTTTTTCCGGTTTTCTTAGTTTACCCAAATGTCCTTTCTATGGTATTGCTTTTCGTATCGTTGAGCAGCTCAGCGATACGACAAACAGTACTTAAGGAGCTGAGCTCAGAACTTCAGGAGCTCAACTAGTTGAAATGAGTTGCACGATCAGAGACACGTGCGTGCACTGACTGGATAGGTCCACTCAATCTGTGTGGTTCTTTCGTCAAAAGACCATTTCAGACACCAATCTACATTGTCTTCACATGATTATGTCTGGACTTTAAAATAAACTATTGTTTGTTACTTCGTTTCTTCTCTCTCTTCTAAAAGTGTTTGTACAAACCTACTTAAAATTTACTTACAGAAATAAAATCATTTATCATTTAATTATTCATTTAACACTTTAGTTGATTAATCAAAGAAAGGTGAACTCGTAAGGAATATCGACGAGAAAAATCACTAGGTTAAAAATCTGCACTCGTATAACATCGGTGGTTTCCATGACTCGCCAGATTTTTTTTGTAAATGGTGTTCTTTTAAAGCACAAATAAGATGTGTTTTTTGTACCGATACATACCATTGGAAAAATCATTGTTCAGTTCACAAATTTTGTTTGAGAAATCAACGGTAGAATTTAACAAGAATCTTTAAAAAAAAATATGTCTTAGGGAAAATTTTTCAATAGTCAGATAACTTTTATCTGAAGAATAAATCTGACAGTTTGGCATATTTTCCATACAAAAACTGTCAAACCGACATATTTAAACCTCAGATGAAAGTAATCAGACTATCGAAAAATCAGCCCTTAGTCACATACCGACCTCATCTAGTTTAAAAAAAAATATGATTGACGTGTAAAAGCGTTTGTACAAACCTACTTACAGAAATAAAATCATTTATCATACATATCCTCCGTTCGTTCATCATATGAACTACGTGAAGTTCAAAATATGATATTAGACAATCGAACTAAAACATAACTCATTTTCACAAATCGATGTTTGATACTGGAATCGAGTACATTGTTTTAATAATTTTTATGTGAAACGTGACTGCACATTTGGTGAATGGGATGCACAATTCATTATCATTGAGGTAAGTTTGTCGTTTGAAAATACTAATAATATTTGACTCTCAGATTATAAAACAAAGGCAGATAGACCGCGCGGAACACCAAGAGTGAGGCCAATAAACCAAATACTAAAGCGTCGCATTTTATGTAACATACAATGCGACGTTTTTTTTTTTTGTTTGTTTAGATTATAAAACAAAGGCAGATAGATCGCGCGGAACACCCAAGAGTCAAAAAAACAAATACTAAAGCCTCGCATTATATACAATGCGACGCTTTAGTATTTGGTTTTTTGGCTTCACTCTTGGTGTTCCGCGCGGTCTATCTGCCTTTTTTATAATCTGAGATTGACTTTTAATTTTCTAAATAGAAAGTGGTGTAACACACAAATATAATTATCAATTAAGTTATTTCATCATTCAGGACCAGAACCTTTACGTCATAAAAAACCTTCTGAATTTGGACCACGATGTGATAATCCTGAAGAGGTCGACCATTTGCAAACCTCTTCACGAGTTTATGAGGGACTGCAATCCTTGCAAATGTGCAAGTGATGGTCTCAGCTACTCCTGCACCCACAATGAATGCTTGGAGACTGAAAAGGATATGGATAAGGAAGTAGAGGTCTTCATGCAAAGCGAGGTTGGTATAGATACTTTTATCTTGGTGCAATTGCTTAAAAAGTCGGAAGATATTTTATGTGGCGCAAATTACCTACCTAATAATACTTTTTGTTGTTGCTCAATTTTGAACTTTGTAAATTACTCCATCCTTTGACCAAATTAAAACATTAATTTCAAAGGCAATATAAATAGAGAATTGAAAACAACATGTTTTATATACTTGTGCTTGATGTGAACTGGCTTGTCAGAAGCTCGATGCTCAATTTGTTTTCCACATTTAAACGCGTTACAGGCTGTAACTTATTTTTATGACTGTATCAATGATAAAACTTAGTTGCGATATAGCCGATAAGTGATGCTAATAGTGGCGTGTCTGCTATGTCCTTCATAATTCCATATTGGGAAGCTATTATTGATGTCCAACTTAATGTTGCAGTCATGACCAAACTGTGTAACCACCATTTTCTCAACCATATCTGTAGGGGCAGGATCACATAGAGCGCCACTCCGTCTGTCGCGCTAGCAACACGTTCTACATCGGTTGCAATACCTGTCGCTGTAACGCTATGGGTACCGACTACTCTTGTACCAACAAGCCGTGTCCTCTGCCCGCTGACGTTGAATTGTTCCATGAACTTAAGGTATAAAGCCACATATTATTATTTATCTATTTTTGCATGTTTCACCACGTCTCGATTAGTTCTAGTGAATTTATTTGTTCCATCAATTATTTTGCCCATTGTGCTGAGTCTATGCCTAGAGGGGTAGTTACGTAACACAATATCTATCAGAATCTGAATAATTTTGAAGGACATTTCAAAATAATTGCTTCATAAATTCCAAAAAAAAAAACTGTTTGACAACGTAAATAACGTAATGAATGTTGTTGAACTGTTAAAACGAGAGCCATTCCTACTTTTAGTGTGTCACACAATTACCCGTCTCGTCAGAGAAAAGTGTTACTAGCTTATTGTATTCGGAGAGTAGGTGTACGGCGAACAGTCCTCTGTAAGCCTTAAACTTTTGAGAATGTCACACAGGCTGTAAGGGGAACGCTACTGAAGCCAGAACGTAGGTTATATACAACCTAAATGCAAACGGAACCTTTCACCTTAAATTGGTTATTTTGCATCAATTTAAAACGTTTGACGCTTCTGTAATGTTTCTAGTTTAATACTTATTTTATTTTGGCGGCGCTTTACAATGGATGCCTAAACCTAAAGTCGCCGCCTGGATTTGGGGTCGTTTTTAAATGTGTTTAATCTTAAATAATGGTTCATTTAATTGTTCTCACAGCATAGTGTACAAAAAATGCTAAAAAATAAGGAAAAATTGTTAAAAAAAAGACTTTTTTGATGGTACTGGATCAAGTATCACTAGCCCCTATCATCTGTCTTCGTTTTCGGAAGCGTTTCCCTTACATCCTGTTTATGCAAATTCTGTTCCGTGTTCGAATTTATTTGAAAGAACCTACGCTATGTTTGTTATTTCTGATTTTGTGAAACGGCCCCCTATATTCTTTTTTTGGAGAGTTAGATTATTAATTGATATTCAAATAATTTCAGGATATAAAACCAGCAGTACCGTACTCAGGAGATTCAGATCACAAATTGAGAGTCACCAGATTGTAAACACACAGGAAGAAAGCGTTTTACACGAAAGCTATATTAATTAGTGTTTTATTTTATGTATTTTATTAAAACCAAAGTTGATATTGATACATAAATATAAAAGTTTATATTAATAAAAAAAAATTTATGAGTCCTTTTCTATTGACATCCAATCTCGTTTCTTAAGATGACACTTGCTTATATATTCCGGGATAACGATTCTTAAATCATAACAGTGCATCGTCAGTATCTTCATTGCAGTGGCGTAGCTAGGTAACCAAAGGCCCTGGGGCAATAATTAATCTAGGGCCCCCTGTTTAAAATCGTTTGTTCCGTATTCGTCGTGTTTCGAATTCGACGTACTCCAGATTTGTCGTAACACATCGACTCCATAATAAAATTAAAAACCAAATGCAAATTGTGTGTTATTTTAATGAACAAATTAAAACTATTTTATGAAAATAAAAGAAAAGCGCGCGCTCGTAAATTCACTAGTACCTAGCGTGCTGTTGAAGGGCGCCGCGTTTCTCCGCCTTGCGTCAAGCGCGTGCTGATGAAACACACTGTTCGACGGCGCGACTGTGAAACCAGCTTAAGAATACAGGGGCCCCGCAAGTTTCAAACAAAGATGTTCGAGACTTGTTGGGAATTCCTCTGTATTTTTTCAAACAAGTTTCAATTATTAAAGACACGTTCCTGGAATCTGGTTTATTTATATTCCGAATGTGGGAGAAATGTTCACTAGTTCAATTTATAGTTTGGAAGTCAGAGTCCGAGGGGCCCCAGGTGACTGCCCCGTCTAGCCCTCCGATAGCTACGCCACTGCAGTCGGATATTTTAACTAGATCAGAGCCAACATAACTGTCATTGTTATTAATACACTTTCAATGATTAAAAATGTATGCCACTACTGTCACTCCTTTATTAACTACGCACAAATCATCATTGCAATATCACCTTACCATGACTAAAACTCACGCATTTTCATCCCAACATTTCTAGAAAACGAAATCACCCAAAAACACAACAAAATCTCAAGTCTGCACGGCGAACCGCATGTTCATTAAAGACTGCAATACTTGTTGGTGCAACGAGGATGGCACCAGTTATTACTGCACCAGGAGAGTCTGTGTACCTCTCCTGCCCGAAGACCAGGCTGATTTCGGAGGAATCCCTGCTGAAGTAAGATCTGCTGCTTAATCTATGTTCTGCTACTGCTGTTAGTCAGCATAGTAACACTGCCGGGAAAACGCCACGACTTCCAGCTCTTTCGATCCAGCGCTGAAGTGGACCACTGGTCGTTTCTTTCCTCAAGCTCGTTCCGCCATCTTCTACGGAGTCTGCAGCGACCCCAACAAGTTCTATGTTGACGATTTTATTTCCATTTTTGACGGAGCTTGTAAATTTTATAGCTGTATATCTTTGTCTGAATCGAATGCTTATAATTGCTACTTAAACAAGGCAAATTGAATTAACTGTTAAAACTTCACATGGGTTACAATTTGACATTGACATTGACTTGGAATCTTATTATGATGTCTAATCAACGTTCTTATGAGCAGAATCTCCGCGTTATAAAGAAGACCTGTCGTCCCAACGAAGTTTTTGAGCTGGACTGCAATATGTGTCGATGCAATCCTGATGGGCTGTCCTACGCTTGTACTAGAAGAGCTTGTGAAGAACAACTTGAAGATACTCACAAGGTTTCTCTATCTATCTTTTGCTCTGATACCAAGATAAGTGAACGCTACTTAGCACGTGCTTTGGCTGGAATATGTTCTCATCTCTGTTTTGCACTTGTAGTTTGATAGTTGTGCGACAGTAACAGGAATACTGTTTAGTTTTACAGTTGGGTCGTGGTGACATAAATCCTACTATTATTTTGACTTAATCACGTAAAACGGCTGAACGACTTTGGATGAAAGGAGATCAGCCATATTGGGCCCAAAATTATAAGTGCCGGGCCAGTGAAACAAATTTGTTACCCTAGTCGGTGAGTCCTCCTTATTTTTTTTTTACTATTGCGCCGATTGTTTATGGCACTTTGGGTTTTGAGCCCTACCTTTTTTTCAAACGTGGCTGGTCTCCTTTAGCACACAGACAGTTTTTAACCTGGATAAACACATAGGTAAAAATGGATGGAATGGATAAACACACACACCTATTATCCCGGTAGGACGCTCCCATGGGATCATTTACGACCTTGTGGGCTAACCCGAAAGAAATAACGCTCAGCCGAAACACTTGCTAAGTAATGTTATTTATCTCGGCCTTAGTCCTAATCTGTTGCTCGGTGTTCCGGTGATTAAACTTATCGACAAAGGATTTTTAATATAACATTTAACATGTATCTATGTATTTGTTTCAAATACCAATGTATGTATTGTTTCTTTCCTAATGGTGGTTTGGTCTTTATTTGTGTCAATTTTTCAGAATGTTCAGGCGGTGAAGGATATTTTTAATAAAGACTGGTGTACTTATCTGTGTTTTGTTTTCTTTTTATATAAATGGGTATGTCAATTTTTATTTCTTCAATCCATTCGTATTTTAAAATAACATATGTACAGGTATATAAAATGAAATAATCTTTTCTATCTGGGTTATGGTTCATTTAACAACCATTATTTCTGTTGCCTCAATTGACTAACTTTTTCCAATAGTCTTAATTTTTTTATTGATATTGGTATTATCGACTTCCATGTGAAGTAATAAGCAAATTGACTACCAACTGACAATTGTCATTCTATGACGGTTTTATGAAATGGCAATGATACGGTGACTTGACCTAGGGTGTTAATTTGCTTGACAATTAATTTCCCTGACTGAAAAGTTTCTTGATTAATATGTAGTCTTGTATTGGAAATGTTATTTTAAAGTATTTATTTTATTTTTCAGAATGCGACCTTATCGAGAAAAGTACGGGCGATAACTACGGTAATATTTTTGACTTTTCTTATGCTAAATGTGGTTTTAATAAATGGCCCTGTGAGTCACCATCCTATAATACTGTAGAGTCTGGTGTGCACTGCAGGCTTAGCACGAGCACCGATTTGTAGACGGAAGAATAGACATGACTATTAAATAAATGATGTACAATAGGATAAGTTAGCTATGTTTTTCTATTAATTATTACAGTTATGCGTTCTAAACGAATCATGATTTTGTGGATAATCGTATATACTTTGTGGCCGTCGAGTCGAAAGTTTTGTTGTCAGTGTGATTTTGACAGTTTCGGAAGATATATTCTTCTGAAATAGTCTACATTTCTAGGGACCTAGACAAATATCGTTAGAAACGAAAGACTAAATGACATATTGTAGAAGGATATCTACAGTTCGATAACAAAAATGTAGGAACGAAATGTCATTTTGTATTGAAAAAGCACCGTCTATTCTTCGTAGAAATACGAAGCGTCATGCTAAGCCCGCTGGTGGTTTAGGAACTCTTCAGAATAAACACAGCTCTAACAAATAATTATGTTTATTATGTAAACTCAATTAACAATATCTGAAGTTTATTCTGTATTATTCTGATTTAACTTCACTCCGCGTTTATTAATAAAGGTTTCTGTGTCAAGTAACAAATAACAACGCACCCCTTGTATCTAGTAGGAGCCGCCGAAGGCCTGCCAGCCAGGACAAGAGTTCCGCATGGACTGCAACAAGTGTCTCTGCGACAACAAAGGCCAGGACTTTTCGTGCACGCGGATTGACTGTAATGCCTTGAATAACAACCATCATGCTAGCGCGTTCACTGGAGCAAGGAGTAAAAGAGGTAAGCATTATTTTATTACGACCGTTCACGTGACCAAAGTAAACAATAAAGTTCTTAATATGAATTATTATTGAAGATTGAAAAACTGATTCTTGCAGAAACTTGTGAGGGTTTATTATGTGTGATCTACCTCAGTTAAGCTTTTTGATGTCGGAGTATTGTACATTTAAAGTATTAAAAGTAACCTACTAAATAAAACATTGGACCTAATAAACAACCTTGGAGAACGCCTGCTTTCTGGACATGGACATTATAATATTACTAATGCAAAATCCTGTTTTATTATCATAGTTTTCCTACACGGTCGCAAAAACTTGCTTTACTATTTGAAAAATCATTTTTTTGAATACGGCATCTTAATTTTACCTCAAAGGCGCGTGCTCTACACAATCAATTGCTTTTGGGAGATCACAAAAGAGTCTTAACTTAAAATATTTATGTCCAGTGTAAAATAAATGTCCAATGAAATAAGCAGTAGGTACCTTTATGCTTCTCTATTTCGGTGTGTTTTTCTCTATTTATGTGTATTAAATAAACAAAAATAAATCACTTAATATTTTCAGATACATCTGAGCAGGTATCAATGCAGTGCGTTCCAGGCAGTGTGTTCGATCGCGAATGCAATGTATGCCGGTGTAATGAAAGCGGCCAGTTTGCGACCTGTACTATCAAAAGGTGCAAGGATAATACAACTGAAATCGAGAAAGCACCTGGTAGGTAAGAGTTGTTAGAAGTACCAATCGATTATCTTAGCTTTATGGAAACTGTTTTGGCCGTCGTTTGCCTGAATTTGGCAACTTCAGGCAACAATGATTCCTGGCAAATTATTATTTGGTATCATGACATTAGCTCATTAACACGCTCAGTGCCGGGAGTCCTCCTGCATATATACAGGCTTGTTTGTTTTCTATTAATTACATTAAAAACCAAACGAAAATATCCATCAGTACCTTCTTATTCAGCTATATGTGACGGCCTTGGTTGCTTTATAACTTTAGGTGACCGTACATGACTTCACGCCTGTGTTCCCCCAAAGGGTTAGGCAGAGGTGTACCGTACACCCAGATTTCGCCACTTATATTTAAGTCCCATGTTTGAGGGAGCGAGCCTATTGCCATCAGACTCCGGGCTGCTTCTCAGAAATTCCTGATGGAAAACCCAATAGCACACAATACCTCTTAATTTATTTATCTTAAAATAATCCACTTCTTGTACAGACTCGGATCAGGGCTTCCGCTGCAACCCCGGCGAACAGTTTAGACGTGACTGTAACGACTGCACCTGCTCTGCAGATGGAAGGAGCGTCTTCTGCACACTGCGCTTGTGCGACGAAGCTCTAACATCTGACATTTAATCGCACATCTACACTTGTCTTGACATGCACACGAAATCTTTTGTTTTTGTTACTTTGTCAAACTATCACCATCATTATTATTGACAGCCTTGTTCCACCCACTGCTGAGTATAATTCTCCCGCCTTCTGTGCCATGCTTCTCTGGTTGGGGAAGCCTCCTCCAGGTGTTGTCAGATACTTTTAGTATATTAGTCATTTTGGAAAATCTCCTGTGTTATGATAATTGCCAAACCTTACGGTACACCAGTGAAGAATTATTATTTTTATTTTCTGTTAAATGGATCTCTCTATTTTTTGTAAGATTGGGAGATTTAACTGATTCATATACGTCGCAGAGTTGCCACGCAGGCAGCGGCTCTGTGGTATGCATACTAAGAAGTTGACGTTAAAATTATTATGCCTAAGGTAGCTAAAAACAGGTATTCAATATCATGACAAAGTGTTTAGACCTTAATGAGATATTTTTAGCTTTGTTTTTGTGAGTGTGTGCGCTCAAAGTATTAGAAAGGAGAAGAGGCGCAGTTTGCTCGCATAAACGCAAAACCAGCATTTTACCGAATCCATTTCTTCTCGCTCTCTTCGTTTTGTGTCATTTCAAGATAAGTTTTGTTCCTTAAAATAGCAGCTGCGCAGTCGATCAAATTGTCTTTTTTAGTCGATTTGACCTACGAATAATTGTGTGCATTAGTATCATTTCAATGTTTTGTGTTTTTTAAGTATTTTGTGACTAATTTTACTTAGTATGTAATACGAATGAACGAGTATTTACTATTTCATTTTATTGTACAATGCTTGCAGAAAACTTGAGTTTTAAAACTAATATGTTGGAGATTTATCGACTAATTTACTTTGTAAAGTCGACCATTCAACAATGAATTCGAATAAAATATGTCCCCACTTAAAATCGACTAAAAGTGAACAGTCGATGAATGTTTTGTTAAATACTGAAAGTATAAATACAGCTAATAGTGACAGTTGCATTTTATTTAGTTTACGTGTTTGTGAACTAACTTATTCTATTAGTAGTTTGTATGGAGAGCCTATTTTCACTTTGATGTGTGTGTTATTCATCGGCATTTTCAACTTAGTTGGCCAACATGCGATTTTCGTGTGTAAGTTCTTTATTTTTCATATCATTTTTCATTCCTTTAGGTGTTATGTTGTGGGCCGAGCCAATAGCCAGATCCTTAGTTCCTCTTATATTGTATTTTACTGTAGATATCATAACATTTGGCAGTTCTATTAGACCTCAAATACAAACAACTCTGTTTATAATATTACTATGGCATTTACTTAATTAGTCTCGTTTCCTTATTATGTTAACTTATGACATCTAATAACTTAGTTGAAAAACTGAGTATCATTTGAAACAATCATTATGTCACACCTTTTTAGAAGTAAAACCTTCTTAGAAGTGAAAACTTCTGAATTGACTTTACTCGGTTCCAAATCACGTGTACTCGGCGCTATCCGCGTATAATCGACTACAGTCGTGATTTTTCAATACTATAAAGGCATAAGCACACCACTCTCTTTTATTATTTTAGTCGATTTTTTTGCCCATCCCTGGCTATTTCCTCGGCGACGAATAGGATCGCTCGAATGTTTAGTAGTTAGTGAATTAATACGTGGCTTAACTTAGAAACTACGTTCTATCATGTATTAGACGATACGTAATTAAAACTTAAGTAATTTTTGAGTTAAAGATAATCATGAAACGAATAAACGAGTAAATTTTATTTTCTGTTTTATTTTAGCTTTTTTTTTATTTATTATCCAGTCGGTCGTTCGTCGGTCGGTTTGAAATGGTGAAGAATCAGTTTCATATAAATATACATGTAAGATACCTACATTATTATTTGAAAGCAGATTTTTCTCTTAGAGTCGGTCACATGGTATTTTTGGAACGTAGTTCTTTAACTAGGCTTGCGGTAGGAGGAAACTGGTAGAAATCGTCACGAAACGAACGCTTCTTCGTTTCGTGGCAATGCAACTTTACCTCTCTAAGTAAAAGTAAATAACAGAAAAAATCATAGAAAGACACAGAGAGAGGTTTTAATGGTTTTAGAGGATGCTGAAGCCAATAGTGAGGTCAAAAAGAAAATCCATGACCGCGGCTGCGAAAATCTTCAAGGGTGTCGTTTTCGTGTGCGTTACCCTGGCAAAATGTTGTGCTTTAGAGAAGTGACAATATAATAAATAATTAGTGTATTATGAGGAGCAATTTGTTTACTAATAGCAAAATTTGTTTGTATTCTAATTTTAAAGTTATTTGAGAAAAACAGATTTTGCTGGATCCAACTAGCAAAAAATGTTGTATAAAAGTCAGCAGCACGTTTCTATTTCAGCTTTTGGTAGTGAGACGGATCTTCAAATTGTCGAGTGAATGATCTGTGCAAGTTCTCTCAACGCGATTTGGGCGCACTTCTCTCTGCTTTAAGTGATGTAAATATCGTAAGATTTTCGTCTGAATAGACAAAATTAAATAGTCGATAAAATATAGAGTAATCGCAACTCGAATGTTGCTAGTACTATAATAGACATCAATATATCATTATTCCACACATCAGCTTTTCCCAAGTCGAAAGACTCACTTTCATTCGATTTATTTATAGTAATATAGCAGAGCGGTTGTAATCACTCGACGCTTTGGTCGTATGAATGTAACCAAGCAGCACTCTTAGACCGTTTCATTTATCTTAAAACGATAGCGCGTTGCTGTTGTTTTTGTAACAACAAATTAAAATACATAAAAGTATTTTGCCATATTATGCCATACAATTTTATAGCCATAGTGGCAATACGTGAACCATTAAAGTTAGCTCATAGGTCTTACTTTCATATATGCGGAATTAATTTTTTCGTCTATATTCCTTACATTTTAGTTAATATTTTCATGGGCCACTAGATTTATTATTAAATAATAAATCTCAAATATTAGTTGAATAGTTAAAACCAATTCGCCATTAATAGCAACTCGCTCATCATCACAAGGCATTCACTCTGCTTTTAGCTGAGAAATACATTCATTTTACGACTTCTAGGAGCGCCATTGCAGTTAGTTTAGGGTTCCTTTGCAGAATGTTAAATCATTGTTCGCTCTATCTTTTACTTTTTATTATTATTAGAACAAAAACTGTCAGTAATACTCCAGAGGAATGTAAACTTGTAAAGTTATTTCATTCGATATATTTTATTATTAACAAGTTATATTATATGAGTAACTTTTACAAAATATTTTAGTGACAAATGGTAAAGTAGTCAAACGAGTACCTAGTCGATGAAACAAGCAGAATTGAAAAACTGCCTACCATCCAATTAATTTGAGCTTCAGACTTAGAACTATAATTGTCTTTAAACTCTGATCGGTCATTGTCATTTTCGCTGCTATCATTATAATCAGATTTACCATCAGAATCAGAATCTTGATCGGCGGAGATAGTTTTGGAACGAGAACACACTTTACTAATTTACTTTGATTAATTTCCTAATCACTAGAAGCGTGAATATTTTCAACAGAACCGCACTTAAATTACTTGATCGTTATTCATCCGTGGTTACAGTCAATGTAGACGTGATTGTTTCAATCGTGTATACATCGTGATTGATTGACGTGACGTTGATTGTTTCAATCGTTGTCTAAATAGATTAAGATACTTACCTCATAGTAGTTACCTTTCACACACACACACGCATAACTTACACACATTCAAACAACGTTCATACAGTCCACTCATTTCACTATCGTAATTATTGTAAGTTTAGTAGAAATAAATATCCTTTGAGTAAAGACGTGTTACAGTGTTTTTTCTATCACCGAACAAATAGATATAGACCTTAAACCCTTGAACATATGGTCCATATCGAGACGGATATATCGAGTCACATCGGGCGATTGTCGTCGCCGTGAGAACAAAGGCATTCCTGAGCGGATTATCTTTGCTAGCATCGAGAGTTATATTAAGAAGTCATTAGCAAAATAATCATTCAAAATCTATATCTATTTTGTTTTGGATTTGGAGTTTCAACGTCATATACACTACGTGCACAATGGAGGCGCTTCTAGCCTATCAAAAAGAAATACTGGAGAACTTGAAGAAAGCGGAGAAAAACTACAGAAAGACACCCAAAGATCGGATCAAAAAACCTTATATGGAAACCAGATTGGACAATTTGGAGCAGTTATGGACAGCTTTCAAAGATGGACACAAAGCTATCACAGGCAAGGCGACCCAAAAGGACAAGCAGGATACATATTTTACTGAGGATATGTATGAGGAGTTCGAGGAAGCATATGTGTCATACAAGACTTCACTGAAGGAAGCCCTGCAGCCCTATCTTGCGTCACCGAGTGGAACCACTTCCGAAAATCTGAAATCAAGTGCTGGACACGTGGTTAGTGAGTGCGAGGTTAAGTTACCGCGTGTGCAGTTACCTACGTTTACTGGCAAATATGTGGAGTGGCAAACTTTCTATGACATGTTTCATTCACTTGTTCATACCAATAATAATTTAACATCGGTGCAAAAATTGCACTATCTTAAAAACAACGTGTCAGGTGAACCGGAATGTTTGTTACGTAATTTTTCTACAACTAATGACAATTACGAAGAAGCTTGGAAACAGTTACTGAAACGTTACGATAATAAGCGTTATAATTGTAATGCACTTATGAGATTATTGTTTACGCAAAAATCCCTTACGAGTGAATCTGCAAGTGCAATTAGACAATTATTAGATACAACTGCAACTTGTTTACAATCTTTACGTAATATGGGAATGAGTACTGAGCAAATTAATGATGTGTTTGTTATTTATTTAGTGGTTTCTAAATTAGATCCTGAATCCGTTAAGCAGTGGGAATATCAGTTTGGTACACTTAGCGACGAATTACCAACATGGACTCAATTATCAGAGTTTTTAGAGTCAAAATTTAGGTCCTTGGAGATGATAGACACTATTAAGGTACGTACCAATAATAATACAAAGTCAAAGTGTTTTCATGGGTCTACCGATAATAATAATAAGAGTAATCCTAACGTAACTACCAAATGTAATAAGTGTAAAGGGGAACACTATTTATACCATTGCAAGGAATTTAGTCAACTAAGTGTCAAAGATAGGCAAGATTATATACAAAAAAATAACTTGTGTTTTAATTGTTTCTCTCCGTCTCATCCAGTTGTGAAATGTCGTAATTCAGCGAGTTGTAAGCGATGTGGCAGGAGGCATCATTCATTATTACATTTTGAAAAGGAGGTGAGCAGCAAGAGTGAGGACGTTTCTGTGCAGAGTGAGTCAGACAAAACCGTAAGTGTAACCATTTCATCAAATTTTTCGAGTAGAGGATCAGAACCGAGTCGAGTTTTGTTAGCTACTGTGTTGGTTTGGGCCCACAATGATCACGGTTACAAACTACAGTTGAGAGGATTGTTGGATCAAGGCTCGCAGGCGTCTTTTATTAGTGAGTCTGTTGTTCAATTACTTGGACTTTCTCGTAAACATATTAGTGGTACGGTGTCCGGTATTGGTGGCGGCGGCCACACGAGTGTAAAGCACATGGTTTCTCTCCGAGTGGTGTCACGTCATGACCCTGAGGTGTCAATTCAAGTAAATGCATATGTTTTGCGATCTGTTACGTCATTACTTCCTTCCACCGAGTTACACACACCTGATTGGTTACATTTAGATAAAATACCACTAGCTGATCCAGGTTACGCTACACCGAGTAAAATAGATATTCTTCTCGGAGCAGAAGTTTACAGTGAGATTTTATTGGATGGTATTGTACGTCACAATAAAATATTGGCACAAAACACTTCCTTAGGTTGGGTATTATCAGGGAGGGTGTCACAAAAATCAACTTCTGCTGCCAATAGAATAATCACCATGCATTTACACTTAAGTGGAGAAGAGCTACTTAAGAAATTCTGGGAAATTGAAAATGAGCCCAACTTGATACAGAAAAGGATGACAGATACAGGACAACGATGTGAAGAATTTTATGACAGGAATACTATACGAGATGAAGAAGGGAGATTTATTGTTAAGCTACCTTTTGACAAAGAAGACCCAGAGTGTCAATATGGAAATTCAGTAGTTATAGCTAAAAAAGATATGAGTTTTTAGAGAAGAGACTGCAAAGAAATCCTACTTTAAAAAAAGAATACCACAAGGTTTTGCAAGAATATCTTACTATGAATCACATGGCACCAATAGAAAAGGAAGACATAGATAATCCCAAGGCGATTTATCTTCCACACCATGCTGTAGTTAGAGAGGATAAGGAAACTACTAAAGTCCGAGTAGTTTTCGATGGTTCATGTAAAGGTCTTAACAACTTTTCACTTAATGATAATCTTATGGTGGGTCCCAAGTTACAACAGGATTTGAGACACATCCTTATGCGATGGAGAAACCATAGGATCTGCATCGTGGCAGATATTATCAAGATGTTCAGAATGGTGAAGGTTAGTTCGGAGGATACAGACTTCCAAAGAATTGTATGGAGACCACAAACAGACGAGCCTTTAAGACATTTTAAATTATTACGAGTGACCTTTGGTACTGCGTGTGCTCCATATTTGGCAGTAAAAACCCTTCAAAGGTTAGCTGATGAAGAACATTCAAAATTTCCGACAGCGTCAACAATATCTAAGAGGGACTATTACATGGATGACCTTTTGACCGGTTGTGACACACTACCAGAGGCCATACATATATATAGTGAGATGAACAAGTTGATGAACTGTGGTGGTTTCGAACTTCAAAAGTGGAGTAGTAATAATCAAGAGTTATTGACACACATAGGAGAGGACAACAACAGTAGCAATGATTCATTAAAATTAAAACTAACTACTATCATGAAGGTACTTGGCTTGAAATGGCATAGAACTATGGATTGTTTTCAGTACACACTTGACTTACCAGACTTAAAACAACCTATTACCAAACGGCAAGTATTATCGGACGTGGCCCGGCTGTATGACCCGTTAGGATGGATTGCCCCCGTGATAATCACAGCAAAAATATTCATCCAAAAATTATGGAAGTCGAAGCTTGATTGGGATGATGTACTGACTACAGATTTAACAACTGAATGGTTACAATTTAGAACAAGTTTAACACATTTACAAAAAATAAACATATCACGATGGTATCGTTTCAGTCCAGGGTCGAAGATCGAATTACATGCATTTGCTGATGCTTCCAAATTAGCGTATGGTGCTGCTATATACATTCGTGTTATCAATAATGACAACGAAATCTGTGTGAGTTTGGTATCAGCAAAAAGCAAAGTTGCCCCTATAGAGAAGGAGATATCTATCCCAAGACTGGAGTTGTGCGGTGCAGTTCTAGCAGCAAAGTTAATATTTGAGGTAGCACAAATAATGAACATACCAAAGGAAAACTGGTACGCGTGGTCCGATTCTACAATAGTTCTAGCCTGGCTGAGAGGAGGGTCAAGCCGCTGGACTACTTTTGTGAGCAATCGTGTGTCTGAAATTCTCAATATTTTAGCCTATGAACAATGGAGGCATGTTAAAACTGATTCGAATCCAGCTGATTGTGTTTCAAGAGGCCTAGCTACACAAGATTTACCTGAACATTCCCTATGGTGGTCAGGACCCTCTTGGCTTTCACAATCCACTACAGAGTTAGAGAACTCTAATAAGAATATCGAGGATACGCATGAAGAAGAAAGATATACATCTTTAACTGTTTTACCTGCTTTGAAGGATGTTTTTTTTTGGACTATGTTTTCATCTCTGTCTAAAACTTTGAAGGCCATATCATATTGGAGAAGAGTTTTACAGAATTTAAGATTACCAAAAGAGAAACGAAAATTATATTCAAACGTAATTACACCGACAGAGCTGAATATGAGTTTAGTTATATGCATCAAACAGGTTCAAGAAGAGCATTTTAGTGAGGAAATAAAGCAGTTAAGAATGAAAAGGTTCGTCCCCAAAAAAAGTAGGCTCCGCACCCTTTATCCCATTTTTGATGAAAACGGAATATTAAGAGTTGGCGGTCGTATTGATGAGTCAGAAGTCATATATGATACAAAGCATCCTATAGTTATGCCTGCTAAGAGTCATCTTACCAAGCTCATAATTAGTGATGCTCATATCAGAACCCTCCACGGTGGACCACAAGCTATGTTGTGCTATTTAAAAACTAAATATTGGATATTGCGAGCGAAGGAGATCGTTAAAAGTCACTACAGAGCGTGTGTTAAGTGCTTGAGACATTCCAAGTCAAAAAGCAATCAACTTATGGGTCAAATTCCGGAACATAGGTTGAAACCAACCCGACCTTTTAAATCATCTGGTTGTGATTACTTAGGGCCTATTAGTGTGAGATTTTCTCCTGGTAGAGGAGCAAAATCCTACAAGGGATATATTTGTTTATTTATTTGCCTGGTTACTCGAGCCATCCATTTGGAAGTGGTAACTGATCTGTCGTCAAGGGCGTTCATTGCAGCGTTCAAGCGTTTCACAGCACGTCGAGGTCACTGTCAAGACTTATTTAGTGACAATGGCACTAACTTTGTTGGTGCCAACAAACAGCTTCGTGAGATGTTTGATCGAGCTAAATCAAGTGTGCCGCGTGAAATTGAAGAATTATTGTGTTTAGAGCGCACAACGTGGCATTTCATACCTCCACACGCACCAAATTTCGGAGGTCTCTGGGAGGCCGGTGTACGTAGTGTTAAAACCCATTTATATAAGGTAATTGGGAATAGCACACTTACCTATGAGGAGTTGTCTACTGTTTTAGCACAGATCGAGGCTTGTCTCAATTCCCGACCAATTACAGTTATGAGTGATGATCCTAACGAACTTCAAGCTTTAACACCAGGTCATTTTCTTATAGGTGAGCCATTGATAAGTATTCCCGATGAAGACAATTCAAATCATAATGTGGTAGGTCTGGATAGATGGAGATTGACACAAAAAATGGTTAGTAACTTTTGGAAGCGATGGTATAGGGAGTATTTGGTTAACCTTAACCAACGATATAAATGGAACACTCCCAAATCTGAGCCTGAAATTGGTGATGTAGTTATATTAAGAGATGATAATATCCCGCCTGCTAAATGGATTTTAGGAAAAATTATCAAAAAATACTTAGGGCCAGACAATATTGCAAGGGTTGTATCTGTGAAATGCAAGAATGGCGAATTCAAACGTCCCATTAGTAAATTATGTATTTTACCTAAGTGAATTTATTATTTACTTGCTATTGTATTGTTTGCTTATCCATGATGTCATAAGTCATATCCTATGTACTTATTTATCAATTATTAAGTAGTTTTATAACCTGATAAATAAAAATAAGTAGAAATTAAGTTTACAAAATTCTAAGTTCTATTGTTACAAGGTGTTCTGTTGATGATGTTCTGTTTTTTTTTAACTCATAATTGTGTGAATTTAAGTTTCTTTTTATTGTTTAGAATTATGTCACCCACCCCCACCGGTTAGTTTATTATATATTATTCAAACATTCGGAATACTTAGTATTTGCTTTGTATCGTTAGGTGTATAAAACTTTCGCACATAATATATAATTTTTCATTGAGTTGTCATCTTGTGTCACGGTGGGCGGTTTTGTCTTTTATAGGGGTAGCCAGTTAGATATTTACTAGTATTTTCCATTTACATAATTTAAGACATAAGTACACAATGGTACACAAGGATACAGATTTTGTATTTGTTATACACAAATGTTTATATGTATATTAAAGTACTGCGTCCTTTGGTGGGCGGTATGTCTAAATAGATTAAGATACTTACCTCATAGTAGTTACCTTTCACACACACACACACGCATAACTTACACACATTCAAACAACGTTCATACAGTCCACTCATTTCACTATCGTAATTATTGTAAGTTTAGTAGAAATAAATATCCTTTGAGTAAAGACGTGTTACAGTGTTTTTTCTATCACCGAACAAATAGATATAGACCTTAAACCCTTGAACAATCGTGTATACATCTTTTTTACTTTCCGTCGGAAACTTCCAGTTCTTTTAATTTGTTTCCACCGATTGTAGTCCATTTTCTCAAAATTAGGCAAATACGGTTATTGTTATGACAAAATGGCGTTTACAGTGCTGTGAAAGATTTTATTGAACTTTCATACCACTATTACGCTGTATGATTGCTATCGAATAATGTTTAGAGCACCTTTAGGGCTGTAATATTTTAAAGCGTTTTTTCGCTGTAATATTTTTAAGTCGAATGAAAGCCTTGCAGTTAGGGTTACCATCCGTCCGGATTTGTCCGGACATGTCCGGACTTCTAGACTTTTGTGCAGACTTTGTCCGGCTCTTTAATTTGTCCGGATTTTTTGGCTTAAGTGGAATACGAATAATAAAACTTGTAGAAGTAATACCAAATACATTTTTATTACTTATTAACTTCTTATACATCTAAAATCAAAATATAAATCTTCTTTAAACTATTGAAAATATCCAAACAATCAACTACTTCAAACATAAAATATTTTCTTCAAAACAAAATAATTTTACGTAAAATAATCAAACTTAACGCTAGTTTTTGGTATATTAATTTTTATATTTTTCAGCATCAGATACCTTGACGGAGCAGGTCCCGTTAATTCAAACTTTTTTTGTAGAATTCTTCGCAGCTCATATCTGTAAGGTTGTATTGAATCATCATTAATGATGTAACCGAGGGTACAGACAATCCGGATTTTGTGACTAAAGGACTTTTATTGAAATGTCAGGCTTTTTGTTAGGACTTTTCAAATTTCTAAATGGTAACCCTACTTGCAGTAAGCTATCATATGACATTAAGTGCTGTTATGGTAACCGAGATGCTATTTTGTTGAATGGACAGCGTTTACTCTACAATAATGCTGTAATAATTAAATGTCGAAATATCGTGCTGTAAAAGCTAGTCTTACGACAAATTAGCAATTCAGGTGCTTTCGAAGAGCTTTATATGACTGACGGTTGCATGAAGGCCATCGAGAGATATCTTTATATAATTATCGTGTAAATGCGATATAAATTCGTCGAGTCCATGTTTACTCGACAGTGTTATAGAGCCAAAGAGCGATGAGTGCTAAATAGTCTAGAAAGCTGCTGTTATACGGCTTTTTGAAATAATAGGATCTTTCATACGAGTGTTTTTCGATCCATAGTCGTGAGAGTAATTGCTTATACGATCTTTTTGTTAGTTGGGGAGTAACGGTTTGAAACGTTACCCTGGCAAAATCGCCATGGGATCTGGAGGCAAAGGTCCTCGCGCACATATGAGAGTGGCGAGAGGAGGCCAAACGCCGGGGCGTAACTCCGCTGCCGCGGGAAATCGCGGCACAGCGGACAGAGCTCCGGCGGGATCTCAAGGTCGACGGCGCGTTGTGTTCTACGCGCGCCTCAAAGAGATGTCAGCACAAACCGATGTGGCCACATCCATCGGCTAGTTTTCGAGTTCCTCCTCAATCCAGACGTCTGAATTGGTGAGCCACCTTAAACTACCTGTAATTTTGAAAGGGTTTTACTACAAATTCCAGGACCGGGTTTACAAATTCGGGTAATTTACCACAAAATTTTGGTAGTATCCGAGTTTAAATATGAGACATGGCTCCTCAATCCATACGCACACTTGATTTCGGCTATTTAGAACTCTCGTTCATAAAATTTAAACAAAAGACGGCACCACCTTTCATTGGTGAAATTCATCTTGTAAAACTGTCAGTGTGAAAATAGTTATGGAATATTGACACCAACAGCACTTGACCTCGGTTTAGAAGTACTGGTGTCGTTCAGTTTCAGACGTGTCAGCCGCACCATGTAGTAAGCTAAGCCGATTAAACCCATGACTGTCGAGTTAATTGAATCTTGTAGTTGATAACATTTACACTACGAAATGTGATAGCACCTACGTGATTTATCGTCCGCGGTCGGCTGTAAAAGGTGAGTTTCCTATTAATTAACACAGATCACCGCCGCTGTTCTGTGGCCCTAGAGTGAGTTTATTTTAACCTTGTCGACTTAAGGTTCCCCTCTCAAAAAATGGTTGAAAACAGCATGCAGATGAAACCACTTTATAAGTTCGCTGTACCAGTACAGTGTCCTAATTATTGTTTGATGCACCGGGAGACGTCTTTACGTCAAAGCCGGCTGTCGCTGAAAACCAGCGCTGGGGCTCTGTCTCGCATAGGGTCGCAGCAAAATGCTGAGCGATAGCCGTTTTGCGTGGATGTGACGCATGTTCCCTTCAACTTTTTCTTATTTTTGTACTCACCTGTTTCTTTTTGCGTCATGTTTACCGTAAATAAATGTTTTTTCTTTCTTTCTTTCTTTTCGTCGTCATTTACAAAGAAATTACATTTGAAAAAAATAGCTAGTAATCTACAATACGTCATTTTGTTAAGGCATAAATTTTCTATGGGTATCAAATAATAAGAAAGAAAAAACACCAAATCACCTCCAAATCGTTGAGATGAAACCATTTTACTCCTTAATTTTTTTACAAAAGAGTTAAAAAAAATGTCTACCGCTTTGCAATACAAAGGAAAATGATTTGATTTTGTTACTTTTTACAAATATGCATTATTTTTGTAATAATAAATTAAAAATGAGACCGATTAAAGACTGCACGGCTACATCACCCCGCTCTCGCCCACTAATTTAGTGCGCTCAAATGCTGAAGGTCCTTGGCATGTATACAAGCCTTAACGCGATCGACGCGTCAAGTCGACAAGGTTAAAATAAACTCACACTAGAGCCTCTGCCGGTCTATTCTGTACTAATCTCACCGTGAAAACATAGGTGAAGTGAAGTGTCATTCTATCTAGCACTAGCGATTGATACTAATGACCACTCACTTCACCCAAGTTATCACGGTGAGATTTTTACAAAGTATCATTGCTGTTCTGCACAAATCTCACGGTAAAAACTTAAGTGAAGTAAGCTTGGAGTGAGACGCTAGGGATGACACTATAGGTTTGAGGAACAGGGTGTAAAGTTCACTCATCCTTCATAGAAAAGGGAAGATCCTCCGAGAGCCCGACCACCACCGCCACAACACTATTGACACTTCTAGCTCGCTTCACTTATCTTTTCATGGTGACTGAATAGATCAGCTGCTATGATTACAGAAACAAGTAGGTATTCTTTTGTTTTGTACCCTGCTTCTAATTTGAGAATTTAAAGCTGAGTACTTCTCAAACTATATTTAGCACCTACTTACTTCAGCTCCTCAACTGTGTAACACAGTTTCAAACAAAACCCCTCCGGATTATGATGAAGGAAAAATAAATTTTAATATATGGCTGACAGCGTAAATGACGCAATGAATGTTATTGAATTGTCAACATGAAAGGTACATAGTGACGTTGTTAGTGTGTTACACAATTACCCCGCTGGAGGCGTACCGCGAGTATTGGTTCGAGGTGGCGTGTGAAAAGAGTTCCTGGAAAAACTTAGGGAAAGTTTTTACCCAGCAGTTCTACAACGTTCAAAATTTGAATTTGACATTGTCAATGTCACTGGTTAGTAACGCCAAAGTGGAGTTTGCCAAGTTCTAAACTTCAAATTCTCAATTCAAAATGCGGATCTTAGAATCTCAAAAACTGTCCTTGATTGTTGGACAGTTTTTTGAAATGCTTAGACCTCTTAGACTCTTAGACCTAAGGTTTCCTAGAAGAGCGGTGGCTGGCACTTAATCAGATAGCAAAAAAAGAAAAAAACATGAACCGGTTCGCCGTTTTTTAAGCGTAGGTACCTGTGCTCATGGTACGATCGTCACACAGTAAAACTAAAAATTCCCATTGAGTAAACGCTCCTTCAATATTATTGAACACACTAATGCGTCATTTTTGTGAACCTCAAAAAAATCCTATTTTGGGGTCCTAAAAATACTAAACAGAAGTAACTGCGACCAACTTAGCAGTAGCGCTCGCCGGGCGCTGACGCGGCACCCCGCACCACTCGCTACGTTCGGTCGGCTCGCGCACTCATCATAGTCATAGTTCTACCGTAATGTAATTTTATTGTTTTTTTTTTTTTTAATTTTAACATGTCATCTCGCACGTCAACTTTTGAGGTTGTTGGCTGCTTAGTCGGACTTGCCTGTGATAAACCTTAACAAATAAAGGCTACCAGCCAGGGCTTAAAAACTAGAGTGAGTACTCGCTTAGGGCTTAGGGCATCGCTGGTAGGGGGCAAGGGACAGGGTGGATCGGATTGATAACCTATTAGGTCGGGGTGCCCTAACTTAGTACTACGACCAATTCGTACCAGTTCAACCAGTTGGTCACTGTTCCACCGTAACCTACCACCTTCCGCCTGACGCAAGTCCTCACCGGACACGGTTGTTTCGGGAAGTTCCTGTTTTGTATAAGGCGGGAGAAAACGCCCGGGTGTTTCCACTGCGTTGATCGCCCTGAGGACATGATGGAGCATACGGTGGAGGTCTGCCCGGCTTGGGCGGAGCACCGCCGTGTCCTCGTGGAGGCGATTCGCGGCGGCGATCCCTCGCGTCCGGCCCTGGTCCAGGCCATGGTACGGAGCGAGAGTGCATGGGTAGCCGTGATCTCCTTCTGCGAAGCAGTAATGCTCGGGAAGAGGGAGGCGGTGCGTGAGGGAGAGGCAGTATATGCTCCCTCACTGCCCTAGCCTCCGCAGGAGACGCCATGGGCGTCGGGAACCCCAGGCTGATTCCCGGCCACCGTAGGTATTTTAGCAAAATTAAATAATGCTAACTGTGAGAAAAGGCCAGAAAGTTGAAAAGAAGCTCAACTTTGAAATAAAGTAAATGGGCATAATTAGGAGCGCACATTGAATTTTAAGAAAATCTTCTCGTGTGACTACCTCTTTACCACGGAGCCTTTTGCTTAAACGAAATGCTTAATAGAGTTAATTTTTATATGCTGTATTTTTTTAATTACATCGCCTACGCTTCGGCATCAATTTTCGAAAACAATTTCCCTGTTATCGGAATTTGAGGTTTAGAATTAGAAAGATAGGTACACATTTAGTTTTGAGAATATGTATGTATCTTCATAAGGTAAGTACACAAAATGGTCATGTTGAGAGGGTAAGTGAAAAGCGACTAACGAAACTAGGTAGAAGTGATTAAAAACACCGGGCCGCCAAAGAAGGACTAAGTGACCTTACTGGTAAAGTTTTCCAGATAGCTCAGGTGTTTAGTCCACGTAACCGGCGTGCGTGTGCGTGTGTGTTCGTGTACGTGAGCGTATATAATTAGGGTGCCGGTCATACACCAGCACCCTAATTGTATAACACGCTATCAATAACAATCTGAATCATTTCGAAGTACATTGCTGCTAACCCATTGCTTCATAAATTCATTGATTCATCTAAATTTTTAAAGGGGATTTTGGTGTTCCTGATCTACATAATGAAATCTGCAATCTATTTGTCCCAGACAATTCGTCGGCTAAATAAGCTAAATTGCTAACTCCCTCTCATACTACTTGTCAGAAATAAGAAAAAAAGAGTTTAAAATTATAATTACTAACCGACTGCAATATCTAAATTCCAGTTGGTAGATATTTTACCATTACCTATTATTACACCATTTTTTTTAAATTATATTATTATTAAATACACTTTAGGGCCTAAAATCGGAGTTAGCATTTTTTACACTTGCAATATTTTTTCTACCGCAATAGGTTTAGGAGTTATCAAATTTTAATATCTAAGTAATTCTATTGAAAAAAAACGAATTTACTTAGTAAGTTTCGTTTATTAATAAAAGAGATAATTAAACATAAATGAAAAGTTTATAAAAAATGCAGTATTTAGTGATGCGGTAAATTATCATAAAATTCTCGAAAATCTGCTGGCAGGACTTGTTTAATTTGTTGTAGGTCGTTGTATTTTTTAGCTTTAATTTTGAGTCTACCTTGGTGTAAATTTTGCATTTCGTCAAAACTGATTGCTGAAAAAAATCCCTTTCTCTGGGGCAGCAGTGTCCATGGCTCACTGAACCGTAGTTTGTACGAGATATCTCCCGATGGAGAATACATCAGCCCACGTATATCGGTGACCTTAGGGTCTCCCGCCGAACGGCCTGGCCGAATACTTTTATAGCTTGTTAAACTATTGAAAGCTTTAAAAAAACCATGTTCCAAATATTTAACATAGAATTGGTTGTTACGGGCGGACTTAATATTTGAACGTAGTCTGCGGGTACATTTATAATCCTGTTACGCATCCTTCGTTCTATTGAGGAATGCATAGCATCCACCTCCATTTGTGTATGTCCGACTTCTAAATACTTTTGTTCGATGGTTATTTGGTTTTTAACTGCCAAATTTTGAAGGGCGTTTGATAAAGTTACATTGCGGTTTTGGTAACCACAGCCATCAGAATAAATAATAACACATACATCCGTTTTGTTTTCAACTTTTGAGAGAATCTTTTTTTCAATAAAATACGTCCAAATAGAGGCAAACTCATCTGCATTTAGCCCTCCTTCCGATTCGTTCCACACAAAACAATAGCCATCTTTAGTGATGTTATCGTAAAAGCACAGATTATGTACTTGCAGCTTGGTTTTGTAATACGAAGTGCTGACATTGGACTGAGGTGCCATCAAAACTGCTTGGAGATCTACTGTAAATACAAACTTATTATTTTCTTTGTCAGCTTGCTTTTCTTTTCTAGCTTCTTCTTTTTTCAATATATGTAATTGGTAATCATTTTCTTCAACTGTGCCAGACTTATATCTTGTGCATGTTTCACACTCATCTTTTTTAGGACGGAACAGTGAAAGGTTTCTAGATGCCATAACTTCAAAGAAAGAAGTTCTTGATAGCGGTTCTGTGGCATGTGATTTACACCAGTCAGACACGTAAAACTTATACAAATCCATTTTGGTTTTCCAATCAGGTTGTAGATACTGTCTTGAAGATGAGGCTCGACAATAATGGGACTCCATTGTCGGCAGAGAGTCGAAGAATTCGTTCATTGATTTTTGTCTGTCTGTAAAAGGGTCTGCTCTATCTTTAGTAACTCTAAGTTGATTAGGAATGCAATCATGTTTCATTTTATCTTTCCAGGCTATTACTGTCATTCGTCCTATTGCCAACGTGTTCAAATACATAGTTTTGCATACTCATAAATAATCATCATCAGCTGTTTTCAAGTTATATTTGAATGACTGTATTCTTCGAGATTTATCTGACTGTTTTCGATCCCTTTGACGTTTTGTTGGAATTGCCTGAACAGTATCATTGACAAATACTTTTTTCTCTCCCCATGTAAAGTTTTTCCAAAAATTATTAAATAATATTATTCGTTGTTCATCAGTTACAGTAGCGCACTTAATTATACCTGTTTTGTTGTCACATTTGCATCTGTTTTTTATACGCTTTGGTTCTCTTACAGTTTCATAGACCCATTTGGAATCTTTTTTAATTTTGCCATAATATTGTGCGCCATGTTCGCGTAATTTTTTATTTTTCTCTGCAAACCAGTCACTTTTATTTACTTGCGAACGTCTTTTTCTTGTCCTGCTTTTCGTTGGTAAGGAAGTGACGCTGTCATCATCCGAGGTTGACGAATACGCCACTAGTTTAGAGCGGCCTAATTCATCACTGAAATTGGATATTATATCCCAATTCTCCACATTACAGTCATTATCTATATCCCAATTCTCCACATTACAGTCATCATCTATATCCCAATTCTCCACATTACAATCATCATTATATGTTTCTTGCAACTGTGAAGCGAGGACAGAAACATCTTCATCATTATTTTCTGGAATAATACTATCACAAATCGTGTTTGCTTCTTCATTGGGCAGGTCACATGTAGTCATGTCAGGGAGATCAATTATTTCAATCTGTGTATTTTCTACCAGAGAACAGTTCTCAATATTAGCCAGTGGCACAATAGAACTAGATTCTAATGGGAGGCGTATCATTTCAATAAGATTGTTTGATAAGTCGGTACACCTAATATCTATTCCTTCGGAATCATAATTATTAAAGATATTGTTATTTTCCAGATTAGACAATACCGATTCTTGCGTGGTAATGACATCGCAATTTAGCTCTTTAGAAAGCGCTAAACTAATAAGCTTTTTAGCTCTGTCAGACGCCATCTGTAAACAAAACAAAAGCGATCTATACCCCCACACCAAGCAGCCAGAAAACAGGCAACAAGACAAGAACAAAAAAAGACATTGACAGGAATCAAACCCGGACCATTGCATGCCAAAAGCAAACTTAGCACCTTGCGCCAACAAAGCCCCCGAAAATTTTAAAAAATAAACAACAATAATAGTATACAAAAAAAAAAAATACAAAATAAAAGTAGTCAACTCCCCAAACATTAACGACAACTAAAAATGAAATTCTGCTAACTCCCATTATGTGTACCAGCACATTTTGTATGCGTTTTTTAATCAATTAACCTTAGTTAAAGGTCTCAATATTACCAAAATATTATAATAGTACTTACATTTCTACATTTCTACGGCTACGACAGTAATTATTACTGTCGTAGCCGAAAAAATCACTTACTGGCTGTTCCAATTTGCCGTACTGTTGCACACTCCAAGTCATCGCCTCGGACATTAAACGCTGAACTCAACTCAATACAAATCTCAATATGTTTGCGATGATGAATTTTTATGAGAAGAATGTGTGACTGTTAAATAGATTGTAATGTGTAAATCGATATTTTAAATAGTGTAATTGTCTTCGGCCGTTCTATCTATACTATATATTTATATCTATACTATATTTAGACTAATATTATTACGAGGAAAGATTTGATTGTTTGTTTGCATTGAATAGGCTCCGAAACTACTGAACCGATTTGAAAAATTATTTCACTGTTGGGAAGCTACACTATCCCCGGGTGACATAGGCTATATTTTATCGGGTACATATTACAATACCGACATTTCATAATAACTATGACTGAAATACCGACGTCCGAAACATCGAAGTTCAAAATACCGAAAGTTTGAAATACCGATAGCCGGTTATATCGAAACATGAAATACCGATGTCCAAATGCCCGAAAGGATGAAACCCCGAATGGACGAAATCCCGAATGGACGAAATACCGATGGATGAAATCCCGAAGAGCGGCAACGTAATTCCCGCTTTTACTCATAGATGGCACTACAACACAGTTATTGCGGTGAGATCGCCAGTAATCTTTAAATTTACATAATTCTGTGTCTTAGTTTTTTTTTGTTTTATATGTTATTCGTATCATACATAGAAGCTATTATGTTAATTTCCTTTTTAATACACTTAGGTAAGTTCATTACATATATTTTTTTTTTAATCATACCTGCAATCTACCGCAGAAATGTTTTCACCATTGTCTAATTATCTGGTCGCAGGCAAATTGTAGGATTCATCATATTGAACTGGGTGAAATAGGTTAGGTTAGGTTAGAACAGTGACCAACCGCGCGCGAACCAAGCGAGCGAAGCGAGCGGTGCCGCGGCAGCGGCCGGCGAACGCTACTTCCAAGTAGCTCGCAGATTTTTTTCACCATTTTCTAATTATCCGGGAATTATACTACTGGGGGGATTATACATGGGAAAGGATGCAACATGCAAGCAGGCATGCAGCGTGCAAGCAGGCATGCAGCATGCAAGCAAGCATGCAGCATGCAAGCAGGCAAACAAGCATGCAACATGCAAGCAGGCATGCAACATGCAGCAAGCATTGTTCCTGTCAAGGCTCCGGTGCTGCGGGGTTTAGGCGGCCCCACGCGAGCTTATCGTCGCAGATGGTTTTAACGCTCACCACCGCAGCTTCGGCTTGGCCTTCAAACCACCTGCTCCTCAGCTCGCGGACCGCCTTACCCCTCCGCGCCTACGCGGGTTTAAATTACACTCTAGAGGTTGGGCAGACAAGACTGCGTGAAGTCGGTTTTGCAGCGTTTCGTTTTTGTCACTAAATTTTGTAGCATAACATATTGATTTTGAACTTCAGGATAGGGATCTTCGGGATTTTAAGCTTCGGGATATGGATCTTCGGGATTTTAAGCTTTCGGGCAAACGAACTTTCGGTATTTCAAACTTTCGACCAAACAATCATTCGGCGTTTAATTTTTCGGGATTTCGTCCATAGGTATTTTAAAATAGGTATTTTGAATTTCGGTATTGTAATACGTACCCATTTTATCCCCATATTCCCACAAGAACGGGAACTATGCGGTGAAATCGCGGAGCGCTACAAGTTTAAAAAAAAATATGTTCGAAAAATGTGTCTGCTCAGCAACGTAAATAACACAAAGAGTGTGTTGAACTGTAAAAATGAAACCCATTCCCACTGTAAGTGTGTTACGCGAGTACCCCGCGGGTGATGAACGTAAACGAAGCAAAACGACGATATAAGAATCTTCAATCTGCTGCGAAGCTAGCCCCATGGGAAGAAAGCGTGATTTTATGTATGCCTATGTCTTGATTTTTGTAAAATATGTTGTTACAATACGCTTCAATCAACTCAGCCTATCACAGTCTACTGCTGGACATAGGCCTCTCCACGGGCGTAGCCAGGGGGGGGGGGGGTTTGATCCCCCAAAACCCCCCCTGGCTACGCCCGTGGAGCCTGGAGGAGCGTGGAGCCCCCGAAAAGTTCAGATATACTCATTCATACAATTAAAATAAGAACAGGCGTGCGACATATCTCATTGATTACTAACTATTACCTAGGTACAGTCGCCAGCAGGTCAAGCTATCCCAAACTGTCAAATTTTCCCAATTAAACATAAACCTTATTCCTTTGCAATAAAGTTGAAAAACTATCAAAGAAATTTGACAAATTGGGGTAGCTTGATGTGCTGGCACTGTACATTAAAATATACAGTGTTTTGGATTTTTGGAACGCAATTTTTTTATTTAACATAGGCTAAAAAAAACTTAACTATAAAGTTTAAATACTGTCCCACTGCTCGAAAAAGGACTCCCCAATTCCTTTGAGGATATGTTTTCTGTATGTTTTTCACACCTTTAATATTTTTCTTAAATAAGTTAGGGTTGTTTTATGTACTTTTAGTCTTTTATATTCTTGAACCCCCCCGAAACTAAAACCTGGCTACGCCCGTGGGCTCCTATGTTTCACCACAACACTCTATCCTCCGCCTTCCGCATCCAGTCTGTCCCAGCTACTTTATTTAGCTCGTTTGTCCATCTAGCTGGGGGGCGTCCCACGTTACGCTTGCCGATTATACGCGCGCTTAATTTACGTAAATAGGTACTCTTATCGGATACCTAAGGCTTTGTTATTACAGGTCTCCCTACAGGCCAGTTCGAAAGTTTCTATGTATCTGTGTTAAGTTCTATGTACGAGTAATAATAAGGTTATATGCGCAATAAAATAAAGTTTCTTAAAAAAAAAAAAACACTTCATGAAACTAACTTGTTCGGAGAAAATTATTTCTCTAATCACTTGGCCAACAAAAAGGTCGCCAACCCGCCTTCCAAGCATGGTGATTATGAAAAACCTCCCCAAATTGGGGAAAGCTTATGTCCACCAGTGGATGTCTTTCGGCTGAAATGATGAAGCACTTGGCAACTCGCTATATTATATAGCTCGTGAGTTGATTATGAATGATTCCGTTTCCGAGATTCAAATTATTTAAAGGTATACAAGAATTGCTGGTTTAAAGGTATTGGAAAACAAAATATTCTAATTGAAATGTTGTATAATCATAGCTTATAGTCTCAAGATCGACCAATCAACAAGTACCAAGTCATTTCTTCCGTTAATCAGCCATTAATTAATTAATCTGTTTGCTTTTTATAGCTGATAAAAGTGGAAATATTTATCGACCGTGCCCGAATGAGTACTAACAGTTGTTAAATTCCAATATGCGTTGATTAGTTCAGAAAATTGAAGCATGTGGATCAGCTTGGTCACATTAATAACG
Organism: Polymixis flavicincta; assembly: GCA_949987655.1. Classification (NCBI taxonomy): domain Eukaryota; kingdom Metazoa; phylum Arthropoda; class Insecta; order Lepidoptera; family Noctuidae; genus Polymixis; species Polymixis flavicincta. Next base: position 6,900,098 of record OX465188.1, on the reverse strand, counting down.
ACTTTAATATTTTTAAAGGGAACGGAATCAGCCTTATGTGAGTATTTCTCTTACATACAATAAACCGTTTTTGAATTCGTCCATGCAACATTATTATACAAATACAAAAAAAAAAAACATTTTTGTTTTTTTTTTTTTGTTTTGGCTTCGCACGGTTTGTGCATTTAGCCAGTGTCAAGTAATTTCACTTTTCAATCAAGTAAATAGCTCGATATCAGGCACGAAGTTACAGAAAAGTCTAGTCAGTCAAGTCAAAGTTAAGTCAAAGTATTGTAAAGCGGTAGTAACTTTACAACAACCTAAGTATTAGGAGTTTTTTGGGGGAACACGAAAAGTCCACGTTAGTCACTTATTTTCACCTTCACTACACTTGTGCACTCACACGTAACTAAATTGAATAATTAACTACCAAAAATAAACAATTTTCTCCTATTTCACGAAATTTCATGAAAATGAAAATTCGTGCGAAATGTTTCAACGCGATCCCGCCAAAAACTCCAACATTATTGTTTGTAATCTTATGACGCAATGACAGATCTGTATGTCATTTGTTTGTTCATTATTTACAATATATTCATGGTGATTTATTCTAGTAAGTATTTAAAGTAATTATTACTATTATTTTATTATTAAACATATACATATTACATACACGGACGAGCAATTGTTACCATGGATTCAGTACATCATTCAGAATTTTCCTGCATTGAAATTTTTTGGGTTTTTCAATTATAAATAAAAACACACACTTATTTCAGGTAAATAACACCCATTGCCAAACATAAATTAATATAAATTTTACAGATAAAAACCAAATAAAAAGATGAAATGCAATTTACTAAACAAAATCAATCAAAATTAAATTAAATCAAAATAAACGACGTAATTATGTGTTCCATTAATTTTGACCGCGTAGGTATTGCACTTTTCTATGAAACAGCGTGTTTTTTTTTTTCATAACCGAAGAAAAGTGTTTAGACGGCGCGTTGTGTTCCACGCGTGCCTTAAAAGATGTCAGCACAAACTGATGGGGCCCGCAGGGGCCGATGCCTGCCTGCGGGTTTGTTCGAAAGAGATACTGCCGCCCCTGGCATACACGCTACTTAGGGAACACGGGTGGGTTTTAGTCAGTAAAAGTCTGACACGCCCTCCTGCTCCACCCAGAGCGGGAGAAGTGAGCACCAATTTGAATAGCACCGATTTAGAAATATCGATGTGTTCCGATAAATTGCCACATTCGGCACGGATTCTATTCGGTTCAAATGAATCTGACCGTGTATGGGATCCGTAAGGGATTATTAACTTGATATATTCAATGCATATGATGTGTACCTATCTACAGGGTGTAAAAAGATCCTTCACAAAGCCGCCACAAACATTCTGTACATAAAACTAAGTTTTGTGCAAAACAAATTGCTGGGAAACGACTTTTATTTTTGGTGTAAAAATTCGCTGTATTCGGTAGTGCATTATAATAAATTATTACAATTAAAAGTTGCCTCCGTAAATAAATATTTTGGAACTATGACCTTCAATATCTCTGTAACCCAGTTACTTATAGTCCAGTACAGTAAAAAAAACACATTTAAGGCTTTTTTTAGAACCGTTATAGCGTTTGGGCGTTAAAAACAAAAACTAAACGATGCTAATTCAAATTTAGAATGCCCTGAAAACTCTTCGGCCGTCTACCATTTTTACATTCTTTATTCTTCCTTCGATAGCTACCAGCGTTCAAATCTGGTCAACATGTAATAAGGTCATAAGACACAGACAGCGTTGACATTATGTTCACCCTTATCATTAAGTAGATACAGTTAAAGTTAGTTTATGCCCGGCCTAGTGGAGCCGGGGAAGCAATGCGTGCCCACCGCTTCGGTGAAAGGGCCGTGCCATGTCTGCGTTTGTTCCCATGAAGGGGTGTTCCACTGTCGGCCGCAGAAGTGTCAGAAGCAAAACGTGGGTAAGTTATTCAGCAATGTATAACACTTAGGCCATCTATTAGACACCATTTGGAAGGGCCACGCTTTGGAAGGGCTACCAAATATTCGTGAAACTTAAAGCGACTAAAGCCTCCTCACCACACACACTCACGGTCACACTTCTGGGCAGGCAAATGAAAATGTTAAGAGACAGCTCCCAACGTGGGGGTCCGTAAACAGGCCAATGGCCCAAGTATCTGATAGTTAGAAGGTACCGTCTATTTACATTCGCAACAAGATCGGGATTGATTGAATGACTCATAAAGCTTTCCTTCTTAAATCGGAACAATGTTTTTTCTCCTATCTACTTTAAATGGAACAGACAAAATTAGCATGCCCAGATTCGCGCAGGAATGTTTTACCCGTAGCGATTTTTTTTTTTCCTTACTGGGATTTCGTCGCACTGCTTAACGCTGACCGTTTAAAATCCAACAGTGTGTTTTTTCGACGCACTGAGATACGGTTATTCTCAATGCTCGGCTGGTGGTAAGGTAACCAAGAGTCGAAAATCCAGTGTGTGATTAAATCCCCCTGCGATATTTTTATGTCTGTGCGAAAGTGCGCTTAGTGACGTCCACTACTTAATTCTTTGTTTGACCCTTCACTTGAAAGCCACAAGATACAATTTAAAATGAATGAAAAAACTTTATTTCCAGGAAGAAGCCGACCTAAAGTGGACTGTGAACCAAACTACGTATTCAGACAAGATAACACATTCTGCAGATGTAGCAAAGACGGCTTCTGGCAATCCGACAACTGCGAAGCAACATTCAGTTATCTTTATCCAAGATCCAAAGCTCCTGATATGAAATTAAAGACCAACATCGAATGTACTGCAAACAAATTGTACCTTATTGACTGCAACGTTTGTCGGTGTTCAAACAGTAATGTTTTCGACGTTAAATTATGTACCACCAGGAGCTGTGGTCGTGGAAACAAAGCGGACTCATGTACTAATGGAGATATCCTCCGTCTCGACAGCCAACTTTGCTCCTGTAGCGATATAGACTACTACATCGATCGTCTTTGCATCAAAATCTTAGATGAAGTGGTCCAACCACTTGAAACAGAAGATATTACAAAACTGGAAGACATTGGTAGGACCTGGAGACGCGTAACCGATCTAAAATCAGAGATTTGTGACTCAACCTTAAAGTACACAATTGATTGTAACAAATGTGTCTGCGAAGATGGTCATCTTGTCTGCACAAATAAAGTTTGCAAAGAAAAAAGGAAGAGAGCATTGAGACAGGAAACAGCAAATGAGATATACTCTCTTCCTGAATTAGAAAGTGATGTTGATGTTTCGTGTGAACCTGGCAAGATGTATCGTTACAAATGCAACGTATGCGCATGTACTAAGGACGGCTCTCCAAGTTGTACAACTATGGTTTGCCTACAAAATTTCGATTTAGACTTAAGGACCTTCAGAGAAATATTGTCTTCTGGCTGAAATTAATGACTACACTAGTGTTTAAAATTAATTAAAATCATTTGCTCATCTCTTTTGTAAATATTGTCCCTATTATTACGTAAAACAAAATTAAATTCTACCTTAACTAAAACGATTCACAAACTAAAATATGGCGTAGAAAAATTCATCCACATCGCTGTCAACTAGTAATGTATAAAAGACACTGGTGGCATTACCACATTGTATGGCAACGCTTAGCCTCTGGAAAAAGCCAGTCCTTGGGTCTCGGGAAGTGTCAACAAACAGTTTGAAGATTTCGTTGACACTAGCTAGGACACTAGGTTAGCTAACCATGACCACTTGGACCGCACGGACCGAGGGTTTTAACCCCAAACGGCTCAAAATTATAATTACCGATGAGATTATTATACTCCCTTCACTAAAGGTTTTCTGCAGCTACAGCAGCGCTAGTAGAGCACGCAAGCCAGGAAGATGGGATGCCGCAAGAGTACCGACACACGTCGAGTCTCACACTAAAGGCGTACTCATTTTCCATGGAAATAACGACAAAGCGGTCGGGTCTCTCCGCATCGTCACGTGCCATGCCATTGGGTTCTAATACAGCTAGAACGCTGACGGTGACAAGAGCTTGTCGGATGTTGTTATCAATGTTCGCGTGCCGCGTTAAGCCACCCACACTTCGGCTGCAAGATAAGCCGTGGTGTCCGAGGCTGTGGACAACTTCGCCACATTGACAGCGATGAGGAGAACAACAGTGAGGTTCTAGTCGCAGGGAAGTAAGGAGGCGGAAAGTGGTCGAACAAAGTTCCATGTTTGACGACGGTAGTGCATGAAGCCAAAGACCCGACTCCCACTTACCCACAGCCAGAAACGGTGCACGTTCCGCAGTAGTAGCAGATGAGTCTAGTAAATTGGCCTGAACTACTCTGCAGAGCAGTTCAACCCACCGTCCCTGGGAATCTTCCCAGGGACGGTGGGTCGGGTGCCAACCCGACAATCCATCTGGATTGTCGGGTGGATCTGAATGGGGAAGGCAACTGGTAAAATGGCGCTGTCGTCATAGCTAGTTCCTAACATAAGCTATTATTGCAAGGCGTGAGGTAGTTTTATTAGACTTTTTCGAAAATTACGCGTTCTTTAGTTCCTAAATACTTCAAAATGAGGTCCACTATTTCCAGAAATACACGAAATTCAGAAGATTGTGGCTTACAGCTATGTCTAGAGATTTTTTAAATTAAATCATTGAAGGTTATGTCGAAAACATTTTGAAGAAAGTGTTTACGCTTTCTATGCCAAATACCTACTTTTATAAAAAGGGAGAGCAGTAGTGGTCCAGTAGTAAAGGCCGCGACTTTTTCGCGACGGGAACATTATAGGCTGATGATGATGACCAATACAGTAAAATTAAACCAAACTCATGAATGAACACGAAATGGAATTAATGAACGAAAAGTGATATTGATTGTTGGCCGTAGGGATCTAGCTATGATCACGCCATCTACAATTAGCTTTTCCCGACCCCTCCATTCGGGTAAGCGACTCTCCAGGCATCCATACCCTCGGTAAAGCACGGGCACATCAAAATTAAACAGTATGGAGAGGCTAGGATTTTCCTGATTAATTTCTCAGTGTCGTGGATCGAGGATATGAACGCCAGTGTTATAATTACGTTAGTTCCGAATTCTACGCAGGTGGTTTAATTGTAGATATTTAATTAAATATTTTTTTTAAGTTCCACACAGTTAAGAGCATTTACCCCACGTGGGTTGGCAACGGCGTATTTATAGCAGTTTTTCACGATTATTTCATTAAATACAAACAAAAGTAGACCTGTTTTTCAGCCATGCACTAGATCATTGGTATTTTTTTGTTTGTATGCAATTTTTTTTTGCAGTGATTTTGCTATTTAATTACAAAAATCGACATACCGTCAATTATTTTCTGTTTGCATTATTTAGTATGATTAAATATTTTTATTAAAGAGTAAATGTTAAAAATAATCATAAATACAGAATATCTAGTGCTCGGCTGAAAAAAAAAATTGTACTTTTGTTTGTATTTAATGAAATAATCACGAAAAACTATAAATGCGTTGTTGCCAGCCCGCGTGGAATGAATGCTCTTAAGATTTTTTTAAAACAATGATTTGCCTCTTACTCAATAAAAGACTAATTGCAGCAAATGCGGCTAAAGAAAAAGTCAAGCTTCCAGAAATTAAATATGGGGAAAATTGCACTTACGGTAAAAAATACAGGATGGACTGCAACACTTGCCACTGTGGTCACCAAAACAATTTATTATGTACCAAAGCAGCTTGCTTACACCCAATAGATCACGAAACAATCGAAAATGCCCAAAGAGTCGATAAAAGGTCGATAAAAGAACTTGAAGGAAAAAAGAGCAAGAAAAAGAAGGCAACTAAAACCGTCACACGGGAAAATCTACCTCTAAAGACGAATACACCAGGTTATCCAGCATTGCCACCTAATAGAATTTGCTTCCCTGGCAGAATTTACCAGGAAGGATGCCAAAGATGTTATTGTAAGATTGACCGAAAGCCAGCATGTTCTACAGAAAATGCCTGTAAGGAACCAAAAGGTGAGACACCACAATCTTCCTCTATCCAAATAATATGAATAAATAAAATGGAAGTGTCTGTTTTAATGTCAACATAACAGTTTTTTACTAAATGCATATGAAATCAAATACTTGCAATAGGTACTTAAAAAAAAGAATTTTGTATTTTTTGCCTGTGTGTCTGTTTGTTCCGTCCATTTCCGAAATGGCTGGACTGATTTTGACGGGACTTTCACTGGTAGATATCTGATTTTATAAGGAGGTACATACTTTTGTTCCGGTAGGACGTTCCCAGGGAATACTTTCCGATACCCACGCGGGTGAAGGCCTGGGCACAGCTAATTACTTAATCTACCATTCTTGTATTAGAAAATAGAAATAATATTTATTTGCACCGCACGGTTCGATCGAAGCTGCACCACGGTCCATTCTCGGATGGGTGACCACCCATTACAAATAACACGTTAATCTGTTGGTCCCGGCTATCATACGTAGATCTTTGATAGTCGTTACAGGTACTCAGAAGCCCGAACGTCTGACAACCACGAAAAACAGGTAGGTAGGTGGGCCCACTCCCACTCGAAGAGCATCTGCAGCAGTGGGAACATTATAGGCTGACTATGCTAAACATACTTATTCTTCTTTTCCAGCGACGCGAGATTTGCGACCAGTGGACGTAAGACCTCAAATAAGGGACAAGGAACTCATGAATCTGCCTGTACTGCCCCATTCCGCCTCGCCCTGCACGCCAGGCACAACCTACAAAGTCGACTGCAATGCCTGCGTTTGCGACGAATTCCAGAACCTTCTGTGTGATAAATTACTGTGCATTAGTTACTCGGACATGCATAGGGCAGAGGCGTTAAGAAAATCTGGTAAGAGAACGTTCCATGTACAGTAAATCGCACTTGCATATCAGTGGTAGCAATTTAACATTGACAGTGCCTTGTTGTAGTAGTAAGGGTGAATTTCGTAGTGTAACTGTTGGGTACGTATTACAACACCGAAATTCAAAATACCTATTTTAAAATACCTATGGACGAAATCCCGAAAAATTAAACGCCGAATGATTGTTTGGTCGAAAGTTTGAAATACCGAAAGTTCGTTTGCCCGAAAGCTTAAAATCCCGAAGATCCATATCCCGAAGCTTAAAATCCCGAAGATCCCTATCCTGAAGTTCAAAATCAATATGTTATGCTACAAAATTTAGTGACAAAAACGAAACGCTGCAAAACCGACTTCACGCAGTCTTGTCTGCCCAACCTCTAGAGTGTAATTTAAACCCGCGTAGGCGCGGAGGGGTAAGGCGGTCCGCGAGCTGAGGAGCAGGTGGTGAGCGTTAAAACCATCTGCGACGATAAGCTCGCGTGGGGCCGCCTAAACCCCGCAGCACCGGAGCCTTGACAGGAACAATGCTTGCTGCATGTTGCATGCCTGCTTGCATGTTGCATGCTTGTTTGCCTGCTTGCATGCTGCATGCTTGCTTGCACGCTGCATGCCTGCTTGCATGTTGCATCCTTTCCCATGTATAATCCCCAGTAGTATAATTCCCGGATTATTAGAAAATGGTGAAAAAAATCTGCGAGCTACTTGGAAGTAGCGTTCGCCGGCCGCTGCCGTGGCACCGCTCGCTTCGCTCGCTCGGCTCACGCGCGGTTGGTCACTGTTCTAACCTAACCTAACCTATTTCACCCAGTTCAATATGATGAATCCTACAATTTGCCTGCGACTAGATAATTAGACAATGGTGAAAACATTTCTGCGGTAGATTGCAGGTATGGTTTAAAAAAAATATATGTAATGAACTTACTTATGTGTATTAAAAAGGAAATTAACATAATAGCTTCTATGTATGATACGAATAACATATAAAACAAATAAAAAATTAAGATACAGAATTATGTAAATTTAAAGATTACTGGCGATCCTCCTTAAGAACTCCACATATGTACAGTCGGTTATATTTTGTAAAGTATTATGAATGTTCTCCATCTTCACTATGTTTTTATTTTTTCTTTTCTTGGCAAGTGTTTCTCCATTTAGTAATTTAGTTATAAGAATATCATTTACCTTTGTTTAAAAGCGGGAATTACGTTGCCGCTCTTCGGGATTTCATCCATCGGTATTTCGTCCATTCGGGATTTCGTCCATTCGGGGTTTCATCCTTTCGGGCATTTGGACATCGGTATTTCATGTTTCGATATAACGGCTATCGGTATTTCAAACTTTCGGTATTTTGAACTTCGATGTTTCGGACGTCGGTATTTCAGTCATAGTTATTATGAAATGTCGGTATTGTAATATGTACCCGTAACTGTTACCAGCGCTGTGCGATTGACTATACTAAATATAGAAGGTAAAATTTTGTTAGAAGGTAATATTTTGGTAAATAAAACGTCTGAGGTTCCACTTTTCAACTCATATGTAACTTCAGCTGATTACAGGGTCGTAGATAGGTCTAATGATGACAACATAAAAAACCTACACTCATAATTTCAAGTAACTACAGCGGCTGTTTACCCTGTAAGCTGTATGAGCTGCAATTACTTGAATATAAGTTTTATGAGAAAATATTTTCCTTTTATATGAATGTGTATACAAGTACGAATCATTTATTAGCATATCGAATGGGTTATCGTCATCATTCATCAACATCGTCATTTCACCCGAAAGACGTCCACTGCTGGACATATGCCACCCCCAAGCATCGCCATTTCGACCTTCTCTGTTCTTCTCGCATCCAGCGGATTCCTGCAGCCTTCACCAGGTCATCGAACCACCTTCTGGGAGCTTTTCCAACGCAGTACGTGGACGCCACTCCAGAACCATCATCATTAGCATCTATCGATAATTCGATAACCATATTGAGTAGATTAAATTTTACCTTGCCGCTGGTCTTACGTTAGTAATTATATTTATCAAAAAATGAACTCTGTTCCTCTAAAGGGTTACCATGCAACAGCGAAAATTTTGTGGAGAACGATGTGATCCAATCGAAGTGTGTGAAGTGCGCCTGCAATGGCACCACCCACTGCCAAGCTAAGCAGGATTGCGTGGCGGAGGCCGAGCAGATGATGAGGACTTTCGGCTCCAGGCGAAATGGCTCCAGTTTGGCCTTCGACTACACAGCGGAGAAATGTTTACCTGAACATATTTATAAGTAAGAAAATAAGTATTTAATTTCCTCTAGGGCATACCGTTTCACTGCTAGACAAACTCCCACATGTCTTTTTAAGAACTCTTTTCTCACGCCATCTCGAACGAATCCTCGCAGAATGCCTCCAGCGGAATAATTGCGAACTAGTATTTAATTTCATTTAGTCGATACTGTACCACTGTTGGTCGAAGACCGCCTCCATGTCTTGAACTCTTTTTTCACGCCATCTTGAACGAATCCTTGCGGTATGCCTCCAGCGGAATAATTGTGAACCAAGTATTTAAATTCTACTATTCCAAACTGTTCCACTTCTGTGCAAAGACTTCCCCCTTGTCTTTCTCTTTGATTACTATGGGTATCGGTATCTAAACATGATGATATAGCAAAAACTTTTCAAAAAATACTACAAAGTGAAAAACAACTTTATGTATTTTATGTATTTTAGTTTTTTGTCACCGACTTCCGAAATTAAAGTTATTTTTCACGTTTTAGTTATGGACACACCATTTTCTAGACCACTACATACTATGTAACAGCAGTGACAGGAAGCAGCAACATATCATCGAGGCAAATAAAGTGGATACAGGTAAAAGCCCTGACAGCTGCCAAGTGGATCTATATGGATCCGACGTAAGCGCAAATGTTGAAAATATTTAACTGTCAGGGCTTTTACCGGTTAAAAACGTATTACTTATCGAGGCTAACGAGAATACCTTATCCATTTCAAAAAGAATCGCGTATGAAACATACAAAAAAAAACAGTGGCATTCCGGGAGAGCCGACAGAAGTAAAAACTTGAACAATTATGTGTGTATTTTTTGAATCGTCAGGAAATGCCAACGTGCCGAAATAAGTTTTCACTTCAAAAACAAACTGACGAATTGAGAACCTCCTCCTTTTAAAGTCAGTTAAAAAATAAATTCATTCGATAAGTAGGTATTTAAGTTTTTTTTGGCTCCTTCAGCCGCAGGAATACGATATAGCAAAATCAGATTCTGTCAACTCATAGGTACTTCAAGTAACAAAATAACCAAAGGTCGCTGACCCCAGAAAAAAACTTTTTTTTGTAGCTAACTAATTTAATTTAACCTTGTATAGGTGAACCTCTGCCTAAGCCTTTGGGGAAGCAAGGCGTGGTGTTATATTATGTTCTCCCTTCCGAAACCCAAAATTACGCGATGATGAATAGTAATTGTGTGTACTTAATGATAAATTTTCTCTCAATCCCCAGGGACAACTGCAACAAATGCTACTGCCAGCAGGACCAGACCTTGCGCTGCACGCAGAAGACTTGTCTCAACTACAACCAAGCAGTAATCCTGGAGAAACAACAAAAGTACTTGCAGGAGCATGGACTATGATGATGGCAACTGCTTCGACGACACTGGCTCGTTTAATGGGACCGATTACCACTTTTATTTTTAAGCAGGGGTTGTAGAGCAACGAATAAATGTATTCACTAAAAGTTTTTGAATTGTCTTATATCCACAGTGAAGTCTCTTATATTTTCGCCAGTTTACAAATTCATTCCCTTATTAAGTTAGTACACATAATATCTTTTGAAGCTACGGCAGTCAGCCACCTATTGCATAATAAACTATATCTAACGTCTCGGTAACAAAGGTCAAAATAGCGTACACGCTTGACCAATATCGAGTTGACATCAACCTAAAACCTATTTATTGGTCTGGTCTAAATTATGTGCCATATTGTTATAAAATGCATTTTGATGAGTGACGTCGCATCGCATCGCTCGTGCGCGCTATTTACTTCGTTTCCTTTCTTCTTCTTCCTTTCTGACATTTGTCTTTGTACTCAGCTCGTGGCGTATAGGGTCGTAGCGTGATGTTAAATACCGTATTACCATGGCTGAATGATATTACGACACTATGTGCCTTTAATTCTGAGTCGGAAAAACAGAAGCTAGCGTGCGATCTCTTCACTACAAAACATTTACTGAAAGAATGCAGCTGCGGTGATAAAAACCTATACTTATTTTCCGCTATGAAAGGTACGCTGAAATATACGATTACACGAGTTCTAGCCAATTCCAGTATAAGTAGTATGTTATTTTAATTATTTGTGAAAACAAACATACATTAAGAATTACAAAAAGATAGGACACAGAAATGATACAAATGTGAAATCAATCACGTTCTCCACAGATACACAATGAGACAATTTGGTGAATTTGAAGACTAGCGTTGTTAACAATCACAAAACAAAAAGAGGAAAATTAATAGTAAATTAAGTATAAACAAAAGATAAAGCTGTCAAAACATAAACGTAGTGTCGCGTAAGTGGAACAACAGTGAATATTATTTTTTCGAAACTTTCTATGCGGTAAGGCAAACAGATCCAAACTGCAGAAATTCTTATTTAAATTAATTGTAAGGCGACGAAGAGGCGCACGCAAGCCAACATCTGTACGGTTGGAGGTAGTGGCGAATACAGGTCGTGCGCTCACCTCGCGTCCAATGTCAATGTAACACAACTTGATAACTAGTCTAAACAATCATACGAGTTATTGCATAAGTCATACAAAATTGTAGTTTCAATAAAAGTACGCCTTGAATTCAATGAAAGCAGATTATATATTTTTAGTAACTCACTATAAGAGAGATAACAACTTTTAAAACAGCGCTAATGCATGGACTTCAAAGATTAACGTTGTATGCTTTCTATACACTCAATATATTTATTGTAGAAGGGGTTCCACATAGGAGACCTAACTAGTAGATCGATAGTTAAATAAATATGTACTAGGGTGCTTAAATTCGTGGATGATCTCATCACAAAGCCATACATGCGATAAGCATCATTAGAAATTTGATTAGCATGTGCGTCTAAGTGCAGTTTATCGTCAAGTATTATTCCCAGGTCGCGGATCAAACTCTCCCTTGCCAGAGTTTCACCATGTATTGCATATGGATATTTAAATATATTTTTAGTGAAGCTAATACAACAACATTTAGGAATACTGAGTTGAAGTTTGTTTTTAGTGCAATAATCTGCAAGACCATTGAAGTCTTGTTGAAGCATTTGACAATCAAGCATAGTTTTGATGGGTCTAAATACTTTAAGATCACCCGCGTAAAGTAGGAATTTAGAATTGTGAAAGCTTATGTCTATCATTGATAAAAATAATAAATAACAAAGGGCCCAGTATCGAGCCTTGAGACACCCCTGATGAAACAGTTATGGATTTGGAATGAACAGCATTAACTACCTCTTTTTGCGTTCTATTTGTAACAAAGGAAGTAACATAGGAACAAATACCTACGAATGCCGTTAAATGCTATTTTCCCTAAAAGTAATGTATGATCGACCTTGTCAAAGGCTTTATGGAAATCAGTATAAATAGAGTCCTAAGAACCTATACACGTGTGTCTAAATTATTTATTTATTTTTATTAAAATAATTGAATAAAATAATCAGTAAATTCAATCAAATTAGTAGCTGTTGTTCTTTTTTTGACGAACCCATGCTGTTGCTTAATAATCTGATCATGAATAATCGAATAAAGCTGATCGTGGATAAGCCTCTCGAAAAGCTTTGACAAGATCGACAGCATCGAAATATGACGATAGTTCTCAATTTCATGATTTGGACCAGATTTATGGAAAGTGTCAGCGGTAATTTTAAGGAAGAGCGGCGGGATACCATCAGGACCTGGACCTTTATAACAATCAACGGATTTCAAAGCATTATGCACATGTTTAATATTGATCACAAGATTGCTAACGAGACGACTATTCCTAGCATCGTTACTGGTCTGCTGCTGCACATAGTTGAGAGTAGAAGGCATAAACAGAATGAAAGAAGTTTAAAAAGAGATTACAGATTTCATCTGGATTGTTGGACGACTGTCCCTGGTATTGCATAGTTGAAGGAATGGAAGTTGTAGATTTACGGTTAGATATAAAAGTCCAGAAATATTTGGCGTTAACTTTTATGCTACCCTCAACTGACTATGAAGTATGAGTATCGGCAATAACAAGTTTTAGGTTCAGTATGAAATCGCGACCTGCATAGTGAAATTGTTCATAATCTGATATATTTCGCCCCAGTTAACTTTGTCCAAATCACTATTAATTTCTTCGTAATTCGCCTTTTAGTAATTGCACCTCTGTATAGATTTACGTGTCATGGCTCGTTTATCCAAATTAAATAAAGCCAATGTACATAAGAATACCCACCCTTATGTATATTGGCTTATTTCAATTTGGGTATTGGATAAGGGTCTGAGGTTAAAGTGTATCAGTTGGTGTTATAACAGAACACTCATTATTACTGATCACCAAATCCAAAATCTTTCCGGTCTAAGTTTTTGTATTGGCTTCGGATTTTACAAGAAACAACTGGAAATCACGGCATTCTTTTAATTTGTCGCGACAAATTATAGATTCGCGGAGACGGCTATTTGCCTATGAAATACAGAACAACTATACTCCTAATAAAATGAGCATTATAAGCATGACGCGTGACACAGACACGCCCCCTTGCCATTTCTGTTTTTTTAGATATTTGTATGGTGCTAACCTATGGACGTAAGAAGGTCACCGTTAAAAATGGTTTAAGCTCCTTCTGTAGATTTATTTTAAACATAAATATGCACTTACAAAGCATAATCAGTTTTATGTGTTGTTTTTTTCGTACTCCACGGCGCGGACCCAGTGCAGGTTGAGTTGGAAGTTATCACATGTCTTCGGATTTTTTGTTTCTAGTACATGCCTCCTTGCCTTTTCTTACACCAATTTGAGAGCAGTGGTGATTAAATCAAAATAAAGTGCGTATCTATACTGCTTACCTAGTACTTACATAAGTATGACTTGCTTTATTTACACTTTTTATTATTATTATTATAGTGATAAAATATAGCTACCTAAAAATATTTTTGTGGGCATGAGCAATTTATTTCAACACATAAATAATCGTAAAACTTTGCAGTAAAATGTGAAATGTTATGCAAGAGCAACCCAAGTTAAAATAAATGGAAGAATCAAAAAGGCTCTGTTTGTGTTTTATTATCAATATCTGAATATCTAACGATATATTTTGTGCTTTAGTCCAAAAGAGTTTTTTTAGGTTAAAATAATTAATGAAAATATCCGTCGCTACCATTGCCAAACTTCCATACATGAAAATAAAGTGTCGACTGAGAACGTGCAGGTACCTAAAATTAGACGGAAGCATGAATTGAGACAGGACTCAAAACTAAACATCAGAGAATACGGTAACAACAACTTCACTGAAAATCGTCATCATCAGGATATACCAGTCAACTGCTGGAATTAGGCCTCTACAATTACAAGCTATTCAGCTCGATCCATGGCCACAATCATATAACTCCTAAAAATATCTGCAATAATTAATCTTTTAAAGCCGAAACCCAATTAACTTTTGATCGACCAAATATCATAAAACCACCCAATCGTTTCGTTTTACGAGGTTTACATTTCCAATAATTTTCTAAAAATTACAAGTTAATGGACCTGAAAGATTAAATCATTAATTTAAAAATCATTATTTTATTTGATTAATGTGCAGGGAACAAAAATACTCATTTTCTTTATAATATGTTTATGGCTGTAACATTTGTAATCTTGCTGACGAGGATACCCCTTGGGGTTGCTATATTCCGTAAGTTTTTCTAGTTAATTTCATTGCTTTTATATGGTCATATAATCCAATTATTTATAAACGAATCGAATTTTGTTCACTGAAAAATAACCGTCAAAAATATATATAAATTCCATTTCATTTCTAAGAAAACATTAGATAAATAATTTTTACTCACTTAACTATTGAAGTAAACCGTTCCAAATTGTGCTACATCTTAATTTTTATTTCCCTAGGTACGTGTGTCCCAAACACCCAGTTTTTACTGAATGGCCGTCTATGCAACTGCAACAGTATGGGCCGTTGGAGCGAAGCGACGTGTCAAATGATAGGGCGCCGACAGACTTGTCTGCCCGGGCAGATCATCTGGGAGGAGTGCAGCCAATGTATATGCCAAGAAAATGGGAAGCTCATGTGTACAAACACAGAATGCGCTGAAGAAGGCACGAAAAAAAACGTAACCAACCATGAACCTGGAGCCGAACTATGGTGCACTCCTTTTAGGTCTTATTACCTCAACTGCAGTCTTTGCGTTTGTCCTGCTTCTGGTAAGATGTCTGAAGCCCGCTGCGCCACCGACTCGTCTTGCTCCCTCAAAGGTCCCAACTTAACCTTGGATGTGATTGCGCAGAACGTCTGCATACCGAAGGTCATGTACTTATTCAACTGTCTTCATTGCTTATGCTCAGACGACGGGTTCTTTGTCCAGAGTAAATGCGTGGAGACTTGCCATAAAGCACCTGAATCAGCAAGGAGATGTATTCCTAGAACATTTTACAGAGTAGATTGTAATGTCTTCCGTTGCCCCGAAAATGGTGTTCCTGACGACAATTTGCGGTCCAAATCTAATTGTAATATGAAACCGGATCCAATCAACTCCTTGATTAGTTTGAGGAATGTATCATCTGCGTGCACACCCAATAAATATACGAAGCCAAAATGCATTTACTGCGAATGCAGTTCTCAAGGAGTTGTGAACGAAAGCAGTTGTTTAGAACAAGAATGTTTGAAAATTAACAATTTCAACTACGATTCTGTTAAAAGCACGTGCAGCCCTGGAGAGCTGGTGCCTACTTGCATGGAATGTTTCTGTCTACGAAATGGCTTTACACTGGAAAAATATTGCACCAGAGTCTGTTCGTTACAAAATAAACTTATTATGCTAGAACGTGTGTTGAAGGAAACTATCAGTCAGATAGAAAGAAGTGTTATCAAAGACATACTTGGCAGTGAAACTTGCGATCCCAGCTCAGTTTTCATCGACCAAGGGAGATACTGTTTATGTCCAGACAACGGGAATACAAACTTCAAGCTTTGTACATCTGTCACGGATGATTCCGGCCCAAAGAAAACTCAAAGATTCATAGTAGATAAAGCCAACGTTATAGACTTTAACATAACTTGTGAACCTAATACTTTCGTTGAATTCGGTTGCAATACTTGCTATTGTACGAAAGCCGGGAAGGTTGAACAGAAGTGGTGCACTTACGATGACTGTGATGCTAAAAAGATTATTCAAGACTCACACAAAGATCGAATTACACCTAAACATTCTAGTACAGAATCGATAGCCACGTGCGTAGCGGGATCGATTACAAAAGTCGACTGCAATTTTTGTATATGCAGTGCAAGTGGGCTGGTAAAGGACAGGGCATGTACGAACAACACTTGCAACGGGCCATCCAAGCCAGCTGGTAACGAATTCGCATGTGAGCCTTCAGCCTACTACACGGTCGACTGCAACATTTGTTTCTGCGCAACAGACGGTGTCAAAAACGTGGATAAATGTACTAAAAATCAATGTGAGACTAATTTCTTGCGATCAGATTCATGTACTGCCGGCGAGTTGTTCAGCGAAGACTGTAACATCTGTGTTTGTCCTCCAAATGGGGATAAGAAAGACAAAGCTTGCACGAACAGAACCTGCGCCGAAATAGACACACCCTGGAAAAAGATCTTCAAACTGTCCCAGACATTGTTAGGTAACCAAGTCGAGGAGGATACTACAAGGAATATGGAACTCTGTTTTCCTGGTGAAGAGTTTGAAGCTGGCTGTAAGCTCTGTGTGTGTCCAGAAATGGGACTGAAAGATTATGCGTCGTGTACCCCTATTTTATGCGATAAAGCGACGGTTAAGAGTACTGTAAGTAGGAATATCGCAAATGTAGGTAGTTATTAAGGTTGGGTTTCTGGTATATTTATTGTATAAGCTGACAGATATATTTATTTATTTAGTTATATAACCTCAGTTGGGCAAGATCTCTTTCATAAGCGTGGTAAGTCAGTGCTCAACATACTATTTTCAAAACTACCCTGAGTGGATTGACTGACGGGGTCGGGATCTTTGGGCAGACTAATACATAATGTAATTTTCTTGTCATTTTTACTGGCAATTATATTTGACGATCGTGTGTCTTCAGTCCTTATATTAGATCTAAATTAGTATTGGATCTAAATTATTTAAGGCCTCTTCTGAGATCTCAAATGCTTGGGTTTTCCACGCAGCAGCGTAATTTTTGTTTTGCTTTCAGCACTGGACTGTGAGCGCTAGTTCAAAATGTTCAAATTGAAACAATCGATTCACGATCGTGAAATGTAAAACTGTAAACATCATCCAAATATGCTAATAATTTCTTTTGTAACTAGCTTATCTTGTATCCAGTGCCCAGTTACTTCGCTGATTAAAGTGGTTATACTCATGTACTAAATTTATTTGTGGAAACAGCGTCTATCTGTGTATGAGGGGAACATCACACATATCTAGTCGAAGTATTTACAAGTTCAAACATACATTGCGTTGTGCGCGCAAATGATTGATAAGCTTCATTTGGGAACATTACCAATCGAAAGCGATGCAGATGAATTTTTGACGCCATTTTTTATTTGACTATGAAACTAGTTTATGGTTATTTTGATTAAATCATCTTTAAAAGTATTCTTTTTTTTTGTATTATTTTCATACGTGTAGTGTGTAGAAGAAAACCATCGTCATTATTTTTGTCATGAGTGTTTCATCGTAGTTGCCAATTCAAATCTAAAAAGTTATATATTATTAATATTCTGTTCTGTCATGGCTCGAACATGCACAAACCCGGTTATAAATCTGCACGTAATTTATCAGACTCTTTAAGAGGAACATCAGCTTTAGATATCACTACTTTGCAGCACACCTTCCCTAGCCTCGTACTCAAATTTCTCATCGCCACCATCTTTTGTTTGTTTCGGGGGGTTCCTGTTTCGGATAAGGCGGGAGGAAACGCCTGGGTATTACGACTGTGTAGATCGACCGGAGGACACATGGCATATGGCGAGCATATGGTGGAGGTCTGCCCAGCTTGGGAGGAGCACCGCCTCGTGGAGGCGCTGGACGGCGGCAATCTCTCGCGTCCGGCCCTGGTTCAGGCCATAGTACGGAGCGAGAGTGCATGGGAGGCCGTCACCTCCTTCTGCGAAGCAATAATACTCGCAAAGAGGGACGCGGCGCACGTGAGGGAGAGGCAATATATGCGCCCTAACAACCCTGGTCGCCGAAGGAGACGCCCTGGGCGTCGGGAATCCTAGGCTGATTCCCAGCCACCATGCCTTGACGGGCTTGTAGACGGCGAGTAATGGGTAGCTCGCTGCCCGGTAAGGACCAAACCTGGGTACACGACGCGTTATGTTCCATGCGCGCCTCAAAGAGATGTCAGCACCAACTGATGGGGTCCGCAACGGTTGATGCCTGTCCGTGGTGCGGATTGTTCGAAAGAGATACCGTGGCCCCTGGTACACAGGCAACTGAAGGAACACGGCTGGGTTTTAGTTAGTAAAAGACTGACAAGTCTTCCCGTTCCGCCCAGAGCGGGAGAAGTTATTTAATGATTTCTCATCCTCAAAACAAAAAACCTTTTATAAATGTAATGTATTTCTAAACGACAAAAGAAGTAAATTTTTATCTGGGGCTATAACACTCTCATTATTTGCCGGATGGTTAATGTGAGCAAGTCAAGTTGACAGTTCCAAATCGCTTCCCTTTTCTTCTAATAGTGACTTACTCAATGTGTGTATAACCCTCCAACCTAATCCAATCTCTGTATTGTAGTCTAAACCTCCCAGAGATATCCGTGGAGATTATAGCGAAGACATATTTGATGACGATTTTGTTGGTGGTGACGATATTAATGATGAAATACCAGACGGAACTGATCTGGGTGGTACGGATAGAGCAGAAGATGAATTTGAAAACCCTGTTGTAAGTGGACGTAGGAGACATACCTGTCTCACTTACAATCTCACAGGCACTCCCGAAAGACAGGGTTGTACTGCAGGATCGCAGTATATTATAAGGTAACTTATAAATAAATAAAGCAGAACATAAGAACCCGTGAAAATTGTCGGTTTTATAGCGGCCACAGCCAGCGACCATATAATCAAATAGACGCCTAATGCTTGATCTAACGCATCAAAACAATTCTGTCAACTAGCTGAGGTATGAGGAAGCGGGGTTCTGATTGGCCCTAACAAGGTCATTAAGTCTCACTAGAAAATTAAATTAGTTTTTTTTTTTTATTTGATATTTTTGTTAAAATTGTACATGTTAAAATGTTTATTAATACCAATATTTAATTGGCTTTCTAACTCCCTATTTCTTAATATTATATTAAAACAATCTTCAGTAAAATGCCGTAAACTTAATACACCATGTTGTGTTGATGGGAACCAGTACTCTCGCTTGGTTGCATTAATCCATTTATTTTCACATCAGGATTTTTTGGGTATCTAAAATCAATAACCGTTTCACAATTATTGTCTATTGTAATTAGTGATTCAAAAGATCTTCGTATAAATAGTAGGCATGGGATTTTGCTTTATCGAACAATTTTATTTGTGTCATAGGATTTGGTGTATCTTTACCAAATATTAAAGGAAAAGAGGATAGCTAAAAAATTACATTAAGAAGAAAGGGACGCAAACATAAACGACATCAACGAGAGTCCACGCACCTTTTTTCACCTACAAATATGACCAGTAACTCCGATAAATAATATCAGAGAATAATTCTAGTTATGAGTAAATATTATCTCACCGATGAAATGTTATGCCATCCTTACGGAAAATCGAAGTTTGGCTTTTGTTACCACACTAACGTATTGTGCAAGGGGCCATTATAATATTTGTTTACAAACGCGAAAGTGTTTACGGCCCACAGAAGTAGTCAAAACTGAATCGAAATTGTTGAGTAGTAGTGACCTTTATCAGATCTATAAGTCTGATGTGTTGACAGACATCGGTCGCCTGTTATTAGGAGTCTATGGGCTATATGGTCGGTGGCCACTGCTGTCTTAGGACAATTGTATTACTAGCTCAGATTATAAAACAAAGGCAGATAGACCGCGCGGAATACCAAGAGTGAGGCCAAAAAACCAAATACTAAAGCGTCGCATTGTATGTTACATAAAATGCGACGCTTTAGTATTTGGTTTTTTTATTGGTTTAGATTATAAAACAAAGGCAGATAAATCGCGCGGAACACCCAAGAGTCAAAAAAACAAATACTAAAGCCTCGTATTATAATAGGTCTTTACCTATGAAATTGCCGTTTTGTATGAAAAAATTTAAACGAATTTTTTTCATGAATTTTTTATTTGTATTAATCGAAGTAATCACCCATGCAATCAATGCATCTTTGCCATCGCAGTGGCAGTTTATTGATGCCCTTCTTAAAGAAATCAGCTGGACGGGAGGCAACAAATTCTTCAAAGGCATTTTGTACTGCCTCTCGGGTATTAATTTTTTTTCCCGCCAAGAAGTTATCCAAATTCTGGAAAAAGTAGTAGTCTGTAGGCGCAAGGTCTGGTGAGTAGGGCGGATGACGGAGAGCTTCCAACCCCAGTTCTTGCAACTTGGAGACCGTCTGCTGTGCAGTATGAGGTCGCGCGTTGTCGTGCAGGAGCAGCGGAGACGAGCGATTGACCAATGCTGGTTGGAGATGCGCCAGCTTCTCCATCATTGTGTTCAGTTCTTCACAGTACACATCTGCAGTAATGCTCACCCCGTTTGGTAAGAAGCTGTGATGAATCACACCGGCGCTAGACCACCAAACAGTGACCATCACTTTTCTAGGGGTAAGTTTTCGTTTAGGGCATTGTTTAGGTGCTGAACCAGGATCCAACCAACTTGCTGAGCGCTTACGGTTATCAAACAGAATCCATTTTTCATCGCAGGTAACAATGCGGTTCAAAATTCCTTCATTTGTGTGTCTGTTGAGCAGTGCAAGGCACGTCTCGACGCGTACTTCGCGCTGGCGATCATTGAGTTCGTGGGGCACCCATTTGTCAAGCTTTTTTACCTTGCCAATTTGACGCAAATGGACCAATATTGTTTTGACGCTAACGTCGAAAGCTGCTGCTAATTCAGCCGTAGATTGTGTATCATCAGCTTCCACAATCGCCTTTAATTCGTCATTGTCGACCAGTCTTCGGACGACCGCGAGGTTCATTTTTCAGGTCGAAATTTCCAGAACGGAAGCGAGCAAACCAATAACAGGTGGTGCGTTGGTTTGTAGTGTTAGCTCCGTAAACGTCGTTGATGTTGCGTGCCGCTTGTGCCGCGTTGCTGCCACGACGGTACTCATATTCCATAATTACTCGAATTTTTAACGTATCCATGATGACGAAAAAGATTGAAATGCGATGAAAATGTAACACTAATCAATAAAGAAATGACTACTTTTAGAAAAAAAAATCCATGTTTTTAAAATAAAATTAATTTGAAATTAGAATTCTTAGCCAAACAAAAATTATTTTGATTTGAAATGGCCAGTACTGCAGAACGGCAATTTCATAGGTAAAGACCTAATATTACAATGCGACGCTTTAGTATTTGGTTTTTTGGCTTCACTCTTGGTGTTCCGCGCGGTCTATCTGCTTTTGTATTATAATCTGAGATTACTAGCATAATAATAATGCTTAATCATGTTCCTACTGCTGGGTCACAGGCCTCGTCTCAGTAAGATCCCTCTCACTAAGATCGTAGTCCACCACGTGGGCTAAGTGCGGGTTGGTAGATGTCACGTCTTCGAATATTTTCGAAAAAAATAATAATTGAATCAATTTTTTAATTATTTATTAACGTTTGGTTCTAGGACATGCCAGTTTTCCCACGATGTTTTCCTTCGCCGTTTTTAGGTTCTCCTCTAAGCAAAGGATATAGACCTACATCTCGTTAGTCACGGTCGTTATCACTGGAACACACTGCTCTATGAAACCACTACAAAATTCAAGCTTATTTCTTGATAAAAGTTTTATTCTTATTTAATTTCTAGGACATTATCGATCTCGGCTTTGTAAATTTGACCTCGTAGTGTTTTATTTTTTCCTCATATGAAGGTTAATTTATGTACTCATACTTAATTATTGATAGGCTCGCGTCGACCACTTTCTCATCTGATGGTAGGCGATGATGTGGTCGACGGTCATGCACGTTTGCCTAGAAGTAACCTTTTCATTTCGACTTGAATAGTGTAAAAAGTCATGAGGAACTGGGTGTAAAGTTCACTTCTTGCTCCTCGCTTATGCTTGCGCGATGCAGGGCCTCAATTCTGGATTTTGTGCGACATCAGTGTGATGACTAGTTCGGGCGATATAGATCCCGCTACAAATCTTCTAGTCAAAATGAATAGGTTCTCTTAATCCTACAATGTGTAATACAATAATAATCCACTTGTTTTAGGTGCCGCGTTTGTATGTGTCCTTATATGGGGAACATTAATAACTTTTGCAGACCAATGCCTCCGGAGCGATATTGCGAACAAGCCTTCCCGAACTTTAACTATATTCCAATGGGCAGAAGAGCTGGTGCTGGTGGGCATTATTTTATATTAAACCTGTAACCTAACGCGTATTAAGATTCCCTTACGTTCCGTTTCCCCCGATACGTCTGGGATTTGTTTAAACATTGAATCACTTTTTTTAAACTTCATGGCCAAGATGGTGTTTCCCCGAGTGTGTTGCCGGGCGTAAAGAATAGCACCACCCCATTTCTTCCCGTGGGTGTCGTAAGAGGCGACTAAGGGGACTAGGGGCCTAGTGCATACCATTGTAGCACCTGGGGTCACCCGCACGGTGGCGGGTAAACCACCAACAATAGCATTCCCAAGGAGGGTTGGTGTCAGGCTGGCGGCCGACTGTTAAACTTTGCCAAAACCCAAAGCAACAATGACTGAAAATGAAATGATGCGCGTTAGGGCTAGGGCGTACCCCACAGGCGACGCGCAGGGGCAGCACCCGGCTCCTGTGGGAAATGGACAAGGGTTGTCGCACCAGAGCGGGCGGGTGCGACGTAAGACGCAAGCTCGGAGTGCGAGAGAAGTTCGATTGAGGTGTGCGAGCTGGAATGTAGGTACGATGACTGGAAGAGGAAGGGAACTAGCAGATGTTTTAAAAAGGCGAAGACTGAACATAGCGTGTCTGCAAGAGACGAAATGGAAGGGCGCGAAGGCTAGAGAGATAGGAGAAGGATATAAGTTTTATTACTGTGGAAGCGATGGCAAGCGAAATGGTGTGGGTATGGTTTTAGATAGTCAGTTGAAAGAATGTGTGGTGGATGTTAAAAGAGTGAGTGATAGAGTGATAGCTGTTAAACTTATTGTGAAGAGTTCAGTGGTTAATGTAGTTAGTGTATATGCACCCCAGTCAGGGTGTGAGGGTAGTGTAAAAGAGAAATTTTGGAAGGACTTCGACCGTGTGATGATGGATGTGCAAGATAGTGAAGAAGTATATGTGGGAGGTGATTTTAACGGACATGTAGGAAGACATAAGGATGGGTATGAGAGAGTGCATGGTGGTTGGGGATACGGAGACCGTAACTCTGATGGCGAAACACTGCTGCAAGCTGCTTCGGCCTTCGACCTAGCAATAACAAATACGTGGTTTGAAAAACAAAACGAACATCTTATAACATACAAAAGTGGCCGCCACGCGACACAAATTGATTACTTGCTGGTAAAACGGAACAGTCTTAAAAGTGTCAAAAACTGTAAAGTGCTCCCAGGCGAAGACTTAGTCTCACAACATAGACTCATAGTAATGGAGGTAAAATTCAGTGTTTCATCCAGTAGAAACAAGGAACGACCCCCACCCAAAACCAGATGGCGTATGATAGAAAAGGCGGAATGTGCCAGTAAGTTTAAGAGTCAGGTAGTAGATAAAATTATTGAAATGAAGGATATGGAAGGAAAATCCGTGAATGAATGTTGGATAGAGATGGCGGATTGCATAAGGAATGTAGCAAAATATGTTTTTGGAGAATCGAAAGGTAAAGGTATGATAGAAAAAGATACATGGTGGTGGAATGAAGACGTGCAAAAGATGCTTAAAGAGAAGAAAGCTGCGTTTAAAGAATGGCAGGGTGTAGAAAACGGGAATAATAGTCTGAAAGAAGATAAGATGAAGGTTTATAAAGAATGTAAGAGAAAGGCAAAAAAGGCGGTCGCAGTTTCGAGGGCTAAGGCGCAGGAGAAGTTATACGACTCACTGGATAGTCCGAGAGGCCAGAAGGAGCTGTACCGGATTACAAAAGCAAGAGAAAGGAGAACGAGAGATATCATTCACATTAAATGTATGAAAGACGACGCCGGTAACGTTCTGTTCAAAGATGACGAAATAAAAGAACGATGGAAGATTTATTTTGAAAAGCTAATGAACGAAGAGAATAATTGGAATGGTGTGCTCAGAGAGGTACAAGTAAATATGGGATTGGTGAGGGAAATTAGCATGGATGAAGTAAGAAAGGCAGTTCATGGTATGAAAAATGGAAAGGCTGTGGGTCCAGATGATATACCAGTAGAAGTATGGAAGTGTTTAAAAGAAGATGGATGTATGTGGCTGACTTTATTCTTCAATAAGTTGTTGCACGAGGGAGGGATCCCACAAGAATGGTGCAATAGTTTACTAGTGCCCATCTTTAAGAATAAAGGTGATGTACAGGACTGCAACAACTATCGAGGGATAAAGCTCATGTCACATAGTATGAAGGTTTGGGAGAAAGTAATAGAGAAAAGACTGCGAGAGGAGAGTGAGGTTACCCCAAACCAGTTTGGGTTTATGCCAGGTCGAGGAACAATGGACGCCACTTTTGCACTCCGCCAATTGTGCGAAAAGTATAGACGTGCACACAAGGACTTGCACATGGTGTTCATAGATCTGGAGAAAGCGTATGATAGGGTACCTCGGGATGTGTTGTGGTGGACCTTGAAAGAGAAAGGGGTGCCAGGGAAGTATGTAGAGTTGATTCGTGCTATGTACAGTCAACCTCGTACCTACGTCCGGTCAGCTGCAGGCAATACCGATGAGTTCAATGTGGCTGTAGGCTTGCACCAGGGATCGGCTTTAAGTCCTTACCTCTTCCTGTTGATCATGGACGCTCTGACGTCGGACATACAGGAGGAGGCTGTTTGCCGATGACATTGTTCTTGTCGGTGAAGATGTGTCCGAGATCCAGAGCAGATTGGAGAAGTGGCAACAGAAGCTGGAGAATGTTGGCTTGAAAATCAGCAGAACCAAAACTGAATATATGTTCTGCGATTTCGGCGGTCTCTCCAGCTCTAGAGCCATAGTGCTTGATGGCGTGCTTCTCCCAGTCTGCTCCGACTTTCGGTATCTCGGTTCACTCGTGCAAAGCGATGGCGAAGTAGATCGGACGGTTAAGCACAGAATTAACACCGGATGGATGAAATGGCGGCAGGTCACGGGAACCATCTGCGACTCCCATATTCCCCTTAAACTTAAGGGGAAGATATATAAAACCATGGTAAGACCTGCCGTCTTGTATGGGTCAGAATGTTGGGCCACAAAAGAGATGAATGAAAGGCAATTGCATGTAGCCGAGATGAGAATGTTAAGAGGAATGTGTGGTGTTACACGAATGGATAGAATAAAAAATGAGTACATAAGAGGAAGCCTGAAAGTGGCACCGATAAATGAAAAGTTGTGTGGAAATCGGTTGTCATGGTATGGGCATGTGATACGGAGAAATGAGGAAAATGTCGTGAGGAAAGTTTTGAGTATGAATGTCGATGGCTATAAGAGTAGGGGAGACCAAAAAAACGATGGATGGACTGTGTGAATGATGTATGGTTAGAAAGGGTGTGACTACGGAGATGACGACTAATAGAGAAGTGTGGAAGAAAAAGACATGTTGCGCCGAACCCAAATAAATTGGGATAAGGGCAGGAGAATGATGAATGGCCAAGATGGTGTTTAAATATACTTCAAATCTGTTTATGATCTCTTTGACTAATGGTCTCTCCGTCTGAACCATTAAAGTATATAGCTTCATGCCCCGTTGGTCTCGTGGACTTAAGCGCGACTGCTGAGCGTTGAGTCCTGAGTTCGATTCCCAGGTCTGGTAAAGTGTTATTGGGATTTTCCTTAAGGAATTTCTTAAATAGTCTGGGGTTTGGAATTTGACGGTGTAATAACTCCGTACCTCGGAAAGTACATTAAGCCGTAGGTTCTGCGCCTGATCTCTCTCCGGTCTTATTGGATCGCCGTCCCATCGGACTATGAAAGTATGTGAAGAGCGCACCTCTATCTGCGCTGCGCATACACTTGTGCACTATAATTGTCCCGTGCCGATGGCTATATAGTCTCTGGTGCAATTGACCATCAAAATGTTTTAACTAAGACCATCGGTCTCATAGATGAATTTACTGAGAGAAAAGTTTCCAAAAAAATACAAATTATAATAAAGAATAACAAAATTACTCTTTACAGAAAACGAGACGGTGCTGAACGTGACAGAAATTCAATATCCAATCCAATTAAAGATACCTCACAATCACACGATGTATAGGTGCGAAAATCCAGGGAATCTAACCGACGAATGTTTCATTTGTGAATGTGAACCTGATAGCATTCTGGTGGAGGAACATTGCTATAAGAGCGATAGTGATGCCTGCACTGATGCCACTCCAACTTTCATCAAAGCCGGTGATCAACCTTTTGAATTCCAAAAGTATATAAGTTGAAAACGTTCTACTAGTGCTTACTGTTACTGTGCTAATTTATAAATTAAACTTATTAATTTATGTTTATGGTTTTACTCCCGAGGCGCAGAAAATATCTCAAAGTCAAAGTTAAAGCATTCATTTCAAATAAGCAGGCACATAGAAGGCACTTTTGAATGACAGTCTTTACATACCACGAACCCTCCGTGCCTTGGAAAGCGAGTTAAGCTGTTGCTGCTGTAATTCGTGGATCTGTCAGGTTGTCAGACACCCGAAAGTCTGAAAACTGGTCAAGAGGTACCCAATAATTGGGTTGCGGCGTTCAGATAGGCAGTCGATCCATGTAAAATACTGGTATTCAGCTGCATCCGGTTAGTCTGAAAGCCGACCCCAACAAAGTTGGGAAAAGTATAGGTAGATGATAATGCCATGGGTATAATGAAAGCAACCATCGCGTGGTATTTTTGCTATTATTAATAGACAGGTTCAATATTATTAACGAAAATGAACTACCTTGCGTGGTAGTCAAGGTCCTATTACCCAAAATATGAGGACACATTCCAAATATTGGCTATAACTAGTGCAATAATCTCACAATCATAATAAAACATCCCATAAAAATCGGCCAGTTGTTCCAATTTTCGCAATGAAGTCGAATAATCATTCAACTTATAGGAATCACAGAATGTGGCTGATAACTACTTTCGTATTTTATCTTACAATTATTGGTATTGTTAAATCAACAGTAGGTAAGTTTAAATTTATTACATTACTACTTTATATTATTCTTGTGGCTAAGTTTTATCAGACAAACGGGTCGATCGATTGATCGACCCGTTTGTCTGATAAAACTAACCTAACCTAACCTGATTAGGTTCAGCTACTCTTGCTACGGTTGGTCCATAGATGAATGATCATCTTAACGTACTGACCCCTCTGTGCCTCGGAAAACATGTTAAACAGTTGGTACTGTTAGGACTCCGTAGAGTCCTGTGTATTTGGAATTGAGCTGATTACTTCAATAAAACGCAAATTGCATTTAAATATGAGCTTTACGTTTATTTCATAGAATAACACTGTAAGTTCTGCGCCTGTCAATCAATGATATTCTCCCAAAACAAAACCTATATAAAATTCCTTGACGAATTTCTTCTAGAACTTTCTGACAGTTTGAACATAGACAAAGCTCTTTCGTTGGCTGCCAGTATGTTACATAAGGTTGCATTCGGTAAGCAACCAACCTTTACAGTACCGATCAGTATTCATGGATCCTTGAATGTCGTTACGGGTCGCCAGCCAGATGCCCGAAAGTCTGACAACCAGTCTTACCAAATCTTTACAGAATACGGGATGGCAGGGACATTAACGCGCTACCTGTTACCGTGGACTCTGGACCGGAAATTTACCACCGGTTAAAAAAAATCTGCTGTTTTCTAGAAAAGACAATGTTTTTTACAAATGAAATGACAGCCACGTGGTCAAAATGTACAGAACAGCTAATTTATTTTTTATCGTCTACGAAAAATGTCAACGCAGTGTGGTCCAGAATCATGTACCTACTAAACCATGGTAACAAGTTGCGCGTGAATGTCCCTGGCACCCTGTATTCTTTAAAGATTTTGGGTCTCATGGTAGTGCTGGTGCTGCCAACTAAGGGAGTATGATAATTTTACTCCTTATATTGTAATTTTTAGATTACCTGCAGCACCCAGTGAAATCATGTCACGTAGGAGATACGGTGGAAAACCAATGTAACAAATGCTTGTGTACTTCGAAGACCGTGTTTGAATGTACATCCTTAGACTGTAATAACAGAACAAGTAAGTGCTTGAATTGTGTAAGTAAATAATCCACTTTTGTATAACTAGTAGGAGGCTCCCATTTTCTCTTTTACAACATGTTTAATCAGCAAGCTATTATCATATTCATTTGTTTTCTATTTCTGTTACAGCTTACAAAGCAGTCGAAGAAACCGAACCTCTGTGTTTTCCAAACCAGCTTTATGTGAAAAACTTAATAACATGCATCTGTACCAAAGACGGCAGATGGCCGCATAAAAGTTGCCACGATACCTTTCAATCGCTTCCTCCTAGAAATGTCATCACACATAAATGCAAACCAGACACCTACCTCCCTATTGACTGCAATGTATGTAGATGTGGTCCCGACGGTGAAATCCTCAACGATCGATGTACAAGAAATGCTTGTGAAGACGACGTCCACCGTAGGACTAACAGCGCAACCAATACCGTCTTTAGCAAGTGCGAAGAAAAGTACTGGTACTCTTTAGCTCCCTGCCAATTTTGTTTCTGTGTCAACCAAAATAAACTTGTGTGTAATACTGGAAACTACTACACCAAAAATCTAGATCTAGGCTCCTACAAATTAAACATATGTGGCAAGGATTTGATAAAAGAAGCTATTGAACTCATCCCCGATAACCTAAGAATGTTAAGGTTACGTACGAACTTAAACAAAACGATTACTACAAAACCAGTACAGAAAAAAGTTTTCGCAGAATTTAATACGGATAATCACAAGGCCACTGAATCGATTCCAGTAAACAATAATAAAAATCCCCGAACACAAAATATTGTATTAGGCAACATCAGCAACAGTAACGAATATTATTCTGATGATTCAGAAGCAGAGCCACAGACTCAAAAGAAAAAACAGACATCTTCGAAACCTACACTAGCCCCTATAATTACTACAAAAAAGCAGAATATGATAGTAGTACCAATTACACAGATCCCAAACCAAGACGAAGATGAGCTTGTTGATGTAAGCGAAGGTGAAACTATAGAAGTTCCCGAAGGTAAAAATATAGAACACCCCAATGTTAAAACTACAGAAGATCCCGATGTTAAAACTATAGAAGATGACGAAGATGAGTCTAAAGGAATAGAGGTTGAGTTCGAGCAGAGTCCTTCAACAGAAGAAACTCCTCGGGCCCGTTCTGATGAGGGAATAATAAAAGACCATAATTACCAGTACGATGGCAATACGTTAAAAATTAATGTTCCTAAAGTATTGAATAAGGTCTTGCGACTGGCGTTGAGAAAATCGATGGTGTCTTTGTCAGAAAAGACGAAATGCATACCAGGTGCCACGACTGTGCATGAATGCAATATGTGCTTTTGTTTAAAAAATAGTAAATTATTGTGTACTACCAATAAATGTAATGGCGGGAAAAAAGCGTAAATAAATTGTTTTGGTAGAGATTTGGACATTCGGATATTTAACAAGAATGAATACTACCCACATTCCTTTTGCGACACTTGGCTCTTTGAAGCGGAAGCCCCGTTTTGAGGTGCATACGTTTGCTGTAGTCTTGAATCTATAGCAGCGCCTCTCTATGTCAAACATGACATGTCATAGGGTAATTTACTGTATAAATCGTGTCGTGGCATTTGATGGTCGAACTAATTTACATTACATTAAAAGAAATGAAATGTTGAATGCTGTCGTGCCTTTGCCAAAAAATTGGAGCAAATTAGATTCGATCGCTTGTATATTAAATCGGTATTCTGTTTAAATCATATTCCCTGAGAATTTATTGAACTGAGAATTTGTTAAACTAGGTCTTTTTGGGACTGATATCTTGCAAGTCAACCTAGAAGGTTAAAGGTTGTGGCTGCTTTACCAGACTTGCCTGTAGCTGCCTCAATAAATTAAGTCAAAGCAAACTTGGAAAGCCATTTTATGAACTGCACCCTAATTGCGTAACTCACGATTCATCATAATCTGTATCGTGTTTAAACGGATTGTTAAACCATTGCTTCATATGTTCGAAAAATGTGTCTTTTCGACAACATAAATAACGCAATGAATATTGTTTAACTGTGAAGACGAAACCAATTATGATCAATCGTGAGTTACGCAATTAGGGTGCTGTTCGGTGGGCATTCTGAGATCTAGATGAAGATTTTCATTGTTGACCTAAAAGGGGGCTGTCGCAACCTTTCTAAGGAAATGGTTTTAAGGGTTTGTGTTCTTTGGTGATGGTGGGGTTTAGCGTGTGCAAAGACGACGCTCGCATAAGTCATAGCAGAGTATATACGCAATTTGCACTTAAGGGATTTTGTGAATTTGCTGCGGGCGGTCAAGATGAAGTGGAGCCTACTGAGAGCAAATGCGGCGCGTTTACGAAACGTCTTTTCGTGCTACCTGAAGGTAACGCGGTAGTCAAGACTGACACCTAAGATTTCGCTCGCTTCTCCCAAGAAATCGGCTAACCATACATAGTGACCGGACTGGGTTGAAATAGGTCTCTGCAAACGCACGTTTAACTTGATCTTAGTAACTCTCATTTCGCTGCTACCTACTAGTGCTTCACATGATTACTACCTTGTGAAGGTCGTCACTCTTTTTAGTCTGAGGTCGTCCGACCTTGTGTATGTCGATTGACTGTATGTCATCGATGTTTTCATAACAGGATACACAGCTCGGTTTCAGATAAGGCACCTGAAAGTGCAGTCCTGTCTCGGACACACACTGTTGATTATTATTTAAAAAGGCAAACTCCAGTATATATATGCATGCTTCTTAATCCTTATTATGTATTCGTACATATATATGTAACTAGCTTTTGCCAGCGGCTTCGTCCGCGCGGAACTTTCATCCCCTATTGAACTCCCTTAGGGGTCGAATTTCGAAAAGTCCTTCCTTATTCCTTGTCTACATTATAAAGGGAACCTATGTGCAAAATTTCAGCTTTCTAGGTCCAAGGGTTTGGGCTGGGCGTTGATGAGTCAGTCAGTCAGTCAGGACTTTTCTTTTTATTTATATAGATAGAGAAGCTAAGGACAAATTTAAGAACTGCAGATGTCCCTGCCGATCTTGTGAATATCCTCGCTTACTGGTACAGTGAGCAACTTAATATTGTAAGGTGGGGAAATGTATACTCAGGCAGGGTGGGCTGACTTCGCCAAGGCTCTTTAATATGTATGTTAACCATCTAATTGAGGAGCTCAACAACATGCATGTTGGATGCCATATTGATGACATGTGTCAATAATCTAAGTTATGCCGATGAGTATTGCAGAGCCCCTCAATTGGGGTCTCAGACAGCTGTTAATGGTGTGTGAGTCTAGGTTTATGCTGTTTATGCTGTGCTATGCGTCAGCAGCACGTTTCTATTTCAGCTATTCGTAGTGAGACGGATCCTGTTTTCCTGATCCTAAAATGTCGAGTGATCTGTGCACGTTATCTCAACGCGATTTGGGCGCACTTCTCTCCGCTTTAATATTTCCTACAGAACCGGCACTTATATTACTTGATCTTTCTTCATCCGTGGTTACAGTCAATGTAGATGTTGATTGTTTCAATCGTGTATACATCTTAGTTACTTTCCGTCGGTAATCTCAAGCTCTTTAAAAAAAAATCCACCGATTATAGTCCATTTGCTCAAAACTAGGCAAGTATGGGTATTGTTATGACCAAATGGCGTTTACAGTGCTGTAAAAGATTTGATTGAACTTTCATACCATAATTACGCTGTATAATGGCTATTAAATAATGTTTAGAGCACTTTTAGGGCTGTAATATATTATTTTAAAGCGTTTTCGCAACTTAGTAAAGTCGAATGAAAGCCTCGCAGTAAGCTATCATATGACATTTAGTGCTGTTATAGTAACCGAGATACTATTTCGTTGAATGAACAGTTTAACTCCACAATAACTCTGTAATATTTAATTGTCGAAATATCGTCCTATAAAAGCTAGTCTTACGTAAAATTAGCAATTCAGATGCTTTCAAAGAGGTTTCATAAGACTCACGGTTGCATGAAGGCGATACAGAAATTAAATATCTTTTCAACACACTTGCTCATAAAATGGCCCTAATTTCACTGCAAGTAGGCACATAATGACACCTATTATCAAACTGTGACTTTTTCATTACTATTATTCACTAGTGAGTTATAGAATTGTTTGAGT
Source organism: Polymixis flavicincta (assembly GCA_949987655.1). Classification (NCBI taxonomy): domain Eukaryota; kingdom Metazoa; phylum Arthropoda; class Insecta; order Lepidoptera; family Noctuidae; genus Polymixis; species Polymixis flavicincta. The sequence continues at coordinate 6,867,403 of OX465188.1, read as the reverse complement.
TGCTTTGTTCTTAGTGAGTTATAGGGTGTTTTTAATTGGTTGAGTTGCTTTGTTTTTAAAAACAACGATGATGATGATGATGACGATGACGATGTCATGACGACGATGACGATGACGACGATGACGATTACGATGATGATGACGATTACGATGACGATGACATGACGATGACATGACGATTACGATGACGATGACGATGACGATGAGAATGACGATGACGATGACGACGATGACGATTACGATGACGATGACGACGATGATGATGACGATGATGACGATGATGATGAAATGACGATGACACGACGACGACGATGGCGATTACGATGACGATGACGATGACGACGATGACATGCCGATGACGACGATGACGATGATGACGATGATGATGACGATGATGACGATGACATGACGATTACGATGACGATGACGATGACGATGAGGATGATGTAGATGATGACGATGACATGACGACGATGACGATGAGAATGACGATGGCGATGACATGACGATAACGATGACGATTACGATGACGATGATGACGATGATGATGACGATGACGATGACGATGATGATGATTTTGTAGTATTATTTTCTTCGCAAGTGTGTTGAAAAACGTCGTATGATACACGTGTGTATTGATGATTATCGTCCTCGGCTCTCTTCTCTCAATGGCGCCTCAGCGATAATCACCAACGTTACACACTTGTACCATAATGTACTATTTCAACACACTTGCTCATAAAATGGCTCTAATTTCACTACAGTTAGGCACATAATGACACCAATTATCAAACTGTGACTTTTTCATTACTATTATTCACTAGTGAGTTATAGAATTGGTTGAGTTGCTTTGTTCTTAGTGAGTTATAGGTTGTTTTTTGTTTGAGTTGCTTTGTTCTTAAAAACGATGATGATGATGATGATGGATGATGCTGGATGATGATGGATGATGCTGGATGATGATGGATGATGATGATGGATGATGATGGATGACGATGGATGATGATGAATGATGATGATGGATGATGCTGGATGATGATGGGTGATGATGAGTGATGATGGATGATGATGGATGACGATGGATGATGATGGATGATGATGAATGATGATGATGGATAATGCTGGATGATGATGGGTGATGATGAGTGATGATGGATGATGATAGATGATGATGGATGACGATGGATGATGATGGATGATGATGGATGACGATGGATGATGATGGATGATGATGGATGATGATGGATGATGATGATGGATGATGATGGATGATGATGATGATGATGATTTAGTATTATTTTCTTCGCAAGTGTGTTGAAAAACGTCGTATGATACACGTGTGTATTGATGATTATCGTCCTCGGCTCTCTTAAGACCCTCGCCTGACGGCTCGGGTCTCAATGGCGCCTCAGCGATAATCACCAACGTTACACACTTGTACCATAATGTACTATTATATAATTATCATATAATTAGGGGCTTGTTGCTAAATAACAATAGCTGCACGGGTCGATCGATCAGGTTAAGCTACGCTTGCCGCGGTTGGTCCGTGGATGGGTGACCATCTTTACATACCAAGACCCCTCCGTGCCTCGGAAAGCACGTTAAGCCGTTGGTCCCGGCTGTCATTTGTGGATCTTTGACAGTCGTTACGGGTCGTCAGAAGCCCGAAAATCTGACAACCAGTCTTACCAAGGGGTACAGTATTACCCAGTTACTGGGTTGTGGAGGTCAGATAGGCAGTCGCTCCATGTAAAATACTGGTATTCAGCTGCATCCGGTTAGACTGGAAGCCGACCCCAACATAGTTGGGAAAAGGCTAGGCAGATGATGATAATTATCGTGTAAATGCGATATGAATTTATCGAGTCCGCGTTTACCTACTCGACATGTTTAAAGAGCCAAAAAGTGATGAGTGCTAAATAATCTAGAAAGCTGCCTTTATACGGCTTTTAGAAATAATAGGACCTTTCATACGAGTGTTTTTCGATCCATAGTCGTAAGAGTGTGAATAGTGCTTATAAAATCTTTTTGCTAGTTGGGAATGGTGTACCTCTAAGTCGTGTTGCCCAGTTTAAATATCTGGAACACTTTGTAACTGAGAATTTGAGTGACGAATAAGACATTGAGCGGGAGCGCAGGGCATTGTCGGTGCGCGGTAATATGTTGGCACACAGGTTCGCTCGGTGTACTTCTGTTAAAATAACCTGCCAGACGTTCTACACGAGCGGCCTGTCGGCAAATTTTCCATAAAAAGCGGCCAAGTGTGAGTCAGACTCGCCCATGAAGGGTTCCGTAGCAGCAAATAACATAATACGATTAATGACATATTAAAAAAAAACTACTTACTAGATCTCGTTCAAACCAATTTTCGGTGGAATTTAAATGGTAATGTACATCATATTTTTTTTTAGTTTTATCATTCTCTTATTTTAGAAGTTACAGGGGGGGGGGGACACATTTTACCACTTTGGAAGTGTCTCTCGCGCAAACTATTCAGTTTAGAAAAAAAAAACTTCAATATCATTTTTGAAGACCTATCCATAGATATCCCACACGTATAGATACGATGATTTTTTTTTTTATCTTCAGTTCTAAGTATGGGGACCCCCAAAAGTTTGTGTTTTTTTTTTTCTATTTTTGTGTGAAAATCTTAATGCGGTTCACAGAATACATCTACTTATCAAGTTTCAACAGCATAGTTCTAATAGTTTCGGAAAAAAGTGGCTGTGACATACGGACGGACGGACAGATAGACAGACAGACATGACGAATCTATAAGGGTTCCGTTTTTGCCATTTGGCTACGGAACCCTAAAAAGGCCTACAATGCCTTGCGCGTCCAGTATAATAATGTATTCAGGGCTCTGTTTCGGCTGCCTCGATATTGCGGTGCATGTTTATTGACGCCAGCGTAGATGACTCCTACCTACGCAATTATGCGTAAAAAGTTGCGTCGGTGGTGTGACGAGTACGGGGGAGCCCGAATAGCATCATAAGGATGATTGGCGAGAGAACCGACACAGTTCTGCTCAGTAAGTTACCAAATAAGTGTTTTTTTTTATTATTTTAATTGATTAGGGCCGGCTCTTTGGCACAGCTAGCTTATTCTACAAAAAATAAGCATTTAGAGCTAGGCAAATTGTATTTTGGGTTAGGGAAATTCTGGAGCACACTATCGAGTCGATTACATAATATGTAAGAGTCGATTACATAATATGTAATCGACTCGATAGTGTGCTCCAGAATTTTAATTGTTTGACTGCCTAATTATTAACGATGATATAGATTACGATGTAGTTATATGAAAACAACAAAACAAAAATAATTTAAGCCGATATGTTTCCACTTTTCCTTCTATCGTCTCGGCAAGATACGAGGATAGCTAATGCCGAGCAAGATGGTAGCAAGAGTGCGCCCATTTAAGTATTGCCAGTATGTTTGCCCACTTCGTTTTTCGAGTCTACGGTAAGCGGTTGGTCGACTCTTCACGTGACCAGAGGGCTGGCCTATTTTTACGCAAGTCGTATCGCTCGAGACTGTAAAGGAGGCCTAAATTCACTGCCTGTTTTCATGTCATTAAGCCCAAGTACCATATAAATAAATAAAGATTAAAATATCTTAAGAAGTCGGATACTAAGATTAAGTAGGTAGTCCTACAAATCAATTAAAAATACTGACATGAGGCATATCGTGCTTGCCCATAAAATAGAAACCAATTATGGAACCCGACATTGATAGAAGATAGCAAGAATAATTTGTTTGTGCAAAAAAAACAGAGTGTGTTTTTTAAAGATTGAAGAAAAAGTTAAGATGACTTCTTTCAGAACGTTACTGCTATTGTTTTTTAATGTGCCGTTAGTTGTGATGTACCGACATGAAAAACGTAAGTATCTGATCTATTTCAGGATGCGGATGGGTTTTTGAGACGGGACAATACCTCCAGTAACAACAGATATCTTCCTTTTGATAAATTTTGATCTGTATTCATAGATTTAGAATAAGAAAGAAAAATAGATTTAATATTTGTCACAGAAACACGTACATACAGATAAGACCAATAAGATAAAAACAGATTTACACCCACGAACACAGAACAAATAGTCGGTAGCTGCACACCGAGGTGGCGCCCGCATAAAATGCATGGTTGGCCAGAACACGGCCAATTTTCAGTTGTTCCACTAGTTTTTTTGATCATCCTCATAAGAAACATGTCGCGTCCATCGTTCGTCACGTCGCGGCGTCGCAACGCGTTGACTCGTGACATGGTTTAAACAACTCCTTTATTTCGTCTTTATTGCTGTCGCTTGAGCGTTTAGCTCGGGGTCAAGGGATAACAGTTTGATGTGTTTCAGGCGTCGGCGGGACGGTTTGGAGCGAAAGTTGCACCCGTGGCACGATTGCCATGAACGATTGCAATTGGTGCCACTGCACAGCGAAGAGTTCATACACATGCAAAGCGCGAGTTTGCAACGAAGTTGATATGTTCGGCCACTTTAATGGTTATTAACTTACTATTATTTTAAAAGACTGGTTTACGCAAGCCAGAGTAGCGGTGGCCAGTGGTTACGATTTGTAGGCCGCATATTAGAACCCAAACTGGCGTATATCTTTCTGTAAATGATTTTATCAACACTCGCAAACAATGAAAGAAAACATAATATCCTGGAACAAAAAATCTAATACATGTGACATCTACCAGGGTCCGAGAGGAGGCCTATGTCCCAGCAGTGGGAACATTAGATTGATTATGCTTATTGGTAAACAAGCTTAGTACTTTAGATTATTGCCCAAACTAGACAGTTTGTCCCCTAAGCCGATCTCAGATGAATTCATTAGTGAGCCACCTAACGATGCTAGTGACGGCAGATGAACGTACATTCTCATATATTTTTTTCGGTATCGTGTACTCGTGTAGTCGTGAAATGAAAGAAAAATTAACCTTTACTCGGCTATAGCGTCTTTTAGTAAATTAATATAATCGGTTTCTATTCAGTTTCTCTAGTTACACTAAAAAGGTGGCAGAGACGTCGTCGCATTTCTTGTAACCATTGATTCACTTCCGCGGTGTGGTAATTCATCGGTTTTTTAAAAACAAATCTACTGTTACATAGAAAAGTGCATCTGCAATTTTTATATTTTTATTACCGACGAAAATTTTTTACGCTTGGGCTCAAGAATCACGTGTTTAAACAATGGTTAAATAGTTTCCGCGTCGATGTCTATGCTACCCTATATTATATAAAGAAAGCACGGATTCACCATCTATTTGGTATCAATTACTAAGCCCTAATATGTAATTACTGAGCTCATGGAAAACACTCACTCGCTCCCTTACTTGAATACATTTTTCAGTCAACGTGTGATATATTATAAAAGGGATATATTATACAAAGAGCTATTCACGACATAGAGTCCTTTCAAAGATTCGTTTCACCATTGTACATTACCTAATATATTGTTTTTAGAGTAGGTGGCTCACGGCTGTTTCAAGAACCTTTCTGTCACTGCGGGAGCAAAAACATAACTTCACATAGCTATTCCATTTGGCCGTACAGTTTTAGGGGTATGAGGAACAGGGTGTAAAGTTCACTCATCCTCTATTGAAAAGGAGGATCCTCCGACCAGACGGGTATTGTGTCTGGTCCGGGCAACTGCCCGACAGTTGATGTCGGGATTTTGTATATGTTCGAGTGTCGTGGAAAACTCTGATAGCGCGATGCAGAATTGCTCATTTAGTTCGCCTGTGGCATTGTAGATGGCGCCACTTTTCTTTTCGTGTTTCTCGATATTTGTTGCGAAACATTTTTATTTGTAGTGCCGCTACACATTGAATCATTTAACTCCATTTACATCCACGCACAACGGACCGAATGAGAGTCTAAGTGTGGAAATGGGAGTCCCCATCATCATCTCTATTTACCTCATTAACAACATTTTCCAGATGCAATAAGAGAGATGGACGTAGGTATGGAGGGCCACGGCGTGTGGCGTTCAAATGACGGGCATTGCGAGCCAGGAGTTCACTACCGAAAAATCGATCTCGACCTTCTCTGTGTGTGTAACGAAAACGGAAAGTGGCCCAACCCCTTGTGTCGCGACACCTTCCAAATACTCCACAACGTAGAAGCGACAGAACAGGAAGAACCGGTAAAGAACAAAACTTGCAACCCCACAAAACTCTACCTCTTCGATTGCAATGTGTGCGCTTGTCCTGCTTCCGGACAAATAGACCCAAAACTATGCACTAAAACAAAATGTAAAGGCGAAAATGTCGCACCAACGCACACAAACGATATTGCCGAAGAAGTATACGCCACGTGCATTCCCAACAAAACATACAAATTAGGCTGTCAAACATGCAAGTGTCTCCGACACAACCGTCTGCTATGTGACAACTGCAATGTCCAAGATGATCACAACAGATTAACCGGGCAGAAAACCGCATGCGATCTAAAAAAACCTGGTGTCGTTTTCAAGAAAGACTGCAATTTCTGCCACTGTGATAGAAACGGTACAATTTATTGTACAGCGAAAAAGTGCTTGAAGAATCACGCGGAAATCTCTTTGCCAAAGCTTAAATTTAAACATGTGGAACAGGTCGAAGAGGAGCAGAACTGTGAGCCAAATTCTAAGTTTAAAAAAGATTGCAATACGTGTCACTGTTTTATGTTGGGAGGGGTAAAGTACTTCGGGTGTACGATGAAAACCTGTGAGCTGTCTACTGCTCCTAAGGCGGATACGACCTGCGTTGTAGGAACAACGTATCAAGTCAACTGTTTGGTATGCCATTGTGTGGTGGATGAAGGCATAAAGCGGGAATATTGCACGGTAGATGACACTTGTATTGAAGATAAAAACACACTGCCTAGGAGGCTTTCTTCTATGCATGGTTACTGCGAGCCATTGCATGTTTACCAGCAAGACTGCAATACATGTAGATGTTTGGCTGACGGAAAGAATGTGGCGTGTACTTCAAAGATATGTTCAAAGAGTAAAGATAAAAATTATGATAACATTTTGACGCATTTTAGGACGAAATTGGGAGCCAATTTAGAACATAAACCTGCTGTAGTAGAAAACTCGCTCATAATGGAATTCATTCCGTTCGTTCAGAGAGGTCGGTTTTGTCCGAAAGGCGAGACGTATGAGGTCGGCTGCAATATTTGTTATTGTATGAACACTGGCAACGCGGTTTGCACGACAAAGCAATGTTGAGTAAATATTTTGTCTTTGTACACATTGTTTTTTTTTTACCGACTCTTAAAATGGAGTTTTATAAGAATTATTCGCCGAGTTTTTTTTTTTTTCATGCTTTTACATCAACTTCTCAATGATTCCTGAGCCGATTTACGTGATTTTTTTCAATTCTCAATAGGTGTTTTAGTCACCTAGTCGCTGTCTCGGGCTTTATTTATTTTTTGAAGTTTGCAAAATTGACACACCGACTTCCGATACAGCTTTGTATTTACTTAGTCGCATATCATAATATATATCGCTTTCAAATAAAACTTCAAACTATGTACAATAACTATATTCAGGAACATTTAAAACAGCAGCACATCGTCTTTTAACTTAACACATAAAATAACAAATCAAACAATCTTTAAAAAAACACTCTCCAAAATATTTCATTAGATATCAAACTTTGTGCTTTAAAACTTTAAGCGCAGTTTACATTGGCAACAAAACTTGCAGAGGTTGACACAAGCAATTCCGCAAGATTTAAAGACCGCACTTTACTTTGCAAAGTCAGTGGTTCATACGAATATGAACCTCGCTGCCTCAGATTATTAAACAAAGGCAGATAGACCGCGCGGAACACCAAGAGTGAAGCCAAAAAACCAAACACTAAAGCGTCGCATTGTATGTTACATAAAATGCGACGCTTTAGTATTTGTTTTTTTGGCCTCAATCTTGGTGTTCCGCGCGGTCTGAGCTCGCTGCATTTGCTTACAAAGAGTTCATAATTGTATGGAACACTTAGATACTTTGCTTCGCATTGCCTACAAGCTATAACTTCCTAAAACAGCGGTAGCTGCTACAATACGTCTGTAATTTACCTTCTAATGACGTCACAGAAACGTTATATAGGTCTACTTCTACACGTTTTGTTGCAGATATAAGCTTGACTTTAGAATTAAGTAATTTTTTCATTATGGAGGTAGCACCACGTTAGCGCGCAAAATTCAAAAATGCCTTAAGTTTTTTGGCAATTCACAAATCAGTAACAATAGGATTATAGGGTTTTATAGATGATTTTTTTTAAATTCTATATAATCTAATTTGTTACGGTCGCGTATCATATTTAAATCAACAAACAGCCTTGCTACTGACCAGAAAATTGCAAAAAACTTAAGAACATTTGAATTCTGCGGACTACTTTAGCACATCCGCTTCAAAGTAATATGTGCTCCAGGCTTAAAGAACTTAAATAACTGTTCACTACACTTAATAAAATAAGTAAAGAAGGTGCAATATCTTTTACCAGCCATTTGTACAATTGCCCAGCACTTTTGCCCATTCAAATTGGGGGCTAAAACAATTTGCGAATTAGCCTAAAATTGTGCAAAGGACATTAAAATTGTGCCTCAAAAGTTACAATAAATAGGCATTTAAGTTTATTAAAAGTATTTTACAATTTATGAAATAAAAGTCAAAGTAAGTACTATACAATTTTCTTTGCGGTAACGATTGCAATTGATTTTTCTAATCAGCAAAAGTCACTCTTTGGTAAGCACCACAGAAGATTTATTTGAAGGACCTTTTCTTAGTTATGTGTTTTTCTATCCTGTCCTGATGGCTCAGTGTGAGTTCAAATCCAGGCGCCTATGTGACCAATTCAAATGTACTTTCTGATTTTATCTTGGACATTACTGACTTATTTGAAGGAAAACCATCGTGGGAAAATCTGGACCTATTGTCAATATAAATCCGGGGCAGTGGTCCAACTGCTCTGTCCAACTAGTTGGACCATGGGTCTTTACTAGGGGCAGTTGTCCAACCCGTATTGAGCAAGCATGGTGATCAATGCTCGTGCCTACTCTGTATGAGAAGAGGCTTTCGGTATTTTTTTGTATGTCGAGATTTTTCATTACATTAGTCTCGAAAGTTAATGAAATATGTCTTCTGTCAATTTGTGCAGGTTATTTGTACATTATTCTACAGCATTCCACAATACTCGCTCGCCACCTCAGGATACAAGGTCAAATAAAATTTGCTAGCGAAACTTCAGAAACTCAGAAATGCAAATGGCGGGAGTATATTCCGTACTGGATTTTCAACTCCCGGTTTTGAACCGAGCGTCGAGAATCCAACAAAGTGCAAAGTAAATTTATATTGATCTCAGCGCGTCGAAAAAACTTAAGTGTTCAATTTTCAACTCTAAGGACCCTGTATCTTCAACGTGCTGCTTAGGCGTTGAAGACACATTGCGCGGAAAAATTCCGCTGTGAAATTACTACATCCGTGTGAACGTGTAAGTTAATCTTTATTTTCCGTTTGTGAAGTTTCACCAGCTAATTTTATTTGACCGTGTATTTTATGTATAATTATCTAAAATTGAACTATTATTTCTATTCACAAGCTGTTTGTTTTGATCGTGACTTTCTATCTAAGAGGTTAATATTAGCACCAGCAAAATTTATTAATGATCTATGTATAATTTTAGTTTAAATGTACTGATATAAGAATAGTGTTGCACGCCAATGATACAACTATCGATATCTTGAATTCGTGACCATAAGCTTACAATATTAATAGTATCGATAACTTGAAATTTTATCAACACAAAAAATATTATCAAAATTATTTTAACTTAATAGGTACTGAATTCTCGATATTGGTGGTGATTATTTCGTAAACCAACTAAACTTAATTTAGGCGGTTGCTATCTTTTTCGTATGAATGAAACAAGAAGCAGACGGTAAGATTTTCTTCTACGCAACTGCGTCTAAATTCATGCTAGCGTGTTAAAGTCAAGCCAAATTCAAGTTAATCGAGACGTAATTTAGTTTGACAGTTCCATGTCTTTTGTTTTCGCGGTCTATCAGTAAGAGATAACGATACTCTTAATTTAGTTTTCGAACAAAAGAATCATCACCGATGCCTCAGTAGCGTTGTAACACTATCGATAGTTCAGCTATCGATAGAGGCGTAACGCTACTTTGACATTATCTGGTGTTACGAGGACCGAGGCCTCCAAAAAGGTAAAGAATTGTAGTTTAAAAAAAAACTAGTGATAATTTAATGTCAGATAATATGAGGCTACTGTGAACGAGAAGGATTTTTAAACTATTTCGTTTATCTAGTTTGATTGTCAGTACTGAAAAAGGCGTTATGATTATGAATTTCCCTATTTAAGCTCATTTATGAGGTTTAAAAAATATCCAAAACTCAGCTTAGTAAAATATTTAGTACTAGTCATCATTTCAGCCGAAATACGTTCACTGCTGGACATAGGCAAGCACCACCACTTCAACCGATTCTGTGCTTCTCGTATCTAGAGGATTCCTGCGGCCTTCACCAAGGTAATTGGTCCGCCTTGTGGGAGGCCTCCCAACGCTATGTCTCCAGAACCTTTCGGCCCCATCGGCGTCTGTTCTGCGAGCAATGTGCTATGCCCACTGCATTTAATATTAGTACATTTAATATCAGAAATTAACGTTTTCCCCAAAAGAACTTCCTCTGTTTTATACATAATTTACATGAAAATTGTGCGATTTACACGTACGCAGAATCACGCAGAATAAGCAGATTCTTAAATAAGCTAGCAGAGAAGAGTAATAGTTAAAATGACATAACATTGATTGCTATCATTATTTAAATAAAAGTTAACTGCTTCAAAAACTGGTCGCTCACAAGAACCAAAGGACGCTGACATTGATATTTTTGTAACGCTGGCCTCGAAAACGGCAATACAAAAAAAAGGCCTCCGTATGAAAAAATTGGCTGGACAAACATCTGCAGTATGTCAGACGATCAATGGGCAAAGCATACGACCTAGTGGGTCCCTTTTAATAGCAAACGAAATCGCGGCAGGCACAAAACGAGACGCCGGGATAAGCAAGAATTGATCTTGGCAGCTCTGAATAGAGAGAGGCGGAGAAAGCCTTAGATTTATTTTAATATTCGGTATTATCCTGCCAATGTCCTTTGGAACTAGAATTACTTCTAAACATTTCACATATACTCCACATAATCGAAAATCTTACTATCACAGTAAGATCCTACTATCTTTTTAAGATACTACTATCATAGTAAGGACCCACTATCCCACAACAATCACACTATCTCACACAGATCTGACTATCAAAATCAGACCTTACGATCCCACTATCATAGTAAGATCTCACTATCATATTTAGATCTGTTTATCCAATTAGCTTATTTAAGAGAAGCTGTCGTTGACTTGTCTGCAGCATCTGATGAAGGTGGCTCTTCGGGGCAGTTCTCGGAGATGGGCCGCACCTACGTAGGTACAGGCGGATCTTAGGCCACCTAGAATGTCCTTCACTGTGACTCCTACGTCGCCCCGGTATTCCACTTCTACCGTTTTACCTGAAAATGGAAGTAAAATTTTATTATAAATGTGACAGTTACTCATCTTCGTGAGAAAAAGTCATCGTAACGAGCGTTTTGGCGGTAAATTAAATCAACGAGAAGTTAATTCGATTTAAATCGCTTTTAATTGAGAAAATGGATTTAAATCAATTTACTTTTATTTTTCTGCTACATATTTCGTCCCAATCTTCAATTTAGAATACTTTTGAATAAATTGGAATATACCCTATTGTTGACTCACCTTCCGAAGACCTATACTCCGCCATGCCACCAGAATGCTTCTGCATGGCAGTAGACGAGGACATGCCATAGAACAGCTTGACCTTCCGGCCATCAGCGGTGGTGACCACGTCGCCTCCACATTGGTCGTGGCCGGCAAACATACCACCGGCCATTACGAAGTCTGCGCCAGCGCCGAATGCTTTCGCTACGTCACCGGGGCAGGTGCAGCCTCCGTCCTTGAAAAGAAATAGGTGTTTTTGTATTATTCTGCATACATCACAGAGATTCTGGCGCTAATTTAAGTGGGGCGGCTCTGGCTAGAATAGACGGTGCACACGGTAATTTAGGTACAAATACACATTTTGAAAATGTAAAAGACATTACATAATTACGTTATAATTATAAAACATGTAGTTTTGTTCCTATTAAAAACTGGTGACATTCCGTGAAGTATTTACTCTGTACTAAGGGTTTGTTTTACCGAGGAAACTACAAGTAATCGTGTTAAACTAGTAATTTTAAAAGCCTACATCGTCAAAAATTGATATGTGATAATATGGAAATCAAAATCAAGTCACTTCAAAAAATACAAAAGACAGACCCCCAAAAACGCCCGCCGTTCACCATTTCCTAGTGTTTTAGTAATCAATGCAATAAAATACTTACCGATATGATATGTCCCTTAAGGCCGTGGGCTGCGTCTGCGCACTCTATGACAGCAGATAACTGAGGGTAGCCAACACCCGTCTTGATGCGCGTGGTACACACCGAGCCGGGGCCTATTCCCACCTGCAAGAACGCAAGACGAGAAATAAGACATATAAATAGATAGATTGTATTCTAAACTAACTTTTGCCAGTGGCTTCGCCCACGTACAGGTCGGAAAATTATCCCATAGCCATGGGTACCTACGTTCCCAGGGATAAAAAGTACTAACTGTTAATCCAGGTTAAAAGCTATCTATGTGTTAAATTTCATCCAAATTGGTTCAGCCTTTTTTTAATAGTAGGATTATTGTTTCTAAATTTCTTTTTTTATACCCAGATAGTAATTTGACATGTGTAATGTCAAAATCCTATACTTAAAAGCAAACACACAAAGACTTCAAATGACAGATTAACTATCTGAGATTTAAAAATGAACATTACACTGACGTGATCAAAGGTATTCGTGCTTTTTAATCAGCCTGTAAGGGTAATTTGCTTGCCCCAATAAGTCCCCAATGGGTTAAATCAAGGACTTTTCACTTATTGCGTACCCCTACGTGCTTGAATGAGCACGCTGATCACCTTTCGATCTGGTTTTACGTTATTACAAGCACCTAAACAACAGCTGAGTACAGTTACAGCAGCGGTATATGGTCATGGGTCATTTAATAAACACCTGTTTGTCATAGGAGTAGCAGACAGTCCGCTGTGCAGGGCCTGCACGAGACAGTAGCTCATGTGCTGCTAAACTGTCCAGTGGTCGCCACATACATGGCAAAATACTTCGGTAACCCAGGTAACCTACGTGAGATTGTCAGTAATACCAAGGCGTTGCTGGCCTTTCTGGAGGCGCTGGGGTGGATCGGAAAACCGATTTTCCCACCCGTACGAAAAATACACGCTTTGACGTGGAGTTGCGGACAACAGTCCTTTACACCTACCGGTAAGAGGTGTAAAAAACAGAATCAAATTAAGTTAACCGGCCAACGTCACAGACGAGATGGGAATGCCAAATAAAGATATGAGTGTCAGTATCGATACCCTAATCAAGATAAAACATAAAAATAACATAGCCAGGGTACTGACGACAGAAGTGAAACTGCGAAAATTATAAAATAACAGTGATTTTTTACCTTGCTTTCAAAAAAATAAAGCGGTTCTCGATTCGATTGTTTTTTAATTTATGTTTGTCACATCAGAAATCCGTCATATACAGGATATGTTTTTATCCAGTGCGCAAACTGTAACTATGAATTCAGCATATCATTCTCGACCCTCCCAGCGCAGATATTTTTAGCCGGTTATACAAAAAAAAAAATCTGCTGTTTCATATAACCTACGCGACGCGGTGAATATGTATGGAACAGCAGATTTTTTTTGCAAAACCGACGAAAAATTTCTGCGCTGGGGGATCTAGAATGATATGCTGAATTCATGGTTACAGTTTGCGCACTGGATAAAAACTTATCCTGTATATACCGATTTAAGAAATTTATTTGTTTGAAGGAGTGTACACAAATATCTGTTACAATAAATAGAAAAAGTCCTAGTAATCAACGAATTTGCACCGACCCTTATTCTTAGCCTGATTTTCGCACAGATTCATTAGTAATTGTTGAATATAATTATAATGAAAATTATCAAACAAAGAGTATAAATAAAGGTCAAGTTCTGCTGAGTGGTATTTGAGTTAGCTTCAATGATACGTATTTATTCCACTTAAGTATATTTTGATGATGTTAAAATAACTTCCTGTCACTGTGTTTCATGGTTGCCTGGAAGAGATCGCGGAAAGCAATAAGGCCGCCCATAGCGCCCATTGTATATTTTATTTATAGTGTGCAGTGGCGAAAACACCATATAACACGATTCCTACCGGCTTCCCTTCGGCGATTCGCATCGGCAACTCTATCGCTATTAAAAATAGCACGTCAATAGTGGCTACTATTGACAAAAAATATAGTTCCACTACGGGTATTTAATTCACAATAACGTTCAAACAAAAAAAACGGTGAGCACCCCCAAAACCCTCACGAAGCCCAGGGTATAACATCGACTTCGTTTCGGCTTCTCGGCGACCGACACCTCGCCGCTGATAGTGTGGGTATTTTTTTTTTAATGTATTTTGTGGTATACAATAAAGAATACATAAATAAATAACGGTAACGGTATTTATACTTAGGTTTTAAGGTTCTTAATCGTCGCTGCGGTTTCGATATACGCACCTTGATAATGTCAGCTCCAGACAGAATGAGTTCCTCCACCATCTCACCCGTAACCACGTTCCCCGCCTGAAATTTGAAGATGATTATCATAATCAGACTATAATGTTCCCACTGCTGGGACACGGACTTCCTCTCGGCGAGATGGAGTTGGCCGTAATCCAAGACGCGGATAAATAATACAATCTTCCAAGAATGTATTGAACACTGTGCACAACTCAATGGTAGCGCCTCAAGAGAGTTCCGTACTATACCCGGCGCCGCCTAGACGTTCCCTTTGAGTTACTGTATACTTAGGTACTGGTAATTTGGGAAAAAGCTCTAACTAGTGAACACCACAAGCACTAAAAAAATAGACTTACAATAATAGTATGCGTGGGAAACGCAGCCCGAACTTTTCGAACATATTCCACGAAATGCTGGGAGTAGCCGTTCGCGACGTCAAGACAGATGAACTTCAGATCCTTCACCGTGTTCAGGATCTCTGTAAGGCGCTCGAAGTCCGCTTCTGCCGTGCCTGAGCTGGCAGCTGAAAAAAATCACGAAAGTTATATTACGTAGATGATGATGAGGCAGACGTACCGGGTTGTAAGAGCCATGAGAATGTTCCCACTGCTGGGACACAGGCCTCCTTACTTTGAGAGAGAGTGGGCCGCAATCCACCACGACATGTCATCCAATTTTCGGTTATAGGACATGCCGGTTCCCTCGCGATTCCTACTGAGGTTTCGGATCCACGATGTGCGAATGCGTAAGTCGCGGCAATTATAGTAATGGGCGACTTACGAGTCCTGTCCTGCACCTGTCTCACCGCCCGACGAAAAGGCAACTAGGTACCTATCAATATTTTTTCTTTTTTGGAATGTCATCATGAAGGCTTTACCGGACTTGCCTGTGGCTACCTTAATACATTAAGGCCTCCACCTAAGGCTTAAAAACTTATAACTAGATCGACCACACGCTAAGGTTAGCAAGGGCTGGATCGGAATGAAGCTATCAACGATTACCTCGCTCAAGAAACGTACAAAAGATTATCAGGCCCGTGTAAGTCTTCTTCTTGGTGCATCGATGGCAAATAATTCAAACATCTTTGTCCCAAAATTCAGCTGCGCGAACTCTGCTCACTGACGCAGTCATAAGATCGTCAAATGTGTGGGAACGTGCCGCATACGCACTTGAGATTTGAGACGTCTGTGAACCCCCATCTGTGGAGATTGTCTTTGCTCCGGCCGACTTGGCTTTGAAGTCTATTCAGAGATTTCCAAGTCGACCTTTCGTGATCGACTTGGAAATCTCTAAATTGACTTCGAACCCAAGTGTGCCCAGGTGGAAGGCTCTCAGATGGTTCGATAAAATTGTCAGGGGCTAAAGACAGCTCCCGCCACAGGTTACTTCTCGCTGTGTAGGCGTTACTATTGGCTGGACTAGCTGTACCCGTGTAACTAAAGAGATCCTATACCTAAATATATTAAGATACGTATAAGTTTTAATCAGTGAGACAGGTGCCTGAGTGAACTGCTGTGTGATTCCATAGTGGTTGCTAACTTACCCATATGTTCTAAGCACGCTGGATGATCCGCGGCGAATTTCTTCCACTCCTCAATGGTGTAGTATTTGTGAATGCATGTGAAGAGTCCATTCTGGAAGAAGATTATGAATAGGTATTTAATTAAGTGAAAGTGGAACCATAATTCAGGGTGGCAGGGGACATCGATGTAAAATAGACCACGTTCGCAAAGACGTAACAAAATGGCGCCGGGATTTTTTCGCGCACTTAATTTTCTACTCTCGTTTTTTAACCGAGCAATGAGATACAACAGAGTGCGTCCTAAGTCCCAACGCGGCGAAAAACACACTCTTCGATTTTCAAATTTCGGCGCCAAGTGCGTCGAAGGTCCAGTGCGTGAAAAAATACCGCCGCGATATTGTTACGTCCGTGAGAACGTGGAATTATTAGCTACGCGGTTCTGAACCCCTGTCTCTGAAATTTATCAAAGGTTATTAAAAAAAGGGACAGCCCATACATTTCACCGCGTAGCGTAGGCTGAATGCACTGTTCTATGGAACAGTTTTTTATTGACAACCAATGAAACATTTCTGCGCTAATTCTCTGCTCTAGAATGATCATGCTGAATTCATGGATACAGTTTTGGCGTCAATGTCCTTACCACCGTGATTAAATGAGAAAGTAACTCAGTCTGTCTGTTTGTCTGTAACTTTGTCTTTTCACACCTTAAATGCTAAACGGATTTTAAAAATGTGAAATTTTAGCACACAGCTAGATCCACGACCTGGGCTCGGACATAGGATACTTTTATCCCAGTTGTACGTTCGCGTATGATAATTACCGGCAATCCGCGAGCATATTAAGCTAGTTCAATTCCAAAATTCAAAGTTTGATTGAAAAGACAATAGTGATTGCGTACTGAACGTCTATATCAAAAGGTACTCTAGTTTTCGTTTTCCGATCTGCTGTGGGAAGAACGGGCAAGAAATCCATTGAACAGATCTCTCGAATCTATCTTGAAGCTAAACTATGTATTACTCGACCTAAACCACTAAATCCTACTACTATTTTAAATGCGACTGTTTGTGAAGATGTTTGAATGTTTGTTACTCAATCACGCAAAAACGGTTAAATGGATTTGGATGAAATTTGGCACACAGATAGATTATAACTTAGATTAACATATAGAATACTCTTTATCCCGGTAGTACGTTCCCGTAGAATAATTTCCGAGCTCACGCGGGCGAAGCCGCGGGCGGATGCTAGTATTTCATAATTCATCATCATCATCATCATCTTCCACAGCCTGACTTTACTCAGCGCTGGGCATAGGTCACTTGTGCCAATCCCCACGCTCCTGTGCCAGCCTCATCCAGGTTTTGCCAGCGATGGCACACAATATTGCATACATAGCAGCTACCATTGATTCAGAATAATAATACAGGATAAGTTCGTTAACCAGTGTGCGCACTGGTTAAAAACTGTAACCATGAATTCAGCATATCATTCTAGACCCCTCAGCACATAAATGCAAATTCATGGTTACAGTTTGCGCACTGGTTAAAAACTTATCCTGTATAACTGTGATTTAAACAGTCAAGAACTTCTTTTATTCCGATAAATTAAACATATTAATTTGATTGAAATCAGATTTCATTAAACGATTCATCAGCCAACGATTATGCATTTTTCCATCCGGTATGCCATTCATCATTTTTCGCACCCACTCATACACACACAAAACAATTACTAGTAAATAACACCCATTCGTTACATACAAAGACTGACGCACACACATCAATTTCAATTTACACATACACTCATATTCCCATTTGCTTTGTCGTCATATCAGAATCTAAAGGCGTGAGTGATATGTACTTCAAAATCGACCAATTTTATTACTTAGGTACAGCACGAGATTTTTTTTTTAGTCTGGGAAATCATCAAATAACTTCTCCCGCTCTGGGTGGAGCAGGAGGGCGTGTCACACTTTTACTGACTAAAACCCACCCGTGTTCCCTCAGTAGCCTGTGTACAGGGGTATCGGGTAGTCAGAAGCCCGAAAGTCTGACAACCAGTATTACCTTACCAAGAGGTCCCAGTAACTCGGTTGTAGAGGTCAGATAGGCAGTCAACATCTGCTTAGCCTTTTCCCAATTATTTTGGGGTCGGCTTCCAGTCTAACCGGATACAGCTGTATACCAGTATTTAACACAGAGCGACTGTCTATCTGACCTCTAAAACCCAGTCAGATACCGGGTACCTAATGCGATAACCCTTGGTTAACACTTTCGGGCTTCTGACGACCTGTAAAGATTGACAAGATCCACGCTTGACAGCCTAACAGCTTAACGTGCTTTCCGAGGCACGGAGGGGTGTTGGTATGTATAGATGGTCACCCATCCACGGACCAACCGCGGCAAGCGTAGCTTAACCTGAACAATTGACCCGTTCGCCTGCTATCACTTAGGCATTGGCAGTCGCTCTAAGTAAAATACTGGTATGTTCAGTTGCGTCCAGTAATCCAGTTACACTGGAAGCCGACGAAAACCGGCAAATTGATTTTGATACTCTAAACTCGCCTTTACCGAGCAATCAGACGGCGTTATTCCTAGAAGCGCGGTTATCTTGGCACGTGTATAGTTTGTCATGACAACGTCATATACTACACTAGTCAGTTATGTAGAACGATTTACGATTTCATTGTTTACGACTGTATGACATCGTATCAGCGTATCTTTATTAAGCAGCGATTATTTGCGCATAAACTGAGGATAAACACACGTAATGGCGTTGATTCGTTTATTGCATCCAATATGGTTAATTATGATCTAAATTGGAGTATGTATAGTAAGTATTGTTACTTATCGGTTTGGTTAAACTGGACCTAAATTAATGATCGTGAAGCTGTAAGGTGGAATCTCCAAGGTGTATAGCCCGCAAAATTCAATTGTTTTTAAGTTTTTTTTTTGCAATTCGGAGGGATTCGTGACCGTAAAAAATATGACTTTTATAGTTTTTAACCCCCGACGCAAAAACGACGGGGTGTTATAAGTTTGACGTGTCTGTGTGTGTGTGTGTGTGTGTGTGTGTGTGTGTGTGTGTGTGTGTGTCTGTCTGAGGCAACGTAGCTCCCGAACGGATGAACCGATTTTGATTTAGTTTTTTTTGTTTGAAAGGTGTATTAGTCGGGAGTGTTCTTAGACATGTTTCATCAAAATCGGTTCAGCCGTTTGAAGATTATCAGCTCTTTTCTGGTTGAAAAACGGGGACGGTCAGTGAAAACGCCAAACAGAGGCCTAGCCGTCCCCCGACTTGACAATGCCCTGATGAAAATATTACGTTAAAATTAAAAGGCCTATAAATATTATTTTTTACTTTTTGAAGTTTTTGTTTGGGTCGGGGGTTTTTTAAATTTTTAATTTAATTTTTATTAATACAACCCTCTAATGGTGCGCTTACACGAGCAACTAAAATTTGTCACAAATGTCCCGTGCAACTCTACCTGTTATTGCAACGTCGCAGCAACGTTCCCAAACTGCCCCGAACAGTCCCTCAGTGTTTCGCGCAACATTCTACGTGAACCGGGACATGTTTCATGTTGAAGCTCTGCGGGCCCTAATGCAACTTTTCTCAAAACATTACTTAAAACATTTATTTGTGTTTCCCGACTTCGGAGGTAATTACACATCCATCATCTTTTCTTTCGCTTCTTCTTATTTCCCGATAAAACAATGACGGCAGCACTAATCAAGACAACCTCTTCGAGCAACATCCCTGCAACTACTGACTATTGTGGACGTGGACGCCTGCAAAGTCCCGCAACATTGTCCCCGGGAACATCACGTAATTAGTCAGCGACATGTTCCGCAACATGTTGCTCTATTTGTGTCCCCTAATGTATCCGTGGCTACATAATCAGCCTATAATGAATATTCCCATAACTAGAACACATGCCTCTTCTCTGTGAGAGGGAGTGGGCCGTAATCCACCTCGAGGGCCCAGTGCGGGTTGGTTGATGTCACATGTCTTCGAATTTTCGGTTTTAAGACATGCCGGTTTTCTCCCGATGTTTTCCTTCACCGTTCCGAGAGAAATAAATAATTTGAGGTGATGAAATAATTTGGATAAAGTGATGCACCTGTCTGGGTCATTAGGGAATTTCCATTTAAGTAAAAAGTCTGTCTGGGTCATTTAAGTAAGAGTCTGTCTGGGTCATTAGGGAATTTCCATTTAAGTCTGCTCTTCCACTAGTTACAACTTGCAGTATAAGCTAAGTACCACTTACGCCCCTTCACTAAGGCTGATGACTGACGTTTTATTCTTCCGTTCTTTGGATGTCTTTTCCACCTTCCTATCTCACCTGTCATTATAGCTAGCCATGTAGACTTATGATACATTCCTATGCTAATAAATAATTACCTTAGACAGTTCCCTGGCCATTTCGAAAGTGCCTACGGTGTCCATGTTGCTGGCCATGACCGGGACGCCCTTGTACGTCTGCCCAGAGTTACGGAATGTGATCTCGCGGTACAAATCAACCTGAAACAAATACAATACAAGGTCAGTAATTAGCTAAGTAAAATCTTATAACAAGCTAGGCCTAGAGACAAAATACTCGTTACAGCGTTCACGCCAAACGCTACGCCAAAATGTATGGGAATGACATTACCTGCGGAAAGAATACGACGTAACCTAATGTCATTCCCATACATTTTGGCGTAGCGTTTGGCGTGAACGCTAACAGAAATGTGTTTTGTCTAGGCCTGCTTATTCTCACACGGACAACAGAGTCCCTATAGTGTGGGCTTCTTTAACCATCTCGACTTTACGCATCGATCGCGTTCGGCGCTCCGTAGCCCTAGTGTGAGTTTCTTTCTCGATCGGTCGCATCGAGCGAGTTCGGCGCTCCGATTGGCCCTGGATTGGTGAAGGACCAATCAGATTGCCGAACGCGGCAGATGCGTTAGATCACACAAGGGCCACTGATTGGCCCTGGATTGGTGAAGGACCAATCAGATCGCCGAACGCGACAGATGCGTTAGATCACACAAGGGGCACTGATTGGCCCTGGATTGGTGAAGGACCAATCAGATCGCCGAACGCGACAGATGCGTTAGATCACACAAGGGCCACTGATTGACCCTGGATTGGTGAAATGAAGTCGAGATGGCTTAAAGAAACTCACATTAGGCCCACTGTACGTAGCTAGCTCCAGCGTCACCAGTCCAGACTGTATATTTTGGCTGTTGAGAACAAAACTACAAAGGTATAGGGAAATTTTATAACAATGTGGCTGTTTTTATAGTATATTGTGGTGACTTCCATGCGAATGAAGTCGCGGGCAGAAGCTACTATCTAACAAGTCGATTGACGTAAGAATCATCAAACTCGGCCCTCGCGTTTGGTCTCTAAAGTGCCACAGAGGAACAAACAGTATTAGTAAGAGTCAATAGTATTGGAACGAACAGAACAGGCTTCAATATGATAACCACGGAGTTAATACAAAGATGATAACAATTCACTTGTCTGCGCTACTCTCTATTCTAGTCTCAACTCTTTTTTCAACTCTTACTCTTCTCAATTCTCTCACAGATTGAAACTGAAACTAACTTCTCTTTATAACTTTCCTTACCACGGCTACGTCCGCGAGGGCAAAAAGCCTATGTTACTCCTATAACATCAGCTATCTGCCACTTTAAATCCAGTAAATTAGGAGATTAGTTGGAACAAACAGACCAACGACAAAATCTTAAAAAGATTTTTTAGTATTTTATTTATTTGTATAGAATAAACATTATAACATAAACCCTCATCACAGAACTGGCCATTTTTTTAAAAGATTATGAAAGATTTTATTGTCTAATGCTTCTTACCACAATTCCCTCAACCGTCTTTCAAATAGCAACCCAGATCTAAAAATATAGCTAATAAAATACGGAGCAAAATAATTAACTAAAATCTGTTTTAAACGGCCAAAACACAAAAACTACTGAACAGATTTTGATAATTTTTGAACCACATAACAGATTTATTAAACATGTACGTTTTCATATAATTACCACATCCCTAATCTTTAAGGAAAATCAGCACAAGAGGATAACGTAAAGTGAAATTGCGAGCAATTTTCCTAATGACGTAATTTCAGAATATAGGCATAGTGCCAAAAGTGTCGACACGTAACAATGTATTCGACTGAAGATTCTTGCAGATTTCTGCCAAGGACGCATAGTATTATGTATTAAAATAGATACGTAACGACACGCCTTGTTTCCCCGAAGGGCAGATGGGTAGGTACCCAATACCCGCAGTAGACGCCAGTTAAGTCCAATAAACTAGGTGGCGAGGTTATTGCCATAAATCATCATCATCATCATCATCATTTTAGCCGAAAGACGTCCACTGCTGGACATAGGCCTCCCCCAAGCTCCGCCACTTCGACTGGTTCTATGCTTCCCGCATCCAGCGTACTCCTGCGGCCTTCACAAGGTCATCGGTCCACCTCTTGGGAGGCTTTCCAACTTTACGTCTTCCGGTACGCGGTCACCACTCCAGAATCTTTCGGCCCGATCGGCTATCTGTTCTGCGAGCAATGTGCCTTGCCCATTGCCACTTTAGTTTAGCAATTCTTCGGGCTATGATAGGTTACCTTGGTTCTCCTGCGAGACTCTTCATTCCTGATTCGATCACGTAAGGAAACTCCAAGCATTGCCCTCTCCTCCATTGCCCTTTGGGTGACTTTAAGCCATAAATAAACTGGGCACATATCTAGACTCCGGGTTACCCAACTATGTTGGGATCGGCTTCTAGTCAAACTGGATGCAGCTGAATACCAGTATTTTACACGGAGCGACTGCCTATCTGACCTCCACAACCCAGCTACTGGGTAATACGATACCCCTTGATAAAACAGGTTGTCAGACTTTCGGACATCTGACGACCCGTAAGACTGTCAAAGATCCTCAAATGACAGCTAGGATTAAAACGGCTTCGCGTGCTTTCCGGGGCACGGAGGGGTCTTCGTATGTACAGATGGTTACCCGTACACGGACTAACCACGGCAAGCGGAGCTTAACTGGATCGATTGACCCGTGCGGCTGTAGCGCGTAGCTACAAGCCCCATGTGACTACTAGGTGCGGGTTTGTTCGAAAGAGACATCACAGCCCCTGGCTTAAGGGCTACTGAAGGAACACGGGTGGGTTTTAGTCAGTAAAAGTCTGACACGCCCTCCTGATCCACCCAGAGCGGGAGAAGTTATTTGATGATTTCCCACCCAAAAAAAAAAAAAAAAAAAAGAGGCCCAATAACTCTTTTCCCGAGCTTGACATGCTTTTTTAATTTATTTATTTATACTGAAATGTATGTAATGTAATAATGTTTTTTGTTAATGATGTTGTAATAAGTATTTATGTTTCTACGTTGGCATTATTATGTTTTTATTTTTGATAATTGAATATGTATCAATTCTGTATGTAACTCGTATTTATTTCTATATTAATTAATTAATGTTATTAATCAATTCAATTTATTTTATTTTGTGGAATTGTCAATGTTAATTAATGTTGCTATTATTATTTTTATCCTTAATTTGTATAATATTTGTACACCATGACAATATGGTAAACATGTTAGCACAACTCCTGTACCTTTATTTAACACCTTGCATGCATTTTATATAATTGTATGTACACACACATGTTTGAACAAATAAATCTATCTGAATCTGAATCTTGAAATCGAATCGGATTCCGGCCGTTTTCTGACTCCGAAAATCCCAATATTGTACTGGGCTACTTTCGGGATTGCCACAAACAGTTCTAGTTTGCATTCCGTAGTCCATTGCGCCCACGGAGTTAATACAAAGATTGCGCCTTGACAATGACCTTGCCTAGAATATATTAATAGACCAGTCACTTTACTCTAGAGCTACGTAAAACTAGAAGCTAAAAGGCTAGAAAAATGGTCTATAATGATTAAATAATGACAAAAAACATCCCTTAGGTGGCCTTACGATACGTAATACACAGGTGGGCTACCAGGCCCTATATATGTTTGTTGTAGAACTTACAAACAAAGTAATTTAAGTATTAAAACTAGGCGGAGACAATTCTTGTGTAACTATAGTTTTTTTTTTGTTTTCTCATATATTGTGATTTGTGTTGTGCAAAAAATATAAAAATATTTTTTAAGAAATTATTCTAAGTTTTTTTTTTTCAGTCTAACTAGAAACCACATAGTATATTCCCGGGATAGTCTCGGGATCCCGGGATTACATATCATAAATCCCGTAATCCCGGGATTTAAAAATATGCCCGGAATTGTATTCTATAATAGTAGCGCTCTCAACCAACGACACAGAGATGTAAATTATTTATTGTAATGTAATACTGAGTTACAGTCTGTCGGCATACGAAATGAGCACTCACGATTTGATTGCTTAGTTGATTAACATGATAAATGGGCATCCCTATCTCTGGTAATAACGTTATGGTACATTTTGCCTTTACACTTTTCAATCAAAATATTTTGTCACTAGCTTTTGCCAGCGGGTTCGGTCGCGTGGAGGTTGGAAATTATCCCACGGGAAAGTACTACCAGGATAATAAGCCTATGTTAATCTTTATAACATCAGCTATCTGCCACTGAGGGTCCCTTCAAAATCGGTCCAGCCGTTTCGGAGATTAGTCCGAACAAAAAGACAAACAGACAGACAAAAAATGTACAAATAGTTTATTTGTTATAAGTACCGGATATAGTTTCACTTCAATTATTTTTATTTGGATAGACGAATAGATGACGAGCAGAATCACCTCGTTAACGCTTGCGTTATCAAATCACCAGCCTGTAACGACCCCGATGCCCTCAAGCAGAAGGGCCATTGAGGGTCACTCGAAAATGAAGGATCCTCCGTACTCTCTTAGTTCGAGCGAGAGGTCTACACCACTCAAGATTCTTAAAGGCCGTCAAAGATTTTATAACAGTGACAGCTGTCTGCCGAAAGACTTACGAGTATATCGTTAGATTCGTCCTATCGCGTCAAAAAATAATCGCGTTTCTGTTTTCGTTGTGACATCTCTGACACAATCAATGATGCACTGACTTGACTTGATTTTCATGGCAACGCTATTTGTAATGGTTTTTTAAAATAATGTCGTTCATTTTTCGCAGCTAAAGCACTAGGAAGTGGTGAAGGGTAGACGTTTTGGGGGACTATCTTATGTAATTTCTGTTTTCCACGCGTGTTGGAAGACACACCTGCAGGCTTAGCACGACGCTTTCCGTTTCTACTCTACTGTAGAATAGAAATCGCTTGTCTACATCTCTCGGTGAAAAACTGTCTATACGGAAACGTCATTTTTGTCTACTCTTCCGGAGACAAAACGCTTGTCTACGGTTCTCGTGCGAAGCCTGCAGCTTACTTCTAACTTTCATAAACGTTTTAGTGACGTTATTCACCTGTTAATTAAGAACATTACTCAATGTGTTTCTCTATGCATAGACAATAAAACCTACACAAATACATACATAAAGTGTAGCTACGTATAGGTATATAGGTTATGCTATTAGGTAACTAGCCCATGAGTAAGATCGATGTTGCTATGACGTCACAACCCACGCAAACTATAGTAATAAGTGCCATGGGGTCAATTACTAAAGACAATATGCGACACCCGGCCAGTATGCTACATGTACGGTAGTTTATCAGAATGTATCTTAATTATCTAGTTGTATCTAAGTATATAGTAATGCTATATCTAAGTACCTATAAGAAGGATTTGTAGCGATAGCGAATGGACAGAATAAGAAATGAGTACATAAGAGGTAGTCTCAAATTGGCACCTGTTACTGAAAAGTTGTATGGAAATCGGTTGTCGTGATACGGAGGAATGACCCCGACCCCTCCTTGCCTCTGAAAGTACGTTAAGCCGATAGTCCCGGCTGTCATTCGTGGATCTTTCACAGTCGTTACGGGTCGTCAGAAGCCCGAAAATCTGACAACCAGTCTCATTAAGTGGTATTACCCAGTAGCTGGGTTGTGGAGCTCAGATAGGCAGTCGCTCCATGTAAAATACTCAATTATAAAACAAAGGCAGAACACCAAGAGTGAGGCCAAAAAACCAAATACTAAAGCGTCGCATTTTATGTAACATACAATGCGACGCTTTAGTTTTTTTTTTTCTGGTCTATTTTATAAAACAAAGGCAGATAGATCGCGCAGAACACCCAACAATAAAAAAAAACAAAGACTAGAGCCTCGCATTATATGCAATGCGACGCTTTAGTATTTGGTTTTTTGGCTTCACTCTTGGTGTTCCGCGCGGTCTATCTGCCTTTGTTTTATAATCTGAGGTAAAACACTGGTATTTAGCTGCATCGGCACCCTTATTGCGTAACTTACGATTAATCATAAACGGTTTCGTTTTCATAGTTCAACAATATTCATTGCGTTATTTACGTTGTTGAGCAGACACTTGTTTCGAACATATGAAGCAATGGTTTAACAATCCGTTTCAAAACGATACAGATTATGATGAATCGGGAGTTACGCAATTAGGGTGCAGGTTGGACTGTAAAGACGTCCCGATAGTACAGCCACGTCAACCTTAGGAAATCGCTGAATTGAGCAAATCAGTAGTCGTCTCCTTTTGCGATAACATAGCAAAAATTCAAGTGCAAACATCAAAAAAAAGATATTGCATAATCTTTGGACTACGTATCAGACATTAGCCCAGACGGTATTACGATAGCACCGACAAAAGATAAAGGAAACCAGTGCGAAGCGGGTATTTTCGGCGGAGTTCGTTCGGCAATTTATTGGGGCCAAGGTGACGATAGACGGAACGGAAGATTTTTTATAGTGTGCAGTTTTTACTAGATTATCGGGAAGCGAAACGTCTCTCTCAGTTGAAAGGAGTCAGTCAATCAAAAGCTCATTTTTTTATTAACGAGATTCCTACTACTTCTGTTTCATTCTTCTCGCCATTTTCAAATTCATAACCGGAAATGTCCTTTCCATGAATCACGAAATGACCAGACTATGGTAAGATCCCCCCCAAGGCTTTTGCCTTCAAGCCAATGACGTAGCGGCCAAAAAGTAGGTTGCGGTGAGGTGCACCGCAACTGAGGTGGGCCGCGATGTCGAATGGGAAGCATCGCGGCTGAGGGTTACGGGCTGCGGCAGAGGAGGAGTGCCGGTGCTTCTGAGCAGCGCTCTTCCCTTCCGTGGCCTGGACGGGGCCGCCACCGTTTGATGGCGGACGCGATGGGGCCGCAGGGGAAGAGCAGTGTCGGTATAGCGTTGGCCGCTCTCCCTATAGTCCTATACCCTGCGGCCGAAAAGTGGTAGGCGGGACGGCGCATTGTGTTCCACGCGCGCCGTCGGAGATGTCAGCAACAGCTGGTGGGGTCCGCAAGGGCCAATGCCTGCCAGGGGTGCGGGTTGTTCGAAAGAGACACCGTCGCCCCTGGCACACAGGCAACTGAGGAAACACGGGTGGATTTTAGTCAGTAAAAGTCTGACACGCCCTCCTGCTCCACCCAGAGCGGGAGAAGTCATTTAATGCCAACCTCCAGAAAAAAAAAAAACTATGGTGAGATAATAATTTGACATTATTGAAAAGTTCGGGACGCATTATGACAGGTGAGAGTTCGGATACATGCTATTGCATCAGTCCAAAGTTAATGAAAACGCACGTTCATGAATTTTTAAAATAAAAGATTTGTTTGTTAGATTTCGGTGTTGAAAATATAGTATTTTTATGTAGGTACTATATGTTTCTTCAACAGCATATAGTACGCAGAACCCGAAATATAGTACAATACTATATATTATAGTACGGTTGGCAACCCTAGGCAGAACCCCCCTTTCCAATACTATATATTATAGTACGGTTGGCAACCCTAGGCAGAACCCCCCTTTTGGAAGTAGCCTAGGTCCAGCAGTGGACATCTTTCGGCTGCGACGATGAATGATGATGATGAACTCAATATTAATTCATTTTTTAAACAGTTAACGGCACACGCCTCGTAGACGCGCGTAGAACGCATCATAAACGCGCCGCAAACGCCACTGGTGCTGCAGCTCTTTCTTGGTGCGTGGTACTCGCAACCGGCGTGCGTTTATGACCACCAGTGTCCCTAGTGTGACTTTCTTTTAACCATCTCGATTGAATGCATCGAGCGCGTTCGGCACTCCGATTGGTCCTTCACCAATCCAGGGCAAATCGGAGCGCCGCGCGCCGAAGGCGTTCGGTGCGTTCGATCGAGATGGTTAAAAGAAAGTCACACTAGGGACACTGACTAGGACCCTGTGGTCCTTGTGCCTCGTTTACGTTCATACAGCTGTGTGTATGAACGTAAACGAGGCACAAGCCGTATGTAAGGACCGTAGCAGGTGGTGTATGTAGGTACTTACGTTTCGATTTGTAGACTCGCTTTTATGAACATGACGTTCAAACAGATATCGATAACGGTACCAAGTTCCCTAGTACCACGCTTATTAAAAATCTGCGCCCTTGGCCTTCGTGCTATGGTACCAATCGGCCATAATTGCATTAGCATTGAAAGTACTTGCAATGAAAATAATACGGAAACGAACTCTTTTGCGATTTACCTACCAATACAAAAATAAGAAATACCTGCAATGATCAATGACATTTACCCGTTTTATGTTTGGCAGAGCAATGCGGAATTGAGTGATAACGTCGGGAGAGGACGCCCTGTGCGGCGTGCATGTATGACCTGCGGGCCTAGTGTTTTTTTTTTTACCATTTCGATCTAACGCACCGACCACGTTCGGAATTCCGATTGGTCCTTTAAGAATCCAGGGCTAAGTTCTCTTGGTCACGGCATCACACGTGAACGGCTGGACCAATTTTGCTCATTCTTTTTTTGTTTTGTTTATTTTTGTCAGGAGAAGGTTCTTATGGAAGAACAAATAAGAAAGTTGCGCGTAACATATATTCATAGTTAAGACAGGACAACGTCTATCGGGTCAGCTAGTATACAAAAAAATCGAAAAAACTGTAAATTTTTATGTGACAGGTTGTGTCATGAACTCGTGACTTGTAGATCCAGTACGCAAAAAAATCCCACCACGATATTTTTACAACTAAACATGAACTTACAGTGTCAATTACCATTTGTTTACCAACATGATTCATCGTCTGACCGTAGTTTGGACACTTGACATATCTGGCATAAACAGGAACGGGAAACTTTGGCAGGGTTTCAAATGTATAATGTGAATGTAGGGCATAAACAACGATTCATAACAACTTGATATGCACATATTGCACATCTTGTACGTAGTTAATTTTCGAAGAGTGCATTCTCGTCTTTAGACCCAAATCCAAGCCAGCATAACTATTCACTGGGCTGGGCAGCGTTCGGGAGGCTTCGCAATATCTTCTCGTCCCAAATACCGCAGTGTCTCAGGGCGAAAGTCTTTGACCAGTGGGTGTTGCCAGTGATGACCTATGGCACAGAAACGTGGTCGCTCACAATGGGCCTTATCACAAGGCTTAAATTCACCCAAAGGGCAATGGAGAGGGCTATGCTTGGAGTTTCCCTACGTGATCGAATCAGGAATGAAGAGATCCGCAGGAGCCGACATAGCCCGAAGAATTCCCAAACTTATGTAACTGGCAGTGGGCAGGGAACATTGCTCTCAGAACAGATGGCCAATGAGGCCGAAACGAGTGGCGACCGCGTACCGGAACACGTAGAGTGGGAAGGCTCCCACAAGGTGGACCGATGACCTTGTGAAGGCCGCGGGAATCCGCTGGATGTGGGAAGCACAAGACGCGTCGAAGTGGACGAGCTTGCGGTAAAATGCATAGAGAACGCTGCTGCCCATTCTCTAGTAAGTCCCTTAGTCGCCTTCTACGACACCCACGGAAATAAATTTAGTTACTCACACAGAATTAAAATCATGAATACAACCCTCTAAGATATAAGTAATACCATTGACTTCTCATGAAATAGTCATTCATAATACTTAATAATTCATAGTGAAAAAATATTTCGTTCCCCATAGGTACAGCAAGACACTGACCTGCAGGCTTAGCATGACGCTTTATATTTCTACTCTACTGTAGAATAGAAATCGCTTGTCCACATTTCTCGGTGAAAAACTGTCAACATACGTCTATACGGAAACGCCATTTTTGTCTACTCTACAAAACGCTTGTCTACGGGTCTCGTGCTAAGCCTGCTGCAAATTACTCCGAAAAAACTTCAAAAAAATTGAATTTAACAATACAAAAGTAATAGTGAGGTAATTCAAGACACAACACATATAAAGGCCTCCACAGTTAACAAAGGACAATGTCCAGAATCGCGCTATACAATAAAACCCATACACGATAATTAACTGTCAATTTTATTACATTAATTGCAAACAATTTTCTAACATGTACACATTCGTGGTTCAATTATAACCTCAAAATCTGATATGTTTCTTTTTTAAATATATCTATTCTGCAGCTAGTCCGCCATAAAAATAACATCATAATAGGAATTTACTAATGATGACCATACACATAATTTTTCGATGCTCTTGGTTCTAGGGCAAACAATGTATGGCCGCAGAGCAATTTCCCTTTATATTAATTTTACATGGAGCGACTGCCTATCTGAAATCCACAATAGAGTTACTGAGCAACACGA
The DNA here is from genome assembly GCA_949987655.1 of Polymixis flavicincta. NCBI lineage: Eukaryota > Metazoa > Arthropoda > Insecta > Lepidoptera > Noctuidae > Polymixis > Polymixis flavicincta. Next base: position 6,836,513 of record OX465188.1, on the reverse strand, counting down.
TACCCCTAAGAGTGGCTGCCAAACTTTCTGCTTTCTGACTACCTAGTCCTTTTACCCAACTATATGAAAAATAAATAAAGTACCCCTTTGTTAACGGTTGGAGTAGTGAGAGGAGTTGACCCAAAAAGAGGTAAGGTTCGACTAAGGTTGGTGACCGCGAAACCTTTCTATACAACCCATCTTAATTTTCCTTTGACCTACTTCGAGTAGGCAATATACTGTCCCTACTCTACCTGTACATAGGAGCGTATAAGTACAAATACGACCTACCTAAAGAGAAATCGATACTAACTCTATTTTCAGACCTTTGCCAAATTATTTCAGCACTAGGACCGTAGACAAGCGTTTTGTCATCGGAAGCGTAGACAAAAATGACATTTCCGTATAGAGAGTTGCCAGTTTTATACCGAGAAATGGAGACAAGCGATTTCTATTCTGCAGTAGAGTAGAAATACAAAGCGTCATGCTAAGCCTGCGGTCAGATCTTAGGTTAGGGCGTTTTAAATAAGTACTCTAGCGGCATCTACTTCGCCGTATACGAACTACACATCACACTGAAGCCTCTCAAAATCCTGCATCAAACAAGTTTGCTCACCAGCCACAATACCCGTCTAGTCGAAGGATCCTCTCTTTTCTGTAGAAGATGAGTGAACGTTACTTTTTTATTTTTTATTTTATTTTATTTTATTTGGGAAAATAAACGGTTACACATTACAGTATTATGGTATAGAACTTAAAACTAAAATGGGAGTACAAATGTATAACCAACAACATTTTCCACATAATATAAAAAAGTTAAACAAACACGGACGGCGTGCGATATAAATAGTAACATTGAACAGAGTATGATTAAATATAAAATAAAACTAATCTGAAACTAATACAAGTAAAAATAATAAAAACAGAAAGAAGATATTTTAATAAAAATTATGAATTTAGGATTGATTGAATTTAGGTTACCTAATTCTGCTAATTCTGCTAATTCTTACACCCGGTTCCTCATACCGTATTATCACGCGTATTCCTCGAGGGATTAGGCAAAGGTGCACCTATAGTAGGTACAGCCCACATTCCGCAATAGTAATAAGGGGCGAGACTACTGCTATCAACCAGGCGCAATTTCAGACTCCAGGCTAACACTGAAAAATTCCAGATGGAAAAACCCAATCACACTTTGCCCGATCCGAAACCCAGCAGGAAAATTGCGTAAAGCGCGTATTACACTATCCAATTTGTAGGAACTATATTTAGGAAATCGGAAGATGTAATCGAAGTTAGAACTGCAGGCTTAGCACGAGCACTGATTTGTCGACGGAAGAATAGACATGAATCTTTATTAAATGATTTACAATAGGAGAAGATAGCTGTTTTTCTATTATTTATCACAGTTCAAAGTTTGTTGTCAGTGTGATTTTGACAGTTTGGGAAGTAATATTCTTGTGAAATAGTCTACATTTATTAGGACCTAGACAAAGATCGTTGGAAATGAAAGACAAAATGACAGATTGTAGAAGGATATCTACGGTGCGATGACATAAATGGAGAAACGAAATGTCACTTTGTATTGAAGAAGCACTGTCTATTCTTCGTAGAAATAGAAAGCATCATGCTATGCCTACAGTTGGATCCAATGTAGTGAGATCGGAAGGTGCCGACCGCACTACTTTTACTAAATTGTTGCATCCCAATGTAATTCTACTTCATAAGCGCATGAGTCATCTGTCCGATTTAGTTCCAGTGTGATCACTAGCTTTCAATTCCCTAATTAGAGTGTTCCTAGTTAGTTTCTACAAATTGAATAGTGTAATACACACTTTACACACTGATAGTAGGAATGGGTTTCATTTTTAATCGACTCCAAAAAAAGGAGGTTATCAATTCGACATGTTTTTTATATTTAAAAAAAAATGTGTTTTCGGGCATAACTCCGTGATATACCTATAGCCAGAAATGCATTATTTTTTTTGTTCGACAGGGGTTGATTCCGAAATGCTCCCATTTAAATTTCATATAGATCTGATGATGCGTTTCGGAGAAAGACAAAGGAGCTCTTAAAAAAATGACAGCAAATCAACGGCGATTGCTGGTATCGCATAAATATGCATTGTTTTGACCCCAAGGGTGATGAAATTTCGGTGTGGGGTACTATAACTAAAAACTTAAAATAAAATTTTTTGTAAAAAAAAACAACCGACTTCCGGAAAAACACTACAAAGCGAAAAATTAACTTTAATTTCGGAACGCGGTGACAGTAAAATTAAAACATATCCAAAGACACTGACTTCCGAAATTAAAGTAATTTTTCACTTTGTAGTGTTTTTCCAGAAGTCAGTTGTTTTGTTTTTTTTGGAAAAAGTTTTCGCATTTAACAACATTCATTGCGCTATTTACCTTGTTGAGCAGACACATTTTTCGAATGAAGCAATGGATTAGCATTAATTCAAATTCTTACTGATAGTGTGTTACACAATTAAGGTGCTTAACCTCATGCTCAGAATTGCAACCTCTCATACTAACGAGGCAATCAAATAAGTGCTATCATGTATACGTATAGCAATATGACTGCCCTTAAAACCTTTACAACAGATGATTTACGATGTGTAGAAATAAAGATGAATAAAGGAACGTGATTAATGATAAATAATAATCTATATATACAGGGTAAGTTTTTATCCAGTGCGCAAATTGTAACCATGAATTCAGCATATCGTTCTAGAACCCCTAGCGCAGAATTTTTTCGCCGGTTGTACAAAAAAAGATCTGCTGTTTCATAGAAAAGTGCAATACCTACGCGGTGAAAATGTTTAGAACAGCTGATTTTTTTTTTTTGTGTCCGGGGCAAAATTTCTGCGCTAGGGGGTCTAGAATGATATGCTGAATTCATGGTTACAATTTGCGCACTGGATAAAAACTTTTCCTGTATAAATAAAAAGAAAGGTCCTGACTGACTGGCTCATCAACGCCCAGCCCAAACCTTTGGACCTAGAAAGCTGAAATTATGCACAGAGGTTCCCTTTATAATGTAGACAAGGAATAAGGAAGGATTTTTCGAAATTTAACCCCTAAGGGAGTTAAATAGGGGATGAAAGTTCCGCGCGGGCGAAGCCGCTTGCAAAAGCTAGTCTGTTATATTAACGACCCACATATTTTTTACTACATGAAAAACGTATCGTATTAATATAACCAGGCTAAGTAGGTACAGTGTTCCCACTGCTAGCACACAGGACTCCCCTACCTCCGTGAGAGAGCGAGCCGTCGAGCCGTATCAATCAATCACGCGGGCTCAGTGCGGGTGATGTCACGTCTTTCCAATTTGTTGGTGCTTGAACAAGTTGGCCGATTTGACCCCTCACTGACATATCTAATGAGGCCGATGTTACTACACGGACGGGATGTCAATGTCATAAAATCGCGCCGGAATTTTGTCGCGCACCGGATCTTCGACAGGCTGCTAAGCTTGTTTTTTCGACGCGCTAAGACTCAATCGCACTGCACTTTATTGGATTATTAATACTCGATTCAAGTTGAAGATACAGTGTGCGAAAAAATCCCTGTGCAATTTTATTACGTCCCTGTGAATATCGACTTACTAACATTATAAATGCGAAAACTTGTTAGTTTGTCACTCTTCCAAGCTAGAACGGCTGAAGCGACTCAGAATCTAAATCCGTTCAGCCGTTCTAGAGTCCATCTTTGTGCTAAATTTCATCTAAATTTTAAATGAAATTTAGCACAAAGATAGACTCTGACCTGAGTAAGGACATGGGCTAATTTTGCCCTGGATCGAAGACGAAGTCACGTAACACGCCAAAACGGCAGATCGGATAAGGATGAAATTTGGCACACTGATAGTGACCTGAATTAACGCATAGAATACTTTTAATCCCAGTACTACGTTCCCGTGAGACATTTTCTGACAACCACGTGGGCGAAGTCGCGGCCAAAAGCTTGTATAAAATATACCCCAGAAACATTAATCAAAAAGCAATAAAACAGGCAAACAGTGACCACGTCATCGTTTCGTGACAAGCTGTGATAAATTACCCTACGCTTTACCATGGTCTTATTATAGACTGAAATACCGAATTAGCAGTCATCATGCAAAGATAGACAACCGCCTTTTTAGTGTATTTGCTTTCAATGTCACTTTAATAAAAATGCCATCTTTCATGAACAGCAGTACGGTTTCACCAAAGGGCGTTGTACCACTGACGCTGGTGTTACCCTAATAAAAAACATTTTTAAAGCCTGGGAAGAAGCAAAAGATGCCATTGGAATCTTTTGCGACCTCTCCAAGGCGTTCGATTGCGTAAACCATGAGACACTTCTGCTGAAACTGGAGCACTATGGGATTAGAAATACAGCTCTAGATTTACTAAGATCATACCTGAAAAACAGAAAAGTTAAAATTCAAGTAAACGGCATAAACTCACTAGGGGCTGAAATGGCAATGGGCGTTCCCCAAGGTTCAATATTGGGTCCATTCCTCTTTTTAGTTTACATTAATGATTTACCGTATATACTTCTAAATCAACCGAAGATGGTGTTATTTGCAGATGACACATCATTGATATTTAAAATAGACCGACGTACACAAAATCTTGACGACGTGAATAACTCTATTCTTCAGGTCCAAGATTGGTTTACGGTAAATAATTTGGTACTAAATGGCACAAAAACCAAATGTGTTAGATTTCAATTACCAAATGTTAGAAGTAGCGAATGTGACATCATATTGAATGGAGAAAAACTGGAATTTGTTAATCAAACGGTGTTCCTGGGAATCACGCTAGACGATAAATTGCAATGGGGACCTCATATAACATCTCTTGCGGGGCGGCTAAGCTCGGCCGCTTATGCTGTTAGAAAGATCAGACAGTTAACAGATGTAGAAACCGCGCGTTTGGTCTATTTTAGCTACTTCCACAGCATTATGTCGTATGGCATTTTACTGTGGGGTCGGGCTGCTGACATTGAATCCATCTTTATTTTGCAAAAGAGAGCTGTCAGAGCCATTTATAATCTACGTCGCCGCGAATCCCTCAGGGAACTGTTTAAAACGATTAATATTATGACAGTACCTTGCCAATTCATTTATGAAAATATCATGTATGTAAGAAAAAATCTACATCTTTTTAATAAAATAAGTGATAGACATAATTTTAATACTAGAAACAAAGACAAAATAGATCAACCATTTTTCAGATTAGCTAAAGTACATTCATCTTTTATGGGGTACTGTGTTAAATGCTATAACAAAATACCTTGTGATATATTACAATTAAATGAAAGGAAATTTAAAACTCATATTAAAAGCACACTTTGTAAACAAGCGTATTATAAATTAGAGGATTATATCCAAGATAAGAATGCTTGGAAACATGCTGGTCCTGCTCCATAGGACAATCTAGAGTCTAGACAAAATCAAACTGGTTGCTAATTGAATTAAATAAATAATTATATTTATGACATTGATTTACACTCACACACTGACTTATTTCTTGTTAATATTCTAGGAAAATCGTATATTTACTCTTACAATGTTTGTAAATATGTGGGCACCATGTATCTATCATAGAATTAATTTATCTTTATTGCTTCAGTTGCATTTTGTTACCTTTTTTGGTATAGTAATTTTATTCTGGGTGCATCGTTTTCACATATAATTATATAATGAATGTACTATGATAAATTGTATGTAAAACATTTTAAAAGAGTAACGGTGGAGTTTCTTGCCCGTTCTTCTCCATACGAAACTACATTTTGGAATGGGCGACTAGAATCAATTCTGTTTAAATGTAAATGTTGACGTTCGAAAGTGCCTTTTAAGTGCCTAATTGAAAATAAATGCTTTGACTTTGAATGGCATAACGTGAACGATACATTTTATTTGAATAATGGGTGGCCATGTCATCATCATCATCATCATTCTCCTGACCTTATCCCAATTTATTTGGGGTCGGCGCAACATGTCTTTTTCTTCCACACTTCTCTATTAGTGTCGTCATCTCCGTTCCTTTATCGTTAGGAAACCGATTTGGCCCGAAATAAACATTCGAAAAGATGACACGGAGTGTAGGTACCTATAAGACGAAATTGATAATGTTGTACCTACCCAGTGGTAACTCGAAAATTGAGAAACTGGAAATAAAGATTTATTTAATTTATAAAATCTCTCAGATCAATCGACTTAAAAGCCCATAAAACTGCTGTTATTAGAGACATCCTAATCGAGTCTGTCATGATTTAAACACAAGGATTGATAATGCTGTACCCAGTTGGAACTAAAAATTGTGAAACTGGAAATAAAGATTTATTTTAATTATAAAATCTCTCGGATCAATCGACCTAAAAGCCCATAAAACTGCTGATATTAGGGACATCCTAATAGAGTCTGTCATGATTTAAACACAAGGTTAACGGTGGTAATAGTCACGGCACGGTGACTGGATAAGACGTCACCGTATTTTATGAGCAGTCTTTATGGGTATTTGATGGACCAGCTAGCGTGTCAATGGAACGGCAGTTACGTAAATAGGTTTGTTTTAGGGACTTTTATTTATTATTAAACGGAAATACAAATGCCGATCGTTTACGAACATGTAAAAACGAAAGGTACCCCACGTGGTCTTCGTGTTGTTCATTTGTCAGTGGCATTCTTTCAAGTGTCTGATCTGACATGACGTGGGACATGATGCTTTACGGTGTTAGCATAATCATGTTCCCACTGTTGGGACTCGGTCTCCTTTAGGTGAGAAGAAGTGGGACTTAATCTTCGCGGCCGTAAGCTTGCGGTAGGAGTAAAATTGTAGAAATCCTACCAGTGCCTGCTAGGTAAGATGGCCGATAAATAATAATAATTTTCGAAACCGTAGGCGGTGGTAACTTAACTGTTACACTAATTCAACCGATATCGGTACCGGGATTTTTTTTGAGCAAGATATTTTATTTCTCAAAAGAATTACAAATTTACTACATACGTTTAAAGAATGTGCCATCAATCATTGCTCGGCAACACGAATGGATCAATCTGGATCAATTAAATGGAGCAATCTGGAGCAACATCAATAAATTGCGGATATGTTTCGGGAATATTGCTTCTGATTGCTCCATATATGTATTTCATGAGTTGGCGAAAATCCAATCGGTTTGGAAATTTTTAGTCAATTTTCTTTCTAAGTCAAGGGAAGTCTCGTTTTTGCGAGTGGATCCGGCCGGCAGCGGAGGTGGCGGGGGTGGGGGGGGGGGTGTATTGCCTAGTTTTTGAAGTTGCTCCATATTGCATGATATTGTGTGGCCGTATCTCCGGCAACAGGTTGCTACATGTTGCCATTGCCCTAAATTGCTGGATGTAGTCGCGACGTCATAGCTGACGAGAATTGACCAGGATGGAGCAATTTTAGTTGCTCGTGTAAGCACACCTTTATTTTTTTAGTATTGGTAAATGGCAAAAATAGTTCGTCCCCATATGTGCGTATTCAATTCGTGCGTGTCCAATTTGTAGAAACTCTAACTAGGAAAATGGAAGCTCGTGATCAAACTAGACTAAATTGAATTCTAAAAATCTAAACCAGACAGATGACTGTTATGCGCTGAAGTAGAGGTACATTGGACTGCAACAGTTTAGGAAGCAGTGCGCTCGGGACCTTCCAATCTCACTAAATCGGATCCAACTGATCTGACTTCGATTACCTACATCTTCCGATTTCCTTGGATATGTATCCCTACTTAGTATTGCTAGTTGTACCTATATAAATGCGAAAGTACCTCTGTCTGTCTGTTACGCTTTCACGCCTAAACCGCTGAACTGATCGTCATGAAATTTGGCAGAGATATAGCCTGGGATGTGGACATCCACGCGAGCGGATCCGCTGACAAAAGCTAGTTATTTATATTTGAAGTACCTAGGTACTTTAATCCACAGCACAGTCAGTATTCTGATAAGCGGCAATAATAGTTACAGTGGCAGTAGGTTATTCGGTACTTCCCCGAACGAACTCGTATACAGGAAGCTCTATGTAAATAAATATTACTAGAATTATACCTATTCAGCGAAAAATAATCATCCGTCCCATACAATTAGGGCTGCCACTCGTACTTATAATAAAGTATTGTACGTTATTTCAGGTAATTCTACTGTATACTTTATGAGAACAATAAAGTACACCAAAATACTTTATTTCACATGATTTGATTTCTTTAGGATTTTGAATTGTCGTAAGTATTTTTTCGCTAAACGAAATTTCTCTATTACCGGAAATGCATCCTAGAGTAGACTAGGCAAAGATATTAAAAATATTTACAATTAAGGTTAAGGTTAAGCTACGCTTGCCGCGGTTGGTCCGAGGATGGGTGACCATCTTACAAAGACCCCTCCGTGCCTCGGTAAGCATGTTAAGCCGTTATTCCTGGCTATTATTTCTGATCTTTGACAGTCGTTACGGGTCGTCAGAAGCCCGAAAGTCTGACAACCAGTCTTACAAAGGGGTATCGTAGTACCCAGTAACTGGGTTGTGGAGGTCAGATAGGCAGTGGCTCCATGTAAAATAGTGGTATTCAGGTGCAGCCGCTTAGACTGGAAGCCGACCACAACATAGTTGGGAAAAGGCTAGGTAGATGATGATATCGAGTAAGAATGAGGAAAATCTGAGGAAAGTCTTGAGTATGAATGTCAATGGCTGTAAGAGTAGGAGGATACCAAAGAAACGATGGATGGAGATGGAGATGTGTGAATGATGATATGGATAGAAAGGAGCTGACGACCGAAATGACGACTAGAAGAGAAGATTATTATAAAATCAAAATATTTCATTTCATATATGAAACGTCAGAAGCTAGGTGCACGGTTCCAATTTGTCGCTTCCTATGGAGAAGAGCCGGCAAGAAACTCCACGGTTACTCTTTTAAAAATAATTGGCTTTTCCAATGTTTTCAATTTACAGTGATAATGTCAAATACGTAATGATGATGTTACGTTGATTAATTATTAATTTAAAAATAAAGTTAAAAAGGCTTATTAAAACAAGACAAACATTATGTGAAGATACATATCCGGTACGGCTCGCAATCCTTCGCTATCCTAAGGGCACATCCCCCGGTCTACTCGTTGATAGGTATGCAATGGTTTCTGCATCACCATGAAACATAAGGCTTTAGGAGGCTAGTGCAAATCTTGGGTTCATTCGATTAATCGAAGCCGTCCAAACAAAGAAACCATGTAGGTAAATAGAGTGCAAAGTGCAGTAAAGTGCTGAATTTATTATTCTGTAATGTCTACGTTTTAGCTACCTACTCACAATTAAAGAAATACACAAATCAATTACTGCTAACCCGATAAGTACACATTACGCCTTCATAACCCGTAGGGGTAGGCAGAAGGAGTATACTTTATCATTCAACCGACCCCAACATAGTTGAGAAAAGGCTATGTAGATACATAGCCTTTTCTCAACTATGTTGGGGTCGGTTTTCCAGTCTATCAGCCTAGCTGACCTCCAAAACCCGTAACTGGGTAGCATGCATGATACCCCTTGGTACGACTGGTTGTCAGACTTTCGGGCTTCTGACGACCCGTAACAACTTTCAAAGATCTACGAATGACAACCGGGACACTTTCCGAGGCACGGAGAGATCTCGCTATGGTCACCCATCCACGGACAACCTCGGCAAGCGGAGCTTAACCTGATCAGTGGACCCGTGGGGCTGTTATTCCTTAGCCTTCCCTAAAATAATTCGCCAGTAATGTTCAGTCACATGTAATTAGGGACAGGCCTATTGGCATACACTGGGTAGGTACACATTTAGCATAATCTGACTAAAATCTTCCCATGCTGGTCTATGTCGTTACACGACATAGACCAGCCCGCGGTATGGTATGTGTAGCGTAACACGACGCCGTCACTTCGTGTGTAGTAGTTTTTTAAGGTTGTTTCATAAAATATGCATTTGTTTATAATTATTGTTTTATACCTACTTGTATGTATTGCTTGTGGCTAAGTAACAATAGCTGCACGGGTCGATCGATCAGGTTAAGCTACGCTTGCCGCGGTTGGTCCGTGGATGGGTGACCATCTTTACATACCAAGACCCCTCCGTGCCTCGGAAAGCACGTTAAGCCGTTGGTCCCGGCTGTCATTTGTGGATCTTTGACAGTCGTTACGGGTCGTCAGAAGCCCGAAAGTCTGACAACCAGTCTTACCAAGGGGTATCGTATTACCCAGTAACTGGGTTGTGGAGGTCAGATAGGCAGTCGCTCCATGTAAAATACTGGTATTCAGCTGCATCCGGTTAGACTGGAAGCCGAACCCAACATAGTTGGGAAAAGGCTAGGCAGATGATGATGATGATGATGACTTATATGTATTGTGTTTTATGGGCCTCGGTTGCCTGAAATAAAGGATGATTAAATAAAATATCTCACATATCTTCAATTATTTGTTTCTAAGACATGATGGTTTCCTCACGATGATTTACGAACTACGACTCGTAAGTCGGAGCCGGAGTCGATATAAGTGAGCCACCACTGCTCCAGGTACACATACGAACTACTAATTATGAGAAATTCCTATTGGAAAAAGAAACATTCTGACCGACCTGGGGATTGATCCCAGGACCCTAGCACAGCATTTCCACTTGCGACCACTAGAGCACGAGGCAGTGAAATTAAGACGGAACATGGTAATTAATAAAATGTATTGGGTTTTATAAGTGCGCAAATGAAAAATAAACTAGTAAGTAAGTTTTATTTATTTTCCGTCTTCATTTCACTTTATTATTTATAGACAGCATTTTTCATTATAATTCAATTTAACTTGTTGTTTCTGTAATGAAAATAAATACTAAACGCAGATTTATACTTAAATCAACAGTATTATTAAACCTTTATGCGTTATCTACTGAAAATAACAACTGCCTGCACTAGAAAGTTTTTTTTTTTCTAATCTAGTTACGTCAATCAAGCAAGGAGTAGGTATTCAGTCAAGGTTACCGAAACTGTTCCGAAATAGATACGTGAAGTGCTAAATCAATGCGCCTAGGTAAATGTTGTTTGAAAATAGTCAACACACTATTATTTATTATTTGCTTAAATAATATTGTAATTGTAGAATATGATTTTAAATATCAACACTGTAATTTTTCACGAAGAGGCATTTTCCACAAAACCTTGATCATCTAACGTTTCAGAAAATTAAAAAGTAAAAGTGTCACTTACGTCATTTCTGCTCCGCAATGTGCTTCGTTTTGGTCGCAACAACACATCTTTGAAGTCCAGTTTAACTTCATTTATTATATTAGGCATTTTCACTGAGCACGAGTCTGTTTTATTCGTAAAATGTATTTACTATGCGTTGACTACGGCCGCGCGTACCTTCCCGCGCGCTTTATCGACTGCCCGACGCAAGTGGTGCTGCCAGAATATTATAAAATTTTCCCCGCGCGGGAAATTAGCAGCAGTCATATATGCGAACGTGCCAGAAGTAGGTCAAAGAACTTGAATGAACCTAGGTATTTTCGCCGTAGTATATTGATAAATATTTAAATATACAGTAGATAGACAAGGAACATATATTTAATCTCATATCTTCTGGCTTAGTAGAAGTTTAGATTAATTAACTCTGAAGTTTATTAAAATGTTATACAATTAGAATATCTCATGACTTTATTCCAACGTTTGCCATAAATAGAATTGAAATAACTGACATTTATTAGTTAAGTTGATAACCAAGTCCCATTAAATAACAAGGTATAATTTAATAAATTAACAACATACGGTGACGGTCAAAATGTTTTATAAGATTTTATTGGATCTACATATTTTTGGATATAACAAACTCAAAACTTGGCGAATGAGAGTGGTCTAGTCTATTCGTCAAGTGTGCTGAGTATAACGTGCGATAATGAATTTTGTAAAAAAATAAAGATTTTTATATTTATTATAGCAATAAAATCTGTAGATCTAATTAAATCTTATAATGAGAACGTTATTTCCTCCACTTATAATATATCCGCATATCTTCAGTTCAGACTGGTAACATAAGCTTTTCCCAGTGCATGCCAAGACGTCCTCAAACTATCATATTCGACACTGATAAAAAATAAAACTCACAAAAAAATGGCATACTACATTAGACCGCGCAATTTTCCCCAGCTGGCAACATTGCTTCACAAGCGTGACACAAAACGTCACGAGGGCGCCCAGAAATACTCGCTTTCAGCCGCTAGGTGAAGGTTATTTAATGACCGAACGTTACCCTATAAAAACCTAACAATTTCCCCTCATGAAATTGCTTTTCCCCTTACATTTTTGCTGGCTTCTTTTACATGTCGTATTTGAAAACGGAAGTGTGTTTTTGTTATTGATAAAACAGAGTCAGCTGTTGTCCGGGCATGCGCAACGCGGAAGATAATCTTGCCAAATGAAAATGACATTGAGAGTACGACCGAGGACGAACTGTGTGACCATCTCATTTTGCGGGCGTAACCTTAGGTTTTAAATGTCAGATATAGGTACTTAGACGTAGGTACACGTAGGTAGGTATTCAGTAATGTTAGCGCGATTTGTAAGCGATAATGATCTGTTCGCAGAATGCTCTACTCAATAATTTTCTCTACTATGCAATACTTTAGTCCAAAAGAGCTAGATAGAGAGAAGTTGAAGGAGAGAAGAGAAGGGGCCTGCAGTCCTGCAGTGGCAAATCCAAGCATAGAATAATATTCTATGCCTGGATTTGCCACTGCAGGACAAAGCTGATGAATTTACCTATTACCTACTTATAATTTTTAGGAATAATTTGTATCTAAGATGCCTCACGCTCACACCAACATAAAGTCTATACAGGGTAAGTTTTTATCCAGTGTGCAAACTGTAACCATGAATTCAGCATACCATTCTAGAACCCCTACCGCAGAAATTTTCAGCCGGTTATAAAAATAAAAATCAGGTGTTTCATAGAAAAGAGCAATACCTACGCGGTCAAAATGTATGGAACAACTGTTTTTTTTTTTTTTGTATAACCGGCGAAAATTTCTGCGGTCTAGAATTATATGCTGAATTCACGGTTACAGTTTGCGCTCTGGATAAAAACTTTTCCTGTATTATTGTCTGACCAAGGAATGGAAGTATCAAAACTGTCTGGCTACTGCGGAAACATCTTCTAACAGTTTCCTACCTACCCATTTAACAGGTATAAAATTCAGTTTTATACTTTTCTAACGTAATTATAGTTACAATTTATTAAAGTTTAAGGATGTCTTGCAAAGGGTTGCCACGGTGGCAAGTGTCTGGTAACGGATGTTGTAGTTTACTAATATTAACCCAAAGCAATTATAACAAAAAAAAACAACCGACTTCCAAAAAACACTAGAAAGTGAAAAATAACTTAATTTTGGAAGTCGGTGACTTTGGACATGTATTTTATTAATTTCTTGTCACCGCCTTCCGAAATTAAAGTAATTTTTCACATTTTTCAGTCAGTTTTTTTTTTTTTTGAAAAAGTTTTTATTTTTTACTTTTTAGTTATCATTCCCACTCCACACCAATTCATCATCCTTGGGGTCAAAACAATGAATATTTAAGCGTTAGCAGCAATCGCGGTTCATTTGCTGTATTTTTTTGAAGCCCTTCACACTAACACCACATACCTAAGTCATGAGCTTTTACCAAAGATGGTATGATATACAGGATAAGTTTTTATCAATTTTAAACAAATTTTAACCATGAATTCAGCACATCGTTCTTGACCCCCTACCGTAGAATATTTTCGCCGGTTTTACAAAAAAAAAACAGCTGTTTCATAGAAAAGTGCCGGTTATACAAAAAAAAAACCGGTCAAGTGCGAGTTGGACTCGCGCACCGAGGGTTCCGTACAAACCTGTGGGTATATAAGTAAAAGTTCAAAATTGTCAAAAATATTTTTTTTTATATGACGAAACTAAAAATTTACGGTTTTCGTAATTTTTCCTATATCTGTACTATAAGACGTGACTTCGTACAAAATTTCAAGATTCTAAGTTCACGGGAAGTACCCTGTAGGTTTTGATTCCCGTGCGAGTTTCGAAAATTTGCGGAATTTTGCGGCCTAAATGGCTGTATCTTTTGATTGCGTTGACTTAGAAGGTTGATTTTTCTACAGCTTCCAGGGACAGTAGAACTAAGTATCATATAGAAATTTCAGTTTGATACCTCCACGCGTTCCTGAGAAAAACGGTCTTGACAGACGGACGGACGGACGGACGGACAACAAAGTGATCTTATAAGGGTTCCGTTTTTTCCTTTAGAGGTACGGAACCCTAAAAATCAGCAGTTCCATACATTTTGACCGCGTAGGTATTGCCTACGCGGTCAAAATGTATGGACCAGCTGATTTTTTTTGTATAACCGGCGAAAAATTTCTACGCTAGGGGATCTAGAATGATATGCTGAATTCATGCTTAAAATTTGTGCACTGGATAAAAACTTTTCCTGTATATGTGGTATTCTTTTAATTTTATAATATTCACATACGTTAGTCTACTACGGCTTCTGAACAAATAAACAAAAATTCATGAGAGTATGTTTGTAAGTATACATTTTATCGCCCCTCATTTTTGCCGCTCTGGGCATTTGCCCGGTTTGCCCCCCCTTAGATGGGGCCCTGCAAGGACATGACTTCTTTGGATATTATATCAAACGATTGGAAGGGTTTTTTAATCCTATCTCTACATGTTCGGAAGTTATGAGAATTTTTAGTACATTGATACCAGAAACAGAACTTTTTCAAATTGTAATAAACACATCACTCGAAAGAGATTTATTGTGCTATTGGCAAGTAACGTGGAAAGTTATTGACCTACGTAGTGCGGTGACACGTTTGTTATGATATGAATCCGAAAATTTGGTATCAATTCTTAGGGTAAGTATTTTATTTTGAGTTGAAACGATATATTGCCCGCAGGTTTGCACGGTGTACGAATGCAGTTAAGATCACGCTATTTAAAGCATATTGCCAATCTTTTTACACCTGCAGTCTGTGGGTCAGTTATTCGCAGCGGGCATACAGCGACCTGCGTGTCCAGTACAATAATGCACTCAGGGTGCTGTTGGGGCTGCCATGGCGTTGCAGTGCGTCGGGGATGTTTGCTGAGGCGCGGGTTGATGGATTTGCCGCTGTCATAAGGAAAAGATGTGCCTCCCTACTCACTCGCGTTCGTGGTAGTTCCAACACTATACTGGGTGTATTTGCAGATCGGGGGGAGTCCCCTATGCTGCAAAGATGGATGAGGCATCATGTCATTGTATAATTTGTTGTTTTTGTTTGAATAAGTATGTACTAATATTAGTTTCATAAGTATTTTGTTTACTAACAAGTTTTATGGACCCTGGTCTGAAATAAATGTTTATAATAATAATAGTGAATCTATACCAGCTGTTATCTTTATAGCAATAGGGTTTCTGTTACACCCTGTATAAGCAAAAACATTCTACCGAAAATTACGCAGACGTAGAAGTATGAAATTTGGGACAGTAAAAGTTTACATTGAGAAGGACTGCAGAATGTAATAATACCTAATAATGCATTAGAAATAAATTATGTTTTAAATTTTAGATTAATTTAATTATACTGTTTAAAAACTACAAGTAATACTTTAAATTATAATATGTACAGGTATATAAAAAGAAAATATCATAAGGCATCAAAAAATATATCCACATCGTTGTCAATGGGAAAAGTGCCCAAAAGGCTGGCAGCATTGCCACGTTGTATGGCAATGCTGATTCTTTGGCCGAAAAATAGGCCAGCCCTTTGGTCACGTGAAGAGTCGACCAACCGCTTGGAAATGTCTCGGAACACTAAGTGGGCACTCGGACCCCATGGCCCTAGTGTTTCAACCCCAAACGGCTCGAACATATATGTTCCAATAAGATTGGAATATTTGCGCCGTTTGAGGTTTTCCGCACCTGCAGCAGCCGCCCCAGCACAACCCGCCGTACTAGAAAGATGGGATGGCGCAAGGGTGTCGACACATGTTGCATCCCACACCAAAGGCCGACCTAACTTCCAAGGCATTATGGTCATTCCATCTGGTCTCTTCCCATCGTCGCGTGCCAAGCCATTGGGTTCTAGAACAGCTGGCACCCCGGCAGTGACAAGAGCACGACGGATAATGTCATTGATGCTGGCGTGCCGTGCTATCCGGCCTGCGCTCCTGCTGCAGGATAAGCCATGGTGTCCGAGGCAGTCGACACCTTCACCGCATTGACAGCGATGCAGAGCCACGCACGTTGTTTTAAATTAATTGCTTATGGTAAAATTTCGAGCACCGGGCGGTGACCATCACTACTTAGTATTTTTTAGTGTGTCAAAGTGTGTCAAAATCTAAATCTAATCAAATTAGGCTGAGAATCAGCACTTTTCGAACGTAACTAATACAGTACCCAAAAAACGCCCACCCTTCGCCACTTCCTAGTGCTTTAGCTGGGAAGAAGAAGTGGCGCAACAAACTCCCCAGCAGCGCAGCTGTCTGTTTAGTCGGATGGACTTGATTCTATACATACATAGGCAAAGTAATAATGGATTATTGTTAGGAGTAGATCATGTCAATAACTAATGACGTAGGTAATGGATAATAATAATTTAAAATAAAAAAATACTTAGTCAATATTTAAAAAATTAAATATAAATAATTATATGACCCATATAACCAGTCATGTGTAAGATAGGAACTAAACAATAACAAACAGCTGGTCAGTTATTTAGAAAGCGTTTAATTAATCGTTCAAATCTATGATTTGTGTACGTGTATCAGCGCCAGAGTCAGGCTTCACCATGTTCCTAGTGGGTAAAGGCACCTCGGGAGCCATCGTAGTGGTGGTCACTTGGTTCTCTGTGGAAGAGAAACACAAATATTATTTGAACCTTCTCACTAAAAACTCTCCAACAGCATCTCTGTCAGCAAGACTGCTTGTCTATTCAGTCAAAATCTCACCGTGAAAACTTTTTGTATTGAGCTGTCATTCTATCCGATGTAAGGGATTGACACCAATGACAGCTCACTCCCAGCTCAGTTCACCCAAGGGCAATTGGCTTATTAGTCGATTCGCCCATATTTACTCGTCCGAACCGGCGTTGTACCGGGATTGTACGTATGGTCCCTCGTGTGTCGCCGCGGCGAAACACGAGGGACCATACGTACAATCCCCTAAGTGGTAGATAAGTACAAACGCCAGCACATCAAGCTACCCCAATCTGTCAAATTTCTTTGATTGTTTTTCAACTTTATTGCAAAGGAATAAGGTTTATGTTCAATTGGGAAAATTTGACAGTTTGTGATAGCTTGACCTGCTGGCGATTGTACATGATTAGCATGTTTTGTTTTCGTGACCTTCAGGCCAGCCTATACTATCGTTTAGTTTAACAAAAATAAGTCTAAGATGGCAAAATGCACTTTAAATCCATCATGAACATTACCTAAAACATGATATAGGTACGATGATGTTTGAAACTTTGAAGCGCTCTCCTGTAAAAGTCATTTGTAGTTAGGGGATTATACGTAGGACCGTCGGACATCATCTTTATATTATGTAGTAGTTAAAAAACAAAGTCGCTTTTCGTGTTTGTACGCTTAGATCTTTTATGGGGAACATAGTCACTGGCTCGAACTCACTGGTGACCCTGGCTAAAAATAATAGTTTACAAAAACAAAAAAAACACGCTTTTATTGCTGACCGAACTAAAAAGTATAAAATATTTTTTAATTACAAAGAGTTTATGTTACGGTATTAGGAAGTCAATAATTCAATTCAGAGTAAAAAGCGTGGGGTGCATTTTCCTATATTTTCATGACTCTCCTCTCATAGAATAGTTGTAATAATTAAAATATCAAGCACCCCACGCTTTTTACTCTGAATTGAATTATTGACTTCCTACTACTGTAACATAAACTCTTTTTAATTAAAAATTATTTTCTACTTTTTAGTTCGGTCAGCAATAAAAGCGTGTTTTTTTTGTTTTTTAAACTATTATTTATTTTCCATTTTTTAGTTCGATCAAATTTTTTTCGGGAAAATTTTAAAAATTTTAAATTTTAAAAATAAAATTTATTTATTTTTGAAGTTTTGAAATTTTTTATCGGGTTATTGCATTGTCATCGGCCCTTAAGACGTGTGCAAAGTTTCAAGTTGATCAGACGTCTAGAAACCAGTGAAAATTAGGCTCAAAGATTCCGTTACATACATAGATACATACATACATACAACCCGAGCTAATAAAAGCGTTATAAAAAGCACGTTCTCTCACCAGGCTTCATGTCCGACTGAGGTAGGATCAGTGATGAGCAGTTAGACGCTAGTCTACACGCACAACGTTATTGAGTGAGATGCAGGAGCATTTATAGTAAAACAGGCGCGTAAAAAATTAAGAAAGGTCCTTCGGAAGATCAGTACCTTAATTGCGTAACTCACGATTAATCATAACCTGTTTTGTTTTGAAACAGATTGCTAAACTATTGCTTCATATGTTCGAAAAATGTGTCTGATCAACAACTTAAATAACGCAATGAATATTGTTGAACTGTCAAAATGTACCGATAATTAATCGTGTGTTAGGCCTAATTGCGTAACACACGATTAATCATAATCGGTTTCATTTTGACAGTGCAGGTTTTATAAAAAAACCACTGCATAAATCAATTACCAATAAAGTTTATTCAACTTTTCGATAATTGAACTTTGTCGGTACCGTCTTGGTTTTATAGATTTTACACTTCTTTTAATACTTAAACACGCCCAAAGTTAGGTCGAATTAGCGAGAAAAACTTTAGCTTTTTATTTTAGTATTCTGTTTCCGTACAGACAATATTAATAATGAGACAAAACCATACCATGTTTAATTTTGAATGTACCTTGTCGAACAGTGGAGTATACACTCCCGAAGTTTGTGTGGAAAAGAAGTCGGTTAAAAATGTGGATTAGATTCACCTTAAACTACGCAACGAATTTGAATGAGGTTTTCATCAATAGACAGCGTGATTCAAGAGGAAGGTTTAAATGTATAATACACCGCCTTCCACGAGGGCAAAGCCGCTGGCAAAAGCTAGTACTTAAATAATATGTTATTTGCGAATCGACAAATCCAGAAACACGTTTTAGGCAATTGGCACGTTTTGAATTTTATGCATTTTATGGCATGTATTTGGAGTGACGTTTTCTCATAGGTTTTTGTATTGAAAATAAATATTATTTAAAAAATATCGATTCGTCCCTTTCGGGCGAGTAAATTTGTGCGAATCGTCTAAGAAGATGCTCGCGATGGCGCGGTTGCGGTCGCTATCTCGATGTCGAGACTTGCTATTTCCACATAAATCTTAGTCAGAATTGTTGATTAGTAGGTACTATTTAATCAACAATTCTGACTGTTTGTTACCTCACCACCAAGAACGTTTGAACGGATTTCAATGAAATTGCTCTTATAAAAGAAATTTATAAAAAACGTACAAATACCTGCGTAATATTTCTAAAATATTGAAACATTACACCTTGATTTTTCTCAGCTTCTCCCTGCCAGTCATCGAGATGGGGGGTAAACACAGCGTCCTTATAGTTGCCGTAGCCATCGCATTCTACATCAGTTCCCGTGCGACATTTCTCGCGGGCACAGTCTGTGAGAACAAGGATCAAACATGGAATTAAGAATAAACGGATTAAACCTTCCGGGAGAGGAATTCTTTTATAGCGTATCGATGGCAACAAGTTCAATCATCTTTGGCCCAAAATTTTGCTGCGCGAACTTCGCTCACTGACGCAGTCATAAGATCGTCAAATGCACAGCAGGCTTAGCATGATTCTTTCTATTTCTACGAAGTATAGACAGTGCTTTTTCAATACAAAGTGACATTTCGTTTCTCCGTTTATGTCATCGCACCGTAGAAATCCTTCTACAATCTGTCATTTTGTCATTCATTTCTAACGATCTTTGTCTAGGTTCTTATAAATGTAGACTATTTCACAAGAATATTTCTTCCCAAACTGTCAAAATCACACTGACAACAAACTTTCTACTCGACGGCCACAAAGTACATATACAGGGTAAGTTTTTATCCAGTGCGCAAATTGTAACCATGAATTCAGCATATCATTCTAGAACCCCTAGCGCAAAAAAATTTCGCCGGTTGTACAAAAAAAAATCTGCTGTTTGATGCGCGGCCAAAATGTATGGAAGAGCAGATTTTTTTTTGTACAACCGGCGAAATTTTTGAACCCTGATGAACCCTGATATAGAGTATAGATTACACTCTGCAATGCTGTCATTCTGATTAAAAATAAAAAACCACGTGTTTCAGTGTTTTCGGGAAATCATCCTCTGAAAGCGTAAAATAGGGGACATCATTTAGTAAATAGTCATGTTTATTCTTCCGTCGACAAATCGGTGCTCGTGCTAAGCCTGCAGGTGACGGGACATGCGGCGCTGGATGGAAGGTGGGCTATTGTCTGTGGAGAGGTGGTATACGCGCTGGAGATCTGAGCCGTCCGTGAACTGATCTATCTATCTGTGGATATTGTCTTTGTCCGGGTAGGCAGAGGTGTAGTTGTGGTACATCCACATTTGGCTAGTTATTGTAATAGGCGAGTCTATTGTTATGAACTGGGCACAAAATCAAAATCAAAAGTAATTTATTCAAATAAGGCCGAGAATCAGCACTTTTCGAACTTCAGAATACATAAGACAGACCCCACACCCTTCACCACTTCCTAGTGCTTTAGCTGGGAAGAAGAAGTGGCGCAACAAACTCCCCAGCAGCATAGCTGTCTGTTAAGTCAGATGGACAAATCTAGACTCCGGGTTGCTACTGGGCAAAGTGCAAATAGAAAATCTCATTAGCAGTTTGCCCAAACTGAGAATCGAACCCACCACGCCCAGCAGAAGCGCTAGAAGATGTAGGTACTCAAGTAATGAGAAGAAACATTCACATCGTCATCTGCCTAGGCTCTTCCCAACGAAGTCTGGTTTGGATTCCAGTCTATCTGTTTTACATGGAGCGCCTGCGTATCTGATCTCCACAACCCAGTATTACTTGGTAACATGAATTGGTTGTCAGACTTTCATTCTATTCGTAACAACTATCAAACATCTTATAATAACAGCCGGCATGTTAAGCCGTCGGGGCTAACGTCCTTTCCGTGGCACGGAAGAATTATTTGCATATCACATGGATAAATCAAATCATTGCCATCGTTTTACGCATGTCAAACTCAAAATCACTGGTGGGCCAAACGCGTAAGGACCGTACAATTAGTAGGCCCCAAAGCCACACCATAAGAAAAACAAAACTCTTGCATTAATTTATAGAAAAACGTGTTGCAGTCTTTTCCCGGAAACTTGACATATTTTGTCGTGTGCACTAAGACTGTCAATTTTGTGTTGCAAATAGGTCTGACATTGAATATCTATGACATCCACATGGTCCAGCTTCCAAGGCGCGATTTAAGATATATTTTTGCGACACACGCGGGCCGCAAGAGGAGGGTTTTCTTAAAATTGGACCAGGCCACACGGAAATGCGTGAAGGGCGCATGTTTGACATGTATGTTTTAGGGTGTTACAGTAGGTAGGTACTAGGTACTCACAAACGAATTTAAACTACTTACTGTTAAGATTGGACCAACATGAAGCCTATCTACCCTGTTGACAGTTTACGAAGACTCTACCTGCAGTGTGACAATTAGATTAGGTATCACATTATTTGAAACCACGTATTAAAACATACTTATTTAAAATAATGAATAACAATTTAACATTCTAGCAGTGGGACCAGTTTTTTCGTTTTAGCATTTAACAAAATTAAACTTAACTTTTGGTTATTTGATAACAATACTATATTGAATTGCTGATACCATCGCCCCGCGCGTGTGTAATTTCTTTTTACCAAGAATGGTTTATTTCATGCCAACTTTGACGCTATTCTTCTTCTCAGCGTGTTGATAGCAATCCAAATGCAGCAGTGGCGAAGGGTGGAATTATGGTCAGGTAAGCCGTTCAAAAAAACATTTCAAATGTACTATGAAATAATGAATCAGGAAGTGAGATTTCTTATAGGTAAGTGACTCGTCGCTAGTGATATGCAGTCATCATAGAATTTGGCTTCCAGCTTGGCACTTTCAGTAGCGTCCATCAACTCCTGTAGCGTACTGACAGCAGGACACGCTGAACAAGATATTAAAAGCCCCATTGTTTGTGGGACAGCACCACATTTACACTCGCAGGGCGGAGTCATCGGTGCATAGATATAAGAAAGAAGAAGATATGCCAAGTAGTTGAAAATGTATCGGAACCCGGTGTCTCCACTTGCTCCCCACTACCGCGCCACAACTACACATGCAATTTAGTAAAGCCAATAGATACGAAGTCGCGCTCACACTCGCAATTTATAAATCAGAACGTACTACACAATCAAATATAGACCTTATCCTTTCAAACGCAGCGTGCATTTAAGTACAACTCACTCACACAAACAACGGTTGCTACCGTTGTGCTGTGCAAAAGCAATTTATTTTACATATACGCTAGTGATTGACTAAATCGGAAAGTTGTCGATACTTCTATTTATTATTGTACTACTTCAATTTTTTTTGGGATCCAGAAGATAAGATAAAATGAAAACGATAGCCGTAATACGTCACTAATATATTATCTGAACAATGCCGACAACAATAATGCATACGAAGCGTTTGAAGACTTTAACGTAAGTAAAATGACAAAACCAAAAAAAACGTAAGGAAATAGCACGAGGATAAGACTTATTATACGATAATTCAAACCCAATAACACTCCACCGACATTATCTAAAATTTTGTTAACTTTACGACTGTTGTTTACGCATTTCTCTACTACGCTGTAAAATAATCAAATTAAGTAAAAAACATTAATTCACATCGATCTGGCAATAAATTTATTCGCGAATCAACACTATCGATAGCCTACGTTAGTGGATCTGCACGAGCACATCACTAGCTCGGCGCAAGAACCAGCGGCCGTACTACGTAATGCGTCCGCATAGATACTTTATCGTTTTGTGATTTTTACATTGCTTGTCCAGTCACTTAGCGACAACATATTTAGGTAGTGGTTTAGGAGCAATGTATTTCGTACAAAAATAATACAGTCGCTGTGATATTTGAAAACAAGAATAACATAGTCAACGCAAGAAATGTTTTTCGATTTCTTGTTTTTCGTGATTTTAATGACAAATATAGAAAAATACTTGTACTTATTTATGGTAAGTGATTCCATGATTCACAAAGTTTTTGTTTTGGCTTTGGTTTTTACAAGAAACCACTGAACAACACGGCATTCTTATAATTTATCACGACAACGGTCGAAAATCACACTAGTTTGCGGAGACGGCCATTTGCTTTAGGAATGATCATTCTGATCATGGCGCGCGGACACAGACACGCCCCTTTCCCACTTCTCCTGCTTTTAATATTTCTATGCATCGGTGAATCTCCATCTGAGCAGGTTTTCTTTACTTCGGCTTACCTGAGTCCGGAAACTATTTAAAGACTTCCAGGAATGCCAAGGCAACTCTATTTATTTGGTTTGAAATAAGTACCTATTGAGTTTTCAATTTTTAGTAAAATTGTTTATTTTATTATTTAACAGACTGATTACAACAGTAATAACCGCTTAATTATTTAATGTGATCATCTAATCGCCACCATGCATATTTTTTATATCACACAGTATATAATTTCAAAAACGTGTAGTTTTTTTTTTCTAAACTTGTAAGTGGTCAAAATGAAAGCGAGTCTGAAACGCCGGGGCAGCAAACTACCGTACTTACCACAGTTCATATTGGAGACTTCTACTCTCGGCACTTTGATGCCTAAGATGAAACTGCCATCTTCTAGCGCACAGTAACACACGAAACGACGACACTGCATAAAGAAACATAAATCGTGAGGAAACCGACTAGAACGAAAAAAATCGAAGACATGTGACTTCCACCAACCCGCACTGTGCCCGCGTGGATTGAATTGGCCCCGCCCACTCTGTCACTGCCACCACTGTGATGGGAATGTGGCGGCATCTTCAACGCCACATGCGAACTACGCATCAAAAACTTGACGTCACACAAATCCTGCATCGCGCAATCAGAGTTTACCACGGGACTCGGTATATGTATATACAACATCCCGACATCAACCTTCGAGCAGTCGCCCACCAGACAACACCCGTCTGGTCGGAGGATCCTCCCTTTTCCATAGAGTATGAGTGATCTTTACACCCTGTTCCTCATACCTCTATGTATGGAAACAAAGGCTGATGCACAATCAGCCTTTGTTTCCAGACATAGAGGTGGTTATGCACTTGTAACCAAACCACAGCAATCCTTGCAAGCTTGGCAGTAGAAAACGATGTAACGGTAGTAGGTACTATCCCAGACTAGCAAACTAGCATAGCAATTCACAACCATTCGGTACGGTACCGTATCGAACATCAATCAATGTTATCGTAGGAGTCCTCTAAAAGTTGTTCAAAAAATTAAAACGATTTTGTTAGTTTAAATCAAAAAGACGATCAATATTCTTCCGACAGCTGTTTGCTGTCTGGAACAAGGCAAATTATGTTATCGAAAGGTGTCATTTTCGATACGATAGCCTGTCGAATGGTTGTGATTAGCTATGCAGATCCTTCACAAACAGTTCTACGTAATAAAATCAGCCTAATTTTTATTTTATTTATTTAATCAAATAATAATGTTAACATTAAGTTAATAGTAATAGTAATTAACATAAATGGCTACACTTGACTTATGCTAGTTAACAAACAGGTAGGTGTTGCAACCAGCACGTTCGTATCGTTCTAAGATATGTCGGTTTCTCACGATGTTTTCCTTCAATGTTTTTAGAGCAATGTTGAAATCCTGACTGGGCTGACCTACGACCTACAACTTGCAAGTCGCGGCCGTTACCACTGCTCTCTTACTAAATGTATAAGTTAAGTACCTGAACAGGAGCGTATAGCCACAAGGGTGTACACTGTGGCGCGTTGTAGTGCAGGTGCCCATCAGGACCAAACTTCTTCTTGAAATACTTCAGCTCACGCTTGCACGGCTCTAGTTGTCAATAAAAAAGATTATTAAAAAAAATTGTGTCCTTATTGGGGAAGTTCTTCAGAAAGGACAGGTGCGTATTATTCACAACCGGCGTGCCAGATGTATGAACATAAACCAGATGGACCGATGACCTTGTGAAGGCCGCGGGAATCCGCTGGATGTGGGAAGCACAAGACCGGTCGTAGTGGAGGAGCCTGGGGGACGCTTATGTCCAGCAGTGGACATCTTTCGGCTGAAATGATGATGATGAAACAAGGCAAAAGAAGTATGTAAGGATCGTAGCAGGAGACGTTTTGTAGTTTCTGCCTATGCCTATGGGAAAATGGTGTGAGTTCTGTGAGGCGGCTCATCACCAATAAGATCACTATAAGTTCTCCTATGGCGTCCTCTCCCGGCGTTTCCGTTCACATCTGCCTTGTAAATACATGTATTCTTAGGCTTTTATAATGTGTTCTCTCTGTTGTAATCAGGTAAAAAATCAGGAGCTTTGCCAAATTGGGAAAAGGCTAGCAGGATGACAATTTGATGCTAACCATTTGCTTTGGCCTCTGTTTCGTCCCTCTTCCGCCGATTGCCAACTGCGGCAGGCACCGCATGTATGTCCTGACAGCGACCTTGTCTACAGACCAGGCCGTCGTCACAGCCGGGCTCTAAGAATTCCTCTTCTACCTGAACATTTCAAAAAGGCCGTCACAAACATTACGCCTGTATTCTTGGTGGGTTAGTCAGAAGGTGTACCTACAGTATACCCATATTTCGCCAGTTATGTTAAGGTCCCATGTAATAGGGCGTGCGCTTATTACCATCAACTGGGCGCGAATCAAGACTCCAAGGTGGTACTGAAAAAATCCTAATGGAAAAACAACAGTTCACGCGGTGCGGCCTGGGAAATGGTACCCAGGACCTCATGATCAGAACCTTGCTGTACCACTAGATCAACCAGGCAGCTTTCATGTATTTTTCAAAACCTACCGATTTGCCCCATCATGGCACGTGAACATGATTCTATAGGTACCGTAAAACGGGGTGAATAGAGACTGCAGTGGTGAATCGAGACGAAACTTTAAAGTTGATTTTACTGTTGAAATTATGATCTTTTGTAGCCAAAAAGGAATGTGTTTAGTGTTAAAATCCACTTTTATAGTTTCGTTTCGATTCACCCCTGCAGTCTCTATTCACCCCGTTTTACCCGGTACTAAATTCCAAAAGAAATTTCCCGATGCAAACAAATCTAACAATAAATTAAGGCAGGCAAAGGACGTTGGTTTAAATTCGACACTACATAGGTATTTAGAGATTGTAGGTACGAGAAGAACAGACGTGCACACAGGGGCCTTAGTCTGTAATTTTTATAAATTCGTCATTCCAACACGATCCCATCGCCATTTTGCTAAAAGTTCGTAATCTGCTAAATTCATAATGGTCAATCAGTACGGTCACTGGTCTCGTAATAGAATTGTGTTATAATGGCATTGTCGTATTGCCATTATTATAAAACCCGTTAATACAAATGATTTTCGAAAAAATACTACTAAATTTGAACATTTATTCATGCCAGATTTAATTTATATGAATATATTTTTACATAATTATTTTTTAACATATTATTTTAGGAACTATCAAAATTTTAGCAGATCAGTCATTCATTTGTCATTAAATACGAGATTACCAATAAACGCCATTTCTTTCAATAGAGTGTCAGTGGCTAACCACTGGAAAGTCATAATGACGCCATTATATTATTAGATTACCAAACTTGTCAAAAAATTAAATTAAAAATTTAAAAAACCCCCGACCCAAACAAAAACTCTAAAAAGTAAAAAATAATATTTATAGGCCTTTTAATTTGAACGTAATATTTTAATCAGGGCATTGTCAAGTCGGGGGACGGTCAATGAAAATGCCAAACAGAGGCCTAGCCGTGTTTGGGTCGGGTGTTTTTTAAATTTTTAATTTAATTTTTATTTCTTGCTTTTTAAACTTAATGTCTCCCTTAAATCACCATTTATCTATAATCTATTCATTGAGACCTTTTCAATGAGCCCAAACACGATACTTCTGCTGTTTGTTGGTGAATAACTTGGGTTTCCTGGAAATTCCAGGTGTTGCTCCAGCATCAGTTCAAGGTTTTTTTTTTTCGTCTAATATCATTGAAGTAATAGAATTCCAAATTTTGAGTTGATCAGACCCATGGAAGAGGGTAAAATCCCTTTTTCAACCAGAAAAGAGCTGATAATGTTCAAACGGCTGAACCGATTTTGATGAAACATATCTAAGAACACTCCCGACTAATACACCTTTCAAACAAAAAAAACTAAATCAAAATCGGTTCATCCGTTCGGGAGCTACGTTGCCTCAGACAGACACACACACACACACATACACACACAGACACGTCAAACTTATAACACCCCGTCGTTTTTGCGTCGGGGGTTAAAAATCAACAATTATGAAATCAATGATAGACCATTCTGACACTATTGTAATACCTAGCAGACTTGAGGCCCAGGAGTTGCACATGGTGTTCATTGATCCAGAGAAA
The DNA here is from genome assembly GCA_949987655.1 of Polymixis flavicincta. Classification (NCBI taxonomy): domain Eukaryota; kingdom Metazoa; phylum Arthropoda; class Insecta; order Lepidoptera; family Noctuidae; genus Polymixis; species Polymixis flavicincta. The sequence continues at coordinate 6,808,879 of OX465188.1, read as the reverse complement.
GCGTATAATAGGATACCTCGAGATGTGTTGTGGTACGCCTTGAAAGATAAAGGTAAAAAAAAACAGGTAAAACCCGTATTACAAATAAAATTTAAATTAAATTTCACAATGCTGCCACAGATAAGAATAAAATGTCTAATAAATAACATGTCAAATTTAACGCTCACAGAATTACAAATTAAATTAACAAAATAGGTATGTACATAGTAAAATTGCACATTTAAACAAAACCATATGAAGAAGTTGTTTTCTATATTAGGTCAGTATCAATATTTGGTGTCATAAAACCAAGGGGTTCACATGTCTGTTACAGCATTGACGTATATAGGGGCAGTCAAATCGTACAGTCAATCTCATACCTACATCCAGCCGGCTGCTGGCAATAGATTGTCTGTGGGCTTATAGCAACGGTCTGCTTCAAGTCCTACCTCTTCCTGTTGACACTCTGACATCGATCATACAAGAAGAGGCACCCTGGCATAGCGTGCAGTTGTTTGCCGATGACATTTTTCTTGTCGGTGTATTTCGACTTTGTGTAACTCATAGGTTTTTTGGCATTCACATTGATACAACATTATGAAAGAACACAATTAAATTAATTATTGTCGATGGCTGACTACCTACTTTTAGATTCATAGTTACCTCAATCTCTACCGAGCCATTGACTTTCTGGAAAGTCTTCTTGAATTCTGCACACTTCTCGTTCAATTCTGCAAAGAAATAGTACTATGTATGTGATTTTTTTATTTTATAATGGAGAATATTTGAAAAGGAATGCATTTGTTCCCGTATTTTAAAGGTGCTCTTCCAAAGGCGAATGCATTGGAGCCCTACGAGATAAAGCGCGACTTACGCTGTTACATACTATATTTCCTACAGCAGTTACCTACATTGATATTTATCCGATATGAACGCTATCCCTTTCCCTAACCACAACACCAGCATTGGAGGTCTACGAGATAGAGGGAGACGAACAGAATTTACGCTGATGCAGACTGCATTTTCCTCAGCAGTTAGACGGATATTTGTCCGGTATGAACCCTCCAAGAACGCTATCCCTTACACTAACCTCAACACCAACATTGTAGCTACGAGATAGAGGGAGACAAACAGAACTTACGCTGATACAAACTGTGTTTACCACAGCAGTTATACTGGTCTTTGTCCGATACCAACAACATTCCCTCGTCGCACCCTAAGCATCGTAGCTACGAAATAGAGGGAGACAAGCAGAACTTACGCTGATACAAACTGCATTTTCCACAGCAGTTACACTGGTCTTTGTCCGGTATGAACCCTCCAAGAGCGCAGTCTTTTTCCTGCACGAGGCCGCCCTGACATCCGTAACCGAGGCAAGACACTGGACAGTCCTCGTTCGTAGCTGTCTCGTAGCGAAAGCTATGGTGACTACGAGATAAAAATTAAGAATGGTCAAAATCTTGTAATGGCAATCTCCGTTTTTACATGCTTTTTATTAGCTTCACCTGTATGTATGTTATTATGTTTGTAACCGACTTCTTTGAACTTGATTTTGACCCACTTCAAATCAAAAAAATATAAGCAATCTGATGCAGTCGGAGGCAATTAAGGTCTCTATTGTTAAACACATGATGATGCCTCCGACTGCATGAGATTGCTTATAGTATCCAGTCTAATAGTCATCGTTTTAAAAACAGTTTCTTGTTTCAATCTTTTTAAATTAAATTTCACTTTAAGGCAGTCGGGTTTTTTGATTTTGTATTTTTTTTTTTTTTTTTTTTTGTTAAAATCAGTGTGACGACTTACATAGTTAATGATCCTTTCGGTAACTGTGGAACTGAAACAGGAACACCTGAAAATGAAGTAATTACGCTTTTTAGGGGAGAACTAATGAAAACAAAAAAAAACATCAACATCTCGACTTTATTCAAAACTTTGAATGACACACTGTGAGGATGAACATCTGGCAACCAAACGAGTGATAAGTTATCATCATCATCATCATCATCATCATCAGCTTTATAATGTTCCCACTGCTGGGACACAGGCCTCCTCTCTGTGAGAGGGATTGGGCCGTAATCCACCACGCGGGCCTAGTGCGGTTTGGTACATGTCACATGTCTTCGTATTTTTGGTTCTAGGACATGCCGGTTTCCTCACGATGTTTTCCTTCACCGTTTTGAGAGCAGTGGTGATGAAATAATTTACACAAAGTAAAGCGCCTGTCTGGGTTCGAACTCACGACCTACAACTCGTAAGTCGCGGCCGTTACCACTTGGCTACCACTGCTGGATAAGTTATGGTTTTTGGAAATTCGTAAAATTACAAAAACAGCTGACCTATTATTGCCTGACTTTCGCCTATCGTATGATGAAATTTTGTCTTTTTTTTTGTTTCAAATTTAATTTGTAACAGAAACCCTATTGCTATCCTTAAGCACTAAAGATAACAGATGGTATAGAATCACTACCTATACATAGTTTCAGCTAAAAATAAAATACTGTAAAAATTGATACAAAATTTTCGGTTTCATATGTTTCATTCCAATAACAAATAACAAACGTGTCACCGCACTACGAAGGTCAATTACTTTTAGGGTTGCCACCCGTACTTTATAATAAAGTATTGTACGTTATTTCAGGTAATTGTACTCTATACTTTATGAGAACAATAAAGTACACCAAAATACTTTATTTCACATCATTTGATTTCTTTGGGATTTTGAAAAGTTTAGTCGTAAGTATTTTTTCGCTAAACGAAATTTATCTATTGGTGCTAAATCGATGTCGCCACTCGCCAGCGCCATTGGCACTCGTTTTTAACAATTTATGTACGCAACCTAACCTCAAATGTCTACAAAGTCAGTGTCATTGTCACAATTTGGGCACGCCACGATTGCGGCGGTAAGTCCCCTCTTTGAGGAGTGGCTTGAGAGGCGGCATGGCGTCCTTCCCTTCCGCCTGACGCAGGTACTCACCGGACACGGTTGTTTCGGGAGGTTCCTGTTTCGGATAAGGCGGAAGTTTCCACTGCAAAGATCGCCCTGAGGACACGGTGGAGCACACGGTGGAGGTCTGCCCGGCTTGGGCGGAGCACCGCCGTGTCCTCGTGGAGGCGATCGGCGGCGGCTATCTCTCGCGTACGGCCCTGGTCCAGGCCATGGTACGGAGCGATAGTGCATGGGTAGTCGTCACCTCCTTCAGCGAAGCAGTAATGCTCGCGAAGAGGGAGGCGGCGCACGTGAGGGAGAGGCAGTATATACGCCCTCACGGCCCGAACCGCCGCAGGAGATGCCCTGGGCGTCGGGAATCCCGGGCTGATTTCCGGCCACCGCAAGCCCACGCCTACTGGCGTGGGCTTGCGGACGGCGAGTAATGGGTACCTCGCTATCCGGTAAGAACCAAGCCCAGGTCGACGGCGCGTTGTGTTTCACGCGCGCCTCAAAGCGATGTCAGCACAAAATGACGGGGTCCGCAAGGGTCGATGCCTGCCAGGGGTGCGGGTTCGTTCGAAAGAGATACCGCCGCTCCTGGCATACAGGTTAGTAGCCTGAGGCTACTGAGGGAACACGGGTGAGTTTTAGTCAGTAAAAGTCTGACACGCCCTCCTGCTCCACCCAGAGCGGGAGAAGTTATTTGATGATTTCCCACCCATAAAAAAAAAGAAGAAAATTGGCACAATTTCTTGTTTGTTTTGTGCGAAGTGGTTTGAGTGCAATATGAATACGATTTAAAGTTTTATAGATTCATGCTATAGTAAATCATGGACAAGAATACTCCACATACACCTACAAAACGTAATTTTGATACTTAGTGAAACGGATCTGCTGATGCTGTGGAATTGTTTAGTAGCGGTACTAATTTGATAAAAATTGCAAAAAGCAATAAAAAATATGTTTTTAAACATAATAATAAAGAAAAATAAAGTGTAGGTACTTTATTTTGATACTACGTACTTTATTTTTCTTGCCTATAATAACCAATATACTTTAACTGGATGAATAAAAGGTGGCAACCCTAATTACTTACCACGTTACTTGCCAATATCACGATAAATCTCTTCCGAGTGATGTGTTTATTTCAATTAGAAAAGTTCGGTTTCTGGTTTTCAGAGATAGGACTAAACAACCCTTCCAATATCGTTTGATATCATCCAAAGAAGCCGTTCCCTTGGTTTCTATACAGGTACACCCTTTCCATTACACGTTGTATAATAATATTTGTACCTATATTTTAGTGTTCGAGGATTAATATCTTTTTTTTCTTCGTATATTCGCATCTTGTTCTTTTCATAAATAATGCGTTTTTATGTCATCGTGCTTTGTATTTATGTATGTTGTGTTTTGTCTTTTGTATGCACCAAACAAACGATTTATCTGTCTATCTAGCTGTCTAATGAAATATTTCGCAAAATAGTGATAGTGATAACATATTACTTACATCGCCGCAGCATCTTGTCGCATCTCAAAGCTCTGAACTCTTGTTCTGGGTGACCCCAATATGGGTTGCAACCGGCTCTGAAATCTAGAGCATAACTTATTTCACGAAAACTTCATTCAATAGACTAAAAGTGATTAGAGGGTTATAATGATGGTTTTAAGTGGAAATGGGCTGGCCATGTGGCAAGACTGAATGATAACAGATGGGCCAAAAATATCACTTCTTGGATGGGACTGAAAACGAGGAAGAACACACACTCGCTGGGAGGACGAGATTGTACGTATAGCTGGATCACACTGGATGGACGTCGCGAAAGTTAGAGCTAGCTGGCATTGTCTGGAGGAGGCCTTCGCCTCAGGGGTTCTCAAATAAAAATAATATAAACCATTAAAAAAACGATTCTGAAACATTGTACCTACGCACAGCTACACATCAAGCTATAACTTTCCAGTTTACGCTGAGCTGGCACTGTACGGAAATCCTATACAATGCGACATCAGCTTATACTGGAAATGTATAGCTTGATGTGTGGCCGTGTGCTCACATTAATATAAGGCTTTTAAAACCATATTTGTTAAGGCCGCTAATGAAATTTTATTCAACATACATCTTGTCACTGAACTGCAAATTTTAAATTACGTAAGAATTTTTCTGGCTAACTTTGCGCATCCTAGCTTTAAATCTTCGGTCTCTTGGATCATTGTCAGAATAAGTTTTCTCTTAGTTATTGGCTCATATTTCACGACGAAACCTCGCTTTACCTTTGACCTTTTTTGAGAAAGGTCAAAAGTGTACCATTAGCTATTCCGAGAGAAGGATGGGTAGTCAATTTATGTTGGTGTAAAGAGGGATATACAAACCTATAGTAGTTGTCGGCAAGAACTCTTCTGTGACCAAACTGTATTCATCTTCGACGCAAGACTGGTCCAGTTCTGCAATATTCGTATTATTTGCTCTATTACATATACATTATATAGGGGGCTTATGGCTAAGTATTAACGATGGGTCGATCGATCAGGCTAAGCTACACTTACCACGGTTGATCCGTGGATGTCCGTGTCCGTGGTGACCATGTTTACATACCAAGACCCCTGAGCTGTCATTTGTGGATCTTTGACAGTATTTTCGGGTCGTATGACCCAGAAAAGGGTCCATGTAAAATACTGGTATTCAGCTGCATCCGGTTAAGACTGGCAGCCGACCCCATAAGCATACAAGCGCAGAAGTAGCTCATGTTTTGTTGTTTGTGCTGTACTTCCATAGACGTAGAGGCCATCATCAGCATATACAGCCTGACTTTACCCACTGCAGGAATATGCCTCTCGTTGCTTGTGCTAATCTACACGCTCATTCAAATTCGACCCAAGGTGACAACAATTTCGTGCGCCCATTTGGCCGCCGGACGATTGATATTTCTTCTTCCCGTCCTCTTTGTCACCCGCCATCAGCCGGCCAGGGGCCTAAGTCTGCTATTTTTATAAATTCGTCATTCCAACACGATCCCATTGCCATTTTGCTAAAAGTTCGTAATCTGCTAAATTCATAATGGTCGATCAGTGGTCGGTAAGTGGTCTCGTAATAGAATTGTGTTACAATGGCATTGAGATTTCATTTATGTGTATATTTTTACATATTATTTTAGGAACTGTCAAAATTTTAGCAGATCAGTCATTCATTTGTCATTATAAATGCCATTTCTTTCAATGGAGTGTCAGTGGCTGACCATTGGAAAGTCATAATGACGCCATTATACTCGTATTAGTAGATTACCAAACTTGTCAAAATCAACTATTATGTGCTTTCTAAAACACACAGTGTTGCTAGGTGAAGAAGCTGATGTAAATCTGCCTTTATATTGACATCTATGGTTAAAACTTACCGAATTATCCATGGTTTTATACCTGTCTCTTTCTCTCACCAGCATGCGTCCTTTTCTAATCAGGAAAGGACGCTTGGCGCGAAGCCGTCAATCTCATAGCGTTTGTAAATTTTGCCGCTAAAATATCGAAAAAATTCAAAAGACTAAAAAGTACTAAATACAATAATTTATCGTATGAAATTAACACACAGTGTCAATTAAGTATACGTGTCGGGTTTTTTGCATTGTGAATTAGTGTTTCAAGATGAATCCGGACGAAATTGTACGGGTAAGTGTTGGAGGTGAGCAAAGCTCGAATGTTGAAGCTTCGGATGGAGTTCAGCACTCGAATAATACGAGACCTAATGACTCAACGTCATCATCTTCTTCATCCTCGGAGGATGAGGAGGGCATAGCATCACCTCCGCCCAACAAAAGACGAAAACTTTCACGTAAGTACAGACAAGTTCAAGCATGTCCGGACCCGCGTGTAGACACTCTTATTCAACAAGTGGGGTTTATTTCTAGTTACTTAACTAACTTGCCACTACTTCCGAATAATCCTGGTAGATCAATGCAGGAACAACTGGAGAGTGATCCGACCCCATCCACATCAAATTTTTTGAGAAATCCAACAACATCCGACACTTATTGTAAACTCTCTTTAGGTGTACTTGGTACAAAGTTTGATGAAAAAACAATTATTCCACAAGCTGACAAAGAACGATTAAAAGAATTAGCTAGCCTTCAAAAGTTTGATTCCCCTTCTTGGAAGGGCATTCGGTACAAAAATGCTCTACAATCTTGCTTTGCCAGTCCTGGTTTTGTAGGTCTTAAACTTAATGAAGAGTTGTGCCATTTTAATAAGGGCAAAGACTACTTAGCTTCCACTGAACAGTTATTAGCAGGCTTATCAAACAATATTTTGGAACAAAGACAACTATTAAAGTCAGGGTTACAAGAATTGCTTGACTGGGCATCAGCAAACTCTAATAGTTTAAATATTAACACATTGTTTGAAAAGATTTCTACTACTTTTGGTCCGGAGTCCCCATCATATAAAAATTCGGAAACTGCAATGCAGATTGTGTGTGGCAAAAGGGCGGAGTGCATTGAAATTAGACGGGATCGTATTTTAAAAGAAATTGTAAATCCAAATTTAAAAGCTACGCTCCATGATGTTCCTCCTAGCCAAGCATATCTTTTTAGCCGAGATGCTTTGCAGCCTATCATAGCTTCTTTAGGTGGATCTCAGATGTGGCTTAACACTCCGGCTTATATTACGGAGAAAAAAGCCGTGAATACAACTTATGTTCAAAACAAGAAACATCGCGGCCCTAATAAAACACAGAACAAAGATTACAAGTTACAAAAGAAGCAAAATCCAAAATATAAACCGAATCAGCCCTTTCGTAAAAAATATTCAGCAAATAACACACACTCCAACACTAGTAATAAACAATGACTATCTAATCAAAACTTTCAAAGGGGGTTGTCTAAAGGATCATGCCAATTTGTGGCAACAACAGGGAGCAAACGATTATATAATGAAATTAATAACGGGTGGCCGCATTCCATTCTTCAAGAAGCCTCCTCTTCAGTACCCAGACAACCATGTCTTAAAAAAATTTGCAACCAAAATAACAAAGGACATGACGGACATGATCCTTCACTTAAAACAAGAAAAAATATTAGAGGCCCCGCAAATCCTCAATCCAGGTTTTCTATGTCGAATGTTTCTAGTAAAAAAATCAGACGGAGGGTTACGTCCCATCTTCGACCTCAGAGGTCTCAACACGTATGTGACAGTGAAACATTTCCATTTAATTTCACAAATAGATGTAGCCAACTTCCTACAAACAAACGATTGGTTAGTGAAAATAGACATTCACCAGGCCTATTTTCATTTACCAATTGCAGACACACACAGGAGGTTCCTCCGAGTGATTTACAACAACGAAGTTCTACAATTAACAGCCTTGCCATTTGGCCTGGCATCGGCCCCAAAGATGTTTGCCTCAGTAACAAATTGGATTGCGGAAATCCTACGAGCACGAGGTTTCCGCATAATTGTGTATTTGGACGATTTCTTCCTGGTCAATCAGGATCGGACCAAACTGGTTTCTCAGGTTTCGGAAACACTGAGAACGTTGGAAACTTTGGGATGGCACATAAATTATCACAAATCCGTTCTGGAACCTTCTCAGGAGATAGAATATCTTGGCTTGGTATGGAACACTCGGCAAAACTGGGTAAAACTTCCTACCAAGAAGATAATAAAGATAAAAGTAATAATTTCCAAGATGTTGAGCAATGGAAACAGTACTCTTCGAGAAGCTCAGACATTACTAGGACTGCTGAACTTCGCAAATTACGCAGTATCAGCGGGTCGACTGCGCTGTCGCAGAGCCCAACTCTTTCTAAAATTATTCGACCAAAACCGATTAAGGGAAAGAAAAAATCTCCCTGCACTCGTTCAGCAAGACCTAAAATGGTGGTTAAGAGCTGTAAATTACAGTTCGACACCAATAGTCAAGAAAAGTGTAACTCACTTCTTGACCACGGATGCTGCAAATTCAGGGTGGGGAGCTCAATTAAACAGCACTTACCTGTCAGGAAAGTGGACTCCATATCAAAAGCACTGGCACTCAAACAGAAAAGAGATGTATGCCGTATTTGCGGCCATCAACAGTCAGCGGATGACTCTAGAGGGTGCGCACATTCATATCCAGTCGGACAACAGGACCTTGGTCGCGTACCTCAAGAACGAGGGGGGAACGCATTCCCTGGCACTACTAGGATTGACGACCAGAGTCCTAAAACTTGCAGAGCAGTTACATTTAACTCTCTCAGCCACTTACCTCCCGGGGAGTCTAAACGGAATTGCGGATCGCCTATCAAGGGGTCGCAAAGTACCAGAGTGGCATCTTTTGCCCCAAGCCACGGAGGCTATATTCAAAGTGTGGGGTCTCCCAGACGTAGATCTGTTCGCGTCAAAAGACACGGCTATCGTACCAAAGTACGTAACATTGGATTCCAGAGATTGCTCCGCAATCTTCTGCGACGCATTCAGCCGAAAATGGGACTATCATCTAGGGTGGGCATTCCCCCCACCCAGTTTAATACCACGAGTACTGGCTCATTTAAACAGTGCAAAAGGAATTTACATCCTAATAGCACCGGATTGGAAAAAATGTTTTTGGCTACCCGACCTGCGTGCGAGAGCCATAGGAGAGCCACTTCCGATAAAAGACCTGCGGAAGGTCCTAATAGATCGGACGACAGGCAATTGCCCTGCTCAAGTGGACAAGTTGAATCTTCTTGCCTGGAAAATTGGGGGTGGGCCAATCAAGTTGCTCACTGGTCCATAGAGGAACAGAACTTTTTAAAAAGTAGCTGGCGGACATCTACTTTAACAACATATAGTGCACCTATTAAAAGATGGTTATTGTGGTGTGATACCAATAAAATTAACCCAAAAACTCCTGAGTGCCAGCAGGTTGCTAGATTTTTGGCAAAATTGTTTTTAGAAGACAAGTTAGCATATAAAACTATTCTTCTCCATAAATCAGCAATTTCTACTTACTGCGCAACATCAACCGTAGATATCTCAAAAAATTTTTTTGTTCACCAAGTTTTAAAAGCTATTTCACTTGCTAAACCTGCAGTGCAAAAGCTACCAATTTGGGACACTGCAATTTTGTTTAACTGGCTAAGGACTTCAACAAATTCAAATTCTTTATTTGAAATCACTAGGCGAACAGCTTTAATACTCTTGCTGGCCTCAGGTCGTAGGATTCATGATCTCACGTTATTAGAAAATAGTCCTGAGAATCTAATTTCTACGGAAGATGACATTACCCTGTGGCCAAGGTTTGGCTCAAAAACAGATTCTTATACACACAGACAGTCAGGTTGGTTGTTGCGGAAACACCCAGACCATCAGGTCTGCCCTGTCCAGCACATTAAAAAGTTTATAGAATGTTCTAAAATTAGAAGAAACACAGACGGGGCTGTCTCAAGTCTATTTATTTCCTTATCAGGGAAATTAAAACCTGCTTCAAGAACAATGATTGCAGGTTGGATTCGTAGTATTTTCAAAGATGCTAATATTGATGCAACACCAGGCAGTATCAGGTCAGCAGTAGCCTCTAGAAGTTGGTTGGACAATAGACCTGTTCAAGAAATACTTAACAGAGGAAACTGGAAAAGTATTAAAACATTTCAAAAGTTTTACTGTCGTCCAGTAAACAGAGTTGATAATACCAACTCTAATGTTGATTCATTGCATTCAAATTTTTATAGTATTAATTAAATTAGAATAGCTTTTAATAAGCATTAAGTAATTTACTCCTTAATTTAAGATTAGCTCAGAATTATCTTTGTTTGATTTAAAGAAATTTATGTTATTTTATCCTTTTTTGTTACATTTGGACAAAGATTTAAGTTATTGTCATTGCAATAAAACTTATTTGTTTTCTAGATCAGTTGTATAATTCATTCAACATAGCGTTTGTGTTTATCACCAGCAGATACCAAACAGGTCTTCACCTAGCAACACTGTGTGTTTTAGAAAGCACATAATATGACTGTTTTGCATTCCAACAAAACAGGTATTATGTGTGAATAAAACACACAGTGTTGCAGCAATTCTCTAGCTGATGAGCTGAAGACCCTATGAGATTGACGGCTTCGCGCCAAGCGTCCTTTCCTGATTAGAAAAGGACGCATGCTGGTGAGAGAAAGAGACAGGTATAAAACCATGGATAATTCGGTAAGTTTTAACCATAGATGTCAATATAAAGGCAGATTTACATCAGCTTCTTCACCTAGCAACACTGTGTGTTTTATTCACACATAATACCTGTTTTGTTGGAATGCAAAACAGTCATATTATGAAATCAATGATAGACCATTCTGACACTATTGTAATAGCAGACTTGAGGCCCAGGGGCCTAAGTCTACTAATTTATAAACGTTACAATGGTCTCTCAATGGTGTGTTTTTGACAGTTTTTGTATGGCAAAGCTGTCAAAAACTTACCATTGAGAGACCATTGTGACGTTTATAAATTAGTAGACTTAGGCCCCAGGTGTCCTGCCCAACTCCAATTGGATTCCATAACTTATTTCCCATTCATTATTCCTATTGATTCATTATTTATGAGTAGCACTGGTAGCCCAGTGGTAACGACCGTGAGTTACGAGTTGGTCATGCGTTCGGACTTGGACAGACGTATTAGTTCGTGTAAATTATTTCATCAACACTGCTCTCAAAACGGTGAAGGAAAACATCGTGAGGAAACCGGCTTGTCCTAGAACCTAAAAATTCAAAGACATGTGACTACTACCAACACGCACTGGTCCCGCGTGGCCGAGAGGAGGCCTGCGTCCCCGGCGTTACACGAAACGAGTACACCGCTCGGCCAGTGCGCAGTAACTGGCGATCGCCCATCCATACTTCTCTTTCATACTACAAACCGCTGACGCATAACATTCATACTTACATTGTCCCTACAGCAACATTATAGGCTGATCATGTATTTATTTATCTGTGCGTCTTACCTCTGTAGAATATGCATTCATCACAACAGCGGCACTGTGAGTAGTCAGCTGGCACAAACATGGCTCGCCACTTGCCGTACTTTCGGTCACAGTACTGACGATATTCCGCTGGGCTCACTCTGCGTTCTCTGGGAATAGGCGACGTCAATATTTAGGACAACGATCTAATCTAACTAGTCTGTATTGTCCTACCGTAGAGCAAAGGCGTCCCTCGCCCATTTCCACACAATTCTTTCTTTTTAACCCCCGACGCAAAAACGACGGGGGTGTGTGTCTGTCTGAGGCAACGTAGCTCCCGAACGGATGAACCGATTTTGATTTAGTTTTTTTTGTTTGAAAGGTGTATTAGTCGGGAGTGTTCTTAGATATGTTTCATCAAAATCGGTTCAGCCGTTTGAAGATTATCAGCTCTTTTCTGGTTGAAAAAGGGATTTTAGCCTCTGATCAACTCAAAATTTGGGATTCTATTACTTCAATGAAATTAGACGAATAAAATAACCTTGAACTGATGCTAAAGCAACACCTGGAATTTCCAGGAAACCCAAGTTATTCACCATCAATCAGCAGAAGTATCGTGTTTGGGCTCATTGAAAAGGTCTCAATGAATAGATTATAGATAAATGGTGATTTAAGGGAGACATTAAGTTTAAAAAGCAAGAAATAAAAATTAAATTTAAAATTTTAAAAACCCCCGACCCAAACAAAAACTCTAAAAAGTAAAAAATAATATTTATAGGCCTTTTAATTTGAACGTAATATTTTGATCAGGGCATTTTCAAGTCGGGGGACGGTCAATGAAAACGCCAAACAAGTTGTAGCTCGTAGGTTCGAACCCAGACAGTCGCTTTACTTTGTGTAAATTATTTCATTACCACTACTCTCAAAACCGTGAAGGAAAATATCGTGAGGAAACCGGTATGCGGCATGTCCTAGAACCAAAAATTCGAAGACGTGACATCTACCAACACGCACTGGGCCCGCGTGGTGGATTATTGCCCATTCCCTCTCACCGAGAGAAGCCGGTGTCCCAGCAGTGGGAATATTATAGACTGATTATGACCCTTGAAGCCATCAGTCCTCGAAAAAATCCCGCTACATTATCTTTACGTCCGTGAAAATGTGTTCTAAAGGTGTTAATAAATTAAGCCACTCTTCATAGATAAGGCTGTCCAGGACGAGATTGACTCCTACAGAAAGGACTAGCAAAAGACAGAATTGTGTGGAAGAGGGAGGATTTTGCCCCGCAGTGGAACAGATACGTTCGAATAAAAATAAGTAGAAAAAAAGTATTTTACTTGCAAGAATCTCGAAACAACTCGCATTCCGTGTGGTTATTAAAATGAGGACACTGGGGACACAGCTGGTAATCTAAAAGAAAATATTGTTAGGACGAAACTTTCATATTTTTATTCTAATTGACTAAACAAATTTCTGCTGGAGTTATTTAATAACTTAGGCTAGTTAATTTAAGGTTTGAATTCGATCAATGCTACGCTGGCTTTTATTTACACTGGTTTTTCCTAGTTAAGGCGAAAGCTCCAGGGTAGCTTCAAATTTTCTTAAGTTTTTTGCAATTTTCAGGCCAGTGCCAAGTTGTATGTTGAACAAAATATGATTCGCGACCGTAACAAGTATCATCATCATCATCATTTCAGTCGAAAGATGTCCACTGTTGGACATAGGCCTCCCCCAAGATGGACCGATAACCTTGTAACACGTATTTTTTTACATAATATCTGGTTGACGGTTTTTTTTTTTGTTTAACTTTTCCAAAAATTAAACCGATTTATCGCCCCCGAAACCCCCTGCATACTAAATTTCATGAAAATCGTTGGAGCCGTTTCCGAGATTCAGATTATACAGGGTTATTAGAAATCGCGAAAAAAAAATCTGTTGTTCCCTACATTTTGATGAGTTATACGAACATATGTAAATGTAAGGAACAGCTGATTTTTTTTCTGCGATTTCAGGTTTGGTCCCATAATAAAAATTGTTCATAATGATGAGTAAAATGACCTGTTAAGAGGTTGTTGGTGTTTTTCCAATAACCCTGTATACATATATACAAGAATTGCTCGTTTAAAGGTTTTAGATAATTTTCAAAAATCATCAATACACCTCTACGTTCATTTATTTTCATTGAATTACTTTTCCATTAAAATAGTCAGTCAATAGAATTAAATGAACTTAGGGCTGATTTTCAAGTGAAAAATAATTATGTCAGTTTGACATCTTTTAAATGGACAATATGCCAAATTGCCAACCTGTCAGATTTATTCTTCAGAAAAAAGTTATTTCACTATAGAAAAATTAGCCGTTAGAGAATTTTATTGATGATTTGTATTTCACGGCCTACCCTGGAGTTTCCCCCTTAAGGGATGAGTTATCATAAATATAATAGAGTTACGTCAAAAAATAATTATAAAATACTATCAAAATCGTCGTCAGACTTTGTCGTAGGTAATAGTCTCCGAGAAATAAGATTCTTTCGCATCTTAAAACTCTTGTAGTTCCTGCTGATTTCAAACCGTCTTCTGGTAAAACATGGACACCTATGGTTATGTATGTATGTCCTATTGTTGACTTTGAACATATCAGGACGAAATCTGTCGCAAGAGCAGGGCTCATCAAGACTGCGGCGCTGTGGGAGTAACTCTGTATACAAAAGTTTTTATGAAAAAAAGTAATACAGTGATACACAAAAACACAAGATACACCATCAGCGTCTCAAAAACGGTCCCGTAAATAGGGCGCAATGTGCGCAGGTGTCTATCCTGTCTGTTTCTGAGGGGTACACTACATAAATACGAAAAACTTTATTCCGTCAGTCACAAATATGAATTTCAAAATACCGATTTTCCCCCCCGAGTGGGTTCCCGCAGTAACCGTGGATGCCGGCCACGGTGAAGCCAAGAGGAACCCAAAGGTGGGGCCGCTCGTCAGGGCTTTTGCCTCAAAGCCGACGACGTAGCGGCCAAAAAGTAGGTTGCGGTGAGGTGCACCGCAACTGTGGTGGGCCGCGATGTCGAATGGGAGGCATCGCGGCTGAGGGTTACGGGCTGCGGTAGAGGAGGAGTGCCGGTGCTTCTGAGCAGCGCTCTTCCCTTCCGTGGCCTGGACGGGGCCGCCACCGTTTGATGGCGGACGCGGTGGGGCCGCAGGGGAAGAGGAGTGTCGGTATAGCGTTAGCCGCTCTCCCTATCCTCTGCGGCCGAAAAGTGGTAGACGGGACGGCGCGTTGTGTTCCACATGCGCGCCGTCAAAGATGTCAGCAACCACCGATGGGGTCCGCAAGGGCCGATGCCTGCCAGGGGTGCGGGTTTGTTCGAAAGAGATACCACAGCCCCTGGCATACGGGCTACTGAGGGAACACGGGTGGGTTTTAGTCAGTAAAAGTCTGACACGCCCTCCTGCTCTACTCAGCAGGAGAAGTCATTTGATGATATCCCACCCAAAAAAAAAAAAAAAACGATTTTCATAATTACGAATATAACAACTCCGACTTATCATTACTCCTATTTTTATAATTCCTAAATTTCAATATTCCTAACGTTTATATTTACTATTCTCAAAATACCGAGTTTCAATAAATCGAAAAACAAAAAGTCCGACTTAATGATAATTCGAAACATAAAAAATACGAATTCCGATTATTAAAATACCGATTAATACAATTCCGAAATAAAAACCGAACCTAACCGAAGTGATTCATCAATAAAAAGCAAGAAATAAAAATTAAATTTTAAATTTTAAAAACCCCCGACCCAAACAAAAACTCTAAAAAGTAAAAAATAATATTATAGGCCTTTTAATTTGAACGTAATATTTTGATCAGGGCATTGTCAAGTCGGGGGACGGCTAGGCCTCTGTTTGGCGTTTTCATTGACCGTCCCCCGACTATTTTTTACTTTTTAGAGTTTTTGTTTGGGTCGGGGGTTTTTTAAATTTTAAATTTAATTTTTTATTTCTTGCTTTTTAAACTTAATGTCTCCCATAAATCACCATTTATCTATAATCTATTCATT
Organism: Polymixis flavicincta; assembly: GCA_949987655.1. NCBI lineage: Eukaryota > Metazoa > Arthropoda > Insecta > Lepidoptera > Noctuidae > Polymixis > Polymixis flavicincta. The sequence continues at coordinate 6,793,014 of OX465188.1, read as the reverse complement.
GAGACCTTTTCAATGAGCCCAAACACAATACTTCTGCTGTTTGATGGTGAATAACTTGGGTTTCCTGGAAATTTCAGGTGTTGCTCTATCATCAGTTCAAGGTTATTTTATTCGTCTAATATCATTGAAGTAATAGAATCCCAAATTTTGAGTTGATCAGAGGCTAAAATCCCTTTTTCAACCAGAAAAGAGCTGATAATCTTCAAACGGCTGAACCGATTTTGATGAAGCATATCTAAGAACACTCCCGACTAATACACCTTTCAAACAAAAAAAACTAAATCAAAATCGGTTCATCCGTTCGGGAGCTACGTTGCCTCAGACAGACACACACACCCACACACATACACACACACACAGACACGTCAAACTTATAACACCCCGTCGTTTTTGCGTCGGGGGTTAAAAATACAGGGGATTTGCAGTATGCAAGCAGGCATGCAACATGCAAGCAGGCATGCAGCATGCAAGCAGGCAAGCGGCAAGCATGCAGGCATGCAACATGCAGCAAGCATCGTTTCTGTCACAACAACACCCAAATATTTTATTCCTAAGTTCGATGTTCCGATTTCCAATACTCCGAATTTCATAATACCTAAGAATTATAATATATATTGTTAAAAATCACGAAATTTATTTTACCGAAAGTCGTAAATGCGATTTGTTCGTTTTCCGATTTTCATACATTCGAATAACCAAATGCTCGAAGGGTTCTCGGTCCAAAAAACTACATTACGATTTTCAATACTTCGAATAAACTAAAAGTCAACATGTTGTGCTACAAAATTTAGTGACGGAAACGAATCGCTGCAAAACCGACTTCATGCTGTCTTGTCTACCCTACCCTAGAGTGTAATTTAAGCCCGCGTAGGCGCGGACGGATGGGGCGGCCCGCGAGCTGAGGAGCAGGTGGTTTGAAGGTCCGCCGCCACGGCTAAGGCTAGCAAGCCGAAGCTGCGGTGGTGAGCGTTAAAACCATCTGCGACGATAAGCTCGCGTGGGGCCGCCCAAACCCCGCAGCGCCGGGGCCGTGACAGAAACAATGCTTGCTGCATTTTGCATGCCTGCTTGCATGCTGCATCCCTGCTTGCATACTGCATGCTCCTCATACTAAACATAATATTATACTTCTCTCTGACGAGCAATTATGTGTTTATTTGTCTTTCAATAGCTGAATACAGTTTTACAAGGCGTTTTTATTTCGGAATTGTAATAATCGGTATTTTAATAATCGGAATTCGTATTTTTGATGTTTAGAATTATCATTAAGTCGGACTTTTTGTTATTCGATCTATTGAAACTCGGTATTTTGAGAATAGTAATTATAAACGTTAGAAATATTGAAATTTAGGAATTATAAAAATAGGAGTAATGATAAGTCGGAGTTGTTATATATTCGAAATTTTGAACCATTCGGAATTATGAAAATCGGTATTTGAAATTCGTATTTGTGACTGACGGAATAAAGTTTTTCGTATTTATGTGGTGTATTCGCTGTGCACGGCGTGCTAACTGTGTGCACGATTTAATATCGTTTAAAGATTGTAAAATTCGTTCCGATCCGATGCGATGCGAGCCGTTTGGTGGAAACATCTTTAAAGAGAACTCTTACCGATTCTGTTCCTACAAATAGGTCTAACGGTCCTGGGACTGTTGATCTGCACCACGCTGTTATCCAGGGCGTCTCGTTCGCATCTATCATAGTCTATCCCAATTTCGTTGTTCCGTACCAAAGACAAGATCTCCGTTTCTCTCCAGTACTCACTCGTATCCTTGTCTTTATCTATCAAACTGATGAAGGGGAAGTACTGAAAGGACGAGTTAGAATAAGTTTTTGACAAAAGAGGATGTATGTGATATCTACATTTAAGCCCGTCTGCTTTCAAAACAAGAGTGAACGCATCTTCTGGGCACACTTGTTCAATAAAATACCTCATCCATCGCTTTCCATCAAGCGTGATCTTCGTCAAGAGCAGACCAATTTTTACAAGAATTTGAGTTAAAATCGAGGGGAGCTTGGGCTTTATTTGAGCCAATCAAGACCTTTCGGGGAATCGTTATAAGTATAGTGCAAGTTACTGGATGTCACATATCTTCGAATTGGCTTCCTCAGGATTTATTCGTTGGTCATGGAGTAAATTGCAAACATCAAAGTACATTCCTACTTGGGCTTAAAACTACGACATATAATTATGTTGTAAGTCGGGCGGTCACCTGTAGGTCACCATGGACTATGGCATTTATGGAGAACATTGCAGATTTTAACGGCATCTACATCGCACATGTGAACTACACATCACACTGACGTCATGCAAAATCCTGCATCGCGCAAGCAAATTTTACCGCGAAACTAAAATAAATACAACGTCTCACGCCCACCAGACACAACACCGGTCCGAGAATCCATCCTTTTTATAGCCTTTTCCATCAAAATCAAAATATTTTATTTCACATAAACCTACACGGGCACTTATGAATCGTCAGAAGCTAGGTGCACGGTTCCAATTCGTCGCTTCCTATGGAGAAGAGCCGGCAAGAACTCCACGGTTACTCTTTTAAAAATAATTGGCTTTTACAATGTTTTCAAATTACAGTGAAAAAAGATATGTGAGGACAGTGCAGGCCTGTCAATAAGTACTCAATACTAGTACCAGGTACTTCAACATTTTCACCCAAAAGACGTCCACTGCTGGACATGGGCCACATACCAGGTACTTAGAGGAATGAAAATATGAATAAGAAGGCCCATAGACGCCTACAACTAAAAGAGTGATGCATATAAATGTTGATAATAGGTCTTTACCTATGAAATTGCCGTTTTGTATGAAAAAATTTAAACGAATTTTTTTCATGATTTTTTTATTTGTATTAATCGAAGTAATCACCCATGCAATCAATGCATCTTTGCCATCGCAGTGGCAGTTTATTGATGCCCTTCTTAAAGAAATCAGCTGGACGGGAGGCAACAAATTCTTCAAAGGCATTTTGTACTGCCTCTCGGGTATTAAATTTTTTTCCCGCCAAGAAGTTATCCAAATTCTGGAAAAAGTAGTAGTCTGTAGGCGCAAGGTCTGGTGAGTAGGGCGGATGACGGAGAGCTTCCAACCCCAGTTCTTGCAACTTGGAGACCGTCTGCTGTGCAGTATGAGGTCGCGCGTTGTCGTGCAGGAGCAGCGGAGACGAGCGATTGACCAATGCTGGTTGGAGATGCGCCAGCTTCTCCATCATTGTGTTCAGTTCTTCACAGTACACATCTGCAGTAATGCTCACCCCGTTTGGTAAGAAGCTGTGATGAATCACACCGGCGCTAGACCACCAAACAGTGACCATCACTTTTCTAGGGGTAAGTTTTCGTTTAGGGCATTGTTTAGGTGCTGAACCAGGATCCAACCAACTTGCTGAGCGCTTACGGTTATCAAACAGAATCCATTTTTCATCGCAGGTAACAATGCGGTTCAAAATTCCTTCATTTGTGTGTCTGTTGAGCAGTGCAAGGCACGTCTCGACGCGTACTTCGCGCTGGCGATCATTGAGTTCGTGGGGCACCCATTTGTCAAGCTTTTTTACCTTGCCAATTTGACGCAAATGGACCAATATTGTTTTGACGCTAACGTCGAAAGCTGCTGCTAATTCAGCCGTAGATTGTGTATCATCAGCTTCCACAATCGCCTTTAATTCGTCATTGTCGACCAAAGTCTTCGGACGACCGCGAGGTTCATTTTTCAGGTCGAAATTTCCAGAACGGAAGCGAGCAAACCAATAACAGTTGGTGCGTTGGTTTGTAGTGTTAGCTCCGTAAACGTCGTTGATGTTGCGTGCCGCTTGTGCCGCGTTGCTGCCACGACGGTACTCATATTCCATAATTACTCGAATTTTTAACGTATCCATGATGACGAAAAAGATTGAAATGCGATGAAAATGTAACACTAATCAATAAAGAAATGACTACTTTTAGAAAAAAAAATCCATGTTTTTAAAATAAAATTAATTTGAAATTAGAATTCTTAGCCAAACAAAAATTATTTTGATTTGAAATGGCCAGTACTGCAGAACGGCAATTTCATAGGTAAAGACCTAATATATGGAGGAAGAGAGAACAGCCAAAGAAAATATGGCTGGACTGTGTGAGGAATGAATATCTATACTAATATTACAAAGAGGAAAGATTTTATTGTTTGTTTGTTTGCATTGGCTCCGAAACTATTTTTTTTTTTTTTAAACGTTGCCCCACACTAGGAATTTCTCCTGTACTTATTGTGGGTGCGTTTACAAACATTTAAACTCACATACACAAACGGCCAGACCCGGAACAACTACTTGTAGGTCATACAAATATTTGTTCCGTGCGGGAATCGAACCCGCGACACGCAGCGCAGCAGTCAATCGCATAACCACTGCGCCAACCGTGCCGTCGAAACGACTGAACCGATTTGAACAATTCTTCCGCTGTTGGGAAGCTACACTATCCCCGGGTAACATGGGGAACTACGCGGGCGAAACCGCGGAGCGCTGCCAGTGAGAGATAAGGATAACGTGACGAGAGAATTGACGAAGAAACGTTGTTACGCTGACCTCGAGTAACATATGAGACTACGGCAGGAAAAGGCCCATAAACACTACAGAAAAGGAAAGAAAAAGAACTACTATCTGCTCATAACAACATAATCTTAGGTAATCTAAGGTCAACAAGACACAACTGGTGAGCAGTCGTGAATTCGTGATTCGTGGGTTCGAACCCAAGTAGAAAACTTTACTTTGTGTAAATTACTGCTCTCAAAACGGTGAAGGAAAGCAACGTGAGAAAACCGGCCTAGAAACAAAAACTCGAAGACTTGTGACATCCGCCAACCCACACTGGGAACGTGTTGGATTATGGCCCACTTCTTCTCACAGAGAGGAAGCCTCTGTCTTAGCAGTGGGGACATTCATCATCATCATCATCATTTCAGCCGGAAGACGTCCACTGCTGGACATTGGCCTTCCCCAATTTGGAGGGGATTGCCATAATCGCCACGCTTGGCAGGCGGGTTGGCGATCGCAGTATGTTGGTAAAATGTATAGAGAACGCTGCTGCCCATTCTCTAGTAAGTTCCTTAGTCGCCTCCTACGACACCCACGGGAAGAGATGGGATGATGCTATTCTTTACGTCCGGCACCACACGGTACAACACCGGCACCACACGGTGTGGACATTATAGACTGATAATTCTAAGATACTTTACGTTTAAGTGCGCTTGTGTCTTGTTTCCAGAATTTTCAGGGGGATCTATCAGAGGGGTTGGTGTGTCTTCCAACAGAATGAGCACGGGAACCATACTCTTACACACCACATAGCTAATATTGTTCAATATGAAAATAAAATAAACTAAGAACGCGACATTATTATACTTCATTGTTATGATTTTACTATTTTTTTATTCCATAATGTAAAGTTTTACAAAATGTGTAGTTACATGCTTTGACAACTCTTTGACATCGGTGAAGTTTAGTTGTTAGAAGAAGATTATATTAGTGGCCAGTTATTGGGCGCATTTCTAGGATTTTTTCGAACCTACCTTTAAAAGATATCTTCGTTAACCGCTAACCGCTAGACTTATAAGTAGGTTAGCTAGCTTTCTAGTTAGCTAACCTACCTATAAGCCTAGCGGTAAGGGAAGGATAGCTAGAAAACCATTATATCAAACCGTAGATAAATATATTGTTTCACTTTTGTCAGTCTAGGCAAATGTGAGTGGAAACACCGGGACCGACGCCCTAGCTAGGAGAACAAATAGTGACCTAATTACCCGACTGCGCCAGAAGGAGGGTTATGTTTTTCGAGTGTATGTATGTAAGGATGACTATTAGACTGAATACTATGCAGTCGGAGGCATATTCTTAAATTTAGATTTAAAGACCTGGGTGCTTACTCTGGAATATAATTCCGATACATCGACATAGGAATTTTTAGTTAAACGTCAGGGATTGGCTGGACTCAAGCCCCCTTATTACAAAACAAGGTTTTTCTTTAGGTATGGTTTAAACCGTCGAGCCTGTTTTTTAAATAAGAACCTAACTGAAATCGAAATACGGCTCCTTTTACAAAACTGACAAGTTAGTCCTGTGCTAAATTGTCAGTTTTGTAAAAGGAGCTGTAATTCTATTTCAGTTCTAAGTTCTTATTTCAAAAACAGGCTCGATGGTTTAAACCATACCTAAAGAAAAACCTTGTTCTGTAATAAGGGGGACTGAGTCTAGCCAATCCCTGACGTTTGACTTACAATTCCAATGTCGATCTATCGGAATATAATATTCGAGAGTAAGCACCCTGTATTGCCTCCGACTGCATGCGATAGGGTATTTTCCGATTTCATAAAAACTATTTTAATTTGAAGATATATATTACCCTATTGCATATGTTTTTCAGTCTAATATTCATCCTTTTAAAACAAGTTTCTTGTTTCCATCTTTTTTAATTATAAAGTTCACTTTTTAGACAGTCGGGTATTTTTTTTTTTTTTAATAATATTTTTATTGGTGTTGTTCTTCAGAAAGGTCCTATATGTAGTACTCGAAACCGGCGTGCGTGTACCAACCAGACAGATGTATGAACGTAAACGAGGCAAAAAATTGTATGCTTGGTTGCGCAACCGATCATACGCCCCGGACTAGCCTTTAAATACCCAGATTTTCTTTGGGTGTTTCTGTGTTAGTGCGATAATCTCGGTAAATAAATTCATATCATCATCTGCCTAGCCTTTTCCCAACTATATTGAGGTCGGCTACCTATCTGACCTCTACAACCCTGTTACTACAATACGATACGCCTTGGTAAGACTGATTGTCACGCTTTCAAGTTTCTGAGGACCCCCCTATCGACTGTCAAAGATCCACGGAATAACAGCCGTGACCAACGGCTTAACGTGCTTTCCGAGGCACGGAGGGGTCTTGGTATGTAAAGATGGTCCTACCTGGTACCTAGATTGTATTTTTAAAACTTTCTTTCTTATTAAGTGATTATGTACCGTCCGCGAGTTGTAAGTCGCAGGTTCGAACTCCAGACAGGCGCTTTCATCATCAGCCTATAATGTTCCCACTGCTGGGACACAGGCCTCCTCTCGGTGAGAGGGATTGGGCCATAATCCACCACGCGGGCCCAGTGCGGGTTGGTAGATGTCACATGTCTTCAAATTTTTGGTTCTAGGACATGCCGGTTTCCTCACGATGTTTTCCTTCACCGTTTTGAGAGCAGTGGTGATGAAATAATTTACACAAAGTAAAGCGCCTGTCTGGGTTCGAACTCACGACCTACAACTCGTAAGTCGCGGCCGTTACCACTTGGCCACCACTGCTCACTTGGCCACCACTGCTCATACGCACGCATAAACAGGCGCTTTTCTTTGTATAATGGTATACATTATTTAATCATCACTGCCCACAAAATGGTGAAGGAAAACATCGTGAGGAAACCGGCATTTACCAGAATCAATACTTCGATGTGATATCTACCAACCCGCAGACAAATACACATACAACTTGACTAGCAAATTGCAAAAATGTAAGAAAATTTGAATTATGCGGAATACCTTACCGTATACGATAGCTCGTTCCCTGCTGTATTAATATGCTAACACACACATCAACAAAATGTTAAAAGCTAGCTGACCCGATAGACGTTGTCTTGCCTTAACTATGAATACTATCAAGAAGCTTATAGATAAAAGTGGAGGCAACACTCTAAATACCTAAGTAAAGACGACTGTGGGCTAGCGCTCTCTTTTTAAATACATACATAAGAAAGAGAAAACTCATATCACTGTCTCATTCTTATGTAAGTATTCAAAAAGAGAGCGTTAGTCCACAGGTTGTGTTCACTTTTTTATTTGGAGTGTGGCCTCCACTTTTACTTACAAGCTTCTTGAATACTATGAATATTGAATTCGCATTGGTTTATTTAGTGCGCAACTTTTTTTTTTCGCAAGAACCTTCTCCTGACAAACACAACTTAAAAATAATTAGCAAAATTGTTCCAGCCGTTCACTTGTGATGCCGTGACCAAGGGAAATTCATTTTTATATAATGTGTGTTTTTTTTCGAGGTATAGAACTTTAAGTTGGCATTACTTTTCAAGATGGCGACCGATTTAACAGCTGTCAAGTCAAGTAATTTATTTTCAGTTTGGTTTGGCAATTCATCATGAATAGACTCACGCCTGAACAACGCTTGCAAATTGTGCAATTTTATTTCGAATTATTGAAAGACACGTTTGGTGACCGTCAAATTTCACGTTTTGGACCTGTGAATTGGCCTCCAAAATCTTGTGATTTAACACCGCTAGACTATTTTCTGTGGGGCTATGTAAAGTCATTGGTCTATGCGGATAAGCCACAAACGCTTGACCATTTGGAACACAACATTCGCCGTGTTATTGCCGATATACGGCCACAAATATTGGAAAAAGTGATCCAAAATTGGACGTCTCGATTGGACTACATCCGAGCCAGCCGTGGCAGTCATATGCCAGAAATCATATTTAAAATGTAATGCCACAAGATTAACTTTCAAATAAAAAAAAAAAACATATCAATCGAATAATCCATCGTTGTTTTATTGCAATTTAAAGTTCTATACCTCTAAAAAAAACACCCCTTATATAGATGATCACAAAACCTATTCTTTCATGTGTATTATTTTGAGATAGGACCTACTTATATTTTACAAAAAATAAAACCATTTATTCACATACAACCGTTTATTCGTCATGTAAAATACGTTACAAAAGAGTCCATACCAACCAAGATAGGAATTGTGTCTACGCCTTTATGGGCATAAATCAATCATATTGTAAATATTCCTGCACATACAACTTAGCACAACCCCTAGGGTAATAAGGACCTTACTTACTGAAATTACCCTTCTAGTTTTGAGGGTAAAAACGACATCTTCTTACCCTTTGAGTAGAGCTATTATCGTTTTCTTAAGATACTTTGCATGTCATAAAAATATAAATAAAAAAGTCGGATTATGAAGCTTGCAGAACAGATGGCCGATGGGCCCAAAAGGTTCTGGAGTAGCAACCGCGTACCGGAAGACGTAGCCTTGGAAGGCCTCCCACAAGGTGGACCGATGACTTAGTGAAGACCGCAAGAATCCACTGGATGCGAGAAGCACAGAAACGGTCGAAGTGGCTGGGCTTGGAGGAGGCTTATGTCCAGCAGTGGACGTTTTTCGGCTGAAATGATGACGCTAAAGCAGAAAATCGAAACAGCTTTTGCGAGCCGAACAGATATGTTGGCATAAATAAAGTATTTTTAAGTAAGTCGTATGTGCAGTATATTTTATTATAAAATCATTCGGTTTCACACAATCCAACACCGAAGATTATTTTTCACTTTAATCATTTAGTTACTTTAAAATAATCAAAGATTATACATTACATTTATTGAGCTCACATTTCTAGGTTTAATATCAAACTCAGTAGTTTTCTTTATTTTATTACAAATAAGGTCACTTGGTCTGTAACTTTATTTTCTATATATCTTAGCAATAATGTTTCAGATAGTTTAATTTATATAATTAATATGTTAATTACTTTCAATTTAAAAGGACGTCTCATTTCATTTGTTATTCTGTGGAAACTAATGCTTAATCTTATGGCAGGAATATGAGACCTTCTCTAGTGAATACAGGGTCAAATTGAATTAGCTGGCAATACTTTAACCACGTGTTGAGTATCGAAAGCAAATGAAAGAAAAAAAACCTTTTCGTCAATCAATGGGCGACGGTCAATGCCCGTAATCGGTCAGCGGACCGCGTCGGCCGGGTGTTCGTGGATCGCTCAGCTGTTGTTGTAATTTTTAGGAATCAACTAATATATTGATCAAATATTGCATGATAATTTTTCATTCGTTTTCTATATCAATTACCCAACACATGACTGCAGCATTGTCAGCTTATTTAATTTGACCCTGTATATCTAAAATTTCTATCTATTTGTCTATTTTTCATTTAATATTTTATGGCAGTGTAATTTTAAGTCTAGGTATTGTCTAATTAGTGTATGAAATATCAATCTAATACCGGGAATATAATTTAGGTTTTTGATTTAGGTACACATTAGGAAATTACAATATTGCAAACAAATACTATACAATTTAATCAACACTTTTTACCCTAATATAATACTTACTAACATTTTTAATACTTGAAGAGAAACAATTTAGCGTCAGATAGATGGAATTTGATCCAAAATAAAGAGTTGAATGCACCCTGTTAGTTTACGGAAGGCGGTCCCTATATGATATGATATACCTATCTTGTGTAAAAAGACACTTAACGAAGCCGACAGTCACATTTTTCTCATCATTGTGAACTTCTGGTCATTTTTCACACCAAAATCAAAAATACGTTTCGCAGCTTGCAATTTTTTTTTTTTTGCACAACGTACCTTATTATGTCGAACCTCCAAAAGCACGTTAAGCCGTCAATCCCGGGTGTCACTCGCGGATCATCGATAGACATTACGGACCATCAGAAGCCCGAAAGTCTGACAACCAGTCTTACCAAAGGGTATTGCATACCTAGTAACTGGGTTGTGGAAGTCAGATAGGCAGTCGCCCCATGTAAAATACTGGTATTTCGCTGCTTCCAGTTAGATTGGAAGTCAACCCCAACATAGTTTGGAGAAGGCTAGGCAGATGATGATGTTCTTCTGTCAAAGTCGCGGGAAACACTTGGATGAGGGACGCACAGAACCAAGAACTATGGCAGAAAAAAGGAGAGGCCTTATCCAGCACTGGGTGATTCCTGGTTGAAATGACAGAATGCGTTGATTAAGGCTTGGTGATGGGTCTTTTTCTGCTGAAGCTTCTGCTGCTGGCTTTATAGCTGAAGTGGCAGCCGCAGTGGGCTGGCCATGTTTGTCGAAAGACCGATGGACGGTGGAGCAGACGAGTCCTGGAATGGAGAACGCGTATCGGCAAGCGTAGTGTGGGACGCTCCCCAGCTAGATGGACCAACGACCGATGGACCAACCTTAAAAACGTGGCTGGGACAGACTGGATGCGGAAGGCGGAGGATAGAGTGTTGTGGCGCAGCCTGGGAGAGGCCTATGTCCAGCAGTGGACTGCGATCGGCTGATTTGATTGATGGGTCTTTTTACACCTTGTAAGTATATCTTTATGCGAATACACACAATTTCAAGACGAACGTGGCAGAACAGTCTTCTCTTTTCCATAAATCTGACGATATATCATTACTACACATAATATATTGTCTTAAAATTGGACGGAATCAAACATTTCATTCAAAATAAACTCAACTTTTAAACAAATAACCAACAAGATTGACTAGATATGATAACACAGACTGTATGGAAGAAATGAACGTAGAATAAATTATTTTATTTTAAGAATAAGTCTTTCTTTTCGCTTTAAAGGTAATTAAGTTGGCCAGAACAAAGTGAACTGCTTTGTTTTTTTTTTAATACAGTTCGTGGCCATTAACTACGTTAGGATTTTTTTCCAGAATAATAAATCAACATTTTATTATAAGTACATGCTCAATTAATTTATTTACTGTAGCAAAAACCATATTAGAGTGTCCTAATAGGTATTATTTAAGGTAAAAATATTACTTACTTCTTCATATTACCCCAGTCATTTCGTAGGGTAAAGTGAAGAAGTACAGACTATGATAGCATAAACATAAAAACGACAGGTGACTTCAAAGCGAAAAGTATTAAGACTTTTTTTACATAATAAAGGCGTTCCAAGTCTAGCAAAAACTTAGTAGAAAAAAGGAAAACCTAACATTCAGCCCATCTATTCCGGTGACGACAGACGGCAGCACTGTCGCTGAACAAAAATGACAGACCTTGCCAATTTTCACAGTGATTTTGTTAGTTCCGCTTTCAGCCACCGGATCAGATAAGTTTGTGGCGCTATACAATATTAGACTCCCCACGAAGACATCTTACGTCACAGTCTCTAGAATTAGGAACACAATAGTAACTACCCGACTACGGAGAAAAAAGCAAGGACATAGTTATTAACGCATTTATTTTGAAGACAGAGATGACAGAAGAAGACATGCAAAGGGATTTGAACTTTGTCGTGTATGACATTGAGTTGAACTTGATAATTATCTAAGATTCTGAATTCAAGATATCTTATGAGGTCTAAATAAAGCGCGATTTTACTGCGTAGTCGAGAACATAAGTTATAAAAAATACATTTCCAGAGATTCGCAAAACCTAACGTCTAGATAGTTTACCTACCGTATACTAGTCCTTAGATCCATCAAGGCACTGGCTGTTATGACTCCATGCCTTGGCTTGCCAATACAGCTGCCATAATCAGCATCCCCACCTATAGTGACTGTCGAAAAAGAGGTCGAATTTCTTCTATGTTGAACCATAGATTTTTTACCGCCACTCATAAAACCAGTGTCTATAGGAGTCTGCCTTGATGCTGGCGCGAAATAATCCCCATGACAGTTTGTATTTTCGACCCATTCTTGTCTATGGTGAAAGAGTTTTGTCGCTCGAAGAGGTTTTGTTGCACTCTGGTCAGGTCTATGTTCTTTTAAGGGTCGTTCCAAGTGTGGTCTGGCTTTTGGTCGTGATTTCTGGTCGGCGGATGCGCTCAAATGTTTGGTTTTTGCGTAAGATTTCAATGTGTCCTGTTCGTGAAAGCTCTTGTTGCTCTTGCTCGTTGTAGTTGGTAGAGGGTGCGTTTTGTTGCTGCTGTAAGGAATGTTAATTATAGTTGTATTATTGATACACTCGAGAAAATTGACAGGTTTTAGATGTCACTTTGTGAAATAATTATGGTCATATTTACTGTATTTTAGACTTTACATGCATTAGGCAATTAAAGATTAGAAAAATCGATTAAACTAAATAAAGGTCACGGTAACAATAATATGACAGTATTATTTTACAAATTAAGAGTATAATTCTGTGGGTTGGTCATAAACTATTTGACAGCCAATTCGAATCTAGACTGACTTGCATAAATGTACCTATATAATAATTGTAAATTACAATTTCTTCGAAGCTTGAGTCGTATTTTGTGATTTTCTCATTTTTTTCTGTGAAAAGGAGAATGACTCCTGTCTAATAGCCAAAATAATCAAATTTAAAATACTAGCCAAAATAATCAGCTTTAAAATACTAGACAAAATAATCAACTTTAAAATACATACTAGTCAAAATAATCTACTTTAAAATAATCAATTTTAACATTTCAGCCTAAATAATCAACTTTAAAATCCTAGCCAAAATTATCAACTTTAAAATTCTCACATTTTATCGTTGTAACATACCTGGAATGAGTCTTCCTAGGTTGTCCGTTGTACGTGGTTTGAGATCCCTTGGCCATTATGCTGTACAGCTTGTTCCGGTAGTCATCCACGGACATTTGCTTGTCGTCTCTCAATGGAAGGAGGACGTCGGACAGTAATATCGGTTCATCGCGTTCACGGTGGAATCTATAAAGATCAAGACAGGAAGTTTTTTCACGGTTTTTTTAACTTTCCGACTTTACTGCTACTTATTTGAGGTTCAGATTATGTTTCCAATGATGATAGATAGTCTCTACACTTCTATACTCACAACGATATCACCGTTGAGTAATTCGCGAAAAGCGGGACTGAGCCTGTTCCGCGCGGGGCATTAAATATTGGGCTAAAAATCGGAACGTCTGGCACCGGTACTTCACATACTCTATACTTACTTGCCCACATACTCTTGATCCAGGGCCCGTTCAGCGCTGAGCCTCTTAGCAGGGTTGAAGACCAGCAGTCGCTGCACCAGTTCGGCGGCGTCCCGGGGCGCGCACGACAGCAGTGCGGTCAGCGTAGCGCCGCCATTCGGGTTGCCGGCTTGCTCCCGGATCAAAGACGACCCGTAACCACTGCATACTATCGCTATGTCTAAAGGTAGAACGGACGAGGAATTGAGAAGATAATCAACGTTTCTCTGGCAGTGGCAAAAGGTAGCTTTGTAATGTGATGCTTGTCAATGAGACAAATAATCAACTTTATTGGCATTGAAATATGTAACGGGACTCTTTATGTTTGTTAAATTTTAAAACCTAATTTCAAGATTGGACATTAAATATGACACTGTAAACCATTTGATATTCTCAAGAGCTAAGCCTGTCTTTTGGACGGCAATAAACACCATTAGTCTCTGCCTCTGCGCTGAGCCGTAGCCGCATACATAAGCAGCCTATAGGTCTAAAATGTTTCCACTGCTGGAACACGAACCTCTTTTCACTGTGAAAGAGCGGGCCATAATCCATCACGCGGGCCCAGTCGGGGTTGGTACATGTCACATGACTTCGAATTTTCAACGTTCTCGGACATGCCGGCTTCCTCACGATGTTTCCCTTCACCGTTTTGAGAGCAGTGGTGATGAAATAATTTACACAAAGTAAAGTCTGTCTGGGTTTTAACCTACGACTCGGTAAATCGCGGTGGTTACCACTGGGCCACCACTGCTCTCATTTTCTCTCTCTCTCTCTTTTCTCTAGCAGGAGATGGCAGATTATGCTAGTGAAATGACTAAAAAGAATATTGACTGATTGTTAAAGATTAGGGTACGTACCCTCAGGAGAAGGCCTAGGTAACGCAGACATGATTTGCTCCACCTGGTTGACGGTCGAGGTTCCCGGGAACAGTGGCTTGCCGGTCAGCATCTCACCCAAGATACAGCCAAGCGACCACATGTCTATGCCTTTAGTGTAGCTGGAATACAAAAAGAAGTAAAGATAATTCATATTATACCAATTTTTTATTTGAGTTGGCTTTGAACTATTTAATTTTGAAGTAATTTTTAATTTTATTCTATTCTTCATTTTAATGTCTTGACAATGTTTTTTTTTAATGTCATAGTGTTATGATACACGATGCCTGGTGAGGCAGCGTGCTTTTTAGCCAGGCCCACCAGTGTGTTCGAGCCAGCGACTAGATTCCTCTTAAGGCCATAGTACTTACCTCTTGCTAGCGATAAGTATCTCAGGAGCGCGGTACCAGCGCGTTGCGACGTAGTCAGTGAGACATGGGTCCGCACCTTCTTCTCCGCCGGAGTATAGACTCGACACCGACCGCGCAAGACCGAAGTCTGCTAGCTTCACCCTGTATCATAAGAAAAAAAATCATTATTTAGTTCTGCAAATTGGTTCTTGGAGGGGCTTTGGCTTAAGTACCTAATAATAACTGCACAGGTCGATCGATAAGGTAAAGGTGCTAGCTCCAGGGTAGCCGGCCAAATGGCCTTACTTTTTTTGCAAACGGGCCCCGCACGGTGGCCGCTATGGACTCCCCATAGCGGACTCCTGGCCACCGTAGCGTCGGGTTTGCGGACGGCGAGCAATGGGTAGCTCGACGTTTGGTAAGGATCAGCCCCGGGTCAACGGTAAGTTGTGTTCCACGCGCGCCTCAAAGAGATGTCAGCAAAAATTTAAGGAGCCCGCTAAGGCCGATGCCTACCAGGGTCGCGGATTTATTCGAAAGAGTTACCGCGGGCCTGGCACAGGCAACTGAAGGAACACGGGTGGGTTTTAGTCATTAAAATTCTGACACCCCCGCTCCTGAGCGGGAGAAGTCATTTGATAATTTCCCATCCAAAAATAAAAAGAGCTCTAAGTTCATTGAATTCAATTGAACGACTATTTTATGAAAAAGTTTTGTGCAAGAATGTGGCGCCCTCTAGAGAACATGAAGTCTAGAAATTAAAAAAAAAATGATTTTGACCTTATACTATTTTTGTTGATTATGAGTTACTAGCTTATGCCCGCGGATTCAATCGCGTTAATTTAGAATTTGACAGTCAATTTGGGTTGTACTCGTCTTGTAATAATATAATTAAATCATGATTCGAAAGACACGTTGTTTGCCTCGGGAACAGTACTTTTCTTCGGGATGAAATGTACCCGATATCCGTTTCGGTACACCTGACAAAGTATATGCAAAATTTCAGGATGATCGATTCAGTGGTTTAGGCGTGAAAAGGTAACAAGCAAACAAACAAACTTACTTTCGCTTTTATAATAGTAGTTTGGATTTCTTACCTGCAAGCACTATCAATCAACACATTACTGGGCTTCTGGTCCCTATGAATAACATTGCCAGAATGTATATATTTCGTCGCTTTCAGCATCTGGTACATAATGTATCGCTTATGTATATCCTTGAGAATGTTACCACGTTTGATCACGTTGTGTAGATCTGTTTCCATGTACTCGAAGCTGAGGTAGATGTCGCGGTTGTTCAGGGCTCTGGGGTAAGGGTAAGAAGAAGAAGGGTAAATGGCTGTGAAGGGTAAAGACTGCTGAAAATGAGCCAACGTTTTTAGCGCATTCGATTTTCAATGCTCTGCTTAACGACGAAAGCTGAAAATCCAACAAAATGTTTTCTCGACGCTTTGGGAGGCGCTCTGCTGGATTCTCAAAGCTCCGCTCAATACCGAGACATGAAAATCTAGTGCGTTACCTTCCCCTGTATTAGTTGGCAACCCTTTTGCATACCAAGCCAAATATGGCTTTGAATGTTTTAGCTTATGCCATAATGTTTTTCATATTGCTTTGAAACCTGAAAAAGCAATTACACGCATAGACGGACACATCTACAGGGTCTAAATAAATTAGCTGGCAATACTTTACCCACGTGTTCGGTACCGATATCGAAAACTAATGAAATAAAAAATAAAAATAAATCACCAGTCCAACTTTATTCAAAACTTTTGAATGAAACTGACATGTTATGTTTTGGTTTTTGGAAATTCATAAAAAAAATGTAAAAGTCTCATTACGGGCATTGAACTTCGCAAATCGAATGAAGAAAAAATTGTTTTATTGTTTTTTTCTCTTTTTCGTTTAGTTTTCGATTCAATACCCAACACGTGGATAAAGTATTGCCAGCTAATTTAATTTGACCCTGTATGTATTGAATTTACACAAGCTAAATTGAAGCCAAAACTGTGACATATTTTAGACAAAGAATTGAAATCAACTCAAGACTAAGCACTATGTTCTCCTCAGAATTTAGTTTGAATAATTTAATTGTATCACCTTATCTATTATCGCCCCTATGGCAATGGGCTCGAAAAGTATTTATATAAATTCTAAAAGTCAATACATACACATGACAACACATTGTGACATCTACCATCCCGCAATGGGCATGGGCTCAGCGAGAGGGAGTGGGCCTTTTACCACCATGTGAGTGGTGGAACATGGCCCACTCCCTCTCGCTTAGAGAAAGCCATGACCCAGCAGCATTGTAGGCAGATTATGCACTTATGCTTAAATGTTTGAAAGTTATTTCACTGTTTGGAAGCAAAAATAGATAAACCAAATTACAATTACTTTGGGTGGTACCCGTATCAAATTTTTGATAGATAAGTAAAATGAGTACATGTGATTTGCAATTTGAAAAACATACATGGAAGTTACTGGTTCCTATCTGCATTATTCAACTGCTGGGGACAAGTGTAGTAGTGGAACAGCTGTTCCAGCTATTTCGGGACAAACCTGGTGGGCAGGCCAGTGGACCCCACACACACAGAAGTAAAGCTAAATAATCTATATGAGCATACTGCGTCCAGATTGAGTTAAAGGGAAAATAGAAAAAAAAGCTACATTATAATAAAAGAGACTTACCTGTGTATACTATGCAGTTTCACAATATTAGGATGGTTGCGGAACGACTGAAGGAAAATTATTTCCCTGAAAGTCCGCTGAGCATCTGTCTGGTTCCGGAAAGCGTCAAAAATTTTCTTAATCGCCACCACATCCTTGGTCTTTTTATCAGTAGCTTTCCAGACAATACCATAAGCGCCTTTCCCAAGCCTCTTCTTAATTTCGAACCTCTTAAGAATGTGCTCATCAATTTCCGACATGTTTTTATCGGGACTTTTCTTCTGAATTGGTTTTTGGCCCACATCTTTCTTTCGATCGTCCTTCTTACCTTGGTTTTGAGACATCAGCACTTCTTTTCAACACAAATAGTTACGCGGAGACTGTAAAATCAAATTCTGCAATCGATACCAATTAAAATTCATATATTCGCAGTTTTCATGTTTTGCTATCAAATACCTACATAAAATGTAAATTCGAAGGGTATCGTGAGCTTATTTGAATATCAGAAAAGCGTGACTACCATCATTGTCAAAATATTGATTATTTACGCTAAGCAACGAGAAACTTGCCGATAACAAACTGATGATTAGAAAACCATCACAATTATTTAAAAATATAACAGTTTTAATTTCTACTTACGTAAAAAACAGCAATAATACTTCACAAATCCCATTATACGTTTGCTATTTTTTACTCAAATCTGGGTATTTTGCCAATATTACTTGATAGACATCGGCACATTTGAATTCTGCCAGTCGAGTTTCATTTGTTTACGGCCGCCCAAACAACCTGTCAGTTGCCATGGTAACAAAAGATGTCAACTATAGTAATGGGGCTAAATGTTTAATCGATATTTATAGGTATG
Organism: Polymixis flavicincta; assembly: GCA_949987655.1. NCBI lineage: Eukaryota > Metazoa > Arthropoda > Insecta > Lepidoptera > Noctuidae > Polymixis > Polymixis flavicincta. The sequence goes on along the minus strand of OX465188.1, from coordinate 6,774,525 downwards.
GATATAAAATAACGTCAGTCGATTTTTTATTTTTTACTTCCTTAAAAATTTTTCACTAACTGAAATACACAAAAGTTGTTACTTATAACTTGTTCCAATGTTTAAAAAAGTTCAATTTCTTAAGTTCACTGTAATCACACTACTTTTCTTTCCAAGAAAAAAAAACTACTTTTTATTTTTCAGAAACTTTATTTTAATTTTAACATTAGTACAGTGATTCTGACAATAAACACTCTAATATAGTGAGAAATTACATCTATTAATTGTCTTGTAATACTTTAACGTTTTTACTTAGACGATAACTTCATAAACGCATACTTTAATTTAATACTTTTTATGGAATGATTTTTATAGCAAATATGCGCTCTAAGTAAATTTATAAATGATTGTTATTATCGTAATAATAAAAATGATAAGTACCAAGTATACTTTAAGTATTCAATCATACCTCTAATAGTGGGATGATAAGTAACTTTACTACATAACTAAATACTACATAATAGAAATATATCATTTAAAGATGAACTAACCGTTGACACATGAACCATGTAAAAATATAAGATCTAATCACAAAACATGTCTAAAAAAACACTACACTACACTAGACTAAATATATTTAACAACAATAAACGTTATAATTTAAGTACCTAATATTTTAGTATAGGTAAACAAATTATTAAAAACTAATACATGTCCAAAAAAACACTACATTACACTAGAATAAATATATTTAACAACAATAAACGTTATATAATATAGGTAAACAAATTATTAAAAACTAATATTATTTTATAACGTTTTTACCGTTTTTGTGGAACCTGGTGTTGGCGAAGCGTATAAACGCTGTGAGGTAGCTAGCGTGGTATGGGTATCATGCTCGTTCCTTCTCTGTTTGAGAAGATTTTCCCACCGACTTTTTAACAAGCTATTTTTACCTTCTTGACTAAACTATGCATAAGTACTGTTTTTTTATTTAAGTAACTAAGTAGTAAGTACTGTGCATTGTTATAAGAATTTCCTAGTTATGTAAGCATGCACAATTCAATAATGGAGAAGAATGATTATCAACTAGAATCTCATTTAAAACGTTAGAAATTCGACAGGAAAGTTCAAAATTCAAAATGGCCTCCAGGCACATTGATTTGCTTCAATAGTAATGGCTATTTAATGAGATTCTCATTTTAATTAGTAGGAAAAACGCCCCTAACATTTCCATGGCTACACAAAGTTTTGGCGCGTCGTAAACCTCTTGTACAGAGGCCAGCACATCAAGCTACCCCAATCTGTGAAATTTCTTTGATAGATTTTTAACTTTATTCCTTTCGCACAAGGTTCATGTTCAATTGGGAAAATTTGACAGTTAGGGATAGATTGACCTGCTGGCGACTGTACATATGTGGCCACGCACGAATTGAATTACCTACTAGACTAAATTGCTAGGTCTTACTTCCGACACTCTGACGTAAAACCCAAATAATGATATAACATTCAAGATGAGATTAATCGTAATATTCGTTGAACTTTATTTTAGAATATCACTACATTTATTTTACGTTTGTTAAAGAAGTGCCTCTACAATCTAGCTGTCACTATAACCGCATTTTCCATAGATGAAAATTTCTGCTCAAAAAGGCATTCCGCATTTAATGTAATTGTACAGACGCCAGCACATCAAAGTACCCCAATCTGTCAAATTTCTTTAATAGATTTTGAACTTTATTACATAAAATTAAGGTTCATGTTCAATAGGGAAAATTTGACAGTTTGGGTAGCTTAATGTGCTGGCGTCTGTATCTAAATTGCTGAGATATTTTATGGTAGTACAACCTAACGACCGATAGTCAGGTGAATAGTTTGACATTGACTCCAATCAGAGTACTTAACTTATACAAGACTATCTCCACTTTACCGCATCACCGCGTCGTTTAATTTCAGAAACTAAAAAGGGTTAGGTGTTGTTATATTTGTCACGAGAGACATTCCGGAAAGTTTGACCTTTAGACGGCGGAAATAGCATGTTTAGCCGTAGTTACCATTACCATTTCTGTGGCGCATTATACATAGATCTTTAACTTGGGCAACAGGAATGTTAGATAATTTTAACTGTTTGGACCTTAAGACCATACGACAAAAATGTGCCTATTCTATTATCTATTTCTGGATAAACAGAAAACAGACGAGATAAGATCCATCGGTTTCCATGAGGCAACATCTGGGTCACCAGTTCATTACTTTATTAATCAATATATCTCGTGTTCACCTTGGAAAATGTGGTTTATTGAAAAGACGAAGGTCTAAACTACCCGCTATTTTGATCTACTCTGCGGTCAAGGCACACGACGTCATTTTTGAGCATGTTAAGTTTATAACAGTGGTGGGTGTATTTTCTTCTTTTCTTCGACGTCCAAACGTCCGAGATCAATGGAAGACGGTGTAGGAAGACCGCAGGGCCATTCGAGGGAGTCTGCTTCATGTGTCATAATGTGTTCAGCTTCCACTGTAACGCATTTTGTTTTATTAGATTCATGCAAATGGTAAAGTTTATGAAGACTGGATTGGTAAAAATGTTGAGTTATCTAGAAATTGGGTGGTTTGAGGGATTGAGGTTCTATCTAACGTAAAAAGTATTCAATCCGTGAAAAAAAAAACGAAACGCCCGCGTCGGCTCACGAAATAATACTATACCGAAAATGTTAATGAAATCATACATTTTTGAGTAGATGAGTTTGTATTAAAACTGTCAACATGGTGTTTCAACACTACAAAAGGCTCAACATTTCTGTAGATATCGATAGATTAACCCAGGTCTCTGAAAATGATTACAAAGCTAGGTAAAATCCATATTTGACAAGTCTTACATAGAAATGTAGGTAATACTTAGTCATATTTAGATAAGTAACTTTAAATATTCTTTAGAGTAAGCAACCAAATTATTACTGAAGAACCCAATAGTGCACTTGTTACAGATCTACTAACGACGAAATAACTAGATCCCACGACACAGGCTTTCCTAGTGTGGGATCTAGGGATACTTTATTGCACTTTATCTTATTTTTACTTATTTTTTCATTTTATTTTGTTATATTTTATTTATTGTGCTAAGGTGTAAAAAAAACGTGATTTTACTTTACTAACTTATTTATATTAAACAATTTTGTCACTTCGGGAAATATTTTGGCTCAATATTTAAAATGATGACGATAACTTATTGCGATTAAACCATTAATCGTGGATTCATGTGCTGTTAAATATCAGCACAAATCAAATTAAGGAAGTTCGCTTATTGTTTTATCTAAACGAATATTTTAAATGTGTTATCCTACTAAGTTGGTAGCTACTTACTTCTGATTCTGTGCACTTTGTTTCCGTATGCAAGGTCCCAATAGTACAGAGTCGCAAACGTGAGAGGTATCAATGGCATCAGAAGATACGGTCTTTTCGTTCTTCTGAAACTGTAACAGATATTTCTAAATTAGGTGTTCAGTTGGAATTAATTCACGATTTTTGTATAAAAGAACCAGAACTTTATTTATAATTTATGTCTAGTTATGTGGTTTTTGGTTATCATTATTGTTTAAGAATGAATAGGTAATTGATGAACGCTCTTTGTCCCTATAATCTTAAATAAATAAATTATTACCCAGTTAAGAGGCCTGTTGTTGCAGTAACGTAAAATGCAGTGAACCAAAGGCAGGTGTCTCTACTCTTCGCAATCTGCATCGCCATTTGTCGTTCTTGCATTTGATATTGAAGTTGAATTTGTCTCTCCATCTGAAGGAAACTTTTATTTCACATAGTTCTAAGAAAACATTATAAAAAAGTCTTGAACATTTTTACCTTTATTTTATTAATAGTTTGTATAAATTCTTGATTCTTTTTGAAGTTTTCTTCCATGTTCACAGTAATGTAGTTTCCCATCTTAAAGATTTGATATTTTGTTTATAATTAAACATAAATTACAACAAAACACCATCGAAGCCCTGCCCTGACTATAAATTGTGTAATGTCATCAGCTGTTTGTTGTCAAAACATTTTTTCAAGAAAGACGTAAGTAACGTTTTGTTACTGCGGTAATCTCTAATCCTACTGCAACAATACCGTCAGGCTAGTATAAAGTCATTATATTAACAAATCTTTTGTAAAAATGTGGAAAAGACTGAAATTATTATTAATCATTGTAAATCTTGATTCTGCACTGCTCATAATCAATATTGTGTAATAGTGCGTACATCACTATTATTTTTGACTTTTGGTAATTTGTTTTGACTTTGACAATTTGACATTTCGGCTTTATTATTTCCCGCCAAATTTGTCGAGCGTGAAAACGATTAGTAACCTATTTTTGTGCATTTATTGGGCAAGAAAACAGCAGGATGGGTATTCTAGGTTTATCTAAGTTAATTGCAGATATTGCACCACATGCTATCAAAGAAATGGAGATAAAAAACTACTTTGGTGAGTTCAATTTTATCCGAATCGATATGTTAACCTCGACGAATGTAAACTTTACTGTTTTATTTCATTTTTCAGGACGTAAAATTGCTATTGACGCGTATATGAGCTTATATCAGTTCTTGATAGCCGTAAGAAGTGAAGGTTAGTGATAATCATCTGCTTACATACAATTATTTGTTACTTTTTAACCTGTCGAGACATGCATTGCTATTCTCACAACATTTATCATTCGATGCGCTTTCGTGTCGAATAGAACATGAAAATGTTTTCAATAGAGTCTTCATTAAAGGCAATTCACAAATCCAAAAATTTGCTGCTTAAATCAAATAGACGACCGCCATTCTTTGCTATCCCTAAGGCAAATAGGTACCTATTTGAAAATGTGTCATATTATTAGATTCAACAATTTGTCGAATGATTGAGAATAGCTATGCTATTTGAGACCATATTGTGTTTCGTGCCAACCTGCCTGCTCTAATAGATGATGCTCATGATTAAATCATGTCTCTTGATGAAATCAGGTATTGGTCACGGTTTATATCGACAAGCTACTTTCTTTCTCAAAACGAAATTCCATTGGGATTGGAACAACATTTTTTAAGAGAAAAATACTTGATATTGTTATTAATGGACATGGCTAGGAGGTGCTGAGGAAAGCATGTCAAGCCGTTGGCCCCGGCTGTAATTTGTAGATCTTTGAAAAGCCTGAAAGTCAGACAACCTGTCGTACCAAAAGGTATTAACCGGGTTGTGGAGGTCAGATAGGCAGTTAATCCATGTAAAATACTGGTATTTAGCTGCATCCAGTTAGACTGGTAGCACACCCCAACATAGATGGGCAAAGGTAGGGAGGCAGATGATGATAACTTTGGAATGGTGGTATAAAAGAGTTTGACCAGTCTTCCATTCTGGCACCATGATAACCTTAGTCTGTAGCAGTCTACTGCTCTGCTGTCCACAAGCTATAATGCCGTTATCCAACAAAATCGTAATTCGAGTCATGGACTAAAGAGCACAGAAAAATATGAAATGCCTGATATTTAGTTATGCAACAGATGGTAAAAATTCTAGGAAAAATTTCAATTATAGTCAGTTTTTTAGTTTAGTAATGTTGCTTACCTGCATTTTAGCGCAGTAAACATATCAAACAAGGCAAGTTACCGGCGTTTTGTTTTTTTTTTATCGCAGCATCCTTATTGATGACAGTAGAAAAATACTACTTAGACAGAAAGATAGAGATTTTTTTCTGATTACGGTGGCATCAAAAAACGAAAATCTACCAAATGCGAGTTAGCGGCATTATTGCTTGTGGATGGCATTGCTGAACACAGGCCTCAAATCATTCTAAAACTAATTCTTTTCAACACTGTTCACAGGATCTCAACTAGTATCCACAGATGGAGAAACAACATCCCACCTGATGGGCACATTTTACCGTACAATAAGACTGGTGGAAAATGGCATCAAGCCAGTTTATGTGTTTGACGGAAAGCCCCCGGATATGAAGTCTCATCAGCTGAATAAGAGAGCTGAGAGACGAGAAGAAGCGGAGAAGGAATTGCAGAAGGCTACTGAAGCTGGTATGATTATATTTTTATTTATTAAATACTAGCAGCGCTCCGCAGTTGCACCCACGTAGTTCCCGTTACCATGGGAATACAGGGATAAAATATAGCCTATATCACCCGGGAATAGAGTAGCTTCCCAACAGTGAAAGAATTTTTCAAATCGGGACAGTAGTTTCGGAGCCTATTCAATGCAAACAAACAAACAATCAAATCTTTTCTCTTTATAATATTAGTATAGATTTCAAGCACATAGCAAGTAACATATACAGAGGCAAACTTAATGTCATAGGGAACTATCTTCTAAAATTTCAAACCATATTTTGGATGAATACTGTAATTGATTATAATAATTAATGCCTTTTAATCCAAACTTTCACACATTCAGACTTAAATAGTACTTGGATTACTCAATCCTTACTAATCTTATATATAAAATTTCCATGTCACAATGTTAGTTACCGTACTCCTCCGAAACGGCTTTACCAATTTTTATATGCGTATTCAGTAGGTCAGAATCTACTGCTACTATCTATTTTCCAAACCCCTAAGTGATAAGGGTTAAGGCAAAACGTTTGCCGGGTCAGCTAGTTGTATATAAAAGGAGAAACTGACTGACTGATCAATGCGATTTCGGCTGCTAAACTGCTAGGACTAGGAATGTGAAATTTTACAAACGGCTTCCTTTTATAATGTAGGGGAGCACTAAGAAGGGTTTTTTTTGAAATTCGACCGTTAAGGGGGTGAAAAGGGGGGATTTTGTTTGTATGAAAAATCTTATTCCTTGAGTTAATAAGCTTGAAACTGGGCACAAATACTTATCTCAGTAAATTGTAAAGTTGGTAATATAATGTTTTTCTAAACTACCTCCTAAAGGGGGATTGGGAGTGTCAAAGTTTGTATGGAAGAATTTTAACGCGCGGTCTGATTAACTCGAAACTCAGTAATTATGTCGAAAATCAAATATAAATAATAACGTGTTTCACAGTTTTTCGAAAATATACCCCTAAAGGGTAAAGAAGGGTAGTCCGTAATATTATAAATGTGAGTTGGTGAAGAAGATTGAATTTTTGTTACCTACTCAATTACGAAAAAACGGCAGAACGGATTTGGATAAAATTTTGCACACAGATAGATTATAACCTAGATTAACACACAGGATACTTTTTATCCCGGTAGTACGTTCCCGCGGGATAATTTACGACTTCCACGCAGGCGAAGCCGCGGGCGGAAGCTAGTACATATTATAAACTCGAAAGTTTTGTATGTATGAATGAATGGATGTATGGATGTTTGTTACTCTTTTATGCAAAACCTACTGAATGGATTTGGATGAAATTTGGCACACAGATAGATTATAACCTAGATTAACTCAAAGGATACTTTTTATCCCGATAGTACGTTCCCGCGGGATAATTTCCGACGTACCCCGCGGGCGAAGCCGACGGGGGAAGCTTACAATATATCTCTATGCGCAAAATGCCGCCTCTAACGCCTTCCGCTGTTTTCTATCTGGCGCCACTCTTAGCCAAAGGGGACCTAAAGTTAATTTCATTTCCTCCCATCTTCCCACACTGCGACCTAGGCTCCTAAACCCATTTTTGGGTTAGTCCACCAGTCAATCACCGTTAACTCCATTTTTCGTGCTTACAACGGAGCAGCTGCCCAGTCCATCACCAATTTAGTTGTTTGATACAAACATCACATATCGAACAACTGTTATTGATTAAGGATTGATAAATAAATACATTATTCTCATGTTAATTGTATAATTAATATTTCTAAGACCAATAACTAGCATTATTGAAAAAAAGCTCACTAAGTATCGGATATTAAATATTGCTTATTTCTTCTCTTCAACTTTTATAACAGCTCAATCAACGGATCATAAAATATTCGTTTTTTAACAGCAATTTTTCCCTAAACACAACCTCTTCAACAGGTGATCAAGAATCCATAGAGAAGTTCAACCGTCGTCTGGTGAAAGTGACGAAGGTGCACAATGAGGAGGCGAGAACATTGCTCAAGCTCATGGGCATACCTGTGGTGGAGGCGCCGTGCGAGGCTGAGGCACAATGTGCTGCCCTAGTAAGTCAATTCAATTAATTTATTTATGCCCTCTTCACAATTTTGGTTTCCTTAAAAATTAACAATATTTTTAGTAATAATATATTCCACCATTGTAAGAGACTGGTTGCTTGGAATTGGGTTTTGAAAGCCTGTATCCGACAAATGTGCAAACAAACCCTGTTCAGCATAGCCTACACTACCATTCAATACGCTTCCGTACCAAATCAAAGATCAATCAATGTAATCGCAGGACTAAAGTCAAAGTCAAAACATTTATTTCAAAGGGGCACTTTTGAACGTTAAAATCTACAAAAAAATTGCATTGATTCCAGTAACCCCTTCGAAAAGGTAGTGTGGAGAAGAATGGTTAAGTATGTTTCGCAATATTTTGTAAGCATTCATTATATCATAATTATGTGAACGATGCAATTAAAAAAGAAAATTATAAGTACCACAATAGGTAAGAAGAATTAGAAATAAAGCAATGACAGGTATATTAAGTATGTGATGAGTAGATACATGGTGCTCATATTTTAACAAAAATCGTAAAAGCAGATCATTTTCCTAATATTTTAACAGGTTATCATATAAATCACAGAATTTAGAATCTATGTCATAAAAAAATATATAAATATAAACTATACAGTTAAATTAGCAACCAGTTTGATCTTGTCCAGCTTTTCACGACTATTCGCTTTCGCTATGCTTCCGTTCCGAATGGAACATCAATTGTTATCGTAGGAGATATTATAGATAAACTTCATGAATCCAAAATCCGAAAATATTATCACTTTCTACCAAAGAGACGACTGCTATTCTTCCGAGAGTTGTTTGCTGTCGGGGCCATGGGTTTTTTCTTTAGGAATTCTGGAGCTCGGCGTCTGGAGCCCAATTGATGGCAATAGGCCTGCCCCCTATTAGATGGGACTTGAACATAACTGGCGAAATGTGGGTACATAGGTACACCTCTGCCGAACCCTTCGAGAAAATACACGTGTTATATGTTATTCTACTGTAGTCGTCTGTAGTATGAATGTGAAAGTTTGTAAGGATGGATATTTGTTACTCTTTTACGAAAAAACTACTGAACGGATTTAGATGAAATTTGGCACACAGATCATAAACTTGATTAACACATATGATCATACCGGTAGTTCGTTCCTGTGGGATAATTTCCGACCCCTACGCGGGCGATGCCGCTGGCAAAAGCTAGTCAATTATAAACGTTTAGTTATACACATTTTTAAAGCAAAAATCACCTGTTCCCAGGTAAAAGCCGGCAAAGTGTTCGCCTCAGCAACTGAAGACATGGATGCGCTAACGTTCGGCACCAACGTCCTGCTACGTCACCTGACGTTCTCCGAAGCGCGCAAGATGCCAGTACAGGAGTTCCATTTAGATGACGTGCTTAAGGGACTGGAGTTGGAACAGAAAGAGGTAAAATAATTTTTAACTTGCTCAATGAAAATGAGGAAATTAGGCCAGAATGCCAATTCTCGTAATTAAAACCGTTCAAAATCAAGTCGCAGTCTCATCTCAGTGACAAGCAAATGTCAAAAATGTATGAAAAATCGAGGTATTTTTGAAAGATTGACACTGAGATCAGACTGTGAACGTTCTTAAAATTAGTAGAATTGCCCCTCTGTTCTCTGAACGACGACTATATTGCGAAAAATAATCTCTTGATGAAAGAAAATGTGGCCCAGTGCGAGTCGGAATCGCACACGAAGGGTTGTTTTCTATCGTACAATATTTAACCCTACATAAAAAAACAATAGTGAAATAAAACACGCTTATTGTATGAGAAACCCTTTTTATTTTGTTGTTATAGCGGCGCGGCACACATTGTGTGAAATTTTTTGTTTATTTTTATTACGGTTCGAAATAATTATACAGCCCTGTAACAGATGGACGGAAATCGGAGCCTTAGTAATAGTAGATATATGCTAACAGTCTTCAGTTAATTTTTGCGTCTCAATAGTTTTTATGAAGGTCTAATGGACGGACATGACAAACTTATTCATTGTTTGACTGTAAAAAATAAACAAGACACTCCCTGAAAAGTTGGTTAAATGTCTTGCCCAAGCCCAAGAAGCCCTCCCTGGTTTAATAATAGCCTAATCTTAGTATCGTCTGGTCGTCTATAGCCTATAAAGTAATAATAAGCATATAAAAAAGTCCTTGGCCCATCAAAATCTTTGTTTTTACAATAGGCTTATTGTAACAATGATAAGCAAATTCATGTGTCCTCATTCCCTAATTCTTGAGAATCTTACCTTACTTTTATCAATATCACACAATTTATCAATATTATCACAATCAAAATTACTAACTGGCGAATTTTGGGTGCAGCTCTGCCTTAGGGCGTTGGTCCACCGCAGCCGTCACCGGACGTCATCGTCACAGAACTCGAAATGACGGTGACGAAGTAGCGATACATACATTTACTATGCATAATCACCCTATAACGTTTCCACTGCTGGGACACAGGCCTGCGGGCCCGGTGCGGATTGGTAGGTGTCACATCTCTTCAAAGTTTTGGTTCTGGTTGGTCACCGTTTTGAGAGCCACTGTGATGAAATAATTTACACAAAGTAAAACGCCTGACTGGTATCGAACCTGCGACCTATAACTCGTAAATCTCGGGCGTTAATCCTGGGCCACCACAGCTCAAATTTAACTATGGCGGCGTGTCAATCCAACGTCCGGCACCTCAGCACCGTCATCCCGGCTGCCCAAATTTCTGGTAGTTTGGTGCGACCGCTGATACTCGTCCCGAAATTACGGCGGGACAATGTGCCGGCAATACAAAACACGTTTTACCTTGTCCACACCCTGCCTGCCGCCACACTGTGCCGTTCGCCCGGCTTTTGTGTTGTTTATCATGTCGAGTTCGATCGCGATGATCACACGATTGCCGTCACTGGGACGTCACGTTCTGATCAAATAATCTTGTTTTTCGGCGGCGGTGGACAAACGCTCTTACCCTTCCGGGGATACGGGATATTACGATTTATACTCTCTCTGTAGTCGGTCCCTCATATCTGAGGATCGTGGTCAGCTTCGGAGTTGCACCTGGAGCGGATGATCCGCCTCCACCGGTTTCTGTCCAGCGCATCCCTCACCACCGTGTAGTGTAATTAATAATAAAAAATAATTTCCATAGTTTGTCCCATTTTACGCAGTCAAAAGCTTTGGTATAGTCTATAAAGCACAGAATCACGGGGTTGTTGAATTCCCTGCTCTTCTCAATGATTTGGCGGACGTTCAGTATCTGCTCCCGCGTTCCTTTGCCCTTAACAAAACCTGCCTGCTCTTCGGGTATCTGTCGGCTTAAAAAGTAGTTAAGACGTCGATTGATAACATGAAGGAGGATCTTACTCGCATGAGAAATTAACGCTATCGTCCTGTAATTACCACATTCCTGTAATTACAATTTTTTGTCTTTGGAAGAGCCTTTCTTGTGTAGGGGTATGAACACCGATTCTGTCCAGTCTCTTGGCCATCTTCCGGTTTTCCAAATGGTGTTGCATATTTCGGTGATAACTTTTGTGCCTCGTTGACCTAGGTTTTTTAGTATTTCGGCTGTTATACCATCTTTACCTGGTGATTTCTTGCACTTGAGAGCTTTTATGGCATGCTCAACCTCCGAAGTCAAGATATCAGGCTCCTCTGCTGACCATGTAATTTTAGCGTTCGTAGACTCTCTCGTGTCATACAGCTCCATGCAGTAATTTTTCCAGCGCTCAAGCACGTGAGCCACATCTGTAAGTAGACGCCCATCTTTATCATCAATGGCACAGGTCTTCGGTTTACGCGTTCCCGTCAATTCTTTTACTTTTTGAAAAAGATATCTGGATTCGTTTTTCAGAGAGTGCTGTTCGAGTTCGAGACAGATTCCGTTGATGTGGTCATCAAAATCTTTCCGACAACGAAGCTGAACTTGGCGGCTCAGTTCTGAATACCGCTGTTGGTCTTCAGGTGAACTGAGACCGTTCTCCCTAAGTTCACGTCTCTCAAGGATTTTTTGCGCTGTGTCTGGTGTAATGAATTCTTTCATGACAGGTTTTTCCAGCTTGTTGTCAGTAGCTGTTTTTTCTATCACCCTCTTTAGTTGTTCCCATTTACCGTCGTTGTCTGTGATATCATTCGGAAAGTTTATCATTCTCTGTTCCATGTTTTCTCTAAATCCGTTGAAGTCTATACTTTGCATATTCGGGACTGTTTTAGGTCTTTGTATCCTCTTTAGCCGTATTTGGACTGTTGCTACTAGAAGCTGGTGGTCGGAGCCGCAGTCAGCACCGGGGAAAGTTGTGGCGTTCGTCACTGAGGTTCTCCATCTTGTCCCTATTAGTATGTAGTCAATTTGGTTCCTACATCTGTCGCCAGGGGAGACCCACGTGTATAATCTGCGGATATGATGTTGAAAGCAAGTGTTGGAGATGGTAAAATTTTCTTCACAACAGAACTGTAACAGTCGTTCACCTCTATCATTGCGTTCCCCGATTCCGTGTTCGCCTGCAACACGACGAAGATAGTCGTCGTCCTTGGTTACTCCAACTTTGGCATTGAAATCCCCTAAGATAATCGTGACTTCTCGCTTTGAAAGGCCTCTGAGTGTCTCAGTCAACGTATCGTAAAAGCCCTCAGCTTCTTCTTCAGTTGACTGTGCTGTGGGAGCATATACCTGCACGATGTTAAGCTTGCATGGTACGGTGTTAAGTTTGAGAGTCATTATCCGATCGCTAACTGGGTTATAGCCCAAAACGCACTTGCTCATAGTGCGTGGCACGATGAAAGCCACTCCTCTGCTGCTTTCGTCTTCAGGGCCCGAGAAACACACTGTACTTCCAGAGTCAGATGTAAAGTGACCCTGACCTTTCCAGTGTGTTTCGCTTAGCCCTAACAGGTGAACGATTTATACAAATAAATAAAATTTAAATTTCTGTTTGTAACGTCAAAATAACAGCTTTTTACTAAATGCACATGAAAGTATTGTCCTCCAGACCGTATTTCGACCATGGCGGCCAATCTCTACGGGGACTAGCTTTCGGCGCGGGAGATATTATAGTGCGGTGTGTGCGCAGACAGACACAAGTGCACTCTCTGTTCCCTCACTCTCATAGTCCGATGGAACGGCAATCCGACACGACCGGAGAGAGATTAGGCGAAACTGTATACGAAACGTATAACAATAAAATATATATAAGGTGTTAAAAAAATTTACTGCAAGAATTTCGTCCACTTACTCGACATCGAAAACGAACACATAAAAAAAAACATTTTGAGCATTTTTATATTTTCACATAAATAAAACAATTTATTAAAATATTTTTTGTGCACTGTACGCAGGGCTGCGCTTGCGTCTTGGGCCGCCATTGTACCGATGTGATGGGAAAATTAGAATCAGCTGTTTACGAATTTGCGCCGTCGCGTGTCGTGTCGCAGGGGTGAACGAATCACGCGTGCGCCGGGGCGGCGCGCGTGCGGTGTACAGTGCGCATATTCAATAATTTTGTTCGAAGTGAAAATATTGCATATCTCGGAAACGGGTTGTTATTTTGAAATCTTTTTTTCGACAATATTTTTTATTTACAATCCTAAACAAGTTCTTACTTTTCTTGCAGTTAAATTTTTAACACCTTATATGTATATTTATTGTCTGTTTGTTTCTTCCGGCTAATCTCCAAAACGGCTGGACCTATGGACGGCTGGACTTTGTCCCCGGTAGCACGTTTCCGTAAGAACGTAATTACTGAAATCGGCGCGTGCGAAGCCGCGGGCAGCAGCTAGTATATAATAAATAAATGTATCTTTCCAGTTCATCGACCTCTGCATCCTCCTGGGCTGTGACTACTGCGGCTCCATCCGTGGCATCGGCCCCAAGCGAGCCATAGAGCTGATCCGTCAGCACCGCTCCCTGGAGCAAGTGCTGCGCAACATAGACACGGACAAGTACCAGCCGCCGGAGAACTGGGACTACCAGAGAGCCAGGGAGCTGTTCTTGGAGCCCGACGTCACTGATGCTAAGGAGATTGAGGTCAGTTAGTAGCATAAATCGTGCAAGCATGGCAATTTTTTTTTTCTACATTCAATTGCAAATGAATGGTTAATGCTAAGTGCTAAGAGCGGAGTCTCCTTACACAAGCATGAATTGCAATCATGCATGTAAATGTACTTTGTAATGTTTTTTTTAATTTAACTTGCGACTCTAGTAACTGAAAATAATAATATTAGAGACGTAAACTACTCCACCCAATCTTCCAGGTTCACACTTTCAGATACTAATACTCTACTTTCGAGCCTTAGGACATTTTTTATTTATTTATTTTAACCAGTAATCAGATTTGACAAAGACGGTGGAAACCCAAACCAGGCCCTCTACCTGTATCTTGGGGGGTCGGAATAGGGTATTTTCCATTTTTTCAAAAACTATTCTAATTTGAAGATTGGAACGAGATATTTAACAGAAAAATAAAAATAAAATGATTTCTATCCATTTTCTTAATTAAACCAAATTTATTTTTCTTTGTTTTGAATTTACCGCCAAAACGCTTCTTACGATGACTTTTTATCACGTGACGTCAACTTTGTGTAAACTAAAGTAGTTAGTGAGTAAATAAGTGAATGTCGAGTTATAATTAACAAGATTTTTAATGGATATAAAGTGATATTACTGGTGTGCACAAATACTTCTAAAACGGCGCCAAACTAAGTATTTGTACCGGTGCCGTATAAACAAAGTTGACGTCACATGTCACGTGTTATAAAGTCATCGTACGGATCGTTTTGGCGGTAAATTCAAAACAACGAAAAATACGTTAGATTTTAATCGTTTTTAATTGAGTAAATGTGTATTAATAAATTAATTTTTATTTTTCTGATAAATATTTCGTCCCAATCTTCAAATTAAAATAGTTTTTATGAAATCGGAAAATACCCTATTGCAAAATTGAGGTCAATTAGTTGTTAAAAGCAGAACAGTGATGACCAGTGATCAGATAATCGGGCGGTAATATACCTAAACTTCACTTTTATTCCGACGAAAGTATAATACGGATATGCCTTTAAAAATCCCGGATCCCGGAATCGTTTGAAATTCCTAAAATTGCTAAAAATGTTACCTGCAAACAAAATATAGTTATAACGCGTGAAAATGGAAATTATTAATTGAATAATGCTTACATTGGGCACGCCACGATTGCGGCGGTAAGTCCCCTCTTTGAGGATTGGATTGAGAGGCGTCACGGCGTCCTCACCTTCCGCCTGACGCAGGTCCTCACTGGACACCGGGAGGTTCCTGTTTCGGATAAGGCGGGAGGAAACGCCTAGCGTAAAACGTATAGTGAGCCCGCCAAATTCAAATTTTATTTGTTTACTAGCTGACCCGACAGTCGTCCTGTTTTAACTATGAATATTGAATTCGCATTGGTATAATATTAGAAAAGTTATTAATGGTCGTTAAGTTTTCTTAAATTTTCTAATGCTACGCGCAACTTTCTTATTTTTTTCTTTCGTAAGAACCTTGTCCTGACAATAACAAATCACAAAAAAAGAATTTGCAAACTTTGTCCAGTCGTTCACGTGTGATGCGAGACCAAGGAAAATATGGATTCATTCGATTTGCAAATTGCAGTTGTTTTATGTTGTAGGACCTTTGAAAATGCACTCTAAAGGTTTCCCATTGCGGGGGGGCTTAGTAACCGTGGTCTCCCATCCACGGTGAAGCCAAGAGGAACCCAACGGTGGGGCCGCTCGTCAGGGCTTTTGCCTTCAAGCCATTGACGTAGCGGCCAAAAAGTAGGTTGCGGTGAGGTGCACCGCAACTGAGGTGGGCCGCGATGTCGAATGGGAGGCATCGCGGCTGAGGGTTACAGGCTGCGGTAGAGGAGGAGTGCCGGTGCTTCTGAGCAGCGCTCTTCCCTTCCGTGGCCTGGACGGGGCCGCCACCGTTTGATGGCGGACGCGGTGGGGCCGCAGGGGAAGAGGAGTGTCGGTATAGCGTCAGCCGCTCTCCCTATCCCCTGCGGCCGAAGAGTGGTAGACGGGACGGCGCGTTGTGTTCCACACGCGCGCCGTCAAAGATGTCAGCAACCACCTGTGGGGTCCGCAAGGGCCGATGCCTGCCAGGGGTGCGGGTTTGTTCGAAAGAGATACCACGGCCCCTGGCATACGGGCTACTGAGGGAACACGAGTGGGTTTTAGTCAGTAAAAGTCTGACACGCCCTCCTGCTCTACTCAGCAGGAGAAGTCATTTGATGATTTCCCACAAGTTTTCCCATTGATATGAAATTAATAATTATTTTTCAGTAAATATATCTATCATTCAGTCACGAATTGCATTTTGATCAGCATACAACGTAAAATAGAACTGGCATTGATAAAGAAAAAGAAAAAAAATTGATGGGTTCAGCTGCGCACTTCACCTTAAATAGATATCATATTCATCGCAAATTCTTTATTTCCAGTTAAAATGGTCGGATCCCGACGAGGAAGGCCTAGTCAAGTTCCTGTGTGGTGACAAGCAGTTCAACGAGGAGCGAGTCCGCAACGGAGCCAAGAAACTGCTGAAGGCGCGCAGCGGGTCCACGCAGGGACGACTTGACGGATTCTTTACGGTACATATTGATATTCAAACCATCCACCAGTACATCCCACATAATTTATCAAAATCCGACTGATAGATCAGAGATTAGCGCGTTCAAACAATCTCTTCAGCTTTATTATATTAGTGTAGATATGTGATAGATTGACCCCTCCGTGCCTCGGAAAGCACGTTAACCTGTCATTCGTGGATCTTTGATAGTCGTTGCGGGTCGTCAGAAGCCCGAAAGTCTGAAAACCAGTCTTACCAAGGGGTATCGTATTAACACTGAGTAGTGGAGGTCAGATAGGCAGTTACTCCATGTAAAATACTAGCATTCAGCTGCATCCGGTTAGACTGGAAGCCGAATCCAACGTAGTTGAGAAAAAGCTAGGCAGATGTTGATGATTTTTAGAAGATAGATGATACGCAATTATTTTTTCTAGTCTCTAGTGTCCCACTACTGGACAAAGGCCTGCCCTAAGTCCTTCCAGGCTCTTTGTCATAGAATTTTCGTTTTTTTTTTTTTAGATATCAACCACGCCGAACCCAAAACGCAAAGCTGAGGAAGATAAAAAGAACTCGGCGAAGAAAAAACCTAAGACGGGCGGTGGTGGCAGGGGTCGCAAACCTAAGTAAAAAATATTATTAAGACATTGTTAATAACTATAACGTAAAAAAAAAACGTTTGTTTAAACGTCAAAAATGTAAACCGTCGCTAATCATTACTTAACCTTAAGCAACGTTTATAAATAATGGGGTAAATGTATGTGTAAGAACTCAAGCAAACATTGGACGTAATTAAGCAGAAAGGACTCAATCCACACTTTGGCCAAAATTGAGTTAAGTATGCCAACATACTCCTAAGGGTCGAAGGTACTGAAAACACTATTTTTAAAATGTACACGGAAACTAGTTTTTTTTTTCGCTAGCCTGACAGCCCGGACTTTGTGTGGATTGAGTACTTTCTGCTTAACTACGTCCAATTATCTTTTTGCTCTCATAATATTAAAGAGGATGCGGTAAAGAAGCCTGTGAAATTCTGACGTTTCTTGCAATTTTTAAGTCAGTGTCAGGTGGTATGTTGATTAAAATATCATTCCCGACCGTAACAAATATGGCTTCACAGAATTATAATACAACCCTTTTTTTAGTGGGATGTCATCAAATAACTTCTGCTCTGGTTGGAGCAGGAGGGCGTGACAGACTTACTGACTAAAACCTACCCGTGTTCCCTTAGTAGCCTGTGTGCCAGGCCAGGAGCCACGGTATCTCTTTCGAACAACCCGCACCCCTGGCAGGCATCGGCCCTTGCGGACCCCACCAGTTGGTGCTGACATCTCTTTGAGGCGCGCGTGTATTAAAACGCGCCGTCGACCCGGGCTTGGTTCTTACCGGAAAGCATAATACAACCGTCTAAGTGCATATAATCCCATTGAATAAGTTTTTTATGAAATTGTTTTTTCGTGTTACGATCGCAAATCATATTTTGTTCATCATAAAGCTTAACACAGACCTAAAAATTGTAAAAAAAATCTGAAAAATTGATTGATCTACTTTACGAGTAGTACAGGGCAGGTTTAAGGAACTCTTCTTCGCTGACAAAAATATCGTCCAGGAAAGCGCAATGTGAACAACCAATACATTTTCTTAAACGCTTTATTTTTTATAAATATCATATTTTATTTGACTAACCATCATCAATATCAATAATCATCAAGAGTTTATTCTTAAAATATGAAATCTGTTTGCTTGAGTTCTCAATTGCATTAGGCAACTAACTCTGTTTGTTTTTGTAGCATGTTGTGGACCTGTGCCTACAGGTTTTATGTTATGTTGAGATGCAAAAACTCAATAGTATTAGTAAAACATTTAATTATGACTATTTCCACCTTGACTACTGAATTATAATTGTTTAATTAATTTGATATGGTGATGACTGGTCTTATAATAATGAAAATCCATTTGAAATAAGATTAGACATTTAAAATAAATATTTTTAATAGTGCATTCAACCAATATTAACTTCTATTCCGTGGACACAAGGATGGCATAAATGGCATCAAAAGCAAAAAAAGTGGTTACAAGACCCAACTGTTTACTGCAGATGCCATTTATCATGCTACCAACGCAATTGAAGTCAAAATCAGTTGAACGGACGGTAAAAATGGTTTATTTAATCTTATTTCAAACGGAGTAAAGGTAAGTATGTATTTTTTTCTCAGTATTTGCAATGACAACAATATTTCAGTGGTGCGTGTTATCGCCGTCGGATTTTATCATGCACGGGATTTTGAACCTTCGGTTTTGAGCCAAGCGTTGAGAATCTAACAGAGAGCATCCTAGTGCGTAAAAAACACAGTTTGATTTTCAACTGTCGGCGCCATGCAGTGCATGCCCTGAGCCCTAGGGCGAAATTAAAAGAGAATTTCATAACGTGTCGTTCGCTGATAAAGGGATATAAGCCACACTTGCACACCACAAAGGTTTTTTTTTTTTTTGCAATTTCTAGGTCAGTACAAAGCCATTAAAAAAAATATATATAATGTAGTGTCAGGTTGTAGTGTTTGTTGATTAAAATATAATCCGCGACCGTAAGAAATATGGCTACATAATTAAAATCGTCAACACAACTCTCTAAGTTAATTGAACAACCTTGCACTGACCAGCGAATTGCAATAAACTTAAGAATATTTGAATTTCGTGGGCTACCTTGAAGCTTCCACCTTACCATGTATTTAGGCTGCTTTCCGAATTAGAACAATATCGCTCTCATCAAATAATTTGCGTTCCGATAAAAGATATCACGATAATGACAGCTGAGAGCTGTCATAAAACCGTCATTTTTGTGATAATAGTATAACGCACGGTTGGCGTTATCGCAAGATGGCGCATGTCATGACGTCATCTATGCCGTCATTAACGGGACATCGTTACCGCGCCCACGTCAATTCGGAACGGTTATCAGCACGCTGAAATCGATATTATAGCAACTCGGAACGTAGCCTTAGTTGAATGTGGTCCTAAATTAAATAAGTTTGGACTTCATCGCGAATATTCTCGAAACATGTCGCGGACGACAGCTTGAATGTTCATTCCTTTTATGTATAATCCGTGATAGAGTATAATATTGTACTGTTTAAAATAATAATGTTATAGTGTGTCGTACATATGGTGTACGTTACCCTAGCAAGAAAGTGTCTCCTAGAGTTATATGAGTAGAACGTATAATGTGTGCCTTATCTGCTGTAAATGTGCCCCCACATAAAAAATGTGTGCCCCCTGTCGTTTTGGAGAAAAACGGAAAAAACGATTCTTGCTGGGGTAACGTTTTTCTAGCAGGAAAATTCTAAACGAATGATCGGAGAGAGAAAAATTGTGCATGGCCAGAGAGCTTATATGTGTGCAAAAATGTGCCCCCAAAAATTAAATCTGTGCCCCTTCAGGTTTTCGAGATATTGCATTTCCTGCTGGAGTAACGTTCTCTAAAACTATTGCATGTGCCCCTGTAGAATAAACATACACGAGTAGCTCTTAAGGGGCACACCTTAGTGCCCTAATTAGATTTAAGAAAATATTTATAGATTTCAAGTTATCGCGGTTTTATGAAAACCCGAAAAAACATCGCAGCGCCTAAATGAGACAAGGCACAAGTTCGCTGAAAACTGTATTCGGTCCTTCTTGACGCTATTAATAACCATACAAAGTTTCAAAACTGTTCATGCATGCGTTTTTGAGTAATGTTGCTAAAAGTCAAAACGATGGTGTCTTAACTTTAACGGCAAAATACAAGGAACCGGCTCAATCCCAGATGTGTAGGTGTGAACCAAAATTGTGTGCCTTTAGTCAAAAATATATGGTGAAAATATTCAGCTTGGAATGTTTCGCATTAAGTTAATATTAACAAAAAACCAAAATATGCAACAACGGCTGGTTATCCGACCAAATTTGAATGACTACTAAAAAGCGACTGATTCATACATATCGATGACCTTCTTTATTTGACGTATTATACCTAAGCTGTTGTCCGTACAGTCGCGTTCAAAAGTTTTGGGGGCTAATTAAAAATATATATTGAATGCACCTTGTGACTATTAAATGAAACAGCTTGTTGATGTGGAAATTATTATTTTTATTCCCTTAATTTTAATTCTTAAAGTAAGTATTACATCAAATCACAGATTAAATTTCCTAAAAAAATAAATAAATAGGTAAAGTAATGAAAAAAATCCAAGTAATTGATAAGTGTACAAGTATTTTAAATAAGTCAAAACAATGCCATTAAATACTTACCACTGCAGATCGTGCCATAAAATTCACCACCCCTACAACCTCATAATTGTTATAAAATACTTAATACACCACTTTCAACCAACTTAAAAAAAAGTAAACAAACAGTATCAGTGCAACTGCGTGACTCAACGTAACCGGCGTCCTTGGCGTCATAACATAACTGCAACTGTTTACCAATACCAAGTAATAATCCAAACGTACTTCCTAGTCAATAAACACTTCGTACATAGTATTCATATTAGAGCGACGTTACACGTAACTGTCTCTGTCACACTAACACCGTACGCGTACTAGCTGTCTCACTTTCTCCAAATTAGACAAAGCGACTCCTTGCGACACGACGTCAGCGGATGCCGAGGGGGGTGTGAGGAGGCGAAAAAAAGGAATCTTCTATTTTAAGGTGAATGCTCCAACCAGCCCGCGAAATTCAAATTTTCTTACGTTTTTTGGAATTTGCAGGCCAGTGCTAGGTTGTATGTTGATTAAAATATTCTTCACGGCTGTAAGACATATGTAGTTACAGAATTATAATCATCAAAATCATCAATACTACGCTCTAAGTTCATAAAGCTATAGGAATGACTTTTTTTTTGTTCCTACGCCTTATGAACTTGGAGGGTTGTATTGGTGATTTTGATGCTTATAATTCTGTAACTACATACGTCTTACAGCCGCGAATAATATTTTAATCAACATACAACCTAGAACTAGTTTGTCTAAATAATTAGACACAGTGGCGCAGTGGTTAAGCGATTGACTGCTGCGCTGCGTGTCGCGGGTTCGATTCCCGCACGGAACAAGTATTTGTATGACCTACAATTAGTTGTTCCGGGTCTGGCTGTTTGTGTATGTGAGTTTAAATGTTTGTAAACGCACCCACAATACAGGAGAAATTCCTAGTGTGGGGCAACGTTTAAAAAAAAAAAAACTGGCTTGCAAATTGCAAAAAACGCAAGAAACTTTGAATTTCGCGGGCTGGTTGGAGCATTCCCCTTACTGATGAAAAACTTACTGTTAATTTATCTAACCTACGGCTTATCAATAAATATAATAGAAACAGCTAGTAGAATATAATCCAATAACAACTTTATTTTATTACTTATTACTTTTCTACTTCAGTGTACTCAGGCACAACACGTGTGAACCGCTTAGTGAGTAAAGTCAAGAAGGTCATCGATATGTATGAATCCGTCGCTTTTTAGTAGTCATTCAAATTTGGTCGGTTAGCCAGCCGTTGCTTACATATTTGGTTTTTTGTTAATATTAACTTAATGCGAAACATTCCAAGCTGAATATTTTCACCATATATTTTTTACTAAAGGCACACAATTTTGGTTCACACCTACACATCTGGGATTGAGCCGGTTCCTTGTATTTTGCCGTCAAAGTTAAGACACCATCGTTTTGACTTTTAGCAACATTACTCAAAAACGCATGCATGAACAGTTTTGAAACTTTGTATGGTTATTAATAGCGTCAAGAAGGACCGAATACAGTTTTCAGCGAACTTGTGCCTTGTCTCATTTAGGCGCTGCGATGTTTTTTCGGGTTTTCATAAAACCGCGATAACTTGAAAACTATAAATATTTTCTTAAATCTAATTAGGGCACTAAGGTGTGCCCCTTAAGAGCTACTCGTGTATGTTTATTCTACTGGGGCACATGCAATAGTTTTAGAGATATACGATTCATCAAAACGTTACTCCAGCAGGAAATGCAATATCTCGAAAACCTGAAGGGGCACAGATTTAATTTTTGGGGGCACATTTTGGCACACATATAAGCTCTCTGGCCATGCACAATTTTTCTCTCTCCGATCATTCGTTTAGAATTTTCCTGCTAGAAAAACGTTACCCCAGCAAGAATCGTTTTTTCCGTTTTTCTCCAAAACGACAGGGGGCACACATTTTTTATGTGGGGGCACATTTACAGCAGATAAGGCACACATTATACGTTCTACTCATATAACTCTAGGAGACACTTTCTTGCTAGGGTAACGTACACGTACATATGTAATACAAGGTTTGAAGTTCCCTGCTCAATGGGAGAATTTCCTTTCCTCCCTTCTCAATAGGGAATGTTAGTTCCTCCCTTCCCAATAGGGGACGATTCGTTCCTCACTTCTCAATGGAAAAACGTTCGTTCCTCTCTTCTCAATGGAGGAATATTCGTTCCTCCACATCCAAATGTTTATAAGTCATTCAATATTATAAAATCATTGACCAGCCTCATTAATTTGAAAACGTATTTATGTATTATTAGTAACCACATCTATTCTACATATTATAATAATAAAGGAAGCATTTTTGTATTGTCTAAGTTCCTGTAAGCAAAATAATCTCAACAAACTTGTGCGCTGGATCGCATTTGAAACTAGGCACTCGATTTCTTCTTAATAACTGTATGTGATTATATATTTGATAAGAACTATGATATGTTAACTAAACTGCCTGAAATAAATTTAATTAGAATATAATGTTGTTTTTTTTATGACTTTCATAGACGTATTAAGTGCAGTCACACGGACATAAATGTCAAAAAAATAATCGTCGTTAGTGCTGCGACATAAAGGCGATGTCAACGTCAAATTGTTGGGTTTGCGGATGGCGAGTAATGGATAGCTCGCTGTCCGGTAAGGACCAAGCCCAAGTCGACGGCGCGTTGTGTTCCACGCGCGCCTCAAAGAGATGTCAGCACAAAAAATTATGGGGCCCGCAAGGGCCGATGCCTGCCAGGGGTGCGGGTTTGTTCGAAAGAGACACCACAGCCCCTGGCATACGGGCTACTGAGGGAACACGGGTGGGTTTTAGTCGGTAAAAGCTCCTGCTCCACCCAGAGCGGGAGAAGTTATTTGATGATTTCACACCCAAAAAAAAAAACCTCAAATTGTTACCACTGCTGTGCGGTTGACTGTACAACCGACAATCATTCGTCCGACTAAAGTCGGCGAAATTCAAGACAACAGGTTCGTGGAATCAGCACGCTTCGTGCTCATAATTAGGCTATATTGTTCCCACTGATGAGACACAGGTCTCTGAGGGAATGGGCTAGTGCGAGTACATATTTTAATCCACTTAACATCAACCTTGCACTGACCTGTAAATTGCAAAAACCATTAAAAAAAATCGATTTTCGCGGTTTCTTGTTTTTTGATAATCGGCAACAGTATGGGGATGAAAGTGTATTTCCAAATCTGCCTATTTCTATTCAAATTCTCTTAAAATTGCAGCATTGTCAGTGATTTTTTTGCAAATTGAAATTAATACCTTCGTTCTTGAAGTTGAATGTTTTTGCGACCCCTAGCTTTGCTATGTCCTAAAAATCTAAAATTGATAACTGGGATCACTCTTTTTGAGTTTAATTCATTTATTATATATTAAATAAATAAATAAATTATTATAAATATTAGCCAATCTTGTGTCCCAATGCTGGGCAAAGTCGTCCTATTTTTCCTTTCAAAATATCTTGTGCGTTCTCTGGCCATGTTGGCTCTGCAAACCTTATCAGATCGTGACACCACCTTTGACGCGGTCTAACCCGACGGCGACGTACTTCAACAGGCATCCAGTGAGTGACCATCTTTGCCCATCTCTCCGGTTGCATTCGCGTGAAGTGTCCAGCCCACTCCCACTTCATCTTGCCTGTTTTTCTTCATCATCCGCTACTAGAGTTATACGCTACTTTGTCTGCTCAGAAAAACGAAATACATTTTTTTTGGAGTGTTGCGATGTAATTAAACAAAAAATTCGTGCGAAACAATGTTTTATTTCTAAAACACGTAACATTTACAGTAATATACAATACATAGTACATTAAATACATCTCACTAGGAGTAACATTTCATCATTTTAATACATTAAACGCATACACTTAAAATTAAAGCAGACTATAGGGATAATATGTATGTAATAAGAGCATTTTAAATAATATTTTGTTGCTATATTATTTCGATTTCAATTTGCAAAATTACTTATCTAGAATTACTTTTTGGAGCGAAGTTCCTTATCGCATTTATACTCTGCATACTTGGCGAATGAGAGCTAGACCACAATATAAATATGAACAGTACAGAAACCACGAACAACCGTCCGGAACTGCACACTCACACAGACGCGCGCATCTCGAGACGGCTAAGCTATAGTCGCGGTGTTTTGGATTGGGCGCGTTATACGTTTATCTCTTGCGCAACGGAGCGCCCGCGTTTGCAATTTTATTACCATTCCTTCATTTAATCACTCTCAAACGTTGTTAATTGATTTCATTGTCCCTGTTGGACTTCGTTCCGACAGGGTGACGCACGACACCCGACTTGTAGTTTAAAACTTAATAACAATATTTTCTTTTACAAGTGTGCTACACAAAAAAAGCATATATTACATACTCATTTGTTCGAACTCCTGCTCCATAATAACCAACCCCTTTACAGTTTCACCTGCAGATTACGCTTATTTTTTATACGGGTTTAATATACTACAAAAGTGAAAAAACCGAACATAATATGTTTTAAAATAATAAATGTGTATATTTGCGCCGTTTGTTGTATACGTTCTTGATTTTACATATTTTTAGATCATTTACGAAACGAGAGATAATATCATTCCTATCAAATAATTTAATAACTTAAAATAATAACAATTTTGTTTGTAACGAGATTTTTGTGGTCCACTATTCCAAAAATATAATTTACAGAATAAAAAACAATATCTATACAAAATTTGTCACAATACAACATTATTTAGTATATAATAACGACACTTTTTTTTTAATGTGGCAACATTTGTTGTCCCTTCGCGAAAATACATAAGTTTTCCGCACGCCTTGTATTATTAGCTTGTGTTGGGAACTAGCTACAACAGCGCCATTTTGACAGTTGCCTTCCCCATTGTATTGAAAAAAAAAGGGGGGCCCAAGTTACTTCCGATTTTGGCCACACGCCGAAAGATCTTTGTACAACACATACAATAATTTTAAACCAAAAAAAAGAACGTTACTTCCAAACGGCTTCTTTTTTAAATTACCAGTTAGCTTTCAAGAAGTTGATAAGCCCATTGGTCGAGCCATCGTGGCTTGATACGGGCGTCTTGTCCTGCAGTTCTGGTTCTATCGCCTTCGCGAGCTGCTTGCCGAGCTCCACACCCCATTGGTCGAAGGAGTTGATGTCCCAGATCACTCCTTGGGTGAAGATCTTGTGTTCATAGAGAGCTGTGGAAAAATTAAATAAAAAACGATAAATATCTTAGTATTATGTTTTATAGCTATTAAGTACTTTAATATGGCTCATGGATTTTTTTACACAGATTATCATACTTGTATATGGCTCCATTTACATTGTCGCGCAAGAGGAATGGAAGCGAGTTTTTACAAAGCATAATGAACGTTCTGTCAACTGTGTAACGCACAAACGAGATACGAGCTCGTAACTGCGGGAAATCCCAAGAATGCGCCCACACACGAAATCTGCTAATATCGTATTAATGATATCGGCAGATTGTTTTGGAACATACAGAATATGACATTTCGATTCCTTACCGTTACATTAGTTTCTAAAAAACACGATATTGACGTAGTTTGATTTGAACGTAGTAAGATTCCGCGGGGAATCAATATAACTATACAGAATTGGGGCCCAGTGGTGAAATAATTTACACAAAGTAAAGCGACTGTCAGGGTTCGAACCTACGACCTTCAACTCGGTAAGTCACGGCCATTACCACTGGGCCACCACTGCTCCTTAAAGTATATGATTTTACATTATTTTGCTGTCTACCCATATTTGCAAATACATGATTTTATTATGATTCTGAAAAGATAAGTTGATTTCATTTAGACAAAGTAACCGGTTGATATTTGATTAAGACCAAAAACATATATTAGAAACAAAGATTTCATTTATTAAATGTTTGTAAACGCACCCACAATACAGGAGCAATTCCTAGTGTGGCGCAACGTTTTTTTTTTTTTAAAGGATTTCATTCAACCACGTACCAATAAGAGCTCCTAGAGTGAAGGGCGTGACTTTCTTGACGACGATGGAGTTGGTGGGGCGGTTGCCCTTGAACACTTTATGAGGAAGAATCTTAGCAACCGCGTCCGCCGCCATACCTGACTTCTCCAACTCAGCTTTAGCCTGAAAAATAGTTCTAAAGTTTTTGAATCAAGAAGACTGAAAAGATGGTTTTCCTACGAAATTATCTCATTTAAAAGTAAAGTACATAAAAAATCGTTTAGTTTCAACATTCAAAATTACAATATAGGTGATATCGTTTTGGCCAACTTACCTCGTCAGAAGACTTGCCCTTCATGAGCGCTTCAGTCTGCGCCAAGAAATTGGCAAGTAAGATCTTGTGGTGCACTCCGTTTGAGATCGGGTTGTGTGTCTGCGCGGGAGCGATAAAGTCGCAGGGAATCAGTCTGCGGACAAAACATTATGACCATGTTTAACGGACATTATAAGAGGTTTTTAGCTGACTAAATAACTGGTTTTTTTTTAATAAAAAGAAATAATAATAATAATAATGTTTGTTTAAAAAAAAAACCGATCCAAAGAGCAATGGAGCGCAGCATTTTAGGCGTTAAACGAATCGACCGAATACGAAACACCACGCTGCGCTCGAAAACGGGAATCTTAGACGTAGGCAAAAAGGCTGCCAGGCTAAAATGGGACTGGGCGGGTAACACTAGTCGCATGCACAGTGACCGCTGGGCAATTGTCGTCACACAGTGGGTGCCTGAGGATGGACGGCGTCGCCGAGGCCGGCCCAAGAAAAGGTGGCGTGACGACCTAGACGCGTATTGCAAGGGCTGGATCGAGGAGGCCCTGGAAAAGGATGCCTGGAAGGATTTGGGGGAGGCCTTTGTTCAGCAGTGGGACAGTGTAGGCTAAATGAAAAAAAAAACCGACTTCTTATTAATAATTGGAATGTTTAATTATGAATAAATGTTTCATTGCAAACAGTTTTTTTTTTTTTTGTAATTTAACAAAAAGAAACAGCAAGAAATAAAAGGCATTTTTTTTATTATTTATTAAATAACTGGCGAAATTTGTTATGTGAAAGGTGTTACTATTTATGCACCTCTGCGGTACTCTCAGTAGAATAGGGGTGTGATTTTATTTTTGGTTGAAAAACAAAGTCCATGCCAGACTTTAAAAGAAGACTTAAAATAATATCTATATAAAAAAAGGGAAAAGAATCACCGTGCATCGAAAAATTCGTCCGTGTTGCTGTCAACAGGAAAAGTGCCCAAAAGGCTGGCAGCATTGCCACGTTGTATGGCGAAGAACGTTCTTAACCGTCTTAAAAAAATGAGCTTCTGTATTCCGTCCCTTATGTGCGTTAGAATAAGATTTAAAATCTACTGAACCTTTTTAGTTTATATTTTTTCACTTTTGTTGCTTGTTACTGACCTGGTGCCCTGGTGTATCAGCTGATAGAAGGCATGCTGTCCGTTGGTCCCGGGCTCGCCCCACACAATGGGTCCGGTGCTGTAGTCCACTTGGGCTCCGGAACGGGTGACGTATTTGCCGTTACTCTCCATGTCGCCTTGTTGGAAGTATGCTGCGAATCTGCGCGATAAATACTGCAGTTATAAAAGACGTTTAGAAAGACATGGTCCAAAATCTATGGACCTAAAACCCAAAATCGAAACGTAATCGATTACTTTGGCAGCCCATAGCTCCGATATCCCACGGATTAGGATGTTGCAACTTGGGTACGATTATTTAGATGGTTCTAGTGAGTTCTTGTGCACACAGTTCGACCGTATCGATTGCACTTAGATTTTTGGGTGAATTAGAACACTATCTCATTTAATTTGTGAATTTCTCAAATATTTGTTTGCAATCAAATCAATTGAGGTGAGCATATCATAATAGCTCTAAATAGTTTAAAGCTTCAGCTTCGTTTTTAGTTTGTAACACGGTTGTAGCACAGTAAGATGGTAGCTTGACGCGTAGTATAAAATGAACGGCGTAGTAACTGTGTTCACGTTTCTGTTATTTCTGTAACAAAATATAAGAAATGCTCGCACAGAATCGGTTGTTTCTAATTAACATTTTCACCCGTCATTTTCTAAGTACTAAAAAAAACGATCATTCATCATCAGCCTATAATGTTCCCACTGCTGGGACATAGGCGTCCTTCGGTGAGAAGGAGTGGGCCATAATCCACAACGCGGGCCCAGTGCGGGTTGGTAGATGTCACATGTCTTTGATTTTTTTGTTCTATGACATGCCGGTTTTTTGAGAGTCACAACTCTTTGCGCTTTACTTTGTGTTAAATATTTTATTACAAAGTAAAGCGCCTGTCTGGGTTCGAACCTATGATCTACAATGATCAAATTATTATTATATTCTCAATCTCCGCCATCATTCAATTATTATTAATTAGATTCTCTATTTTACACATAAAAAGACGTAGTTACAATATTCCAATGACAGGTTGAGTTGATGGACGATGCTGAAAGAGCCCAGCTCGTAGCTAAATTTTAAGCTGACTATATTTAGATTGTTATCGACAGGTTAAGAAAAAGAATGACAGCTTAAAAGACAATTTAAAAATAATAGTTTAAAAAACTCGTTTTAAAAACCAAACTAAAAATAGTAAAAAAAAAAAGAAAATAATTTAGCGTGGGATCATCATCATCATCATCAGCCTATAATGTTCCCACTGCTGGGACACGGGCCTCCTCTCTGTGAGAGGGATTGGGCCGTAATCCACCACGCGGGCCCAGTGCGGGTTGGTAGATGTCACATGTCTTCGAATTTTTAGTTCTAGCACATGCCGGTTTCCTCACGATGTTTTCCTTCACCGCTTTGAGAGCAGTGGTGAGGAAATAATTTACACAAAGTAAAGCGCCTGACTGGGTTCGAACTCACGACCTACAACTCGTAAGTCGCGGCCGTTACCACTTAGCCACCACTGCTCTCAGCGTGGGATGCTTGATATTAAATGATTATAAAAAATACCTCAAAAAGCACTCGACGCTTTTTTAGTTTGGTTTTTAAAGCGTGTTTTTAGTTTTTTAAACTATTATTTATTTTCTATTTTTTAGTTGGCCAAGTGGTAACGGCTGCGACTTATGAGTTGCAGGTCGTGAGTTCGAACCCCGACAGGCGCTTTACTTTGTGTAAATTATTTCATCACCACTGCTCTCAAAACGGTGAAGCAAAACATCGTGAGGAAACCGGCATGTCCTAGAACCAAAAATTCGAAGACATGTGACATCTACCAACCCGCACTGGGCCCGCGTGGTGGATTACGGCCCAATCCCTCTCACCGAGAGGGGGCCTGTGTCCCAGCAGTGGGAACATTAAAAGGCTGATGATGAGTTCCGCTCACTACAAAAGCGTGATTTTTCAGTCTTTTTTTCTTTCTTTTATTATTAAATTGTCATTACAAAGTTTAAATGAAATCTGACCGTTTGAAGTGGGTCAAAATCAAGCCCAAAGGGGTCGGTTACAAACAAACATGCTTACAAACATACAGGTGAAGCTAATATAAAATAAAATAGTTTGTACCTGTGCAAATACTGGTCATAGGGCAAGAGTGCGTGCGTCTCAGCTCCGTAGAAGTTGGAGTACCACACGCCAAGTAACGCCAGGATAACAGGAGCCTGGTGGAATAAAAATAAAATCATTTTATAATATAGCTGTGGCGACATAATCTATATTGCCACATGCGAACTACGCATCTGCTGACGTCACGAAATATCCTGCATCGTGCAAGCAGAGTTTACCGCGCGACTAATAAATTATACGTATTAGCTGGCAATACTTTACCCACAATTTGGGTAAAGAAATCGAAAACTTTCGAACTTTGTTTAAGACATTGTAAATGACACTGTGACATATAAATTAAAGCAACCAAACGACTGTGGTTATGGTTTTGGAAAATGACAAAAACAGCTGAGCGATCTACGCATACACACTACTTTATTTAATTTAAGTTAATGTTAATTTATGTAGTTTTAGCATAAGAATTATACGTATTGCTTTTAATTTACCTAACACGTCTTGCTATGGAAGAGCGGAATCTCCTAATACAGGCACTATTTGCCTAAAAGGAGGAACTACACACAAAAATGTTGTTTTTACCAATACTGAATACTGATGTTAGGTACAGAGGCCAGCACATCAAGCTATCCCAATTTGTCAAATTTCTTTGATAGTTTTTCGACTTTATTCCAAAGGAATAAGGTTCATGTTCAATTGGGAAAATTTGACAGTTTGAGATAGCTTGACCTGCTGGCGTCTGTACCAAATTATCATATTATTTTTATTTATTACGCGCGCCCGATCAATGCCGACCGATTACAGGCTTGATCTTCATCCCATCGAATGTTTCTTTTTTTTTTTTTTTGATAAAAACAATTTATTTCAGGTTTTTTTTTTACCCATCACCTGGGTAAAGTATTGCCAGCGTATTTAATTTGACCCTGTCTAGAACATCCCAACATCAATCGTCGGGCAGTAGCCCACCAGACATGACACTCGTCTTTTTGGAAGATCCTATCTTTTTTAAAGAGGATGAGTGAACAATTCACTGTTCCTCAGAATGAGGGTTTTCATGAATATTCAAGCCAGCAGTTGGCGCCACTTTGACAAGAGGTCTTCCAGTTCAAACAATGAACTTAAAATATTTGAAGTCATTCGTTTCATTCTTTTGTTCACCATTCAGTCCGTACCCGCTTTGACACTTTTGACAGGTGCCCGGACCTGACGCCTCAGTGCTGCCACCTAGTAAACGTCATTTCAGAAAACCCTAATTCTATATAGTCATATTTACACGTTCGATGGACGTGAAAATATCGCAGCGAGATTTTTTCGCGCACCGGATCTGCAACGCATTGTTTAGCGCCGAGAGTCGAAAAATCAAACACTGTGTTTTTCGATGCGCTGAGATGCAATCTTGGATTCAAAGCTCGGTTCAACACCAACAGTTCAATATCCAGCGCGCGATAAATCCCACCGCGATATTTTTATGTCCGACGGACGTGGTCTTATGCTTGGTTTCTTAAAAACAAAAACGGATCGTTTTGCTTACCAATGGTAGAATTTTTTATTTCCAAGCTGGGCATATAAATACAGGATGTAAGGGTAAACACCGTGGTCACTTAAACAATGGGTAGTTAACTTAAATCTATACATATAAATAAAAGGAAAAGTCCTGACTGACTGACTGACTCATCAACGCCCAGCCCAAACCCTTGGACCTAGAAAGCTGAAATTTCGCACAGAGGTTCCCTTTATTACGTAGACAAGGAATAAGGAAGGATTTTTCGAAATTCAACCCCGGGTGTTAAATAGGGGATGAAAGTTCCGCGCGGGCGGAGCCGCTGGCAAAAGCTAGTATGAAATAAACGAGCGAGTTAAAAAAAAAACGATGCGCGAGAAATGAGCGACACTACGACGCGGCGTTACGTGCGTTCGCTACTGACAGCTGACTGACTGGGGTCACAACCCGTGCGTCGGAGTCGGGCCACGCGGCTTGGTCACGGCGCCCCCTCCCGTATTGAGACGCAAGGTTGTTGCCCTCGCGCGTAGGGTGATGTTCTTGTGGACAAAAGCAGATTTTCTTTAAAAAATTAGGTTGTTTTTTCATTGAAATTGCGTTCTATAAACCAAACCACTGGTTTCAAGGATAACGGTGCTTACTCTTACAGCCTGTAGATTCGTAAGATAATTTTACCTGTGATAGCTACTTCCATAGGGGTCTGCTATGCGAAGGTATTAGGTATTTGCTTCATTATTGGTAAAGATACAAGTCTTAATGTGTCCGGAAATTATAAGAATCGGCCATTATTGGGTAAGCAACGCGAAAAGCGCTTTTCTAATAGTATGCAATCGTCGTAATCATTTATTATACGTGCGAATCACGCCAATCAACCACGGAATCCAATTTGGACACCAGGTTGAGGAAAGATAATTAAATCTTCTATGCGTATTTTTATAAATTTTACTCAACATCAAGGTCACATAGGTAGCCCAAATCAAATCGATTTTCTCGTATAACGATTGCGATTGCGTTGAGATAACCTAAGTATTTCATTATAGTGTGTGTTCCAAAATATTATTTACAAAACAATCTATAATTACAATTAGTATAAGAGGCAGAGGAGGAAGGTTGGTTGGTATGTTAGTGCTTGTGACTGTACTACATATTCTTACGTTCTTCTCAAGCGGTGCGGTCGTGTAGTGCTGGTCCATGAAGCTGGCTCCCTCTAAAAGTTTCTCGAAGTTATCGTAGCCGATGTACAGCGAAATCGACAGACCGATGGCTGACCACAGCGAGTACCTAAAGAAACGAAAATGTTGGTGAATATGACAATCTATATATCGCTGGATGTGGGAAGCACAAGACCGGTCGAAGTGGAGGAGCCTGGGGGAGGCCTATGTCCAGCAGTGGACGTCTTTCGGCTGAAATGATGATGATGATACATCCATCATCATCATTATCTGTCTAGCTTTTTTTTTTCGCGTGCGTGTTTGCCTCTTTGACCTTGAGAACTGTTTTCACAACTTTCAGACTTATTTCCTGGATTATTGCTAGAAAAAGTCAAATATTATCATACCTGCCACCGACCCAGTCCCAGAACCCGAACATGTTGGCAGCATCGATACCGAAAGCCGTCACCTTCTCAGCGTTCGTCGATAGAGCAACGAAATGCTTCGCTACCGCCGACGGCTAGAACAAGATAGTTGTAGTGATGAGTTGAATTTATAATATTTTCAGCAAGTTTTATACAAATACCTTCTATGAGGCTTCTAGATTTTCTCTTGACACGATTAGAGAAAGTCATCAAAAGTACTGCTGTTTTTTAAAAAGACCTAAAAGTACTCCAAAAAAAAAAATGGTATTTAGAATCTCCATTACATGTGCGAGGTTTCTATGACAATATTTTCTTTACTTTTACAATGTATTGGTGTGTACCTACATAATGAACGGCCAAATATTCATGTCTTTACTACTAAGATTGAGAATAAATTGCCGCGTTCTTAAAAATATGGAAATTGCCCCTCTGATCGAAATTCGGTCAGTAGGTCTACTACAAATTGTGATGACAATAGGACTTACATCCTTAGCAGCCTCCAAGAACCAGGTCTTGGCGGAAGTGGCGTTGGTGATGGTCTCCTGCGTGGTGTAGGTCTTGGACGCTATGATGAACAGCGCCGTCTCAGGGTTGAGGCGCTTCAGAACCTCGGCCAGATGGGTTCCGTCGATGTTGGAGACGAAGTGTACCTGTTATAGAAATTATATGATGACGAAATGTCTTAATATTTTTTTGTGAACTGAAATTCGAAGGCCTCAGTAATTCTTGCAAGAGTTTAACCCGCACCCCTGGCAGGCATCGGCCCTTGCGGGCCCCACCAGTTGGATCTGACATCTCTACCCTCTTTAATTCTTACTAACTTTGTTTCTTTTTTATTATTTGTTGTTGAGCGGCAATAGAAATGCACGCTCGGTGAAAATTTTAACTGTCTTTCTGTTACGGTTCATGAGATACAGCCCGCTGACAGAGACGGACGAACAGAACAGCGGAGGCTTAGTAATAAGGTTCCGTTGTCACCCTTTGGGTACGGAACCATGAAAAAGATATCCAGAAAAAAAAATACAGAGTGATCTTAAACTCAGTTACAACAAATTGTTGTGTATAACAAAGCGTTTCTTTTTAAATTACATAATTGTAAAACTGTAACTACGAATAGTTTCTGTTTATAAATTAGCCTATACTGTCCCACTGCTGAGCAAAGGCTTCCCCAAAATCCTTCCATGCATCCCTTTCCATTGATACGAGTCTAAGTCGTCTTGCCACCTAATCTTGGGTGGCCTCGGCGCTGTCCATCCTCAGACACCCACTATGGAGACTATTGCCCAGCGGTAACTGTGCATACGGCTGGCGTGACCCACCCAGGATTTAAAATACTAATATTTTAATGGTGCTTACTAAGTTCCATAAGTAACTTTGTACAATAATTACCTTCAGATGGTTGGCATAAGGTTTGAGCGCCTCGGTGACCATCAGGGGCCCGAGGTCGGAGCCGCCGATACCGATGTTGATCACATCAGTGATCGTCTTGCCGGTGTACCTGAACCAGATACAAGTTATTCATATTTACATACTTAACATCACGTCTTTATATCTTGAAGGGGTTGGTAGTAGTTTGAAGTTAAACTATACAGGGTCAAATTAAATTAGCTGGCAATACTTTACCCACGTGTTGGCTATCGATATCGAGAACAAAAAATAAATTTTTTTTTTCATCATTCAATGGGCAAAGGTAATCGATCAGCTGTTTATGTGATTTTTCGTGGAACAAAGATTTTTATTTTCCGAATTTCCAAAAACCTTCCTTTGTCGCTGGCAGACTATCGGCTAGGGTGAACAGCAACAGCTTTTGCAGCAAGTTTATTTTCTCTTTTATTTAGTTATAGTTCAATTCTTGTCTAGTTTATATTTTACTTGTAGTTTTTGTTTAAATCCTATTTTCACTTTGTACACCACTTTAGCAAAATCAAAAGTCATTTATTTAAAGCTGAGGGTTAGATCTTTTTGAACGTCAAAATTACATAAGACAGTCCCCCAAAAACACTCGACCTTCACCACTTCCTAGTGCTTTAGCTGGGAAGAAGAAGTAGCGCAACAAACTCCCCAGCAGCACAGCTGTCTGATAAGTTAGAAGACTTGATTTTATACAATAAGTAGGTAAGTAATTAACATTACGAAACACAAAAACATTATGTCAGCTAGCACACGCCAATGTACAGTAGCCCTCACTAATGGTGCCCCAATCTCAAAAAGCAATAGATTGACACTTCGCTTTAAATTACGACCTTCTTATAATAAGCAATTTCTATAGGCTATAATACTATATACACACACACTCTCATACGTTTACAAATGAATGTATTTCCTAAATTCAACCGTTAAAGCAAATGGCATGATAGCTGAGCGGTTACCGCACTTGATTATCGCGTTTGAGCGCAGCGAGTCGCGGTTTCGAATCCCACTCGCTGTGTGATAGTCTTTTTACTGTTTTAAAAATCACTTTTGAGTATAGTTTCTTGTTCTGTTCTTCTTATTCACTAAACTCGTAAAACTTTATCATTATACCCACAGAAACCTAAATAAATTTAAATGATTTACGACTCATTCACCGCGACTTATAGAACGGTGTTGGTTGATATTGTGTGCTAGTGACGTGTGTTTCATCTATTAGCGTTCTTCTAATTAATTTTAAAATGTAAGCAAATTTAAATATAGAAATGAAAGCGAATATTATTGCGCTGCATAAAAGTGGACTTAATACCTATATCACAAATACCTATGTGATGAAACCGGACTGAGTGTGAGTATTATGATTTAAATATAAATATTAAACATTTATTTAATTAAAGTATAACTGCTGATCCTTGTAGTTATTTTTAAACGTTTTATAAATATCACAATGTCTAAATAGAATAAAAATATAAAATTTCAATGTAAATTTATTTCCTAGATTATAGAACTATGAAAATAACAATAAACTTAATATCTATGTGCAATTGCCCTTTTAAATAATTTTGTTTCTAAATAGTAGGTAATACATAAAGTGTGTATTTTGCTTAGTAGCCTAACAGTACCCCTTTTTTGTTTTAGTGAAATACTGTGAGTCGGTGGGTGAAAAGATATGAGGAAGGCGGTAGCCTTGCCCGTGGAAAGCAAAGTGGAAGACCCCAGCTCCTATAGCAAGCACACGTTCAGCGAATATGAAACAAGTGGTTTCAAAACGACAAGACATTTTGCCGAATTATTCGACACATCTTTACGAACCGTGCGCCGTGCACTCCACGCAGAAGGTTCGCATCAACCAGCTCGAGAATCAGCTCAAAAAACATAGTTAACGGAAAAAACATTAAGTTATAAATTACAAATACGTATTTATTTTAGTAATATTCAAATAATATTTTGTCTTATCCGTAATCTGGATTATTTTGAGGTATAGTTTCAATCTTCTTTTCGGAATGAAAATGAACACTTAAGCTATAACCTCTTTAAGTCCTATTAAATACGATTTGTTAACTTTGAGGTTTGAGTTAGAACGAACTCACTCGCAGTAGAATAAAAGTAGTACTACTGAGTCATTTAATTGTATTGTGACAACTTGTCTGCATTTGTTACTTTTACGTGGGTAGATTTTTGTAGAATATTGTGATTTATTTAGAGTACCGACACACAGTAGTAATCAGCACAATATTATTATATTACTAAGATACAATAGCCTGATTATCATAGTTCACCAACTAGCTTATTTACTTCAATAAATTGTTCTTTATGAGAAAATAAACTGTTTTAACAAGAAGTTATTATTAGTTATTTTTATACATTCTTCATGAAGTTATAACGAATAAACATTTTGTAATCATTTATTATTGGTAAACCTTTATTTAAATAACAATACGAGTAATAATAAAAAAATGTTACATTATTATTCTGGTATATTAATAAATCGAATAATAAAAGAACAGATGAAGATGATTGTTGAAAAGAAAAATTAAAGCTTGATCGCGAGATTTGAACCCAGACCTATGAGTTTCTTAATCCAAGACGATACGCTGCACGCTACCGGAACTTAAATCATAAAAGTAAATTTTAGCAATGGTATGAACCGACCAAGGTCATGTCTGTCGTCGCCGACGGTATGTATAAAATACAGAGACTAACGCCAATGTGTGAGTGGAGCGGTGAGTTTTGTGTTAATACATTACTTATACACACAGCTGTAGGTACGGCCTGGACCGCTACTTCATAGCAATATAGCCCTTAGTATGCGACTGCATTAGTGAATCTTGATAGTACCAACAAAACATTGAAAACTATAGGTACTCAAGCAGAACCTTACCTACCCTACCTTCTCATAATTTTGTCTTTGGAGAGCGGGATCTCCTAGCACACATATATCTTTTTTAAAAGGAGGTCCCTATGCTAGATCTTAGCACGAGAACCGTAGACAAGCGTTTTGTCGTCGGAAGAGTAGACAAAAATGACGTTTCCGTATAGACAGTTGACAGCTTTTTACCAAGAAATATAGACAAGCGATTTCTATTCTACAGTAGAGTAGAAATAAAATGTGTCATGTTAAGCCTGCCGGGCCTATGCTTACCCTTTCCACTGGCCGCTGATAACCTGTCCAGAGAACTCCTTCATATGTGCGAGCACCGCATTGACATCAGGAGTGACGTCCTTGCCCCCCACCAGGATGGGACGGTTCTGTCGGTTGCGGAGAGCGATGTGCAGCACCGCTCGATCTTCAGTGAAGTTTATCTTTTCACCTGGTGGGTAAGTTGTGGTTAATTTGGTACTGCATAATCAGCCTATAATGTTCCCACTGCTGGGACTCCTCTTAGTGACAGGCAGTGGGCCGTAATCTACGAAGCGGGCAGTTTACGGCTAGCTAGCTAGCTGGTGGAGCTGACGCGTCCTGCAGTGGAGACCGCATAGCGGCAAGCGTAAGTGTGGGTCACCCCCGAGCTAGATGGACCAACGATCTTAAACAAGGAGAGACTGGATTCGGAAGGCGGAAGACAGAGTGTTGCGGAGCAGCCTCGTAGAAGCCCATGTCCAGCAGCGGACTGCGATAGGCTGAGTTGATTGATTTGTTATCTATAGTTCTGAAAAAAGGATAAGCAATGGTATGGTGGTAGGGATAGGTACTTAATAGGTCTGGTTCTAAAAAAATCAACTGAAGATAGAGTACCAATTTTTTTTTCACAGTGAATTAAAAAGATACTAGATGACGTGACATAATTTTTTGGTAACTTCATGCTAAGTTTAACACACATGTCATCTTTCTTGCAATATGACTCACCACCTCATTCAAATAAATAATATGAAGATAAATATCTTGCGGTAATTGAGCATGTATGATGATATTAAATTTGATGATGATATGCATTATGTTGTTAAGTAGATGCTGAATACAACCTGGCTGAGCTACACAGTGGGCCAAAGTGGAAGTTA
This sequence comes from Polymixis flavicincta, assembly GCA_949987655.1. Taxonomy (NCBI): domain Eukaryota; kingdom Metazoa; phylum Arthropoda; class Insecta; order Lepidoptera; family Noctuidae; genus Polymixis; species Polymixis flavicincta. The sequence goes on along the minus strand of OX465188.1, from coordinate 6,735,562 downwards.
AAATTTAATAACGATATTCCACTTTGTCCCAGCAATGGAACACTTGGTGGGACAGTATATAATCCCTTTTCATGGGAGTGGTAAGAAACAACAAAATACCATGCAAAAATTATTTCGGACCCCAAAGCACAGGTACTGATGGTCACCCCTATTTATACAGGTGCAAAAAAGTCAGCTGTTTCATACCTTGTTAAATTATGAAACAGATAAAATAAAAAATGCTGTTTCATTGATTGGAAAAGTGCAATACCCACCTATGCAGTCAAAATGTATAAATAAATAAATAAACAAAAGTTTATTAGGAACAGTTTAGGTATAGCATTACAAAAGACACGAAGATGGCTGCAAAAGTAAAATACTGTGGCGCGGCTATCAACGCCCCACAAAAAATAAATTTAAGACATTTGTTCCAGACTTTCACATCTTAAGGCCAGAAACTGCGTTAAGCGGACGCCCGCACGGTTTCATACAAATGTGCCCCGTCGCGGTCCCAAGCGCGGGCGTCCGTCGCGGGGTAGGCTACTTTTTAAGTTGCGGTAGCACGTTCCCGTGGGATAATTTCCGACATCCACGCGGATCTCGCGAAGCCGCGGGCAGCAGCTAGTCGTAAATAAAACGTCCCCGCGACTGGTATCATTACGATCCCACCTCGCGTGTCCACGCACATAGAGCCGCGACGGTTGACCGTCGCGGGCGCCCGCATAACGCAGTTTCAGCCCTAAGAGTGGTACAATAAATTAAGATTTACAAAAGGTAAAAAATTAAATTAAATAATCAATTAAAAACACTAAAACTTTGTATGTGTTATTTGCATAATGTAGTGAGGCGTGGAGTGAGGGTGAGAGTGTTTGTGTGTGTGTATGTGTATGTATGGCTATGTGTGTATGTAATATGTGCGTGTATGGAACAGTTAATTTAATTTCTTTAATAACCAACGAAAAACTTCAACACAGATGCAATCAGAATCCGTACTGAATCCATGTTAACAGGTTAGTCGGCGATAGACATCCTGTATTTTGAAAGTTTTGAAAATAAAATATATTATAAATGTTAAAATTAAGATTACTGTGTGAGGTTCACCAACCTGAGAACATAGCATCTCTGGCCTTCTCCACATTCCTGCTCTTGGCGAGGTTGAGCAGCAGGCCCCACAGCTGTTCATTGACGCGGTTCTTAGAGTAGTCCAGCAGGATCTCTCCATCATTCGGAGTTGGGATGCGAAGACTGTATTCATAATATTTTTGTGAGAAATATTTACAGCGGTTTAGTGCTTATAGGTACTTAATACGAGATTGGATTCTTTATGGAAGTAAAGATTACTAATTATAAAATAAAAAAGTTTTTGGACATAGTACACTACACTTGTCATTCTGATGTATGTTAAATCTATGTAAGTATACACATTTATGTTCAGTCAGTATGATCAATTTGAAGCCAAAACTGTTTTTTTTAAATGACATTGTACAATCATCATTACTTTAATAGTGACTGTGCCTGAAAATTGACTAATAAGAGCTCTAGATAAATTATATGAAAAACACATTACAATACATATGACAAGTCGTCCATTGCGTGAAATTAGCGCAAATGTAGCAAGGGTGCTAAACACGTGTACAAGTCGTACTTTTCTGTGTAAAGTATGGGTTTATTAGGTGAAGCATTGTGAGTGGGCCATGGCGGTCTAACTAACTAGCCCACCCCCATGGGCTAGTTGGAATAACCAGCGACAGTTGGAGTTGGTTACTGGTTCTCAGGAGTAGATTACATCTACTGGTCTGTTAAGAACACTGGTGTAAGAACTGGGTGGGTGGGGTCAAGTAGCATAGAATAGCATGAACAGAATGGCAGGGACATTGATGCACACACTGTAACTATGGATTCGGTACATGATTATGAACCAAGGCATAGAATATTTTCATTTGTAATTTTTAAAAACTCTAAAAAAATCTGCCGTCTCCTAACAGCAGTTTTTTTTTTCTGAAATCTCTCCTCTAGGGGGTCTAGTATTATGTGCTGACCTCATGGGTAAAGTTTGCGCGTTGAAGTCATTACCATTCTGTTTTTTTTTTTTGCAACATACAGTATACAAATGTTAATTGATTGTTATCTACCCACTTAAACCAAGGTGACTTAAGATTGAACCCTAAGGTAAACAATTGATATCATATTATCAATTATTTAATGTCATTGCTATCAAATTAAAATACTTTAAAAAAAATGACAACTGTACATGCGCGACCTTTACAAGAACTTTTAAAGTCGATGATATAACTTTACGAAACTTATTGAAACACATAACAATAGCTAATTTAATCAATTAAATATTAAAACTGCTATTAAAAAACATAAAAACCGACACGTATTAATTTATATTAAAAGTAAAAAACACGATATAAAGCCACAAACCTGAATTTGTTGAAGCGATCGGTATCCTGCTGAAATAATTGCTGAATATTTATTTTGTCGGCGTTAGCATCGTAGAAGTTTTGGATTTCCACGTATGCTGGGTCTTGTCTCAAATTAACTTTAGGATCCATGTTTTTCAGTGAAATTGAACAGGTTCTACGCGAGCGGCTGCTGAATAACTGTATTGTTCTTGATAACAAACGTCTTTTTGACATTTCAAAGTTATTTGAAGGTTATTCGCGTTTTGTTTCTGTAAACGTTAGTAAAAACAAACAACTTACAAGCTTAGTAATCGGTAAATAAAGAATACAATGTAATTACTTCAGTTTATTGTGTTTTCGTTTAGGTAATATTCCAATAATCGAACTCGCTCTGCTCTTTCTCCAATAAAAACTTGACGTAAACGAGTGAGGATGTTTAAATTTTCTAGATCGCTCTTGCATTATCTTGATACGGTCACAAAAAGATTCTACATAAGTTGTTAAAATAATTGATAATATCCTTCTTTTACCTTCGCCGCAGTCGGGTAAACAGGCCCTCAAACAAATTTTGACACATGGACCTTTTAGGACTAATTCAACCATTAATTAGGAATGTCTCAGCAGCAGACTGCAGACTAGTATCTGGTTGATAGCAATATAAAACTCTGTCTTATAAAATACGAGTACGTTGTTCAGACAGCCTGCGATGATAGCAGACAGTTGATATTATCTTGAGCGATTTAAACACATCATTTGCCTTTTCACAATTCTGTTGGGGTCGGCTCCAGTCTAACCAGATGCTGCTGAGTACCAGTATTTTACATGGAGCGACTGCTTATCTGACCTCCACAACGGAGTTACTATGTGTAATAAGATTCCCCTTGGTAAGACTGATTGTCATACTTTTGGGATTCTCACTACCCGTAACGACTGTCAAAAATCCACGAATGACAGCCGGAACCAACGGCTGAGACACGGAGGGCCCATCCACGCAACGCGGTAAACGTAGCTTAACCTGATCGAATAACCAGTACGGCTATTATTACTCAGCCACGTGAAACAGCATCGGTTTATACAGGATAAGTTTTTATCCAGTGCGCAAACTGTAACCATAAATTCAGCATATCATTGTAGACCCCCCAGCACAGAAATTTTTCGTCAGTTTTACAAAAAAATCAGCTGTTTCATAGAAAAGTGCAATACCTACGCGGTAAAAATGTATGTAACAGCTGATATTTTTTCGGCGGATATAAGTACCTACTGAATTCATAGTTACAGTTTGCGCAGCGCACTGAATAAAAACTTTCCTGTATTTCAACTGTCTGCAACCGCGCCCGCCACCGTTTATTAGTAGGTACCTAATATGGAGTAAAAGTAGCTCGCTTTGTATTACCAATGTGTTAAAATAAGGTGTTGCAAGTATAAATAAAACAAAAAATACGTAAGTATGACTATCTTTTAATTAAGTACGACTATAATCACGACAAGTTTAAACACAATAAAATAAAAAAGGGATATATTTTTCTTCAAGTTTTTATACTTAACTAGCAGCGCTCCGCGGTTTCACTCGCGTAGTTCCCGTTCCCATGGGAATGCGGGGATAAAATATAGCCTGTCACCAGGGGATAGTGTAGCATCCCAACAGTGAAATATTTTTCAAATCGGTTCAGTAGTTTCGGAGCCTATTTAATGCAACGCACAATCAAATCTTTCGTAGTAGTATAGATTAACTAATGTCGGGGCAGCATGCGTTGCAATGCCTATTTCATTTTTTGGAAGAAAACTTACTACTATTACATATACCTAGGTACCTACTAGGTAGTTACACATACATTCTACTTACATAATAATATTACTATTACAAGGAAACAACCGAGTTTTTGGAATTCGGTTGTTTTTCTTTTCTTTAATTTTGTGATTATGAGAACATCATATCTAGGCGTTGACTGGCGTTGTAGACTCGTAGATGTCTTGATTAGTTTGCCAATATTATCTACTAATTTAGAAAGCTGTACATTACACTCATTTTCCCGTGTTATTTTTGACATCGACACGCTAAGAAAAAGATTTCTTATTTTGTTAAGTACCTACCGAATGCCACGTTAAAATTGTTATATTTAAATCGCAGTAGTTACCTACCTACTACGAAATACAATAAACTCTATTTATTTATCTGTCACGAAACGATAACTAAAGTTTTCTTAAAGATTAGATAAAGTTAAAAGATTATCTATTTATAAAACACTAGCAGCGCTCCGCGGTTTCACCCGCGTAGTTCCCGTTCCCGTGGGAATACGGGGATAAAGTATAGCCTATGTTACCCGGGGATAGTGTATCTTCCCAACAGTGAAATAATTTTTCTAATCGGTCCAGTAGTTTCGGAGCCTATTCAATGCAAACAAACAAACAATCAAATCTTTCCTCTTTAAGTATAATATTATAAGTATGTACAGATGAATGAACAATAAATACAGTATACCTACAAAATTAAAAAGTAATTGCAATGTCTGATGACATTGTATAAAATGTATTCTGATTTGATTGATCACAATAATGAGACCTAGCGCAGACTTTCGCTAGAATGCCTGAGTCTACTACACTGAATAAGTGGCGACTAGTTAACTAAATCTTCTTTTCTTCGACGGCCAAAGGTCCGGGAACAGTGGACGTCGGAGGGGGAGGACCCAGGATTTGTATGAGGGAGTCTGCCTCGTTCGTCAGTATACTGTCGGCTTCAGCTGGAACAGATTTTGGTATATTAGGAATATACAGGTACAACTGCGTAAGTAGGGTTTTTGACAATTATGGGTGCTTGGGAATAAGTACCTTCATAATACCTATAAGAGGTTTTTTTTACGGAATTGTTTGTCTTAGTATTCAAATTCATCCTTATTGACATCTTAGGTTACAGAAACTTGTTTGAAGCCTCTGAATCCTGAACTAGGTGTACCTGAGTGTCAGGAGTCAGCGCCCTCTCGCGTTTTATTTGGCTTAGATACTAATGTCAAAATAGGAATAGACAAACTTATGTGCTACAAAATACAGTTTTAAAAGAAGTAAAAACAGTAACAGTAACGGTATGGACATGTGATGCATAGGTAATCATCCTATAATGTTCCCACTGCTGGGTCACAGGCGTCCTCTCTGTAAGGGGGAGTGGGCTATAATCTACCACGAGGGCCCAGTGCGGGTTAGTAGATGTCACATGTCTTAAAATTTTTGGTTCTAGAGCTTGCTGGTTTTTTCACGATGTTTTCCGTCACCGTTTTGAAGTGCCTGCCTGGGTACGAAACCAAGGCCTGCAGCCTGTAAGTCGCAAGCGTTACCACTAAGCTACCACACTCCCTTTCACAGAGAGGAGGTCTGTGTCCAAGCAGTTGAATCATTTATGCTGATTATGAAATTAAAAAACTTGATGCAAAAGGTGAAAAAATTATTAATAAAATGATTATTATTATTTCCTTTATTTGAACATATATACACATATAAATTACATTTTTAAATATTAGTATAATATAAGCACATATATATTGTATACTAGCTGTGCCCGCGACTTCGTTCGCGTGCATGTCGGAAAACAATAATGTGTCGCTTTGACGGTGTAGGTACCACTCCTCCGATCTTCCGATCTATCCTGGTAGGAATCTACCACAGCTTTCGAATGCAGTCCAGAGCCTAGAGACAAAACACATTACTCTTGGCGTTCACGCTAAACGGTACGCCAAAATGTATGGGAGTGACATTACCTGCGGAAAGGACACGGTAATGTCATTCCCATATATTCTGGCGTAGAGTTTAGCGTGAACGTTAACAGAAAGGTGTTTTGTCTAGGCCTGCAGGCGTCTTTAGGGGTTATAATGATATTGCGACGAAGTCTCACTCAGATTTTTAAGAATAAATATAGATCAAAGCGCCTGGTCGAGGCTCATTTTATAATAAATGTGCACCTGCCGTAGGTACAGTAAAAGCTCTTTATTCGCGAGGTATACGTTCCGTAAAATACCTACCGCGAATACAGAAACCGTGATTATGGAATGGTAATTTATATGGGATTATAGGGTATACGTTCCTAAGTGACAAAAAAAAAACAATTTAATTGAAGTTTTTGACCATATTGATTAATTGTATGAGCGTGATATGGATGCAAGCGACTCTCCAAGGCGTAAACGATCAAGCATTTCTATGCGTTAAACAGATTTTTTCGCGTCGAAAATCGTTTGTATGTAAAAAAAAAAATTCAACATTTTGCAATAAATGGAAAGATGAAACAATAGGTAAAACACGCAAAGCGGCTCGTACCAAAGGATGGAATGTCTATTAAGTCGCAGCATTTATAAATGTGGGGGAGGCCTATGTCCAGCAGTGGACGTCTTTCAGCTGAAATGATGATGATGATGATGATATATAAATATACTTTATGGTGATGAGGTTGGTTTCATTATGTTTGTTTACATTCTCAAAAAACTTTTTTCAAAAAAATACCAACCGAATTTCGGAAGTCGGTGACGTTGGATGTGTATTTTAATTATTTGTCACCGCCTTCCGAAATTAAAATTATTTTGCACTTTGTAGTGTTTTTTGGAAGTCGGTTGTTATTTTTTTGAAAAACGTTTTTATTTTTCACTTTTTTGTTACCTACCATACACCAATTCGAAATTTCATCATCCTTTGGGTCAAAACAATGCATACTTATTTATGTGATAGCAACATTCGCGGTTGATTTGCTGTAATTTTTTGAAGAGTTCCGTTGTCTGTTTCCGAAACGCATCATCAGATCTATATGCAGGGCCCAATCTAAGGGGGGGCAAGCCGGGAAAATGCTCAGAGCGGCAAAAATGAGCGGCGGCAAAATGTATACTTACAAACATACCTACTCTCATGAATTTTTGTATACTTGTTCAGAAGCCGTAGTAGACTAACGTATGTGAATATTATATAGTTAAAAGAATATCACATAATTATGGTCATACCATCTTTGATGGTGTTAGTGCAAAGGGCGGCGAATGTTATTTTTGCCCGGAGCGGCTAAATAGCTAGATCGGGCCCTGTCTATATGAAATTTCAATGGGACCATTTCGGAGTAAACCCCTTTCGAAAAAAAAAGAATTTTGCAAATCCGTCTATATACGACGGAGTTATGCCTGAACATACATTAAAAATATAAACATGTCGAATTGATAACCTCCTTCTTTTTGAAGTCGGTTAAAAACACCGACCGCGGCGAAGGCGGCTATTGTAGATGTCAAAGGCCGAACCAATACAGCGGCGATATCATTTGACAATGTACTTTAGGCGAAGTTGTAATAAGGTCTATTTCACTTTTTTATAGTCCATCTGACGACGCGTTTACAAAGGATATTGGGTTGGATACCTATTGGAATCCTTTTTGTTATTTGTTAATATGTACCTATGTACCGATGTACCGATTAGACCCGCAAATAAATAAATCTTTAGCCGCGGATATAGGAATTGGGTCGCATTTTTTTAATCCGCGAATAGTGAAAACGCAAATGAAGGAAGCACGAATAAGGAGCTTTAACTGTACTTACTCAATAAATCGACTGCGCGTCTGGTTGAGTGTGCTGAAGCATTATTCCACGCGGGGGCGGGCGCCTATCTCGGCCCGTACAGGCGCGTGTCTTTTAGCTTTGTTTATCAAACGTTGACCACTGAATAAAACCACAGCAGTGGGAATGCTCTGCACGGACTGCGATAGGCCTCGACAGGTAGCAGTGCAGTAACACCTGACGCCATCTGTCAGTTAACGGCCCGTGGGACCATGGCGTTATCACGATGAAGAAAGATCACGCTGTAAAGGTGGATACTGACCGGCGTCACGGGTCAAAATGCACCTAATATGTTACCAAGCAAGTATTCGTGCAGTCAGTAGTACCTACGGCAAAACATGCGAGCGAGCAACACTGATTTTAGCACACGGCGTAAAGACATGCTGGCTGCGAATGTTACCATTACCTACGCCCCGTAACGTCGGTCATTATCCACATTAAAAGCGCTGTTGAAAAAAAAACCAAACCAGGCAAAAAAAAACAATTTAATTGTATAGCACGGGTTTTCTATGAACATAGTAAGTACGATGTTGTTGCTACGTAGTGCCATATCGCGCGCGCCCCCACCTCTCTCCCCGCTGCTGACGCAGGCAGCAGGAAGAGAGAGAGCCCGATCCCGAGGATAATGGACGTAACAGAGCGATCCTCCGCGACTCTCAGTTACGATGCCTTTTTATTGTAAATTGTAATCAAAAATGTTTCAGTGTTTCTTTTGTTCAGCCATACATTTATTTGTAGACCAATAAATAATTATATTTAAAGAAGCGACTTTAAAATTGTCAATATTTTACTATTGTGATTTCTATTGTTCCTGTGTAGGTAATGTATCCTTTGTTGGAGATGCCAAATGGATAAATAAATACATTTTTAAACTTGTTTTAACTAAGAAAATGCTTCTCTGTAAGCGATGTTGCTCGGAAGAGCATCGACATAACTACAGTTGCCGGTGTGAAAACCTATCTATTTACTCAAATCCACCAGTAGTTATGGTCGCAATTTTGGATTTTTTTTCCTGACTTTCACCATCCTACCTCGCTTGAACTCCTCCCCACCTCGAAAACTAACATCACGAAAATTAGCACATAAGTATTTACAACTCTTTACTCCCAAAACTCCCATTATTTGAATCGAGTAATGCTGTAAACACGCATTTAAATTTAACATTATCAAATTTCGCGCGAAATCAAGTTGTTGTCTTTGCATGTTTGCTATTCAAACCTAGATGGCGTTACTGACGCTAGAGATTAAGAATTTCTATGGAGATGTTCCTCAAGCCGCTCTAATTTTGCTATATTATGCTAGATGGCGCTACTAAGACTTTTATCACAATTAAAAATGAGATTTCTTCCCCTCTATTTGTATTAATTTGATTGATAAAACTATTATATATTTATCTAACATTGCATTCTAGTTAAATGACTCAGAACACCACGTCAGTTAATATTTTCACAACTTTTTATTTGAAATTCTTTTAGCTTTTTTGATTCGTGGGAATCAACCACCAACGGAAAGCGATTTTAGTAATCAGTATCATTACTTTTTGAAATAACACAGACACAGTAAGTAACTTAAATGAGAATGACGTGTTAATATTAAGTATTCGTTAGTACCGTTTCACGCCAATAGATGTCGCTAAGTGTTTCAACATCTATATCTTCTATACATATAATAAATCTGTAAAGGAACTTTTTCTGTACATTTAAAATATTTCGAAAATAATTGCTTGGGGTGGTAAGGGATAATCAACAGATGACATTTTAACCCTTATCAAAATTTTTGTCTGTAGCTCGGTTTTTCAGTTTCTATGTTGAATAGATCAAGTATCACGTCAAAAGAACGAAACTAATATGGTTATGTTTCTTATTCAAATATTGTTTATAACTCAGAGTTTATATTAGTCTTTGTTTCATCGCAATCGCTTCGGTCAACCTATCTAAATAATTTAAAGTGTTCAAGAATTTATTTACGTAATGTTGAAACACTTAGCGACATCTATTGGCATGAAACGGTACTAACGAATACTTAATATTAACACGTCATTCTCATTATGTTACTTACTGTGTCTGTGTTATTTCAAAAATAATAATAATAATAATAATTTATTGAAACAAAAACTCAGTTTACATAAACTCTGTGTTCGATAACAACTGCATTAGTATAATACTGTGTCGCAGTCATTAACGCCCACCTCCACAAAATCGAGACAGAAGCAAAACTAAAAGACTAAAAACTAAGTTAAAAATATTAAAATTAAAAATTAGAACTTAAAATTAAAACTAAGCAATATTTTCACTGCGTAATTTTATGTGAGATTGTGTGTCTGTATGGAAGGATTGTGTATGTTTTGTGCGTGGAGTGTACGTGAGTGTGTGTGAGGTGTGTGTGTATGTGTGGGAGAGGTGTCCGTTTGTGCAAAGGGTAGGGTGTGTTTGCGCATGTTATACTAATACATAGAAAGGGAACTTGGGAAGTGAGTTTAAATTTTTACATATGTTTCTAGTTCTTCATAAGAGAGTGTGTGAATCCATTTATCCGTGATCCTACGACATTCTCGCAAGGTCAGTGGATATATATTAAGCTGTTTATTTATACGATTATACAAAGTGGAGCTAAGAAAGTGATACTGCCTCCGAGCAACTTGAACTCTGGCAGATTCCACCTGGCAGACTCTATCCGATCTGCGTTTTTGGTTGGCGACAACAGTATCGAATGGGAGGTCTGAGTGTTTACGCAACACTACAGCAAGAAGAAATGCGTGTCTGACTCTTGGTAATTCGCAAAGAGCGTATAGTTCGGCAGTTGGAAATCGAACAGGTTTGTGGGTCATGACTTATAACACTGCCCTCTGTGCTCTTTCCAGACGGAGCATTAAGCACTTCCCAGCCCCACCCCAAGCTGAAATACAATATTTCAGGATGGAATGTGCCAGAGCAAAGTATACTGTTCGTAGTGTGGCATAATCAGCAGATGTTCGCAAATTTTTAAAAACAAATATTAATTTTCTGACCCTGGAAACCAGAGCCTCAATTTGCTCCTTCCATGTTAACGTACTATCAATTATAACACCCAAGTATTTAATACTATGGGTGCGCGCAATCTGAGTACAACCGGTGCAATCAGTCGATTTTAACCCGCATTTATGGGCCGTCAGAGTATAGGGACAGGCAGGTTGAGAGGCTCTACTTGGAGCAAATGTAATGAAGTTGGTTTTTTCTACATTGAGGGTTAGCAGGTTTTCATTTAGCCATTTCATTGCAACAAGCAGAGCGGACTCTGCATATGAGCGGGTTTCTAACCAATCCTTACCATGAATGAGCATGACGGTATCATCCGCGTAGGTTATGATTTTAGCATTGGTTAGAGCCAGATTACACAGATCATTTATGTAAATAAGAAACAGGGTAGGTCCAAGGACGCTACCCTGCGGGACTCCATAAGTTAAAAATTGCTGTTTGCTAATGTGATTTCCTATCTTTACGGTTTGAGAACGCCCACTCAAGTAACTCCTAAAAATATCCAGACACACTCCTCTAACACCAATATGCTCCAACTTTTCCAGTAAGAGGGGAACAGAGACTGTGTCAAAAGCTTTCGAAAGGTCTAGGAAAATTGCTATTGTTTTGAGTTTATTCTTTATATTTTTTGCTATAGTTGCAGTTACTTCTAATACTGCATCTTCTGTGCTTCTACCTGCTCGAAAACCATATTGGTTCGCTGAAATTATGTTGTTTTTATTGAGGTAGTTAAGTAGACGACTATTTACAATTTTTTCTAAAATTTTGGACAAAATTGTAAGAACAGAGATAGGTCTGTAGTTATTGACACTGCCCCTGTCCCCACTCTTGTAGATGGGATGTACAAGTGCTCTTTTAAAGACAGCCGGGAATACTCCTGATGTGAGTACAAGGTTAAATATGTGCGAGATAATAGGGATTAGGGTGTCGCGGGCAGCCCTGATCAAGGCAGCAGAGATTCCATCCCAACCCACGGCGCAATTGGCCCTGAGGCCGAGTATGATGCGTTCAATCTCTTTGCAGTCTGTTGAGAGAATGGCCATAGAGTTAGGACAGGCATTGTTGTCAGAGGAGCGTGTACAGTGTGCATTAGTTATTTTTGATGCAAGGGTCTTTCCCACATTCGCAAAGAAGGCATTTACTTTATCCACTGAATCCGAAGGATCAGGTGTAATGGACAAAAGTTCACTAGCAGAAGATTTGTTGTTTTGAAGATTAGATATTGATTTAATAAGATTCCATGTAGCCTTAGGATTCCTACGATGACTCTCAAACTCCGTTCGTTCATATTCTCGTTTAATTTTTTTAAGTAAATTATTACAGAAGTTTCTGTACCGCTTGAATGTAACTTGTACTATAGTATTATTAGGGTCTCTTTTTGATTTAAGGCAAAGCTTATTATCCCTGTTCCGTATGCACCTTAAAAGCCCCGGTGTGATCCAGGGTTTTGTAATCCTTTTTTTACTTGGGATAGTGCGAGTAACAGAGTTGTTATTGACCACTGTAGAAACAATATTAACAAATTCATTAGCAGCCATAGTTGCATCATCACAATTCATCACTGAAGAGAAATCTACAGTTTTTATGCTTGCAAAGCATGCATCCACGTCTACTCTGCGCGATGTTGAGGGGGTTTTAGTTATATCAAATCTTAATTTGCAAAACACAATCACTGGAGCATGGTCCGTGATGGTAGAATCAAGGACTAAGGTTATGGCAGGTTTGTTTGATTTGATAACTGCGTGATCTAGACAGGCGCTGTTACGAGTGGGAAACAAATGTGCAGGAAGCATTGCATGGGATGCTACTGTGTTTAGATACGTGTCAGAATTTAAATCATTAGTGTTATGGGAGATGTTTGTATTGATATCGCCAATTAAAACAATAGTCTTAAACGACATTAACGAGTGCAAAGTAACATCCAGACATTCAATAAAGTTCGTAGTATTACGGAACGACGGAGATCGGTATATTGCCAAAAGGGCTATTTCGGTGCCGAATTTTAAAATCAAGCAATTCGCATCCGTAAATATCGGTATTTCGACAGTGACTCTCAGGTTTTGTCTAACATACACAACAATACCGTCGTTTTGGTTCACGTGATCGGACTGGAATGCTTCAAATCCCGGTATAGTAGGAAGGTAAGGGCATTTGCGTAACCAACACTCTGATAAAACAATAGCATCAAAATGCACCTTAATTCTGTTTAGTAGGATTAGGAGATTATTAAAATTAGTACTATTGCCTATACTTCTAATATTCAAGTGGAATAAATTAAGACCGTTTACAACATTATTTAAGTACGTATTACATTGTTCTGGAGAACACTGATAAGATGACGAGACTGATAGTTGTTCTAGTTCGTGTGTAATTTCGGTGTTTTCATTCATTTTGTTGAATGTGAATTCTAAGGGGTAACAAATTAGTCGTAGTAACAATCCACTGAGAGCTTGAAGCAAGCCAACGTATTCGGTATGGGCTGTAGCACGTTAGTTTTAAGTTTAGGCTTTTTTTGGAGGTGTAAAAGGTTGCACGATATAACCAGGGGTGGGTGAGTGCGAGAGCGATGCGATGAGAGAGTTTAAATATGATAATGATGCGCGTATGTCTATATGTGTGAATGTGTGTGTGAGAATAAGTGTGGCATGGTGTGTTAACATAATTTGTGGATAACTTTAGTGTGGTTTGCATGGGTAGGGCAATCCGTATACAGAGCAGTAACAACTTTGAAATTTGCATGCGCTTAACATTGTGAAAACAAGGTTTACAGGTGATATTTAGGTACATGTTTTTTATAGGATTTAGTGTGGTTAGCTGATTAGTATTATTACAACATAATATTTTCTTTGGAGATTTAACAATGATATGTTCATAGATCACTAGTCACTTTGAGTCCGTTTTCCTCGGGAAATCTGTTTCAGTTTTAATCAGAATATGTGGTAAAAAGTAATGATACTGATTACTAAAATCGCTTTCCGTTGGTGGTTGATTCCCACGAATCAAAAAAGCTAAAAGAATTTCAAATAAAAAGTTGTGATAATATTAACTGACGTGGTGTTCTGAGTCATATACCTAGAATGCAATGTTAGATAAATATTTATTAGTTTTATCAATCAAATTAATACAAATAGAGGGGAAGAAATCTCATTTTTGTGATAAAAGTCTTAGTAGCGCCATCTAGCATAATGTAGCAAAATTAGAGCGGCTAGAGGAACATCTCCAAATTCTTAATCTCTAGCGTCAGTAACGCCATCTAGGTTTGAATAGCAAACATGCAAAGACAACAACTTGATTTTGCCTGTTTTACCTATTGATTTTCTATCGAAAATACGTATATCCGATGTCCAAAATCCGTAGATCTGGATAAACCCGTAAATCCGTAGGTCTGGCAATGCGGGGTAACGCTAGGTACAACTAGAAGCCTGTGGTAGGAATGTTACCATTTGGATTTATGGTAGGTAGATATCGTTAATATTGTTATCTTTCTACGCAGTCGTTTTTTTTTTAATTGTTCGACCAGTGTTTCCGAAGTATAAGTCTGCTTTTTTAAACTACATCGAACAATATTTTGACGAAGCAGATGGAAGATAATAGGGTAGGTATTTTACTACTTAGACATCTAAAAATGTATTATTATGATGGCTTAGGCAAAAATCAGTCGGAAAATGTTGGTTTTAGTTCATGAAATAACAAAATAAATTTTAAAAATTTAATTCAAAGATTTCAGTTATTTATGTAGGTACCTACCATATACTGTTCTTGAACACCATGAAATAATATCCGACATGTTATTACGTCATACCGCTGTTACTAATCAACTGAATAACTTTGTACTTTTATTATTTTCGTAGGTAACCAAAGTATTTTTTATTGAAATAATAGCTTACATTCAGGAACATCAAACCAACGATAAGTAGAATAATAACTCATTTTAAATTATAAATAATTATCATACAAAATATCAAAGCATTTGTTCACACAAAAAACCTACAGCGCAATTTATTGGCTAAAAATATGATAATGTTAAATTTAAATGCGTGTTTACAGCATTACTCGATTCAAAAAATTGGAGTTTTGGGAGTAAAGAGTTGTAAATACTTATATGCTAATTTTCGTGATGTTAGTTTTCGAGGTGGGGAGGGGTTCAAGCGAGGTCGGATGGTGAAAATCAGGAAAAAAAATCCAAAATTGCAACCATAACTACTGGTGGATTTGAGTAAATAGATAGGTTTTCACACGGGCAACTGTAGTTATGTCGGTGCTCTTCCGAGCAACATCGCTTACTGAGAAGCATTTTCTTAGTTAAAACAAGTTTAAAAATGTATTTATTTATCCATTTGGCATCTCCAACAAAGGATACATTACCTACATAGGAACAATAGAAATCACAATAGTAAAATATTGACAATTTTAAAGTCGCTTCATTAAATATAATTATTTATTGGTCTACAAATAAATGTATGGCTGAACAAAAGAAACACAGAAACATTTTTGATTACAATTTACAATAAAAAGGCATCGCAACTGAGAGTCGCGGAGGATCGCTCTGTTACGTCCATTATCCTCGGGATCGGGCTCTCTCTCTTCCTGCTGCCTGCGTCAGCAGCGGGGAGAGAGGTGGGGGCGCGCGCGGTATGGCACTACGTAGCAACAACATCGTACTTCCTATGTTCATAGAAAACCCGTGCTATACAATTAAATTGTTTTTTTTGCCTGGTTTGGTTTTTTTTTCTACAGCGCTTTTAATGTGGATAATGACCGACGTTACGGGGCGTAGGTAATGTAACATTCGCAGCGAGCATGTCTTTACGCCGTGTGCTAAAATCAGTGTTGCTCGCTCGCATGTTTTGCCGTAGGTACTACTGACTGCACGAATACTTGCTTGGTAACATATTAGGTGCATTTTGACCCGTGACGCCGGTCAGTATCCACCTTTACAGCGTGATCTTTCTTCATCGTGATAACGCCACGGTCCCACGGGCCGTTAACTGACAGGTGGCGTCAGGTGTTACTGCACTGCTACCTGTCGAGGCCTATCGCAGTCCGTGCAGAGCATTCCCACTGCTGTGGTTTTATTCAGTGGTCAACGTTTGATAAACAAAGCTAAAAGACACGCGCCTGTACGGGCCGAGATAGGCGCCCGCCCCCGCGTGGAATAATGCTTCAGCACACTCAACCAGACGCGCAGTCGATTTATTGAGTAAGTACAGTAAAAGCTCCTTATTCGTGCTTCCTTCATTCGCGTTTTCACTATTCGCGGATTAAAAAAATGCGACCCAATTCCTATATCCGCGGCTAAAGATTTATTTATTTGCGGGTCTAATTGGTACATCGGTACATACATATTAACAAATAACAAAAAGGATTCCAATAGGTATCCAACCCAATATCCTATGTATACGCGTCGTCAGATGGACTATAAAAAGTGAAATAGACCTTATTACAACTTCGCCTAAAGTACATTGTCAAATGATAGTTCGGCCTTTGACTACAATAGCCGCCTTCGCCGCGGTCGGTGTTTTTAACCGACTTCAAAAAGAAGGAGGTTATCAATTCGACATGTTTATATTTTTAATGTATGTTCAGGCATAACTCCGTCGTATATAGACGGATTTGCAAAATTCTTTTTTTGTTCGAAAGGGGTTTACTCCGAAATGGTCCCATTGAAATTTCATATAGACAGGGCCCGATCTAGCTATTTAGCCGCTCCGGGCAAAAATAACATTCGCCGCCCTTTGCACTAACACCATATAAGTCACGAGCTTCTACCAAAGATGGTATGACCATAATTATGTGATATTCTTTTAACCATATAATATTCACATACGTTAGTCTACTACGGCTTCTGAACAAGTATACAAAAATTCATGAGAGTAGGTATGTTTGTAAGTATACATTTGGCCGCTGCTCATTTTTGCCGCTCTGAGCATTTGCCCGGCTTGCCCCCCTTAGATTGGGCCCTGCATATAGATCTGATGATGCGTTTCGGAAACAGACAACGGAACTCTTCAAAAAATTACAGCAAATCAACCGCGAATGTTGCTATCGCATAAATAAGTATGCATTGTTTTGACCCAAAGGATGATGAAATTTCGAATTGGTGTATGGTAGGTAACAAAAAAGTGAAAAATAAAAACTTTTTTGTTACCTACCATACACCAATTAAAATACACATCCAACGTCACCGACTTCCGAAATTAAAGTTATTTTGCACTTTGTAGTGTTTTTTGGAAGTCGGTTGGTATTTTTTTGAAAAAAGTTTTTTGAGAATGTAAACAAACATAATGAAACCAACCTCATCACCATAAAGTATATTTATATATCATCATCATCATCATCATTTCAGCTGAAAGACGTCCACTGCTGGACATAGGCCTCCCCCACATTTATAAATGCTACGACATAATAGACATTCCATCCTTTGGTACGAGCCGCTTTGCGTGTTTTACCTATTGTTTCATCTTTCCATTCATTGCAAAATGTTTTTTTTTTTTTTTAATTAAAAACGATTTTCGACGCGAAAAAATCTGTTTAACGCATAGAAATGCTTGATCGTTTACGCCTTGGAGAGTCGCTTGCATCCATATCACGCTCATACAATTAATCAATATGGTCAAAAACTTCAATTAAATTGTTTTTTTTTTGTCACCTAGGAACGTATCCCCTATAATCCCATATAAATTACAATTCCATAGTCACGGTTTCTGTATTCGCGGTAGGTATTTTACGGAACGTATACCTCGCGAATAAAGAGCTTTTACTGTACCTACGGCAGGTGCACATTTATTATAAAATGAGCCTCGACCAGGCGCTTTGATCTATATTTATTCTTAAAAATCTGAGTGAGACTTCGTCGCAATATCATTATAACCCCTAAAGACGCCTGCAGGCCTAGACAAAACACCTTTCTGTTAACGTTCACGCTAAACTCTACGCCAGAATATATGGGAATGACATTACCTGCGGACAGGACACGTCGTGTCCTTTCCGCAGGTAATGTCATTCCCATACATTTTGGCGTACCGTTTGGCGTGAACGCCAAGAGTAATGTGTTTAGTCTCTAGGCTCTGGACTGCATTCGAAAGCTGTGGTAGATTCCTACCAGGATAGATCGGAAGATCGGAGGAGTGGTACCTACACCGTCAAAGCGACACATTATTGTTTTCCGACATGCACGCGAACGAAGTCGCGGGCACAGCTAGTTACGTAAATAAATTCTTCTTGAACACTTTAAATTATTTAGATAGGTTGACCGAAGCGATTGCGATGAAACAAAGACTAATATAAACTCTGAGTTATAAACAATATTTGAGTATGAAAGATAACCATATTAGTTTCGTTCTTTTGACGTGATACTTGATCTATTCAACATAGAAACTGAAAAACCGAGCTACAGACAAAAAATTTGATAAGGGTTAAAATGTCATCTGTTGATTATCCCTTACCACCCCAAGCAATTATTTTCGAAATATTTTAAATGTACAGAAAAAGTTCCTTTACAGATTTATTATATGTATAGATATAGATTTATTATGCAGTTTCCTCAAGACGTCTTCCTACACCGTTTTGAGAGAAAAGTAAACGTTGCCGCTTGGGTTTGTAAAACAGGGCGTTTATCACCTGGGTCACAACTGCAAAATTCTATAATTCTAAATGAATAAGCTATTAAGTCGCTGATGATATAAGGAGTAGGGCTATACTTTTTGTCCCGGGCGGTCGCAGGTTCTCGTTGGATAATTTCCGGGATACACGTGGGCAAAGCCGCAACCTCAACTAAAGAAATAAATCAAGTTTTGGAACGCAGAATTTCATCATCATCATCATTTCAGCCGAAAGACGTCCACAGCTGGACATAGCCTCCCCAAAGCTCTTCTGCCACTTCGACCGGTTCTGTGCTTCCCGAATCCAGCTTACTCCTGCGGCCCTCACAAGGTCATCGGTCCTCCTTGTGGGAGGCCTTCCAACTATACGTCTTCCGGTACAATACATGTAATGATGATGACATGTGATGATGAAGATTGGGTACTCAAGTATAATAAACCGAGTACTTACTTTTAATCCTATGTATTTTGTTTCCATACGCAAGATCCCAAAAGTACGCAGTCGGAAAAGCGAGAGGTACCAAAGGGGCCAAAAGACCTGGTTTTCTTGTTTTCCTAAACCTGGAAATTATAATACATACAAATTAATCAGAAATACAGTTTCGGTAGCCAACTCATGCACATAATCTGCCTAAAATGATCCCACTGCTGGGAATCTACCATCCTCTCTGCGAGTTCGAGTGGGTCCACAGGCGGGATTTATGGCGCAATGGATCTTCAACTCTAGATGTTGAACCGAGCTTTAAGAATCCAACATAATGTATCCAAGCGCGTCGAAAAATACACTGTTCGATTTTCAGGCAAGTGTTCAATTTTCATGACTAAAACCCACCCGGTTCCCACGGGTGGGTTTTAGTCATGAAAAGTCTGACACCACCACCCTCCTACTCCACTCAGAGCGGGAGAAGTTATTTGAAAAACAGTTGCACTCCGGGAGGGCCCACAGAAGTGAAAACTTGAACAATTACGTGTGTATTTTTTTTAAGTCAATACAGGATTTCACATTGGGTCCTTGGGTCCTGATTACTCTCGGTAAAAAATTATAAACGAGCGATCGACTTCAACCATAAAGTTAACCACAGATTTTTTCGATGAAAATAAAAAGGGCAAGAAAGGGATAAAATAATTACAATTTCCTAATGAAAGAAAGAGACTTTTCCAAAAGACATCAACGCGCGACTCATCGGTATGCTCGTTCACCCATTATACCTACATATAGCTCATGGAAAGCGTTCAGTGACGATGACGCGAGTTCCATGATTTTTTTTCACCCAAAAAGTGCTCAAAGCGCCTAAAGAAGTTACCACTTCAAAAAAAAAAAAAAAACCTTCGGCACTAAACAGT
Organism: Polymixis flavicincta; assembly: GCA_949987655.1. Taxonomy (NCBI): domain Eukaryota; kingdom Metazoa; phylum Arthropoda; class Insecta; order Lepidoptera; family Noctuidae; genus Polymixis; species Polymixis flavicincta. The sequence continues at coordinate 6,715,649 of OX465188.1, read as the reverse complement.
GCGTTGAAGACCTAATTCGCGGAAAAATCCCGCCGCGATATTTTTAAGCATTATTAACTGCTCTTAAACTTTGTGCACATTATTTCATCATCCATGATGCAATCGTTATTAATTCGTAATCATCTCATCACTACATATCTATATACATATATAAAAATTTCGTGTCACGATGTATGTTCGCGATACACTCCGAAAATACTGAACGGATTTTGATAAAATTTTATAACCATTTATAATATGGTCCAACTTAAAAGATAGGATAGCTTACATCTCAATTTATGGTAGGTAGGGTAGTGTAGGGTAGCGTAGGTAGGGTAGGGTAGGTAGGGTTGGTAGGCTAGGTAGGTAGGGTTGGTAGGCTAGGTAGGTAGGGTAGGGTAGTGTAGTGTAGGGTAGCGTAGGTAGGTAGGGTTGGTAGGGTAGGGTAGGTAGGGTTGGTAGGGTAGGTAGATAGGGTTGGTAGGGTAGGATCGGTAGGGCAGGTATGGTAGGTTGGGTAGGGATTTTTTATGAATGACTTTTGGACGGACAGGACAACGTCTGTCGGGTCAGCTAGTATTATCTATAAGACAAAGGCCCCCGTCGCATTTGTCCGTCTGCCTGTTCGCGATAAACTCGGAGAGATTTATATGAGGAAGGTTCAGGTATGTAATTTGTTAAGGTTTTGTGTAAATTGCTGAACGCGGGCGAAGCCGCTGGCAAAAGCTAGTTGATGATGAAACATTGATGACACACATTTCACGCTGCTGGGTATGGTTTGAACTTCGAACGCATTGGGGCCCAGGTAGGGTACACCACTGGGCTGGTGGGTTGGTTTTTATAATCCGCATAATTGCATGTTTTTTTCAACTGTGAAACACAATTGTAAAAACATACAATTATGTATTTCTATGCTATGCTTTAGTGGAATAAAGTATTCATAAATGAATATTAGGTCTTTACCTATGAAATTGCCGTTCTGCAGTACTGGCCATTTCAAATCAAAATAATTTTTGTTTGGCTAAGAATTCTAATTTCAAATTAATTTTATTTTAAAAACATGGATTTTTTTTTCTAAAAGTAGTCATTTCTTTATTGATTAGTGTTACATTTTCATCGCATTTCAATCTTTTTCGTCATCATGGATACGTTAAAAATTCGAGTAATTATGGAATATGAGTACCGTCGTGGCAGCAACGCGGCACAAGCGGCACGCAACATCAACGACGTTTACGGAGCTAACACTACAAACCAACGCACCACCTGTTATTGGTTTGCTCGCTTCCGTTCTGGAAATTTCGACCTGAAAAATGAAACTCGCGGTCGTCCGAAGACTTTGGTCGACAATGACGAATTAAAGGCGATTGTGGAAGCTGATGATACACAATCTACGGCTGAATTAGCAGCAGCTTTCGACGTTAGCGTCAAAACAATATTGGTCCATTTGCGTCAAATTGGCAAGGTAAAAAAGCTTGACAAATGGGTGCCCCACGAACTCAATGATCGCCAGCGCGAAGTACGCGTCGAGACGTGCCTTGCACTGCTCAACAGACACACAAATGAAGGAATTTTGAACCGCATTGTTACCTGCGATGAAAAATGGATTCTGTTTGATAACCGTAAGCGCTCAGCAAGTTGGTTGGATCCTGGTTCAGCACCTAAACAATGCCCTAAACGAAAACTTACCCCTAGAAAAGTGATGGTCACTGTTTGGTGGTCTAGCGCCGGTGTGATTCATCACAGCTTCTTACCAAACGGGGTGAGCATTACTGCAGATGTGTACTGTGAAGAACTGAACACAATGATGGAGAAGCTGGCGCATCTCCAACCAGCATTGGTCAATCGCTCGTCTCCGCTGCTCCTGCACGACAACGCGCGACCTCATACTGCACAGCAGACGGTCTCCAAGTTGCAAGAACTGGGGTTGGAAGGTCTCCGTCATCCGCCCTACTCACCAGACCTTGCGCCTACAGACTACTACTTTTTCCAGAATTTGGATAACTTCTTGGCGGGAAAAACATTTAATACCCGAGAGGCAGTACAAAATGCCTTTGAAGAATTTGTTGCCTCCCGTCCAGCTGATTTCTTTAAGAAGGGCATCAATAAACTGCCACTGCGATGGCAAAGATGCATTGATTGCATGGGTGATTACTTCGATTAATACAAATAAAAAATTCATGAAAAAAATTCGTTTAAATTTTTTCATACAAAACGGCAATTTCATAGGTAAAGACCTATTATGAATCGCGTCCGTAACAAATATGGCTTTACAGAATCAGATTATATAGAAGTTCGTCATTTTTACCGATGGGAAATCCCACCTGGCACCCGGCTAGTAAAATGTAACTTACCCAACGATAAGTCCTGTTGCTATAGTGGCATAAAATGCTGAGATCCAATGGCAGGTATCTCTACTTCCCGCGATCTGCATTGCCATCTGTTTCTTTTGCATTTGGTATTGAAATTGAATTTGTCTCTCCATCTAAACACAAAATTCGTTTAGAAGTTTTTGAGAATATCACAAGCATAATAAGTACCTTCTGGGTAGAAAGCAACATCATTCTTTTTTTAAAAAAACCTTGCCCCACACTAGGAATTTCTCCTGTATTGTGGGTGCGTTTACAAACATTTAAACTCACATACACAAACGGCCAGACCCGGAACAACTACTTGTAGGCCATACAAATATTTGTTCCGTGCGGGAATCGAACCCGCGACATGCAGCGCAGCAGTCAATCGCTTAACCACTGCGCCAACCGTGCCGACAAAATTCTTAATCCTTATCCCAATTTATTTGGGGTCGTCGTAACATGTCTCCTTCCCATACTTCTTCGCGTCCATTATTAATGGATTGAAAACAGAACCTCCTTTTTGTAAGTGGTTAAACGAAAACATAAAAATGCGCAATGAGAGTATACAGGTGGCAAGAGACATCGACGCAGAAATTGTAACCATGAAATCAGCACAATAAGATTCTAAATCCCATAGCATATAATTTTTCGTCGGTTATCAAAAAAGAAATCAGCTGTTTCATAGAAAATTACGCTATTACGCTGCCGAAATGTATGAAATATTATATTTTTGTAAAATTATATTATTATAATTATATAATTTAAAATATCGCAATATTTAATAATGTACGCTCATAAATTTAATTTTTCTTTTAACATACTTTTTCTTTATTTTCTTTTATAAAATTAAAAACCAGATATGAGTTCTATGACAATGACTGTTGTATAGGTACTATATCTGTGTTACTAGCTAGTTTTTAAATACTTTTTCAACACATTTGCTCAAAAACTGCATTTACGAAGCCTGTATACATGGTTCGAAAGTTAAAAATTACGCACTAATACAACGGAACGTGCGGTAAAATAGGTACTCTCACCTAAGTACCACCTATTTTACCGCATACCTCGTTGTATGGCACCGTGCGTATTCTTTACGGTTTTTTTTTAATTTCCATAAAATATTATAAGAATTTCGTCCAAGGAGTTTCACATTACGAGAATAAATAAGCTGACTCATCGAACCTCCTTGGAAGCGATTTTGCTCAATACGTTTGTCTCACTTTAATAATAAAGAGTAAATGAGATGAAAGATGTAGTTCTAATTTTCACCACGGGCATGTGGCGCCATTTGTAAATTCGCGCCATTTTCATATATGAAACGTCAAAGATTGTTGCGAGTTTCCGACTGATATTTATAAACAAACTTTTATTTTGAGTTCAAGCGAGGAAACTGATATTAATATGGAATCTATTCCACCTGATATTTTGAATGAGGCGCAAATTGCAGGAAACGGTCTCTTGCCGCCAAAATTGGAGAGCGCTATTTAATGATGTATAAGTTTGTTTAATTACATATTGTACTGTTTTCTCGCAAATGTGTTGAAAAACATTGTATGACACACGTGCAGAAATTGGTTTTTACAAACTCGTGACTATGGTAAGCCCTCGACTTCGTCTCGGGCTTACATTTGTCTACTCGTTTGTAAAAACCAACTTACCGCGCTAGTATCATAAATAACTATTTCAACACATTTGCTCAAAAACTGCATTTACGATGCCTGTATACATGGTTCGAAAGTTAAAAATTACGCACTAATACAACGGAACGTGCGGTAAAATAGGTACTCTCACCTAAGTACCAATTTTACCGCATGCCTCGTTGTATGGCACCGTGCGTATTCTTTACGGTTTTTTTTTTTAATTTCCATAAAATATTATAAGAATTTCGTCCAAGGAGTTTCACATTACGAGAATAAATAAGCTGACTCATCGAACCTCCTTGGAAGCGATTTTGCTCAATACGTTTGTCTCACTTTAATAATAAAGAGTAAATGAGATGAAAGATGTAGTTCTAATTTTCACCACGGGCATGTGGCGCCATTTGTAAATTCGCGCCATTTTCATATATGAAACGTCAAAGATTGTTGCGAGTTTCCGACTGATATTTATAAACAAACTTTTATTTTGAGTTCAAGCGAGGAAACTGATATTAATATGGAATCTACTCCACCTGATATTTTGAATGAGGCGCAAATTGCAGGAAACGGTCTCTAGCCGCCAAAATTGGAGAGCGCTATTTAATGATGTATAGGTTTGTTTAATTACATATTGTACTGTTTTCTCGCAAATGTGTTGAAAAACATTGTATGACACACGTGCAGAAATTGGTTTTTACAAACTCGTGACTATGGTAAGCCCTCGACTTCGTCTCGGGCTTACATTTGTCAACTCGTTTGTAAAAACCAACTTACCGCACTAGTATCATAAATAACTATAATTGTAATCTCTGGAGAACGTAGTGGGTAGCATAATTGTGTCTTAGATCTCTTATTGTGCTACTGTTTGTTTTTCCTTAAATAAATAAATAATCCTTACTAATACATATTATAAACGCGAAAGTTTGTATGTATATGAATTGATGTATGGATGTTTGTTTCTCTTTCACGCAAAAACTACAGAATGGATTTTTTGGCATACCTTTTAGATTTTAACCTAGATTAGCACATAGGATACTTTTATCCAGGTAGTACGTTCCCGCGGGATAATTTCCGACTTCCACGCGAGCGAAGCCGCAGGCGGAACCTAGTATTATAATTATTATAATTGACAGCACGGCTGGCGCAGTGGTTGAGCGATTGACTGTTGCGCTGCGTGTCGCGGGTTCGATTCCCGCGCTGAACAAATAATTGTATGACCTACAAGTAGTTGTTCCGGGTCTAGCCGTTTGTTTATGTGAGTTTAAATGTTTGTAAACACACCCACAATACAGGAGAAATTCCTAATGTGTGGCAACGTTATAAAAAAAAATTATATTGTTTCAAACCATTGGCTGTTAATTAATTAATTATAAATATTATTACCATATTATATTTCTTTTTTAAATAACCTACGAAAATTGTCAACGCATACCTAGGTGTTCAGAATTATGTACTAAATCTATGGTATCCAATCCAACAGGCTGCGCATCTATGTCCTCGACACCTGTATAGATAAATATAGTGCGTAGGCTCACCTCTGCGTCTCTCTTCCGTAAACATTAAATAAGAAGTCTAGAAACTCTCTTACCTTTATTTTATTCATATTCGCCATTAATTCTTGATTCTTTTTTAATTGTTCTCCCACGCTCCCGGCAATTAAGTTTCCCATCTTGATTTTTCTATTATATTTCTTGATTAAACACAAAAACACGAGTTATGCCCTTCACTAAAAAATCTATTATGCCAGATGTATGTGTTCACATAATTATAATAATATTTAGATAAGAAACGATAACGATATCGGTATCAAATGAAAAGGTAATCCCAAATTTTATAGCGTCCGTTCAGATTGGTGATCGCACTGCAAATGTGTCTGTTTGTAAATGCGACCGTAGAAAGTTGTTTGCTTTGTAGCAGTACCGTTATGTATGACTGACAGCCGAGATATCGTATTATAACGTACTCTGTGCGAGAAATGACGATCGAGTTTGTTTTCCACATTGTCTTCCGTGATTCTACTATTAAAAAATCCTCGTTCATTTGTTCTCACCGTTCATAAAAAATGCCTCCCACGCGCTAGTCTAAATTTGTTCAATCGCTACAATTTACAACGCTATTTCTTTTAGCTTTTTACACACAGATATTTTACATGTTATTTTTGTCTATTGACGCTGCCGTCATACAGAGCGGATTCGATTTGAGTATTGCGGTATTGAGTATATACAGCCAGTTGGGTAACTCCGGAAGAAAGTACCGAATTTCCGGCACTTCCCTAGTAATTTAATTTAACCCTGTATAAGCAAACCGTGAGTGTGAATAACACCTAATACAAAGTCTTACATGTGAATTTTATTTATGTATTGCATCAGCGCAATGCTACAGACAAATTATGTTCGTAGATTTGCATGATATCGGGGCGTAGTAGTTTATTTAAGAGGCCGTATACGAAATTTTGTCGAGTTCGCTAATTTACTTGATTTAAAGACGAGTGTTCTTATTAACAGAAATCAATTAAAACCAATTTATTGCCCATTTTCTTTAAAATTTGACTAGGTTTAATATTTTTTACTAGCATTTTTATAAAAAAAAGTGGTAAAAAGTTATTTATAAATTGTATAGATGACTTTCACAATATTACATTGATTTTTTTTTCATATCACTAACAAGTCTGTCAATATCGCAGTGCGCTTTTAAAATAAGGTTGCTGTTGGGTTGGTGCCACTAACAAGCCTGTCAATATTGCAGTGACCTTTTACAAGAAGGTTACTGTTGGGTTGCTCCACTAACAAGTCTGTCAATATCACAGTGACCTTTGCCAATAAGGTTACTGTTGGGTTGCTCCACTAACAAGTCTGTCAATATCGCAGTGCGCTTTTAAAATAAGGTTGCTGTTGGGTTGGTGCCACTAACAAGCCTGTCAATATTGCAGTGACCTTTTACAAGAAGGTTACTGTTGGGTTGCTCCACTAACAAGTCTGTCAATATCACAGTGACCTTTGACAATAAGGTTACTGTTGGGTTGCTCCACTAACAAGTCTGTCAATATCGCAGTGCGCTTTTAAAATAAGGTTGCTGTTGGGTTGGTGCCACTAACAAGCCTGTCAATATTGCAGTGACCTTTTACAAGAAGGTTACTGTTGGGTTGCTCCACTAACAAGTCTGTCAATATCACAGTGACCTTTGACAATAAGGTTACTGTTGGGTTGCTCCACTAACAAGTCTGTCAATATCGCAGTGATCTTTTACAGTAAGGTTGCTGTTGGGTTGCTGCCACTTGTTGTCAATATCACAGTGACCTTTTACAACAATGTTACTGTTGGGTTGGTCCACTAACAAGTCTGTCAATATCGCAGTGACCTTTTAGAATAAGGTTGCTGCCACTAACAAGTCTGTCAATATCACAGTGACCTTTTACATCAAGATTGCTGTTGGGTTGCTTCCACTAACAAGTCTGTCAATATCACAGTGACCTTTTACAACAAGATTGCTGTTTCTGTTTGCGTTGCTGCTGCCAGAGGTAAAATAACTGTGAACGGATTGTAGATTTTTCTTTAAAGAGGTAACAAGACAGTGATTGAACATTTTAAGTATTACCAGTGCAATAAGGACGTAAGTGTTGCAAGTCAAAATAAAACAATAATATTTAAACTTAACTTTTTATTAAAATCACGTGAAGTTTATAATATTTGAAACTTGACAAAAATAAACGTTCCTATATATTTTGTTCGACCCATACAATTATTAAGACAATTAATGAAGACTTTCATCCGCCTTTTACAAATGTTCTTTATATTTTTCGCCAAGTTTATCTAATTTTATATAGTTAGTATACTAATAATATTGTTGAACTAAGAGCTAAATACAAAACTGATGAATTCTCATATTTATTTAAACTATTTCTTGATAAATATCTCATTGTACAGACGCCAGCACATCAAGCTACGCCGATCTGTCAAATTTCTTTGATAGATTTATAACTTTATTCCATAAGGTTCATGTTCAATTGTGAAAATTTGACAGTTTGGGGTAGCTCAATGTGCTGGCGTCTGTACAACCACGGACGAAAGCGGCGCATCAATTTTCATCGCTATGCCTTAAGCAATAAGGTTCAAAAATGTCGACCGCCAGTGTTCGCGATGGTACTATGACCAATGAATCGTGGCCGGTATGGTATTCTTACTGGCACACTCGCCACATGTCACCATTCATCATAATCTGTATACCCTTTTCGCAACAAAGTTGGGGTTGGCTTCCAGTCGAACTAGATGCAGCGGAATACCAGTATTTTACATGGACCGACTGCCTATCTGACGATACCCCTTGGAAAGACGTTCAGGCTTCTGACGATCCGTAACGACTGTCAAAGTTCCAAGAATGAGAACCGGGACCAACGGCTTAACGTGCTTTCCGAGGAGGGGTCTCGATATGTAAAGATGGTCACCCATCCACGGACCGATCGCGGATAGCGTAATTTTACCTGCTCGATCGACCCGTACGTCTTAGCCACGAGCTGATGGCGTTCTAAATAATGTTCGGACCGACCATGATTTATCGGCCATATTGTAGTCGTTGCAAAAGTTACGAGTGCGCGGCTTTAACATCATTGACATAAGGTTTAATTTGCAATGATCGACACGCTTCTCGTGAAATGCATTAACTACATCATAAGTTACCCTCTAATTTCATGGATTATTTAAGTAAATATTGATGATAACGTCATTTTTATACGTAGTTCTAATGAATGACTACAGAAGATAATTATAATATTTTAATTTATGTTTTAAATTGATAAATTGCGAGATTCTGATGAGACTGCCATATTAGTTTTTATTAGAATTACCTTCATGAAATAAATATCAATAATAAACATCAAATAAAAATTGGTGACAAAAAATGATAGTTAATTTTTGAATATGGCAATCCGATCTCAATCGCGTAAAACAAAAAACTGGCTTCCATATTTAAAAACTCGATTACATTACTAAGCTAATATTTTATTTAATAATATGTTTCAATACATGAAAAGTTATTGTTAATAATGGGAAAAATTAAATAAAAATTAGAAAAATAAAGGCTTTTTATTGCTAATCAAACTTTACCATTATCATAATTCATTTATGCCCTCCAACTAAATTGAATGTTTTAGGAATGACCAACAATTTAAGGCTGGACCTAAACCAACAGCTCCTGCATAAAAAACCATCGTCATCTCAATTTTTGAGCAAAACTTTTACTAATAACCATTTGTATTTGAAATATGTATTAGATTTTATATACGTGTAACATAATAGGGTATTTTCCGATTTGATAAAAACTATTTTAATTTGAAGATTGGGACGATAAATTTAACAGAAAAATAAAAATAAATTTATTAATACACATTTTCTCAATTTCAATGTAACTATTTTTCGTTGTTTTGAATTTACCGCTAAAACGCTCCTTACGATGACTTTTTATCACGTGATATGTGACGTCAACTTTGTGTAAACGGCACCGGTACAAATACTTAGTTTAGACCGTTATAGAAGTATTTGTGCACAGAGGCACCGCACCCCAGTAATATCACTTTCTATCCATTAAAAATCTTGTTAATTATAAACTCAACATTCACTTATTTACTTACTAACTACTTTAGTTTACACAAAGTTGACGTCACGTGATAAAAAGTCATCGTAAGAAGCGTTTTAGCGGTAAATTCAAAACAACGAAAAATAAATTTCGTTTAAATCGTTTTTAATTGAGAAAATGGATTGAAATCAATTTATTTTAATATTTTTGTTAAATATCTCGTTCCAATCTTCAAATTAGAATAGTTTTTGAAAAATTTGAAAATGCCCTATTCATACAAGACCTCATACGACCCAACGACCCAATTAGAGTATTCAGGTACCAAAAACCAAAATACAATGATCAAAACAATTTTATTTTTAAGCGAACAGTTATCATTAAGAAAATCGTGTTGCAAGAATTACTTTATGCATTTAAAACTGAGTCTCATTGCCTCGAAATAAGATTGAATTTTCTTTGGCTCAATCTGCGGTAGGTATGACAAAATATATAATTTAAAAAAAAAAACTATATTAAAAATGACTGAAATGGATTCAGTAGTGAATTATGGACAAATTGTATTTTCTTCCCATCTTTCAATGCCTAATTATTATTTATTTATTTGCTCTACCAGCCAGGGTTTGCTTGTCAACTAGAACCCACATCATGCAGATCATAACGGATTTTATTTCTAAAGGTACATCCAAATCCCGAGCATTCGTTCGCAAGCTTTCGATAAAGATCATTCAATTCATTCATTCGTTCGTTTGAAAGATTTCATTAGAACGTAAACTGGTTACTGATGGAACACGCACTAACAACATAGAAAAGTGCAATACCTACGCGGTCAAAATGTATGGAACAGCTGTTTTTTTTTTATAACCAGCCAACAATTTCTGCGCTGGGGGGTCTAGAATGATATGCTGAATTCATGGTTACAGTTTGCGCACTGGATAAAAACGTTTCTTGTATAGATTTTACGTTTTTTTTAAAGTTCTATCTTTTTAATATTAGGTACCTATAAATAAATATTAAAGATACAATTCAACAGCATATCAACGGTAACAATTTGACAGTCACAGCGCAATAAGTGATACAGTCACTAAGAGCGATACAGTAGCTAAATGCTCTCGATTGTATTGTAAAGAACGAATGCTCAGGAAGGGACGTACCTTGTGAAGTGAATTCATTATTGTTAGCAAGTTTAACGATAAAAGCAAATAAAATGGCTATGTTTCAAGCTATGCTTTCCTAGAAGATAGTGGCCGCAACATAACGGCCGCAGTGACGGCTGTCAAGACAATGATAGCAACGAGGTTTGACTAAAGGTTAGTTCAAACAGAACGGAAAAATGCTCGAGCCTTCTCTGGCCGCAATTCGAACCGAGAGCGGTCGAGTTGAAAGCATGCGCGAGCCGATTGTGTCGATATTCATTCAATTTTCTACGTTAGGCTATGGTACTACGGTCCTATTTTCAATGGAGCCAGTCAATTGCTCGGGAATTTTTTCCATTCTGTCTTGGAGTCCAACTGAGAAATTAATTCTCTAAGAAAACACACCAACGTAGTTTATAACGGTACAGTGCGTCATTTGCCGGTAAATTGCGGACGCTTTGTGGCGGCCATCGCTCTTTTAGGAAACCGTAGATATCGATTTGAAAAACTACATGGTGATTGATTTTTTTGAATATATATAAAAAATTAGGTCAATTTGAAGGTCTTTAATTTGGCATTTTAAACTCGACACAAGAAATATTTCAATTCATTTACATTTTCACATCACCCTTTCCAAATTATTAATCCAATTCATTCAGTCCCATCTTACCATACTAAAAAGGACTCTATAACATTGTAGTAAGGATACATTTCGCGTAATTTTCGCTTTAAAAGATATTAGTAATCAGAATTCAATTGTTTCTTCAGTCCCGTCCTGCCAACATAAAACGCACCTTACTACAGTTTCCTTGCTACACCAATACATGCCTTATTACAGCGTGATAAAGACGCGTTTCCTGTGAAGCGCCACGCCGACGGCGAGCCATATGAGCATGGCGGTGGCGTGTGTGGCCAGTAGTTGGGAGTGAGTTGGTGAGGGAAGCGCCCAGTGGAAGGGGAAGTTACGCTTCAGGAGTTCGCTTCCGATGTAGAGGAACAGGGCGTTTTGACCTGGGGAAGAAATAATTGATGTAACTTCTTGAAACAGGCGTGACGGGGCAGTGCGACGTAACGCTTGTAGAACAATCTACAAAACTTCATGGGAATTGTCATACAATTTTCCTAATTGGGGCCATACTGCCTCATGATTGAGGTAGTAGTAATAGTATCAGTAATGGGGTCATGGGTCCCTAATTGGGGTCATGGGTTCCCAATTGGAGTTGTAGCTTATCCCATTAGTGGCACATAATGCCCTTAATTGGGGCCACACTGCCCCATAATTGAGTTAATAGTATCCCAAATGAGGTCATAGGATCTTTCATTGGGGGCACGTGTCCCTAATTGTGGTCACGAGTCCCTAATTGGGGTTATTTTAAGTTAAACTCACCAGCATAGTACAGCGGCCTGCCTCCCCACTTGGTCTTAAGATCCACAATGAAGTACAGAGCGGCTTGTATGAACAGCGCCAGCGATGACGTCACCAGACAGTAAGATACCGACCATAGATTCTTGTTCACGGGTATGGGACCTCCGTTCTTTGAGAACATAGACAAGGCGCCGCCAGCGATGCCGAAGATAAGGGACCAGAACACCCAACGCATTATGCGTGCTCTGAAACAATATATAATTTAACATTTATAGAATATTCATCATTGTCCTGCCCCTACCAACTATGTTGGGGTCAGCTTCCAGTCTAACCGGATGCAGCTGAATACCAGTATTTTACATAGAGTGACTGCCTATCTGACCCCCACAAAACAGTTACTGGGTAATACGATACCCCCTGGTAAATCTAAAAAATAAAATTAAAAAAAACACCCGGGCTTAACGGGTTAACGTGCCAAGAGGCAGTATATGCGCCTTCACGGCCCTAATCGCCGCAGGAGATGCCCTGGGTGTCAGGAATCCCAGGCTGATTCCCGGCCACCGTAGGCTTACGGACGGCGAGTAATGAGTAGCTCGCTGTCCGGTAAGGACCAAGCCCAAGTCGACGGCGCGTTGTGTTCCACGCGCGCCTCAAAGAGATGTCAGCACAAACCAATGGGGCCCGCAAGGGCCGATGCCTGCCAGGGGTGCGGGTTGTGATAACGTGGCCCCTGGCACATAGGCTACTGAAGGAACACGGATGGGATCTAACATGTCCTTCTGGTCCACCGAGAACGGAAGAAGTTATTAGATGTCCCACACAAAAAAAAAAACGGGATAGCGTGCTTTGGGGTTAGCGCCATCAGCCTATAATGATCCCACTGCTCGCATAATAATCCCGTCATCCTCCACGCGGGTCCTGTGCGGGTTGGTAGACGTCTTCGAATTTTTGGTTCCAGGACATGCCAGATTCCTCACAATTTTTTTCCTTAACAGTTGAAAGAGCGGTGTTGATAAAATAATTTTATTAACACAAAGTAAAGCGCCTGTCTGTGTTCGAACCTAGTACCTACAACTCGGTAAGTCACGGCCGTTACCACTGGGCCATCACCATGGTGCCATGTTATGTTACCTAGCATGATTGTAAGCCAGCATGATCCTCGTAGCGTGCGCGCCTGCCTGCACGACCAGCACTCCGGACAGGATACCCAGGATGCCTTCGGGGTCGTGTGGGACAGTCGTTTGGTACATCTTGTGGAAGGTACCGCGTTGGTACAAGTGGGCCTCGCCTAGGACCAGTCTGAAATAGAAATGTAAGTTTTAAGTAAGAAGAAATATTTTCATGAATAATATTAATAAAAACTTTTTTCAAAAAAATAACAACCGACTTCCAAAAAGACACTACAAAGTGCAAAATAACTTTAATTTCGGAAGTCGGTGACTTTGGAGGTGTAGGCATTTTAATTCTTTGTCACCGCCTTCCGAAATTAAAGTTATTTTGCACTTTGTAGTGTCTTTTTGGAAGTCGGTTGTTATTTTTTTGAAAAAAGTTTTTATTTTTCTGTTTTTAGTTACCTAGCCCACACCAATTCGAAATTTCATAATTCTTGGGGTCAAAACAATGCATATTTATGCAATAGCAGCATTCGCGGTTGATTTGCTGTAATGTTTTGAAGAGTTCCGTTGTCTGTCTCCGAAACGCATCATCAGATCTATATGAAATTTATATGGGACCATTTCGGAGTAAACCCCTTTCGAACAAAAAAAGAATTTTGCAAATCCGTCTTTATACAACGGAGTTATGCCCGAACATACATAAAAAAAAAAAATATAAACATGTCGAATTGATAACCTCCTTCTTTTTGAAGTCGGTTAAAAATACTTTAACACTTAAAAATTATACATGTTACAAGCCAATCATAATATATAATAGCACACGAATGTATTGCCACAAAATTGGACCGATTTAAGCAAAAATTATCCACTCCATAACCTCGTCAATTTCGAGTTTTTCTGACCTAAGTATTCCAAATCTATCTGTATAAATAAAAAGAAAAGTCCTGACTGACTGACTCATCAACACCCAGCCCAAACCCTTGGACCTAGAAAGCTGAAATTTTGCACAGAGGTTCCCTTTATAATGTAGACAAGGAATCAGGAAGGATTTTTCGAAATTCAAACCCTAAGGCAGTTAAATATGGGATGAAAGTTCCGCGCGGGCGAAGCCGCTGGCAAAAGCTAGTAAGGTATATTTTAACAAATCAAAGATGATTCTTTGTTATGTTAAAATATACCTTATGTCGGTCCAAATATGATCCATCCGAACTGGGTCTGGACCTGTACTGTGGTCACCGTATAAACTTTTGCTTTTAATCCTGCAGTAGGCTTAGCATGACGCTTTCTATTTCTACTCTACCGTAAAATAGAAATTGCTCGTCTACATTTCTCGGTACAAAACTGTCAATTGTCTACACGGAAACGTACATTTTTGTCTACTCTTCCGTCGACAAAACGCTTCTCTACGATTCTTATGCCAAGCCTGCAGGTCATCATTACGATAAGGTTTTTTCTATCCAAAATAGTTGTTTTAAAAAACTTCAAAATTGCACCAGTTGTTTAACTCTTTATATTAAGGTGTTCCAATAAACGCAATTTCATTCTTTTTGGTTAAAAACAAAGAGTTCGCTTTTAACTTTTGAATACGCTAATTGGCAAATGCGTAAGTACTAACTAGCTCTACTCAAATCTGTGTTGTTCTTTTCTAAAAAAAAACATTTCTGACAAATTCACATGATCAGACCAAGAATGTATGGACTCTAAAAGAAACCGTGACCCTTTAACTAGATTGCTGAGAGTCAGTACTTTTTGAAAGTCAAAAGTTTGTGAGCTCCGTATGTTTCAGCCTTTCTTCCCAGAGTAGTCAGATAGGAAACGCCGACCTCTTCTAGTTTTTAAAATATGATTGACGTGTGACAGTGTTTGTACAAAAGTATTTACAGACTTTTTTTCGGCTTTATTGGTTGGAACTGTACCTGTCTATGTATCCAGCGATGCCCGCAGTACAGTTCTGCAGCGACACGTTGCTGACCGCGGACAGGTGCAGCCCGCCGGGGCCCATGTAGCCGCGCGGGCAGCCCGGGGCCGGCACCAGCAGGGTTATGCACACCTGCAATAACACGTTCAATAGTCAATAATAGTCGTGGTATTTTAACAGTCTGCGAGATAAGTAACCAGGGTCATCAGATTTTATTTTTTCTCTTTTATATAATATCGCAATAGGGTATTTTCCAATTTAATAAAAACTATTTTAATTTGAAGAACGAGATATTTAACAGAAAAATAAAAATAAATTTGTTTATATTCATTTTCGTGACATCGTGACGCCAGCTTTGTGTAAACGGCACCGGTACCAATACTTAGTTTGGCGTAGTTTTAGAAGTATTTATGCCCAGAGGAACCGCACACCAGTAATATCACTTTCTATCCATTAAAAATCTTGTTAATTATAACTCAGCATTCACTTGTTTACATATTAACTACTTTAGTTTACACAAAGTTGACATCACGTGATAAAAAGTCATCGTAACAAGCGTTTTGGAGGTAAATTCAAAACAACGAAAAATAAATTGGATTTAAATCGTTTTTAATTAAGAAAATGGATCGAAATCAATTTACTTTTATTTTTCTGTTACATATTTGGTCCCAATCTTCAATTTATAATGGTTTTCAATAAATTGGAAAATACCCTATAAATGATACTTTATTAACATTACAATCTAGCCTATTAGCTAAAAGTAATTTAAATATAACTTAAAACTGCTAAGTAACTACAAAACTAAGAAATCGTCCAATAACGTCTTTATTATTCACTGTAAGTTTACGGGAAGACACTTGATTCACGTGTTCTTTATTAAAGTCAGCACTTGCACTACAGTTTAAGTTCACTTACACTGCACTTAACTAGAAAAAAAAAAGATTTTCAACTTCAATAATCGGCTTCAATCCCTTTAGAAATAGTTTCTCAAAGAGTTTTGACAATGCAGGTAACAGTGAGTTTGGTCTGTAAGATTTTGTTGGCTATCATGATGACTTCAACTACTTTCCACATGTCAGGAACGTGTTTCAACCGAAATACAGCATTAATAAGCGTGGAAAGTTAAACTAGTTGAAGTTTGAAACCGATGGATGTTACACAACTTCAACTATCCGATGACCGTGGGGAGCTACTCTCCGTCAACATAAATACAGGCCCGTCTTAAAATAGTTCAAAACTTCATAGTGACTCCTACAGCTGATTAATTAACTTTTTTGGTGTGTGTGACTGTGAAATCGTGTAATAATTCATTTTTAGTTTGGGCCCTGAACTAATTATAGGTCCGTAAGTGATATGGAGTAGGAAATGCCCGTAACTTCGTTCGAGATTACGGATTTCGTGCTTAGAAAGTAGGCCGCTAGAGAGGCCTCTACACTAACACTAGTGTTTAAGTTATTTATGTAATTATAAACAAATTGGATTGTAATATGTGGAAAGCTCGAATCAGAAATGAAGAGATCCGCAGGAGAACCAAGGCAACCGACATAGCCCGAAAAATTGCCAAACTTAAGTGGCAGTGGGCAGGGCATTTTGCTCGCAGAACAGATGACCGATGGGGCCGAAAGGTTCTGGAGTGGCGACCGCGTACCGGAAGACGTAGAGTGGGAAGGCCTCTCACAAGGTGGACTGATGACCTTGTGAAGGCCGCGGGTATCTGCTGGATGTGGGAACCACAAGACCGGTTGAAGTGGAGGAGCCTGGGGTAGGCCTATGTCCAGCAGTGGACGTCTTTCCGTTGAAATTATGATGATGATGATGTGAAAAGTAAATTATTAACTTCTGGAATTTAAGTTTGGCACATCCTGTTCGGATTTATGTAAGCACAAAATTTTGCTCACAAAATACATTTTGCCAGCGGCTTCGCTCGCGTGGGACTACAAAATTTTCCCACAGGAACGTACTACCGAAATAAAAAATATAATAATATGGTCATAAACTATCTGTGTGACATTTATCCAAATCCGTACAGCCGTTTTTGTGTGATTGAATATCAAATTGAGTACCAAAAAAGGTGTTCTTTTATCGTCATTTTTGTCCATTTTATCGATTTAAAATATACTCAGCACAGATTAACTTTAATAACACTTGCATACGAATTACACAGTCTAACATTTCAGACGTTTAACCAGTATCGCGAATTTGCAAAATCCCAGAGAGTGGGTATAGAAATTTCAAACTTTATTTTAACCCTTACCTGTATAGAAACAAGGACGAGTGTTGCCAGCCATTGTTGCCAACCAGCGCTGATGTCACGGAATAGAGAACGACCTGGGAGAGAAGGACACAAAATACAGTATTGTATATGTAAGAAAGAGAGATCATCATCTGGCTAGCCTTTTCCCAACGTCGCCTTCTAGTTTCACCGGATGAAGCTGAATTCCAGTATTTTACACGGAGTGACTGCCTATCTGACCTCCACAACCCCGTTACTGGATAATACGATACCCTTCGGTAAGACTGGTTCCATTGTCAAACTTTCGGGTTTCTAACAACCCGTAACGACTGTCAAAGATCCACGAATAACAGCCTGGACCAACGGCTTAACGTGCTTTCCGAGCCACGGACGGGTCTTGGTATGTGAAGATGGTCACCCATCCACGGACCAACCGCGGCAAGTGTAGCTTAACATGATCGATCGAACCGTGTGGCTGGTATTACTTAAGCCCCTCATAAGAAACAAAGATGGGAATATTGTTTTCAATGGTTATAATGCTCCCACAGTTGGCACTCAAGCCTCTTCTCTATCCCCCCCCCCCGAGTGGGTTCCCGCATTGTCGTTGCGGGGAGGCTCAGTAACCGTGGATTCTGGCCACGGTGAAGCCAAGAGGAACCCAAAGGTGGGGCCGCTCGTCAGGGCTTTTGCCTTCAAGCCATTGACGTAGCAGCCAAAAAGTAGGTTGCGGTGAGGTGCACCGCAACTGAGGTGGGCCGCGATGTCGAATGGGAAGCATCGCGGCTGAGGGTTACGGGCTGCGGTAGAGGAGGAGTGCCGGTGCTTCTGAGCAGCGCTCTTCACTTCCGTGGCCTGGACGGGGCCGCCACCGTTGGATGGCGGACGCGGTGGGGCCGCAGGGGAAGAGGAGTGTCGGTATAGCGTCAGCCGCTCTCCCTATCCCCTGCGGCCGAAAAGTGGTAGACGGGACGGCGCGTTGTGTTCCACACGCGCGCCGTCAAAGATGTCAGCAACCACTGGTGGGGTCCGCAAGGGCCGATGCCTGCCAGGGGTGCGGGTTTGTTCGAAAGAGATACCACAGCCCCTGGCATACGGGCTACTGAGGGAACACGGGTGGGTTTTAGTCAGTAAAAATCTGCCTCCTCTATGAGAGTTGTGGCTGTTACCTTCCACGCGGGCCCAGTGCAGGTTCGTCTTCGAATTTTTGGTTTTTGGGCATACCGGTTTCCTAACGATGTTTTCTTTGACAGTTTTTAGATTGGACCGGTCGATGTGGCGAGGGTTAGGAGAGGCCTATGTCCAGCAGTCGACGTGGCATATATTCGTTTTGAATTTATTCAAAACTGTTCATTGTTTACAGTACTGTGCGATATACAGGTGACAGGGACGCGAAGCCGGTTACCATACATTAAGTACACTATTTTGAACCTCCCCTGCGTTGAAATTTTACATAGGTAATTAAATAAGAATTGGCAGTTCCATACATTTTGACCGATTGGGTGTCGCAGTTTTCTATGAAACATCAGATTTTTTTTTGATAACCGACGACAGTCTAGAAATAATAGAATTTTCTAGAATCATGTGTTGAATTCTGCCATCCCGTATACGATTTTTCTTCCTTCCTTTCTGTAGAATGATGACTACAAGGTCTTACCTGGTGTAATATCCTGGCTGGTCCTCATAAAGGCGCACTCGAGAGCGCCCACGATGAAGTACATAGCTGCCAGTCGTTGTAAGACTCCGGGGAGGCGCACATCTATCCAGGACGAGTTCGGAGAACCCAGGATTATGCCGATCAGGGACAGCATCAGAGATCGGGTTGCCACCTAGAAAGGTATGAATAGCGTTAGTGTTCAAACTGACCTATGAATTTTGTCATGTCTTGCACCTGCACAGCTATTTGAGCTCTTTAAGTTCTGAGTCGAGCTGTATGATAACTGACAGAGGCGTGCACTGACTTGTCAGCTCCACTTAATCTGTGCGGTTTTTTCCTCAACAGACCATTTCAGACACCAATCTGCATGGTCTTCACATGATCTGACAAAGATTACCACCAATGTGTAGATTTTAATGGTGTAAAATCTTCCGGGCTACCAGTTAAGTTAGGTGTACCTCAAGGCTTAATACTGGGTCCAGTCTTGTTCTTAGTGTATATTAATAACTTACCATTCTATTTAAAGGGTATCTGTGACATCGTACTGTTTGCTGATGATACCTCTCTTATCTTTATAGTACATAGGAATAGACAAGATTTTGACGACATAAACAGTGCACTCACAATGGTTACGGATTGGTTTACCACAAATAACCTAGTTCTCAATGCCAAGAAAACGAAATGTATAAAGTTCGCCTTACCGAATGTTAGGAATCTAGGACCGTACATCGTCGTAGATAATATGGTGCTTGAAACTGTAGACTCGGCAGTTTTTCTAGGCATAACAGTAGATGCCAAACTTCAGTGGGGTTCACATATATCAAGTATCGAGCGAACACTCCTTTTATCTCCATTCTACCAAATTATGTTTGTGTAAATAGAGATAGAGCATGCTCATTGTTTTTTCTACAATAAATAATGTGTTACATTATTAACGGTTCCGTGTGGTGCCGGACGTAAAAGAATAGCACCATTCCATTTCTTCCCTTGGGTGTCGTAGAAGGCGACTAAGGGACTTACTAGAGAATGGGCAGCAGCGTTCTCTATGCATTTTATCACCATACTGCGATCGCCAACCCGCCTGCCAAGCGTGGTGATTGTGGTTAATCCCCCCCCTTTTTGGGGGAGGCTTATGTCCAGCAGTGGACGTCGTTCGGCTGATATGATGATGATCATAATTAACGCAAGACCTTCGGTGTGAACCTCTTTCGGTCTAAAATTCTTGATCGACCTATTATTATTGCAGATCTATTCACAACCACTGAATAGGTAATCAGAAGAAAATTACAGTTTAAACCAACCGCTGGAAGTTGCTGTCGGTGAAATTAGGAAAATTAGGTGACCTAAAATGTAATTTCGTCACTCCACACATGTTTCATGATTTTGAGAACCAAGGTAATCGACATAGCCCGAAGAGTTGCCACACTTAAGTGGCCACAGTGGTAACAGATGGCCGATGGGGCCGAAAGGTTCTGGAGTGGCGGACGCGTACCGGAAGACGTAGAGTAGGAAGGCCTCCCACAAGGTGGACCGATGACCTTGTGAAGAACGCGGGAATCCGCTGGATGCGGGAAGCACAGAACCGGTCGAAGTGGCGGAGCTTGGGGGAGGCCTATGTCCAGCAGTGGACGTCTTTCCGTTGAAATGATGATGATGACACATGCATCCACTACAGTTTTCGTTACCTGCTGCAGCGCCTGGATCCTGGGCAGCGAAGTCCTAAGCCTGGCGTTGAGCGACAGTACAAGCGCCTCTCCCATGGCGAAAGCAAACCACGGGAACACCACGTCGGCCACCGTGAGTCCGTTCCACACGCTGTGGGAGAACACTCCGTACCCACCGCCGCCTGCGTTCACGAAGATCTAGAGGAGAAAATAATGGGTACAATCCTTACTAATATTTTGAACGCGAATGTTTGTATGTAAATTTGGCACACAGATAGTTTGAAATAAGTGCTTTGACTTGACGTTATTTTAAACTAGCTTCTATCTAACTAACATCTAAACATTTAAATATACAAGTGTCCGTTTCAATGGCGCAGCCACGGCGTAATTTCAAAAACATAATTCTACCAAAATTTTGTAAAAATTGTTAAAAGTTGATTCCCAAAACCATAAATTTGTCAAAGTTATGATTAAAAAGTTATAAGGGTTTGAACGTGGCCGCGCCATTGAAACGCGGAGAAGCGCGGCCACGGAGATCTTTAAGACTAAGCGTTGCAGAGACCTGAAATTTAGGTAAATGATCGATTGAATTTGTAAAAAAATCTTATTTTTTTATTACTTTAGGAGCTGCAAGGCCCCATGGCCGCGCCATTGAAACGGTGAAAAACACGATATCCTTATTAAATTTTAATAAGTCGAAAAACAGGATAGGTACGCACGGCTACACATCAAGCTATACATTTCCAATATAAGCTGATCTCGCATTGTATAAGATTTCCGTACAAAGCGAGATCAGCGTAAACTGGAAATGTATAGCTTGATGTGTAGCCGTGTGTACAGCATTTTACAATTATTTCTAACTAGCAGCGCTCCGCGGTTTCACCCGCGTAGTTCCCGTTCCCGTGGGAATACGGGAGTAACATATAGCCTATGTCACCCGGGGATAGTAGCTTCCCAACAGTGAAATAATTTTTCAAATCGGTTCAGTAGTTTCGGAGCTTATTCAATGCAAACAAACAACCAAATCTTTCCTCTTTATAATATTAGTATAGATTAGCAATTTCCCTTTGTTATTTTGATTTTAACATACATAACATAACATCACGACTTGTTTCCCCGAGGGGTTGGGCAGAGGCACACCCACCGACGCAGTCCGTCTGATTAGAATCGTCTGAATAGATTTATAGTTTATTTGTTAACTTACCATAAGAGCGATAGCGAATCCTCTGAAGATGTCAAGGGAGCGAAGTCTTGAACGGGTCGGTGATCGTGGGATGCTTGCTTCAGTCGTCAGGACTCGGGTTTCGGAACCAAGCTCATTGTCTTCTCTGAAATCACATAAAACGGGTTGTATTTTTCGTAAAGGTGTGCTTGACGAAAAGAGCCCGTATTGCTGCGAAATTACAGGTGCTGTTAATGGCAACTAGTTACCACGAACGTGTAGCTTGACGTCTGACAGTTCTCGTATGGAAAAACTGTCAAAAGTTCAACATTTATTCGCAGATAAGACTTATTCTAAGATTAAAAGTTTGTTAAAATTCGCCCTTAATCTATCTAATCTAAGTCTGTATTCACCATCATAGACATTGTCTGACTAGTTCCACCCACTGTTAAGTATAGGCCTCCTCTCCTTTGTTCCACGCTTCCCTGGTCTGTGCGAGACTCCAGGTTGCCACTTCTTGGAGTATTTTCTATATGAATTGCTCTCCTACAGAAAATGCTCCAATAATATTTTGCCTAGGGTATTAAAACCAAGAGCAGTGGTGGCCCAGTGGTAACGGCCGCGACTTACGAGTTGTGTAGGTCGTGCGTTCGAACCCAGCCAGGCGCATTACTTTGTGTAAATAATTTCATCACCACTGCTCTCAAACGGTGAAGGAAAACATCGTGAGGAAACCGGCATGTCCTAGAACCAAAAATTCGAAGCCATGTGACATCTACCAACCCGCACTGGGCCCGCGTGGTAGATTACGGCCCACTCCCTCTCATGGAGAGGAGGCCTGTGTCCCAGCAGTGGGAACGTTACAGGCTGAGTATGATGTATGATTAAACCCAAGACACATAGCAGTCGCACTGGCGATCAAAAACGTTGCAGTGAGAAATGCAACTAATATATCTAAATAGAAAGATTATTTTGCTAGGCTGTTCTGTCTCAGGGAGGCCTACAGTTTTTACAGTGCCTTAATGTCTACATCATCATCATCAACCTACAGCAGTCCACTGCTGGACATAGGCCTCTACTATTACACGCCAGCTCAATTCTCGGCAACTCTCATACAGCTGCTACCAAGAACCCTGCGAAGATCGTCACTCCACCAAGCCTGAGGACGCGCTCTCAGTGTCACTCAAGAACACGTCTACCCCCCAAATGTGTGTTATTTTGCAAATACTAACCTAGCAAAATATCTAGCGTAGATCCGTCCTGCAACCACCCTCTTGCCGATACCCTTGATGACATACCATAGTGTTGCCATAGACAACAGAATGACTACCGCCGTCAATATCGGTAGGTATGCCGCATCCGGTTCCGCTGTCATCCGCGGGGTGCATATATCTGTTTTAACGTCAGTGACGTTGAGACTATACTGGCCATATTCGCCAAATTGATAGACGCCTGAAAAAAAGAAAAATGATTTGAATTTCGAATGTATCATTGGCGCGGGGTTTCAGCAACTCATCTTTATGAATTAGCGCAGACCGAGGAGGATATAGAGCAGATGACATTGAATAATAGACGTTATTACTAGTGAAGTAAAGTGCAAATAAGATTGGACGCTCGCAACACTCGAGGGGCCGTCGTTTATGTCTGCGTCGATTATCGCACAATTTTGCACTTTATGGCACTTATCACAACGTTTATTATTCAATGTCAAGGGAAATAGTCTGTGTTTTGCTGTCTCTATTGTTTAGGTAATAATGGAAATATTACAAATAGTGGTGAAATTGGATACTTAGCCAAACAGCATACCCAGAAAGAACGTTTATCACGTTTATTTATCTAACATATTCCTAGTAAAACCTGTTGTTTTGCAAGTCAAAACGTTTAAAATGTTCTAGACTAGACTTTAGTATTAATCCTTACAATATGAATTTAAAAAAAATTGTGGCACTCCGGCAGTCCCCGACAGAAGTGGAAACTTTTACGAACTAATTATGTACCTACATACTTATACACAGAGGTGTCGGTAACGGTAACAGTGTCGCGAGTTCAATTGTTTTCTCTCATCTCAAAAAATACCCAACGCGTCTAAAGAAGTTTTCACTTCAATAATAAAATTTTATATCATGTTCTATTAATTAAAAATAGCATTTTATATTAGGTCTTTACCTATGAAATTGCCGTTCTGCAGTACTGGCCATTTCAAATCAAAATAATTTTTGTTTGGCTAAGAATTCTAATTTCAAATTAATTTTATTTTAAAAACATGGATTTTTTTTTCTAAAAGTAGTCATTTCTTTATTGATTAGTGTTACATTTTCATCGCATTTCAATCTTTTTCGTCATCATGGATACGTTAAAAATTCGAGTAATTATGGAATATGAGTACCGTCGTGGCAGCAACGCGGCACAAGCGGCACGCAACATCAACGACGTTTACGGAGCTAACACTACAAACCAACGCACCACCTGTTATTGGTTTGCTCGCTTCCGTTCTGGAAATTTCGACCTGAAAAATGAACCTCGCGGTCGTCCGAAGACTTTGGTCGACAATGACGAATTAAAGGCGATTGTGGAAGCTGATGATACACAATCTACGGCTGAATTAGCAGCAGCTTTCGACGTTAGCGTCAAAACAATATTGGTCCATTTGCGTCAAATTGGCAAGGTAAAAAAGCTTGACAAATGGGTGCCCCACGAACTCAATGATCGCCAGCGCGAAGTACGCGTCGAGACGTGCCTTGCACTGCTCAACAGACACACAAATGAAGGAATTTTGAACCGCATTGTTACCTGCGATGAAAAATGGATTCTGTTTGATAACCGTAAGCGCTCAGCAAGTTGGTTGGATCCTGGTTCAGCACCTAAACAATGCCCTAAACGAAAACTTACCCCTAGAAAAGTGATGGTCACTGTTTGGTGGTCTAGCGCCGGTGTGATTCATCACAGCTTCTTACCAAACGGGGTGAGCATTACTGCAGATATGTACTGTGAAGAACTGAACACAATGATGGAGAAGCTGGCGCATCTCCAACCAGCATTGGTCAATCGCTCGTCTCCGCTGCTCCTGCACGACAACGCGCGACCTCATACTGCACAGCAGACGGTCTCCAAGTTGCAAGGACTGGGGTTGGAAGCTCTCCGTCATCCGCCCTACTCACCAGACCTTGCGCCTACAGACTACTACTTTTTCCAGAATTTGGATAACTTCTTGGCGGGAAAAAAATTTAATACCCGAGAGGCAGTACAAAATGCCTTTGAAGAATTTGTTGCCTCCCGTCCAGCTGATTTCTTTAAGAAGGGCATCAATAAACTGCCACTGCGATGGCAAAGATGCATTGATTGCATGGGTGATTACTTCGATTAATACAAATAAAAAATTCATGAAAAAAATTCGTTTAAATTTTTTCCTACAAAACGGCAATTTCATAGGTAAAGACCTATTATTTAGAATCTACAGAGTGTCCCAGAAGTCGAAGTCAAAGTGATAATAGTAAAAAAAAAAAATAGTTGTGTATTTTTTTTTCCAGTAGGTGGTACAGTCAGTCAAAGTTGTATAATTTAGTGTTCATTTTGTATATTTGGTTGCAAAAAAAGTGACGTTGTCCAGCGGCCAGTACTTTAGAAATAGAGCCAATCCTACTAATATTATAAATGTGAAAGTATGTTTGGATATTTAGATGTTTGTTACTCAATTACGCAAAAACGGCTGGACGAAATTGGATGAAATTTGGCACACAGCGCGGGCGATGCCGCTGGCAAAAGCTAATAAGGGAGCGTCCATTAATTCTGTTTAGTGGGGATTCCTGGTGCGATGTGTACTCGTACGCTCAGTCGGGCTTTAATACTGTCACAAAATGCCTGCGCAGTCTTGTACTAACACTAAATGCGAGTAAAACCTATTACGTTACCTTTTCTCTAAAAAAAACAAATTTGCCTACAATGCCGGGCACCATTAAAGTCCACTCGTGCCCAACACCGCATGATGCTACCTGCACTTGTATCCACCTTTCTAAAGCCGAATCTGTGAAGTATCTGGGGGTAATAGTTGACAACACCCTTAGATTTCACCAAAATATAGACTCACTCATTACTAGGCTACATAAATTGATATATGTTTTTAAAACCCTGAGACACGTGGCGGATGACAAACCAAAGATATCAGTCTACTTCGCCCTCGTTCAGTCATTGATAAGTTACTGCATAATAATTTGGGGTGGCGCACCTAAAACCACTATCCTTGAACTCGAGAGAGAGCCCAGAGAGTTATATTAAAAGTCTCTAATTTTCTTCCATACCGTTATCCTACAGATCTTCTATACAAGCAATCGAAAACCCTAACAGTACGCCAACTATTTATCCTGAACATTTTACTAAATACTAAAACAACATTCATTACTCACCTATCACCCCTCAATGATACATAGTAAGAGACGATATAATAATCCCGTAAATCGCACTCATTCTCCCCTTTCGACTGTTTTTTCTAACCGCTTCTTTTGCTTTCTGGGATGATTTTTGTACAACAAAATCAATAAAATTCAACCAATATTTCACCTCAATAAGGGACAATGCAAAAAGAAGCTTACCACGTGGCTCCTGGGACCCACCTATGATGACACCGAAAAACTGCTTACCATCGTGACTTATAGTAACCAAATGCCATCTAATAAATCCTCACCCACTCCCTCCCACACACGCACCCCCGCACTCACACGCACTCTCAGACATATACAAACAAAACACACCTACTTACTCACGCTCTCACTACAAATGTTTACTAACACTAAACCGAAACATTCCAATTTGTTTTTTTTTTTTCTCATTTTTAACTTTATTTTAAACACTTTTTTTTTAATCACTGTTTTTATTTTTTGCTATTATTTTGAATTGTATGAAACTGCTAGAGGGTGGAGACCTGATGACCTCAAACACAGGCCCTTAAAGCCTAGCTTAGGCACCAGTCTCCCGCAGTAAACTTAACCATATGATGTACTGTAAGTGTAATAATGTCTGCAATGTTTATTGTGGTGAGAAAATAAATACTTATACTTAATTACGCAAAAACGGCTGGACGAAATTGGATGAAATTTGGCACACAGATAGCGCGGGCGAAGCCGCTGGCAAAAGCTAATAAGGGAGCGTCCATTAATTACGTGAGGCAATTTTAACGATTTTTTGACCCCCACCCCCGCTCTGTTGAGAAATCATGAGATTTGGTTCGACCCCTCCCCCTCCCCATAATCTCACGTGAGATATTTCAAATACGTGTTTTTAGTGTAAAAACGTTAATCTGTGCTTATTTGCGTTGGATTTATGCATTGCATTTGGCTGGCTTGGCTGGCCGGTGGCGGTTTAACCATCGAGGAACTACTGTGCTACTTTGTGGCGTTCGCATAACCGACCGCGATAAATATAATTTTGTACTATTTAGCCATATTGGCGGAAAAACATGTTTTATATCATTTAACCCGGGTTTTTCGCAATGTTACATTGTTTCTATACGGAAAGAAATAGAAATCACGTGATATTTGCCGAGATCGCCCTCCCCCCCACGTGAAATTTGGATGAGATTCGATTCGACCCCCTCCCCTTCTTATCGCCTCACGTAATTAATGGAAACGATAAATTGACATTCAAGGGGAAGTTAAATTATTTTGAACAATTATTATGGATTGTAAAACCTAATTAATCTATCATTTTATGTGGTTCCAAGTTGTTATCTGTAAGTTGATATAAAAGTAAAACAAACTTATTTATGCAAAAGTGCTTGTTGTTACGTTTAGTCACTCTCGACCCCTCGACCCCCAATAATTAATGTGTCCACTGGTCCCCTGACTATAGTTTATTCTAGACCCTTGGGGTCGAGAATGGATTTTATTTTCCAGCCAAGTTTTAGTTTCCTCTCGACCCCCAAATTAGCCTGTATGTACCATACTGTGTCAAAATAAAAATTTTCGGTACTTACCGAACTAGGGGTCGAAAGTGAACGAGGTATGCATGTCCTTTGTATGAAAATCCAATCTCACCCCCTGGGGGTCAAGTGTGAACTATGTTTAATGGTTGAGGGGTAGCAAATGAACAAATCTTTTTTAGGAGTCGAGGTGTCGAGAGTGCACTCAACGCACAGAACGTTAAGTACATCAGTTGCTCCTAATTAGGTATATGTTCACAACTGTACATGAGGTAACTATCTATCTCTTTGCACTAGAACTCATAGTTTTTAAACAACAACAAAACAAACATTTAACACAAACATGAAACATTTTATTTTGCTATAAGTACAGGGCAAATTGTAACCATGAATTCAGCATATCATTCTAGAACCCCTAGCGTAGAAATTTTTGGCCGGTTATACAAAAATAAATCAGCTGTTTCATAGAAAAGTGCAATACCTACGCGGTCAAAATGTATGGAACAGCTGATTTTGTTTTGTATGATAAGTATATTTGTGGGTCTAGAATGATATGCTGAATTCATGGTAAAAATTTGCGCACTAGATAAATGATTTTCCTGTATAATAGAGCTAGAAGCTGTCAATCGTCGATCTTTGATAGTCGTTACAAGTCTTCAGAAGCTCGAAAGTCAAACAACCAATAAGTGGGTGTAACCAGTAACTGGGTTGTGGTGAAGGTTAGACAGGCAGTCGCTCCATGTAAAATACTGGTTATCAGCTGCATCGGTTAGACTGGAAGCCGACCGCAACATAGTTTAAAAAAGGTAAGACAGATTGATTGTTTCCCTAAGTAACCGACTCCCTAAGTACTCGATATTAAAGTTTAGTTTTCACCTTGTAGTGCATTTTTAGAAGGGGATTGTTTATTTTTATTTTTGTTGTTAGTACCTTTTCTTTTTAACCGACTTCAAAAGAAGTAAGCTATGAATTATATATAAATTTTATGTATGTTCGGACATAACTCCGTCATATTAGACAGATTTGCAAAATTCTTTTTTTATTCGAAAGGGGTTTATTCCGAAATGGTCCCATATAAATTTCATATAGATCTGATGATGAGTTTCGGAGACAGACAACGGAACTCTTCAAAAAATGACAGCAATTCAACCGCGATTGTTGCTATCGCATAAATATGCATTGTTTTGAACCCAAGGATGATGAAATTTCGAATTGGTGCGTACGATATCTAAAAAGTGAAAAATTAAAACATTTTTCAAAAAACAATATCAACCGACTTCGATCGAGCTTTGCCTAGCATCATTCTAGAATATCATAATCTAAAATCAATATGACACAATCCATGGGCAAAAGGCTAAATATAAGTATTATGTCCTAAGCAAAATCAGCATAACATGTTCTCTCTGCAAATAAATGACCTAATGCAACCAGTTTGCGGTGAGGTGCACCGCAACTGAGGTGGGCCGCGATGTCGAATGGGAGGCATCGCGGCTGAGGGTTACGGGCTGCGGTAGAGGAGGAGTGCCGGTGCTTCTGAGCAGCGCTTTTCCCTTCCGTGGCCTGGACGGGGCCGCCACCGTTTGATGGCGGACGTGGTGGGGCCGCAGGAAAAAGGGGAGTGTCGGTATAGCGTCAGCCGCTCTCCCTATCCCCTGCGGCCGAAAAGTGGTAGACGGGACGGCGCGTTGTGTTCCACACGCACGCCGTCAATGATGTCAGCGACCACTGGTGGGGTCCGCAAGGGCCGATGCCTGCCAGGGGTGCGGGTTTGTTCGAAAGAGATACCACAGCCCCTGGCATACGGGCTACTGAGGGAACACGGGTGGGTTTTAGTCAGTAAAAGTCTGACACGCCCTCCTGCTCTACTCAGCAGGAGAAGTCATTTGATGATTTCCCACCCAACAAAAAAAAAAAAAAAAAAAACGCAACGTAACGCAACCAGTTGAGCTGCATGGCTGCTGATATTTTAGTTTATTTGATTATGCACTGGACTGAGGTATGGTCTCTTCCAAAAGTATCTTGTAAAATGTAAACAAATGGATCAGAAAACGAATCTACGTTTTCTGACCCATTTGTTATGAATTGATTTGGATATGAATTTGTAGTATGTACACACGGCTACACATCAAGACACTTCTAGTTTACGCTGATCTCGCACTGTTCGGTAATCCTATACAATGCGAGATCATCTCATACCTGAAATGTATAGCTTGATGTGTAGCTATGTGTATCACATCATGTGTCTTCTTTTCAACCTTTTTTTTTGTTTTGGTATTTTTGTTGTGCAGACACCAGCACATCAAGCTACCCCAATCCGTCAAATTTCTTTGATAGATTTTCAACTTTATAACATAAGCCTAAGGTTGATGTTCAATTGGGAAAATTTGATAGTTTGGGGTAGCTTGATGTGCTGGCGTCTGTACCTTGGCACCTTGTGCTTCGCCATTTCCTAAAATTCATGTTATTAGTTCATTGTGCGTTGTATGTTGTGTAATGTGTTTGTGTGCACCGAATGAACGATGTATTTATCTATCTACTTATAAATTAAATGCTATGTTATGATTATTGGAATACTGAAACCCGAAATAGTTTTTTTTTATTCGACAGTTGAGGTTAATTTTATAACACCTAGCTTCTGACGTTACATAAGTGCGCATGCAGGTTTAATATTTTGATTTGATAACCTGAATTTTCGTCGAGATTTTTTTAATTTATTTAATTCAAAGGATTTATCAACTTAATTAAAATATAATAAAAAAGTTGGGAGATATAAAATTGAAACTAAAACTAATAGTTTATTGAGTATTTGCGTAAGAATGTAACCTGAACAGGGTTTGTTTATAGTTTTATCAGATAATTTTGAAACAGACTATAGGTTGGAATTTTATTAGTCATCCTAGCCTGAGCTCAATCACAAGTGAAAGATATTTGTCATATTTCAGTAACCCAACCTAAACATACATTATAATAAATAAGTAACGAGGAATTTTTGTGTTTGTCTGGATGTATGCCAATTTATACCCATTTCTATGTAACTGCCTCATTGGGCTAGTGGTTGGAAGCATTTCCGCTATGAGGTCCTGGGTTCAAATCCCAGGTTGGGCAGTGTTATTTGGTATTTCTATCTGGAATTTTTCAGTACCATCCCAGAAACTGGATTTGTCCCGGTTGATGTCAGACATAACTAGCGAAATGTGGGTGTACTGTAGGTAAACCTTTGCCCTACCCTCCGGGGAAACAAGGCGTGATGTTAAGTGTGTATACTTAGAATAATTAGACAAAACTCAACAGAAACTAGTATCTTTTTTTACTGCTAAAATAAACTGCATGGAACGTTTCTTCATGAGTTTATATGTATTCCATAACTAAAACCTTTATAGTATCTACATAATAAAACTCTATGTATTTACATACTTATCAAGGAGTATGAATCACGTGAGTGAACCCAGATAATAGGGTTATGTTTGTACATTATTGGATTACTTAGCTTCCCTATGTACTAGAGTTTAATGGCATTGTAAAAGTGCACTTTACTCGGGAAAGATATGGTTTGAAATTGATTGTGCATTGTTTGAGTATTAGATTTTATGACTGTGGTATAAATAACCATACTACCTGTTACTGATGTTTGCTATTTAGCAAACATCAGTAACAGGTAGTAACCATATCATCATTTGATGATATGGTTATAAAAGGTGTGGCTATGGAGATGACGACTAATAGATACGTGTGGAAAAAAACAACATGTTGCCCTAACGAGGAGAATGTCGATGATGATGACTGCCTGTTACTAACTCTATGGACTACAGTCTGAAATAAGTTTTCTATTCTAAAATTATAAGTGCACTTCTACTTTCCAGAATGGTTTTATTAAGCCAACTAGCCGACTAAGCGAACTAGGCGGCATGGCATCCTCACCTTCCGCCTGACGCAGGTCCTCACCGGCTGTTTCGAAAAGGGCGGGAGGAAACGCCCGGGTGTTTCCACTGCGAAGATCGCCCTGGGGACACGGTGGAGCATACGGTGGCGGTCTGCCCGGCTTGGGCGGAGCACCGCCGTGTCCTCGTGGAGGCGATTGGCGGCAGCGATCTCTCGCGTCCGGCCCTGGTCCAGGCCATGGTACGGAGCGAGAGGGCATGGGGAGCCGTCACCTCCTTCAGCGAAGCAGTAATGCTCGCGAAGAGGGAGGCGGCGCACGTGAGGGAGAGGCAGCATATGCGCCCTCGCGAC
Source organism: Polymixis flavicincta (assembly GCA_949987655.1). NCBI lineage: Eukaryota > Metazoa > Arthropoda > Insecta > Lepidoptera > Noctuidae > Polymixis > Polymixis flavicincta. Next base: position 6,683,728 of record OX465188.1, on the reverse strand, counting down.
CCTAGCCGCCGCAGGATACGGAGACGCCCTGGGCGTCGGGAATCCCAGGCCGATTTCCGGCCACCGTAGGCATGAGCTTGCGGACGGCGTGTAATGGGTAGCTCGCTGTCCGGTAAGGACCAAGCCCAAGTCGACGGCGCGTTGTGTTCCACGCGCGCCTCAAAGAGATGTCAGCACAAAAATGATGGGGCCCGCAAGGGCCGATGCCTGCTAGGGGTGCGGGTTTGTTCGAAAGAGACACCACAGCCCTGGCATACGGGCTACTGAAGGAACACGGGTGGGTTTTAGTCAGTAAAAGTCTGACACGCCCTCCTGCTCTACCCAGAGCGGGAGAAGTTATTTGATGATTTCCCACCCAAAAAAAATAATAAAAAAAAAACTAGCCGACCCAACCCTTTTTAAATTTTCCAGGAAACTTTCCAATTTTTCTTTTTTTAAGAACCTAATTTGGACTGTTACAAACATTTTAAAACGAGAAAGTGCCAACTCGGTCCAGCCATTCCCAAACCATATGCTTGGCAGCAAACAGAATTTATTTTTTATTGATATAGACTAGCTTTTGCTTGCGGCTCTGCCTGTGTGGATGTTGGTTGTTGGGTATAAAATTTGCCTATGTCCTTCTCCATATCCCAGGCTATATCTCTGCCAAATTGAGGTGACTGACCAGTCTTTCCGATTGCCCCTTGCATTTATTGTTCATGACAACTCTGATTATTTATGGTTTTTATTTGTGGCTCATTGTTAGCTAATTAATACACACCGAAAAAAACTATCACTAATATACAAGATATTCAAAATTTGGTGTTGGAGGTGTTGGGTTTCACCAGATGCTAAAGCTAAATATCCAAATGTTTTTTTTTTTTATTACATCTATGAATACAACTAAGCTGAAAAAAAATACTTTATAATATGAATAGATTCAAAATGTGCATGCAATAAATGCAAAAAACTCATTTCAAAGTCATTGAGATATTTATGGCAAAGGTATTACTCATCATGCCAATACATAAACCTTTAGACTGCCTACCTAAGCAACAAGTAATATCAATTCAACCAAAAAAACATGAAACGGAGCAAAAGTAGTTATGAAATACTACTTGTACTGAAACTTTCACTATGTTACAGAAATGGGCAGCTGTGTGACTCATTCGTACCAATAACAGATTCATCATAAAATTAACAAAAACTTTGTTAGTTGCAAGTTTTCTGGAGTAATGTAAAGTAGCAATCCTGTTTTTTTTTTGCCTGAACGCATCATTCTAATTTTAAAACATCGTCAAGCGTGTTGTGTTTACTATCGAACAAAGACAAAAGGTGGTGGAACAATAATATTTTAGCAAATAATGTGTCATGTTACACAAAATTGTACTTACCATTGCATATTTGTCCATTGCCATATCGTACCAAATACTTTATAGGGCTCCCTGTATCCAAGATCACGGCACGAGTTTCCGGTACTTTCGCTGTCTCCAGCAGAATACAACCCTCACATTCTACATACTGACTCCAAAAACTCACTGGCTGGTCCGTAATGATTTGTAAACAAGCTTGGTCAAATCGCAATGTCGTGCCATTACAGTCCCGTATAAATGACCCAACGTTCTCAAAACTACCGTACGACATTTTTTTGAGGGTATCCTACATCAGTTTCGCGAAAACAACTTTAAAGTCCGATTTAAAAACAATGCAACTGCAGTCACAAAAAACAATCTGCGATTTGCGAATGAAGTTGAAACGTCAACGTCGTGATTCATCATTGAATGAATGACAAACCGGATTCTTTTTTGTAACTTTAAATACGAGGATTTTGGCATAGAACAAAATTGCACCATTTCTGGAATTCAAGAATGTCGTTTTCGGTATTTTCTAACTGGGAATTGGAAGACAGTTCTGTTCAAGCATAATACAAATTATGCGGGCGCACGCGTCTACGCTGCCGTCCTTTAACTCTAAGTTTTAACTAGAAAGGAGTTAACCCTCACTTGGTCAATTTTTACTTTTTAATAGAATCCAAGAGAATTGACTATTTCTCTATCTTTCTGTCTAACAAACTTAAAATAGTTCCCGAGACATGAGAGTTTGTAGGCCGTTAACTGGAAAGGATTCTTTAGGATAAACAGAAAGAAATATCAATTGATGAGTCTAACAATCGGTAACGTAAGTATCACAGTTTTTTTGAGAAATAACGATTCAAACTTTTTTGCCAAGTTTTAGTGCTTAACGCCTGTCTAGTTAAAGAACGGCAGTACGTTATTTATCATGCAAAACAAACAAGCACTTAAAAACTACACATTTATTATACATCTTAAAGAAAAATTTACACTAAACAGGAAAACCAAAGAAAACATGTAACAAACGCCATAATGAACTAAATAATCGCTTTTTTACATCTTCTGGTATAAGTATCGGACTGTCCTTCGTATCGTGTTTCTCATAGAACCATTCCGGGAGTGACGATCGAGAGTTGATAAAGTAATGCCACTGCTTGCTCCCTAATTCCACAATCAGAACAGAGTAAGGCCCTTTAAAATGTAACTGTAAAATAAAAGAACACCAAAACATGTAAAAAACGTGTGCAATGAAAATGAATTTGAAAGAAATGTAGCACGCAACTTTCTGGTTTACTCCCACCGAAAAATGTAAAGAGTGTTCATAGGTATGCCTATGAACGCTGTATACGTTTTTAACTGCATTGTTACCAAAACATAGCATGTGGCTATAAATAATCTAAATAATTTAGATAACTTACTACTATGGATGGGCTATTATCGACATAGTGATAATTATTATCCGTTATGTATGCATCTGGTTCAATACTGGACGATAAACTGTAATTAAGAGAAAATAATCTACAATAACAGTCTAGGTAGGCGACAAAAGAATCAAGGACATGAGCAAAACTTTATTCTTGGTATGGCATCTTCCTACTACTCAATCAAGAATCTACACACATTTTCTTAAACCTACTTTATCTTAGGTATGGCTTTGGGCACTAGACCAACGACAAACGATGTCATAGATGTATTTAAAATTCGACCAGCCGACGTCAATTTGCATTTTTTACTAGGAGATCAAATCGATCAACGTCCATTAACAACAATAACAGCTAAGATCACAAAGAATGATGACGTAGCTCGATATTTTAGTTATTTCAACCTACGACGTTGTTATTGTTATATGTGTACGCACGGCTACACATCAAGCTATACATTTCCAGTTTACGCTGATCTCGCGCTGAACGGAAATCCTATAAAATGCGAGATCAGCTTATACTGGAAATGTATAGCTTGATGTGTAGCCGTGTGTACGTTGGTCAAATGAGTGTGGATACACTTAGAGGTGTTTGCAATATTAATCTAAGTATAGTGCGCCCAGTGTATCTTTCTAGCGGCATAAAAGAGAACCTTGGCTATACTTGGCTTGGTGAAGAATACTTACGTAAACTTATTTATCATTGACATAAAATCCTTCTTAGCGTCACTTATTGATCTATGAAAGGGATAATCAGAAGAGCTTTGTTTTTCGGGATCATCTTTCTTTATTCTTGCTGCGGGTCGTCGCCGTCTTGAGCTGGAAAATAAAACCTAATCTGATCTTTGATTGTTACGTGCGCTTAGCAAACAGCCGAAACGCTTCAAGGATATTTCGGCACGTGGCTTAAATTGGAACTAACCCCGCCAAAACAATGTCACAAAGGTTTTTACCAACAAAGCCCGCCCCATAGAGGAGACTAATAGGGCCCGCCCCCATATCAATGTCATTAAAGTGCCAAAAGATCCTTGGAACACAGTATCCTGGCCGAGCCACAGAGTATGTACAACAGTAATATACGCTGCCCCATGCATAGGGCCAAAGATTACATTTCATGTGACTACCTGTGAACCACCTCTCTTGTAACGCAGTTCTCACGATAGAGTAATACATCACTATTATACCATTACACCAGTATTTTGCCGGCTCAGTTGCTCAGGACTAGCATTTTGGAACCCTGAGGGCCCAACCGACTGCAGGCGGTGTAACTAAATAAAATTACAGCTGATGGTATATTATTCTTGTTAGGTACTCAATATTCTATTGGGGTTGTAAACTTGGGGTCAATAAGATAGATAAAAAAAAATGATTCTTTGAGAAAGTTGTTTGTTATGATGAGTACATACAATCATGTGTTTGCGGTTAAATATCGGTCACTATTTACCAGTCACCCTATATAAGAAAAATATTAAAGATGTGAAAAATACATACAGAAAAAATCTCCTCGAAGAAATTGGGAGAGTCCTTTTTCGAGCAGTGGGACAGAATAAACTATAAGCAGTAGCCTATGTCACTCAGGAATAGTGTAGCGTTCTAACGTAGTTTTTGAGTTTTTATTTTTAAATAATTAAATATAAAAGCAGAATACTTAACTAATACGAATATAAAAAAATAATATAATTAAACTTCCTATAATAAAAAAAAGTTAGCTTTCCTTTATAATATAACTATAGATTATGCTAAGTAGGTGACCAGGACAATTTATTACGATATTTAATTAATTTCTTTGAGGCGTAGATGGCCTCAGTTTACGGATTCATTAATTAAACAATAGAATAAGACTTCAGGATAAATCCAAATTCCTAGTTTTTATTTCCAATATTAGGACAAGGCTAAACGAAGAATGGATCATAATGAAGTGAACTTTGAAAAGATGAAAGCTTTGGATTTTAAATTTGCAATGTCAAGAAAGCTTTAAAATAATAAAGGCGAATTTCACCAAACTTTTATACTTAGAATAAGTCTTATCCTGAGAATTAATTTTGAATTTTTGACAGATCTTCCATAGTAGAACTGTCAGACGTTAATTTTACTCTACGGTTATAAGATATCTGACTTTGATAAAATCAGCCCGAACTAAGATAACTAGCATTTTTTGAATACTTTTAAATCCTATCTCATTCGTTCACCATTCAGTCCGTTGGCACTTTGACACTTTTGACAGGTGCCCGGACCTGACGTCATAATGCTGTCACTTAGTGAACGTCATTTCAGAAAACCATATTTCCATTGAATGACTATTTCATCAAAAAGTCATTCATTGGAATCTTTGTGTACAGCCGCCAGCACATCAAGCTATCCCAAACTGTCAAATTTTCCCAATTGAAAATGAATCTTAAATAAAAAGTTGAAAATATATCAAAGATATTTGACAGATTGGGGTAGCTTGATGTAATGGCGTCTGTACATAATACTATCATGAAAAATAAAATACCTACCTAATAATATCATCGTCATTATCATTTCGCAAGATTTGCAAAACAAAATAAGGTCACTGATATGATCGAAGGGCAAAAAAACCTCATGCTGGCGATGATTTTTAATTCACCTTGGTTCCTACCACTGTTTGTAACAATTTTATTGTAACCCATGTCCCATTTGTTATTTCTATAGTTAAAAGCTGTATGTTTATGATACCACGTTATCTTTAAATATACCTGTTACAAGCAAGTATGTACATAATATCATGAAAGGTAAAATACAAATTTCCTACCTTATTCTTAACATTTCGTAAAAAATAAGGTCACTTAAAATAAAACGCAAAAAGAATTCCTTCGAGCCGGATTTGAACCAGCGACCTATGGATGACAATTGAAACCAGCTACAGTCCACCGCTCTACCAACTGAGCTATCGAAGGTTCGACAGAGGCAACGAAATAGCTGTTCATATTCTGCAGATATAATTAAAACCGCTCTGAGCGTAACGATGCTCCAATTTCGTAATTTCTAATGCTCCAGATTGCTATTATCTTTGTAAAAAAAAAAGACACTTGTAAACAAAATATCAGACATAGTAATGGTAAGTAAGTATGTGCTAATATTCCTAAAACAAAAAATTAAATTCAATGAAATGCTTTCTTTTCATTAAAGGTCGACTCCAAGTCTCCAAAGAATCGTAAAAATGTTACTTACTTTCTAATCGAAGGTTCAATATAGTGAAAAAACTCTTCTAATTCAGACATATTTCCCAGCCTTAATTTTGGAGCCATCCAATCATCACCACTTAAACTAACCACCCACAATGGATCTCCTCTATTAACAAATTCCACCAGAACGTTAACAGGCTCAATATTTTTTTCATGTAAACCATTTTCTTCATCGAAGGCCTTATTATTAAAAAGTCTCGCCGAACAATTTAAAATTAGAACTAATAATGTTATCAAACGCAACATAGCTTGGCTATGGTTTCTTAATAAGTGTAAATAATGAACTAATTTGTGGAATAATTAAACAAAACCTAACTGCGTAATCGTATATTGTATTTCAGCTGAGTAAATAGTTATTATATTAAAAGGTAGTAGGTAGCGACAAAATATTCTGCAAGCATATTGAATAAATACGGCAGAGACATTTTCAGTTTGTAAACGTGAAGTACACTTATTTTTTTAAATTTAATGTTAAGATATTGTGTCGTATTCGTTTTATGAAGAGCCGATAGCATGTTTTATGCTCGGTTTCCCGTTTTAGGATTGTTTTTCTTACCGAAACTGGGCAATTATACATAATTTAACCTGTGATAGGACCAAATAGGAGGGGGGGGGGTCTGCTATGTGAAGGTATTATTAGGTCTTTGCTTCTTAATGGTAAAGATACAAGAGTGATCATTTAACATACGACTGTCCGTAAATTATAGGAATCGGCCATAAATCAATCGTTGCCTTGACCTCAATCCCAAAGCCTTTATTTCTGTACTGTCAAAGAAGATGGGCATTCAGAAAGCATAGTAGGTGTTCCTACGGAGAAGAACGGGCAAGAAACTCCATAGACACTTTTAGAATAAATTGTTAAAAAAAATAGTTAGGTACCTCATATTTGTGAGTAAGATGTTCAAAGACGTGCGCGTTAAAAGCGCCCACAGAAAATGAAACAAAAGTAGATATGAAGGTTTTCTTTATAATAAAATATTGGTTAAAAATTAAAAAATATCAATTTATTTAAATTATGTGTAGTAATCCTCCAACGCATAATAACATGAATACGATCAGTTTATTACTTTTACCTAATTATTCTCAGGTTGTAAACACTGCTGAAGATTGCATGGTATTTTCACCTTTATTTAATTACTTTTTAAGAAAAAAAAAAATATGTTTTTTGGAACGAAGATCCTTATCGCACGTTATTGGCACTTGAGCAAATGAGAGCTAGAACGAAAAAACTGTAAGAATTTGGCCATTACAAAGCATTTTTTCATCTATAATTAAAAACTGTAAGAATTTGACTGTTCCAAAGCATTTTTTCATCTATAATTCAAAACTAAGAATTTGACCGTTACAAAGCATTTTTTTTCATAGTTAATAAAAAACTGTCAGAATTTGACTGTTACAAAGCATTTTTTCATCTATAATTCAAAACTGTAAGAATTTGAATGTTACACAGCATTTTATTCTTATAGTCACTCCCAAATGTTGTTAATTTATTGTATTGTGCCTGTTTTAACTGCATAATATGCAACGAAAGGCACTCCTTTCTAAATGGGTGTCCCACGACACCTTTCGACATTTTTCTCTTCTAATTTATTTATTTGGCATATTTATGCTGATATTACTATCCTAAAAAAGGCTTATACACTAATGTTTAAGTTGTGGACTATTTTTTTTAAATAAACTACATATTATTGTACTCTTGAAGATATTGTTTAAAAAATTATAACAATGAAAATCATGATTTTACTTCTAAACACAACTTTGTCTGACTTTTATATGTTGACTGGACATACCAGTTACTTTGATTATTCAAATTAGCCAGTCAAAACACTAAATACTCAACATTCACAACTTACAAAAACTGTTCTAGTAGCTGACACGAAAAACAAACAAACAAAAACGTTGTGGAAAAGGACAACGTACAAAAGTCGGACAGACTCTTTAGACATGGCAAATACATTTTTTACTGAATTAATAAGGTACATAAGATAAGAGTAATGGGTACTCTCCTTTTTACACAACTTTGTAGCAAAGTTTTTAAGCATAATGCTCGCTAATTGAACCCTTACTTCCATGCCACGAAAAAAGCCCAGTTTGACGATTTTGGAATGTAGTAAATATCACTTTATGTAGTAGCAAATAAGTACAGTAATGCCTTGGCAAACTGTATGATCTCTGAGCCTCCTAGCTTGGACTCGCCGTAGACCCGGTCGACGAATGTGATTGGCACTTCTCCGATTGTGTACTCCAATTGTCTTGCCCTTGAAATGTGGAAAAACGTTCAGTTAATTTAACTTATTGAAACATTATTTCATTATAATTATCTTTAGGGGAATATGACAGTAAATTTGAAATGTGTGTGCGCGTGTGTGTTGTGCTTTTGTATGATGATGTTGTGCTATTTTTTATTTGCACTACATAAATTATCCAATAAAAATAAATTACAGGTTACATTAGGTTGAGGTATAGCATTTACTTAATGGGGAAGAGGATATACTGGATAGCCAAGTTTTTTGCAATTTGCAGGTCCGTGTCAGGCCTTTATGTTGAAAAGAATATGATTCGCGACCCTACCGTAACACGTACGTATATACAGAATTATAATAATTCAAATCATCATTATAGCCCTCAAGATCATTTAATCCTATTAAATGACTACGGCAAGTATTGAAAACTTGGCCTTACTACCCAAAAAGGTTTACCTACTTAAAAACATACATATTAGTTGTACATTTATCAATGCTCGTGCTTTCTCTGTATGAGACGACGACCTTGAACTGCAGTGACTGGTATTATTATATAAGTTGTAGATTTTAGCAGTTAGTTTTTATTTCACCCACTATCATCAAATGATGAATGAAAAATTGACCGATTTCAGTCACACTAGGTAACACCTAAATTAATGCTTAGTGTTAGTGAAAACGAGCATTGGTCTTACCTAATTATCATTTCCATTTGGAAGACATAGCCTTTAGACACACAGCTATCTATCAGCTTCTGTAGCACATCTTTTTTGTATAACCTGAAAGTACAAACATAAAATATGTATTTAAACAACGAAAACATGAGTACTGCCGAACGATTGTACCCCGCAAAGACCAACTTTCAGAGACACACAACACACCGCGCTGCTTAAGGAACTCAACAAGGAGTTCCGGGTGCCTAAACAATTTATCTTCGATAAAAAATACAGAATCCAACTGCATGAGGATCGACGATGCGAAACTTGCGCCCCGCAGATCTGCGTATCTTCACGGACGGATCAAAAACAGGTAATGGCTGGAGTCTTCTCGGAGGACCTCAACATCCACATAGCCACACCACTGGGGGTCCATAACACAGTGTTCCAGGCCGAATGCATGGGCATCTCCCTTGCCGCGTCTGCTATCATGGCCAGGGAAGTTAAGGATCACTCGATTCGCATACTCCCAGACAGCATGGTTGTTCTACAAGCGCTGAACAGTCACACAGTTGACTCTGGGCTGATATACGAGTGGCACCAGCGCCTCAACGAGGTAGGTAGCCTCAACAATATTACCATTCAGTGGATCAAAGGACACAGCGGTTCGCTAGGCAACGATGCAGCCAATGAACTTGCCAGGAGGGGGTCGAGCATGGCACCCGTGGGACCAGAACCCATTGCGCCACTCCCCTTCGGGTATATACGCACTCTGGTAAGGAAACGAACCAGGGATCATCATCACAAAACCTTAGGTTGGACCTAAGTGAGTGCAGGCAGGCTAAGGAAGCACTTCCTACGTTCGATGTCCGCCTCACGAAACAGGTTCTCCGTTTAACTAAACCATAGTTACATACAGTTACAGCAGCCGTAACTGACCATGGGTCATTTAATAAACAACTCTTTGTCATAGAGTAACAGACAGTCCGCTGTGCAGAGCCTGCATGGGGGACGACGAGACAGCGGCTCATGTGCATGTAAACTGCCCGGTGGTCGCTAATTACAGGGCAAAATACTTCGGTAACCCAGGTACCCTACGTGAGATTGTCAGCAACACCAAGGCGTTGCTGGCCTTTCTCGAGGAGCTGGGGTGAATTGAATGACCGATTCTCCCACCCGTACGCAAAATATACGCTTTGACGTGAAGTTGCGGACAACAGCCCATTTTACCTATTACCTAAGGCCAACCTTCAGAAACTGGAGAGGCACCAAAAGAAGAAGATTTGAAAACTGCAGGGTCCAAAACCAAAGCAAACTACAGTGGGCAAGCCCCTTTTAAACTGAAAGATTTTATGGAAAATGACTTATTTTTGGTAAGTTATGTGGACAGCTTATTATAGGACCAGCTGAGCAGTTTAGCATGGCTTTGCACTCTACATAAAAAAGGCAGAATAGTAAGCAATTTTTGAAAGAAAGAACGTTCAAAGTCTGTTCTGTCTTATTCTGAGACATTGATTATCGCTGAGATGACATTGCAACTTGGAGAATTGGTGTTCTGATATTTTAATATATTTTTTCTGATAACTACTTTCTTTTTCAGACATAGCCAGATTTTTTTTTAATTATTCTATGCAGGTCGCATTGCATAATTAAAAAAATTGGCTTACCTAAAAGACCCTGTAAGGTCGGAAGCCCCAGGCCTTAGCAACATCTGCGTGACAAAGTTAGCTCCTCGTGAGATTAGCTTCCGTTTGAAGTCCCATCCGTAAACACCACCTCCATCCTTGTACCGTGTGCCTGATACCACATCGAAGTCATGTTCCCGTTGCAGTTCTATGAAGCTAGGGATGAATTTAGGCTGTAAAGATAAATATTTTGGTATATAATATAAACTTTTCTGTGTTGCTACTCTGCATCCTATTATGTAGAATTAAGTTCTTTTTACTGAACAGACACTGCTGCTGGGGAGTTTATGGGACAAATTCTTCTCACATTTTGGGGATGTAATTTGCTGATTCTCAGCATAATTTGAATAAATGACTTTTGATTTGAATTATAAAGGACACGTACATAAACTTAATATGCCCTTATTACATGGGACTTTTTTCAACTGAGCCGATGCCGACTATTCTGCCAGTATCAAGTGGTGACGGCAACGCAATAAGGTGAGCTGCCAAAATCTGGGTGTATTTTAGGTACACCTTTACCTGCTAAAATACACATTTCTCCAAAGGGTTGGGCTTTTGGAGAAAGGTGTATCATAGCAGGTATGTGAAAAAAACTCTTGGATTCTTCTAATAGGGTAGTAAGAAACTACAGAACTCCACATGCTACGATTGTTACATACTACTTTAATAAATTTTGTAGATATAATAATATTGACTTTTTGGAACACTATGAGAAGTTTTCTTCTTTTTTTTCTTGTCAATAGTCCTTCTGTGTCTTGCTGTTGTTCCTGCATTCACCAACAAGGTTTAAAAATGATTAATTTTGTACTTACATGGTGGCTTAGATCAGCGTCCATTATTATGATGAAATTGCCGGTCGCATGTTTAATACCATGCATGTAAGCCGTGCCTAAGCCCAGCTTTTTCTCCCTAGGGCGAAGCACTATCTTATTCGAACCGTATAACTTCTGGAGTTGTTTGGCGATGTCCTGAGTACCATCAGGACTTCCATCATCAATTACAATCACTTCATAGTCGTATCCACTGCGAAAATAAGCGAGTATTTACGTAAAATACGTGTAACAAACACCGACCCTTTGTATTAAAAATAAAGAGTGAAATAAGGGTGTCGGCACCTTACCTGTTATCCAGAAACTTGACTATAAGCCATATTATGATGGGTAAGTTCTCTCTTTCATTGTAAGTAGGCAATAAAATGGAATATTTATCACTTTTCGTGATCTCCGAATCTGAAGCCGTGGCCGCCATGCTGTCAAATGTCATGAAATGTCATTTCATTAATTAAAATGTCAAAACAAATTGAGACGTAAATGTTGCGTTGTAAACAAAACGATCCAATTTTGTAAATTACACGATATGGTAATACTGCGTAACTATTTTAATGAAGTTATACTCACTTTGAAATAATTAAAGAAACCAATATGTTCATTACCAGATGATTACACATTGATATTTTTTGCGGTCTTGTCCGTCGTGTTGTAATACCTTTGTCAGTTTTCCAGGTGACAGTAATCTTTGTTTTCTGAATCGACAATGTGATTTGTTGCGAACTTACGAAAGTATGTATGTACGAATGAGAGACAAATAAATAATCTTAATAGTTATAACTGTAATTTATTTATTTTGGTATTTCTCCATGTCTTATTTTCATCTGCGTAAAATGAAACACAAAACTACAAAAGTGACACTGACAGTATTATTGTCAACAAAAGTAGCAGTCGTCGCGAAAGTCCAGATAGTTTACGAAACGAATAGAAATGATTAATAAACTAAAAATAGTTTGCAATCAATTTAATCAATTTTAAATAGTTGGACAACGCAAGACAACTTGTTGCCAATTCATAATAAGCCATAAGTTTACCTTAGTAAAAAGTATGGCATCAAAATATTCCGCAATGTTTCGAAAGTGAAATTCACACAAAAACATTGGAAATTTCAAAGAAAATGGGGAAAACAAGCAAAGTCGTCATATGTGGAATGAAAGGGGTAGGCAAAACTGCAGTATTAGAACAGCTCATATACGGAAATGTGAATTTAAAGTCATGTTTTTACCCGACGATTGAGGATATCTATGTGGCTAATATAGAGACAGATAGGGGGACAAAAGAGAGAGTCTGTTTCTATGATACGGCGGGACTGGAGCCCCCGCTTACAGGCGAGTTCAAAGGTTTAGTCTAGTTTGATTTGTTTTTGCTTGAGTGCTTGTACAGGCCGGCTGGCTGCTTGGAAATTGGCATTTTATTTTCTTCATGCTTGTATGTGGGTAAGATGCTGGTGGGTGTTCCATTTTTAAACATTCAATGTGTACATAATATTTAAAATAGAAGAATACACCTACAATGCACAAGAATTTTGCTCTGTCCATATGTTACATATTGTTCCACAGATTTTGCAATAATTATCCATTTTGTTTGATAAACAAGGTCATTTGGCTACTACTGAAATAGCGATTACCTCACTGCAACTATTTTTAACTGCTAGAGCATCATCTTTTGGAATGAATTTATCCTCCAATCCAGTTTAGCCCAATAATAATTTTTAAATAATTTGTTTAAGTTGCTATCCAAAATTAACATTGCACAAGAGCCATAACAAGCACAGCAAAAATTGCACTTAGTTATGTAAGAAATAGTTTTGAGGTGAGATGGCAGTTTCTTCTTGAATATAGATTTTCGGTGGACTGAAAGCAGGCTTCTGGGTCTCAGGACAGCATTTGGCAATAAGCTGATGTTATAAGGAGTAACATATAGGCTACTTTTTGTCCTGGTAGCATGTTCTTATATCTAGTTCGTATAGCTAGTTTGAAATAAATACTTTGACTATGAGCACTACATTGCTGGGGAGTTTGTTGCGCCACTTCTTCCCAGCTAAAGCACTAGGAAGTGGTGAAGGGCGGGCGTTTTTGGGGGACTGTCTCATGTAATTTTGACGTTCAAAAAGTGCTGACTCTCAGCCTAGTTTGAATAAATGACTTTTGATTTTGACACTACAATAAAATGCGAAACGTATTTCATTTCACATAATTTCCCTGTTTATTAAAAATGTGTTATCATATCAGGTAGAAAATCCCAGTTTAAAATACTATCGGTAGCTAGCAATTAAAAATTAAAAATAATATCATTCAAGGGGCAGGGTATTGACATACCTAGATGTCAGTGTTTTTTTTTTTTTTTTGTCGGAAATCATCAAATAACTTCTACCCACCAGTGTTCCCTCAGTTGCCTGTGTGCCAGGGGCCACTAATAATAATAATAATATATCTTTATTTCCAGTTTTACAATTTTAAGGTAACCACTAGGTTATAATATATATTTCATCCAGTAAATTGTAGGTGTACACAGAGTTATAAACCTCTGTCACCCAAGCTAAGATTAAAACTTGTGCTATGGGTGACAGGGCTCTCAAGTTAACACTAGTTAGACAATATATATATAATTATAAGGTAAAGGCACTAATGCTCGACACTTTAAGAACAACACAAATTTTATTCTTTAAAATCAAATATATTTTATCACAAAATGACAGTTACAGATTTTTTTATTACTGCAGTAACATATAAACATTCACTTTTTAATATTAACGCTTTATTTATGAGCATATTTTAAACTTAAATTTATATTATTTTACACTTTGTCAAAGGAACTAATAGATAACATCGCCAAAATACTAAACCACCTATAATAGACATCTATTAGCACTAATACTAGACAACTGTTAAATCATCAAAATAACTAACAATTATATACTATCATATCAAGTTATTCATAAACTTGTAACAGAAAATCAACATACTTAATCCTATCACTTGTTATAGTAATTTTTGACATGTTGAGGACTTTAACTATTTATTTATTACTCACTTATTCCTACATACACCAAGTTTAGTAAAGTTATCCATCAACTTGTAATGGAAAATCAAATTTATACTTAATCCTATCACCTGATATAATCATATTTGGCGCTTTGAGGACTTCAACGATTTGAGATTCACTTATGATACTAATATCTTTGTCGTTTTCTTTAAATATTGTTTTGGTTTGATCACAGCTGACCATAGCCATAACTTCGATATCTCTACGTGATATTTTTTGTACAATGCATACAAACTTATGGTATTTCTTTTTACCAGGAAAGTTGATGATCACATAATCACCTTGCTTGATTTGACTTTTGTCATGGCAATTTTCATCATTTGTATATTCGTTTTCTTCAACACCATTCTCACACTCGTCAGATACATCATCTACGCTATCTCCAGAATCCACCCATTCTTCTTCAGTACTTGTGTCACTATTATAATCAGTCTTATAAGTTTTCTTTTTCACAGTATTTTGGTTTTTCTTAGCTAGAGTTTGAGCTGTCTTAAGTTTTCTTGCTTTTTCGTTCTGTTCTTTCTTCTTCTTTCTTTCCTCTAATCTTCTTTTTTTCTCTTCCTCTACTTCATTTTTTTTCTTCTCCTTGTTTTCATGATATTGTTGCCATTGAATTGAGGATATAACAGAGGGTATTTTTTCTTTCCTTCTTTTTTTGGAGTTTTCTTTAGGTGTTGGCCAAAACAAAGCTCTTTTGAAGGGACTTGGTATTATTATACCCATACCGCTACAGTTTTTTTCTTGTATTCCTGATGTGGATGGCATCATCAAGTTTGTACTCATGTTCATGGTGTGAGGATTTTGGAAAGTATTGTTAACAGTTAGTTTAATAGGTGTTTTAAAGTTTTCTGCCTGGACGTCTAATGTAACATTATGATTGTTGTCATTCATAAGTGGAGATATTATTTCAGTTGCGCTGTTAGATATTATTGTGTTGTTGTCAGATATTATTTCAGGCAGTTTAATAGGTGTTTTTGGGTTATCTGTAAAGGTGTATAATGTTGCGTCTACATTGCCGTCAAGTGGAGGTATTATTACAGATGCACTGTTAGGTTCTGGTACGAAATTCTGACTTGTCAAGATTTTTAACGATAGTTCAACATTTTTGTATAATTTAAACAACTCTACGTCTTCTTTGTCACCAAGCCATTCATCACAATTTTTAAACTTAACTATTTTTTCGGTATCTATGTACTTTTCTAAAAACTTTTTTCCAAGTTCCAATTCCTTAATCTTCGCCATTTTCTGTAATTCTGTTAAATCGGCTGATTCATTGTTTGGCGGTTCCAGGACACAGCACACTTCGTCAGGATTCCATGGTGTTAGTCCGCACTTACGAAAACCATTTTGAAATATTGCAGGTACCAATGTATCCTTCAGCACTTTGTTTAACAAAGGACAAAAATTTGCTTTGCGTAAAATAGGCGAATCAATATTTTCCAACCGCCAAGAATGCACTGCAGTCTTCCATGCTCCCTTGAGGCTTCTAAAAACTGCGACATCCATTGGCTGAAGTAAATGCGTCGCATTCGGAAAGAGAGCAATCAAAATAATGCCATTTTCGGAACAAAATTTGCTGACATGGAAAGAAAGATGTGACGTATGACCATCTATAAAAAGCAGAACTGGTCTTGGAATATTCTTGTCATCTAACCATTTGTTGAAAATATTGCATATATACTCATAAAAGGTCTCTCTGGTCATCCAGCCATTATCTGAACGCCCAATACCCCAAGAATCAGGAACTGACGTACTTAAATCTCTTGGTATCCTCTCATATTTAAAAATCACCATAGGAGGTAGAACATCTCCAGCAGCATTGCAGAAGTACAGTATAGCATTCTTTTTCATCCATGTTAATTTTTTGGTACACTGATTTATCTCCTTTAGCTGCTAGGACCTTATTTCCTTTAGGATTTAGGAAAAAAGCGGTCTCATCCATATTAAAAACTCTTTGCGGTTCATTCAAAATGTCACTGTAACTATTATCATTCAAGTAACTGCTAACTTCTTCAAACCAATTTTTCAACTTAGATGTTGTTACAGAAGCTCTGGAAGCAGTAAAGTTTTGGGGCTGTCTTGTTATAAGATCAGGATGACGTTTTAAAAAGCTGGTGTACCATCTTTTTCCAGGTCTGCCATTCTTGAAAGGAGTTTCTACATTTAAATCATCTACTATTTTCTTAACGCTATCTAGCAAATTATCCTTACCTATTGGAAAACCTTGTTTCACCATTGCTTTTGCCCATGTAACCAACATACTTTCTATTTCTTCGGTCATGTAACAGGTTCTTCCCATTTTACGTTTTATGTGTCTTTCCCTTCACTTTATTCAGTAAAGTAACTCTTGGTACGCCGATTTTTTTTGCCGCAGTAGCTGTCGGGACGCCTCGCCTACATTCTTGTATAGCTGCTTCCATATCAGCTTCAGAATAACGGAACATTTGTCCTTTTACAGGCGGCATCGTGTTTAAACACAAATCTGGAATCAAAAGAACTAACAGTTGACACCTAGTATACACCAATAGTTGACACCCTGTCTACTGTTGGATATGGTAATGGTAAACTAACAAAAATTAAATAGCATTTTATGCATAGGATATAGAGGCAATAATCGCATGAATATGAGCTGAGAAATTCAGTTTGCTGTGACCCTAGTAAATGACACACGTGTCGGCTTTTAGGTTTTCACTAATTTCTGGTACTAATAGTAGACACACATTAAATTGTTAAGAAATCTAACTAAAAGAAAAAGGCAATGGTCTTACTAAATCAATAATTTTACACATTAAACAATATCAAAACAAACGTAGCAAAAATCGCAAAAATGTGGAACAAAATCATACCTGCAAAATATCAGCCTCCTTAAGAAAAAAATTAAGAATCCCAGCGCGCGTGTTCACTTGTTCACATTGTTTACTTTCAACTGACGCCATTTTGAAATTTGCCTAGGAAAGTGTATGAAAGTTTTTGACCACGTTCCACAGATGTCACTAGGTGTCTCTAACATCAATAGTAAAGTAATTTCAATGATTATTATTCTTATCAGAATGCGTTTTTTTCGAAAGTGTCATCCTTTAGTTCACTGTCGAGCATTAGTGCTTTTACCTTAATACAGTAGACCAAAATTAAAGAAAATAAAGATTTTACTGTAACTAAAACAGCCTAACCAAAAAGAGATCATTTGTATAGTGTGTGTTGTGTGTGTATGTGAGTGTGAGTGTGTGTGCGCGCGTGTGGGGGTGTGTGCGTGTGTGTGTGCGCGTGTGTGTGCGTGCGCGTGTGTATGTGTGTGTGTTATGTTGTGCAGAGTTGTGTCCGAGTGTTCCGTGTCGTTTTGTGTCAGAAGGTGTGTACTTGACGATGTGCCGGACGGGGTGTATTTTGGGGTCAAAGGAGGTTAAATCTGCGGATTGATAATTTTTTCCACCTCGTCATAACTAAGGGTAATTATCCAATTACGGACCTTACCTTTACACTCAAATTTATTGGCCGTGTAGATGTTACATTGTTTGTTAACTAAGTTGTAAATACGACTACCAAGGATTCTAAAATGACGTCCCGCAAGTTTCGTTCTGTGCCCTCTATGGGGCACACATCCGTAGACCTACGTTTTTTTAAGCGATCATAATCCAGCTGTAAATGATTATGTCTGCGCACTGTATCTCTTCCGAACAAACCGTACCCCTGGCAGGCATCGGTCCTTGCAGATCCCACCAGTTGGTGCTGACATCTCTTTGAGGCGCGTGTAGACACAACCCGCCGTCGGCCCGAGCTTGGTAAGGACCAAGCTCGGCTCGATGGCGGGACTGGACAGCGAGCTACCCATTACTCGCCGTCCGCAAGCCCGCGCCTGTGGTGGCCGGGAATCAGCCTGGGATTCCCGACGCCCAGAGCGTCTCCTGCGGAGGATAGGGCTGTGAGGGCGCATATACTGCCCTCCCTCACGTGCGCTATGTTAGTTATTTTTTTTTGGAGGATGGGAAATCATCAAATGACTTCTCCCGCAGGAGGGCGTGTCAGACTTTTACTGACTAAAACCCACCCGTGTTCCCTCAGTTGCCTGTGTGCCAAGGGCGACGGTATCTCTTTCGAACAACCCGCACCCCTGGCAGGCATTGGCCCTTGCGGACCCCACCAGTTGTTGCTGACATCTCTGACGGCGCGCGTGGAAAACAACGCGCCGTCCTGCCTACAACTTTTCGGACGCAGGGGATAGGGAGAGTGGCCGCCATCAAAAGGTGGCGGCCCCGTCCAGGCCACGGAAGAGAAGAGCGCTGCTCAGAAGCACCGGCACTCCTCCTCTTCCGCAGCCCGTAACCCTCAGCCGCGATGCCTCCCATTCGACATCGCGGCCCACCTCCGTTGCGGTGCACCTCACCGCAACCTACTTTTTGGCCGCTACGTCATCGGTTTGAAGGCAAAAGCCCTGACAAGCGGCCCTACCTTTGGGTTCCTCTTCGCTTCACCGTGGCTGGGAGACCACGGTTACTGAGCCCCCCCCGCAACGACAATGCGGGAACCCACTCGGGGGGCCGTGTTAGTGTTAGGTTAGTTCCGATTTCCGGGTGTTAATTCCGATTTTGTCCACGCACCTCAGTTACCTTGTAGTGTTGTACCTCTTTTACTTATAATATCACTGTGTCCAACATTTTTACCTACTTATCTCCCTCCTCATTTACAGGTCCGCCACAATCCCCCACGATGCAGCTGACAGCCAACCAAGTCCTCCAGCGCCATTACCTTGGCTTCGCTGAAGGGTTTGTCATGGTCTATGATACCACAAGACCAGAGTCGCTGGATGTACTTATGTATTTGAAGAAGGACATCGACAGGAATAAGGACAAGAAAGAGGTACATTTTTATTTTTCCTAGGTTCGTGGTCGTCAAATGCAGGAGTGAGTTAATTAAAGCTTTTATAAATCCCACCTAATTAAGTGTCTTGACGTTTAGCCTCGCCACTATTTACGGGCACTACTGGTTGAGACACGGAAATTTTCTTTCTTCTTTCTTTCTAGACATGGAACCTACCAATGTTCTTGGGCGGCACTTAACGCAACAAACGTCGAACGCAGTAATGCAAAAAACAGGAACAACTTCTTTTTTATCTATGGTCGAACGAAAACGCTGTGTTGAGGCGACGACAGCGCAGGGTCTACGCAGCGTAAACGCGACGTCGTCAACCAACTCCAGAGGGGCAATTCTACTAATTTTAAGAACGTTCACAGTCTGATCTCAGTGTCAATCTGTCAAAAATACCTCGATTTTTCATACATTTTTGACATTTGCTTGTCGCTGAGATGACACTGCGACTAGATTTTGAATGGTTTTAATTACGAGAATTGGCCTTCAGTTTTAATTTCGCGTTATGGTTATGACGGAAGTACTGTCGATATAGAGATACTTTTTACGATAAAAAAAAGAAACAAATGACGCACTATTGATTACACAGTTTTTAAATTAGGAAATATGATTCCCATTGCTTGTATGTAGTAGATAATACAAACATTACGATTAAAATTCTATTGAATTTTGATGATACTTTGATAAGCGAAGATTAAAAATAGCACAAAATGAAAAAAAAAAACACTTATATAATAATTACAAGTTAAAATAAATAATAATAATATGGTTTTAATACCTTCCTAAATTCACATGGGTATTTAAATCCAGCGAACTTAAATTCTAATTCAACAGTGGAGTCTTTCGGCTGAATGACGTCCTCTGCTGAACTGCTGGTATTTAAGATGGTGATGTTTAAAATAGTCCTCAAGATCGAATTTCGGCCAGAGCAGCCAATTTCAGCGCAGATTAAACCCAGAAAAACTACAAGAAAATACAATACTATCATTCTGTTACCTCTGACTGACCAATTGAGGTTTTAAATTAAGTTTTGTACAGTCGCCAGCAGGTCAAGCCATCCCAAACTGTAAAAAAAATCCAATTGAACAACAATATTCCTTTTGAATAAAGTTGAAAAACTATCAAAGAAATTTGACAGATTGGGGTAGCTTGATGTGCTGGCCTCTGTACCCATTATGCTCGGTGTGATCTCGCGAGACTGGTCTAAAAAGTGCGTGTGAAGCTAAAATAAATAAAAACGTTCGACCATCATAACAATTTGTTGTTAATGGTGACAGGCAGACACGTACAAAGTCACGAGGGACGTCCCTATGGCCGTGACCTCAGCACGCTAAATGACGACAAATGCTCACTAACCACGCGAAATCTATATAAATAAAAAGAAAAGTCCTGACTGACTGACTGACTGACTCATCAACGCCCATCCCAAACCCTTGGACCTAGAAAGCTGAAATTTTGCACAGAAGTTCTCTTTATAATGTAGACAAGGAATAAGGAAGGGTTTTTCGAAATTCAACCCCTAAGGGAGTTAAATAGGGAATGAAAGTTCCGCGCGGGCGAAGTCGCTGGCAAAAGCTAGTTATTTAATAAAACGAATAGCGTAGCTGAAGGAATGGGAATGTGCCTGTCATTGTGGTCAAGGTTTCTTTTATTGGACACCGTTAGTTTTTGTGCTAATAAGGGTGCATAATTTATGGCCTCCTTGACTAGCGAAACCTACTTCTTATACATATAAAATAATTATAATTACAATAAAATCCTACCTACCCTCTTCAATCGAATAGCTTTATACAGCGTCAGCCGGCAGACCAGTCGTTGTAACAATCTATTTTTATTTTTACAGGTAGTTATGCTAGTCATCGGCAACCGCACAGGGCCTGATGACGTCAACAGCTTAGAAAACACATGCTCCAAAGCGTCAAACTGGTGCGCGCGGGAAAAGATCCGCCATTTTGAAATCTCCGCCATGGACCGCCCGTCTTTATACGAACCATTCATATTCATGACTTCTAGACTCAATCCGGTACAAAACAAAACAGCTTTCCCACAATTAAGTACGCTCAGCAAGCTGACCCAGAAGAATAATAAAAGCGAAGCCATGTAACGGTACGTTTTTAGTCTATGCCCTTTTTGCTATCAACCGTGAAGGTTGATTGTGTTGTCTGTGGGTGGAAGTGAGCTGTCAAAATTTTGGCACCAAATTAAATGGTGCTTGTAGTTTTTTTTCTAACCGTTGTAGTAGAAATAGTGAAAGTTTGTGCTTTTCTAAGCCATGTTATTGATGTATGGCTATTTTGGCGAACTTAATGGTCGCTTATGTTTTGTTTTCTTATGAAAGCGGTTCCGTCATATTATAACGGCCGTCATGACAAGCTGCCGTTTTCACCAGTGAGGGATGCGTTATGGTAGTAATGGAAATGGAAATTAAAATTTTCTTGCTTTTGCAAAAAAAAAAAAACTAGACAATTTAATTTCGCGGGCAACTCTGGCGGTTCCGCCTTAATGTTTCGAAAAGGGCCTCTTATTAGCAATCGTGTAGTTAAATAAAGGCTGTATAAAAGCTCATTGTTCATATTTCAAAATTTTATAATAGATATAATATGTACTAGTTTATTTGATACCCAAGATGTTTACTGCTCTCTCTCTTTCTCTATTGGCTAATTAGCTTGCTTATAATATTAAATATGAAATAATTATAAATATTTAAAGTGCATAATTTTGACAGCTTACGAAACAGAGTTTGGCAAATTACATAGAAATTATCTTTGAATATCTTGAAAAATATACTTTTTATTTAGATATGCATTTCATTCATTGATGTTCAATTTAGGATTTTTTCCCAATTAAGCTTATTAATTAATTACTGGGCTCATACATACATAACTAAACACGTCAACACGTTAGCGCCAGCTGTCGACGAGGCTGTCTTGCATTGGGTCGCAGCATTATGCTAAGTGATGGCCGTTTTGATCTCAGGGTATTCAAAGAGTATTTCACGGGCTCATCGATTCATTGGATGTTATTTAATTTTAATAAGTTTAGCAAAATTTTGTTTTTATAAAAAAAAAAGATAATTTAAAAATCTGTGAATCGTTCCTAAAAATCGTAGAATTATGTAATAAAAAAGAATCTACCAATCTACATTAATTTCTATACAGACGCCAGCACATCAAGCTACCCCAATCTGTCTAATTTTCCCAATTGAACATGAACCTCATGCTTACGCAATAAAGTTGAAAATCTTTAAATTTTACAGATTAGGGTAGCCTGATGTGCTGGCGTCTGTACTATACACAATATTTACAAACAACTGTAGTACGGTTGATGATAACAATGACCTACCTATTTTAAATATAATTCATCAGCTTAACAATATTTTTTTGACGTTTAAAGGTTACTTACACTTATTCTAATGCAATGTTTTTAATTAAACCCTGTTAACATTGAACTAGCTAATTTATACATAGACCGGGTAGAAGTAGCCAAAAAGTGGTTATATTAATAGAAGAATTTACCGTACTTAGAACCTTTATGTATTATTAAAGAAATCTCATTAGGTTTTTAACTGTAGATTCTAGTTACTATAATTTTAAAGTAAGTACACGGACATGGAAAATACCCTTCAAAGTGTTTCTTTTTAGCCAATAAAATTCCGCTGAATGGCCCATACGTATACTCCCAATGAAAATATTATTATAAATAATTGAATGCATTTTTTGTGCAAAAACGGTTTTGTTCAGGTCTAGATTTTTTTAATTTCTGAAATTTAACTTTAAGTAATTTATGCTAAACCAATATGTATTATAAATTATATTTTAGACAAAACTTCTGTAGATTTTCACTTTATCTTTCAAGTCTGAAACGGCGATCTCTAGTACAACTAATTAAGGCTCTCGCCCCAATTTTTTTTTATGTACTTAAATGAAGTTTTATATCATAAGTATCATGTCATTGGAAAGAAAACTTAGATAGGGGGCATAGATTTTATATAAAAATACTAAAGTAACAATTAAGTAAGTTAGGTACATAGTATCGAACATTATTAGATTTAAGCTTTTAGTGCAATATTTTGTAGCGAAATGTCGAAAAAAATTGTACACTTTTAAAATGGACTTTCAATATCGTCAGAGCACTTTTCAAATTGTATTTTTAAAATAATGATATCACCCATTTGAACATTTATTTGAATAGTTTATTTGTTATTTTTATGTAAATTAATTTATTAATTATGTATCGTACCTACCTATTCACGAATTTACTTCATTAAATGAATTTATAACAATAAAAATAAAAATAAATTTTTCGCTATTTTCATGTCACATATCTCATAATGTATTTCCAAGTATTTAAAAATGTACTTATTCTGTAATAAATCGTTAAGTAGGTATTTATAACGAAGCTTTCCAATAACAAGATTATAAATTGTAAATAAAAAATCCAAATGATTATGAAATGTATTTATGCTAATCTTCCTGTAATAAAGCTTTTAATGAATTTTTTGAATCTGTCATTTAAGACGAATAAATGAAAATGAAAAATTATACTTATTATTCATTGAAAACAATGTTGTTATTACCTTGGACAATGGAGATATTTTAAATTCTTTGATAAAATTTATTAAATATTGTTACGAGCTTGGGGTTCGTGACAATTAAAAACTGCCGATATGAATTACCAAAAATAACACTTTAATTAAACACACTAATAACACAACGCAATAGCACTACGTCGCACTTGAAGATCGCTTTAGATGTTCTCGCATGTATCGCTTCCAATGAACTACTCCGGGACGCGCTCCGTTCCCGCTTATATAGGGCCCTCGGATAGTTCCAGAACCTTCTACCGTAGAAGCATCTAGAATGTTCGAGTACATATCGGCCTTGACCGAACACATGTCGATAGTTCCAGAAAGTTCTAGCATCGAACTTTCTAGAAAGCTCCTGACCATTAATTCCGCTATTCGATAAGAGATGGCGCTAGTGGTAACCAAACATCAATCGTGCGGCTCAACACTGCCCCCACCTAAGAAATGCTCGTCCCGAGCATTATCGGCCCCATAATAACGCGCCAGTCGATCCACATGGACTATCTTAGGAGTACCTCTTGCACCTTTCTGTATCCGGTAGGTAACGTCATTTATCTTTGTCAAAATCCGGTATGGTCCGTCCCAGTTAGCTTGAAGCTTAGGAGATTTCCCTTTTCTGCGAACTGGATTGTGCAACCACACTAGTGAACCTTCGTCAAACCCTTTATTGTTCATTTTGCGGTCATAACGGGTTTTCATCTTTTCAGACATTTGCCGGCCTGATTGTCTGACGTGCTCATAAATGTCATTCATCTTGTTCCGCAAGTCATTCGCATAATCGGTTATACTGCGTGGGGCATCAGGTGGTATTCCAGTGATCAGGTCTGCAGGCAGCCGTAATTCCCTTCCAAAGTTTGCGAAAGCTGGTGTCACCGATGTGCTTTCGTGAACAGCGCTTCGATATGACAACAAAAACGGTTGTATGTGCTTGTCCCAATCTCGTTGCCGATTTTCCACAACTTTGGCTAGGTACCTCTCTAATGTCTGATTGAATCGTTCCACCATTCCATCCGATTGTGGGTGGTAAGAAGTTGTTCTTGTTTTATGAGTACCCATCACTCGACAAGTTTCCTGGAATATTTGAGACTCAAAATTCCTTCCTTGATCACTGTGAATCTCTAAAGGTACACCAAAACGACAGAAGACTTCATGAACTAATTTATCGGCAACTGTTGAAGCTTCTTGATTTGGAATGGCGAAGACTTCCGGCCACTTAGTGAAGTAATCCATCACAACCATGAAATACTTGTTACCACTTTCACTTTCCGGAAACGGCCCCGCAACGTCAAGGGCTATCCTCTCCCATGGTGCACCAACATTGTACAATTTCAATGCACCTCTGCTACGCGTCTGAGGTCCCTTTACAGCTGCACAACTTGTACATTTGCGACACCAGTCCTCGACATCGTCCCGACAGTGGACCCAGTAAAACCGTTCTCGTATCTTCAGTAGAGTCCGTTTTACTCCCAGGTGACCTCCTGAACAACCATTATGGTACAGCTGCAGAACATCCGGTACTTGAGATTTAGGGACAACCATTTGCAAGTGACAGCTGTTTCCCCGAGCATTTTCCCATTTACGGCACAGGACTCCATCTTGAATCACCAAGCTGTCCCATTGGGCCCAATAGCTCTTTGTGATCGAACTCATTGCTGAGACGTCGCTCCACCTGGGCTTAGGAGCTCTGGCCTTTATCCACTCCAGAATCGGCTTGATGTCTGAATCTTCCTGCTGTGCACGTTGTAGGCTTTCCTTCCACTCGTTGCTGAGGTCCGTCCTGAGCATCCTCACAGGTACCACTTCCTTACTCTCTTGCCTAGTACAGTGCTTGCAGTCTTCAGGACAAGGTCTTCTTGACAATGCATCTGCGTTGCCATGAGATTTCCCGCTGCGATGTTCCACCACAAAGTCGTATTCCTGTAGTAGCTCAATCCATCTCGCAACTTGTCCTTCTGGATTTTTGAACTGCAATAGCCATTTCAGTGCAGCATGGTCGGTACGTAAATGGAATTTCCGCCCCAGAAGATATTTGCTAAAATGCTGCAATGACTTTACCACAGCAAGCAATTCCCGTCTCGTGACACAATAGTTCCTCTCCGGCTTTGACAACGACTTGCTGAAGTACGCTATCACAACCTCTTGATCACCATTCCGTTGAGACAACACACCACCAAGTCCTATGTCACTCGCGTCTGTGTCAACTATAAATTCCTTGCCTGCATCAGGGTACCCCAAAATAGGTGTTTTGCATAGTCGGTCCTTTAACTCCTGGAATGCGATATCGCAACTTTCATCCCAGCTGAAATGTCGCTTCTCTTCGGTTAGCTTATGCAGGGGTTTGGCTATATCTGCAAAGTTCTTAACAAATCGCCGATAATAAGAGCACAACCCCAAAAACGCTCTGACCTGCGTCTTGTCTTTTGGAACTGGCCAATCCTTGACAGCGGCGATTTTATCTGGATCCGTGCGGATACCTTCTTCCGACACTACATATCCCAAAAAGCTAACTTGCCGTTTGAATAGTGAACATTTCTTCGGACTCAACTTGAGGTTGGCACTCTGGATCTTCATGAGCACGCGTTCCAGGTTTTGAAGATGTTCTTCAAACGTACGGCCTACGATGATGATGTCATCCAAGTAGACCAGACAGGCATCGCCAATCAACTTAGTTAGTACAAGTTCCATCAACCTTTCAAACGTTGCCGGAGCGTTGCACAATCCAAACGGCATAACTTTAAATTGCCACAGACCCTTTCCTGTCGAGAATGCTGTTTTCTCTTTGTCCTTGGGGTCAATTTCAACTTGCCAGTAGCCACTTTTCAGGTCCAGCGTGCTAAACCACTTTACTCCAGTAAGCATGTCCAAAGTGTCATCAATTCTTGGCAAAGGGTAGCTGTCCTTCTTCGTAACGTCATTCAGACGACGATAGTCAACACAAAACCGCATGCTGCCGTCCTTCTTCCTTACCAGCACTACCGGTGAACACCATGGACTAGATGAAGGTTCAATAACACCATCCTTCACCATTCCCTCAATCATGGTTTCTACTTCCTTTTCACGCGCTACCGGCAATCTCCTTGGCCGCTGACGGATAGGCAACTCTTCTCCTGTATTTATTTTGTGTTGAACTAAGCCAGTCTTCCCAATGTCACTATCGTTTAGGGAGAAAACTTCGGCGTACTTCAGTAACATCTTCTTCGCCTTGCCCATCTCATTTTGAGACAGAGCGCTGCGACACTCTTCTAAAAGTGTGGTCACGCAGGCCTAGGGTGAGGGCAGTCATGGCCTGACTTTTATTCCACCCGTTCGCCTTCATGACAGCCGCAAACTGAATTTTGTAGGCCGACCAGGAAGAAGTCCCGTCGTACGGCGGCACTTTGAATCCACGTAGCGAAGGTGTTGTGGCTACGGGAGCTGCGATTCCATCCCCAAGTTTGAGGTTACCCAACTCTTGCTTCACATCAGCAATGACGTCACTAAACTTGCTGATCTGAGTTTCAGCTTCTGACAAGCGGTTGTCATGCTGGGCAACCTTCTCCTTCACCTCCTTCATGTCTTTCCCGAAGGTTGCGTGAAGGTCCTTTATGAGGAGCATCTGCTCTTCCTGGCGGTGCACCTGCTCCTCCTTATCCCGTTTGAGCTGTTCTTCCAACTGACGGGCCTGCTCCTCCTGTCGGCGAGCCTGCTCCTCCTGTCGGCGGGCCTGCTCCTCTTTATCCCGTTTGAGCTGTTCTTCCAATCGGCGGGCCTGTTCCTCCTGTCGGCGGGCCTGTTCCTCCTGTCGGCGGGCCTGTTCCTCCTGTCGGCGGGCCTGCTCCTGCAACATCATCATCAAAGCAGCAAAATCTGGTGCTGGTGATGCTGGAGCAGCTGTGGACGGGCCGGCCTCTGTGGTTGGTAGCTGGCCCTCCGACGCCTGTGGCATTGCTCCACCAAATCGCCTCTGGTCCGTCTCCTGCTGGCGTTGACTCCGGGTACGGATACCCTCCGTGTCGTCTTTAGGTAAAATCGGCATGATTTTAATCCTTGCTTCTGACACCAGTTGTTACGAGCTTGGGGTTCGTGACAATTAAAAACTGCCGATATGAATTACCAAAAATAACACTTTAATTAAACACACTAATAACACAACGCAATAGCACTACGTCGCACTTGAAGATCGCTTTAGATGTTCTCGCATGTATCGCTTCCAATGAACTACTCCGGGACGCGCTCCGTTCCCGCTTATATAGGGCCCTCGGATAGTTCCAGAACCTTCTACCGTAGAAGCATCTAGAATGTTCGAGTACATATCGGCCTTGACCGAACACATGTCGATAGTTCCAGAAAGTTCTAGCATCGAACTTTCTAGAAAGCTCCTGACCATTAATTCCGCTATTCGATAAGAGATGGCGCTAGTGGTAACCAAACATCAATCGTGCGGCTCAACAATATTAATAACCTGTCAAGGTCGAGCCTGCTTAAAGCCTGCTGCATCAAACTTTTAAAACCAATCGACTAAGGTAACTTTTCCTCTTTCTAAAGATTTTTTTTTTCAACTTTTAATATAAATAAATACTGGCTATTATTTAAAATTTTAAAAGCAGCTTAGAAATATATAGACATGTAGATGGACAGTCAACCGCACTCGGTGGTAATATTTTACTCAGTGGTTCCTAAAGTTGACAGGACGCGACCCACCTAACAATAACTTTCTCACTGGATTCGCCTCTTGGCTGTCATGGAGAATAAATAATAGTTTAAAAAATTAAAAAAAACACGCTTTTATTGCTGACCGAACTAAAAAGTAGAAAATATTTTTAAGAGTTTATGTTACAGTAGTAGGAAGTCAATAATTCAATTCAGAGTAAAAAGCGTGGGGTGCATTTTCCTATATTTTCATGACTCTCCTCTCATAGATGGTTGCCAATAGAATAGTTGTAATAATTAAAATATCAAGCACCCCACGCTTTTTACTCTGAATTGAATTATGGGTTATTGCATTGTCATCGGCCCTTAAGACGTGTGCAAAGTTTCAAGTTGATCAGACGTCTAGAA
Organism: Polymixis flavicincta; assembly: GCA_949987655.1. Lineage (NCBI taxonomy): Eukaryota > Metazoa > Arthropoda > Insecta > Lepidoptera > Noctuidae > Polymixis > Polymixis flavicincta. The sequence goes on along the minus strand of OX465188.1, from coordinate 6,654,830 downwards.
ACCAGTGAAAATTAGGCTCAAAGATTCCGTTACATACATAGATACAACCCGAGCTAATAAAAGCGTTATAAAAAAATTTAAAATTTAAAAAACCCCCGACCCAAACAAAAACTCAAAAAAGTAAAAAATAATATTTATAGGCCTTTTAATTTTAACGTAATATTTTGATCAGGGCATTGTCAAGTCGGGGGACGGCTAGGCCTCTGTTTGGCGTTTTCATTGACCGTCCCCCGACTTGACAATGCCCTGATCAAAATATTACGTAAAAATTAAAAGGCCTATAAATATTATTTTATACTTTTTTGAGTTTTTGTTTGGGTCGGGGGTTTTTTAAATTTTAAATTTAATTTTTATTTCTTGCTTTTTAAACTTAATGTCTCCCTTAAATCACCATTTATCTATACTCTATTCATTGAGACCTTTTCAATGAGCCCAAACACGATACTTCTGCTGTTTGTTGGTGAATAACTTGGATTTCCTGGAAATTCCAGGTGTTGCTCCAGCATCAGTTCAAGGTTATTTTACTCGTCTAATTTCATTGAAGTAATAGAATCCCAAATTTTGAGTTGATCAGAGGCTAAAATCCCTTTTTCAACCAGAAAAGAGCTGATAATCTTCAAGCGGCTGAACCGATTTTGATGAAACATGTCTAAGAACACTCCCGACTAATACACCTTTCAAACAAAAAAACTAAATCAAAATCGGTTCATCCGTTTGGGAGCTACGTTGCCTCAGACAGACACACACACACACACACACACACAGACACGTCAAACTTATAACACCCCGTCGTTTTTGCGTCGGGGGTTAAAAAGGGGCATAACGAAACGAAAGGACCATTCCAATAAGAAAAAAAAAACACATTCAGTTAAAATCTAATATTTTAATACTTAAATAGATACAATGATAAGTATGTACAATTTATTTTCGTTTGTATCGGTTTCGTTAAGACTGGTACCTACGCCCAACTGCGATGCGAAAGTTTCAAGTTTATTATTTAGTTTGTCTATAAACACTAATAAAATGTAATCGTTTCTTTATTTATTGGCAATGCTCCGTTTTTTTTTTTTTCAAATAAGTTTGATTGGGCTAAAAGAGGTTACGACATTTATTCATAATCGGGTATTTTCCAAATTATTAAAAACAATTTTAATTTGAAGATTGGGACGGAATATGTGACAGAAAAATAAATTGGTTTATATCCATTTTCTCAATTAAAAACGATTTAAATTAAACATATTTTTCGTTGTTTTGAATTTACCGCCAAAACGCTCCTTACGATGACCTTTTTATCACGTGACCACATGTGACATGCCTTGTTTATAGTAAAATAAGATTTTGAATGGATAGAAAGTGGTAATACTGGTGTGCGGTGCTTCTGTGCACAAATACTTCTACAACTGCGCCACACAAAGTATTTGTACCGGTGCCGTTTACACAAATCTCATCTCTCGTTAACTCAAAATTAGTCGACGTTCACCCGGACGTAATAAGCGGAGGGGTTTTACGTGCACTGGTTCTTTAACGCATTGCTTAACGCCGAGAGTTGAGAGAGGAGAGGCCTATGTCCAGCAGTGGACTGCGATAGGCTGAGTTGATTGAGAGTTGAAAATCGAACAGTGTTTTTTTTTTCATGCAATGTAGGATTCTTAGTGCTCAGTTTCAACCGACGAATAGTCGGAAATCTTAAGTAAAACGAGTCTAATAAATAAAATAATAAATACATGAATGAAAAAAAAGTACTTATCTAATTCAACAAAGTTCTCAAATGTTAATAAACTTAAATAGTTTTCGATATTCCTTGTTATATTTCTAGTTAAATAAATGCCTTTTTCTCTCCATTAGAATAAATTCCCAAACCGACAACACATAGCTAAAACAACTGAAAATATTAAACATGAAAAGAAGTAAATACATTTTTCAACACACTTGCTCATAAAATGGCTCTAATTTCACCGCAATTAGGCACATAATGACACCTATTATCAAAATGTGACTTTTTCATTACTATTATTCACTAGTGAGTTATAGCTTTTTTTTTATTGGTTGAGATGCTTTGTTCTTAAAAAGTTTCGAAACAAAAAAGGTCGTACTCACTCGTACAAATAAACCTAAAAATATACCTATTGCTTGCTCATTTCATGCAACTTCGTAATTAAATAGATAATTTCAACTTGTACGGTTTTAATAAATAAAACTTTCACTCAAATATAACTTTTGTTTTTTTCTGTAATAAAGAAAACTTTGAATTCCCCATTTTGTACGTGGCTAAAGCCCTATCCGCGAAAAGCAAAAAAAAAGAAACGTCATTCTTTTAGGCCACGTTCCGAGTTACAATAATATCGATTTGACCGCGCTCACACACGACGTCCCGCGAATCGTCATAGATGACGTCATGACATGCGCCATTTTGTCAAAAATGACAGTTGTGCTGTTTTGTTTTAAGTCACGTCGAATCTTTAGTTAATTTAGATTTATTTGAAATAGTGCTACTTTCTAAGAAGAAAAAAATGTGTGGTGTATACAAGTTTAATATGGTGAATACATGTTTTAACGTTGAGTGAACACTTATCGCGATCACGAGCGTTCCATATTGATGACAAAAATGACGGTTCTTAGCTGTCAGAATCGTGATATCTAACTCGGAACACAAAATATCAATGTGAGCGCTCACAGCGTAATTTTTCTAATTCGGAATGCGGCCTTAGTATAAGGCCAATCGCCATTGTTAGATGCGCGCGCATTGGAAAAATGATTACTTTTTCCCGCCATTGGCAAAAAAAAATCTCAACTCGTTTTCACTGTTGAAATTATAGTTATTTATTAATTGAAATGACTACAAGTACTAGTTATAAAGAAAATTATTTATGTTGTAACACCGCCCGATATAAGATGTGAAGCCCTTAACGTTATGGAAAGTTTACTACCTAAAAACTCCAAGGACAAAATGATTTTTTAGTATTATTTTCTTCACAAGTGTGTTGAAAAACGTCGTATGATACACGTGTCTATTGATGATTACCGTCCTCGGCTCTCTTAAGACCCTCGCCTGACGGCTCGGGTCTCAATGGCGCCTCGGCGATGATCACCAACGTTATACACTTGTACCATAATGTACTATTAATAGGTTTATTTAACACAGCCACATTCACAATGAAAATAATATAAAATATGAAATCTAAATAAAACAACAATTCAAAATAAATAATAAAAAAAACAAGAGTTCGTTTCTTAATCCCATAGACAAATCTGACATTTTTTTTTTGGGAATGACATCTCACAGTTCGACCTATGAGGTTGTCGTCTGCTTAACCGGGCTTGCCTGTGAAATCTTAATACATTAAGATTACCAATCAGGGCTTAAAAAAAACTTAAAACTAGAGCGACTGCTCGCTAAGGGCACCCCCTTTGGGGTACAGCCCTCGGCTTAGGGCATCGCTGGTAGAGGGCAGCGAGGGACAAACTGAATCGGATTGAACAAATTTGACGTTCAAGCAAGCCGATGTCGACTATTCTACCAATGTCTAAAGTGACTAAAGTGAATTGGAAAAACCAGTGTGCATGTTAAAAACAAAGTTAAATGAAATAACAACAATTGGACATTTATTCATTCATATTTTATATGATGTTTGCCAGTTAAATGGTGTCTAAGATAACGCTTAAACACTATAAACGATAGGAATATTTTGCCTAAAATGTTCACTGAAACATTAGGAATGAGTCTTTTGCGAGAGATAATTACAACCTACCTTTGTGTCGCAGATACCTTTTTGTGGCCTAAAAGCCACTGATTCGAATAATCCAGAGACATGCACAAAGATTACCAACTATGGAGGAACAATGTAGTCGGCATATTGTGAGATCTGACAATTGTTATTTAGGCAGCACCCAATATCAGCCGTATAGAGGCTGTAAAGTATGGGACTGAGGACAGGCCCTTTTGGGAATCCCTTTCATGTTTGCCTTTTATCGAATTCCTCTCCCTGCACTCTCAGAACTAATGAGCAGGACAACAATAGTTCACGTATGCATTGTATAATCTTAGCCGGAAGACTCAGCTGTTGCAGTTTTTACTTGGGTACAGGAAGAAGTACATTATCATACGCAGAGGAGATGTCAAGGAAAGTGGAAACAACGGATTCATTTTTCGGAAGTGCTAAGCGGATATCATCAACTAAAATACCGCTGTCCATTGTGATAAACACTTTCCTAAAACCAAATTGGTAATTCGGCAGTAAGTCTCTCGATCTGACAATCCACTCAAGACGGTTTTTAATAAGGTGTTCCAGTAATTTGGCTAGGACTGAAGATAAAGCAATTAGCCTGGGACTATTCGGATCATCTGCAAGTTTGCCTGGTTTCAGTAGTGGAATAACTACGAGAGTAGCAAATATTTAAAAAGTAGGTTTTTGCCCTGTTGCCAGAATGGGTTATAAAAGAATATGGCACGCCACCAATACCAGAGGAGTCCCGGACATGATTGAGCACCACGTTCAATTCCTCTAAAGTAAATGGCGCATCGAAAGGGTCCTTTGATACAATTTGCATGGACATATTGAGACATTCAGAAGGAAGTGGAATATATGGTGGAGCAATTTTGCCAAATAAAGTTCAAGCTGTTTCCCTAGTGATTGGTGAAGGGAATCAAGGGAGCACCCACGCTTAACCTATTGATGCCCTTCCAGACTACCGAGGCATGGGTAGAGGGACAGACGGTGGTGCAAAACTTAACCCAACACTCACGTTTCTTCTTGCGAAGGTGACGTTTGGTTGTAGCATTAATCCGATAGTATTTTAACAGATTGTCGGTGCTCATATCTACATTGTAACACTCCTCGGCCTCTTCCCTACCTTTGATTGCCGAAGTGCATTCTGGACCCCACAATGGCATTGAAGGGATTTTGTTACAGGCCCTGTTTTGCAGCGGAAAGCAAGAGTCTGCATTGGAGGTGATGGTAGTAACAAAACCGTCATAACAGCTCTTGGCAGTTACCAGAAGGATCTTTAATTTAAATTTGGAAGAACATCAATTTTATCCTCCATGATACGAATTTTGAGCATTCTGGTTTGGAAAATGTATATTTCAAAAGTGGAGAAGAAGTTTTCCCTAAATTAGTCTTATTATGACAATAGAGTAGTGGTCAGTACCTACTATGCGTTAAGGTCGTACACTTCCAAAGGGTCGTAGCTGCCAACTCAACTAGGCAAAAGTTAGATCAAACAACTCTTTTGTTGTCAGGGAGGCGATCTGCATGTTTGGCAACCGTTATTAATAATGCAGAGATCCAAATCTCAGCTAAAGCTTTACCAAAGGCCTTACAGCGATCAGAACCCCATCTGTAATAGTGACAGTTAAAATCACACATGACCAAAATTGGTCCTTGAACACTGGATAAAATGTTTTCTTAAATAACCAAATAATTATTCTGAGGTCTGAAAGTGAGCAATGTATATCGAAAACACTGCAATACCTTCTACCCTTCTTGTTGTAATACTCGTATCAACTGTGAGTCAAGGCAAAAAGGGAAAGAGGAAGCAAAAAGGAAGGGCGCAAAAGGGGGACCCGAGTATTGACAATTCAATTCAATTTATTTATTAACCATTTACATTGTGTTTGAAACCCGAACCGAACCTATCAGATTTGTTACTTCTGAAAATGTTGAAGTGTGGCGTACGAAAACTAAGGCTTGGGGGGTGCCAAGTTCAGGTAGACAGTAATTATCTCTCACAAAAGACTCATTCTTTTGTGAGAGATAATTACTGTCTACCTTTTTGTCGCAAATACCTTTTTGTGGCCTAAAAGCCACTGATTCGAATAATCCAGAGACATGCACAAAGATTACCAACTATGGAAGAACAATGTAGTCGGCATATTGTGAGATCTGACAATTGTTATTTAGGCAGCACCCAATATCAGCCGTATAGAGGCTGTAAAGTATGGGACTGAGGACAGACCCTTGTGGGAATCCCTTTCATGTTTGCCTTTTATCGAATTCCTCTCCCTGCACTCTCAGGAGTTCAGGACTAATGAGCAGGACAACAATAGTTCACGTATGCATTGTATAATCTTAGCCGGAAGACTCAGCTGTTGCAGTTTTTACTTGGGTACGGGAAGAAGTACATTATCGTACGCAGAGGAGATGTCAAGGATAGTGGAAAGAACGGATTCATTTTTCGGAAGTGCTAAGCGGATATCAATTAAAATACCAACGCTGTCCATTGTGATAAGCACTTTCCTAAAACCAAATTGGTAATTCGGCAGTAAGTCTTTCGATCTGACAATCCACTCAAGACGGTTTTTAATAAGGTGTTCCAGTAATTTGGCTAGGACTGAAGATAAAGCAATTAGCCTGGGACTATTCGGATCATCTGCAAGTTTGCCTGGTTTCAGTAGTGGAATAACTACGAGAGTAGCAAATATTTAAAAAGTAGGTTTTCGCCCTGTTGCCAGAATGGGTTATAAAAGAATATGGCACGCCACCAATACTACTATTGAACGTGGTGCTCAATCATGTCCGGGACTCCTCTGGAGTCCCGGACATGATTGAGCACCACGTTCAATTCCTCTAAAGTAAATGACACATCGAAAGGGTCCTTTCATACATTTTGCATGGACATATTGAGACATTCAGAAGGAAGTGAAATATATGGTGGAGCAGTTTTGCCAAATAAAGTTCAAGCTGTTTCCCTAGTGATTGGTGAAGGGAATCAAGGGAGCACCCACGCTTAACCTATTGATGCTCTTCCAGACTACCGAGGCATGGGTAAAGGGACACACGGTGGTGCAAAACTTGACCCAACACTCACGTTTCTTCTTGCGAAGGTGACGTTTGGTTGTAGCATTAATCCGAAAATATTTTAACAGATTGTCGGTGCTCATATCTACATTGTAACACTCCTCGGCCTCTTCCCTACCTCTGATTGCCGAAGTGCATTCTGGACCCCACAATGGCATTGAAGGGATTTTGTTACAGGCCCTGTTTTGCAGCGGAAAGCAAGAGTCTGCATTGGAGGTGATGGTAGTAACAAAACCGTCATAACAGCTCTTGGCAGTTACCAGAAGGATCTTTAATTTAAATTTGGAAGAACATCAATTTTATCCTCCATGATACGAATTTTGAGCATTCTGGTTTGGAAAATGTATATTTCAAAAGTGGAGAAGAAGTTTTCCCTAAATTAGTCTTATTATGACAATAGAGTAGTGGTCAGTACCTACTATGCGTTAAGGTCGTACACTTCCAAAGGGTCGTAGCTGCCAACTCAACTAGGCAAAAGTTAGATCAAACAACTCTTTTGTTGTCAGGGAGGCGATCTGCATGTTTGGCAACCGTTATTAATAATGCAGAGATCCAAATCTCAGCTAAAGCTTTACCAAAGGCCTTACAGCGATCAGAACCCCATCTGTAATAGTGACAGTTAAAATCACACATGACCAAAATTGGTCCTTGAACACTGGATAAAATGTTTTCTTAAATAACCAAATAATTATTCTGAGGTCTGAAAGTGAGCAATGTATATCGAAAACACTGCAATACCTTCTACCCTTCTTGTTGTAATACTCGTATCAACTGTGAGTCAAGGCAAAAAGGGAAAGAGGAAGCAAAAAGGAAGGGCGCAAAAGGGGGACCCGATTATTGACAATTCAATTCAATTTATTTATTAACCATTTACATTGTGTTTGAAACCCGAACCGAACCTATCAGATTTGTTACTTCTGAAAATGTTGAAGTGTGGCGTACGAAAACTAAGGCTTGGGGGGTGCCAAGTCTCAGCTATTGAATAAGCCAATGGCTTGTACATAAAACAGACATAAGAGGTCGTGAGACTTATGCCACACGCTTCTCACATTCCACTGAAGGAATACGAGGGGGCGCCATTTGTATTTGTAAAAGTAATTAAAAATTAAATACTTCTGGACGAATCTGGAAGAACAAGAAAGCTGTTGTTTGTTCTTCTTTCAGTTCCGAAACATGCTAAAAGTTTTATGAAAAGTTGTTTAATAGAACTGGTATTATTAGACGACACATTATTGAAATTAAGAGCGCAGCCATTAGACTGAAGGTTGGGGAGAAGTATCTGCTGATGAGCATTTTTATCATAAAATAGGGAAAAGAGGTCCTGGGCATAAGTGTCACAGTATTACAGTTTTGCGATAGGACTGAGAAATTTGAGTTTTAGTAATGTTAGCATAATTGCGGGAAGCTGTTTATCCTATAGCAAGATTTTCCCATCTTGAAAGCCTCAGCATAAGGAATGGTTTCTTCAGCCATGATAGTCTCGATAGCCTTTTGCCTTTGGGCATACTCGGGGCATGACTTGCAAAGTAATTACCCAAACAAAGCACACAGAAGGCCTCGCCCTCAGAAATGTTGCAACTATCACCTGGCTGATCGTGGCCAGATTTACTGCAGCGTGGTTTAGACCTGCATATTTTTTCACATGTCCAAATTTGCAACACTTGCGTTATTGAGTCGTCAGGTAAATGTACTGTTTATCAGGACGGTGGAAGGGACAGATAACTGCAGAAAACCCTATTTCATAGTACTTGTCCATCATAGGTAAGAACACATATTTCAGTGGGTTTCCACTCGTTTACCCCGTTTGAGTTTTTTCCGAACTTTCAGTATTTATTCGCAACTTGAGGGCACAGACAAATAAGTTTTGGGTCTTTCTTCCGTAATATCTGAGGGAACACCGGTAACCACAAACATCAATGATGCAATACAACTTTATTGGGACAACATATTGTTTACCAAGAAAGTGTTAGCGTCCTGAGGGGAAGCAAACTCCACTGACACACGGTTTCTATCGACTCTGTTAACATCACCACGAACTATGTTCGGCATGTTGTTATTTTTAAAGAACTAACCAAAATTAATGGGATGTGGAGGGGTGCCAGCATTTGCTTGATTCTCTATACGGGGACAACATAAGGAACCTTATCCATGACGGAGTACCTACTTAATTCGGCCTATTTTGTTTTTTTGGCAGCTTGCTTGCCCAATCCTGGCTAAGTTTTACCTTATCTGACGTCGAGTTGAGAGTTCATATTTTTTTCACAGATAGGTTGTACTATTAGAAGGCTGCTCACAAAATTTTAAGTTGCGAATACAAACAGTTATCGAGAAAAAATATATTGAAAATTGAAATATTTTATAGTATTTGACAGAAAGTATAACGAATATCGCCTTGAAACGTTCCGTGTTACGTTCTGTAAAACTTGCGATTGTTTGTATTTTGTTTAAAATATGATAATAACCACAATTAACCATTATCAATACTATTTTAAAGTAAATTTACAATATTTAAAGCAGTTAGCAATTTTTTTCTTTGATATGGAAATAATGCAATTATGTTTTTACACGTCTAACGCTATTTAGAACAAAACGTAACGACTCCATTTTGACTAAGTTGGCACCAGTTGTCAAGTATTTTTCTATAGCAATCTGAAATCCCTTCCGGGGCAGAACCAACATGGGTGGGCAGTAGGTTTTTAGATTTTTTTTTATAACCTCCCGGAACCACTTCCGGGGCAGAAACGACATGGTACGAGTAACGAGTAGGTCGATATGAGTGACAAGAGACGAGTGTGGCAAATCCGACTCGAACCGGTTAGGTTAGAAGGCGAAAGCTCATCAGGTAGGTAATAGGTTAGGTTAGGTTAGAACTGTGACCAACCGCGCGCGAGCCGAGCGAGCGAAGCGAGCGGTGCGCGGCAGCGGCCGGCGAGCGCTACTTCCAAATTAGTGGCAGTTACTTGACACATCGACAAAAGTTAGGTTAGGAAATTTAAAAAATCATAATTCTGGAGGGGGGGTTTCGCAACTTTTCCTTTGGGGGGTGGGTTCCTACCTACACCCCCTTCCCCCAACCCCCCTCGATCCCCTCTAAATCGACGTCAGATAAGGTACATTCCTACCCCAATCGTGTCCGAATTTTTTCGTCACCGGAACGTATGCATGTGAGTTTTGTTGCGATTGTGATGCATCCTTACGTGTTATGCTACATACAACATCCGCGAATTGAGATAGTGAATTCGGAGCGAAAGAGGTAGAATGATCTAGAATATCTGAGCTACCCCCCGGATAATATTAGACCCTCCATCCTGATCAGGGGGTCTACTCTTATTCATCTTGGATAAAACGAAACTTAAAGCAAAATAAACACAGTACTAACCTGCACCCTAATTGCGTAACTCACGATTCATCATAATCTGTATCGTTTTGAAACGGATTGTTAAACCATTGCTTCATATGTTCGAAAAATGTGTCTGTTCGACAACATAAATAACGCAATGAATATTGTTTAACTGTGAAGACGAAACCAATTATGATCAAATTTCAAGCGTTCGTCAGTGCCATTTACTCCGTGGTGCCAACACGTACCTACCCCGCGTCCTAATCAAAATGATCGGTCGCGCAAACACACGATCGTTGCGTTTATGTTACTTCTTCGGGAACCGGAAGGCGCGACCACGCGTTCGGGTTTGCCGAAAAAATAAACGGGAGTGTCGCGTGTTCGCGAGATGATATTTCGTGCGAAAAATCGCTGTTTTCAGTAGCGCCCACTGTAACACACGCAAAATATTGCGCTTATTGGTGCATGCAACGTTATAGTAGGGGTATTCAAGTTAAGTTATAAAATAAAAAATGGTTTGCCTAACAAAACATCATATACAAATAGCTCAGTGGTTCCCCGGTATGGATTACACATTCTTTTACATTTTTAGCGAAGCCCGGGCTCCGAAAGAATGCAACCGGAAAAACGCGAAGATGACGATGAAATAAGATTCTTTTACATTATAAAATATTCACGCATTTTGATGCCTGATTTCTCCAATAATTTGTGCGTATGGACACTCCACTTCTCCCTCTTCTCGACGGGGACTTGGAAAACTGTCTGGTTGAGTTTTGCGAAGAATATCCAGGTCTGCGTATAACACCTTGGAGTCCTGAAAATATATAATATCAAATCAAATCAAAATAATTTATTTCACATAAGTCTGCATGGGCACTTAGCAAACGTCAGAAGCTAGCTGCACGGTTCTAATTTGTCGCTTCCTATGGAGAAGAGCCGGCAAGAAACTCCACGGTTACTCTTTAAAAAATAACTGGCTTTAACAATGTTTCCAAATTACAGTGATAATAGGTATGGGAGGACAGTGCAGGCCTGTCAATAAGTACCAGGTACTTAGAGGAATGAAAATACAGAATAGAAAATCGTCTACAAATCAAAAGTCTGTAAGGCCTACAACGTTCTGTCATTCACAATATATAAAATAATCTACATATATAAAATTAACCTATTTAAACCAAGTGACATGATTTCCATGACAATCACAAAAAATAGTCAAGAATAGTAATATTAAAATTTATGTATAATGTCAGTTTGACGACTTCCAGCCTCCCGAACAAGCCGGATTCCGTAAAGGCTTTAGCACAGTAGACCACATACATACGCTGCGGCAGGTTATACAGAAGACCGAAGAGTATAATCTGCCTCTCTGTTTAGCGTTTGTGGACTACGAAAAAGCCTTTGATTCGATCGAGACATGGGCTGTACTGCAGTCCCTCCAACGGTGCCAGATCGACTATCGGTACATCGAGGTGTTGAAGTGTCTATACGAAAACGCCACTATGTCAGTCCGACCCCAGGACCAGACCTCGAAACCTATCGTTCTGCAGCGAGGTGTAAGACAGGGAGACGTTATCTCTCCGAAACTCTTCACCGCTGCACTGGAGGATGTCTTCAAGGTTCTGGACTGGAAAGGGGCTGGCATCAACATCAATGGCGAGTACATCACTCACCTTTGGTTTGCCGATGATATAGTTGTCATCGCTGAGACCATGGAGGACCTCAGTACAATGCTCGATGACCTCAGTAGAGCTTCCGAAAGAGTGGGTCTTAAAATGAACATGGACAAGACAAAGGTGATGTCCAATGCCCGTGTAACACCCACTCTCGTAACGGTCGGAGGCGCTGCACTCGAAGTTGTGGACGAGTACGTTTACCTAGGACAAACTGTCCAGTTAGGTAGGTCCAACTTCGAGAAAGAGGTCAATCATCGAATCCGACACGGCTGGGCAGCGTTCGGGAAGCTTCGCAATATCTTTTCGTCCCACATACCGCAGTGTCTCAAGACGAAAATCTTTGACCAGTGCGTGTTGCCAGTGATGACATATGGAAACGAAACGTGGTCGCTCGCAATGGGCCTCATAAGAAGGCTTCAAGTCACCCAAAGGGCGATGGAAAGGGCTATGCTTGGAGTTTCCCTGCGTGATCGAATCAGGAATGAAGAGATCCGCAGGAGAACCAAGGTAACCGACATAGCCCGAAGAATTGCCAAACTTAAGTGGCAGTGGGCAGGGCACATTGCTCGCAGAACAGATGGCCGATGGGGCCGAAAAATTCTGGAGTGGCGACCGCGTACCGGATGACGTAAAGTTGGAAGGCCTCCCACAAGGTGGACAGATGACCTTGTGAGGGCCGCGGGTGTCCGCTGGATGCGAGAAGCACAGAACCGGTCAAAGTGGCGGAGCTTGGTGGAGGCCTATGTCCAGCAGTGGACGTCTTTCGGCTGAAATGATGATGATGATAATGTCAAATAATGACGAGAATATGTCAGACATTGTAAAAAGAAAAAGAAAAAAAATACATTGTATTTTGGGAGCAGTTAATAGAGTTTCACATAGTTATGCTGTTAATGACGAACCAAAGCCACATTGCAGAAGGAATTAATGCCAAACTTCCCTGTCTTCAATGTAGTCTTTTATCTTATAATATGCTTTTTTGATAAGAACACGTTTGATGTGAGTTTTAAACTTTCCATCGCCAATTTCTGTAACCGACTTTGGCAACTTGTTATAGAAGCGGATACTGTTTATTTTAAATAACTTGCTAGTTTTAGTTAATTTAAATTTTGAAATCACAATTTCATCTTTACTAAGTGTATTCAGATTTTGAAAATCGCATCTTTTTTGAAAAGAACTAAGTTTTTGCGATTTTCTAGAATATAAAGAGAAGGCAGAGTTAGTATATCAATTTCACTGAATTTGTTTCTAAGAGACCCGCGAGGCCCCATTTTATAGATTGCGCGGATTGCCCTCTTCGGTAAAATGAAAATTGAATCTACGTGAGCTGCCGATCCCCACAGCCTAACGCCATAAGACATAATACTGTGAAAATAAGTAAAGTAAACTAACATCAGTCAACTGCCTTATTTTTCTTACTGCGTAAGCAGCTGAGCTTAATTTAGTTGAAAGAGCTCTAATGTGGGCACTCAATGTAATTTTGAATCTAAAGTAATTCCCAAAAATACAGTTTACAAAATAGCATCTAATTTAATCTAAAAGATTATTCGCAGCAAACCATTTCGAAAGAACAGCTAGGCTATCGTTGACATGTAAGACATCCGTATCTTTTCTATCTATTCTAAAAATAAGAGAAGTGTCATCAGCAAATAAAATTATATCCGAGAAGTTAGCCATCAGGTAAGGAACGTCAATAATATAAACTAGAAATAAAAAAGGGCCAAGAATTGAACCTTGACGTCGCCCCGTTATAAAAACTTTTTTCAAAAAAATAACAACCGACTTCCAAAAAACACTACAAAGTGCAAAATAACTTTAATTTCGGAAGGCGGTGACAAAGAATTGAAATACCTACACCTCCAAAGTCACCGCCTTCCGAAATTAAAGTTATTTTGCACTTTGTAGTGTTTTTTGGAAGTCGGTTGTTATTTTTTTGAAAAAAGTTTTTTCTACCAGTCAACTTTAGGGTGATGCAGAGAGAAATTGCTTTTAGTATTAAGTTAAATAGTCAACCTCTTAAAACAAAAGTTTCTTGTCTCCATCTTATTAAAGTTCACTTTTTACACAGTCGGTGTTTTTTTTTAACTTTATTCCGATACGTAAAGTTATTAAGGAAAGCGCCAATTCAAATTTTCTTTACGTTTTTTGCAACGTGATGGTCAGTGTCGGGTTGTTTGGTGAACAAAATATAATTCGTGACCGTAACGCGTACGTGTATTTACAGAATTATAATCATACCAGCAGCGCTCCGCGTTTTCACCCGCGTAGTTCCCGTTCCCGTGGGAATACGGGGATAAAATATAGCCTATGCCACCCGGGATAGTGTAGCTTCCCAACAGTGAACGAAATTGTTAAATCGTTTCAGTAGTTTCGGAGCCTATTCAATGCAAATATATTATAGTATAGATAGATACACGACCTGAGATGGCTGTGAACGATGAAGTCGTATAAATCGACGAGGCGGCACGGGCACGAAATGAATTGTCGTGTGTGGCAACATGAGCTGGTCGAACGACCAGTGCATGTTGCCACTGATGACCAATGCCACTGAAACGTGGTCGCTCACAGCGGGCCTTATTAGAAGGCACCGAAGGGGCAAAGGAGAAGGCTATGCTTGGAGTTTCCCTACGTGATCGAATCAGGAATGAAGAAATCAGCAGGAGAACCAAGGTAACCGACATAGCCCGAAGAATTGCCTAATTTAAGAGGCAGTGAGCAGAGCACATTGCTTGCAGAACAGATAGCCGATAGGGCCGAAAGTTTCTGGAGTGACAACCGCGTACCGGAAGACATAGAGTTGGCGGACCGATGACCATGGCCGATGATTGTAAAGCATGAATCCGCTGGTTACAGGAAGCACAGAACCAATTGAAGTTGCGGAACTTGGGGGAGGCCTATGTCCAGCAGTGGAAGTCTTTTGGCTGAAATAATGAATTACTTAATCCGACTGGGGCATTCAATTAGTTAGTTCTGGCAAACATCCCGGGAAAAGCCCTAGTCGTGACGATGCTTTAGGCTGTATATATACTCAGCAGTTATAGTCTTTTAAGCTGGATGATGACAAGCTTCGCTAGCTTTGTGGTCGCAAGCGCTACTGCTGACCATGAAATCTTTGGTTCGATACCCAGGGCGGGCAAAGAGTTAATGGATTTTTCCACCTGGGATTTATCAGTAACAGCACAAAGTCACATTTGTACTCGGTTGATGGCAATAGGCTCGCCCCTTATTACATGGAACTTAAACGTAACGTGGATGTATTATAGATACACCTTTGTCCAACCTTTCGGGCAAACAAGGCGTTTTTTTTTTGGGTGGGAAATCATCAAATAGCTTCTTCCGCTCTGACTAAAACCCACCCGTGTTCCTTCAGTTGCCTGTGTGCCAGGGGCTACGGTATCTCTTTCGAACAACCCGCACCCCTAGCAGGCATCGGCCCTTGCAGGCCCCATCAGTTGGTGCTGACATGTCTTTGAGGCGTGACCTACTTATCAAAGTAAACTAAAGTTAAACTTACCGATTCAGGTTTTTTGCTACGTTTTTTACAAATAACAATAATGACTAGCAATATAAATACTACTGCCACAACTGTTATTGATATTATTATAAAGGTCTGGTGGCCCCCATCAGCAGCTGAACCAACACTAATAATTTCTGAAAATAATAGAGAAAAAAAAAGTTTAAGTATGCTTGGATAGCAGTCTAGCCAAGCCTTTATAAGGCCTGGACAGGAATTGCCTGCGCCTGGTGACGGAGACCCTTACGGGACTCTGCTCGCTAATCAAACACTTCCACACAATAGTCATCCAGGACAGTCTTCTGTGCAGGGCTTGCATAGAGGCTGAAGAAACCTGTGCTCTTTGAATGCACAGGCGTCACCCTGATTAGAACAGAAACCTTCAGGACACCCAGATCCCCACATAGATGCTCTTAACAGACCAGGAGATGTAATCAACTTCTGGGGGGAGGTGGGCCGGTTGGTATGACCACTGACGGCCGCCATGGCTCACGCACAATGGTCTGTCTACTGGAGGATTAAGTACGGAAACAAAATCCTGTGACAACTAACAACCATAAAATATAGTTTTTGTTTGTATACGTGTTACGAATCATGCTACGGGGCGTAGCTCGCGCTGTGCTACGATTTCGTGAGAATGAATCTTATTTGGAATTTTGCCGTGTTTGTTCAAACTGTTTAAAGTCACGTTATTTGGGACGGTAAACAATTATAAAACAAACATTAGTCAAATAGGTCAAGTGGAGTGCCAACGAATTTTTCTTTTTGTCCCTGAATGAAGACACTAGAGTATTTTTTTTCGGAGAACAGTTTTTTAGCATAATTGTGTACTCGTAGATTAAGGTGAAACAAGTCCACATTTTTTCCATACAAACTTCGGGAGGGTTTTACTCCACTGTTTGACAATGTACCTACATCAAAACTTAAACATGGTATGGTTTTGTCTCATTATTAATATTGCCGGTACGGAAACAGAATACTAAAATAAAAAAATAAAACATTAAAAAGTTATGAGCCAACAAAGATTCGATTTTCTTGATAGATAATTTAACGTAACTTTGGACATGTTTGAGTTATAAAAGAAGTGTGAAATCTCCAAAACTAAGTCAGTACCGACAAAGTTCAACTATCGAAAAGTTACATTTAACATAATTGGTCATTGATTTATGCAGTGGTTTTTTCAGAAAACCCGATCTTCGGAAGGACTTGCCTGTTTTACTATAACTGATCCTGCTGCTCACTCAATACTGTTATGATTGTAGACTAGCGTCTAACTTCTCATCACGGGTACTACCTCTGTGGGACAGGAAGCCTGGTGAGACAGCATGATTTTTAGCCAGGCCCAACAGTGAGTTCGAGCCCGCGACTTGTGTATCCTTAAGGGTTCCTATTTCTTATAACTGTAATAGATATACCTAGATTGTATCTTAAAAGCATAAGAATTTCCCCAGGCAAGACTTTTGTTTTAAACATCATCATCATCATCATCTGCCTAGCCTTGATGATGATGATGATGGGACTCCCTTTTCCGCACGTAGACTCCCATTCGGTCCGTTGTGCGTGGGGATTCTGGCTAACAGAGCCAGCCTAGCTCCGCCCAAAAGCACAGAAGCTTCCTGGGAGCTTCACAGGCTTCGCGGAGCGACCTCACTGTTCCGAGGATTTCTTCACGTTGAGAAGCCACGGCCTCGCATTCCAGGATGACGTGGGCGGCTGATTCCTCGGCGTCAAGGCAGCCCCTGCAAAGCGGGCTGTCTGTGGCGCCTATGTTAAAAAGGTGTTTGTTAAGTGTGTTATGGCCCGTAATTGTTCCAATTAATATTCTAAGGTTATTTCTACTCATCTGCCTAGCCTTTTCCCAACTATGCTCGGGTCGGCTTCCAGTCTAACCGGATGTAGCTGAATACTAGTATTTTACATGGAGCGACTGCCTATCTGACCTCCACAACCCAGTTACTGGGTAATACCCCTTGGTAAGACTTGCTGTCAGACTTTCGGGCTTCTGACGACCCGTAACGACTTCTGTGGAAGGATTAAACATTCTTTAGTTTGAAAAACTCACCTTTGCCTTCCAGATAAACATGTTCAGTGATATCGTCGTAGAGTAACAAAGTTTTATTGGATACATATCGAGTGATCCAGTTTTCTGCTGTTGTTTCGTTGAAGGTTGCTATATAGTAAAGACAGCATAGAATTGTTCCACTATGCGTTATATTAAATATTTCGTGCTTCGTTTTTGCTTCAAATGTTTCTATCATATTAGAAGTCGTATTTATTTGGCCCAACTGAATATCTGTAAATAAAAATCAGATAAATATTTGGGCAGCTGGATCAAGAGCTAGATTCAGAAAGCGGTAGGTACTCCTGGACATGGCACGCATTGTTAGGAGGTTCCTCTCTCTGGAGCCCGGTTCCCGATACCGGTGGGCTACTGTTTTTTGTACTTTTTTATAATTTTAAATTCTAATATTTATAATTACAAAATATGTGTGTGATTAATTTAAAAAGGGACATATTATCAATAAAATGTACGCGTTGACTTGAGAACCTTTCTTTTCGTCGATTAGTATTATGTATCTTAAAACGTGGGACACTAAATGCATAATTAAACGTATAACACTCAGATTATAAAACAAGGCAGATAGACCGCGCGGAACACCAGAGTGAAGCCAAAAAACCAAATACTAAAGCGTCGTATTGTATATAATGCGAGGCTTTAGTATTTGTTTTTTTGACTCTTGGGCGTTCTGCGCGATCTATCTGCCTTTGTTTTATAATCTAATCAAAAAAAAAAAAAAAACAAAGCGTCGCATTGTATGTTACACAAAATACGACGCCTTAGTATTTGTTTTTAGGGTTCCGTACCTCTAAAGGAAAAAACGGAACCCTTATAAGATCACTTTGTTGTCCGTCCGTCCGTCCGTCCGTCCGTCCGTCTGTCAAGACCGTTTTTCTCAGGAACGCGTGGAGGTATCAAACTGAAATTTCTATATGATACTTAGTTCTACTGTCCCTGGAAGCTGTCCAAAATCAACCTTCTAAGTCAACGCAATCAAAAGATACAGCCATTTAGGCTGCAAAATTCCGCAAATTTTCGGAACTCGCACGGGAATCAAAACCTACAGGGTACTTCCCGTGAACTTAGAATCTTGAAATTTTGTACGAAGTCACGTCTTATAGTACAGATATAGGAAAAATTACGAAAACCGTAAATTTTTAGTTTCGTCATATAAAAAAAACATTTTTGACAATTTTGAACTTTTACTTATATACCCACAGGTTTGTACGGAACCCTCGGTGCGCGAGTCCAACTCGCACTTGACCGGTTTTTTGGCTTCACTCTGACTTAGTGTTCCGCGCGGTCTATCTGCGTTTGTTTTCTATTCTGAGGTATAACAGTGAAAATAATGTCCAGAATGCCCCTGGAGACAGGCGAGACACATCGCACGACGTGTCGATCATATCTCGCGGCTGCTTAACTGGGCTTGCCAGTGGTTGCCTCAATAAAACGCTTCCAGCCAGGACTAAAAAAACTTAAAAACGTATAAGGACTCACATTTTGTTTTGTTGATGTGTTCGAGACAGCTAAATGAAACATTATGCTTCTCATTATAGTTAAGAATGGTAAGTGCTTCATTTTGTTTACCTGCAATCAGAAAAGGCAAGGTGAAAAACAATTGACAGACGGTACTGAGTGTACTGATGACGGGATTGCGGCTCAGTAATAACTTCACGGGTCGATCGACCAGCACCCTAATTGTGTAACTCACGATTCATCATAATCTGTATCGTTTTGAAACGGATTGTTAAACCATTGCTTCATATGTTCGAAAAATGTGTCTGTTTGACAACATAAATAGCGCAATGAATATTGTTTAACTGTGAAGACGAAACCAATTATGATCAATCGTGAGTTACGCAATTAGGGTGCTGGTTCCTGGATGGGCGCTACTCCTTGGTAAGACTGGTTGTCAGACTTTAGGGGTTGAAGACGACTGACAACCCGTAACGTCCATCAAACCTACCGAGGCACGGAGGGATCTTGGTTTGTACCTAAAGATGTCCATCTATCACGGATCAACCGCGGCAAGCGTTCCTTCTATATTTAATCTACCATCCCTAAGTTTTATTATGTTTTTTTTTTAATATATTTTCATTCCATGTAAAATACTGGTATTCAGCTGTATCCGGTTAGACTGGAAGCTGACCCCAACATAGTCGGGAAAAAGCTTAGCAGATGATTGGTTCTGAATGTTATTATAATTGTTGGCGACTACAAGAAGACTTGATTTACAATTAAATATTCGATTAAACAATGAAAACCATTTTAAAATAGATAGGTATACCTAAGTAGGTAATTGTTTGTTATATTTCTTAGCATAGGGCAAGTTTTGATCTCCCATAATGAATAAGTATGATTAATACTTACAGATAAAGTACCTAGCCAAATAGGTATAAACCAATCAATAAGAAACGTAGTTAGCACTCCCATAGAGAGAAGATTTTAGAAAGAGAAGGTACATAAATGGTAATAATGGTATCACCCATTAAACAGGTTCTAACTCGACAAAAACACACAGGTAAAACACTAACAGTCACCTAAACACACATACGATGGTATCGCCTTCGAACAAGTCGAAACCTGTTGAAAAGAAAAGGTACCGATCAGGGAGCAGGTTCATACTTGTCGGAAATTAGGCGCCTGCCTGGCTACAAAATCCCAGCCCCTCTTGATTATGATTGGTTTAGAAGCCTAACTTTTTAGTGAGAACACCTGCTACTTGTACCATTATAAAAAACTACTTTAGAAAATCTAAAATTGTAAACTAGTTAGTACCTATTCCATAGTGCGCAGCTCAATCAACAGAAGTGTTAACTATCAAGGTGTTTCAGTGCAAATCCCTTGCAATAATTATGATATTATAATTATGTAGGTGCTACGAGCTTAGGTGCTCGCCGCTTTCAACTTAGGTATATTGTATATGTAAAAAAAACTTTAACCAACGAAAAATGAAACTGAAGAGCAAAAAATGAACCTAAACTCCTAAACTAACTTTGATTCCCAAACAAACAATTACCAAACGCTGCAGATCAATCAAGCTGCCTCGAGTTTCTCAGCTCCTCCTTTTTTGTCGGATAAAATATAGTATACTCGTAAGTAGAAAGAAATAGGAATGTGGAATTACCAAAGAGGCCTCGGTGCTGCTCGAGATGATACTGCCAACGTTTTCCATACATACGAAGCGAGCCACCTCTAACTTGTATTACGACACAAAAGGCAAAGTTAGCCCCTTATTTTTCCGTTCCAAAAGCCTCATGGATGGCCTTCGTCCGGGGTCGGAGGGTTATGTCGGACTCCTATCGACTAAAATCCCAATGTTCATTACATCCATCCCAATGTTCGTACATTCGCCGCACCCGGCGCCCCGCATAGATGGTATGGAAGTACCCAGGTACCCCCACTTTTCGCCAGTTATGTTTATGTTGGGAATCGAACCCAACACAACACCTTGCGTGCGGTCTGTACGCATAGAAGGCGGGATCAAGACGTCATTATCAGCACGCCAGAGGAGCGGCGCGGCGGCGATATACCTCTGCAAGACTTCCACTCGCTTCCACGGACCTTCGGGCCGGATCAATGTTGGCACGTTGAAAGAGCGCCGCACCTTAGCGTGCTGATGATGACACGTGCGCGCAGACCGCGTGCAAGGTGTTGTGTGTGTGTGTTCGATTCCCAACATGTAACTCCCAGGGAGTGAGCTTATTGCAAATCCAGACCTGGGTTAGGACCTTGTTTAACCTTAGTTTTAGATATTAATCAGTAAAAGATACTATCTATATGCCGCCATTGTGAATAGCAAAGAATACTCACGAGTTTCATTGGGCTTTATTATTATCATGAAAGCCTCGCTGTTTGTATCAAATCTTACATATGAATCGACTTTAGCAAAAACAGGATTCTGCCGGGCATGTAGATTTCTTTTTTTTGATGTACTGTTATAAATTTCTGTATTGTTATCAAATTCTTCCACCTTTATTATGAATACAGTTTTTTTTACCCCTTCTTGGGGAAGTATGCTGCCCATTGCTATTGGCCGCGTCACTGCAATGTAAAAGGTCACGTCAGTTTATTCAAATCATTCTTATTCATTGATTCGCTAGCTAAAAAGAGAGTATAGTGTAAGTTATTTATGCCATCAAAAACATAACTTGTAAACAAAAAAAAAGACTCGCTACTCAGTTCTTCTACCGTTAAAAGTTGTGAGAGCCATGTAATACCAAGTCGGTTAATTTATTCAGTCCCTACTTTAGGGTCCTTTTGTCTTACTCGTAAGTTATTACGTAATTAATAAAAAAAAATCACAATAAGGAAATATTCTATTCTATTCTATTCTAATTAGCTAACCTAACAACATCTTATAGTGACCATAACAATATTTAAATAAATAGATTGACTTGGTCATCGCATGAAAACACAATCTATCTCACAAGTAATATATTATTTTAGATTTTTTAGTGCAATTGCCAAGTCAGATTTATTTATTTTAGTACATACGGTTACACATCATTACGCTGATCTCACACTACTAGCTATTATAAACAGATAAAAAAGGAAAAAATAGTTGCCAGAAAGCCAATTACAGATCCTCACGTATAGACGACAGACGTACCTATAATAATTATAATTTCCAGTTATCGATACCAGTGGGCTACCATTTTTTAAATTTTTAAATATTTTTATATTTTCTATACAATTATTTAAAAATGTAATTTATATGTATTTAAGTGAAATAAAGGAGATTATAATTTAAGGTGTTAGCACAAAAAAAAAGAAAAAAAATACACCGCCTTTTTAAGGCGCAAGCATGAAGGTAGCACGCAAAATTAGTTTTTTGTCATTTACACGTCAGTGTCAGGATATTATGTTGAATAAAATAAGATTTGCGACCTTACACGTATGTATTTACATAATTTATTCATCAATAAAACCCTCATATGTTCATTTAATCCCATTGAATGGGAGTTTTATTGTTAACTGTCATTTGTGGAAATTTGACAGTCGGTACGGGCCGTCAGAAGCCTGACACTGTGTTGTCGAGGTCAGATAGGCAGTCGCTCCACGTAAAAAAACTGGAATTCAGCTGCATCCAGTTAGACATTTATTTTTATTAGGTATAACATTAATAGAATTTGTCTCGTTTTGGAATTTAATATTATTTGCATGCCCATGAGACGGTAGAATATGGAGGACTACTTTTTAGCAAAACATCTATGTACCATTTACCCATGTTTGCAAAAATAAATGATTTGATTTGATTTGATTTGATTTGATAGACTGGAAGCAGACCCCAACACAGTTGGGAAAAGGGTAGGCAGATGATGATGAATGGGAATTTTGTTCATTCATTTTTTATATGATTTTTTATTTGCGGTTTTCCTTAGCGCATCCACGTTCTGGCACTGAAAAAAAAACAAATAAACCTTACCGTTTTGGTAGACTTGATACCATTCCTGATTCGATTTTGGATCAGAATCAGTGGAACCCTGACTCCCTTTTATACGAGTATCGTTTATAACTTGTGGTTTTTCTGAAACTGAAAATAATTAACTAATGGGTAATAACGTCCACGTTCATCATCATCATCATTTCAGCCGAAAGACGTCAACTGTTGGACATAGGCCTGCCTCTAATTTGGGGGGTTTGGCATAATCGCCACGCTTGGCAGGCGGGTTGGTGATCGCAGTATGGTGGTAAAATGCATAGATAACGCTGCTGCCCATTCTCTGGTTTAGCAGTCTTTTACGACACCCACGGGAAGAAATAGGATGATACTATTCTTCACATCTACCACCACACGGAACGGCTTTACGCCCGGCACCACACGCACGCCCACGTTCAGACGCTATAAAATTGCGGCGTGTAGGCATAATAAAAACACACCGTACGATTTTCAACGAGATTTACTCCGTTGGTTTCTAGACGTTCCGTGTGGTGGTAGATGTGAAGAATAGCATCATCCTATTTCTTCCCGTGGGTGTCGTAAAAGACTACTAAACCAGAGAATGGGCAGCGGCGTTCTCTATGCATGTTACCACCATATTGCGATCGCCAACCGGCTGAAATGGTGATGAATTCCGTGTTAAAATTGTTGCCAGTAAACATTTGGGATCCATTTGGTTTTTTCGACAGTATCTGGATACAGAATGGTAGCTCAAAGATACCTTTGTTTTTTAATTCAGGGCCTGCTCTTAAGGGGACACTTTTCGCGGGCTCGAACTCACTGGTGGGCCTGGCTAAAAATCACGCTGCCTCACCAGGCTTCGTATCCAACAGAGATAGTATCAGTGATGAGCAGTTAGACGATAGTCTACACGCACAACGTTACTGAGTGAGATGCTGGAGCATTTATAGCAAAACATTCGCGAAAAAAATTAAGAAAAGTCCTTCGGAAGATCGGGTTTTATGAAAAAACCACGGCATAAATCAATGACCAATAAAGTTTATTGAACTTATCGATAATTGAACTCATAACTTTTTAATTGCTTTTTATTTTAGTATTCTGTTTCCGTACCGACAACATTAATAATAAGACAAAACCATACCATGTTTAAGTTTTGGTGTAAACAGTGGAGTAAAACCCTCCCGAAGTTTGTATGGAAAAAATGTGGACTTGTTTCACCTTATCCTCGATCACGCCAGATGGCAAGTGATTTTTGAGGTCTAGTTGGATCGAGCGTGCCCAGAAGATGCCTGTTCATACTTGTTTTCGAGGAAGACGGGTTAAATGTTAACTTACCTTGTGAAGGTCCTTGCTCTCCATTGAATGGGTTTAAAAAGCTGGGTAGAGATCCTGTAAATGGTTTATACTGGTAAATATTGTTCTGTTTTACACCTGCTTGGATCGAATTTAAGTCATCAAGATAGCATGGGTAAAAGTAAGGTATGAAGCCCTGTCAAAATATATTGGGGTATCACTTGACTTAGCTACCCACACTTATAATTTCAACCCCCCATTTCGGCTCCATTTCTGCTACGTATGTAAGTAGACAAGCATTTTTTATGAATATTCCATAACCCGATAGCATTAGTACCTAGTTCCTGATTATATAACAAGAAGCAAGCGGGCAGATAGACGGGCAGACAGAGGAAGAGAGAACCACAAGGATTTAAACCTTTATATTACGGGACCCTTATAAAGAAAGTTTGTCAATTAATTCAAAGTCATCCCGTACGTACTTAGTTGTAATAAGGTATTTTTGCGGCTCATTTCATATCCTACAAATATTATAAATGTGAAAGTTTGTATGTTTGAATATTTAGAAGCTTTTTTTTTTGGGTGGGAAATCATCAAATAACTTCTCCCGCTCTGGGTGGAGCAGGAGGGCGTGTCAGACTTTTACTGACTAAAACCCACCCGTGTTCCTTCATTAGCCCGTATGCCAGGGGCTGTGGTATCTCTTTCGAACAAACTCGCACCCCTGGCAGGCATCGGCCCTTGCGGGCCCCATCATTTTTGTGCTGACATCTCTTTGAGGCGCGCGTGGAACACAACGCGCCGTCGACTTGGGCTTGGTCCTTACCGGACAGCGAGCTACCCATTACTCGCCGTCCGCAAGCTCATGCCTACGGTGGCCGGAAATCGGCCTGGGATTCCCGACGCCCAGGGCGTCTCCGTATCCTGCGGCGGCTAGGGTCGCGAGGGCGCATATGCTGCCTCCCCCTCACGTGCGCCGCCTCCCTCTTCGCGAGCATTACTGCTTCCCTGAAGGAGGTGACGCACAGTGGGTCGAAACTATGATTTTAGTGACTTAGGGATCAATTTTGTTTTTTTACTTTTTTCTTTATGCGGATGGATAGAGCTCATAACCCTCAATAATATTGTCCTGATGTTTTTTTTCCTAAACTTTATACTTTGGGTAGAAAAATCAGTTTTGTTATTTTTTTGTATGGAGCGGATCAAATTAAGTCAAATTCCTGCTAAGTAGCGTGTGATCCCGCTTTAAAACTTTATTTTTCTTATACCTTGTCTAGTCTTATATAATTTGATGCTATGAACATCTGCATAAAGCTGCCACTCTGCCAAATAAATGGACCGAAAAAAAAATGAAAAATACATTGAATAAAAAGCTTCTTTTAAGTTAAATTTGATATGGAATAGTATGTAAAAGCACGTAATAATACACATAATTACTTAACAACTAACAACAATACATTTAAAAGGTCCCTAATTAGCTTAAATTTACTAATTTATTGCATTAAGTATTTAAAAATGTTGATCTATGAATTTCTATTTGTTTGTTTAATGACTTTAATTAGTTTATAAAGTTCAATTAAATACTGGATAGTAAGTAAAGAAACATACAAACAGATACGAATTAGTAAAGATAAAATAATTTACTACTAACACAAGTAAACTAAAAAACTAACTATATACAACACCATACTTTACTATTTCCTTTCAAATATGACATACAAACTAGTAAAAGAGAAACAAGAAACTTACAATCTACCAAAAATCTTATTCACTATCGCTATGTCTATCTTGCAAATTATCTACATCAATAAAATCTATATCGGATTCTGTGGGAAAACTCAGCAGAAGCTCTTTAACTTTTGGAGAGAGAACCATTACATTTTGTTTCACCATTCGAGGTCTTAAACTTGTGATCTTTGGATCAGAAGACAAAAGAAGATTGTGTAAAATATCCTCATTTGTCGCCGTTCTACTTACCTTTCTAGAATGACTCTCTCTATATTTCCGGAAATCTTTATTGCGAGCTTCCGCTGCCTCTTCCGACAGTTTACCTATAGGTATGGCACCAAAGTGCTTAATTATATCACTCCCATGTACCAACAATTTATGTATACTGGAAGGCATATAATACCAAGGATATAAGTTTACATACAATTCTGCAGTATCTCTAGAAAATTCGGAAAACTTAGAAAAGTCCACGCGCTCTCCAGATGCAATAGTCTGAAGAATCACGTAAAACCTTTCTATTAAATCTTTACTTATTCCTGTTATGCGAGCTGTTGTTTCTGCATCCCTGAAAAATCTTCTGGCAGTATTGCCATCATTGGTTGTGCCTACTCCTTGCTTGACTATATCGATAAGTAAACCGCATTCCTTCTTAAACGCTTGCTGTATAGCGCTCTTTCTGAGTGACATTTTTTCTTTATCATCGCCCCTGCAACTCCATTTTTTGAAGTCCAAACGATAAGCTGCAAACAAAAAGAAATGTCACTAAAAAATAATTTCACAGGAAACTACCATGAAAAAAATTATAAAGTTTTAAGATTATATTTACCGATATGAAGTAAGCACTCCATGCATCTTATCCAGGCATGTAAAGATGACATTCCATACTGGAACATTTCTTCATTGCTTTCTCTTTGAGCAAGTGACTCTAAATTGTTCATCTCTGACGGTTTTGCTTTGCAAATATCACAGACAGCTGAAGATGTGTCTGACAAATATGACGTTATTTTGCCGTCTATCATCGTCAAGTGCAATTGATGCTTAACTTCAACTTGATTGATTCTTGACGGCTGAAGTCTATCTCTTTCTTGTGTTATGCTAGCTTTTATAGTTGCCACTGTTGACTGCGTTTCTTTGGTAAATTTGAACATTATCGGACGGCAATAGAAAGTTGATGAAGGTCGGTCGTTTTCCCAAACAATTGTTCCATCACATTGTTGAAGCCTTATAGGAACTAGACTGGCCATGAAAATAGATGAATCATCAAACTCTGTTTCAGTCTTTTGTTTGTAATTACTTTGACCTGAGGCTCCATCAAAGCCCCATTTGCTTATAAGCAGTAACTCTGTTGCCGAGTCCAAATCAAAAGCAATCACATCTAAAAGCCTAGATACCGTCAAGTTGAGTAAAGCTTGCAGTTTAATAGCACCTCCTTCTTCAGTAATAATTATGTCTTCTTTCCCTGGATAACATTTTAACTTTGCTTCTTTAATTTTATAATAAGAAGGGTATAAATCAGACCCATTTTCACTTGCTACTTCTCTTAGGCTTATATACTGCCACTTACTTAATTTAAGTGAAACTAATAAAGACAGTGCCTTATCGGGTGAATAGGTACTACTTTTCGCTTTACTTGTACTTAAACACTCCTAAACTTTTTCTAGATCTTCGGGGTGATTTAGCAAATGGTTCATGATTTTTCCTACGTCCTCATTTCCAGTGTTTTTTAAACGCTAGTTAGTAGTAGCTTTCAGTTCATCTGGGGATAACGAAAGCGATTGGTTAATTTGTTCAATGCGTCTTCGTTTTTGCCTGGAGCCCAATTCTTCGAAAGGTTTTCGAGGTGTAAATGTAGATGTCGAAGCTTCTGAAGTAGATGGTGGTAGATTTTCAACATCTTCAGTATTAAAAATCTCGAGCCTTTCCTGTTCAGTGTTCACAGCTTCACGTATCATTCCTTCGGGCCAATTTATTGCATGTTCTAACCAATCACCATTTTTTCTTATAAACTGTGCTAACGTGCGATTACTTCGTTCCCATCTTGCACTTACATTTGAACAAAAGCGCGTAAAGGATTTTTGGAGCTCAACACTGTTCTCTTCGGTCACGTTTATTTTATCTTGTAGAAATTGAAAAAGTTTTTTACTATCCGACAGCGACTTCAGCTGCTCTCTTAAAATCATAAATAAATCTAAATTGTTAACTAAACTCTCCATTATAACGAAAAAGGGACGATCACAATCACGACATGTTAGTAGTAGTACGAATAAACGAACACTAGGTAATATTTATTAAATATGGTCATTTTATAGTTCCAGTGACAAACAAACCTTTACAATTTTTTCTACTACCCTCATTAAATAATTATCCTCATTAACTTTACCGTAATGGCTAAAAGTGAAAAACATTGTTTTTTATAAAGTAAAAGGATAAGCTAATTAGTCATTAAACACACAAATAGAAATTCATAGATCAACATTTTCAAATACTTAATGTAATAAATTAGTAAATTTAAGCTAATTAGGGACCTTTTAAATGTATTGTTGTTAGTTGTTAAATAATTATGTGTATTATTACGTGCTTTTACATACTATTCCATATCAAATTTAACTTAAAAGAAGCTTTTTATTCAATGTATTTTTCATTTTTTTTCGGTCCATTTATTTGGCAGAGTGGCAGCTTTATGCAGATGTTCATAGCATCAAATTATATAAGACTAGACAAGGTATAAGAAAAATAAAGTTTTAAAGCGGGATCACACGCTACTTAGCAGGAATTTGACTTAATTTGATCCGCTCCATACAAAAAAATAACAAAACTGATTTTTCTACCCAAAGTATAAAGTTTAGGAAAAAAAACATCAGGACCATTATTATTGAGGGTTATGAGCTCAATCCATCCGCATAAAGAAAAAAGTAAAAAAACAAAATTGATCCCTAAGTCACTAAAATCATAGTTTCGACCCACTGTGTGACGGCTCCCCATGCCCTCTCGCTCCGTACCATGGCCTGGACCAGGGCCGGACGCGAGAGATCGCCGTCGCCGATCGCCTCCACGAGGACACGGCGGTGCTCCGCCCAAGCAGGGCAGACCGCCACCGTGTGCTCCACCGTCTCCTCAGGGCGATCTTCGCAGTGGAAACACCCGGGCGTTTCCTCCCGCCCTATCCGAAACAGGAACCTCCCGAAACAACCGTGTCCGGTGAGGACCTGCGTCAGGCGGAAGGTGAGGACGCCATGCCGCCTCTCAAACCACTCCTCAAAGAGGGAACTTACCGCCGCAATCGTGGCGTGCCCAAATATTTAGATGTTTGGATGTTTGTTACTCAATCACACAAAAACGATCAAACGGATTTAGATAAAATTTGGCACACAGGTAGTTTATAAACTGAATTAAAATACTTATAGGTTATTTTTCATCCCGGTAGTACGTTCCCGTGGGATAATTTCCGACCAACACGTGTGCAAAGCCGATGGCAAAAGCTAGTTTTAAATATTTCGTTGTAGGTATTGTAGCGTAAAATCGCTACGGTTAAAACCTCTTCCAATCCTAATCCAAACTTTTCAACAAAATTTTTCTTCATAGCTGTTATTCTCATTTGAACCAGGAATCCGGAAAAAATCGTCGGTTGTTTCCTTTCAGACGATGTCATTGCTTTTTTGGGACCCGATACGTAATGGTCGAGCTTATCTTTTTTGGTGTTTAATATTGAAAATTATCATGTGTTTGTTAAAGGTTTTACTGTTGGTGCAAACCTAATAATATTTTATGAAAGTATCCTAGCACAAGTATAACAGTGTCCCTGTGATTTTCTGGTTAATTTGATCCCGTTACAAGCCGATTTTTGGCTCCACCCTACGGCCAAGCGACGTCAGTTATCGACGACGGAGGTCGGGACGCTCTCGCCCGTAATCCAAACACCTCACGTGCCGAGACGACTATCTATAAGGATTGAGACGTGTTCGAGTTAGAGGCGGACGCCGCAGTTCTGTGGTTCCCTGATTTCTACATTTCACCCGACAGACGTGTTCAGCAGTCCAGCAATTATCCGTGTTTTTCGCAGCAAGAGACTTATTTTAAAGTGCAGCCGATTTATATAATTTTCATCAAATATTCTCATGTCAAAAAATAACATCTTTCTGACTTAAGGACTATCAACACGCGTTGGATTCTCTTAGTGTTTTCGCGATTAAAATTACTTATATTGCTTACTCCCCTAACTTTAACCGATTGCAATCGATTTTTTGTTAGGTCAGATTTCAGATTTAAAATATTTGCATAATACTTTCAATAATATTTTTTCTTTTTCCACTAAGCAAACCCACGTCGACGCATTAAGGTCCCAAAAAGAAAAAAAAAATCAATTTTTTGAAATAGTTAATTTAACTTTTTTTATATTTTAATTACTTGTTTTGTACCTTTTTTAAAAAAAAACAAAATTAAACGTATTAAGTAGCGGTTTGTGTTTCACTTCACACTTTTTTTTTTTTTACGCTACAGTATGTGTAGGTGGAAGCCACAATGGCTTACGAAATATCAAACGATATAGCATTAATTTGTGAACTAAAAAACACAATAAAATGGATACCTCCATTTTATTATGTGCATATGTCACTGTAAGATTCTGAACACCGTGTATTTATAAATTTCGCAAGATTATAAACTGTCGATAAATTGTAAACTGCACCATACCGCTTACAATTTAACGCATTATTTTTCGGTAGATTATAATATAACGAAGTGAAACTGTTGCTGTGAGACAACAAAAGAAAATATGGCGGCGCGGGTCATAATAATATGCTGTTCAACCAATCAGCGCGCGAGATGCGTTCCGTCAAAACCTATTTCACAATTTGACTTTTGGTTTCACTTCGATAGATTATAATCTACCGAAAAATAATGCGTTAAATTGTAAGCAGTATGTTACGGTTCACAATCTTTCGACAGTTCATAATCTCGCGTGATAGATTATAATCTAACGGTATTTACAATTTTATGGTGACACATACATCGCTACCAAAAGGACATTTTTCTCTTCTGCCCAGATATGGGATAATACAAATATTTGCACCAACGTATTTCATCAGATAGGTACCCTAGCACTGGCTACCAGTACCCAAAACATATTAAGCTAGTGTAAAATAAATGAATGCTTGTAAAATAAAAACAGTATGCAACTTACTGCAAATTAAACCGGCAACATTGTCCAAACTCAAGATAAACATAGTTAAGACACAAACTTTTAAATTCATTTCCAATTATAATTTCGTTTGTAAATGTTTTAAAGTTTCTTCTCGTGGTAATTATTTATTGCTGTTAAAAAAACAATATTTCGGACTGATACACCCTCCAAAATACCTAAAAAACAATATTTTTAATGTAAATATTAATAATTTCGTCGTAACTTTATTTGTAGGTACTTGTGCACTTCACAATAGAATCACGATCACTATGGTAAACCGTTCATGACGAAACAATTTTAACTTATTGACTTGTCTTCCTTTATCCTGTTCAATTTATTATTTTAATAATAGGTAGGTACATAATATCATACAATTGGGAAAATGTTTCACGCCATGCAAAGGTTAAGCCCGCGCGCACTTTGGACGCGGTTTCGTACGAATTTTACTCATGCGAAGAATCCCAAGTACTAAGGACGAGCGCAGACTGAGTTAGAGTAATGCCGTGGTTCTACGGCCTGCTAACCGTCGGGCCGTGCCACGCTGGGCCAGGCTGACGGACTGTGGGAACCGTGGCATCCGATGAGGCCTGTGGTGGCCTCATCGTATGCAACTGTGTAGCGGTAAAAAATCGCGCATTGGACTTTGAACTCTCTTAGTTTAACCGAGCGCTGAGAATCTCAGCGTGTCGAAAAAACAAACTGGTCGATTTTCATCTCACGGTGCACTAAATAAATAAAATTCATTTATTTCAGATAACTTAATCCATAAAGTCCGACATAAAATTACAATACAAAATTAAAACCAATATCAAGAATTAAAATCAATTTAAAAAATTACAATTACAATCAAAATAAAACTTAACCATTATAATCGAAATTAAAATACAAAATCAAAATTACAATTTAAAAAGTACAAAGTTTCAAATTAGCCGCTTAATAAAAGCGGCTAATTTGAATCTCCATAACAGAGAAGAGATCCTATCTGCTACAGTCTTCAGAATTCCGTTGCAGCTTCCACGCATTCTGCAAATCAGGGATACAGTTTTCTTACGGATGACGGCATGAAAGCCATCAGTGCGATACAGCGCAAACATCCCTGATGCACTTTAGAAGCGAGCCCCGGCATCATTCTGAAGATGTTGTTGTACTGGACACGCAGGACATCCAGCGATCCTTTTGGTGTGACTGACCCACAGATTCCCCGTATAAAAGCTTTGACAATATGCCTTCAACAACTTTATCTTAACTTGTTCAGAGCAGCGAGAGTATCTGCGGGCCACAATGTTACCTCTGACCGTCAAAGCCTTGCGCTCCATCTCAATATCAAGATCGTCTTCAAGACCTTCGGTAATTAAATGCCCCAGGTATTTAAATTTCGAGATACGATTTATGCAAAAGCCATTTAGGGTAATATTATGTGAATAATCCACCGTTGACTGCACTGCCGTTGACTGTGTTTTTATGTTCTGTGGCCTTTGAAGACTCAGTGCGGGAAAAAAAACTGCCGCGACATCAACGTCCGTGTGACCGACGTTCACACGGACGCTATGATGATATATAATATGATGATACAGATTATGATGATACATAATCATTTCGGGATAATTATTCTGGGGTTAGTGTGAATATAGATCTGTAGGCGGCGTTTAGTCAAGCCCAAACGGATCGCGTAGAACACATCAAAATCAAATCATTGTATTAAGTGCAACTGTTTTAAATTTAACTGAATATTACAGTTGTATAACTTCAAAACTACATAGTTTGTTTAATCCTAAACGCTTTTCCATATATTTTGTATGAGTTTTATTTTATCGCTAGTCGCTTCCTCGTCATTGGGACCGATGGCTTATTGCACAGTTTAATAAAGTAGGTAGTATTATTAATGTGCTCATAGAGCATTTTGTGGTCACGCTATGACGTAAACAACGTAGGTACGCTTGATTCCGCATAAACAGAAGTGAATCATTCTAAGAAATAGACGCAAGAATCATGAAATTTTCCCATCCATGTTTGATTCTACAATTTATACTCAGAAGCACTGCACTGAGGGTTTTCTACGACGGTGGCCGCCATATAAATTTAACCGCAGTGATGGGCATCATGAAAAATATGTCACCAGAGTTTGAATTAACTGTGACAAAAACACTCACGAGGGAAACACATTTTGTGTGTTTGATGCACCCGACTGTCCCCAATATAGTCCCACGATCTTATCTGTTCAGTTCACAGCGTCGCTAGTGGAGATTGAAATAACTGAGTTGTTGAGTTAGTTTTCAGGGGTTGGTTGTATTTCCAATTTTGCCCACCTGAACAGCTAAGTTAGTGGCACTATAGTCACTTTCTTTGATGTCACGGAAATTCACCCGAAGTGTGTTTTAAGGGGAACCTAGTCGCTGGCTCGAACTCACTGGTGAGCCTGGCTAATAAGCAAGCTGTCTCACCAGGCTTCGTGTCCGACAGAGGTTGTACCCGTGATGAGCAGTTAGACACTAGTCTACACGCATAACATTATTGAGTGAGCTGCAGGGTCAGTTATAGTAAAATAGGCGCGTAAAAAACTAAGAAAAGTCTTTCGGAAGATCGGGTTTTCTGAAAAAAATACTGCAGAAATCAAGGACCACTAAAGTTTATTGAAGTTTTCGATAATTGAGCTTTGTCGGTACCGACTTGGTTTTGGAGATTTTACACTTCTTTTTTATTATTTAAATACGCCCAAATTTAGGTTAAATTAGCAAGAATAACGAATCTTTGTTGGCTCATAACTTTTTAATGGCTTTTTATTTTAGTATTCGTTTCCGTACAGACAATATTAATAATGAGAGAAAACCAAACATGTTTAAGTTATGATGTACATAGTCAAACAGTGGAGTAAAACCCTCCCGAAGTTTGTATGGAAATAATGTGGACTTGTTTCATCTAAATTCTCGGTTCCTATAAACAAAAACGGACCATTTTACTTACCAATGGTAGCATTTTTTAAAATCCAAACTGAGCAAATAAATCGTTTCGTAAGCAAATTTTACCTGTGATAGCTACTTTTAAATACTATGCAAAGGTAGGTAAGGTACTTAGGTATCGAAGGGTCTTTACTTCATTATTGGTAAAGAAACAAGTCTTAATTTGAACCTAAAACTGTCCGTAAATTATAGGAATCTGCCATGAGTCACCCAAGAGATAATGCTTCCACATTTACGCAGGTTACATCCTAGCGTCACCAAACTGTCGTAGCTTTGTTGTCACCGGGTGTTGCCCCAAGGTTCACGCTTGTAACCACTTACACCTAAATTACACACACCACATACATTCACACCTTATACCTACAAAAATGATGGCATTGGGGTTTGAATTGACGGTGTTAAAAACACTCATTAGGGAACACACCAACTTACAATACAACACATTTTGGGTGCAAGATGCACCCGGTAGGTACATTCACACCCTAAACTTAGGTACTTAGAATACACACACCCATTCACTAAGTCGACGTCTACGCGGACGTAATAAAAATGCGACGGAGTTTTATCGCGCCCTGGATTTTTTACTGTCAGTGCTTGAATCTAACAGAGTGAAGCGCGATTCAGTCTCAGCGCTCGACGCTAGTTAAATCAAACACTGGTTTACCGACGAAAACCACATTGTACGATTTTCAACTAAACAGTGCGTTGAAAATAGGTCGAGTAATGTCGTCGCTTCTTGGTGGTCACAGTGTTGCTCCAAGATTCACGTTTGTACACACTAACATCTACACCACACACATCACATACATTCACACCCTATACCTGTAGGTATAGGGTCTAACAGTACACACACCAAAAAAAAAACACACATTCACTTATGGCCCATTCACAATTTATTTTACCTCTGATTTTGCGTTACTATGAAAATCAAAGTGATCTTTGCTCTCGTTACAATAAAGTTGCTGTTGAGTTACTTCTCTCAGAGGTGTCAAAGGTAAAATAACTGTTAACGGGCAGGACATCACTCACCTGTCAAGTTTCTCTTATTTTATTTTATTCTTTGTTTGTTTAGACTTCCTTTTACAGTCTACTGTCTAATGCTTGGTTATTACAATCAAAATCGGATCGTTTTGCTTAACAATGGTCGTATTTTTTATTTCCAAACTGGTCAAATAGATTTCGTAAGCTAATTTTACCTGTGATAGCAACTTCAATGCTAAAGATACAAGAGTCTTAATACAAGTTTCAGTGTTATCTACATCTGTCCGTGAATTTAGGAATAGAATAGATATCTAAATAAATAAATAAAATTTCGGAAGTGATCTTAATATTTCATTTGAACCATACTTCTTTACCTCGGAAGAGCACTGCAGTCTACTCACTTACATTATTTGTATCCTAGTTCTTAGTAACTTAAGTAGGTGGCTTTTGACTTATTTTTATCACCAAGTGAGACATCATATCTATATAGATAGTAGAAAACTTGTGTGTCCATAGAAAATATAGTAACCATGAGACTCGAAAAACTTTATTAGGCTATATTTTATGAAGTCCAAAAATCGTGATTATTATTACCAAGAGTGTGCCTAAAGTCGTCAGGCGTTACCTTCGTGTAGAACCCTGTTGATTCCATATTTTATCACTGCACTGGGTCACTACCACATTGCAAAACTTTCGTGCAGGCATCGCCTCACTTTCTTCAAAACTTTCGTGCGGGCATCGCCTCACTTTCTTTTTATTCCCGCCGTTCGTGGTGTCTGACAGATGACATTAGTGACAGTACCTTACTGTCAATGAGATAGTGTTTTAAGGTTTTATTATGCCCAGTATGTAGACGTGGCGTAGACAGAGAATAGCATTCTCTGTCTATAGAATGTGTATTTTTTTGGGTATTGTTTTCACACGGTTTGTTCATTTAGCCAGTGTTAAAAGTAATTTTACTTTTCAATCAAGTAAATGGCCCGAAATCAGGCACGAAGTTACAAAAAAGTCATAGTCAGTCATGTGGTTTAGTTATAAGTGTATTTCTCTACATACCGCTGGTAGAATAGTCGACATCGGCTCAATTGAAAAAAGAAAAACGTGCATTTATTGGTCTAACAGTTGTACAATGTATTTATTTATGTTTTAGTCCATTAGTTACCCCACCAAATCAACATGGAAGCCTAACTGCAACATCGAAGTTAATTAACGTTCATTTTATTTTTATAATTACACAATTCACTTTAGACATTGGCAGAACAATCGACAACGGCTTTGCCATAATAAAAAAATGAATCGCATAGAGACAGTGTTTGCATTAAGAACAAGGTATTAGTAAATAAAATACGCAATCTGACGGCAATACTTTATTCTTGCGTTCCAAAATGTTTTTACAATCATTCTTAACCGCTAATATCATTTTTGCCTACAACTAGAGAGGGATGTCATCCCGGTTTCTACTAACAATCGTAGCTCGCTTGAGCATTAATCGTTTATCTATCATTAACACTACTAGGGCTTACTATATGCGCTGTTTTTGTGGAGATAGAACTGTTGAATAGGTAGATGGATAGATAGTCTTTTAGACTGAATTCGGCGAATGGCGGCCAATCTCAGCAGATACTTTTCTTCGGCGAGTGAGATGGTTCGTGCGCAGACACAGGTGCACTCTCTTGGATAACTCAGTAACTAGGTTTTTGCTCGATTTAAAATATTGGTACTCAGCAGTAGCTATCGGGTTAGACTGGAAGCCGACCCCAACATAGATGGGAAAGGCTAGGCAGATGAATTTGTCCTATTTTTGTGAAGAAAGTGCTTTTGGATAGATAGTCCTCCAGGCCGAATTCCTTGGCTATCTCAGCAGATACTGGCCTTCGCAGACACAGGTGTCTCTTGGATTATTCAGTACGCAACTGGATGGTGGGCACTGAGCCAGGAGGCCAGGTGGGCAGTCCCTCCGTGTAAAATACTGGTATTTCGCTGTATCAGATCACACTGGGAGCTAACCCAACATAGTTGGGAAAGGCCAAGTAGCTGTTTAGTCCTTTGGCTTAAAACTGCAATTATTTTACATTCGAGATACAAGTTGTGTTGTAGGGACGGGGACGGGGACGGGGTGATAAAACTTCCGAATCGATGGCAACTGGCACTGTTGCAAATCGGGGACAATGCATATCTTAAGTGCAAGCGTGAACGAGATGTTCCCCAGACAGTAGTGCATCACTAGCTGGGGAACATCTCGTTCTCGCTTGGGTGCTTGCGCATCAGAAATGTATTTTGTCTCTAGGTCCTGGTTCGCAAAGGCGGCTGGGCAGACTAGATACGAAACCAGATGTTCTGGCGCAACTTGGGAGAAGCCTATGTACAGAAAAGGACTACAATAGACTGAATTGATTGATTGTGAAATATTAAGTATTGCAATGTTAAAAATAGGTACTACTTTTTCGTTTGGTGTATGGTAATTAATCTGAGTTAATATTTTTCCTTATTAAACAATAGTAAAAACAATACTTAAGACTTTTCATTCAACCACCACACCAGTATTTTTATGAATCTTGAAATGTTTTATTTAGATTGTTATTTTGTTTGTGCCACAATAGCAGCGCATATAAAATCCGTAAAATTCGAAAAGTGATATTCTATCAATATTTTCTTACATTTTCGTATTGAAGTTCATCGAAATAATTAATATCTATTCGGAATGAAATATTTTTTAAATGTATTATTAGTGATGTGTGATGCGTAACGTCGTAAAACTAGGTATTTACGGTATTTTCCGGTTTTATCCGGAAAACAATGTGTCAGCTGTTTTTTTTTTGTTTTCGTATGTTGACACACTGAGTTATTATTATCTTTAGTTAGTAGGTAGCCAATATCTCGTCTGTGATTGGCTAGTGCATCATAAGGTACATCAATTTAAATATTTCCTTGCTATGTGACAACATAACGATTTTCTCCAAATCTCAGATTAAACTTGAAATATAAATTGAAAACTTCAAAAATTCCTTAATAATTACAATAAAAAGCATTTATCTTCAACCTGTCCATAGCTTTCTTTCAGAAAGATAATAAAATTTTGCGTCTAATATAATTTTGTTTTAGTTTTTTTTTTTACAGCGAACCTTACACATAAACTAAGGACCAGACTGGTCTTATTACACTATAATTTACTATACAGAATATAGATAAAGACTAGTCCACTGATTTGTCAGGTGAATACATACTTTAAAATATAAAGTACTCAGAGCGTTATGAAATACTTAAAAAAAAAATTACTCTTTTTAAACATTTGAGTAAAATACGTAGGTACTTGGGTCATTCTCAGGAGACTCATTATTTGGTTGACTTCGGTGTCATTTTTGTTATCTAATTTAGGCATGAAATATCAAATCTAGAGTTAACACTCTACTACTAACATGCTTTAAATTAACTCTAGATTTGATATTTCATGTTAACAAGGCCTAAATAAAACAAAAAAAATGACACCGAAGTCAACCAAATCATGAGTCTCCTGAGAATGACCCACTTATCGAACAGGACTATAAGTAATCTAAAAGAAACCAAATGGCTGATATTTTGATGACGAAATTTTTTGAAGTTGCCAAAATATCGAAACCTACCAACGTTGCCAAAACCAGCTTATATATCTACAAATATGCCTAAAATGCTCAAAATAATGCCCAGTCTGGCCCAAATAACACATAGCTCAACAGCTGTGCGTCGTACGCGTGAACTAATAAGTACTTACTACGGATAAATAACTGTGACTAGCATCGATGTTACTTCTAGTACGTCCAGTATAGAACATTATATTCATGATACAAGTATATTATTTTATTACAAAGTAAAAACTTTGAGAGTACTGACTGATTAAAAAAAATATATATACGTAATGGTAGATTAAACTGCTGTATTAGTAGATTTTAGATATGTAGATATTATATTGGTGGCTTCACCAACATTTTGGTACATAAATTAGTGGATTTTGTAGATATTATATTGGATTTAACCGACATATTGGTTGCTTTAACTAACAAATTGGTGGAGATACCCGATTTTTTTTTTTTTTTTGATAAAACCGATAAGTTGTTAGATTTTACCGGTTAATTTAATCGATATATAAACGGAATAGATTCAGCAGTAGAACTTGTTGTTAGCAAAAGTTAAATAATTTAAAAGGTAGCTAATGATTACTTTAGTCTCAAATTGACTGGTTATTTTGACTTACAGTTTATTTTGTACCTAACAAAATAAACTGGAAGTCAAAAGGACCAATTACTTAGTCCCTTCAATCTTGAATAAAGATGTGGAAAATGCAAGAATTCAGTCAGTACTCCCGTCAGTTTTACATAGATACTGATTCAAAACGCACTGTCTTTAAATAAATAATGTATGGAAATATCAACATTTTTTGTATTTTATGTCATAGATTCAATCAAAGTTTTATAGTGCATGGACACTAGATCGAGATTAACAGTGGTTCATAAAATCGTTCTGACCATAGATAAATTTCGGAGGATACAATTTTTAACCAGAATTTTTTCCATTTAGTTTAATGAAATCTAATGATTTATGAAAACAGTAAATCCAGCTTATTGATGACAAGGGCATACTCTTTTGGGCATTGGAAAACCCAAGTTCGACAAAAACTAGTGTCGAAGAGAGAATCGACCAAAAGTTTTGATTTCGTGAAACTAAATTCAATTGTCAGGTTTTTTTTTTTTTTGTAAAAGCCAATTCTCGCTGGATCTTGTATCCATTCCTAATACATCTGTGATCCACAGTTTTACTTCCTCAATTTTGTTTTAACCTACTAATTTCTTAAGAATCCAGTATAATTTGGTAATCTTGCCAATACTTAAAGCCTTCCTACTTACGAACACATCCAAATCGATTACCTAATTTTTCCTAACTTTAGTCTCTTCCAAAAATACTGTTGTTATGCCTATTTCAGTGGTCTTTATTTGTTCAAAGCTCATGAATCCAATAATATCATCAATCGTAATATCAGTTTGATTGATAGATTGACAGATCGCAGATCTATATTTTCTTGAATTAATACATAATTTTGTGTATACCATGAATATTACGTAATATTTCGTATAGAGAACCAAAAATATGTGTGTTTTAGAAATGTGTCCCTTTTCCTGAATTAAAGAGGGACGAAAACTTATTACAGTTAGATGGTCTGTAACGACACACAAACAAGGCCCACATATTTTTGGTATACTTACATTGTATAATATAACATATTTTACATCAGTACATATTGCTAAAAGTATAATTGTAATTTCACTGTACCTTAAACCTTTACACCGTTGAACCATAATCTCGATCTTGTTGAAGTAGTGACGACATTTTTATACCTATAGTATCTAAAGTAAAGGCTACACGAAGACCGCAAGATGACATAAATATTATAAAAGTCTGTGTGCATGAATTTCAACAATTTGATAAATATCATCAACAATTTTACAATTATTTTCCAGAGCCGGGATGATAAAGGGAAAACCTCAATACTTGATAAACCTGATAATGTACTAAGGGTAAACTTGATACTGGGCTAAGGGTAAGCATGATACTGCAATAAGGGTAAACATGATACCGCGTCTACCCTTTATAATATATAACGTTTAGAGAAACGCTTTTTTCCTAAAAAAAAAACAATCTATTCGAGTTATTATTTCTTACAGATATGGTAGGGGCAATTTTATTAAGTCTTATATATACTAAGTGACTTATTTTAGTCAGTTTGACAAAAGCGATGTATCTATAATATTCAAAATAATTTGAATAAAACCTTTTTGTGGGTTTTTTTTATGTCTGCTTGCAATATCGTTACATGACCCGGCCCTGCCTTATAGCTAATGAATGGAAAACATTGACCAGACTGTAATTATTCTGTTATAAGTACATTCATGAAATTATAATATTAAAAGATATTTTTATTGTCTGGGCAATGTTTTATAAATAATTTAATTATTAAATATATAAATTAACCGCCCAACACTTATTATCCTTACTCCAATACAATCGACACGAACTTTGGCGGTTTAAATTATCTATTAGGAAACAAAAGAATATTTTCAAAAGTAACGGTCATTCGTCGACAACGTCCATCTTGAAAGTGGTCGGCTTTCGACCAATGGGCTTCATCGCTAGTCTACGAACGGTTCCTTTTGTGCAATTTGTATTTAAAATTTCCTCGTCACTACTGCTTGAGTCGTCGAAGCGGCCGGTCGTACGTATGTTGTCGTCTGAATCTGAAGACTGTAAATATTTAGGAAGATGAGAATGTTATTCTATAAATATAAGTTGACTCTTTTATTTTAATGCATCTCTTATATTAAAAATAAAGATTATGAATTGAAAATTCTAAAAAGATATTTTTATAATGTGCTTCTAATATAATTTGTAGATGAAACTAGTGTGTATGTGTTATGTTAAATGATTAGATATTTGCTTATGTGAAATACAGTAATATATATGATGCGCAGTGCAAAGGTGATAACAATTAATATTGTAATAATTATAAACAGTTTTATTACAAACTTAGTTGAAGCTAAAAGAAAAATATAATAAGAAAACAAGAAATACATCCTTTGTTTAACAGCCCTGTACAGTTTATACAATAATAAAAATAAACGTAATATTATCATTATATACATTCAAAATAATGACTAAACAAGAAGTTTCTTCCACATGCACATTCATGTTAAATATAAATGATAAAAAAATAGCTAAAAAACAAAATAGTTGTTGTAGGACAGCCTTCTCGTATAAAATACCAAACATCATGCGAAGCGAAGCAACCATTCACCAGACCAATCTATCGTCAGATACATCTTTGTCTCATCATCTGCCTTTCCCAAACCGCCACCCTAATAGGGTATTTTCCAATTTAATAAAAACTATTTTAATCTGAAGATTGGAACGATATATTTAACAGAAAAATAATAATAAATTTATTTCAATCCATTTTCTCAATTAAAAACGATTAAAATCAAATTTCGTTTTCGTTGTTTTGAATTTACCGCCAAAACACTCCTTACGATGACTTTTTATCACGTGGCATCGTGACGCCAGCTTTGTGTAAACAGCACCGGTACAAATACTTAGTTTAGCGCAGTTTTAGAAGTATTTGTGCACAGAGGCACCGTACGCCAGTAATTCCACTTTCTATACATTAAAAATCTTGTTAATTATTAACTCAACATTCACTTGTTTACTTACTAACTACTTTGGTTTACACAAAGTTGACGTCACGTGGTAAAAAGTCATCGTAACGAGCGTTTTGGCGGTAAATTCAAATCAACGAAAAGTAAATTCGATTTAAATCATTTTTAATTGAGAAAATGGATTTAAATCAATTTACTTTTATTTTTCTGTTACATATTTCGTCCCAAGCTTCAAATTAAAATAGTTTTAAAAAATTTGGAAAATACCCTATTGCGTAACTATTAATCACAACCTGAATAATGCATTTTGAAGGATATTGCTAATCCACTGCTTTATATGTTTGAAAAATTTGTGGTTCAACAACGTAAATAACGCAATGAATATTGTTGAACTGTCAAAATGGAACCTGCTTCTTCTGTTAGTGTGTTACGCAATTACCCTGCGGATGCAGCCAATAAAAATTGCCTATCCGAGCTCCACAACCCAGTTGCGTAGACTGGTTGTCAGACTTTCGGGCTTCTGACTACCCATGACGATTGTCAAAGATCTACAAATGACAGCCGGGACCAAGGGCTTAACGTACTTTCCCAAGCACGGCAGGGTCTTGATATTTGATCGTCCCATGTGGCTGTTAAGTATTATACAGGGTATTTTTTTAACCAGTGCGCAAACTGTAACCATAAATTAGAATTTCTACGCTATATATCGAAAAAAAAAAATGCTGTTTCATAGAAAAGTGCAATACCTACGCTGTCAAAATGTTTGGAACAGCTAATTCTTTTTCGTATAACTGACGAAAAATTCCTGCGCTGGGGTTTCTACAATGATTATGCTGGATTCATGGTTACAGTTTGCGCACTTGTTAAAAAAATATCTTGTCTACTTGTCTACCGAGCCAAAAATCTGACAAACCAAAACTCTTATAAATTTCAAATTAATGGCTGTTTTATTAGATTTATCTGACGATAGATTAACGTATAAAGCAGAAGCCAGTTAGAAAAGACACGAACATTTATTTCTTGGGGCGTCCGCGCGCGATCACCTCAGGCAGGCGCTTGTTGGGCCTCTCGTCACTGCTGTCCACGCTCTAGAGTTGGATTGAACATATTTACATACACATCAACTTACTTAGATCATGCATTGAGGTTAATTTTGAATAATAATTTCCTATGAAGACTAGAGTAGATCCATTTGGCCTAGTAAAAAGTAATCTGTATGCCTAGATAATAAAAAAACGATTCAAATGCAATCGGTAATTCTACGATACGATGCATTCGTATCTTCGACTATGTTTCTATGAATTAGTCCTACATCCACTTTGTATAATTATTGTAGACGATGCTTGAGTTCCCTTACATTTTTTTCTCCGAAATAAGAAATACACTTCTGAAAATACTTTTTGAAGTAACTGTTACAAGTTGAGATATTTTGAAGGTATGCATTTTTATTTAATTTGCCTATTTTCTTTCGTGTAGGTAGTTAACACGAAAATATTCTATAAATGAGTAAATTAAATAGATTGAAACTCAAAACATCCTCAAACAAAATACTTACACTTCTAAAATAAGAAAGAAAACAAAAATAAAAATCCTCAACCAAATGAAACAAAAAGATATGTTAGTAGGCTCAAAGATTGAATGTAAACATTTAACTTACATTATATAAATAAATGTAAGTATAATAAAGTTTTATCAAATGCTTTTTATGGTAGGCTTTTCCTTTAGCCACTGTCATTTAATTTGATAATACTGGCACATATATTTTTTATTTTAATTTATAATTTAAAAAATCTATTACAATCAAGCCTTTGAACCCCAAAGCCACAATGATCTTACATCAAAGTCTCCGATAGTGAACCTGGTGCCGGCCGCTTCAGCAACCAGCTGCGCGGGCGCAGGCGGGGCATTCTCGGGAGACAGCACCTTACACGCGCCACACGATTACACATGAATGTATGTACATTAGCACGATCATGTTAGATGGTAAATCCAAAGGCAAAACATGTATTGATATTTGATAATATAATAATCCAAAAGAGAAATGTCGAACAAAAAAAAAATTTGAACAGTCCGATACTTATTGTATGTCAATATCTCACTATTACACAGAAAAAGGTTTTTCGAAATAAAATGTTAACATATTTTTGCCATTGAGTGAAGAACGGCGTAGTCAGGATTAGGTGAAGAATAGGACAATTGGGTAAGAGGACCAATATTGTAATTCTCGTTTACTCGCTTAGTACATCAAGCTAGCAATTAAGGGTTCAATGACGGTGGATGTAAGACTACCAGAAGGTTTGACAAGTGGCGATTTCATAGCGTCTTGTCTTTCCACAACGACTATCAACAGGGTTGTCAAAATCTTTACGGTAAGAGGGTTTTTAAACTTTAAACTGAGAAGAATACAGAGCCCAGGATAAGATGGTACGGACACGTTATACGTAGACCCGATGGGCATATCGTGAAAAAGGCATTCCATGGTTAAACAACAGAGGGAGAGGTAGACCGCAAACTACCTGGATCATAAAGGTCCGAAACGACATAAAAAGCTTGCAGATGACGAAGCTTAATCCATCGCCATCGAATTGAATGGCGCCGTAAGATTAAGAAAACCGACCCCGCATAGCAGGAAAAGGCGAGGGCAAAGAAGAAGAAGACGGAAGTTTCAGGTTGCTCAATATGTCAATTAAACTGGAAAAAGGCACAGGGGTAATTATGACACTAGGGTAATTTAAGACGAAGGGTAAATATAATAACAAGTGTAGGTAAAGGAACAATGCTATGGAATGGGTTGGATTGTTCCTGATTGCGCCAAAATAAGATTAGAATGATGTATCGAGTTTTGAATATAAATCTACAATAATCAATACA
Organism: Polymixis flavicincta; assembly: GCA_949987655.1. NCBI lineage: Eukaryota > Metazoa > Arthropoda > Insecta > Lepidoptera > Noctuidae > Polymixis > Polymixis flavicincta. Next base: position 6,609,856 of record OX465188.1, on the reverse strand, counting down.
TCTTTCTAAACAGTTATTTACATGTATGCAAATGATTTGATGTCACGTAGCCTGTATGAAAGTTAGCCATTTAACAGTTATCCCAGATTTGAATAAGTTAATAGCTTTAATAAGACATGGTAGTGACAGTGACATGGCAGTAGATATTATACGAGCAATTTACTAGCCAATTCACCTTAGTATTAGCAAATATATGACAACTGTGCATAAGGACCAACGTTAGACTTTTAAGAATTTTGTTTAACTTTTTATACATACCTATTATTATGTGGAAAATGTTGGTTACACATTTATACTCCCATTTTGGTTTTAAATTCTATATCATAATATTGTAATGTGTAACCGATTATTTTCCCAAATGAAATAATATTTAAGAATGATATTATAAATGCTAATTCGAACCGACCAAGAGCCGATTGGATAAGACAGCATCATATTTATTTGCTTAGATTTTGACTACATATAATTTAAAAGGTAATGGAATCGAACATATTCCCATCGTAGGTTTTTATGCACAGGATTCATTATTCAAGTAAGGGTAATTAAGAATCTGCTGAATGACCACGGTCTTTATAAATATCCTAGATATTTTTTATTAACAGGTTTTTGGTTTACAAAGCAATAATTAGTCTGAGCTTAACAAAAATGGGAACAAAATAGATTGAGGTATTTGAATTCACATTCATAAGAGGATCCTATGTCCAGATGATAATGGGAATCCCTTTTATGATGATTCGAATTCACATACCTAAGTATAACATATTTTTAAAGGATAAAGTTGATTCTTAATTACCGATTCCTTCAATAAATAATTAACTATCCATTAATTGTGAACCCTTCACCCGAATGTTAGATTATCCACCCAGAAAAGGCCAAAAAGAAATCCACTTACATCCTGGTCGCTCATCATTTCCTTGGTCGATACGGTGGTCTCGATCCTCCTTATGGATCCCTGGTGAATATCCACGTCGAAGGCCAGGCATTGGAAGCGGCGCAGAAGCAGTACAGCAGGGATTGGAAGTACTCCAGCCATTATCATCAGGATAGCAATCACGAGCACCCAGGTCGGATATTGAGTCTTTATAACGCGACCCTGTAAAGAAAATAATAGATTTTGTAATTTTTTTATTGGAACGAAGTTCTTGAAGATGCAGGGTAACCCGAGAAATTCAACTTTCCTGACGTTTTTTGCTATTTCATGCAGATCAGTGCAAGATTACTTATCTATCTATCTATATTAATGAAAAGTCCTGACTGAATGACTGACTGACTCATCAAGGCCCAGCTCACACCCTTAGACCAAGAAATCTGAAAGTTTGCACAGAGGTTCCCTTTATAATGTAGACAAGGAGTAAGGATTTTTTTTTCGAAATTCAACCTCTAAGGGAGTTAAATAGGGGATGAAAGTTCCGCGCGGGCGAAGCCGCTGGCAATTTGTACGTTAAGGAAATAAAAGGGCCTTGCCTATAGTTACTATAATTAGCTATAACAAAAAACATTAGGTTTCTATAATAATCAACGCTTTGACCTCGTTTCGTAAGGGCCAATTAATAAGGAATGTTTAGTTACATATCTTCGTCAATAAATAAGAAATAATAATTCCTTTGTTTTTATACTTGTTATTTAGAATGTTAATAATTACTACCTTCATCATCATCATCTGCCTAGCCTTTTCCCAAGTATGTTGGGGTCGGCTTCCTGTCTAACCGGATGCAGCTGAATACCAGTATTTTACATGGAGCGACTGCGTATCTGACCTCCACAACCCAGTTACTGGGTAATACAATACCCCTTGGTAAGACTGGTTGTCAGTACACTTTCGGGCTTCTGACGACCCGTAACGACTGTCTAAGATCCACAAATGACAGCCGGGACCAACGGCTTAACGTGCTTTCCGAGGCACGGAGGGGTCTTGGTATGTAAAGATGATCACCCATCCACGGACCAACCGCGGCAAGCGTAGCTTAACCTGGCCGATCGACCCGTGCAGCTATTGTTATTTTAATCACTACCTTCTTATCATCTACTCGTATTTATCGAATACTATCTACAATTAAGTAAAAACAATTAATGTCAATATTGTTGGTGTTTATAAGATAAAATGGAATCAAATTAAAATGATATGAAATAAAGAAAGTCAATAACACTTTATGATTTTTATAACGCTTTTATTAGCTCGGGTTGTATCTATGTATGTAACGGATTCTTTGAGCCTAATTTTCACTGGTTTCTAGACGTCTGATCAACTTGAAACATTTGCACACGTCTTAAGGGCCGATGAAAATGCAATAACCCGATAAAATTTTCAAAATTTCAAAAAAAAACAAATTTTTAAAATTTTCCCGATAAAAATTTGATCGAACTAAAAAATGGAAAATAAATAATAGTTTAAAAAAACACGCTTTTATTGTTGACCGAACTAAAAAGTAGAAAATATTTTTTTCAACACACTTGCTCATAAAATGGCTCTAATTTCACTACAGTTAGGCACATAATGACACCTATTATCAAACTGTGACTTTTTCATTACTATTATTCACTAGTGAGTTATAGAATTGGTTGAGTTGCTTTGTTCTTAGTGAGTTATAGGTTGTTTTTTGTTTGAGTTGCTTTGTTCTTAAAAACGATGATGATGATGATGATTGATGATGCTGGATGATGATGGATGATGATGATGGATGATGATGGATGATGATAGATGATGATGGATGACGATGGATGACGATGGATGATGATGGATGATGATGGATGATGATGATGGATGACGATGGATGATGATGGATGACGATGGATGATGATGGATGATGTTGGATGACGATGGATGATGATGATGGATGATGATGGATGATGATGATGATGGATGATGCTGGATGATGATGGGTGATGATGGATGATGTTAGATGATGATGGATGACGATGGATGATGATGGATGACGATGGATGATGATGGGTGATGATGATGGATGATGATGGATGATGGTGGATGACGATGGATGACGATGGATGATGATGGATGATGATGATGGATGATGATGGATGATGATGATGATGATGATTTAGTATTATTTTCTTCGCAAGTGTGTTGAAAAACGTCGTATGATACACGTGTGTATTGATGATTATCGTCCTCGGCTCTCTTAAGACCCTCGCCTGACGGCTCGGGTCTCAATGGCGCCTCAGCGATAATCACCAACGTTACACACTTGTACCATAATGTACTATTAATTACAAAGAGTTTATGTTACAGTAGTAGGAAGTCAATAATTCAATTCAGAGTAAAAAGCGTGGGGTGCATTTTCCTATATTTTCATGACTCTCCTCTCATAGATGGTTGCCAATAGAATAGTTGTAATAATTAAAATATCAAGCACCCCACGCTTTTTACTCTGAATTGAATTATTGACTTCCTACTACTGTAACATAAACTCTTTGTAATTAAACATTATTTTCTACTTTTTAGTTCGGTCAGCAATAAAAGCGTGTTTTTTTAGTTTTTTAAAACTATTATTTTTATGTGATGAAATGATTTCATTGCTCAATGTTCCAACATTACAAAAGCTATAATTAGTTTATCGCATAGCTGATCAGTACAATAATCTTCCTACTGTTGAGACATATTCCTAGAGCAGTGTTCCGCAGTATGTGCCGCGGCACACTGGTGTACCGTGGTCATTGGTCGGTGTACCCCGGAAAAATAACATTATCTCGACAGACGAAAGAATAATACCTACTGAAGGCCCTGGTAATTTTGAATGTACTCGTCGTATTGTCGTTATGAGCGATAATAGTTTTAACTGCAATCCGATACGGGTTAAAATCTGTTGTAATAAATGAGCAAACATTGTCGTAATAATGCAAATAAAATCGTACAAAATTGGATATTAACTACTAATAATAAATTATCCATCACTGGATGCAGTTTGGCATTTGGAATTTTATGGTATATTTTAAATTATAATAATAATTGTTATTGAAGGGATAAACTGGTTTTAAAGATAATTAAGAGGCGACTTTGATGATTTTTTTGATGCATTCAAGTCAGTTTAATTATGTTTTGAGTTCGATCACTGTATGCAAAAAAGACTTGAAAATATCATATTTTTTTTGGTTTAAAAATTATTTACGGTTAAAGAGAAACACTGGTTTAAAAACCCACCTTTATGAGCTTTTTCACTAAAGCGCGTGAGCGGGGCGATTATTAATTGTTTATTCATTCATGGGGATGTACCGGGAGGTTTTCCGGAAATTTTCCGATTTCCTAGGTGTATCTTTTACACAAAAAGTTTACGGAACACTGCCAAGAGGCCACTCTTCGAGAGGGACTGAGTTATAACGTAATCTTGGCAAATGTCACATGTCTTCATTTACCGGTTTGGTCACTCTTCGTCGGAATTTGAATAGTTAGCAACACCATAGAAAATGCAAATTGACAGAATTACTAAACAATAGCCTACAGCTTACCTACTTCAAAGTCAAGTCAAATGTGAAATTACTAGCAAAATGGCGCATTCATAATTTTCCTATTGAGTACAATGCAAGGTAATTGTGTGTTGGCCTGTCATGTTATTAGTGACGCGGCAAAAAAAAAAAAACAAAAGTCATTTATTCAAATTAGGCTGAGAATCAGCACTTTTCGAACGTCAAAATACATAAGACAGTCCCCCAAAAACGCCCGCCCTTCGACACGGTAGTGACGTAACTAAATATATGTTTATTTCTTTCTAACAATGGGAATCGGTATGGGTCTTTCCTGTTCTACGCGGACTCTATGATTGTAATATACGAGTACGTGCAAAAAAACATAGCACATACTAAGGAGTTATCTGGGAACCAAAAATGAAATCTTTGTCCACATTTTTAGAGTTCCATCTTTGGTCATCTGAAGTTGCCGTTTTCGTGGTGGTCTTTCGCCGTCTACGATTGAGTAGGATACATTGGAGTTCTTGTCTTCGTAGTGCGTATGGTACTAGAAAATGTTATCTCGACTGGAATAACACAGCTAACTAAAGAGTTTTTTTTTGAACTCGCTTATTTTTGTAACCATCAGTTAAAATTAAAAAATATTTTTGCATTTCATAGCCAAATTCTGTTGGAAAGTTTATCTTGTATTTAACAGCACGCTAAGACTCTTAGAATCCGAGCAAAACGAAAACAAGTAAGAACGAACGCTACGCGAAAACGAGGTAACAGCGCAGCCTTGCGATGCGATACATCGGGGTGGGTCGGGGAATCAAGAATTTACACGCGGACGAAATCGCTAGCAGAGCTAGTACCTACCTTAAACATTTTGTTCATGGATTTCCCTATCAGAGAGAATTTACATTATTCTTTTCAAAAAAAAAATCATCAGATAAATTCGGCTCGAAGGACCGACACTCTTAAACAAAAAGAAAGAAAATATACATTATTTGTAGCAGCAGTATTTTATTTATATCGGCTATATTACCAGTACAAACTATAACTGTGTAGCTAGAACATAGTTGTACGCCTTGTAACGCAGCGATAGCGATACAATCTATATTTGTTTTATAAACATCATGTACCACAAAACATTTAACCCATGTGTCACAAATATTATATTGAATTTGAATATTTTTCTAAGTAGGTGACACTTTTTAGCTAAATTCGACATGATTAATATCTTGGAAAGCAAGCATAGTGTTTAACCTGTAAAATACGTTGTGCACCCGATGCACAGTACTTATATGAGAGGTCTTGATTTAGACATCTTCTCTGTAAGAACGTAAAAATACCGTGGGGGGATTTCTTCGCGCAGTTCTTCAACGCATAGAGTTGAAAATCGGACAGTATGTGTTTTCAACGGCAACGAATTCCCGCGGCCTTCACCAGGTCACCGGTCCACCTTGTGGGAGGCCTTGCAATGCTACGTCTTCCAGTGCGCGGTCGCCAATCCAGAACCTTTCCGCCCCATCGGCCGTCTGTGCTCTTCAATTCAGTAAAGCAATTGAATTCATCATCATCCTTTCAGCAGAAAGACGTCCACTGCTGGCCATTTGCCTGCCCTAAGCACCGCCACTTCGACCGGTTCTATACTTCTCGCATCCAGCGTATTCATACGGCCTTCACGAGGTTATCGGTCCAACTTGTGGGAGAACCTCGAAATGCTACGTCGTCCCCACCTTTCGGCCTCATCGGCCATCTGTGCTCTTCAATTCAGTAACTCAATTAAATTACTTACATAATAATTATTAAGTGTATAATATTTATTTATACGTTTGTTTGTCGACGCACGTCTTATCGTGAAAAACACGTGTGACTAAGATGCACAGTCTTGTTGAGGATAATTGTAATTTATTAAATGTATGGTTCCGTTAGTTAATAGGTACTATTAGGTATACATAATATGAAATATTTGCCTTAGGTATCCTCTAACAACTTCTTGCGCTTCTATTGGGCTTATTAGTCGATTCTAACGAATTTACTCGACCGAATCGGGCCAATCGAGAAATTTAGGCTGTGATAAAAATAAAATACATGAACAAAGACACCGACTTCCGAAATTAAAGTTATTTTTCACTTTGTAGTGTTTTTTTGGAAGTCAGGTGTTTTTTTTTTTTAAATCTTTTATACTATGTAGAGATAAGTGACTCGCACGATATAAATTTATTTGTCGGCGATTCGACTAATCCTGAAATACTTATAAGGCAAATGGCACGTTTTGAATTTTTAACCAACTTCACGAAAACGAGGTGGTTCTCATCTTAAGTCACTTGCATATTTTTATGCAATAAAGTTATGAGAAAAGGTTTTTCTGTTTGTTGTTTTGTCGATTCGCCCACAAGTAAATTCATTTCGTGCGAGTCGCTTGTCGAAAATAATATATTTAAAATGTCGACGAGCCTGATACGGGCGAATTAATTCGTACGAATCGATTATAAGCCCCGAAAATACCCACTAGATAAACTACCTATTAACAAAAAGAATCATAAGAACCATTATGACTCACCGTACCTAAGTAACAAATGGTTCGAGATAACCTGACTCTCAGTTACACACAAGGAACCCTACTCACCGGTATTACCGGCAAAGTATTTATATACTACGCAGTCTTAGCATTCATCTCATTGCTTGTTTACATTCATTCTACAATGGTCAAGTATATAGTTTTATTATGTTTGTGCGTGGCTTATTGTATCGCGGAAACTGTTCTGGTGACCACCAGTAAAGGTCCTATCCTGGGGAACACAAATTATGGATATAATACGTACTTTGGAGTGCCTTATGCTAAGGTTAACGAGGAGAACCCTTTTGGGGTAAGTGCTGTGTTTTTTTATCTATATCTCATCATCCTAGCCTAGCCTTTTCCCAACTATATTGGGGTCGGCTTCTGGTCTAACTGAATCCAGCTGAATATCACTATTTGACAGGCGACTGCCTATCTGACCTCCATAACTCAGTTACTGGGAAATCATCCTTGGTAAGACTGTTTGTCAGACTTTCGGGCTTCTAACGACTGTCAAAGATCCATGAATGACAACCAGGACCCATGTATTTCGAAGCACGAGGGGTCTTGGCTCTTGGTACGTTAAGATGTTAACCGATCTTTTATCATCTCTCCATCATTTGTTGTTGTTTAAAAAACATAGTGTTTTATGCTTTTCATTTAAGAATTTTCTTTAGATTGTACCTTTTAGGTTAGGTTCTTATCAATTTTGTTGGATTTAAGATGTGCATAACATCGTGACCTACATTCATATTTATACTCTTTTCCTCGCAAATGTTTGCGTAACTGTTTGTTTTCTGAAATAAAATATAGTCAAAGCTATATAAACATATAATTAATTAGTGTTTTTCGTGTCTGTCTCTGGCCGCGTTGTTCCCCTAAACTCCGCTAGTGAAATTCTAGTTTCTCTATAGGATAAAAGCGAAATCATGGACTTTTTGAGGAAAATATCGTTTGGAACTTTTTGAGTTGGAATGTCGATACCTATTAGAACCAAAGAAACCATGGATGGACTGTGTGAATGATGATATGATTAGAAAGGGAGTTTTTTTTTTTGGGTGGGAAATCATCAAATGACTTCTCCTGCTGAGTAGAGCAGGAGGGCGTGTCAGACTTTTACTGACTAAAACTCACCCGTGTTCCCTCAGTAGCCCGTATGCCAGGGGCTGTGGTATCTCTTTCGAACAAACCCGCACCCCTGGCAGGCATCGGCCCTTGCGGACCCCACCGGTGGTTGCTGACATCTTTGACGGGGCGCGCGTGTGGAACACAACGCGCCGTCCCGTCTACCACTTTTCGGCCGCAGGGGATAGGGAGAGCGGCTGACGCTATACCGACACTCCTCTTCCCCTGCGGCCCCACCGCGTCCGCCATCAAACGGTGGCGGCCCCGTCCAGGCCACGGAAGGGAAGAGCGCTGCTCAGAAGCACCGGCACTCCTCCTCTACCGCAGCCTGTAACCCTCAGCCGCGATGCCTCCCATTCGACATCGCGGCCCACCTCAGTTGCGGTGCACCTCACCGCAACCTACTTTTTGGCCGCTACGTCGTCGGCTTTGAGGCAAAAGCCCTGACGAGCGGCCCCACCTTTGGGTTCCTCTTGGCTTCACCGTGGCCGGAATCCACGGTTACTACGGAGCCCCCCCGCAACGACAATGCGGGAACCCACTCGGGGGGGGGGGGGGGGGGGTAACCCACTCGGGGGGGATTAGAAAGGGGGTGACAACCGAGATGACGAATCATCTCTTCTTCTTTGTCGCTTACTTCATTACTGAAGGTCTTGACCCTGAAAGGCGTTCGTGGCTTTAAGTATTATGTTCTTCTGATTCGTTTGGTTCTCATGGTTTCCACGAGTCTGAAGGCTTACTCTCTAACTCCGTGAACGAAGATACGGGCCCGTCCAGCAGTAGTTCGAAACTTCTTAGTGAATACTACAGCCAATTAACAAAATTTTTTGGATGGGCAAAAACTTATCGGGAGTAGGGACAGCTGTCAACTCGTGCTGTCATTCATTCTTAGTTCGGGCTCCAAACTAATCTTCGGTCCGTAAGTGATACGAAGTTGGAAACGCCCGTTACTTCGACCAAAACGACAGACTTCGGGCTTCTGAAGTAGGCCTTCAGAACCGTAAAGGAATATTGGGAAAACCAGTGTCCGGATTAGTCTCATAATGGTGACATTGGAGACCTTCCTCTCTTGCCAAATGTGTGCCAGCTAACTCGTCGCAGTTGTGGCCATTGACGACGAATATGACAGTTTAGTATAGATAAAAAGACATGTGGTGTCGACCCTAAAAAAAATTGGTATGAGAGCAGCATCGTAATAGCGTCACACACTATTAACAGGTTCGCTACCACCCACGCACCGGTGCGTGGAGCGCTGGCCAAGTGGGGGGCCGACCACGCACCGGTGCGTGTTCGCGCCTAGTGAAGTTTATAGAATCACTGCAGCGCCGGCATCGGGCATGGGATGTTATGTTTGAAGCGGCCCTGTGCTTGAAATTTTGAAAATTCATTACATGTTTTTGGTTTTTTCGTATCTTGAACGGTTGTGCTTTTATGTGGGATTAAAAATGGACTGTGAAAAAGGCCCTTCTGGTTCTAAAAGGGGGCGAAAACAAGTGTACTGGATGACACGTGACAGAAGAAACACTGTATGATGTCAATTCTGGTGACGACTACCAACCTGATGAGGAGGAGTCAGCATCAGAGAGTGAAGGCGAGGTGAATCTGGCAAATTCCGAATCGCAACCTCTCAGTCACCGATTATGGTCATCTACAGCTCAGGATCAAGACTTGGAACCAAGCTCACCATCTGCATCAGACTCTCAAGACCAAGTCCAGACAAACCAACCCTCTGGACTAGGCTCGACGTCCGAATGAACCACCACGGGTGAAATAATTTTTTTTGATTTTACTAAATCAAACGAATTTTATGGCGAAGCTGCAGGAGTAAATTTATTTGTAGATTATTTTAATTTCTTTTTCATGCTTTAATATAACTATTTTAGTCGTTTTTTTTTTGTTAAGTTGATAATTGTATGCCATTTCCAATTAATTTTATAAGATGTTTGATAGGTAGGGTTGAATTAGGTTTTTTTTTGTTTTCTCCTTAAGAATGTTTATTTTGAAGTTTGTTTCATTAGCGATATGCAAGAAGTAACTAATAAAAACCACTCTTAAATAAATAAATGAGTATTATTCCCAATCAACCATAAATATTGTGATAAACTGATAACGCACCCGTGCGTTCTTCGGCACTAGTTATGAAAATTTCATTCCCAGTGCCTAGCACGCACCGGTGCGCGTAGTTTTCCTCCCTCACTTTAAATACTGTTAACATTTTTGGCCTTGCGGTTGAACTTGTATTTTGTAAGTGGCAGCGAACCTGTTAAACACAGTATGAATAATTTCGATGGATTGTGCTAATCCATTGCTTCTTAGGTTCGAAAAATTAGTCCGCTGAAAAACGTAAATCATCATCTGCCTAGCCTTTTTCCAACTATGTTGGGGTCGGCTTCCAGTCTAACCGGATGCAGCTGAATACCAGTACTTTACATGGAGCGACTGCCTATCTGACCTCCACAACCCAGTTACTGGGTAATACGATACCCCTTGGTAAGACTGGTTGTCAGACTTTCGGGCCTCTGACGACCCGTAACGAGTGTCAAAGATCCACAAATGACAGCCGGGACCAACGGCTTAACGTGCTTTCCGAGGCACGGAGGGGTCTTGGTATGTAAAGACGTAAATAACGCAATTAGTTTTGTTGAACTGTCAAATCGAAAGAAATTCCTACTGTTAGTGTTTTAATCAATCAATCAATCAATCATTTATTTTGTTAAGTAAGTATCCCTCAGAAAAACAATCCCTACTAATAAATAAATACGAAAATAACTCTGTCTGTCTGTTACGCTTTCACGCCTAAACCGCAGAACCGATCGTCATGAAATTTGGCAGAGATATAGCCGGGGATATGCAGAGGCTATTTTTTACGCGATAACCGACATCCACACGGGCGAAGACGCGGTCAAAAGCTAGTAATATCTATATTAAAAATGATTACCAAACTTATAAACACTGTGGTCTACTTTGTTTATACAATTGACAACGCAATGGTAAATATAAATATTTTCCACGATAAACTAAAAACAAAAACAATATTATTGTAATTCCATAGATAATATAGAGTTGGCTCATTTTCCTGTTGACGATTCGGTAAAGAACAGTTAGGTCATCGTTTGAAATCATATCGTTTTTAAATTAAATAATAATGTGTATGAATAATTTGGACTCGCAGCTAAATAATAATAGCCACATGAGTTTTTTTTTTTGGTTGGGAAATCATCAAATAACTTCTCCCGCGTGTCATACTTTTACTGACTAAAACCCGTGCTAAAACCCAACCGTGAAACCTGAAAAAAAAAAAACCCGTGTTACCTCAGTAGCCCGTATGCCAGGGGCTGCGGTATCTCTGTCGAACAATCCCGCACCCCTGGCAGGCATCGGCCCTTGCGGGCCCCGTCACTTTGTGCTGACATCTCTTTCAGGCGCGCGTGGAACACAACGCGCCGTCGACTTGGGCTTGGTCCTTACCGGACAGCGAGCTACCCATTACTCGTCATCCGCAAGCTCATGCCTACGGTGGCCGGAAATCGGCCTGGGATTCCCGACGCCCAGGGCGTCTCCGTCTCCTACTGCTCGGGTCGTTCGGGCGCATAGACTGCCTCTCCGACACGTGCGCCGACTCCCTCTTCGCGAGCATTACTGCTTCGCTGAAGGACGTGACGGCTACCCATGCACTCTCGCTCCGTACCATGGACTGAACCAGGGCCGAACGCGAGAGATCGCCGCCGCCGATCGCCTCCACGAGGACACGGCGGTGCTCCGCCCAAACCGGGCAGACTGCCACCGTGTGCTCCACCGTGATAGCCGCATGGGTTGATCGTATGTAGGAAGCTACGCTTGGCGTGGTCGGTTCGTGGATGGGTGACCCCCATCCATTACATATCGAGACCCCTCTGTGCCTCGAAAAGCAAATGTCAAAGATTTACGAATGACAGGCGGCATTCATAGACCTTTGACAGCGTTAGATACAGATAACTAGAAGCCCAAAAGCGTGACAACCAGTCTTAACAAGGGGTATTGTGTTCCCAGTTACTGGGTTGTGGAGGTGAGGCAGTGATCTGCGATTTAATGCGCTATTGTACATGCATGTGTATTTATATACGTACATAAACAATTACTTATAAACAGAGGGTGTCGATAATGGTAACGGTAACAGGGTCGCGAGCTCAATTGTTTTTTCCCATCTCAAAAATGCTCAACGCGCCTAAAGAAGTTTTCACTTCAAAAAACAATTTACTACATAAGCTCACGCTTTCTTCCCATGCAGGTAGCCAGAAAATAAAGAATTGGGTTGCATTCTTTATTTTCTGCATATTATGAAAAAAAAAAAACAAAGCAAAGGGAACCTAAAGATGTAAACCTTACATATTCCCTTTGCTTCGTTTACGTTCATATACACATCACATACGTCTGGTTATACACACGTCGGTTGCCAGTACTAGGCGTTCAACCTCTTTGAAAAACTACACCAGTAAGGAAAAAAAGGAAAATTTAAAAGGGCACTAAACCAAATATTAATCGAGAAAAGCTATTACACTATTGACGACTTCCTTAATGATAAATATCTGCACTGATTGATGATGATTGACATACCTACATGTTCCTATTCTGACACTTTCTTTTATGATTGACATTTTGACATTACTTTTTTTTGACGTTACTGTAAAAATGTTAATAGTCTATTTTTTGTTTCTCTTTTTTTTGTATTCTAATGATTTGACATTTATATTTATTAGGTATAACATTAATAGAATTTCTGTTTAGTTTTGGAACTTAATATTATTTGCATGCCCATGAGACAGTAGAATATGGAGGACTACTTTTTAACAAAACATCTATGTACCATTTACCCATGTTTGCAAAAATAAATGATTTGATTGTTTGATTGAAACTATATAATGGGCTACTGGGGAGTACCCTACCAGCGTTTTCTCTCACATCTTCCTTGTAACTTGACCTTTTAATATGTCGCCTTTCATTCATCCTCTGAACATGATCAAGCCAAGCAAGCATACCTTTTTAAAATATTGTCACTATCAATAACCAAACATAAAACAATTATATGTCCTATATTTGTTACAGGCTACCCTACACTACCCAAAATTCAAGAAGCCATTCATCGCCAACGACTCTTCAATAATGTGTCCTCAAGTATATTTCAGCGACAAAGGAATACTGCAGTGTCTTCGTCTCAACATTTATGTGCCACATACGGCCATCGTTAAACCAAGACCAGTATTGGTCTGGTTCCATGGAGGCGGTTTCGCATTCGGCAGCGCCGGCGAATATGGTGCCCAACATTTGGTAAAAAAAGACATACTTGTTATCACAGCAAATTATAGACAAGGGGCTTATGGATTTTTGTGTTTGAACGATCCTTCTGTCTCAGGCAATCATGGTATGAAGGACCAGGTTGAAGCTTTGAGGTGGATTCAAAGACATATAGCTGATTTCGGCGGTGATGCTGGTCAGGTAACTATAGCTGGTGAAAGCTACGGTGGAGGTGCAGTAGATCTACATCTATATTCAAAATACGAACCGTTATTCGACAAAGTTATCATCCAAAGTGGCTCTATATATGTCACTGAAGGAATTTTCGTGGACCCAAATTATGAAGCTGCAATTAAACTTGCTAGACACTTAGGAAATAGTGTTCAAACAACGCAGCAAGCTCTTAAAGCTCTTGCTAAAGAAAATCCTATTGATGTAAACGCAGCAACTAGACAGTTGAAAATGATTCTAACACTTTGTAAGGAAGAAAAATTTAAAGGCGTAACCAATTTTGTGACAGAAGACCCTTTCCATTTGAGAAACACACAAAGGATTAGGAACACGAAAATAATGATCGGTTACACAAGCCAAGAAATGTTATATGAGTTCGCAAACAAACCCCAATCGTTTTACAATGAATCTGGAAATCCATTTTACCAACAACTTAAGAATACATTCGTTTTCCCGAAACATGAACTAGAAAATCTTAGTAATATAGTCCAGAATTTCTATCTAGGAGGGAAACCTATTGGTCCGGAGGTAGAATTAGAATTGAGCAATTTTTTATCAGATTTCGCCATAAATTATGGTGTTGAATGGTCAGTGAACAGATATATTGAACAAGGTGCTGATGTATATAAGTATTTGTTCTCATATACTGGTGGTAGTGACTATCAAAATATCACCGGTGCTGGAGCGTCTCATACGGAGGAACTGAAGTATCTCTTCGACTGGGTTTGGGCGAAACCTTTGACGACTGATGAGCAATTGATGATGAGGGATAGAATGACAACGATGTGGGCGAATTTTGTTAAATTTGGGTAAGTTGTATTTAAACACACTTTTCTGGTGTATCAGAAAAAAACTTTATGAAACATGTTAGTTTTTGGGTAAAGTACATAAACATAACATATTTTCACGCTTTATTTCCCCGAAGGATTGGTGAACCTAAGAGGAAACCTACATTTCGCCAGTTATGTGTAAGTCCCATGTAACAGGGGACGAGTGTTTGTACCCATCTACCAAGATACTCTAAATAACTCTGGATTCTCTGGGCTGCTAATGACGAACTCTTATCCAATTTTGGGGGGAATCCTAATCGTCTTAACATCAGAAATCAATCTGCCTAGCCATTTCCCCAACTTCGTTGGGGTCGGCTTCCAGTCCAACCAGATGCAGCTGAATACCAGTATTTAATATGGAGCCACCTCCTATCTGACCTGCACAACCCGGTTACCCTGGGTAACACTATATCCCTTAATCGTCTTAAGGTGGATGCGCTAAAATAGCCCGCGGAACACAAAATTTGATAGCTTTATTTGCTCAAACATGTGTGTACATACAATTATTTAAAAAAAATGCAAGGTGTTAAAGTACATACATGGAGTAAACATGTTTACCATATTGTCATGGTGTACAATTATTAAACAACTTAAGAATTAGAAAAACATTCATTAACATTGACAATCCCACATAAAAAAATAAATTAAATTGATTTATTGCAAAAAAATAATTAACATAGAAATAAATACGAGTTACATTCAGAATTGATTAATATTCTATTTCATATATTTTTTTTTTTCTTTTTCTATGTTTTTTTTTGCAATTTGCAGGTCAATGTCAGGTTATGTGTTGAAAAATTGAATTTCGTTGGATACCCTGGCTCATCCTCCTTAATTTAAAATATGCATTTCTAATTGCAGAAACCCGACGCCTCAAGAAACCGCTCTTCTCCCAGAGAAATGGAATCCTGTCACCACTGCCACAGGCACCAATAGGCCTTATATGAACATTGATGTTGATATGGAAATGAAAGACCACGTGTTCAGGCATAGAATAGCCTTCTGGAAGCTCTTTTGGCAGGCCCATCTTAAAAATCATGTGCTTTTAAATTAGGAAAGGAAAATTATGTCAGTTAAGGCCAGGGTTTTCACCCGTTGAAAACTTACCTATCTTCTTTTTCGTGTAGGTGTACTTTAATCTACTAGCGGACCCGGCGAACTTAGTACCGCCAATAAAATTTGTCTGAACTTTTTGTAAGACTAAAAAACGTCAATTCATTTTATACAAATTGATTTCTTTATATTTTCTCTTATTTTAAACTTCTAAAACCAAAACTAGCCAAATCGGTACAGCCATTCCCGAGTTTTTGTGAGACTAACAAACGTCAATTCATTGTATAACTATATATATTTTATAGATAGATTAGATTCTGCCCACGATTTCATCCGGGAGAAATTTTGTCCCACGACTCACTGCGTCGCATCCCATACGCGATACAAAATGTCCGGCGCACCCTGGACAAGCACTCGGTAACGCAGAGTCTAGCCGACTAATCCTTTCACCACTATGATACACTTTAACGGTTCTCTTCAGAGCTATGAAATGTGTACGAGTGCCATCGACACGAAAAGAAGAAGATCCCATACGCGATATTACTTCGTTACCCACTTGCGTTGCCTCAAAGAGATGTCGGCTTCAACTCGTGTGGTCCGCAAGGGCCGACGCCTGCCAGGGGTGCGGGTTGTGGCCCCTGGCACACAGGCAACTGAAGGAACACGGGTGGGTTTAGTCAGTAAAATTCTGACACGCCCTCCCGCTCCACCCAGAGTGGGAGAAGTTATTTGATGATTTCCCACCATCAACAAAAAAAAGCCACTTGCGCTATTACTTAGTTTTCGCTTAGCGTTCTCTTTTTACGTTACTTCTTTATGTATGACGAAACGAAAAAGCTTCCCTAAACTGACCTGCACCATAATTGCGTAACTCACGATTCATCATAATCTGTATCGTTTTGAAACGGATTGTTAAACCATTGCTTCATATGTTCGAAAAATGTGTCTGTTCGACAACATATATAACGCAATGAATATTGTTTAACTGTGAAGACGAAACTAATTATGATCAATCGTGAGTTACGCAATTAGGGTGCTGATCAAATATCCCAAGTTATAGCTTGATTGCAAAGAGGCTGATAGTAACTAAATCAACAAAAAAAAGCCACTTGCGCTATTACTTAGTTTTCGCTTAGCGTTCTCTTTTTACGTTACTTCTTTATGTATGACGAAACGAAAAAGCTTCCCTAAACTGACCTGCACCATAATTGCGTAACTCACGATTCATCATAATCTGTATCGTTTTGAAACGGATTGTTAAACCATTGCTTCATATGTTCGAAAAATGTGTCTGTTCGACAACATATATAACGCAATGAATATTGTTTAACTGTGAAGACGAAACTAATTATGATCAATCGTGAGTTACGCAATTAGGGTGCTGATCAAATATCCCAAGTTATAGCTTGATTGCAAAGAGGCTGATAGTAACTAAAGAAAAGATACTACAATTTTACACATATTTGTTAATGTTGCGTGTTTTTTAGTTGTTTTTTTTTTTAAATAGGTAAGTTAGAAATAAATAAGAACTCTTTGTTATGCTGTGTTTTATTTTCCAAAATGGATAACATATTTATTCGTCCCAAAAAGGTGGCAACCTTAGTTAAAGCCCATTTGGACCCAAATCGCTAAATGCATGTAGAGTTAAACTAATTACAAATGGGAAATATTTGACTGATCCTCTCAAACTTTTTGCGCTTCTAATGGTGACACATTTTTAATAAAAAATTAATAAAAAAAAAAACAAAAAACCCGACTGCCTAAAAAGTGAACTTTAGGTAATTAAAAAAGATGGAAACAAGAAAATGGTTTTAAAAGGATGACTATTACACTGAATACTATACGTAATCTCATGCAGTCGGAGCCATATTCTTAAATTTAACAATGAAGACCTTTATTGCCTCCGACTGCATGAGATTACATATAGTATTCAGTCTAATAGTCATCCTTTTGAAACAAGTTTCTTGTTTCCATCTTTTATAATTACCAGTTTCATGTTCACTTTTTAGGCAGTCGGGTTTTTTTTTTTTTTTTTTTTTTTTTTTAGTTTTCATAGTTGTCTGCCATACACACTTAATGTAATTAATGAATAATTATGTACCTTATGTTGTAACGTTGACTATTTTTAACCCCCGACGCAAAAACGACGGGGTGTTATAAGTTTGACGTGTCTGTGTGTGTGTGTGTGTGTGTGTGTGTGTGTGTGTGTGTCTGTCTGAGGCAACGTAGCTCCCGAACGGATGAACCGATTTTGATTTCGTTTTTTTTGTTTGAAAGGTGTATTAGTCGGGAGTGTTCTTAGATATGTTTCATCAAAATCGGTTCAGCCGTTTGAAGATTATCAGCTCTTTTCTGGTTGAAAAAGGGATTTTACCCTCTTCCATGGGTCTGATCAACTCAAAATTTGGGATTCTATTTCTTCAATGATATTAGACGAAAAAAAAACCTTGAACTGATGCTGGAGCAACACCTGGAATTTCCAGGAAACCCAAGTTATTCACCAACAAACAGCAGAAGTATCGTGTTTGGGCTCATTGAAAAGGTCTGAATGAATAGATTATAGATAAATGGTGATTTAAGGGAGATATTAAGTTTAAAAAGCAAGAAATAAAAATTAAATTAAAAATTTAAAAAACCCCCGACCCAAACAAAAACTCTAAAAAGTAAAAAATAATATTTATAGGCCTTTTAATTTGAACGTAATATTTTAATCAGGGCATTGTCAAGTCGGGGGACGGTCAATGAAAACGCCAAACAGAGGCCTAGCCGTCCCCCGACTTGACAATGCCCTGATTAAAATATTACGTTCGAATTTTAATTAGTAATTAAGTGAAATTAAGGTGTAAAATTATGTGTAAATGTAAAATAATTGCATAAATACTCAGGATTATTATTTTCTTGTGAAAATACTAAGTAAAACACAATATTTGGTTACATACCGGTAACCTAAAACCAACAGCTGACGTTCGAACTGCGGATTCTAACGGGGAGTACTTGTTTACTTTTACTTTATAATAGCACACAATCATCTCTTTAATTCCATTGCACATCCTTGCTAAGTATTAGTATTAATAGTTCGTTGATTTAGCACTCTGTATTGGGTCTAAATTTGCATTGTTTACGTCGTAGAAAACAAAACTTAGCGAAGATTCTATTATTCCTTAGCTGATTATTAATATAAAATAAAATACAACATTATAAACTTTCATGATAGCTAGTTTTGCATTGGCGTTATAGGTACTTTATAAACAAATAAAAACTTTAACATTTAAGAACCCTACCCACATAAGAAAAAGAAAAATCCTAAACATTAAAAGAATCATTTTACATTCAACCTGATATTTTAGCTATCATATAATAAGCTCTTCATGCTAATTCAGTACATAACCTCATTTCATCACTGAACTGCACTAATTTCTACCATTTTCCCTTTCATTTCCTACTTTATTTTGTCTGTCTGTCCTACTTGATCTCACCGTTTCTTTATTATAATTCCAGTAAGTAACAACTACTGAAACCATGCCAGTGATGACCCGTAAGGCTACTGCTCAGGATATGGAACTTAAATTAAGAACGGCCCTCCAAAACCTTGAAGCATCGCAACTCCAATATCAACAATTACTGCAGGAGAATGATGAAAGTGAGGAGGAAGTCAGGAAGATAGTTGACAAAAACACAAGCCTTAAACGGGAGCTAGTAGACCTACATCAGCAATATCTGGATGTTGTTGAAGAACGCAATCAACTTAAGGTGGTCACGGATGGTTTCAACAACTGTAGCAATTTGTATGAGGAGGCTTTAAGCAAAGTTAGGGACCTAGAAGATGAATTAATTCATGCTAATAGTCGTATTATCCAATTAGAAAAAGAATATACCCAGGTTGAAAAAACTAACCACCTATATAATGAACTACTAAACACAGATGGTAAACCTCATTCTATGATAACAATTGACCTTACTGAAGATTCCATGCTGAAACAGAATTATAGTTATAAAGTTGGTCACAAAAAAATTAAAAAATATGCAAAGCTTAATAGAATAATTAAAAAATGTAACCAATTTAAGAAACAACAAAAACACTTTTACAAAAACATTCCACTGAGGAAAGAACGTGTTGATCTAATCAGTAAATTAAACAATTATCAAATTAAATTAGAAAACTGCAAAAATATATATGAAATTGATACACAGCGTTTACAGTCTGATATACAGGAACTTGAGGACAGACTCAGTTCCCTTTACACTAAATATGTGGGTTCTCAGAACCAAATTAAGGAACACATTCTTGCTGCAAATGAGTTAGTAAGGTTTCAGTGTACGTGTCAGAACGTGTCAAACTCTGATGCTGTCCAGCCTAAGGTAACGGAGGACCCGTCCCAGACTGAGAGTTTGTCTCAAGACTGTATTCTCAACCAAGATGCATCTGATATTGTACAGAATCTATCACAAGTGGCAGAGCTCGAGATTGGTAGTTGTCCATTGTTTAGTAGTAATGATTGCTACCGTTCAGTTATGTTCTCAGATAGTATAGGTAGAGGTCTAGGTAAATTAATTAGTAATAATCTGACTTACTTCACTCAAAATTATTGTATGCCAGGGTCAACTTACAAACGCATAATGGCATCAGTAACAGGTAATGATTATAATCCCAAAACCAACATTACTGTGTTTGTAGGTAATAGTTCTAAGGTCAGAAAAGAAGAAATTACAGACTATGTAACTGAGTTGTTAAAGTTAAACTGTAGTAAAATAACATTGTGTGCTTTCCCATATTTTAAAAAATTGACAAATAGACAAAACAATTATATTCATATGCTTAATAAGCATATGCACTTTTTAGTTAGTCATTATAGTGACAAGCTTGTATTTTTTGACACCAACAGTTTTGTGGAAACTTTAAACTCGACTAGGGGTACTGTGTATCTGCCTGTTAGTTTTAGACACATAATAGCAAGGCTATTAGCTTTTTATATAAACTCAGACATAAATAGTATGTCGAAGTCTTGTGTTATTGACACCACATCAGTGGTGAACCTGAACGAATGTAGCTCAAATGCTATAAGTTTGTTTACAAATTGTACGAAGGAGGTTCCATGTCCCTCACTCACAATGAGCTCAATGCCTGGTGAGGTTATTGAAGTCTTGGGGTTAACTCCGGATAATATTTTAAACTAGTTTGTAAGACAACAGAAGGTACCAGTAAGAATATTCTTATACCCAACAACAACAAGGTATCTTCTTGCTCTAAAATAATTAAGCATCAAAAAGGAGATCAGCAGAAAGCCTTGAAATTATTTCATCAAAATATTCAAGGTATTTCTTCCAAATTACTAGAAATAGAATTGTTTTTAGAAAAAACAAAGTTTGACATTGTTTGTTTCACTGAACATTGGTTAAAGGATTACCAAATGCTAATTAATTATGCAAACTATAGTGTGGGCAGTTGTTTTAACCGTAAATCTATGCAGCGTGGAGGTTCTATTATATTGCTAAAAAATTGTTTAAAATCTAAGCAACGTAATGACATAGTTGGTTTATCAGTGGAACATTGTATTGAACTGTCCTGTGTTGAGCTAGATATGCATGTTGTAGTGTGCGTGTACAGACCTCCTAATTATCAGAACTTTTCTTTATTTGAGTCAATAATGGAAGATACCCTAGCGAAACTTGCATCCAGTAATAAAGCCACAATTATATGTGGTGATTTTTAACCGACTTCAAAAAGAAGGAGGTTATCAATTCGACATGTTTTTTTTTTTTTTTATGTATGTTCGGGCATAACTCCGTCGTATATTGACGGATTTGCAAAATTATTTTTTTGTTCGAAAGGGGTTTGTTCCGAAATGGTCCCATATAAATTTCATATAGATCTGATGATGCGTTTTGGAGACAGACAACGGAACTCTTCAAAACTTTACAGCAAATCAACCGCGAATGCGGCTATCGCATAAATATGCATTGTTTTGACCCTGAGGATGATGAAATTTCGAATTGGTGTGGCTTAGGTAACTAAAAAGTGAAAAATAAAAACTTTTTTCAAAAAAATTTCAACCTACTTCCAAAAAAACACTACAAAGTGCAAAATAACTTTAATTTCGGAAGGCGGTGACAAAGAATTAAAATACCTACCAAAGTCACCGACTTCCGAAATTAAAGTTATTTTGCACTTTGTAGTGTTTTTTTGGAAGTCAGTTGAAATTTTTTTGAAAAAAGTTTTTTAATATCAATATTTTGGAACAAAATTCAAATAGCAGTAGATTACTAAGCCTTTTTAAATCGTTCAATTTATCGAATGTTTTTATAGAACCGACTAGAGTAACTCCAACTTCTGCTACTTGTATCGATAATATTTTCTGCGATTGTGAATATGTGGAGAAAGCCATCGTAAATTATCTGCCATCTGATCATAGTGGACAAACGGTTAATTTTAAGTTTAGAACACCTTTGCAAAAAGTGCAAATACAATTTAGACCCATAACGACGGGCAAATTAAATAAATTCAATAGTACCCTATACAATAAATTAAATGTTCTGGGCGTTAATAATATGGACGATGCAAATAAATTATATGAGGATTTCTTTTCAGTAGTGCACACTGAATTCAGTAAAACTTTAGAAAAGAAAACAAAAAATATTTGCCCTCAATTTGTATTTAGTGACTGGGCTACTAGAGGTATTAGGATAAGCAGGGAAAGACTGTTCGAGCTGTATGGCCTTAAGCCTTACATTAACACCGAAACTTTCAACAAGTATGTTGCTACATATTCCAAAATTTTTAGAAATACCTGTAAGTTAGCTAAAGCCTTGTACATTAGCAACAAGATCCAAACAGCAGAGAATAAAATAAAAACAGTTTGGAAAGTAATTAATAACGAAACTGGTAGAAAAAAAAATACGAAATACGGATTATACATTGGAGACTTCGCGTGGTGCCATAAGCTCTAACATAGAAGTAGCTCAAGAATTTGTAAAATTCTTTACTAATATACCGTCTAAAACGACGGATTCTTTAAATTCGTCCCCCGATGTCTCAATTGATTTATTAAGAGCGAACGTTCCAAGCTGTCCAGTTGAATTTCAATTTAAGCACATAACCCCTATAATAGTTTTAAAATCTTTTCGGCAAATCAAAATCAAATTGTCCGAAGATCTATGGGGAATGTCTATAAAAGTTTGTACATCCATAATCGAGACCATAGCACCATACTTGGCTTTAATATTTAATTTGTGTGTGGATCAAGGAGTCTTCCCGGATTTAATGAAATATAGTAAGGTTCTACCACTATTCAAATCTGGGGACAGCAAAGACGCCAACAATTATAGACCAGTATCCGTGCTGCCGGTATTCAGCAAGGTGTTCGAAAAGATAATGCTCAATCAAATGCTTAATCATTTTAATACCAACAAAATCTTACACGATCAGCAATATGGTTTCACCAAAGGACGTTGTACGACTGACGCCGGTGTTACCTTATTAAAACACATATTTGCAGCTTGGGAGGAGGCTCAGGATGCCATTGGAATTTTTTGTGACCTCTCCAAGGCATTTGACTGTGTTAATCACGAAACCTTGCTTTTAAAACTTGAGCATTACGGACTAGGTAAACTTGCGCTCAGTCTAGTAAAATCTTATTTAAATGATAGACAGCAAAAAGTTCATATAAATGGTGTCAATTCACATGGTTTAAAAATAAAAATGGGTGTTCCAAAACCAACCACAAATGGTGTTATTTGCTGACGATACATCCTTAATTTTTAAAATAAATAGACGTGCATCAAATCTTGACGACGTAAATAATGCCCTACTGCTGGTACAAAATTGGTTCACTGCTAATAATTTAGTGTTAAATGGGAAAAAAAACTAAATGCATAAGATTTGCTTTACCAAATGTTAAAAGTACTGATTGTGACGTAGTATTGAATAAAGAGAAACTAGAATTCGTCGATAAAACTGTTTTCCTAGGGATCACGCTCGACTCAAAACTACAGTGGAGTCCTCATTTAACAGCTCTTGCAGGACGGCTAAGTTCAGCAGCATATGCTGTAAGAAAAATCCGCCAATTCACTAATGTAGAAACCGCGAGGCTAGTCTATTTCAGTTACTTTCATAGTATCATGTCATACGGTATTTTACTATGGGGACGGGCTGCAGATATCGAGTCTATTTTTATTCTGCAGAAAAGAGCCATTAGAGCAATATATGGCCTCCGTACGCGGGATTCTCTAAGGGAACTGTTCAAAGTTATTAATATCATGACGGTACCTTGTCAATATATCTATGAGAACATCATGTACGTTAGGAAAAACTTAAATCTTTTCAGTAAACGAGGTGAAAGACACACCATTAGAACGAGAAATAGGCACCAATTGGTTCAACCAGGCTTCAGACTGGCTAAAGTAGACTCATCCTTCATGGGGTACTGTTTAAAATGTTACAATAAAATACCTCCCCACATACTCGAACTGAATGAATCGAAATTTAAATCCTGTATAAAACGCACACTATGCAGCCATGCTTATTATAAGTTGGGGGATTACATCGCTGACAAAAATGCTTGGCTAAACGCTGCTTGTCCTGCTCCACAAGGTAGCTTAAACTAAATTGAATAACATTGAAAACATTGTTGGAGCTGCTGAAGACTGTAAAAGCTAGATATCTTTGCATTGTATAAATTCAAATTTTTGTATTGTATAATTGCATAGCATATGTGTGAGCACTATGTTCCTACTATAATGCAAACATTTACAGGGTACGTCTTTCATTGACTTGAATGTGCCCTGGCAGCTGAGAGTATGTCATGCTCACTCAAATGTCTCGCTGCAGGCTTAGCACGAGCACCGACTTGTCGACGGAAGAATAGACATGACTATTAACTAAATGATGTACAATAGGAGAAGATGGCTATGTTTTTCTATAAATTATCACAGTTATGCGTTCTAAACGAATCATGATTTTGTAAATAATCGTATATACTTTATGGCCGTCGAGTGGAAAGTTTGTTGTCAGTGTGATTTTGACAGTTTGTGAAGAAATATTCTTCTGAAATAGTCTACATTTAAAGGGACCTAGACACAAATTGTTGGAAACGAAAGACAAAATGACAGATTGTAGAAGGATATCTACGGTGCGATGCTAAAAATGGAGGAACGAAATGTCACTTTGTATTGAAAAAGCACTGTCTATTCTTCGAAGAAATAGAAAGCGTCATGCTAAGCCTGCTGGTGGTGGCGTGTGTTTTGGATCATTAAGTTCCCTTGAAAATGGTTGAGCTGAATGGTGCTGATGCATACGTCATGTCCGTGAACGGGCGCCGTCAGTAGGGACTGGTCATCTCTTAGCTCCCACGGCTTATTTTAATTGTTTTTTTATTTTAATTACGGACGCTTTTAATGTGCACTTTTTACATCGTTCTCACATTAATAATTTCAACATAATGATGTAACCAACTTTTTGTAACAAAATCATGATTTTAAAAGAGTGTCCATGGAGTTTCTTGCCCGTTCTTCTTCATAGGTACCTACGCTTTGGAATGGGCAACTAGCTTCATCTTTCTAACTCACCGACCTTGACAATTCAAAAGTGCCTGTAATTGGTTTATTTGAAATAAATGCTTTGAGTTTGAGTTTTGAGTTCCAATTAAAAGGCCTATAAATATTATTTTTTACTTTTTAACCCCCGACGCAAAAACGACGGGGTGTTATAAGTTTGACGTGTCTGTGTGTGTGTGTGTGTCTGTCTGAGGCAACGTAGCTCCCGAACGGATGAACCGATTTTGATTTAGTTTTTTTTGTTTGAAAGGTGTATTAGTCGGGAGTGTTCTTAGACATGTTTCATCAAAATCGGTTCAGCCGTTTGAAGATTATCAGCTCTTTTCTGGTTGAAAAAGGGATTTTAGCCTCTGATCAACTCAAAATTTGGGATTCTATTACTTAAATGATATTAGACGAATAAAATAACCTTGAACTGATGCTGGAGCAACACCTGGAATTTCCAGGAAACCCAAGTTATTCACCAACAAACAGCAGAAGTATCGTGTTTGGGCTCATTGAAAAGGTCTCAATGAATAGATTATAGATAAATTGTGATTTAAGGGACGGTCAATGAAAACGCCAAACAGAGGCCTAGCCGTCCCCCGACTTGACAATGCCCTGATCAAAATATTACGTTCAAATTAAAAGGCCTATAAATATTATTTTTTACTTTTTTGAGTTTTTTGTTTGGGTTGGGGGTTTTTTAAATTTTAAATTTAATTTTTAGAGTTTTTGTTTGGGTCGGGGGTTTTTTATGTTGCATTTTTTTATTATTTTAGCATTTTTCATTCCAAATTACATGAAAACATACAAGTTGCATTAATTTTTGCAAGCTATTTATGAAACCCTTTATTTTGATACCCCATTCAATAGGCTTTAAGAAAAATTTTTTTTTTCGAAAACACAATGTGGCGGCAAAAATCGGGCTTTTTTTTCAATTTTGTTTTACCCAGTGTCACTCTCACAATTATGACTAGTGGAACCTCTCAAGCTGAACTCGATCAAGCCGTTTAGGCTAAAGAGCGTGCCGAAAAAATTATACATACATACATACATACATAGGTACACTCGAAAAACATAACTCTCCTTCTGGCGCAGTCGGGTAAAAAATAAATATTCTTTTAACTTTTCTCACAGTTGGACGCATGTAACTAAGCTAGGGTATTGATCTAGGGTTAGGTTATGCTAGGACTGCGACCAACCGGTACATGTAAGTTGGTTGCAGTTACTTGGCTATTTAGAATTTTAAGGACCCCAAAATTGGAATTATTTGAGATTCACAAATAGAGGCGCGCCATCATCATATTAGTGTAAAAAAAAATTAGTACAACTAAATGAATTAAGTAGGTACAGTGTTCAAAAAAGGTTTAGTAGCGCAAAATGAATATTAAATTATTAATTGTTTTGCTTTCAATGCATTTATTGATATATGGTGCAAGTGAAGCGAGCCCTGAAAATCAGGCGCTAATTGTAGCGTGGCGGCTCTAACGGTACATAATCAGCCTATAATGTTTTCACTGTTGGGACACAGGACTCTGGTGTCTCAGGTCTCTGAGAGGGAGTGGGCCATAATCCACCACGCGAGGCCAGTGCGGGTCTTCGGATTTTTCGGTTCTAGGACATGCCGGTTTCCTCACAATGTTTTTCTTTACCGCTCTAACGGTATTGCTTTTGTATTATTAAAAAAATCAAAATTTTAAAAAAAATCATGGGTAAACGTTATAGAAAACATTGTACCTAGTTTCTGTTAACCTTCCGTGAAGTATTTACGTTGCCAATATTTCTTTTACAAAAAAAAAAACATCGTCATGAAAAACAAAACAGAATACTACATAAGAAGAAATTAATATTATAGAGATGGAACGTTTTCATTAGGAACGGAAAGCAGAACAAAATACCTACGTAATTAGTTGGGGGAAAACCGTTTGTCGTACGTACGTATATGTTTCCGTTTGGTCTCATATCTATAGGTTAGGTCACCAGTAAATTATTACTGGTATCTTATGCTCATTAGAGCATAAGATAAGCAGCTGAATTACCTTAAGTATCAAACAAACTGTTTGCTTGGTATAAATCCTAAGACATGATCTGCCTATTATGTTCCCACTGCTAGGACACAGGCCGCCTCTCTGTGAGAACATACTGATGCAGAAAGAAGACATTATGCATAAAATGTACAGTGTTAGGAGTCAGATTTTAATAAATAAATACAACCAAGAGCGCATTTCATTTTTATTTTTTTTTCCCGCGCCACGTCGAACCTGCCGATTACCAAACATAAAATTAATCAATCCAAATAACGCAGTTGCTGTTTTTTTCTAAAGGATAAGTTTTTTAACCAGTGCGCAAACGTGTAACCATGAATTCAGCTGAATTTGTTTTGTATAACCCGCGAAAAAATTCTGCGCTAGGGGGTCTAGAATCATCTGCTGAATTCATCGAGAGTTATGCAGAAGTCTAGCTACTCCCATTTCGCTAGTTATGATTAAGCCCCATGTAACAGGAGGCCAGTCTATTGCCATCAATTTGGCACTAATCGCGGGCACTAAGCTTCGAACCCGACAGGCGCTTTACTTTGTGTAAATTACTTCATCACCACTGCTCTCAAAATAGTGTACGCAAAACTCGTCGTAGGAAACCGGCATGTCCTAAAACCAAAAATTGGAAACATGTGACATCTACCAAACCGCACTGGGACCGCGTGGATCTACCATGTGGGCCCACGTGGTAGATACCGGCCCACTCCCTCTTACCACGCCACGTTCCTGCCACCTTCCTGCCACGTTGAATGGCAATGCTAATTCTTTGGCTGAAGAATGAGAGAAATTTCCTTAAAAAGGAGACGTGCGCTCGGGCCCCATGACCCGAGCGTTTCGACTCCAAACGGCTCAAAACTGTAGTTACCCATAAAGTTACAGTATTTATGCCGCTTGAGGGTCTCAGTAGCCGCAGCAGCGGCACCAGAACAGCCCGCCGTGCTAGGAACATGAGATGGCGCAAGGGTGTCGACACAGGTTGCATCCCACACCAGAGATCCTACACATCTTCCAAGGCAATAACGTCATACCGTCTGGTCTCTTCCCATCGTCACGTACGAAGCCGTTTGGTTCTAATACCACTGGTACGCCGGCGGTGACAAGGGCTCGACGAATTATATCGTTGATGCTGGCGTGGCGTGCTATGCGACCTGCACTCCTGCAGCAGGACAGGCCATGGTGCCCGAAAATGTCGACAGCTTCACCGCAGTGACAACGATGCGGAGCAACACAAGGTACGCCCAAGCGGAGACACGTAGAGAGCCGAAACGATGAGTCATCCATCATAGTACCTATGGTGTATGACGGGAGTGCCTGAAGCCACAAGCCTGACTCCCATTCTCCCACAGCCAGCAGACGAGCATGCTCAACAGTATTAGTTGACGTATTTACTAGGGTATTCCGTATAGTACTGCAGAGCGACACGTCCCACTGTCTCTGGGAGGATGAGTTGTCAGGTAACCCCGTATTGGGACAAGCCATTTTCCAAGCGTTCAACGCATCAGTCAAACACGGCACTTCAAAATCGACCAGTGAGGAAGATAAAATGTTCCTGGTTAATTTATCCGTGCTGTGGACCGAGGAGAGGAAGGCCGGTAAACCTATACCTACTTGAAATTTTGCGGATGCCGAGACCACCCAGGCGAATGGGAAGTGTGGCTTGCTGCCATGTTCGGTCGTCCAAGGCCACATTTAGGATTGAAGTTAGTGTATTTCTAATAATTTGGTCTACTTTTTCTGAAAGTTGTGGATGCTTCCAAAGATGGGAGGAGCGAAGGCTATATGTAAATTTTGGTCCAAAGCAACAGTATCGAATGAGCGTGAAGGCCGAATAAATATTAATTTTAAAAAGTCGTTCCGAGACATCATTGAAATTTTTAATTTTCTCTTCAATAAACGTTGGAAAGGATTCGTCAAAAATTGGGGACCCTAAGACAGGCCCTGTCAACTTTGTTCGGGGCGAAATAAATACCTACGGGGGCTGAATTTTGTGTGAATGTGTGATTCACGTATACACAGTCCCAAAGTGTGTGTGAAATGTTGCCAATGAATAAAATAGTGTAGTTATTTTGTATGGTATCACCAAACGAGCCATTTTGTTACTATGTCATATTTGAAAAATATCCAGCCATTGTTTGTGCGTGGTGTTATTGTTATTTACTAAGTCTTTGCATTTTTAATTTCTCCTAAAACGTAGAGTCGAGCTTCTGTTCCTCCCTTAGAGTGTTAAACAGTGCAGTGATTGTCTTGGTTTTGAGAAAGTGACTCTATTCTGTGTATCAGTCTCTGCTGTTTGAGATAAGACTCTATACAATGGCGGAAAAAGAAAACAAAAGGAAATGTTTCAAGTGTGGGTGCTCACCAGCTGAGGATAACATTAAATTGTTTCGATTTCCTAAACCTGCTCTAAGGAATCTAGTCCGGTAGGTATCATTAACTTAATAATAACGTTAGCCTAAGAAGATGCTCCGACATTATCACTGATCCACTACTGGGTACGTTCTCAGAATGAGAAGGGTAAGGTCTTGTGTAGATTAATCGTTAAAGCAAGGAATAACCATTCAGATCCGCATAATTATGAATTACGAAAAGTCTGAGATTCAAGCTGGTATCAAATTCTAACCTTTCTGTATTGAAGGTAATCATTCAGGTAATATTAATGCTGTGTGAATAAGTACATATATTTATTCGCTACGACTCTGTAGATATTGATGTACTAGCCCGTTAACGTAACTGTGCACCGGACCTCTATAAGATAACACAAAAAATTACCAAATAAAAGGCGATCAATCAATGAGACCGTGTGTGTCTGTTTTATATTCTCTTTGACCTCTCTTTGGTCCGAGCGAGCAACAGCAGGGCGTCGCAGGGAAGTTACGGGGAAAGGGTAAGGAATGTATTCCAAGCAGGTGCAGTTATGTTGGGGGAGCTTGTGTACTAATGTACATCAGAAATAGACAAAAATGTAATATTTAGTTAAAAATGTATGCTACAACTAGTCATTATTATCACTGAAAACAATTTCTTTCAGTCAATTATAATATTGATATCTTTTCAGATTCATAAAGAAACTTTAAATCATTTTGTACCTAATACTTGCACATTATAAATTCCATGTATTTTTATTTTCAGGTGTGAATTGTGGGCAAAATAAATTTTCCCAGAAAGAGGGGACTCATACACATTACAAATGAAGTTACACAATGAACATAGAATGCTGTGTCAGAAACATTTTAATGATGCAGATTTTACTGATGAGTAAGGGGAAGCTGCTTAGAACTGCTGTTCCATATGATGTAAGTAAAAATATTGTAATGTTATATTGAATCAACTTTGTGGCACAAGCTGGGAGCTCGATCAAATTTGGCAAGGAGATAGATGCCATCCTGGAGAAGGACATAGACTTTTTGTCCCGGTAACATGCTCTTGTGGGATAACATGTTCCTGTGGGTCCAAACAAATAATAAACTTAAAAATACAAATATTAACAATAAGGAAAATTAAAGTGAATTTAGGATATCTGATAAAACTGTTTGAAATTAACATAACACTATTTTACTAGGAAAGTATGGCTTGCTTCCGATTTGCATGAGTTCATCTTTCATTTCATTCCAATCAGAAACTGTTTAAAGATTAGACTTTGTTTTATAGTTTTTATAATCACTAATTATCTATAATACCTACTTACTATTAAAACAATATAAATCACTACAAAATTGTAGAATAATTGATAAAATGTATTTTGAAATTTACAGGAGAACTCACTACTGATGCTGCTGTCACTGCAAATTTCATAAACGTAATGGACAAACTGTTTGGCACATTAAATAATGACTTGCGAAGAGGGAAACCTAGGACTAACCTAGGAATTTTTAAATGTAATTAAAAATCTAATTTACATATTTTATTGTGAAATAAAGGACTTCCATCATTTTATATGTTTGTTTTATTTATTACATTATTCAAGGCAGGCGTTTTTATTCGTAAGAAAACTTATTACAACTTGAGTTTCCTTATGAGTAAAAATGCCTATTCCAAAATAAAATTATTAAATTTTTGAATACCATTTTTTATCCCGTACCTAATTTTAAATCTCCCGCCATCGCTCAGCACCATACCAAATTTTCGAGGGGCCGACGATAGACGGCGCTAGTGAAAAGTGTTTTCCTTTTTTTGTTTGAACTTGTCGTTCTTCTCCGTTAGGAGTATATATGTTCTGTGCCCTAAGAGGTGAAGAGAGTTTCTTTCTGTAATTTTGATGTCTGGTGCTATTGTACAAAATTTTGTTATAGTGGTCTGTCTGTCAGTGGTTTGGGGAAGATAGATTTCACATTTTGAAAGGTTAAGGGCTAGTCCAATGGAACTGAATTTTTCTTTTAGAAAAGTTAAATCTTTTAAGACTGTGTCTACATCACCTCCTAGGGTTCCGTCATCCAAATACCATACGTTAAATTTAGAATTTCGCTGTCGAATAATTGGATTTATTGCCAAACTAAAAATGACTGGCCCAAGAGGGTCACCCTGTTGACAACCAACGGCTGATTCCAAAAGATTGTCTTTATAAAGTAATTTAGAAGGGTGCCGTAACGTGACTCTGACATTGCTTCATATGTTCGAAACATTTGTCTGCTCAACAACGTAAATAACGCAATCAATACTGTCATCATGAAGACATTCCTACCCACTGTTACAGAGTTACAGTGCTACTGTGACAACACAAGTAGTTCGCGCTGTAAAAAATATTCCACACTTGTCACGCGTCAAATTGTCTTATATGGTCTTATAGGTACCTACTTTCTTGTTATCAGATAAGATCAATCAAATAGGTGAAGTGGCCCATTAAGGAAAACATGTACAGTCACGAGCACTAATATGTATACACATAGCCAATATCGAAAGGGATTTTCCCTTAGAAAACGATTGCAACCTTGATATCCGAGGTTTTTCATTATAGTGTGGGCTCCAAAATATTATTTTAATAATAACATAATATTACAATCAGTACAAGAGAAGAAAATCGCTTTAAATGTTGGTAAGTGTATACATACTGTACAAGAAAATGTTAGGTTAGGTTCGTAGGTATCGCATCTTCTATTTTAGAAATCTCCGTCATATAGGTAATACAATCACAAAGAACAAGTAAAAATTAACCAGCGATATCAGCGGGTTAACACACTACCATTAAGAGTGGCTATATATAATAGGGTATTTTCCAATTTGATAAAAACTACTTTAATTTGAAGATTGGGACAATATATTTAACAGAAAAATAAAAATAAATTAATTTATATCCATTTTCTCCATTATAAACGATAAAAATCAAATTTCTTTTTCGTTGTTTTGAATTTACCGCCAAAACGCTCCTTACGATGACTTTATCACGTGACATCATGACGTCAGCTTTGTGTAAACAGCACCAGTACAAATACTTAGTTTGGCGCAGTTTTAGAAGTATTGTGCACAGAGGCACCGCACACCAATGATTTCACTTTCTATCTATAAAAAATCTTGTTAATTATAAACACGACACTCACTTGTTTACTTACTTACTACTTTAGTTTACACAAAGTTGACATCACGTGGTAAAAAGTCATCGTAAGAAGCGTTTTGGCGGTAAATTCAAAACAACGAAAAATAAATTTGTTTTAACTCGTTTTTAATTGAGAAAATGGATATAAATCAATTTACTTTTATTTTTCTGTTACATATTTCGTCCCAATCTTCAAATTAGAATAGTTTTTAATAAATTGGAAAATACCCTATTTCGACAGTTCAACAAAATTCAACGCGTTATTATCGCTGTTGAGGTGACAAATTCTTGCAACATATGAAATAATGGGGGACTTGTTGCTGAGTTATATAAGTCGCACGGATCGATCGTTCAGGTTAAGCTGCGATTGCCGCGGTTGGTCCGCGGATGGGTGAACATCTTTAGGTACATACCAAGACTCCTCCTTGCCTCGGAAAGCACATGGATCTTTGACAGTCGTTACGGGTCGTCAGAAGCCTGAAAGTCTGACAACCAGACTTATCAAGGGGTATCGTATTACCCAGTAATTGGGTTGTGGAGGTCAGATAGGCAGTTGCTTCATGTGAAATGCTGGTATTTAGCTGCAACCGGTTAGACTGGAAGCCGACCCCAACATACTTGGGAAAAGGCTAGGCAGATGTTGATGAAATAATGGATTTGCAATATACCTTCAGAATGAGTCTAATTGGTAATGTGTTACAGAATTAGGGTACAGGTTATTTGAGGGGTTACCACAGTTCCACCACCACACTACCAACACCAAGGGGTAAACAGCCTTAGTTTGTAATGACCCTTAACTGGTTGAATGCCGTAATTACAAAAACAATTGAAAAGTCATTGTGTCTCGCGTGGATCCACGTTACATACATACAAAGGGTCAAACTCTTAGGGTCATTGTTCTCACCATTATCAACTAATTTTACTATGGAGCAAATGAAATGACGAAAATAAATCAATTGTTCAGTACATTTGCGGTCACATAACTCGACAAATTGTATGGCACAAAAAATTTTTTTTTTTGCTGCTCTAAGCTTTAACAAGGTCAAATTAAATTAACTGGCAATACCACGTGCTCCCTCTCACGGGGAGGAGGCCTGTGTCCCAGCAGTGGGAACGTAAAAAGCTGAGTAGGTACTTTACCCACGTGTTGGGTATCAATAGCGAAAATTAATGTTAAGTTAAAAGAAAAACAACTTTGTTCAAAACTTTAAATAACAGTAACATGTATATTAGGACATTGACCTTTCGCCATCGAATCATGAAATTATTTTTTTTTTGTTTCGTTCGTTTTCGATTCCGATACCCGACACGTGGGAACAGTGTTGCCGGCTAATTGAATTTGCCCTGTATAAAAAAGATGATGGAGATATACATACCCATCACGCCTGTATTATCCTAAGGAATAGACTCAATTTTGAAGAAACAGGCGCGGTCATTGCGTGGCACACTACCGGTAGGAATGGCTTTCTTTCCAAAAGAAACATATGAAGCAGTGGATTAGAAATATTCTTCGAAATAATTCAAATTGTCATTGATAGTGCGTTACAGCAATTAGGGTGCTGATCTAATACGGGTACCTACGTTCAATGCAAGTCATAGATGCATCATAAAATATGCGGATCCGGGGACTCCCTAGATCTTCAAAGGCGAACGCGGAACCCTGAACAACGGTACTCCACCGATCAATGTTATAAATAAGACAGACCACCTGCTCTTTAGTTTAATGTTGGTCAACACGTAATTGATACAATATGTCTAAGATTTTAATACTATTGCTATTTTGTGCCGTGTGTTCGTGCGTGAATGCTGTGCCCGAGAATGTGACTGTTTTAACAAAGATAGGAAGTATTGTAGGGTTTAAAAATGATGGATACAATACGTTCTTTGGTGTTCCTTACGCGAAAGTGGATGAGGATCATCCTTTTGGAGTAAGTAATATACTTTTTTTAGGCTATTTTTATTCGAGATGCAAAGATTAATCTCCTTTAGTTTTCCATCTTTTATATGTATTTCACTTCAAATGTCACTCAAGTGACCACATACTACAGCCGCACCATTTGAATCCTCCTCCCCCAACCATCGAAGTCGAACTCATTTGTTTTTAAAGTGAATTTCAAAATTTGCTTTCCTTTGTTTAAAAAAAAAAAATCAGACATTGATCTTTGCAGGAAAAGTTTTTATCCAGTGCGCAAATTGTAACCATGAATTCAGCATATCATTCTAGACCCACCAGCGCAAAAATTTTTCGCCGGTTGAACAAAAACAGCTGTTCCATACATTTTGACCGCGTAGGTATTGTACTTTTCTATGAAACAGCTGATTTTTATTTTTATAACCGGCGAAAAATGTCTGCGGTCTAGAATGATATGCTGAATTCATGGTTACAGTTTGCGCACTGGATAAAAACTTACCCTGTATAATTATGGTGTTGGTAATGAACACTACATATATGTTACGTTAGTTGAAAAAAGGTAAAAAAAAATATATTCATGTATTTGTTACACTCACCTGACGCACCATAAAATGTGAAGAAAGTCAACTTGCATTTGCTATATTTAAAAATTGTCTGTTACAGAATTACTTAGTCCAACCAAACTTCGAAAAACCTTTTACTGCTAACGACTCCTCCATAATATGCCCACAAGTTATCTCCAAAGTTGGTGGAGTACTCCAATGTCTTCGTCTCAACATATATGTGCCACACACAGCCAACAAAAACCATACTGTGCCAGTATTTGTCTGGTTCCATGGAGGAGGCTTCGTCTATGGTAGCGCCAACGACTATGCTGCACAACATTTGGTCAAACACGACATTATTGTTGTCACCGTCAATTATAGACTTGGTCCTTACGGCTTTCTGTGTTTGAATGACGAAACGGTACCAGGTAACCAAGGCCTCAAGGACCAGATAGGAGCATTAAGGTGGGTTAAGGAGCATATACAGGCTTTTAGTGGGGATCCTGATAAAGTTACAATCGCTGGTGAGAGCTATGGCGGTGGGTCAGTAGACCTACATCTATATTCAAAGTATGAAACCTTATTTGACAAAGCCATTATCCAAAGTGGTTCCATTTACACGCCAGATTTTTATGGAAATGGAGATGATAAAGCTGCTATTAAACTGGCTGAACATATGGGACATAAAGTTGCAACAACTAAAAAAGCATTAAAAGTTCTGGCTAAAGAGAACCCTGTTGATGTGATGACGGCAGCAAGAAACCTTAGCATGAAGCTGACACCGTGCAGGGAAACCCGCTATAGAGGGAACCAACACTTTGTAACCAAATGCATAAATCATTTAAACAACCCAGATAGAATCAAGAAGATACCAATCATGATTGGTTACAACAGTAAAGAAGGCTTCAGCATGTTCGCGAACAAACAACAAGATTTCTACGACAGTTTGCGCGATATATTCTACAAGAATTTGCAAAGCAATTTCGTTTTAAGTAAATGTGAATTGGAAAAATTGAGTGATATGATAGAAACTTTCTATTTAGGCAGCAAAAAAATTGGTCCTGAATCTATGTTGGAGCTGAGTGATTATTTTTCTGATTTTCTACTGAACTATGCTGTTGAGAAGTCTGTGGATAAATATATGGAGCAAGGTGGGGACGTGTTTAAGTATATGTTCTCATATATTGGTGGAAGTGAGTATCAGAATTTGACGGGGACTGGAGCTATACATGCGGAGGAACTGAAGTATCTGTTTGAAACTCCTTTTGAGCTGAACTCTGATGAACAGATGATGATAAGGGAAAGGATGACCACCATGTGGGCTAACTTTGTTAAGTTTGGGTGAGTTTTAGTTTTTTACTTTCAATGTGTTGTATTGTAGGACGGACGTGCGCACGGGTCGATCGATCAAGTAAAGCTATGGTTACACTGGTTGGTCCATAAATGGTTGACCATATTTACACACCAAAACCACTCCGTGCCTCGGAAAGCACGTTAAGCTGTTGGTGAGGCTGTGTGATTCGTGATCTTTGAGATTCGTTCGTCCAAAGCCCAAAAGTCTGACAACTAGTCTTACCAAGGTGTATCGTAATACCCAGTAACTGGGTTACAGTCGGACGTCAGATAGGAAGTCATCATTCATCATCATTTCAGCCGAAATATGTCCACTGCTGGACATAGGCCTCCCCCAAAAGGGGGATTTTGCCAAAATCGCCAAGCTTGGCAGGCGGGTTGGCGATCGCAGTATGGTGGTAGAATACATAGAGAACGCTGCTGCCCATTCTCTAGTAAGTCCCTTAGTTGCCTTCTACAACACCCACGGGAAGAAATGGGATGGTGCTATTCTTTTACGTCCAGCACCACATGGAACAGATAGAAAGTCGTTTCATGTAAAATACTGATATTCAGCTGCATCCGGTTTGACTGGAAGCCGACCCCAACATAGTTAGGCTTAGCATATCATGATTTTGTATATCAGCCACTTTCAAAGAGTACGGATGACGAAACCAATTCCAAAGGCACATGACTAGATTGTTAAAATATAAAAAATGGTGTCAGTATTATTGTGTTCTACTTTGCTAAAGTAGAACACAATAATAGGGGCTTGTGGCTAAATAACAATAGCTGCACGGATCGATCGACCAGGTTAAGCTACGCTTGCCGCGGTTGGTCCGTGGATGGGTGACCATCTTTACATACCAAGACCCCTCCGTGCCTCGGAAAGCACGTTAAGCCGTTGGTCCCGGCTGTCATTTGTGGATCTTTGACAGTCGTTACGGGTCGTCAGAAGCCCGAAAGTCTGACAACCAGTCTTACCAAGGGGTATCGTATTACCCAGTAACTGGGTTGTGGAGGTCAGATAGGCAGTCGCTCCATGTAAAATACTGGTATTCAGCTGCATCCGGTTAGACTGGAAGCCGACCCCAACATAGTTGGGAAAAGGCTAGGCAGATGATGACTTTGCTAAAGTGACATTACATAAACTCAAACTCGAAGTATTTTTTCAATTAAAACTATTTTAAACTGGCAGTCGGAAATATCAAGCTAGTTGGCCATTCCAAAGCGTAGCAGGTTCCTATTTCCTAGAAGTATGGGAGAGAAACTCCGCAGAAACTCTCCTAATATTTTGACATGTCTTTCCAGAAATCCTACGCCTGAGAAGACAGCACTCCTCCCAGTGACCTGGGAACCAGTCACCGGCAAAGCCAGACCTTACCTGAACATTGATGTGGCCATGTCAATGGAGGACCACGCGTACAGCCAGAGGATGGCCTTCTGGGACCTATTCATGCAGAAGTATGATACGAAGAATTCTTGCAAGTAGATGTACAAATAACGTGGTATTTTTTTAAAGATGTCATTAAGTGACTGTACCTTTTTAAAATATGTTTTTTAATTTAATAAAGTTCCATTATTATTTTGCTCTGAAATAGTTTCAATTCAATTCAATTTTATTCATTAACAATGTTCTTTCCTAAGATTTTACTGCCATAGGCTACGTAAAGGTGGTATATATGTTTAGGTATGATGATGATAATAGTCTTACTGCAGAAATGACTATGGACATGACGTCTCACCCTCATCACACCCGAAAAGACTTTCGGAAGATCGAGTTTTTTTGCAAAACCCACTGCATAAACCAATGACCAATAAAGTTTATTGAACTTTTCGATATTTAAGCTTTGTCGGTACCACCGACTTTGTTTTGGAGATTCTTAAACACGCCCAAGCAAAAAAAGAAAACGAATCTTTGTTGGCCCATAACTTTCTAATAGCTTTTTATTTTACTATTCTGTTTCCGCACAGACAATATTGATAATATGAAAAAAGCCATACCATGTGTAACTTGTGATGTACATTGTCAAACAGTGGAGTAATATATACTCCCGAAGTTTGTATGGAAAAATATGGTCTCGTTTCCTTTTGACAAAATTAAAAGAACAATATTGTTTTGCGTTAGCAGAAAGGCCACCGACTCAGTGGCTTAAGGTGGCAGGATCATGGATTCAATACAGATGCCAGCACATCAAGCTTTCCCAAGCTGTCAAATTTCTTTGATGGATTTTCGACTTTACAACATAAACATATGGTTCATGTTCAATTGGGAAAATTTGACAGTTTGGGGTAGCTTGATATGCTGGCGTCTGTACATGATTCCGGGTCGGTAACAGGCTGTGCGTCGATGTATGCCAACCTGCATAGTCAGCACTACCCAGAATCTTGCAACATCAAATCGTTCACCGATCCGTTGCCATTCGTATTTATAATCAACGTAGTTTAAATATTATTTCTGTCCCCCCCGACCCTTGCTCAACGAAGTGCCATCCTGCGCCGTTCGTTGCTGTAAATTCCCAGATTAAAAATTATAATCAAAATCTGATCTAGCCTGTCCCGACTTGCTATCTATACATCAGTAACGCCCTGAGCCGAGGTCCGTGCCCCACCGGGGGTACCCTCAGAGTGCAGTCACTTGGTAATTTAGGAAATATGCCCCTGGCGAAGGCTTTGAGTTCGCTTAAGGCAACCACAAGATGGTCCGGTTAAGTAGTTACGACCTCTTAAGGTCAACTTCGACATGGCATACACAAGAAAAAAATCTGTGTAAGCAATTGATTAGCAATAGAATTATGCTACTGTCAGTTGGTTTCATCATCATCATCATCATCATTTCAGCCGAAAGACGTCCACTGCTGGACATAGGCCTCCCCCAAAGGGGGGGTTTGCCATAATCGCCACGCTTGGCAGGCGGGTTGGCAATCGCAGTATGGTGGTAAAATGCATAGAGAACGCTGCTGCCCATTCTCTAGTACCTAAATCCCTTAGTCGCCTCCTACGACACCCACTGGAAGAAATGGGATGGTGCTATTCTTTTACGCCCGGGCACCACACGGGACAGTTGGTTTAATGGAACTTTTTTAGCCTGAATCAATAAGATACAATAAAGTAATTTTCTATTGGTCGTGACTTTCTTCCCAGTCGGCGGGTCTTTAGAGGCATTCTGTATCTTGGCAACGTTGTATATACCTGTCAAATAATATTGAAATATCGCTGTGTTCAATGATATATCCTTATAATATCATTGGCTGTGTTGTACTTGTACGAAAAAAAATGATTTTAAATATTAAGCGACATTGAATATTTTTATTTATTAATAAATAGCTTTTGCCAGAGGCGTCGCTCGTGTGGAAGGTTAAAATTATCCCTCAAGAACGTATTTGCTTGTAAACTATCTGGAAATTTCATCCAAATTCGTTCAGCCATTTTTGCGTGATTGTGTAACAAACATCCAAACATCTAAATATACAAACTTTCACATTTATAATGTTAGTAGGAAAGTAGGAATATTAGTAGGAAGTCTAGTGGGTAGTAGTGGTTGTTACATACCGTTCTCTTTAAGATAGGTATTACCTACTGCAATTAGTCTTAGGAATTTTGGATCGTTTTTCACCACACAACTAATACTCAAGCCTTTGTGTGTAGTAAAAAGGGTTTGATTTGATTAAGTTGTCGGCTTGCTTATCGCCTATTCGCTGAGCGATTTGTCTACGAATGGCGACAGTGGCGCCGCACTTGCGCGTGTTTTTCTACTTCAAGTAATCGTCTCTACTCGTATAAATAACGTGCTTCGCGCGCAAATATTTTTTTTTCTAATAAGAAATGGTCCTTCTGTAATTTTGTGCTACAACCCTTTCAAGATACGAACAATAACCCTGTGGAAATAAAAGTGCAGTGAAGTTTAGCTGGATTTAGGACGACTGTACACGACGCCGAGCCCATGAGGCGAGCGGGGCAGTGGGCGGGAGTTCGCTGGTAAGTTTTTCAAATTCACACCCAATAATAACTCCTACACCGAGGTATTAGTAAAGTAGGATTTAATGAAACCAACGAAATATTTGACAGTTATTTACGAACTTTCAGAATGCACAGCCATAAAAAGTTTCAAAGTCTCTTACCTCATCAGCATTCCAAGCGCCATAGGTCGGTGGGTTGATAAGCATGAAGACCAGTGAGGACAGCAGGATACAGGTCACGATGAAGGGTCCCACGTAGCGCCAGGTCACTTGCCAGTAGATGCCAGGGCGGTAGCCTGTCATCTCGTAGATATCGTTGGTGAATCTGGAAGAGGCAATGTGATTGGTATCCGGCTCGAAGGACCAGAAATTGTTATTGGTGGCTAGCAATAAAATAGTTTGTCATCTCATATGTAAGGGACATCGACATGCTAACTCATCATCATCATCATCATCATCATCAGCCTGTAATGTTCCCACTGCTGGGACACAGGCCTCCTCTCGGTGAGAGGGACTGGGCCGTAATCCACCACGTGGGCCCAGTGCTGGTTGGTAGATGTCACATGTCTTCGAATTTTTGTTCTAGGACATGCCGGTTTCCTCATGATGTTTTCCTTCACCGTTTTGAGAGCAGTGGTAATGAAATAATTTACACAAAGTAAAGCGCCTGGCTGGGTTCGAACTCACGACCTACAACTCGTAAGTCGCGGCTTTTACCACTTGGCCACCACTGCTCAGCAATAGTTATATAAATAATCTTCCGCACGCAACTGCGCACGCTAACTGTTGACATGTATTCAGCATATAATTTTAGACCACTCCAGCGCCGTAGACTAATTGGTCGGTTATTAAAAAATCTGCTGTTTCATACAAAAGTGCAATAGCTACACGCACACGGTAAAAATGTATGGAACGGCAGATAACAAATACTAGGGGGTCCAGAATATCATTTACTGAATGCATAGTAACAGTTTGCGCGCCGCGTAGCTCGCCCTCTCAACCTGTATAGTTCTTCGATAAATATTGAGGAACGGTGCACAACAATATAAAACTGGTAACTTTATTATGCTAAAGTTACCAGTTTAACACTGCCCAATAAAAGAATTCCTGAGATTTTTGATAAGTGCAAGTAACACAGTTTATGTGAGATAGATATCATAATCGATATAACTACTCTTCAAACTAAAAACACACACTAGCACATTTTGGGCTAGAATATACACAAAAATCATTGACAACAAAGTCTACAAACCTCTCATGACCATAGATGTAGACAACAGAGACCATCTCAAGCAGAGCAACAACCACCAGTCCGATGGTGCCAGCGAACGAGTCGAACATCTTGAGCCAGTACTCGCCCGCGCCAGTCGTGAAGATCAGGCCCACGAAGAAGCAGAATGTGCACACGCATCCTGAAAAGAAAAGGAGCTTTGTAGTGGCTATGCTTGCCTTAAATCAATGTACCTTCATTATCATCATCATCATCATTTCAGCCGAAAGACGTCCACTGCT
The DNA here is from genome assembly GCA_949987655.1 of Polymixis flavicincta. Taxonomy (NCBI): domain Eukaryota; kingdom Metazoa; phylum Arthropoda; class Insecta; order Lepidoptera; family Noctuidae; genus Polymixis; species Polymixis flavicincta. The sequence goes on along the minus strand of OX465188.1, from coordinate 6,568,025 downwards.
GGACATAGGCCTCCCCCAAGCTCCGCCACTTCGTCCGGTTCTGTGCTTCCCGCATCCAGCGGAGTCCTGCGGCCCTCACAAGGTCATCGTTCCACCTTGTGGGAGGCCTTCCAACTTTACGTCTTCCGGTACGCGGTTGCCACTCCAGAACTTTTCAGCTCCAATCAATGTATCTGTGTAACTAAAACCTGTGGATATCGACAAAAACCTGGAAGTAGGTTTTATACTCTGTTTCATTGGTACTATGTAGCTAGTCCTCTGTTTTCAAGCGAAGTAGTAAGAATAGCAGTGAGAGTAAATTTTTTAAAGAATCTTTTCAAATGAAAACGTTAAATTTGAAGTGTTTGGACAACACAGAAGAATTAGTTTTAAGTAAGACACGTCCGCAGGACTCCGCTGGATGCGAGAAGTACGGAACCGGTTGACATGGCGGTGCTTGGGGGAGGCCTATGTCCAGCAGTGGACGTCTATCGGTTGAAATGATGATGATGAAGAAGACTCGTCTCGTCTCGACTCGACTCGACTCGCAATTGCATTAACAGATCTTAAATACTTGAACTTGCTGCCTAACTTTGGTTCTATGCCAGAATCGAATCACGCCATGAATATTTATTTATTTTACTCACAATTATAACATCGCAGACTCATTAAAGGCGATGCAATGAGTTAAATGTTTACACAAACACATACAAATTAAACAGCCTATAATATTCCCACTGCTGGGACACAGGCCTCTCTGTGAGAGCGATTGGGCATTCCACTACGCGGGCCTAACGCCGGTTTCCTTATGTTGTTTTTCTTCACCTATATGTCTAAGACTTACCAGTAATAACAGGCTTGCTGAGCCGCTTAAAGAACTCGATGTCGAACATAGTGCAAAGCATGCCTTCCATGATGCCAATTTGACTGCCCAGCCCCAGCGACAGCAGCATAAGGAAGAAGATGATGGACCAGAACGGGGCAGGGGTCAACTTGAGGATGGCCTGGGTGAAGACTATGAAAGCAAGGCCGGTTCCTTCGGCGGCCTGAAAGTAGATGTTTTTTTAGAAATGGAGATTATTGTGAGTGTTTTAGTTGCAATTTTCGAGTGCATTTAAATAATTTTATCGTTTGGTGATCATTTTCCCAATTTCTAAGAGAGCAAGGTTCGACTTTTTTCGAAAAAAATAATTATCCGCATTTTCGAAATCTATTCTAAAATCGTTTTCTAAAACTGTTTTCATAAACACAAATGAGCAGGTACTGCTATTCTGTGTCACCGTGAAAACTTAGGTGAAGTGAGCTTGAAGTGAGTTGCCAATAGTTTTGGTTTTATAAATCAAAAGAGGGGATAAAGCCAATCAAACAAACAGGCGCGACATGACACTTGTAGAACAATTTCTACGAAACCTTGTAGCGAAGAAGAAACGAAGTGTCGCGTCGCAACCGTCTGAAGAAGCCTTAAATCCCATGAATCAGCTCACTTCACATAATTATTTTGTCACGGAGACATTTTAACAGAATATCGACTCAGATTTCTGAATATAAAATCACGCACACAGTTGGTTTGCTTCGATTCAATTTTGAAATGATTCAACTACAACTGAAAATTCTCGAGCAGTAAATACTCCTTACCTCTTCAAGCTGTCGGCTCATCAAGCATCCAGTCAGGTTGTACTTGGCCACCAGGCTCTCGTTCACACTAGTGAACTCCTCGCGGTAGTAATCATGGGTCGAATTCAGAGTGAAGCCAGATACATTGAGGCCGGCTAAGATCTTTATCTCCCTGGAAAAAAAGAAGAGAAGTGGTGGTGAGTGGTGGGATTTAAAACATGAGTTTTTAGTTTACGGTTATATTGTAACTAGATTTTGCACGCGGCTCCGCCCAAGTAGATGTCGGTTAAAAAAAAAGGTTATCGCGTAAAAAAGTAGCCTATGTCCTTCTCCATATCCCAGGCTATATCTCTGCCAAATTTCATGACGATCGGTTCAGTAGTTTAGGCGTAAAAGCGTAACAGACACACCGACAGAGTCACTTTCGAATTTATAATATTATAGTAGTAGGGATAGTGGAAATTATAGTGGAGTAGTAGGGAATTGTCTTGTTACACGCTTTGGTGCAAACTGTAAGGGCGCGTACCAACTATGTCGTAACGATTAATTTGTCGTTGGACGACTATCGTCTGTAGCTGTTCCCGTTGGATCGTGACGACATTTTTATACGGACGTGAGGGGAGAAGACAACACGTATAAATGATAGATAGTCGCAAACGACACATGATTTGCCGTCACGATAAGTCATAACGATTTTTTTATCGTTTTACGACTGTCGTGCTATGCGTTCCCATTGACTGACAATCTGTCGTCACTGAAAAAAAAGTCGTGGACGACAGTTACTTGTGTCGTCCTCTAAGTGAACACCTCCATTTAAATACACAAGCCACGACGTTTCAAACGACACGATAATCTGTCGTCACGACATTGAGGGAACGCGGCCTTATTCGGTGTTCATTCAGACATAAAGTCGCAGTGGGATTTTGTGGCGAACTCGATTTTCATACATTTCATTCACATTGTTTTCAACTCTTTCAACTCTTGGAGCTAAGCGATGCGTTGAAGATCCAGTGCGCGAAAAAATCCTGTAGCAATTTTATTACGCCCGTGGGAACGCGGTCTAAGTGCAACCAACAATAGTTGCATTATAAATAAACTATCTTCCGCACGCGACTTCTTTCACGTGTATTTTCGGCCCCCGACCCACTGCATCGCATATAATTATGTAACTACATAACCGTATTTCAGACCTAGTTATATAAATTGCTACGCCTGTTGGTAATGCCAACATCACAGCTTTTTACTAAATGCATGTATGAAAGTTCCGTGTGGTGCCGGACGTTTAAGAATAGTACCATCCCATTTCTTCCCGTGGCTGGGTGTCGTAGAGGGCGACTAGAGAATGGGCAGCAGCGTTCTCTATACATGTGACCATTATACTGCGATCGCCAACCCGCCTGCCAAGCGTAGCGATTATGGCAATACCCTCCTTTTAGAGGAGGCTTATGTCCAGCAGTGGACGTCTTTCTGCTGATATGATGCTGATGTATGAAAGTATACGATACTCATAATATTTTTTAAATGTTTTTCTGTCTGTTTTTCAGCTAGTCTCCGAAACGGCTGTACCGTTTTTGACGGGACTTTCACTGGCAGATAGCTGATTTTATAAAGAATACCGAAGGTTCTTCTCTTCGTCCGGTAGCACCTGTCCTTTGGTATTATTTCTGACATCCACGCGGCAAAGTCGCTGGCACAGGTTACACATAATGTAATATTATACTTAAAGAGGAAAGATTTAATTGACTGTAAGTTTGTAAAATTGCTTATATTTCTAGACTTATAATGCTGCTCATGAATGATCAATAAATAAACCAGAACACATTAAAAATGCATGTACCAATGTTTACGTGAGCATGGGAGGGGGAGGGGTAAGAGCTTTGCTTACTTTTGCTGACGAGGGGAGGGGTTAATCATTTCAAAAAATCTGCTCACGTAATACTTGAATGGCAATGCAAAATCTCAAAAAAATACTAGGCCGATTTAAAAATTATAATTCACATATAGAAAGCTACATTACTCCGGCGTAACATGAGCTACCTACACATTTCACACGGAAAAATGTCGGGCGAAGTGTTAGTATAAAATATATTAACCCTCTCGCCTTGTCCGAGTACCTATTTCGAGCCAAGGCCCTTTAGACCAGATAGTGGCAACACATCAATCAAAGCTAATGGTCTTGATTTACATAGACGCTATCAAACAAACTGCACTTGTATCAGAACAATGACTACCTTGTGCGGCTAATAAATACTGATTGATTTCTCGATATAAAGGTTTTATTTACGTTTGTGGTTTTGTTAAAATCGACTCTGAGACGTGTTTGCGGTTTTTCAGCAAATATTTGCACTGAAGTAATGATGTTTAATAGAAGAAGGCTAATGGACGATTTTTATTATTTACGGAAAGTTTTAGGTTAAAATTAAAACTCTTGTATTTATACTAAAAATGAAGCTGCTCAACTATACAACAAAATAAACAAACACATTACATATACACAAAAAAAAGTTATCATCATCATAATTTCAGCCGTAAGACGTCCACTGCTGGACATAGGCCTGCCCTAATTTGGGGGAGCTTGCCATAATCGCCACGCTTGGCAGGCGGGTTGGCGATCGCAGTATGTTGGTAAAATGTATAGAGAACGCTGCTGCCCATACTCTAGTTAGTCCCTTAGTCGCCTCCTACGACACCCACGGGAAGAGATGGGATGATGCTATTCTTTACGTCCGGCACCACACGGTACAAAAAAAAAAAAGTTACGAATGTAAGAAAATTACTAGTTGGATAAACATACTTACAATGATGAAACAGAGGCACTTTTGGAGTACATAAGCCTTTTTCCTTTGTAATAAAGTTGAAAAACTATCAAAGAAATTTGACAGATTGATGTGCTGGCCTCTGTACAATTAGCTTAAGAAACTATTTAATTGCCCAGTTTGAAAATAAAAATGCTACCATTGGTAGGTAAATGATCAGTTTTAGTTAAAGTATAGGAACCGATCATACGTCAACTTTGAAGTAAACTGATTCCCCCTTATTACAGAACAAGGTTTTTCTTTAGGTATGGTTTAAACCACCGAGCCTGTTTTTGAAATAAGAACCTAACTGAAATCGAAATACAGCTCCTTTTACAAAACTGACAAGTTAGTCCTGTGCTAAATTGTCAGTTTTGGAAAAGGAGCTGTAATTCTATTTCAGTTCTAAGTTCTTAATTCAAAAACAGGCTTGGTGGTTTAAACCATACCTAAGGAAAAACCTTGTTTTGAAATAAGGGGGATTACGTTTATTCTCTTACACCTTGTATATTCATATGCCCAATTCAAAAAATATTTTTAAGATTTCGCAATTAGTCGATTCGAACGAATTTACTCGCCCGAAACTGGCGAATCGATAATTAAATAATATATTATTTTCCGTAGGTGACTCGTACGAAGTTAATATTATAATATAAAATTAAAATATTTATAATATTAAAAAATAATAAAAACAAATAAATTACTATTAACTAATCCCTCAGTTGGCTCGGTGAAAACAGCCCTGATCCTTTTAATATCCTCCGTAATGCACAGTTTCGGAAAACATAAGAACTCATAAGTCCTATATATATTTTGCCTTTAACTTCTAAGTAGAGCTTAAGTTACGAAACTCTGGAAGCGCCATCTAATATCCATTTACATACTTTTTGCTTTTAAGATAAGTACATTTCCTCAGTAACTTTATATTAGTGCCTATTAAGTTGTCTTATAAATGTTATTTATAATAGTCAAGTTTGCGAAAAACCTTTACTAGTGTACTCGTAGCTACCTATAAGTAGATACTTTTTTACTGGTACTGTTAGCTTACATCACCCCACACTTGGTCAAGACTTCCATCTCTTTCGATCCAAGGCTAAAGTGGATTCTATGAAGTCTGCCGCGACGCCTTCTGGCTGTGTCAGGGCACCACGTATTGGTATTTTGGTCCACAGCTCATTAGGCATACGGCAGACGTGGATGGCGGAAAGCCCAGTCCCAATTCAACTTAGCTTATAAGATATTTATTATTGCATTGTATGCAGGTACTCAGCGGCCCAAAAAACAAAAGTAGGTTTTTTGAATCAGTTGAAATTATTATCAGTCTCATGAATATGTCGTATAATAAGACAAAAGTAGGTACTTATCAAGATCGTGGCTATTTCAGAGTATTCCCTAGAATTTTTTTATTATCATACTAAGAAATAGAAGGTTTAAGGGGTGCTATTGACGAAGTAGTGACATCGGCAGCGATCTTGCATTTTAGCAATGGACAAATCCAAGATGGCCGTCATAAAAATGAAGAGTACTCCCCGGAGGTAACAATTTTATTGTTCGTAGAAAAGAGAAATACAATAAAATACTTACTTGGTCATGCAAGTCTCCACCATAGTAAATGCCTTGAATCCCAGAATGCTGAAGATCACCACAGACGCGTAGATAGCTGTCAGTGCATTACAGACGGACACCAGTAGTACATCTCTGACGCAGTTGTTATTCGGCGGGTTGTAGGACCCGAAGGCGATGAGGGAGCCGAAGGCAAGCCCAAAGGAGTAGAAGACTTGGGTCGCTGCATCCAGCCAGACGGTTGGGTCGAGGAGTTTCTCCAGCTGCAAAAGAAGAAATGGGTTTTTAGCTAAACACGTGTCAGAAACGGTGGAATTCCACCTCATCGTAGCAACTGCAAAGTAAAATATTCCGGGAAACGATAATCTTGAAAATTAACTTTTGAATTCAGAGAGACATGTGTCGATTGTAACGTGTTTACTATTACCAATTATTAAGTTTTAAAAGCAGAAAATAAAAGTTAAATTAAAAAATTTAAAACCTCGACCCAAACGAAAACCTCTAAAAAGTAAAAATATAATATTTATAGGCCTTTTAAGTTTAACAAGAAGTTGTAGGTAATACTTTGATCAAAGTATTGTCACGTCACGTCGGGGGATCCATAGCGGGAAATCCCACAGATCTCATTCAGCTGCATCCTACCCGGTCATAAACGTACGCAACATTTCTTTTTTTTCAAAGCTAATTAAACGACGAAAGATGTCAACCCAGGGGGATTCAGAAGCATCTACTGGAAATACAGGTTGCGCGTCGAAGTCCTGGCAACCCTGCATAATAAGAATAATAATCCCTTATTTATGTCTTACCGAGACAAGTCGCTTTGACTACAAAACTTTCCGGCGCCATGGAATATTTGCATAGTGTCTGCGCATTAACAACATTGTTCATTCACATAATTAATCAGGTCACAGGAGTAAATTGTAATGGCGCTGTGTAAAGGTTAAATGTTCCTTCGCGGTTCTTACTCATTAGGTAGGTACTTACCTACAGTTGCGGCTGCGAGTATAAGCCCATGGTGTTACAAGTTTCGGGTTGGTGTTCTCATATGCTATGTTAGGGCGCGTTCCGACGACACGCGCCCGCTAAGTGCACGCCACGCGCGTCAGCACCCGCGTCTAACTCGCTTTGTAATGTTTTGAATATAATTTGAGTCTTATGACATATCAATAGATCTCAAATTGCATTTAACGAAGTCCAACCGCACACGCCTCGCACCCGCTACGCGCCCGCCTCGCGCCAGCCCCGCGCTCACCCTGCACAAGCGTTGCACCCACCCCGTCCGTACGCCTTGCGCCCGCGCTTCGGCTAGTGTCGCATTGACAAGTATAGTTTGTTTATAGTTATGTAGTATGCAATTAGCACTTTTTTAATAAAGTCGAATCTATTTTTTTTTCACTTGTTCTCACCTCGTGACGCCTGGAAGCCACTACTAGTAGTAAAAGCGGGTGCGAGGCGTGCGGGAACCGTACGCTGATTTTGTGCGTGCCGACGGCGGGTGTAAGGCGGGCACAACGCGTGTGCGTGGTCGGCGCGTGTCGTCTGAACACGGCCTTAGAGTCGGCTTTCAGTATAACCCGATGCAGTTGAGTATCAGCATTTTACATGGAGCGACTGCCTACCTGATCTCCACAAAACAGTCTTGGGTAATACGTTGTATCGGTTGTCAGACTTTAGGGCTTCTGACGACCCGTAATGACTGTCAAATATCTATGAATGACAACCGGGACCAACGGATTTCCGATACACGGAGGTGTCTTGGTATGTACCTAAAGATGATCACTCATCCACGGACCTATGTACTGCGGCAAGTGTAGCTTAACCTGATCGATCGAAATCATAAACACTTCCGAGGACACACTACCGATCAGTGTTATTCCTTTCAACACCATTCCTTTCGTATAGTCTCTTTCTATTTACAATTTGAAAACTATCGTCTGAAGGAATGACGTTCCTGCCAGGGTTGCGGGTTGTTCGAAGATACCGAGCCACACAGGCAACTGAGGGAACACGGGTGGGTTTTAGTCAGTAAAAGTCTGACACGGCCTCCTCGCTCGACCCAGAGCATGATAAATTATTTGATGACTTCTAATCCTCAAAAAAAAAAGTATTGACGTTCTATGATTTTACGCTTTTTCTCAAAAACATTAATTATTCTAAAATGATTTAAAAAATCCGTTGTTTTTAAAAATTTTAGCTCACCATCATTCTACAATATCAAATTCTAATTTCTGTAAATATTTTTTATGGATAAAGCGTACTACAGTGTGACTTTGTTTGTTTATATCCGAGAAAAACAATTGAAGTATCTGGCTTTTGATAAAACTTCATTGCACGATGCACGATGTAAATTTTTGCATGCCGAATGGTGAAATTTGGCTGAACTTTAATTTGTCATAACACCTAATACGTATTACCTTTTTTTTTGTCCTTTCTATTCTATTGTTGCCAACTCAAGAGAAACGAGATACGAAATAGATTTGTTATTTACAATGCATGCAAAAGTAGTAAATAAGTACAGTGTTCTCAAACAAAATATGCATTGGCCAACTCCTACTGTACAATTTCGGAACCTACGTTCCTAAAACCTCTATAATTCAGTGGTTGAGTGTTCATATTTTCGGCGGCGAAGGTCACATGTTCCCAAGTGACTCGTAAAAGAAAACAAACTCTTTGGGGCACCTTGCATAACGGAACATCAAAAGAGACACTATTTTTAGCCGACCGCCAAGCCTAAAGAGCCTTCTTGTTTATTCTGTGGGTTGTTTGTTTTCTGTAAGATTTTCGGGCGAATTCTTAGGGCATATATGTTACGTTTTGCGATCGGTGTTTTAGCGTATCCATCTCTGCTGTATCGTGTTTTGGCGACTCGGGGTTCGGTCGCGGTGTGTGTGTGTGTGTGTGTGTGTGTGTGTGTGTGTGTGTGTGTGTGTGTGTGCGCGTGCGTGCGTGCGTGTGTGTGTGTGTGTGTGTGTGTGTGTAGTCACGGCATCCAAATGTGTGTTCAGAGGCACGATAGAGTTTCCAAAATCGCAAATCGACAGCTGCTAAAAATATTGTGTCTGAGTAGACACGAAATGAGCAAACGCGACCCATTTGCAAGAGTCATCATCATCTGCCTAGCCTTTTCCCAACAATGTTGGGGTCCGCAGCCATTCAAACCGGATGCAGTTAAATTAGACTGGTTGTCAGACTTTAAGGCTCCCGATGACCCATAGCGACTGTCAAAGATCCACGAATGACAGCCGGGACCAACAGCTTAAAGCACTTTCCGAGGCATGGAAGGGTCTTGGTATGTTAAGATCGTCATGCATCCACAGACCCTCAGCGTAGTAAGAGAATTTTCGAGAATAAGAATTATTGTTGTATTAATTACTACATATTTCTTAGTTATCTTCTTACCTTCGGCTTATACATGTGAATGATGCCGTCAGCAGAGCCGGGCAGGGTGACGCCGCGGATGAAGAAGATCGTCAGCACGACGTACGGGAACAGCGATGTGAAGTATACCACCTGGAACAATTGTATAAGGCTTAATGTTTTGTAAAGGCGTTTATTTATTACCCGACTGCGCCAGGAGAAGGGTTATCTGTTCCTAGTATATGTATGTCTGTATATTTCCTTGGCACGGTCTGTAGCTTAACCGGCTTGTTGGCCTTTGGCTTGAGAGGCGTCGTTAGATTCGTCTCAATCGTGATAATGACACTGGGTATATCAATATTATGAAAATTAAAATGATGGATTTTTGACGCCATATTATGTTAAAAAAAACCTATCGAATGGGGTATCAAAATCAAAGAAGGTGAGAAGCAATAAAGCTCTTTATTGTAAAACTAGCTGCCCCGTGCCCACTTCGTTGGGCGGTAAACACTTTTATCAATAGAAGATTACGGCACGGTCGCGGTTCCATGCCTGTCGTGTTATCTCTTTAACCATTCGTCCAAATTATTATGCAGTAAAAGGGAAAAGTATTTGTAGGCATTATCAAGCTCTGCAACTTTTCTGAAGAACTCAATCATATATCTCTCATCGTTAAGGCAGCGTTCGTAAGAAGCGTTTTAGTTCGACCGTTTTTTCTTCGACTTACTTTGCAAATCCGACTACCACGTAAAAGTTTTTTAATCTTTCGGGTTATATAGCCTATGATACTCACAAATAACGTGGCTTTCTATTGTTAAGTCGGTTCAGTGGATCCAAAGATTACCCCCTATAACCTCACAAACGCACAATTCACAAACTTTACCTCTTAATAATATTAGTGTAGATTTGCGAAGATGCCCCCAACTTCATGAAATTGCCTATAGTATTCAGTTTAATTGTCAACCTCAATACGCGAAACCTAATGTCGCAAAGGAGGCCAATAAAATGCCATGGGGACAGTTTTCCCATATTTCTTGTAAAATGTTTTTCAAGGTGGGTTGTACTTTTTTTGTAATGAGGTATTTTATACATGGTGGTTGGTTGGCGGTGTTGTTGACAAAATTTGTGAAATGTATGTAGGTGCCTTTGTGGAAGAGAAATAAACGTTTATTTATTAATATTTATACACCGTGACATTTTATTCGTCTTACAAAGGCAGCCCACTTCATGTATCCAATGACTACAATACATTTAAATAAAAAAAATTTTTTTTTTGAACTTTTATGAATAATTTAAAAAAAGCAAATATTCACTAAAACGCATGACGTAGTTTTAAACACCCTGTTAAGGTGATGGAATGAATAATGTAATGTAATGGTATGGTATCTTCTACCCTTTGATACGTAAACATTATTAACAGGGTGTTTCACAATTCTAAAGCAATATTTATATCTTTGTACCTATTTTCTTAATTAATGGTAACAGTAATAAATCGGATACATTGAGTGAACCATCTTTGTAAGACGACTAAAATGTCACGGTGTATATGAAATAAATTCTTCTTTGTTTGCATGTGAATTAATAAACAGTAGCTGCGTTATCGTGTCTTCTTCTCGCTTTAATCCACGCAAAGGTTGTCTTTAAAGTTTACGTTGATGTGAACCAAGTTCGGTGAAGAATTATGCGATAGTTTCAAGTAGGGATAATGATTAATAGCATTTAGAATAGCATAACCTGCATATTGTTGCTTCCTGCCCACTTAGACATAGGTACACTCAAAAATGCACAAAATCCTTCAAAATTTATTCTCTCAATATAGGTTGTCGAAACTGGGAGACGTGTCCAGTTTTCGCGTTACCGTAAGTACACCGTTGATGATGCCTTGTTGCATTCAGCTATAGGGTATTTTCCAATTTATTAAAAACTATTCTAATTTGAAGATTGGGACGAAATATGTAATAGAAAAATAAAAATAAATTTATTTATTTAAATCCATTTTCTCATTTAAAACGATTTAAATCAAACTTATTTCTCGTTGTTTTGAATTTACCGCCAAAACAATCATTGCGATGACTTTTTAATCAGGTGACCATACGTGACGTCAACTTTGTGTAAACTAAAGTAGTTAGTAAGTAAACAAGTGAAAGTCGAGTTAAAATACAAGATTTTTAATGGATAGAAAGTGTAATCACTGGTGTGCGGTGCCTCTGTGCACAAATACTTCTAAAACTGTGCCAAACTAAGTATTTGTACTGGTGCTGTTTACACAAAGCTGACGTCACGATGTCACGTGATAAAAAGTCATCGAAGAAATTTGATTTTAATCGTTTTTAATGGAGAAAATGGATCTAAATAAATTTTTTTTCTGTTAAATATATCGTCCCAATCTACAAATTAAAATAGTTTTTATCAAATTGGAAAATACCCTATTGGTAGTTTTATTTTTTAAAAATAATCCAATATCTAAAGAACCTACCTTTCCACTGCTCTGTATCCCCTTCATCACGATAAAGAACACGATGATCCAAGCCAGCAGCAGGTATAACACGATCCACCACCTCGGCACTCCAGGCTCGTCGATGCTGGGAGACGCGTCCAGGGCCTCGCGGTACCAGTAGTAGACGGTCGATGATGCCTTGTTGCACTCAGCTTCACGAGTACCGTTGTCTACAGGGCAGTGGGCCCAGGGGAGAGTGTCGGCAGAGAGCTGAGGGCAAAATAGAGGTTAAGTATTGCTGTGACGAAACACGTTATTTACTTCATCAAAATAAAAATAAAAACAAAATCAAAAGTCATTTATTCAAATTAGGCTGAGAATCATCACTTTTCGAACGTCAAAATACATAAGACAGTCCCCCAAAAACGCCCACCATTCGACAACTTCCTAGTGCTTTAGCTGGGAAGAAGAAGTGGCGCAACAAACTCCCCAGCAGCGCAGCTGTCTGTTTAGTCGGATGGACTTGATTCTATACATACATAGGCAAAGTAATAAACAATTACGCATAATACCAAAAATAAAAGCCTCCTGGTATAAAGGGCTCTAAAGCTTACATATGCAATGCTGGATTATTGTTAGATCATGTCAATAACTAATGACATAATAGATAGATAATAAAAATAAAAAAAATACTTGGTCAATAAAACTGAAAAAAGAAAAGTATATAACCAAATAATTATATGAACCCATATAACCTGTCACTAGGTACGCTAATTCTGGAGAAAGGACATAAACATTGTCGTGAGTTAATCACAGCGACCAACTATTCTTGTCATTTAAATAGTCGTTAATGGAATAGTAAGCCTTTAAACAAAGGATGGATTTTACTTCAGCTTTAAACGCATCAAAAGGAAATCTAGCAGAGGGAAGCTTGTTATAAAAGGTTATACCAATCCCAACAAATGAACTTTATGAAGCCGGTGAAATGGGAGCACGTAGTTTGTACTTATTTCTAGTGTTAACGGTGTGACCATAGATATAAGAAAGAAGAAGATATGCCAAGTAGTTGAAAATGTATCGGAACCCGGTGTCTCCACTTGCTCCCCACTACCGCGCCACAACTACACATGCAATTTAGTCAAACCAATAGATACGAAGTCGCGCTCACACTCGCAATTTATACTACACAATCAAATATAGACCTTATCCCTTCAAACGCAGCGTGCATTTAAGTACAACTCACACAAACAACGGTTGCTACCGTTGTGCTGTGCAAAAGCAATTTATTTTACATATACGCTAGTGATTGACTAAATCGGAAAGTTGTCGATATTTCTATTATTATTGTACTACTTCAATTTTTTTTGGAGTCCAGAAAATAAGATAAAATGAAAACGATAACCGTAATACGTCACTAATATGTTATCTGAACAATGCCGATAACAATAACGCATACGAAGCGGTTGAAGACTTTAACGTAAGTAAAATGCCAAAACCATAAAAAAAAGTAAGGAAATAGCACGAGGATAAGACTTATTATACGATAATTCAAACCCAATAACACTCCACCGACATTATCTAAAATTTTGTTAACTTTACGACTGTTGTTTACGCATTTCTCTACTACGCTGTAAAATAATCAAATTAAATAAAAAACAGTAATTCACATCGATCTAGCAATAAATTTATTCGCGAATCGACATTATCGATAGCCTACGTTAGTTGATCTGCACGAGCACATCACTATAGACGACCATTCCGGTACTCCACTAACACACTTTACACCGAAGTGGGAGTTCTTAGAGTCAGACAGCTTTACATCCTATCTGTCACTCTAAGATTTCACAAAATCTCCATGTGCACTTGTATCATATCAAATCGAAGGGTACATTGGGAAAAGGTTCAGTGCCGTAAAACACTCGGTAGGAAGTCGTTCGGTTTTATGGGACCGCACATTTACTCAAAACTCAATGACCGACACAAAATACTACAACTCACTCATAGTAAATGCAAAATTACGGTTACAAAATGGCTTCTTACACTGGACTATGACATGACTGAAAACTTATTATACTAAAAAACAAAACATAAATTGGACATGCAGCGCTTTAATAGATACAGCTATACATCTCTATCTCTATTTATATACTTATTAGTTAGTTAATAACATAAACTACAACATAATTATATACATCCTCAGGCAAATTCAGACAAATTCCCTCAACACCAACACAACTACCTTAACACATACACCCACACAATCACACACCATCAGATATACACACAGTCACACACCAACAGATATACACACAGTCACACACCATCACATATACACACAGTCACACACACTATAAATCACAAACAACACACATTAACAACATATTAGGTTATTCTCTATTCTCTTTTTTTTTTAATAATTTTTTATTTAAGTTTTTTTGTTTTTGTTTTATTGTAAGTTTTATTGTATATTCTTCTCTATAGATTAGAAGAAATTAAGAAATTTATTGTAACGTACCATTATCTACATGTATAGAATCATAGCAATCAATGTAAACGGAACGAAGGAGCCTGGATCTCACGACACAGGGAATCCTAGTGTGAGTTCCAGGAAGCAACGCATTTGAATGTAACTTTTAAAACAATAAATTATTCTTATTCTTATTCTTATTCTATTCTTACTAGCTCGACGCAAGAACCAAGGGCCGTACTACGTAATGCGTCCGCATAGATACTTTATCGTTTTGTGATTTTTACACTGCTTGTCTAGTCACTTAGCGACAAAATATTTAGGTAGTGGTTTAGGAGCAATGTATTTAGTACAAAAATAATAGAGTCGCTGTGATATTTGAAAACAAAAATAACATAGTAAACGCAAGAACTGTTTTTCGATTTCTTGTTTTTCATGATTTTAAAGACAAATATAGAAAAATACTTGTACTTATTTATGGTAAGTGATTCCATGATTCACAAAGTTTTAGTTTTGGCTTTGGTTTTTACAAGAAACCACTGAACAACACGGCATTCTTATAATTTATCACGACAACGGTCGAAAGCACACTAGTTCGCGGAGACGGCCATTTGCTTTAGGAATGATCATTCTGATCATACCGCGCGGACACAGACACGCCCCTTTCCCACTTCTCCTGCTTTTTATATTTCTATGGGTGTGACTATCCCTGTTTTTAGTGTACTAGTGTCTATTTTGCCTAATAAATAAGATGTCATCATCATCATCATCTCAGCCCGGAATCACCCACTGCTGGGTTAAATTAACCTTTGTGTTAATCAAGGTTAAACTTATAAACTATCTGTGTGCCAAATCTCATCCAAATCCGTTAATCCGTTTTTGCGTGATTGGGTAATAAACATCCAAACTATCAAATTTATAATATTATAGTAAGATAGTAGGAAGTAGGACTACGAAATTTACATGAAAAACCAAACTAGCGAAATGTGAGGTTACACTACCTATACGTCTTTGGAAAATACAGGCGTGATATTAAGTTAAGGATACCTAAGCTTTCAACATTGATTCAAGTTAATTTTTGGTTTAACTGTCACTTTTCAGTTTTAAGGCGAATCTTGTCGACATTTTTTCCATTCTAACTTCAAGAGTGTATTACTCCACTGTCCGACAATGCACATTAAAAGTTAAACACGGTTTTTTTTTTTTTTTTGGGTGGGAAATCATCAAATGACTTCTCCTGCTGAGTAGAGCAGGAGGGCGTGTCAGACTTTTACTGACTAAAACCCACCCGTGTTCCCTCAGTAGCCCGTATGCCAGGGGCCGTGGTACCTCTTTCGAACAAACCCGCACCCCTGGCAGGCATCGGCCCTTGCGGACCCCACCAGTGGTTTACCTCATTATTAATTTAGACAATATTTATAAACAGAAACACATAAACAGAATACTTAAATAAAAAGCTATTAAAACGTTAGGAGCTAACAAAGACTAGTTTTTCTTGCTAATTTAACCTAACTTTGGGCGTGTTTAAGTAATAAAATAAGTGTAAAATCTCCAAAACAAAGTTGGTACCGACAAAGCTTAATTATCGAAAAGTTCAATAAACTTAATTGGTTATTGATTTATGCAGTGGTTTTTTCAGGACACCCGATCTTCCGAAGGACTTTTCTTAAGTTTTACGCGCCTGTTTTACTAAAAATGTTCCTGCAGCTCACTCAATAACGTTGTGGGTGTAGACTAGCGTCTAGCTGCTCATCACTGATACTATCTCTGTCGGACACGATGCCTGGTGAGACAGCGTGCTTTTTAGCCAGGCCCACCAGTGAGTTCGAGCCCGCGACTAGATTCATCCTAAGCATCATCTGCCTAGCCTTTTCCCAACTATGTCGGGGTCGACTTCCAATCAAACCGTAACCAGCTAAATACCAGTATTTTACATGGAGCGAATGCCTCAAGACGGTCATCCAGGTAGGTACCATTCTCGCCTAAAATACATTCTACAAGCCCCTACGTGATGTCCATAAAAATTTATAATAAACTACCTGAACTAATTAAAAAAGAAGATAAAACAAACCTATTTATAAAAAAAAACTAAAGCAATTTTTAATCGGAAAATGCTACAATAGTATAAACGAATTTTTAAGCGATAAATTATAAAGAATCCTATATTATGTCACAGTCCCAGGGACCGGCCGGATACTCGTTGAAAGGGTTTTTGAAGGGGTTTTTTTAAGCGCTTAAAAAATAAACCCTTTGATACATGTTACACCCTCGAATGGGTGCAATGTAACCCCTTCCGAACAAGTTAACCTTTCAATACCCTGTAACACTGTAACGGTAAGCCATTCCATTCCAACACATTGTAATATCCATTCTTTGTAATCGACATTAGTTTGAAAATTGTATATCCACAACCGCACGTGACATCTTTCTGCGCGGCGGTGCCATGGTTGCATGTACCGAGCGACTTGTAAACGTGGAATTTTAATTATTGCCTAAGTATATGATTTTACAGTCCAATTTTGTTTGTCGCACATGCTAAACATTGTAATAGGTACTTATTTCTTTTTCGTGTCTATACTTGTTTACATTCTCATCATTCGTCATTTAATTCGAAACTCGGACGGAACTACTTAGCTGAGTTTTTGTTTAAGTGTGTGTGGTATTACCACATGAGTAATTACTGCCTATTATATTTCTTATTATAATATTTAGTTTCTTTTTCTGTGGAAATGCCACAGCCGAGTCGAGATGCTGGACACCGTATATAGCCCAGTCAAATTAGCCCGAAAAATAGGTGTACCTACTCTTGGATAAATTCCCAAGAAGCATAATTTTTGCATGAACGTTAGGGATTCCATTATATTGAAACTGTGAAAGTCGTCCCCATCGTTCCTCTGTGTGCAATTTTTTTATACAAGGTCATAGTTCGCAAAGATGTTTTGTTTTTTGCGAAACTGTTAGTTTTATGATAAAATTAGCTCACTCACAAAAAATGTAGATCATGCATTTAACTAAGTACAGAGGCCAGCACATCAAGCTACCCCAATCTGTCAAATGACTTTGATAGTTTTTCAACTTTATTACAAAGGAATAAGGTTTATGTTCAATTGGGAAAATTTGACAGTTTGGGATAGCTTGACCTGCTGGCGACTGTACATACATAAATTATCCTTACACTTTATACCCTAAGATTCAACATTTCTGAGAAAAAGCGATTCTAAAATATACTCTCTGTCCGTCAGAGCACCCCGTACAGAAACCGAACCGGTTCCGATCAGATCAGATCCGGCCCCTCTCTTGCCATGTGCTGAATGAGATGGTTTGCAATAATTCTCTCGAAGAGTTTTTCCACCTCATCCAGCAACACAATGGGTCGGTAAGCGGATGGAGAGCCCGCAGGATTCCCTTCTTTTTTTTAGCAGGACCAGCTTTCCAATCTTTCACTAGCGTCGAAACTGGCCCCTCTCCAGACATGCACTCAAGAGTCCTACTCGTACTTAGCGGGGCCAGAGAGCCTTGATGGCCAGAACCCATGCACGGCCAAGAATGCCGTCTGGTCCTGGAGTGTTTTTGGCCTTAAGCCTTTGTACTGCCGCTCTCAGTTCTACCTGGGTCACTTCAAGCGAGTCGTCATCCTCGTTTTCCGTGTTGGGCACTATATTAGGCGGAACCATATTAAGTGGTGTGTGCTCCACTTGAGAGGGGAATAAAGCGCTCACCACTCTCTCTAGCAGCGCTGGAGGCTATGGGACAGTGGGGGAGCTCACGAGCGAAGTTTGTCCCTAACCAAACGGTATGGTCACCCCCACGTTTCCCTTTCTAGAATTGCCAGCAATGTATCATGAGCTTCGGCCCTTGCTCGCTTAATTTCCAGCTGAAAAGCCTTCTTAAGATAAGATAATTTTTTATTTGTCCAAAACATGAGTATACACACACGTAGCATGCAAGATGTTACGTCAAATTATGATTAAGACAGTCATGTTTTGCTCGAACGGCGTACATATATAAGATGTCGGACGCTACACAGCATCAATTGATTCTAAATTCGTCCATTAGACACAGCAAATTATATTTCAATTAGCAATCCAATTTACCACCCACCACCACCACTCCGCCACCGCCGCTTTGTACACTTCACACCGTTCCGCCTCTCTTACTAGCGTTTCTGGTGTTCGTCGGCGCATTCGTCGGTGCCTAGTGAACGGGCGCCACGCCGCTACGCATGCGATGTGCAACTGCGCAATATCTTGTGACGTCCAATACACCTGGTGCCTGGCAGATGGAGACTGAACGCGGACCAACACAGCATCACAGATTTGGGTTATGGCCTCCCGGAACCATTCTGCTTCGTCGTTAATATCGATAGACCTGACTGGTGAGTCTAACCAGGCATGCACCATTGAGGCCACCAGATGAGCTTCCTGGTTCAGTTGCTTGACCACCCATCGTCAACAGTCATCCTCAACCCTGGCCGGGGCCGCTTGGACCGGGCCACTCGAAGTCTGGGCGGAAACATCAAACTGGATGTATCTGTGGTCCGACAACGTCTCCACCTCCTACAATACACGCCAGTCCTGAACAGAGCGTGCCACAGCAGGACTAGCAAACGATAAGTCCACTTTAGACCTACCCCACTGCTGCACACATGTCTGAACAGATCCCCGGTTTAGGAGCAGTAGGCCCGACTCCATCGCCCACTCTTCTAATAACACACCCCGTGCATTCGTTGCTGGGGAACTCCAAGTTGTGAACTCGGCGTTAAGTAACCCATGACAAGGACGGGGTGAGGACGGCTTCGATTGACGACTGGGTTCGATTCCGAAATAAAGTCTCAAAGTCAGCGAGAGGTCGGTTGGGTGAGAAATAAATCTCCACGACCATATTTTCAACTAAGACTGCTACAAAGCCCCGTCCCGACTGAAGGTCTCAAGGGACAGAGTGTCAGCGGCCAGCCTCAAGATAAGTGTCACCAAGCCATCAATGTCACCCATCCTGTCATCCTTGGGAGGAACAAAGTATGTTTCGGCGGCGATGGCAACGTTGATCAACCACTTCGCCTTGCCTGGAGCAAAAGGTCCTGAGCTCTGGTGCAACGATTGATATTGGCTTGGAGAAGACCAAAGTCTGGCAATTACTCGGTAACTACCGCCTCCCCGTCAGCCCTTTCCTGGGCGTTATTGCCGGCGGGCGGTGAGCGAGCTGACTTCGAGGGCCCCATGTTACAATTTGAGTCAGCTTTTTTATACCTCGTGCATGCCTTGCTGCCCGTCTGGTGGTCAGCCGGCCTGATCAATGGCGCTTAAAAAAAAACGCGTCAAGTACACTACCTCGTAGGTGGCGTGGAAATGTGTGCATATTATGGGGAATACAACTTAAGTACATTTTAGAATCGATTTTTCTCAGAAATGGTGAATCTTAGGGGATAAAGTGTTCCGGCTAGTCCCGGGATACCGTCCGAACTCCGGTGAGGCAGCGAGCCACTTTGCCGGATTGCCACCCTGAGATCTGGAGACTTCGCATGTGTGAGAGCGGCGCGAGGAGGCAAAACGCCGGGGCGTAACTCCGCCGCCGCAAGAAATTACGGCACAGCGGACAGCTCCGGTGGGATCTCATGGCGTCATGGAAAGTGCGATTGTCGCAACCCAGTGCTGGGCACGTAGGGAAAGAACGGTCTCGGCGTCCTCACCTTCCGCCTTACGCAGGTTCTCACCGGACACGGCTGCTTCGGGAGGTTCTTGTTCTGGATAAGGCCGAAGGAAACACCCGGGTGTCACCACTGTGTGGATCGCCTGGACGGAACGATGGAGGTCTGCCCTGCTGGGGCGAAGCACTGCCGCGTGTCCTCGCGGAAGCGATCGGTGTAGGCTATCGGCGGCGACGATTTCTCGCGTCCGGCTCTGGTCCAGGCCATGGTACGGAGGAAAGTGCATGGGAAGGTGTCACCTCCTTCAGCGAAGCAGTAATGCTCGCGAAGAAGGAGGCGGAGAGCGTGAGGGAGAGGCAATCCTTGTGCTGTCGCGCCCTTAGCCGCCACAGGAGACGGAATTGTCGTCGGGACTCCGTAGCGGACTTCCGGCCACCGTAGATGCGGGCTTGCGCAGTGCGAGCAATGGATAGTTCGCCGTCTGGTACGGGCCAGGCTCGGGTCGACGGTGCGTGTGTTCCACGCGCACCTCAAAGAGATGTCAACAATAATGAAAGGGGTCCGCTAGGGCCAATTGCCTGCCAGGGTCGCGGATTTGTTCGAAAGAGGTACCGTGGCCCTGGCACAGGCAACTGACACGCCTTCCCGCTCCGTCCAGAGCGGGAGAAGTAATTGATTATTTCCCATCCAAGGAAAATTTTTATAGATACATAATTGCATGATCTACAATTTTTATCTGACCTATTTTTATCATAAAACTAACCGTTTCCAAAAAAAATAAAACCCATTTTAGCGAACTTTGACCTTGAATGGAAACTAATTGCACTTAGGAGATCGATGGAGAATTTTCATTAAAATGGTATCCCTAACATTTATGTAAAAATTCAGCGTCTTAGGAATTTATGTAAGGGTGAATGTCTATTTTGACCGGACTATCGCTTATCTATCGTCACTTGTTGTCAAATTCGTAATAACTAAATAAAATAGTAAGTAAGACAATGAGGCGCCACACCGCCGCGCCGCGCCGCCGCACGGGTACAAGTATAAACATGCAGCTCAAGTCGATTAGGTAATTCAGGGTAACACGAATAAAAGCTTTTCGTGAAGGTAACCCCTACAAAGGCTTAACACATTAAAGGGGTTAACCCCTTCACGTGGTTACCATAATAAAGGTGTTAACCATTTCGCTGGGTTTCGCGCATGAAACTCGAACAAAAGGTAACACTGCGATATGAATTACCCCATGTACGGGTTACCCTGTCAAAAGGCTTAACTCTTAAGCGGGGTTGTCCGGTCCCTGCACAGTCCACAAACAAGAAATTTTGTATTTGAATTTACACATAAAATTATACAATTACAGTATAAACAATAAAATAATTACAATTATTTTTTTATAAATGACATCAACAATTAACTATAAATTTACATTGCCTTCAATAGCATTTCGACTAATAAAATAACAATATAGTAATGGTCAATGCCTTAAAACTAAAAATAATAATATAAAATGTATAGTTAGATCAATAAATTAGAATTAACAAAATAAAATAAAATAATAATTTAAATTATCTATCATTTAAATTCAGAACAGCTCATGATTGTCTCAATAAAATCACAGTTCTACATATTATAGCTTGTAGGTATAAAGAACCCATGTAGTGGTATTATTGGACTTAGTTTAGATGTAAGTTTAGCTACAAGTTTAGCCACTTATTTAAACCTTCCTCTCTCCTAATATTTTTTGCTGTGCCCGACAGGGTCCATAATGATCACTATTTTTATTATTTACCACCTAAGTACACATTGTGGAATGAAAATAAAATTTGATTATTGATTATTGACAAGCGTACCTCAACCTGATCGAGCGACTCGTGTGGCTGAACTAAGCAAAATTTATGAATATAGGGCAAGATTTCTACACTTACCCGAATACTGTTAAAAAGGTAGAAGAAAACCCAGGTGATGATGACATTGTAGTACAGCGCCACGAAGAGCGTCACCATACAGCTCGAGATCCCGATGCCACCAAGCCAGGGATGTATTGTGTTCCAGACGCCGAGGGAGCCAAGACGCATCTTCTGTCCGATGGCCATCTCGATCAGGAAGAGGGGTATCCCTTCCAATATTAACATTATTAAGAACGGGATGAGGAAGGCACCTGTGGACAAATAAATTAATTTAGTAACGCCGTTGGTGGAATGTGGGTGGTGTTTGCTAGTCTATCCTTACGGGAAGTATTACAGTTTGTGATAGCATCAACGCCCTAAGCAGAGGTCCAAACCCACAGCGTGCACTTAAAATTAGCTTTTAAGTTTTTAAAGCCCTGGCTGGAGCCCTTAATTTATTAAGACGACAACGGGCAAACCCGGTTAAGCAGCCAACAATCTCCTATGATAAACTGCATGATGCCGTTCCCAAAAAAATATTGTGATAACGTCATTGAAATGTGTTCAACAATATCAACAAAAAGTGTGCCTGCAACTCCGATTTCTGCCGCATGTCAGATGACAAATGGGATAAAAGAACCACTTGGGTGATTGGGTCCTTCGACTCCATAGTGGCAGGCCGAGACGAAGATGGCGGGACGAGCTTTACTCCTACCGAAAGGAATGGCCAGCAATAGCAAAAGACAGAATTGTGTGGAAGAGGGAGAGGTACAGCCTAGTTAGATTAAATTAGTTTACAATTTCAGTTTACCTTTCACTAATCTGCTAAGCTATTCTCTAAGAGACAGTACCTTGGCTGTACTCTACGACGAGCTCGTCATCAGGACAGCCTTGAGATCGACCGAGCGTACAACGCTAATTCAAACGGTATTTACTAACGCAGTTATGGTCGTCGACCAACTCTAGGCTGTAACCTCCCGTCACTGTTTCGTGGAATAATTAGACTTTGTAACCAGTAGTTGAGTAGTTCTAACTCACGGCCGTCACAGCCTTGAGCGCTAGTGTGGCTAGTTGCAGCTTAGTTCACCGTTTCGCCGCTGCGGCAGCACTGCGCGCAAGGCCGTGTCCTTACAGAATAGCACGATTTTTATTTTGAAAATCTGGAGAAGATTTTCAAAATAAAATCGTCGCGCTGCTTTTGGTTAAGTATAAAGATAAATATAGAGAAACGAAAGAGACAGGGGTTCGAGAGATCTAATTTCCATTACAGGTCTTTACTTATGAGCTTTGGATGATATTACCTTAATCTGTGCTCAAGGAGCGATTGATGATCGCAATATAAAGCTCTAAAGAGGTTCTTCTGGCATTATTCTGTAGGAACAGCCAAGGGCTACACCAGCTGATATCCCAGGGTGGGGGCACACCGACTTGCAAATTGCAATAAACGGTAGAAATTATGAATTTCGCGGACAACTTTAGCGCATCCACCTTATGTGATGCAAATTAAGTTTTATATTTAAATCAATAATAACTTTTATAATGGTGTGAGGAAAATAAAACTTCACGTTAGCCGCGTATGACGTAGACCTTGAATGGCAGACCTCGCTTATCACAGTTTGGTCAGGGATATTTATGAGTGGTAAAAGTACATGTAGGAATGCACTTAGCTAAATTAAAATGTTAATGTATTAAGTTCAGTACTTAGTTAATATTTTTCAATTTTAATCTATATTTTAATACGTGAAGCAAAAACATTATAGGTGAACCTTTACAAGAAAAAAAACTTTTTAATAAAAAAATTAAACCGCCGAAAAACCGAAAAGTAAAAAAATAATAAACTAGCTTTGTCCAACCCCAATAACTAAGTTCGGAAGGCGGTGACATATAATTAACATATCCAAAGTCACCGACTTCCGAACTTAGTTATTGGGGTTGGACAAAGCTAGTTTATTATTTTTTACTTTTCGGTTTTTCGGCGGTTTAATTTTTTTTTTTTTAAGTTTTTGTTTTATAATTTTTTGTGGCTATAATCTACTAATTACTACATGCTTAATTTTTGATTTAATACACAACTCAGTATTAAAATCTGTGAATTTTTCTTCGAAATTTATATGGGACCAACTTCGAGGTATACCCTTTCCAATAAAAAAAGAATTATCAAAATCGGACTACTCTGGAAAAAGTTATGCGTGGTCATACATAAAAAAAAAATATATATATACTCGTCGAATTGAGTAACCTCCTCCGTTTTTTCGTCGGTTCAATTACGCGCACGGAGGATTATGAAATTTGGCACAGTTAAAGGTTTTATTGAGAAGGAGTAAACCTATTATTTTTATATAATAATGCATTAGTAGAACACATTGTTCGCAGAACAGATGGCCGATGGGCCGAAAAGTTCTGGAGTGGCGACCGCGCACCGGAAGACGTAAAGTTGGAAGGCCCCCACAAGGTGGACCGATGACTTCGTGAGGGCCGCAGGAGTCCGCTAGATGCGGGAAGCACAGAACCGGTCGAAGTGGCGGAGCTATGTCCAACAGTGGACGTCTTTCGGACGTCTTTCGGGTTGAGTAGTACATTAAGTTTTAAATGAATTATGGTCAAATTTCTGTCCAAATAACTATTTAAATATTTAAATTTAATTTACAATTTTGTATCTTAAAACAAACAAATACTTAGATCTCGTAATCAGCCTATAATGTTCCCACTGCTGGGACACAGACCTACTTACTCTCTGTGAGAGTGAGTGGGCCGTACATTACCATGCGGGCCCAGTGTGCGGGTTGGTAGATGTCACATGTCTTTGAATTTTTGGTTCTAGGATATGCCCGTTTCATCACGATATTTTCCGTCACCGTTTTGAGAGCAGTGGTGATGAAATTATTTACACAACGTAAAGCGCTTGTTTGGGTTCGAACCTACGAGCTACTCGTAAGTCGCGGGCTTTACCACTGGTATACCACTGCTCTCTTAGCTATAAAAGTTTGAATGTTTCAAAATTAAACCATTAAATTTTATATAGAAAATCGGTTTGAAAACGCTTCGCTGACATCATTCTGGATAGTCTACCCAACTTGCATTATTATGTGGGAGGATGCCAAAACAAATTATTTTTGTGCTATTAACTTTTTACTTGTGTCGACATTTTTTGACGATCATTAAATGCCTTTCGAGGGTCTCGTGGCTCAATAATAAGCGCTACAAGGATGGATCTTCAAGGTTAAGTAAAGCTTGCCGCGGTCGGTTCATAGATGCGTTACCATCCATACCGAGACCCCTCCGTGCCTAGGACAGCACGTTAAACATTTAGTCCCGGCTGTCATTTGAACATCTCTTTGACAATCATTACAGGGAAGTCAGAAGCCCGAGAGTCTGGCAAACAGTGGGTCTTACCCAGTAACTGGGTTTTTGAGGTCATATAAGCAGTCGCTCCATGTGAAATGCTGGTATTCAGGGTAAGACTGAAAGCCGACCACAACATAGCTGGGAAAAGTGCGTGGAGTTTCTTGCTGGCTCTTCTCCATAGGAAGCGACAAATTCGAACCATGCACCTAGTTTCTGACATTACATAAGTGCCCATGTACTTTATGTGAAATTTTTATTTTGAAAAGGGCACGCTGGCTTAATAATAATTCATATATAATTAGACTGTTTGATAACAAAATTTGTGGGGAAAGTTCAAAAAGTGCTAATACCAGCCTAGTTTGAATAAATGACTTTTTATTTTGATTTTAAGCTCAAAGGAAGGAAGGTCATTAGGCGAAGAAACATCCACAACTCAATGTGGTCTCTTTAATTATGTCATAGTGTGGTTTTTGTGGCTTAGTCATAATGTCACAAACGGTGAATAAGAGCACCCAACATAAAATAAATTGTTAAATTCACTGTTTTTGTTCTTTGAATCTAACATAACAGACTATGTAATTGTTTTTACAAGAACATGTAGAGCCCAGGATGGCACATCTACGCGAAACCTTTTGCGTTGAATTCAGAACATGTTTCTGAAAAATTTCAACGCAGGGTGTTAAAAATTTTCGCCGGTGATTAAAAAAGAAATCTGTTGTTTCATGAATTTTGATCGTGTAGGTATTGCACTTTTTATAAAACAGCTGATTTTTATTTTAACGAACTAACAAAAATTTCCACGGGGTATAGACGTGTGAAACACAATTAAATGTGCTAAAGCTCAAACACGTTGTATTCTTTTAACAACAACCACATAACACATATAAAGCCGCTTTTGCGCTGCCACACAGATTCAATACAAACGTCATATCCGCTGGACGCTGTTTGAACAAGCCGCTTTAATTGAGGGTTTCGGTGCGTTGACCTTTTGTTTTGCAAACTGTGTCCTATGTAACCGGTTGAAAATCTATAGATGATTGTTTTTAATTAGCTTCTGCTCGCGACTTCGCCTCCGTTGGATTTCATGTTTTAACATAAAATATATCCTTTGACAGTCGGCAATACTAAAGCATCTTTTTATAAACTAATTTTCAGAATCGGATCAGTAGTTACGAAGATTACCCCCTACATACTACGTCACAAATTTAAATTCTTTACAATAATACTAGCGGGAATCGCTGGATGTGGGAAGCACAAGACCGGTCGAAGTGGAGGAGTGGGGAGGCTTATGTCCAGCAGTGGACGTCTTTCGGCCGAAATGAAAATAATGATGATGCATACTAACTTTCGCCCGCGGCTTCGCCCGCGTAGTATGTCGACAAAAAGTAGCGTATGTCTTTTCCAAGGATTCAAAGTATCCCCCTATCACATTTCATCAAAATCGGGCCGGCCGTTTCGAAGATTAGCCGGAACAAACAGACCGACAGACAAACATTTTGTAATGGTTTTTTGTTGTATACGTATATAAGTACCGTATATACTTTCATATATTTAGTAAAAAGCTATTATTTTAACATTACAAACTGACACTTCAATTTTATATATTTTTGTACACAAAAAATCTGGCAGTCTAACTGCTTTACATACAACAAATAAAATAAAAACAAATAAATGCCATAAGTCTCAAATAAGCCAAGATACTCGTACAACTGAATGCGTGTACTATTAAGGCTTGTGCAGACTAACGACGCGACGGTCGCTTCGCGACAGTCGTAGAACAATTTCAATGAAAACTTCATTGAAATTGTTCTACAAGTGTCACGTCGCGGTCGTCGCGGTCGCGCCTTTTTTTAAGAAACATTTAATGTCAGGGATCCGACCGGTTCACATATGTACCGTTACAATAGAAAATCAATTGTGTCTCATTAGCCGATCTTAAGCAATTAGAGGCCCTAGTGTGAGATACTTTTAACCATCTCGATCTAACGCATTAACCGCGTTCGGCGCTCCGATTGGTCCTAGATTGGTGAAGGACCAATCGGAGCGCCGAACGCGGTCGATGCGTTAGATCGAGACCACACTAGGACCAATGTAGATACATTACTTGTCTGTTTAATTGCAGAAAAAAAAAACGGAACGAGACAAAAGAAAATTGAACGTGACAAAATTAGATTGAAGTAAAACATTATTTTTTGTCGAAACGCAGTATTCCAAGCTGACTAATCATACCAAAAAGTTTGACATGTACAGAGGCCAGCACATCAAGCTACCCCAATCTGTCAAATTTCGTTGATAGTTTTTCAACATTATTACAAAGGAATAAGGTTCATGTTCAATTGGGAAAATTTGACAGTTTGTGATAGGTTGACCTGCTGGCGTCTGTACTTAATTGTAAGTAAACTTATGTGAGACGGTACTTAACAAGCCCCCATCTCCCTCACATTGTCTCTTTTGGTAATTTGCTAAAATTTGCCTAATTTACAAAAAAAAAAACCTTAAAGTTTCTGAACCAATTTATTGCTTAAACATTGTTCTTGAAATGTAACATAACAGACTAATGAGACTCCTTTTTTTAGCTCATCATCGTCATGTGCCTAGCCTTTTTCCGTCAATACAGGATAAGTTTTTAACCAGTGCGCAAACTGTAACCAGGAATCAGCATATCATTCAGTGGCGTATCTAGTCCTAAAGGGGCCCTGTATCAGAACTTGTTAGGGGCCCCCTTTTACCCCTCTGCAGCCAGGCTAAAAAGACGATATTGCTTATTTTATTCAAAACGAAAGTAAACAGCGTCCTGACTCCTGCAAGAGCGACATCATGAACAAGTATTTAAGGTGTTTTTTTTTTTTACACTCTGTATAATAACGTCGGGGCTCTAGGGAGCCCAGCAGCTTGGGGGCCCCGTATCATTGATACGGCTGATAAGGTGGTAGCTACGCCACTGATATCATTTTAGACCTAGAGCCCTAGAGCGTATACATTTTTAGTCCGTGACACAAAAAAAAATCTGCTGTATCATAGAAAAGTGCAATACATACGTGGTCAAAATGTATGGAACAACTGATTTTTTTTTGTATAACCGACGAAAAATTTCTGCACTGGGAGGGTCTAGAATAATATTCTGAATTCATGGTTACAGTTTGCGCACTGGATAAAAACTTATCCTGTATTGACGAACTGCAGCTGAATACCATACCACTATTTTACATGGAACGACTGACTGACCTACGCAATCCAGTTATTGCTAAAGAGGTATTGTATAAGTTGGTTGTCAGACTTTTAGATTTATGATTACCCATAACGACTTGATCCTTATTGCTACGGAAATAAAACTCATATTTCCATACAATATGACATCTAAAATACCCTTCTAAATGATGGTACCATACATGTAAAATCAGATATTTATATACAACTTAATAGCATAAACAATCAATTCTATTTTTAGCCATGCCGCCTTGTCTGGGTCGAATGATATCGATTTTTAAATTGCTACGGAGCTGCTACGAAATTGCGACGTAGCTCGTGACTCGTAGACATTGCTACGGCAGCCTTTGGTCTTTGCTACGAATGCAGAAACTATGTTGCTACAGTATAATTGTTTCAAGTTGAAGTGTAGTGGGTATACTTATATATTCTGCTGTGAGCATTTGTTAGTGTAGAAGTGTATAAGGGTGAAAACGAGACCCTCTTACTAAAGCTACGCTGTCTGTCTATCTGATAGAGGCAGTATCTTTTCAGCATATGTATTTAACGCCGAACCTCTATAAATCTACCTTGAGAACTGCCGAGTTCTCAAGGTACCAGGGACTATGGTATCTATTAATAAAATACTTGATGATCTTTAACCGGTGAGACTCCACCTTCAATTTAAAAAATTAGTTTGTTACAGCGTCGCGTCTGTCAAAAGAATCCTGTTTCCGTAACAAAACCTATGTAAAATGATTTGACATGTTAAAGATAAAATCTTCCCGATTATTCGAACATAGACACAGCCTAATCATTGGCTGCCAGCTTGTACGTGAGGTTCCTCGTGAAGCGAACAACCTCTACAGTACTATAATTATTCGTAGTAAATAATGACAAGAAGGTATATCTATACAGACCAGTCTAATTCCACGTACAACACACACACACACTCCTCACTAAAATATTAATAAATATGATCATCAGTACAGTTACGCAATTCTTTTTGTTTTTTTTTTGTAAAACGTGATAATTCCTCTAAAGTGTGTCCTTCAAGATACAGGATTCTCCTAATTTGAAGGGCAGGGTCTTACTCATCTCTATTAGCCATACCTATCTCTTTTTGGGCCCTAATTCACTATAACCACATAACGATGTCTTACTTCGAAACCACATCAATTTCTTAGATCGATCACACACGACATCTGCTAATAAATATCGACAAATTGTCTTGGAACATCCAGAATATGACTTTTCGATTCCTTACCGTTATGTTCACGTAGTTTGAACGTAGTAATATTCCGCGGGGAATCAACCCATACATAATTCGAGCCATGAACTATCACTGATGTTACCTAGGCTAAGTCTTTTATAAAATAAATGATTACTTACTTACTTACCTACTACTTGTAGTTTTCTGTTTTTCCATACTTCCACAAAGAGACCAAAGAAAGATGGATGGACTGTGTGAATGATGATATGGTTAGAAAAGGTGTGATTACGGAGATGACGAAAAACAGAAATGTGGAAGAAAAAGCTGTTTCTTCGACCCTAAATAAATTGTTAATAAGGGAGCATAGTGACTTCCCCAAAAAGTGCCCTAAGCGAGAATCATCATCATTTCAGCCGGAAGACGTCCACTGCTGGACATAGGCCTCCCCGAATTTGGGGGGGCTTGCCATAATCGCCATGCTTGACAGGCGGGTTGGCGATCGCAGTACGGTGGCAAAATACAAAGAGAACGCTGCTGCCCATTCTCTAGTAAATCCCTTAGTCGCCTTCTACGACACCCACTGGAAGATGCTATAAGAGATGGTGCTGTTCTTTACGTCCGGCACCACACGGAACGAAGAGAAGAATATAAGAAAGGAAACTAAGACTTATTCTTACATTAAATCAATTTCTTTTCAATTAATGTAACTATTATACCAGCCACTTGACTAGCCATGTGACAGATGGTATTTCCCATCGGAAAAATTGAGCCGATTGTGCTTGGAGAGCAGTGGTGGCCCAGTGGTAACGGCCGTGACTTACGAGTTGAAGGTCGTGAGTTCGAACCCAGCCAGGGGCATTACTTTGTGTAAATAATTTCATCACCACTGCTCTCAAACAGTGAAGCATCGTGAGGAAACCGGCATGACCTAGAACCAAAAATTCGAAGACATGTGACATCTACCAACCCGCACTGGGCCCGCGTCGCGGATTACGGCCCACTCTCTCTCACTGAGAGGAAGCCTGTGTCCCAGCAGTGGGAACGTTATAGGCTGAGTACGTGCTTGAAAAAAGGCTAGTCTCATAATGATGATATCATTGTAGGTACAAATTAAATTTATTTATAGAGGTGGCGTGATACTTTGGTTAACGGACGTATGAGTCAGATGGTCTTTTGACATCATTGTTGTGGTTTATCAGGCCTATAGAATAGAATAGGCATTTATTTTGTATGCAAAAATGTATGCAACGTGTAACATAATTAGAATATTGAGTAAAAATAATAATAAAATGCCCAAAATTAGTATTTTCTTTGAAGCTAACTGGTATTATTAAGAAAATTGTGTTGACCCTAGCATTACTGTATGCATTTAAAATTGAGTCTTATTGCCTTGACATAAGATTGACTTTCATTTCTTTCTAATTATTAACAAACTACTTTCAGGATTTGCGTTCATTCTGTTATGCCGTGTATGGATTATGTTTTTTTTTTATACTGTTGTTCGAATAGAGGAGCTATACACTACCGCCCTAAAACACTAAGCTAGGACATTGGCTCACATTGGTTACCAATATGTCAACCAGGCGGTCCGCAGATCACCAGTGGTCCGCAAGACATAATACTAAATGTGGCACCGCGAAACGTTCAAAAATTTCGAACTTTTTTCGTACTTATACTATTACGTAAGTATATTATATTCGTACTTTTACTGTACGTAACTTAAGATCATCCCATCATCACAAGTTTCAAGCTCCTTCAACTTCCTAGCTTCCATAAGTTACAAAGAACCTACAAAATCAAACTACAAACCCTTTATTCCCCTATTTCCTCCCTCTCATCTCTCCGAGTGCTTGTTAACGGGCTCTCTTTAATAAATCGATGCAGCGACAGGTGAAATCTAGACCATTTCTAAATAAAAACATTGCATTTTCAATTCTATATCTATGGTCACAGGGTTCGAAATCATTTGCCTGTTTACCTGGCTAGCTTCGCCCGGGACACTAGGCATATACATTATACAGATACAAATGCAAACTGCGTTTCCCGGGCAGTTTGACTGCAGACTAATTTGTACCTATAGTAGTTATATGGATGTAAGAACGCCATGGAGTATGAAAGAATGAAGTGCCAATGTGCGAGTGATAAATATAAGTAGGTTTGTACAAACACTTTACACGTTAATCATATTTTCAAAACTAGATGAGGTCCGAGAAGAAATGCCGAAACATACTCAGAGGTCACAGTCTCTTTTAAAGTCCAGACATAATCTTGGTCAGATCATGTGAAGATCATGTAGATTGGTATCTAAAATGGTATTTTGAGGAAAGCACCACACAGATTGAGTGGACCTGTCCAGTTCCTGCACTCATTTATCAGTAATCATACAGCTCAACTCAGAACTTGAGGAGCTCAAAGATTCGACGAACAATACCAAAGAAAGGACACAGGTAGGCCGCATACGTTACTCAAAATGCCAGACAATTATTAAAACTAAATAAGGAAAAACGAAACCAAACAAAAAAAAATATACCCTCATCACAATAATTGTTTTTGTCTTTACATTCACAATAATTATATTTTGAACCGTGTTTTCCGACTTTGGAATTAGTTATGTTTACATGACAGAATTTATTAACACATATAAGATTAAAAAAATATCATGTGAGCTGATTCATAAGTCTAATATCGCGGCTTCATGCGCGCGTGCGGGTTTAAAGCAAATAAAGACTTATCTTATCTTCATCATCGGGGATGTTGGAAATTATCCCACGGGAACGTGCTACCAGGACAAAGCCCATGTTACGCCTTAAACATCAGCTATCTGATGTCTCTATGAAAGTCCAATCAAAATTGGTCCATCCGTTTCGGAGATTAACCAGAACAGACAGGCGACAAAAAATTAATACTGTGTTTCTGTCATAAGTTCCGCATATAATCTTAAGCATTTAGTAAAAAGCTGTTATTGTGATATTTCAAACAGACACTTCAATGTTATGTAGTGTAGGTAATGTATTGTATGCATGATAAGATAAAATGCATAGATTTCTTGGCAATCATTTTTATATTGGCCGCTATCCAATAAAGGGATAATCTTATGGTTTCGATATTTCTTAAAATACAAACCATAGTGTAGTGCATGCCGTATAGTAATTAAATCTCTAATACATGACCGGGCTCATTATTTGATTTTCAGAAGTGCACGTTAAATCACATCATTTAAAAATAGCAACTTTCAACACTCAACCATACAATCTCCTCCCAAAAAATTGCATCAGCACTCCATTTTCACTACTCCATGTTTCATAATAACCACGTAATTTTTGATCCGTAACCCGGCCAGACAGGCACGCAGACACACACACACAAAAGCACACCATCATACATGCTCCCATATCAGTATACACTGTACCTACCTATGTAGGTACGTAGGTACCAAGGGAGAGGAACCTCCCCTCGGATATCGCAAAAATTGTTCCGGAAAACAGTTTTTACAAAGATGTGGTAATTTTTTTCTTTGACTGTAAGTATATTTCTGGATATTGGGTAAATTGGCGTTCCTGTGCGGAAGTAAGGAGTAATGAGGTTTGTGTGTTGAGGATATTGTTCAAAAGTGCCTTTTAAGTGCCTATTTGAAATAAATGCTTTGACTTTGAGGTTACTTGGTTCGACGATAAAGAATAGGGTATATGACTAGATTTTTAAGGTCCCGTAGCCAAATGGCAAAAAACGGAACCCTTATGGATTCGCCATGTCTGTCTGTCTGTCCGTCCGTATGTCACAGCCACTTTTTCCGAAACTATAAGAACTATGCTGTTGAAACTTGGTAAGTAGATGTATTCTGTGAACCGCATTAAGATTTTCACACAAAAGTAAAAAAAAAAACAATAAATTTTGGGGGTTCCCCATACTTAGAACTGAAACTCAATTTATTTTTTTCTTCAAACCCGTACGTGTGGGATATCTATGGATAGGTCTTCAAAAATGGTATTGAGGTTTCTAATATCATTTTTTTCTAAACTGAATATTTTGCGCGAGAGACACTTCCAAAGTGGTAAAATGTGTCCCCCCCCCCCCCCCTGTAACCTCTAAAATAAAAGAAAGTTGTGAAAACTGAAAAAAAAAATGTATGATGTACATTACCATGTAAACTTCCACCGAAAATTGGTATGAACGAGATCTAGTAAGTAGTTTTTTTTTAATACGTCATAAATCGTAAACCGCAATTTACCTTTAGTTACATCATATTATAAAAATATTTTTAATATTTAATAAGTTAAGTAATATATAATAGGTTTGTACTGAACCCTCGGTGCGCGAGTCCGACTCGAACTTAGCCGGTTCTTTTGAAACATAGGAAAATCACAGTCACAGTAAAAACATTGTTAAAATACCACAAACAATTAAGAAGTTGTAGGCGTTCTAAGTAGCACTCTTTTGCGTGAAAAGGATAGAAGAATAATTTCCAAAGCGTGTAACTCCTCTTTTTTCCCACCGATGTTTTTTTTTTTTTCTCCAAATTTTGTTATTTGTAACATGTTTAAAATAAGTAGACTTTAATTATTGTTTACTTACATACCATCTAATTTTGCCCCATGCATTTGTCGATACTTGTATCGTAAAGGGGCGAAAGTAGATGGTTCAATGAAAAGTATTTTTTTTGTAGATATTAATAGTGACGTGTAGGTAAGTTCTGTTAAAGAAAGCTTTTAGTTACTTCCATGTAATATAATTTCAGCCGAAGACGTCCACTGCTGGACATAGGCTTTCCTCAAGCATTGGCACTGGATGCGAGAATAAGAACCGGTCGACCGGTTCTGTGCTTATCGCTTCCAGCAAATTCCTCCGGCCTTCAACAGGTCATCGGTCCACCTAGTGGGAAGCCTTCCATTGCTACGTCTTCCAGTACGCGGTCGCC
The DNA here is from genome assembly GCA_949987655.1 of Polymixis flavicincta. Taxonomy (NCBI): domain Eukaryota; kingdom Metazoa; phylum Arthropoda; class Insecta; order Lepidoptera; family Noctuidae; genus Polymixis; species Polymixis flavicincta. Next base: position 6,533,624 of record OX465188.1, on the reverse strand, counting down.
AATCTAGAACCTTTTGGCCTCGTCGGCGTTTTTTGGCAATTCTTCGGGCTTTGTTGGTTACCTTGGTAGACACACAATAGGCACAAAAACAAAAGAACAGAAAAACCTTGATTAGTATTGTGTACATCATGGCTGCGCCAAATAAATAGGTACAGTTCAGCAGAAAAGTGAAAACTGTACCTGCGCGGTCAAAAGTTATAACAGCATTTTTTTTAAATAACCGACGAAAATTTTCAACAGAAACTTTGAGCCTGGCATCCATGATAACAAGTTGTGCGTCGATATCGCAGCCACGCTTTAAAGGAACTTGCTCCAACAAACTAAAGTAAATAACACTGTGGAATATTTGAACGATTGCGGATAGTATGACGCTGGGTCGCTCGGCAGCTCTATAAAATCAATACTTTATTACTGCACATAGTACTAAAGTCAAGTGCTTTGCGGGAGCGAGCTGAACTAGATTAAAACGTTAAGTATATGGTCTAGGTGTTTATGGTCGAGTACATTATAACTGATTGGTTTTAACTTTAAAGTAATCGAAATGGTTCTGTTGTATTATTATTAGTTATCGTATTTTATACTTTACTTAAAGTGTATGTATGCCCTCTGCCAGGGGTGCGGGTTGTTCGATAGAGATACCGTGTCCCCTGGCACACAGACAATTGAAGGAACACGGGTGGGTTTTAGTCAGTAAAAATCTAACACGCCCTCCTGCTCCACCCAGAGCGGAAGAAGTTATTTGATACCCAAACTCAAAAAAAGTGTATATAATAATTATAGTGTATGTATAATAGTGTAAGGTAGCCCACTTAATAAAAATGTCAGGTTGTGTGTTGATTAAAATTTGAATCGCGATCGTAACAATGGGTTTCTCCCCCGATTGGGTTCCCGCAATGTCGTTGCGGGGGGGCTCAGTAACCGTGGTCCCACATACGGTGAAGCCAAGAGGAACCCAAAGGTGGGGCCGCTCATCAGGGCTTTTGCCTCAAAGTCAACGACGTAGCGGCCAAAAAGTAGGTTGCGGTGAGGTGCACCGTAACTGAGGAGGGCCGCGATGTCGAATGGGAGGCATCGCGGCTGAGGGTTACGGGCTGCGGCGGAGGAGGAGTGCCAGTACTTTTGAGTAGCGCTCTTCCCTTCCGTGCCCTGGACGGGGCCGCCACTGTTTGATGGCGGACGCGGTGGGGCCGCAGGGGAAGAGGAGTGCCGGTATAGCGTTGGCCGCTCTCCCTATCCCCTGCGGCCGTAAAGTGGTAGGCGGCGGGGCCACTGTGTTGACCCGTCGCAGGGTGACCGAGGGGTCCGCAAGGGCCGATGCCTGCTAGGGGTGCGGGTTTTTCGAAAGAGATACCGCCGCCCCTAGCACACGGGCAACTGAGGGAACACGGGTGGGTTTTAGTCAGTAAAAGTCTGACACGCCCTCCTGCTCTACCCAGCAGGAGAAGTCATTTGATGATTTCCCAAGCAAAAAAAAAAAAAAAACAATATATGGGTTTGCAGAATTATAATGATTAAAATAAATCAATGCAACCTTCTAAGTGTTTTTAGGGTTCCGTACCTCGAAAGTAAAAAACGGAACCCTTATAGGATCACTTTGTTGTCCGTCCATACGTCTGTTAAGACCCTTTTCCTCAGTAACGCATTGAGTTATCAAGCTAGAATCATCGGACACGAAGCCTGGTAAGACAGCGTGCTTTTTAGCCAGGCCCACCAGTGAGTTCGAGCCCGCGACTAGATTCCCCTTAAGTTAGAATATAATTTTGTTATTTTAATTTGTACCTGTTTGTTTGGATTAATTGTCTTTATTAATATTTAAAAATAACGTCGTTATTACTCGAACTTTTTCTTGATGTAAAATGATGATATGTCGAACTTAATTGACTTAGAGGTTGTTTTAATCACGTGACCGGTCACACTTTCGAAGAGAGTGTTTTCAAAGGTTACAGTTACCGCGTGACTTTGAATCACGTGACTTTAAGGTAACACTTGATTGAAACTATTCTTCTCGTACATTAGAAATTACATTTATATAATATTTAACTGGGTTTTGCGAGAGTGCAAGTCGAAGATCATCCCACGATACCATACAAACGGGATAAAAAGTATCCTATGTGTTAATCCAGGTTAGAACATAACTGTATGCCAAATTTCATCGAAATTCGTTCAGCCGTTTTTGTGTGGTTGGTTAACAATATCCAAACTTTCTTGACTTGATCCTGTTGGCAGATTGATCTGATATTTACACACCTTTAGTTTTGATAAGAATAGAATTAAAAAAAAAAAAAAACTAAATAGAATGAGACATATAAAAACGATATAACGAAATAAAAACTTGAAAATCAAATAAGTATTTTTTTAAGCTAAACCGTTTAAAAAAAAACCAGCTAAAATAAAATCATGGGGCATAGCGTATCTTGAGTAAATATGTTTCACGCGCCCCATGATTTTATTTTACTAAATTATTTTGTAGCTTTTAGTTAAAAACGTTTAACTTAAAAAAAAAACTTATTTTATTTACACACACTTGCAGCGCTCTGCGGTTTCATCCGCGTAGTTCCCGTTCCCGTGGGAATACGGGGATAAAATATAGCCTATGTCACCCGGGGATAGTGTAGCTTCCCAACAGTGAAAGAATTTTTCAAATCGGTTCAGTAGTTTCGGAGCCTATTCAATGCAAACAAACAATCACATCTTCCCTCTTTATTAATAACATATACGTACAGAGATAATTAGGATATGATTCTCCACCCATCATCATCATCATCATTTCAGCCGAAAGACGTCCACTGCTGGACATAGGCCTCCCCCAAAAGGGGGTTTTGCCCATAATCGCCACGCTTGGCAGGCGGGTTGGCGATCGCAGTATGGTGGTAAAATGCATAAAGAACGCTGCTGCCCATTCTCTAGTAAGTCCCTTAGTCGCCTTCTACGACACCCACGGGAAGAAATGGGATGGTGCTATTCTTTTACCTCCGGCACCACACGGAACACAAACCCACTGCCACACAAACCCATTCCACTCAAATCTGTGTGGTTCTTTCCTCAAAAGGCCGTCGGATAATCATCTCATGGTCCTCATATGGCCTGACCAATATTATGTCTGGACTTTAAAAGAGACATCTGTAGCCATCCACATTCTTATTCAAAACTTTCCTCACGAAATTTTCCTCATTCCTCCGCGTGACAACCGATTTCCACACAACTTTTCAGCCATATTTAAAACATAGCACAAAATAAAAAGCCGACCTCCTCAACGATTAAAAACCGGTTATAACTAGTTTCAGCCGCTCCTTTTGAATTTTAAATGGTTGAAACTCATTGACTGAAGTAGAAAACCGCGCTTAGTGAAAGAAACAAGCGGAAGCCGTTGTTTTCAGGTGAGTAGGTCATCAACATCTGCCTAGCATTTTCCCAACTATGTTGGGGTCGGCTTCCAGTCTAACCGGATGCAGTTGAATACCAGTATTTTACATGGAGCAACTGCCTATCTGACTTGCACAATCTACTTACTAGTTAATCCTACCCCCTTTTAAAACTAGTTGTCCGACTTTCGGGCTTCTGACGACACGTAACGACTGTCAAAGATCCACAAATGTCAGCCGGGACCAAGGTCTTAGCGAGCTTTCCGAGGCATGTGTAGAAATATTCCAGAGAGTAGTTACATTTCGTATTTGTAATGAGGAGCTTGTGAAAGAAAGAAGAAGAAGGAAGAAAGTAAAATGTGTTTATTGGCATTACAGCTTATAAAACCTTAGAACTATAAATAAAACACAAGAATCTTCATCATCATCAGCCTATTAATTTTCCCACTGCTGGGACACAGGCTTCCTCTCAGTGAGAGGGATTGGGCCGTAATCCACCACGCGGGCCCAGTGCGGGTTGGTAGATGTCACATGTCTTCGAATTTTTGGTTCTAAGACATGTCGGTTTCCTCACGATGTTTTCCTTCACCGTTTTGAGAGCAGTGGTGATGAAATAATTTACACAAAGTAAAGCGCCTGGCTGGGTTCGAACTCACGACCTACAACTCGTAAGCCGCGGCCGTCACCACTTGGCCACCACTGCTGTAAACAAGAATCTTATAAATGCCAAAAGGGCTTCAGCTCAACTTAATGTCAGATGGCAACACAGATTGCACCACCTGACGCTGATTTTCAGCTGCAACCTGCTTTGTGGCTAAGTAATAACAGCACGGGTCGATCAGTCGGTGGTCAGTCCGTGGAGCCGTCCATTACATATCGACACGTTAAGCCGTTGGTCCCAGCTGTTATTAGTACATTTTTGCCAAAAAGGCACACAATAATAAAAAATACAAAATAATAAAAAGGATAAAAAATATTATAAAAAATAATAAAAAACCCGACTACCTAAGAAACTTGTTTTAAAAGGATAACTATTAGACTGAAAACTATATACAATCTCGTGCAGTTGGAGTTATATTGTGTGGGTTTTAGTCTGGGCTAAATAAATGTATTTTCTTTCTTCTTTCTTTCTTTTCACATCCCATGCAGTTACTTGGTAACACGATATCCCATGATACCACTGGTTGACAGATCTTTAAGCTTCTAACTAGTACTTCTAACCTGTAACAAATGTCAAAGATCTACGATTGATAGCCGGGCTCAACGGCAAAACGTGCTTTTTCGTGTCTCCATAAGTAATCGATGGTCACCCATCCACGAACCAACCGCGTCAAGCATAACTTAACATTCGATCGACCCATGCGACTGTAATTATTTAGCCACGATCCACTCGAGTTTCCCATTATTTTTGCAAATAACAAATCGTAATCATGTCAGTTGTGGAAAAAAACTGAATAAAGGGAACTGTTTTATTATTCAGGCAAATCACGCGAACGAACAATTATTGACACACGCCATTTCTGACATTCAAGTTCAATGCTAGTAAATCGATTTGTACTTTGCAAAATGTTAAATATAACTCGGAAAACAAATTGAATGTCAGTTAGGCATAAATTTCATGAAAATGTTGAAAGCTTTCATGGAAACCTAATACAGGGACTATTTAGCTGTCAAATATAAAATTATTATTCTATGCGTCTGTTTTATATTCTGTGGGTTATTGGAACGAAGTTCCTTACCGCGCGTTGCGAAAGGGGGCTAAAGTTGTAACGACACTTTTTGCTATAATCATTTGAACCAGGCCACTCTGAAGTACTTATTTTTTTTTTTTTGAAGTATTGCGAAAAGAAGTTTTTAAGTATGACAGGCTGGCCAGTTATAATCTATTTTGAAAATATGATTATTTGTAAGTAAAAATAGATACGTCCCAATTTCAAAATAATTTCCCTCCACATTGTTTGCGAGCTAATTTTATTATCGTGTCTCATAAAAATTATGGATCTGCGCCGGGAACATTTTCGCGCTATAATTTTGTACGATTTCAAGTGTCGCCTGAAACCGGAAGAATCGTACGATAGACTTCAAATGACATTCGTGGATGAAGGCCCTTAGGGACAGAGGCAATACTCTGAATTTGTTTTTGTACATAATAAATAAAAATAACAATAATGAATCCTGACAGTGTTTCTGCACAAGTTCCGGATATTGCTGATGGAGTTAGGTAAGTAGAGATTTTATACAGACAATAATAAATGCTTATGTATTTTTAGCAAGTACGCATTATAACCTCTCTTTACTATTGTGCTAAGCAAGTCATACGCGTTATAATCTTTCCGTTATTGTGTGTTTAGCAAGTGTACGCGTGGAACTTCGTTCCATCCGGGTGTCCCTTGACACCTCTCAAGTTTTATATATGTTAAAATAATTGCACCCGAATTGCAGAACACACTATCAATGACAGTCTGAATAATTTTGAAGCATATTGCAAATCTAATTGCTTCAAAGGCGGCTCCAGGATTTATGGGCTCCTCAGACCGCTCTATCTTTAAAGTCTGAAGTCGGCCAATGAATTGTTGGCATAGTAGACTTTAAGCCCGTACGAATTGTCTGCACCACTTTGTACCTTAATAGTTACGCTACTGCTGCTGAAGATGTAGTATGTGCTACTTTAGTGTTCTTGGAAGCAATAACGTCTTGATGGATCAGACCAGTCCATTCAAACGATTCGATTTTATTTTACTTAAACCGTCTGGAATCGGTCCGCGGCCCTGCCCCCTGGATCCACCCTTGCATTGCTTCATATGTTCGAAAAATTTGTCTGGTCAACAATGTAAATAACGCAATAAATATTGTTGAATTGAAAAATGAAACCCAATCCTACTGTTACTGTGTTACGAAATTACTGCACTGAGCAAGTAACAATGTGACCTTTTCAATTTACTTAAATGTACTCTTTTTATTTTTGAGGATAGGAAATCATCAAATAACTTCTCCCGCTCTGGGTGGAGCGGGAGGGCGTGTCAGACTTTTGCAGACTAAAACCCACCTGCGTTCCTTCAGTTGCCTGTGTGCCAGGGGCGACGATATCTATTTCGAACAACCCGAACCCCTGGCAGGATTTAAATGTACTTTATGAGTTTATCTTAGACACTTGGCATCGTGAAGAACCCGTTTTCAGCAACCGTGATGATCAATGCTCGTGCCATCTCTTTAAGACAAGAGGTGAGACAGTAATAGACTGTAATTTTTTATTGTTAATAATAGCAGTTTCCATTTGATATGCCTCTGACTTCTTCTTCTGACTTGGTTCGTTACCAAAAGTTGTTTATATTCCTGAATAGGTAACTAGGTACCAACTTCAATTTACATAATTAATATACGTCAGGGCAGCTGCTAGCACAGATAATCTTGATAATATGGCGTAATGGGTTTCGGATCAAATTCTAAATTCGAAAAATCACTCACCTCCTCCATTCTGCTGGCACAAATACGGGAACCGCCAGATGTTTCCAAGTCCAACAGAGTAGCCAATGATGGAGAGGAAGAACTGCAGCTTCCCTGACCATGCCGCACGGTCATCATCAGGAGCTTCCCGTTGTAAGGAGCCCCTGGATCCTTGCAGCACGATGGTGACACCATGAGGCCGCTCGCTTCCATCAGCGCGCGCGTTTAATGGCGCCAACTCATGACCATTGCGTGGCCCAATCGCTTCAGCTTTTCCCGCCATTTTAGCTGGCAAAATCCCTTTTTTATCTATGGTATTTTTTTAGTCGATTATTTTATATTTTCATTTATTCGATTTTAGAATCAATTCGATTTTTTCTACTTAAAATTATTAATTGTTTTCTCCACTTTTTTTGTTTAGTTTTTATTGTCTTTTTAACGTTTAAGTTTAACAAGATTATTAGAATGATTCCCTATAAATATGTTCATAATACGCTATTGATGTATTTCGTAATCGTACGTGAAGTACCGTATTGCGTCTTTTTTTACGAATTCGACTACTTTAAAATACGTCGTCGTCCTCTGCAGTAGTTTTTGCCGTAATTTTAATGAATCTCTGAACACGTTGACGGTTTCTCTGTGCATATGAGAAGGTTATTGTGCCGTCAGTATGAATACAACATCGCGTTTGCACTCTTCTGATGGTAGAGAATGAAATGGTGTTATTTTAATTTAGACATCTTTGATTTTATCCCAGGAGCAGTCTGAAACAAACGAAAAACAATTATTGTCGTTTTCATTTTATTTTAATACACTTTAGGTGCAATTCTTCCGGCTTAAGGATATTTTATGCTTAAAGAGCATGCGCTGAGGATACCCGCGAAATAAAATTGCCTTTTGTTTTTGGCAATGTGCAGGTAGGTAAGTGTCAGGTTGTTGATTAAAATATGATTCGCGATCGTAATATATATTTCTTTACGGAATTATTATCATCAATACAACCCCCTTAACTTCATTGAATGACAATTTCATGAAAAAATCAAAATTGTAAGAAAAACAATATGGCGCCGCACTGTTAGTTCCAAAAATGGACAAGCGCCAAAAGATCCTTCATCATTTCAGCTGAAAGACGTCCACTGCTGGACATAGGCTTCCCCAAATGGGGGGTTTTGCCATAATCGCCATGCTTGGCAGGCGGGTTGGCGATCACAGTGTGGTGGTAAAATGCATAGAGAACGCTGCTGCCCATTCGACAGCGCGGTCGACAGCGCGTTGTGTTCCACGCGGGCCTCAAAGAGATGTCAGCACAAACCGATGGGGCCCGCAAGAGCCGATGCTTGCCAGGGGTGCGAGTTTGTTCGAAAGGGATACCGCCGCCCCTGGCATACAGGCTATTGAGGGAACACGGGTGGGTTTTAGTCAGTAAAAGTCTCCTGCTCCACCCATAGTGGGCCTAAAAAAGCCTCCTGCTCTAGGAGGCGTTTCAGACTTTTACTGACTAAAACCCACCCGTGTTCCCTCAGTAGTCTGTGTGCCAGGGGCGGCGATATCTCTTTCGAACAAACCCGTACCCCTGGTAGATATTATCTCTCGTGCGGAACCCATTTTTTTCAATTTCCACTTATTTACTATTTAATTAATGTATTTATTTAACATTTTAATTTGATTCATTTCACTGTAGTATTATTATTTACTTGATTTTATAATTGTTAATGTACATATTAATTACTAATTTCCTTGATTTTATTATTGTTAATTTTATATTTATTACTAACTCACTTGATTTTATTATTATTATCTTATTTTGATTTGATTGTTATTTTCATCACTTTACTAACTAGGCAAATCATGTTTAAGTGCTGTGCCCACTTTTAAGTGATAAGTTCACTGTAGTACCATATAAATTATGACTACGCTGTCTGTTAATGTTTTATGTGAACCAGTCGTTGAAGTGCCATCAGAGGCGTAACTAGGGTGGGGTAGACAGGGCAAGGGCCCTGGGCGCCAATCGAAGGGGGTGCAGAAAGTCGCTAATTATTAAATAAAAATAAAAAACATCAAAAACCCATTTCATACTGTTAGGTACCTGTTTCTAAGAAATCTCAAGATGATTTTCAAAGAAAAGAAGACATTTCTATTCAGATTCTCCTAAATCAGCATTGCAAGCGATTTTTAGCAAGTTGAAATTAATGCCTTCGTTATTGAAGGCTATAATTGGTCAAAAAAGGTTATGCGACCTAGCTTTGCTCAGTGTAGACCGATAAGATAATTTACGAAGGGGCGCAAATGTGATGTGTGCCCAAGGCGCCATTTCTATCGGTACGCCACTGAGTGCCATAATAAACAAAAGTGTCATAAAATATTATTGCTTTATCAATACCAATACCGTGATTGTGAAGTGGAATTACTTGAAACGTGCCCAGTTCGCCCATTTGAGTCTTAAACAATCTACACGAGTAAGAAATGGTTAAATATGACAAAGAAATATTAATTAAACAATTTTATTGTTTCTGTAACGATTGGTACCTTTTAGGAAGCATGGCTCTCTTTAAGTGGGTCTAAATTCCTTCATCACTAAAATATATGAGACCCACTTTAAAGTGAACGCACTCTGTTAATATTCAAAGTGTCTACCTGCAAAGGCTCGGGATCCCAAAGACCGCCGCGATACGACAGCGCGTCGCGACTCTAGTAGTCAATTCCCTGTGGACGTTTTATAGAAATTGTTCTATGAAAGTCGCGTCGCACCCGTCTGTGGGAGCCTTTACGGTTTAAAAGCTACAGCCCTGTGACAGAGAGATGGTCGAACAGCGGAGCCTTAGTAATAGGGTCCCGTTGAAGTGGGATCCCTTTGGATACGGAACCTTAAAAATCAGCATTAAGGGTACACTAGTCGCGGGCTCGAACTCACTGGTGGGTCTAGCCGAAAAGCACGCTGTCTCACCAGGCTTCGTGTCCGACAGAGGTAGTACCCGTGATGAGCAGTTAGACGCTAGTCTACACACACAACATTATTGAGTGAGCTACAGGATCAGTTAAAGTAAAACAGGCGCGTAAAAAATTAAGAAAAGGTCTTCGGAAGAAAAACTGCATAAATCAATAACCAATTAAGTTTATTGAACTTTTCGATAGTTGAGCTTTATCGGTGCCGACTTGGTTTTCGAGATTTTACACTCCTTTTATTACTAAATGTTGTGTATGTACACACCTTAATAGAAAATATAAGTAGGTAATAATAGAGAAGACACTATGGTGCTCACCTAGCGTCGCTTGTTTTGTCTTTTCCCTTGGTTTCTTCTGGAATAAATATTGTATCGAGCACACGCCTTTTATTCAACAGTGGCGACGAGGAAAATTAAAATTTATAAAAATAGTGTAATTACAGCGCTAAACCGGATAAAATGTCGGTGGGACAGGTACGTGAGTTCAATATAACAACAGGGAACTGGTCCGCTTATGTGGAGCGACTAGAAATGTACTTTTTATTTATTAGCGTAAAAAATGAACTCAAGCTACCAACGCTGATTTCGTTGATGGGGAAGGAGGCTTATGAGCTCCTATCATCAGTAGCTAGTCCACTAAAACCCGCTGAATTGACGCTAAATAGAGCAGTGGAGTTATTGGCTGCACACTTGCAGCCAACGCCATCGATCTTAGCGGAGAGATTTAGATTCCGGCAGCGGCGACAGCAAATGGAAGAATCGGTGGCGGAATATGTCACACAGCTGAAAAAGTTGTCGAAACACTGCAATTTCCTAACAGCATTGGATGAAAATTTACGCGACCAGTTAGTTTGTGGCATCAGAAGCGATGTAATACGCCAAAGGCTGTTCGCTGAAGACGATCTCACTTATAATCGAGCGGTCAGCTTAGCGCTGTCATTAGAGGCCGCGGAACGAGACGCTATTGCTTTAGAGCCTAATACGGGGACAACGGAAAATCTGAACAAACTGGAAGAGTGCCCAAACTGTGGCGATAATAAACACAAAGCTAACGACTGCAAATATAAAAAATACGTGTGCAGTGGTTGTCACGAGGTCGGTCATTTGAGAAGGATGTGCCCGGGGTACAATGATACTAGACGAAGTAAATTGGCGGGATCGGCCGATAGTCAATATAACAAAGCTTCACGTGGAGGGCGCGGTAGCAGCCGTGGTACGAGCGGGCGCTCAACGTGGAGGCGAGCGGGGCGCGGGCAGCGCGGTGGCCGGAGTGGCCGAGAAGGGGCTCTTTTGTACTCTTTGGATGAGGAAGACAATAGCAACCTAGATGATGAAGAGCCCATGCATCAAATGTCTTTAAACAATTATAAACCGGTGTGTATAACTGTTAAGGTACAAAATTGTTAACTGAATATGGAGATAGATACTGGGTCAGCCCTATCTTGCATTAGTAAAAGTGTTTATGATGAATTGTTCAGCGATTTGCACTTGAATAGATGTAATTTGAACATCAAGTTTTATGATGGCACAACTATTCAACCTATAGGATTCTTAGAAACAACGGTTAGCTATAATGGTGTGATTAAAACATTAGATCTGTATGTTTTGGACAAAGGATCCTCAAATTTATTAGGACGGCAATGGCTAGCTGAATTAAATATACCTATTAAAGTATCCAAATGTCATTTGATAGCCGATCAGAATGAAACTCACTGCAAATTTAATTATGACAGAATAATCAATGAAGTTGTTTCCAGACATGAATCCCTATTCGACGGCACATTAGGTAAATTTAAAGGAGGTACGGCAGAGCTGCATGTGCACGACGGGGCAATACCCACATTTTGTCGCGCGCGGCCTCTGCCATATGCGCTGCGTGAGCGTGTCGATGCCGAGCTGGAGGCCATGCTGAAAACTGGGGTTATTGAACCAGTGGACCATTCCGACTGGGCCACGCCACTAGTCGTGGTACGCAAGGCAGACGGCGGCCTAAGAATATGTGCCGATTATAAGGTAACCCTAAACAGAGTTCTAGCGATCGATAGATTTCCGATACCAAAAATGGAAGATTTATTCAGTAATCTTAGCGGGAATGTTTTCTTTACAAAACTAGATCTATCGCAAGCCTATAACCAGGTACTTTTAGCAGAGTCTTCTAGAAAGTATACAGTTATCAACACACACAGGGGATTATTTAAGTATAATCGTTTGGTTTATGGGCTATCCTCAAGCCCAGGTATATTTCAAAAATTAATGGTAAACATGTTTAAGAATAATCCAAATGTAATTGTATTTTTCGACGACATCCTAATTAAGAATAAAGATTTGGCTAGCCATTTAAAATCCGTTGAAGAGGTGTTGCAAATACTAGAAGCAAACGGTCTAAAAATAAAAAAAGTAAATGCGAATTTTTGGCAAGAGAAGTAAAATACTTAGGCTTTATTATTGGTAAGGATGGCGTAAGAGTAGACCCAGACAAGGTAAAGGCTATTGCAACCATGCCCCATCCGAACAGTGTCACAGAATTGAAATCCTTTCTTGGAATGGTAACTTTTTATGGGAAATTCATAAAGAATTTGAGCATGCAGTTATCGCCTCTTTACCAGCTCTTAAAGAAGGGTAGACATTGGAAATGGGGAACTGAACAAAATTCTGCATTTATTAGAATAAAAAAAAAATTGTGTAGTACAAAAACGCTAGTACATTTTGACATGGATAAGGAGTCGGTAATAACAGTAGACGCAAGCGCGCGCGGGATAGGCGCCGTGCTAGCACAGCGCGAACCAGGAGGTGAGGAACGTGTCGTTGCGTACGCCTCGCGCTCACTCACAACTCATGAGCTACAGTACAGTCAAATTCACAAGGAGGCCTTGGCAATTGTATTCGCTATTGGGAAATTCCATCAGTACCTTTACGGGAGGAAGTTCGTACTTAGGACTGACCACAAGCCACTTGTTAGTATTTTTGGGCCTAGCATAGGTATTCCGACAGCGGCGGCAAGCCGTTTACAACGCTGGGCAATTAAACTATCAGCTTATGATTATTCTATAGAGTATGTCAAAACGGATAAAAATATAGCAGATTGTCTCTCACGTTTAATTGACTCACAAAAAAAAGAGACAGCAGCTGAAGAGGAAATTTTACATATTTGCACTTCGCAGTGGAAGCCATGTCGCTAGATTATAATGTAATTAAAAAAGAAACATTACATGACCCAATTTTAAGTCGCGTTTTAAGTTATATTATGGACGGTTGGCCATCGGAGGGTGAAATAAAGGAAATTAAACCATACTTTAATAGAAAGAACGAATTGTATTGCGAATTGGGTTGTGTTATGTGGGGTCATCGTGTAGTTATACCGTTGTCATGTAGAGCTAAGGTAATTTCGGATTTTCATGAGGTACACATGGGAATAGTAAAGACTAAGTCGCTAGCTCGTAGTTACGTGTGGTGGCCGGGAGTAGACGAAGCGCTGGAGGCGGTATGTCGCTCGTGTGTAGTATGTGCGGCTGTAGCCGATGCACCGCCTGCACACATACCATGCTCATGGCCTTGGCCGTCACGTCCCTGGTCCAGGCTTCATTTGGATTTTTTAGGGCCTATAGGTGGTTTGACCTATCTTATTATTGTAGATTCTTGCTCAAAATGGATAGAAGCAGTCCGAATGAATCGAACTACAGCACAAGCAGTCATCAATGTACTACGTAGTTTGTGGTCGCAATTTGGTCTTCCAAAACAAACGGTTAGTGACAACGGCCCACCCTTTTCAAGTTTAGAATTTCAAGACTTCCTAAAACATAATGGCATAGAACACATTTTCACAGCTCCGTATCACCCAGCTTCCAATGGTGCAGCTGAGAGCGCGGTAAAAATTTGTAAACGCACTATAAAGAAGGCGTTCAAACTCTCAATGTCGAAATAGCTCTGACTAGGTTTCTTTTAGCTTACAGGAACACAAAACACGCTACTACCGGTGATAGTCCAGCTAGTATATTACAGGATCGTAGTCTTCGTATGAGGTTGGATAACCTAAAACCAGAAAGAGAATCGCAGGTCGCTGCGCGCCAAGGTCGTAGTGAGCAAGACGCGGGAGGGATTCAGCGCGGATTCGAGCCGGGCGCTCGTGTTTGGTATCGCGAATATAGAGGTTCTGATAAATGGGTACCTGGAACGATACTTGAACGTTTAGGTAAAACAAATTACTCTATAAGGTCTGACGTAGGAACGGAAACTCACAGACATGTCGATCAGCTGAGGCTAAGAATGATGGAAAATGTGGATAAAGATATGTCCAGGAAAAGGACAGTACTAGATCAGGTTACGAAACAATTGGAAATAAATAGGCATTCAAGAAAATCATTATCATTTCCCATGACCAGTGGCGAGGGTCCAGTTCGAAGTGCGGGTGGTTTGAGAGAAGGTAGTTTAGGTGGAGTTTCGTCTCTAGATCCAGTAGTATCACCAGTCGTGTTAGCAAAAGATGCTGCTATGGAAGTATCTTGTAGTTCGCCGGGAGAACCTAATGTGTCGGCTAATAGTGAGGATACTGGCAATGTTGCCACAACTAGTAATCGTCCAGTAAGAGTACGTAAACCTCCAGCACGATACGGGTGGTATGACGAAATTGATTAAGATAATTTATTTAAGTTAATGTTTAGTTTGATGATAAGAACTTAAGTTCATTAACACATTAATAATTAATAATATACATATATATTTATTTGGATGTTTTTAGGATCATTTTCACACTTGTTTAATTTACTTGTGACTTATGTGTTCGATGTTATTTTAAGGTGTTGAAGTCTTAGCTATAGTTTTTTTGTTTTGTTATATTAGTTATTAAGGGTAGAGGTGTTGTGTATGTACACACCTTAATAGAAAATATAAGTAGGTAATAATAGAGAAGACACTATGGTGCTCACCTAGCGTCGCTTGTTTTGTCTTTTCCCTTGGTTTTTTCTGGAATAAATATTGTATCGAGCACACGCCTTTTATTCAACACTAAACACGCCCAAAGTTAGGTTAAATTAGCAAGAAAAACTAATCTTTGTTAGGCTTTTTATTTTAGTATTCTGTTTCCGTACAGACAATTTTAATAATGAGACAAAACCAACGCTACGCTGGCAACATTGTGTCGACAAGACGTCTGTTTTTCTAAAAATTTCTAATTTCATAAGTATAATAATTTTGACCAATTTTAAAAGTACCTTCATTAATTAAATCAAACCAGAACCTGAAAAAAATATATTAAGAATCTAAAGAAGACAGAAAAATATCATAAAAATGTAACAAAAACATATAATGTACTGGATCGGAGGTGACATGACAGATGTCACCTCCGATAAAACAACAAGACAAAACATTGAGGTAATATGTACTAACGTTAGTACATATTACCTCAATGAGACAAAATGAAATTATGAAAATAAAAATGACGAAGAAATGTTGACAAGATCAGCGGCACTACGAGCACGCCTACCACCTCCGGACTCGTCGCTCAGCTCCGCCTCGCCGCCGCCGGTACCCAGCCCCACTGCGGGCGCTGTGACGACACCGGCCGCGGTAGTTGCGTCGAGCTCGAGCGACGAGTATTTCTCTCCGCCCACGACGCCACCACCTGCTCGTCGACGGGGAGGACGCCGGCCGCCGGACGGCTTAGAACCTCGAGGCCCACCGGCCTCTGAAAGGGTCCCAGCTCCCGGCGGAAGTGTGCAGCGCATGAGATGGACACGATCCATCAACGAAAACGTCATGCGCTCATACTATGGGGCTACAGAGGGAGGAAACAACCTGACCGCGTACCGTGTTCGGATGCTCTCTCTTTTTCAGGTGCTTGAGCCAGCTGTCAACGTTTCGGCACAACGACTATCGGATCAGGTGCGGGTCATCCAGCGTAATCATATGTTGGATGACACTGTACTTGATCGTTTGCAAAAGGAAATGCAGAGTAGCCATGTCAACATCCCCCCGTCGCAGACAGTTGTGGTACCACCACGGCTCACCACAGATAACGCGCCTCAAGCTGACGAGGGGAGTGTTGACAGGGCTACAAACGTAAGTACCCAGTGCAGTGAGGAATTGAGGAGTGCTTTGGAGGGTGCGATTCGAGAATATCGGTTCATGCCGCCCGAACTTAAGCCACGCTTACCTCGTTTGCCCATGCATAACAAGAATAGGACGCTGGTGGCGGCTTTGGATTCGCAGTTGTCAAATTATTTTGATGACTGCGAAGACCTCACCGATACTCATTCGATTCTGTACTGCGCGGCTGTGGCGGCATGTCGTGTAGCTCACGTCAAATTCGCAAATGACTCTAGAGCTACGCGACCGAAATCAGCCGTACCAGCTTGGCAGTGCAGGATTGAACGTCGTATTGGTGGGGCCAGAGCCCTCATCGGCAAACTAATCTGCTTCAGGGAGGGCAACACTCGCCCTAGAGTGATGCGCTTTGTGAGGCGGGCATTTTCAGGGACTGATACCAGCCCTCAAGATTATATGTCCCGTGTCACAGAGCGCATAGACTTCCTGAAGCAGAAAGTGTATGCATGGGCAAACCGTATTCGTCGGTATAAGCGCCGGGTAGATCGATACACTCAGAACCGCACCTTCCAGAGTGATGAAAGGTGGGTCTATAGAGCTTGGGAGCGACCGAACCAAGGTGTGGCTGATACGCGCCTACCGGAAGATGACGCCATGTGCTCTTTTTGGCGCAATATCTGGTCGGTGCCTGTCAGTCACACCGAAGGTGATTGGGCTCGAGAAGTGGAACGAGCCTGCGATCCCATACCAGAAATGGGGGCTATTACCATCTGCCCCCAAGATGTAGCTCGTGCAGTCCGTCCGCTGCCCAACTGGAAGTCTCCAGGGCCGGACGGGCTGCACAACTTCTGGATCAAATGGTTCATGGGATCGCACGCTCGCTTGGCGGCTCAGTACCAGACTGCTTTGGAGTCTGGTTCGCTACCCCAGTTCCTGACAACAGGAGTTACCCACCTGCTCCATAAATCAGGTAGTACCGCGGAACCCAAAAATTATAGGCCGATCACTTGTTTACCGACGGTCTATAAGGTTCTTACATCCATTTTGAGAACTAAAATTTACAATCATGTTGACACTAACTCCACCATGTCTGTCTCTCAAAATGGATGTAAGAACGGGTCCCGCAGTACTAAGGAGCTGCTCCTCATTGATATGGCCATTAGCCAACAGGTTCGCCGTTCCCGAAAGGATCTTTCGACATGTTGGATAGATTACAAGAAGGCCTATGACTCGGTGCCACATACATGGCTCATGAGGGTGCTAGAGTTGTATAAAGTAGATACAACTCTGCGCACCTTCCTGATGTCATGTATGAGGCAATGGAGGACGGTCCTTCGATATCCAGGATGTCGAAACATCCAGAGGAACAGCGAACCGATAAGGATCGAGCGAGGTATATTTCAGGGCGACAGTTTGAGTCCGCTTTGGTTCTGCCTAGCCCTGAATCCTCTAAGCACACTGCTGGAGGATTCAGGTATAGGCTATCGGCTGAGGAGAGGTGGTCAGGTTATATCTCACCTCCTCTACATGGATGACCTAAAACTCTTTGCCCCCAACAATTTGCAACTGATGGAGCTACTGAAAGTAACTGAAACCTTCAGTAGCGCCATCAGGATGGAATTTGGTGTGGACAAATGTGCGGTCATGCATGTAAAGCGAGGAGAAATTGTGGAATCCGTGGGAACCCAACTCTCGGATTCCATAAACCTTCGAGCCCTCTCCGCAACCGAAACCTATAAGTATTTGGGTATGTCGGAAGCGTTGGGCATCAATGTTACTGACATGAAGCAATCTTTGAAGGAGCGCTTCTTTGGCCGCCTGAAGAAAGTATTTAATAGTCTTTTATCAGGCGGAAACAAGGTGCGCGCCTTCAACGGTTGGGTCATGCCGGTCTTGATGTACTCTTTCGGCATACTCAAATGGACTCAGACCGAACTCGACGCCCTGGATAGGAGGGTCCGTACGGTGCTGACTGCAAATCGAATGCATCACCCACGGTCATCGGTAATGAGACTGTATATCCCGCGAAAGTGTGGAGGTCGAGGGTTCTTAAACGCTAAGACCCTGCACAATCGCGAGATATACAGTCTCAGGGAATATTTCTTAGAGACCGATGTGGGGATGCATCGAGATGTGGCCGCGGTGGACAAGGGCCTCACCCCGCTCTCCTTGGCTAAAGAGAACTGGCGCAAGCCTGTAGTGCTTGACACTAAGGATCGCATGGAGGTATGGCAGAGTAAGGAGCTTCACGGACGCTTTTTTCGGGCCCTACATGGACCCGATGTAGACTTACTAGCGTCCGTAGCCTGGCTGCGTTTCGGTGACCTCTTTGGGGAAACCGAAGGTTTTGTCTGTGCAATTATGGACGAAGTTATCATGACGAACAACTACCGGAGATTTATTGTGAAAGATGGTACGGTTGACATCTGTCGGGCATGCCACCGTCCGGGAGAATCAATCAGACACATAATCTCCGGGTGTTCTCGTCTAGCTAACGAAGAGTACTTGCATAGACACAACCTTGTAGCCAAGATTATCCACCAGCAACTTGCTCTGAAATACAGCCTTGTGGAATCAGAAGTGCCGTACTACAGGTATGTGCCCGACCCAGTTCTCGAAAATGGGCATGTCACACTGTACTGGGATCGATCCATCATCACTGACAGGACTATTGTTGCCAATAAGCCTGATATAGTGGTGGTGGATCGACTAGAGCGGCGTACAATGATCGTTGATATAACGGTCCCGCATGACGGGAACCTCGTGAAAGCCGAGAAAGATAAACAAATCAAGTATCTTGACTTGGCTCGCGAGGTTGTCGACATGTGGGATGTGGACTCAGCGATCATTGTACCGATAGTCGTTTCAGCCAATGGCTTGATAGCCAAGAGCCTCGACCAACATCTGAGGAGGCTCTCGTTGGGCAGCTGGGTCAAGGGCTTGATCCAGAAAGCGGTACTCCTGGACACGGCTCGCATCGTTAGGAGGTTCCTCTCTCTGGAGCCCTGACCGCCGGTAGCTTGGACCTTGTTCCCGATACCGGTGGGCTACTATTTTTTATATTTTTAAATGTTTTTATAATAATATTTAAAAATGTAATTTATTAGTATATTTAATGGAATAAAGACAAAACCATACCATGTTTAATTTTTGATGGAGTTTGTATGGAAAAAATGTGGACAAGTGTCACCTTAAGGCGGAGATTTCTTGAAAACGCTCAAAAAGGTGGTTTTTTAAACCAGTGTATCTCTTTTACCGTAAATAATTTTTAAAGCAAAAAAATTTCTGATAATTTCAAGTCTTTTTTGCATACAGTGATGTTACTCAAAACATAATTAAACATACTTTAATGCATCAAAAAAATCATCAAAGTCACCTCTTAAGTATTATCTTTAAAACCAGTTTATCCCTTCATAAACAATTATTAGTATTATAATTAAAAATATACCATAAAATTCGAAATGCCAAACTGCTCAGTGATGGATTATATTATCTATTTATTAATTTTTTTTAAACTAATTTCATACGATTTTATTTGTATTTTTACGACAACGCTTGCTCATTTACTATTGGAATTTATTACAACAGATTTTAACCCGTATAGGATTGCAGTAAGAACTATTATCGCTCATAACGAGAATACGACGAGTACATTAAAAATTACCAGGGCCTTAAAAAAATAATTTACAAAATCAAAAAACCCGACTGTCTAAAAAGTGAACTTCACGAGCTGAAATTGATCAAGCCGTTCAGGCTACAGAGCGTGCCAAAGAAATATACATAATACAGGAAAAGTTTTTATCCAGTGCGCAAATTATTATTATTATTATTTATTTATTCATTTACACATACAATTATTTTTACTGGCAGGACCCAATGTAATAAAAGTAGTCATACAGACAAGTAAAATATACAGAAAAATAGACACCCAGAGACGCCACTCAAAACCTGATCACAGACACCTACACCGGTCCATGACTGACCAGTCCCAAGTAACGGCTCCGAGTGCCGGCCTAAGTTACATGGAGGACAACACACTAACTGTCACTCTCTGGAATTCCGCCAATGAGCAGGAAAAAATGTCCAACCGCTGAGAGATGATATTAATTATCTTAACAGCCCGACACACGGGTGCAAACTTTAATAGGTTTGTACGGGCTACCGGAGTTTTAAACAGACTCTCCCTCGGCCCCAACCGTAGCCTACTGTTTGGAACGAGTAATCCCAACGATCCCAAGATTTGCGGGTTGTTTAGCATCCCGCGAAACACCATAAAGACATACTTTACTAGAGCAAGATTGCGTCTTACTTTTAACTTATATTGTAACCATGAGTTCAGCATATCATACTAGACCGAGTGCAGAAATTTTTCGCTGGTTATACAAAAAATTATCAGCTCTTCCATCAATGATTTTATTATAATATCAATGTCTTCCATACATTTTGACCGCGTAGGTATTGCACTTTTCTATGAAACAGCTGCTTTTTTTTTTTGTAAAATTTACTAAAAATTTCTGCGCTGGGGGGGTCTAGAATGATATGCTGAATTCCTGGTTACAGTTTGCGCACTGCATAAAAACTTACCCTGTATACACTTGAAAAACATAACCCTCCCTCTGGCGCAGTCGGATAATAAGCCGTTTCGTCTTTGTTGCTGTATTTCAACTTCACCTTTTTCGAACTTCGACACTTTTGAGGGTGTCGTATTAAATATTGTACGGTGGTACTTCGTTTGCGAGCCCGACTCGCACTTGATAGGTTTTCACAGTAAATTATTTTCACGAACCCCCATTAAATTATACATTTCATCACAGGATACGTGTACAGTACCAAAATAGAACAAAATAACTGCTAAAATTACCGTTACCTGTGTACGTAATAAAAATTTAATAACAATAACAGCTATTTTGATAACCACACCATAATATGAAATGGACAGAAGTATCACTCTGTTCTCTGTCGGAACGTGTCTGCGTAACAGTGAATGGCCTTTAACCTCATAACATTACGCCTTGTTATCCCGAAGGGTTGTACAAAGGTGTACGTAAGTAAACCCACATTTCGCCAGATATGTTTAAGTGCCATGTAATAAGGGGAGAGAATACAGACATACACAATACAGAATACAGACTCCGGGCTATTCTCCCCCATAACAACCCCGTTGACTGCCAAGGGTGCGGGTTCGTTCGAAAGAGATACCGCCGCCCCTGGCATGCAGGCTACTGAGGGAACACGGGTGGGTTTTAATCAGTAAAAGTCTGAAACGCCCTCCTGCTCCACCTAGAGCGGGAGAAGTTATTTGATGATTTCCCATCCAAAAAAAAACCCTGTTGTTCTCGTGGTCGCAAGCACGACTGCTGAGCGTGGGTTCTATTCCGAGGTTGGCCAAAGTGTTATTCAGTTTTATCATTAAGAATTTCTTAATTACAGCTCGGAGTTTGCAAGTTGACGGTGTGATACCCCCGTGCAAACACGAGGCCCTGTGCATGATCTCTCTCCGGTCGTGTCGAATTTCCATCCCATCGGAC
The DNA here is from genome assembly GCA_949987655.1 of Polymixis flavicincta. NCBI lineage: Eukaryota > Metazoa > Arthropoda > Insecta > Lepidoptera > Noctuidae > Polymixis > Polymixis flavicincta. The sequence goes on along the minus strand of OX465188.1, from coordinate 6,512,309 downwards.
TATAAAAGTGAGAGAGGAGAGATTACTCCCGTCTATGCACTATAATATCTCCCGCGCCGAAGGCTAGTCTCTGTTGAAATTTGCCGCCTTATCGAAATACGGTCTGGACGACTGTATTCTCATATAGTTCGTATCGATACGAGCACATAAGACGGTGTATGTTGCTACTCACAAATTTAATTTTAAGAAATGGAACTTCTGCACTTTCTCTCACACCATTTTACCGGTTCATTCCAGTTTGATCTGATAAAAGCCAGTCAGAACCGAACTATGTCAAGGTCTTACAGAAGGGATGTACCCTCCTTTGAAACTCGTTGGCGAGATGGGGGACGAGTTTAAAGGGGTGAGCTATGAAAAGAAACGATTTGTATAGAGTTTGTAGGTACCTAGGTATGTAGTTGTTATGCTAATGTGAATTTGGTTGGCGAGTTTTAGCGGCAAATTTATTGTTAAAAAACGGTGGGGCAATATCGGTGTAATTTTTTTGCTCTATTTCTTCCTCTATTCTGAGGCCTGTGAGTCAAAAGGAGGCATAGGACACAAATAGATAAAAAAAAAAACACAGCTTGATTGAAGAACGAAATAACTGATGTTCGCATCCCGTGTGGTGGGACCCTGGTGATCTGTTATACAGGTAATCCTAGTGCAGGCACTATAGTCTCTCACAAACTAGTGTCACATGTGTAGTTTTTAAGCTCTAATGCTCTTGTTTGTGTATTTGAATTTGATTTATACGTAGACCTCTGCCTAACCAGACCGCGATGTCACGTTATATGGGTGGGTTGCAGCAGAAAATCAGCGTCAGGTGGTGCATACTGTGTTGCCATCTGAGATTATACTGAACTGAGGTCCTATTGGCATTATTAACATTGTTATGTTTTATTTATTGTTTTAAGGTTTTATATGCTGTAATGCCAATAAACGTATTTTTCTTTCTTTCTTATATCATCGTAGAGTTTGGACAAATTTCCTTGTTGCTCTAGCGATGACAAGCATGTCGCAAGCACTGTCTAGCAACCTGGGTTCGAGTTCCAGGTATAACAAAGTGTTATTGTCATTTCTACCGGGATTTTCTCTTTTTCCCAATAGCTGCCCGGAATCCGGGTTTTTTCTTGTTTAATGGCAAAGAGTAGTGGTGGCCAATAGGGTATTTTCCAATTTGGAAAAAACTATTTTAATTTGAAGATTGTGACGATATGTTTAACAGAAAAATAAAAATAAATTTATTTATATCCATTTTTTTCCATTAAAAACGATTAAAATCAAATTAATTTTTCGTTGTTTTGAATTTACCGCCAGAACGCTCCTTTTTATCACGTAACATCGTGACGGTCAATGAAAACGCCAAACAGAGGCCTCTCTGTTTGGCGTTTTCATTGACCGTCCCCCGACTTGACAATGCCCTGATCAAAATATTACGTTCAAATTAAAAGGCCCATAAATATTATTTTTTACTTTTTAGAGTTTTTGTTTGGGTCGGGGGTTTTTTAAATTTTTAATTTAATTTTTATTTCTTGCTTTTTAAACTTAATGTCTCCCTTAAATCACCATTTATCTATAATCTATTCATTGAGACCTTTTCAATGAGCCCAAACACGATACTTCTGCTGTTTGTTGGTGAATAACTTGGGTTTCCTGGAAATTCCAGGTGTTGCTCCAGCATCAGTTCAAGGTTATTTTATTCGTCTAATATCATTGAAGTAATAGAATCCCAAATTTTGAGTTGATCAGAGGCTAAAATCCCTTTTTCAACCAGAAAAGAGCTGATAATCTTCAAACGGCTGAACCGATTTTGATGAAACATATCTAAGAACACTCCCGACTAATACACCTTTCAAACAAAAAAAACTAAATCAAAATCGGTTCATCCGTTCGGGAGCTACGTTGCCTCAGACAGACACACACACACACACACACACACACACACACACACAGACACGTCAAACTTATAACACCCCGTCGTTTTTGCGTCGGGGGTTAAAAATCTAGTTAATTATAAACTCGACACTCACTTGTTTACTTACTAACTACTTTAGTTTACACAAAGTGGACGTCACGTGATAAAAAGTCATCGTAAGGAGCGTTTTGGCGGTGAATTCAAAACAACGAAAAATAAATTTGGTTTAAATCGTTTTTAATTGAGGAAATGGATATAAATCAATTTACTTTTATTTTTTTGTTACATATTTCGTCCCAATCTTCAAATTAGAATAATTTTTAGTACATTGGAAAATACCCTATTGGTAACGGTCGCGACTTACCAGTTATGCGTTCGTAGATTCGAACCCAGACAGGCGATTTACTTTGTCTAAATTATTACTTCATCACTGCTCACGAAACGGTGTTGGAAAACATTGTGAGAACCAAAAATTCGAAGACATGTGACATGTACCGACCCGCACTGGGCCCGCGTGGTGGATTACTGCCTACTTCCTCCCACCGAGGCCCGTGTCCCGGCAGTGGGAACATAATAGGCTGATTATGCTAATGGCGAAGCGTTTGCCATTATTCTATAGGACTTAAAGATCATCCATTGCGTAGCCGTTTTCTCAACTATGTGAAGGTCGGCTTCCAGTCTAACCGAATGCTACTGAATACCAGTATTTTACATGGAGCGGCTGCCTGTCTCACATCCATCACACAGTTACTGGTTAACACGATACCGTTTGGTAACACTGGGTGTCGGACTTTCGGGCTTCTGACGCATGTGGCTTAAATATAACCGTCGAAATTAGAATACACACATATCTCGCCCCCCCCCCCCCCCCAGTGGGTTCCCCGCCCGAGTGGGTTGCATTGTCGTTGCGGGGGTGCCGCAAAGGTGGGGCCGCTCGTCAGTCGTCAGGGCTTTTGCTTTCAAGCCATTGACGTAGCGGCCAAAAAGTAGGTTGCGGTGAGGTGCACCGCAACTGAGGTGGGCCGCGATGTCGAATGGGAGGCATCGCGGCTGAGGGTTACGGGCTGCGGTAGAGGAGGAGTGCCGGTCCTTCTGAGCAGCGCTCTTCCCTTCCGTGGCCTGGACGGGGCCGCCACCGTTTGATGGCGGACGCGGTGGGGACGCAGGGGAAGAGGAGTGTTGGTATAGCGTCAGCCGCTCTCCCTATCCCCTGCGGCCGAAAACTGGTAGACGGGACGGCGCGTTGTGTTCCACACGCGCGCCGTCAAAGATGTCAGCAGCCACTGGTGGGGTCCGCAAGGGCCGACGCCTGCCAGGGGTGCGGGTTTGTTCGAAAGAGATACCACAGCCCCTGGCATACGGGCTACTGAGGGAACACGGGTGGGTTTTAGTCAGTAAAAGTCTGACACGCCCTCCTGCTCTACTCAGCAGGAGAAGTCATTTGACGATTTCCCATCCAAAAAAAAAAAAATCTCGCCCCAAAACTACGGAAATCAGGACCCCAGGTAAAAAATAATAATATTCTGCTTTCAACATAAACAGTCATACCCTGACCTCTACAGTCCATTGTCAGCATTAATTGACAATGTATAGAGTACCATAATACCGTGACATAAAAGCTTTAGCCACAAAAGCCCTATATAAAAGCTTTTATCGATTACAGTAGCGAGCTCTATTGAAGATAACATCTACATTCTATATACAAGAATGGATTACGTACATGATAACGTCGAGACTTAGGCTCCAACTGACTTAGTGCTTTGTATGACTGCCTACCAACCATTTCTGAGACACTTATTCAAATTAGGCTGAGAAGCAGCACTTTTCGAACGTCAAAAATTACATAAAACATTCCCCTAAGACGTCTGCCCTTTACCACTTCCTAGTGCTTTAGCTGGGAAGAAGAAGAGGCGCAACAAATTCCCCAGTAGCGGGCTTAGCATGACGGTTTGTATTTCTACGAAGAATAGACAGTGCTTTTTCAATACAAAGTGACATTTCGTTCCTACATTTTTGCTATCGCACCGTAGATATTCTTCTACAATCTGTTATTTAGTCTTTCGTTTCTAACGATATTTGTCTAGGTCCTTATAAATGTAGACTATTTCAGAAGAATATTTCTTCCCAAAATGTCAAAATCACACTGACAACAAAACTTTCTACTCGACGGCCACAAAGTATATACGATTATCTACAAAATCATGATTCGTTTAGAACGCATAACTGTGATAATGAATAGAAAAACATAGCCATTTTCTCCTATTGTACCTACATCATTTAGTTAATAGTCATGTCTATTCTTCCGTCGACAAATCGGTGCTTGTGCTAAGCCTGCAGCACAGCTGTCTGTTTATTTAGATAAATTTGATTCTATACAATAGTAGCTAAGCAAGGTAATTAACATTACGAGATGCAGCACATTATTAAATTAAATCATTTGCCTTAATATGTCAGCTAGCCATGCCAAATTGCCAATATACCTACCGCAACAAATAAAATGAAAACTTTTCTTATTCATTTCAAATCAGATTCGCGCCTACCCAGACCCAGTTTTTCACCGCCCAAATGAGTTTTGTTCGCCTGCATATATTTAACCAGAGAATACATAAATTAATTATATACAACGTGTAAGGCACGCAAGACCTCATGGACCCCAATTAGAGTTACGAGTTGAAGGCATAATACAAAGACCAAACCTTTTCTAAAAAAGCTTGCCTGAACTGTTAAGCTAAGCTAAGTTATTATTAGAAAAACGTATTGACTTAGCATTACATAATACATTTAAAATTGAGTCTTACAACTTAAAAGGCCAATAAATATTATTATTTTACTTTTTAGAGTTTTTGTTTGGGTCGGGGGTTTTTAATTTTTTATGTTATTTAAATATTATTTTTTCTTATTTCAGTCGCTTTGCCATCCCATACGCAGACAAAGCTGAGACGACTAGTGTGCCAATCTCCTTCTGTGTGATGTCTTAAGATCGGCTGTCTAGATCGATGCAACTATGTATATCCTTCTCCAATAACTACATATTTAAACCAGCACCCTAATTGCGTAACTCACGATTAATCATAATCTGCTTCGTTTTGAAATAGATTGTTAAACCATTGGTTCATATGTTCGAAAAATGTGGCTGCTCAACAACTTAAATTACGCAATGAATATTGTTGAACTGTCAAACTGAAACAGATTATGATTAATCGTGAGTTACGCAATTAGGGTGCCGACCTCCATCTTGCATTTCTGTAGAACTTTTTTCTGTAGAAATTTGACCCAATACTGTACTGAGTTAATAAGCACGATCTCGGTGATATTCATCCAGTATCATGCTCGAACTTAAACGAATCGGTTCGAGATTCCCTTCCGAAATGTCGATCGCTTTGATTCAATCTCTATCACTATTAATCTTGATATCGAAGCGGTTTCGACGGATATCTGCTTTTCGATTTTCTTCTTTTAATATTTTATTGAAACGAAGCACTTTAAGAATAAACTTTCTGAAAGTGCTACATCATCATCTGCCTAGGCTTTTTCCGGGGTCGGCTTCCAGTCTAACCGGATGCAGCTGAATACCAGTATTTTACATGGAGCGACTGCCTATCTGACCTCCACAACCCAGTTACTGGGTAATACGATACCCCTTGGTAAGACTGGTTGTCAGACTTTCGGGGTTCTGACGACCCGTAACAACTGTCAAAGATCCACAAATGACAGCCGGGACCAACGGCTTAACGTGCTTTACGAACACGAAGGGGTCTTGGTATGTAAAGATGGTCACCCATCCACGGACCAACCGAGGCAAGCGTAGCTTAACTTGGCCGATCGACCCGTGCAGCTATTGTTATTTAGCCACAAGCCCCTCAAACATATAGTTAGCTAGTATCGTTAGCGCAATCGAGCGGAGTAGCACTGTCCATAATAAACGAAACTGACTCATTAAATGTTGTTGTTTCATTAGATTTTTTCTTAAACAACAACAAAATTTAATGAAATTTGTTTTATGGTAAATGATAAAATAGCCTTTTTTTTACTTTTTGTTAAATTGTAGTGTTATACTAAGACTTTTTACCCAAAATGTCCGGCTAAACTGACTGGTCTGTCCAGCTTTTCGGTTTTATGACCTGGCAACCTTAATCCCGGTAGTACCTACGTTCCCGCGGGAGAATTTCCGACTTCCACGTGGGCGAAGCCGCGGGCGGAAGCTAGTTTAGAAGATCACTAGGATAGTAGGATATAATAATTCAATGGTTGGTTGAATGTAATGAGGAGGGAAGAAACACATGTGAATAAAATAGTGATGAATATAAATGTTATGAAGAGAAGGCGAGACAAAAGATGGATGGATTGTGGGAGAAATTATATGAAAGTTATGGGATTGTATGTTAACGTGACAGCTGACAGGAGAGAATGGAAGTAGATAACGTGTTGTGCCGACCACAAGTAACATGGGACTAGGGCGGGAAGACGATGGTTCTACGTATGTTTAAAGGTGCACTTCAATAGCATGTATATGGTAATAATTTGACAGTGACATCGCAGTAGTAGTGGGGTACTGCATAGCGTATTAAGTATTAGTTTAGAACTCCTAAATCGAATACCTTTTAACGAGCAATTCTTGTACATATATACTAGCTTTTGCCAGCGGCTCCGCCCGCACGGAACTTTCATTCCCTATTTAATTCCCTTAGGGGTTGAATTTCGAAAAATCCTTCCTTATTCCTCGTCTACATTATAAAGGGAACCTCTGTGCAAAATTTCTGCTTTCTAGGTCCAAGGGTTTGGGCTGGGCGTTGATGAGTCAGTCAGTCAGGACTTCTCTTTTTATTTATGTAGATCATATAGAAGATATAATCTGAATCTCGGAAACGGCTCCAACGATTTTCATGAAATTTAGTATGCAGGGGGTTTTGGGGGCGATAAATTGATTTAGCTAGTTTAAATTTTGTTAGCTGTTTTGCTAGGTTTTTTATTGCCAAGCGTGGCGATTATGGCAAAACACCCTTTTTAGGGGGAGGCTTATGTCCAGCAGTGGTAGTCTTTTGGCTGAAATGATGATGATGAAGTTTCATTTTTAGAAAACGTCATCAAGAAATAAACAGAGCAAAGCTCGGTCATCCAGATATAAAATAATTATTATTAGTCAAAAGAATGTAGCCACATTCAACCACAAAACGAAATATCAAAGCAAGCAAAGATAACCTTACATAAATCCCAACAAAAACGTTTCCCCCATTAAAATGTCAATTACAATTCGTGAATCTTTCAGTGGAGCACGCTTCATCATTGGCTGTATGGCTATCGATCTGTGCGACCCACTGACCGGTATTGTGTTTGACAGCTGCCGGCCCCATAGAAGCCGTTGTGGACATGACATTTGTCTAAGGAACGGAGGCCCAAGAAAATGAGGATTTTATTAAATTATATCAGTGTAATAGGTAATTCCTTCATTTTAATTCTAATGGGGAAGGTCGCAGTGGTGGCCCAGTGATAACCGCCGTGACTTACGAGTTGTAGGTCGTAAAAAAACTTATAGGTAGGTATATTATTTTTCCTAGACGACAGTCCCTAGAACTGCCTTTAGCGTCCACGAGATAATGGTTCCTCTAAACTTTATTTTCACTGTGCGGACTTAACTAGAACTATTTGCAAGTTAGTGTATATTTTCAAACCGTAATCATTTCATGCATGGTTATTGTACACAATGTACTTAGTCTGCAGACCGGTAAGTCCATAGATGAAACTGCCAGGTGTATATGTTTGAATGTAGTTTATTATTCAGCTCCCCTTTCACTGCTTTTGAACAGAATCAATTTGAAATTCAAAAGAAGCTAGTTTTTTTTTTTTATGCGACAGCAATGCTTTCAATTTCGCAAACGAGTTTCAGAATTGTAGGAAAAAAAACACGGTGAATCAGTTGTTTTCTCCCCCATTTCTGATGATTTTTAAACCAGTCTTTAATGGAGCTAAAACGCCAGTCAATTCGCGCAACGCTTTCATTACACCGACTTCAGAATAGTTAGGAGATTCTCTATTCTATGCATTTTGTTAAATTTAAATTCTTTAACATGACTTTTATGTCTGAATACGACACGTATACCCATGTCTCGGATAGCACGTTAAGGTTGGAGGACTAGCTTGAGAGGTGGCACGGCGTCTTTACCTTCCGCCTGGCGCAGGTCCTCACCGGACACGGTTGTTTCGGGAGGTTCCTATTTCGCAGGTCCGGATGTTTCCATTGCGAAGATCGCCCTGAGGACAAAGTGGAGCATACGGTGAAGGTTTACCCGGCTTTGGCGGAGCCCCGCCATGTCCTTGTGGAGGCGATTGGCGGCGGCAATCTCTCGCGTCCGGCCCTGGTCCAGGCCATGGTACATAGCGAGAGTGCATGGTTGGCCGTCGCTTCCTTCTGACTTTGAGGGTGGTAACCCTCAAAAAAAGGCGTTGGTCCTGCACCTAATCTATCTTTGTTGTTATGTCGGATTCGCTGGCGGACGATGCGATGCTATAGGATAGAATATTGTAAATGTTGAATAAAACAAGAAATTTCACGAGCTAGAAGTTGCGGGCCAAAGCTATTATGTGTATAAAAAGACCGCCACCATCTGGATCTTTTTTAACTAGCTAATTGCAATAGTTCGCTTTCCAGATGAAAACAAAAGAAAATACTTAATGGCAGAGTTCTAAACATGGCACCAACCAGCAACGTTGAGACTTCACTACGTCTAAGAAGAAAGTTGTTCCATAGAAGATCTAGAAACTTTGCACTTTGCTTCGCACGAACTTTAGCAATTTTAACACGTAGATACCAGAACGAAACCGTTAGCCATATTGTGTACAATATAATGGTTTTATCTTGCACTATCTAGTTGGAAAATATAGAAGATAAGTTTTCTTGCACCTATACCTAGTGAACCACAGAAAGATCTAAATGACCATGGCTGCAATAAGTATAGCACAATAGGATATTGGACTACTATCGAAAATGCACATAAACAAATACTTATTTTGAAGATACAACAAAAAGTCTATGTTTAAAAAAAACACTGGAAAAATAGACAGCTCACACGCTTTTGAAGTTATTCTTATATTATATCCTTGTCATACAAAACGATCATTGCGTACAGAATGGCGCAAAGTTACAACGGCGCCTGTGTTATGACGTCAGATACTAGTAGTGCTCTTTCTGTCAAGAATCGATTTTCGAACGTATAAAAATTCGAAATTTTTTGATATACGCAGGTATGTATTTTTTTTTTAAACAAATCCTTTCGCCATCAATAGGGTATTCCCTATTGATGGCTTGGAGAGGTAAGAGACACATCAAAATTAATAAACCAACAATGTGACATCTCTTGATGTCAAATTGCTTAATTTATCTCTGGTTGTAATAGATTAACATCTATTGGGTTTCACGTAAATCATAATCTCATAATCAGCCTAAAATGTTCCCACTGCTGGGACACAAGCCTCCTCTCTTCAAGAGCTAGTGGGCTGTACTGGGACACAGGCCTCCTCCCTGTGAGAAGGAATAGGCCGTAATCCACCACGCAGGCCCAGTGTGGGTTGGCAGATGTCTAGGACACACCGGTTTCCTCACCGTTTTGAGAGCAGTGGGGATGAAATAATTAATACAGGTGAAAATTATAGATTTACATGACAGCCGTTTAAACGAAGACGGAACCGACAGAACCTCTAGGAAATTTTATATTTTGCCTGCATAGGTATCTAATTCTTTTGTTTTTTACACAACATGCAAGCGTCGTCGTCTCGTAATGTAAAAATAAACGTGTTCAGTGGAAACCTCTGAATAGAAATGCAATAGTCAGACACGCAGCGATCTAGGTGATGGTACTACCACCATAGCCGGTGGTGGTACGACTTACCACTTAGAACCTTGGGTACCTACCATAAATACCAATATTAAAGAAGGAGATATGCCCGTTACTTAACCATAGATAAATTAAAGAAGGAGATATGCCCGTTAGTTGAAAATGTATCGGAACTCTGTGCCTCCAGTTTGACCCTACCGCGTGCTACTATTACACATGTAGTTCTGTGAAACCAATAGATACAAAGTCGCGCACACATCCGCAATTCATAGATCAGAACGTACTACACAATCAATCTGTATTTAAAAAAAAGTCCTGACTGACTGACTGACTGACTCATCAACGCCCAGCCCAAACCCTTGGACCTAGAAAGCTGAAATTTTGCACAGAGGTTCCCTTTATAATGTAGACAAGGAATAAGGAAGGAATTTTCGAAATTCAACCCCTAAAGGAGTTAAATAGGGGATGAAAGTTCCGCGCGGGCGAAGCCGCTGGCAAAAGCTAGTTAGGTATAAACCTTATCGTATCAAACACAGCGTGCATTTATCATGAGTCGTACAACTTACTCACACAAAAACAGTTTATACGTATTTCTATGTTATGTATATTCTATTGTACCCTTTCATTTCTGCCTATAATATCGTTACTGAGACAGAGTGACAGAAACATACAAGCAGCGACAACTTCTTTAGGCGCCTTGAGCGATTTTAGCATCAAGCAGGCCCGGTGTTAGAACCTCTAAGAACTTGACATTTTAGAAAGATGAAGAAATGAGAGGAACTATGTTGCAGAATAATATATGCAAGCGAAGCGAGCTTGAAGTTTTAACCATCCCGGTTAGAAATTAGCAGATTTTTGTTTTTCCGACGAGTGGTATAGCTACCCTGATATGAGTGAGGCCTACTATGCAGTCCTCCTGCTGTCAGGCGAACATGCTACCTGGTCGAGGTAGCTTTGGGTCCCCTAGACTGTTCTCTCCCACATTTAACCCGTCTGCCTTCAAAGCAAGAGTGAACAGGTATCTTCTGGGCGCTGAGAGCGCCAATCTCCTAGCTCAAATCTGGGCTGACTGTATTTAGATTGCTATCGACACGCTAAGATTGTACGCACACCAAGAAGTAACCTGTTCACTAATTTAAGTGCAAGTCACACCGCCAGCTAGCGAGCGAGCTGGCGGGCGAAGCGAGCCGAGGGAAACTATATAAACCAATCAAATCTTTGGCAAGCTAAACTATGTGGGTTCACACCGAAAACTACGGATGGACGGGCGAGAGAGCGAGGTGAGCGTTCCGTCTATTGTCAACCGCGTGCAGTTGCACAGCATACGTCATAAAGCCGAGGGAACACCGTTTCACCTCTTTTCAAACTACGGTTCGCACCGCGAAGTACAGAGCTAAGCTACGCTAACGATGTGAACGAGTGTCATCGCTGGCATCGTCGGATATTTCCATAGATTTAAGAAAGAAGAAAATATGCCAAGTAGTTGAAAATGTATCGGAACCCGGTGTCTCCACTTGCTCCCCACTACCGCGCCACAACTACACATGCAATTTAGTAAAACCAATAGATACGAAGTCGTGCTCACACTCGCAATTTATAAATCAGAACGTACTACACAATCAAATATAGACCTTATCCCTTCAAATGCAGCGTGCATTTAAGTACAACTCACTCACACAAACAACGGTTGTTACCGTTGTGCTGTGCAAAAGCAATTTATTTTACATATACGCTAGTGATTGACTAAATCGGAAAGTTGTCGATACTTCTATTTATTATTGTACTACTTCAATTTTTTTTGGGGTCCAGGAAATAAGATAAAATGAAAACGATAACCGTAATACGTCACTAATATATTATCTGAACAATGCCGATAACAATAACGCATACGAAGCGTTTGAAGACTTTAACGTAAGTAAAATGCCAAAACCATAAAAAAAGTAAGGAAATAGCACGAGGATAAGACTTATTATACGATAATTCAAACCCAATAACACTCCACCGACATTATCTAAAATTTTGTTAACTTTACGACTGTTGTTTAGGCATTTCTCTACTACGCTGTAAAATAATCAAAATAAGTAAAAAACATTAATTCACATCGATCTAGCCATCAATTTATTCGCGAATCGACATTATCGATAGCCTACGTTAGTGGATCTGCACGAGCACATCACTAGCTCGACGCAAGAACCAGCGGCCGTACTACGGAATGCGTCCGCATAGATACTTTATCGTTTTGTGATTTTTACATTGCTTGTCCAGTCACTTAGCGACAAAATATTTAGGTAGTGGTTTAGGAGCAATGTATTTAGTACAAAAATAATACAGTCGCTGTGATATTTGAAAACAAAAATAACATGGTAAACGCAAGAAATGTTTTTCGATTTCTTGTTTTTCATGATTTTAAAGACAAATATAGAAAAATACTTGTACTTATTTATGGTAAGTGATTCCATGATTCACAAAGTTTTTGTTTTGGCTTTGGTTTTTACAAGAAACCACTGAACAACACGGCATTCTTATGATTTATCACGACGACGGTCGAAAGCACACTAGTTCGCGGAGACGGCCATTTGCTTTAGGAATGATCATGCTGATCATACCGCGCGGACACAGACACGCCCCTTTCCTACTTCTCCTGCTTTTTATATTTCTATGGATATTTCGTTCGCATCATTTGCATCGCTGACGTAGCTTATCTATGTAGTTTGGAGTGTGAACCGAAGGATGATAACAGGTGAAACGATGCTCCCCCGACTCGCTCGCTCGCTCGCTAGCTGGCAGTGTGGCCTGCGCTTAAGGCGCCAAGAACTACGAAAGTGACACTTCCGTGTTTAATACTCGTATGTATAGTGTAAGTACCTACTAACAATATTTGTCAGGTCATTGTCTCTATAATAAGGGAACGCTGTGTCGTGGAAAGTTCACGAATGATGTCACAACATCTTACGTCATCATAGTTTTGGGACACATCACACACCCTAGTAATTTCCCTTTATAATTTAATTTGGTAGTGGTTTTAATACCATTTGATTACCTAAGTATTAAGTTAAAGTTAAAATGGTTGTTGTAAGTTTATTATGAAAAGTAAATAACTGTCCCAAAGGTTCTTTTCATTTAAAAACAGCACAAACTTTCAAAAAACCCCTACATAGAGAAAAATTACTTTAATTACGAAATTCGGTGTTTTTAATCCGTATTTTTTTTTCCCACGGTCTTTAAAGTTATTTTTCACTTTGTAGTGTATTTTTGGAACAACACTACAAAGTGAAAAATAAGTCAGATTTTTTTGGATTCTGTTTTGTATATAATTTTGTTTACATTCTTAAAAAAAAGATTTTTTCAAATCGATCCCGAATTGCCGGAGATATCGAGGAAAATATACACAAAAAACAAAAAACGTAAATACGGATAGAAAACCCCTTCCTTTTTGTAGTCGTTACTTGAAAAGAGCTAATCATTTGAATTTGACTAACTTGAAAAGTCAAAAGAAGTCTGCCTAGCACGAACGACCAAGTAGCGTGACGAAAAATCGAACGATTCTAAAATTGAAAACACTCGTTTCGGTCAAGATTTTAACTTAGTTTTAAGACTTTTTATTTCTATGGGTGATACTAATTGTTTTAGCCGCATAAATTTAAACCAAAATGCTAAACGTTTTTTTGTTTTGTTTTTAGCAATGGTTTTTAGGCTCGCCTCCTATTAGGTACATGGGATCAGGGGCGTACCAATAAAAAATGGCGCCTTGGGCACGCATCACATTTGCGACCTTTCGTAAATGATCTTCTCTGTCTACACTCAGCAAAGGTAGGTCGTATAACCTTTCTTGACCAATAGGGTATTTTCCAACTTAATAAAAACTATTTAAATTTGAAGATTGGAACGATATATTTAACAGAAAAATAAAAATAAATTTATTCAAATCCATTTTCTCAATTCAAAACGATTAAAATCAAATTTCGTTTTCGTCGTTTTGAATTTACCGCCATTACGCTCCTTACGATGACTTTTTATCACGTGACATCGTGACGCCAGCTTTGTGTAAACGGCACCGGTACAAATACTTAGTTTGGCGCAGTTTTAGAAGTATTTGTGCACAGAGGCACCATACGCCAGTAATTCCACTTTCTATGCATTAAAAATCTTGTTAATTATTAACTCGACATTTACTTGTTTACTTACTAACTACTTTGGTTTACACAAAGTTGACGTCACGTGATAAAAAGTCATCGTAACGAGCGTTTTGGCGGTGAATTCAAAACAACGATAAGTAAATTCCTTTTAAACCGTTTTTAATTGAGAAAATGGATATAAATCAATTTACTTTTATTTTTGTGTTACATATTTCGTCCCAATCTTCAATTTATAATAGTTTTCAATATATTGGAAAATACCCTATTAAGTATAGCCTTCAATAACGAAGGCATTCATTTCAACTTGCAAAAATATCGCTCACAACTTGCAATGCTGCATTTTTAAGCACAATTTGAATAGAAATGGGCAGAAATACGCTTCCATCCCCAAACTGCACAGTAAATTCTAGTAGCTCTTCAGATTTCTTATATACCCCTTGGTAAGACTGGTTGTCAAGTTTTCGGGCTTCTGACGACCCGTACCGAATCTCATAGATCCATGAATGACAGCTGGGATGGCCTAACGTGCTTTCCCTCGTCTTGGTATGAAAATATGGTCACCCATCCACGGACCAACCGCAGCCAGAGTAGGTAACAGTATGAAATCGTTTTTTGAAGTATTTTTTTATTTATTATTTATTTAATAATTGGCGACTTTTTGCGCCCCCCTTCGATAGGTGCCCAGGGCTCGTGCTCTACCTGCCCCATCCAAGTTACGCCGCTGCATGGGATTTAAACACAACCAGCGAAATAATAAATATTATTTAATAAAAACGGATATAAAAAGGGTACATTTAGTCAACAGTAGTAAATTTCTCATACAATTATAGTGTCTAAAAATAGACTATTTCTAAAATATTTTAAATGTGAGTGTACTATACATAGTATAGATACATTTCTGCCTAACCCTTCGAGGAAGTAATAGGGAAGTAGTATTCAGCTGCACATTGATCTAGAACTTAGCTTGATCCAAGGCTGAAACCTTGACTTACTGCCTAAGGCCGTGCGTCATTTTATCTTTAGCACTTTCACACTAGACGCAAATGAAGTAGACAGCAATAGACAAATTCAATATAACGTTAAGCATATAACTGATACTAACAAGAACTACGCATATTATGAATTATGGAACTTTAACCATTATTTAATCTCGAAAGGGCTGTTTGACACTTCTCGTGACCCAAGGGCTGTTTTTTACCTCGGCCAGAGTCTTGTTTGTTGTGTATCCCATATTTCTTTACGGTGCTGAGACATGGACTTTAAGGGAAAGCGAGAAAAAGAAGATAGACGCCCTAGAAATGTGGTGCTGGAGAAGAATGTTTGGCATGACCTGGACACAGTTCCGAACCAACGTCTCAATCCTCCAAGGGGCTTCGTATCGAACAGTGTCTTTCTTCCATCGTCCAATGTCGTATTCTAACTTTCTTTGGACATATCACACGTCAAGAAGACACATCTGTGGAGCGACTTGTAGTAAAGGGAAAGGTTGAAGGTACAAGAGTGGCAGGTCTCCAATGCGTTGGACCGACCAAGTCAAAACTGCAGATCTGTGGGGTAATTCTGTAGAAGTTGCTAAGTCTATTATTGACTTTGTAGCACCTACTTTAGCTCTTATATTTAATAATTGTATAGACTGCGGGGAGTTTCCTGACCTAATGAAGAATAGTAAAATAATACCTTTGTTTAAATCAGGTAGTACATCAGACCCCTCTAATTATAGACCTATTTCAGTACTACCTACCTTTAGTAAAATTTTTGAGAAATTAATTTTAGACCAACTGCAAAGATTTTTTAATAAACATAATTTATTACATAGCAAACAGTTCGGTTTCACAAGGGGTCGTTCAACTACCGATGCCGGTGTTGAACTCTTAGGGCATATTTACAATGCATGGGAAAATAAATACGATGCCTTGGGCATCTTTTGCGATTTATCTAAAGCTTTCGATTGCGTGCTTCATGAAACTCTAATCAGGAAACTCCGCCACTACGGGATCCGGAACACCGCTCTGGATCTTCTTATTTCATACTTGTGTAATAGGATTCAGTGTGTTGATGTAAACGGAAAAAGATCTCCGGGATCCGTAGTGTCAATGGGAGTCCCACAGGGCTCAATTCTTGGTCGTTTCTTGTTTCTTATTTATATTAATGACTTGCCTTACCTCATAAAGGATAATCATGATATAGTGTTGTTTGCGGATGACACTTCACTTTTGTTTAGACTTAAACGTCAGCAACTTGTCAATGACGATGTAAATAGCGCAATCTCAAAAGTAGTTCACTGGTTCAATGCTAATAATTTGCTTCTTAATGAAAAAAAGACCAAATGCATTAAGTTTACGCTACCTCACGTTAAGCAGGTGAAAACTAATGTGTTGATAAAGGGCGAAGAATTGAATCCTGAAGATAGCACTGTATTCTTGGGCTTAACTTTGGATACCAAGCTTCAGTGGGGCCCACATATAGCTAAATTGTCGAAAAAGCTAAGTTCTGCAGCATACGCTGTTAGGAAAATTCGTAATTTAACTGATGTAGAGACAGCCCGCTTAGTGTACTTTAGCTATTTTCATAGTGTAATGTCGTATGGTATTCTATTGTGGGGAAATGCCGCCGACATTCAGACTATTTTAGTCTTGCAGAAAAGAGCTGTCCGATCAATTTATAAATTAAGTCCGAGACACTCTCTCAGAGAGAGATTTAAGGAGATAAATGTAATGACTGTGCCTTCACAGTATATTTATGAAAATCTTTTATATGCTCATAAAAATATTAAATTGTTTAAAAAATACAGTGATATCCATAGTATAAATACTAGGAACAAACACAAATTTGTTGTACCATCAACAAGGCTCAAGAAAATAGGTGGGTCATTCAGATGTCAATGTATACGCTTTTATAATAAACTTCCAAGCCATGTTCAAGATCTAAGTCTCAATAAATTTAAATCATTCATCAAACGTAAGTTGTGCCTGAAAGCCTTTTATACCGTTAAAGATTATATTGAGGACAAAAAAGCTTGGGATTGACCTGCTCCAATTTTGTATACTGAATGTTGTTTTTTCTTTGTTTTGCTCTTTGACATTTGATTATTATTATTTACACTTTGACATTTGATTATTATAATATACACTTTGACATGAATATTTACTTTGAGAAGTATAATATTATTTTTGCTTTAATTATTGTGAATGTGAGTACTATGTGGTATTTTTGTTTTCGTGTTTCGTCTCTTTCTCAGTTCGTTTTTAATGTTAATCTGGCAGTTTGAGTACTTTATGCGGCCTACCCAAATGTCCTTTCTTTGGTATTGTTCGTCAAATCGTTGAGCTCCTCAAGTTCTGAGTTGAGCCGTATGATTACTGATACATGCGTGCACTGAATGGACAGGTCCACTCAACCTGTGTGGTTCTTTCCTCAAAAGACCATTTCAGACACCAATCCACATGGTCTTCACATGATCTGACCAAGATTATGTCTGGACTTTAAAAGAGACTGTGACCTCTGAGTTTGTTTCGGCCTTTCTTCTCAGAGTAGTCAGATAGGAAACGCCGACCTCACCTAGTTTAAAAAATATGATTGATGTGTAAAAGTGTTTGTACAAACCTACTTACAGAAATAAAATCATTTATCATTTATCATTTATCATTTGCACTCAATGGTCCACTCCACGAATGCTCAAGCAAAGCCACAGTACGGGAGGAATGGCGACGGATTGTGAAGCTTGCCACCACCCCTGATGTGACGATCACGACCACTGTGCCAAGAGTGTGACGACGAAGAAAAAGAGGCTTAGCATTACTATAAAACGTGGCAATGTCGCCATTCTGGGTACATTACCAGTCGACAGGTATGCGGATGATTTTCGACGCTTTATTTTAGTTCGTTGGTTTCAGTTAAGTCACTCAGGATATAGGAGGTTTGTAATTTTTTAAATTAGTTAGTTTTAGAAATTTTAATAAAAATATCCTTAATGTTAAGAACTGACTTTCCATGTTGACGTTCCAAAATAGATTCTCTAAATAGTGTTAAAAAATACATCAAAATCCGTTGCGTGGTTTCAAAGAACAACGCGGTCACACTGCTGACAGAAACGAAAAGTGACTTTAAGGGTACACTAGTCGCGGGCTCGAACTCACTGGTGGGCCTGGCTAAAAAGCACGCTGTCTCACCAGGCTTCGTGTCCGACAGAGGTAGTATCAGTGATAAGCAGTTAGACGCTAGTCTACACGCACAACATTATTGAGTGAGCTGCAGGATCAGTTACAGTAAAACAGACGCGTACAAAATTATTAAAAGTCCTCCGGAAGATCGGGTTCTCTGAAAAAACCACTGCATAAATCAATGACCAATTAAGTTTATATTGAACTTTTCGATAATTGAGCTTTGTCGGTACCGACTTTGTTTTGAAGATTTTACACTTCTTTTATTACTTAAACGTGTCCAAAGTTACGTTAAATTAGCAATAAAAATGAATCTTTGTTGGCTCATAACTTTTTAATAGTTTTTTATTTTAGTATTCTATTTCCGTACCGACAATATTAATAATGAGACAAAACCATACCATGTTTAAGTTTCGATGTACATTGTCAAACTGGAGTAAAACCCTCCCGAAGTTTGTATGGAAAAAATGTGGACTTGTTTCACCTTAATGTAAAATTTGTAGATATAGATTTATATTTTCGTGAACCCATGACATAGAAGTGAATGCAGTTTGCACACTGGTTAAAAATGTACTCTGTACGTTTTATCTGACATCTTTACTGTGCCGCCCCAGTGGGCTCCGAGTTTACAATCGATCAAATTAATCTTAGGGACAGATCCATCATCTATATATGTTTGTATACATAATGGATATATATGTACTCGTATGTACCTATGTGCTAATCACACATAGGTACATAGATCAATCCATCATTCGATATCTCAGTAAGAGTACCCACTCGTATTCAATAGTTTTTTCTGAAAGCAAATATTTGTATTTAAATAGTTTTATTTATGTAGGCTTATATTGATTTTATAGAAATAAACGACCAGGGAAATTAACTGTTTCACAAATTGACTCACTACGTCAATTTGCCGTGTTTTTGGTAACCATTTCATACAACTGTCAAAGAATTTTGATTTTTTGGTATTTATGTAGGCATGGCTAGCTGACATTTAATTTAATGTTCTGTTTTTCGTAATGTGAATTACTTTGCATACCTATCTACTATAGTATAGAATCAAGTTATTCTAAATGAACAGACAGCTGCTGGGGAGTTTGTTGCGCCACTTCTCCTTCCCAGCTAAAGCACTAGGAAGCGGTGAAGGGCAGGGTTTTGCGGGAACTGACTTTTTTAAGTTCGACGTTTGAAAAGTGCTTATTCTGAGCCTAATTTCAATAGAAGACTTTTGACAGTTTGATTTAAATGTATGCACAGTTTAAGTTAGCAAACAGTTAATTTCCCTGGCCTTAACCTGAGTGGTCATTGATGTAAAACGATTCTCAGATTTCAATCTCTACCCATTATTCGATAAAGGCCCCATAAACATAAATCTCAAATTCTCGATGCAATGCAACTGTGGAATCACATCTCAAATGATGGCTCACCTTTTGACGTGCTGTCCGTGCAATATGGAAAGCACATTGGCGTTTGGGGCTTGTGTCTTAGTAACCGACGAAAAATTTCGATCAATATGTTTCACTAAATCATTATTTAATATTTTAATTTTAAAAATAGTATCTATTCTTAGTTTTTTATAAAATTTATGAAATCATGAATATTATATTAATATAAAATTTTATTAAATTAAAATTTCACGTCAGTCGATGTTCCTGCCCTGTATTATGTAACTGTGCTTGATCGTAGATTTTAAAGCCAAACAATGGCTTAGATAAATAGGAAACTGTGAATTTATTTTAGTCACACGAGCTAACAATGGCGGCTTATCGTTAAAAGCGATGGATTTAGCTATCTCATTGTATCTTTTTATCATAAATTAGTATAATATCTGCTAATATTTTTAGTCACAGACTGCGTCATACGTAATAACGTTGAATAGAGGTTCAATCACATTTCGTCAGTACGATGCCAGTGCGAGACGCGTTCTAAGACAATGTTGGCACTGACGTAAAAATATCGCGGCGACATTTTATCGCGTACTGAATTATCAACTCTCGGTGCTGGGGGCCTACTCTCTAACTCGGTCAACGAAGATACGGGCCTGTCCGAAAGTAGTTCGAAACAGGGGAGCTACTCACTAACTCCGAAAATAGTTCGAAACTTCGAAGTGACTCCCACAGCTGATTAATGACGTTTTTTGGACAGGTAAAACCATATAGGGAGTAGGGATAGCTGTCAAATCACAATCGTGTCAAATTCATTCTTTTGGGCCCCAAACTAACCATAGGTCCGTAAGTGATACGGAGTAGGAATAGCCCGTAACTTTGGCCGAGATTACGGATTTCGTGCTTAGAGAGTAGGCCCCTAGCTTAGTGAATATCAACTAACTTTTTTGGACGGGCAAGAACATATCGGGAGTAGGGACAGCTGTCGAAGGGTGGGCGTTTTTGGGGGACCGTCTTATGTATTTTGACGTTCGAAAAGTGCTGATTCTCAGCCTAATTTGAATAAATGACTTTTGATTTTGTCAAATCGTGTTGTCATTCATTGTTAGTTCGGGCTCCAAATTAATCTTCTGTCTGTAAGTAATACGGAGTTGGAAACGCCCGTTACTTCGACCGAGACTTCGTGCTTAGGGAGTAGGCCCCCTGAACTAAGCATTGAGAATCCTACAGAATTCGTCCCAGCGCGTCAAAAACTCACTGTTCAATTTAAAACTCTTGGCGCTAAAAACCAGTGCGCTCTAAAATCCCACCGCGACATTGGACTATTGGTGGACTAACCCAACAAGTGGGGTTTTCTTTCTTTTTGAAGATGGGAAATCATCAATAACATCTCCCGCTCTGAGTGGAGCGGGACGGCGCCGACGTGTCAGATTTTTACTCACTAAAATCCACCGTGTTCCCTCAGTTGCCTGTGTGCCAGGGGCCACGGTATCTCTTTCGAACAACCCACACCCCTGTCAGGCATCGGCCCTTGCGGACCTCACTATTTGGTGCTGACATCTCTTTGAGGCGTGCGTGGAACACAACGCGCCGTCGACCCGGGCTTGGTCCTTACCGGACTGACAGTCCGCCAGCCGAACAAGTGAGTTGAAGTCGCGTTCTTTTATTATGTTATTCATTTGTTCGGAAAACCTGATGTGCTGAAGGCGCGACCACTCGTTAGTTTTCGCCGAATAAAATGAACGCGGTAGTCACGTGTTTGCGCTTGTATCGCTTCGGTTAAGACGCGGCCTGGCTTAAAGGGGAATACCAATTTCAAATGTCCGTATTTTCAAATCACAACAGTCATTCTGTGATGGTTGTTTAAAATGGAATGACTGTAGAGGCATGAGGAACATGGTGTAAAGTTCATTCATCCTCCATAAAAAAGGGAGGAGTCTACGACCAGATGGGTTTTGTGTCTGGTGGGCAACTGCCTGAAGATTGATGTCGAAGGACGTTGTATACAGGATAAGTTTTTAACCAGTGCGCAAACTGTAACCATAAATTCAGCATATAATTCTAGACGCCCCAGCGCAGAAATTTTTCGTCGGTTATACAAAAAAAATCAGCTATCCCGTACGTTTTGACCGCGTAGGTATTGCACTTTTCCATGAAACAGCAGGTTTTTTTTTCTAGTCTAGAATGATATTATGCTGAACTCATGGTTACAGTTAGCACACTGGTTAAAAACTTATCCTGTATACTTATACTCGTATTATGTTAGGTACTTGCTCGGTAAAACCTGCTTGCGCAATGCAGGATTTTTCATGGCGTCACTTTGATGCCAAAGTTCGCGTCTAGTGTTGTAGATGGCCGCATGACAAATTGACGTACGATATCAATTTGCTCAACAATTGATTACCCTGCCTGTGCAAAGAGAGAAGTCAAACGCGTAGTACCACCCCCACCACGGTTAAGTTTTACGATGTTCGATATTATTCATAGGCACTAACATTTGATTGAGGGAATCTGATTTCTGCCACTTATTACAGGTTTTATTGACAGTTTCCTTTGATATTTACGACCCAGGAGCCATGGGAAGCCATGGTCACACTTCAGCACATGTCCTTGTAACATACCATCAATTATTTTATTTTCATAAGAAGGTTTGTACAAACACTTTTACACGTCAATCAAATTTTTAAAACAATTTGTGGTCGGCGTTCCCTATCTGACTAGTCTGAGAAGGGCAGAAACAAAGTCAGAGGTCACAGTCTCTATTAAAGTCCAGATATAACCTTGGTTAGATCATGTGAAGACGATGTAGATTGATGCCTGAAATTAATGAATGAGGAATGAGGAAAGAACCACACAGATTGAGTGGACCTGTCCAGTCAGTGTACGCATTTTCAGTAACATGAAGCATGAACAACACAAAGCATGATCAGCCTGTAATGTTCCCACTGCTGGGACACAGGCGGGAAACTGGGTGAGGATGCCTGTGTCATCTTCAAAGGACTGGGTGAGGACGCATGAGTCTAAGTCTTCAAAGGAGTGGGCTGTAATTCACCACGCGGTCCCAATACAAGTTGGACACATATCTTCGAATTTTTGGTTCTAATACATGCCGTTTTTCTTCACCGTTTTCAGAGTTTCACAGTCATACTTTTGTGTATATTTTCTGGATATTAATATATACTGCAATGAAGGGTTCTGTTTTTTCTGTAATACAAACACACACAGATTTAAGTACAATAAAAAGTAAACACTCAGTGGCACAGTTCATGTACGTACGGTCGTCTGCGTTCTCTCTAACTACCCAAATATTTCAGGACATTTTAATGAATTAATGTAGGTATATCTTTGGAGAAGTGGTGGCCCAGTGGTAACGGCCGCGACTTACGAGTTGTAGGTCGTGAGTTCGAACCCAGACAGGCGCTTTACTTTGTGTAAATTATTTCATCACTACTGCTCTCAAAACTGTGAAGGAAAACATCGTGAGGAAACCGGCATGTCCTAGAACCAAAAATTCGAAGACATGTGACATCTACCAACCCGCACTGGGCCCGCGTGGTGGATTACGGCCCAATCCCTCTCACCGAGAGGAGGCCTGTGTCCCAGCAGTGGGAACATTATAGGCTGATGATGATGATGATGATATCTTTCAAGACTGCTTAAATTGCGAGTTTGTAAATAAATGACAAGTCACTGAAGCATCTATTTTTGTTTCGATTAAAAACTTTTAACGAGACGCCTTACATTTTCTTTCACAATTTCAATTTAAAACATTTTCAAATTAGAAAAGTTTCTACGTCACCACTCTTACGTCATCATTTGCTTAGCCTTTTGCCAAATACGTTTGGGATCGGTTTTCAGTATAACCGTATGCAATACCAGTATTTTACATAGAGCGACTGCTTTAATCTGAACTCCAGAAGCCAGTAATTAGGTAATACGATCTCCCTTGATAAGACTTCTCGACCCGTAACGTCTGTCAAAGATCCACGGATGACAGCCGGGACCAACGGCTTATCGATGTGTAATGATTGGTCACCCATCTGCTGGCGCTGTGCTGTTAGCGTGCTATATGGCTATTAGGCGAGTTTATCTTGATCTGCTTAGCGGTGAATTCCAGTATTTTATATGAAGCGACTGCCAATTTGACCTCCACAACCCAGTTAGTATTAACACCCCTTGGATATCCCCTACCGCTCTTACCTATGACTTAAAATAGATATAGGACTATGTGTGGTTTCGTTCCGCAACAACAATTCAAGTACCTATAAATAAAGCCTATGTACACGACAATCAAGGTAATTAGGTATGTACATTGTGTGCTATTTATATCACTATTGTCCATCGTCCTTGACATCCGCAAATCTTTGTTCACAGTACTGTAGTGGTCATCTGAATGCATTTCATACGGTAACCGCATGACGAGTTACTTCCTGAATGAGAACATCTGTCATTAATCTGTTCGTAGCCTTTTTATAATCAAATGTTCTAGATTCCAAATGGGCTGGAAATCAGCACTTTTTAAACGTCAAAATTACACAAGACAGTCCTCCTAAACGCCCATCCTTTACCAGTTTCTAGTGCTTTAGCTGGGAAGAAGTTCTCTATATAACTAGGTAGAACAGTTTTCTGAAACTTGTCTCCCGACCCTTCCTCGAGCCAGCCCGCGCCGCTGATCCTGTAGCTTTAAATTCGTCCCTAGATAATTACAAATCTGATCCAGTCCGTGCCTTGCTGCCGAATTCCAGTGACGCCCTAACCCGAGGTCCGTACTCCACAGGGGAATGCCCTTAACGTGTAGTCGCTTAGGTTTAAGTTGTTAAGCCCTGGCTGGAGGCCTAAATTTATTGAGGCAGCCACAGGGAAGTTCGGTTAAGTAGCCGACAACCACGTATAGTGACTTGCAAGAAGCAATTTCCAAAAAAAAAGTTGTATAATTTTTGTTAGAGCTAGCTATACACGGTTATTAGCTAGGTCCAGGTTGGTTCCAAAAAGTAGACACCTACATATTTACTCATACCCCACCGTTTCTAAAAGTCTATTCTCGTATTTATAAAACCGTTCGTATTTTAATCTCATTTTAAATCTGTCAAAAATACCGTATCGCAAATTTATCTATTTTTTTTTACAACTTTGTGTTATTATGGTCGTCTACTACTGTCCATTGATAGCATAACCGATAAATTTTAAACGCATTCGCGATGATAATATAAAACGCCGTTTTGCCGCAAGGCAAGTCTCCACACAATGGGTGCCTGAAATGGATGGCACCACCGCGGTCGGCCCAGAAAGCGGTAGCAAGGTGACCTAAACCGCGGGACTTGGCCTTTGCCCAGCAGTGGGATAGTATAGGCAAAGAGAAAACGACATAAAAGCAATTGTGTTAGTCGACTTATGTCGCTACGTTCTGGTCCTTCCTCTAACCATGCTGGGCCTGAATTCACTATGACCACTTAACGATTCCTTACACGGCGTAACCACGTCAATCACACACGAAATCTGACAAATTGTCTTGGAACATACAGAATATGGCATTTCGATTCCTTACCGTTACATTAGTTTCTAAAGAACACGATATTGACGTAGATTGAACGTAGTGGGATTCCTAACCAGAACAGAACAGATAACAGAATTGGGGCTCTGATCGTTATCTTTTATTTTGGCACGAGTTATTCTCGAACAGCACGCGACTATTATAGAAGACTTCAACCGTCAGTCTATTGGTCGACCAAACTTACTAGCAAAATGTGTATCTATCATAGGTCTGCCCAACCCGTCGGAGAATTCAGGCGTGATGTTAAGTATGTATATTGCCATGTTACAGCCATTGTATTCAACTGTCAAGACTAAACTGCAAAGAATGGCAGTTATGATTTGAATATACGGACAATTTATGTTGCAAGTCAATTTGCTTAACAATTAATTTTGCGCATGGTGGATTACAACCCACGCCCGTTCGAATAGTACCTATATGCCTGTGTCCCAGCAGTGGGAAATTATAGGCAGAGTATGTAAGTACATACATACAATACCAACACACGTTTCCTTCTCATGGGGGTAACCATTATCTAAATAGTTATCGAGTTTCAGCGTAACGTTTATAATTTTCCGAATTTAAAAATAAAAGTGAATGTTTATAACATTAATTTATTTTTGTGAAAAACTCATTGCAGAATTAATTAATGTTAAAAAAAATAGAACAATAATTAGCTCATAATTGATTAAAAATAGAATTACGAGGTAAGCGAACCGTTATCTTATAAACGGTAAAGTCAGTTCTAGGGACTGGCCCCTGAGAAAAATAATATACTGAGAAGTATTTATATCTCTTAAACAGTAATCCACGTGCAATATTCACGTGATGCCTTGTCTCCTGACCTTCCTCATGGTTCCTTTGCGCATCCCCTGTAGGTAACTCCCCCCCCATACCATCCGCGCGCAATCAATAAATACACCTTTCAACATGTGGAGTTCAGGCCTATTTACTTATAACCTCTTTTCTCTAGGTTGAATAGAATGTCACCATCGCTTTTGTGTACTTTAAAAAAAATATGCAGAATGAGGTTTTTTTTTCTGGTCTGGTTTGGTCTGTGAGGTTACCTCTGTGCCTACTGGGAAGTTTACATAACACTAGAGATTTTTATTTGAAGATTTTTTTTACGATATTTGTCAGTACCTAGATTTTAATTGGATAATCCAGGTTTGTGGAGATAAATCCAGATTGCCGCATCAAAATCCGCGCTTCAACTCTATGGTTAGAAAATTTCACTTTTACCTGCTAATTCGGTACCGCGAAACAACCATTTTTTTATCTAAAATGTATATGGAAGTAATTTCAAATAGTAAACATAATATATCCTAATTAAATTAAACTTCTTGAAATTATGTAAAAATATTTAAAAACTAGAAACTTACAAAATTAAACTTGGAATCACTACCCAGCGTCTTTTTAAACTGAATCGAATCAATGATTAATTATACAATTTCCGATATTTTTCCGAAAATTCGTTTTGCAATTCGGTCGCGGCGCGCGCACTTATGCGTCGGGCGTGCTCCACTGACTGCCGACATCGACAATGAACCTTGAGGTGGGACACTCTTGTTTAGCTGGATATCGATAGGTATTTGTGTTTTTTTAATAATTACATTATCGTAATAAAAAAATCTACATCATATTTTTTATATGCAGATGTTACGCACGTGTTGAAATGGGAAATCTGCAAAAGTGATATATAATTTTTCTTTTCGATCAAGTACCTAAATGGCCCGTTATCAGGCACGTAGTTACAAAAAAGTCATCGTCGTCTTTAGCCAGTCAAGTCAAAGTTAAGTCAAAGTAATTGTAAAGCGGTAGTAACTGTACAACAACCTATTAGGAGTTTTTGGGGGGAACACTAAAAGTCCACGTTAATCACTTATTTTCACCGTCACTTCACTTGTACACTCCACACATAACTAAATTGAATAATTCACTACCAAAATTATACAATTTAATTCGCTATTTCACAAAATTTCATGAAAATGAAAATTCGTGCGACCCCGCCAAAAACTCCTATTTAGATAATTATTATGAGCTATTCGTTTTTTTTAAAAAATAGTAAGCAGTTTTGACATACGGTGCGGAAAGGTGGACACTGACAGTTGGGCTGGTCCACAAATTCAAGGTTGCTCAGTGCGCTATGGAGCGGGCTATGCTCGAAATTTCTTTGAAGGATAAAATCTGATTTCAAATTATCCGGAAAAGAACCGGAGTTACCGATATGGCTTGCATGATAAGCAAGCTTTAGTGATAAAAAGGCTGGCCATGTTTGTCAAAGGACCGATTGCCGGTGAAGCAGCAAGCGTAGCGTGGGACGCCCCCCGGCTAGACGGACGGACGACCTTAAGAAATTGACTGGGACTGATTGGATGCGGAAGGCGGAGGATAGTCAGCCTGGAACAGGCAGCGGAGGACTGCAATAGGCTGAATTGTAACTTTCTAACATGTTTCAAATTCTTTGCGATGCTACATTACAGAGAAACACAGAAAGCATGTGACTTAAAATGAAAAAACGCACTCTGCGTTTGAAGAAAATTCTGACGTTATTGACCAGTCTGCCTGCATTCAATGCAACAGTCAAGTATATCATACTAGTATTAATAAAACAAGCGTTCCTTTGATACCGTGACCTTTGACGCTAGGTATATCTTAATTACTAATAACAGCTCGCCTCGTGGGACTGACTGACATACCTTGCCATTTACTATTATGAACTAAGAAGCACTGGACTCATATGATAATTTTTTTTTACAGAATAAGAGGAAAATATATTGATTAGAGATGTTAAATTCTTTCTTTTAATACTATGCGACTTATTTAAGGGTTGAAAAGGTGCTTCGATAATCATTTTCGCTGTTGGTCATCTTAGTTTTAAATTCCCAAAAAGAGGTATTATTCCTTATTCCTCTCTCGGAGATGTGTCCAAGCAGTGGAAATATTGTAGACTGATTATGCTTATTATTACTGTACATACTCAACCTATAACGTTCCCACTGCTAGGACACAGGCCTCCTCTCCGTGAGAGGGAGTGGGCCTAATCCACCGAGCAGGCCCAGTACGGGTTGGCATATGTCACATGTCTTCGAATTTTTGGTTCTAGGACATGCCGGTTTCCTCAAGATGTGTTCCTTCACCGTTTGAGAGCAGTTATGCTAAGGTA
The DNA here is from genome assembly GCA_949987655.1 of Polymixis flavicincta. Classification (NCBI taxonomy): domain Eukaryota; kingdom Metazoa; phylum Arthropoda; class Insecta; order Lepidoptera; family Noctuidae; genus Polymixis; species Polymixis flavicincta. Next base: position 6,484,203 of record OX465188.1, on the reverse strand, counting down.
TAATTGACGGGCGTACGCCTCATGCGGTATTCTCACAAATAATTATTAATGATGTCCCAATAATCATTCAAAGCTTGACAAACAACGTAACCTGTTAATTTGTATTTGCAAAAAAAATATATACAAAATTTACATTCTTCTCAAATTGCTAAAAGTATCTAACCGTCTGAGGACGCAGCGTCTAATTAACTAATTGTAATAAAATTAATCAGTTTCTTGCCCAACAACAATGTTCATACTCATTTACCAAAGTACTTGCTAGTAGTACCTACAGGTTATAACAGATACAGTGAACATTCTACTGTTATTAATTTATGTTACGGATATTTTACACCCTTCACCACACTTTAGAATAGAATAGAACACAACAGTTATTTTTTTTAAATAGAGGAAATTTCATATAAATATCTTAAAAATAAGCTATTGCGCTATGTTTTGCCAATATTTCAATACAAATGACTGAGATCAATAACTGAAAGGAATTTGTCCACAAGTCAATGTTTTATGAAATCTTAATACTGACGTTGAAAAGTGCTCTAGTATGCAAGCAATTGGACACAAATCTTTAATTAATATTCATCAAAATCAAAATCAGCATTATCTACCTAGCCTTTTCCTTTTAGTTCGGGTTGGCTTCCAGTCTGACCAGATACAGCTGAATACCAGTATTTTACATGGAGCGGCTGCCTACCTGACCCATGATAAGACTGGTTGTCAGTCTTTAACTATACTTAATATCAAACTTAAGTAAAACGAGATACTAAAAGTTTTACGTACATAATAATAATGTAATATTTGGCCTCCTGTTCCGCCATTTTAACCAAAATCAGGTAATGACCCATATATAATTATCTCATTCTGAAGGACATAATTGGCTCGCTCCATCTCATCAGAGCTATTTTTACGCTCATAAGTCTTCACTATCTTAATTATAATGTTTACGAAGACAATGTCGTGTCACAAAGATGCGTAGGTACTTCAAAATTGATTGCCTATTAGTATAGCGGAGATAATTTGTTATGTTCTAATATACGACTTTATCTCATAAAAGGTCCTTGTAATACTCTGAAAGTCAAGGTAACAATATCAGTAATCACCTACATGACTGCATCACGTTTTATCAAATAAATCTTCATGCAGTTCCCCTCCTAGCTAGACTGATGTTATCATCTCTATGCGAAATGTGCTCTGATTACGGCTTGTAGGATGGTTGATTGTGGACTGAGTCATAACCACTATGAAACCACTTATTTAAGTTGCATGGTGTTTATAAATACTTGTTTAATTAAATGTCAATATTTTTTACAAATATTATTTTGACGAACGAAGTCAGTAACTCAAACTCAAAATATTTATTCCAAATAAACCAACGATGTTAAATGATGTGCATATTAAAAGCATCCATAATAAAAAAATAAAAAATACTAAGACCTATTTATGCTAAATCCTATTTAACTAATATTTCAGACACTAGTTTAAAACGCAAGTACAAATTAATTTGCTGTATTCAAAAATATCGATAAAATACAAGGGATGTTGTACCTTACTCATCCCTATTTCTATCTGACGTCACTTCAGACGAGGGGTGAGCATGCGCGGGAAACTCTCCGCCATCTTGTTCCTGTTCGCTCAACGTCGTGAAGGTTCGGCTATTTTCGTAGGGTGAGGTCACATCAGGCGGTCGCAGCAAAACTGAAAATGTTGAAGCATAGGAATTTAAACTTTAGATAGTTTGTTTAAAGTTTAGATTGATTTAGGCAGTTTATGAATTGGTGCAATGAAAGGTTTTCTATCTTTATTGGGTTTCTATGAATTTGCGTCATACAATTTGAGCGTTTTATTGCACTATATGTGCACGATACAATGTCAAAGCAATTCAGTGTAATTCTTTTCTATTCGCTTTAGATAAAGCGAACAGAACAGCTATAGCTATAGCTCATCCACGCATTCTGTAGATCAAACTAAGTTATTTGTGCAAAACTAATTGTTGCGAAACGACTCTTATTTTAACCGACTTATAAAAGGTAGAGGTTCTCAATTCGTCTGTGTTTTTATGTATCTCGAGCATTGATTTTATTTAAGGGCGAACCTACAATTCCAGAAATACGTATTAGGCAAATTAGGCAATTGGCACGTTTTTAATAAAACGTTAAAAACACAACGAAAAGTTAACGTAACACGATTACACGACGCTAACTTCATTACATTAAATACAATACGTGTCAATTGGCCAATATGTACATATTTCAGGAAATTTAGATTCACCCACAAATAAAATCGACCCAAAATTGCCAGAGATACATACAAAAAACACCAACGAATTGAAAACATCCTCATTTTTGAAGTCGATCAAAAAGTGAAAAAAGATGGTCAAAAAGAGAGCGCTTATAGAAAATGATATGTTATTTCGAAGTGACGATTCGCTCGAGTAAATTCGTGCGAATCGACATAGAAGCCCACCTGTCAGTTTCATACAAACGACTACGTGTTTTGCGAATTTGATTTTTACTGGATAAGTACTAGGATTGTCGCACTGACAGGTGTCGGAAACGCATGCGCCCGTCGCGTCGTTTTTTTTTTTTTTTGTATGGCATCTCGTAGTTGACCTTGAGAGGCCATGACCGCTCAACCGGGCTTTCCTGTGAAAGTTTTTAGTGATACTAAAAGCCTCCAGCCAGGGCGTAAACCTACTTAACCTAAAGCGACTGCACGCTGAAGGCACCCCCTGTGGGGTACGAACCTCGGCTCAGGGCGTCACTGGCGGGGGGGGGGGGGGCAGCTAGTGGGGACAGGCTGGATCAAAGTATTTTCTTGATTATTATTCGGGGAATTTAAAGCTACTGGCTCAACTGCGCCGCGGGCTGGCGCATCAACGAGCAAGGGGCGGTCGGGGGTCTGATCGTTACTCAGGGGTCTTCGCGGGGCGCGAGGACTTCGGCGGCGAGATCGGAAGGACGGTCGTTTGTGTTTGTGTGCTGTACTGGTGGCCCTATTCTTTTCTTGGAGTACAGTAATGGGGTCGTCTGGGTCGGAAAGGACATGTCTCGGCCGGCGGATTTCTACTGGACTTAACTAGCGGCCTTCACAATCAAGGATTACTCGGCTTTATAGAAGAAACGCTTCGAGTTGCGTTTCAGAAATTGAGCTATCGTGGGCAGTCTCAGATCGAGATGGAGGATCTCGTTCCGGACGTACCATGGGGAGCCTGTGGCAGTGCGAAGGAAACGTTTTTGGAGGGTCTGCATCCTATGGATGAATCGGGGTTGCGTGTGTGCAAAGACTACACATGCGTACGTCATAATGGGCCCGTCGCGTCGGCCGCGGCCGGACTTTGGTGCTTAATTCATAAGTACCTACCTCGCTAAGTGTTTACCAAGTTGCACTACTAAGAGTCAGTTAGGTATGGTCATGGACCGCTATACTTACATACAAAGTAAATACCTAACTCATTTGAATGCAGGTTGCATAAATTTGCACAGTTTGAATAGGGAAGGGTGCGCAGTGGTCAATAATCGGCATCTCTATCGTGCTTAGGCAAACGGTATCTGTAAAGATTAGTGTTATTCTAGGTAAAAATAATAATGTTTATTTGATCTTCACAAATTACATTCTTACGCTAGTTAAATTCTGCCAGGGGTGCGGGTTGTTCGAAAGAGATACCGTGGCCCCTGGCATACAGCGGGAGAAGTTATTTGATGATTTCCCACCCAAAAACAAAAACGTCAGATAAATTAAGTCGATAGGCATTTTTTCAAAATTTTGTAATCTGTTGAAGATCCACATAGCTATTCCACAAGCATTTGACGGAGTATCGAACTCAAAATGACACATTTCGATAACCTGATTCGTCTTGCTCCGACAGCAAACAACTGTCGAAAGAATAGCGGTCGTCTATCTGATTTAAACCGCTGAAAATAGGATTCCTTCGACAACATTGATTAATGTTGGATTCGGTGCGGAAACGTATCAAATTGTTGTACTGGAATAGTTATCCTGGAGTCTGCTAACACCTTTCTAACATAACGACTCTATGCCAATTTAAAAGTACCTGAGGCTAGTTCTCGTATTTAAAAATCCCTGTTAAAGATCTAAGCTCGAAATCTCTTCTCAGTCACACAGTGTCAAAAACTTAACAAAATCGTAGGTTTACAACAAATTTTGACAGATTGCGATAGCCTGGAGTGTGACCGTCATTAAAATTAAGGGGAATCGCCTCTCTGATGTACTAAGCCAATCACTTTGTTATATAAACATTCCAAAGATGGCTATAAAAAAAAAAAAAACAATGAAAAAGCATTCATTGGCTGAAAATTGAAAAGCTGTCACCGTGGTCAATACACACTTTTCGAACAATATCAGCCAATATGGACGGTGCTTCAGCAACTCATCAATATGTAAACACAATTCTGTTGTACATTTTCCTACGATGCAGATGGCCACTGCAAAGTTGAATGCAGAAGGGCTAAGGCCGATCCGCAAACATCAGTACCGACACGTGCCGATCAGTAAGGCTACGGTCTCATCAGAACGTCAGACGCTACCGACAGCATACGGTGACGTCACGACGGACGACCGGCACGCCGCAGGTTGCCTAAACTTCCGTTGTCACCGTCGCACCTGGTGGTCGCGAGCGGCGTGTGAGCGAGACCACGCCCGTGGATTTACGAACACAGCATTCGGCCGTCGTTCGTCGGTGATGGATGGCTACATGTCATCAGAGTGTGGTCAGATAGACCGCAGCCTAACGTATCCATCTGTCATTGTCAGAGAAAAATTATATTGTAGCATTAATTTTGTACGACGTGGGATGGCACGCTGCGCCGACGATCGCCGTGATCCGACGCGAATATTTTTACTAACGGCACGGAAGATTTCAAGCATTGAAGATGGGTAAAATTGAACGAATTGGTTTGATTTGATCGCATACTGTTCTTAACGAGCTTGTTCACAGAAAATTTATGGACACTAACTTTAAAAACGCAATCTGGGATGAAATTGTGTACGTTACCCCAGCAAGAAAGTGTCTCCTAGAGTTATATGAGTAGAACGTATAATGTGTGCCTTATCTGCTGTAAATGTGCCCCCACATAAAAAATGTGTGCCCCCTGTCGTTTTGGAGAAAAATGGAAAAAACGATTCTTGCTAGGGTGACGTTTTTCTAGCAGGAAAATTCTAAACGAATGATCGGAGAGAGAAAAATTGTGCATGGCCAGAGAGCTTATATGTGTGCCAAAATGTGCCCCCAAAAATAAAGGGGCAGTGCACACATTTTTTATGTGGGGGCACATTTACAGCAGATAAGGCACACATTATACATTCTACTCATATAACTCTAGGAGACACTTTCTTGCTGGGGTAACGTACACGATGAAATTGGCAGGGAAATGGACGTAACCGTCTTGTGTTCTCGTTTTCGCACTAAAATTGTATAGCAAATGCTGCTAACTGGACACTTGTGAATCGATGCGTTCTTTAAACTACGAGGCACTCTTAAAACCGGCAGTAGCCATCCCAGCATGAGCACTAAGTTTTTTTGACAGGGATAACGGCCGCGACTTACGAGTTTGTAGGTTCGGACTTCGGACCCAGACAGGCGATATCATCATCATTTTAGCCTTCCACTGCTGGACATAGGCCTCCCCCAGGCTCCTCCACTTCGACCGGTCTTGTGCTTCCCATATTCAGCGGATACCCGCGGCCTTCACAAGGTCATCGGTCCACCTTATGGGAGGCCTTCCCACAAGGTGGACAGGCGATATACATTGTGTAAATTATTTCTTCAACTCTACTCTCAAAACGGTGAAGCAAAACACTGTGAGGAAACCGGCATCTCCTAGAACCAAAAATTCGATGACATGTTACATGTGACCGCACTCTCCGTCTTTTCACTAAGAGGAGGCTATAATTTTCCCATTGCTGGGACATAACTAGCAATGGGTAAATTATAGACTAATTATGAATGGACCTTCTGCCGTTCTGGTCGTTTTCATTTTAATGTTTTTCTTCCCTTGAGGACCATCTTTCATATTTATGAAGCTGCCCTGGTCCTGTGGGTGTTCTATTTAGTTTCATAACCCATCTGTCACTATGGTGTAATAGGGCGTAATGTGTTTGTTTTAGTGACATTTACAGGAGCTAGGTAAATAAGAAGGTAGTCCTTATTACATAACAAGCTGCAACCCGCGGTTTTACCCGCATAAATCTCGATCCGGACGGAATATCGGGAAGAAAAGTATTCCATGTCCTAATCCAGGTGTTGGTCTACACCTTAGCCAAATTTTGACCAAGCCCGTTCAGCCGTTTTATAGTGCGTGACAAACAACCTTACAAAAATCCAAACTATTCTCTTCATAATAATAGTTAACAACAATAAGAAGATCGAAGTGGTCAAGACACAAGAAGTGGTTTTGTTTTTGTACAATTTAAAGATCAACCCCCTTATTCATAAACGCTGGTTAAAGTTAAGTAATGAGTAGCGTCTGTTTAACCATACATGTTTGACGTTTAAACATCATTTAACTTTAATCATCGTTTATGAATATGGCCACTATAGATGTTTCAACATCATGACAGTATGGACAACTGTCAAATCGTGTTCATTTTTAGTAGATCCGTTCGTAAAACGGAGTAGAATTCGTCACTTAACTACATAAATAACTTCAGCCGAAATGAGTATTAGAGACTTGGTGTGTGACGGTATGCCATCCTTGTCCATTTCCCTACACTATGTGCTAGTTAGAGCAGTAAAGATACAATTTTATTAGTTGAATAACGGTCAAAATGTACGTCACAGCCGATCGACAGGAGACGGAAAAAGTGACATCTATCTTCTAAAGATAGTTCGATAAATCAAGGGGAGTATACCACGAGGTGCAGTTGTGGCCCAGTGGTAAAGGCCGCGAAATACGAGTGGTAGCTCGTAGGTTCGAACCAGACGGGCGCTTTACTTTGTGTAAATTATGTAATGACCACTGCTCGTAAAAGAGTGAAGGAAAACAAGCAAAAATTTGAAGACATGTGACATCTACCAACCCACACTTGGCCCGCATGATGGCTTGCAGCCCACTCCCTTTCGAGGAGAGGAGGCCTGTGTCCCAGCTGTGGGAAAACCCCAGGTACGGCTACATATCTAGCTATACATTTCCAGTATAAGCTGATCTCGCATTGTATAGGATTTCCGTACAGTGCGAGATCAGCGTAAACTGGAAATTTATGTAGCTGTAGCTTAATGTGTAGCTGTGTGAGAAGCACCAAACACATTGTTCTAAGCCGTCGGTCACGGCTAAACGGAATAAACAGCACAAATGCGTGGGTCGTCTGTCATTGCAATGGCCAGCAAGGACGATGGGTGCCCTTTGACTCCATCGGACGCGCAGTTAATAGTACTCCATATGACTCAGACGCTATGATTCTATTAAGACGCCCATCGTTACTCTAATTCTAGAGCTATATGCATTTTATGAAATTATCATCTTCATTCGCATACCCTTTTTTTTTTGAGGGTCATCAAATGGTTGGAGCAGGAGGGCGTGTCAGACTTTTACTGACTAAAACCCACCCGTGTTCCTTCAGTTGCCTGTGTGCCAGGGACCACGGTATCTCTTTCGAACAACCCGCACCCCTGACGGGCGGCCCTTGCGGACTCCACCAGTTCGTGCTGACATATCTTTGAGGCATTCTCATATTCTTATTCCAATTTATAGCACTTAGTCTTCCATACTTCTCAATTCATCGCCATATCATCTTTCACATAAACCTTCCATTGCTCTTAGGCCTTTCCCTACCAGAGCACATTCATACTCAAAGGAAAACATTGCTTGGTTGTTTAATTAGAACGTCAGTTTCATACATTTTGACCGCATTTCTATGTAACAGCTCAGCAACCTACGAAAAATGTCTGCGCTAAGGCCAGGCGGTCTAGATTCATGTGCTGAATTCATGATTATAGTTTTTACATCGATGTCCCTGCCACCCTGTGTAGCAGTTCCTCGTGGACGTGGTACATCAGCGGCTCCCGTGACATCATGCGTCATCAGAAGACAGCCGCCACGCAACCATCGATGCGACGAAGAGGCTTACAGATAAAAGGATGCGACACTCTGCTAGAGTGACTGTCACCAGCCAGTGTCACTTTTACTTGATTTTAACGGTGATTTAAGTTCTTATAACTTGTCGTAACAAAACTAGACGCGCCACTTGCTACGTCGACAAACATGTACCTACCTACCACGACGTGACGTAACGTACCGGCAATATGTATATTGTGCTACTAAATAATTCAAACAATACATAAGGCAGTACTATGCTACATCTACCTACGTACAAGTATGATACAGTCAACTTAGACAAGAATTAAATATCGACCAAAATAGCCTGGTTCACAGATTTGAGAAATACATTTTTCAATCCGTGGTTTATTTACCGCAAATTGTGAATATTTCAGCGAAATATTAACATTAACGGAACGAATTTTTCATGTATATACACTGAAATTTAATTGGTTGTTTTCCCGTGCCGGAATTATTTTGTCTCGGTAATCGGTAAAATATCTTCTATAACTCTGTGTGTGTTACTCTTTATTTAAAACAAAGTCGTATGTTGTGCATGTCTGTGTGAGTGCGTTGTTCTTTTAAAATACGTAACAGATTTTGATGCGGTTTTGAGGATCATTTAGAGAATTGATCACGGAATGTATATTTCTATGTATGTATACAGAGTTATTGGAAAAACACCAACAACCTCTTAAGAGGTCATTGCACTCAACTTTTACTATGGAACCAAATCGGAAATCGTGAAAAAAAAAAAATACCTGCTGTTTCCTACATTTTCATGAGTTATACGAACATAAATGTAAGGAATAGCTTGGGTGCTTACTCCCGAATATAATTCCGATAGATCGACATTGGAATTGTCAGTCAAACGTCAGGGATTGGCTAGACTAAGTGAGTCCAGCCAATCCCTGACGTTTAACTGATAATTCCAATGTCGATCTATCGGAATTATATTCCAGAGTAAGCACCCTGATCGATCCAACTGTTCGGCTGTTTTTACTAAGCCACAAGCCCCCAATAATTTCGTAACGCACTATCAATCACAATCTGAATCATTTTAAGGATATGCATTATCTATATTCTAATAATAAAGAGGAAAGATTTGATTGTTTGCTTGTTTGTTTATTTGCATTGAATATGCTCCGAAACTACTGAACCGATTTGAAAAGTTCTTTCACTGTTGGGAAGCTACACTATCTCCGGGTGACATAGGCTATATTTTATCCCCGTATTCCCACGGGGACGGGAACTACGCAGGTGAACCGCGGAGTGCTGCTAGTGTTTCATAAAATTACGAGTAGGTTCGAAAAATGGTCGGCTCTACAATTTAAATACTTAATGCAATGTTTGTTGTTGAACTGTCAAAATTTAAGCCATTCCTACTGGTACTGTGTCAGGTAATTACTCCGCTTATGTTTTGGTATACCCGCTGCTCTCAAACGGTGAAGGAAAACATCGTGACGAAACCGGCATGTCCTAGAATCAAAAATTCGAAGACATGTGACATCTACCAACCCGCGCTGGGCCCGCGTGGTGGAATACGGCCCACTCCCTCTCATGAGGCCTGTGTCCCAGCAGTGGGAAATGGTTATAGGCTGAGTATGTGTGTATGTATGTATATTTGTATACCTGCTGCTCACATCTTGATTGTCACAGCTCAGTAGAGTTTTCAAAAGAACATTAAAAAAAACAGTGGCACTCCGGGAGTGCTGACAGAAATGAAAACTTGAACAATTTTACGTGTGTATTTTTTGAATCGTCAGAAAATATTTTATTAATCATCAGATTAAACAGCGTTCAACGTACGTTCAACGTTGTTAGTTCGTACGTTCGTGTTGTCCATTAGTGTCGGTAACAGTGTCGTGAGTTCAATGGTTTTTCCCATCTCAAAAAATGCTCAATGCGCCTAAAGAAGTTTACACTTCAAAAAATTGGTCACACCAACAAATAATTGAGACGTGGTCGCCGCTCCGCCATTGTGTGTAAAACTCCTCAACCAGTCACCAGAAACTAATTTCAAGTTAAGCAGACACTAATGGTAAAGCCCTGTCGTACGTGGCTGAAACACTTAGCCTTATATGCATAGTTACCCAAATCCGTGGAGCCAGCAGTACCCGGCCAATGCAATGCAAATGCAACTCAAATGCTATGCAAATATCTGCAATGCCCACCTGGGCCTAAATCCACTATGACCACTTAGCGATTCCTTACACGTAACCGTCAACGTAACGTCAATCACACACGAAATCTGCCAATATCGCATAAATAATTTTGACAAATTGTCTTGGAACATACAGAATATGACATTTCGATTCCTTAGCGTTACGAGTACATCTATATCTATGTAAATAAAGAGAGAAGTCCTGACTGACTGACTCATCAACGCCCAGCCCAAACCCTTGGACCTAGAAAGCTGAAATTTTGCACAGAGGTTCCCTTTATAATGTAGACAAGGAATAAGGAAGGAATTTTCGAAATTCAACCCCTAAGGGAGTTAAATGGGGGATGAAAGTTCCGCGCGGGCGAAGCCGCTGGCAGAAGCTAGTTGGTTACTAAAAAAACACTATATTGACGTAGTTTGAACGTAGTAAGATTCCGTGGGGAATCATAATAACCATATAGAATTTGGGGGAATCTTGAATTCAGCTTTGTGATAAGAATCCAATGTTTGTATAGTCCTTATAAATATTTTAACGCAAAAAATTGTATGTACGGATGTATGGATGTTTATTACTCTTTCACGCAAAAGCGACTGAATGAATTTGGATGAAATTTCGCACACAGATAGATTATAACCTAGATTAACACATAGGATACTTTTTATCCCGGTAGTACTTTCCTGCGGGATAATTTCCGACTTCCAGGGAATTTTTTCTACCCTTCTTTTAGGGGATACCCTCTTGGTGATTCCACTCACATTTGCCGTTGGTTAGTTGGTGAGTCGCCTTTCACTCATCGTCTCAACATGAACAAACCTTTTGTTATTTTTTCTTTAAACCGTTCCGTTATGATTTAGATACTAAGATCTTGTCAATTACAAATGTATTAGGTGTTTATTGAAAAAATATAGGTAATCAGCACCCTAATTGCGTAACGCGCTTTCAATCATAATCCGAAAGCTTTTGAAGGAAATTGCCTCGTATGTTTAAAAAAAAATCTGCTCAGCAACTTAAATAACGCAATTTATGTTGTTGAACTATCAAAATGAAAGACGCCATTTTGTTACGCAACAGTTGCGACGAAGTTATCCAAATTGGTCAATCCTTTGTAGAAAGCAAAGTTTTTTTTTTTGTTTGAAGTGGCATCTCTAAGTTGACCTTAAGAGGCCGGAACCTTTTAACCGGACTTTCCTGTGAAAGCAATTTTTGTGATACTAAAAGCCTACAGCCAAGGCATAAAACCTACTTAACTAAAGCAACTTCCCGCTGAGGGCACCCCCTGTGGGGTACAGGCCTCGGCTCAGGGCTTCACTGGTGGGAGGGGACCGCAAGTGGTGACGGGCTGGATCAAAATATTTTCATTATTATTATCAATCGGGGAATTTAACTCTTCTGGCTCAGCTGCGGCGCGGGCTGGCGCTTCAACGAGCAAGGTTCGGTCGGGGTATGCAAAGTCAGAGAATTTCAACTTTATATGCTTAGTCACCTCTTTGCAAGCCCACACAGACGTGAAGATGTAAAGAAGTGCACTTAACATAGGTAGATAGAAAAATTAAATAATCTAGATTGTTCCTGTTTGGCTGTAGGCCAATCTTCGAGAGAACTCGAGACGCCAAGTTGCATATAACTTGCATTTTTACATATTTTGCCTAGGTATCATCTTAATAATGTATTCATGACTTGACAGAAGCACTTATATTTAGCTTTAGAGCTTTGTATGAAATTTTTCAAGCTTAGGTGAAACCCCGTTCCGTGTGGTGCCGGACGTAAAAGAATAGCACCATCCCATTTCTTCCCGTGGGTGTCGTAGAAGGCAACTAAGGGACTTTCTAGCTAGAGAATGAGCAGCGTTCTTTATGCATTTTACCACCATACTGCGATCGCGAACCCGCCTGCCTAGCGTGGCGATTATGGCAAAACCCCCCTTTTGGGATCCAGTGGTGGACGTCTTTCGGCTGAAATAATGATGATGATGAGGTGAAACTTAAATGGGACTGAGCAGGACATGCCGCATGCCGGAGAAACTTTGGGCCCAAATAGCACAGAACTGAAGGCCAATTCTCGTAATTAAAAACGTTCGCAGTGTCATCTCGGCGATAATCGAATTTCAATTTTTTTACAAAAATGTATAGGAATTTTTGACAGATTGACACTGAGATCAGACTGTGAACGTTCTTAAGATTACCAGAATTGCCCCTCTGGTGCTCTACGACAGAGACAGGGTTGCGGCGGACCACGTAGGAGATGGTGGGACGAGCTGGATGCGTTCCGGCAAAACTGGAAGAAGTCCACGCGGGCACGTGAATGATGGAAGGAGTTAAAGGAGGCATTTGCCAAGAAGTTAAAAAGAAAGATGAAAATTATTTTCGACCATTATCTATTTATTTCCGCTATTGAACAGCATAGCTATGCTCCACTTTGAGAATTAATTAGGGGTGTTGGAAAAACAGCAACGCTACTGTAGAATTTTGTGCCTACGTGGTTTAGCACTAATGATAAATTCTGGGATGGTTGATATTCGGTTGATTTGGTATTATATTGGACTGGTTTTTGTACAGTTGTTGGTTTACGATCACGATCATCAACCGAGCATAAATCCAAACTAAGGGCTGCCACTGAGAAATTCCAGATAGGAAAACCCAAAAACACTTTGCCCAAATGGGAATCGAACCCAGTACCCTAATTGCGTAACTCACGATTAATCAGAATCGGTTTCGTTTTGACAGTTCAACAATATTCATTGCGATAGTTACGTTGTTGACCAGACACATTTTTCGAATATGTGAAGCAATGGTTTAACAATCCGTTTCCATACGAAACAGATTATGATGAATCGTGACTTACGCAATTAGGGTGCAGGTCCTCATGCTCAGCCACAGACTAACAAAGCAGTTTTTACAAGTTTCAACTGCAAAAACTAAAAAAATAAAGCAGCAATTATCAGCACAACGATGCTGCTACCCATTCCCCATGAGAAATAATAAAAAACTATTCCATATAAACCACTTTCCGGTCTCTTTACAACCCACGAAAATAATTCCATTCAAACACAACCTACAAGACCAAACCTAAAACTAGGCACTAAAAACAGACAGTTATTCTTGCGACCTTGAGAGAGCTGTGCTAGGCTGGCTCGTAGCCAAAAATGGGTAAAATCGATGCACTGGGGCTATCGCGTGCCAGGCCGTGTACCAACGTTATGTGCACCTACCAGCACCCGCGAGGGATGCGATCGATATGCTACTTTTAAAGCCTTAGGCTTCAGTCTATTGATAAGAAGTTGTAGCTCTCTGAGTGGACCGTGTAAAGGATACAGGGCACAGGGAAGGGGTGACAGAGGATTTGTGTTTATACAATCATCATCATCTCCCTAGCCTTTTCTCAACCACGTTGGGGTCGGCTTCCAGTCTAACCGTATGCAGCTGAACACCAGTAATTCACATAGAGCGACTGCCTATCTGACCTCCACAACCCAGTAACTGGGTAATACGATACAGCTTGGTAAGACTAGTTGTCAGACTTTCGGGATTCTGACGACCCGTGACGACTGTGAAAAAGCCACAAAAGACAGTCGGGACCAACGCCTTGACGTGCTTTCAGACACATGGAGGGGTGTTGGTATGTAAAGATGATCACCCATCCACGGGCCAACCGCAGCAAGCATAGCTTAACCAAATCAAATCAAAATATTTTATTTCATATAAACCTGCATGGGCACTTATGAAACGTCAGAGGCTAGGTGAACGGTTCCAAATTGTCGCTTCCTATGGAGAAGAGCCGGCAAGAAACTCCACGGTTACTCTTTAAAAAATCATTGGCTTTAACAATGTTTTCAGATTACAGTGATAATAGGTACGGGAGGACAGTGCAGGCCTGTCAATAAGTACCAGGTACTTAGAGGAATGAAAATACAGACCCGTAACGAAACGTTCGGTATGGACACGCTCAGCACAACTGATACTGAATGTTTTTTGTTACGTTTATTGTTCTCTTTTTTTTTATGTGTTTGTTGCTGTTGTGTTGTGTCTGTGTCGAATAAATGTTTTCTATTCTATTCTATTCTAAAATCGTCTACAAATCTACAGTCTGTAAGGCCTACAACGTTCTCTCTATGTAAAATAATCTACATAAATAAAATGAGCCTATTTATGCAAAGTGACATGATTTCCACGACAATCAATAAAAAATAGTCGATATTAAAATTGATGTTTAATGTCAAATAATGACGAGGATATGTCAGCATTGTAAAAAAAATGAATAAAAAAGAACATTGTAATTTGGGAGCTGTTAACAGAGTTTGACCAGAGGGGCAATTCTACTAATTTTAAGAACGTTCACAGTCTGATCTCAGTGTCAATCTGTCAAAAATACCTCGATTTTTCATACATTTTTGACATTTGCTTGTCGCTGAGATGACACTGCGACTAGATTTTGAATGGTTTTAATTACGAGAATTGGCCTTCTGATCGATCGACCCGTGCGGCTAATAGTATTCAGCCACAAGATGTGCTTATACAATGTATGACCTAATTAATGCGAGGCCTCATACACCCCAATTAGAGTATTGAGTTAAAAGCTTAATACAATGACCTTAACTTTTTTTTAAAGCTATCTATTAAGATTAAGAAAATCGTGTTGACTCTACATTCCTATGTGCATTTAAAATTGAGTTTTATTCCCTTAATAAGTCAAATTACAAGCCATCTGTAAAAACCAATCTCGTACTCGAGCTTCTCTATTTTCTTTTTGTCATGATATCCAAATATGATTCAGATTTTCAGTGATTTTAATTTTTCAAATTGAAAGTATCTAATTTGCCTCAATTTTTTTTAATCAGTGTTATGATGTTTTTCAGTGTCTCATTTGACGGTTATCGCAAAAGTACTTGTTTTTTAACGGAAAAGTAAGGAAATGTGGTGTTCGGGGATTCGCCTAGTTTTCTAAGTTAGTTAGAAGAAGTTTATATTGTTAAATATGTTGAATACCTAATTAAACAGTTTGATATGTATTGCTATATACTTACCAGGATCGTATGAGTTTAAATGCTTAGGTATACTTGTATAATGGAAAAGGTGTTTTCTTTATATTTTGTAACTAGAAGAGCCAGGGTTTCATTTATAGATATTTGGCAGTCGTTACGGGAAGTCAAAATCACAAAAGTCTGACTACTAGTCTTACCAAGGGTGTGTTTACCAGTAACTTGGTAGTGGAGGTCAGATGCCTATCTGACGTCGCTCTATTTAAAATCCTGTTATTCTATTCAGCTGCATTTCGTTAGACTGGAAGCCGACCCTAACAAAGTTGGAAAAATGCTAGGTTCAGTATTACATAATACAACAATAGGTAGGTCCATGCATAACTTTCTATACATATACGTCAAATATAATCTCGTAACGATTTTTAGAAGTAGCAAGCAATTATATTCTAATTTTAACTTTAATTGCGTCGTTTAATTTGCGAGGGAGACTGAAATACATCTCACGTGGTTGTAGGTGGGTGAGACGGAACATACTAAGGGTGTCTACACACCAGAGCACGGCTCATTTTGAAACAAAAGTTGTCCCACTTACATCCTGTTCGACTTACATCCTGTCCGACTTACGTCCGACTTAACGTGAATTCACAAAGATAACGTTATATGTAACTAGCTTCGGCCCGCGGCTTCGCCCGCGTGGAAGTCGGAAATTATCCCGCGGGAACGGTACTACCGGGATTTAAAGTGTCCTGTGTTAATCTAGGTTATAATCTATCTCTGTGCCAAATTTCATCCAAATCCATTCAGTCGTTTTTGCGTGAAAGAGTAACAAACATCCATACATACAAACTTTCGCGTTTATGATATTAAAGTTTTAGAAAATAAGTTGTTATTATTGTTTGCTTCACTATTGCATCGGGTTGTAACTGTAATGATAGTTGTACCTAACTGATTTAAAAAAAAAACTCTCTTAAGGCAAAATCGCCAGGTTAGCCCGCCAAATTGCAATTTCCTTGCGTTTTTTGCAATTTGCAGGCCAGTATCAAGCTATACCAACCCACACTGGGCCCGCGTGGCAGATTACAGCCCACTTCCTCTAAAACAGAGGTCTATATCGACACAATGATTTTGTATGAGATGCGTATGCATCCGTTCAGCCGCGGAAAGCTGAACGGACTCTATACAATATCGTTGTTTTCTATGGACAAAAGCTGAAGAGAGCTGAATAAGTGTGAGTAGTCCCTGATACTGCACGTAGACTTTTTAATCCATTACATCCAGAAGATCGAATCAAAGCGAAAAATCGGGCATCCCTAAACCCGACTTTGACCTGCAAATTGCATAAAACGTTATCTAAGTAAAGAATTCCGCGTGTAACCGAGGGGCTCGTGGCTAAGTAATAACAGCCACACGGGTCTATCTATCAGGTTAAGCTTCCTTTGCCGGGGTTATTAAGCGGATGGGTGACTATCTTTACACACCCAGAATCCTCCGTGCTTCGGAAAGCACGTTAAGCCTTTGGTCCCAGCTGTCATTCGTGGATCTTTGACAGTCGTTACGGGTCGTCAGAAGCCCGAAAAACCGACAACCAGTCTTACTAAGGGGTATCGAATTACCTATTAACAGGGTTGTGGAGGTCAGATAGGCATCCGGTTAGACTGAAAGCCAACCCCAACATAGTAGGGCAAAGGCTATGCAGATGGATTGAATTCCGCGTCGGGCTAAACCGGCACCGGCTTTGGTGTGTACACAACTTAAGGTAGTGTGACGCTTATTAATAACTCTGGTTGTATTTATTTCACAAACGGTGGTTCTCGGGTACGGCCACGTGAATTTTAAATTTTCCGGGATGGAAAGTTACCTTCAGGGCTTCAGTTAGGTAGCATGTTTCCAAACATTTTTATAACTTTTTAAATTTAGTTTTATATTTAGGAACGTGTTATCGAGACAACAAGTGCTCGGTTCTCCTTACAAAATCAGCTAACTGCCAGTGTAAGTTCCGTCAAAGTAGGTTAAGCCGTTTCGAAGATTATCCGGAATAAACAGACAAAATGTTGGTAATTGATTTTTTTATAGGTACCTACCATATATACTTTCATAAGCATTTAGTGAAAAGCTGTAATTTTGACTTTAGTAGTAATATAGTTTGTTCAGAATCGATCCAATTATTTTTACACCATGTTATATTTTTTTCCAAAAAAGTTTTGTAAATGTGATGGAAAATGTTATCACCAGTGTTAATTACAATACAATCGCCGTACGGTTATGTTCATACTGCATAATTATTATCAATGAGCACAATATAACGCAGGACGCACGTTAGCTCAGTGGCGCCGCGTGGTGACCGTGTTTGTGTAGACAACTGATAACATAACAAGGTTATAACTTTGTGATTTTTCATGATTTAACTAGTTTTAAAATTTCGTACATAAATTCTTTACATAAAAATACTAGACACAAGGTTTTAAACGTGTATATATAGATTTAAATTTATCTATAATATGGCTTTGAAAACCCAACTTTGCGGCACTAAATATATAGGTAATGTAGATGAGTATAATTATGTAGTTGGGTCGCCGAATTGAAAACGCGTGGAAGAGCTCAGTGGTGCATGAAGACGCTAATAAAGGGCGATCTGCCTAACTCCTTAAAGCGCAAAATCATCTAGATGTGTAACCTGCCAGTCCTTCAACTTCGTAATTATGTGGACTACACGCCCAAGCAGCAAAATTATCCTATAGTGCAGATGATATAGGCCTCCAGCACTTATAATAATCTCTTAACGGTTCTAGTATTTGCTGCCACGCTTATAATAGCAAGCATGGAGTTAGTTGGGCCTTATAGTATATCTGATCTTTTACATTAACTTATAATTACTTATAGGTAGAAATTAAGGGTGCAATATAAGCTTAGGTGACCTATAAGAGTATCGCGAGGGTGTAAATGCACTCAAGAGTAGATAAACTGGTAAGCTATACTTATAACTGCTAATAAGAAGCATTATAGAACTACTATAAGCAAAGTACGCCAATAAGAGTTATAAACAGAACTAAACAAACTGGAAACTATTTGCATTTATTACTTGGTTTTATAAAGGTTTATAAATTCACTTTACAGAACAATTATAAGTAACATGGAGCGGTTTTATAGTGGTATAAACCAATATTGTTATAATCTTAACACGATTATAAAGGTTTAATATAATATACTTAGTATCCAAAACTATATCCGTGGTGTCCTGTACAAGAATACCTTGGTTTATAATGGTCTTGCAAATGCTGTAATAGTCTCAGCACGGACATTTTGATTTTGTTGTGTCGTATTCGTTGCCGACTTGCTGTTCTATTTACTTTTCTTTCAAAAATGGATATATATAAATGGAAACAGATAAAAAGAAGTAGTTATTACATACGAAAAGTTTAGAAAACCTGTAAACAAATAATTCAGGTGTCAGGTTCTAGCTTTGGATTTGTCAAAGAACGAATCGTAAAAATAGGAGAAGGTTCCGTACAAAATAGTTACTATGAAAATTTAGACAACTGCAAAAAACGATGTATTTATCGATAAAAAGCGGTTTAAATATAGACTTAGAAGATTGTATTAGTGAGGAAACTGTGCAAGAAGATGAAAGCGATATTGAAGACTATTCAAATTTTCAACTACATAGTGATCATAGAAAATGGACTGTAGAATACAATGTACGACATGCGGCATTAAATTCTTTATTAGAAATTTTGAATAAGAAGATTGAATATGCCCTTCCTGAGGATGCCCGTACACTACTTGACACTAATAAAGAAAATCTGCATATTACTAAAATCAGCACCAGGAGAATATTGGCATAATGGCGATGTTTAAAAAATATTTTTCAACAACTACCCATTGCACCCGAAGGGATTTCTTTAAATATAAATATTGATGGATTGTCTGTATATAAAAAATCCAAATATCAGTTTTGGCCAATTTTAGTTCTTTTTTATCACCATAAAAAGTACTTACTGATCCTGTAGGGTTAGTAATAAATTAATTGACAAAAACAAATGAACTAAACTGAAACAAGGTATAAATAATAGTACATTATGGTACGAGTGTGTAACGTTGGTGATTATCGCTGAGGCGCCATTGAGACCCGAGCCGTCAGGCGAGGGTCTTAAGAGAGCCGAGGACGATAATCATCAATACAATGCGATTCAAATAAGAATAGGAACGTCAATGACCTCTATCTGTCAAATGTTGATTGAAAAGTACGGTTTACAAAGAAAACTTATTTGTGTATCAATAAGGTTTTTTTTTTGTTTAACTTAGTCTTAGTCAAATCCAAATGAAAAAAAAAACATAAAAAATTAGTCATAATTAGTTTAAAAAATAAATACTATCTTATTTTTTATTTTCATTGTTGGCAATAATTCACCAGAAAGTAAAGAAGATGCCAGCCCAGCCGGCATCTTGTCGTTGTTGATGTGGTTCTTCGTGCGACTGAGTGCTTGTGGAGTGTTACTGTTTCTTTCGTTAATTCTGTTTGTTACGTGGTTGTTTCCTGTTATATTTGTTGCTATTTGTTATTGTTGTTATTTGTTATTGTTGTTAGTTGTTATTTGTTTTTGTTTTTACCTCACTGACTTTTCTCAAAAATGAGTAAACGAGGCACTGTTTTACATGGGAGGGCTCGAGAGATTGTCTGCAATGTAGACAAGTACTTTGAGAGTGAGAAACAGCACAATTTAGAATTGGTGCAACAATTAAAGGCAGCAAGCATCCTCTCAGGACCAGATGGGAATATAACATTGACCCGTGAAATGTACGCAATAATTTTGCAAACCCTGCAAAATACAAGTAAAGTGGCCGAGCGAGTACATACCGCTACTGGTATTAATAAAAATACTTTGACACGTATCCGACGCGAACAGAGAGATGCGCAAGCTAGCTGCAGCAAGGTAACGACACCAAAAAAGAAACCTCGAAGTAAATCAGTAGTTTGCGATAGTTTTGAAATTACTGCTCTGCATAATATAATTAATTCGATTTACACGGTGAGGAAAGAAATTCCTACGTTGAAAAAAATATTTGCTGCAGCAAAGGAGGATTTAGAGTTTCCAGGTAGCAAAGCAACTTTGAGACGAATATTGCTGGAGTCACTAGGATACAAATTTAAAAAGTGTCAGAGCAATAGATTGGCTCTCATACAAAGGCCTAACATTAAAGCCTGGCGTGCCAAATATTTGAGACGTATTCGTCAAAATGATGCGCTGGGGGCTGATAAAAAACCCGTTATATATTTAGACGAAACCTGGATTCATGCTCATTACACAGTGAAGAAATGTTGGCAGACAAGCACAATATCTGGCGTCAAAAAAAATGATAGCGCAGGACGTCGATGGATTATTACTCACGCTGGGGGTGAAAACGGGTTCATAGACGGGGCGCTTCTTATGTTTAAATCAAAATTAAAAACGGGTGATTATCATGACGAAATGAATGGTTCAAACTTCACAAAATGGATTAATGAAAGGTTAATACCCAATCTCCCTACAAACGCAATAATCGTCATGGATAATGCTCCTTACCACAGCATGGAAGCATCTAAGCCCCCAAATATGACAACTAAAAAAGCAGAAATGCAGTCATGGCTAACAGAAAGAAATATTGAATACGACGAATGCTTCACAAAAGCAGAACTTTATCAGATAATAAAAAGGCACAAACCGCCAAAAGACTATGTCATTGATAAAATATTTAATTCACATGGTTTTGAAGTTATGAGGCTGCCACCCTACAATTGCGACTTAAATCCCATTGAGTATATTTGGCACTTAATTAAGCGTAGGGTGGCAGACAAAAACGTTAGGCAACTCGAAAGTGAAATTGAGAGTCTGACATTAGAAGCCATTGCTTCAATTACGAGCGACGATTGGAAAAAAGAAATTAACCACGTCAAAAGAATTGAAAACGAATACTGGCAACGAGAGATATTTGAAGACGATGATAACTTTAGTTTTATTATAAATACAGGTAACAGAATGCCTATTTTAATTTTAAATAGCAGTTGGTGAAATAAAATATTAAATACCTACATTAATTCATGTTTTATTTTATAGAGGAAAGCAGCACTGATGATGATGGTGATGACGACGACGATGACCACTCAAACAGTGATGCCGAAATGAGCGGAATCGAATTACTAAATTCTGATTAAAAATTCTTCGTTCAAGATTCTTAAATAAATGTTATTCAAAAAAATATCTTGTTTTGCTCACCCTACCCAATTTATTCGATTTGACAGCTATGACGTCACAAAATGGCGCTAAGTCGATCCTATTCTTAATTGAAACGCATTGTACACACGTGTATCATACGACGTTTTTCAACACACTTGCGAAGAAAATAATACTAAATCATCATCATCATCATCATCCATCATCATCCATCGTCATCCATCGTCATCCATCTTCATCCATCATCATCATCCATCGTCATCCATCATCATCCATCATCATCCATCATCATCTATCATCATCCATCATCACTCATCATCACCCATCATCATCCAGCATCATCCATCATCATCCATCATCATCATCCATCATCATCCATTGTCATCCATCATCATCCATCATCATCCATCGTCATCCATCATCATCCATCATCATCCATCGTCATCCATCATCATCTATCATCATCCATCATCACTCATCATCACCCATCATCATCCAGCATCATCCATCATCATCATTCATCATCATCCATCGTCATCCATCATCATCCATCATCATCATCCATCATCATCCAGCATCATCCATCATCATCCATCATCACCCAGCATCATCCATCATCATCATCATCATCGTTTTTAAGAACAAAGCAACTCAAACAAAAAACAACCTATAACTCACTAAGAACAAAGCAACTCAACCAATTCTATAACTCACTAGTGAATAATAGTAATGAAAAAGTCACAGTTTGATAATAGGTGTCATTATGTGCCTAACTGTAGTGAAATTAGAGCCATTTTATGAGCAAGTGTGTTGAAAAAGCAATTTATTCATAGTAATGTATTTTTATTTTAGATTTTCTCTTAAAATAGATTCGCTAGGTACCTATTAGTTTTACACAATACTTGTTTTTTACGTAATGTTGTACTTAATATTAGTGAGATAATCATCAGTCTATCAGTCCTATTTATATCATAACGCTTTTAAATCGCTTATTTTTAATAGGTCCCTAACTAAGAAATTATTTATCACATTTATAGTTTTTCATAGGTAACATTTTTATTTCGGTAATCATTCATTAATTGGACCTATAACAAATTGAAACTTAATAATGTATTCATAGGCACTAGATACCTAATAGTAATAAAAAAAAACAATCTGTTGTGAGATAATTTTCAATGCTGAGACCTAAACAAAAACATTTTTTTTTTTTTTTTTCGTCCATTAGAATAGTCGGAGGCGGACGTGTTTTTTGTATTTTACTCAAATTATAAAAAGGTTGGCTATGCAATAATGGCTCATAATGTTAAACAAAAAAGTGAACTAAAGGACTAAAGTGGTGTGAACAGTTTTCGAAATTTAATTCGCAAGTGCAAAATCGCGCCTACCGAGTGACCAGAGGTAAGCTCTTCCTCACCTCGGGTAAAAGAGACGGGCTGCGCAAGGAAAATAATTCGTCCTTGTCGCACAGCAGCGGACGCTTGAACGCCACGCACACGTCGTTATATAGTTTTCGAGTAACGATAAAAAATTTGAAAAACTATGGCCAACGAGTGCAGCGCTTGTTGTTTACCTATTGGAGATGGCCTCTTCATGGAATGCTCAAATGAGAAATGTATGAAAAGGTATGATTTAAAATGCCTTAATATTACGTCTGGTGCTTTTAAAGCATATACCTATACATATAAAAAAAGTGGGTATGTCCAGATTGCATAAGTTTAAAACCAAAATGTGGAAACATAGAAACTCCAGTGAGAGCTGATGCAAAGGACCTTACTATTACCACTACACCTGAACGTAATGTTAACATCCAGCGTGGGAGTCAAGCTCAGTTCTCTCCTATTATGATGGACAGCGGTGTTGATACTGCATCACTTATAGAACTACGACAGTTTCGTTCTGATATTATTGCCCGATTAGACAGCCAGGCGAATGCGATTGCGGAATTGCAATATCAATTTTCACAAACAAAAAATGATCTCAACAATCTGGTTAAAATAATAACAGAAATAGAAAGCAAAGTGACTCAGAACCACCAATCCCAACCAGTAGTGACACAAGAGGCAGCTAAGAGCTCGCCGAGTACTTTTGCTGAAGCTGTGACCCCAAATACAACTAATACACAACAACCTTTAAACAGCGCGAATAAACAGCAGGCCGCCAAAAAACAAAACGTAAACAAACGTGCGGCCACGAAATCGCCTGTGCCGTCCGCTCAGATAAATGTTATGAGCGTACCAAGTGAACCATCGGAACAAGTTGAAGAAATAACCCAAGCTGGCTGGACTACGGTGCGTAGCAAGAAACGTAACCGTTTACCTAAGGATGTCAGCATTGGAAAGAATACTGAATTAAAGGCAATACTAGCTACAGAACGGAAGAAATACCTACATGTATGGCGACTACATCCCGAAACCACCGTGGAAGCTATGACCGACTACGTTAAAAGTATTTGTGGCCAGGAAGCGATTACAAAGCTTGAAAAAATTAAGCATAAAACGGAGCGGGACTATTCATCTTTCATAATAGGTGTATCGGAACGAATTTATAACGAGTTGAATAAAGCAGAAATATGGCCAGTTAATGCAGAATTTAGTGAGTGGATTTGGTTTCGTAGATACACCAAAAACACTTTTAACGAGCAACAACAACAATAATATAGAAATATTTTATCAAAATACGAGAGGTCTTCGCACAAAACTAGATATCTTCAGGAATAACATAATATCATTTAGCTCGGACTTATTCGCTATAACTGAATCAGGCTGCAATGAATCTATTCAAGACGCAGAAATAATCCCTCAAGGATATAAAATAATACGTTGTGATCGAGTGGATGGGCGCAAGCAGGGCGGAGCGTTTCTTGTGGCCACACACCGTTTCGAGCTGCGACAAGTACTTGTCTCGGACGCATCGATAGACGACTGCGTATTTGAAATGGTTTGTGCAACGGTTTATTTAAATGATAGATTTTTGTTTTTGTGTTGCGTTGCGTTGTTTATATTCCACCGGGAAGTTCGGAGAATGATTATATGATTTTGTTTAGGTTAATAGAAAATATGTGTAATAGATATAGACAAGTGATTGTAATTGGAGATTTTAATTTACATTCTTGTCCTGTATTAGCAATTATTACGAATGTTTTACGTCATATTGCGAGTTCACACAAAGTAACATGGTACCCAATGTCTTAGGCCGTCAGCTGGATTTGGTTCTTAGTACGGGTTTTAGCGGAGAGGTGTCAGTGGTGTCGGCGGACGACGCGCTCGTTCCCGTCGACCCGTACCACCCGCCACTAGCGGTGTGCGTGCGCCCCGCGCCAGGAGCCCCCGCGCCTTCCCCGCCCTCGCCCGCTGCCGAATCCGTCGCTTACAGCGCGCACAATATTAGACCACAATGGAATTTTTATAAAGCCGATTAAGAATTATTGTATTCGATGTTAACTTCTGACTGGAGTGCAATGTATGAAATGCATGACTTGAAAGACATTTTAAATTTATTTTATGAGGAAATAGGCCGTATTTTAGACGAATGTGTACCAAGGAAAAAGATTAGCCGAGAAAATTCGCGGTACGTGTATCCCGAATGGTACACCGCAGAAATTATTAAAGAAATCAAAATTAAAGCAAAACTTCACAAAGTGTTTAAAAAATCTAAACGGGATTGCGATTACGAAGAATACGCTAAATGTAGGGCCCGGATAAAAAAGTTAATAGAAATTGCACACAGAAATCACAAATATAAAATTCAAAATCAGTTCGCTAAAGATCCAAAGTCATTTTGGCAATATATCAGATCAAAAAAAAGTAGAATTAATCGGCAAAGTATTATAAAAGATGGTCAAAATCTTACGGATGAGCAGTGTGCTAGGGAATTCGCAGACTTTTTTGAGTCGGTGTACAATCAGGAACCACCGCAACTGGATGTTCAGGCGGCGATGGCGGAGGTCAGCAGTGCTACCAATGCACGGGTACATATAGAGACATTGAGTCTCAAAGATGTGCAGGACGCGCTGACGAATCTCAAGCCTAAACGGTCATCTGGTCCTGACGGTATACCAGCGTTTCTCTTTAGAGATTGTGCTAGGGTTTTAGCAAGCCCGCTGCATCACATATATAATACGTGTTTAAAACAGTCGACGTACCCGGATCAGTGGAAGACTACACGAGTCGTTCCAGTACCCAAGGGTAAGTCAGGTTCCGATATCAGCGGGTATAGACCAGTGGCAGTGTTGTCGACACCGGCAAAAGTGTTTGAGGCCGCTATCCAACGCTGTATACAGGGGCAAGTCCGAGCGCAACTGTCGGATGCGCAGCACGGCTTTCGACCCGGGCGCAGCACTTCCACCAACCTGCTTAATTTTATGGCACAGGTAATACCGGCAGTCGACGCTGGTGTGCAGGTGGACGCGGCGTACTTTGATTTTAAAAAAGCCTTCGACACCGTGGACAATGATGTCTTATTAAGGAAGCTGGCAGATGTGGGATGTACGCCGCAGTTGCTGCAGTTCTTTGTCAGCTATATGAAAGACCGCCTACAGTATGTTGACTACAATGGGTATGAGTCCGAGCCATACTTCACCAGATCCGGAGTAAGCCAGGGCAGCAATTTGGGGCCTCTTGAATTTATCATAATGATCAACAGCTTGCCGGAGGTCGTCAGACATGGTTCATGTTTATTGTTTGCTGACCTCAAGTTGCTGCTCGAGGTAAGGGACGAGTCGGACTGTGAGCGACTCCAGGGTGACATTAATAGAGTGGTGAAGTGGAGCCATGAGAACAGGCTGTACTTCAATGTATCCAAATGCTCGGTAATATCCTTCACTCGTGCGCGTACCCCTGTCAGCTATGAGTACAAAGCAGAGGCGATACCGATGCAGCGAGTAACACAAGTGCGTGATCTTGGAGTAAATCTCACTCCAGATCTAACGTTTCGCGAGCATATCATTAAGATATATAAGAAAGCGTACAGAAACCTCGGCTTTGTACTTAGGCAGTCACAGGGGTTCACCAATATTACGACAATAAGGGTTTTATACGATGCGTTAGTCAGGAGTCATTTGGAGTATAGTGCTGTCATATGGGCTCCACATGAAGCCAAGTACTCGGTCATGCTGGAGCGCGTACAGAACAAGTTCACGCGTCACTTGTACTTCAGACTGTATGGTGTTTACCCGTTGTTCCCGCTGATGTACCCCACCCTGTTTGTACTGGGGATGGTCGGGTACAATGAGTTAAGAGTTCGGCGACAATTCACTCTTGTAGTCTACCTTATTAAATTACTCCGGGGCACGGAGCACAATCCGAGAGTGCTACAGCGCTTGAACTTTTGTGTACCGGACCGCTACGTGTGGAGACGGAGGCGCCCAGCACTGCTGTCTGTGCCAACCGCTAGGACCAACCTACTGGCCAAAACACCTCTCACGCGAGCAATTCGTTCTATTAACGAAGTCCAGTGTAAGTCAGATATCTTCTCGTGTTACTTTAGTGAACTCGCAAGGATAATTTTACATATATTATGTTACGAATGCAGAACTTTATTGTAATTTTCTGTGTTATGTTTTTATTTATTTTTATTTTTAATGTCAATTTTGTAAGATGAGTAGGTATACATATTAGTTATAAGGTAGCGTTGCTTAAGTATTTTATATAGTTTTGTGTTAAAGTAGGTATGGGTATTCTGTATAGTTACTATTGTAAGAGTATTGTCTAATTTTGTAATTATGTATATTAGATAATCCTAGCTATCGCATTAGGTTATTAAACCTGTAATGGTAGTTTTAAGGTTTTGAAGTAAAATAAATAAATAAATAAATAAAATAAGACATTGGTACCAATATCAATATAAAATAACCGTCCGGTTATAGAAATCTTTGCGGAACTCTAATTCCAAACAATATGGCCAAGCAATGGTTCTGATATTTACCATCATTAAACAAAGTACGCCTATAACAGTTTGTTAATGTATTTAGGAAAACCAACTTTGTCAAAATGGCGACTTTTCGTTGTATGTCTTACTGAAATCCAACATTATTTTAAAATTAAATTTAATGAAAACGCAAATTTCAAGGGGCGTGTAAATTTTTTGATATTAAACGGATTATACTTCACAGAAAATATACGTGCGCCATGCACATTCAAACACATACATCTTGACTTATTGTTAACTAACACTCTACTCATAATTGATATTCCAGATAATATTTCGACTATAAATCGACTATAAGTATTTAATTAGGTAAAATACGCCTATAAATTGGGCCCTTTTCCGTGGTTATAATTGCTTACTATTCCGTTATAGTCCTAATGAAATGGTGGTTCCAGGACAATTACTAGATCATATTTTGCTGCTTGGCGGTGCGTTCAGATAGCCTGTGAAAATAGCGATACTTGCGGTATCTGTGACCGCCCACCCTGCGCAATCCGCGCCCCTACCTTATTTTTTTGTACGGAGTCAAACCTGCAAAGGGCCCCGGGTTTTGGGTATAAGCAGGGCCCGATCTAAGGGGGGCAAGCCGGGCAAATGCCCAGAGCGGTAAGAATTAGGGGCGGCAAAATGTATAATTACAAAAGTACTCTCACGAATTTTTGTATACTTGTTCAGAAGCCACAGTAAACGAACGTAGGTGAATATTATATAATTAAAAGAATATCACGTATCTATCATCTCATCTTTTGAATAGCAAGCTCATGCTCAATTCACCAAATAAATTCTCCCGCTTTGGGTGGAGCAGGAGGGCGTGTCAGACTTTTACTGACTAAAACCCACCCGTGTTCCCTCGGTAGCCTGTGTGCCAGGGCCACGGTATCTCTTTCGAACAACCCGCACCCCTGGCAGGCAGCGGGCCCCATCAGTTTGTGGTGACATCTCTTTGAGGCGCGCGTGGAACATAACGCGTCGTCGACCTGGGCTTGGTCCTTACCGGACAGTGAGCTACCCATTACTCGCCGTCCGCAAGCCCACGCCTACGGTGGCCGGGAATCAGCCTGGGATTCCCGACGCCCAGGGCGTCTCCTGCGGAGGCTAGGGCCATGAGGGCGCATGTACTGCCTCTCCCTCACGTGCGCCGCCTCTCTCTTCGCGAGCATCACTGCTTCGCAGAAGGGGGTGACGGCTAACCATAGATATAAGAAAGAAGAAGATATGCCAAGTAGTTGAAAATGTATCGGAACCCGGTGTCTCCACTTGCTCCCCACTACCGCGCCACAACTACACATGCAATTTAGTAAAACCAATAGATACGAAGTCGCGCTCACACTCGCAATTTATAAATCAGAACGTACTACACAATCAAATATAGACATTATCCCTTCAAACGCAGCGTGCATTTAAGTACAACTCACTCACACAAACAACAGTTGCTACCGTTGTGCTGTGCAAAAGCAATTTATTTTACATATTATTATACGCTAGTGATTGACTAAATCGGAAAGTTGTCGATACTTCTATTTATTATTGTACTACTTCAATTTTTTTTGGTGTCCAGGAAATAAGATAAAATGAAAAGGATAACCGTAATACGTCACTAATATATTATCTGAACAATGCCGATAACAATAACGCATACGAAGCGTTTGAAGACTTTAACGTAAGTAAAATGCCAAAACCAAAAAAAAGTAAGGAAATAGCACGAGGATAAGACTTATTATACGATAATTCAAACCCAATAACACTCCACCGACATTATCTAAAATTTTGTTAACTTTACGACTGTTGTTTAGGCATTTCTCTACTACGCTGTAAAATAATCAAAATAAGTAAAAAACATTAATTCACATCGATCTAGCCATCAATTTATTCGCGAATCGACATTATCGATAGCCTACGTTAGTGGATCTGCACGAGCACATCACTAGCTCGACGCAAGAACCAGCGGCCGTACTACGGAATGCGTCCGCATAGATACTTTATCGTTTTGTGATTTTTACATTGCTTGTCCAGTCACTTAGCGACAAAATTTATTTAGGTAGTGGTTTAGGAGCAATGTATTTAGTACAAAAATAATACAGTCGCTGTGATATTTGAAAACAAAAATAACATGGTAAACGCAAGAAATGTTTTTCGATTTCTTGTTTTTCATGATTTTAAAGACAAATATAGAAAAATACTTGTACTTATTTATGGTAAGTGATTCCATGATTCACAAAGTTTTTGTTTTGGCTTATGTTTTTACAAGAAACCACTGAACAACACGGAATTCTTATGATTTATCACGACAACGGTCGAAAGCACACCAGTTCGCGGAGACGGCCATTTGCTTTAGGAATGATCATGCTGATCATACCGCGCGGACACAGACACGCCCCTTTCCCACTTCTCCTGCTTTTTATATTTCTATGCGGCTAACCATGCACTCTCGCTCCGTACCATGGCGTGGACCAGGGCCGGACGCGACAGATCGCCGACAACGGCGGTGCTCCGCCCACACCGGGCAGACCTCCACCGTATGCTCCACCGTGTCCTCAGGGCTATCTTTGCAATGGAAACACCGGGGTGTTTCCTCCCGCCTTATGCGAAATAGGAACCTCCCGCCATGCCGCCTCACAAGTCACTCCTCAAAGAGTGGACTTACCGCCGTAATCGTGGCGTGCCCAGCACTGGGTTGCGACAATCGCACTCTCCATGTCGCCATGAGATCCCGCCGGAGACTTATATGGTGTTAGTGTAAAGGACGGCGAATATTATTTTGCCCGGAGCGGCTAAATAGCTAGGTCGGGCCCTGGGTATAAGAGTGGACTGGAATCCCAGTGTGGGATTTTCAGTACACTATAACGATCCGGCTATCTCAACGTGCACATGGAAGGGGGCACCGTTACTTCTCCAAATACCAATCCAATAACAGGCGTAGCACAGAGGCCCAGGGATGTCCCTGGGGCGAGTGTAAAAGGCTCTCCCCGAAAACTAACAGCACAGGAGTGCCATGTTCCATGAGGTCACTCGATGGCCCAGCTGCCTACTTACTGACTAGGGTTAATATATTTTTTGCACGGCATCAGCTTAGTAGATCGTGAAGTTTTGTGTGGATATGCCAGCCAAACCTCAAAGTTGACTGTAGGGCTCGTAGACATGGTGATGATCAGTTCGTTATTTTACGATAAAAAGTTGGGATTCCCTTTCTCAAGGTAATAGGATGAATAAATAAAACAAAGTCATACTACTTACAAATGTTTGTTTAATTTAGAGTTATTTATTTCACGACCATCCAGATTTACATGAAATAACTGGAACCTTATTATTATTATTTACATAATACAACAAAGTACTTACTGATAGGTATTTGATTCACTAACTTAAAGGACAATCTACACTTACCAGGGCCGTGTCCGAGACGTGTACGGACCGTGCCCCGACGCACGGGGGCTCACAAAACATCGCTGTGTAGAGATCAACTAGTTTAAGACTGCACGCCCCTCCACTTCTTGCTGCGTACACATTTCAAATGCTTGTATATAAATTTTAGTGGAGGAGCGTGCAGTTTTAAATTAGTTGATCTCTACCTACCTATCATTATAAGAACTCGTTCACACACATCAGTGCCCGGACCTGCGGAGCTACAGTGCCTGCTCTGTGTGCCACGGCCCTTGTCATGCCCCGGGCACGGCCCTGATGGAGAGACCTTTAGAAGAATCTTGTCGCAGAGATCAATTTAATATTATTCTATCAATTTTAACATTATTTTACTGTGATGCTTACCTAGTTAAAAGAAAAGCAATTTAAAACAGTTGAAAGTCTTATTTTCACCAGGTACAGACAGCACATCAAGCTACCCCAAACTGTCAAATTTCTTTGATAGATTTTCATCTTTATCACATAAGCATACGGTCCATTTTCAATTGGGACAATTTGACAGTTTGGGGTAGCTTGATGTGCTGGCGTCTGTACCTAATATCGGAAATCGTCCGAAATAAGTTTTCAGTGCCCATATTTTGGCATCTAGTGAAAACAATTCTTTATAAAACATATTATTTAAGCAGTACGAAAATTATGTCAACAAGAATTTATACTGTAGGCTAATTCCGGAACACACTACCTATCAATCAGAATGTGAAACAATTTGAAGGATATTGCAAATTCTTTGCTTGCAATATGTTATAAAATGCGTCTGCCCAACAACATGAATGTTGATGAACTATCAAATTAAAGCCACCCTACAGTCAGTGTGTTACACAATTACCCCTCTGATCATCGTCGACGTCAACAAAGTACAGACGTCAGCACATCAAGCTACCCCAATCTGTCAAATTTCTTTGATAGATTTTCAACTTTATGACATACGCATAAGGTTCATGTTCAATTGGTATAATTTGACGGTTTGGGGTAGCTTGATGTGCTGGCGTCTGTGCAATAGTATAATACAGAGGATGAAAAATTGCCGGTCTGGCCATAGGTTCTCCGAAGTTTCATGCAAATCCTCTCACAACCGCCTCATGACGTCATTTGGTTACGTTGGGTATTTTAATAAAAATGATTGCAACACCAAGATTTAAGTGTAAATTGTTATGATTCGTGGCAAGACACTTCAATTCCAACTGTGACACTGGTCCAATACAGACGTGAAAATCACTTATCCGCCGTTCTATTTAATCTTGCTCGGCATCAACGCTACCAACACCCAACACACAATTACACCGCTGCACCAATGTGCAGCGGTGTAATTGTGTGTTGGGTGTTGGTAGGATCAATATCCGGCTCGAAGGACCAATGTGCAGCGGTGTAATTGCGTTGGGTAAGGTTCCTATGAAAACTATTATTGCGCAGCCTTCGACGTAAAGTTCAGACCAGCCATTTTTCATCGGCCGTATAGTATACGTAAAATTTTAACCCGGCGAGGATGTGGAGGGGTCATTCTGACCCCTCCACATCCAGTTTTTTATTCTGCGATTAAAGAGTTTTGAACGTCACAATAGCTGTTACTAAGGAACCGGCGCGCGCGCCCCGCGCCCCTTTTAAGTTGGCAGCCGCCTGCGACGGGAGCAACACGTGCGTGGAGTCAGAAAGGGTAAATATGACCCCGCGACAACCGCGATGTAACATTTTTATGTAAGGTTTCAATTATATTTTTTACTCAATATTATTATAATTTTAGGTTTTTCGTACACAATGAATAGCCAGGAGCTTGTTAATGCAGTCTGACAGCGAAGACGACTTGTTTTCCGACGGTAGCGAAAAGGAAGATCATTTGAGTACGCGCAGTCAAGATAGTGATACTGAGCAAAATGCAAGCAGTGATCGCGAGGATAACGTACCACTATCTGACTGTATCTGATCTATAAGACTGTACGTGCAACTAATTGATCTCTACGTATGTACCAAATTAAAAGTTAATTAATCGTCTAAGAAGTTAGTTATTTTTTGTTGTTTCTAGTGTAAGTTTAGAAAGCTTATGCAAAAGTTGATTATTTTGTAGTAGTTTTCTAATAGTGATTTAATTATAATATTTTGTACTCTTATCTACGTTTTATTTCGATAAAACCGTAAAAATAACATGTAATATAAATAATATTGATTAATATTTGTTACATTAATATAAATTTAGGTATTTTAAACCCAATTATATACAGGGTCAATAAGACCCTCCACAACCTCCACGTTACTATTTTCACCACATCCTCGCCGGGTTAAGAAAAAACTGATTATAACATATTTTTTGTTTTTACTGCACCTAAATGTCATTTTAATGATTTACTGCACTTCGATAAAAATGATATGTCTAACATTCTAATCTACAGTATAACAGTATTAATTAATTCAAATAAAGTCAATTATAAAACACAGTCCTAGTGCAATTTGAATGAGTTCTAGCTTTGCCCTGTGTAAAAACTAAAAAACTTATTTTAATTTCAAAATGAGTATTGCGCTTTACATGTTAATAATAATCGTGTCTATTGTCATCCTTTATTCATACATTACCTAGTATATTTTTACACGACTGCTCCAAAAGGAGGGTAAAGCCATAGACACATTGCTGTGTCGTTTCGCAGGGTACGCTAGCCAAACGAATTTGTTCGGAAATACGTCAAATCACAGCGAATTTTGATTGGCTCACACTGCGTCAGAAGACTTGACGATACGACACAACACAGTAATGTAAATCCGACTTAAAGTATTTTTTTTATTATTCTTTTAATAAAATATCTACTGAATAAGTAATAAGACTTAGATCACGCACAACTAGCAATCTACCATTATTATTAGAATATAATAGCAAAATAGATATTTTCAATTAAAAAATATATTTGAATGGCGCGAAATGTATTATTTACTAATTGACAGAAATAGAAGCGATGTCTGAACGAAATTTCACTTTACTCAAAAGAAGTAGGTGCGTTTCATACGAAAATGAACCTTTTTCCTATACAGAAGGTTCTTATATTTGTATGAAACGCTCGAGCACAGTCGCATATAGGAATTTTCACATTAATTTTATCATGGTAAGGTTCATTTTCGTATGAAAAGCTGTATTTAGTTTGAATTTAATCAAAATCTTAGCACAAGAAATATTGAAGGTCTGATTTATAAACCATATCACTAGTAGTATAATCAACTTATAATTTTCCCACTGCTAGGACACAGGCCTTCTCTCTGTGGGAGGGAGTGGGCCGTAATCCACCACGCGGGCCCAGTGTGGGTCATGGATATCTTCGACTTTTTTTTTCTAGCACGGCTCAAGATGTTCCTTCACCGTTTTGTGATGAAATAATTTACACAAAAAAGTCAAGTCTTTATCAGCCAAAACTAGAATGATTAAACTCTACATTTTGTAATTTTACCTGATTTCGAAAACACAATTACCTACCTACAATATTTGAACTACAACTTTCAACAGTTTGGCAATATATAAAAATCAGAAATCTGCTCTGTGAAAAATTTACAAAGTTATGACATCTAATAGCATTTCAACGATTCGAACATTTATTTATATTCTATTTTGAACTTTTTTGGCGAATTATATAATAAAATATTCTCCTCGACGCTAAATTAGCTTAAAGTATTAACAGTTATTTTAAATATTTACAGGTAAACCAAAAAAAAGTACGCGCATCGGTTATATTCGCATTATCGAAATACGACGAACGGCGCGCCACAGGGCTGAATGGCTAAGTAATCACAGCCGGGTATAATACATACCAAGACCCTGTATACTACGGAAAGCAAGCAAAGTAGTGATGGTGTAACTGAACGGGAACAAAGGGTTGATCTCGGCTGTCATTCGTGGATCTTTGACAGTCGTTAATGGTCGTCAGACGTCCGAAAGTCTGGCAAACAGACTTTACCTAAGTGTATCGTATTACCCAGAAACAGAGTTGTGGAGGCAGTCCCTCCATGTAAGTACCAAATTCGGTCAACATAGGAAATGGCTAGGCAGATAATGATGAGCGCGCCACAGAATAACTTCTCACAGAGGCAAAGCTTCTAAGTTTTTATCCCCACTCTTTGTAGTGTCACATTCATTGCAAGTTTGTATGAATTTTCCTTTCTGTCGGCAGATTATCATTTGTCTGTGATTCAAAAGATTTTTGGAATTATATGGAGTGGCCATGCCATAATTTTGTAAGCATAGTAATACAAAGTGGGCAAGTACTCCCCTTGTTGTGACAGCTCTTTGGGAGATCATTAGATTAGTTCGTAAGTCGGAAGATAGGCAATGGCTCCGAACTGCATACTTTTATTGGAAAACTGTAGGTACAGAGGCCAGCACATCAAGCTACCCCAATCTGTCAAATTTCTTTGATAGTTTTTCAACTTTATTACAAAGGACTAAGGTTTATGTTCAATTGGGAAAATTTGACAGTTTGGGATAGCTTGACCTGCTGGCGGCTGTACATTGTTTTTATTTCGCTTTGTAATATGAGCTTAAGTGAGCAAGCAAAAGTGTTTAAAATGTTAATGCCTTTACATATTTTGCTAATACACCCACTAGTCCTGTCTTAATACTAAAATGACAACGTATCACCGATGCTATGTTGTTATTTTAGTATGAAGAACTTTGCCACAATCGAAGTAAAGGTCGAAATACAATTACTGCAATGCTTAAATTAGGCTAGAACTTAAGTTTTGTATTATTAAGAAAAGAATATATTTCAAATAAATAATTTTAAAAAGTCCCCGTAGCACCATTGAATTCTCTAGGAGGCAGTGTCAGAAAGATAAAGCTTTTCATTCCAAAGCATCGTTGATTCCTATGAAGAAGAACGGGTAAGAAACTCCAGAACATACTCGTTCAGCTATATCTCTATATTTTAATGTCTACTGCCCCAAAAATTCGACGCGACACAAATGCGGGAACGATTTCATTTCAAATTTTGCAATTTTGGAACTATAAACTCTCTTAGGCACCAAAATAACCAATATTTAACAATTATTAAAAAAAAACAACATTATTTCTATGCAGATTTTTAAGCATACATTCTAATTCTTTTGACACAAAGCGAAGCATTTTCTTTACAAAAGCCACTCAAACTTTTGATATTGACAATAGGGTATTTTCCAATTTATTGAAAAGTATTCTGAATTGAAGATTGGGACGATATATGTAACACAAAAATAAAAGTAAATTGATTTATATCCATTTTCTCAATTAAAAACAATTTAAATCGAATTTACTTTTCGTTGTTTTGAATTTACCGCCAAAACGCTCGTTACGATGACTTTTTATCACATGACGTCAACTTTGTGTAAACCAAAGTAGTTGGTAAGTAAACAAGTGAATGTCGAGTTAGTAATTAACAAGATTTTTAATGTACCTATAGAAAGTGGAATTACTGACGTACGGTGCCTCTGTACACCAATACTTCTAAACTGCGCCAAACTAAGTATTTGTACCGGTTCCGTTTACACAAAGCTGGCGTCACGATGTCATGTGATAAAAAGTCATCGTAAGGAGCGTTTTGGCGGCAAATTCAAAACAACGAAAACGAAATTAGATTTTAATCGTTTTTAATTGAGAAAATGGATTTAAATATTTATATTTTTCTGTTAAATATATCGTTCCAATCTTCAAATTAAAATAGTTTTTATTAAATTGGAAAATACCCTATTAAAATTTAGCAGCTTTTACCAGTACTGTCAAATATAATCTAAATTTCAAACTATATTACATGAAATTGACTACATTTTTTTAAGTAGTACCTAGTTCATTTATTGACTCCCCATACATTTATATTTTGGCACAGACAACATACACATACAGCTATGTTAAAGCGGGGCTGAATTTGTTATAAAAAACGGTGTAGTTAAAATCCCGTTATTTATGAACATTGCGTTAGAAGACGTTTAAACATCAAAAATAAATGGTTAAGCAGTCGCTAATCATTCTTCAACTTTAAATAACATTTTTAAATAAATCCCATAATGACATACAGAAAGTATAATATCGCACATTTCAAGAGTGGTCTAGCAGAGAAAAATGTTCCATATAAAATAAGCTAACTAATATAATACGAAACTATATAATTTAATAATCACAGGTATTTCATTCATTACTCGGAAATTCACATTGGCATGTTGGCGACAACCTACATAATTTGCACTCTACCAAATCGCCCAAAGCGCCTAAAAAGATATTCACTTTAAACCAAAATTCGAACTATTAAGAAAGAAAAAAATATTATTTCGAATTAAAAAGAAGTAAAAATATTTTTTTTTTAACTAAAATAAAGGAAAAGCCAATCAAAATAAAACAAAAAAAGATTAGATAATTTATGTTTATTTTATATTTTTATGTAAGTAGTTTTATGTAATTATAAGGATTTCTATAAATCAGGCAAAAACCGCTGCTCTAATATCACAACACGCAGCGGATAGGAACGAACGCCCCGCCATAGCCTCTTCTATTTACTTCCTACGTTCGAATTATTAAATTTATTTATTAATAAATATACAATTCGTTTCGTGAAGTTGTTCGAGATACATTGTGCTCGTGGACGTACTCCATTTTTTTAAATGTTTGTTACATGTTATGTTGTTACATTTCGCAGATGGTTCCTTATCGCAATCATATTTAACCTGTAACTCGTGCCAAGTAATTAGTATGTTCCAAGTAATAGATAAGATCCATTTTTTATTAAATTTGTAAAAAACTATAGGAATTAGTATTTCTTAGATTTACGTGGTGAAAACCTGGGTTTTGTCGCCAGAGGTGTCTTATTGACGAATCGGGTTAAAAACATTTGTATGAAATTAATTTGTTTCTGATTTTGAAGATTCAACAAGCAAACCGAAAAAAACCCATCAAAAACTATTATAATTAACAATAACCACCTTCGTCGTTACCGGCGAAAACCAATATTTATAGGAATACGCACACTCACATAATGCATAAATAAAGTGATATCACCAAAAGTAAAAACTAAGCTAACGAAATATCAATCAATTTTTCACGAAACGAGCCGTAAATACGTACAATGATAATATTTGAAAAATAAGAGATAATGAATTTCTAAACATTTTGTGAGCACGACACACTGAGATCGTAACAATTTTGTGAAAATAACAGATTTAAATAAAAAAAAGAACGGTAAAATAACTACATACAGAAATGTAGGTATTATTTTTGGTAACATATCATCACACCTTTTTTCCCGAAGGTACAGACAGAGGTGCAACTATAGTACACACACATTTCGCCAATGATGTTTAAGGAACGAGCCTATTGCCAGCCACCGGGCACAAATCCAAACATAATTTATATTTCCTGTACTGTACACATGTGTCGTGCTAAAGTATCTCTCTTCTGTGTAAAATACAACAACTATCTTAATTTTCATATCTAATTTTAGAATTAACAATAAAAAAAGGAATTTGGCATAAAGAGAATAACATAAAAAGTTAAACATCGAATTTAAGACTTGGCAGTCAAGATTTAAATACAAATAAATCGTAAGGCAATACTAATTGTGTGGAATAATGATCTTGCTCCAAGAAACTGATGATGATTAAAATAAAATATAATTTTACAATCGATTTTATACAAGCAGGTATTTAGTCGATTATTCCGGAAACTCGCGAGTTAGTCGAATAGTCTGAATCGACTAAATTTTGACAGTACACCACTAGTTTTAGGGACGTATCACTTTTTTGAACCCCAAAAGTTCTTAGGTACCGTAATAATGTCAATGAGTTTTTAGCAGTAACTGGTTTTCAAAGAGTTCACTATAAGTTCCAGAAAAATAAATTACAAGTTCGTAACATTCACTGTATCACATCACTGTTCACTGCGTTTTGTACTGACGTATCACCGTTATTGTAACCGTTATTTATCGTTATTGCAACAGTAATCGTATTTTTGCACCGTTATTTTAAGTTATTGGAGTTACTTGTTCACTTCGCCTTTGAGAGCTCGTTCGAGGACGCATTTTGAAGCTATTTCTACGGTGACAGTGTTGCTGATGGTTGACAGTTGTCCCTGGTCGGTGTGACCGGTTATTTCTGTCAATGGCTCGGTTAAAATACGTAGTGATGACACTTTGGCTCTCTGGTAAGCGCTCACTGTGTTCATTCCAAGGAACCTGTAAAAATATATTAAAATTAGAGTTTTGATATTATGTAAATATTATTTCGTATGGACGTCAGACGTAAGTCGAAACGAATGGAAAATATTTGTTTCATAATCCGTGTACTTGTAGGTGTTCCATAACACTGGAATTGCCTTAAATTATTCAAATGTCCGTTCAATACAAAATCAAATTTTTTTTTTTTTTTTTAGTACTTTTACATAATGTTAATGTGATTTATAAATTCAGCGCGAAGTGGAAGTCATGAAACCAAGGGTCAACCTAGTAACTGGATGTTCAAGGTCATATAGGCAGTCGCTCCATGTAAAATTCTGGATTCAGCTTCATCTGGTTAGACTAGAAGCCGACCCCACATAGTAGGCAGATGACGATAACTCACCTGATAGCCACATAGCACACCAACAGCGCAGCGCCAGCAGCCAGCACGCGCGCGACGGGCGAGGCCGCGAGCTGCACGCACATCCAGGCGGCCGCGCCCGCGCCGCACATGCACGCCACGGCCAGCGCCGTGCGCGCCCAGTGCGCGACTGTGAACCCGCGCTCCCATACCACCCTGAAATACGAAGCGGGGTGTTACTTGAGACCAGGGCTTGAAATAACGGTATTTTTTTGGAACCGGTACCTTTGGCCTTGGTGTGATACCGGTACCAGAGTAGAACCCGTACTATCGGTACCTGTACTCTCGGTGTTTTTATCAGTACTTGGCAGTTTGTGTAATTTATTCGGCCTACCTAAACGTCCTTGCTTTGGTATTGTTCGTCAAATCATTGAGCTCCTTAAGTTTTGAATTGAGCTGCACGATTTTAGAAAAATGCGTGCACTGACTTGACTTCCACTCAATCTGTGTGGTCCGTGGACTACTCTAGTAAGATAAAAAAGGCCGAACTCATCTAGTTTTAAAAATATGACTGACTTACTTACAGAAATAAAATCGTTTATCAGTTACCGTAAGTTACAGTGAGCAAACAGATATAGTAAAAAACAAACAAAAAACATAGGAATTAGAAAAATAGCTTCACGGTTGCCAACCGTACGAGGTTCCTCGTATAAACATGTGATTTGTGGTAAGCGACGGGTATTTGAATTTAGTACCGGTACCCGTCTAGAACCTGGTAATGGCTAGAACCGGTACAGAGCCTGTACTTTTGGTACCGGTACCAAAGCCTAGTTAAGACATCTAGGTGAGTGAAGCCGTATCATGTAATAGCTTACTCTAGGGTTCACCCGCGTGTAGGTCGGAAATTATCCTACGGGAACGTAGTACCAAGGTAAAAGTATCATTTATCCAAACCTAGGTCATGGTATATCCGTGTGCAACATTTTATCCTAATCCGTTCTGCGTTGAAGCGTGAAAATGAACAGACAGACAGAGTTATTTTCGAATTTTTCGTAAAAAAAAATTCGGAACTGACAGAAATAAAATCATTTATCATTTAAACAAAAACCTTTTGTTTTATTTTCGCACTGGATTTTCAACGCTCTGTTACGCGACGAGAACTGAAAATCCATTGTACTATAAAATCTAGCCGCGATATTTTTACGTCA
This sequence comes from Polymixis flavicincta, assembly GCA_949987655.1. Taxonomy (NCBI): domain Eukaryota; kingdom Metazoa; phylum Arthropoda; class Insecta; order Lepidoptera; family Noctuidae; genus Polymixis; species Polymixis flavicincta. The sequence continues at coordinate 6,443,751 of OX465188.1, read as the reverse complement.
TTGCGAAAGAGGTCAATATAAATGATCAAAACAAAAAACTACAAGTTTCTTTTTTCACTACATCCAATATTCATGACTCTTATTCGTCGATTCTTATCTTTCGAGTAAGGAAATCCGAAGTAGGAGAGTAAGAATGACCCTAAAGTGAGAGAAATAAACACTTAATATTTTTTTGCTCAGTAATAACCAATGATCGGAATAGGCTGACTATATTTGCCTAAACTTCGGAGAACAGAGACAGAAAGTGGAGACTTCCTTACGACCATTTTTTTTTCCCGGGATTCGAGAAAAATCTTCAGTAAGTTGAAAATAAACTTTCTTAAAGAAGTGTAGATGCTATTTTTAACTAAACTTGCAATTACCAAATTTTCGGGATTTTTAGGTTTATTCAGGATTTTTCCCGAAATTACTTTTTGACAAAACGTAATGTATTCAATGATTTGATACAACAGTTAGTTGGATATAATTCGAATACATGAATTAAAGTTAGATTATTTATTTCGGGATTTTACGTGAAAATTCCAAGATATTTCTCGGATCCCGGGAAAAAAAATATAGTCGTAAGGAAGTCTCCACTTTCTGTCTCTGTTCTCCGAAGTTTAGGCAAATATAGTCAGCCTATTCCGATCATTGGTCACCTTAGATTGGTCTTATTTTTTTTATTCTGATCGCTTACAGCTAACTTATTTATAGTGTTTAAAAATTCGAAATGAAAGGTCATTTAGTAATAACCGGTGAGAACACCTAAAATTAAAACGAACCTGTTAGTCTCCTGCACAATGTAGGGCGTGTTGCAAACTTTGCACTTCAAGCCATCAGGACTCTGCGCACTCTGAAAACACAACAAATGTTTCATTAAAAATAATCATATTAATATGATAAGTCACTGCTACGAAACTTGTTTGACGTAGCAAGTGGCGTAGCAAATGTCGTACAACTGTCGTAGCGTTCACTACGATTTAATACTTAACAGTTATTTTCTCCCTCACGACTAGGAATTCATATTCAGCCTATATGTTCCCCCACTGGGACACGGGCCTCCTCTCTGTGTGATCGTTTAGGACATTCCGATTTTTTCATATTGTTTTTCTTCATAGCTTTCAGAGCAGTGGGAGCGCCTAGGAACGATATCATGTAAATTTCAGTCAATTTCTGTGGACCTCAAGATGGCTACCGACGGCGAACCTAAGATATTACAAGTGACGCATCTATGAGAACGGTTCTGCTGGTGATCACAAGCCGTGGGAACCTATAGTCTGTTCCAAAAAAATGCAACGAAAAACGTATCGGTAAATGCAAATTAGTGCCATTTGTAAATTTAAGCTTTGATTTGATTTATTTATACCCGAAATTCAATTTGAGATCATCATATAGATGTTTTTCATTTGATAATTTAATAATGTTACTCAAACAATGTGGTGAGATATAAAGTTGAGATACAGATGAATGTTTTACTATTTCTCTTTAGTGAGTGATTGTGCAAGTATTTTACAGGGTTTGTTTACACTTTTATCAGAGATTTTTGGAACAGAGCATAGTTCAACATTTGTGTAGCGTATAGTTACCTCAACAAGCCAGCGGCTAAGACAGTCGTGATGTACGGCAGACACGTCACCGGTGCAGCGACACGGTCGGATGAGCGGCTCGGAGCGCGAGGTGTCGTAGCAGATCCAGCAATCCCTGGCTGAGCCCACACTGCCCACCAAGGAGTCGGTTTCCACATTCTGCTGTAAAGGTGAATTGGATTGTTAGTTATATTGTTGCTTATGTGTTAAAGGCGATACACAGAACGGGAAAAAATGACGAGATCCATCAAAATATGGATTTTCAATTCTTGGCTCAATACCGAGAGTCGAAAATCGAGTGAACGTTTAAAAAAATATTCACTCGTGAAAACGTGGACTTGCTGATCGAAAACGGGTACAAAACCCCACATGGACCGTGGCGTGGGTCTTATTTTCAAAAGAGAGATTAAAACTTTTTTAACCTGGTTAATAAAATTGAAATTGAATTGTTAATTTTGACTTAATTTAATCTTAATTTTCTAATGCTATGGGTGTATGTGTACAAACTTGTCTGAAATAAATGTTTTTAATTTTTATATCAATCAGAATCTGTTCCAAACTCCTGATCAGAGTGAATTGTTGTAATTCAAACTTACAGGGTCTTATGTAAATTATACTTGGAAGCAATTCGGATCTTTATTAGACGTTAGAACCATTACGAAGGACAAAACAAACAAATAACCTATATTAACGAGGATACCTCCACTCACCCGCAACTTAGTCTGCAGATCCAAGACCGTATCATCATGAATAGGTTTTTCTCCTTCCTCCTTTATAGCTAACGGTGGTCGAAAAACTTTGAGAATAATCTTCGTAATTATACAGCGCCAATACAAGACTATTTTGAGAACAAACTGAGCCTTCTCCGTCCAACATAGTCGGTAGAACTGGGTTACAGTCTGAGAATATAAAACCAGAAGGTTTTGAAGCCCATTACTTGTGATGTTGAGACCAAACTGTGAATTCCATACCCAGGATGTGTACAAAACATTGATGAAGCAATAATAACTGCAGACGACATGTATTTGGAATAAACTCGTTTAGGCTCCGTAAAACTCAGCGGACTTGGCTTAAGAATATACTACAAAAATAGATAAAAACTTTTTAAATGGATATTTTGGGAAACAGTTTTATTTTTGTAAGATTTAAAATTCAATCCTTCTATGAGGGACGAAATACCAATTATTACTTAAATTCTGAATATAATATTTCGCGTGAATAAGAATAAACTACATTGAGAAAACTTTTCAAGGAGACGTTTTTAGGCAAGTTATTTCCTCCGTAAGATTAAAAATGGGGAACTAGAGAGACAACAGACGAATTACAGATAATGGTAGACCCAATATTTAAGAATGAGGATAATCTAAACATCATCAAGATATTCCCTGCTAACCCTATAAAATTTTGTGGGATGGAAGTTAAAATTACTCATAAATATAACGAAAATAGATTTTTTTAAAGATAGATAGGGTTTAAAAGACTCAAGTTTACTTATAAATTCGATAATATATATATGACACAAAAGCAAAAGCATAAAAAAGCTTGAAGACAACTAACCGATACCACAATGATTCATAATAATTATAAGACAACGGAGTTCGTTTTGTAACGAATTTTCCGAATATTTACAAAGACATGAAGACAAGTGTAGAAAAATATCAATGACAAATTGGTTACAAAAATAATCAGTGACAAATAGATCCCAAAAATAATCAGTGACAAATTGATCACAGTTATAAGTCAGTGACATATCGATCACAAAAACAATCAGTGACAAATTGATCACAAAAATAATCAGCGACAAATTGATCACACAAATAATAAATGGAAAATTGGTCACTAAATATTATAAAAGTAATAACAAAATAATCGCATCGTGGGGATATGATGCTATATAATAACTTAAAAACAGACTTCACATTTGTTTTATAATTGTTAAAATTATGGATAAATGATAAAGAAAAACAATGCATGTTTTATCCACATAAAACTAATTAAACAAAGATATTTTGCTGGGAATTTTGTCGCGCCACTTCTTCCTAACTTAAACACTAGGCAGTGGAGAGGACATCTTGGGTACCTACTGTCTTTTGTAACTTTTGACCTCCAAAAAGTGCTAATAACACACCGTCACTGTATTCTCCGAAAGGGTGTGTATGGTCTATCCTTAAAAGTATCTGATGAAAATGTAAACAAATGGATCAGCATATCGATTCTGTAACATTTCACCGCGTGAAGTGAGCGTGGAGTGAGCTGTCAGTGTCGTCCCACTAATGCTAGGAATTGACCAAGGATCAGGTGAAATGACACTGACAGCTCACTCCACGCTCACTTCACGCGGTGAGATGGTTACAGAATAGCAATGCAGAATACGTACTATTACCCTTTAATAAGTGATAAGAATTTAACCTCATCAGGGTTTGTTTACACTTTTATTGGATATTTTGGAACAGACTTATAGTACAGTTAATAAATCTCCAGTTTCATGTATTAAGGGTCGAATTTATTTTCACTAAACGGGCAAAAAAAAAAAAATTTCACTGCGTAAAGTCATATTCGTATGTATGACCATTCCTCATAACCGATATCATCACATAACATCACGCCTGTGATCCCTGACGGGATAGGCAGAGTTGTACCTATAGTACACCCAATTTCAACAATTATGTTCGCGATAACCTACCACTAATCCTACTAATATTATAATCTAGCTTATGCCAGCGGATTCGCCTGCCTGGAGGTCGGTGTTTCTATACAGATAAATAAAATTGGAGTGTCTGTTTGTAATATTAAAATAACCGCTTTTTACTAAATGCAAATGGATGTAAATGTCTGTCTGCCTGTTTGTCCCGGCTAATCTCTGAAACGGCTGGATCGATTTTGACGGGACTTTCACTAGCAGATAGCTGATGTAATAAGGAGTAACTTAGGCTACTTTATTTCTTTTTTTTTCTTTGTTACTTTTTTTTTATTTTTTTTATTAATATTTATACAAATAAATAAATAATAAAAATTAACTATTCCGTGCGGACGAAGTCGCGGGCACAGCTAGTTATAAATAAAAGCCTTCCGCTTGAATCAGTCGTGTCTATTAACGAAAACCGCATTAAAATCCGTTGCGTAGTTTAAAATATCTATAAGCGTACAGACACGAAAAGCGACTTTGTTTTATACTATGTAAGGATGTGAAAGTTTGTTATGGTTGGACGTTCGTTACTCAATTACGTAAAAACGGCTGAACGAATTTGGATGATCTTTGGCACACAGATAGTTTATAACCCGAATTAACTCATAGGATACTGTTTCTCCCAGTAGTACGTTCTCGTGGAAAAATTTCTAACCAACACGCGAGCGTAGCCGCTAGCAAAAGTTAGTTATTTATAAATACAATACTGTTCATTTATATTGCCACAAGCAGATGTCAATGACCAACCGATACACAGTTCGCAGTTTATCTCAAGTTATCACGCATAACTGCAATAAAATATGTTTGTGTATTGTCTTTCTCTCGCTGTTTCTTGTTTTGATGTTTTGTATTGAAATAGGTACGTGCTTTTTTAAATAGTGGACGATTGGAGACATACGTGGATCGTTTTCGAATTCACAGCAATGGATAGTACAAATATTTAAAACGTACTAGCTGACCCGACAGAGGTTGTTCTGTGTTAACTATGAATATACAGGATAAGTTTTTATCCAGTGCGCAAATTTTAACCATGAATTCAGCATATCCCCTAGCGCAGATATTTTTCTCCGGTTATACAAAAAAAAAACAGCTGTTTCATAGAAAAGTGCAATACCTACGTGGTCAAAATGTATGGAACAGCTGTTTTTTTTTTTTTTTGTATAACCGGCGAAAATTTTCTGTGGCAGTCTAGAATGATATGCTGAATTCATGGTTAAAATTTGCGCACTGGATAAAAACTTTTCCTGTATGTTACGCGAAAATTTGGTCCAGCCGTTTATGTGTTATGCCGTGACCAAGGGAAATAGGAATTAATTTTTATATATTTGGACTAGCTGACCCGACAGATGTTTTCCTGTCTTAACTATGAATATTGAATTTGCATTGGCATAATATTGGAAAAGGTAATACTGTCATTAAATTTTCTAATGCTACGCGCAATTTTTTTTTCCCATCATAAGAACCTTCTCCTGACAACAAAAAACTAATTAGCAAAATTGGTCCAGCCGTGCATGTGTTATGACGTGACCAAGGGAAATTGGGATTAATTTTTATATATTTAGACTAGCTGACCCGACAGATGTTTTCCTGTCTTAACTATGAATATTGAATTTGCATTGGCATAATATTGGAAAAGGTAATACTGTCATTAAATTTTCTAATGCTACGCGCAATTTTTTTTTTCCTATCATAAGAACCTTCTCCTGACAACAAACACAACAAAAAACTAATTAGCAAAATTGGTCCAGTCGTGCATGTGTGATGCCGTGATCAAGGGAAATAGGGATAAATTTTACACAGGAAAAGTTTTTATCCAGTGCGCAAATTTTAACCATGAATTCAGCATATCATTCTAGACACCCTACCGCAAAAAAATTCGCTGGTTATACAAAAAAAATCAGCTGTTCCATACATTTTGACCGCGTGGATATTACACTTTTCTATGAAACAGCAGTTTTTTTTTTTTTGTATAACCGGCGAAAAATTTCTGCGGTCTAGAATGTTATGCTGAATTCATGGTTAAAATTTTCGCACTGGATAAAAACTTACCCTGTATATATAAAGATATAAATCTATATGTACATCTTCTAGATCTATTTTACAATTTTAAATGACGTTACTAAAACCCTATGGAATAACGGTTCAAGTAACTTTTTTTTTTTTTAAAGTGGCATAAATATCTTCACCTGATGACCCGTGCTAGTTTGATACAAAATATAACTCCAAGCAATGATTTTGTTTAATTATTATTACCGTAAAGTATAGTTAATCTGCATTTTTCTTTTTATAGCATCTTTCCATCCGGATTTATATAATTCGGTACATATAAAATTGTGTTATTTTTTCTTATCGATAGCAATTTTATTACAATGACTCAATGGGCTATGTTTCATCATCTTAGCCTAGCCTTTTCCCAACTATGTTGGGGTCAGCTTCCAGTCTAACCGGATGCAGCTGAATACCAGTATTTTACATGGAGCGACTGCCTATCTGATCTCCACAACCCAGTTACTGGGTAATACGATACCCCTTGGTAAGACTGGTTGTCAGACTTTCGGGCTTCTGACGACCCGTATTGACTGTCAAAGATCCACAAATGACAGCCGGGACCAACGGCTTAACGTGCTTTCCGAGGCACGGAGGGGTCTTGGTATGTAAAGATGGTCACCCATCCACGGACCAACCGCGGGAAGCGTAGCTTAACCTGGCCGATCGACCCGTGCAGGTATTGTTATTTAGCCACAAGCCCCTCAATGGGCTATGTTTATGGATTCTAAAGGCAGTTCAATTAAAAAACAATGGTTTACTTAGCCACATCATATTGTTTTAGAATAGCAAAGAGATATTTCATTTTTGCTAATAAAATAACCGCAAGTCGATCTATTTACTTGAAAACAATTTAGTTTATGACGCGGTCAGCTATGAAATACATAATTGATTATTTACTTTTCTGAAAAATTGCAAATTTTTCAGAAAAGTAGAGAATAGCACGTGGTTCCTTGAAATCGTGTCGTAATTTCATATTTACAACTTATAACTGAATAAACGCAAGACTTGAAAATAGATTTCAGCCATTTTTAATACAGGTATTTTTTTCTAAAATTATGTATTTTGCCATAGCGATTGCAACAAAGAAAATTAACTCTTATTCCAAGCAATAAGACTCAATTTTAAAAGCGTAAAGTAATGCTTGAAAGTAGTTAGTTCATAATTGACTACTAAATCGATTTCAGCCATTTTTAATCCGGGTATTTTTTTTTTCTAAAATTATGTATTCTGCCATAGAGAAAGCGACAAAGAAAATCAACTCTAATTCCAAGGCAATAAGACTCAATTTTAAAAGCATAAAGTAATGCTTGAAAGTAGTTAGTTCATAATTGACTACTAAATCGATTTCAGCCATTTTTAATACGGGTTTTTTTTTTTTCTAAAATTATGTATTCTGCCATAGAGAAAGCGACAAAGAAAATCAACTCTAATTCCAAGGCAATAAGACTCAATATTAAAAGCATAAAGTAATGCTTGAAAGTAGTTAGTTCATAATTGAGTACTAAATTGATTTCAGCCATTTTTAATACGGGTATTTTTTTTTTCCTAAAATTATGTATTTTGCCATAGATATAGCTACAAAGAAAATTAACTCTTATTCCAAGGCCATAAGACTCAATTTTAAATGCATAAAGTAATGCTAGTGTCAACGAGATTTTCTGAATAATAATAATCGATAGCTTAAGAAAAATAGTTTCAGTCCATTGTATTAGGCTTTTAATTCAGTACTCTAATTAGGGCGTATGTGGTCTTGCGTTATTTATGTTACACATGTTATTTGTGTACACAACACCGCAAAGAGCGCTGCGATTATCACACTAATCGAGATTTATCCGTAAACGTAAGGAAACCGAAATTATCCGAAATAGGTCATACATTCAGATTGGACTTTACGCGGTGACGTAGTTTTTTTTGTGCCCGTTTACACCAACCCCTATTAAACGAAACTGCGATTTATAACTAAATAACTGTGGCCCTAGTGTGAGTTTCGTTAACCAAATTTACTCGATGAAAAGTTTTCCTCGATGCGTTAAATCGAGATGGTTACTCACACTAGGGCCACTGAAATGTAGTCTGTTCCAAAATGTATTTGAGACAGATCTTCACTTCGTATCATAATTTAAAATGATGCTGAGTTGAGGTCGTTTTGACATAAGCCTTTTTCTTTCTGTCGTTGGAGACGTACCTTGGCGTCATGATGGTTCGCTAACAGATCCGCGAGGCGCGCGTCGTCTAACTGGCGAGCCAGCAAGCGGCGCGGGTTGAGCAACCACAGGCGCTCGGGAGCCATCGAGTTCCACAGCACACACGGGAACCATAGCGCCACGCCAATCTCCGCCAGGCGGAATACTAGATCGTGCCAGTTGCGGGATACCACTGGGACTCTGTGGGAAAACACATCACATTTTACTAACAAGCTTGTACAATAAAAAGTCATCATCATCTTTTTGCAACCATGTTGGGGTCGACTTCCAGTCAAAACAGCTGCAGCTGAATACCTGAGTATTTTACATAGAGCGACGGGACATCTGACCACCACATCCCAGTTACTAAGTAATACAATACCAATTGGTAAGACTGGTTGTCATGGGTTCCTGAGAACCTGTAACGACTGTCAAAGATCCACGAATGACAGCCAGGACCAACGGCTTAACGTGGTTTCTGAGGCACAGAGGGGTCCCGGTATGTAAATATGGCCCATCCACGGACCATGGTTATACAACAATGTATCATAAAGCTCTGGTCAAATTTAAGGTGCAATTTTTTTGGCCCATATTCAGATAAGATAAGATAATATTTATTTGCTAAGACATGTGTATACATACAAGAATATAAACGTGCATGCAGGATAACATAAAGAGAATTTTATAGATTTAGACAAGTTTGCCACATAAAATGGCGTGCAAATATGAATAGTTCTGATTGAACAAATTAATTTAAAGTCAATATAAATTATTTAAAATTAATCCAACAATAATAATAAATTTAAAATGTCAACAGTAAATAAAAATCATTCATAAAAATTCAATAACAAAAATATACCTGTTTCAGTCAGGAAGTAATTAAATAATAGTAAACTTAAAATAGTGTTATTTATATCAAATTCATAAGAATATATTGCAAATGTTTAATTAATACATAAAGTCAAAATTTGTCTGCAAGAAAATCTGAGAAACTATAGTAACATTTTTGACATAACATAGTTTTTAATTTTTGTTTAAACAAATTGACATTATATTTTTTTAGTTCCTTTGGCAATTTATTATAAACGACTGGAGCCATATGAAAAATACTCTTATACATTAAGGCAGTATTCGGTTGGCGAACATATAGACGACTTTCATCTCTTTGAGTACGATTGAAAGATTCAGATGCTACGAGTAACAGAAAAAGTTCAAGATTATGTTTAACGAATACAGCTACTTCAAATAATTATATACAGTGAAGGCAATGGTAAAATACTGTACTTTTTAAAGAAAGGAACACAACTCTCGGTAGATTTCAAACCGAACATAGCCCTAATGCACAGTTTCTGTGCCTTAAAGACATGATCTTTGTTGGTGGAGTTTCCCCAAGAAATTATGCCAGCCACGAGAGCTGCACTCACTGACGCAGTCATAAGGTTAGCACAGACTACAAGGCATTCGCCGCAAGGTGGAAGGTGGGCCATTGCCTGCCGCATACGCACATGAGATATGATATGAGCCGTGTCCATGAGCCCCCGACAAGCAAATACAGGATTTATCAGGAACATATAAGGTTGAACTCACTGCCGCCTAGCATTCGTAATTTAAAACTATTTCTCTGTTCAAATGTACAGCAACAGCAAAACACTTCTTGGGTTCAGACTCACTTAGAACCTGACTTGAATTGAGAAGCTAAATTATCATCGAGTTTTATCCCAATTGACGCAAAAATGCAACAACTTAAAAGAATCCCACCTACTGAATCCGAATCGTCTAAGCCGCACGAATAACTAGACAAGAACTAAAGCGAACTCTTTGGAAGATCGCATAACAGGCTGTGGGCGTGCATGACTCAATATTCGCCATAAGCATAGTAGTCTAATGGACCGCTTCCCTTAGTACAGCGGAGATAATGATCCTAGACAATCATTAGTCCTTGACATTCTGCACTTGAATTGACCTCCACTAATGGTCTTCGCAATATTCGAAAAGACGTACCAGGAAATTAGTTGTGTTGCAACGTCCGATAAGATACTCAAAGAGTTTAGGTTCTTCCGCGCATCCTTGTTCTAAGGGACGCTACACACTTTACAAGCGCAGAGCACGTTGAAATATAACCCCCCCACCCCCGAGTGGGTTCCCGCATTGTCGTTGCGGGGGGACTCAGTAGCCGTGGTCTCCCAGCACGGTGAAGCGAAGAGGAACCCAAAGGTGGGGCCGCTCGTCAGGGCTTTTGCCTTCAAGCCGATGACGTAGCGGCCAAAAAGTAGATTGCGGTGAGGTGTCCGCGATGTCGAATGGGAGGCATCGCGGCTGAGGGTTACGGGCTGCGGCAGGGGAGGAGTGCCGGTGCTTCTGAGCAGCGCTCTTTCCTTCCGCAGCCTGGACGGGGCCGCCACCGTTTGATGGCGGACGCGGTGGGGCCGAAGGGGAAGAGGAGTGTGGGTATAGCGTTGGCCGCTCTCCCTATCCCCGGCGGCCGAAAAGTGGTAAGCGGGACGGCGCGCGTGGGACACAACGCGCCGTCCCGCTTACCACTTTTCGCAGAGATGTCCGCAACAACTGGTGGGGTACGCAAGGGGCGACGCCTGCCAGGGGTGCGGGTTGTTTGCAAGAGACACCGTCGCCCCTGGCACACAGGCAACTGGGAGAACATGGGTGGGTTTTAGTCGGCGGAGCCGCGGGGAAAATATAGTTAACTATTAGTTAAGGTTTCGTCACGATGTTTTACTAAACTAATTTACACAAAGTAAAGGGCCTGCTTTGGCTTGACCCCATGACCATGACCATGACTAGGAAGACGCGGCCGTTACCACTAGATCCTTGAGTCATGAGCAATGACGTATACTTACTTGGTCTTCCAGAACTCGCTGAGGGTCTCGGAGGCGAGGAAGCCGGCGATAAGGATGAGCATCAGGGCTTGGCTGATGAGGCCAAAGCGGGACTGATGCAGCTGAGAGACGTTCACGGAGCGAGGGTCCACCGTACCGTCTGCTGCCAGATCCGTTTGTATACCCTGCGAACAATTTCACTATTAATTGCGACATATCTAATGTAACTAGCCTGAATTGTCCCACTGCAGGGCAAAGGAAGACTCCCCACTCTCCTTCTTCCACACAATTCTGTCTTTTGCTATTGCTGGCCAGTCCTTTCGGTAGGAGTCAAGCTCGTCCCACCATCTTCGTCTCGGCCTGCCGCTATGGCGTCGTGAGAACCAATCACCCAAGTGGTTCTTTTATCCCATTTGTCACCTGACATGCGGCAGACATGTCCGGCCCGATTCCACTTAAGCCGGGCGACTTTATGAGTTCGTGATCTTGGGTTTAACGCGCAGTGTTGTGGTCCTTACACGTAAATATAAAATTAATAATTAAAAAAAAATCTACTTCAATACCGGCTCTACTTTAATCCCTTAACGTGCCCACTCTGGGACACAGGCCTGCTCTCTGTGAGAAAGGGGCCGTAGTCTACTGAGAGGGTAAAGTCCATGTTGGTGGACGTCACAATGTAATTATTTATCCGCTTTTTATCTCGGTAGTACACACGGCTACACATCAAGCTATACGTTTCCAGTATAAGCTGATCTCGCATTGTATAGTATTTCCGTACAGTGCGAGAACAGCGTAAACTGGAAATGTATAGCTTGGTGTGTAGCCGTGTGTAGGTTTCCGTGGAATGATTTACGAATTTCACACAGGCGACGCCGCTGGCGAAAGCTAGCAACTATTTAAATAAATAAATGCAAGCTTGACAAGTTTTTTCAAGCATTTTTTTTTTTTTGCAAGCTTGTTATTCCTATTATGAATAACGTGTCTGATTTGTAATCCCCATATATTAATGTAAGTATACGTAAAATAATTATATTAACATTAAGGAGACAGATGATTTATAGCACCTAATGAATAATAGCTTCATAGTCTTTTGTTATCTATATAAATAAAAAGACAAGTCCTGACTGACTAACTGACTGATTGACAGACTCATCAACGCCCAGCCTAAACCGTTGGACCTAGAAAGCTGAAATTTTGCACAGAGGTTCCCATTATAATGTAGACAAGGAATAACGAAAGATTTTTCGAAATTCAACCCCTAAGGGAGTTAAATAGGGGATGAAAGTTCCGCGCGGGCGAAGCCGCTGGCAAAAGCTAGTTAAGTATATAATATTCGATATCAACTCTTTTCTTCCTGTAAATTATGGTCACGACACTACAAAATAGGCAGAAATAAAACTCAATGACACTAAGACCCGTATTACAGAATGTCACTCAATACTCAAGCATTACTTAAAACTAGTTTCAACCAATCAAATGGCTTGAATCTAGTTTTAAGTAATGCTTGAGTATCGAGTGACGTTCTCTAATACGGGCCTTAGTCGTTAAACGTAACGTAAATTCGAAGGATTTCCACATGATATTGATTTAGTTCGAATACTTATTTTACGTCTATGGTAGATTCTAATTGTGTCTGTCGCATTAAAACAGAATTACTATAGAGTATAGACTAAAGCAGGGTCGTCCGATGTAGTTGAAGTTTAGTTAGAAAACGATAAATGTTTTCGAATAAATTTGAATTTAATTAATAAAATAATAACACAAAATCTGTAAGTAACGTAACAAAAATTTTTGAATACACAATATGGCATCAAAAATCGGCCGTATGTTTTTTTTTTTCTATTTTGATATACACAGTGTCACTCTCAAAATTAAGACGAATTAACGACACCTCTGAAGCTGGAATCGATCAAGCCGTTTAGGCTACAGAACGTGCCAAAGAAATATACATACATACACTCGAAAAATAACCCCCCTGGCGTAGTCGGGTAAAACAAACAGTTAATTTCTCTAATTAAAATTTATTTCGAATACATCCATCAGTTTCTTTCAACTTCAACTATATCCGACGAAACTGTTTAGTATCTCTTTTTGTGATTGTACCTGTTTAAAATTCGAATAAAAATGAACTAAATTCAAATCGAAAGTACCTACAACTAACTATAGCCTATAATCTATAACCGTATTTTCGACTTAAAATACGTTCTAATGAGGATGTTCTTAAATATTCAAGCCACCAGTTTGGCGCCACTTTGACAAGAGGTATTCCAGTTCGAAAATGAACTTAAACTATTTAATGTCATTCGTTTCATTCATTCGTTCACCATTCAGTCTGCAGGCGCTTTGACACTTGACAGGTGCCCGGACCTGACGTCTCAGTGCTGCTAAAAAACCCTCATTTACATTACGTACGACAGGAGAAGTATGTACAAAACAATAGGATGCGGGCAAAAATCCGCATGATAGAAAAAAAGCCAGAACAAAAGTAAACTTATGATGTACGTACCTGTTTGGTGACAAGGGTGTCCTGAACGTCATCGCCGTCATCTGCGCTGGACGGCCCCGGTCGGGGCGATATGATCGTGCATACCTTGGTCTCCTTCAGAAACTCGCCGCGGAGCTGGAGGCAAAACAAACACATTCAATATAATTATGTATCTATACTTACTATGCAACGTTGAATAATCTAAATAATGATGATGATGATGGGGACTCCCTTTTTTAGTACTTATTCTTAGGTCCGTTGTGCGTGGGGGGGGGTTTCTGGCTAACTAAGCCAACCTACCTAAATTCATTCACTGACAGACAATGCATAGGCTAAATCGCTGGGTTTAGAAGCAAGAAATTTTGCACAACAATTCAAATGAAAAGGAACACTAACAAAGTATTTTTTTAAATTCGTCTCCTCTTCTTCTTGTTGTTTGCTCTCGCCTCTTTGCGGGGTCGGGTTTCGTAATCTTTCGGCGCCATTTATTTCACCGGTAACCATTGATGTCTGTACGGCCAAGGTTATGCTTAACCTATCCGTTAAAATCATCCATAATAGTCCCTATAATATCCCTAGTAATAGGGCCAAATTTACAGGGGTAATGGAATTTCGACATAAATGCCATTGGAAATTTCATCAGGCAGGCAGGCGCACGGCTAGTTTAATTAGAAATCGGAAGCGTTTTCTAGTGCCCATTGCAAATAATAACATGCACATGTGACGATACCTAAGTTCTAAGTTGAGCTGTACGATAATTGACAAACGCGTTACACTGACTGGGCAGGTCCACTCAATATGTGTAGTTCTATCATTAAAAGACCATTTCAGACACCAATCTACATAGTCTTCACACGATCTGACGAATAATATTAAAAGAGAATCCTACCTCTGAGATTGTTTCGGCCTTTTTTCTGAGTATAGTCAAAAAGGAAACGCCGACCTCATCTAATTTTTAAAATATGATTGAAATGTAAAAATGTTTCTACAAACCTACTTACAGAAATAAAATATTTTAGGGCTACGGAGATTACTAGGCCACCACACACAAAGGAGATTGAAAACAAACTAAAAGCTAACTTTGAAGTCCAAACTGCTGTCCGAAACGTCCCCAAGACAACTGCATCGAAGCTAAAGTCAAAAAGCCAGCGACCCCCAAAAACAAAAATGCCAGTTTTTTTTTAAACATATTTCCTTTTACGAAACTAGTTATACCAGTGCTCACATTTCCACCTACTCTAAATACTGTTTATAGACTATCAAAATTGTCTTATCAGTAATTATAAATGTAATGGTTTTATTGTGATGTTCTGACAAAATCTTTGCTTCAGCCTTGTTTTAAAGGCTCGTTTACATGAAGCATATACAGAATAAATTTTTAACCAGTGCGCAAACTGTAACCATGAATTCAGCGTATCATTCTAGACCCCCAGCGCAGAAATTTTTCATCGCGTATACAAAAAATATATCTGCTATTCTGCTGATCCATACATTTTGACCGCGTAGGTATTGCACTTTTCTATGAAACAGCTGATTCTTTTTTGTTAAATTTCCGCGCTGGGGCGTCTAGAATGATATGCTGAATTCATGGTTACAGTTTATGCACTGGATAAAAACTTATCCTGTATGTGTTTACCTGGACCTCGACCTAGATACAAAAACTAAATAACTTTAAATATGGAGACTGGGTTGAAACGTTTGTTTGTAATGTTTCGAGTTAATGGAGAGGGCTATGCTAGGAGTTTCCTTGCGTGATCGAATCAAGAATGAAGAGATCCGCAGGAGAACCAAGGCAACCGCTATAGCCCGAAGAATTGCCAAACTTATGTCTCAGTGGTCAGGGCACATTGCTCGTAGAACAGATGGCCGATGGGGTTGAAAGGTTCTGGAATGGCGACCGCGTATCGGAAGACGTAGAGTGAAAGCCGCAAGCCGCTGGATGCGGGAAGCACAGAACCGATCGAAGTGGAGGACCTTGGGGGAGGCCTATGTTCAGCAGTGGACGTCTTCCGGCTGAAATGATGTATCGAGTTACACGTGATACAGTAGTCAGTGCAGCGAGCCGAGCCGCTCGATGATACCATTGTAAGCAAGATCGCCTCGAATGATACATTGCAAACAACCGTTGTCAGTCAGTATCCACCTGAAAGCGCTGCCCAAACGCATCTCTGTTTTAAACGTTATTTGTTGCCGCGATGGGCTAAAGTCAAATTTCAAAAAAAGAAATCTTACTGATCAGATTTCAAATACATATTTTTGCTACATGGACGCTGTCATTACTGACATGCGAGTATCTTCTGTACAGTCTTACAAAAGTGTATCGTGTTAACTACCCAGTAACTGGATCGTTGAGGTCACATATGTACTTTAGGGAGTCGCTCCATACAAAAAACTGGTATCTAGCTGCATCCGTTGAGACTGAAAGCCGACCCGAACATATATAGTTGTGAAAAACTAGCATTCACGTACCGTTTACACGAGTCAACTTATTATTTCCTTTCGATATTAATAATCGTCATTCGAAGCAAGAAACGCATAAACGCAACCATAGGTAAATGAGACGTAACAAAAAAAAATTGCTTCACTTAACTTTTTTCTTTGAAAATGTTTCTGCATTTGCAAATAACCCCTTTTTGTGCAGCTGCATTCTTAGCGAAATAATATCTATTGATCGGAAACAAAGGTTGTAGAATAAAATGAATAAATCCGGTATTTTTATCTCTGTAGCTATAAATTACAAGAGAACAAGCGCAGCTTTTAAAATATTTTTCAAGAAAAACAATATCATTACTTAGGAATTTAAATGCATACTCGTATTTACTAGAGATGTGACGACTATGACTTTGGACGACTAGCCGACTAGTCCGCTGGGCCAAAGTTATCGGTTGAGTTCGGGTGACATCAGCTATATTGAAAATGGCAAACCCACTAATGGCTAATTTTTTGCTGTAGTTTCTTAATCTCTGTATCTAAGTCCAATTAATTAATGGACCAAACGAAGGGTTCCACTGAAAATAAACTGTAAAACTGATTCTATAATAATAAAATAAAAAATCACAGTAAAGATTTCAATTTCATTTCAATGACCAAAACATTTTAAAAATTTTAAATGTAAAAAATGGGCCGACTAGTCGGTGGTTTTAGCCGACTAGTCGTCTTTCCCGACTAGTCGGTACTTCACTAATTAGTCAGCCTCATCAAAATAAAAATATTTTTATTTCATATAAACCTGCATGGGCATTTATGAAACGTTAGAAGCTAGGTGCAGGGTTCAAATCAAATCATCATAACTTAAACTTGCTTTAAGCTACACCTACCAATACAATAAACATGATTAATTTCGAAACAAATCAGTAAATAGGTTTGCCATCTCCGGTGAAGGTTGCGCTAAAACTTTCACATACGGACCAATATCATGTTGTTTACTTTCATGAAAATGTAATGGTGAAAAAATCCCGCCCGATTTTATTACGTCTGTGTGAATGTAGACTAACAGACCGCAGCGACGTCATTTAGTCATGTATTCAAACTAGGCTGAGAGTCAGCACTTTTCGAACGTCAAAAATACATAAGACAGTCCCCCAAAAACGCCCGCCCTTCGACACTTCCTAGTGGTTTAGCTGGGAAGAAGAAGTGGCGCAACAAACTCCAGCAGCACAGCTACTGTTTCTAATTTCTAAGTAGGTAACTCTATGAAAAAACTTCCACAATTATGTTTTTTTTTTATATATATTAACACCAAAACGCAAGTCTTTGGGACATGGCAGAGGTAGATATGCATGTCGTAAACAATATTGAGACGAGTATCATTAATAAGGTGAAAACTGTTTTGTGGGGCATAGTTTTTAAGTTAAGATTTTTTTTTATAAACTTGTTTTTGATAAACAAATAATAAAGTCATGTACAAAATGTTCGTGTTGGGTTTGAAATGAAAGGGCTTATATTTTCTTATTTCATACTTTTTAGACCGTGATTTTCATGAGTCAGGTTTTAGTTTTTTAACCGACAAAAAAAGGGAAGAGGTTCTCAAGTCGACGCGTATTTTTTTTAATGTATGACCACGCATAACTTGTTTCAGAGTAGTCCGATTTAGATAATTCTTTTTTATTGGAAAGGGTATACCCCGAAGTTGGTCCCATATAAATTTAAAAAAAAAACCAACCCCAAGGGTAGGAAAACAGGGTATGATTGATTGTTCACACACTGATTTTTCAATGCTGAGTTGTGTATTACAAAAAGTAATCAAAAATTAAGGATGTAGTAATTAGTGGATTATAGCCACAAAAAAAAATATAAAATAAAAGCTTTTTAACAAAAAAATAAACCGCCGAAAAAACTGAAAAGCAAAAAATTATAACCCTTTTTTGTTTAACCTTAATAACGAAGGTCGGAAGTCGGTGACTTTCCATATGTGTATTTTAATTGTATGTCACCGAATGAAAAAAAGTTTTTATACTTATGTTATCATTGCAGGTAACCATAAAATGACACTTCTGAATCAACATTCCATAGCAATCGCTCCTAATCCTACAATATACTGGCAGACAAAGATGCCATATAAGCAACACAGCGGGGACAAACATAGCATTGAGGAGTGCGACCACATAATCTGCCAACGCACAGACAATAGCACATTATTGCCATAGATGCGAGCATTAAGTACCACATAGCTAAAACGGGGATGGACAACCTTTTAAGCATTTTGGCAAATATTTTCCGCAAACATAATAGCGGGTATAGATTGGTGAACGTAACATGAAATTTAACACAGGCTGAAACAAATTCGCCTAGTTCTTGTGTTACATTTCATTGATCATTTTTACTTACAAAGACCCTTCGGTGCTTCGGAAAGTACATTAACCTGTTGGTCGCGACTGTCATTCGTGGATCTAAGACAGTCGCTACGTGTCGTCAGAAGCCCGAAAGTGTGACAACCAGTCTTACCAAGGGGTATCGTATTACCAGTGACTGGGTTGTGGATGTCATATAGTTAGTTGCTCCATGTAAAATGGGCGGGGTCTTAGTATGTAAATATAGTCACTCATCCACGGGCCAATCTCGGCAAGAGTTAATCTGATTGATGGACCCGTGTGGTATACTTGACCACAAGACCCTAATCGTGACACATTAAGGCGACGATAGATGACAGCTACCTACAGCGATGCACTGCCGCCCGTCGCTCGCAAGAGACCCCGCCTCAACGCGCATCAAGTTTCTCGAAAAACAACCCATGTTGATTTATCAAACACAATTCAAAGAAAATCCGTATACTAAATTTTGGGTGATTAAATTGTCTTTTAGATGGTAAAAGTTTCATGGAAATACACCCGATAGTTTTTGCGTGATTATCGTTTTTATGTCCGCGATAGACATTACTTTACCAATTAATTACATTATGTTATAAAAATATTATTTAAAATATTCACATATCAAATGACGAAAAAAATTGTCTAGTTTCACATATAATTTTTTCAAATACATAAGACAAGCCGTTTAGACATGATCTTCAATAAAAAGTCCTTAAAAGTCGGCTGTCTGCGCCTTAAGGAAAAGCATGGTTGTCTGGAAGACCTACTATATCAGGATACGCCATTAGGCAGACAATGGAGTATTATATCATTAGAATTGCTAGTTTCAAAGCACGACAGCCTACTAAGCATGACGAGCTATGGGTACTTGAAACAGCAAAACCTATACAATATTCTGTCACTTGACCCGTTTGGCTAATAATAACCAGCCATCGGATTTTGGCGTGCAATTACTGGGATTTGATAACGTTATCGGAATATTGATAAGCCATTATAATCCCGGTGTCCCGGGAACAATTAATTTGCCATGTATGTGGTTATATTAAGTTGTAATATTGATTAAATAGGTCAGTTTTACAAATAACATCACGACTGTAATCCCCGGAGGGCTAGGTAGACCTGTACCTATAGTAACACCTTCATTTCACCAGTTCTGGGTAGATCAATTTTCATCATTATCATAATCATCTGCTTAGCCTTTTCCCAATAATGTTGGGGTCGGCTTCCAATCTAACTACATCAGCCGAATTCTTTTATTTTAAACTAACTTTTGCCAGCTGTTCGTCCGCGCGGAATTTATATCCCCTATTTAACTCCCTTAGGGGTTGAATATCGAAAAATCCTTCCTTTTTCCTCGTCTACATTATAGAGGGAACCTCTGTGCAAAATTTCAGCTTTCTAGGTCCAAGGGTTTGGGCTGGGCGTTGATGAGTCAGTCAGTCAGTCAGGACTTTTCTTTTTATTAGATAGATAGATGGAGGGACTACATACCTGACCTCCACAGCCCAGTTACTGGGTAACATAAAACCCCTTGGCTTACCAAGGGATTATACGTAAAAGCCCGAGAGTATGACAATCAGTCTTAACTTGTTGTCATTCAACGGCTTAACGTCCTTTCCAAGGCACGGAGGGGTCTTGGTATGTAAAGATGATCACCCATCCATGGACCAATCTCGGCAAGCGTAGCTTAACCTGATCGATCGACCCATGCGGCTGTTATTACTTAGCCACGAGCCCCTCAATTTTACCACAGTACATCCCAGTAACTGCAAGCCAAAATTCGATCACTGCTCTTTATCACAGGTTCATCACCCCTGCGTCATCAGTTATGGTAACATCACGCCTCCATACAATAACAGTACCTAATGTTTAGAGTAAATTACTGAAGGTCGGACAGACACCGTTTTGTATTGAAGCCCTTTTATTGAGACAAGTCACTCAATGCCATAGAATTGAAAGAGATCATTGTTGTTTTAAAGAAGGGACATTAGTGTGAAGTATTTTTAACCGACTTCATTTGTGTTTCTTGAGGAAACTTCCGGGATAATTAATATAATGGGGTGTTAAAACTTGTCCACATTTTTTCCATACAAACTTCGGGAGGGTTTTACTCCACTGTTTGACTATGTACATCAAAAATTAAACATGGTATGGTTTTGTCTCATTATTAATATTGTCGGTACGGAAACAGAATCATCATCATCATCATCATATCAGCCGAAAGACGTCCACTGCTGGACATAGGCCTCCCCCAGGCTCCTCCACTTCGAAATAAACAAAATACTAAAATAAAAAGCCATTAAAAAGTTATGAGCCAACAAAGATTCGTTTTTCTTGCTACTTTGGGCGTGTTTAAGTAATAAAAGGAGTGTAAAATTTCGAAAACCAAGTCGGTACCGACAAAGCTCAATTAACGAAAAGTTCAATAAACTTAATTGGTCATTGATTTATGCAGTGGTTTTTTCAGAAAACCCGATCTTCCGAAGGACTATAGTAAACAACGCATTTTCACACCAAAAACAAATTAGTTACCCAGCAATTTTCTATTTTCGCGTACATGACGGCTTCATGAAGGGTATATGTATATCTTTCAACAGTAGGTACTGCTAGTTTCATTCGATTTTAGATGAGTTTCCGCAAACCCAGATCTAAATATTACTTAACAGTAAAATGTGGTAAAAATCCCAGGTAGCTGATATGATTGCTAGGCAAATGAAAATCGATGTCGAAATCGACAGTCGATGGATAGATTGAATTATGCTCTTTTAGAGATTATTTAATTGAATAGATTTAAGAACCCCAAAAATACTTCAATCTGGCCGTTCGAGCGCGATCGCGTGTCAACGATGCTATCTAGTTGTTGCGTGCAATCACGATCGCACGCGGTGCGGTTGCACCGAATTTGCACTCGGAAGAATTTTCTTAATCGTATATTTGCATTTAATATACATAATTATACTATTTTTCCTGTTTCATTAAACTAGTTCCAGAAAGGGTATGGTATGGTAATCACTCGAGCGATTTCACCTTCAGTTTTTCATTAATTATTCGTGTGCCAAGCGCAGGCCTCACTAAGGGGTGGTACAGACATGTTCGGGTGAT
Source organism: Polymixis flavicincta (assembly GCA_949987655.1). Classification (NCBI taxonomy): domain Eukaryota; kingdom Metazoa; phylum Arthropoda; class Insecta; order Lepidoptera; family Noctuidae; genus Polymixis; species Polymixis flavicincta. The sequence continues at coordinate 6,422,039 of OX465188.1, read as the reverse complement.
GCATGATTCGGTACATCCGGGCGGAAAAATGTAGCTGATGATTGTGTGGTTGTGTGGGAAAAGCTGCTAGGCGTATCTCAAAATTGTGCCGAGCGGGCCTCTATATGGTTAAGCAAGGTTTGATGCCGAACGAAATTTGCCGATTGGCATGAGCCGAATATGTGCTTTCATTCGAAACGATTCGCTTCGAAAGAAAGAAAGAAGCGTTAATTAATTGGCTTTACAGCAAAAAATAACCTTAAAAGTATAAAACATAAAAGAAAACAATGATTAGGTATCATGCCAAAAGGGCCTCAGCTCTGAATGTTTGTACCACCAGACGCTGATTTTCAGCTGCACCTGCTTCGGTTCGGCTTTGTTCTTTAACAAACAATGCGGAACTGAATGTGCCGTCCCGAATACGTGTGTAGCACCTCTTATTGAAACGTCAGCTTTCATATGTCAATTAGTTTTTATTGCGATGTGTCATGCGCTATGGGCAAATGGGAGGTTTTATATAATTGTTCTCACGTATAGAAGCAACAAGAATAATGTACCCAGGATTGTGTAACATCTTGATTTAAACGAGAGTCCTTGGAGTTTTCGTTCTTCTCCATAGAAATCTACGTTTTGTTACGGGCAACTAACTGGCTTCAACTTTCTGACTACTCCTACTCCTTGACATTAGAAAATGCCTGTAAATGGTTTCATTGAAATAAATGCTTTCATTTTAGTTTGATAAGAGCCCACGAGAGAGAACATACCTGAAAAGTAATGTAAAAGAAAATAACTAAAAATATCAGTATCTTGGATTAAAAAACAAATAATCCCGGAGACTACCCGCCATTTATTTTGTGTTTGCTTTTCTACTACAGGAGTTTGACATTAGGTACACCTGTCAAATTGATAACTGTGTTTGAAAATCGAAATGTAGTCCTCACCTTGAAGTACACCTCCACGCCGTAGATGAGGAAGAACGTGACGACTATGAACAGTAGCACGGCGTAGCAGCCGTTGAACACGTGTTGGTAGAAGCTCTGTAACAAAATAATATAATATATGAATACAGTTCAGCGCCATCTTCAACGCTACATGGGAACTACGCATCACACTGACGTCATCCAAAATCCTGCATCGCACAAGCAGAGTTTACCGCGCGCGAGACGTTGTATACATGCTAGTATACAACGTCTTCGGGCACAGACACAACACCCGTTTGGTTGGAAGATACTCCCTCTTCTATAGTGAACTATACACCCTGTTCTTCATACCTCCTCTATACAGTCATCCATCATTATCCTACTCTTGACCATTTTATTCGGTGTCGGCGCAACATGTCTTTTTCTGCCATAATTCTCTATTAGACGTCATCTGGTAATAACCCCATTTCTAGCCACAGTCCATCCATCGCCTTAATCAAAATGTGAAGATTATAATGACGAAAATAATAATTATTGTAGACTACATTGTACCTAATGGTGTTTTTTACATTTCATACTTTCCATGTCTGTCTTTTTAATAATTCGGGTATGAGTTTCGTAGCAAAAGTTGTTTAAAAGCACGAGTAAAATCACTCCCTTGAGGAATGCAGGTGACAAAATCGCTACCCTGTATAAACAATTAAAATAAGGCCCAGCAAATTGACTATGAAATCCGTCGATTGACTATCTTTATACATAAACCTACTACTTAGCTTCTTCCCAAAAATTCCGTCAACGTGGATGTTAACTATAAGTACCATAATAAGATGTAGGGTAGCAACATAATAAACTAGCGCAACGGCGCATGCCCGCAGCGCAGACCAGTCACTTGCTTAGATTATTCTAATCTATGCACTTGCTATCTGACTCCCGAACGAAGCGGACGTGTGAACTCTGCTGTTATACAGAGAATGGTTATTTAATATATGCTTTTATAACGTGGTGAACACCACATATCATTTATCATTAACCGGTTATAATAAGGCACATTTAATTTTTGAACCAAAACACTATGCTAATATTGATGTTAGATTGCAGATGGCGTCTGGGTTTTCAAAAATAAAATACATATTAATTTCCTGCTGTGATTATATTTTAACATATTTTTCCTGCTATGAGAATATCTATCAAGTATAAATTTCATACGCCGAACTGGTTTAAATGACGATCTTGCAAGACGCTGAATTTCAAATTACCGTAGCGAGCTACTTCACTCGCTCAATACAGTACAGGGCCAGACCTGCAGGGTCCAACATTCCGTGGCCCGATTGGAAGTCTCTGGGGGTCTACTCTCTATTCAGCCAATCCGTAGTTTCGGCAGTTTGCTACACCGTATATGTCCTACTGGACATAAAATTACTTCGAGGTCCGAACTCCATTTGAGAGTTGTCCTTTATCCCGATTTATTTTGCCCATCCATTAAAGAAAAAATAATCGGCTGCATGATTGACCCGAAAGTTTTGGAGTACTTTCAGACGGGCGAGTATCTTCGTTGATGGAGTTAGTGAGTAGACAGACACCCAGGCCTTCTAACCCAAGTGGGAAGATGAAACTGGGGCTCTTTCGAGACTAAGGCAGCAGGATGTGGAGCTGTGGCGTTAACTATGTCCCACCGCCTATCCTGCCCTCTGTGCCCCAAAAAACGCAACTATAGCGACCTCTGCGCTTCCGCCGGCTATGCCTTGAAAGTGGCGAAGTTTCGGGCCAGCAAAATGTAATACGTTGTCTCGTCATTGAAAAAGAACAGGTTTACCATCAAGGTGCAGCAACAGGTTCCATCTGTAAGTTCGGTGCACCCATTTTTATGATAATAGATTCAAGAAGTTTTAACAACTGTTTTTATTGTGAAGTTGATCTAGCTACAGAATGTAGTCCAAACGCGATGGCAGCAGCCACGCTCAGCAGTCGTGGTTCAGGGCTTCTTTTTTAAGGTCGGACGCTGAAAACCTAGTGGGAAAACTCAATAACAAATTGAGTTTTTCCATTAGGTTTTTGGTAAAAGCCTGAAGACTGGATTGCCCTGTTAATGGCAATAAGCTCATCTCCGAGAAGGACCTGGATGGAACTTTTAACATAACTGGAGAAATTTTAGTGTTTATTATCTAAACAGCTGGTACCCAGTTACCCACCCTTGTATGGAATATACGAATGTCTATGCAATCATACATTAGTTACAAAAAAATTCAACTCTTTTTGAGAATCGACTAGCAGAGAACGACTACTCGGCAGGCCCAGAAAGAGATGGCGAGTTGAGCTGGACCATTTATCACCAGTTGTTTGCTTGCTGGAGTTTGTTGCGACTTCTTCCCTGCTAAAGCACTAGGAAGTGGTGAAGGGTGGGCGTTTTGGGGGACTGTCTTATGTAATTTTGACGTTCGAAAAGTGCTGATTCTCAGCCTAATTTAAATAAAAAACATTTGATTTTGATTTGCCTTAATGTACATGTCATTGTCATTTAATGTTTTGTTCAAAGTTTCATGTTTTTTATGCCTTTAGTTTTCTATATCAATAACCCAACACGTGAGGAAAGTATTGCCAGCTAATTTAAATTGACCCTGTATAATAAAGATATGTCGATGTTTCGTAAAGTCGTAAAAACGTGCGAAATAGGACTCGCTAGTATTAAAGTTCCCACAATTAAAGGTATGTCAAACTGCTTTTCACGCATGGATGCTTGGTAGAATAATCCAACGATTTCCTAAATTGCTCCGTAAAGGCTCATTTGTGCTCAACCATAAAATTGAGCAAGAGGTACCATACCATGACGAACGGGCGTTGCTAAACCTTCTTTCTGTCCAATTTATAACAAGATTGGGTTTGTAGGGCCCAAACCGAAACTATGACAAATAGAGAAAATAGTATTTTAGTCAGTCCAATTTTGTACAAAAAAAAACCGCAAGACTATTTGTCTTCAACAATTTATCACTGGGGCCAGACTTCCTTGTTCTAGCGGTAGCATTCCTTAAAAAAGGGATTAAAGAGACCAAATTCTTAAAAAAGGGAGTTTTACAGACCTTTCGAAAAAAAAGAAACGAGATTATGGGACTGCCACTAAAAACCCTGAATAGTATTTTAGTCAGTCTAAAAAAATATTTCTTGTAAAAACCGCAAGACTAATTGTCCTCAACAATTTATCACTGGGGCCAGACTTGCTCGTTCTAGTGGTAGCATTCCTTAAAAAAAGGGATTAAAGAGACCAAATTCTTAAAAAAGGGAGTTTTACAGACCTTTCGAAAAAAAAGAAACGAGATTATGGGACTGCCACTAAAAACCCTGAATAGTATTTTAGTCAGTCTAAAAAAATATTTCTTGTAAAAACCGCAAGACTAATTGTCCTCAACAATTTATCACTGGGGCCAGACTTGCTTGTTCTAGCGGTAGCATTCCTTAAAAAGGGATTAAGAGACCAAATTCTTAAAAAAGGGAGTTTTAGAGACCTTTCGAAAAAAAAGAGACAAGAGATTAAGGGACTGCCACTAAAAACCCTGAATTGTATTTTTAGTCAGTCTAATTTTGTACAAAAAAAAATATTTCTTGTCAAAACCGCAAGACTAACCAAACCATCTACATCACTGCACCAATCGATAACATTGTGAACATAAGGACCAAAAGGTCTAGAATGGTCCTTTCATACAAACATACATACATAAACTCACGCCTTCTTCCCATGGGAGTAAGCAGAAACTATAGAACGCCACCTACTACGACCCTTACATACGCCTTTGCCACGTTTACATTTTTTCATACAGCTGGTCCTTTCCTTTCAATATTCTTTAAAAAACTAAGGGATCCTTATGAGCTGGACTCCTTCGACAAAGACTGGTCCATAGTTGCCATAATCAAATAGAAGTGGAAGGAGAGCAGCGAGGCTTTTGCCCAAGTGGGACATTACAGGCTTGTGACACATACCTAATCATCCTATAATGTTCCCACTGCTGGGACACAGGCCTCCTCTTCGTGATGGGGTGTGGGCCATAATCTACCACACGTGCCCAGTGCGGATTAGGGGATGTCGCATGACTTAGAATTTTTGGTTCTAGGACATGCATGCATGATGTTTACCTTCACCGTTTGAGAGCAGTGGTGATGAAATAATTTACACAAAGTATATTGCCTGCCAGGGTTCGAAATCACAACTCGTAAGTTGGCTTATGCACTGGCCACTGGATTGGCCTTAACTCCTATAATACAGTGTACCTACACTAGCGCAGGAGCTAGGGAATTCATAAAAATCTTTGTATAATTTATGTAATATTTTTTTAATTATTTATTTATTTATTATTATTGGATTACACAAAGTGTCTGCTTGGGTTCGAATCAACGACCTCCAAGTCGCGGCCTTTGTAGCAGGCTTGTAATAGTAATAATAAGGAAATCTTACCTTTTCCTTCGGAGACGTGCCAGCGACATTAGTAGTCAGCACTTCAGCTGCCAGAAGAGAGTAGCTGATGAAATTGAAGGTCACGAAAGCCAGGAATGACTTTGACAGGAACCTGGGCCTCTCCCAGCGAATGTCTCGTAAGTGGAACACCTGAGGACAACATAAATAAAGGTATAAGTTATGGAGTTCCCAGCTTTTGCTCGCAGTTTTCTCGCTTGGTGACCGAAAATTATCCTATGAGAAGGTATTACCGGGATAAAAAGTATCCTATTTCTTAACCTAGGTCACGGGTTACGGGTGTGCCAAATTTCGTCTTAAATTTGTTCAGCCGTTAAGACGTGAAAAGGGAACATAAAATTGCATTGATTTCTCAGTAGCTTATTTTATGTCCGTAGGTGTGTCTGTGGCACCACAGCGGGAACTATCAGAATACCAACGCTGCGGTATTTGTTTTTTTTTTTCTTATATCGAAACCTCATGCTTTTTGCCTTCGCATAAGTCTTCCTTTTCGTCGTTGAAGTTCTAACACCACGTAAGTTATTTTTTGGCTGTTTTGACATTTTGATGCCATTCGCTAGAGAATCGGAAAATTAAGCAGTTTTTTCTCTCTCCTGAAAAGTTGCTATTTTTGTGTTAGAACTTCAACGACGTTTTCTTTTGCTTGTTTTTTGTTCTCTTGATTTTGTAATTTTTATTGTTTGTATTTCCTGTGCGTGTCAAAAATAAACACTTTTCTTTCTCTTTAAGCAGCCTAAAGTCGGGATTTTTCCCGGTTAATGGCAACACCCATTGCTCCCTATTACATAGGAGAGAATTAGCGACACGTGTGAACTATAACCTCTGTATAACCCTTCAAAGAACCCAGGCGTGATGTTGGTATGTGTTTTTCTTAATGTAATAGGTTAGCAAACAGACAGCGCAGCCCACATAGTACCTATTTAGGTAATAGTATTAAAAACGTATTGGATATCGACTTATCGAGGTAGGACAGCGGCGTGCGAGCTATCGCTTCATGGCGTATATTTCTAGTTGAATCTAAATGAAAGCATAAGCGCTTTAGTTGCTTAAAGACAAAGCCGAAAGAAATACTGAATCACACCGGTTTTAAAGGTTTTTTTTTTTTTCTGAATAGATCTGCTCTGGACCTCGATCCCGCCTGATGGAAAGCGATGAATTAGGTCTATGATGAAACGAGCGTACCCAGAAGATGCCTGTTCACTCTCACTTTAAAAGTACTCGATGTGTAGTTTAGCACCTCGGATAGCCAATTTTAAGATACAAAAAATTAAAAATATTTTTCATCCAGGTAATACACTAAGCGGGTTCACAAGCTAACAGCAAGTTGAAACGACATAAGCAGCTTAAAATATTACCTAAAGCTAGGTGACTGTATATTATTTGCCAGTGAGCCCCAAACAAGACAGTTAGTGGGGCTATCTTGGGGCTCGGGGTACATATTCCAAAGTGGAGACTAGAGAGGTGATTTCAGGTATGGCATGGTATGAGTGTTTGTGTAAAGTTTGTGTGGTGAGTGGCGTGTGCGTGGTGTGTGTATGTGGCGTGAGCATGCGGTGTGTCAGGGTGTGTGTGTGTGCGTGAGTGTATGTGGTGTGTGTGTGACAGTGTGTGTGTGGGTGTGGTGTGTGTATATAAGAGTGCGTGTGGAGCGTAAGTATGCGTATTTTTGTTCTCTTGTGCATGGTTTGATTCAGTGTCAGGTCAAGGTCGTTAAATGAATTATTCAGAGTCATCATAACCATTGTTTGGGGTCAGTGTTTTGGGGTCATTACGTTTGTCATAATCAACTTTACGGTACAGCACATTCAATACAGACGTCGTAATTTTCAAAAAAAATCTCTTGTTTTGTCTCATACCTACTAGGCCTTTAATTTGCTTATCTTGTTCCTCTTTCTAACTGCAAGCTGTGGCGGTAAACACCCAAGATGAAAATATAACATGTCATGCATACCAATATAACCTATTATGTAAAACAGATTATCATTGAACGTATGCGGCACAGGTAAGTATTGTTTTACATACAGCCATAAACAATTAGATAATTATGTCATTTGTAAAGCACGTGAGGAACGTTGACGTTGATCGGGAAGAACAAAGAAATGATATTTTTCTGTTCTTGACTCAGATTATAAAACAAGGCAAATAGACCGCGCGGAACACCAGAGTGAAGCCAAAAAACCAAATACTAAAGCGTCGCATTGTATATAATGCGAGGCTTTAGTATTTGTTTTTTTGACTCTTGAGTATTCTGCGCGATCTATCTGCCTTTGTTTTATAATCTAAACTAAAAAAAAAAACAAATACTAAAGCGGCGCATTGTATGTTACATAAAATACGACGGCTTAGTATTTGGTTTTTTGGCTTCACTCTTAGTGTTCCGCGCGGTCTTTGTTTTATAATCTGAGGTTCTTGAGTAAATTCTTTCGACATAACAACAACAGCCGTTTTATTCTGTAAATGTCTCACCGTGGTTCGTTTAGGTGAAGTGAGCTTTCAATGAACTGTCATCCCACCTGACGCTAGGTATTGACAGCTCACTTCAAACAAACTTCACCCATGTTTTCACGGCGACATTTTTACAGAATCGCACTGCTGGTCAATAACTGTATTACTAGTGGGTAAGTTTTCAATGAGGTAATTGGTGGTAATTCTATCCAAATTTCACCGTTAAACTTAAGGTGAACGCTCTAGTGTAGCCCACGTACTTCAAATTTTCTTACGTTTATTGCTATTTTTCAGGTGTCTAATTTATAATAAATCAAAAATTCAATACAACCCTCTCAGTTCATTTAATTCCATTGAATGACTTTCTCGTGAAATAGTGGTATATGGTGCTCTCATATTTACAAACATTGTTATGGTAAGGTGTATAGTGGTACTCGACTTGGCGGGGGCACTGTCGTGCCCCCCGATATGGTGCTATCATATTTCAAAAACATTGTTAAGGTAAGGTAGAGAGCAGTGGTGGCCCATTGGTATCGAACCCAGTCAGGCGCTTTACTTTGTGTATATTATTTAATCAACACTGCTCTCAAAACGGTGAAGGAAAACATCGTGGGGAAACCGGCATACCCAAGAATCGAAAAATTCGAATACATGTGACATCTATCAAATCGCACTGGGCCGGCGTGGTAGATTATGGCCCATTCCCTCTCACAGAAAGGAGGTCTGTGTCCCAGCAGTGGGAACACTATAGGCTGATTATGTTAAGGAAATTAATTATAAGATTTTCCTGGAACAAGTAATAACTCAGTGTGTGAGTTAAAGTAATCACAGAATGTAAAATACAAATACGATTATTTGTAATGATATCAAGTTAATTGATATCATTACAAATAATTAACACAAAAAAACAACACAACAAAAAATTAACACGCAAACTTAAACTATCATTTAACACATTAAAACCAAAGAAAAACAGTACATTTATTAAATAATTACCAAGTAATTATGTACTGTCAGTAAGACGTGACATTAACGTTACTGAAAATGACATTATTGTATCTCTACGTCAGTGACGCTTTTAATAATATGTTCTATTGTGTAAGTAATAATACAGTCTATTGTTTTAAATGTGTAAATAATAATTAAGTCACTTGGTTGCGATAATTCACTGTCTATCTGAGGAATTAAAAATTACTAACATCGACTTATAACTTAAAAAACTAAAATTGGTCATTTCCTATAGAGAAGAGCCGGCAAGAAGCTCAATGGTTACGCTTAAAAAAATAATCGGCTTTTAACAATGTTTTCAAATAACAGTGTTAATAGGTATGGGAGGTATAGAGTTTATATAAGTCTGAAATCATCAACCCGTTATATGTGCAAGCATGGTGTTCAATACTCGTGCCATCTCTGTATCGGAAGAGGGTTTTGCCCTGTAGTGGGACGATAAAAGGCTCTTATTGTTATCATAATTTTCTACAAAACATTGTCTAGACATACAATCAGGGGCGTAGCTACCGCTGAATCAGCCGTATCAATGATACGGGGCCCCCAAGCTACAGGGCTCCCTCGAGCCTCGACGTATTATTATAAATAAAATTCAACACCTCAAATACTTGTTGATGAGAGCCCTACAATGAATGAATACCTAGTGCAAATTGACGTTATTTGTTTATGGCTTACAAAAGCTTGAAGCTGGACTAAGCTCTTGCATTAGTTTAGTCAAATTGAAGCTATTCGAGTCAGGATGTCCCAATTTTCAAGGGCAATTCATTCGCTCTTGCATTATCTTAAAAAGGCCACAATGACAGCTAGGTTTTATCTCCCGAGTCATAGTAGGTACGGTTTTCTTTAATTTGTAAAAAAGTCTTTGAGGTTGGCCGTGGTCTGGTAAAAAGGGTCAATAACATATCGTGATACAGGGCCCCTTTAGGACTAGCTACGCCACTGCATACAATATTTGCACTAGGAAGACCTATGACAACAATACAACAGCCAATATGCGAACAATTGATCCACCATTTTATGTACCGCAATTAAATGTAACATTAATACCTCCAAGAGACTCCACTTGCATACAAACTGCTGTGTTTCAAGCTTTTGGAGACAGACAAACAACTTTTAATAAGTGTTTGATCACTTAATGGCGTATAGTCTGAAAGTGCAAGGCTCCGTTTGAGGAAAATGTTAGTGTAAACGAGATATTGTTTTCAAAATATTTAAGGGAAGAATATAAACAGTATTGAAACTGAGTTATAACATGGTTTTCTATATGTTATGTTTCATCTTCAATAGAAAATAGTTAATGTTTATCAACTTCAAGGGATTTCTGTTTGAATTTTACCAGCAACTACTATTATAGCTATTCACGTAACACACGGAACTTTCGTCACGACACGTTCCTCATTCCGCCACATCACATCACATACCGTGAGAACCTATTTCCACTGTACTTCTTGGTCACACACTTTCTTACTACTCATTTGGCTCGCCCCTATTATATTGGACTTAAATATAACTGGTGAAATTCGTACACATCTGCCTAACTCTTCGGGGATTGTAGGTGTGGTGAAAAGCGTTTTGTACATTTTTTACCTGTATTTGTATATTTTGCACCTTGTATTTGTACATTTCGCAACTTGTATTCGTATATTTTGCACATTGTATTTGTACGCACGGCCACACATCAAGCTATACATTTCCAGTTTACGCTGAACTCGCACTGTACGAAAATCCTATACAATGCGGGATCAGCTTATACTGGAAATGTATAGCTTGATGTGTAGCCGTGTGTACATTTCGCACCTTTTATTTGTATGTTTCGCACCTTGTAGTTGTATATTTTGCACCTTGTATTAGCTATTACATAATATTCATATATAGGGTGACTGGTAATTAGTGACCGACATTTAAACACATGATTGTACTCATCATTATGAACAACTTTTACTATGGGACCAAAACCGAAATCGCGAAAAAAAAATCATGTGTTTAAATATCGGTCACTAATTACCAGTCACCGATGTTATTATTACATCGAGTTTTTGTATGTTGTGCCACGTCTACGATTTCTCTCGACCTCTACAAGATCCGCTAGTTCTGTTCACTACCTCATCGTAATGGCCCTTGTAAACATAATTCGAATTGCTAATATACAAATGGAATTATGAAACGAATGACAATTATAACATAAGCAGTCTATGATGTTCCCACTGCTGGGACGCGGGCGTCCTTTCTGTGAGAGTGAGTGGGCCGTAATCCACCACGTGGTCGCAGTGCGGGTTGGTACATGTCACATGTCTTCGAATTTTTGGTTCTAGGACATGCCGGTTTCCTCACGATGTTTTCCTTCACCGTTTGAGAGCTGTAGTGATGAAATAATTTACAAAGTAATGCGCCTATCAGGGTCAACATAAAAGTTATTGCCTTTATGCAATGTCCGGTCAATGAATTCCAGATACACTAAATGACAGTATAGTTATTTTAACGCGCTGTCTGATTATCTCGAAACTCCGTATTTATACCTAAAACCAAAAATAAAGAATAACATGTATCACTGTTTTTCGAAAATCTACCCCTAAAGGGGTAAAAAAGGGTAGTTAATTGTACAAAGGATGATTTTACTGAGTGTTTTGAATAACGTTGCGGGAACGGAATCAAAACTTCATGATTACTTTTGGTCGCGATAACCAACATCCACGCGGGCGAAGCCGCGGGCATCAGCTAGTCTATATATACATATGTAGGAGAGCAGACACCATTTAAAGTTTTGTAAACTCTAACCTGGGAGCCCTAACCCCCTTTTTATACGCACTAACTTTCGGAAATCGAAGGTCTACTCCCCAGGCACGTCAGAAACCCATGATAGAAACCTTTTAGGGCTCGCACAGGTCTTACTATATTTTTTGTTATATTATTGTTTGTATTTCACCAACATGTTATTGTTTGTATTTCACCAACATGTTATTGTTTGTATTTCACCAACATGTTATTCCTATTAGTTTGTACTTCTTGCAGGTTTAGCATGACCCTTTCTATTTTTACTCGACCGTAGAATAGAAATAGCTTGTCTACATTTCTCGGTACAAAACTATCAACTGTTAATAATGTAACGTGTGTAATGTGTGTGTCTGTTTGTATGTGTGTGTGTAATGTATATAATGTTATTCACAAAAAAAATCAACACAGTGTACCTATATTGTTATGAAATAAATTACTTATGACTTATGACTGTCTACACGGATACGTAATTTTTATCTACTCTTCCGCAAACAAAACGCTTCTCTAAGGTTCTCGTTTTACGCCTGCTGTGCGTGTCTCAAATAAAATATTTTTCTTTCTTTCTATTTTGTCTGAACCTGTTTCCAAACTGTCATGAACAGTTGATTTAGGAAGTAAAAAATTGCAGTCACTTAACATTAATTTCCGAATAATTTCAAGCCAAATTGCACGTCAAACGCTTCTAGGTTACAAACGAGTTTTTTGTTCGTTGCACTCGGGTCAGCTCCAAGATGATAAATTAAACTACTTTCCTTGCACCTACTAAAAATAGACTAGTCTACTTCACTTAGAAAGTACCCTGTTTCTACTGCTAAGACACAGGTATGCGTTCTTTGAGTTATGCGTAATTAAAAAAAAAAGATACCCGAAAATATACTAAGTACTATAAATGTGAAATTGTATATTTGGATGTTCACTACTCAATCACGCAAAAACGGCTGAACGGATTTGGATGAAATTTGGCAGACAGTTAATTTATAACATGGATTAACACAGGATCCCTTTTATGTGCTAGACACAGGTCGGAAGTCTCATCCAGCTGCTACGTAGCGTAAGGGCGTCGTGCCTTACCTTTGCTGATTCGCGGTCTCTACTCAACTCAATGGTCATTGGTTCTACGGTTAAAATGCCCCGCAAAGCAGTAATTTCTCTTGTTTACTCAAAACGATCGCAAAAAGGATTTTAAAATGATTTTATCCAAAATAATTCGAATGTACAAAAGATTTAGACGACCTTAATTGACGCTTTTAAAACAACAACAATGGAGGTCAAATACCTTAAATCTTGTCTATGGAGCAAGGAAGCTGTCAACTAGCACCATAAATAATATTGTCTAGGTCTTAGTCATAAATAATTTGGAGTCACGCGTATCATAATGTCTGTCTGAATATGGTCATATCCTTGGGAGTCAACGATTAAGTTTTATGTTCTTTTGGAGATAAAGGTTGAGGTCCATCTAAACTAATTTTATAAAGCTGAAAAGTGTGTTTGGTTGAACGCGCCAATCTCAGGAACTAAAGGTTAAAATTGAAAAAATATTTTAGTATTGGATGGCCCATTTGATGAGGGGCTTGTGGCTAAGTAACAATAGCTGCACGGGTCGATCGGCCAGGTTAAGCTACGCTTGCCGCGGTTGGTCCGTGGATGGGTGACCATCTTTACATACCAAGACCCCTCCGTGCCTCGGAAAGCACGTTAAGCCGTTGGTCCCGGCTGTCATTTGTGGATCTTTGACAGTCGTTACTGGTCGTCAGAAGCCCGAAAGTCTGACAACCAGTCTTACTATGGGGTATCGTATTACCCAGTAACTGGGTTGTGGAGGTCAGATAGGCAGTCGCTCCATGTAAAATACTGGTATGCAGCTGCGTCCGGTTAGACTGGAAGCCGACCCCAACATAGTTGGGAAAAGGCTAGGCAGATGATGATGATGATGGATGGCCCATTTGATATGGGGGAATGAGGAAAATGTCGTGAAGAAAGTTTTGAGTCTGAATGTCGATGGCTATAAGAGTAAGGGGAGACCAAAGAAACGATGGATGGACTGTGTGAATAATGATATGGTTAGAAAGGGCGTGACTACGGAGATGACGACTGAGATGTGGGGAAGAAAAAGATATGTTGCTACCACAAATAAATTGGCATGAGGGTAGGAGAGTGATGAAATGATGATAGCCCATTTATCGAGGAACATAACATCACGCTACAACTCTTAGGCGCCGAGCAAAAGGAAAATAAGTCGGCAAGAACACTAAGTATAAACGAAGTAAACAAATACCGCGGGTAGGCAATGTAATGAATGCAACGGGGTTGGTCACGGGAACAAGAATTTTTACATCGTCGAAGTTGCAGCCAGAAACGAGTCTGTCATATATCATAAGCCGCGTCGCCTCCATCCTTGACCGCGACAAAAATAAACACACCAAGAAAACTCGTAAATTAATTAATAAAAATAAACAAATATATGTATATTATCATTGATGTTAGTTTTAAGTTGATAATACTCTATAAGGTTATCAATGAGGAAGTGTGGAAGGGGACATCAGAACATCTAGTTTCATTAGTTAGTACGCATTTTGCCAAAAACATTAGTAACAATCTATACTAATAATAAAGAGGAAAGATTTGATTGTTTGTTTGTTTGCATTGAATAGGCTCCGAAACTACTGAACCGATTTGAAAAATTATTTCACTGGTTGGAAGCTACACTATCCCCGGGTGTCATAGGCTATATTTTATCCCCGTATTCCCACGGGACGGGTACTACGCCGCGCGGGTGAAACCGCGGTGCGCTGCTAGTTAATAATAATCGGTACTGGTTACTAAGTGGTTACATGTTCTCGAAATTGGTAATGCGGAGATCGATTCAGTAGAAGACACAAGTTCTGGGGGCTAAGTTCCGAATTAAGGATCAATAATGAAAACAGAAATTACTTACTCAAAAAATTATGTTGTATTTTTTTTTTTAAAAAAAAGCTTCTTTATCACTCCTTGTTCAATTCAATTAGTTCCATTATCTACCCATCTTAATTCAATAAGTTCAATTATATAGTTACCCGCCTTACAAATTCGTTTACTCCGATAAAAAATTATATATAAGTACTATAAAAAATTGTAGAGACGACTCACGCGTTTAATTTCTGTCAAATAATATTTCTCACTCCAAAATCCTAAAATTCAGCATAATCTTACAGTCACAACTAACCGAGTTTCCCGTGTAACTTCAAATAATTGGAACTACCAATAAATTCGTTCAATCAACCGACTTGACGATAAAAAATAATTGAATGTGATTCTGTTATCGGAAAAAAAAAACTGCAAGTCAACGGTAGATATTTACAGTGGCGTTGTGTTCTAGGACTTAATGTGAAGAGCGGGAAACCTGTGGAAACGACATTCTTTTGTATCAATACGAAGGCAAAAAAATAGATGGACAGTGTAAATATTGAAAAGTAGACTCAGACATTGTCGTAGATACCTTTTCTCCACTTGCCACCAGTATACCTATATGAGATTACCAAAGGAAATCTTTGGGCGACTGGTAGGAAAATCTGGTCGTGTACAAAATATCTAGTGAAGACTATAGGAGCATAAAAACTAAAATAAGTTTATAGAACCGAACGATATAGCACGTACACAAAATGTTTGCTAAAGACAAATGGTTTGACAATGAAAACTATATAAATATGTATTACAAACTGAAAGCAGAGAAAACAGGAAGACTGTTGATACGAATGTCTTTCTTATCGAAAGGGAGATAGACATTGATAACGATGAGTTACCCCTTAGTCCCCTAATTGCGTAACTCACGATTAATCATAATCTGTTTCGTTTTGAAACAAACTATTGTACACCATCTTACACACTGTTGTAACCTATGTTTACAAATAAAGACTATTGATAGATTGATTGGTTTAACAAACCATTGCTTCATATGTTCGAAAAATGTGTCTGCTTAGCAACGTAAATAACACAATGAATATTGTCGAACTGTCAAATTGAAACCGATTATGATTAATCGTGAGTTACCCAATTAGGGTGCGGGTCAAAGACAATCAGTTGCAGACGATAAGAGGTCATTTATTGACCATGGACTCTACAATAATCATTGTAAATTATCGCTATTATCACTACGCTTGGCAGACATTTTGGTGATCGCTTTATATTTTAAGCAGACAAGAGGACGCAATTTTCATCTATAACACAGGATCACAATTACCAAACATTATCAAAAAGCCAGTTCGCCTGCCACCCTACATTTTGTTAAGCTATATTTTTGATACTTGTCTAGACTTTAGAAAAGGTTTTGAGACTTGTGTTAACTTTCGCCATTTCTTTAAAATTAAAAAAGCCAAATGGAGTCGACATTTCCTGTCTGACTTAGATTGGAAATCTGGAATCCATCTGGTTTATTTTTTACTAGTTTTTGCCAGCGGCTTCACCCGCGTCGAGGTCGGTGTATTGTACATAAAAACCTTCCTCTTGAATCACTCTGTCTATTAATGAAAAGCGCATTAAAACCCGTTCCGTAGTTTAAGGCGTAGATTTCTTGAAAACGCTCAAAATGGTGGTTTTTTTAAACCAGTGTATCTCTTTAACCTTAAATAATTTTGAAAGCAAAAAAAAAATTTATTAAATTGTCAAGTCTTTTTTGCATACAGTGATGGTACTCAAAACATAATTAAACATACTTTAATGCGTGAAAAAACTCATCAAAGTGACCTCTTAATTATCTTTAAAACCAGTTTATTCCTTCAATAACAATTATTTCCTGATTTCAATAAATACATATAAATTACATTTTTAAATATTAGAACATAACATATACAAAAATAACAATTATTAATACAATTAAAAATATACACAAAATTCTAAATGCCAAACTGCATCCATTGATGGATTATTTATTATCAAACTAGCTTTTGCCCGCGGCTCCGCCCGCGTGGATGTCGGTTATCGCGTAAAAAAGTAGCCTATGTCCTTACCCATATCCCAGGCTATATCTCGGCCAAATTTCATGACGATCGGTTCAGCGGTTAAGGCGTGAAAGCGTAACAGACAGACAGACAGACAGACAGAGTTACTTTCGCATTTATAATATTAGTAGGGATTAGTAGGGATAGGTAATATCTAATTTTATACGATTTTATTTGCATTTTTACGACAATGCTTGCTCATTTATTATTCGAATTTATTACAACAGATTTGAACCCGTATCGGATTGCAGTAAGAACTATTATCGCTCATAACGACAATACGACGAGTACATTCAAAATTACCAGGGCCTTAAAAGATCATAACGTACAGACACGAAAAGCGCCTTTGTTTCAAATAAATGAAATTGTTAGTTATTAGATTTTTTTGTAATTTAATGAAATAAAATGTAAAACTGATATTTAAAAGTCCACTTTGTAAACAAGCATAATACAAGTTAGAGGATTATATCCAAGATAATAACGCTTGGAAACATGCTATTCTTGCTCCATAGGACAATCTAGAGTCTGGACAAAATCGAACTGGTTACTGATTGAATTGTATAATGCATTATTTTTATGACATTGATTTAAACACGGATTACTTAAACTCACACAAGGACTTATTATTACTTGTGAATATGCTTAGAATAACGTATAATTACTTTTACAATGTTTATTATTATGTGAGCACCAAGTATCTATCAAATAATTAATTGTTATTGTTGTTTTGCTTTATTTTAATTCTTTTACCTATTGTAGACTACAAAAACAAAATTATCATACCACAATTTGAGGTATGGTAATTTTATTCTATGTGCATCGTTTTCACATAAAATTATATATAATTAATGTAGTTACACTTTAATGCTAGTTTCTGACATATCACACTTTACACTTTTTGTTGTTTTTTTTATTATTATTTTGCTGTATACTGGTGCCGATTCTGTTGTACACCGAACTAAACTAACTAAACTATAACTAAAATTCCTTACTTTTTACTATGAGAATCTAAGCGCTATTCTGCAAAAAAAATATCTCTAAACTTAAAAACTATTTTGACACAACTAAAATCGAATTTGACAATCGCGACTCGCACGTGGTATGTTTTGGCTTCGCAACGTGGTACTTGTCTGCCCTACCCCGTGTTTTTTTTAGAGCCAGCAGCGCGCCGGGGTCGGCAGCCTCGACGTGATTTATATGGAATTTTCACTTTTTTCATGGAAATATGAAAAATTATTATCCACATGTTGAGTTTTCTTAATCACCCCACACAGCGGCCTCCTCTGTTCGAAAGTTATAGGCTGTAATCTACCACGAGTATGCAGTGCGGGTTGGTAGAGGGGTCACGTGTCTTCGAATTTTTGGTACCTCACCATATTTTCCTTCACCTTTTTGAGAGCTGTGGTGGTGAAATTAATTACACAAAGTCAACTGCCTACTAGAGCAGTGGTGGCCAAGTGGTAACGGCCGCGACTTACGAGTTGTAGGTCGTGAGTTCGAACCCAGACAGGCGCTTTACTTTCTGTAAATTATTTCATCCCCACTGCTCTCAAAACGGTAAAGGAAAACATCGTGAGGAAACTGGCATGTCCTAGAACAGGATTTTCGAAGACATGTGACATCTACCAACCCGCACTGGGCCCGCGTGGTGGATTACGGCCCAATCCCTCTCACCGAGAGGAGGCCTGTGTCCCAGCAGTGATAACATTATAGGCTGATGATGATGAACTGCCTACTTGGGTTCGAAACCATTGTGGCACCAATGCTCTGGTTGAAAAGCACATTTTTTTTTTTTTGTTGTAAATATGGCGTAAATGTGATTTTAACATCCCATTTACTGAATGGACGATTTCACTTTATTCCAACAAATGCAATATCCCCAAAACGTACACCTAGATTTAAATTCCAGGGCCACAGTAATCCAGGAAGTTCGTAAGTACATAAAACTAGATACGCAAGATATTTGAGATTTTGCACTAACAACCAGAAAGTCGGTCACGGTCATTGCCGAAAGAAGCAGAGGTCAGCAGACAAACAGGTTTGCTGTCTAACACTGGAGAAATACACTAATTGGCTTGACAGACTGACGGAAGTTCAGATTAAGAAATGAGGAAGTCAAGATTTGTGCATTAAATTGCTTGCTTTATGATAATATTTTTGGGAGAATAAATGTCTCTGGGATGAGGTAAGGTCAGGACGCAATTAGAGATTATGATGGAAATGTTGATGTTAAAAAGTGCCTTCTATGTGCCTTTTTGAAATAAAGGCTTTTACTTTGAATGCTTGATTACCCACCAGGAAAAAATGCCTAGATTCTGAGGAAAAGTTGAAAAATTGTCCTTAGGGCGCGGACTCGTTAAAAGTACAAGGACCAATAGTTTTATTGATACAGATTCTAATTTGAAAAACTTATGCTTAGACGGTTTGTTCACGCTAAGAGGATTAATAAAAGACGACTAACGAAAGGTATTTTTGCCAAGGCAGACGTGAGTCAACAGTCAGATTGATAGCAGTAGGGTCGCCCCCATTACATAAGACTTTAAACATAACTGGCGAAATGTGGGGATGACAAGGACAGTGACATGCAAGCTGTCACCATGAATTCAACACATAATTCTAGACCCTACCGTAGATTTATTTCGGTTATCAAAATGAATCAGCTGTGTCATAGGAAAGTAAAATACCTACAAGGTTAAAATGTATGGAACTGCACATATGTTTTTGGTTCAAAATCACATAGTGAATCTAAGGTAACAGGCTACACGTCGATGCCGTCGCTATACCTGCCAATCTAAGGTACAGTTCCGCATGCCCCTTTGGAGAATAAAAGATACGTTATATTGTGTAAAAGCAAGTATAAAAGTAAATACCTACATCAACAATGGTCAAAATATCATAATATTATTTGGAGTCATAGGTCAGTAGGCCATCGCTTGTGTTTACGCGCCCTCTCTTGACTCTTTAATCTTAATTACGATCTTTTGCATAATGCCCAATTTATCTTGGCATACGGAGAAATATGAAACCACAATAAATATGCAAATTTTAACATGCGTTTGTCATTTGTCTTAGTTAGCATCGAAAACTAACAAGACAATTTTAGTGATGGGTGCATTTTCATTTTCTATGCGTTTATCATTTGCCTGTGCTGGTAGCGTGAACTGACAAGACGATTTTAGTGATGGATGCATTTTTATTTTATAAGTCAATAAATAAAAGAACAAACTTCGTGAATGCAGATGCAATTTCATCACACTTTATAAGTTACATAACGACTTAAAAAAAATGGACCGATTAATCAAGTTTTTCACACGCGAATTTGAACATAAAAAAATGTACATTTGAGCGAAACCGCAAGTTAGATAACACATAATGACATGATATAATCAACATCATCTGCCTAGCCTTTTCCCAATTATGTTGGGGTCGGCTTCCCGGATGGAGCTTAAGATCAGTATTTTACATGGAGCTACTGCCTGATGCCGATCTGACGTCCACAAAACTGTTACCTACTGGGTAATTAGATACCCTTTGATAAAAGTGGTTGTCAGACTTTCGGGCTTCTATCAGAGTATCAACCAGTAAAAAATCTCAATTATACACGAATGACAGCCGAGACCAACGACTTAACGTGCTTTCCGAGGTATGGAGGGGACCTTGTGTGTAAAGATGACCACCCATCCACGGACCAACCGCGGTAAGACCAATAGCTTAACCTGAGCGATCCACCTGCGCAGCTGTTACTATTTAGCCACAAGCCCTTCTAGTGTTGACTTTATGTTGACAAATTAACACACAATAATAGAAAAGTTAAAAGACAGCACAAAGACTTAAAGGTTCAAAAGGTACGTCGTCAGCCCTTTCAAGGTCGACATTCACAATGGAGCAATTTATTGGTCAATAAGATGGCAATACGCCAAGCATTATTACAAATGATTAATGAATAACTTTGTCATAATGGATTCCATAGAAAACGTTGTTTCTAAATTTTTTTTACGTTTTCGTCACCACCATTCACTCGCACAAGGCAGTCCCTCTCATAGAGAAGCCTGAGTCCCAGCAGTGGGAACGTTACAGGGGCAGATTATGCTTTATACTATATATAGAGGTATGAGGAGGGTCCGCCAGGAGTGCGGGTTGTACTGCCAGGGGTGTGGGTTATTCGAAAGAGATACCGTGGTCAGTGGCACACAGGCAACTGAAGGAACACGGGTGAGCGAGAGAAGTTATTTTATGATTTCCCACCGAAAAAGAAAAAAAGGAGGGTGTTTAAGTTCACTCATCGTCCATAGAAAAGGGAGGCTCCTCTTACAAGACGAGTTTTGTGCCTGGTGGGGTACTGCCGAACTATTGATGGCGAGACGTTGCATATAATGCTCGTTGTGCGGTAAACTCTGCTTTGCGCGATGCAGGATTTTGTGTGACGTCAGTGTGATGCCTGGTTCGCATGTAGATGCTGCCGCAATACATTCACAGCCTGACTTCGAAGCCGAGCAAGACGGACTCTTGGGAGCTGAGCAAAAAAGAGAAAAGTCAGAAAGAACGTTAAGCGCAACCGAAAGAGTAGCGCGGCCAGGCGATGAGACTCAACAGGGTGAAAATACATGCGAACGAAGTCGCGGGCAGAAGCTAGTGAGTTTGTAAGACGAAGTCTGAAAGTAGCACTGGTGTCTGAAAAGTTGTGTGGAAATCAGTAGTCATGTTATATTGGGCAAGTGGTAAGACGGAATGAGGAAAATATAGTAAGGGAAGTTATGAGTATGAATGTGGATGGCTATAAGAGTAGGGAAAGACGACAGAAAAGGTGAATGGACGACGTAAAGATGATAATGGCTTGAAAGGGGGGTGACTACGGTGATGGCAACTAATACGATGGAAGAGAAAGACGTGTGGCACCGACCCCAAATAAATTTGTATAAATAATAAATGATTTTCTTTCAGCAGGCTTAGCATGACGCTTTCTATTTCTACTCTACCATAGAATAGAAATCGCTTGTCCACCTTTCTTGGTTCAAAACTGTCAACTGTCTACACGGAAACGTCATTTATGTCTATTCTTCCGTCGACAAAACGCTTCTCTACGGTTTTTGTGCTAAGCCTGCTGTAAGCAGGTTTGTACAAACTCTTTCACACGTCTTCATATTTTTTTACCCTGCGCTCGGCGTTTCCTTTCTGACTACTCTGAGAAGAAAAGCCGAAATAAATTCAGAAGGCACAGTCTCTTTTAAAGTCCATACATAATCTTGGACAGATCATGGGAAGACCACGTAAATTGGTGTCTGAAATAGTATTTTGCGGAAAGAACTACACAGAGTGAGTGAACCTGTCCATTCAGTGCACAGATTTGTCAACAATCGTGTAGCTCAACTCAGAACTTATGGAGCTTAACGATACGACGAACAAAGCAAGCGAATGATGAATGATGAGCTCACTACTCTTTTACACTAAATACCTCTAACTGCAACAAAAAAAGAGGTCATATTTAGATACTTACATCGCTATTTGATAGAATTGTACTAAGAGATTAGCATACTGGTTGAACTCGACACATCGTGTGACGCTCAAGGCAAAACCGTCCAAATTCTAAGGTCACCAAGGTTACTTGTTGCTTGTATTAGGTAACATTTGTATCGACGAATAAACTGTTTGTTCCGTGTTCTATGTTAAGGAAAGTGATTGACTTTTTATGATTTTCAAAAGTTTTATGGCCTTTTCGACTTGGTCGGAGAAGGCATGAGCATTGAGCACCGCGCTTGATCCAGATTGTTAGCGATGTCATGTTTATAGTAAAGTCCAGATTTTCCATCGATGATATTATTGATTATGAGTAATTCAACTATGTTATCAGTTTTCAACTTTTCATTCAATGAGGGTGTTCTTGAATATTCAAGCCACCAGGTGGCGCCACTTTGACAAGGGGTCTTCCAGTTCGACAATGAACTTAAAATATTTGATGTCATTCGTTCACCATTCAGTTTGTAGGCACTTTGACACTTGACAGGTGCCCGGACCTGACGTCACAGTGCTGCCAGAAAACCCTCATTAAGTTTTACGATCTGTTAGGTAACTAAAGGTGTATTTTAGACCTACCAGTCAGATAACATCTATGTGAGGAATAAATTTGTCAGTTTGACAGCTTTTGTATACAAAATATACCAGATTTATTCTTCAGATAAAAGTTATCTGACTATTGAAAAATCAGCCCTTTTATGCTAATTACTGGTTTTTATTACTCGTGCCAATAGCAAAAACAATTTTCTGCAAACATTGGAAAAGTAGGGGTTCCCTCTATCTGACAGTATCTTGATGCTCCGAAATTTATTTGGCATTATACACTTGACATAATCTTTAAACTAATATTTTCAAGGCATAAAGTCATTTAATATAAGTAATTATTGTTTGGCTGAATGTTTTAAAGGTCCGAATTTGCAATGTTGAATTTACTTTTTAAATATTTTGGATATAAATTTATTCCTAAAGATGATTCTGACTTACAAAATTATAAGTTTTGAATGTATGTTATATGAGTGTGTGCCAAACGATTTTCTGCGAAATTAAGTTTATGCTATTCGCTGTTATGCAAAATAATATTATGACATCAAAAGTTCTGTTATAAAAGGTGGACACGCACTTGCAAGTAACATAAAAACGAATCAAACCAACCAAAAACAATATAAATACCTAAACAATTCATTGTCATTGATCGGCAAACAATAGACGATAACATAATAATATTAATCTAACACACAGAGGTCAAAAACATCCAATATGCCAAGAACAACAGAAACTTGCGAAACATCTAGAAATGCATGAGATCACATAGTTTCAATAAATTACTAAAAATCTAGAGGATTTACCGATGAATTCCAATGTTTATTTATAATCAAATTATCATAATTAATGAGTTTGAACGTGATGGTTCCACTTGTTGGTTATAAAAATAAGTAGTTTCGACAATATGTATAAAAAGCCATTTTTTTACCAACTTCCAAAAAAGAAGGAGGTTATATATGTTCCACTGTATGTATTTTTTTTAATGTATATTCATCGATTTTTCCCCCATTTGTGGACCGATTCTCAAAACATATTTTTTATTTGAAAGAGTATACTCCTGAGGTGGTCCCATTGGCACCAAGTCAGGATCTGATTTATTTATTTATTTGGTTAGCCTACAATTGTTTACACGTTACATTTTATTTAAAAGTGCGTGCACTTATTAACATTTATAAGTGCAGCAATTACTTATTGTATTACTTAATGTACTAATTTATTTAAATGGCTTTTTATATTTTTATTTTAATAAAAAGGCGGTGACAAGAAATTAATAAAATACCTATCCAAAGTCACCGGCTTCCGAAATTAAAGTTATTTTTCACTTTCTAGTGTTTTTTGGAAGGCGGTTGACTTTTTTTTTTTTGAAAACTTTTTTATTATTCACTTTTAATCAAGATATCATGTTGAAGTTTCAACAGGTAGTATATCAATGAATAATTCACGTTCAGCGATAGTTTCTGCTCCGTTGAGCATAAACTCGATCCCATTCCTCATTAGCCTAACCTACTCCGATAAAACAGAAACAGAGAAACAGAAAAAGTGCACATTTTGTTACAGAATTAAATATCATACTGAGAATGTCTATCACAATTCACCCTGTCTGTCTCTTTTCTACGTCTTTTAGCGTCGAAAGCAAACGACGACGCTCTACTTCTTCTTCTTCGTTACACTCTTATCAGAACGGTCGTGGTCCTCGTGAAATTTCTTGTCTAGGGGCTGATGTAATTCGCCTCACCATTTCTTACCATCTAGTCCGTTTTTTGAAATGTAATGTGCACTTTTACAAGGGATCGCCCACTGCGTATTTTATTTGGTCAGTCCATCTCATGGGTGAGCGTCCGCGTGGTCTAGTGCCCTCCACTGGCTCCACTTTACCATGCACGAAAAGGCGCTCTATAGAGTCACCGTCGCGCCTCGAAATGTGTCCGAAGTATTTGACGATGCGCTTTTAAACCACAACACATAGACGCTTTATGGTGTTGATTTCTTCGCGTATTGAGGTGTTGGCGACAACTACGCTACCGCTGCTGATAAACTTAGTTATATCAATAATGAAAAACAACGTCAATAAGTTCATTATTATTGGAGCACTAGCTTCCGCCCGCGGCTTCGCCCGCGTGGAAGTCGTAAATTATCCCGCGGGAACGTACTACCGGGGTAAAAAGTATCCTGTGTGTTAATAGTATGTTAATATAATAGTAGGTTATAATCTACCTGTGTGGCAAATTTTGTCCAAATCCGTTCTGCCGTTTTTGCGTAATTGAGTAACAAAAATCCAATCATCTTCACAAACTTTCACATTTATAATATTACGGACTACCCTTTTTTACCCCTTTAGGGGTAGATTTTCGAAAAACTCTGATACACGTTATTCTTTATATTTGATTTTAGAAACAGACCGCGCGTTAAAATTCTTCCATACAAACTTTGACACCCCCCAATCCCCGTTTAGGGGGTAGTTTAGAAAAACAATATATTACCAACTTCATAATTTACTTAGATAAGTATTTGTGCCAAGTTTCAAGCTTATTAACTCAATGAATAAGATTTTTCATACAAACAAAATCCCCCCTTTTCACCCCCTTAAAGGTCGAATTTCCAAAAACCCCTTCTTAGTGCTCCCCTACATTATATAAGGAAGCCGTGTGCAAAATTTCACGTTCCTAGTCCTAGCAGTTTCGGCTGTGCGTTGATTGATCAGTCAGTCAGTTTCTCCTTTTATATATATATATAGATTTTCAATACAATCATCATCTGCCTAGCCTTTTTCTATCTTTGTTCGAGACTGCTTATAGTCTAACCAGGGCCCCAATTCTGTATCGTTATGATTCCCCGCGGAATCTCACTACGTTCAAACTACGTCAATATCGTATTTTTTAGAATTTAACGGTAAAGGAATCGAAAAGTCATACTCATGATCCAAGACAATTTGTCGATGTTATTAATACGATATTAGTAGATTTCGTGTGTGACTGACGTGGTTACGAGTAAGGAATCGTTAAGTGGTCATTGTGAATTCAGGCCCAAAAGGCTTAGCACGAGAACCGAGGACAAGTGTTTTGTCGTCGGTTCTCGTGCTAAGCCTTTTGGGCCACAAAGAGAGAGAAAGAGTACACAAAAATCACGTTTACTTTTAGACAGTTGACAGTTTTGTACCGAGAAATGTAAACACGCGATTTCTATTCTACTGAAGAGTAGAAATATAAAACTTCATGCTAAGCCAGCAGATGTAGTATCAATACAATCAGTTACATAATAAACTGTTGACGACAAGAAAGATTCATTTTTCCAAAATAGTGGTCTTGAAAGAAGGTGCACGACACTTATGTCTTTGAGGTCACCCAGTCACACAGGAAGACGACTTGATGAAAGCTGGCGACCGCTAATCCAAGGACCACGGAATCTCATCGATGACGCCGAACGAATACTTTACCTTTGTACCTACGTCATACGTACTTTTATTGATATTTCGGAAGCGTTTAAAAGTGATTTCATAATACATGATTAAAATATATTACTACGGGAAACTTCATTTTGAGAAAACAATGGGTGTTTAAATTATTTTACTTTTATTTGCGAAAGGAAGCTGCTGAAGTTTGCTGTAACCTTTTTTCAGTAATAAAAATGAAGCACAATCGTTCTAAGGTTTCCAAGAAAAAAAAGGAAAGTGTTATTAAGGCACTGCCCAACCGCAGCTCGCAGGCGGCAAAAAACGGCAAAAAATTGACCGTTTTGTGGTGTACAAAACGGTAAATTTTTTGCCGTAGTTGCCACAAGCCAGAAAATAATTGAGTGTATTGTCATAATAATATGTTTTTTTGTTTTTGTCTTTTTCAACAAAAATACTTATTAAAAAAAAAATCATTGAAATGAAATTGTATCATGATAAAACAATCTTAGAACAACACAAAAAATATATTGCTCAAACGTTTGAACGTAATTTTATGTAATAATAATAAGTAAGTGAAATACAATCAACTAAAGAAATAAGTAACTAATATATATTCCACTGAGCCATACATTTTATTTTTTAATTATAACTGTAAAATTACTTTTATTTTAATGGTCATTCGAGTGAACTAAAATCAAACGCATCGCTGTTCGCTTCTCACTTCTTAACGCGCCTTAAACGCCTTAAATTAAGACACAAATGCTAATTATTGGAAATTAAAACTAAGAAAATATATGGAATGCATAGGTTTATTTAATTATACCTGCGGCGTTTACCATGAACAAGATCTACCATTGAACACATACATAGGCTATTTTATTTACGCATCAATTATTTCGTAACGCCCATCATCAAATATTTAAGAATAAATGAAAAATCTTAAAAGACGCATTGCGTAAATGACCAAACGAATACTTCCAAAATACCAAGTTATGGTGAAAAACACTCAAGTTTTTAAATGATAAATGATTTTATTTCTGTAAACAGGTTTGTACAGAGGCTATCACATCAAGCTACCCCAATCTGTCAAATTTCTTTGATAGTTTTTCAACTTTATAACAATACGATAAGGTTCATGTTCAATTCGGAAAATTTTACAGTTAATTTTACAGTCGATGGGGTGACGTCTCTACAAAAACCCTTTTACACGTCAATCATATTTTTTTTTTAAACTAGATGAGGTCGGCGTTTCCTGTCTGACTACTCTGAGAAGAAAGGCCGAAACTAACACAGAGGTCACAGTCTCTTTTAAAGTCTCGACATAAAATTTGGTCAGATCATGTGAAGACTATGTGTAGATTGATGTCTTAAATAGTATTTTGAGGAAAGAACCACACAGATTGAGTAGACCTGTCAAGTCAGTGGACTAAATAATTTCATCACCACTGCTCTCAAAACTGTAAAGGAAAACATCGTGAGGAAACCGGCATGTCATAGAACCAGAAATTCGAAGACATGTGATATCTACCAACCCGCAAAGAGGCTGTGTTAGATTACAGCTTATTCACTCTCGAAGAGAGGAGGCGTGTGTCCCAACAGTGGAAACATTATAGGCATTTATTGTTTTTGCTCGGCTCCGGGGTCGTAGCGTGGTGTTTTATAGCCTATAACCTTCGTCGACAACTTGGCTAACAAATACGAAAACAATTTTGCAAATCCGACTGGTACATCCAGAGATGAGCGCATCGAAACAAACAATCTTTTCAGATTTATTTTATTAGCATAGATTTGTATGATGTATTATTTCATCATCATCATCATCATTTCAGTCGAAAGACTTCCACTGCTGGACATAGGCCTCCCCCAAGCTCCGCCACTTCGACCGGTTCTGTGTTTCTCGCATCCAGCGGACTCCTGGCTCCATCCAGCATTCGGGAAGTTACGCAATATCTTCTCGTCCTATATACCGCAGTTTCTCAAGGCGAAAGTCGTTGACCAGTGCGTGTTGCCAGTGATGACATATGGAACCTAAACGTGGTCGCTCATAATGGGCCTCATAAGAAGGCTTAAAGTCACCCAAAGGGC
Source organism: Polymixis flavicincta (assembly GCA_949987655.1). NCBI lineage: Eukaryota > Metazoa > Arthropoda > Insecta > Lepidoptera > Noctuidae > Polymixis > Polymixis flavicincta. The sequence goes on along the minus strand of OX465188.1, from coordinate 6,393,953 downwards.
AATGGAGGGGGCTATGCTTGGAGCTTCCCTACGTGATCGAATCAGGAATGAAGAGATCCGTAGGAGAACTAAGGTAACCGATATAGCCCGAAGAATTGCCAAACTTAAGTGGCAGTGGGCAGGGCACATTGCTCGTAGAACAGATGTATTATTTGATAAAGAATAATCTATCTTCAGCAGTCGACTGCTAAAGGCAGATAATGATGACACCATTCAAGCCAAACAATCCCAAGCAACGTCAATAGACAATTGTTTAAAGAAATGGGTCTCACCAAAGACAATATTGAGAGTGAATTATTAAAACGGATATGAATTAGATAACATCCGATCTTTGAAAACAGCATTCAAGACATAACATTTAAAGCAACCTCTAAAACATAATATTATAGTTTGAAATTATAATATTTTTGTTGAATTTCGGTCAAGTGCAAGCTCCGAAGGCAAGTCAAGGATGCTTAGATAATAAAACTTTAAAGACGTGAATTATAATTATTATTGCTTTTGCGTCTTCAAATTATGATTGAGAGGTAAAGTCAGATAAAATTGATTGTTTATCAATATTATGTGCCATAGGCGATTTTTCTTGCAGTTTAAAGAATATGACATTTCGATTCTTTACCGTTACATGGGTATTACAAGACATGATATCGACATGGGGTTTACACTCGCACATGTGTGTCCTCCAGCAGTGGGGTCCAACTTAAATTGGCCGTATTATCAAATAAAAACTGTCATTCTTTGACAGTTGTACGAAAAGGTTATCGACACGGTAAACTGACGTAGTGTTTTCAATTCGATAAAAAAATAATTTCCCTCACCGTATTTATGAAGTCCCTTCGGAATACTGTAATGATTTTTAAATTTTTTATATCTATTTAAACCCAAGGAAAAAATTATCAACTGGTGAGCAGTCAATAGTAGCATCAATTATTCTACATAGTATTCTGAATGATTGGCAACGAGGAAACCCACGAAATTACATTTTTAGGGTTCCGTATCCAAGGGGTGCCGGTTATATGAAACCCTTCGAGTTCGATTCCGACTCGCACGTGGTCGGGTTTTTATTTAGTCTAGTAAGGCAAGTATAGTTGACTTAATAAAAAATACTCTGATGCAAAACAAAACAAATTGACAAAATAAAATGTGTCGTTTGATAATAGTGATGCGCATAGTTCAAGGTATAAAATATCCGCAAACTAATTTCGAACCGCTACTTTACAGATTCAGAAGTTATGAAAGAAAAGGGAGTAAATGCTAGTGTGACGTGTGACGAGTGTCGTGAAGTGTGGGAAGAATGGAAAAAGAAAACGTGTTGCGACTACCCGAAGTAACATGGGAAGAGGGCAAAAGGGCTACTTGTTTACACATAACAACGAAGCTAACGATCTGTTTACTGAAAGAAAACAAACATAGACATAGTCAATGTTATAAATATAATTATATAACGTTTTGATAACTGCCCATGTTTACACTCATTGGAACGCAATCGGTCTCAGTATCAAGTTCATGTTACCGCGAAGTTGAAGGTTGTTAGTCATTGCTTCACATTTGTTGTTTTTATTTGCGTTTTTTTAGCTGAGGTATGCTTTAGTTTGGTGTGACGTTTAAGTTAATTGGATTGTAGTGTTTCGTTTTTAAGCTAAATACTGATTTTACTAAAATTGAACTTTTCAAGGTTCAACATTTACAAGCTTTTCACCAGACAATATGGAAGAAATGTGGACGAAATGTCATTGTACCAGACCGCTATATACTTTTTATGTAATAGTTGAAAAAATATTTCGCAACAAAAACAGCGACGCTTTTCTAAGCTTTCAGTTATTTACCACAGAGAAATTCAGTATTTTCACAGAAGTTCAAGTAAGAAATTGAACAATTGAAATTCAGCGTGAAATAAGTCCTGAAAAGTTATCTATTTCATTTTCTGACTCGGTAAACATTGATTACATTACATTTCCAGTAATGAAAAAAATTACCAGACAATTTCTTGCTGTGGAAACCGCTTTATAAACCGCGAAAATGCTTTATAGTAAAATTATAAATTAAAGTAGCTTTTCGTGTCGGTCTATGTGATCGGTAATTGTTGATGTTCTTCGTTACGATACAACAGATTTTTTTTTCCGGAAGGTTTATAATACAATACATTAATATGTGTATTCATAGATATTAAACTTACAAAACAATGCATACCTAATAGACATCTCCACGTTTTATGAATACGTAAAAACCGCGCGTAACAAGGGTGGGTCGCTATTAGTGCTTTATTAAATGTATGACATAATAGCAACAAAGTAATTTATTGTGAGTCATTAAAAAGACATTAGGCACGCATGTAATGAAAAGAGGTTATTTTTTATCAAAATTATTTGGTACGAATTTCAATATATAAGCAGAACTACATTAATTTCCCTGTTAACTAATTATGTTGACAGCTAAGTAAGTTTAGGTTTATGTATTGTATGTGTAAACATTATTACTTAATTGAAAAAAAAGATAATTTCGTTTTTTTTATTTGTGAAAACAACGCACATTTTATTTTTGAAGTCAGTCAAGTCAGAAATGATATGTGCGATACAAAGTCTACGTATTATTTCGTAACAATAATTTCTAACAATCTTTTTGCATTGACTTATTGCGTGTATCAAAATGTAAAAAAACCCTACGCAACAATTCAGGAAATTAAAATCCGTTAGTCAAATTAATGTGATAGCAGCGTGTAAGATAAATCACGATTTAATAACTTCATTTTAAAAAAACGTAATTGACCCAAATCACACTTGAACTTCAGAACAACAACAGTTCATGGCAAATGAAAAAAAAAGAAAGAACAAAACTAGTCTTTCATACTGCCTTCAAAAAAGGAAGTGCATACGAGTTCAATGCACTCACCTTGCAGGATATCCGACAACACGAAAATCACTACACTATTTATAAAAACTTTCACAAATAAATCACGAAAAAGTAACTGTCAATTTTTTTTTTTTGAAAAATGAGTTCGTAATTCTCGCAATTCGATAAAAAAACACGTTTAAATTCGCGCGCGCGGCGCGTATGCCGTGTAGGGTGTATTGCAACACTGGCGGAATGGCCCGGCGTGCTTGCGATTAGAACAGCGCGCGGATAAAAAGCTGAACGGATATAGACTATAACTACAATACTGCCGTCCACAAGCTATAATGCCGTTAACTTATATATGGTCGATTTTCGTTTTTTCATGCCACCATAATCATTAAAAAAATCACTATCTTTCTGTCTGAGCAGTATTTTTCTACTATTTATGGATGCCGAAATAAAAAGTTAAAAACGCCGTTAACTTGCCTTGTTTAATATGTTTTTTTTTTTTTTTTTTTTTTTTTTTTTTGGTGGGAAATCATCAAATAACTTCTCCCGCTCTGGGTGGAGCAGGAAGGCGTGTCAGACTTTTACTGACTAAAACCCACCCGTGTTCCTTCATTAGCCCGTATGCCAGGGGCTGTGGTATCTCTTTCAAACGAACCCGCACCCCTGACAGGCATCGGCCCTTGCGGGCCCCATCATTGTTTGATATGTTTAGTCGCTATAAAATGCAGGAAAGCAACATTACTAAACTAAAAAGTGACTATGGACTCAATTTACATTTTTACTACCTATAACTTCACCATCCGATGCATCTAAATAGCATGAATTTCATAATTTTTCTGCGCTTTTTTGTCCATAACTCGAAATATGATTTTGTTGGTCAACGGCATTATAGCTTGTGGCAGAATAGATAAAATCGTTTCGGATTCGGAGATTCCACGACATAATACAATATTTGCTTACTGTATTTTAACCATTGCCCATTTGTAACAATGAATTCAGCATATAACATTCTAGACATTACCGTAGAAGTTTTTCGTCGGTTTTACAAAGAAAAAAATCTGCTGTTTCATTGAAACGTGTAATACCTACGCGGTCAAAATATATGGAACGGCTGATTTTTTTTGTGACGACCTGAAGGCCGCAGGAATCCGCTGGATGCGGGAAGCACAGAACCGGTCGAAGTGGAGGAGTTTGGGGGAGGCCTATGTCCAGCAGTGGACGTCTTTCGGCTGAAACGATGATGATGATGATGACGGGGCTACAAGTCTTCTTCTTCCATACTACTTTTATATATTTCTTTACAGGTAGCTTCTAAATCGACTGCACATACACAAAATAATTTTTCTTACACCTCAGCGATTAATACCAATGTTTACGAGCCTGTTCAGCATCCTGGTTGCTTTCGAAGCAGGAGCAGCAAGGACTCTGTTACTTGATGAATGAAGGGCGACTAGCAATAGGTGTTTACAAAGCAGATGTGAGGGGAAACACCTGGAGGGGACGCGCTAGGAGGACATAAGGGAAAGAAGGCGTGAGTTTTATATGAATGTATAAACAAATATTTTTTTCTATTTGTCGTTATCTCAGTCTGTAGTCAACCCCGTTTTACCCATATCCTCTTTCAAAAGATATGATATCCATCGTTTTAATGAAACTGGTATGTGTTTTAAACACGAACACTCTACAGACGAAAAAAGAAAATATTGTGGACTAGGTGTTTTTACATAACTTACTAGATACTCGTGTCTGTCACAGTCACAAGACAGGCGGAATTCTAAATACATCATTGTTTTAAATTAAATCTGACCTTTCGTAAACGAATAACATTTTTTTTTTAATTCAAATAACAGTAATGAGATTTTTAACTAATTCGCTTTAGCTAACAGAACGTATGCTTGTCTCGTCATCATTTTCTTAACCTTATCTCAATGTATTTGGGGTCGCCGAAACATGTAATTTCTTCCATTATTTCTCTATTAGTCGTCACCTCGGTAGTCAGAGTCACCCCTTTTCTAAACATTTCTTCTTTCACACAGTCCATCCTTTGTTTCTTTGGTCTCCTCCTACTCTTATAGAACGTATGCTTGTCTTGAAACGTCAATTACCGACTGCTAATTTGTCGCCCACGGAAAAACCAATTACCAAATTCCGACCAACCACTTGATGAATTGTCAACTGATCATGATCGTAAGCAATTGAAGAAATCAGCTGCATTTTGTCATCATTCTTAATTAATCGTTACACCATTCCTTTGGATTCGGTCCGAAGTCGAGTAAAATGATTTTATTTCATACTGGCTTTTACCAGCGGCTTCGTCCGAGCGGAACTTTCGGAAATTTCAAAAAATCATTCCTTTTTCCTTGTCTACATTATAAAGGGAACCTCTGTGCAAAATTTCAGCTTTATAGGTCCAAGTGTTTGGGCTGGGCGTTGACTCAGTCAGTCAGGACTTTTCTTTTTATTATATGTATAAACCTTCGTGGCCACATAACAAACGTCAGAGGCGCACGATTAGATGAGACACGATTCGATGGAGTGCACGATTCCAAACGGTTGTTTTTAAAATTATTCTGCTGTAGAGTTTGTTGCGCCGCTTCTTCTTCCCAGCGAAGTGGCGAAGGGCGGGCGTTTTCGGGGACTACCTTATGTAATTTTGACGTTAAAAAAGTGCTGACTCCCGGCCTAGTTTGAAAAAAATACTTTTCACTTCAGTAGCTCAAACATGAAGGTTTTGCTGCCTGAAATCAGTGAGCAAAATGCGATTTTGCTCACTGAGTGAGACAAAGTAACTTTTTAATTTTTGTTTTCAGAAAGCCGCGAATATCTTATTCCGCCTTGGGTTAATCATACAATTCGAAACATTCACACTATATCTCTTTCCAGCCATTAGAAAGAGAGAGAGACAAAGACCAGCCCTTTCGAAGTTCCGATTTTGAATTCGACCTCAAAGACAAACACGTTCGGAATTTCGTACTAACTAAAGAAATTTTGAAAAAGATAATTATGTCTTAAAGTGTAATTTATTGAATTTTTAATTTCTTGTTGTATTTAAACGAAAATAAGTATTTACTGCAAATAAAACTGATATTTAACCTGTAAATATTTATTTCTAGTTTCAATAATGTTACGTAATATATTTTGAATAATAAAATATCATGACTGCTATTTCCGAACACGCCTTAATTTAAATAAAAGAGCGGCAATAAAATTTCGTGGCTAGCGTAGAGTTGAATAAGTTTTAACTTTTAAAATGTTCCATTTTATTGAATTGGTACCTCTCCCTACAATGTTAATTATTTTGATTCACTATAAATAGTTATTTCAATCAATTCCTGTTTATTATTTTATCTCCTAAAGTGTTCTCGCTGCTGAAGTGAAAAGTTATGTGTGTTACACGAGAGCAAAGTTTTTTGTATCTCGTGCCTTTGAATCCCTCGCCACACTCAGGATTCAACTTTAGAACCACTCGCTACGCTCGTGATTCAATCGTTGAATCCTTCGCTTGCTCAAGATTCAAAATCAGCACTCGCAGCAAAAAACGACTTTGCTCTCTTGTTGCACAAATAACTATTTCATTTTAATATTGCTATTTACAATGTTTTCAACTAGAGTGTAATAGATACGGGACGACAGCGTGGCCTGAGAAGTATATTTGGGGCTACACTAATATAAGAAGGACTGGCAGTATCAGCCATGATGACAATAAACACTTTGTAAGGAAAAGCTGTTTAAAAAGCCATACTATTTCGTTTGAGGACACTGCAATTTACAAAAACATCCTGCTTAGTTGTAAAGTCCAAACTAGATACCTGGAAGTTCTGATTGCACTAAAATTTTAAATCCAAGACAAGACGAAGTCAAAGACTCATGATTTTTCGTTCCCTTTTCGCTGAAGCGAAGCTCTTTATGAAATGTCTGTGTACAGCTAGATCACGTATTTCAATAAATACAGGGTAAATATTTAATCAGCTGTTTCATAGAAAAGTGGAATACCTACGCTGTCAAAATGTATGGAACAGCCGATATATTTATCACTGACAAAAATTTTGCTACGCTGGGGGCTAGAATGATATGCTGAATTCATAATTACAGTTTGCGCACTGGATAAAAAAATATCCTGTATAGACCAAATCTATATGACCCGACTCTTCCATTGTATGTGATTTGTATCTCTAATGTGAACAACACGTGGAGTCCTTGAACGGATACAAGCAGAATGTACAGTAAATAGTAATTTATTTATCTAGACAATGTTGTGTTTATTGGATGTGCTGTATTAATCAAAACATTTTGTAATGCGTATTGCCTAGAAGGACATCTAGTGAACTTTTCGGTGATATTCTTCAAAAAACTCAGGTGCGTTGTATTCGCAACCGGCCTGCGTGTATGATCGATGTATGAATGTAAACGAAACAATAAGAGTATGTACGGATCGTGGCAGGTGGCGTTCTGGTATGTGTGTAATTGGACGTAGTTAAGCAAAAAGGACTCAATCCACACAAAGTCACTTGAAGTTTGACATTTTATAATATGCTCTTCATACTGTGGGTTGAGTCGGGGTAGCGAGAAAAACTAGTTTCCGTGTACATTTAAAAATAGTGTTTTCACTATATGATAGATTCGACCCTACAGGAGTATGATGGCATACTTAACTCAATTTCGGCCAGTGTGCATTGAGTCCTTTCTACTTAACTCAATTTTGGCCAGTGTGGATTGAGTCCTTTCTACTTAACTCAATTTTGGCCAGTGTGGATTGAGTCCTTTCTACTTAACTCAATTTTGGCCAGTGTGGATTGAGTCCTTTCTACTTAACTCAATTTTGGCCAGTGTGGATTGAGTCCTTTCTGCTTAACTACGTCCAATTTGTATTGGGTGATGGTGACAAAATTGTTATTGAGCCCGTAAACGCGACTACAATACATGAGAAACCTTCTTCATACTGTGGGTTGAGTCGGGGTAGCGAGAAAAACTAGTTTCCGTGTACATTTAAAAATAGTGTTTTCACTATATGATAGATTCGACCCTACAGGAGTATGATGGCATACTTAACTCAATTTCGGCCAGTGTGCATTGAGTCCTTTCTACTTAACTCAATTTTGGCCAGTGTGGATTGAGTCCTTTCTACTTAACTCAATTTTGGCCAGTGTGGATAGAGTCCTTTTTACTTAACTCAATTTTGGCCAGTGTGGATTGAGTCCTTTCTACTTAACTCAATGTTGGCCAGTGTGGATTGAGTCCTTTCTACTTAACTCAATTTTGGCCAGTGTGGATTGAGTCCTTTCTACTTAACTCAATTTTGGCCAGTGTGGATTGAGTCCTTTCTGCTTAACTACGTCCAATTTGTGTTGGGTGATGGTGACAAAATTGTTATTGAGCCCGTAAACGCGACTACAATACATGAGAAACCTTCTCAAAACACTACTTTAGTCGCACAAACCTGAATTGAAAAATAAACTGGTCTGAGGTAAAATTGATAGAAAAGTGGATTAATGAATTGAACTGGATTGTGTTGTTTTAGGTACTTAATTAAAAGTAATCTAACTAGGTAAATGTGCAAATACCTGCCCCAGTACTATTGTGCTACATTACCAACAATCGAACTAAGTACCTACTCGTACATTAAGAGGTATGTGGAACAGGGTGTAAACTTAATTCATACTCAATAGAAAAGGGATCCTCAGTCCAGACGGGAGTTGTGTCTGGTGGCCAAACGCCCTTCAGTAGATGATGGGACGTTGAGCTTGCGCGATAATTGCTGAAATAATTGTTATTATTTCTATACTAGCTTCCGTCCGCAGCTTCGCCCGCGTGGACGTCAGAAATTATCCCGCGGGAACGTACTACCGGGTTAAAAAGCATCCTATGTGTTAATCTAGGTCTATCTGGGTGCCAAATTTCATCCAAATCCGTTCAGCCGTTTTTGCGTGATTGAGTAAAATTATATATCATTATCATCATCATCATCATTTCAGCCGGAAGATGTCCACTGCTGGACGTAGGCCTCCCCCAATTTGAGGGGGGCTTGCCATAATCGCCACGCTTGGTAGGCGGGTTGGTGATCGCAGTATGGTGGTAAAATGCATAGAGAACGCTGCTGCCCATTCTCTAGTAAGTCTCTTAGTCGCCTCCTACGACATCCACGAGAAGAAATGGGATGGTGCTATTCTTTACGTCCGGCACCATTGAGGGCCGTAATTATAATATTAGTAGGATATAAATATTAATAGGATATGACAGCGTGTTATTTGAATTTATAAGCTTTTAAAACCGGATGTTAGTTAGCCGTCCGAAAATAATAATAAATAATCATCATCATCATCAGCCTATTATAATGTTCCCACTGCTGGGACACAGGCCTCCTCTCGGTGAGAGGGATAGGGCCGTAATTCACCACGCGGGCCCAGTGCGGGTTGGTAGATGTCACATGTCTTCGAATTTTTTGGTTCTAGGACATGCCGGTTTCCTCACGATGTTTTCCTTCACCGTTTTGAGAGCACTGGTGATGAAATAATTTACACAAAGTAAAGCGCCTGTCTGGGTTCGAACTCACGACCTACAACTCGTAAGTCGCGACTGCTCTCAATAAAAATAAAAATAAAATCAATAACGAACAATCAATCAACAATCAGTACCGAACTACTTTCGGACGGGCCCGTACCTTCGTTGACGGACTTGGATAGACAACCGCCTGATCAGTTCACGACACTAGTTTCATAATATAAACCCCGCTAAATCTATTTCATTGGCAGAGACGTACATTCTATCTAAAGGTACTCAGTAATTAACCTTCTGCTTCCTGCATGAAGCCCTTGATCCACATTGAAGTGAGAGCTTTTCAAGGTGTAGGACGACTAACAACGGTACAATAGTTTGTCAATACTGGTAACCTCTTCACAAGGCTATATTTACTTGATATATTAGCAACAAGTAACATGATCACAAAAACTGCGTTTTAAGGTGACACTTGTCCACATTTTTTCCATACAAACTTCGGGAGGGTTTTACTCCACTGTTAGACTATATACATCAAAAATTTAACATGGTATGGTTTTGTCTCATTATTAATATTGTCGGTAAGGAAACAGAATACTAAAATAAAAAGCCGTTAAGAAGTTATGAGCCAACAAAGATTCGTTTTTCTTGGTAATTTAACCTAACTTTGGGCGTGTTTAAGTAATAAATGGAGTGTAAAATCTCGAAAACCAAGTCGGTACCGACAAAGCTCAATTATCTAAAAGTTCAATAAACTTAATTGGTCATTGATTTCTGCAGTGGTTTTTTTATGAAACCCGATCTTCCGAAGAACTTTTCTTAACTTTTTACGCGCCTGTTTTACTATAACTGATCCTGCAGCTCACTCAATAATGTTGTGCGTGTAGACTAGCGTCTAACTGCTCATCACTGATACTACCTCTGTCGGACACGAAGCCTGGTGAGACAGCGTGCTTTTTAGCCAGGCCCACCAGTGAGTTCGAGCCCGCGACTATTGTACCCTTAAGTAGTGCTTCTGTAAAGCATAAGTATAATCTGATGTTGGTAGATGTCACATGGCTTCGAACTTTTGGTTCGAGGACATGCCGGTTTCCTCACGAAGTTTTACTTCACAACAACCCGAGCTAATAAAAGCGTTATAAAAAAAGCAGTGGTGATGTAATAAATTACACAAAGTAAAGCGCTAGTCAGGGTTCGAAGCAAAGACCTACAACTCGCAAGTCGGGGCCGTTACCATTGGACCATAAAACATGGTTGGGGTAATAGAAACCAGTCAAGTCTATTCAAATAGACTGGAAGCGGAAGTCGAAGAACCGAGTATTTTGGCGAATATTGGGATATGCCAATATCCATCCGCCTGCCATTCAAGTATTACGTAAGTACTACCGGGGGTATGTGTCGTGCGTGTCCCGTATGTATCGCCGAGCGTAAAAGAATTGCACCATCCCATTTCTTCCGATGGGTGTCGTAAAAGGCGACTAAGGGACTTACTAGAGAATGGGCAGCAGCGTTCTCTATGCATTTTACCACCATACTGCGATCGCCAACCCGCCTGCCAAGCGTGGCGATTATAGCAAAACCCCCCATCCTGGGGGAGGCCTATGTCCAGCAGTGGACGTCTTTCGGTTGAAATGATGATGATGATGACTACAGGGGGCGGGGTCTTTGCTTTGCTTATTTTTGATGACAAGGGCTTGGGGGTCTGGATGGTGATTACGTCAGCAGTATTTATTTTTTAACTTTTTTTGGTTTTTCTACAAAATTTACACGATTTTGGTTTGAACACATATGGCAACCCTACTTGTCATGAATGGCTCGAAGGAAAAGATGACGATATTCCAAAATCACACGCAAGTGAGCAGACACACAACATTGAGCAGAAAACATTCAATGTCATCGATGAGTTAGAGTCATGGATTCATGTGAAGACTGTTACTTTGATACACCAAAATTTTAAAAGAAATTTGTTTTGTTCGTTAATATATAAATAATAAAGTAACTGAATCATCATTTCAGCCGAAAGACGTCCACTGCTGGACATAGGCCTCCCCTAAGCTCCGCCACTTCGACCGGTTCTGTGCTTCTCGCATCCAGCGGAATACCATCTCAATAAAATTTACTTAAATAAATATTATATGCGTTAAAGTCCTTTATTCTAACCATATTCCTTATTTCTAGACTTATAACTGCTGCTCATTAATCAATAAATAAACCAGAACACATTGAACAATGCATGTACCAATGTTTACGTGAGCATGGGAGGGAGTAAGAGCTTACTTTTGCTGACGAGGGAAAGGGGGTGGTTACAAATTGCAAAAAAATCTGCTTACGTATTACTTGAATGGCCCCATAGATGCGCAAGATAGATGATGTTAGGATGGGTGAACGACATTTAGAACATCGCGGTAAAGACTAAGTTGAGACTTGCACTGACCAGGAGAGCAAGGCACAAAAGGCAGCAGGCCTCTCAGCAGTGGGCAAATAAGGCTGCCCATGATAACGATGACAAGGTACTGTAAGCTGAGTAGCCATGACCATTCTCCTTAGCGTTCCGTACATTCAAAGCGTATGACCGCAAGTTTCAAGCCTCCATTGTAATCTCACTGCCATGTTAGTAAAAGGTATTCGTTAGTTTGTTAGCGGGAAATACCACTAAATCCCGATGAGTGATCAGTGAGTCATTACAAATGCATGTAGACATGAGTATGATTTTAGACACACTTTTTTCCGTGTTGAGTTATTTTAACGTCTTTTTTTTTATCGTGTGTTCAATATCGGTATGGGCACAGGTATGGGCTTTAATTTCTAGGATGACTGCCGACCTTAGAACTTGACAACAAGTTTAACACATCTGTCCAGACGAACACTGTTTCCTTTAAAAAAAATATGTCAAGATCTTAAAATAATTCATTCACAGATAGACAAAGCACAGCCTAAACTGCTTCTATACAGGATAAGTTTTTATCCAGCGCGCAAACTGTAACCATGAATTCAGCATATCATTCTAGACCCCCCACCCCAGATTTTTTTTGCCGTTTATACATAAAAAAATCAGCTGTTCCATACATTTTGACCGCGTAGGTATTGCACTTTTCGATGAAACAGCAGATTTTAATTGTATAACTGCCGAAAAATTTCTGCGCTAGGGGGTCTAGAATGATATGCTGAATTCATGGTTACAGTTTGCGCACTGGATAAAAACTTTTCCTGTATAAGGTATAGGTAATATAAGTAGGAAATTTTTCGTCGGTTATTCAAAAAAAAATCAGCTGTTCCATACATTTGACCGCGTAGTTACTGTACTTTGCTATGAAGCAGCTGATTTTTTTTTTGTATAACCGACGAAAAATTTCTGCCCTGGGGGGTTTAGAATGATATGCTGAATTCATGGTTAAAGTTTGCGCACTGGATAAAAACTTATCCTGTATAGCACATTTTTCCTACGACAGTTCACCTAACTTTTTTATGGTGTCGTCCCACATCGTCTTCTTCACTTATCTACAGCTGGGCAAAGGCGTCTCTTTTCTTGCGCCAATCCCGACGTTCCTGTGCAAGTCTCATTCACGTTATGCCCGCGATGGCCGCAATGTTTTCCACCTATCTCGCCGCCGGATGACCGCCATCTCGTCTGCCAGTCCTTGGACTCCACTCCACCACTCTGTCTCAGTCTTACTCCACCTGTCATCACTGCGCTTTGCCTGGTGTCCTGCCCAATTCCATTTGAGATCCATAATTTTGGAGTTTGTTGCGCCACTTCTTCTTCCCAGCGAAAGCACTAGGAAGAGATGAAGGGCGGGCGTTTTTGGGGACCTGTCTTATGTAATTTTGACGTTCAAAAAGTGCTGACTCTCAGCCTAGTTTGAATAAATGAATTTTGATTTTGAATACGCTTTCCGATATCGAAGAGAACGCCTGCGTATATTGACGTAGAATTTGCTAAAAATTCTTCATTTTTCATCGATTCTTTCTTTACGCGTGAGATTTGGTAGCCACACATCTGTCACAGGTAACATTCAGAGCCCATTACCCCTTTTAGATAAAAATCGATACAATAATCAACGTACATCATCATCGAGCTCACGTGCTGTGTAAAGATCACGAACAAATATAATTGGAGGCAGGCTATTAACTACATTGCCTTCGTTTTTTTTGTAATTCATTTCCCTTTAATTTACTTCTGAGTAACTGTTACATGCGCACACGCAGTGTTATTCAATCAACTGTTAAAATTTAAGCCGTTGATCCCAGCTTACATTTGCGGATCTTTGACAGTCGTTACGGGTCGTCAGAAGCCCGAAAGTTTGACAACCAGTCTTACCAAGGGGAATCGTCATCATCATCATCATCTGCCTATAATGTTCCCACCGCTGGGACACAGGCCTCCTCTCAGTGAGAGGGATTGGGCCGTAATCCACCACGCGGGCCCAGTGCGGGTTGGTAGATGGCACATGTCTTCGAATTTTATGTTCTAGGACATGCCAGTTTCCTCACGATGTTTTCCTTCACCGTTTTAAGAGCAGTGGTGATGAAATAATTTACACAAAGTCAAATCAAATCAAATCAAATCAAAAGTCATTTATTCAAACTAGGCTGGTGTCAGCACTTTTTGAACGTCAAAAATTACAAAAGACAGTCCCCCAAAAACGCCCACCCTTCGACACTTCCTAGTGCTTTAGCTGAGAAGAAGAAGTGGCGCAACAAACTCCCCAGCAGCACAGCTGTCTGTTATGTTAGAAGAACTTGATTTTATACAATGGTAGGTTATGGAATATCAAAATTGAAATTAGTTCTAGATATAATAGATCCATTATCGGGGTCGCTAGCTAGCTACATCTTGCAATTTAACTCATTATTAAAAATTAAAAACAATGAGTAGGTAGATTATGTCAACACTAAGTAAATTCAAATGAATTTATATAGTCAAATAAAAAACAAACAATTATGTTAATAAAGATATGACCTGTCAGTAGGCAAGGAAACTCTGGTGAAAGAACACAAACATTGTCTTGAGTTAATCACAGCGACCAACTATTCTTATCGTTTAAGTAGTCGTTGCGCCTGTCTGGCCTACAACTCGTAAGTCGCGGCCGTTACCACTTGGCCACCACTGCCAGTAGCTTGCAGTACCTTGGACCCTGTACTGGGTTGTAGAGCAAATACTTATCTGACCATAAGCAGTTGCTCCATGTAAAATTCTGATTTTCAGCTGCATCCGGTTAGACTAGAAGCCGACCCCAACAAATTTGGGAATGGGCTATGCAGATGATGATGACGTAGCGAAAGATTACAAAAAAAAAACCATAATCATGTACCCTGGACTGACAGCCATAAGCCACAGTTATAAGACAACACCGTTGTTTTTAATCATTCATCACAAATAATACGAGTATAATGAGTGGTGATCGAAGCTAATTATGTTAAATATGTCATTACAAACAAAACACGTTTAATGTGTATAATCGTTGAATACATACGTTTCTTATTATGTTGATCGTAGAGTATTATAGAGTACTTTACTTCATCATCATCATCACCATTTCAGCCCAAAGACGTCCACTGCTGGACATAGGCCTCCCCCAGGCTCCTCCACTTCGACCGGTCTTGTGCTTCCCACATCCAGCGGATACCCGCGGCCTTCACAAGGTCATCGGTCCACCTTGTGGGAGGCCTTCCCACTCTACGTATTCCGTACTTTACTTAAATTGTTATAATTATCATTTATGAGCCAATCGCAAAACGACTACTCCTGCTGGGGAGTTTGTTGCGCCACTTCTTCCCAGCCAGCAAAGGTGGCCGTTTTGGGGGACTGTCTTATGTAATTTTGCCGATCAAAAACTGCTGACTCTCAGCCTAGTTTGAATACTTTTGAAGCACTTTTGATTTTGTCTAAGTAGATAACACAGCCGCCAAAATAAAACTGAACATTAGCCAAAATTTGCCACAGATTTGGTCGAACAACAGGAACCGCCGACGTGGTAGTCCCAGAAAGTGATATACCGCATGACGGTCGAAACCGCATCGATATTTAAACAATATCGGTATTTACAATGAGATCATTCCTCATCATAAGTCTGCAATGTTTTCCGTACTTTAATGTAAATACCTTTGTTGCTAATTTACTTAGGCGAGATGATTATACGTGGAAATATGGTGATAATAAGGTAATATATGCAAAGGAAAATAAGATCACCTCACCGCAGAAAACCCCGTATGAATTGCGTGGTAACAAAACGAGGCCTAGACGCCTTACCTCAAATATCAATCTGCCTAGCGTTTTTCCAACTATGTAGGGATCGGCGTCCAGTCTTACCGGATTCGTTTGTAATTTTCGATCTCTCTTTCGTTTTAAGATTCGTTTTTCTTGCAAGTTTAACCTAACTTTGGGGCGTGTTTAAGTAATAAAAGAAGTGTAAAATCGGCACCGACAAAGTTCAATAATCGAAAAGTTCAATAAACTTTATTGGTCACTGATTTATTTATGCAGTGTTTTTTTTTTTCATAAAACCTGATCTTCTGAAGGACTTTTCTTATTTCTTTACGCGCCTGTTTTACTATAAATGATCCTGCATCTCACTCAATAACGTTTTGCGTATAATAGGTCTTTACCTATGAAATTGCCGTTTTGTATGATAAAATTTAAACGAATTTTTTTCATGAATTTTTTATTTGTATTAATCGAAGTAATCACCCATGCAATCAATGCATCTTTGCCATCGCAGTGGCAGTTTATTGATGCCCTTCTTAAAGAAATCAGCTGGACGGGAGGCAACAAATTCTTCAAAGGCATTTTGTACTGCCTCTCGGGTATTAAATTTTTTTCCCGCCAAGAAGTTATCCAAATTCTGGAAAAAGTAGTAGTCTGTAGGCGCAAGGTCTGGTGAGTAGGGCGGATGACGGAGAGCTTCCAACCCCAGTTCTTGCAACTTGGAGACCGTCTGCTGTGCAGTATGAGGTCGCGCGTTGTCGTGCAGGAGCAGCGGAGACGAGCGATTGACCAATGCTGGTTGGAGATGCGCCAGCTTCTCCATCATTGTGTTCAGTTCTTCACAGTACACATCTGCAGTAATGCTCACCCCGTTTGGTAAGAAGCTGTGATGAATCACACCGGCGCTAGACCACCAAACAGTGACCATCACTTTTCTAGGGGTAAGTTTTCGTTTAGGGCATTGTTTAGGTGCTGAACCAGGATCCAACCAACTTGCTGAGCGCTTACGGTTATCAAACAGAATCCATTTTTCATCGCAGGTAACAATGCGGTTCAAAATTCCTTCATTTGTGTGTCTGTTGAGCAGTGCAAGGCACGTCTCGACGCGTACTTCGCGCTGGCGATCATTGAGTTCGTGGGGCACCCATTTGTCAAGCTTTTTTACCTTGCCAATTTGACGCAAATGGACCAATATTGTTTTGACGCTAACGTCGAAAGCTGCTGCTAATTCAGCCGTAGATTGTGTATCATCAGCTTCCACAATCGCCTTTAATTCGTCATTGTCGACCAAAGTCTTCGGACGACCGCGAGGTTAATTTTTCAGGTCGAAATTTCCAGAACGGAAGCGAGCAAACCAATAACAGGTGGTGCGTTGGTTTGTAGTGTTAGCTCCGTAAACGTCGTTGATGTTGCGTGCCGCTTGTGCCGCGTTGCTGCCACGACGGTACTCATATTCCATAATTACTCGAATTTTTAACGTATCCATGATGACGAAAAAGATTGAAATGCGATGAAAATGTAACACTAATCAATAAAGAAATGACTACTTTTAGAAAAAAAAATCCATGTTTTTAAAATAAAATTAATTTGAAATTAGAATTCTTAGCCAAACAAAAATTATTTTGATTTGAAATGGCCAGTACTGCAGAACGGCAATTTCATAGGTAAAGACCTAATAGAATAGCGTCTAACTGCTCATCTCTACCTCTGTCGGACACGAAGCCCGGTGAGACAGCGTGCTTTTTAGCCAGGCCCAACATTACAGTGAGTTCGAGCCCGCGACCAGATTCTCCTTAAGAGCTGCATATGAGTTGAGACATCTTACGACTATCTAAAGTGCTTCTAAACACACATATCATGGACATAAGCATGTGTCACTTTCATTGATCATCATCTTCATGTGCATGTCCAATGTTATTTGGGGTGCGCGCAACACGTTTTCTTCTTCCATTCTCCCCTGTCAGTCGTCACGCTATCATTCAATGCCTTCTCTTTCATATCATTCAGTCTCTTCTCTTTCATATCATTCAGTCTCTTCTCTTTCATATCATTCAGTCTCTTCTCTTTCATATCATTCAGTCTCTTCTCTTTCATATCATTCAGTCTCTTCTCTTTCATATCATTCAGTCTCTTCTCTTTCATTTCATTCAGTCTCTTCTCTTTCATATCATTCAGTCTTTTCTCTTTTTATCCCGGTATTAGGTAGGGTAGCGTAGGTAGGGTAGGTAGGATAGTGTAGAGTAGGGTAGTGTAGTGTAGGAGGTAGGGTAGCGTAGGTAGGGTAGGTAGGTAGGGTAGTATAGTGTAGGGTAGGGTAGGTAAATAGTGTAGGGTAGGTAGGGTAGGGCAGCGTAGGTGGAGTAGGTAGGTAGGGTAGGATAGTGTAGGGTAGGGTAGGATAGTGTAGGGTAGGTAGGGTAGCGTAGGTAGGGTAGGTAGGATAGTGTAGAGTAGGGTAGTGTAGTGTAGGAGGTAGGGTAGCGTAGGTAGGGTAGGTAGGTAGGGTAGTATAGTGTAGGGTAGGGTAGGTAGGATAGTGTAGGGTAGGTAGGGTAGGGCAGCGTAGGTGGAGTAGGTAGGTAGGGTAGGATAGTGTAGGGTAGGGTAGGATAGTGTAGGGTAGTGTAGGGTAGGTAGGGTAGCGTAGGTAGGGTAGGTAGGGTATAGATTTTGTATGAATGACTTTTGGATGGATAGGACAACGTCTGTCGGGACAGCTAGTTACTTTTAAAAGCTAGTTAGTTTGCTTTAGATAGGCAAAGTTGGCACGTTGGCTCATTACCTAAGTACATATTTAGCTTACCTTGGAAACCTTAGGAAATATTTATTTCTAGCTCGTGTGATATAGGATGACTTCAACGACAAAAGACGTGAGATCTAAATGGCTGCCAAGTTCAACGGTCAGTCCTGAAATTTATTTATAACTACATAAAATATAGTTTCTTCTTATAACTTAGGATAATATATTGTAGCCTAAGGTCTGACTTGGCTAGTTCTCATTTACGAATTATTATGTTCGATGGCTAGTTTCTACCAGTAAGCCAAATTTTCGGAATAATAAAATAAGAACCAACAAGTAACAGGTTTAGAGCTTGCGAAGGCTATATAATTCCTATATGAAAACTAGCCAAGTCAGACCTTAAGCTACAATATATTATCCCTAAGTTATAAGAAGAAATTATATTTAATGTAGTTATAAATAAATTTAAGGACTGACCATTGAACTTGGCACCCATTTAGATCTCACTTCTTTTGTCGTTGAAGTCAACAACCAAGGCATATATTATAATATTGAACTTGGCTCACATTTCACATTTATGTTTTTGATGGGATATCATTACTTTTTGTACATAAATTATTAGTAGGTACTTATTTATAACAATATTAATACCAAATGGTTTTTACAGGCACTAAGTATATAAGTGTTCCTAATAGAATCAATTAAGTGAAAAATTATAATAAAATTATAAAAATTTACCAGTTTCAAATTTGAACTTTCTAGGTCATCTGGAAGTGGGTTAGAGTTTTGATCTATAGGTCAGTCAGTGATAAAAATGACGATTTTTGGACGTTAATATCTAAATAACCGTTTGAGATGTGTTTATGAAATTTGGAGCACATATGTATCTCGCAAGTCTCAATATATGACACGTTTATGTGAAATAGTTTTTGAGTTATGAGGGGGTCAAAAGTGGCTCCAAATGGTTCGTGTCACACACGGTGCTGCTCGCCAGTTCTGTTACTTGAACTTGGCTTGACACGCTGCCGCGTGTCTAGATGTTTGTGACTTGAAATTAAATTTTATAAATAAAAGAGCCTAGGGAGGGAGGCCTCTAAGCTGCCTAGCTGTGGAGGTCCACAGCTTCAAAACCAATTAAAATAAGTGTCGTTATTCCGAATTAGAATTTAGTTAAACCACTTTTTATGATATTGAAACTATTGTCTATTATTAGTGCGAACCAATAAAAAAAATCATTCATATAAGATCATCGAAAGGAAGGAAAATAGTAGCCACAAACTATATTAGTAGTAACAAAAAAATAAACAAATCTGTAGACAGTTCCATGAATAAAATAAGCGTAAAACCACTTGCAAGTCACGACGGAGACGTGGAGTAAAAAAATAAACAACGATCGATTCGTGGATTCTGCGTACAAAGAATTCAAGTATGCCTCATTGAGGATTTTGATCTTGGCATAATATTGATTTAATGACATAGCAAAGCGGTCAGTCCACTGGTAACGGTCGTGTTGTATGTAGCTCGTGGGTTCGAATCCAGACAGGCGCTTTACTTTGTGTAAATTATTTCATCACCACTGCTCTCAAAACGGTGAAGGAAAACATCGTGAGGAAACCGGCATGTCCTAGAACCAAAAATTCGAAGACATGTGACATCTACCAACCCGCACTGGGCCCGCGTGGTGGATTACGGCCCATCTCACCATATCAAAACAAGCACTGAATTATATGCCATTTTATGTCACAGCCTACATAACAAGCCAAATCAGTCCACTAACCATTATAATTATGTCTCCACAATACCGTCTACCACCAACCACCATACAATTACCGCCATCAGCAGTGACAATAACTGCAAGATAGCATCTAAGATTGTCAGATAGTGTCGTAATCGCTGAGGGGACGGTTGTCACAGTTGTAATTGACACGCGAGCTCTATATTGTGGTTTTAATTATTAGTTCATATGTGGCGACATGTGACTGAGGACAATACAGGGTGTGAATTGTATGTGTGTTAAAGGTTGCAAATCTGCACGCTTAATACGGGAAATGTTTCGTGTTTAAAACAATACATTTTCTTGTTCAATTTCAGTTTTTATTCATTTAAAAAAATTGTAACGGACTAGCTGTGCCCCGCGATTTCACTGGAATAATTTTCTATCCTGGGGCATAAAAAGTGTCACGCTTTCACGCTAAACCGGCTGAACAGATCTGGATGAAATTTGGCACACAGATAATACCATAACCTAATTAAGGAAATAAGGAAAGTAGCCACTTAACACTCACAGTACAGACAGTAGCTATTTTTATTCCTGGATCATAGACGAAGTCGCGATCTACAGCTAGTTTGTTTCTATATAATGGATTGATTTGGTTTTATACCAAGCACTTGAGATGATATCGGTCATGTTTCCCAGAATTCAAATATGCAATCATCAGCCTGTATAATTATAAAGGCGATTACATGTACAATATTGTACTTCTAACTGCCCTGAGGAAACACGTGAGGTTCCGAGTTACCGTTGCGAAGTAGGTATTAAAAAGCTACTTACGGGATGTCCCTTTTATTTGATTAGGTAAGATATAAAACGTAGCATGAGATACAAGTTAGCCCGAGTTTTTTTTTTTTTTTTTTCATTTTGTCAGTCAGTTTCAGGCTGTAGGTTTAACAAAATCACGCTCGATGGATCATAAACTTCATCCGTCGGTTACCATCAGGCGTGATCGAGGTCAAGTTCAGACCATTTAGTGATAAAAAAATACTAAAAATAAGTGGTTATGAAACTTATGCGAAAACTATGACCTATAGCGACACCCATCGACGCGTCGTACAATCAAAGTTATCCTATACTCGATGCGCACGCGCTTCGATAGTGTAGCGCCATCTACGTCAGCCGAGTAAACTTATCGTCTTACTTTCGTTTCAGAAAATCTTCACAGATGGCGCTGTACAAACACACCTACTTCATTCCGTCACCAATAGATGGCGCTGTGCTCGTTAATGTGAATAAGCTTTTCTAAAATAGCTTCTTACTCTATCGCCATTCAAAATATAGTCACAATGGCATGCAAGATTTACTGAATAAATGACTTACCTCCGCCCAAAAGCAGACGATGAGGGATGATCCCGACATTAGCAGCGGATAGTAGGCAGACAGCAAGCTCGTGGCCCATCCCTCTTGGAATGCCGACTGGAAAGAAGCAAACAAAATGATAAAATCAAAAGAAATTCGAATGATTCTTATTCGATAACAATATGATATAATAACTCGATCGAGAAAAACAATCAATTGATCAGATTATTCGCTTATAGATTATCTGCCTCTTGTTGTTTTGAAAACAAAATTCTTGAACAAACTAATAGGCACGACACGATTCATTAAACGTTGAAGTTTAAACGATATGGTCAAATTTAGCTGGCCTTCTCAAGAATCACAACCTTTTCATGAAATGACTGATCACTTTGTAAAATTATCAATTCTAAAATCTGAGGGTCTCATCAATCTTCAAATTAGAATACTTTTTAATAAAATGGAAAATACCCAATTGCGCATTACATTATCACTGTCGACAGTTCCAAAACATTCATGGCGTTGTTTATGCTGCTAAGCAGACAATTTTTTCGAACATTGAAAGAACATTGGATTAGGAAAAACCTTACCTGATAATAGTGTGTTACACGATTAGGGTTTCGGTCAACATAAATAAAAACTTTTTAATAAAAAATTAAACCGCCGAAAAACCGAAAAGTAAAAATAATAAACTTGCTTTGTCCAACCCCAATAACTAAGTTCGGAAAGCGGTGACATATAATTAAATACATATCCAAAGTCACCGACTTCCGAACTTAGTTATTGGGGTTGGACAAAGCAAGTTTATTATTTTTTGCTTTTCGGTTTTTCGTCGGTTAATTTTTTTATTAAAAAGTTTTTATTTTATAAATTTTTGTGACTATAATCTACTAATTACTACATGCTTAATTTTTGTTTACTTTTTGTAATACACAACTCAGTATTAAAATCTGTGAGTAAACAATCAATCATCCCCTGTTTTTTTACCCTTAGGGTTGGAATTTTTCTTCGAAATTTATATGGGACCAACTTCGGGGTATACCCTTTCCAATAAAAAAAGAATTATCAAAATCGGACCACTCTGTGAAAATTTATGCGTGGTCATACATAAAAAAAAAAATACGCGTCGAATTGAGTAACCTCCTCCGTTTTTTCTTCGGTTAAAAATGCAGCACTTTCACATAAAACCTACCCTCTTACTAATAAACACAGAATTTAGGCATTGAAGAAATAAACAATTTTCTTGGTTTCCTGTAAAGTTTGGATTTCTGGACATACGAGGTTATCACTCTACAGCGACGATAAAGTTATTCCAAGTTTAAAAACCTCTGAAAATATATTATGGTTATTCCTTTGTTATATCTGGTATTTATTCCTTTGTTCCGTGTTTATTAGTAAGGGATAAGCTTAAGGTTCTATTCCCAGTCTAGTTAGTTGCAGTCCAACATACAAGAAGCAAACTCCACCCGGCCAAAGATGTTCTACAGTCACTCACACTCACCGGAGAAACAAAGTAAGCTCCCCTTATCAGCGAAGCCAAGAACGCCACCAAGTACAGCATCTTCTGTGTGGTGACCTTGCATGCGCGGAGGAAGGTCGGTGCCTTCAGACGGCGGTACTCCATCACCACGCATATTGTTAGTTGCACCGCGCAGACGAAAGCTACGAGGAGGAACACGCCGCCTATGCCTGGAATTAGAGAAGATGTGGTTAGTTTTAGGGCAAAAGTATCATAACATCATGCTTATTTTTTTCCTTGAAAGGTTTGGGCAGAGGTGTACAGCAGGGACCGGACAACCCCGCTTAAGAGTTAAGCCTTTTGACAGGGTAACCCGTACATGGGGTAATTCATATCGCAGTGTTACCTTTTGTTCGAGTTTCATGCGCGAAACCCAGCGAAATGGTTAACACCTTTATTATGGTAACCACGTGAAGGGGTTAACCCCTTCAATGTCTTAAGCCTTTGAAGGGGTTACCTTCACGAAAAGCTTTTATTCGTGTTACCCTGAATTACCTAATCCAATTGAGCTGCATGTATAAACTTGTACCCGAGCGGCGACGCGGCGCGGCGGTGTGGCGCCTCATTGTCTTACTTACTATTTTTATTTAGTTATTACGAATTTGACAACAAGTGACGATAGATAAGCG
The DNA here is from genome assembly GCA_949987655.1 of Polymixis flavicincta. Taxonomy (NCBI): domain Eukaryota; kingdom Metazoa; phylum Arthropoda; class Insecta; order Lepidoptera; family Noctuidae; genus Polymixis; species Polymixis flavicincta. The sequence continues at coordinate 6,370,457 of OX465188.1, read as the reverse complement.
ATAGTCCGGTCAAAATAGACATTCTTACATAAATGAATTTTTACATAAATGTTAGGGATATCATTATAATGAAAATTCTCCATCGATCCCCTGAGTGCAATTTGTTTCCATTCAAGGTCAAAGTTCGCAAAAATGGGTTTTTGTTTTTTTTTGGGAAACGGTTAGTTTTATGATAAAAATAGGTGAGATAAAAATTGTAGATCATGCAATTATGTATCTATAAAAATTTACTTTGGATGGGAAATCATCAATTACTTCTCCCGCTCTGGACGGACCGGGAAGGCTTGTCAGACTTTTACTGACTAAAATCCACCCGTGTTCCTTCAGTTGCCTGTGCCAGGGTCACGGTACCTCTTTCGAACAAATCCGCGACCCTGGCAGGCATTGACCCTAGCGGACCCCTTTCATTATTATTGACATCTCTTTGAGGTGCGCGTGGAACACAATGCACCGTCGACCCGGGCCTGGTCCGTACCAGACGGCGAACTATCCATTGCTCGCACTGCGCAAGCCCGCATCTACGGTGGCCGGAAGTCCGCTACGGAGTCCGCTCACGCTCTCCGCCTCCTTCTTCGCGAGCATTACTGCTTCGCTGAAGGAGGTGACGGCTACCCATGCACTTTCCTCCGTACCATGACCTGGACCAGAGCCGGACGCGAGAAATCGTCGCCGCCGATAGCCTACACTGATCGCTTCCGCGAGGACAGTTGGCAGTGCTTCGCCCGAGCAGGGCAGACCTCCATCGTTCCGTCCAGGCGATCCATACAATGGTGACACCCGGGTGTTTCCTTCGGCCTTATCCAGAACAAGAACCTCCCGAAGGAGCCGTGTCCGGTGAGAACCTGCGTAAGGCGGAAGGTGAGGACGCCGAGACCCTTCTTTCCCTCCGTGCCCAGCACTGGGTTGCGACAATCGCACTTTCCATGACGCCATGAGATCCCACCGGAGCTGTTCGTTGTGCCGTAATTTCTTGCGGCGGCGGAGTTACGCCCCGGCGTTTTGCCTCCTCGCGCCGCTCTCACACATGCGAAGTCTCCAGATCTCAGGGTGGCAATCCGGCAAAGTGGCTCGCTGCCTCACCGGAGTTCGGACGGTATCCCGGGACTAGCCGGAACACTTTATCCCCTAAGATTCACCATTTCTGAGAAAAATAGATTCTAAAATTTACTTCAGTTGTATTCCCCATAATATGCACACATTTCCACGTCACCTACGAGGTAGTGTACTTGACGCGTTTTTTTTTTAAGCGCCATTGATCAGGCCGGCTGACCACCAGACGGGCAGCAAGGCATGCACGAGGGATAAAAAAGCTGATTCGAATTGTAACATGGGGCCCTCGATGTCAGCGCGCTCACCGCCCGCCGGCAATAACGCCCAGGAAAGGGCTGACGGGGAGGCGGTAGTTACTGAGTAATTGCCAGACCTTCGTCTTCTCCAAGCCAATATCAATCTTTGCACCAGGGCTCAGGACCTTTTGCTCCAGGCAAGGCGAAGTGGTTGATCAACGTTGCCATCGCCGCCGAAACATACTTTGTTCCTCCCAAGGATGACAGGATGGGTGATATTGATGGCTTGGTGACACTTATCTTGAGGCTGGCCGCTGACACTCTATCCCTTGAGACCTTCAGTCGGGACGGGGCTTTGTAGCAGCCTTAGTCGAAAATATGGTCGTGGAGATTTATTTCTCACCCAACCGACCTCTCGCTGACTTTGAGACTTTATTTTGGAATCGAACCCAGTCGTCAGTCGAAGCCGTCCTCACCCCGTCCTTGTCGTGAGGTACTTCAACGCCGAGTTCACAACTTGGATTTCCTCAGCAACGAATGCACGGGGTGTGTTATTAGAAGAGTGGGCGATGGAGTCAAGCCTACTGCTCCTAAACCGGGGATCCGTTCAGACATGTGTGCAGCAGTGGGGTAGGTCTATAGTGGACTTATCGTTTGCTAGTCCTGCTGTGGCACGCTCTGTTCAGGACTGGCGTGTATTGTAGGAGTTGGAGACGTTATCGGACCACAGATACATCCAGTTTGATGTTTCCGCCCAGACTTCGAGTGGCCCGGTCCAAGCGGCCCCGGCCAGGGTTGAAGATGACTGTTGACGATGGGTGGTCAAGCGACTGAACCAGGAAGCTCATCTGGTGGCCTCAATGGTGCATGCCTGGTTAGACTCACCAGTCAGGTCTATCGATATTAACGACGAAGCATGCTTCTGACGAAGCGTGGTTCCGGGAGGCCATAACCCAAATCTGTGATGCTGTGTTGGTCCGCGTTCAGTCTCTATCTGCCAGGTACCAGGTGTATTGGACGTCACAAGATATTGCGCAGTTGCACATTGCATGCGTAGCGGCGTGGCGCCCGTACACTAGGCACCGACGAATGCGCCGACGAACACCAGAAGCGCTAGTAAGAGAGGCGGAACGGTGTGAAGTGTACAAAGTAGCGATGGCGGAGTGGTGGTGGTGGGTGGTAAATTGGATTGCTAATTGAAATATAATTTGCTGTGTCTAATGGACGAATTTAGAATCAATTGATGCTGTATAGCGTCCGACATCTTATATTTGTACGCCGTTCGGGCAAAACATGACTGTCTTAATCATAATTTGACGTAACATCTTGCATGCTATGTGTGTGTATAATCATGTTTTGGACAAATAAAAAATTAGCTTATCTTAAGAAGGCTCTTCAGCTGGAAATTAAGCGAGCAAGGGCCGAAGCTCATGATACATTGCTGGCAATTCTAGAAAGGGATACGTGGGGACGACCATACCGTTTGGTTTGGTTAGGTCCAGCGCTGCTAGAGAGAGTGGTGAGCGCTTTATTCCCCTCTCAAGGGGAGCACACACCACCTAATATGGTTCTGCCTACTATAGTGCCCAACACAGAAAACGAAAATGACGACGCGCTTGAAGTGACCCAGGTAGAACTGAAACCGGCAGTACAAAGGCTTAAGGCCAAAAACACTCCAGGACCAGACGGCATTCTTGGCCGTGCATGGGTTCTGGCCATCAAGGCTCTCTGGCCCCGCTAAGTAGGACTCTTGAGTGCATGTCTGGAGAGGGGCCAGTTTCCACGCTAGTGAAAGACTGGAAAGCTGGTCCTGCTAAAAAGAAAGGGCATCCTGCGGGCTCTCCATCCGCTTACCGACCCATTGTGTTGCTGTATGAGGTGGAAAAACTCTTCGAGAGAATTATTGCAAACCTTCTCATTCAGCACATGGCAAGAGCGGGGCCGGATCTAATCTGGGTGCTTACTCTCCAATATAATTCCGATGGATCGACATTGGAATTATCAGTCAAACGTCAGGGATTGGCTAGATTCAGTGAATCCAGCCAATCCCTGACGTTTAACTCAATCAACTGACGTTTTATCAATGTCGATCTATCGGAATTATATTCCAGAGTAAGCACCCAGATCGGAACCGGTTTGGTTTCTGTAGGGGGTGCTCTGACAGCCAAAGAGTATATTTTAGAATCGCTTTTTCTCAGAAATGTTGAATCTTAGGGTATACCCTAAGATTCGACCGAAGACACTTTATAAAGTGTAAGGATAATTTATGTATGTACAGTCGCCAGCAGGTCAAGCTATCCCAAACTGTCAAATTTTCCCAATTGAACATAAACATTATTCCTTTGTAATAAAGTTGAAAAACTATCAAGCTTGGGGTAGCTTGATGTGCTGGCCTCTGTACTTAGATAATTGCATGATCTACATTTTTTGTAAGTGAGCTAATTTTATCATAAAACTAAGTTTCGCAAAAAATAAAACATCTTTGCGAACTATGACCTTGTATAAAAAAAAAATGCACACAGAGGAACGATGGGGACGACTTTCACAGTATCAATATAATGGTATACCTAACGTTCATGCAAAAATTATGTTTCTTGGGAATTTATGCAAGAGTACACCTATTTTTCGGGCTAATTTGACTGGGCTATATACGGTGTCCAGCATCTCGACTCGGCTGTGGCATTTTCACAGAAAAAGAAACTAAATATTATAATAAGAAATATAATAGGCAGTAATTACTCATGTGGTAATACCACACACACTTAAACAAAAACACAGCTAAGTAGTTCCGTCCGAGTTTCAAATTAAATGACGAATGATGAGAATGTTAACAAGTATGGACACGAAAAAGAAATAAGTACGTCTATTACAATGTTTAGCATGTGCGACAAACAAAATTGAACTGTAAAATCATATAGGCAATAATTAGAATTCCATGTGAACAAGTCGCTCGGTACATGCAACCATGGCGCCGCCGGGCAGAAAGATGTCACGTGCGGTCGTGGTTTTACAATTTTCAAACGAATGTCGATTACAAAGAGTGGATATTACAATGTGTTGGAATGGAATGGCTTACCCTGTTACAGTGTTACAGGGTATTAAAAGGTTAACTTGTTCGGAAGGGGTTACATTGCACCCATTCGAGGGTGTAACATGTATCAAAGGGTTTATTTTTTAAGCGCTTAAAAAAACCCCTTCAAAAACCCTTTCAACGAGTATCCGGCCGGTCCCTGGTGTACAGACGCCAGCACATCAAGCTACCCAATGTCTGTCAAATTTCTTTGATAGATTTTCAACTTGTAATAAAGTTAAAAATGTATCAAAGAAATTTTAAGCATACATTTCATGTTCAATTGGGAAAATTTGATGTGCTGGCTGGCATCTGTACCTAGGGTACACCACCCTCATTTCGCCAGTTATGTTTCTATGGCGAGCCTATTGCCATCAACCGGGGCCCTCAGGCCTGCTACTGAAAATTTTCAGATGGAAAAATGCTATAACACTTTGCCCGGCTTGGGTCCTGCACGCTGTCTCACCGGGCTTCGTGTCCGACAGAGATAGTATCAATGATGAGCAGTCAGACCAGCTACACCAACGTTATGCAGGATCATATAGTAAAATAGGCGCGTTAAAAATTAAGAAAAGTCCTTCGGAAGATCGGGTTTTATGAAAAAATCACTGCATAAATCAATGACTAATACTCGTAAAGTCTAATTGAACTGGAGGCGAACTTATCTTACTAATACGTACAGGCATTATAAGGCATGTTATGTCCAGAACACTCCTCTCCCGCGTACTGGATTTCACACAAGTACGCGCCGTTCATGTTGGCCCCCGCGAGCTATCAACCCTACTGCATCAGCTTAGTACGCTGGCAGCAAAAGTCAGTAAATTATACTTACAGGCATGATAAGGCATGTTAGGTCCAGCACACTCGTCTCCCGCGTACCGGATCTCGCACAAGCACGTGCCATTCATGCAGTCCCCACGGCCGCTGCACTCAAGTGCGCAGCCGGCGCCGCGAGCTGCCGCCGACATCACTGCGTCTGCGTAGTACGCTAGCAGCGAACGCATCTTATGGTGAGCGACGGTCACCGTCGCTTAGAGGTACTGGAATAAAAGAGAAAGAATTGGTTAGTTCCATGAAATAACTTAAGATCTTTTGATGTTGTTTGATGTGGAACATCGAACACAAACTTACAAAGGCAATGCCTTTCATTTTGACAATTTAAGAGCATTAATTGCGTTATTGGGAAGGCCTCCCACAAGGTGGACCGATGACCTCGTGAAGGCCGCGGGTATCCGCTGGATGTGGGAAGCATAAGACCGGTCGAAGTGGAGCCTGGGAGCTTGGGGGAGGCCTATATCCAGCAGTGGACGTCTTTCTGCTGACATGATGATGATGAATGGCGTTATTTACACTGTCGAGCAGACTAATTTTTAAACATAATATGAAGCGATGGATGATTAATTGCCTTCAACATCTTTTGGATTATCCTATGTCCAGCAGTGGACGTCTTTTGGCTGAAATGATGATGATGATCTTTTGGATTGTAATTGAGAGAAATGTGTTCTACTACGCAACTGGCCGGCGATTGATGCCGGAACGTTGTAAACATGCTAGTGCCTCCGGCAAACTCTGCTTGCGCGATGCAGGATTTTTCATGACGTCAGTGTAATGCGTAGTTCGCATCTAGCGGTGTAGATGCCGCCACAGTCACAATATTTATTATCATCAGTCCGTAAAGAGAAACTGACACTACTATCAATGGACATAAATTTATTACAATTGAAATTTTGTTCGAAATATTATCATAACAAGTTTGGTGAATTGATTTATAAATATGATAAGCTTGGGTGAAAATAAGTAGGCAGGTCAGTTTTTGCCACCCATCTCTTATCATCATAATCTCCGCCACAACACGTTCACTAGACATTGGGGTATACCCACGAATTCGCTGCTTAAATACAACTCCGTAACCTTCACCCGTCCACCTGGTGAGCCTATAGTCTTTTCCAAAAATGTATGATGAAAGTGTAAACAAACCCTGTTCAGGGTAAATTCTGACGCAATCACTCACTAAAGCGACTTCATTTGTGTATTTTAGAAAGATTCAACTTTATATCTCACCACTTTTGCCAACAATTGAAAAATCATAGACGAAAATTAACGATATAAAATTATCCTTAGCTGTCAAATGAAAAACAATCAAACCAAAGCACTTAATGTGTGCGCTACAAATTGACATCTACAGGTAGGTTTTCTAACCCATTTGTTTACATTTTAACGAGAAACTTTTTTAACAAACCATACTCAAGCTGCGCCTTCTAGTACGTGACCACCATTCGAGAACTCATGGCCTTGCCGGGAACGTTCCCCAGTCGCCCTTTATTACTTACACACACACGCACACATCCAAACACACGTGAAAAAAGGGTGAGTTTCCCGGGAAAACTGATAACATAGTTAACACGAAAAGGGCTCCAAAAGTATATGACCGTGAAATTATCGATTTCTTGTTTTCGCCATTCCCTTTCGCAGTATCAGATACAAACCGTTCCGTATTATTCGCAATCGGTGTTATTTATGATCTAAATACTAAGATGTTGAACACCATTGTAATGCCGAATTGTAGAGATTTATGGGGATTGGATTCCTAACAAACCATCTGGAGTATACAGATAAGCAATACTTGAGCTGCATTGTTTTCGCAATTATACTTATTTAAAAAAAAAAAAAACCTGAATTGCCAGAAACGGCATATATCTGGGTCTGCCCCAAAGAGATCGTCATCGTCAAAAAAAAAAAAAAAAAAAAAAAAAGAGATCGTCATGATTATGTTTTCGGAGATTTCGTTTCTTATGGAACATTGGAATTGCCCACTCATTTTTTCGATTGGCAAATTGGCAACTGATACTACTGATAACCAGTATTAAAGAGGTCAATCTTTTCTCTGGCTAATACCTATAAATTCGAAAGAAAAATTGGCGGTTTTAAGCATTTGAGCATCGCAAGATATATTTACACAATATGCAAGAAAACAAATTAAGTAGGTAGTGTGTAAACTGTACGAAATGTTTCGTTAAATATTTTTAAAAAAATCGGTCAAAATATGGATGGAACTGCATTTTTTTTTTAAATCTAGAATCATATGCTGAATTCATGGTTACAGTATTATTTATTTTTCCTGTATAGGCTAACAGTCTTGAACGGAATGTCTTTTGAGAACTGTCAGGTTTCCCTAACAGTCTTTACTACCGCGTACCGACCAATCGTCAGAAAGACCAATACCTACCTTTCTACTGCAGGTACTCCGTACTCGCACACTCTGACATAAGATCGTGATCGTGACGTACCACATCTGCGCCTGCGCTTACGTAACGCCCACGTGTTGTATCGAGGTCGTTGCACTACTGCGCTGAGTCTCTAAAATTATACGCGGCCTCACGAGATGAAAAGTGCGTCCAACTGCGTTATGCGTAGCGATACTTTTAAAAGGCGAATTCGTAAAATTACTATACTTTTACACGTCAATATTTTAAAACTAGATGGCGCTTGCATTTCCTAGCTGACATGATCATTGAGAAGAAAGGCCGAAATAAACTTAGAGGTCATGGTCCCTTTTAAAGTCCAGACATTACTTTTATGTGAGCCTAACAATGCAGGGCTATGTCTAGTAGGCACTTTTGAAGAAAGAGCCATTGCAGTTTTTAGCTGACCTATCCCCAACCGACGGCATGGATGCAGTCATCGTGTAGTATAATATCTAAATATTAATACTTGAAGCAAAAGCTTTGTGCCCCTTTTTACGAAAATTACGCAGACGGAAGAATATGTTTGCCACAATTAAAGTTTACATAGAGAAGGAGTGCAGTATGGTAATATTTTTATATAATAATGTACCTATAACTGTTTGATTTAACTATAGAATTTCGACCACTAGTTCACACTAAACGATGTTTTGTAATAAATATTCATATTACTGTTGATTCATACATGTCATAAATTTTATAACACTGTACCAAAAACAATCACCTATTTTGAATAGATTGTATTTTTTTACCGATATTCCTCAAACCTTTGGAGTCACCTAAAGTCTTCTATCTGATAAAACAAATATAGCGGCAATATCAGCTAGATCAGTCGATAAACAAAGGTTGAGAACCAGTACCAATGACATTATGACACCCATTGCAAGCAAAACTATTTCGCTTACACCATTTAACGTAGTCGTCGTCAGAAGTCCGAAAGTATAACAACCAGTCATACCAAGGGGTATCATGTTACCCAGTAACTGGCATGTGAAGGTCAGATAGGTAGTCGCTACATAAAAAGTACTAGTACTCAGCTGCATCCGGTTAGTCTGGAAGCCGACCCCAACATGTTAGGAAAATGCTAGGCAAAACACAAAAGAGTTAATTACAGAGAAACGTGCTTACGTAAAAATATTAACATAAGCTCCGTTGTTAATAGAACGCACGGCTACTATAAATAATACTTCATAAGTACTTGTATTAACAAATTGCTGCCATGACGCATCATCCTTGGAATACCCCTGTGTTCGAAGGTCGAGGCTTGTGGGAACGAGTACTACGTAGTATGGAAGCCGGCAGGGTTTTTTCACGTACGACACCTATTAAGAATTATGGTTATGAAATATGGGAGGACTCATTAAAGAATGGGACACATCTTTGACGATCTTTTTATGGTCATTTTACAGCCACATCCTCGAAATGGTAGTCAGACAAAAGTAGAAGAATCGTTCAAAGCAAGTCTGCATACAAAAATTCAATCAAATATATCCAATAGTTTAGTAATTACAGATGGGCGGCTGACCGGCGAAATTCTTAGTAGCCACTACTACTAGGTATTTAGATTGTTTAAAAAAATCTTCTTATTATTTTGTTTCGATGTTGGATTGATTTGTTCCAAAATTCTCTTATACATTAGTATTGCCATTGTTTTCATTTATGGTCGTCATATTATAAAAACCATGTGGTAAGAACCTCTGTGTGTGTCTCTACAATTCTACATCCATATGTGTGGTCTCTTCACCTTTTAATACGTAGCGTCGGTGTGACACAATGATGTCTTGTCGCAGTTAAAAATATATTATACTGCCAAGCCACTTCCTGCCGGTGGCTTGAAATATACCAAAGGTTCGTTGCCAAAGCACTAAACACCCATTTTCACCTTTCTTTTTAAATATCGCAGCATTATTCGGTTAGATAGTAGTTTTGTTTTTGCTACAGGTCTTGTTTTACTTGACATCTCGAAGAGCTTAGGCAGGAATAGAATATTTTCATGAGTACTTTTACATTTACACCATTTATCTGAAAGATGTGGTTAAAATTAAGGGTCACCTCGTTAATACAAACATAAAAATATCAACTCTCCCATCAATACAAAAGTTCAATAAGTAGAGGTATGTACTCGTACTTGAACCAAATGTATGAGACGGCTGAACTTTCCTATTTTCACTTCGATGTTGGCCTTATGGAGGTAGTTGTTCAATTTGATGGACTGTACTACACCCATCGATTTAGCACCACCTGGATCCAATTCGATCCATAACAATAGAAAACCAATTGTCTCATTAAAGGTACTTGACCGATAAATATGAGCACACCTTTCTTCGTAGCTTATGTTTTTTTTTTTCTCTCAGTAAATTGTATTCTTAGGTCTGGCAGTTCGAGAAATGCGGCCTCTACAAATGTCTTTTCTTTATTATTGTTCGTCGAATGGTTTCGTTGTGAGGTAAGCTGAACGATTACTGACAATTATGCGTTCACTGACTGAACAGGTCCACTCAATTCTTTCCTCAAAAGACAATTTCAAACATCAATCTACATGGTCTTCATTCACATGATCTGACCAAGATTATGTCTGGACTTTAAAAGAGACTGTGACCTCTGAGTTTGTTTCGGCCTTTCTTCTTGGAGTAGTCAGATAGGAAACGCCAACCTCATCTAGTTTGGAAAATATGATTGATGTGTTAAAGTGTTGGTACAAACTTTGCAGAAATAAAATCATTTATCAATGGGTTCACTGAAATAAAACCGCCATTTTATTTATAAACATTTTCACAATGAACAAAGTCATTCATTGTTACTATGCTCACGGTATCAGAAATGCAGGAAGTCGGTTTACCGATAAACACTGAAAAAACAACCATTTAGGTACATACTTATTTTGTACAAGTCATTACCATAATGACCTACCAAATTATTATTTTTAATAATATAAATAATTCTAATCATAAAAAATAATGTTAGAGAATCGATTTGCATTCTAGAATCGATTTCAAAACAACTTTTAATTAATCACTTCATTAATAACACAGGTCTGCAATGGTTTTCCCCTTTCAGTTTTGATGAGCGATTTGGATAGATTTTGGGGCGCTGATTACGGGAAAAATATTAAAAAAATTCCATCATGACAGGATTTTTAGTTATAGATCATTCTTTTTTTTTGCCTAAATTACTTAAGCCTTCCTAGTAATTTATTAATTATTTTATTTTAATCGTATCTTATTGAACAAAAAACACACTAAATGGTTGAAGTAGACATTAATGAATGAGTTCTCATAAATGTAGTTAAACATAACTTTTAATTAAGTATGTGATATACCCTTATTATCAAAAAAACTAGTGGATTTTTAGGTCATTTGCTAAATACCTCATTTCTTGTAAGCTAAATGCTTTTTTTATAGAAATTAACTTAAATCGTTAGAAGACAGTTAATGAGGGTAGATTAATATTATTTTGTATAAATAGCACCATCACTATTTTTTAAAAGTCAGTACTTCTGTGCAATTCGTAACGCTTACTTGAAAAATGTCATCGCGAAAGTGTTTAAACTCTCCGGACAATTTTTGCTACATTTGTGGGCAATTTATGCTGAGAAAACAGCAGCATAACATAACCGAATTTATAAGGAACGTTTATAATATGTATTTTGGCCTATCAATCGCCAATCAAGATAAACAGTGGGTCCCACATAAAGTTTGTACCACCTGCGTTCGTGAACTTCGAAAGTGGTCAAAAGGAAAGAACAATACGTTTGATCTCCTATCGCCTGTTTTATGGAGAGAACCTCAGAATCACACTGAAGACTGTTATTTTTGCTGCTGCAAGACTACAGGCTACAATTCAAAAACAAAAAAGGACTTGATATATCCAATATTGCAGTCAGTAACACTCGCTGTGCATCGCGACCAGAACATTGCACCGCCATCACCGCCATACTTGGAATCATTACAAGCTGAAGACAGTGACAGTGATGTTGAAGAGGTATCTCAACCTGACGCTGAATTTGAGCCAAGTACAAGTGGAACACAATTATTTTCACAATCAGAACTGAACGACTTAACGAGAGATCTAAACCTTCCAAAAGACGCAGCTGAGCTCCTCGGATCAAGACTATCGGAAAAGAATATGCTTGCTCCTGGCACTTCATTTTCTTGGTATCGCAACAGAGAAAAAGACTTTGTACCATATTTTGCTGAAGATCGTGATCTAGTGTATTGCGAAGACATTCCGGGCTTAGTGAAAATGTTTAACATCGAATATGACGCGAACGAATGGAGATTGTTCATAGACTCATCAAAACGAAGTTTAAAAGCAGTCCTTTTGCATAATGGCAATAAATACGCTTCACTACCAGTTGCCCATTCTGTACATTTGAAGGAGTGCTACGACAATTTGAAAAATGTTTTGGATAAAATAAAGTACGTAGAACACGGTTGGATGGTCTGTGGAGATCTTAAAGTTTTAGGCATGCTGCTCGGTCAACAAGGTGGCTATACGAAGTACCCTTGCTTTCTCTGCGAGTGGGATAGTCGAAACAGAGGACAACATTGGACAAAGAAAGAGTGGCCACCGAGGACTGAACTAGTCCTTGAAACCAAAAATGTTGTGAGAGACAATCTAGTGCCCCGAGAAAAAGTTTTGCTACCCCCTTTACACATAAAACTGGGGATGATGAAACAATTTGTGAAGGCGCTGAATAAAGAAGGAGAAGGTTTTAAATATCTACACCAGATTTTTCCATCTATATCTGAAGCTAAACTGAAAGAAGGTATTTTCGTCGGCCCGGACATAAGAAAATTGATGAAAGATATAGATTTCGATGAAAAATTGAGTGAAATTGAATTAGAAGCCTGGAAATCTTTTAAGGAAGTAGTGAGGCATTTTCTAGGAAACCATAAAAGTCCAAATTATGAGGAAATTGTAAAGAAAATGATTGAAAATATCGGCAAAATGGGATGTTCGATGAGCATTTAACTTCACTTCCTTAATTCGCATTTGGCCTACTTTCCTGATAACTTGGGAGCTGTAAGTGAAGAGCAAGGCGAAAGATTTCACCAGGACTTGAAGGAGATGGAACGTCGCTATCAGGGAAAGTGGAATAAAGTAATGATGGCAGACTACTGTTGGCTATTAAAGCGTGATGATCCAAGTCGGAATTTCAAGCGAAAATCTCACAATCGGAGCTTCGGTGAAAAAAAAGCAAGATACCATAAAAGTATTTAATATTTTTAATTTATTTATTACTGTCCCTTCAATGTATTTTTAATGTTTTTAGTTTAGTAATATAATTGTTACTTCATTGTAATAAAAAAAACTTTGTAAAGTAGGCCTTTTTTTCCGATTTCACATAAAAGGATTTTTCAAAAAAACTGAGGGTTATAGGACAAATCCAAGTACATATTCGTAATCAGCGCACCAAAATACCTCAAGATCAGCAATCAAATCCAAAAGGGGAAAATAAGAGTTCAAATTTGCAGACCTGTGTAATTATAAAGTATTTATATTTTTACTACGCTATCGATTGTGTCAACGTTCTTATAATTATTTTGTCCTTAAGCTTATCAGATTAAAGTTACTATTTGAGAGACGCTTGTGGCTAAGTAATAACAGCCGCAAGAGTCGATCGATCAGGTTAAGTTACGTTTACCGCGGTTGGTCCGTGGATGGGTGACCGTCTTTGCATACCAAGACCCCTCCGTGTCTCGCAAAGCACGCTAAGCCGTTTGTCTCGGCTGTAATTCGTGGATCTTTCGACAGTCGTTGCGTAGTAAGTATGAGTACTAAAAAGATACACCTGTGCCCAAGCCTTCGGAAAATAAGGGCGTAATAGTGTGATAAGTGTGACAACTAAAATTTACAAAGATGCATAGCTTGAACCAAAATTCGAATACATGTGACATTCACCAACCAGGGTGCTTACTCTGGAATATAATTCCGATAGATCGACATTGGTCAAACGTCAATTGGCTGAGTTAAACGTCAGGGATTGGCTGGACTCACTCCCCCTTATTACAAAACAAGGTTTTTCTTTAGGTATGGTTTAAACCATTGGGCCTGTTTTTGAAATAAGAACAGAACTGTAATAGAATTACAGCTCCTTTTTCAAAACTGACAATTTAGCACTGGACTAACTTGTCAGTTTTGTAAAAGGAGCTGTATTTCGATTTCAGTTAGGTTCTCATTTAAAAAACAGGCTCGGCGGTTTAAACCATACCTAAAGAAAAACCTTGTTCTGTAATAAGGGGGACTGAGTCTAGCCAATCCCTGACGTTTGACTGACAATTCCAATGTCGATCTATCGGAATTATATTCGAGAGTAAGCACCCAAGACTGGGCCCGCGTTGTCGATAACGTGCACTCCTGTGACCCAAATCTCTTCAGCCTCTAGACGAGGCCTGTGTCAGAGCAGTGGGAACATCAGCCTTACAGGCTGGTTATGCTAAGGGACTACTCACACTTCTTCAGCTCTGTTCAGCTTTAGTCCATAGAAAACCAAGATTTTGTACAGTCCGTTCAGCTTTCCGCGGCTGACCGGATGCGTACGCATCTCATACAAATTAGTTTTTTTCTATTGACAAAAGCTGAACAGAGCTGAATAAGTGTGAGTAGTCCCTAATAAGCCAAAAAAATCCGCAAAATCTTTATAGGAAAATCGTGCAGAGTTCCCTTTTTCCGCATAGATCCCGCCGTTTGCGAGTACTTCGCATCTGACCTTTTTGAAGGACACCACGAATAAGGTCAAGGTACGTCCTTCACACAGCCTCCATTCCCGGGGATTTTGCGAAACGCGTAGAAAAATATCTAAGGCTTTGACCTCCTAAGAGTATTTTTTATTTATTTCAATTGTTTATTCGCAAAAACAAGGTAACCTTGAAGGGCTTGATGGTACCTACATTTGTAAGTACATAAACATGGTAAGGTAAAGTATATGTTAACGTGTTTGTAATATTATGTTGAGTGCCTTCAAAAGGACAACGTAGTTAATGGCAGATAGAAACAGCTGTCCTCTGTATGTCTTGACTTGTTTTTTTTTTGTTTTGCAGAGGCTAAGTGAAGAGTAGGCTTTTCTATTTACTAACCGAGTTTCGAAAAAGGTTGACGTTCTGCATTCCTCGTATTTTTTTATTCTTGTGCATTCTCCTCGTGACACTCCTGCCTATGCCACAATTGTATCGATTGCACATAATTACATGGACCAGCCCATGCTGTAAACATGAGACTCATTTAAAGTTTAACATGTTTTGTTTTTTTTTTTCGAATCTATCAGAGACAAGACCATAGATATCCGTGGATAAGACGTAGAAATGCGATAACGCCTCGACATCATTAGATAACTTTCGAGTCTTGTTATAACTTTTAAGTACCGATTGAAGCTGTTCGCTACTTTGTATTTAAGAGGCACTCGAGCACCTTCGAATAACTCGATAAATGACTTGAGTAACAGGATTACGATACCTGCCATATATCAAGATATAATACGAGAATTTTGTTATACGAAGTAACGGCTAACTTCAAAACACAGTATCAATAGCAAAAGTTTTCATTGCAATCGAGCATCTATCAGTTATCATCATCATATTGACGATAGACGTCTACTTCTGGCCATAGCCATGTCGGAAGCTTCGCCACAACGATGGGTTTAGCGTCTTCGCATCCAGCGTACTTCCGGGGCCTTCACCAGGTAGTCAGCCCAGCTTTATGAGTCGTTATCCGTGGTCCCGGTGGGTCGACCCATTACCGGGTCCACGGGTAATTTCAATTACCCGTGGTCCCATGGCATTAGGGATTGATTCGGGACTTTTGAATATGTCGATAAAAAATTAAAACCATCAGTTACATACAATAAAGTTTACTCATAGATCCACTACGCAGCGCACGACCAACAATATTGGAAGGGGCATTTAAAACCAACTCCCTTTCAAAATGTGTCTCTTGGATTGCTTGACATACAACTATTAACAGTATTTGACCACCACATCTTTACCAATTTTACCTTCCAGGGTCTACCAATTTAATTCGGCAGGATTATATTTCTCGGCGGGACCACGGGTATTTTTCTACCCGTGGTACCCTCCAGGGACCACGGGATCACCACGGGTAACATATGTTGCCTACATGGGTAATCATTACCAATATTGACCAAACAACCGTCAAAGAATAGCCAACATTGGCCAAACTCCTAACGCTTACCAACCCAAAACAAAACATTTAATAAGTACTTAATCAGACAACAAAGCAAGCCTATGGAGCCAACACTCTATAGAGGAAACTTCTAGACTTAAGGTCACACACCAAACATAAACACACAATACAGGGCGTTTTCCTGCGCATTGCCCTCGTGCCTCGGACGTGCGCCGACGCAGAACTAGGTCACAAAACTCGAGATAACTGTGGCAATTAGCACGACTGGTGGTCTATTTAAAACTGGCTGTTTATTTTTATGTTCAAGTGGTAGTTTTCACCTAATTGGAGAGTTTGAAGTAGAATTGTAGAAGCTTTGTTAAAGAAATAAATGGTAACTTATCCTAGAGATTTTAGAGCACTAGTTACTTTTTAACCTTGCCTATTGCTTACTTTGATTTGTTGGATCCTTTCATACAAACTAAACAATTAGCACGGAAACCAAAAATCACGGTTTTTTTTTGTTTACCACAATACCGGTTCGCCAGTTGCTAAAAGACCAGAAATGATAGTTTTGTGTTTTCGGTAGCACGCTGACCTGACCAAAGCAAGATATGTAATTTGATTGCAAAGCTACTGGCTAAAATTCACTGCTCAATCAAGCCAAAAACGGCACGCCATGCCATTCGTTTTTTTTTTTTTATCCATTTTAACGTGACGTAGGTACCTCTATCAACTCCTTAACCTTGCGAACCTATATGTGCGGATATGTGTCCTTTCCTGAATTATCCATTTAACTGATTTAATCCCTCAGTCCCCAGTTTTTTATACCACGAATTTCTGATGACTCATTTAGGCCAAAATGCGGAAAGGACCACCCAAAAGGCCAACCCAAACCTTTTTTGTGTTTATTACACTTTAATTTACGTCATATACTACCTACCTCAATAAATTGTACCCTGAACAGTCCAATATGACCCACATGGCCAATTAACCTACATTCCTGTGTTGTATTGTTTGTAAACAATTACATTGGAGTCGTTGAAGCCATTCGATATTGGCTCTATGGAATGGAAACTTGATTAGTTTTACGCCTTAATGATAAATGATAAATGATAAATGATTTTATTTCTGTAAGTAGGTTTGTACAAACACTTTTACACGTCAATCATATTTTTTTACACTAGATGAGGTCGGCGTTTCCTATCTGACTACTCTGAGAAGAAAGGCCGAAACAAACTCAGAGGTCACAGTCTCTTTTAAAGTCCAGACATAATCTTGGTCAGATCATGTGAAGACCATGTGGATTGGTGTCTGAAATGGTCTTTTGAGGAAAGAACCACACAGGTTGAGTGGACCTGTCCATTCAGTGCACGCATGTATCAGTAATCATGCGGCTCAACTCAGAACTTGAGGAGCTCAACGATTTGACGAACAATACCAAAGAAAGGACATTTGGGTAGGCCGCATAAAGTACTCAAACTGCCAGATTAACATTAAAAACGAACTGAGAAAGAGACGAAATACAAAAACAAAAATACCACATAGTTCTCACATTCACAATAATTAAAACAAAAATAATATTATACTTCTCAAAGTAAATATTCATGTCAAAGTGTATATAATAATAATCAAATGTCAAAGTGTATATAATAATAATCAAATGTCAAAGAGCAAAACAAAGAAAAAAACAACATTCAGTATACAAAATTGGAGCAGGTCAATCCCAAGCTTTTTTGTCCTCAATATAATCTTTAACGGTATAAAAGGCTTTCAGGCACAACTTACGTTTGATGAATGATTTAAATTTATTGAGACTTAGATCTTGAACATGGCTTGGAAGTTTATTATAAAAGCGTATACATTGACATCTGAATGACCCACCTATTTTCTTGAGCCTTGTTGATGGTACAACAAATTTGTGTTTGTTCCTAGTATTTATACTATGGATATCACTGTATTTTTTAAACAATTTAATATTTTTATGAGCATATAAAAGATTTTCATAAATATACTGTGAAGGCACAGTCATTACATTTATCTCCTTAAATTTATCTCTGAGAGAGTGTCTCGGACTTAATTTATAAATTGATCGGACAGCTCTTTTCTGCAAGACAAAAATAGTCTGAATGTCGGCGGCATTTCCCCACAATAGAATACCATACGACATTACACTATGAAAATAGCTAAAGTACACTAAGCGGGCTGTCTCTACATCAGTTAAATTACGAATTTTTCTAACAGCGTATGCTGCAGAGCTTAGCTTTTTCGACAATTTAGCTATATGTGGGCCCCACTGAAGCTTGGCATCCAAAGTTAAGCCCAAGAATACAGTGCTATCTTCAGGATTCAATTCTTCGCCCTTTATCAACACATTAGTTTTCACCTGCTTAACGTGAGGTAGCGTAAACTTAATGCATTTGGTCTTTTTTTCATTAAGAAGCAAATTATTAACATTGAACCAGTGAACTACTTTTGAGATTGCGCTATTTACATCGTCATTAACAAGTTGCTGACGTTTAAGTTTAAACAAAAGTGAAGTGTCATCCGCAAACAACACTATATCATGATTATCCTTTATGAGGTAAGGCAAGTCATTAATATAAATAAGAAACAAGAAAGGACCAAGAATTGAGCCCTGTGGGACTCCCATTGATACTACGGATCCCGGAGATCTTTTTCCGTTTACATCAACACACTGAATCCTATTGCACAAGTATGAAATAAGAAGATCCAGAGCGGTGTTCCGGATCCCGTAGTGGCGGAGTTTCCTGATTAGAGTTTCATGAAGCACGCAATCGAAAGCTTTAGATAAATCGCAAAAGATGCCCAAGGCATCGTATTTATTTTCCCATGCATTGTAAATATGCCCTAAGAGTTCAACACCGGCATCGGTAGTTGAACGACCCCTTGTGAAACCGAACTGTTTGCTATGTAATAAATTATGTTTATTAAAAAATCTTTGCAATTGGTCTAAAATTAATTTCTCAAAAATTTTACTAAAGGTAGGTAGTACTGAAATAGGTCTATAATTAGTGGGGTCTGATGTACTACCTGATTTAAACAAAGGTATTATTTTACTATTCTTCATTAGGTCAGGAAACTCCCCACAGTCTATACAATTATTAAATATAAGAGCTAAAGTAGGTGCTACAATGTCAATAATAGACTTAGCAACTTCTACAGAATTACCCCACAGATCTGCAGTCTTTTTTACATTTAAAGTGTGAAAGGTTTTAATTATATCTCTACAGCTAATATGTTCAAAATGAAATTCTGAATCACAAACATTAACATTTTCCTTAAGCAAAGACTCAGCAACTGACTTACCTATATGACTATCTATCTACCTATCTATTTACCTAGCCGCTAGCCTGTATTGTCCCTCATCAGGTAAAATGAAAAGCCGTCTAAAAAATAATAAGACTTGACCCCAAATGTTGATAAACCACTTCCATCTTATTACAAAACACGATCTAAATTTAGTTCTAGCCCAAAGCTCTGTGCCATTTTTTTTTTTTCACTTCTAATATTATTTTGATTTGGCTAAAAGTTCTTATTTAAAAATAACGAAAAAAAGAAAACAATCGATTTCCGGAAAAACACTACAAAGTGAAAAATACCTTTAATTTCGGAAGGTGGTGCCAAAAAATTAAAACACATATCCAAAGTCTGCGACATCGCCGTTGATTTGCTGTAATTTACGAGTATGAAGAGTTCAGTCTCCGAAATGCATCATCAGATCTATATGAAATTTAAATGGAACCATTTCGGAATAAACCCCTTTCGAACAAAAAAAGGATTTTGCAAATCCGTGTATATCTGACGGAGTTATGCCCGAACATACATTTTTTTTAATCATGTCGAATTAACAACCTACTTCTTTTTGAAGCCGGTTAAAAATTACACTTAGCAAAGAGATACCTTTAACACCCCAGACTTGGGGATTCGTGGTTTAAACCATACCTAAAGAAGAATCAGCACCCTAATTGCGTAACTCACGATTGATCATAATTGGTTTCGTCTTCACAGTTAAACAATATTCATTGCGTTATTTATGTTGTCGAACAGACACATTTTTCGAACATATGAAGCAATGGTTTAACAATCCGTTTCAAAACGATACAGATTATGATGAATCGTGAGTTACGCAATTAGGGTGCTGGTTTTATAATAAGAAGGCTTGTCGGCATTGAGAAGCAGTATTCTTCGTCTTTCATGAATTATTTCTTTTTTTTTTCAGCTCCTAAGGATTGTGGCGTGATGTAAAAAAGTCAATAACCTGCCTCAAGTATTGGGCTATCAGTTTTTTTTTTTTTCGTAGTTTCACGGATTAACGCGTTAAAACAAACAATCTCTTCAGCTTTATTATACAGGAAAAGTTTTTATTCAGTGCGCAAACTTTAACCATGAATTCAGCATATCATTCCAGATATTTTTCCCCCAGCGCAGATATTTTTCAAAAAAAAATCTGCTGTTCCATAATTTTTTTACCGCGTAAGTATTGCACTTTTCTATGAAACAGCAGACTTTTTTTTTTGTACAACCGACGAAAAATTTCTGCGCTGGGGGGTCTGGAATGATATGCTGAATTCATGGTTAAAGTTTGCGCACTGGATAAAAACTTATCCTGTATGAGTAAATACGTTTAGATAGTTGGATAACTGTATTAGATATCATGAAAAGGAAAAACATTATGACGCATCTTTGTTAACTTTAATGTTCAGTGAACGTTTTTTATCAATATTTATATATACCTATGTATTATTGATCGGTTTAAAAAGTTTTGTAAAATAGAAAGATAAAATAAAATATTTACGGTACTACAGATAGCCGAGATTAGTATTTAAAACATTTGTGGATTGCTTTTATTTATTATATAAACATTACATTGTTTTTTTTTTCTACATATTTAGGTATGCCAATGCTGAGGGGCTTGTGGATAAGTAGAAACAGCCGTAGGTACGGTACGTTCGATCAGGTTAAGCTAAGCTTGCCGCGGTTGGTCCGTGGACATACCAAGACCCCTCCGTGCCTCGGAAAGCACGTTAAGCCGTTGGTCCCAGCTGTCAATCATGGATCATTGACAGTCGTTACCGGTCGTCAGAAGCCCGAAAGTCTGACAACCAGTCTTACCAAGAGGTATCGTATTTCCCAATAAAAGTATAATAAATATAATAACAGGGATGAGGAGGTCAGATAGGCAGTCGCTCCATGTAAGATACTGGTCGTCATCATCATCATCATCATCATCATCAGCCTATAATGTTCCCACTGCTGGGACACAGGCCTCCTCTCGGCGAAAGGGAGAGAGATACTGGTATTCATCAATAAATATATTAGACTGAAAACGAACCCCATTTACTTGGGAAATGGCTAAGCAGATGATGAGTATGATGATGTCTATGCGGTTATTATCTATTCTTTTTTTACCCTTATTGCTCCATTAATTAAAAATAGACAAAAGTCTTCCTCATATCCGTTCACACCTTATTATGCCAATGCTAACCAGGTTTAAAGAAAAACGTACAGACGCACATCAAGCTACCCCAAACTGTCAAATTTTCCCAATTGAACATGAATTCCTTTGTAATAAAGTTTAAAATCTATCAATGAAATTTGACAGATTGGAGTAGCTTGATGTGCTGGCGAAAGGTACATTATCAAAAACGTTTTAAAAGCAATACAATTTATAATTGAAATTGTTTGCGATTGATCGTTTCCATCATGACTGACTCACTTTTCTTTGGGTAAACCCAAAGATATTGAATTAGCAAGATTCTCGTCAGAATTGAAATGTGTCGGCTGCAGAATACAGCGCGTGACAGCCGACACGTGTCGGCTGTGCAGCCGGTCGGTCGTCGGCTGCTCAGCGTACGAGTGTCAGCTGCTTAGCTGAAGGATGACGACCGCCTACAAACGAAGATCGGTAAGTCATTAAGTTAAATTAAGGGCAAAGAGACAGATTAAAACTATTCGAGATGGAAAGTCTGTTCGGACGCCCTTCGCCGCGTCTAACGCCCAAACACAATTCGCCCAAACTTTTAAACTAGTAAGTATACCTACGTGTCATACTGCGAATAAGTTCTGCATTTTTTCAGCAGTTTTCCCATAGAAAAACTGCCAGACGTAAATTTTATTCCCAAAGTAAGATTCATTACTTTGGTATACTCGCACTAGGTCAAACAAAACACAAATGTCTTGCAGACGCAAAACGGAAACTTTCGATTCGCCAAAAACTTTCTTTAGAATGATTGCGTGAAATATCAGAATCAATATTTTATACCTTTTGGAGATCAGCCAGAATTTTATCACCCATCTTCTTGTAGTGACTAAATTATAAATTCAGCTTGGTAGAAGCGTCCTCGCGTGGACAGATTAATTAACAATTAAATCATTAGAACAACAAATCGTTATTATGATTAATATCTACACGAGCCAATATATTACATAGGTAGATACATTATGTTCATGGTTCTTGATAATAGAGATGTAAACAGACATGGTGCAAAGTCAGATAGGTGTCAAACTGGTTGAATGGTTATTTATCAAATTGTCTATTCGATTTTGTATTTTAATCGCAGGTATTTTGAGCATATTAATTTACTCGGACCCGCCCCTGCTTCGTACGGTTTTAGGTCTTAAAAAAACATCGATATTTCTACTTTATTTACAAAGTTTATTCCATACGAATGTACACATAGACCTCCTGAA
The DNA here is from genome assembly GCA_949987655.1 of Polymixis flavicincta. Classification (NCBI taxonomy): domain Eukaryota; kingdom Metazoa; phylum Arthropoda; class Insecta; order Lepidoptera; family Noctuidae; genus Polymixis; species Polymixis flavicincta. Next base: position 6,348,024 of record OX465188.1, on the reverse strand, counting down.
TAAATTCGCAAAATGTTGATAAAAACCGTATTTAAACCCGTTGCACACAGACAGACACAGAAAGCAACTTTAATTTAGAAGAAGAAAGGGAGTGGATAGAAGCATGTTCAAAAATAGTCTAAAAAAACGACTAATAATGGTACCTAATATTACAGGGTTCAACCAAATTAATTTAACGGTACAGAAATCAAAAGCTGCTTAACTATAGGTATGTAATCAAAAGAACTTACGCGTACACTCGCACAAAATACTGAAAGCCATAATTATTCTTTACCAGGGGAAAAATACAGGTTCCTAATTATTGATGCTACGTTTTAACTCGGCAGCTGCTTCCACAGTCACACACACGTTACTACTTTGTTTTGGTGCAATATCTAGATATATCGTGATGTGTTATCAACCTTATCAATTCCGAAACACCTGCAAACTACACCTAAAGCCTATACTTACTACCCACTTACCTAACCCATGTAGCTCACTCTTAGTCATACTTTTGCGCAGTTACGTGTGATTGTGTGTTACTTTGTGTGTGTGTTGTTTCGCGTGCGTGTGTTGTTTTGCGTGCGTGTGTTGTTTTGCGTGCGTGTGTTGTTTTGCGTGCGTGTGTTGTTTTGTGTGTGTTGTTTTGTTTCTTTGTTGTTGTTTTTCAAATAAATTATTCTACTAGAGTCGCGTCGCGCTGTCGCATGTCGTCTGTCTGCGGGAGCCTTAAGTCCACCTTTTATGCACGAGGCTGTGGGCACAAAATCGGCCAAAAACCTGCCAATGTGACTTTTTCAATTCATATACCTATTGTACTTTCTGAGTTTATCTTGGACAATACTGACATACCGGTCAAGAAAAAACATCGTGACGAAACCTGGTCAAAGTGGTCAATACAAGTAAAAAACTTTTTTCAAAAAAATAACAACCGACTTCCAAAGAAATGTTTCTTTGGAAGTCGGTTGTTATTTTTTTGAAAAAAGTTTTTATTTTTCACTTTTTAGTTATCTACCCCACACCAATTCGAAATTTCATCATGCTTGGGGTCAAAACAATACACATTTATGCGATAGCAACATTCGCGGTTGATTTGCTGTAATTTTTTGAAGAGTTCCGTTGTCTGTCTCCGAAACGCATCATCAGATCTATATGAAATTTCAATGGGACCATTTCGGAGTAAATCCCTTTCGAACAAAAAAAGAATTTTGCAAATCCGTCTATATACGACGGAGTTATGCCCGAACATACATAAAAAAAAATATATATATATAAACATGTCGAATTGATAACCTCCTTCTTTTTGAAGTCGGTTAATAAAATCGCCAGCCCGTCTTGAGCAAGGGTGGTGATCAATGCTCGTGCCTTCTCTGTTTAAGAAGAGGCCTGCAGGGCTGTAGTGGGGCAATAACAGTCTGGTATTATAAGGAAAAACAAATGAAAGTCGCGATATGTAAACACGACCATGACACTGGGCTCAAATAAAACACGTTTTCGATTAAACGGAATTAATTAAAATTATGACTAAGTGTATCCAGTTGTTATTGATAACTTACTGTTAATAATTTATTTATATCAGATGCGATGCGTGACGTAGTCCCGGCTGTCATTCGTTTATGTTTGACTGTCGTTACTGGTTGTCAGAAGTTCAATAGTCTGACAATCAGTATTACCAAAGGATATAGTGTTGTTACCCAGTACACCGTGGTAAGGCTCCCGCAGACAGGCGCAATGCGATTCTAATAGAACAATTTCTGTGATCTACTAGTCAGGCATGTCGTCGCGCCCACCGGTCTGCGGGACATTTAACTGCGTTGTGGAGGTCAGAGCGCCAATAATTCTCGTAATTAAAAACATCAAATGTCAAAAACTGGTCAAAATGGACGGTACTCGAGGTATTTTTGAAAGCTTGAAACTGAGATCAAAATTGACCCTCAGATAGGCGGTCCCTCCTTGTTAAAAACGTAAATTTAGCTGCATCCAGTTAGACTGGTAGCCGACCCGAACATACTTGCGAAAAGGCTACGCAGATTGATAGCGTGACGTAGAATGAAACTCAAACGCATCATCAATCATACTGAACAAACTAACCATTAGCATTTCATAATGATAAAATGTTTTATTGGATGGAAAACTTAGCCATAGGTCTGAATGTACCTAATCTATATACCTATATAAGAGTAGAAACTGACTGACTGATCAATCAACGCACAGCCGAAACTAATAGGACTAGGAACGTGAAATTTTGCACACGGCTTCCTTTTATAATGTAGGGGAGCACTAAGAAGGGGTTTTTGAAAATTCGACCTTTAAGGGGGTGAAAAGGGGGGATTTTGTTTGTATGAAAAATCTTATTCCTTGAGTTAATAAACTTGAAACTTGGCACAAATACTAAGTTAAGTAAATTATGAGGTTAGCCATTTATTGTTTTTCTAAACTACCCCCTAAAAGGGGGATTGGGGGGTGTCAAAGTTTGCATGGAAGAATTTTAATCTGATTAACTCCAAACTCAGTATTTATACCTTAAACCAAAAATAAAGAATAACGTGTATCAGAGTTTCTCGAAAATCTACTCCTAAAAGTAAAAAAGGGTATAGTTCCTGATATAAGAAATGTGAAAGTTTGTGAAGATGATTGGATGTTTGGCACTCAATCACGCAAAAACTGCTAAACGGATTTGGATGAAATTTGACACACAGACAGATGATAACCTATGTAGATTAACACATACAATACTTTTTATCCCGGTAGTACGTTCCCGCGGGATAATTTCCGACATTCACGCGGGCGAAGCAGCGGGCGGAAGCTAGTTTATACATAGATATAAAGGATAAGTTTTTATCCAGTGCGCAAACTGCAACCATGAATTCAGCATATCATTCTAGACCTCCCAGCGCAGAAATTTTTCGTCGGTTTTACAAAACAAAATCAGCTGTTATATGTATACATTTTGACCGCGTAGGTCCAGTTTTCTATGAAACAGCTGGTAATTTTTTTGTATAACGGACGAAAAATTTCTGGGTTCGAACCCAGACAGGCGCTTTACTTTGTGTAAATAATTACATCACCACTGCTCTCAAAACGGTGAAGGAAAACATCGTGAAGAAACCGGCATGTCCTAGAACCAATAAGTCGAGATGTGACATCTACCAACCCGCCTTGGGCCCTCGTGGTGTATTATAGACCACTCCCTCACGAAGAGAGGAGGTCTGTGCTGATTATGTTACTGTGAGGGTTATGATTTTAACCGCCATGTATGTTTGCATGAATGTTCAATCATAACTTCTAAACTACTTATCATAATTTGGCAAATGAGGTATCATTGGTAGCGTCTTGATCGTCCGCTGGTTGTGCGAAGACATATCGAATTAAACGTGGCTCTCTCTAGAAAAGATAAAGTGACGAATGAAAAAAAAATTTTTTTTTCATAACGCTGTGCTAGGTTTCAAAATGAAGGCTTGAAAAGGGAGAAAATAATTACAATATTATTAGGTTTAAAAACTCAAATCAGACTTCTGATTGTAACATACTACTGATACATTTAAATAACTAAACCTTTTTAAAACAATGCTTCGTAATCCAAAACTTTAATAAATTAACGTGATTTTAAAATAATCGCCTTAAAAGTCCTAATCAAAATTAACAAAAACTAACTCTGTATCATTGATATAGCACACAAAATTAATTACCACCATACATAGTTATAGTTGTTTTTAATTATAAATAAATATTATATATACTAAAACCGATAGTGATAACTGATAACCGTATCGGCAGACACGTGTAGGCATATTGTTAACCGCAACTGGTCTTTTTATTAACACATGCATATTAAAATTTAATATTAGACCTTTTTTTATTTGTTTTATAGCTAGAAAATGAACGAGTTTCAAAATTTTACGGCTGACAGTTCATATGCTTTACGGCACATTCCTTTAAAAAAATAAGTGGACATTTCAGAAATATAACAAAATTCAGGGTTCGTAATGGCAGGTACGACTCGACAATTCGACACCGCTAACAACATTCCTATTTTTTTAATATATGGACATTTCTGTATAAATGTTTTCTTGCACATTCCTTTTTATTTTTTTTCTAAATGTGTTTAGAAATGGAACAAAATTGAGGGTTCTAAATGGAAGGTTGACAGTTGTACACTAACAACATTCCTTTTTTATTAATAACTAGCTTTTGGCCGCGGCTCCGCCCGCGTGGATGTCGGTTATCGCGTAAAAAAGTAGCCTATGTCCTTACCCATATCCCAGGCTATATCTCGGCCAAATTTCATGACGATCGGTTCAGCGGTTAAGGCGTGAAAGCGTAACAGACAGACAGACAGACAGACAGAGTTACTTTCGCATTTATAATATTAGTAGGGATTGAAATTTCTATCGAAATGTGTTAAGAAATGGAATAAAAATTTAGGGTTCTAAATGGGAAGGTACGACTCGACTGTCCAACACTGCTAAGTCGTGAGTAGGTTCCTGTCTTTGACACTCTAGTACCCTCAGCTCCATTCAAAGCCTGCTACATTTTTTTTCTTTTCATCCCTAGTTTTCCATGTTGCGCCGACCCCAAATAAATTGGGATAAGGGCAGGAGAATGATGATGATCCCTAGTTTTCGATGACCTTACGTCGTGATCGAGATAGACGGAGGTGAAGCAGAAATTGGGTAGAGTCAAATTAGTTCATCACCACGAAGAAGGTTCTACAAGACAGTAGGCTAAGTATGGTCCAGTACTCACTACCTTTGACAGTGGAATATTGTATTTTTATTTGAGTACTTCCACCATCGTCCATCTTCACAGTCACGTCGAAATTCCACCAATCCAGCTCACTTGCGAGTTGCGACCCATCGCACATATTGGTCCTTCGAGCCGTATAGATAAAATCCAAAAATGTCAACTCACTAGTAGAACATTTTGGGTTTTATCTTATCATTTGGTAAAATACTAGGTGCGAGCTGCGAGCTATTAGAAAAAATCATGAGATCATGAAGTGAGTAATTTTTAAGGTGATAAAAGATTTTGTAGGGTGACTTTGTTATTTCTTCGCTTTTCGTAGGAAGGTGATCATGAAAAGAAAGAATAGACAAAAAAACGTATTAAAATTGTTGGCAAAATCGTCAAAGCCATTTTTAATATTCGCAAAAGAAATAAAATCGTCACATACATAAAAAAAATGTTTCCGTTCAAGATATAAGTTGATATACATTTGGCGAGGCTTGGCAGCACGGGTGAACATTCGACCAGAGTCCCAAATAAACTAAATTACCCTCACAAATAAGAGCTCTTTAATTGCTCTCTAGTAATTAAAAAGTTCGATCAACAGATCAATACTGTGATCGGCTTTTAAACGAGTTTGTCCCACTTAGTGGAATGTCTCAACTTCTCAAGTGTATAGGGTGCATACACATGCACTTGCACCCTATGTAAAATTTCAACATTTACCTATATCTGTATTTTTTATGTATAAGTACATAACAAAGAGTATTCTATATATAGGCGCTGACGCTGCTATTAACTGGGCCAAGTACCCTGATCCTAAGAACAGGACCATCAACTCAAAAACGAACCAAAAAAAAAAGGAGAGGTATCGTGTGATTTCCGGTTGGCACGAAGTTCCCTACGCTTTTGCATAGTTTTGTTACCTAAAACGACGTTGGCGCGGACGAGAAAATATCGCAAGGGGATTTTATCGCGTAATCGTTTTTCCACTGTAGATGTTGAACCGAGCATTAAGAATACAACAGAGTGTGTCTCAACTATTCTCAACGCGTCGAAAAAACACTATTCGATTTTCCTCTCTCGCCGCTAAACAGTGCGTTGATGCAGTGCAAAAAAAATCGATAATTTTTACGTCGTACGGTAATAAAGTGTCTTGACGTTTTGAAATATTAATCCTTTTTGGGTCTAGCTATCAGTTACTAAGTGTGGAGACTATGACTTGCAAAAATGAACTTCCCTCCAAAACAATCTCCTTGCAAAACCAAAACAATAATCATTGTAAAACAAGTATTATTTCACTATCACATAACCGGCGTTTCATAAATATTGACGAACTGCCTAATGTGAACATAGTCGACTAGTTTACATAGTCGGGCAGTCGCCTTGAATTGCTATCATTTGTCAACAAACTGATTGTTTACGTCACAGCTGTGTTGATAGATCGCTAATCGCTTTTAGACAGCACGTTAATTGTAAATTTTTAGAGCGTTTTAATTGTGAATACCAAAAAATCAGCTCTTCCTTACATTTATGTTCGTATAACTCATCAAAATGTAGGGAAGAGCTGATTTTTTTTTCGCGATTTAAGGTTTGGTCCCATAGTAAAAGTTGTTCATAATGATGAGTACAATGACCTCTTAAGAGGTTGTTGGTGTTTTTCCAATAACCCTGTATAGTGTCAAATACATAGACTGAAACTATTACTGCAGCAGGCTTAGCACGAGCACCGACTTGTCGACGGAAGAATAGACAACACTATTAAATAAATTATGTACAATAGGATAAGATACCTATGTTTTTCCATTCATTATCACAGTTATGCGTTCTAAACGAATCATGATTTTGTAGATAATCGTATATACTTTGTGGCCGTCGAGTAGAAAGTTTTGTTGTCAGTGTGATTTTGACAGTTTGGGAAGAAATACTCTTCTGAAATAGTCTACATATAAAAGGACCTAGAGAAATATCGTAAGAAACGAAAGACTAAATGACAGATTGTAGAAGGATATCTACGGTGCGATAACAAAAATTTAGGAACGAAATATCACTTTGTATTGAAAAAACACTGTCTATTCTTCGTAGAAATACAAAGCGTCATGCTAAGCCCGCTGTACAGGATAAGTTTTTATCCAGTGCGCAAATTTTTCGCCGGTTATACAAAAAAAAAAAAAAAACAGCTGTTTCATAGAAAAGTGCAATACCTATGCGGTTAAAATGTAAGGAACAGCTGATTTATTTTTATAGGTAGTATCTGATCTCTAAAACCCAGTTACTGGGTAAAACGATACTCCTTGGGAAAACATGTCAGACTTTCGGGCTTCTGACGCCCCGTAACGACTGCCAAAGATCCAGACACATTTACATGATTATAAAGATTCTCTTCAATCTCTTGCAAAACATACAGAACAGTGGACTTGGCCCCAAATACACCAACATTCTCCGGCACTGCAGGTGATTTGGCAATCTCCCACAGAGATCCGAAACTTGGCAGAAAAATATAAGCATTTGTGCGACGAATATACAAGTATTTTGTTCGACTATAAAACTAATTTATGTCGAAATTGAACATGGATTTCTTCCAGATACAACAGTAACTGTTCTACAAGTTACTTTAAATGAAGAATTAATTTTGGTGGGTACTGTCATACTAACATCAATTGCAAGGTCATTGTCTATATCATCTCATATGCTGCCTAATATGAAAAATGCTTTAACTACCGCACAGTCGTTAAATAAAGCCAAATAATAGATATCTATAAAAATAAAAGTCCTGACTGACTGACTGACTCATCAACGCCCAGCCCAAACGCTTGGACCTAGAAAGCTGAAATTTTGTACAGACGTTCCCTTTATAATGTAGACAAGGATTAAGGAAGGATTCTTTGAAATTCAACTCCTAAGGGAGTTAAATAAGGGATGAAAGTCCCACGCGGGCGAAGCCGCTGGCAAAACCTAGTAAGAAACAATAATAAGTAAACCAGATAATAAGTTAGGCCCTTTTCTTGCTGTCTTCGTTTTTCCGCACATTTTATTCTGCTAATGCAGGTCTTCTAACGAAACACAAAGTCCGAAGTTTCGGTCGAAGTTACGGGCGTTTCCAACTCCGTATCACTTAAGGACATACGATTAGTTTGGGGCCCGAACTGAAATTGAATGATAACACCATTTGACAGTTGTTCTTACTTCTGATTTGTTATTACGCGCTTGAGTTAAGGCTCCTGCAAGCAGGTGGACGCGACTCACGTAGAACGATATCTATGAAAACTTCATGGAAATTGTTCTACAAGTGTCGCGCTGCGCTGTCTCGTCACACCTGTCCGAAGAAGTCTTCAATTAGGGACTACTCACACTTATTCAGCTCTGTTCAGCAAACAACGATTTTGTATGAGATGCGTACGCGTCAGTTCAGCCGCGGGAAGCTGAACGGAATCTATACAAAATCGTTGTTTTCTATGGACAAAACACACAACATATAACTGTTTTCTAATGGGCTCGTATCTCCGTTGGAGGACTTAGAGATGGGGCTTACCATCAGGCCAGCCGTCTCAGTAGGAATCAAGTTGTCTTGCCATCTACAACTTGGTCAATCACGTTGATGAATCATTTCAATTGAATTGGTATACTATTATTTTATAGGTGTTTGTAATTATGCATGCTCGAACCACAGCACCTGTTCAGCTGGCGTTGCCAAGACAAACACTGAATGTGTTCGAATCGTGACCCTCACTCAATCTTTACATTCTTTAATACTGTCAATTAGAGACTACCTAGAGCCCAGTTTGGTAGACACAACTTTGAGAAAGAAGCCGACAGAAGAATCCAGTTGGGTCGCACTTCACCACTTACGTCTAGTGTTTTAGCTGGGAAACTAGCCCCCCCCAGCAGCACATCTGTCTATTCATCATCATAGGTAGGCTCATTGAAACGTATAAAATACTTTCAGAACACTACGAAGTGCCCAGCCTTCAAAACCTTTACACTCTGAATGCCAACAAACATTTGCGTGGGCATTCCCTTAAGTTATGGGAAAATTCATCCAAGCTAAAGCCTTTGAAGCACTTCTTGTCTAACAGAGTTGTAACAGCATGGAATAGACTCCCAGAAAATGTTGTGATGGCTCCCTCACTTAACTGTTTCAAGAATAGATTAGACAGATTAAATATCTCCAAGCCTTTTGATACATACGCATCAGCTAATTAGCTGCTAGTATGTCTAACCAAATAATAATAATAATCATCATTTCAGCCGAAAGACGTCCACTGCTGGACATAGACCTCCCCCAAGCTCCGCCACTTCGACCGGTTCTGTGTTCTGTCTCTCTGCTCGCAGTGTCTCAAGACGAGTCTTTGACCAGTGCGTGTTGCCAGTGATGACATATGGAACTGAAACGTGGTCGCTCTGTCTATTCAATTAGAAAAAATGAATTCTGTACAATAGTATGCAAAATAATTAACATATCGAAACACAAACCATTAAATTAATTTATTTGCCATAAATCAGCTAGCACATTCAGTATACTTATCTTTGATCTTTTATATTTTTCTAGAACTTTGCTCGAAAATATAGGTATGATTTTGAATGTTAGTCATTTTTATTACTTAGTTTTCGCCTATCGGTAGTCTTAAAATCAGAGGTCAGAGTAGTGGTCAGTCGGCATTTGTTTTGTGATCATTAGGTACAGACGCCAGCACGACAAATTTCTTTGATAGATTTTCACCTTTATCACATAAGTATAAGGTTCATGTTCAATTGGGATAATTTGACAGTTTGAAGTAGCGTGATGTCCTGTCGTTTGTAACTAAATATATTTGGGAATATTAGTCATAAACCCAAAAGTCTGATCACTAGTCTTCCTAAGGGAGGATCTTTCTCCTTGTTATCGAGTAACCAGGTTTGTAGAGGTCAGATAGGCAGTCGCTCCATGTACAATAAAGCTGCATACAGTTAGACTGCAAACCGACCCCAACACAGTTCGGAAAAAGTTAGGCAGATTGGCATTTCATCATCATCATCATTTCAGCCGAAAGACGTCCACTGCTGGACATACGCCTCCCCCAAGCTCCGCCACTTCGACCGGTTCTGTGCTTCCTGCATCCAGCGGACTCCTGCGGCCCTCACAAGGTCATCGGTCCACCTTGTGGGAGGCCTTCCAATTTTACGTCTTCCGGTACGCGGTCGCCACTCCAGAACTTTTCGGCCCCATCGGCCATCTGTTCTGCGAGCAATGTGCCCTGCCCACTGCCATTTAAGTTTGGCAATTCTTCGTGCTATGTTGGTTACCTTGGTTCTCCTGCGGATCTCTTCATTCATGATTCAATCACGCAGGGAAACTCCAAGCATAGCCCTCTCCATCGCCCTTTGGGTGACTTTAACCCTTCTTATGAGGTCAATTGTGAGTGACTACGTTTCGGTTCCATATGTCATCACTGGCAACACGCACTGGTCAAAGACTTTCGTCTTGAGACAATATCTTTTCGTCCCAAATACCGCAGGTATTTGGGACGAAAAGATATTGCGAAGCTTCCCGAACGCTGCCATTGCTGATTGGCATTTGGGAACACTCAAAAGGAACAAAGTTTTTAAGGTCGACTACATCTACATTTCTAAACGATTCACTTTTGCTTTTTAATTTGGACAAAACAAACAAATATTAGGTCTTTACCTATGAAATTGCCGTTCTGCAGTACTGGCCATTTCAAATCAAAATAATTTTTGTTTGGCTAAGAATTCTAATTTCAAATTAATTTTATTTTAAAAACATGGATTTTTTTTTCTAAAAGTAGTCATTTCTTTATTGATTAGTGTTACATTTTCATCGCATTTCAATCTTTTTCGTCATCATGGATACGTTAAAAATTCGAGTAATTATGGAATATGAGTACCGTCGTGGCAGCAACGCGGCACAAGCGGCACGCAACATCAACGACGTTTACGGAGCTAACACTACAAACCAACGCACCACCTGTTATTGGTTTGCTCGCTTCCGTTCTGGAAATTTCGACCTGAAAAATGAACCTCGCGGTCGTCCGAAGACTTTGGTCGACAATGACGAATTAAAGGCGATTGTGGAAGCTGATGATACACAATCTACGGCTGAATTAGCAGCAGCTTTCGACGTTAGCGTCAAAACAATATTGGTCCATTTGCGTCAAATTGGCAAGGTAAAAAAGCTTGACAAATGGGTGCCCCACGAACTCAATGATCGCCAGCGCGAAGTACGCGTCGAGACGTGCCTTGCACTGCTCAACAGACACACAAATGAAGGAATTTTGAACCGCATTGTTACCTGCGATGAAAAATGGATTCTGTTTGATAACCGTAAGCGCTCAGCAAGTTGGTTGGATCCTGGTTCAGCACCTAAACAATGCCCTAAACGAAAACTTACCCCTAGAAAAGTGATGGTCACTGTTTGGTGGTCTAGCGCCGGTGTGATTCATCACAGCTTCTTACCAAACGGGGTGAGCATTACTGCAGATGTGTACTGTGAAGAACTGAACACAATGATGGAGAAGCTGGCGCATCTCCAACCAGCATTGGTCAATCGCTCGTCTCCGCTGCTCCTGCACGACAACGCGCGACCTCATACTGCACAGCAGACGGTCTCCAAGTTGCAAGAACTGGGGTTGGAAGCTCTCCGTCATCCGCCCTACTCACCAGACCTTGCGCCTACAGACTACTACTTTTTCCAGAATTTGGATAACTTCTTGGCGGGAAAAAAATTTAATACCCGAGAGGCAGTACAAAATGCCTTTGAAGAATTTGTTGCCTCCCGTCCAGCTGATTTCTTTAAGAAGGGCATCAATAAACTGCCACTGCGATGGCAAAGATGCATTGATTGCATGGGTGATTACTTCGATTAATACAAATAAAAAATTCATGAAAAAAATTCGTTTAAATTTTTTCATACAAAACGGCAATTTCATAGGTAAAGACCTATTAGGACAATTCAATCGTGTAAACACAGCAGTAAGTCATAGAATTTCAGTCATATACTTTACTTTACTGTGACTTTCAACCAAAGTTTACTTGATGACTTAAAAAGCGTTACTTTAGATTAGACTTATTTACTTTTACTATGCTCTAGCTTTATACTCGAGCCGATCATATCAGTAAAAGAGTATCAACTGATGTCCCAATTTGATAATAAAACATTTATTTATTTAACCATTTATGCACACACATATAAACAGACAAGAATAAAGGAACAGAAAAATACGTACAAAGGTAATGCTTATTTCTACAGAAATCTCTTCCAGCACACCTGCGATAGGAGAGAAGATAACAGAGATGTAGACAACGCGTGTAATAATAATAGAAGGGAAAACATAATAGCACAAATTATATCTAATCTAATTTATAAATACACATATCATATAAGAATATACATACATACATACATACTACATAAAAGCTTCTAAACCCAGCATTGCAGGTACTATTCAATTTTAAGTACCATCGTGGTCGTAATCAAACTAAACAATCGCTGGCACCAAAATCAATAAATGGACTCTGAATATATTCATTTAAAACATTTAGAAAACATCCAATATATCTTGAGAGGCGTCAAAATATGGTACTACATTTAAATGTACTGAATTTGACAAAATATTCTTGATCTCTGCCTTTGCAAGGAACACCGCAATTTATTTCCTGAGTCCACGATATACTGGTCAGGTTTAAGCGCTCATCAAAGATACACGCTTCAACCAAAATAAAACCCACACGTGCTTCAGTCGATGCTTAAATGTCAGCATACCCACAGATAATGTGCTCGTAGAGTTGAATTATTTATGGTTCGGTGTCTTTGGACCACGAAGGTAGTAAGATGTAATGGGAATCGCACGTGATTAGGTAACCAATGTGATGTTTTGATACTCGAGAGTGAATTAGATATAGATTGATGTAATATGTTGGATAAATGGGTACTTATTTTTCATTGTAACGGTTTTTTTGGAGTAGTGCCAAGGACAGATTGTATTACTTTTGCTTAGAGAGGTTAGCCGCAGTTCCGCGGCTTGTGGTTGACCACTATTACATAATAACGGATAAGTGAAGATGATCCACGCTTATTTAGAGGCTCCATGTTCACCTAGTTTAAAATGATCCCGATAAATCAGGCAGTGATGCCTAATACGTGATTATAATCGGCAAAAGCACTATTGCAGTATCTTCAAAACTTACTGAAGAGCCTATGCTCCCAAAAGCAACTACTAGTGTTGATTGGTTTAAAAAAATATAGTTGTCCGTGAAACGAGGATGAAGACCAGGAAAAACCTATTGCATTGTAAACTTACACCTTCCCATTTTAGACACACCCTAGGATAGACTTGAAACAGCAAAGATTGAATAAAAGTGCAACTTAATCATGGAACTGTAGAAGTCTGTCATTTTACTGCTGAATGCATATGACAAAAGCCGAGGATATAATTTCTAACCTGTCTTAAAACAATATTTCTTTTGTGGCACTTGAAAGGAAACGCCAAAGCTCTTCATAATTTTTACACTCCGTAAATAAAGGACTGCATTCTTGGCTACGAGCCGGCTAGACAGCAGACACCATATTGTGACGTCACTCCATCTATTATGGTGTACGTGTCAAAGGTTGGGTCAGCAAAAGGTTGCTCTTGTAATTTTTACTGCCTCAATAACTTTGTGGGTGTTAGAGTGTTGAACAGCTGATGTTATATTTAGGACTTAATATTTCATTGAATATCTGGCGCAGATTCAATGCCCAAGACCACATGAAAAAATGTTGGGTATTTTAGTATATAGCCCTCACAAGTATTGCAACACTAACATTAAAATATCAAATGTTATGACCTGCGGCAACACGTTTCCCCAAATCGCTGCACAAAAGACCACAGACTAGCATTGAAGACATAAGCGAAATATTTTGCCAATATTCGTGCTAAAGGACAAGTAAACAATCAATGACCTTACTATGGCTACAAAAATTGCTATCAGCTTACATCCGATGAGGTAGGTTGCAACTGGAAAGAAAGCCGAATAAGAATACGTAGCAGATTTAGTAAGTTGCATATCATTATCTACACACGTAGAATTGCGTCAGTCTTTCGTCACAGAAATTCAATAGGCTGACTTGGCTGATTGACGTCGAATAACGTGGCCACACCTCCCACCAATGAGCAACAATTGATTGCACTTCTAATACCAGTGTGCACAAAAATCTGGTTCTTGGCACTGATGTTTGTGAGCGAGACTGCCATGACACCGGATGACTACCACCCTAGACATTGTGACGTCGTGTCAAAGAAACTGACACGTCATAGTAAACAACATTGTTAAAATGATTATGCTTCGCTTCGAATGCCAGCAGCTAAGGGTTGCTAAAGACTAGTTTGGGTAGGGGTGATTGAACATAGCCGGGCGCCAATAATTTCATCACCACTGCTTTCAAAACAGTGAAGGAAAATATCGTGAGGAAACCGGCATGTCCTAGAACCAATAAATCGAGATGTGACATCAACCAACCCGCATTGGGCCTTTGTGGTGGATTATAGTCCACTCCCTCACGAAGAAAGGAGGCCTGTGTCCCAGCAGTGGGAACATTATATCCTGATTGTGCTGAGCTCCAATCAATATTATATTTTGTCACTCGGCTGTTACGAATCGTGCCCACTATTGTCAACCCTAACAAATGTTGCACGCCTCACACAAAATGCAGTCCCCATACTGCTAATGTTTCACGATGACATGAACTATCCTCAAACATCTAAAAGAAAATGGGAATGACTTCAATCATCTCAATCGTCATCATCATCATCGCCTATATCCCAATTTATTAGGGGTCGGCGCAACATGTCTTTGTCTTCCATACTTCTACATATATTAATCGTGAATTCGTGATCTCGGTAGTCACACCCTTTCTAGCCATAATATTCATGTAAGTTTTCGAGGGTGCTGGGTGAAGTCAAAATGAAAATCGAAAATGGCGGCTGCGAAAAATGTCAACATTTTCATCATGGATGCATTTGCATGGTTTTCGTAGGTAAATAGAGTTTGAGTATTTTTTTAGCTTTGGAATTTTCAAAAGGATTTGTAAATGCACAAATTTTATCAATGATTAATACCTATATTTATTAAATATAAGTCTTGATATTAAATAACCAACTACAATGCTGTCGCAAAAAAACCCAGATTTAGGTAGGTACACTCTAAGCCTCTACGTCTACGTGATTTGTATAAAGAAAAACATCGGAATCTCCCCAACGTTTTAACTGACGAACAATAGTACATTGTGCCCTTTTTAAATTAACGTTTAGAATAGAATTGAATTATCATGTACACCATACGAATTACAGATATGAAAGTAGACATATTACATAAGGTAACACAATCCCCCTCATTACAGAACAAGGTTTTTCTTTAGGTATGGTTTAAACCGTCGACCCTGTTTTTTTAAATAAGAACCTAACTGAAATAGAAATACAGCTCCTTTTACAAAACTGACAAGTTAGTCCAGTGCTAAATTGTCAGTTTTGTAAAAAGAGCTGTAATTCTATTTCAGTTCTAAGTTCTTATTTCAAAAACAGGCTCGATGGTTTAAACCATACCTAAAGAAAAACTTTGTTCTGTAATAAGGGGGAAAGAGTTTAAATGTCAAAGAAACAGACAGACAGAATGACTTTACTTCGAAACATAACGGCGCAGGCTAACCTTTGACAGATATTTGTAAACATAAATGCGTAACTTGTTGATGTCCTACAGTAATTCCAAATAGAGATAAATGTGCTATATTCAAATCAATCTGCGTAGGTTTTTCCCACTAAGTCGGTTTCCAGTCTAACCAGATGCAGTTGAATGCCAGTATTTTACGTGGCGCGACTGTCTATCTGAGCTCCACAACCCTGCTATTGATCGGTCATCCTGCATCTCTCCTGCCTAGCATTTTCCCAACTATGCGGGGATTGACTTCCAGTCTGCAGAAGCAGTTGAATGCCAGTATTTTACGTGGCGCGACTGTCTATCTGAGCTCCACAACCCTGCTATTGATCGGTCATCCTGCATCTCTCCTGCCTAGCATTTTCCCAACTATGCGGGGATTGACTTCCAGTCTGCAGAAGCAGTTGAATGCCAGTATTTTACGTGGCGCGACTGTCTATCTGAGCTCCACAACCCTGCTATTGATCGGTCATCCTGCATCTCTCCTGCCTAGCATTTTCCCAACTATGCGGGGATTGACTTCCAGTCTGCAGAAGCAGTTGAATGCCAGTATTTTACGTGGCGCGACTGTCTATCTGAGCTCCACAACCCTGCTATTGATCGGTCATCCTGCATCTCTCCTGCCTAGCATTTTCCCAACTATGCGGGGATTGACTTCCAGTCTGCAGAAGCAGTTGAATGCCAGTATTTTACGTGGCGCGACTGTCTATCTGAGCTCCACAACCCTGCTATTGATCGGTCATCCTGCATCTCTCCTGCCTAGCATTTTCCCAACTATGCGGGGATTGACTTCCAGTCTGCAGAAGCAGTTGAATGCCAGTATTTTACGTGGCGCGACTGTCTATCTGAGCTCCACAACCCTGCTATTGATCGGTCATCCTGCATCTCTCCTGCCTAGCATTTTCCCAACTATGCGGGGATTGACTTCCAGTCTGCAGAAGCAGTTGAATGCCAGTATTTTACGTGGCGCGACTGTCTATCTGAGCTCCACAACCCTGCTATTGATCGGTCATCCTGCATCTCTCCTGCCTAGCATTTTCCCAACTATGCGGGGATTGACTTCCAGTCTGCAGAAGCAGTTGAATGCCAGTATTTTACGTGGCGCGACTGTCTATCTGAGCTCCACAACCCTGCTATTGATCGGTCATCCTGCATCTCTCCTGCCTAGCATTTTCCCAACTATGCGGGGATTGACTTCCAGTCTGCAGAAGCAGTTGAATGCCAGTATTTTACGTGGCGCGACTGTCTATCTGAGCTCCACAACCCTGCTATTGATCGGTCATCCTGCATCTCTCCTGCCTAGCATTTTCCCAACTATGCGGGGATTGACTTCCAGTCTGCAGAAGCAGTTGAATGCCAGTATTTTACGTGGCGCGACTGTCTATCTGAGCTCCACAACCCTGCTATTGATCGGTCATCCTGCATCTCTCCTGCCTAGCATTTTCCCAACTATGCGGGGATTGACTTCCAGTCTGCAGAAGCAGTTGAATGCCAGTATTTTACGTGGCGCGACTGTCTATCTGAGCTCCACAACCCTGCTATTGATCGGTCATCCTGCATCTCTCCTGCCTAGCATTTTCCCAACTATGCGGGGATTGACTTCCAGTCTGCAGAAGCAGTTGAATGCCAGTATTTTACGTGGCGCGACTGTCTATCTGAGCTCCACAACCCTGCTATTGATCGGTCATCCTGCATCTCTCCTGCCTAGCATTTTCCCAACTATGCGGGGATTGACTTCCAGTCTGCAGAAGCAGTTGAATGCCAGTATTTTACGTGGCGCGACTGTCTATCTGAGCTCCACAACCCTGCTATTGATCGGTCATCCTGCATCTCTCCTGCCTAGCATTTTCCCAACTATGCGGGGATTGACTTCCAGTCTGCAGAAGCAGTTGAATGCCAGTATTTTACGTGGCGCGACTGTCTATCTGAGCTCCACAACCCTGCTATTGATCGGTCATCCTGCATCTCTCCTGCCTAGCATTTTCCCAACTATGCGGGGATTGACTTCCAGTCTGCAGAAGCAGTTGAATGCCAGTATTTTACGTGGCGCGACTGTCTATCTGAGCTCCACAACCCTGCTATTGATCGGTCATCCTGCATCTCTCCTGCCTAGCATTTTCCCAACTATGCGGGGATTGACTTCCAGTCTGCAGAAGCAGTTGAATGCCAGTATTTTACGTGGCGCGACTGTCTATCTGAGCTCCACAACCCTGCTATTGATCGGTCATCCTGCATCTCTCCTGCCTAGCATTTTCCCAACTATGCGGGGATTGACTTCCAGTCTGCAGAAGCAGTTGAATGCCAGTATTTTACGTGGCGCGACTGTCTATCTGAGCTCCACAACCCTGCTATTGATCGGTCATCCTGCATCTCTCCTGCCTAGCATTTTCCCAACTATGCGGGGATTGACTTCCAGTCTGCAGAAGCAGTTGAATGCCAGTATTTTACGTGGCGCGACTGTCTATCTGAGCTCCACAACCCTGCTATTGATCGGTCATCCTGCATCTCTCCTGCCTAGCATTTTCCCAACTATGCGGGGATTGACTTCCAGTCTGCAGAAGCAGTTGAATGCCAGTATTTTACGTGGCGCGACTGTCTATCTGAGCTCCACAACCCTGCTTTTGATCGGTCATCCTGCATCTCTCCTGCCTAGCATTTTCCCAACTATGCGGGGATTGACTTCCAGTCTGCAGATACAGTTGAATGCCAGTATTTTACATGGAGCGACTGCCAATCTAACCTCCACAACCCAGCTGGCCTTCCTCCGTCTCTATATCGCATTGAAACCATGATGTAATTAAAACGTCATAATACGATACCTGGAGATTTCGACGATCTCTACAGTCATGTCATACCACTGTTAAGGAGGAAGCAGTGCCAGGAGTGCGGGTTGTTCGAAAGAGATACAGACAGACAGGCAACTGAAGGAACACGGGTGGGTTTTAGGCAGTAAGTCTGACACGCCCTCCCGCTCTCCCCAGACCGGGAGAAGTTATTTGATAACTTTCCACCCTAAAACAAAACCCTTGAAGTTCATTTAATCCCATTGATTGAATGAATCTTTCTAGAATTTAAATAAAATAAAATCTTTAAGTTACTAGTTAGCAAACGCGGAAATTTCCACGACAGCAACATTATTTATTTGATTTTTGTTTTGTTATTTCTCTGTATTCACGTGTGAATGTATGATTTATGTATTTTATAATTTTTTTTATATTCAAGTCATCAGTACCTCGCATTGCAAATTACTTGAGTATATAAATACTTATTGTGGAGACACCTAACTACCTACCAACTTACTTGCCAATTTATGTATGTACAGACGCCAGCAGGTCAACCTACCCCAAACTGTCAAATTTTCCCAATTGAACATGAACCTTATGCTTACGGTATAAAGTTGAAAATCTATCAAATAAATTTGACAGATTGGAGTAGCTTGATGTGCTGGCCTCTGTACATGAATATGTAAATGTCCACGTACAGAATGGTAAATGTTAAGGCTAGTGTACTTTGGTTTAAGTAAGTAGTGTATAATTAGAAACAACTACTCGTCGTATTTGTTTAAATCCTAGAGGCAAATTACACCAAACTTCTATGACTAGAATAAGTCATATTCTGAGATTTTTTTTAGAATTTATGGCAGTATTTCCGTACTAGAACTGTCAGACGTCAATTTCCAAAGATAAAAGATTTCTGACTTTGGTAAAATTTGCCTTAGGTGGGAGTTAAATCATAGGAGTAATTCCCGTTTTAGAACGTTCACTCTCCGATCTGTCTGTTAACTAAAAATACTCGTACGCACGGCTACACATTAAGCTATACATTTCCAATATAAGCTGATCTCGCATTGTATAAGATTTCCGTACAAAGCGAGATCAGCGTAAACTGGAAATGTATAGCTTGATGTGTAGCCGTGTGTACCTCTAGTTATTGTACTTTTTTGACAACATTGATTATCGCTGAGATGCAATCTCGGCAAGATTTTGAACGTTTTTAATTACAAGAATTTTATTCGTCTTCTGATGTCAGCGTCAGTATAACCATTTTTATAAGTCAGTATAAGGTTTTTTTTATTTGGGTCAACCAATCACAAGCTTTCTTGACATTTGAAAGTTGATTGTCTGATCAGAGCTTTTATTGGGTCTCTGGCACCAATACGAAAAATACCATTAATAGCCCTATTATACTCGCAGTTTACAGGGATGGATTAATTACAACGGTAGTTAGTTTTTTTAATTCCAGAGTGTAATCTGACATTACAAGTCTTGTGTTTGGTTTTTAGTACCTATATGACTTTGACATCACGTCTGTCAAATTAGTATATAAGTTTACAACACGAACTGTACTTACTTCTGCCACCACCAGGTCGAAATTTTTCACGACCTAGCTTAAATTCAGCTTACAACGTTCCCACTGCCAGGACACCGGCCTCCTCTCTCTCTGTGAGGAGTAGGTCATAATACCAAGCGAGACCCAGCCTATGATGTTCCCACAGATAGGACACAGGCTGACAGGCCTTCTACCTGTCAGGAGTAGGCTTAATCTACCACGCGGGCCCCAGCTTATAATTTTCCCAGTGCTGAGACGTAGGTCTCTCGGTGAGAGAGAGTGCGCCGTTATCCACCACGCGAGCCCAGTATGGGTTGGTAAATGTCACAAGACTTTTATTTCGAGTACCATCGCTCACACTAACTCCACAGTGTGAACTGAACTTAATCGCATATCAAAGTTCAACCATGTTTGTGAATATTTTACAATCGCATTAGGTAGGTAAGTACCTACTTCATTTGACGTAGTGTGAAACAAGATAATATTTATATAGCACTCAAAATAATTGTTGCTATGGCAGATGGTGGTATTTCGAAAACAGATGGTGGTAAGTCAATGACCATAGTAGCTTATTGCCCTACATACTCTACATTCAGCGGGGGAATTGCAAAAACACTTACAGTATGTTGCTGTCATCATGACAGTTCAACAATATTCATTGCGTTATTTACGTTGTTGAGCAGACAAATTTTTCGAACATACGAAGCAATGGATTAGCAATATCGTCCAAAATGATTCCGATTGTGATTGATAAGTGTGTAACGCAATTAGGGTGCAGGAGGTCATTTTTGTACGAATTATTGAAATTTGGATACAACAATGTCTGTTTTTTTTTTGGGTGGGAAGTCACCAAATAACTTCTCCTGCTCTGGGTGGAGCAGGAGGGCCTGTCAGACTTTTACTGACTAAAACCCACCCGTGTTCCTTCAGTTTCCGGTGTGCCAGGGGCCATGGTATCTCTTTCGAACAACCCGCGACCCTGGCAGCAACAATGTCTGTTGGGTCAGTCAGCAAGTAATCTTATATATTATAAAATTGAATCCCTATTTGTCTTGGTCACGGCATCACACGTGAACGGCTGGACCAATTTTGCTAATTCTTTTTTTGTTGTGTTTGTTATTGTCAGGAGAAGGTTCTTATGAAAGAAAGAAAAAATGCGAATTCAATATTCATAGATAAGACAGGACAACGTCTGTGGGGGCAGCATAAACATGTCTTACTAAGTTCAATTTAATTGAATTGGATTATTATTAGCAATAGATATTTTATTGATTTTATTATTAAGCTATTGCATAGCTTCTATCGCGGGCCTTGAGCGTGGAGACCGAACCCAGAAATTCCGTAACGAAAATAAAGTCACACCTAGCAACAGGTCGGACTATTGCATAGCAACGGAGGAATGACATGTTAAAATTGCAATTTTGACTGGTTTATCTGAATTTTCATACACAACATCGTATATTTATGGATAGTTTATGAAATTTTCTTACCGTTTACTTAGTAGTATTTTAGCCATTTCATACTGGGGGGTATAGTATATGTTTATTACCTGATACTGTACTTCCGCTTCTTTTTCATTCATCCACATCATCTTTATGTTTTATATCCTTTTACGGCTTATCCTTTTACATTATTTATATTTCACACTTTGTTTTCTATATTAGTACTCTGCGAATCGGTCTTAAACGATTCGTCTATTTAAAATTACCTGATTTTACATAGAATTTTCCATCTTTTTCCATAAAAATATTATTGTTATGACATTTAAGTCAAACGTGTCAAACTGATGTCTACTAACTCTTTTAATTGTCTATGCAGTCTATTCAAGGCAAGGAAGGTTGCATTATGATTGTATTTACAAAAAATAATTTTATATCGTTTTGGATAGCCCAAATTTGGTCTTTTCTACCTAATTACGTTGTCTACTAAATAACGGAATTCTAAATTATTATTATAAGATTCTTCTTCTATTATAAGATTCTTCTTCTTCGTTTTTATCAAGGAGGTGCATAAGTTGATAAAAATGCTATGCAATAGCTTTACCGCGGCAGTCTCCGAGTGCCACACGTTTTTTATTATTATTTGGATTATAAGATTGAAGAAATTACTTTAAAATAATGAAATGCTATTTCTTTTGCGGACGAGTACTTCGACGCCTAAGCATACTTTTGTTTTTGTATTTATTTGCATAGTTTATCATTTAATAGTTAGTTGTGTTACGTATTCGTATCTATCTCTTTCTATAAAGTTTTCTTCCGATAAACAACTTGCAGAGTTTTAGATAGAAAATGGTTTTTCAGGATTTTTCGGTCAAAAATATAAAAAAAAGAAAAGGGATGTAGAGATATACTTAATAGAAATGAATTTGAACTGTAATGTGGTACATTTTAAACACTTCATTTATTTAAGTATTTTAATAAGTAAATTCTTAATATTATACATGTAAGTACCTATAACACAAAAAGGAAAATAAAAAAACGCACTTATTTTGATTTTGGAGATTATAAAGAACAAAAGAGTCTATTTATATAATAATAGCGATTTAAAAAGTTATTTTCTATATGCGTTCAAATAAAATTCCACAGTAGGTAGGTAGATGTTCTATTATCGAAATTGATTTCAAGCAAAGATAAGTTAGTTGACAGTTTTTGATTTGCCCTTCAAATAATCGCTGATAAAACTGCTGACAAAAGAAACTTCGCAAAACAT
The DNA here is from genome assembly GCA_949987655.1 of Polymixis flavicincta. Taxonomy (NCBI): domain Eukaryota; kingdom Metazoa; phylum Arthropoda; class Insecta; order Lepidoptera; family Noctuidae; genus Polymixis; species Polymixis flavicincta. The sequence goes on along the minus strand of OX465188.1, from coordinate 6,325,596 downwards.
GAGTCAAACAAAACAGTAACAATCATATCTTTTAATAAGTAGGTATATTTATTATTTAAAAAGATATTCTTATAAGAATGTCGAAAGTGACGAAACACTTAAACAAGAGAGAATTTAAACATTTATTACGTTTTACTAGAGTACTCACGTAGCATCATCCTTGAGTAATTTCGCTGTAATTGTGCAAGTGCTACTCCTTTGCCAAAATATGATGCTAAAACAAGGCAATGGAATTCCACTCTTTACAAAATATTCAATTGACACGGATCACTTAAAACACGAAAACACTAGTCGATAATAAAAAAACAACACCAATCGACTAATCACACGAAAAAAAACACATAAAAAAAGCTCCTTGGTTTAACTTTTAAAAATAAAATTTCAAAATTGGAACACGTGCGCTCACAGCGCTGGGAAGAACAACACAAACAAAACTTCGCGCGTTCTCTTTACAAAAGTAAATAAAATAATTATCAACTGAATATGATACCGGTTCGGACACTCGACGCGTACTGCGCGCCAATACCAATCGCGAATAATGTTATCCAAACGTAAAACTCGTTACGTATTTATTTATTCGAAGTGTGTACAAACTTCTTTGTTCTTTTTAAATTTAGAACGTTGACTTTTGACACGGCGGGAAAATGGCTCAACAAGATTTTAATTATTTATGGTGAGGCGCATAGTTTTAAAGTCTTCAAAAAAAGTCTATAATTCCTAGTGCCCAATGAGTCATAGATAATATTTTTAAATATTTTAATCATTGAGTCTACAAATGTTATTCGAAACGAATCCACATTTATAAAAAATAAAGACCGAAGTATTTTAACCTGTTTGTTTTCCAAAACTGCTGATAACACTAGAGTATTTTAGTTAAAAACGACTTCATTTACACATGTATCATACATACCAATTTTAAGCGTTTCTTTAGCATTTATTCGGGTATTTTTGGCTCCTCTCCAACCATCTCTAGTTTACATTACATTAAAAATGTATTTTATTATCGTAACGCCAAGTAGGTTATAACAAAATCACATTATTATCATATTTATAATACATTTATTTGCACAATCGTTTCAAACTACTCGATTACGCCTGTCTGAATAATTAGGCCAAACTTATCCCAGAAGAAAACAATTCGGTGAATTTTAATTGCATTTTCGCTCCGTAGAGCACTTTTAAACGAAGAACGAACGAACGATCAAAGTAAACTAAACAAAAGGAGTATGTAAGGAACACGTGTATTAACTCCGTGGTAAGGAACGTAGCAAAAGGCCTTATTCTGTAGTATGGAAGAAGTTCTGTAATAAAGCGAGAGTATAAGTATGTGTTCTACCCTAAAAGTCATGACTCTTCAAAAAAGTAAAATGTTGCCACAACGAAAACCGAAAAAAAAAAAACTACTAAAAATAAAATTTACGAATAAACGACTAAGCCTTGATAACGTCTGGCTGGCATCGACCTTGTCAGAATGGCAATACGACAAGAACATTAACTTCCTTCTCATTTATTATTCAAACCGTTTACTAAAATTCTGATACTAAAGTGTTAATGATCGTTAAAATCAGTTTCCGCTGTTCGAAATTTGTATTAAGTGGGTACTTCATTACCCAGTTATTGTTATCGGGTTTTTTCAAAAGAAAGAAGAAAGAAAGAAAAATGTATTTATTTGTCACAGAAACACGTACATTTAAAAAAATGAAATAACACATTAATAAAAAAAAAACATAACACAAATATTTTCATAAAGAACATAAATAGTCGGCAGCTGCACGCCGTGACTGTGACAAGAAGGCTTCTTCCACTCAGCATGATGCTGTGCTATGGGACCCACAGCACAGCGCTGATTTTCAGTGGTCACCCGAAAACAACGTACGAAAATCAAGCCAGGATTTTTACAAATTAGATAAAACAAGTAACAAAGTAAAATAATTATAATAAACAGTACACACAATTTGATATTACCCTACAACAAATGTTATAAAAATGCTATAGTAGCCACCAAAAATATAAGTACCTGCACCAAATGTACCGCGTTCTGTCTCGCTCCTCAATAGCAGCCCGGATTTAGATTTGGATTAGTACCCGGCTGATGAAGAGAGGCTCGCCCCGTATTTGTTTTTTTTTTTGTTGGAAATCATCAAATAACTTCTCCCGCTCTGGGTGGAGCAGGAGGGCGTGTCAGACTGCAATAGCCTGTATGCCAGGGGCGGCGGTATCTCTTTAGAACCCCCCCTATTACATGGGACTTAAACATACATTATTGGAGAAATGTGGGTGTACTATCCACCTCTGCCTAAACCTTCGGAGATTACAGGAGATATGTTCAGTAAGTATATTTCCATCGCAAAAAAAGGTCCACCAAAGGCACATTCAAACACTTAATAACCCTTCTCAGCAGCAGGCTTAGCATGACGCTTTCTATTTCTACGAAGAATAGACAGTGCTTTTTCTATACAAAGTCGCATTTCGTTTCTCCATTTTTGAAATCGCACCGTAGATATCCTACTACAATCTGTCATTTCGTATTTCGTTTCTAACGATCTTTGAAATATTTCTTCCCAAACTGTCAAAATCTCACTGACAACAAACTTGTACTCGACGGCCAGAAAGTATATAGATACGATTATCTACAAAATCATGATTCGTTTGATAATTAATAGAAGAACATAGCTATCTATTGTACATCATTTAGTTAATAGTCATTTGTCTATTCTTCCGTCGACAAATCGGTGCTCGTGCTAAGCCTGTAGTTGCTTAGAAACGGAATTCGAATCGATTTTTTCTCAAAAAATAAATAAAAATAAATAAATCATTTATTTTGGCCAAAACTTTTAAATTTTTTATAAACCTGCCAAACTGCGTGACAGTTTGTCGGCAGGATTAGCGCACGATATAAACATTTGGTAACAAAAATCTAATTAAACATCTAAGTGGATACAGTCTTATCTATATCTATATCTATATCTATACATATAATAAATCTGTAAAGGAACTTTTTCTGTACATTTAAAATATTTCGAAAATAATTGCTTGGGGTGGTAAGGGATAATCAACAGATGACATTTTAACCCTTATCAAAATTTTTGTCTGTAGCTCGGTTTTTCAGTTTCTATGTTGAATAGATCAAGTATCACGTCAAAAGAACGAAACTAATATGGTTATCTTTCATACTCAAATATTGTTTATAACTCAGAGTTTATATTAGTCTTTGTTTCATCGCAATCGCTTCGGTCAACCTATCTAAATAATTTAAAGTGTTCAAGAAGAATTTATTTACGTAATGTTGAAACACTTAGCGACATCTATTGGCGTGAAACGGTACTAACGAATACTTAATATTAACACGTCATTCTCATTTAAGTTACTTACTGTGTCTGTGTTATTTCAAAAAGTAATGATACTGATTACTAAAATCGCTTTCCGTTGGTGGTTGATTCCCACGAATCAAAAAAGCTAAAAGAATTTCAAATAAAAAGTTGTGATAATATTAACTGACGTGGTGTTCTGAGTCAGACCTAGAATGCAATGTTAGTTAAATATTTATTAGTTTTATCAATCAAATTAATACAAATAGAGGGGAAGAAATCTCATTTTTAATTGTGATAAAAGTCTTAGTAGCGCCATCTAGCATAATATAGCAAAATTAGAGCGGCTAGAGGAACATCTCCATAGAAATTCTTAATCTCTAGCGTCAGTAACGCCATCTAGGTTTGAATAGCAAACATGCAAAGACAACAACTTGATTTCGCGCGAAATTTGATAATGTTAAATTTAAATGCGTGTTTACAGCATTACTCGATTCAAATAATGGGAGTTTTGGGAGTAAAGAGTTGTAAATACTTATGTGCTAATTTTCGTGATGTTGGTTTTCGAGGTGGGGAGGGGTTCAAGCGAGGTCGGATGGTGAAAGTCAGGAAAAAAAATCCAAAATTGCGACCATAACTACTGGTGGATTTGAGTAAATAGATAGGTTTTCACACGGGCAACTGTAGTTATGTCGATGCTCTTCCGAGCAACATCGCTTACAGAGAAGCATTTTCTTAGTTAAAACAAGTTTAAAAATGTATTTATTTATCCATTTGGCATCTCCAACAAAGGATACATTACCTACACAGGAACAATAGAAATCACAATAGTAAAATATTGACAATTTTAAAATCGCTTCTTTAAATATAATTATTTATTGGTCTACAAATAAATGTATGGCTGAACAAAAGAAACACTGAAACATTTTTGATTACAATTTACAATAAAAAGGCATCGCAACTGAGAGTCGCGGAGGATCGCTCTGTTACGTCCATTATCCTCGGGATCGGGCTCTCTCTCTTCCTGCTGCCTGCGTCAGCAGCGGGGAGAGAGGTGGGGGCGCGCGCGGTATGGCACTACGTAGCAACAACATCGTACTTACTATGTTCATAGAAAACCCGTGCTATACAATTAAATAGTTTTTTTTGCCTGGTTTGGTTTTTTTTTCAACAGCGCTTTTAATGTGGATAATGACCGACGTTACGGGGCGTAGGTAATGTAACATTCGCAGCGAGCATGTCTTTACGCCGTGTGCTAAAATCAGTGTTGCTCGCTCGCATGTTTTGCCGTAGGTACTACTGACTGCACGAATACTTGCTTGGTAACATATTAGGTGCATTTTGACCCGTGACGCCGGTCAGTATCCACCTTTACAGCGTGATCTTTCTTCATCGTGATAACGCCATGGTCCCACAGGCCGTTAACTGACAGGTGGCGTCAGGTGTTACTGCACTGCTACCTGTCGAGGCCTATCGCAGTCCGTGCAGAGCATTCCCACTGCTGTGGTTTTATTCAGTGGTCAACGTTTGATAAACAAAGCTAAAAGACACGCGCCTGTACGGGCCGAGATATGCGCCCGCCCCCGCGTGGAATAATGCTTCAGCACACTCAACCAGACGCGCAGTCGATTTATTGAGTAAGTACAGTAAAAGCTCCTTATTCGTGCTTCCTTCATTCGCGTTTTCACTATTCGCGGATTAAAAAAATGCGACCCAATTCCTATATCCGCGGCTAAAGATTTATTTATTTGCGGGTCTAATCGGTACATCGGTACATACATATTAACAAATAACAAAAAGGATTCCAATAGGTATCCAACCCAATATCCTTTGTAAACGCGTCGTCAGATGGACTATAAAAAAGTGAAATAGACCTTATTACAACTTCGCCTAAAGTACATTGTCAAATGATATCGCCGCTGTATTGGTTCGGCCTTTGACATCTACAATAGCCGCCTTCGCCGCGGTCGGTGTTTTTAACCGACTTCAAAAAGAAGGAGGTTATCAATTCGACATGTTTATATTTTTAATGTATGTTCAGGCATAACTCCGTCGTATATAGACGGATTTGCAAAATTCTTTTTTTTTTCGAAAGGGGTTTACTCCGAAATGGTCCCATTGAAATTTCATATAGACAGGGCCCGATCTAGCTATTTAGCCGCTCCGGGCAAAAATAACATTCGCCGCCCTTTGCACTAACACCATCAAAGATGGTATGACCAAAATTATGTGATATTCTTTTAACTATATAATATTCACATACGTTAGTCTACTACGGCTTCTGAACAAGTATACAAAAATTCATGAGAGTAGGTATGTTTGTAAGTATACATTTTGCCGCCGCTCATTTTTGCCGCTCTGAGCATTTGCCCGGCTTGCCCCCCCTTAGATTGGGCCCTGCATATACATCTGATGATGCGTTTCGGAAACAGACAACGGAACTCTTCAAAAAATTACAGCAAATCAACCGCGAATGTTGCTATCACATAAATAAGTAAGCATTGTTTTGACCCAAAGGATGATGAAATTTCGAATTGGTGTATGGTAGGTAAAAAAAAAGTGAAAAATAAAAACTTTTTTCAAAAAAATAACAACCGACTTCCAAAAAACACTACAAAGTGCAAAATAACTTTAATTTCGGAAGGCGGTGACAAATAATTAAAATACACATCCAACGTCACCGACTTCCGAAATTAAAGTTATTTTGCACTTTGTAGTGTTTTTTGGAAGTCGGTTGGTATTTTTTTGAAAAAACTTTTTTGAGAATGTAAACAAACATAATGAAACCAACCTCATCACCATAAAGTATATTTATATATCATCATCATCATCATTTCAGCTGAAAGACGTCCACTGCTGGACATAGGCCTCCCCCACATTTATAAATGCTGCGACTTAATAGACATTCCATCCTTTGGTACGAGCCGCTTTGCGTGTTTTACCTATTGTTTCATCTTTCCATTTATTGCAAAATGTTGATATTTTTTTTTACTTAAAAACGATTTTCGACGCGAAAAAATCTGTTTAACGCATAGAAATGCTTGATCGTTTACGCCTTGGAGAGTCGCTTGCATCCATATCACGCTCATACAATTAATCAATATGGTCAAAAACTTCAATTAAATTGTTTTTTTTTTGTCACTTAGGAACGTATCCCCTATAATCCCATATAAATTACCATTCCATAGTCACGGTTTCTGTATTCGCGGTAGGTATTTTACGGAACGTATACCTCGCGAATAAAGAGCTTTTACTGTACCTACGGCAGGTGCACATTTATTATAAAATGAGCCTCGACCAGGCGCTTTGATCTATATTTATTCTTAAAAATCTGAGTGAGACTTCGTCGCAATATCATTATAACCCCTAAAGACGCCTGCAGGCCTAGACAAAACACCTTTCTGTTAACGTTCACGCTAAACTCTACGCCAGAATATATGGGAATGACATTACCGTGTCCTTTCCGCAGGTAATGTCATTCCCATACATTTTGGCGTACCGTTTGGCGTGAACGCCAAGAGTAATGTGTTTTGTCTCTAGGCTCTGGACTGCATTCGAAAGCTGTGGTAGATTCCTACCAGGATAGATCGGAAGATCGGAGGAGTGGTACCTACACCGTCAAAGCGACACATTATTGTTTTCCGACATGCACGCGAACGAAGTCGCGGGCACAGCTAGTAGCTAATATAAAAGGACGGTAAGACGGTTTAGCCGGAAGCAATCGGGATGTAACAGTGGTAACAGTTGCAGCTTATGAGTTGTGTGTGTGGTCGTGAGTTGGAACCCCGACAGACGCTTTACATTTTGTACATTATTTCGTCACCACTACTCTCAAAACGGTGACAGAAAACATCGTGAGGAAACCGGCGTGTGCTAGAACCAAACATTCGAAGACAAGTGACCACCTACTCGCACTGGGCTTGTTAGGCGGCTCACACCCTCTCAAAATTTGCTCAAAATTTGCGCACTGGATAAAAACTTATCCTGTATATAATCTGAATCTCTGAAACGGCCCCAACGCTTTTCATGAAATTTAGTATGCTTGAAATTTAGTAATTATATTTCGGGGGCGATGAATCGGTCTAGCTAGGTTTCATTTTTAGAAAACTTCAAACAACAAAAAAAACCGAGCTAAGCTCGGTCTTCCAGATATTAAGCTAATTATGCTAACCAGGATGTAGTGAGGGCGAAAATAAATATTTATTCTAGAATATTTTGAATTCAACTTTATAACTGACAGATTTTTTTACAATTTCAAATGAAATCTAGTTTTAAATCAAGAGTTCATGACAGAACATCGTTCTAGAATACACAATATTATTTTATGCCATTTTTAATCATATAATTTATCAGTGGCTGCCTCGTTGGTCTAGTGGTATGGTACCAAGCGATACTGCTAAGGACCGCATGTCCTGAGCTCGATTCCCGGGTCGGGCAAAGTGTTATTATAAGTGGTATTGAGTTTGTCCATCTGGAATTTCACATTAGCACCCAGAAGTCTGGATCTGACCCCGGCTGATCGCAATTAATATATAAAATAAATAAATAAACCATTTATTTCAGGCGACGCAGGCCCATAGATAAGTACCTTAACAATAAGGCTCGCCCCTGAATGTGGTTGTACCATAGATAGGAGCTCTGGCTAACCCTTCGGAGAATTTAGTTGTGATTTTATGTGTTCAGTAATGCTATTCTGAAAAAATCTCACAGTGAAAACTTAGGTGAAGTGAGCTCAAAGTGAGCTTTCAATACTGGGTTGACCATCTCTAACATTAGGTCGAATGACAGCTCAATTCAACTTAGTTTTCACGGTGAGATTTATGCTTCAACATTAAGCCCAACTATATCATCGAAGATTATCCACAGAGCATAATTATTATCGTTCTTCTTTTTTTTTTTTATAACGCACACATGCTTTTCAGTTCACTTTAGACAATGGCAGAATAGTCGACATCGGCTTTGCTTGCCATAGTAAAAAATAGAATAGAATAGAGATTTATGCAGAACTAGATTTTTCCCACCAAAAAGTAGCCTATGTCCTTCTCCATATCCCAGGATATATCTCTGCCAAATTTCATGATGATCGGTTAGGCGTGAAGGCGTGAAAGCGTGACAGAGTTACTTCCGTAATTCGTACTTATAATATTAGTAGAGATAGCAGTGCCTGGCTTGGGAACAACTTGTAACTAGGTGGAAAGTCCGTTGTTTTGTTCTCACGTATCGCGACTATGTGCATACATCCTACGCAGTGTAATTTATAACGAATAAATAGATAAGGCGATTTTTATGACAAATTAAAAGTTCAACAGTCCAGTCCGTTTGCGCTCAAAATGAGTCATCTAAAACAGTTTTGTTTTGTTTCAATTCAAATTATAATTGGTGTTACTCTATTAACACTTCCACGAATTCGGACACCATCTTGTTACCAGGCTGTGACTTTTATAGCTTTCATTAATAATTCTTAATAGTCCTTGCTTTTATTCATTCTAGAACTTCCTTGGGCTAATCTATATTTATTAATATGTAAAGCAAATACTTTATGTACCGGTTTTTACCATAATTACGCGGACGGAGGATTATGTAATTTGGCACAGTTTAAGTTTATAGTTTTGTACATATGAATAAGGAGCAGACGGCATGTTTCTTTTTTAATTATGGTTGAATTTACACCACTGGGCGACCACTAGTATGTATTACTAGCTTTTGCCAGCGGCTTCGCCCGCGGTGAACTTTCACCCCGTATTTAACTCCCTTAGGGGTTGAATTTCGAAATATCCTTTCTTATTCCTTGCCTACATTATAAAGGGAACCTCTGTGCAAAATTTCAGCTTTCTAGGTCCAAGGGATTGGGCTGGGCGTTGATGAGTCAGTCAGTCAGTCAGGACTTCTCTTTTTATTTATATAGATAGATAGATTGATTTACTGTCTGTTTTGACGACTCCAGCAGGCTTAGCAGGACGCATATTATTTGTACTCTACTGTAGAATAGAAATCGCTTGTCTACATTTTTCGGTGAAAAACTGTCATCTGTCTATACGTCATTTTTGTCTAGTCTTCCAACGTCAAAACGCTTGTCTACGGTTCTCATGCTAGGCAGCCTGGTGCTACCTATATGCCGATATACATATAGCAATCGTTCTAGTTCGGCTAGAGATGCTCCCATGTTATATACTTCCAAGTACAATTATTTATGGAGCATCGTATCTCTTTTAACCGCTGAAGACCTGAAATTCCTTGATACTCCTCCATCTGAACTAGCATAAAGGGACTTATGGTAATAAGAATTGTCATATTTGCATCCCAGGAGACGGAGCATTTTGATTTTTGCCACTTGTAAAGTTGAAACATCGTTACTGGAAGTCAGAAGATCTAAAATTTGACAAATAGTCTTACCAATGGGTGTTACATGTTTGTGGAGGTTTTATCAATACACAGGAAAACGGATGTCAATTGTCAACCCACTGACGCAAATATAATATAACATTATGAATCTACTTAGATTTATTTAAATACAGTTTGAAACTAGTTTCCTAGTTCAAGGATGTTGAGTTAAGCGAAATAAAACTAATAGTTGTTTGTTTTGGTTTATTAACTTCGCAATACGAAGGTTACAACAGTTTATGACTAAATGGGTACCGGCGTATCCGGGTACGCTGGAAGCTTGGCTAAACATTTATCTATCTATATTAATAGCAAAGCTGAAGAGTTTTTTGGTTTGAACGCGATTATCTCTGGAACTGTCTTTGGCGTCGCATAGTCGGCTAAAAAGGTACTTGTTCAAACTACTGGGTCAGGCCGAACAAAAGTAAAAATCTAGTAAAGATTAACTACGATAACATGGCGCCCCCCTCCATATTACTATTTCAATGTGTGTAGTCACATCCTTACGAAAGAGTTTGTATGTAGTTGTAATTATTCATTTTCAGTAGCGTCTCAGTACGCACACTGCACACATGCGAGTCTTGGTGACACTTTGAAAATACTTTCAATACTTTTAATTTTAAACGTTTTGAATTTTGGAGGGGCGCGCCATGTTATCGTAGTTTATCTCTAAAGGCTGGAGTTTTCCAGTTTAGCAAAGTAAGTAACTAGTGAAGCCTGGAATTTTTCAGTTTAGGAAAATAAATAACTTGATCCTAGTTCCTACCCTACTTAGTATTCTGTGGTCTACGCAGCAAGGTTCGCTTATTAGAAAAAGTTGGCGATACGTTCGCAAAAGACACGTCAAGTTCAAAAGAGTCTCGTCGGTGAGATTAATTTGAAGTAGACCATTTTTTTTAAGATCAGTCTACTTGTGACCTTATTGATGTTCTTCAAAAAGTTGAGGTGCGTAGTACTCGCAACCATATTGTGCAGTGGCGAAGGATCAATACAAACCGATTCCCATCGGCTTACCTTTAAGAAATCCCACCTCTCACCGATCCAGCATTCATTATTTCAAAGTACAGATTTTTTTTTTGTGTTTACAAGTTTTACTGAAAAAAACGCCTGTGCGCAACGAAAACCAATTATCTTACGTACAAAATTCTCTGAATCCAACTCAGTATGAGTGAAAGTGGCGCTTTATCTTCTGAGGAAATTAATCTTGCATCACGCGGTGAGGTCTTTTTTGGAACGGCTTACCCTGGTCATAATTCCATCCATCGCCACTGGTATTGTGTATTTGTATGACCATATGTATGAACGTAAACTATGTAAAAGGGGTATTTACGTACCCCTTATCCTGATCCTTACGGATCGCAGGGGTTGGCGTTCTGTAGTTTCTGCCTAGTTTATGTTTATTTGTATTTATTTACTTGATCACTCTAGCTAGGAAATCTCTCTGTTGAAGTCTATGCTTTTCCTTCTTCGTCGTCGTTCCCTCAACCACATACGACGCGCCTCCAAGTTATGCGGTATTCTACAGTGCGGACAGCCCGCGCTAGATACTGCCTCCTCCTATTGATCGGGTCTGACCATCTTGAGCGAAATTTTCTTCTACCCGTCCCAGTATCATAAGCGTTTTCAGAACACGCTTAGGTGAAGGCATATTCTGTCCGAAAAAATTGAGGGCACACTTCTGACATATTATAGATAGCCGCTTGGTGATGTTGAAGTCTATGCTTAGATTATCTGAACGTTTTCCAACTCCATTCTAAGCGATAATCAAGCCATTAGTGCAGTTAATATCTGTCTACTAACGCTCAGGCGTTAGAGAGCTGTAAGAAGTAGTTCAAAACTTTGCCCGTCCGAAATTAATTTATCGGGAGTAGGGTTCATTCCGTTGTATCGAATTACTTTCGGATGGGCCCGTATCTTCGTTGACTTTGAGAATGAGTGACCGCTGAGTTTAAGAGTACGAATCACAAGCAGCTATCAAAGATCGCGGAAGAATATTCGGATTGAGTTGAGATATCGATTGCCATGTTTGTTGAAATAGCCGTGAATCTATGGAACATGGCCAAAGGGCTATCATGTGTTTTCGAAACCTGTCACACTGACATTATTACATAGGTCAGTGCAGATATGAACAGTTCCATCTATTAATCACACTAATTCAATAATGAGTAAATGTGGATAATTGGTGATATCATCGGCACGATTTCAGCATGAATCTTTTAGTATTTATTTATCATCGATATCATATCTGAGGGAAGATATCCACTATTGACTTGGATTAAAACCTTCATAGATTGGCAATATGATTCATTCTCTTTGACTCATTGGAAGAATTGGAGCCTTGTTCTTCGGTCACCAACCGCTTGCCAAAAGTGACAGTCCTTTTTAGAAGACTATAATACTGAGTTGAATACTAATCACCATTTCGGCATTGGTAGTAAGCACAGTATTGTTAAGTCTATCCAAGTTATACATCCTTACTAATATTTTAAACAAGAAAGTTTGTATAAGGATGTTTGTTACTCTTTCACGCAAAAACAAGTGAATGGATTTGCATGAAAGAACAATGGCAGCCACCCATACATTAATTTAGCTGAGATTAAACTCTTGCGTCTTTAAATGAATAATATCTAGTTAAACTCGGCGTCAACTTCTGAATTAGTTGGTGCAAGAATTTTTGTTCAAGAAAGCCGGAGTTAATAGAAATTCAGTCGTGAACTTTTGTAGGTTATGTCAATGGTAATTTACATTCGAGGGAGTTAAAAGGGCAATATTGCATTAGTATTTTCCTTACCCAGTTATTTTAGCATGCAATGCCTTGTAAAAGGTATTTAAAATACTCTTTAGTAGGCCTTATCTTAGGTATATATACTTACCTACTACATGACTGTGTACAATTATAGGACTGAGGCTGCCAGTCACCATCAGCATTTTTTTAGGTATTGAAGCAATAGGATTATAATAGTATTCTGGGATTTTATAAATACTTGCTAACATTCAGATAAATAAGAATTTACAAAATCCTAGAATGCGTCTGGAATATGTTGAGTAGGTATGTTCAAAAGAATCAATAAAACATTTTTTTTTTTAATATTAAGTAATTTTTATTCTTCGTCATCCTCTCTTATAATTATTTCATCCAGAAATTCTGCAGGTGCTGAAATATTGCTGATGTCTGGCCCATCCTAAATACCAGTCTAGCGTCAAGACATGAGCGCAACATCCTACTGTGCGCCGACCAACTAAGCAATTACAGCAATACTCGCTGATTCCTGTCCTACCAGGAATATTATTATCATATTGTGAATGGGAGAACGTTGTAGGCCTTACAGACTGTAGATTTGTAGACGATTTTCTATTCTGGATTCGTCTAAGTACCTGGTACTTATTTACAGGCCTGCACTGTCCTCCCATACATTTTATATCTGAAAACATTGTTAAAGCCAAACATTTTTAAAAGAGTAACCGTGGAGTTTCTTGCCGGCTCTTCTCCATAGGAAACAACATTTTGGAACCGTGCACCTAGCTTCTGACGTTTCATAAGTGCCCATGCAGGTTTATATGAAATAAAAATATTTTGATTTGATTTGATTATTAAAATATACAGATAATATTGCTTCCTGGATACGTGACGTGACTTAATTTTTCCTCTTATAAGTGTTGTCTCGCTAATGCCTCTAAGATTGTATTCAGAGGAATCAATGTGTTCACTGGAAACTTCAATTCTGTACCCGCCGTGGAAACGTACATGCTCGCCATAATATGAGCGAGCTTGTCTTATTTGGTACGTTCCCAGGGCGAAGAGAATCAAATCTCTATATTCCAGGGTTGGGAAGCATAAAACGTTATTGCGATCAGCAGTAAAAATTAAAGAAAACGGAAAACAATCGAGAACAAATACACACGAACCACAAGCGCAAGCGTCTGTGACATGAGTAAAACCATTGTCAAAGTCAAACCAAGTTTTTTTTTTGTTGGGATATTAGTCTTTTTGCCCGTCATTAATTGAAAGTAATTTATATATTTTTACAGTACAACAGTTTAACTTCCCTGCAAAGAACACTTCCACTTAGAAATAAACAGTATTGTTAATTCATTTACTCCATTTAATTATAATAACAAACAAAAACTGATTTTAATACAATAATGCTGTACTTGCTGTCACTTGGCAGAAAAATAACCTTTTATTTCAAATATCTTTTTTATCCGGCTTTAACTAGTTAATGTGATACTTTGAAAAAACGTAGAAAAATAATAGAACTGCCTTCGTATATTAATCACTTTTAGACGCTCCAATAAATTTCAGCTATGATTTCGCCATTGTTCTTTGGCACACCGATAGATTATAACCTAGATTAACACATAGAATACTTTTTATCCCGGTAGAACGTTCCGGCGGGATAATTTCCGACTTCCACGCGGGCAAAGCCGCGGCCGGAAGCTAGTACTTACATAAACTGCGCCTTCTTCCCTTAGGGGTAGGCAAAAACTTCAGAGAGCCACCTGCTACGATCCATACATACTCCTTTTGCCTCACATTGTTCATGCATCTGGTCACAGACACCAGCTGCGACTACCACACTGACCTGACCTTGCTGAAGAACATCTCCAATACGGTTACTAATTCACTATATGTCCTTGCTGTCTTAGGACATCCCCTACCGTCATTACCACTCACATTTACCTTTTGAGAGCACTTCATTCATCGTCTCAACATGACCAAACCATCCAAGCATACTCTTTTAAATTTTTGTCACTGCATCTTCTTTTACACTGCACCTTTGCCTTATCACAATCCTTAGCCTGACATTCAGTCACACCACACATGCTTCGCAAGAAGTTAATCAAAAACAGATGACCTCCATATTACTGAAGATAGCAATATCTGGCTTGATACATCCAGAAGACAGAATTTTAATTGAGGAGCCACGTTCCACAATAGCGAAGCAAGACGTCTGAGGAAGAATACCCATATCATCATCTACTTCGACCGGTCTAGTGCTTCCCACATCCAGCGGATACCCGCGGCCTTCACAAAATCAAAATCAAAAGTCATTTATTCAAATTAGACGGAGAATCAGCACTTTTCGAACGTCAAAATACATAAGACAGTCCCGCAAAGACGCCCACCCTTCGACACTTCCTAGTGCTTTAGCTGGGAAGAAGTGGCGCAACAAACTCCCCAGCAGTACAGGTTAGAATACCCATATATGCTATGGAATTTCTTAATCCAGGAATGATGAAGAGAGAACACCGGAGAACCACTAACAAAGTCGACAAAATCAGCCTAAAATGTTCCCACTGCTGAACACAAGACCTCCTCTCGGTAAGAGGGAGTGGGCCGTAATCCACCACGCCAGCAAAGTGCGGGTTGGTAGATGTTGCAATTTCTTCGAATTGTTGTTCTAAGACTTTCCGGTTAACTCACGATGTTTTCCTTCACCGTTTTGAGAGCAGTGGTGATGAAATAATTTACACAAAATAAAGCGCCTGACTGGGTTCGAAACTTCGAACGACCTACTCGTCAATGACCGTTAACACTGGGCCACCACTGCTCAAATTCGACAAATACCATTGTATTTCATAATTCTGGGAGTAGTGATTAGCAACACAAATCTGCATTGACAGAAGTAAAAACCAGAACTGACAGCTTCACAAACAATGACGCGTTTGCGCACGCATCAAGACATCACAAATGATTTCGGCAGCCATATTAGATTGGAGGACGTTGGAAAATAAACTGGTTTGCCGGTCGTCGACATCTGGCTGATATACGCGCAATGTAACGCAATCAAAGTTGTACTTGTTGTGAGCGTACATGCAGAGATAAAAATGAAATTACATTGGAGTCTTGAGTACGAGTTTTCTTTACCCGACTACGGCGAAGCAAAACGGAGGGTTATGGTTTTTGTGCCTGCTGTTGCCTGTGAATGCTTCTGGGATCCAGGATTGGCCTATATCCTTACCCAGCAGGCTTAGCACAAAAACCGTAGACAAGCGTTTTTTCGTCGGAAGAGTAGACAAAAATGACGTTCCCGTATAGACAGATGACAGTTTTGTACCGAGAAATGTAGACAAGCGATTTCTATTCCACTGAAGAGTAGAAATATAAAGCGTGATGCTAGATGATGCTAGACAAGCGATTTCTATTCTACTGAAGAGTAGAAATATAAAGCGTGATGCTAAGCCTGCTGGTCATGCCTATCTGTGTGCCAAATTTCATCCAAAGTCATTCAGCCGTTTTACCGTAACAGCGAAACAAACAAACTTATTTTCGCATTTATAATATTTTTTGGATTTTATTTGACAGGCTCGCGTTGATCGACTATATAACCTATGAAACGCGATGATGCGATGTACGATGGTGTACGCTTGCCTATATGAAAGTAACCTATTCAGTCAAGACTTGAATACTGCAGTACCTTTTATTAGATTTCTAAACACTAACCTTACATTAACTATTTACATTATAATGTATGCCGATGGATATCTGGTTTGCAAGATATGCTGAATGCGTGATTCCTGCTCGTACGATTTAGGTCTAACCTAGATTTATAGGCAAGGTAATGCTTGGTTCCTTGTTTTTCTTTAATATATGAGAACGATTAGTGCGCTAAATTAAAAATAAATTACTGTATTCGCTCCAGTTATTTTATGAGAGAAAAATGTTATTGAGAATAATTTAAAATACATAAACTCACGCATTCTTCGCATGCGGGTAGTTTGAAACTACAAAACGCCACCTGCTACGATCCTATACTCCTTTTGCTTTTTTTACGTTCATACATAAGATGTATATATACATCAGAGCCTAGAGACAAAACACATTTCTGTTAGCGTTCACGTCAAACGCTACGCCAAAATGTATGGGAAAGAAATTACCTGCGGAAAGGACACGACGCAATTTTTCCGCCGTTAATGTCATTCCCATACATTTTGGCGTAGCGTATGGCGTGAACGCTAACAGTGAAATGTGTTTTGTCTAGGCTTGCTGGTCATACACGCACGTCGTCGATTGGGACTGCGAGTATACTACGCACCTGAACTTTATGTGATTTCACTGTGCTTTTACAGGAATTTCAACTGTTTGGACTTAAAATACACTCCACAATTTTCAGCTGCTAATTTTACTAATACAATAAGATTCTTAAAAACATCTTCAAACTTGTCACTCTCCAAGCCGAACGCAAATATTTGGACACATAAAAAAAAATTACCATGCAAAAATTTATTAGTAGAAGAGTTTCATGGCAACACTGACCACCATAGTATTTTTTTCCCGTATTCAACGTAACATGACAATCTTTGACGTCATCAGAAGCGATGTGATCGATGATACGTGTCTGATTACTAATACTCGATAGTGATAAACAAAAAAATAATGATTGTATTACGCAAAATGGGATAATGAATGTTTGAACTCTCGTTCGAACGCCTTGTCTGGTTAAGTTACATAATCAGACTATAATGTCTCAACTGCTGGGACTCGGGGTTCCAAAACTTAATAGTAATTTATTCATATTAGGCTAATATAGGAAAAGGAGTATCTACGGATCGTAGAAGGTGCCGTTCATGTATGTTAAACCGGCAGTGTAGAAGACTAATCCAAGAATCTTATAAAATTAAATCGCCCTTTAAGGCGACGATAGGTGACAGCCACCTACAGCGATGCACTGCCGCCCGTCGCCCGGAAGAGACCCCGCCTCAACGCGCATCAAGTTTTTCGAAAAACAACCCATGTTGATTTATCAAACACAATTTTAAAAAAAGCCGTGTACTAATTTTTGGGTGATTAAATTGTCTTTTAGAAGGTGAAAGTTTGATGGAAATACACCCGATAGCTTTTGCGTGATTATCGTTTTTATGTCCGCGATAGACATTACTTTACCAATTAATTACATTATGTTACAAAAATATTATTTAAAATATTCACATATCAAATGACGAAGAAAATTGTCTAGTTTCTCATATTTTTTTTTCAAATACATAAGATAAGCCGTTTAGACGTGATCTTCAATAAAAAAGTCCTTAAAAATCGGCTGTCTGCGCCTTAAGAGTTACAATACAATGCATCGAAAGATAACCAATATTGGTCAATCTTCATGGTTTTCACATGATCTGACCAATATTATGTCTAGAATTTAAAAGAGACTGTGAGTTTGTTTCGGCATTTCTTCTCTGAGTAGACAGATAGGTAACGCCACCTCATCTAGTTTTAAACATATGATTGATGGATGGATGTGTAAAACTGTTTGTACAAACCTACTTACAGAAATACAATCCATTCTCAGATATTGGATAACTTAAAGCAATAAAACCAAGCCCGGAAATCAATTGCCACACATATTTCAGAAGGCACTGGCCATACATAACCCACCACAAAAGAAAACCATAAAATGAAGAAGAAACTTTTTCTTACTTCGATAGAACGTTCTGAAAGAAACCTTTTTACTGGAGCGTGGGCACTTTACGACGAACATCTTGTGACGTCATTTCTTAGGAGCTTTCTCCCTCGCGGCACATTTAGGCCGTCTTAAGGGTTTGCCTTGTTCACAACTGTTGTTTAATTTAACTGACATTTAAGGAATGTTTTGGTAAGTTCATATCGTAGGTTGTTTACATATAAACGCCTATGAGTTTGTGAATAAATTACTTGTCTTTCGTGTAATAAAATCCTGTCCTAAATCCTCCTTAGAGGATTTTGAACTGGTCCTTTAGCGGGTTGTGTTAAACTTTACATGTCAATGTGTTTTTATGGAAATGTGCATTTCTTTACTAACGAGAGGGGTTTCTGAATAAATTACGTGTCTCCCTTTTAATAAAATCCTCAAGCGAGAGAAGACAAACTGGTCCTTTAGTGGGTTGTGTTCAACTTCACATATCGATGTATTTTAATAGAATTTTAGGTTTCTTTACAAACGAGAAGATTTCGTGATAAAAATCTGTCCCATATGATAAAATCGCCTAGAGGCCAAACTAGTCCTTTAACCCGTTGGCCCCGGCTATCATCTATGACAGTCGTTACGGATCGTCGAAAGCCCGAAAGAACCAGTCTCGGCAAGGGGTATCGTATTACCCAGTAACTGGGTGGAGTGGGTGGTGGAGGTCAGATGGGCAGTCGCTCCATGTAAAATAGCATTCAACTGCATCCGGTTTGACTGGAAGGCAACCCCAACATAGTTGGGAAAAGGCTAGGCAGATGTTGATGTTTCTTTACTAACTCATTTAATCTAAATACTATTAATAAAGAGGAAAGATTTGAATGTTTATTTGTTTGCATTGAATAGGCTCCGAAACTATTGAACCGATTTGAAAAATTATTTCACTGTTGGGAAGCTACACTATCCCCGGGTGACATAGGCTTTATTTTATCCCCGCATTCACACGGGAACGGGAACTACGTGGGTGAATCCGCGGAGCGCTGCTAGTTCTCAATATAGAATGATAGCAGAAAACGAAAACAACGAAGAAAAAATCCCTTTATTTGAAAAATATTAAGTTACAAGTCGGGAAAACAAAAATCTGAACATCAAAAAACAGACAACTCCAGCTGGGCCGTTATTATGCACAACACTACAACGGCTCCTTGCCCTAAAAATGGCAAGGCACAAACCGCTCAAGTCGGTTATTATTTCGTGCAGATGTGTATTAGCCACTGCGCGAGCGCCGGATGCGGTTCCACGTCCGCCCGTACTCTACATTGTGTTTTACATAGACGTTCTGTTGAACTGGTTGATCATGTCCTGTGTCATAATAACGGCAGCAGAAAAAACTTCAAAAGTGGCAATTGCCTATATACATATTTCTGGAGTTTTAGATTCGCCCACAAATAAATTAACTTCGTGCGTATCGCCAACAGAAAATAATATACTTTTTAAAAGTGTCACTTTATCCGTTTCACGCGAGTAGATGCGCATCGACTAATAAGCCGACAAGTCGCACCTTTGTGGATTCTCTACCTTTCCTCGTTCCTAATGCCTTGCCAAAGAAAAACTTCGTACAGAAACACTCATCATCACCAATAGCCAACTGACATAATTACCACAAAAGCGCCATTAAGCGAATTAGCAACAAAAAGATAGAGGCGGGCGCCCCATTACAATCTAACACACATAGTATCTCCAACACAGCACATGAAAATATTCAGCGAATGAACGCTAACGAGAGCATTCCACACATTATTGGGATGTGCGAGCACTGTTTACATTTGCACTGAAAATTGTAGTTGGAATACGAAACGCAGTATTTCAAACACATATTCGTTTTACCAAAAGCATGTACTGTAGAACCAGAACACAGTACTCCTTATTGAGAAGCGCGTAAACATACAAATGTTCCGTTTGAGTCTAAGTTTAAAGAAAGTATACTGCCAATGTCCCCTAAACCCCGTTAGAAAACTGATTTCGGTTGTGGGTGCACATATACAGGGTTAGTTTTCAAAGAGCTTAAATTATCGCCATTTGTGGTGAATTTATAGGTGGTTTCTTTTCTAAAACCTGGCCAAACTATCACCTGAAATATATTTGCAATGGAACCAACATGATAATTGAGAAAAAAAAATGTTGTATGGGGCAGTGTTTTTTGTATAGCAGTAGTGACAGTTCCATAACAATATTGGTCCCATGGAGAAACTTGTTCATTTTGATGGTCTGTACCACATCCTTATAAGCGCACACACACCTCTCCTGCTAAATAAATAAAACAGTAGAAATTATAACTGTGTCTTTCACTGGTTCTCAACACCCAACTGGTTATGTATTTGACACAAATGACGATAAAGATGAATTTTAAAAGTCTGGAGAGTATCCTTAAAACAGGATAAGACAGGGACCAAGGATGACGAGGGAATCCTGAGTACCAAGGTAACCAAGATTGAATATCAATAGACAACAAATAACCAGAAAACAACAATAATAAGGAAGAAACATGCAACTGACGTAGGACACAAATAAATGTTAAACAAAAACCAGTTTCTCAAGGAACAGGACAAACAGTCGTCACGCGACCACTAATGATTGTTCGACAGGTTCCTAAAACTTGTTTGATGGGCGAGTGAGAGGCGAGATGGAGTCAGAAAGACTGGGTTTTTTTTTTATCGAAACGGTCTAGGTCTGATGTTCTAGTGAAGACCTTGGTGTTAAATGATTTTATTACTGTTAGTAGATTTGTACAAACACTTTTACACGTCAATCATATTTTAAAAAGTAGAGGTGGTCGGCGTTTCATATCTGACTACTCTCGAGAAGAAAGGCCCAAACAAACTCAGAGGTCACAGTCTCTTTTAAATTCCAGACCCCAATCGATATGGTCTTCGCATGATCTAACTAAGATTATCTTGGTCAAATCATGAGAAGACCATGAAAATTGGTGTCGGAAACGGTCTTTTGAAGAAAGAACTAATAATTGTTAACAATAAACAGTAGGATCTTTTGTAGCTAGGAATTTTTAGAGACTACAATATTGATTCGCCGCGTATGGGAGTGGCGCGAGGAGGCCAAACGCCGGGGCGTAACTCCGCTGCCGCGGGAAATCGCGGCACAGCGGACAGAGCTCCGGCGGGATCTCATGGTGACATGGAGAGAGCGATTGTCGCAACCCAGTGCTGGGCACGCCACGATTGCGGCGGTAAGTCCCCTCTTTGAGGAGTGGTTTGAGAGGCGGCATGGCGTCCTCACCTTCCGCCTGACGCAGGTCCTCACCGGACACGGTTGTTTCGGGAGGTTCCTGTTTCGGATAGGGCGGGAGGAAACGCCCGGGTGTTTCCACTGCGAAGATCGCCCTGAGGACACGGTGGAGCACACGGTGGCGGTCTGCCCTGCTCGGGCTTCTGCTGGGGAGTTTGTTGCGCCACTTCTTCTTCCCAGCTAAAGCACTAGGAAGTGTCGAAGGGTAGGCGTTTTGGGGGGACTGTCTTATGTTTTATTTTTTTGACGTTCGAAAAGTGCTGACTCTCAGCCTAGTTTGAATAAATGACTTTTGATTTTGATTTTTTGATTTTGGAGCCCCGCCGTGTCCTCGTGGAGGCGATCGGCGGCGGCGATCTCTCGCGTCCGGCCCTGGTACAGGCCATGGTACGGAGCGAGAGGGCATGGGGAGCCGTCACCTCCTTCAGCGAAGCAGTGATGCTCGCGAAGAGGGAGGCGGCGCACGTGAGGGAGAGGCAGCATATGCGCCCTCGCGACCCTAGCCGCCGCAGGATACGGAGACGCCCTGGGCGTCGGGAATCCCAGGCCGATTTCCGGCCACCGTAGGCATGGGCTTGCGGACGGCGAGTAATGGGTAGCTCGCTGTCCGGTAAGGACCAAGCCCAAGTCGACGGCGCGTTGTGTTCCACGCGCGCCTCAAAGAGATGTCAGCACAAAAAATGATGGGGCCCGCAAGGGCCGATGCCTGCCAGGGGTGCGGGTTTGTTCGAAAGAGACACCACAGCCCCTGGCTTAAGGGCTACTGAAGGAACACGGGTGGGTTTTAGTCAGTAAAAGTCTGACACGCCCTCCTGCTCCACCCAGAGCGGGAGAAGTTATTTGATGATTTCCCACCCAAAAAAAAAAAAAAAAAAAAAAAGTCTGTCTTAACGCGATCGACTCAAAAACTACGGAACGGATTTTCATATGGTTTTCACCAATGAACGGATTGATTTATGAGGAAGGTTTATGTTTATAGTTCACTAGCTTCCGCCCGCAGCTTTTCCCGCGTGGAACTCGGAAATTATCCCGCGGCAACGTACCTACTACCGGGATAAAAAGTATCCTTTGTGTATTAATCTAGGTTATAATCTATATGTATGCCAAATTTCATACAAAACCTTTCAGCAGTTTTTGCGTTGAAAGAGTAACAAACATCCATACATACAAAGTTTCGCGTTTATAATTATAATATTAGTAAGGATTAAAGTTTTACGTCAATTGTTGAAATACATATAACGATGAGGAGCAACAGGGAGCTTTACCGTGCGCGGCGTAAACCAATAGAAAATATTAAAACATTTGGTACTTTTTTGAATCCCGGCGGTACGTTCCTTTGGGATATCGTTCGCCCTTCACGCGGGCGTAGCCGCGAGCAAAAGCTAGTATCAACAAAATTTCACTAGCTAGAGCCTAATATACAGACACGAAATTTAAATTTTTGGCACATCAACAAAATCAAAATATTTTATTTCATATAAAACCTGCATGGGCACTTATGAAAGGTCAGAAGCGTGCACCTATGCACGGTTCCAAATTGTTGTTTCCTATGGAGAAGAGCCGGCAAGAAACTCCACAACAATGATTGCTTATTGATAAATTATTTTATTTCTGTAAGTAGTAACTAGATGAGGTCAGCGTTTCCTATCTGACTACTCTGAAAAGAAAGGCCGAAACAAACTCAGAGGTCACAGTCTCTTTTAAAGTCCAGACATAATCTTGGTCAGATCATGTGAAGACCATGTGGATTGGTGTCTGAAATGGTCTTTTGAGGAAAGAACCACACAGATTGAGTGGACCTGTCCATTCAGTGCACGCATGTATCAGTATTGACTAAGACAAAGAAAGCATAGTCTATAATCAAAGATGGCGTCGTTTTTCAACCCGCCTTCCATTTCAACGTATCGAACCGCACAATGGTAATAATTATATGCCAGTAATAAACGAAGTAGCTTTTCAATCGATTCACACATCTCCCAAGGCCAAGGTGAGCCGTCACGCGCAGCCTTGGCGACACTGTTGGCCACCAATTGCCAATATTGCAGTGTAAACACTTTATTGACACTGGTTAACCTGGTGTCTTTTGCTGATGTAAAGTATTGAGCATGTTAGGTAACGTTTTGATAGAGATTATATGAAAAAAAAATAATTTTGACAACATTCAGCGGCTATTAATCAGCTGTTATGGATTCAGTCTCAGAACGTATAGAATCTACTTCATAAGAAATCGTATTAATGTATGGCACTGGCAAGCATGGCAACGCACAGTCATAACCGCTGGGTCCATAACCACGAAATTTAGCACGAGTTCCTTGTATAATGAAACTTAGTATAATGAGTAAATGAGTCTATAATGTTCCAAACCCTGGCTGGAGGCTTAAAGTTCTCTTTAGGCAGTCACAAGAAAGTCCCGTAAAGCAGTCACGGCCTCTCAAGGTCAACTGCAAGAGGCCATGCCCAAAAAAAAAACCGGGTCATAAGTTTGGTTACAACCACAAGCCTCCTCTCTTGGAGAAGGAGTGGTGCTATATATCTACCATTAAGGCCCAGTTGCTGATTGGTATTGTCACATGTCTTCGAATTTTTAGTTCTATGACATTGGCGTTTCCTAACGGTTTTCTTCACAGTTTTGAGAAACGACGAAAGTGAGCACTAAGCTAACATTTTTGAGAGTTCTTCCCCTAAAAAGGGTTAAATAGGAGATGAAAGTCTGTATGGAAGTTCGTCATTTTTTCCGATGGAAAATCCCATCACACGGCTTGCCTACTTAGAACACTCGTTATAATGATGCATGGTGATTTGAAATTGATGAGACAAGATTACCGCACGTTCAATAATGAGTTACCTATCCGTCTAGACGTCGTAGTCATTAAACGCGACAGAGGGATATAGCCCAAATGCATTTTAAATGTTCAACTAAACCCACGCTTCGTTAACGATTACTGATCCAAGTATGTTGTTACTTTGTTCACGGGAATATGATTTTGCCCACCTCCATAAAGCTACAGTTCCCAAGAAGAGAGCTGGCAGCCTCATAGCGTCTACAACGTTCACCCTTTTTCTCCACTTACTTCTCTATTTGTTTTGTTTTTATCTGTGTCTTTCTCATTAATTTTGTATGTGATGCCCTATCGCTTAATGTACCAAATAGGTGACAAGGTGGACCGATGACCTTGTGAAGGCTACAAGAAGCTTATATCCAGCAGTGGACGTCTTTCGGCTGAAATGATGATGATGGCCGTGTGGTGGGACCCTGGTGATCTGCTACACAGGTATTTCTAGTGCGGACACCAGTTTTTTACAAACTAGTGTCTCATCGTTTTAGAGCTAGGAAGTCCATTGTTTGTGAAGAGAAACTAAATTATTTGAATTTGCAATTTACCGGCGAATGACGTCAGCGAAACGTTATTTAGGAAAGCAATTTGGGTTTTCCAAGACACAGTCAAGTCAAATACCGCTGCCATCATTTTCATGACAGCCGGCCGTTATGAGGCGACCACCGTTCTTCTGCCAAATCGTAGCATCAGCGAACCACTGCTGTAGGTTATTCGATGAGGATGTACCTACCTTCTTTCCCCAGGCAAATAATAATTAGAGGATTGACGATACGTTTCAAGTGTTTCATCCACCGTCCAATACATACCTGTGAACAAATAAAAAGATCTTTGAGTACAAGTATTGCGAAAGTTCAAAACGTGATGTCAAGATGTAGATGGTAGACAACAAAACTTGTCTTAATTGATATGAATGTTGATGATCTACTACAATTATAGTCAACAATATTAGAAATCGGTATTTCGACAAGAGTATTCGTCTTAAATTACTCATGGAATTGTCTTGATGTGTTTGTTTATTTCTTTTATTATTTTTTATTTATTAAAACTTTATGTACAATTAATGAAATACTGTACAAAGGAGAACTGAGAAATTCAAGATAGACAAAACCAAATAACAATTTGCCCGACCTGAGATTTTATTAATATCTAGATTATGCATATATGTATAAACAAAATGAACTTGGTCAGGAAAAACGACGATCGTTTAGTATTTCTTATTAGACTTCGAAAATTGCATACGTTACAAACATTTTTGCTAGCTCAACGTCAGTGCCGAAAATTCTAGTGTTTGCAAGCATTGTTAAAATCTTGTTTCTACAATCAATATTATGTAAACTTTTTGCTGTTTCTCGGAACCGAAACATGTGTTGAGCTGTTTTCACAATATTTGTCAGAGCCATCAACAGTTTACGCTATGAGCTATAAATTGCCATGTTTTAGTAAGTGTTGATGGATTTCAAGGATTTGTTTTTGGCTAGGAATCTATTTATGAACACTTTTTGAAGGTATTTCTTGGTAAATTGATTGAGAGACCTGCAGAGAGGCTTCAAGCGGGCTAACAACTGCCATGGCACACCTGGAAATCACTTAATTGACTAAGAAGCCAGATGGGCCGCTGCCGGCACAACTTGGTCAGGTGGCGGTACTCCGATGAGCCGCAGTGCGACTGTGAAGCCACATCGCAAACTATGCCCAACCTCATGTCGTGCTCTCTATGCACTAACACCTGCACTACGGAAGAGGTAACCCAACGATGACGCTGTCGAAGTGGGTGAATTCTGGTCGAAGATTATTTAAAACTAACAAATGGAATCCCAGATACGACGAAGAAGATAGAGACGACACACGGGGAAACATTTGAAACCCAATCATGTACAAGACAGTATTTGACAACACAAATAACTTAAATCTTGTCGGTATAAGGTTCAGATTGCGAGATAATCTTTTTGATGTTGAGTTTAGTTCTTGTTGATGACTAATTCAAGATAATCTGATACCTGAAACTCTTATTACTGATTGATAAGTATACTGACTAATTCCCGTAATAGACTAATTATATCAAGGTCGGCCATGAGCTGAGATGACTCATGAGCATGACTGTTTGGTCTAAATGACTACTACGAATCATTTCAGTTAATGGCTTGGAAACCATGGCAATTTATATGTGATCCTTTGCTAAAACTGGGACATACATATATTGTAAAGTTCGGTCTTTTTTTTTTGGGTGGGATATCATCAAATAACTTCTCCCGCTCTGGGTGGAGCAGAAGGGCGTTTCAGACTTTTACTGACTAAAACCCACCCGTGTTCCCTCAGTAGCCTGTGTGCCACGGGCGGCGGTTTCTCTTTCGAACAACTCGCACCCCTGGCAGGCATCGGCCCTTGCGGGCCCCATCAGGTTGTGCTGACATCTCTTTGAGGCGCGCGTGGAACGTGACGCGCCGCCAACCTGGGCTTGGTCCTTACCGGGCAGCGAGCTACTCATTACTCGCCGTCCGCAAGCCCGCGCCTACGGTGGCCGGGAATCAGCCTGGGATTCCCAACGCCCAGGGCGTCTCCTGCGGAGGCTAGGGCCGTGAGGGCGCATACACTGCCTCTCCCTCACGTGCGCCGCCTCCCTCTTCGCGAGCATCACTGCTTCGCTGAAGGAGGTGACGGCTCCCCATGCCCTCTCGCTCCGTACCATGGCCTGGACCAGGGCCGGACGCGAGAGATCGCCGCCGCCGATCGCCTCCACGAGGACACGGCGGTGCTCCACCCAAGCTGGGCAGACCGCCACCGTGTGCTCCACCGTGTCCTCAGGGCGATCTTCGCAGTGGAAACACCCGGGCGTTTCCTCCCGCCCTATCCGAAACAGGAACCTCCCGAAACAACCGTGTCCAGTGAGGATCTGCGTCAGGCGGGAGGTGAGGATGCCATGCCACCTCTCAAGCCACTCCTCAAAGAGGGAACTTACCGCCGCAATCGTCTTAATTATGTTTAAACGCCGGATTGTCCGAAAACTTACCAAACATCTAATCATATGACATTTGTATGAGGTAAAAATATTGCAGTAATAATATTACCACAATAAAAAATCTCATAAAACCAGTATATTAAAACATATACTCGTATCTTGATATTTCTAAGCATAACATTATTATTTTTTGATACAAAGAACTAAGAAATCGAATTACTGCATTACGCAAACGTCACACATTTTCCGGTTTTATGATATTCCGATTATAATTTTATTGAGAATTACTTTTAAATATACCTCAATTACAGCATGGATGACAGTTTAAACTAGCTTCTTATTGGAACTTTCAAATTATCCTATTTTGAAAACCAAAAAATAAACATCACAGTTACCAAGTCAAGACTTAAAGAGTGACGAATATAAATGTGATGAATGGAAAAGGAGAGGAAGGCCAAAGAAAAGATGGATGGATTGTGAAGGGAATGATATGAAAGAGAAAGCAGTGAATGATAGCGTGACGGTTGACAGTGGAGAATTGAAGAAGAAAACGTGTTGCACCGGCCTCAAATAACATGAGACATGGTCAGGCAGGAAGATGATGATAATGAATCTTGACAATACCGTAGCTTGCAACATCAACAGACAATCACTACGACCTATTCTTCCAACCAAAAGAAATAACACAGTCCTTAAAACACGAATTAAAACAATTTACCTCAACAAAACCTTATCAGCTTTCAAATTCAAACAGGAGTCAGCGAACCAACAATGACTATCACTTTACAACGCGCGAGATCGTTTCAGTACGGGCGCACTACATGCACTGAAACACAGCGTACTAAAATGGAAGGAAACAATTGAGTAACGATACTGGTATCCTCATACAACTATCAGTGATTATAATAAGCATTGACTGAAAGTGACGTATGGGTCTGTACCGAACGGCCTTATTAGGCCTGACATTGGAAACTTTAGCCTGTATATTATAACCGATGAGCGCTGGGGTACACGTGTTCTGGAGTGAAACACGGAGATCACAAGGAGGATGAGCTAAACCGGAGAAACAGTCTTCGCAACGTGGCTAGTGGCAACTGGTTGAGAGCAGTGGCTTATTGGTCGATTCAACCAGCGATTCGTCACTTTGGAATGATATTTTATTTTCTGTAAACGATCCGCAGGAAGTTAATTTATTTGTGAGCGAATCGATAACTCCAGATTGTTTTTCTAAACGAGCCAATTGCCTAATACGTATTTTTGGAGTTGTGGATTTGCCCACAAATAAATCAACTTACTAGTTCCATAAAAGTCGAGAGAGAGAGAATCGCCTACAGAAATTAATTAATTATTTAAAAGCTCGCACTGG
This sequence comes from Polymixis flavicincta, assembly GCA_949987655.1. Classification (NCBI taxonomy): domain Eukaryota; kingdom Metazoa; phylum Arthropoda; class Insecta; order Lepidoptera; family Noctuidae; genus Polymixis; species Polymixis flavicincta. The sequence goes on along the minus strand of OX465188.1, from coordinate 6,297,067 downwards.
GCGAGTAATATCGTGTGAACCGATTAATAAGCCGAGCAGTTTAGGATCTAGTATAATTGTGTGCGATTGGAGAACCCTGTGTCTAACATTGACCTGCGATATGTAAACGGATGATGACTATTGAGGCCCGAGATGAGTTTTTGCAGACTTGTTTTACATCGAGCCATGTTAATTATTGTGATTGGACGATTTCACATGAGCTGATAACGACATCGATCCGATACTGATACGGTAACGGTAACGGTGTTGTTGTATAAAACGTGAAGCATTTAATCCCCACATATAAAACGCTAATTGCGTCACGGTTGGCAAAACACCCAAACATAAAGGACTCAGTACAACGAGTAATCCGTATCTTGGCATATTTGTCATTCGCATTTGGTTACAGGAAAACGGAGAAAACCTTTCGAGCACTAATGCTGCAAACTTTTGACGACTATTGATCTTTAACTGACGCACCACATATGGGACGCAAAACCGTAATTACTCACAGTAATTTTTAATCAGACTAGACTATAAAGCCGATCTCTAATTTCGTTATCAACAAAAAAAACATTAAAATTAATATCATACAGAGACACTCTCACAAAGAAGATCAAAAACCTGGTGAAAGTCACAGGAAACTGATGAATGCGAGGCACAGGACCGGTCGTTGTGGATCGTCATCAGTTTGGGGTAGGTCTATGCCAAGTAAGGGACTTCCTCCAGCACAAAGATGATAATGATGAATCAGAAACACAAGCGATAAGCGTGGAAGACTCCTTACCTGTTTCTGACAAATTGGATCAGAATGCAGGAATATATTGAGTACTAACTTTAGCCCGCGACCTTGCTTTTGTCTTCGTCCATGTGGTTTTGTTCCTTTAAACATAAAATATTTCCTCAATCGATTTCAAACTCTTTCATACAAATTGCTTCACAATACAGCAATATACTTTTGCCCATGACTTTGTCTTTGAAATTTCTCGTTTGAACCTTACATATAATCCTATGACACTCGGCAATTCTATAGCTTGCCATTAGTGCAAGAATTTTCGGAATCGGATCCGTAGTTCCGAAGATCACCACCTATATTCAAACTCACAAATTTTACATTTATATGTTTTGCTCGCTTTTCCTCGTGTGTTGGTCGAAGTGCTAACGCACTCGGTCAGTACATTGAGTGCGTTAGCACTGGCTCAGTGGATGTCATGCTTGTTTTTGCACTTTGTACCAACGACGTGGAACAATCGATAAAAACAGCGCACCTAACAATTGGAGAGGAAATGATAATAGAGACCGGTGGAAGGGCAATGAGGTCATATTGGTGAACCAAAATGAAGTTTACCTACATTCCGAAGCAATTTCATCATGAACATTGTGTGAGTATACCACATTATATCATTATCGCCCATATCGTCACACAGCTGGGCAACATCACACACATAGGTAAATAATAAGCCCAGAAATAATGTTCCCACTGCAGTATCCCAGCAGTGCGCAAATTATAAGCTGATTATGCATTCACCACCTTGTTATAAACACCCATAACAACAAAAAAACGAAAGCCGGATAACAATCCCACTAAAGTCAAAAGCGGCGAGGTTATATTATCTAAATCGTGACCACACTAGCTACCGATTATACATAGATAAGACCGATTGGTATTGATTTCCATAATAAAGAGTACAACACACCGCGCACTGTGTAAGTTTTAGTGCGCGTGCACCGACCATTACTGTTTGCACCCATTGCACCGTGCGCACTGAAAGAGGACGCACAATTGACAATTAACACTGTTTTGTCACATGAAATCTAGATTAAAGCATAATATAGAATAGAAGGCAGGCATTTTTGTTGAATTCTGTTCTAAATGTCCGGGGATATTTTGAACCCTGAGAAAGGACATAGCATTTTTATCGACATACCACGCGGCGAACAAAGCCACACGGGCGTAAGGTAAGGTGGCACTAATAATAAAGCTGAAAAGTTTGTTTGTTTGAACGCGCTAAACTCTGAAACTGCTGTTCGGATTTTAAAAACTATTATTGCATTTGATAACCCAATTCTTGAAGAAGGTTATAGGCTATTTAACATCAGGCTACGACCCTTAAGCAAAAAGTCAAAAAGAACGCTAAGCAAGAACGAGGTGATAAATAGCGTGGGCGGGTGGGTCAGGGGCCAAAATTTCACGTAGACGAAGTCGCGGGCAGAAGCTAGTCTACAATAAACAGTAAAATTATACGTGAAATCATCTTTCCAAAATATTTTAGGTCAGGGGACACCAAATTCTGCCAACCGGTCTATGTGGATAGTCATCTAGTTTTACAACGTTTTCCGAAGGTTGGGGTGACAGACTTGGGTTTATGGCTGCCCAAAATTGATGCCATAAACCTTCGCATAAAGATTTACATTTGGGATATGTAGATTCTTGCTCTCCGCTCCGAGGCACACTATGTAAAACGGTCATTCATCCAAGCCTTGGCCTTGACAAGGTTACTTAACCCTGTAGGATAAATCGATCTTCAGAGAGGTTATAAGAAGCCTATAATATTCCCACTGCTAGGACAGAGGCCTCATTTCTTCGAGAGGGACTAGGTCGTTATCACGCGGGCTCATTACGGGTTGGTAGATGTCACATGTCATCGAATTTTTGGTTCTAGGACATGCCGGTTTAATCACGATGATGTTTTCCTTCATCGTTTTGAGAGCAGTGGTGATGAAATAATTTGTACAAAGTAAAGCGCCTGTCTGGGTTCGAACCTACGACCACACAAATATAACATGTTTGTATGAATTTGAATGTACTTAATATGGACAGAGGTATTAAAAATGATCTATCAGAAATACTTAAAGACATTAGTGTTTATAATCGGATTGCAAGTATGGAGGCTATACCAATTTACTTTGAAGATAAAGAAAACAACGAGAATGTATAAGATAGAAACTATTTTATCTACGCACTTAAATCAAACACTACAATTAAACCTCTATAATCTTCAGACATCCAAACACAATAGCAGTCATTCATTACTGTTTACATTGATAAGATCTAAAATCTAGACAGATGACAACGTGCTTGGTGCACCGACTAGTTCGAAATGCATTAGAAAGTGCAAAGAATTTACGGATTCATACTTTAACAGAAACCTTTTGTATGAACTTTAACTTGTAAAAATTTCTGAACATTAAAGAATTAATTCCATGTACAGACGCCAGCACATCAAGCTACTCCAATCTGTCAAATTTATTTGATAGATTTTCAACTTTATACCGTAAGCATAAGACTCATGTTCAATTGGGAAAATTTGACAGTTTGGGGTATGTTGACCTGCTGGCGTCTGTACTTAAATCTAGCTAGACGGAGAGGGAATTTGCGTAACACTGTTAGTGACAGTAGGACTGGCTTTTCAACAATATTCATAGCGTTATTTTCGTTGCTAAGCAAACATATTTTTCGAACATATGAAGCAATAGATTAGCAATATCTTTCAAAATGATTTGTGATTGATAGTGAAATACGCAATTAGGGACCAGATTAGATTGTCGTTCGCACTTGTTGCACTGAGTATTACTGCACTAGCTTCAACCTTCATTGTACTGTGATGTGTCAACTATTTCAGTTACAAGGACATCACTCAATTCATTCGGTGCACATAAACTCGTTTATATCTATCTAAAGCATCGTCTGCACTCGATGCACCGGGCGATTTGAAACTCATGAATGTGAAAGTGTGATGAATTAGCATCATCATGTCAATGGTTCCCATTTGTAGGACTTCTCAAAGTTAGCACGATGAACTGCAGCGGGTAGTCAACCTCATTTTCTTTCTCTTTTTGTAATGAAAGATACAATTCGATCTCATGCATTCAAGGATTGAATGAAAGAAATGCACCCACCCCAGCATGGTTTGACCAGACTCGATTAATCGAATGAACCCTAAGCTCAAGCCCTTTAAACTTCATGTGTCATGGTGCTACGGAGACCATTGCATATCACGGAGCAGACCAGGGGCGCAGTAGCGGTAGGGAAGACGTGCGTTTAGGATAAGGAAGAATTGAGAACTGTACTGGATATATACATCCTTTAGTAGGCTTTGGACTAATGGAGAGATGGGTGATATTTATCAATGGGAGGCATCTTTTAACGACGGTCGAGCTTCACCGGTGAATCTTTTGACGGGGTTCTACTAATGAATTTGCATTTCTCTGCTGCGTTAAATGTTGCCGTTTTCGATGTCTTCGTCTGAGGTCTCGCTTCTTTTCATTTCCAGTTTATGTAAATCTCATTAGCAGCGTTCTTGTTCTTATTTCTGTCATTCGCCGTGACCCCCCGAAAATTGATTCCCTTGTTGAATTATTTAATTGCCTGATTTTGCGACCGTTTGAGTGTCAATAAAAATCCCATACTACTCATGTTTCATATACCTATTGATTTACATCCTATTTTTACTGGAAATAAGAAACGCGTTTCATTTCTTGTAACGATTTCTCTAAGGATTTCGAAAGACTGAATGATGAATAGCAGACGCGACAAGTTTCTTGTCACAAAATAGCTCATTTAATGAAGTTGGTTGAAAAACAACGAAGATACGTACAATCTGTTTAAACCAAAACACATAATCAAAAGCGCATAATAATAAATGTTCCGAAAACAAACACTATCACAGAACACACCTATGACCTCATTGGGTATAATTACACGAATGTTCCAAGAAAAGTAAAAATTACAAATATTAAGAGAGATAATGAAAGAAGTTCAGATAAAGTTGACACAGATAACAGATGTTTTCACACTGAACAAATAATACTCGAGCAATTAGTGACTTAGCAACAAGAAAAATAATTCGAGGAATCAATGTTTGGAGAATTTTGTCAAAATATTTGTACAAGTTGAGAGTCCTTGTGTAGAAAATATAGCGTGGGAGGATCCTAAAGATGATTGGTTTGTAAACATGGAATTAACGATTTCGGAGCAATTGGAGAAAGGAGGCTTCATGATGTGTGTTAGATTTGAAACAGCATGGCTGTTGAAATTATATCATGCTCTTTTAATTGAGATTGTTATCTCTTAGCTGACTTATCTTGAATTTTATATTCATTTTGTGCATGTTCTTAAATAGTAAACGCGACAAGAATAATGTTCAAACCCAGAATTATACATTTAATAAGTATCTCAACTTAAAAGAGTATTCTTGGAGATTCTTATCCTACATCTATGGATCATCTGGATTGGCTGGAGTAGCTTCAACTTTCTCACTAACAGACCTACTCTTTGACAATTCAAAACTGCCTGTAAATGGCTTTATTGAAATAAATGCTTTGAATTTGAGTACGCCATGTCCTTCGCCAAATGACGTATTATAAAATAGACAGGTCATACGCGAACATTGGAGCACTCAAAAACCGCGTAAACCATGAATGTGGCTGCATCAATTGGGTACCTCAGTTGTATTAAAATTTTACAACTGGCGTACCAATTGATGCAGCCCACCGTACCTCTTAGTACATACAATCACACAGTGCCTGAAGAGTACAGGAAAGACCCATACCAATGGCTGTTGTTAGGAAAAGATAGGAGTATATTCATAAACGATGATTAAAGTTAAACGATGTTAAACAGACGCTAATCATTACTTTACTTTAAGCAACGTTTATGAATAAGGGGGATAATATTTAGTTACTTCACTAGCGTTGCGCTGCCTTATTGGATGGTGCGTGATTTATAACACGACCTAACATTTATGTTCCCAATTTTGAGCGCCGGTAACGCATCTAAAGGTAATATAACATTACCTTAGCCTATGATTGTATCAAGAGAGCTGGTTCAGAGTATTGACCTTAGCATAAACAAGATAATCTTAGCGACTTTTACAATACCCAAGGAGACTGAGGCTTTCCAAACTATATCGCTACCTAGACTGAATAAATGCATAAGTTATCAATACAGGGTAAATTTATGACCAGTTTTTGTACAATCGACGCAAAATTTCAACGCTAGGGGTCTAGACTGCTATGCAGAATTCATGGTTACAGTTTGCGCACTGTTAAAATTGTATCCTGTATATACCAACTATCTTCCAAACTACCGGAAAATGCCCGGCATACTTCAAGTCCATAGAAAACCTAGCAACTTAACGAATTCATAATGTGATTACATTATCAAGTATGGCGGCAGTCATAAACGTTATGTTACGAGTTACGACATTGACTGCCCCGTTGTCTTTGATTCTGATAACAAAGTAAAAACCGACGTTTTTATAGTCAGCGTGTAATGTTCCCTCTGCTGGGACACAGGCCTCCTCTCCTTGAGCTGGACTCGGCCGTAATTCACTACGTGGGCATTGCGGGATGGTAGATGTCACATGTCTTCTAGTTTTTGGTTCTAGGACATGCCGTTTTGAGAGCAGTGGTGATTAAATAAATTACACAAACTAAAGTGCCTGCAAGTATTCGAGCCCACGACCTACAATTCGCATGTTGGGGCCGTTACTACTAGGCTACCACTGCTGTTCTACGACCTATAGTTCAAAAAATCAAATGACTAAAGCCGAAAGATACTATAATTAACTTCAAATAAAGGGTAGGCCAGGGTCACACATATACCAGGTTGCGGGTGCCATAAAGCGTACAACTACACACATTCCACAGACAAGGTGAAGAGAACACGACGCGATCAATACAATAGTAATACGTATGAATAAATAACTGGGCGACGAATCACGTGCAACTGACGTAGCAGGTGCAAAGATCGATACAGTAGACAATATCGAGACATATTCGATGAATAAATTAATACACAGTCCACACATTTCTCCATGTTGCATAGGCAGAAACGACGGAACGCCAACTGTTGCGATCCTTAGATACTCCTTTTGTCTCTTGCTCTAAGGGGTAGTGGACTATAATTCACCACGTGGGCAGTGCGAGACAGTAGATGTCACATGTCTTATAATTTTTGGTTCTAGGACATGCCGGTTTTCTCACGATGTTTTAAGGGGTCCCCTGCCGGGCCGATGCCTGCCAGGATCGCTGATTTGTTCGAGAGAGTTATCGTGGCCCTTGCACAGGCAACTGAAGTAACACGGGTGGGTTTTAGTCATTAAAACTCTGACACGCTCTCCCGCTCTGCTCAGAGGGGGAGAAGTCATTGGATGATTTCCCATCCAAGAGAAAAAATAAGGACGTGCCGGTTTTCTCACGATGTTTTCGTAAACGGTTTTGGGAGCAGTGCGATGACCTACGACCCACAACTCGTAAGTCGTAACCACTAGGCTTCCAGTGATCTACCACGTCGAGTAACAGTAATATTTAAAGAATTGGGGCACAACAGATGCTTAGTCCCGTTCCAATAAGGATCAATATTCATAGTATTCATACCGTTACCCATAGTCGCCCCTTCGAACTAATATCATCGTTCGCTCCGAGCTCTCATTCAAGGCTAACCCACAGCCTTGGGTGCACTTGTTCAGTATGCCCATCTTTTTATAGACCATGTAGTAAATGAACACTACCGGTTTTTCATGAAGCCGTATAGAGTAAACTAGGCTGGGTATTGTTTAGCCATCCGTGGATTTCAGGCCTGAGAAACATTGTTGTTATCGCACATTATCTTCGTCTATATTTTCATGTAATCCTTTTTAATATTCTAAATGCGAAAGTTTGTATGTATGGATGTTTGTTACTCTTTCACGCAAAAACTACTAAATGGATTTGTATGAAAATTGGCACACAGATAGATTATAACCTAGATTAACACAAAGGATACTTTTTATCCCGGTAGTACGTTCCCGCGGGATAATTTCCGACTTCCTAAGGGCGATGCCGTAGTCATTTATATATCAGAGCATAGCAGTGTGGCCCAGAGGTAATGGCCGCCACTTACGAGTTGTAGGTCATAGGTTCGAACCCAGACAAGTGCTTTACTTTGTGGAAATTATTTAATCACCACTGAACAAATCCGCGACCCTGGCAGGCATCGGCCCTAGAGGACCCCTTAAATTTTTGCTAACATCTCTTTGAGACACATGTGGGATACAACGTACCATCGACCCGGGCCTGGTCTTACTGAACAGCGAGCTACCTATTGCTTGCCGTCCGCAAGCCCGCGCCTACGGTGGCCGGGAGTCCACTTTGGACCCCCGATGCCCAGGGCGTCTCCTGCAGCGGCTAGGGGTGCGAGGGCGCGTTCCTTGCCTCAACGGCACGTCTTACAAATAAAAATTTGAATAAAACCGTAAAAGATGACAAGAGAGAGAGAGGCTGACTCGAAATTCAGCCTACACATTATCAGATAGATCGATGCCATCAATGAAGACAAATACAGCCAATCTAAATTCATGTCTGATTGGTCGTTGTATTACAACACAAAAACAGCCGTAGGCAGAAGCTATATGTTTATAAAAACAGCCGCAGGCAGAAGCTATATGTTTATAAAAACAGCCGCAGGCAGAAGCTATATGTTTATAAAAACAGCCGCAGGCAGAAGCTATATGTTTATAATTTTAAAAAAATAGTTATTATTCTACTTATCGTTGGTTTACTGTTCCCGAATGTAAGATACGAGTATTATTTCAGTAAAACTTACTTAGATTACGAAAATAACAAAAGTAGGTACCTACATACATTCATTTGATTAGTTTGTACAACGGTATAACGTAATAAAATGGCAGCTACTATTTCATGGTGTTCAAAAACAGATCAAAAAAACTGAAATCTTTGAATTGAATTTTATGAAAATAAAAAAAAAACATTAACTAAAACTAAAATTTTCCGACTGCTTTTTGCCTAAGCTATCTCAAGCTCGCACTGATTTTGACTTTCGATGCCACTGAACGACAGAACCATCATCATCTGCCTAGCCTTTTCTCAACTATGTTGGGGTCGGCTTCCAGTCTGACCGGATGCAGCTGAATACCAGTATTTTACATGGAGAGACTGCCTGTCTGACCTCCACAACCCAGTTACTGGGTAATACGATACCCCTTGGTATGACTGGTTGTCAGACTTTCGGGCTTTCTGACGACCTGTAACGACAGTCAAATGACAACCGGACCCAACGGCTTAACATGCTTTCCGAGGCACGGAGAGGTCTTGGTATATTAAGATGGTCACCCATCCACGGACCAACCGCGGCTAGCGTAGCTTAACCTAATCGATCGACCCGACACTAACTAATAGACATAACATCACGCCTGTATTCCCCGAAGGGATAGACAGATGTGAAACTATGGTACACCTACTTTTCACCAGTTTTGTATAAGACCTATGTAAATAGAGGCGAGACTTGCCATCAACCGGGCTCAAAGTGGCTCAAACAAATCCTAGACACATTTAATTGACTGTACATGCAGTAGGTACGTAAATTTCATTAATTGTAACGTGTGCTCGTGTGAGTCGGTTTCTAGTCACGTGAAATACATTAATTGGATTCTCGAGTATTAATGTTGATTAGAGAAAATGCATAAACGTGTAAATTGGTAGACTCATTAATTAGTACTTATCATAAGCAGAGAATTTAAATAAGAACAGTGGTGGCCCAGTTGTACTGACCCCGATTTACGAGTGGGTTCGAACCCTAGCAGGCATGCGAAGATCGCCCTGAGGACACGGTGGAGCACACGGTGGCGGTCTGCCCGGCTTGGGTGGAGCACCGCCGTGTCCTCGTGGAGGCGATCGGCGGCGGCGATCTCTCGCGTCCGGCCCTGGTCCAGCAGTGCTATTCTCTAAAAGACAATTTCATGGCTGTAAGCTGCGTCGAGCTCGTCGTCGAGACAGCCTTGAGATCGACCGAGCGCGTAGCGCTGATTCAAACTGTATTCACTAGCATGATTGTGGTCGTCGACGATGTCTAGGCTGTAGCCTCCCGTCGCTGTTTCATAGACGAACGAAGGGCTTGAAACAAATACTTTAAATCATAATCGATAAATCTCGACTGAGCGTTTTATGGGTTTAAAATATATAAATATGGTATAACTTTAAATATTATAAGGAATAGAGTAAATCTATAAACAAATTTTATAAATAATGGAGTTTATTGCTTATTACTAATGCATTTTGAGGCTGAATGACGATTCCTTTGCCTATTGCCAGCAAATAAAAGGCGCGCTTTATTTAAAAACATTCAACAGTGAGTGACAACCGACGCGACGCTACTAAAACCACTTGAGCACTTGAGTTTCTAGTTTGGAAACTTTTACCTGCAAACAATTATTACGATCGCTTTGAAATTGAATATAACTAGGTAGTTTGGTCTGTGAATAAGAAGATAAATATACCTACTGAAATGTGAGTATTCTGATATATTATGGACAATAATAAATCGATCACTAAATTGTATGATCCAAGAGATTTATAGTTATGTAAATTACCTACACAACTATTGTTTTATAATAATATATATGGATGTTTACCTATTACGATATTGTTGTATGTAACGTAACATTTTGTATTTCAAGCATGCCAAGAAGTGTAGTCCCATCCCGTACTCAAGTAGAGATGCTCTTAGAGAGTTTGGAAGAGCGTCGTTGGCTCGCCACAGGGCACCCTCGGACATCACATGCTCGGGATCGAACACAAGCGGCATGGCAAGAAGTAGCTGTCAAGCTAAACAGTGATGGAAGTGGTTGCATTAAAACTTGGAAGCAATGGTCAAAGGTTTGTTGCATTGCATTACAACTCTGTCAGCTTGCATGGATGTGTACTTTTATTTACTGTTTCATAAGAACAAAGTTCCAGTTCAGAGTTTCATAAGTTCAAGTATCCAGTACCAGTACATTGGCTCTAATTACATATTATGACACAATTATTATGTTATGTTTACATGAAACCTGGATATTTAGACATTTGATTTTTTTTAGTACTGGAAGGATAAGAAGTCAGCGGTAAGGAAAAAAGCAAGTCAAATACGAATGGCTAGGCTACGAACAGGTGGTGGTGCACTAGAGGAAGGGTTTCTTTCTGCAATTGAAGAAAGAATAGTTGCATTAATGGGTGGCCAAAGCTTTGTTACTGGTGATAGGGAGCTAGAAATTGACCTTCAAGTATTTATGTTTTAATTTTATTCATGAAAACTTTACTAAAGTGCATAAAATATGTAAGTAATTAAAAAAGCAAGCCTGAAATAGCCATCTAATTTTCAATTCTTTAATTTTTAGCCTGCGAATGAACCTGGGCCAAGTTTTTATTCAGCTCCTGTCGTACCGAATGCTGAAGAATCAGATGATGTGCTCTTGGTATGTTTATAGAAATATTATCCAACACATAAGTGTCTATTTTACTTCCCAAAGCATTGTTAAGTTAAAATCTGTTTGCAGAGTATACAAGATGTTACAGAAGAGACACATGCAACTCCAGTGTCAGAGAGCATACTTCAGGTATTACTTGATATAAATTATTTCATTACTTAATATGAAAACTGTATATTGTGAAGTTATAATGGTCAAATTTAATTTTTTAGAGTCATGTGGAATTAGCCCCTGCAGAAGATACTACTGCAGGCCAGACCGAACAGTCCACACCTTCATTACTAGTAAGTTAATTCTATGCCTACTATTTATTATTATAAATGTGACAGTTTGTATGTTTAGATGTTTGTTACTCAATCACGCAAAACGGTTTAATGGATTTGGATGAAATTTGGCACAAAGATGGCACAAGGTTATAACCTGGATTACCACTTAAGATATGTTTTTATCCTGGTTGTACTTTCCCGTGGTGTAACTTTAGACCCACACATGGGCGAAGGCGCTGGCAAAAGATAGTAAAATATAATATTTTGATGTTAAATTCTAAATAAGCCCGATGATGCTGATTATAATATAAAATATATTTGCAGGATGTACAACCAGGCCCATCTTGGCATAGGGACCATATGCCAATGGAAAACCAGGCTAATACAGAACAAATGGTGAGGTTTTAAATAAGTTTTATAATATTGTACATTAGTATTTTGGACATTTAGATAACAAAAAAAATTGTTTTACAGTTTGAAGCTAGATCACCACCTGCAGTGCCTCATAGGAGTAATGCCCCAATTTCCTCTTCATGTAAGGGTAACTTAATTTTAATTTGGTTAGTTATTAGTTTAGTGTAAAACGCACTACATAGCCCACTTTGATCGTGATCTTTTGATTCCCAGGTTGGGGCTAGTTGTTGAGATTGTCTGTAGGTTTTGCCAACAGCAACCCAAATAATTATTCAACCAACATGCCATCTAAAATGTATACTACATTGTATTATCCATTCCTTCAGAGTGATGTGATGTTATACCTACATAATGGCCTTTAGATTTGTTTCATCTCTAGTTACTTAGTAATTTGTTGCATTTTTTATGTTCATAGCACCTCGTAGACGTCGAACGGTACGACGGCGTCTGATCCAGCGCTCACCACCTTCTCAAAGGCGGTCACAAATGGCGAGTCTGACTGAACGTTTTATCGCCATTGAAGAGAGGCGTTTGGAAAACGAAAGACTCCTTTATGACAACCAGAGGAGGATGCATGACACGTTAAAGGAGATAAGTGATGCATGGTTGAGGCAAACCCAACTAATGGTGGATTTATTTGCATCCATCAGACGAGGGAGTTGAATGCATTAGGAGTATTCAATCATATTTATTGCTTATTATAAAAATGTTGTTGTATAAGTTTATTGTCAGTATTGCTAATGTTTTAAACCATTTGAATGGAATCTTCATGTTATATTCCTTTGTTATGATTTTGTAATAATTCTGAGTTCTCTTGGACAATGGTCCAAGACTTGAAATTAAATGTATGTAGGATAATGATAATTCATAGCAATGTAAGAGATGTGTTGATGAAAATCTGTAATACTGTTTCCATGGAGTTTCTTTTCCTTCTCCACAAAGACCTAGTTTTGGAATTCGCTTTTGATTAAATACTGACAAGCCTAATTGAAATAAATGTCTAGTCTTGTCTTTCTGTGCTTTACTTCATGAAATCCTTTCCCTACAATACAACCCATATTCATAAGAACCTTCATGTACAGTAAAAAATAAGCAGTAACCATTCTGATATTCAATTTCTCATGCATCACACTGCCCCCCTAATAAATGCACATTTTTTTTTTTCTTAAAAATAGAGAAGGGTTTAAAAATACATACTATCAAAATCAAAAAGTCATTTATTCAAATTAGGCTGAGAGTCTTTTTGAAGGTCAAAATTACATGAGACAGTCCCCCCAAAAACGCCCACCCTTCACCACTTCCTAGTGCTTTAGCTGGGAAGAAGAAATGGCGCAACAAACTCCCCAGCAGCACAGCTGTCTGTTAAGTTAGATCTTGATTCTGTACAATAATAAAAAAATTAAACGATTTATAGTCCTATATGAATGTAACTCATACAACTTGTCTATTCTATTATATTTTTAAAGCTTCTGGCTCCATCGGTAACATTCGATGATTTTGCCAATGTCAAGGTATGAGAAAGTAATTATCGTAAACTGTTGCACAACTATCGATCAGTGTTTGTAGCGGTGGCATCCATGGATCCCCATGCTAAAAAATGACAAAACATTTATGGTTAGTAAAACGTCAGAAAATAAATGTTAGAACATTCAGTAAGTAGGTAAATAGACATAAATATACATATACCTATATAAATAATTATATGAACCCATACAACCTGTCAGTAGGTACCTAAGCTAATTCTGGTAAAAAAAAATAAACAATGTCTTGAGTTAATTAATCACAGCGACCAACTATTCTTATTGTTTAAGTGCCTAGTCGTTAGTAGAATAGTATGCCTTAGAACAAAGGTTGGATTTTACTTTAGCTTTAAACGCACTAAAATGTAAATCTAACAAAGAGGGAAGCTTGTTATAAAAGGATAAAGGTACCATAAAGTTGTGAATGTTAATAAGTAGGTATTTAAAAATGCACACACCCTTCCACTGCTTGGTGCATACAAATTTCAAATCCTTGTATAGAAATTGTAGCATAAAACTGTATGCCCTCCGGCATACAGTTTTATGTTGGTTGATCTCTACTTACTTAGTCTATTCTTTCACAATATACCTATAACATTATTTGACACCTTAAAATTACATAAAAGTACCTAATTGTGTATCTAAAGCTAATACTAATTAATATAATATACAAATAGAACTAAATTTTCACAACTTTTTCATTCTGCTATCATTAAAAATACCTTTAATATTAATTTAGTGTTAACATAATTATCTCTAATCAATTATGGTGAGTATATCCTATCTAAACACTAGAAGGGAAGCATATTTAGATATGTCGTGCTCGCCATAGTTGACTAACTAAATCTCGCCTACTTAACTGCCCACTCACTAAGTCATCATGTGTTGGAGCCTGATTTCTCAGGTATCCAACTAACCTAGATTCTTCATCTAAGTCACATTGGTCTAACTTAGGAGCTGGTAGCCCGGCTCGATTACACATGTTGTGTAAAACACAGCAAGCAATCACAATTTTTCCCACCATGATGGGATCATAGTGCAATACCCTGTGAACCAATAAACATCTGAACCGTCCTTTCAGTACTCCTATAGTTCTCTCCACACTGTTCCGTGCGCTGCTGTGCAAATTATTGTAATGGCTCTCTGGAGTCCCAGTTTCTGGATTACTAAAGGGAGTCATTAGATAAGGCCTTTGAGGATATCCTGAGTCACCTGAAATCAATGAATGATGCTGGAATTAAGTGCAATCTTGAGTTGTTCAAGTTATCATTGTATTATCTATACTAATATTATAAAGAGGAAAGATTTGATTGTTTGTTTGCACTGAACAGGCTCCGAAACTACTGAACCGATATGAAAAATTGTTTCACTGTTGGAAAGCTACCTATCCCCGGGTGACATGGCTATATTTTATCCTCGTATTCCTACGGGAACGGGAACTATGCAAGTGAAACCGCGAAGCACTGCTAGTAAATAATAACTTACCAAGTAAATACACTTTTTCTCCATTAGTGTTTAAATTTTCCAAATGCTCCTTTACTCTGGTGTTTGAAAAAACAAAACTATCATGTGTTGCACCCCCAAAAGTCACATCCACATGCAAGATGTTCAAATCAGCATCATTAATCTGAAATAGTATAATAATTATATAAGCACATAGTTAAGGATTCTTTATAATTTTACAATAGACTAAATGAAAGACCAACAGTGTACCTACAATTAAAACGTTCCTGGCATGATAACCTTTTCGGCAATAATATCTCTCCTCATGTTCCTTAGGACGTATCATGGAAATCAGGGTGCCATCAACACAACCTAGCACCCCTGGAATTTTGAATTTCTCATAAAACCTGTAATCATCATTCAAATAATGGCTATTGTTTTAACAATACTCACAAGACTAACACGAAAATGCAGACATTTCTGATACTTGCCTCGACTTGAGCACTTGTCGATGACTGTGGTTTTGCGGAAATCTAATATATTTGCTTATAATATTCTTACTATTCAAAGCATCAACAACTTCGTGGATTGCCCTAGAGGCAGAACTCTGAGATATATAGGTGTCTACATTCTTGCCAATGATTTTTTGGTAACTTCCATTAGCAAGAAATGATAGAGTGCATAATATCTGAAACATCAGGAATTCATTAGGTTTTTGTTGGTGAGGTTCTGGTTACCCATCTTTTCTCAAGAAACCTAGCTGTAACTCAGAGTAAACAAACCTTTAGCCTATTTGTTAAACCACTGGAACGAACTCGCGGACGCATATAAGGAGTTAAATCAGTTTCCAATATGTTAATCAAATCCTCAGAAAGTCTGTAAATATGGATAAACTCTGTATCACGGGACATCGTTTTAAACTTTCTTATTTGTTTCGCCTGTCGAGCTTTCTTCAAATCATCACTTCTCTTAGCTTCTTCTAATAGATGTAGCTTTATAATCATCCGAGCTGCCATTTTTTCAAAAAAGTTTATAAAAGAATCGAAATAATTCAATTTAATTTAAGTACAGTTATTATTTTCGTCAAGAGTATTCGCGAATAATGTAGCTTTTGGATTTGACAGTTCTAGGCGAGGCTGTGGGCGAGGCTGTAAGCGTCTTCGTCGCTGTTTTTTTTAGGGAATACCAAAATGTATGAAGAACTGTCAATTTGCCCTCCGTAACCTCCGCTGGGTAGTTTTAACTCACGGCCGTCACAGCCTTGAGCGCTAGTGTTGCTTTACGCAACTTTAGTGAATACTAAACTGAGTTTCACCGCTGGGGCAGCGCTGCACCGCAAGGCTGTATCCTTAGAGAATAGCATTGCAGGCCACGGTACGGAGCGAGAGTGCATGGGTAGCTGTCACCTCCTTCAGCGAAGCAGTAATGCTCGCGAAGAGGGAGGCGGCGCACGTGAGGGAGAGGCAGTCTATACGCCCTCGCGACCCTAGCCGCCGCAGGATACGGAGACGCCCTGGGCGTCGGGAATCCCAGGCCGATTTCCGGCCACCGTAGGCATGGGCTTGCGGACGGCGAGTAATGTGTAGCTCGCTGTCCGGTAAGGACCAAGCCCAAGTCGACGGCGCGTTGTGTTCCACGCGCACCTCAAAGAGATGTCAGCACAAAAAATGATGGGGCCCGCAAGGGCCGATTCCTGTCAGGGGTGCGGGTTTGTTCGAAAGAGATACCACAGCCCCTGGCATACGGGCTACTGAGGGAACACGGCTGGGTTTTAGTCAGTAAAAATCTGACACGCCCTCCTGCTCCACCCAGAGCGGGAGAAGTTATTTGATGATTTCCCGACCCAAAAAAAAACCCTGGCAGGCAGGAAAAAATAAAAACTCGTGATTGGCTCTAAAATTCGTTTTATTCCTCGGCAATTTAGTTCGGTTTTCGAAACCGTGGCTGAAGCATGAATATTAATGTTAAATTAGATTAATAACACGAAATCTGCCAGAGATTTAATCTGATGTGAATCGAAATACCTACATGCTAGATTATGGGGCTGAAATAATGTAAAAATACACTTATTTCAGTAATCTATTCCTAATCTCATAGTTTAAAAAGTTATTATTTTTTGAAGGCAAAATGATCGTACTTCCATCATCATCATTTCAGCCGAAAGCCGTCCACTGCTGGACATAGGCCTCGCCCAAGCTCCTCCACTTCGACCGGTTCTGCGCTTCTCGCATCCAGCGGAATAAACTTAACTAATTTGCAACGCTACGTCTTCCAGTACGCTGTAGAACCTTCCGGCCCCATCGGCCATCTGTTCTGCGAGCAATGTGCCCTGCCCACTGCCACTTAAGTTTGGAAATTCTTCGGGCTATGTCGGTGGCCTTGGTTCTCCTGCGGATCTCTTCATTCCTCATTCGATCATGTAGGAAAACTCCGAGCATAGCCCTCTCCATTGGCCTTTGGGTGACTTTTAGCCTTCTGCTAAGGTCCATTGTGATCGTACTTTATAGAGCATAAATTCCACTGTATCTGCAAACCTCGTTAAACATGGCAAAATAATGAGTAAATTCAAATAACTTCAAAATAAAGATTTAACTAAAACTGCGAACAATTCGATACATTTCAGTAGGCAACCGAAGCTAATTAATGTAAAAAAAGGCCGTATCGTTACAAAACAACTTTAAACCACCAAGCTAGCACATTAAACGTAATTTAATCAACAATACACAATTGAATACCGACCTACTTGCTTTCAGTATACCTAACAAAATACCTTGACAGCGGATTCATGAAAGTATTCCAATACACGGAAAAATAAACTCTATTCTTTGTGAAATAATTTGTGTATTAGCTTGAAACTCAGTCTTCGTGAGTGCGCTTGCACTCATTTTGCACCGAGTACAACGTTGAGCGTTGACGCAGAGTTATAAAAACTTGGAGAAGGAAAAAACCGCAACATTTTACTGTATAAAGTCACATAATTAATACAAAAACTAAAAAGGTTTTATGTGGCTGCGTAGATAGGTACGAGTGGTTATCATCTTTGTGTATTAATTAATACTGTAGCATATTAGTCAAAGTCAAAGTTGGGTGAACTGTAATTGGGACTAAAGTTTTTTACTCGTTTTTTGACCGTGACGTGAGCAGAGCGTGAGATTTGCTTATAACGTACCGTAGAATAGGTTTCTTTAGATGCTAATTTTTTGTTAGGTTAAGGGAAACGTGGCACTTTTATCAGTACCCTAGTTGCCTTAGAACACACTATCAATCAGAATGTGAATAATTTTAAAGAATATTGCTAATCCATTTGCCCCCATAATTATGTTGGAAAAATTCTGAACTCAAAAACGTAAATAACGATCATCGTTAGATGCAAAAATTAAGTAATTATCCTGAATAAAAATGTACCAGTTATTGGAAGTCGGTAGTTTTTTATTTTTTTATTTGGTAATAAAGTGTTTTTTAGCTCCATGTAAGTACTCGATACTCGAAGTTTCTACGTCAGACCGGTAATTGATACAGCTAGTGGCCGTCATGACATGGATCTAACTATCCTCGAGCCCTAATACATAATGCCTATTATATTCAGATTATAAAACAAAGGCAGAAAGAACGCGCGGAACACCAAGAGTGAGGCCAAAAAACCAATTACTCGAGTTTTGAATCAGTATTTGCATAGTTTAAAAGGAGTGGTACCTATTTAGTTTTTGGCATCACTCTTGGTGTTCCGTGCGGTTTATCTGCCTATCTATACTAATATTACAAAGCTGAAGAGTTCGTTTGCTTGAACGCGCTAATCTCAGGAACTACTGGTCCGAATTGAAAAAATCATTCAGGGTTAGATAGCCCATTTATTGAGGAAAGCTATAGAATATATATCATCACGCTAAGACCAAAAGAAATGACGCAGACGAAGTTGCGGGCAGAAGCTCGTGTTTTATAATCTGAAATACAGTCTATAAAATAAAGGTGTTTTTCGTTTCTGTCTCTGACCACGTTGTTCTCCTAAACTACGCAACGGATTTTTTTTTGTGGTGTTCAGCATCATTTAGAGTTTAGAGAATTGATTCCGGCGGGATTATGATTGTGTATATACATTATATAAGTAGGTAACCCTTTCATATTATTAAGAAATCTCGACGTTTTGTCAAATTTCTGGCATAGTACTTATGGCAAATAATTTGAATGAGTTACGCACTTAAGGTGACACTTGTCCACATTTTTTCCATACAAACTTCGGGAGGGTTTTACTCCACTGTCTGACTATGTACATCAAAAATTAAACATGGTATGGTTTTGTCTCGTTATTATTATTGTCTGTACGGAAACAGAATACTAAAATAAAAAGCTTAGAAAAGTTATGAGCCAACAAAGATTCGTTTTTCTTGCTAATTTAACCTAACTTTGAGCGTGTTTAAGTAATAAAAGGAGTGTAAAATCTCGAAAACCAAGACGGTACCGACAAAGTTCAATTAACAATAAGTTCAATAAACTTTATTGGTCATTGATTTATGCAGTGGTTTTTTCATAAAACCCGATCTTCTGAAGGACTTTTCTTAATTTTTTCGCGATTTTTTTGCCAAAAATGCTCCTGCATCTCACTCAATAACGTTGTGCGTGTAGACTAGAGTCTAACTGCTCACCACTGATACTATCTATGTCGGGTACGAAGCCTGGTGAGACAGCGTGATTTTTAGCCAAGCCCACCAGTGAGTTCGAGCCCGCGCAAAGTGTGCCCTTAACGTTAATTACTTTGAATACTATTGTATAGAATCAAGTCTTTCTAACTAAACAGACAGCTGTGCTGCGGGGGTGTTCGGTGAAGGCCGGGCGTTTTGGGGGACTATCTTTTTAACCGACTTCAAAAAGAAGGAGGTTATCAATTTGACATGTTTATATATATTTTTTTTTATGTATGTTCGGGCATAACTCCGTCGTATATTGACGGATTTGCAAAATTATTTTTTTGTTCGAAAGGGGGTTTACTCCGAAATGGTTCCATTAAAATTTCATATAGATCTGATCATGCGTTTCGGAGACAGACAACGGAACTCTTCAAAAAATTACAGCAAATCAACCGCGAATGTTGTTATCGCATAAGTATGCATTGTTTTGACCCCAAGGATGATGAAATTTCGAATTGGTGTGGGGTAGGTAACTAAAAAGTGAAAAAAAAAAAAAAACTTAAAAAAAAAAATAACAACCGACTTCCAAAAAAAACACTACAAAGTGCAAAATAACTTTAATTTCGGAAGTCGGTGACTTTGGATGTGTATTTTAATTATTTGTCGTGTTTTTTTTGGAAGTCGGTTGTTATTTTTTTGAAAAAAGTTTTTTAATTATGACGTTCAAAACGTGCTGTTTCTCAGTCTAGTTTAAAGAAATGGCTTTTGATTTTGATGTCGTAAAAACTGCGCAAAGCAGGAGCGGCTCGCTGATGTTCGTAATAAAACTGCATACACTTTACTTGATTATGATAAACGAGCAAAAATGTAATTAAGATTGCCTGCTTGATACTAAAAATTGGCCTTTTTTTCATGGTTAAAAGTGATCGAGGTCAATCTGATCCGAAAATCGGTTTACAGTGAAATAAGAATTGACGGCGCGCGAAATTAATATTTCGCAGTAAGATGGTGAAGTCTTTAAGAATACCATAAGTGCGTATTACACTATCCAATTTTTACGAAACCGGAAAATGTAATCGAAGTTAGAACAGCTGAATCCGATTTAGTGAGATTGGAACGTCCCGACCGCACTACTTTTACTAAATCGTTGCATCCCAATGTAGTTCTACTTAATAAGCGCCTATGAGTCAACAGTCCGATTTAGAATTCGATTTAGTCCTGTGTGATCGCTAACTTCCAATTTCCTTAGTGTTCCTATTTAGTTTCATTTTTTTTTAAGCATAGTGTAATACGCACGTTATCCCCACGTTATATCGTTATCTCGTTATCGCTGCATCCGGTTAGACTGGAAGCCGACCCCAACATAGTTGGGGAAAGGCTAGGCAGATGATGACGCACGTTATCCCCAACATAGTTAATTCTACAATTTCTATTTTCGTTTTTACTTTCTGCCATTCTTTCGTAGTTTCGTACGTTCACCGACTGTTGAGCCTCTTTGTAAACCAGACATGTTTAAAAAATCGCCGGAGAACGGGATATTACCGGAATTTTGTACCCAGAAAAATATAAACTAACCATCTTAGGTGGATTGTATTTTCAAATAAGTATGATAAAAGGACAGTTTCATAATTTTCATCTCGAGACTTTGGCTTGCTAAACCATGTGCATCAGTTTTTTTTTTTGTTTGCCTATTTTGTGCCCCACTACTGGGCAAAGAGCTCCCCTGTTCAGTCTAAACCAGTGGCCAAGCTGGCCCTGCAAACCTTATCAGATCGCCACACCTTCGCCATGGTGCCCTTCGTCAGGCGTCCAATCATCACTAGTGTCATAACTATTAATTTTAAAAATCGATGCACTACCAGCTGTTCTAAAATTAAACTCAACATGTCAATATTGGCACAATGGATAAGAGACTACAAAATATATATGTTATCAATATCTTGCAGCATAGCCATACATAGATTATGCTGATCATACTCATATTTAACTGACTACAAAAAGGAAGAAGTAAGCATAATCTATATATATAAAAGAAAGTCGTGTTAGTTACTTCACTTATAACTCAAGAACGGCTGAACCGATTTAGCTGAAAATTGGCAGGGAGGTAGTTTAGAGCCAGGAGAAGGACTTATGATACTTTTTATCCCGTTCAGTTGTTTCAGAAATAAAAAAAGTATAAAAGTGGAAGTTGGCTGTCGAAAAACGAAAATTTTCACGGATAGGATAAAAGGGTAGATAGGGTAGGGTAGGTAGGGTAGGTAGGGTAGGTAGGGTAGGTAGGGTAGGTAGGGTAGGTAGGGTACGTAGGGTACGTAGGGTACGTAGGGTAGGTAGGGTAGGTAGGGTAGGTAGGGTAGGTAGGGTAGGTAGGGTAGGTAGGGTAGGTAGGTAGGTAGGTAGGTAGGGTAGGTAGGTAGGTTAGGGTAGTGTAGGGTAGGGTAGTGTAGGGTAGGTAGGGTAGTGTAGGGTAGGTAGGGTATTGTAGGGTAGGTAGGGTAGCGTAGGTAGGGTAGTGATTTTGTATGAATGACTTTTGGACGAACAGGACACCGTCTGTCGGGTCAGCTAGTATTTTAATAATTGCACAATGGTGCCGATTCTGTTGTACACCGAACTAAACTAACTAAACTATAACTAAAATTCCTTACTTTTCACTATGAGAATCTTAACGCTATTCTGCAAAAAAATATCTCTAAATTAAAAAACTATTTTGACACAACTAAAATCGAATTTGACAATCGCGACTCGCACGTGGTATGTTTTAGCTTCGCAACGTGGTACTTGTTTGCCCTACCCCGTGTTTTTTTTTTAGAGCCAGAGGCGCGCAGGGGCGGCAGCCTCGACGTGATTTATATGGAATTTTCACTTTTTTGATGGAAAATATGAAAAATTATTACCCACATGTTGAGGTTTAGAGGAGCATGGTATTTTATAAAGGGGGTCGAAATTTTCATTATTTTTGCGATAGGACACACCATTTTCGAGATATAAGCAAAAGAAAAGAAAAAAAATACCGTACTATTTTTGCACCAGAAGTCGAGGTGTCGGCGTGAATTTTAGTTCTTGACAACTAATTTTATTCCACACCTATTTAATCGCGATTTAAAATAGTCAGATATAGTCAGACAACCAAAATTTTAGGTTGAATAGAATAATGAAATTGACAACAACAGAATAGCAAAATTGCTATTTTCACTAAACTAAAAACTCAGTACAATCTTAGTGCTGTCAAACTGAAATATAGTTAAGTTGTGTCACTTTAGTCAATTTCAGAATGGGAAATCGTCGTTTGACAGGAATAAACAAATTTTTTTTTTTTTTTTTGGTGATTTTTAGTCTAGTTTAGAGACTTTTGTGACAACAGAATCGGCACCAATGTCTAGTATATCTTTATAAATTCTTCTGTGTGTGTCTCTAAACTTCTCGCTTTTGATGTATTTTTTTGATTAAGTGGGTTGTTTACCCTGTAAGCCTGTAACCCTGGATGGTTTAAATTCACAATTGGAGCCGGTAGGTGGCGCTATTTGGGCAGAAGGACGTCTGTCAGGTTCGCTAGTATGATATAATTTTGTAGCCGAAGCTTTTAGAGTGGTCTAATGACCACCCTTTTTACCTGATTTTGGAAATGTCTCAAAGAGTAATGTTTTACTGGATCTGTTATCATCATCATCAACCTACAACAGTCCACTGCTGGACATAGGCCTCTCCCATTCAGCTCGATTCTCGGCTCTCTCTCATCCAGTTGCTACCAGTCTCCCTGCGAAAATTGTCGCTCCACCTATTTTTGGGGATGTCCTACCTTATATTTACCGATTCGCGGTATCCACTCAAGAACCCCTCTACCCTAACGGTCGTCGGTTTTACGGCTAATGTGGCCAGCCCATTTCCACTTCAGCTTGCTAATTCTGTGAGCTATGTCGACAACTATGGTTCTTTGCTGAATCGCTCGATCCATTATAGACTTCATCAATCGCTTCTCATCAGGCGTGATCGAGGTCCAGATCAGGCCAATTTAGTAAGAAAGATAAATCACCTCATTCCGGATTAGTTTTATCTCTCAGAGATACTCCGAGCATAACTTGTTCCATAGCTCGCTGAGAGACTTCGAATTATATAGTTTTAGTTTATCATCTACATATATTATATATCCATATTATACCGACTCTAATTTGGTCAGACATTCATTTCTAGTTGCATGGTTAAGACTGAAAAACTTACCAAGTACAAACATTGAATACCAAAATACTGTGTAAATTTTGTGCTTTATATGCACATGCACATGCACATAACTTGACAGACGACAACAATAGTAGCTAGATACTATGTTGTTTTGAATATGTCAGGGTATGATTGTGAACACCGTTAGTTTGTAATCTATCTCGTGAGGTTGTAAACTGTCAATAAATTGTGAACTGTACCATACTTCAACATACTGGTTGTCAATCACCCATTTTAACGTTCCGTTTTCGCTTTTATGTGATTTGAGGTTAGAAACTTATTTTGTAATCTTCTCAAAAAATATGCATTACCTTTTAATAAGAGTGGTAGCATTATAATCGGGGACCCAAGGCCTACCAGTTTTAACCGTTTTTACCCCCCAACTCCTGCCAAACGATACTAGACTCAAGCCGTCATTTATTCAAACTAGGCTGAGAGTCAGCTCTTTCTGAATGTCAAATTTACATATGACAGTTCCCCGAAATGCCTGCCGTTAACCACTTCCTAGTGCTTTAGCTGGGAAGAAGAAGTGGCGCAACAAACTCCCCAGCAGCACAGCTGTCTGTTAAGGTAGAAGAACTTGATGCTATACAATAGTGGGTAGGTAATTAACATTACTAAGACTTTTTTTTTTTAAATTGCTGTATGCCATAGCAGACATACAGGTGTGAAGTTGTGTACTAGTAAAAACAGACAATCATCAATACTGCCTCACAATTACCTCGCCAACAAAACCATTTAAATTATTTAAACATTTAATTTAAAATGACTATGATTCATGTTACCTTTAAGTGTAGGCAACACTTGAATTAGCACGTAACAATGCGCTAGAGTAACAGCTTTCATTGTTCGCCTTTTACTATATACAATCACTCTCAATCCTATGCCATGAAAATGTTAATATGATTACCATGAAGATTTTTATCCACAAGGTATGCTGAGTAACCAAAGGCTGTGTAAATGGTATTTTGTGCCTTAGCTCGACCCGATCGTTTTATAAAAAAAAAAAGGATGAAAAAGTGACTATCGCAAAATGATACACGAGAAAGTACTACGACAACATCCCTCCATTGTTTCTCAATCTTTTAATTTCGTTCCACAACGCTGCTTTATTTACCGTCTAGCTAATTATTTCAGGTACTTAAAGGTTGTAAGCAAGCTAACATACAATAAATAGCAATATTATCTATATTTCACTCACCAAATCTTGTTGTTATTGTGATGTCTGCTCAGTCAATCATCAGTAAGAAAATTCCTCATTTGGCACAACGAAACACAAAACAAATAACGCACGCACACAAGTCACCGAGATTCGACACGGGTGATAGTTCCGAAAGTTGTGAAATGATAAAAATCAAGTATGAATTATCAGAAAATCAACAGAATCCATTCAGCAATACACCATCCAGTCCTAATCGTTTCGTTTCGTTTCAATTGACAGAAATAGTGTAGTGCGTGTAATGTTACTTACTAATTTTGTAAGACCACAGACATTTAAACAGTACAGACCAAACATTAATCCATAGTCGATGGACTTGATTCTTTATCCTTTTTTTGCTAAGCGACAAGTCTTATGTAGTATCTCGTTCTGTCACCTGTTGTCACACTGACTCACACATGGACAAAATTTGACGCGTAGCTCGTCTATCCTGCGCCGCCATATTGATAAGCAACATGACGTTCTATGGTGGTTCTGTTTCAACCGCGAAATATTACTTGAAATATTACTCGTTTGGGACTTATTACACAAAATAAAATGGTGAAATGCTGTGCGTACCAGTGTGACAGCGCTAGCTACCACAAAACACCTGGATTGACCTTTCATCGGTAAGTTTTTGTATTATGTTGTGTAGTCAGGGACGGATTTGGCGACAAAAACATAGTTCGAAAATACTGCAGAGTGCAGATTATCAGTGTAAACATGCATGCTATTTTAATAAATTATAGAATCACTCCGGCCCGGCGCGTTCCGCATGTGGTACGTTAAAATAGAAAATCAATTGTGTCTCATTAGCCGGTTATGTTACCCTGTCTGTGTGATGGATAACATGAACGATGGTGGACATTAATAGGTATAGGCTACTCACATAACTTGGACATTTCATTCTGCTGGTAATAATTGAACGTACTAATATTTTTTCCAGGTTTCCAAAGGATGAAAGTTTACGGAATACATGGATTTAAAACTTGAAACTCCAGGATTGGCAACCTAGACCTTCGAGTGTACTTTGTTCGAAGCATTTTGAGAAACACTTGATTGATCCCAGTGCTTTTCGAACAACATTAGGTCCTGGAGCAATTCCTACTCTGTTGAATGAACTGTTTAAGCAGCGGCTGCTGCAGGTGCGGAAAACCGCAAGCAGTGCAAATATTTCAATCTTATTGGAACCTATATGTTCGAGCCGTTTGGGGTTGAAACTCTAGAGCCATGGGGTTCGAGTGTCCACTTAGTTTTCCGAGACATTCCCAAGCAGTAGGTCGACTCTTCACGTGACCAAAGTGCTGGCCTATTTTTCGGCCAAAGAATCAGCACTACCATACTGCCACTTTTTTGCCACCTTTTGGGCACTTATCCCATTAACCACGATGCGGACGTATTATTTTCTTTTAATATACTAGTACATATTATTATTTTTTCGTTTTTAAATTATGAAAATAAAGTTTAAAAAATAAACATACAAATAGTAATTAAATTCATTCTTTTATTTCAAAATTCCTGATATATTCATAAGCTAGCTTGATGGGACTCCCTTTTCCGCACGTAGACTCCCATTCGGTCCGTTGTGCGTGGAACATAAGCTAGCTTTCAGGCATATCAACACCTTAACTCTAGGTTCTACAAAGCTGGGCATGCTGGTTAATGACTGCAAAGACAGTTCTTTTATCTGATACTGATGCCCGTCAACGGTCTGTGTAAATATACCGTTAAAAGGAGGTGAGTGGACTGCCGCCCATCGTCCTTTTAAAATATTACCTTATTCTCCTTTTACAATAACCACGGGAATAGATGGCGATGGATTCGTTAAGACTTTAATGATAAGAAATCTACACTTCATGTACCCAGAGAAAATCGATTTTCACAGATTGTCAGTAAGATTATCAGTCGTTTGAATATCGTTAGATAATACCGGCAACCGGCCCTAGTTCGGCCCTGTATTGACAACTGTCCCTATGTGTGCGTAATGGGTACGCAATTTTTAGCGAATGTTTGGTCTGCTACTGTTTAAATGTCTGTGTATAAGACGAATATTAAAAATAATTAACCAAAATAAAAGTTAAATTTTTATGTTGTTTTCCATAATTTATTTCAATTAACAAAATTTATGAAAAGGTTATATGATATAAATCAAAAATTGAGTTGATTTTGACTTCCATTTTCAAACTGACTGGAAGTGTGTACATCCCTAGTTCCGTACCACAGATAATCGAAACAAGACAGATTGTAAAATGTGGTTAGAACGTAGACAGAGAGTTTCTCTGTCTACGGGTTAGAACGTTTTTGTTAGTGCTGTATTTTCCGGATTTACGGTTTTCTTTCGACGAATAAATTACTGTTTGAATGATAAATTATTGGTTCAGATTTACAATGAATATATGTCATGGTCAATAACTAGTAAGTTTGATGATATAAGTAAGCAAACCTAACTTAATTACTTTAAAATATTTAGCTAAATTTTACAACATGCAACCACCACAACATTTTATTGATTTTATTCGGTTTACAAATCAAGTTCCCTTGTTTGTAAAAGCAAAATGTCGACATTTACTATATTTTTAGGATGTTATATTATTTTAAGTACTTTTGAAATGCGCAAAACTTTTGCTGAGAAAACTCCGGTGACTTTCACTTTCAAGGAATATCAATATAAAGATTCACCAAAAAACGTAGGTTGAACTTGTGAGTTATTCAAAATGATTGACACCAAGCTGGTAGCAGCTAAATAAGTTGCCGAGAATCGAGCTGAATGGCGTGCAATTGGAGAGGCCTATTTCCAGCAGTGGACTGGTGTAGGCTCATGATGGTGATGATGATTGACAGCAAGTCGTATACTTACGTGATACTTAAAGTTATTTATATCATTATCATTTAATTCGTTAATTATTTTCACTAACCCATTTTTCATCTGAAGCATGATGAACTGATAACAAATAATATTACACAAAGTTTTCAATAAATTTTCAGGAGATGACGTTCAGAGAATTTGAAACTGCATGTGAACAAAGTGGAGCTTGCAGTCATATTACGGGGCTACTTAAAACACGTTGCGTTAGGGAATGCGTTTCACCATCCTGCTATCGAGAGCTTTACCAGACTGATGCGGTAATTTATTAAAATAAATATTTAGCATCTTGAAGTTAAAAGTATCGTTTACAAAAAAAAAAAATAGGCCAAAAGGTAACTATGCATTGCATGTTAGAAATGTCAAATTCAGCTGACAAGCTTCTATGCTACAAGAAAAACTTGAATGATGAGATTAAGATTATCTATTTATATTATGCTTCCTTTTTTAATTTTTCAGCTGGAGGAAGGTGAAATTGATGTCCGTTTAAATTCCTTCAAGGGATGCTTCATACAAAGAAGTGGTCGAACGAGAAATTGATTTCGTCCAAAAATAGTATCTATACTGGTACTATGTGCAAATAAGATTATTAAAATCTATCGAAAAGTGCGTTTTATGTTACTAGTAAGTACTCAATCTGCCTAGCCTTTTCCCAGCTGTGGCGGGTTCGGCAAGACGACCCCAACATGGCCTAACCGGGTGTAGCTGAATACCAGTACCTTACTTATAGCGACTGCCTATGTGACCTCAACACCCCAGTTATTGGATAACACGATACCCTTTGGTAATTGTGGTTGCCAGATTTTTGGGCTTCTGACCACCCTTAAAAACTGTCAAAGATTTTCGGAAGACAGCGGGACTAACGGCTATACGTGCTTATTTCGTTTTGCTAGCCTGCGCTGTCCCACTCCAGGGCAAAGGCCT
Source organism: Polymixis flavicincta (assembly GCA_949987655.1). Lineage (NCBI taxonomy): Eukaryota > Metazoa > Arthropoda > Insecta > Lepidoptera > Noctuidae > Polymixis > Polymixis flavicincta. The sequence goes on along the minus strand of OX465188.1, from coordinate 6,268,374 downwards.
CCGGCCTCCCTCCACTCCTTCCATTTTTCGAGGGCCCGCCCATATTCCCAGTTTTTACTTAAATTATTAGAACATAAAAATGCTGTTATTTGTTTCAGCTCTTCAAGACCACAGAAGACGGCACATTTTTAAATGGCGTGATGCGAAAAGTATTTAAAAAAAACATCTAAGTAATTTTCATACGATGGTGATTCAAACGAAAGTCAAATTGTAGCTACTGCATTCCGATACAGATGAAAAATTACGATGGTTCTTTTTCAAGTTCTTAACCACTTTTTTCACCGCAGCATTAATTATTTTACCTTCACGCCCTTCGCATTGTAGTAAATTTAACTTAAATAGTAATACAAATAAGAGTAATACACCCAATACAAAATAAGATGCAATTGGTAGTCAGTCAGACTTTAGTTTATTTGTTACTGATACACGCGCTGGAAACATAATTCTTCTTATAACTATGAAAGGTTACACCGACCCTTTAAAAAAGCATCTAATGTAAATATCAAAGCTTTTGTTAACAAAATCATCTACTTAATTGTAACTAATTCAATCAATACCAAGTAATTAAGTGAACATCGTCTTAACATTATTGACAAAATTTGTAACACTGAGAAATGCAAGTAATAAAATGTTAGTAACACATTTTTTCGAATTTCTTTTTACTTTTGAAGCCTTCCGAAAAGCATTTGTTTATTTAGACTGAAAACGATGAAGACGATTAGACGAAGCAAGAGGAGTATGTCAGGATCATGGCAGGTGGCTTTCTGTAATGTTTGCTTACTCCTTTGGGCCATTGTTGGGCGTGAGATGTTAGTAACAGCCAGTTTGACAATTATTATTGAAATTAGCATCCATGGCTATTTCTACCAGAATGCTTCTTCATGTGTCAATGACCCTTAATTTGTCTCTATTGTGTCCCATGACAGCACTCTTGTTTGGCTCGCATGTCTTTGACGGACCAGGTGAATCGAAATTATTTCAAAAACAGCGCAAACAGACAAAACATAGCCGGACTGGCAGAACATTATAGAGATAGATAGTACTAAAAAAGGTGGTAAATTCAGAAGACTGACCCAGTTATCCCTCTGTGCTTAATAAAAACTTTTTTAGAATGTAGACAACGAACGAAGCAACGAAGCTTAATAATCTAATAAAATAAACCACGTAGAATTTCGACTACAAATGTAGTTTCTATTTTCACCCAAAGATGGCGGTCTTAAACGATATAGGAAACGATCTTTCACCATCGAATAAAATTCAAAAACTACTTACTCATTATTACTTTAGTGGAATACAATTTGTAAATCATTTTATTTAAAAATAATGTTCATATTTCGCATTGCTAATCGATCTATTACCGGTTTACCAGTTGGTTGTCATCAGTCGCCAGAGCTGGAAAAGTACGATTCTTCCTTTCTCTAGCTTGAAAGAAAAAATAGTTTCACTTGCATTCGTGAAAAGCGGTCTAGTGAGAAATTTAGCACAATGGCGTCCTTATGCAGGCAAATTGTTAGAGGAAATGCATTTAAAAGTGTTCTGTTATCCACTGCCCGACGGGGATATGCCGACAAAAGTAAGACACCGTGATATTTTCAGTTCCAATTTTCATGAGTATTGCCACCCCTGCCACTAAGGTTACGTAATGTCAAATTTCCCGTAAAATTTATGTGATTTGAATTATTTTGTTGAATTTATCCCAAAATGAACGATAAAAATCCTACAATTTTTACAAAATTTATTAAGTTTCGAAACTTTCATCGAAAGTTAAAAATAAAGACGTCATTTTCCATGTCATACACGTTTTATTGATTATTTTTGTTATTGTTCATCGATGATGAATATTAAAAAGTTACTCATTACTCTGGTATCTCAAGTGTGTAATTTTCGGACACAGTACATTATATTGATTTTCCGTTCTTCCAGTATATCTCATAATAAATTGATTTATAGGTTATCTTTCTTATCATTTATAATCTCTTGATTATGTGAACCGTAGCTACGTTGTAGTTGATTCAAATGATTCGTTAATTCTGTGATGATTTACTTACGTTTCTTCAAAAAAGAAAAAAATCGTGTCACAAGGTCATTCACTTTTTCTGACAGCTGAGAAAAATCAATAGTATGCAAAAGTCAGAACATGAACATCCTATCAATTACCATTGAAAACCAGAAAGTCTTTAGTATCTTCCTTAAATTGAATTCTTTTAAAGTCATGTTTTTAGTCAGCTTTTTTCCTTTTTTATTCAATTTTCCTGTATGAATGTTAGTTCAAACAAATATGCAGATTCTAACTCCCTTGTTCAGATTCTAAAACATTAAATAAGTCTTTAGTGAATTTACTTTTACATTAACAAATTGGTTGTGACATAATCATGTATCTATTAAAACTACTAGTAACAAAAGAAGCATTTCAATACCAGTTTGTTTTGATTTCTCACTCATAATCCTAAATTTAATACAACAATGACTAAATTATTTCCATAATTTGCTGTATGTAGACTCCACTGGGCTCTGTAGAAACACAAAAACACCTTTAAAATTAGAATTATTTTCTACCAGTGATGCCCGATCCCCTGGAGCATGCCACCGGCATGGAGAGGAAGGAGCTGATGGCCATGCAGGCTGGCAATGATGACCCCTTCAACATGAAAGTGCTGAAGAAGAATGCGGGTACCCGTGACAACCCCACCCTAGTGCCCTCTTGCTTCGACGCCCGTATTGTTGGATGCATATGTAAGTATAGATCTTAATTACTCTGTAGAGATTTACTCTGCCAAGAAAAAAAGCATTGTTATCCATTTTTGTCAAGCAAAAATGTAATGCAAAATCCAAACATCTTTAATTTAAATTCTATAGCCCTATTCAAACTTTATGGTGACTCGAAAGTGTGCTACTCGCTGCACAGTACCAAATCCCTCATTTTGGTTACTGAACAGACAATCACCTCATGGTCTGAGCAGTCATAATGTGTGAATTGGACTGTAACATGTTATATAAATTATTCCATACTTAAAGGGTTGATAAAGTTATGTAATCATCCCTATCTGTTAAAATAGCATTGATAATCCGGAGCATCCCCTAGAATATTCTATTTTAGTTGCCACAAATGCCACACCTCACTACATCTACTTAGATGTAAAGGTAGGTAATACTAAACACAAGTGCTTTACTGATAATAAAACAAATAAATGATTTTCCTGTTAACACACTAGACATTGAAGTTAAAGCATACAGTTTTATGACTACTAAAGTGTTGTGGTTTGGTGTTGTCAATACAAATCGATTCCCAATGGCTTACCTTTAAGAAATCCCACCACCCACCAATCTACTATTCATTATTTCAAACTACAATGAATTTTTGAGTGTTTCTAATTATTACTGAAGAAACGCGCGCAAAGAAAACCAAACCTTACATACAAAATTCTCTGATTCCAACTCAGTATCAGTATAGGTGGGGCCTTATCTTCTGAAGAAACTTTAAGATCACGCTGCAAGTGTTTATTTTTTTGAAACAGCTTATTCTGGCCATAATTCTACCCCTCGCCACTGGGCGCTAATAGTATCTTAGTGTAGGTACTGCTAAGATCTGTTTGCAATGTATTAAAAAACGAACTTTACATTTTGAAGATGAAATTCATCATCATCATCATCATCATTGCTGGGACAATAATAAGCTGATATTATAATAGTCAACAAGTCATGCAAGAAGCACAATAGCACTCCAAAGTTCCATAATTCTATATAAACTTCTGTACTCAAAGGACTATCACATTGTACTTAGTTACAGCTTCAAATAATCCTTACGAGAGGAATTTAAAACTTATTACACAATCAAGTGTTATGACAATGTGCCATAATAGGGTTGGATAGCTCTCATGTGATCTATTACATGTTTTGCAAATCTCCATGGAAGTAATATAACAATGCCTCTCTCCATAGAAGTAATATATAAATATAATAGCCTAGCAGTAGTGCTGTGCCATGACAGACTTAGCTCAAACATATCTGTCCAGATTGAACTCATTAGTTCATTGAAGATAGTGTCCGAGGTCTGGCACACAAAAAATCCTTTTTTTTTTGTCTCAACAAGCAACTCTATCATTCTTCTCATTGAACAGTGCTGTGGTAACATTGTTTGTAATTAACGACTTATTGTTTTCAGGTGAAGAGCATGCCACAGCCGTCACTTGGCTCTGGTTACACAAGGTAATGTAACTGTTTTATACATTCTTAATAACAGCTGCCTATTTTATGGTATTTGATTCCTTTGCCCGTAATGTTATTCTATGATCAGAAAAAGAAATGATTATGTCATTTCTTACATTATTTTTTGCTGTATCTAAGCTAAAGGCAGAATTATTAGTTGAGTTGTAATGTTCTACAAAAGCAAAGAAAGTGGGAAATATAAATACGGAGGATGCAGTAAGAGAGCCCGCGTAATTCAATATCCTTGCGTTTTTTTTTATAATTTACACGTCATTGTTAGGCTTTAATAATATGTCGTGAGTGACTTTTTTATTCAATGGGATCAAAATAACTTGGAGAGCTGTATTAATGATTTTAATTATGTAAATAGGTGCGTGTTACGGTCGCTAGTATTTTAATCAACATACAACCTGAAACTGACCTGCGAAATGCACAAAACGGAAGAAAATTTTAATTTCGCGGGTGATCCTGGTGAATGCTCCTTAATTGCTCCTCTCAAAATGTATTGACCTTCAATATTCGTATTTCTTTAATAATAAATGTTCCTCAAAAAACTTGCGTCCTTGGTAAATTTCTGGCCTTTTCTCAATGTTGGTAGTAAATAAGGTAGGTCATCCGACGAATAGGGTTAGGTGAGATGAAACTATGAACAACAGCACAAGATCCGAGCGATCAGTGCCACGGAAGGTTGGCGAGTGCTACATTCATGTTGGTCTGACCAGCGGCTTCGCCCGCGTGGTCGCCGAAAATTATCCCATGGGAACCGGGATAAAAAGTATCCTATGTGTTAATCCAGGTTATAAACTATCTGTGTGCCAAATTTCATCGAAATCCGTTCAACCGTTTTTGCGTGATTGGGTAACAAACATCCAAACTTTTACATTTATAATATTAGTAGGATTTTATACAACCAAGACGGGAATTATTTCTCACAAAAAGGCGCATTTATTATTTTAGAGGGTACATCAATTTTTAAGGACATTAAAATGGGAATTATAAAGGTGTATGGATAAATACATGCCAAAAATTTGGAATAGTGATGCAATGAATGCATTGCTTTATTTCAAAAGTCCCATTGATAAAATTCTGTGCTGCCAGTGTCACAGAAAAATGTTAGTAATTATTTTGCATAATGGTTTTTTTTTTTTTCAGGATCACCCCCGCCGTTGCGAGTGCGGTCACTGGTACAAACTGATCGAGAAGCAGCCCGTGTAATAAACGCGTCTTAAATATTTTAGTTTCTATAGTAGTGGTGTAACACGCAATGTTGCGCATCGCACTTCCTCTATGGTCAGTGTTACCATGTGTATAAAAAATAACAATCGAAGATGCGTTAGTTTGAACATATTACCAAAATCGACAAATCATTAAATAATTGTAAGCATACTTAAACACGTGTTTTATTGCCTGCTGTGAGTATTGTATTTGTTGGGTTCACTCTGTCAGTGTGTAGTTAATAAACAATCTTAATTACGGCGCAGGAAATTTTATTATTAGTAACGGTGCATCCTTTTATGCTTGTTCCAGTCAGATTTGCCAAAAGTTCGGTATCGTTCCACATACCATACCAAATCACAAGGCGGTGATGCTAGATGAGAGAGAATCACTATGTAGAATAATCAATTATGAAACTTATTTTGGAATTGGGAGTGGATTTAATGTATATCACCGCCATGGAGGTGTACTCATGTCACATCGTACTGCAACGATGCGATGCCAAGCTCGCGAAAGCGGATTACGTGAAGGAGAAGCAGTATATGCGCCGTCACGGCCCTAGTCGCCACAGGAGACGCCCTGGGTGTCGGGAATCCCAGGCTGATTCCCGGCCACCGAAGGCGCGAGCTTTCGAATGGCGAGTAATGGGTAGCTCGCTGTCCGGGTAGACGGCGGGTTGTGTTCCACGCGCGCCTCAATGAGATGTCTCAACTGGTGGTGTTCGAAAGAGATACCGTGGCCCCTGGCAAACAGGCAACGGTTTTAGTCAGTAAAAGTCTAACACGCTCTCCTGCTCCACCCAGAGCGGGAGAAATTATTTGATGATTTCCCACCCACAAAAAAAAAGGTTGCTAAGAATGACTGTACCATGCCAGGCCTGCTCTGGATTGTTGCAGTAGTTATTGTGTCATACTATCTATGTCATACCTTTTATTTTATATGGCGTATCAACAGTAATGATACGATTACAAAAAAAACCTACCTCACTGGAAACCTGCCTACTTTCTACTCTAACCCTCTTACTAATGGACACAGGACATGTATACTCCTAACGGGGTAGTTAACATGGAGTAAAGTAGGGAAGGTACGTATTTACGCAACCAGGTTTTTACACCAGGTATTTCCTTCCAAGTACACACACCAAGTACCGACCCGAAATACCTGCAAGACTTCAAGGTATTTTATACGGCTACTCGCTCGACTACGTTAGTTTTCGCAAATGCGATCATGCTCCTTATCAGTAAGAATCTACGTAACAATTTCGCATGCAAGTATTTTTTACTTTAATGGTTTGTAAGTATTTATTTATAAACGCGATTGTGCTCCTTGTTTATAGGAGGTTACAGATCAATTTCCTATGCAAGTATTTTTTCTTCAAACAGGGCTTGGAAGTATTTATTTGTAAATGCGATTGTGCTCTTTATTTATATCAATTTACAGATCAATCAATTAGTTACAGATCAATTTCCTATGCAAGTATTTTTTCTTCCAACAGGGCTTGGAGGATTACCTCCAATAAATACTTACAAACCATCAGGTTTGTAACTATTTATTTGTAAACGCGATTGTGCTCCTTATTTATAGGAGATTACAGATCAATTTCCTATGCAAGTATTTTTTCTTCTAACAGGGCTTGGAGGATTACGCTTGGAGTAAACGCGATTGTGCTCCTTATTTATAGGTCGTTACAGATCAATTTCCTATGCAAGTATTTTTTCTTCAAACAGGGCTTGGAAGTATTTATTTGTAAACACGATTATGCTCTTTATTTATAGGACGTTACAGATCAATTTCCTATGCAAGTATTTTGTCTTCTAACAGGGCTTGGAGGTAATGGTTTGTAAGTATTTATTTGTAAACGCAATTTTGCTCCTTATTTATAGGGCGTCACGGGTCAATTTCCTATGCAGGTATTTTTACTTCTAACAGGGCTTTTGAATACGAGATTGTGCTTCTTATTTGTAAGACGTCATGGGTCAATTTTCGATGCAGATAGAAAATACTTGAAAGTATCTCGAACCCTGGTCTTAGGCCCTGGTTTCTTAAGGTGGACGTACTTGGAAGCCCTGGTACTCGATTTTGCAAGTACGACCCATGTCTAGAGTAAAGATATAACAAAAGGATAACCATGATTACATTTTCATAGGTTTAGAGTTGGAATACCTTTGTTCTTTATTTATTATTATGAGGGTATGATTTTACGATAATGTTAACTTCCACGCAGATGGAAGTCGCTGCCAGAAGTTAGGAATCGTACAGGAGTTTCAAGGCTTATGCTTCATAGGAATGTTATAAGTTTTCAGAAGTCAACAATGTTTTATTGTTGCCTTGAACCAAGAAGCTTAAAGAGGACTACGCAGTCAAATAATTAATTACTTATTTATCAAAAACAGCCATATTCGACTAACGTCGTAATTAGTCGATTTCTGCGTATGAATTAGTGTTACTTTTAGCGCGTTCAGAAATCAATGAAGGTCGTGTTGTGCTCAGTGTTGCCAATTTAGCGACTTTGTCGCAAGAAATGACGACTTTCGTTTAAGTCTTAGCGACAAAAAATAAGATTTGACGACAAAAATGTTTTAGCGACTTATCTGACGACTTGTGGAGTACAAGTCAAAACAGTTTTAGGACTTGTAGTAAATTCATGTTTTGTTAACTCAACACAGAATTAAATAGTGCCAAGAGATTATATGGAAAACGCAAACGCGATTGCGCGCCAAATGTTAAAGTTGGATTCGTTGATGCTGTAGCTTCAGCTATTTAAAAATTTTCCATTTCATTCCATTTTTAACTCTAGCTTTAGTCAAATAATAAAAATTTGAGAGCGTTCAGAAATCGTCTAGTTTAAATAAACATTAGAATGTTTTTATGTATTTAAATTATAATAAATTACCACCACTAGCCTCTTATCCCAGAACAAAATTCTGAGTCCGCTCCTGATAGTTTATCAGTTTTAACGACTTGCTGGCGACTTTTGATATTGAGTCTGTCGACTTGAATTTTTAGGAGTTGGCAATACTGGATGTGCTAGGGATTTTCAAAAGTCTTTTTGTTCTCGTCAAGATTTCTGTCAAAATTCAAAAAATGACATTTGTCGTTGTCGGTGTTATTGAATCACTGCCACTCCGCTAGGAGTAATAGTGTTCTGTGATCACTGCTTGTGAATTTGTGATTGAGACAGTATTATTTGGTTGCGCAGGATTGTGCGAAGCATTTAATTATTAACAACGAAGCAGATAGTAGAAATTGCACAGTAAGTACGTCATTTAATTAATCGAAGTTATCTAGAAATGATACGCTTCTAAAGAACAATGTTTGTCAATATTAAAAACTTCACGAAGTCTGCAAGATCTCATGTGTGTTCCCCAAATTATACTTGAAATCTATTAGTGCCAAGAGAGAGCTAAACATCTGAACAAGGCTTTTGATAGGCGATTATTAGGATTTGCCAAACTTCTTAGTGTTGCCTTATCTGAATACTTTAAATTTGCGTTATATTCTAGCTATGGCGTACATACAAGGTGAAGTGTACATAGCTGATGGCTTCGCAGATGACTGTGATGAGCTAATGCACCGCTGCCTCCAAGCAGGGACCCTCACTTTCGAGATATTCTCCTACATTTGGAAGGATATGCAGCTGTCTTGTATATTCCAGTAAGTTTGTTTATTTAGAAATGTTATAATGATCTTTGTGACTACATTTTTCTGCTTACTTGGTAACCTACTTTAGGCCAATGATGTGTATCATAATTTAGCATTATAAAATAACTTGACTAACGATTCTAAATATAGTGCACTTAAAACTCTGTAGCTATCAATAACTGAGAGAAATAATCGCCTTCCACTGTACTATTGTTACTAACTCTTAACTTAAATCATCATCATTTCAGCCGAAAGACATCCACTGCTGGACATAGGCCTCCCCCAAGCTCCGCCACTTTGACCAGTTCTGTGCTTCCCGCTTCCAGCGGAATAAACTTAACTAATTTGTGCATCTTAGTGGAACGTGTTTTTCTATCTAACTGTAACTTAAAAAACCTTCACAACAAATCAGTATACTACAACCCTTACAGGGTTTGTTACTTAACCTTGTAGTGGCTCTCACAAGATGTAGAAGCATACTATTTCAGAACAATAGTGATAATAATAACATAACATGATGCCTTGTTTCCCCAAAGGATTTGGCAGTGGTGTACCTTTAGTACACCAACATTACGCCAGTTATATTAAATACCCTTGTAATAGGGAGTGAGCCTATTGCCATCACCAGGCACAAATTCAGACTCCAGGCTGCTACAGAGGAATTCCAGATTAAAAAACCCAATAACACTTTGTCCAATCCCAAACCCAGTATGTCAAGCTCAGCAGTGTTTGTGACCACTAGACCAACGAGTACAAATCAATATTTCTATCGAAACCTAAACTAATCTGAGAGCTGAGCAGGCTTAGCACGAGACCCATATAGCTACGGGCTGTTATCCGCAACTCCACGTCAAAGCGCGTATTTTGCGTACGGGTGGGAGAATCGGTCATTCGATCCACCCCAACTCATCGAGAAAGGCCAGCAACGCTTTGGTGTTGCTGACAATCTCACGTAGGGTACCTGGGTACCGAAGTATTTAGCCCTGTAATTGGCGACTACCGGGCAGTTTAGCAGCACGTACGCTGCTGTCTCGTCGTCCTCCATGCAGGCCCTGCACAGCGGACTGTCTGTTACTCCTAAGACAAAGAGATGTTTGTTAAATGACCCATGGCCAGTTACAGCTGCTGTAACTGCACGTAGCTGTCATTTAGTTAGATGTAGAACCTGTTTTGTGAGGCGGGCATCGATCGCAGGAAGTGCTTCCTTAGCCTGCCTGCACTCATCTAGATCCAGCCATATCTTGTGATGTTGGTCCCTGGGTCGTTTCCTTACCAGAGTGCGTAGATACCCGAAGGGGAGAGGCGCGATGGGTTCTAGTCCCACTGGTGCCATACTCGACCCCTTTCTGGCAAGTTCATCGGCTGCATCGTTACCTAGCGAACCGCTGTCACTAGACCCATAGAGAAGTGTTTTTTCTATGGAAGAGTAGACAAAAATAATCGTTCCTTGTAGACTGTTGACAGTTTTGAACCGAGAACTGTAGACAAGCGATTTGTATTCTACGGTACAGTATAAATAGAAAGCATCATGCTAAGCCTAATGTGTTCTTTGCTAATAATAAATGAATTCTTCAATTACATAAATATGCAAATTTCCAAATAACTAAAGGTATTTACACTAATACACACCACGCACAACGGACCGAATGGGAGTCTACGTGCGGAAAAGGGAGTCCCATCATCATAAACTAATACACATTATCTCAGATCATGTGTGTAGTACTAACAACTGGAGACAAACGTTCAAAATCTAGTCGCAGTCTCATCTCAGCGAAAATCAAATGACAAAAATGTATGAAAAATCGAGGTGTTTATTGACAGATTGACACTGAGATCATGTGAACATTCTTAAAATTCCGAAAATTTCCCCTAAGATGTATGAACGTAAACAAAGTAAAAAGAGTATGTATCGTATTGTTGCGCCGCACAATTAATGTTTGGTTGCCACTAGCGCCATCTCTTATCGAATAGCGAAATTAATGGACAGGAGCTTTCTAGAAAGTTCGATGCTAGAACTTTCTGGAACTATCGACATGTGTTCGGTCAGGGCCGATATGTACTCGAACATTCTAGATGCTTCTACGGTAGAAGGTTCTGGAACTATCCGAGGGCCCTATATAAGCGGGAACGGAGCGCGTCTCGGGGTAGTGGATCGGCTCGTGGCTAGTCGCAAGTCGGTCTGTGTCTGACGGGCCGACTTGTGACCCCCCTCACCGCGCGGACCGCCCCTTTGTGTCCCCTCTGCGTCTGTGCGGCCTGCGTTGCGGGCTGTGCGGGTGCAGGGGGGGCACCGGAAAAGCTGCCCGGCGTCTAGTCGCCGCCTGCGGTCGCGGTGGCCTAGCCCCCACCTGAAGCTGTAGCCCGGCGCGCGCCGCTCCCGAGCAGCGCGCGCCGGGCCTGAAGAGGACTGACCTACGGTGCCGGGTGGCGATGCTGCCGGTCATCGACAGCGCGCCGCCCGGCGCAACGCGCCCCAAGAATTGGAGTGTCCCCAAAGGGACGAAGAGGAGGGGAGACGCCGAGACCAGATGCACCCGCCGGCCCGCTGACGACATCGGCGCCTGCGCGCGTTGCGTCCACGCCGTCGCCGAGCCGGCATCCGGCGCTGTCCGCTTCATCGCGCGCGAAACGGACTGAGCGCCGCAGCTCGTCCCGCGCGTGTCCCCATACCGAGCGCTCCGCTGCGCCGATTGCGCGCACCGTTGCGCTGCCCGCGTGCCACCCGCGCCGCCCGTGCGATGCGCCGACCGCGCTCGCACGCGCCCGCGCACCCCAGCCCCCGCGGCCCCGCCCGCCCGCGCCCCCCACAGTGGCCGCGCGCCCCCGCGCCGCCCGTGCGGCGCGCGAGCGGAGACGACTCCCGAAGCTGGCCCGAGCTGGGCCGGCTACGATGAACCGGACTTACCAGCTGCTGTTCGTGCATGCGGCGCCGCCCCGCACCCTGTGGCCCCTGTCGCCGCAGCCCTGCGCTGGCGGCCGCCGCACACGGCGCCCCCTGTCGCTGGTCGCCATCCGCTGGGCCTCCCCCACGGCAGTGGGGGTCTCACCTGGCGGTGGCTTGACCGCCGGGGTGCCGAGTCCACGAACAGCAGCTGCACAGGACTTGCCGCCGGTGCCTCGGCCGCCCCGCGACCGAAGCCCGGCCTCCCCGGATCCACCAACTGGACGGACAGCTGCGCGGCGCCGCGCGGTGTGCTCGCGCGCCGCGCGGTGCACGCGCCCCCTCCAGCCTCCCGCACGCCTCGCTGTTGCTGCGCGCCGCGCCGCCCAGAGCCTCGCGGCGCTGCCCGCTCCCGAAGCCGCTGCACCGCCGGATTTTACCGAAGTCTGCGCCGTCGCCGCGCGGTGTGAAACCACACTGCGCGGCACGCGCCTGTGCCTCCTCGCGCCACCCGCGCGCCCCCCCCGTGCGCTCTGTTGTGCCGCCGCCTCGCGTCGCGCTGCCCGCCTCGCGTCGCCGCCCGCGACTGAAGCCGCCACCCCGGACCCAACACCGAAGCTTTCCACGCAGGGACAGCTTCCATCGGACAAAACTCGGCTGCTGCTCGGTGGTGTCCCTGTGCTGGTTCGTCGGCTGCAGGACCCTATGGGTCCACCCGGCACCAGGGAGACGACTGCCGGGGTCGAACTGCGTTGTGCAGCGCGGTTCCCCTGCGCGTGACGTCACCCGCTGGGGCGCTGACTTACCGCCGGGACGCCCACACGCGGAAGTGGAAGAGCAGCAGCCACGGACACCGACGGCCCAAGAAAAAGGGCCACCACAATGATTGACCCGTCGTTACGGGTCACTGTATAGCTGCTGCGGTCAGGGGGCGAAGCCCCGACACCGCCTGCCGCGCCCCCTTGCGGGGTCGCTGCGATTACCTCTACTCTCGGGGTAGTTCATTGGAAGCGATACATGCGAGAACATCTAAAGCGATCTTCAAGTGCGACTTAAGAGTGATTAATTGTGCAATTGTGTTGTGTTATTAGTGTGTTTAATTAAAGTGTTATTTTTGGTAATTCATATCGGCAGTTTTTAATTGTCACGAACCCCTAGCTCGTAACAATTGGTGTCAGAAGTGGGATTAAAATCATGCCGATTTTACCTAAAGACGACACGGAGGGTATTCGTACCCGGAGTCAACGCCAGCAGGAGACGGACCAGAGGCGATTTGGTGGAGCAATGCCACAGACGTCGGAGGGCCAGCTACCAACCACAGAGGCCGGGCCGTCCACAGCTGCACCAGCATCACTAGCACCAGATTTTGCTGCTCTGATGATGATGTTGCAGGAGCAGGCCCGCCGACAGGAGGAACAGGCCCGCCGATTGGAAGAACAGCTCAAACGGGATAAAGAGGAGCAGGCCCGCCGACAGGAGGAACAGGCTCGCCGACAGGAGGAACAGGCTCGCCGTTTGGAAGAACAGCTCAAACGGGATAAAGAGGAGCAGGCCGGCCGACAGGAGGAGCAGGCTCGCCGACAGGAGGAGCAGGCTCGCCGACAGGAGGAGCAGGCCCGTCAATTGGAAGAACAGCTCAAACGGGATAAGGAGGAGCAGGTGCACCGCCAGGAAGAGCAGATGCTCCTCATAAAGGACCTTCACGCAACCTTCGGGAAAGACATGAAGGAGGTGAAGGAGAAGGTTGCCCAGCATGACAACCGCTTGTCAGAAGCTGAAACTCAGATCAGCAAGTTTAGTGACGTCATTGCTGATGTGAAGCAAGAGTTGGGTAACCTCAAACTTGGGGATGGAATCGCAGCTCCCGTAGCGACAACACCTTCACTACGTGGATTCAAAGTGCCGCCGTACGATGGAACTTCTTCCTGGTCGGCCTACAAAATTCAGTTTGCGGCTGTCATGAAGGCGAACGGGTGGAATAAAAGTCAGGCCATGACTGCCCTCACCCTAGGCCTGCGCGACCAGGCTTTAAATGTGCTGGAAGCTCTCGGTAAGGAAGTGACTTACGAGCAGCTCCTCGAGGCATTGGAGGCAAGATATGGCGACGCTCACCTGGAACACGTGTTTCGTGCGCAGCTCAAGGATCGTGTGCAACGCAGTAACGAAAACCTGCAGCAGTGGGCCCTTGAAGTGGAGAAGCTGGTTCGAAAAGCGTACCAGTCCGTACCTGCGCTTATTGATGGGAACCTGGTGCAGGCATTCATCGACGGCATCCGGGACCTTGAAGTTAGAGCTGCTGTGAGACTCGGTCACCACGGGACGCTTAAGGACGCCTTGGCCCATGCACTGGAGGTGGAAGCTGTGCGGCAGGATCATCGTTCCCATCGCGTCAGGGAGGTTGTAGCAGCTACAGTTCGCGATCGTAATGGATACAGCCCTAGGTGCTACGGCTGTGGGGAAAGGGGCCACCTTCGATCCAGTTGCCCTAAGCGAACTGCAGAAAGGGAAGATGGCCGGTCTCCAGAGGGTATCGCGGCTAACAGCACTACCCAGCAGCAGCAGGGAAACGAGTAATAGCCAGGACTGCGGGGCGGGTGCTGGCTGATGTTCAAAGAGCCCCAAGGATTTCGATCACACAAACCCATGACGGGAACACCTTAATCATCAAGGGCGAGGTCAACGGAATGCCTTGTAAGCTAACCATAGACACGGGAGCCTCTCGTACGGTCGTCAGTTCCAAAGTTATGAGTCGGCTCCTTGGGGACTCCGCATACAACCGGGAACGCATTAATTTGGTGACAGCCACCGGTCAGCGCATACCCGTCCGTGGAGAGAAGGAGATGGAGTTGAAGCTAGGCAACAGGACCTACCTGCATAATGTCATCGTGGCTGATATAATGGACGATTGCATCCTGGGTCTTGACTTTATGACGAAGAATTTTTGCGAGATTGACGTCAAGCAAGGAGTTATGAAATGTGGACGAGAGGAACTTTTTATGGAAGGGGCGTTATCAGGGAATGTGTACAGCCTTAAGGAAATTGTTCTTCCTCCGAGATCAGAAACGATTGTGCCGGTTAGTCTTCCTCGGAATCCTGGGCAAACTCATCGTTGTGTACTCGTGGAAAGGGTAGACAATGACCTTCCATGGAAAGTGGCACGAACTTTGGTCAGAGCCACCGACATCTCAGGGATACGTGTGCTGAATCTTTGTGATCAACAACAGACTATTGAAAAAGGCACACTGATTGGTACTTGCGAGGAAGTGGATTGGCTGCGTCAATGCAAATATCTATCGACTAGGACCCCCAGCAAGGATGCACAAACGAGAGTGACCACACTTTTAGAAGAGTGTCGCAGCGCTCTGTCTCATAATGAAATGGCCAAGGCGAAAAAGATGTTACTGAAGTACGCCGAAGTTTTCTCTTTAAACGACAGTGACATTGGGAAGACTGGCTTAGTTCAACACAAAATAAATACAGGAGAAGAGTTGCCTATCCGTCAGCGGCCAAGGAGATTGCCGGTAGCGCGTGAAAAGGAAGCAGAAACCATGATTGAGGGAATGGTGAAGGATGGTGTTATTGAACCTTCATCTAGTCCATGGTGTTCACCGGTAGTGCTGGTAAGGAAGAAGGACGGCAGCATGCGGTTTTGTGTTGACTATCGTCGTCTGAATGACGTTACGAAGAAGGACAGCTACCCTTTGCCAAGAATTGATGACACGTTGGACATGCTCACTGGAGTAAAGTGGTTTAGCACGCTGGACCTGAAAAGTGGCTACTGGCAAGTTGAAATTGACCCCAAGGACAAGGAGAAAACAGCATTCTCGACAGGAAAGGGTCTGTGGCAATTTAAAGTTATGCCGTTTGGATTGTGCAACGCTCCGGCAACGTTTGAAAGGTTGATGGAACTTGTACTAACTAAGTTGATTGGCGATGCCTGTCTGGTCTACTTGGATGACATCATCATCGTAGGCCGTACGTTTGAAGAACATCTTCAAAACCTGGAACACGTGCTCATGAAGATCCAGAGTGCCAACCTCAAGTTGAGTCCGAAGAAATGTTCACTATTCAAACGGCAAGTTAGCTTTTTGGGATATGTAGTGTCGGAAGAAGGAATCCGCACGGATCCAGAAAAAATCGCCGCTGTCAAGGATTGGCCAGTTCCAAAAGACAAGACGCAGGTCAGAGCGTTTTTGGGGTTGTGCTCTTACTATCGGCGATTTGTTAAGAACTTTGCAGATATAGCCAAACCCCTGCATAAGCTAACCGAGGAGAAGCGACATTTCTGCTGGGATGAAAGTTGCGATATCGCATTCCAGGAGTTAAAGGACCGACTATGCAAAACACCTATTTTGGGGTACCCTGATGCAGGCAAGGAATTTATAGTTGACACAGACGCAAGTGACATAGGACTTGGTGGTGTGTTGTCTCAACGGAATGGTGATCAAGAGGTTGTGATAGCGTACTTCAGCAAGTCGTTGTCAAAGCCGGAGAGGAACTATTGTGTCACGAGACGGGAATTGCTTGCTGTGGTAAAGTCATTGCAGCATTTTAGCAAATATCTTCTGGGGCGGAAATTCCATTTACGTACCGACCATGCTGCACTGAAATGGCTATTGCAGTTCAAAAATCCAGAAGGACAAGTTGCGAGATGGATTGAGCTACTACAGGAATACGACTTTGTGGTGGAACATCGCAGCGGGAAATCTCATGGCAACGCAGATGCATTGTCAAGAAGACCTTGTCCTGAAGACTGCAAGCATTGTACTAGGCAAGAGAGTAAGGAAATGGTACCTGTGAGGATGCTCAGGACAGACCTCAGCAACGAGTGGAGGGAAAGCCTACAACGTGCACAGCAGGAAGATTCGGACATCAAGCCGATTCTGGAGTGGATGAAGGCCAGAGCTCCTAAGCCCAGGTGGAGCGACGTCTCAGTAATGAGTTCCATCACAAAGAGCTATTGGGCCCAATGGGACAGCTTGGTGATTCAGGATGGAGTCCTGTGCCGTAAATGGGAAAATGCTCGGGGAAACAGCTGTCATTTGCAAATGGTGGTCCCTAAATCTCAAGTACCGGATGTTCTGCAGCTGTACCATAATGGTTGTTCAGGAGGTCATCTGGGAGTAAAACGGACTCTACTGAAGATACGAGAACGGTTTTACTGGGTCCACTGTCGGGACGATGTCGAGGACTGGTGTCGCAAATGTACAAGTTGTGCAGCTGTAAAGGGACCTCAGACGCGTAGCAGAGGTGCATTGAAATTGTACAATGTTGGTGCACTATGGGAGAGGATAGCCCTTGACGTTGCGGGGCCGTTTCCGGAAAGTGAAAGTGGTAACAAGTATTTCATGGTTGTGATGGATTACTTTACTAAGTGGCCGGAAGTCTTCGCCATTCCAAATCAAGAAGCTTCGACAGTTGCAGATAAATTAGTTCATGAAGTCTTCTGTCGTTTTGGAGTACCTTTAGAGATTCACAGTGATCAAGGAAGGAATTTTGAGTCTCAAATATTCCAGGAAACTTGTCGAGTGATGGGTACTCATAAAACAAGAACAACTTCTTACCACCCACAATCGGATGGAATGGTGGAACGATTTAATCAGACATTAGAGAGGTACCTAGCAAAAGTTGTGGAAAATCGGCAACGAGATTGGGACAAGCACATACAACCGTTTTTGTTGTCATATCGAAGCGCTGTTCACGAAAGCACATCGGTGACACCAGCTTTCGCAAACTTTGGAAGGGAATTACGGCTACCTGCAGACCTGATTACCGGAATACCACCTGATGCCCCACGCAGTATAACCGATTATGCGAATGACTTGCGGAACAAGATGAATGACATTTATGAGCACGTCAGACAATCAGGCCAGCAAATGTCTGAAAAGATGAAAACCCGTTATGACCGCAAAATGAACAATAAAGGGTTTGACGAAGGTTCACTAGTGTGGTTGCACAATCCAGTCCGCAGCAAAGGGAAATCTCCTAAGCTTCAAGCTAACTGGGACGGACCGTACCGGATTGTGACAAAGATAAATGACGTTACCTACCGGATACAGAAAGGTGCAAGAGGTACTCCTAAGATAGTCCACGTGGATCGACTGGCGCGTTATTATGGGGCCGATAATGCTCGGGACGAGCATTCCTTAGGTGGGGGCAGTGTTGCGCCGCACAATTAATGTTTGGTTGCCACTAGCGCCATCTCTTATCGAATAGCGAAATTAATGGACAGGAGCTTTCTAGAAAGTTCGATGCTAGAACTTTCTGGAACTATCGACATGTGTTCGGTCAGGGCCGATATGTACTCGAACATTCTAGATGCTTCTACGGTAGAAGGTTCTGGAACTATCCGAGGGCCCTATATAAGCGGGAACGGAGCGCGTCTCGGGGTAGTTCATTGGAAGCGATACATGCGAGAACATCTAAAGCGATCTTCAAGTGCGACTTAAGAGTGATTAATTGTGCAATTGTGTTGTGTTATTAGTGTGTTTAATTAAAGTGTTATTTTTGGTCATTCATATCGGCAGTTTTTAATTGTCACGAACCCCTAGCTCGTAACAGTATCATAGCAGGCCTACCTCCAGAGGGCGTGAGTTTATGTATGTATGTGTATTTGTTTATAGAGGAAGATCTTCAGGTGCAGAATTAGCCGAACTGTCAGAAGAAGTACTACATATAGCCAAGCATTACATGGTGGCTGACACAAGCAATTTTGAGGTAAGGTCTTGCTTCAAGGTAGCAAGTTTCAAGTCCGTCAGATTTTTGGTAACTTGACGGCATTTACTTTACCTACTGCAGTTTTGCATTTCAAAATTAGTTCACCCTAAACTTTAAAAGGATATTATTAGTTATAAATGTTATAATAAATAATGTAACTAATTAAATAAATTGTTTCTTCCCTTAATTAAGATTGCACATCATATTTATTAAAAAAAATAAGCTCGATGGTTTCGACATTTCCTATCTGACTACTCCTGAGAATAAATGGCGAAAAAACTCAGGGGTCACAGTCTCTTTTAAATTCTGCTTGTTTGAAAAAAGAACCACACATATATGAATGGACCTGTCAGTCTGTCAGTACACGCATAGTTAATTCACTAAATCCTGTAACAATCAGAACTCCAACAGTCTGACAACCAGTCTTACCAAAGGGTATCTAAATACCCAGTTACTGGGTTGTTGAGGTCAGATGGGCAGTCACTCCATGTAAAATACTGGTATTCAGCTGTATCAGGTTAGACTGGAACCCACCAGGACCACGGACCGACTGCGGCGAGCGTAGCTTTACCAGATTTATCAACCCGAACGGTTATTATTACTGAGCCACATTAACGTAACATACTATTTCTCGCTCAGGAATCAGTAGCTGGCCTCTTCCTTGTCTATAGCCTGATGAACCTCCAACCGTACTCTAACTTCGCATCTCTCCGTATAGTCCAAGAAGACTTACGGGCTATAGAACGCATAGAGTTCGTGGCCAGACGTGACAGGAGGCAGGATGTGCTGTATGTGCTGGGATCGGTGCTCATACAGGGCCCGGTGCAGTACCACGCCGTGGTGCGGGAGAGGGGCATGGAGTATTCCATCAGGAAGTATTTAGAAGGTACGTAGTCTGCTATAGGCACCTGTGTCACCGCCGACTAGGAAGGGACTAGCTTTCAACGACTTCCTCGTTCAAAAAACGTACATCCCGTCATACGTACCTATGAAATTGCCGTTTTGTATGAAAAAATTTAAACGAATTTTTTTCATGAATTTTTTATTTGTATTAATCGAAGTAATCACCCATGCAATCAATGCATCTTTGCCATCGCAGTGGCAGTTTATTGATGCCCTTCTTAAAGAAATCAGCTGGACGGGAGGCAACAAATTCTTCAAAGGCATTTTGTACTGCCTCTCGGGTATTAAATTTTTTTCCCGCCAAGAAGTTATCCAAATTCTGGAAAAAGTAGTAGTCTGTAGGCGCAAGGTCTGGTGAGTAGGGCGGATGACGGAGAGCTTCCAACCCCAGTTCTTGCAACTTGGAGACCGTCTGCTGTGCAGTATGAGGTCACGCGTTGTCGTGCAGGAGCAGCGGAGACGAGCGATTGACCAATGCTGATGGAGATGCGCCAGCTTCTCCATCATTGTGTTCAGTTCTTCACAGTACACATCTGCAGTAATGCTCACCCCGTTTGGTAAGAAGCTGTGATGAATCACACCGGCGCTAGACCACCAAACAGTGACCATCACTTTTCTAGGGGTAAGTTTTCGTTTAGGGCATTGTTTAGGTGCTGAACCAGGATCCAACCAACTTGCTGAGCGCTTACGGTTATCAAACAGAATCCATTTTTCATCGCAGGTAACAATGCGGTTCAAAATTCCTTCATTTGTGTGTCTGTTGAGCAGTGCAAGGCACGTCTCGACGCGTACTTCGCGCTGGCGATCATTGAGTTCGTGGGGCACCCATTTGTCAAGCTTTTTTACCTTGCCAATTTGACGCAAATGGACCAATATTGTTTTGACGCTAACGTCGAAAGCTGCTGCTAATTCAGCCGTAGATTGTGTATCATCAGCTTCCACAATCGCCTTTAATTCGTCATTGTCGACCAAAGTCTTCGGACGACCGCGAGGTTCATTTTTCAGGTCGAAATTTCCAGAACGGAAGCGAGCAAACCAATAACAGGTGGTGCGTTGGTTTGTAGTGTTAGCTCCGTAAACGTCGTTGATGTTGCGTGCCGCTTGTGCCGCGTTGCTGCCACGACGGTACTCATATTCCATAATTACTCGAATTTTTAACGTATCCATGATGACGAAAAAGATTGAAATGCGATGAAAGTGTGACACTAATCAATAAAGAAATGACTACTTTTAGAAAAAAAAAACCATGTTTTTAAAATAAAATTAATTTGAAATTAGAATTCTTAGCCAAACAAAAATTATTTTGATTTGAAATGGCCAGTACTGCAGAACGGCAATTTCATAGGTAAAGACCTAATATTTATAGGTATTTGTTCGGCCCAAAATTCATCTACGCGAACTGCACTAACTGACGCAGTCATAAGGTCATCAAGTGCGCAGGTGACAGGGCAGGCGGCGTAAGATGGGCTGGATGGGATGGAAGGTGGGCCATTGTCTGTGGGGAGACGCCGCATACACACCGGAGGTGTGAGCCGTGCATGAACCCTCATCTGTGGAGATTGTCTTTGATCCGGTCGACTTGGGATGGAAGTCTATTTAATAGAGATTTGAGAGTAACGCGTGCCTTAGTAGAAGGCTCGATAAAATTGTCAGGATTATTAGCGTAATCAGCAGTGATCGGAGTAGGTAGATTGATTTGGGGTCAATGAACTGGCACGTATATATTAGTATGGATATGCCTCCGGGATTTTGAAATGATCTAAACTGCTTTTTATATAATTTTCACCTGTTTTCATATTCATAACTAGTTATTGCATTGAATGCGAAAAAATAAATCTATAGCATTCTATAAATTTCTAATGTAGTAGTTTAAAAATACAAATTTCACAATATTTGATTCAATCCCGTAAGTGAAATCCCGGAAAAAAAGCTTATCCATGTTATGATTTCTATGACTATTCATGATGCGAGTACGTAAAATCAATCTACCTACTCCGATCACTGGTAATCAGCCTATAATGTTCTGCTGCTCTCTGAACTGCTGGAACAAAAGCCTTCCCTCTGTGAAAGGGAGTGGGCCATAATTCACCACGCGGGCCCAGTGCAGGTTGGCGGGTGGTGGCACATATATTCAAAGTTTTGGTTCTAGAACATACTGTTTTTTTCACTATGCTTTCCTTCACCGTTTTGAGGGCAGTGGTGATGAAATAATTAACGCTTTTCTGTTGAGTGCTTTGTTGCGCCACTTCTTCTTCCCAGCTAAAGCACTAGGAAGCGGTGAAAGGCGGGCGTTTTGGGGGACTGTCTCATGTAATTTTGACGTTCAAAAAGTGCTGACTCTCAGCCTAGTTTGAATAAATGACTTTTGCTTTATTTTTCACTAAGTGCCTGTTACAACTGGACCACCACTGCTGCATAGGATAATTTAAACACACTAAAACCTAATTGTCTTTGTCACCAGGCTACACAACCGTAGATAAACTAGGAATTCGTCCAAAAGGTGTGTTCTACAGGCAGAACACAGAACTGGACATACTACGAGAACTAAGGAATCTCACCGTTCGATACACCCAGGCGAAAGAAAATATCCCAGGTAAATATACATAGAACAGTAGCTTCTGCGCGCGTCTTTATCCACGTGGAATTTCTTGTTTTAACATGAAGTTACAGCACATATCGTGGCCATATCGTTTTAATTTATTTTCAACCGACTTCAAAAAGAAAGAGGTTATCAATTCGACATGCTTAATTTTTTTTTATGTATGTTCGGGCATAACTCCGTCATTTAAAGACGGACTAGCGAAAAAAAAAACAAAAATCCGTATCCGTAGTCTCACCAAGGCAAATAAGTGTTACCCAGTAACTGGGAGTGGAAGTCGCTCCACGTAAAATAGGCAGTCGCTCCACGTAAAATACTGATATTCATTTGCATCCGGTTAGACTGGAAGCCAACACCAAAAATAGTTGGGAAAAGTCTAGGCAGATGATGATGATGATGATGGCATAGTACAAAAAATCAGTGTATGCATTATGTTTATTGCACAATATTCTACTTGGAGGTGTTTGGTGGTGTTAGCTAAATCCGACATTATGTTGTATATAGATAGGTTTATCATATACTACTCTTCCAGGTGTGCCACGAGATGACCGTAACCTCAACTACTTGGACGCTAACTTAGCCACTGATCTGGGCACGTCGTTGAAGAATATCATCACCGGGATCATTCATAATGAAAACGGAGGTAAATTTGTATACATACGAGCGACTCGCGACAACTGCAGAGGCACCTGCAGCCGTCCACAACGTGCCGCTCGTGTAGTTTTTTTGCGAATGACAACCTGCAGGTCAACGAAGGAGGTTGTTTGCTGCTTAACATTTTGACCGCCACGTCAAAAAAGCAAAAACATGCCCTCGGCGCCAAGCACCTTTATATCTATCTATATCTATATCTATATTATATAAATAAAAAGAAAAGTCCTGACTGACTGACTGATTGACTGACTCATCAACGCCCAGCCCAAACCCTTGGACCTAGAAAGCTGAAATTTTGCACAGAGGTTCCCTTTAAAATGTAGACAAGGAATAAGGAAGGATTTTTCGAAATCCAACCCCTAAGGGAGTTAAATAGGGGATGAAAGTTCCGCGCGGACGAAGCCGCTGGCAAAACCTTGTAAGAAATAATAATAAGATGATAAGTAAACCAGATAATAAGTTAGGCCCTTCTCTTGCTGTCTTCGTTTTTCCGCACATTTTATTCTGCTAATGCAGGAGGTCTTCTAACGAAACACAAAGTCCGTAGTTTCGGTCGAAGTTACGGGCGTTTCCAACTCCGTATCACTTAAGGACATAAGATTAGTTTGGGGCCCGAACTGAAATTGAATGATAACACCATTTGACAGTTGTTCTTACTTCTGATTTGTTATTACGCGCTTGAGTTAAGGCTCCTGAAAGCAGGTGGACGCGACTCACGTAGAACGATATCTATGAAAACTTCATGGAAATTGTTCTACAATTGTCGCGCTGCGCTGTCTCGTCACACCTGTCCGAAAAAGTCTTCAATTAGGGACTACTCACACTTATTCAGCTCTGTTCAGCAAACAACGATTTTGTATGAGATGCGTACGCGTCAGTTCAGCCGCTGGCAAAACCTAGTTTACATGTAAGTTTGTCATGTAGTCGTGACCGAGCCCACAAGTTTCGTCTCTAGAGTGACACAAACTAACAAACGTACATACATAGGTTGATAAACACATTACCCACCTTTGCGTCGCCCAGGCGTGTATTTCTTAATAGGCCCATAGTGTCAGCTAAATTTGTAATAAAAAAAAATTGGCAAAAAACAAACAACCGCCTGCCAAAAAAGCTTTTAAGCTATTGCATAGCTTCTATCGCGGGCCTTGAGCGTGGAGACCGAATCCAGAAATTCCGTAACGAAAAAACCTAACACCCCCGTAATTCGGCCCTTAGCAACAGGTCGGACTGTTGCATAGCAACGGAGGAATGACATGTTAAAATTGCAATTTTGACTGCTTTATCTGAATTTTCATACACAACATCGTATATTTATGGATAGTTTATGAAATTTTCTTACCGTTTTATTAGTATTTTAGCCATTTCATACAAAATACGCACACGAAAAGTCACCGCAAATATTTTATGATTTTATATGGCGACCATTTTTATGTATATGGTACGACTCTACGAAATAAAATTTGTTTTCTTATCGGTCACCATGCTCAAAAAGTGTAACTTGAATTAATATCAAAGAAAAATCTTGAATTAATATATATCAAAGAAAAAAGAATACTGCATAAATAAAAACTAAATAAATAATTATAATTGCATAAGTTGATAAAAATGCTATGCAATAGCTTTACCGCGACAGTCCCCGAGTGCAACACGTTTTTTTTTTTTTCAGTTTTATACGCTGTGGTAACTACCCCACACTAATTCGCTTACCACTACTGGCTAGGTAAACAGCAGTAACAGTATTAGAACATCATCATGGTACATAAACTGGATTAAATACGTATTTTATAGAAGCTAACGCAAAAACTATCCAAGCAAAGTCAATAAAATTTATTTGGGAGCTATAACCCATCGACCAAATTTTTTTTTATCGAAATCGACCCACAATATTGCTGGAGATATCACAACACCAGACGCCAGCACGACACCAATCTGTCAAATTTCTTTGATAGATTTTCAACTTTAAAACAACCGCATAAGGTTCATTTTCAATTGGAAAACATTGACAGTTTAGGGTAGCTCGATGTGCTGACGTGTTTACATGCAAAAAAAGAATACAGATGAATTATTTATTTATTTAGCAGTACCAGTACATAATAATACATTTAATTGAGAACCTCCTTTTTAAAGTAGGTTAAAAAGAGATCCCTTGCTCATTTGTTTCTGAATATTTTTCAGGAGAATCCAGCAACAACGATGATGCAATCAAGAATATAAAGAATAAAGCAATGAAGGCCAAAGTGAAGCCCATACGACATCGTATCGGAGTTGCCGAAAAGTACGTATTGTTTTTTTTTTTTGACGTGTCAACGTCTTATAATTCAATGGAGCCGGCTGCACGCACGAAAAAACATGACTCATGCGGTGTTACCTCGCTCTGAGGCGTTCCATTTAAGGCTTGAAGTGCAAGCGAGAGCGCGGAACGAGGGACAAAGAGGCACAATCGGCCTCCGCGTTCAGCAGCGTGCGACATCAGTCTCTCTCCTACTTGAGTAAGCGATGCGTCTGCGTGGACAGCTGCTATACAATAATAAACAATAGTATTATCTTATGACGTTGTCACGTTCAACTATCGTCAGTAAACCGACTTTACAGACAACCGATTTTTTTTATTACTAAACTAGCTGAACTTCGTACCGCCATATTTTATTTCTCTATTCGAATTTCTTCATTTCAATCTACATTAAGGCAAACGACTGATAAGTTAAAGGTTTTGGAAGTTGGTAAAAAATGTCAAGTTTTACGAAAAATTACAAAATCTGCTGACCAATTATGGTCATTGACTTTCACCCATCATTCGATTTTTTTTATTGTTCCATTAGTTTTCGATCCACATAGATACTCAACACGTACGTAAAGTATTGCCAAATTTAAAGTCTAAAACAGTGTTCAAATCCACAGATCACTATCCATTAAACGAAATGCAAGTACATCCAATGACGAACCAAGTACATCGAAAGCCAAACCAACCGAAACCAACAACAACATCAGAGCCAAAAAACGTAGAAGGAAAGCATCCGATTCTTCGTCTGGCAGCAATTGCTCCGCCAAAGGCTCTGAATTAGGAACTGCAGACGAGCTGGAGAGTACGAGTGACGAAGACTTGGATCTGACGAAATTCGATAAAACAAATGCCGAAGACGAAATTTCGACTTTAGAACAAGCTTTACGCGGAGTCTCTCCAACACAAGAGCTAGAAAATAGTCCAGTTCACCAACTGGACCAGCCCTCGACCTCCGGGCTGAATTGTCCATCGACGTCAACAGCAGATACTAAGAAGAGGGATTTGAAGAAGACAATATTGAAATCTAGGTTTAAAAGAATGGGTATGTTAAATGTGGCTAATTTTGACACTAAATGATGTAGGCTTTGTCGTTACAAGCAGGGGATAGGTTGATACTAAAATAATTTACTTTTCCGACCCGTCTGTACTTTACGTAACTGTACTGTAAATAAGATTAGAAATTAAAATTACAAACCTTTTTTACCGTCCGTTCAACTGATTTTGACTTCGATTGCGTTGGTAGCATGATAAATGGCATCTGCAGTAAACAGTTGGTTTTGTAACCACTTTTTTACTTTTAATGCCATCCTTATGCCTAGAGAATAGAAGTCAAAATCGGTTGAACGGACTGTAAAAAAAAGTTTGTTTAAATGTCTAATTTTATTTCAAATGGAGTATACGGTAAAAGTGCTGAAATTAAAGTTGAATCCTTCTGAACAGGGCCTGGAGACAAAACACATTTATGTTAGCATTCACGCCAAACGCTACGCCAAAATGTATGGGAATGACATTACCTGTGGAAAGTACACGACGTAACCTTTCCGCAGATAGGCGCTAGGCCTGCTGGTCTACTAAGTAATACCCTTAGTGGGTGATTGCTTTAAAAATAACATCAGATGTTTTGGCACAAACTATACAGGATACAATTTTAACCAGTGCGGAAACTGTAACCATGAATTCAGCATATCATTCTAGACCCGCTAGTATAAAAAATTATAATACCTACGCTGTCAAAATGTATGGATGCTGTATGTATGTATGTTAATTTTATCCTGTAGAAAGAAAAATAGATTTATTTCTCACAGAAACACGTGCATACAAAAAGACGAGATCACATACGCACATAGAACATAAATGGTCGGCAACTGCACGCCGTGAACTTCACGTCGCGTCGGTTCACGACTGTAGGTATACTATTTTTGACCGCGGATCAGCCCGCGTGGATATCGGTTATCGCGTAAAAAGTAGCCTATGTCCTTCTCCATATCCCAGGCTATATCTCTGCCAAATTTCATGCCGATCGGTTCGGCGGATTAGGCGTGAAAGCGTAAGCGACCGCCTAGCCTACCGTTTTATTGCTAAACAGAACCTAACTTTAGTTCTAGGCTTCTAGCCTAAATGTCTGCCAGTTTTGCATATCCAACTTTATTAGTGTACGTTTCGAGGGTGCGGTCATGGGATTTTAGCCTTACAGCTCCTAAAATATAAACCTAGGATTTTTTTCTATATTTTTAGAAATTCAATCTATCATTTACCTAAACAGGTTTCTGCAACACTTAGTTTTAAAGCCCTCCGTGGCCGCGCGGTTCTCCGCGTTTAAATGGCACGGGCACGTTCAAACCCTTATAACTTTTTAACTATTACTTTAACATATTTATGGTTTTGGGAATCAACTTCAACTCAACGTTGTGGCCGCGCCATTGTAATGGAGACACTTTATTTTGATTGAGGTAAAGTTCCAAACCAAACCTAAAGAGAAACTCTTGTTTTGTGACTCAGAGTCTTTACATTATATTAAGCTGATGGCAAGATTTTAGTAATTAAAACATTTCAATGTTTAATCTTAGTTTAAGAACATTAGCCGAATGACTTTCAGAGCTAAAGATTATTTGTATTTTTAAGGCTAGAATCATTTCATGTCGTGCATTCAGCATCCTTTAAGCATAAATACTTTATATTCCAATTTGCTACGTTCAGAAACTAGTTATCATTTATAAATTATACTATATTTGAAATAAGATAAGACTTATAACAAAACTTTTTTACGGTCCATTCAACCGATTTTGACTTTTACTACGCCATTGCGCCATCCCATTTTAAACAAATAAATAAACAGCACCCTAATTGCGTAACTCACGATTGATCATAATTGGTTTCGTCTTCACAGTTAAACAATATTCATTGCGTTATTTATGTTGTCGAACAGACACATTTTTCGAACATATGAAGCAATGGTTTAACAATCCGTTTCAAAACGATACAGATTATGATGAATCGTGAGTTACGCAATTAGGGTGCAGGTTGCTTGTATTTCTACTAAACAATTCAAACAAATAATAAATAAATGAAAAGGAAACTTTATTACACACAACAAAAGCAATCAAAGTGTGGAATGTGGAATGGTAATTATTTGAATAGAAGTGCGTGTGTGAACGTTGCAAATTGGAATTATCTTTATATAGTATGTAAGAAAATCCTGTTATTTAATTTTTTATTGACCGACTTCAATAAGAAGGAGGTTATCAATTCGACATGTTTATATATATGTCGGAGGGTGTACTCGGAGAGTTGATTGTTGGTTTCAACAATAATGCTTACTAAAAATACTTGTTAAATCCTAATTTAATTTAATTTGTTTTCATACATTTTGATATTGTCTAAACTTGTACTAATTTCTTTAAAAGTTAATATTTTGTAATAAGTTTTACGTAGCAGAGGTACGCCTCGAGCGGGGTCGAGGCGCCATCTTGACTCAGATTGCGCGCATGCGCGGGAGACGTTAGCGGAGCGGGAATTTATGACGTTTGGTGGAAAAAGATCGAGGTGGATTTTCTCCATAAGTTTGGAAGGAGTATTGTTTTTATGTGGCATATTAAGATTGGTGTCGCGAACCCGCTGCTTTAACATAATTGTTTTGAATAACGTTTAATTGCAAAGTTCAGTGGTTTTAAATATTGTAAAACTTTTAATTACATTTTATGCAACAGTGAATACGTACTTTGTTTTGTGCTAGCATTTACCCCAATGACGCCCACTAAACCTGTGACCACTAATGATGATGTCGAGATGAATAGTGATTCTCCGACATCAGAAGTGGGATCGGTGCAGGCACAAAACGTAGAAAGATCCATTGATGCAAACCATGGTTGGCGCGCTTTCTTTGAGGCGCAACAAAATAGCATGCGCCTTCTTGTAGAGGCGCTACGCAATCCTCCGGCTACCTACTGAAGACAAGAACATCATATTGCCAGCATACCAACCGGATAATGCAGATACTGACGCAAGAGCCTGACTGGCAACCGCGGATATATGCTTGTCGGAACATGATGTACAGGGAAGTAAACTTATTCTCATACTTAGTAAGGCCCTTAGTAAGGTACAGCCGTGACATGGTTATCCCTGATTGCTTTTGCTAGTATGAAGTGGGTGGAATTTAAAGATTTTTTTCTTTCTCGTTTCGACACTTGCACAGCGACGGTTTTAAAAATGTTTAATGGAAAACCGCAAGATGGTGAATGTCTCGCTGCGTATGCAAGCCGTTTATTTACCTCACTTATGTCACGATGGGGTAATATAGGCAAAGAAGAAATGGTGATATCTGTAATACTGGCTCATCCGGGTCAAATCGAAACGGCTGCAACGTAATATATTTTCTGAAGAAATGTCTACGCGTAGTAAGATGCAACGTGAACTCATGGCATTTTCATATCGTAAGAGAAGTTCTCAAGATATTACGAAGGCTGGTGTCAATACTATGCAAAATAGCAGCAAGCGTCCTAGGTTAAGTTTAGCTTCTACAAAATGTTACGCTTGTGGAAAATTTGGTCATGGATCTTTTGAATGTTTCAGTCGTTCGCATGACAAACAGCAAACAACTTCTTATTCCAATCGCCCCAACACGGCCGAAGCTATGACGAAACCCGGCGTGACGTGTTACAAGTGTGGTACTGAGGGTCACTTGGCATCACGATGCTCGAAAACGACGACTGCAAGCGGCAGCACACAATCTCAGCGTAGTGAAACGAGTGGACGTATGTGGTGTGAAACCTGTCACTGGGGTGATTACTCAATACGGTGAGCAGTTTTCATTTTGCTTTGATTCTGGTGCTGAGTTTACCCTGGTTAAAAAAAAAGTATCTCACTAAAACTTGTTGGTGAATTACAACATGCAACTGTTACTCTGATAGGTGTAGGGAAGTCTACCATAAAGTGTGATTTACAAGTTTTATCTCATGTTACTCTATGAGGGGCTTGTGGCTAAATAACAATAGCTGCACGGGTGGATCGGCCAGGTTAAGCTACGCTTGCCGCGGTTGATCCGTGGATGGGTGACCATCTTTACATACCAAAGATTCCTCCGTGCCTCGGAAAGCACGTTAAGCTTTTGGTCCCGGCTGTCATTTGTAGATCTTTGAAAGTCGTTACGGGTCGTCGGAAGCCCGAAAGTCTGACAACCAGTCTTACCAAGGGGTATCGTATTACCCAGTAACAGGGTTGTGGAGGTCAGATAGGCAGTCGCTCCATGTAAAATACTGGTATTCAGTTGCATCCGGACTACAGACTACGTTACATAGACTGGAAGCCGACCCCAACATATGTAGTTGGGAAAAGGCTAGGCAGATGATCTCATGTTACTCTGTGGTCATGACATTCAGATTTTGTTTCATGTTATTCCTGATAATTATCAGAATAACGACATTCTAATTGGACGTGATTTATTAGCCTTAGGATTTTCTGTGCACATGTCGAGTGACAAACTTACTATAAGTAAAAAGTCTTCTCTTGTGAATATTTGCGACGTTGGTAAGGCTGTGGCTGACTTCAGTGATGTGGATACCGACATTGCAGATAATTATAAACCGCAATTAATGAAACTTCTCAGTTGCTGTAGGGACTCTTTTGTTGACGGCACGCCTTCTAGTAGAATAAATACGGGTGAGTTAGAAATTAAACTAATTGATCCTTGTAAAATCGCGCAACGCCTGCCTTATCACTTGAGCACTGAAGAACGGGTAATAGTGCGCGATAAGTGTAGGGAATTATTAGCTGCTGGAGTTATTAGACCTAGTAAATCCCCCTTTTCCAGTCCGATACTATTAGTTTTAAAAAAACCGTGATGGTACAGATTGAATGTGCATGGATTACAGAGGATTAAATTCTGATACTGTTCCTGATCGCTATCCTTTACCTCTTATATGTGACCAAGTTCAAAGGTTAGCAGGCGCGCGTCTTTACTCCTGTTTAGATATGGCTAGTGGCTTCTACCAGATTTCTATAAATGTAGAATCGAATTCGATAGAGAAAACCGCTTTTATCACCCCTGACGCTCATTACGAATTCACTGCTATGCCTTTTGGCCTACGCAATGCTCCTGCTGTTTATCAGAGAGCTATTAATACTGCTCTAGGAGACCAAGCACACTCTTATGCAAATGTGTACATGGATGATTTAATAATACCTCCTGTTGACGTAGAGCAAGGTTTAGAAAGGTTACATACAGTTTTGAAGACCCTAAGCGATGCCGGTTTCGCGTTGAATCTGAAAAAATGCGCTTTCGAAATATCAGAAGGCGAAATAAGACCCAACCCTCGTAAGATAATCGCGTTAACTAGTTCCCAACCACCACAGACTATCACTCAGTTGAGACAGTTTTTAGGTGTAGCATCTTATTTTCGGCAATTTTTCAATAACTTTTCGCTTAAAATGTCTCCACTCTATCGTCTATTATCTAATAATAATTCTAAAATAATTTGGACCACTGAATATGAAAACATAAGGCAGGATATAATCTCGATATTAACTTCTTCCCCAGTTTTAATGCTTTTTAACCCGGAACTACCTACAGAACTACATACGGACGCAAACAGTGAAGGTTACGGTGCGATCCTCTTCCAGCGAGCTGGAGTAAAATTACATCCGGTCGAGTAAGCTACAGTAAACGAACAACTGATGCGGAGTCTCGATAGCACTGCTATGAGTTAGAGACACTGGCAGTTGTTAATTCAGTCAAGCACTTTAGACATTATTTGTATGGCAGAACTTTTACAGTTGTGATTGATTGCAATTCTTTGAAAGCATCACGGACTAAAGTAGACTTAACCACTAGAGTGCATCGATGGTGGGCTTTCGTTCAAGCTTTTGATTTCAATATAGAGTCCAAGGAAGGCAAGAGAATGGCCCATGTTGATTTTTTTTCGAGGAATCATCTCCCTACAGAGATCGTTATCGGTAGTGAAGAAAATAGTTTAGATAAGGTTAACTATGTACGCGCGTAGAAAAACGCGTCAATATAGTTGAGTTATCTCCAAACCGGTTGCATAAGTTGTTATGTGTAGCTATAAGATAGAGATATAAGAATGGCGAGGTGGCCATTAAGACGATGTGAACATGGATTGTCTAAGAAGGCGAGGTGGCCATTTAGACGGTGTTGATATGATAGTCTAAGAAGGCGAGGTGGCCATTTAGACGGTGTTGAAATGATAGTCTAAGAAGGCGAGGTGGCCATTTAGACGGTGTTGAAATGATAGTCTAAGAAGGCGAGGTGGCCATTCAGACGGTGTTGGTATGATAGTCTAAGAAGGCGATGTGGCCATTCAGACGGTGTTGGTATGATAGTCTAAGAAGGCGAGTTGACCATTTAGACGGTGTTCATATGATAGTCTAAGAAGGCGAGTTGGCTATTTAGTCGGTGTTGATATGATAGTCTAACAAGGCGAGGTGGCCTTTTAGACGATAAACGGGACGGGGCGGTGGCTGTTCCATATTATGAAGAATACAGATTACATGAGTAAATAATCATTTGACGTGTGTGGTTTGGTGTTAACTCTACCTAATGAGAATGTATGTTGGTTGAAGTTATTGCGCAGAAAAGAAAACAAACAAGTTGTTTTTTTTACCATTACTCAAAATGTTGTTTTCTTTTGTTTTGTTGATACAGATAACGATGATTCTCTGCCCTCAACATCACACGAGGACGTGTGAAATGTCAGGACGGCCGTGTCGGAGGGTGTACTCGGAGAGTTGATTGTTGGTTTCAACAATAATGCTTACTAAAAATACTTGTTAAATCCTAATTTAATTTAATTTGTTTTCATACATTTTGATATTGTCTAAACTTGTACTAATTTCTTTAAAAGTTAATATTTTGTAATAAGTTTTACGTAGCAGAGGTACGCCTCGAGCGGGGTCGAGGCGCCATCTTGACTCAGATTGCGCGCATGCGCGGGAGACGTTAGCGGAGCGGGAATTTATGACGTTTGGTGGAAAAAGATCGAGGTGGATTTTCTCCATAAGTTTGGAAGGAGTATTGTTTTTATGTGGCATATTAAGATTGGTGTCGCGAACCCGCTGCTTTAACATAATTGTTTTGAATAACGTTTAATTGCAAAGTTCAGTGGTTTTAAATATTGTAAAACTTTTAATTACATTTTATGCAACAGTGAATACGTACTTTGTTTTGTGCTAGCATTTACCCCAATGACGCCCACTAAACCTGTGACCACTAATGATGATGTCGAGATGAATAGTGATTCTCCGACATATATATATATTTTTTATGTATGTTCGGGCATAACTCCGTCGTATATAGACGGATATGCAAAAATCTTTTTTTGTTCGAAAGGGGTTTATGCCGAAATGGTCCCATTCAAATTTCATATAGATCTGATGATTACGCGATTACGCGTTGAACTGGGTGCTAACTCTCGAATATAATTTCGATAGATCGTCATTGGAATTGTAAGTCAAACGTCAGGGATTGGCTAGACTCAGTCCCCCTTATTACAAAACAAGGTTTTTCTTTAGGTATGGTTTAAACCACCGAGCCTGTTTTTGAAATAAGAACTTAGAACTGAAATAGAATTACAGCTCCTTTTACAAAACTGACAATTTAGCACTGGACTAACTTGTCAGTTTTGTAAAAGGAGTTGTATTTCGATTTCAGTTAGGTTCTAATTTAAAAAACAAGCTCGAAGGTTTAAACCGTACCTAAAGAAAAACCTTGTTCTGTAATAAGGGGGTGTGAGTCCAGCCAATCCCTGACGTTTAACTGATAATTACGCTGTTTTCACTTTATTTAATGGATGCCTAATCGAACTCTACCGATGTTTTATATATTTAAAGTTGTATTGCTAGCCCTTTTATTATGGTGATTCCTATTATGTATAATAGTTTGATAATATGTCAATTTTAATATTTCATTCATTTGTCACAATGCATTCATATTATCTGTGATAATATTGTAGTTACTTCATTATATTGTTAATTGTAAAGTGTAAAACAGGTTATCTATATGTGTAATTTAATAAATAAACACCTGGAAGTAAACTATAATATATTTTTTTACCTTCTGGACTTTCTGGGAGTAAGTATTTTTAAAGCCAGTGAATCTTCGGCTACCCTCGGGATCCGAAGTTGGCCGAAGTTCACAGGCATCCCAGCTTCGGTGCCATATTCCCAACTTTGGAACGCTGCTGAGAGCTCGCTTTTCACATATCAATGAAAATCATTACCCCCTTTTAGGATGCGGCGCAGTCGGGTAAAAAAGCTTGATCTCTTGATAGAATTACAAGAAAACAAAAGACATGTTAGAAAGGACTGACGAGTCGACATTGTGAAGGCCGCAGGAATTCGCGTGATGCACAGAACCGGTCGAAGTGGCAATTTTTGGGGAAGGCCTATGTCCATCAGTGGACATCTTTCGGCTGAAATGATAGTGATAAAAAGACATGTTATACACGACATTTCTTTATTGATATCTAATAATTAGGTACATTATAATCTTTACTATACAATTTAATATCGTATTCTTCGTAGGACACTTTGTTTGAACTTAATTTCTGAGGACGATACAAGTAAAAGGTTAAACTGTAACGTGCTTTAAATTCAAAATGTCGCTTGCAATTAATTGATTGCATATTAATTGAGTATATTGAAAATTAATTCACATAATTTTAAATTGAAAATTCAAATGCTGATTCTGAAGGGCAAGTTATGCAAATAAATAACTTAAAAAGATATCAAAAAATACGTAGCTATTAGGCCTTAAATTAAGCATTGTTATTGTATTAAATATTCTGTTAATTAAGGATTCATATAATGTAATTTATTACAACAGTTTAGTAGACAAATTCTTTGATAGATTTTCAACTTTATCACATGAGCATAACGTTCATGTTCAATTGGGAAAATAGTTTGGGGTAGCTTGATGTGCTGGCGTCTGTACATCGACTAGTGATCGGAGAGTAGGGTGCCAGTTACTTGTATAGAATATTTCAGCAATAGAACTTGATGCAACTGGGACAGGTGTCCCAAGTTCTAATCTACCGGCGATGAACGAGAAACGAGTAGTGTTAGCAAGTCGATAAGCAGTACTCGCTGGTATCCGTATGTACAGACGACAGCACATCAAGCTACCCCAAACTGTAATATTTTTCCAATTGAACATGAACCTTATGCTTATGTGATAAAGTTAGAAACCTATCAAAGTAATTTGATAGATTGGGGTAGCTTGATGTGCTGGCGTATGTACCAAGTGCGAGTATTCTGCCCGCCAAGGGAGCGTCGCTTAGATACTAAACCCACGGTTTTTTCGCGCACTCGATTTTCAACTCACTTTTTAACGCAGAGAGTTGAAAATCGAACAGTAAAAAAACACTTCGATTTTCAATTGCGATGAGATTCCCTTTGTTAGATTCTCAATGCTCGGTTCAGCAAAGAATCGAAAATACATTACGCGATAAAATCTCGGCCTTCTATTCTTACATCGCGAACGTGGTCTAAAAGGATGCTGAAATGGCCCTTAGTCCGTAAAGCTAGCGGTTTTCTAAAACTGCGCGGGCGGCCCGTCCGCAGTATACTGTTGAACGACTTCACTGAAACGTCATTTGTAAAATGGTGTGTTTTCCGACATCCACCGAGAGAGCTTTTTTGGCACCATACAGTCAAACCGCGGTGCCATTTTCATGTCGGCGGTCACTGCGACCGTTATGTAGCGACTAACGCTCTTCTACAAAACCATACCTTTAGCCCATCCCGATATGGATCTACAGGAAAAGTTTTTATCCAGTGCGCAAATTGTAACCATGAATTCAGCATATCATTCTAGAACCCCTAGAGCAGAAATTTTTCGCCAGATAAACAAAAAAAAAAAACAGACTTTATAGGGTAAGTTTTTATCCAGTGCACTGGATAAAAACTTACCCTGTATAGTCACGTATCCTGGGTGTAATAATCTAATGTTGTCCTATATTGTAAAACTAGACTATCACAATTATCAACAATCACTATCGTATTTGTAACACCTATTCGATTCTATTTGTCACATAAAACGAAAAGCAAAGGCTACGCGCTTATTTTTTTCTGGAAGAGATATTAATGACATTAATATCTCCACAGCAGTGCTATTCTGTAAACATCTCACCGTGATAACTTGGGAGAAATGAGCTGTCATTAGTATAAATCCCTAGTGTCAGATGGAATGACAGCTCACTTCACCTAAGTTCTCACGAAGAAATTTTAAGAGAATAGATCGGCAGTTAGAGAGTACAACTCTCACTTGACCAGCCGGTGAAGTGAGCTGTCATTAGTGTCAATCAAAGCATTAGAGGTGGACTAACAGCACAATTCACGTAAGTTTTCACGGTGAGATTTAGCATGGACTGGCAGTTCTTGGTTTTGCTGCAGTTATATCTATCAAAACTGTGTTTGCTAATGTGTAGATATAGGTAGGTGTACCCATACATTAGGTGCTTTTTATGAGGTCCCTCTAATAAGGAGAAATTGCCAAAATAGCCCGCACCCTTAATATAGAATTGTTTAATTTTCCTCCACGTATTAGGAAAAAAATATTTTGTGCAGGATTCGACGCAATTTCAATAATAGACTAATTTGTTTGCGCATTAAACATTTATAAAATGAATAAAGTTGATCTAAAAACTACTTTCCGTACTCGTAACCTTTGCTTTGCGCCATTTAATTTAGCATTATGCTAAAACTCCTGTTTATTAGCGTTTATCAATTTGTTAAATATTTTTATTACGTATAGGTAGGTACAGACACATCTGCACATCAACCTACCATAAACTGTAAAATTTTCCCAATTGAACATGAACCTTATGCTTAAGCAAAAAAGTTAAAAAATCTATCACAGAAATTTGACAGATTAGGGTAGCTTGATGTGCTGGCGTCTGTGCGTAGCATATTTATTAAATGTTGATTACGCAATGGAATGATTTTAAATGCATTCGTTGGAGGATGCGCTTGGGTAGCCCCCAAAATCAATTTTTCTTTAGTTATTTTTTTTTTAATTTTGATGGTCCATGTCGGGTTGTATTTAGATTAAAATATGATTAGCGTCCGTAAAAAATATGGCATTACATAATTATAAAACATTGAAATCGTCAATACATCGAAGTACATCAATTTAATCCCATTGAATTTAATCCATGTGATTCTTTTCTCTTTTTTTTATACTGACGCCAGCACATCAAGCTATCAGGGGTCGGCAACCTGCGGTTCGCGAGCCACATGTGGAGCTCTTTGGATGTGTCGCTGCGGCTCTTTAGTTTCACACGAAAATATTATTTATTTTCCCTTCACCTGGCGAGCTATCAAATAAAATTAATGGCGAGTTTGCAAATGGCGTAGATTAGGCTACGCCCCATTTCGGTCACATTGCGTTTAAACCCCGATTTCACGCAATTTTAAGAAACCAATAATAACTGTGACTTGTTTCGTAATCTGTATGATATTTTAAATTTTTGTGGCTTTTTAAAACCTTTAAAATTTTGTAAATTGTAATTTTTTACTCTTCCGACTCCAAAGTTTGCCGACCCCTGAGCTATCCCAAACTGTAAAATTTTCCCAATTGAACATGAACCTCAAACTTTTGCTATAGTTTAAAATCTATCAAGGAAAGACAGATTGGGGAAGCTTGATGTGCTGCTCTCAGTACATTTACATTACATATTGTTACGAGCTAGGGGTTCGTGACAATTAAAAACTGCCGATATGAATTACCAAAAATAACACTTAAATAAAACACACTAATTACACCACACAATTACACTATTGATCACTCTTAAGTCGCACTTGAAGATCGCTTTCGATGTTCTCGCATGTATCGCTTCCATAGAAATATTAAAAGCAGGAGAAGTGGGAAAGGGGCGTGTCTGTGTCCGCGCGGTATGATCAGCATGATCATTCCTAAAGCAAATGGCCGTCTCCGCGAACTAGTGTGCTTTCGACCGTTGTCGTGATAAATTATAAGAATGCCGTGTTGTTCAGTGGTTTCTTGTAAAAACCAAAGCCAAAACAAAAACTTTGTGAATCATGGAATCACTTACCATAAATAAGTACAAGTATTTTTCTATATTTGTCTTTAAAATCATGAAAAACAAGAAATCGAAAAACATTTCTTGCATTTACCATGTTATTTTTGTTTTCAAATATCACAGCGACTGTATTATTTTTGTACTAAATACATTGCTCCTAAACCACTACCTAAATATTTTGTCGCTAAGTGACTGGACAAGCAATGTAAAAATCACAAAACGATAAAGTATCTATGCGGACGCATTCCGTAGTACGGCCGCTGGTTCTTGCGTCGAGCTAGTGATGTGTTCGTGCAGATCCACTAATGTAGGCTATCGATAATGTCGATTCGCGAATAAATTTATTGCTAGATCGATGTGAATTAATGTTTTTTTACTTAATTTGATTATTTTACAGCGTAGTAGAGAAATGCGTTAACAACATTCGTAAAGTTAACAAAATTTTAGATAATGTCGGTGGAGTGTTATTGGGTTTGAATTATCGTATAATAAGTCTTATCCTCGGGCTATTTCCTTACTTTTTTATGGTTTTGGCATTTTACTTACGTTAAAGTCTTCAAACGCTTCGTATGCGTTATTGTTATCGGCATTGTTCAGATAATATATTAGTGACGTATTAAGGTTATCGTTTTCATTTTATCTTATTTTCTGGACCCCAAAAAAAATTGAAGTAGTACAATAATAAATAGAAGTATCGACAACTTTCCGATTTAGTCAATCACTAGCGTATATGTAAAATAAATTGCTTGTGCACAGCACAACGGTAGCAACCATTGTTTGTGTGAGTGAGTTGTACTTAAATGCACGCTGCGTTTGAAGGGATAAGGTCTATATTTGATTGTGTAGTACGTTCTGATTTATAAATTGCGAGTGTGAGCGCGACTTTGTATCTATTGGTTTTACTAAATTGCATGTGTAGATGTGGCGCGGTAGTGGGAAGCAAGTGGAGACACCGGGTTCCGATACATTTTCTACTACTTGGCATATCTTCTTCTTTCTTATATCTATGATCGCTTCCAATGAACTACCGCGAGACGCGCTCCGTTCCCGCTTATATAGGGCCCTCGGATAGTTCCAGAACCTTCTACCGTAGAAGCATCTAGAATGTTCGAGTACATATCGGACCTGACCGAACACATGTCGATGGTTCCAGAAAGTTCTAGCATCGAACTTTCTAGAAAGCTCCTGACCATTAATTCCGCTATTCGATAAGAGATGGCGCTAGTGGCAACCAAACATTAATTGTGCGGCGCAACAATATTAATATTATTTTATGTCTGTTAGTCGAAATATCTTATGATCATCCTATTGAATGGCTTTTCATGCAATAGTAAATACATAAGTACGTTTTACGGTCGCGAATCATATTTGATTCAACATAAAACTTGAAGGCTTTTTCAAACAGGCGCGACGCGACACTCGTAGAACAATTTCTACTAAACTTCATGGAAATGGTTTTACCAGTGTCGCGTCGCATCTGTTTGAAGAAGCCTTGACACGACCTGGCCAATTGCACCAAACGCAAGAAAGTTTGAAATTCGTAGGCTACCCTGGCGTTGCAACTATAAAAATGTATAAGCCGCCACGGCAAGCTGCAGAATCTGCTATAAATCTCTACGAAAAAATTCGATCAATACCAAAGCACCGGAATTATTTCAGAAGACTTTCGTAAAGCCATCCTTTAATTTCAGTTGGGTTTGATGCTGCTTTGAAATATTACGCGTTTTTCGGGCGTATCATCAAGTTTCGCTGGCTTGGTTTACTAGCCTTCACGATGGCGGCATTAACCGTTTTCCCTGTGTCATTTAGAGTAGACGTAAGTATAGTGTTCGTCCTTCCGAAGCATTCAACATGATTGCGAAATCTACATGAGTTACTGAGATCACTATTCCAAGATTTCAAAAAGTATTTCTACATTTCCACTCACATTCGAGGACCACACAATGATATTCATATACAACCTCACCATACTACATCGAGCTTTAAATTCGAAGAAGAATAAATTACGTATACCACAAACTACACGTTCCTATTTCAAATTTGACAGAACTACGATAAACTTGCTTCCTTGCAACTCAAAGATCACGTAAAAAGCTGAAAAAGGTAATTATTTAACAATTATTGTCATTTCGTTCTACTATCGCTAATTCGTCGTCTTCGCCGGAAGTATTCGTTTTGGCATCAAAATGCAAATTGGCTTCGGAAGAACCATTACTTGATTCGTGGGACCTTGGGCTTGCGCTAGTCTTTCTTACGTAAAGTATATTTGAGTCTAGTCGGTTGTGATCGCTGAAATAAGCGCTCCCGTCGGACATTCTGTTTAATTTGTGGATCTGTTCTCTCAATTCGCACACTTGGCTATATAACTTCTTATTCTCTCTCAGTATTGCTATATTTTCGGTTTCCAGCAACTCTCGTTTGCTCCACTGTATTGTGTTTTCTGATTTCAGCCTCTCTATCTCCATTTTTAATTCGGCGATCTTTTCTTCTAACACTTGTTTGGCTGCTATTTCGTCTTGCAGCTCATTTTGGAGCCTTTCCACTTCACTATGACTGGAGTCAGTAGATCCTAAGGTTCTGTCGCTGTGAGTTACTTCCAATTTAATGTGGTGTAGTTCTGCGGTTAAGTCTTCGATTTTGGCTTGAAGGAATGCTTTCTCATCTTTCTCGGTTTGAAGGGTCTTACTTGTTTCGTCTAGCCGCAGCCGTAGCTCGCTTAATTTATTAGCAAGGACATTGTCTACGTTCGAGAATTTGTGCGAGTCTAAGGAGGCTCTCTGTCGCATAGAAGGTTCATTGGGCGATAGGTATCCTACGTTCTTCCGCCTCAACTCTACGCCGTCTTCAGTCGTGAGATCGCCAGCTAGTATCCTGCTCTCTCCTATAGTTAAAAGCTTTTCGTTGTCTCTTTTCAGTTCGATCAACTGTTGTTCTAGATCGTTCTTTTCTGATTTGGAGGTCGACAGCTCTTTGGAAAGTGTGTCAAATTTGTTTTTCAGTTGTTTTGATTCCTCTCGTGCCTTGTTACGTTCGTTGCGGACTTTGCTCCACTTCTCGCGCCAGTTGGCCGTGCAGTCGGACCACCAGCGCATGGTTTTCTCCATCTGCGTGGCCCTAGCTCTTGCTTCGTCGAGTTCTCGTTGATAGAGGGCCTCTTTGGCCTCCCAGTCCGTGTTTGTGTATCGCATAGCAGGTCCATCGTGGTCTCTGCTCCGCCGGTGACTGCCTCCGTGCGAGCTTTGAGCCATTTTTCATTTGATCTGAGGAAGAGAGAAGATTTAGATTAAATGGTATGATAGGAGAACACATTAACGTAGTCTTACACTTTAACACACTTCCAGCACTATGGCCTGCGAGCTGCCCCCGTGCCAGCCGTGCCCCCCGCCCCCCTACCCACCGTGCCCACAAACTTGCCCGCCGGGGTCGACGGTGACCCAGGGTCGCGGCCACGAGCTACCGCCCTGCCGCGGCAAGCCAATCATGCGCGGCCTGCACTGGGCGCAGACTAAACGCAAGATTGCCCAGGCGATCATTGTTTCTGTGGTCGCCGGTGTAGCCGTCTATTACATGGGGGTGCGGAGAAAGCAAGCCTACCTAGATTATTATAAGTAAACTGT
The DNA here is from genome assembly GCA_949987655.1 of Polymixis flavicincta. Taxonomy (NCBI): domain Eukaryota; kingdom Metazoa; phylum Arthropoda; class Insecta; order Lepidoptera; family Noctuidae; genus Polymixis; species Polymixis flavicincta. The sequence continues at coordinate 6,226,607 of OX465188.1, read as the reverse complement.
TTTTTTTTTCTTAGTGTGTTACTTTTTTGACTGACCGCCGATCTCCTGACTTTTTTGACTCAGGAGATCGGCAAAACTAAACCGTATAGGAGATCGGCAAAACCGACCCGCAATGGGCTTGCATGCTCGCAAGGCCCACTCAGAGAGAGGAGCCCCGACTCCCAGCAGTGGGATCATTGTGCGACAGAGAAGTTTATGCCCAGCAGTGGATGAAGTAGCTAAGTTCATAATGCATTGTCACCAGATAATGCCAGCCATAGTATTACTCTGTAGACTCCCTAGAATAACGTACTAACACTTGGCCCAGCCCGGGACTGTGCCCTATGACTCCAGGTTGTAAAATAATTATGTTTGCATTTGAGAAAAGTTAAAAAATCAGACTTTTGGATATTTTCTTTTAGACCCTAAGTTAAAGTCCTTTGACTTTGAAAGTCAGCCAGGTCATTCTCAAATTTTATGATTAATAATATTTTAGGAGATGAGATGTGGACAGTGAAGTGCATATTTTGACAATGCCTTCATGTCATAAACTGTGTAAAAGTGTTTTTAGAGACTTCAAATTAGCTTAGCTAACTGATTTGGACCTGTTTCTGAATGGTTTATCAACACAAAAATAATTTCCAAAACCATGTTATTTTCTTTTCAGTGACTCTGTTATTATTACCAGTGATCGAATAATCGTGCATGCTCATTCCTAGCACGAAAGCATGCCACTATTGAGCAATTGCTACTTAATAGCATGTGTGTCGAAAAATTGCTAAGAGCATGCTCATTTCCCGTTTGCTCAAAAATCGACGGTCGTGCGATTTTTGGGCATGCTACCTGCGGCGCGGGTGGAGGGTGGCGTGCTTTTAGCTCCTCTGAACAGGTTTGCTTATTGAGCATGCTAGTATCGATCAGTTGTTCGCTCATGCTAGTTCGATCTTCTTATTCCTTCTCTTTTTCTTTCTTGACAAAAGTTTTTGGACACATTGTGTTGCAACCAAAATGATGATTTTATTCAATTCTGTGGAGAGGACCACTTGGTTTTCGATTTTTCACCTGCTCTGGAACACTGGCTGAAAACTTGCTAGAGTGTTGAATACCGAAGCTTCCAGCCCGCGCTTAAATAGAATGTGTGTTCAATTGTCCGCTTCGAGCACACTTAATTAGAAGTATGCTTTAAAAAAACATGCTAAACAAAAGCAAATGTGTCAATTTGAAGAGCAGTTTTAAGCATGCCATCTTATATGCATGTGTAACTGTACCTATACTTCTTCCCACAAAAGAATAAAATGGACATTCCTTTCTGAATAAATAAGTAATCCTGGGTTCCCGGGATTGAACAATTTTGTAAAAACAACTATAACAAGCTTGAATAAAATTATAACAGTGGTTATTTTGATTTATTCAAAATAAATGGAATATCAATTAAAAAAATCAAAAGCCTTGTCTAAATTATTCTTTCATGGGAATAAAAGTGAAGTGTAGGCATATTAGCGTCTGATTATCAAATCACTGGTTATTACAGACTCTTGGTGGTGAGGGGCATGGCAAAGAATGCCATCATTAATGAAATTATTTAAATAAGGTAAATTTTGTTGTGAAAATTTAAGCCTCCAAGTCCAAAGAAACATAGCTTTTTGTTGGTTTTGCTAAGTATATGTTTATATCATTTTCTAAACTGATCTAAACTTTTCTCACCTCTAGACTAGGTACTCTCTATCCACTTTAACTAATTAACACATGCACTTTTATTAAAAAAAAAATTAATTTTAATTTTTGTAACTACAGGTTTTATGATTTGCCTTGCTTCACAATATTTTCTAGGGAATTATTGTTTATCTGCCAGTTCCCAAAATAATCATGTTACCACTATTACAACTATCTTGTCTCTAATAGATATTTTTTAAATACCAAATTAGAAAAGTGGAATGCTAAATCTATGCCTTGAGAAAGTGATGGTGTTATTTTTATGACCTTAAGCACTTAACACACAGAAGCGACTTAATTTAATACATGATCCTTACAATAAGGTCTCATAACATTCGTCCACGAAATACAGCTAATACCAATGTAATACTTACTTTCATAGGCTGTTCGTGAGATTGTGAGTCAACAAAAAAACAGTTTGTTTATTTATCAACGTAAAAGGAGTTTTGCACCTTAGTATTTGAAGCAAGCGTTTAATTGGGGTACTATTTATTTAACACATGTCATTAGATAAAAAGGAATATTTTCTAATATTTACTTCAAACAAAATATTAGGCATCAGTCATCACACAATCTGCCTGCAGTGATCGTCCCTTGCCCTTTTCTTTCATTGACTTTTTTTCTTTGCGGGAATGATGGGGTTGCTAGCATCATGCAAATAATTTTAAATCGTCAGTAGTCGATTTCTATTAGATATTTTTTTTTTCATTTTGTATTTTTCAGGAGAGGTAATTTTGATGATTGGGCTGATGAAATGGCCAGAAAAGGACTGTTTCAATCGGTACCGCAGGAATCTTTGAAGGATTTTTAGTAATTTCATTTTAATTATGTTAATTATTCAAAGTCCTCATGTTTCGTAACATGATCATTATTCATAATACAATTCATTCTTTACTACCGTGACGTTGATGTTGAATAAAGTTTTTTTTTAATTAAAGAGGACTATTTTTTCTTTACTACCGTGACGTTGAGTTTTTTTTTAATTAAAGAGGACTATTTTTTTTTATCTTCCACTGAGTATCTTAATCACGAAACCTCACCACTATCTCCATGTCATCCACCACAACCGAGTACATTAACCACCACTGACGTAATCTCACCGAACGAAGGCAACACTTTAGAGATGCCCGGAGGTCTCCCATCAGAGCTGCCGTTGCATGAGCATTCGATTCACAGAACAGTTATCCTTTAAACACCGCACACACTCGCTCTTTTTGGCATGGCCGAACACCAATGAAGGTCTTCGAGACGCATTCACTTGCTTTCCTGTAGTCGAGTTCATTATTATATATTGACCGTTTCAGGCTTCAAAAATATATGAACGACAAAAAGCTATAGAATTTATTGAGCAATCCAACGCTCACAATATTTTAATCTTTGACAGTGCCAATATACTAATGAACTCGACTGTACCCGACACCGGCAACAAATCAATCATGCATGATCAACACAATTTTTGAGACTATGAAGAATACCGCCTACGAGGCTACGGTAAATGTTTTAGTAAAGCGAACGTTAGCGGTGTGGTGTGGTGGTGGCCATGGTGGTGTGACGGTCGCAAAAATCTGCAAAGTGATCAGCAGTCTTTTCACAAAATATTTTTGTGGTTTGCCGGCGAGGTGCGGAATTGTGGATACACAAGCGAAGCGATAGAGTTAACTGGCAGGCGAAGCTTGCTGGAAGCTCAAAGGAGGGTACAGTCGCCAGCAGGTCAAGCTATCCCAAACTGTCAAATTTTCCCAATTGAACATAAACCTTATTCCTTTTCAATAAAGTTGAAAAACTGTCAAAGAAATTTGACAGATTGGGGTAGCTTGATGTGCTGGCCTCTGTACCTATCACGGAGTAAAGAAGGTTCGTATCTTCGTGGTATATTGGCCCTTTCAGGCTTCAAAAATATACGTATATACATACGTAGAAAAAATCTAAATATTGTGACAACTAAACACAAGCATCATTCACTTGTGGTCAAGATTTAGAATTAATATGTGACTGGTTTACTATTGCCTAATGCACAGCATATATTATTGAACCGTTCATATGAGGACACGTTTTTGGTCCTATAGAATTTGTTGAGCTATACAACGCTCACAATATTTTGAATCCTTGATAGTGCCAATATGTTAATGAACTCGACTATACCTATCCATCTTGGAGGTATACACCAAGCTACCCCAAACTGTCAAATTTTCTCAATTGAACATTATGAACCAAGTTAAGCATAAAGTTGAAAATCTATCAAAGAAATTTGACAGATTGGGGTAGCTTGATGTGCTGGCGTCTGTACAAACTGCACCAAAATTCGCAATCCTACATCCTACATCACGCAGTACAAGACCAGCCAGATAGATGACCTGCAAGGTAGTGAATCGACCCCTTGACATTACTATACTCTATGCTTGACATTATCAGGGAGAGCCATAAATTCACACACACAATCGGCAAAGGATTTTGGAAAATATTTCTCCATTATCTTATTGCACTATTCACTACTTTTGGCAGAGAAATCACTGCAGCTGCCTCCCCCTTTGGTCACGCGGGTCATTCAAGACTTTAGTAATTTTATTAGTAAAAGTAAAAGGATATAAAAAAATACATGACCCTCCTTCTGACGCAGTCAGGTAAAAATAAACATAGGCAGGACTGTATGGATTAGTAATTTATACTCAATTAAAACAAAATAATATTGACTGTGAATGCAGGAGTTTTTGATAAAATTTACAACAGGAAGTGATTCATTTTATCATTTTGCATAGCGGCAGCCAATCAACGTGCTGTGAATTATTATAAAAACATGGAGATAACACCATCAACCAATCAAAGGTAGCCTTCAGTGGAGCATGAAAGGCTGATGACATGACTTTGATACAGCGCTGAAAATTCGAAAATAATCAACATAATATTAAAATTACTCACCTAATTAAAACTTTGATATCTTTGGGATCATACACGAATTATTTTACGTGTTTTTATTTAATAATATTGTTTTTCCGCAATAAAAAAAAAATAAAAAAGTGAGAAAAACATACGCTTGTCTAAAGCTACGTCACGTATGTTTGTCTACTGCGAGTCAGTGCGCATGTCAAGTTGAAAATTGCAAATGGCGGCCGTTGTTATTGTTCGTACCGAATTAACTATTTGTAAATTATATACCAATCTTTTTAGCGATTTTTCTAATGGACTGTTGTATTGATGCGATGCTTTAACTTCTCATAAATCGGCGCGACACGTTTTATGTACGTTTTTAAGTGTTTTTAGTGTTTTTTTGCTATTTTATGTGTGTCATGCAAATGGGGTAAGCTGGAATTATCGGATGTCGCTTAGGTTGTTTTGGATAGTTTCAATAAGAAAATGGAGTGAAGTTCTATGACCTAAAGTGTTAAAATGGAAACTGCATAAAGTTTATCAACTATCGCTCTAGTATTAGAGTGTTGCGAGAGACGGGAGCGGCTGTAATTTACGAATGTTCCATGCTGTGACTGTTCTCCCCGTACATTTCAAAATGGCTGCTGCTCTTCACGATATATGAGCTTTGCGTCACTGGAATATAATTCAGTGGATTCGATTCGTGATGATATTGTAGTGATTCTAGTCGTGTGATCGTCTGTGAAAAAGTGAAAAAAAGCCCCGGACGGTTTCCCGGGTGCATCAGAACCGGGACATTAGTGGTGTGTCATATGTTTTTGGTGTAGTGGACACTGACCATAGGAACGATATTGCTTTGCGTCCGAGCCGGACGGTAATGTTGCGCTTGATTTTCCATCATGATTTGGGACACAAGGGAATAGAAATTGTCTGGAATTGAGCGGAATGTGACATTGTATGAGAGGTGAGTGTATTTTTTAGTTTATTTACATTTTGCGGGGTGTTGGGTTGTGCGATGTTCAATACAAAATGGACACATTGGTGGGTGACAGGACGTCGGTCGGCCGGCGAAGACATGTCCCGCGCTGCGCCCGCCTGAAAACGGCGATTACAACCGAAAAACTTTGCATTAGTGTCACAGTGCTAGATTTTGTAAAGTTGTGTAACATGCCGCCGTGTTGTCGATACGCAGTCGTGCTAGCACGCACGCCGTGTGGGATGCTTTCTGAAGGATATTCAGCTTTAGGTGTTACCAAACTTGCTGTTACATGAGTGTTATTTTCGTCCTATTACCTGTTTAGTGTTTGCAAATAGTGGAAACTGTCAAATATGTGTTATAAGGTTAATAGTTCAGTAGTGCATTCAAAAACAAAACAACTTTACATAATATAAGTTTTCAGTTTAATTCTAGACTTCTACAGAGCGCTATCCTATCTGCTGAGGGGATAATGAGTACTAATATTTACATATTATCAACTAAATAGAACCATAGACAAAACACATAACCTATTTGTAAAACACATGATGGATTAGTGATTAATTGATGGAGATACACAACCTTCTTGGTTTAAATTTATTGCTTAGGTAGGAAATATTGGTAGGTATACCTATGTCTATGAAGTATGATATATTTAACACATACTTTACCTGGTTTAGAACTGATAATATTAAAAATGATGAAAAACCCAACATTGTTTCAGATTTTACTAAATCAGAACTGCCCCAGAAAGAGTATTCCCCAACTTTCTTTATGACTTGACTAATTGTAAAATTCCTTTTTTTTTGCATCATCAGTAAAGTTAAACTACGCATAATCAGTATGACCTAGCATTTACTTTTTACTAATTTGTTTTTATCTTCAAAAAAAAAAAGTAACATTATTTAATTATTATTTTCAGAATCATAAAATACAAATAAATTAACTGACTGTAAATAAAATTGTTTATTCTGTAAATATGCAATACGAATTGCTTTTACATTTCATATTTTACAAAATATGCTAGATGGTGTCAATCATTATCCATGAGAAGAAATGGCGAAACAAACTCAGAGGTCAAAGTCGCTTTCAAAGTTCAGACATAATCTTGGTCATTTTAGGATCATGTAGATACTTAGCAACCACACTAAATAATATAAAAATAAACTATAAAAAATTAAAAATCATTAGAAGGATAATTCAATTAATAAGAACTATGGATTTGTATTTAACCACATCCGATAATTTCAGGAAGTTGGTAGTGACTATCAATGTTTTGTGATAAGGTAAATGAGTACCTATCAAGGATTTGCAACTGAGGAATTACTCATACCTAAAGTGTTGTTGCTAAACTTTTATTTTTTTAATGTAATTAGTAAACTTTGCTTGACCTAATTATGTCTGAACCACTCCAATCTGTGTTATTTGTTCCTCAAAATACTATTTCACCTGACTAAGGCCTGACCAAGATTATGTCTGGACTTTAAAAGAGACTGTGACTTTTTGAGTTTGTTTCAGTCTTTCTTCTTAGAGTAGACTATTAGGGAACGCCAAACTTGTCTAGTTTTAAACATAATTAAATTTTAACATGTAGAAGTGTTTTTTTTTTAACAAAACAGAAACAAGTATCATTTCTCAAACTATAATTGAGGGGTTGATGTGCCCAAAACTTTTATCTAAAGAATAAATCTGACAGTTTGACATATTTTCTATACAAAAGTTGTCAAACTGTAATATTTATTCCTCAGACAAAAGTTATCTGACTATTGAAAAATCAGTCCTTAATATTTTATTGCCTTGTTTTGATATATTACATGTCCCCAAAACTATATTTTTTAGTTTAGGCAGTAGTGTATACAATTGTATTGTTTTGATATAAACAAATACATTGTTTATTTGGTATGATTAATTACAATTTATTTTTTCATTTATTATTCAATTGGCATTAGGCTCATCCTGAATAAAATAAATAATAATCAAAACTTTATTCAGCTCAGAAAATAATGGTACAATTTTTTTTTTAAACCCTTTAGCCTTTTATGTCACACAACATATTCTGCAATATAGAATTATAACAAAATAAGTTTAAATGTATTTAAAAAAATCTCTTTGCCCAAGATTGATAAGGGTTATTGTAATTATGTTATTTAAGTTATTTTCTTTTAATCTAGGATGACTAATTCTTTACTATCAAATTATACAAAATCTGAGTAATGTGAAAATAATATATAATTAGGTCCATAGTAGGTAGTCTATGGACCTAAATTATATAGGTACATATATTTTGTGGGTTTTTTTTATTAACACTGATTTATAATTACATCATTCAGTAAATAAAAACTATTCTTTTTTTATTTTAATTGGTAAGTGTGCTTAGATATCAAATTTTGTAATCAATTTGAATGAAAAATTGTTAATTTATTCTGAAAATTAACATCTTTTTTGTATCAAGACACTGAAACATTTTAAACACTGTTTAAATCATCTGCTCTAAACACAGTGTTTATAAAAAAAAAAGTTGTCATTTACAATGAAATAATAATTTGACCGTGAAAAAATGTATTAAGAATAAACAAAGAAATCAGCTGATTTTACACATAATTTCTCTATTAATTAAATCAAAAATAACCTGTGATAATAGGCGAAATCACCATCATTATAACAATTTATACTATCACAAACATTCCCCATTTAAATAATAATATAATTCTTATCAAACTATGATGTAAAGTGTGATGTCATTCCCGCCTGATATAGTTTTAATTGGTTTAAAAATAATAACAATTTACAACTACTATAGATAAGTTCAAATTGGTCTGGAGGAAAATGCTACGGATACCAAATTACTTTAAAAAATATTTCCTGTGAGGTCTATACAATAAACAGGAAATATTTTTGTATGACAATTTTTTTTAGAATTGATGAGTGATTCTGTGCCATAGAAAAAAAACGCTGGCTTTTTTAAGAACTAATCAGCTATATTTTTAATTTATTTAGCAAATTGTTGTCATTCTTTGACACAAAAACAAAAAAGAAAGTGTTTATAATTACTAAAAATAAAATCAATTTGAAAAAAATATTAAATTACATAATTAAAACTTTAAACGTTAGTGATAAAAAATTGTAAGAAAGGAAGTCATGATCAATTAATATTTGTTGATGAGTAATCTTTATAATTGATGGTTAGGTAGGCACAGTTAATGGTTGTTTTATAAAAAAATATAAACACAGGTGATTGATGAGGTTAATGTCTAAAAAGTTCCTAATAATATTATGGGGAAAATATTTAGTGACCACACAAAAGTAAAGGAAAGTAGTCCAAGTTTGAACAAATCTCAAAGTAATCCTTTTTTTCCCTTCTAATAATATTTAAAAATTAAGTGTGCTTTCGTAAAACATCTCATTTTTTTAAGTGTGAACAACACATTATGAATAATTAATTTTTAAAAATATTGAAAAGAAACAACTAGGTACATACTTGTTTATGCATGTCTTTGTTCCCAAACAAGTCCTCCTGTATTTGCTTGAGGGAATAGTAACAGGTGGTTAGGGGTAAGTCAGGGGAATGAGAGTGCTATCCCCCTGCCTAATAACAACATACAACCATACAGGAACAATACTCACCAAGTCATCGAAGTTTTGCTAACTCATTTAATTTGACCCAATTCGGGGTTAATTTCTAACCAGTGCGCAAACTGTAACTATGAATTCAGCTTATCATTCTAGACCCCTAGAGTAGAAATGTTTCGTCGATGATACCAAAAACATCAGCTGTTCCATACATTTTGATCGCGTAAGTATTGCACTCTTCTGTGAAACAGCTGTTTTTTTTTTTGTATAACCGACGAAATACTGAATTCATGGTTACAGTTTGCGCACTGGTTAAAAATGAACCCCGAATTGGGTCAAATTAAATGAGTTGGCGAAACTCTGAAGACTTGATGAGTATTGAAATCTAAACTCGTCGGCTGTCGCTGAAAACCAGCGCTGGGGCTCTATTTCGTTTAGGGTCGTAGCATTATGTTGAACGATGGCCGTTTTGCGTGGATGTGACGTAAAAATTTCCCCCAACTGGGTAGTTCTTTTTTGTGTTTCTGTTCTTTTTCTGCGTCATGTTTACCGCAAAGAAACTGATTTTCTCAATTCATACTTCCAAGTAACCAAAATAACAGCGGTCGTTGACACTAAAAAAAAAAACATCAAATATATTTTTTATTGGTTTTGTCTTGGTAAGATATCGATACCCCTCACGTCTACGGAGTTTCGCTAGGGAATCTAATTTGACCCTGTGTAATGTATGATTCAAGAATAAGGCAAAGAGCTTGGGAGGTTAGATTAAATAAACAAAGGTAACTTACCGTTTTTACAATGTGACTATGCCATTTGTAATGTAAACATAACACGAAAATAATAATAATAATTTAAAAAAACTTTTTTCCCAACCAAACTAGTTATTTTAGTCATAAAAACCACCAACGAATCGGGCATCCTTTGTAACTTTGTGGGCATCGGGTTACCGCGATATTTTATAATAAAGCCGCGCTGCGCCCGCGCGGGTTAAATTACGCGGTCCGAACGCCGCATGTAAGTACGATGTTGCGCAACCATACACGTGCTGCGTTCGTGCGTAGCCACCTTTATTTGCATGTAAACAAAAATATATATGCATAAATAATTACTTAAATGCAAGGATGTTTTGTTTTTTGATAAAATTTAATTTAATTTTGGATACATTTTAATAACTCAGAATGAATAAACGATATTTTTTGTACTTTTAATTTTTATAAAATGTCTGAAATTTCATTTAGCATATTTCAAGGCCGTGATAAAATTTCGTGCAGTCATGGTAATAGATAAGAATTTAATATAAATTGAATATAATCGTTAGAACTATATTCACCACCATCATCATCATGATGTTAATGAGATGACATGTTTCTCAGTTCATGTTTATTATTAGTTTTATTATTTATACTATACTAGCAGCTATCCTATGTTACTTCTTATAACATCAGCCACCTGCCAGTGAAAGTCCCGTCAATATCCGTCCAGCCGTTTCGAATATTAGCCGAAACAAGCAGACACACGGACAGACAAAAATGTTTTTTAGTTATGAGTTCCGTATACACCTTTTCCTATTCATATGCATTTAGATAAATGCTTTTATTTCGTCATTACAAGCAGGCACATATAGATTACTATAAAGTAATAGGCTGTGTTCTAGTCTGACTGGCAGGTAAGCCCGTTACAACATGCAAAATTGAAAGAAAAAATAAAAAAGTTTATACTGTCTAGGTTTTACTGTCATGCAAGTTTTCACTCATTCTTTTTAGGGTTCTGTACTTCCAAATAGAATATAGAATAGAAAACATTTATTCGACACAGACACGACACAACAGCAACAAACACATAAAAAAAAAAGAGAATGTTGAACATAAATGGTGTCAGCGTAACCCTATTACTAAGGCACCACTGTCTGTCCATCTGTCCTTCACAGGGCTGTATCTTTTGAACCATAATAGGTGAAATAATGTGAAAAAAAAACAAGCTTTAAAAACCAAACCAAGAAAGCAGAAAATAATTTCAAAAACCATGGGGTGCTTGTTGAGGTTTTTTTTTATAATCAATAAATATCAAGCACCCCACGCTTTTTATTTTCTGCTTTAGATTTTTTTATCTATTATTTATTTCCTATTTTTTAGTTCTGCTAACTACAGAAGCGTTTCTTTTTAAATTATTGATTTATCATCAGTCCTTGCAAAGTCTACAAATCTGACCGTTTGAAGTGGGTCAAAATCAAGTCCAAAGGAGTCGGTTACAAACTGTGAAGCTAATAAAAGTGTGTTACTAAAGAGGTTCCACGTACAAAAAAAAAAAAAAAAAACGTGTTTTGAGCGATTTTTTTTAACGTATAAAAATTATGTTTTAAAAATTTTCCGGTGGTACGGAACACTTCGTGTGCGAATCCGACTCGCACTCATTCGGCCGCACTAAACTTTTTATAGGTACCTATACAGTATTTGTTTTGCCCCGCGTTCCCCGCACGTGGTTTGTGGATTTCTTTAGCGTGACATCTCACGCATGACTAAAACCACCCTATTATCTTAAGCCGGCTTTACACCGAACCAACCTCGTGACACAGTGTAGAATAATATACCTACATATATTGTGGCGTATGCCGCCAAATTTTATAATACACGTTCATAAGCAGCCTATAATTTTCCCACTGCTGGGATACAGCCCTCCCTCTCCTTTAAAGGGAGTCGACCGTAATTCACCACGTGGGCAGTTCGGGTTGGGAGACATCACATATTATCGAATTATTGACTGTGGGACATGCCAGTTTCCTCACGATGTTTTCCTTCACCGTTTTAAGAGCAGTGGTGATGAAATAATGCATACAAAGTAAAGTTCCTGTCAGGACTAGAACCTCCGACCTACAACTCGTGTCGGCCGATTCCACTGGGCCACCAATGCTCTCGACCTGCATCACGCGACACATGCAGCGTCAATCAATCAACTCTGTCTATCGCAGTCTACTGCTGAACATAGGCTTAGGCTGCGCTACGACACCCTGTTCTCCGCCTTCTGTATCCAGTTCGGCCCAGCCACCTTAAATTCGTCGGTCTATCTAGCTTCCTTCTACTTCGCTTTCCTTACTACGCTTGTTTATACGCGGCCTCCACTCTAGGACTCGTCAGCTCCACTGGCCATCGGTCCTTTGAAAAACATAGCCAGCCCACTGCCACTTCAGTTTGCATTCTGTAAACTCCGGTTCTTTTCTGGATAACTTGAATTTGAATTTTATCCTTCAAAGAAATTGCGCGCTGATCGACTTTGAATTTGGGGACAGGCACGACTGTCAGTGTCCACGTATGCAGCCTACGGCAGATTAACTTATATCACTCCATCAGAATCTTATCAGGTGATCTTGACGCATTTGAGGTGACGCCCAGAATCTGTAGTATTCAGATACTAGTCGCGCCAAAATGTGGATGGACGCGCGATCTTGGCTTTTCGCATGAATCTGTGCGTTTTTGAAATACGCGGCATGCGGTTCTACGACATCACGTAATTTTGCACGATGTTACCTGGTGTAATGCCGGCTTTAGGAGCGGAGAAGGCCGAAGAGGAGCAGAGCCATGCGAATATTAACCAACAGAATTCAAACGCCGCATAGCACAGCTCCGCTCCTTTCCGCTCCTCTCCTCTTATGATTTTTGTCGAAATCTAAGGGCCTAAACTTACATAAGACAGTCCTCTAAACACGCACCCTTCACCACTTCCTAGTGTTAAGCCGGAAAGAGGTGACGCGACAAACTCCCCAGCAACTAACACGTCTTTATCCGTTTAGTTATAACTTGTAAGGCAATTTAACAATGTTCTTAATTAAGTTTATCCGAGGGTTTCTCCTAAATTCGACTTACGCAAGCACGGACGTGAAACTACGATTCTTACCCAACTCGCGTGTAGTCGCGACCAGTGGCAGGCAGTGCATAACGACAGAAAGACACTGCCTACCCTACGTAAATCAGATAAATATTTAAAACTAATATCATTTATCAATAAAAAAATCTTTATTCATAAATCAGCTCCACCTGTCGAGCGTCGGTCGTATCATTAATATCATCGATACATTATCTGTCCGTTCTTACAATTTGATGCAACTTCGCATTACGATGCACTAGCGCCGCAGAGTGGATCGGGAGAGACACGAACTATTCGCGTCTTAATATTTATACGTGTGCTCTCGCATGCAGATTTATTGAGTCCGCGGTCCTATACATACGTGGCACACAATGTAACAAATAACGCAAACAACCGTACAGGGTAGTCACTGGCTTTTTAAGCTTTCTTACAGAACATGAGGAATTACGAAAATTACTGAAATTTCCGAACAAAGTTGAATACGCGACCATTTAAAAAAGTAGCATTGTTTCATTGAATTGTCGCTGCATAAATAACCATTACTTTTAACCCGACTGCGCCAGAAGGAGGGTTATGTTTTTCGAGTGTATGTATGTATATTTCTTTGGCACTCTCTGTAGCCTAAACGGATGGAACGATTTCAGCTTGAGAGGTGCCGTTAGATTCGTCTTAATTGTGAGAGTGACACTGGGTATATCAAAATTGAAAAAAATTAAAACGGCCGATTTTTGGCGCCATACAGTGTCTTCAAAAAAATTTTTTTTTTCTCAAACCCTATTGGGTGGGGTATCAAAATAAAGGGTTTCATAAATAGGTCTCATTAACGTCAACAATAATTATATTAACTAAAAACTGTGAAATAAAAAAATAATATACAAAATCAAAAAAACCCAACTGCTTATTCCTTTAGTTATCCTTTTAAAAACAATTTCTTATTTCCATTTTTTTTAAATTAAAGTTCACTTTTTAGGCAGTCGGGTTTTTTGATTTTATAAATTAATTTTTTGTATTATAATTTTCATATTACAAGTAATTCCGACGCCATTGTTTGATTTTTTGTTTTGGTTGTGAGCTAGGATAAGCATGTATTTAAGATTTTAACGTTGATAATAGTGTGCAAAATAGATAATATTCACTGTGAAACTGTGTTCAGGTGGTGGCTGTACAGTGAAAAAAAAAATATGCATTTACAAAACTATCTTTCGGTGAAAAAAAAAAACAAGTGATCGTGAAAAGTAGTTGTACCTACATCGGTTTAGCAATTACTACAAAGTAAAGGTTAAGTCAATCGTGAATTCAATACAAAACAAGATGATTCATTTAATTGTTTCACAGGTTGCATGCTGTGTTGGTAGGTAAAGCTATCGGTGATTCTGTTTTATGTTTGCCTATTTTTTTAATTTCTGCCTACCATGTCTAAAAACTCTGTGCACGCCAATGGTCGCTACGCGTCTTACGTTCGACTTCATCCTATTGTTTGTTCCATAACCATCTAATAAAAACGTAAACAAATGGATCAGAAAACGAACTTGTGGATGCCAATTTGTAATGCCATCTACAAATATATTGCTTAGATTTTATTAACCCGAAATTTTAATTTTACCTCATCTACTCGAAAGATGACAATTGAGATTTTCGTAACCCCGATTTTTGTCGAAAAACTTTCCATTACAATTTAATAATGTTATTCAACCTATTGGTATAAAAAGTGGTGAGATATGAAGCTAAAACCTTCGAAATACAAAGGAATTTGTTAATAAATTCTCACTAGTGAATTGGGTAAGAATTTAACCTGAAACTTTAAACCAACCCCGCTTACACTTTTGTGAGAGACTTTTGGAATAGACTATAAGAGAGCGCGTGGCACGAAAGTAAAAATATCGCGGCGGATTATCGCGCGCTGGATTTTCAACTCTCGGTGATGAACCCAACATCGAATCTAACAGAGTGCAATCCAACGCGTCGAAAAAACACTGTTGAATTTTCTCGGCGCTAAGCCGTGCTGTGAAAATCCAGTGCACCGAAAAATTCCGCTGCGATATTTTTACGTTCGTGCGATTGTGGACTAAAGGCTAGACGTAAACAAACTACCGGTCACAGCCACAAGTAGTTCACAAGCTTTTTCATACATTAGTGGCAGGTAGTGATGGGTAACTCATCAATTTTATGTGAGGATGAGGGAGCCCCTCAATTTGCTTCGTGAGGTCCTCACGAGGGACCCCTCATTTGAGGTGAGGAATCGTACGACGGCGTATTCGCCTCACGACTCGCGAGCCCGAGCCGAACTCAAACGAAGCTCCAAATGAGCGAGGCGGGCGGGTGCAACGACGACTCACGAGTACTCACGAGTCACGACTCTCCGATAATCCGATTATTCACGTCCTCACTCTCTCACACACATCATTTTCTTTCGGTTATAAATTTTAGACCGCCAAAATAAACGAATCAATGACCATTTATTACCAATCTAATGCTAATGCTTTTAGAGTTCATAATAATTAATCGTAGCTGAAATAATTTTAAATAATGTTTACTGTGCCACGGTGTTGTCCAAACTTCAAGATCACACCTCACCTCACTCATTCTCAATTCTCCATACAATTTTTGAGTCGGTTCATTCGCTCACTGAGCTCACTCAATTACTCAATCCTCATTCGCGAGTCACGAACTCGCTTGCCTCGATTTCCTATTGTCAATAATGTCAATGTCAATTTTTAAATGAGGGGTGATGAGGAATGAGGTGGTTCAATATTGAAATTCGAGTAACTCTTTCAATTTGCGATCACGAGTACCTCAAATGAGGGGCCTCATGAGTGAGGGACGCATCACTAGTGGCAGGTGGCGGCTTTCCACTTAAGCAGTAGGTACCCAACACCTTAGCAAGAGGCGCCAGCCAACGGTGGTCGTAGCCGGTGGCTATATGCGCTTGCTTACCCATGCGTATTGTTCAGTTCAAACCGAACGGAAAAATACCCGAGCAATTTACTAGCTCCATTGTGAATAGGACCGTATAACCGTAGCCTTAAGTAGAAAATTGTATGAATATCGCCTCAGTCGATTCGCGCATGCTAGCGACTTGGTCTCGGTTTGAATTACGGCCAGAGCAGGCTCGAGTCTGCGCGAGGATTTTTTCTATTTTGTCTGAACTGTGCACAGTCGACACACACGGACGTAATAAAATCGCGGCGGGATTTTTGCGCGCACAGGATTTTGAACTCTCGGTGTTGAACCGAGCATTGTGAATCGAATAGAATCCAGCGAGTGAATCTCAAGGCTTAAAAAAAGCAGTGTTCGAACTCTTGGCGCTGAGCGGTGTGTTGTAGATCCAATGCGTGAGAAAATCCCTCCGCAATTTTATTAAGCTCATGGGTACGTGGGGTTAATAAGTCGCGTCGCATTTTTACAGACGAATTGAATAAACATGAATGTTTGTCAAATTAAAAATGTTCCTAATGATCTATTTCTCTGCAGCATGGCAGCGGACAGCGATGGGCTAGGCTCGGCGGGCGGCGGGTCGTGCGGCGTTGTGGTGACGTGCGAGGGCGACCTGCGCGACCCGCGCTTCCCCGCGCGTCTGCGCCGATTGTTGCGCGAACTGCGGGCGCTGCTCGCCGAGCCGCATCCGCACACGCTCAAAGTTAACAAGGTAAATATCACACATATTATTATTATTTCTAAACGCGAACGTCCCTGGTTAGCCCTTGAAATTCAAATGGACTTAAGATTTTTGCAATTTCCAGGACATTATCATGCCCGATTTCACGCACTGGATGTTCAACCCTCGTTGTTGAAAAAGAGAACTACTAAGCATACAGCCTTTTTCTGTTTGGACAAGAAAGTGACAATCAATGAATTGTTCCGCGACCATTACTAGACCCATGCATTGTAGATGCGCGCGTCTGTTTGATTGGACCGTTTCGAACGTTTGTTCGTAGTTTCTGTACTGTCCATATTTATATTGTGTATCAGATTTATAAATTCGGCGTGATCATAATATTAATCTTGCCACGTCACAGCATGTGTTACAAGTGTGTTTCTGTCTTTATACCTGTTATCAAAAAGTCCAGAAAAATACTAATTAATTATACAGGATACGTTTTTAACCAGTGCGCAAACTGTAACCATGAATTCAGCTTATCATCCTAGACCCCCCTCCTAGCGCAATTTTTTTTCGTCAATATACAAAAAATCAAAAAAATCTGTGATTTCATAGAAAAGTGCAATACCTACGCGATCAAAATGTATGAAACAGCTGATTTATTTTTGTATAACCGACGAAAAATTTTTGCGCGGATCTAGAACGATATGCTGAATTCATGGTTACAGTTTTCGCACTGAATAAAATATATTCTGTGTATATATTATTAATTCTTCACCGTTTTGAGAGCAGTCACAGGTGTTAATTGTGCAAAATGACCCCAACAAACGATTTTGGAGTAAAATATTAAAACTGAAACCTACAAAATGTATGACTAAGAAGAACTTAGTTTAGTCTCCACCTGAGAGCAGTGGTGGCCCTATAGTACCGGCCGCGACTTACAAGTTGTAGGCCGTAGGTTCGAACCCCGACAGGCACGTTACTTTGAGTTAATAATTTCATTACCACAGCTTTGAAAAACGGTGTTAGAAAACATCTACCAAGCGGCACTGGGCCCGCGTTGTGAATTACGGCCCACTCGCTGTCACTGGGACGAGGCCTGTGTCCCAGCAGTGGGAACATTATAAGCTGGTTATGTCAGTGGCCCAACCGATCAAAAACGTATCATCAACTCAAAAACAAGAAGCGAAAAACTTCGCATAAAGTTTACGAGCGGTTCGCATGTCTTTTCTAATGACAAAGATACACGCAAATCATCTACATACATAATTTTAAAGTCGCCTTTTGGGTCTGTGTGCGACCACACTGTCTTTATAATTGTCCTTCTAAAAGTCTACACACCGCATTTTCAACATTATTTAGTGAATTTATTCCGGAAAGTATGTCTATATCATTAATATTGAACTTTTTTTTTGTTAGCTTATACATGATAAAATTTTAACCAGTGTGCAAAACTGTAACCATGAATTCAGCCTATCATTTTAGACCTTCCCAAGGAATTTGCGTCGGCTATAAAAAAAAAAAAACAGTGGCACTCCGTGAGTGCCGACAGAAGTGAAAACTTGAACAATTACGTGTGTATTTTAAAAATCGTCAATACAGGATTTCACATTGGGTCCTTCGGTCCTGATTGCTCTCGGTAAAAAATTATAACCGAGCGATCGACTTCAGCCATTAAAGGCAACAGCATAGATTTTTACGATAAAAATACAAAGGGAAAGAAAGGAATAAAAGAATTAGAATTTCCTAATGAAAGAAATTGACTTTTCCAAAAGACATCAACATGCGACTCATCCGTGTGCTCGTTCACCCATATACCTACAGGATATTTTTTTACCAAGTGCGCAAACTGTAATCATGAATTCAGCATATCATTCTAGAACCGTTCTAGAATGATATGCTGAATTCATGGTTACAGTTTGCGCCAAGGTTCCCAACCGTCCGGTTTTCGACCGGATTGTTGGGTTTTAGAAGGAATTGTTGGGGTCAGGTCGCTAACTTCCGACCGGATGCTATTTGTCCGGTCAGATAAAATTGTGAACGCAACGTTGCTAATTCGCCGGCGACGTATAAACGTGTTTTTTTTAGATTTTAACCAAGTATTGTCCGGTTATGGCGGCTGGAAAAGTTCCCCCTAACCCTGGTTTGCGCACTGGTTAAAAAAATATCCTGTATACACGGTATACATATAGCTCATGGAAAGCGTTCGGTGACGATGACGCAAGTTCCATGATTTTTGCTCACCCAAAAAGTGCTCAACGCGCCTAAAGAAGTTTTCACTTCAAAAATCAGCTGTTCCATACATCTTGACCGCGTAGGTATTGCACTTTTCTATGAAACAGCAGTTTTTTTAATAGTTTGCGCACTGGTTAAAAATTTACCCTGTATTGTGTCCCATAGCTGCGCAAAGGCCTCCTCTTTTTCCTTCCAAACCTTGCTGACTTGCGATCTCTGGCCATGTTGGCCGTGCAAACCTTATAAGATTGTCACATCACCTGCGCCGTGGTTTACCTCGACGGCAATTTTCTGTGACGATCTTTTACTAAAAATAATATTATATAAAACATTGGTCAGGCATGGGTATTCCATAGATAACTAGTTCCCTTTAGCCACCCAAACCCATAATCCAATATGTTAGGTTCTGAATCCTGCAATAGTCCTGCACCAACCGCGGGTTTTCCTTTATCCTTGGCTGCACTTGCATAGTGCGAACAGGGATAATCGTCGTTTCCTAATTTTTATTGAAAACGTCTAATGGGCCTCTACGAGTTGGCTTCTGTCCCTCGTACTCCTTCCAACCGTTTGGGCCCCCAGAGTCCAGAAAAATGTCAAGAGAAATAAAAATATAATAATTATAATTATTCTAGCTTTTGCCCTCGTGGATGTCGGTTATCGCGAAAAAAAGTAGTCTGTCCATATCCCAGGCTATCTACATTTCATGAAGATTGGTTCAGCGGTTTAGGCGTGAAGGCGTAACAGACAGACACACAGTTACTTTCGCATTTATAATATTAGTAGCGATTAAACAAATCTCGAAAAATAAAACGCGCATAGCAGGTGCGGATTGTTAGTTTCCAGTATCTATTTTTTTATAGAAAATGATTATCTACGCTCACTCAGCCTCCGTCCTTAATTATTGCAAATGTGTACGCTTCCTAACTACACTTCATCAAGACAGTAAACATTTGTTAGCCGGCGGCGGCGGGCGGTGTAATATAATATGACGGGCTTTTTTTGCGTCACCCGTCGTACGGTGATAGAATGACGTAAACAACGTAGTGACAACGCGTCTGACGGACGTACACCTACGGAACCTTGGAACTCTCAGGAGATACCGAGAAGGAAAGTATTTAGAGAGAGACATGCAGTTTGTGATAGACGTTGAAGTGACGTGTGATTAAAAATAATGTATTCTTAATAAATTATACTTTAAATTAAGTCATTCACTGACGGACAACTCATAGTTTGCACAAGAATCTAACATAACGAAAGTGAGCAAGCACTAAAGGGGTTAAATAGTGGATGACAGTTTGCGTTATGGAAACCATCGAGCACATGGCTTCTTAAAAATAAACATCATATTGTATTTTTCCCTATCGATCAACATTTTTCACCATATTATTGGGCCACGAAAAATAATATTGTTTTCGAGAAGTGTACACTCCACGTTCGCACGGACGTATAAATATCGCGGCGGGATTTTTTCGCGCATTACATTTGGAACTCTCAGGGTTATATCAAGCGTTGAGAATCCAACAGAATACATCCCTGTTCGTCGAAAAAACATACAGTTCGATTTTCAAATCTCGGCGCGTAAACAGCGCGTTTCAAATCCACTGCGCGAAAAAATCCCGTCGCGATATTTTTACGTCCGTATGTGCTCTTACAGTATACTATTGTAGTAATAAGTTCTCCAAACAAGCAAAGTGCTAAATTAACTTTCCAGTTCTGTATTTTTGCTCTAACGTAAATGAGACGACACACATGACATGACATGACACAAGGGGACACAGCTAGCGTGTGCCGGCCGTACTCGCGTTTCATGTATGACATCACTCTTTGCTTATTTCCTCACAGCAACAGAAGTAAAGTTTCATGCACACTGCGATACGATTTGTATCGGGCATTCATTTTTAATACAGTTACTTTCCTTACATCCACTGCTAGACATAGGCCTCTCCCAAGATCCGTCACTTCGACCGGTTTGTTTCCCGCGTCCAGCGGATTTCTGCGGCCTTCACAAGGTCATCGGTCCGCCTTGTGGCCTTCCAACTCCACGTGTTCCGGTACGCAGTGGTTTCTGTCATCGGCTTATAGAATTTTGTGCTGACACACTGACATTTCCATGGCACGGAAAAAAGGGAGGACGTCTTTACTCATCAGTGAGTGGAACAAGGCTGCCGCCGGTGATAATGATGATGATGAATGCCATATGGAAAGGCTTTATGTTTCTTTAGGCGTACAAAGTCCTCAAGTTTTCTCCCGAAACATATTCTTTATGTATTCGCGGTTTGTGAAACAAGATATCCCAACAAAAAAAGAGCGTTATTGTGGTCCAGCACAGTATCATGCCTGTGAATAACCGTCATTGAATGTTTTCAATTACCCAGATGCGCTTTACTTTGTGTTCAAATCGTCACCACTACTCTCAAAACGGTGAAGGAAAAAATCGTGAGGAAACATGTTGAAGAACCAAAAAATCTAAGACATGTCATGTGACATCTACCAACCCGCACTGGGCCCGCATAGAAGATTTATAGCACACTCGAAGAGAGTAGGCCTAAGTAGGAACATTATACATACATACGAGGTGCATTCAATAAGTACCTAGCCTCATCGCCAGAGGGCGCTGTAGTTTCAAAAGAGTTTTACCACAGAGTAGCACATTCTTTTTTCAAATTTTCATTCCAATCCCTTCATTTTTGTTTTAATTTGACAACTTATGGAAGCGAACGTGTCGATCGGTTTTACAAAAATGGAAAAGAGCAATATCGTTCGGTGATTCGATTCCTATTTTTGGAAGGGAAAACGCGCATCGAAATCAAAGAGCGCTTGGATGCTGTGTACGGTGACTCTTCTCCACCGTCAAGAATTGGTTCAACGAGTTTGTACGTGGCCGTACGTCGGTTTTTGATGAACCACGTCCAGGTGCAACGAAAACAGCTGCTACGGAGGAAAACATTAAAAAAATCCATGATCTCGTATTGGCAGATCGCCGATTGAAGGTTCGGGAGCTAGCTGAGACTGTAGGCATTTCAGAAGGAACAGTGTATCATATTCTTCACGAGGAACTCTGCATGAGAAAGCTGTCGGCGCGATGGGTGCCGCGTTTACTCACACCAGAAAATAAACGCAACCGTGAGACCACATCGGAGACGTGTTTGGCGCTGTTTAAGCGGAATCCAGCCGAGTTTTTGCGTCGTTTTGTGACCGTCGATGAAACCTGGATCCACTGGTACACACCAGAGACCAAGGAGCAATCAAAACAATGGATCCAGACCGGGGAACGTGCTCCAAAGAAGGCGAAAACTGTAAAATCGGCCGGAAAAGTTATGGCCACCGTTTTCTGGGATTCACAAGGTGTGATCTACATCGTTTACCTCGAGAAGGGTAAAACAATTACAGGGCTTAACTATGCCGATTTATTGGGCCGATTCGACGCCGAATTAAAGAAAAAACGACCCCATCTGGCGAAGAAAAAAGTGCTGTTTCACCACGACAACGCACCGGTTCACACGTCTGCCGTTGCCATGGCCAAATTGGTCGAATTACGCTACGAATTGCTGCCCCATCCACCGTATTCTCCAGATTTGGCCCCTTGTGACTTCTTTGTTTCCTAATCTGAAAAAATCACTCGCCGGGAATAGATATGGATCGAATGAGGAGGTCATCGCCGCCACGGAGGCCTATTTTGCAGAGTTTGCCAAAAACTATTTTTCGGACGGGTAAAAAAAGTTGGAGCATCGCTGGGCTAAGTGTATCGAACTAAAAGGAGACTATGTTGAAAAATAAATTGCCACTTTTCCAAAATTTTCGTTTACTTTTTGTAGGCTAAGTATTTATTGAATGACCCTCATATATGGATAGGCTGCTTATAATAATAACAGAATGTTTTCAATAAGGCACTTATTCCATATTTGAAACTAGCTGTGCCCGCGACCTCGTCCGCGTAAAATTTAACACATTTCTCTTAAAGTGAAAGTCCCGTCAAAATCGGTCCAGCCGTTTCAGAGATTAGCCGGAACATCCATATGCATTTAGTAAAAAGCGGTTATTTTAATATTACAAACAGACATTCCAATTTTATTTATCTGTATAGATACGGCTTCGTCATCAGTCATCTCAGCCTAAACACATTCACTGCTGGACATGATGGAAGTCTTCTCCAAGACTCGTCTGTTCTTGTAACACTTAACATAAACATAACATCACGCCATGTGTCCCCGCAGGGTTGGACAAAGGTGTATCTATAGTACAACCACACTTCGCCTGTTATGTTTAAGTCCCATGTAATTAGGGGCGAGCCTATTGCCATCAAGCGGGCACAAACATAAACACAACTTCACGCCATGTGTCCCCGCAGGGTTGGACAAAGGTGTATCTATAGTACAACCACACTTCGCCTGTTATGTTTAAGTCACGTGTAATAGGGGCGAGCCTATTGCCATCAACCGGGAAGAAATCCAGACTCCGACATTCGGGCTGCTACTGATACATTTTAGATGGAAAAAACCCAATAACACTTTGCCCGACCTTGGAATCGCACCCAAGACCTCGTGCAGTAGCGCTTGCTACCACTAGACCAGGGATGGCGAACCAATGACACGCGTGCCTTTGGTGGCACGTAACAAAATAATTTGGACACGACAGCCTAACTCACAGTATCGTAGGTTCAGTATGGTAAGTTCATCTTCCTGAGTCGTTACTTTCAGAAACCGTACCGTCACATGATTCTATTCTATGTCATTATGACCTTAATACCACTTACCAGAAGTCGCACTAATTTGTTCTTTCATTTAAAATAAGGTGATTCGATGGTGATTACTCAACAACAAGTTTATTTCTGTTTGTATATAAAGACTACCAATGATTGTGAAAGTATTTAGTTTTTTTCTAGTAGTCAAGATTGTTTGTTGGCACGTCAATGCCACATAATATTTTTTTCTTTTTTTGGATAAAAAGGCTCGTAGAGGATAAGAGGTTCGCTATCCCTGCACTAGACCAACCGGGCAGTCTATTCATGTACAATCGCCAGCAGGTCAAGCTATCCCAAACTGTCAAATTTTCCCAATTGAACGTAAACCTTATTCCTTTGAATTAATGTCGCGTTCCGAAATTCAACAAAAGTGATAATATCGCGAACCCGACCAAATAGAATAGTCAAAAAATTTAAGAGCTATCAGATCATTAGTACTGATTTTTATTTTGGTTGGCTTCGCGATATTATCACTTTTGTAGAGTTTCGGAACACAACAAAAGTTGAAAAACTATCAAAGAAATTTGACAGATTGGGGTAGCTTGATGTGCTGGCCTCTGTACTAAAGGGAACAATGAGGTTTTGAATTTGTAGCCAGTGTTTTATTGTGAGGAGAAAAAAATCGTAGAGGTAATTGGATTTGACTGCGACTGTTCTGCTGGTGCTAGTCCGTCGCGGAAGTCACTTATATGCAATAAAATTTTCTACAGTGGAATTAGCGCCAAAGGTGTGAAGCAGCTAAGGGAGCGAATGTACAAACATTCTGAATAAGTGTGTAAAAGCTGTAATTTGTTATTGGTTGTAATTTTCTAACGTTGTCTGTCATAAAAAGACATCCTTAGGCACTTGCAGAACATGTACAACACTTGGTTTATATACGGTGTTTTCTTTAATTAGTCATTAATTTTAGTAGCCTTCACTTTTTTACTGTAAAAGTTAAACTAAACGATTTATGGTACCTACATAGATATTAAAAACAGATTTAGCCACAAAGAAATAAAAAGGAGTTTTATTTACCAAAGTTAAAAAGCAACAATAACGTTACTTTTTAATTTAATCTTCGCATAATGTTTCCTAGCCTGAGAGCCAGCAAATTAGCAAAGTCTGAACAGCACTTGCACTTTTTGGTATGTCATCTCGCAAGGTCAACCTAGGAGGTTGTCGGCTGCTTAACCGGGCTATCCTATTCGACGAAAAATTTCTGCGCTGGGGGTCTAGAACATAGATATAAGAAAGAAGAAGATATGCCAAGTAGTTGAAAATGTATCGGAACCCGGTGTCTCCACTTGCTCCCCACTACCGCGCCACAACTACACATGCAATTTATTAAAACCAATAGATACGAAGTCGCGCTCACACTCGCAATTTATAAATCAGAACGTACTACACAATCAAATATAGACCTTATCCCTTCAAACGCAGCGTGCATTTAAGTACAACTCACTCACACAAACAATGGTTGCTACCGTTGTGCTGTGCACAAGCAATTTATTTTACATATACGCTAGTGATTGACTAAATCGGAAAGTTGTCGATACTTCTATTTATTATTGTACTACTTCAATTTTTTTTGGGGTCCAGAAAATAAGATAAAATGAAAACGATAACCTTAATACGTCACTAATATATTATCTGAACAATGCCGATAACAATAACGCATACGAAGCGTTTGAAGACCAAAACCAAAAAAAAGTAAGGAAATAGCACGAGGATAAGACTTATTATACGATAATTCAAACCCAATAACACTCCACCGACATTATCTAAAATTTTGTTAACTTTACGACTGTTGTTTAGGCATTTCTCTACTACGCTGTAAAATAATCAAAATAAGTAAAAAACATTAATTTACATCGATCTAGCCATCAATTTATTCGCGAATCGACATTATCGATAGCCTACGTTAGTGGATCTGCACGAGCACATCACTAGCTCGACGCAAGAACCAGCGGCCGTACTACGGAATGCGTCCGCATAGATACTTTATCGTTTTGTGATTTT
Organism: Polymixis flavicincta; assembly: GCA_949987655.1. NCBI lineage: Eukaryota > Metazoa > Arthropoda > Insecta > Lepidoptera > Noctuidae > Polymixis > Polymixis flavicincta. The sequence goes on along the minus strand of OX465188.1, from coordinate 6,201,071 downwards.
TACATTGCTTGCCCAGTCACTTAGCGACAAAATATTTAGGTAGTGGTTTAGGAGCAATGTATTTAGTACAAAAATAATACAGTCGCTGTGATATTTGAAAACAAAAATAACATGGTAAATGCAAGAAATGTTTTCGATTTCTTGTTTTTCATGATTTTAAAGACAAATATAGAAAAATACTTGTACTTATTTATGGTAAATGATTCCATGATTCACAAAGTTTTTGTTTTGGCTTTGGTTTTTACAAGAAACCACTGAACAACACGGCATTCTTATGATTTATCACGACAACGGTCGAAAGCACACTAGTTCGCAGAGACGGCCATTTGCTTTAGGAATGATCATGCTGATCATACCGCGCGGACACAGACACGCCCCTTTCCCACTTCTCCTGCTTTTTATATTTCTATGGTCTAGAATGATATGCTGAATTCATGGTTAAAAATGTATGAATCTGTACTAGCTGCCGCCCGCGGCTTCGCCGTGGTAGTCGGAAATTATCCCGCGGGAACCTACCACCGGGATAAAAAGTATCCTATGTGTTAATCTAGGTTATATTCTATCTGTGTGCCAAATTTCATCCAAATCCGTTCAGTCGTTTTTGCGTGATTGAGTAACAAACATCCAAGCATCTTCACAAACTTTCACATTTATAATATTAGTAGGATAAATATTTCTCTTCTGACGTCAACAATATGAAGTGATGTGATCACTATCCTTCACAAAAAACCACCTCAGCAAGTTTCAGGTTTATAATAATATGGCTCAGTTATATGTGTATAATAATATTATTTACTTCTCATATATTATTATCTTCAATAAGTTTTTTCATACAAAACAAAATCCCCCCTTTTCACCCCCTTAAAGATCGAATTTCCAAAAACCCCTTCTTAGTGCTCCCCTACATTATACAAGGAAGCCGTATGCAAAATTTCACGTTCCTAGTCCTAGTAGTTTCGGCTGTGCGTTGATTTGTCAGTCAGTCAGTTTTTCCTTTTATACATACAGGGCGTCCCACGGATGTGCCACATTGAGGGAAAATACCTTGAATATTGTAGATGGAACATTTTACTGAAAGAAGACATTATTTGAATTTTAAAAACAATTTAATCTGCATTTATAGATAATATATTTAAATAATGACATGGTATTTTTTTTTTTTTTTGGGTGGGAAATCATCAAATAACTTCTCCCGCTCTGGGTGGAGCAGGAAGGCGTGTCAGACTTTTACTGACTAAAACCCACCCGTGTTCCTACAGTAGCCCTTAAGCCAGGGGCTGTGGTGTCTCTTTCGAACAAACCCGCACCCCTGGCAGGCATCGACCCTTGCGGGTCCCATCACTTTTTGTGCTGACATCTCTTTGAGGCGCGCGTGGAACACAACGCGCCGTCGACTTGGGCTTGGTCCTTACCGGACAGCGAGCTACCCATTACTCGCCGTCCGCAAGCCCATGCCTACGGTGGCCGGAAATCAACCTGGGATTCCCGATGCCCAGGGCGTCTCCGTATCCTGCGGCGGCTGGGGTCGCGAGGGCGCATATGCTGCCTCTCCAACACGTGCGCCGCCTCCCTCTTCGCGAGCATCACTGCTTCGCTGAAGGAGGTGACGGCTCCCCATGCCCTCTCGCTCCGTACCATGGCCTGGACCAGGGCCGGACGCGAGAGATCGCCGCCGCCGATCGCCTCCACGAGGACACGGCGGTGCTCCGCCCAAGCAGGGCAGACCGCCACCGTGTGCTCCACCGTGTCCTCAGGGCGATCTTCGCAGTGGAAACACCCGGGCGTTTCCTCCCGCCCTATCCGAAACAGGAACCTCCCGAAACAACCGTGTCCGGTGAGGACCTGCCTCAGGCGGAAGGTGAGGACGCCATGCCGCCTCTCAAACCACTCCTCAAAGAGGGGACTTACCGCCGCAATCGTGGCGTGCCCAAATAATGACATGGTGGAACCGGAAATCGAACCCGTTACACAGGAAAAATAATCACTATGTAGCTTTATCATACAGATCGAAAGGCTTTATCATAAGGATTATTTTTGCTAAATAACATAGTGTCAAAAATAAAAGGAAGACCATGCATTTTATCATTTTTAATACAAAATTAATCAATTTATCAAATGCTCAAAATGAGTCCCTTCCTGTTGAATACAAAGTCGCACTCTTTTGATTAGTTCGCTCCCTATCGATTATTTGATCTTATTGTGGTGGATATTTAGAATAATACGTCTAAGTTCTGCTTGTAGCTCGTGAACACTTTCATACTGGTTCTTGTAAACTATTTTTTTACATAACCCCATTTAAAAAAACCGGTCAAGTGCGAGTTGGACTCGCGCGCCGAGGGTTCCGTACAAACCTGTGGGTATATAAGTAAAAGTTCAAAATTGTCAAAAATATTTTTTTTTATATGACGAAACTAAAAAATTTCGGTTTTCGTAATTTTTCCTATATCTGTACTATAAGACGTGACTTCGTACAAAATTTCAAGATTCTAAGTTCACGGGAAGTACCCTGTAGGTTTTGATTCCCGTGCGAGTTTCGAAAATTTGCGGAATTTTGCGGCCTAAATGGCTGTATCTTTTGATTGCGTTGACTTAGAAGGTTGATTTTTCTACAGCTTCCAGGGACAGTAGAACTAAGTATCATATAGAAATTTCAGTTTGATACCTCCACGCGTTCCTGAGAAAAACGGTCTTGACAGACGGACGGACGGATGGACGGACGGACGGACGGACGGACAACAAAGTGATCTTATAAGGGTTCCGTTTTTTCCTTTAGAGGTACGGAACCCTAAAAAAGAACTTACGGGGTTAGATCTAGGGATCTCGGCGGCTATCTTATTTGTCCATTTGTCCCGATCCAGGGATGGAAGTGTTCATTGAGATAGTCCCTTGTTCTGTGACTGTTATGTGCCGGAGCCCCATCTTGCGGAAAAGTATATAAGGTTTTGTCGTTCTGCAACCGGAAGATTATTTATCTCATTTCTCAAAATCTCAAGTATGTATGTCCTTACGGCAATGTTAGCTTTTCATTTTTCTGAACAAAATTACACATCAAATGTTAAAATTCATGGTCTTCCTTTTATTTGACACTATGTTATTTAGCAAAAAATAATCCTTATGATGAAGCCTTTCGATCGGTATGATAAAGCTACAGGTTGATTATTTTTTTCATGTTACGGATTCAATTCCCGATTCATCCATGTAATTATTGAAATATCTATGAATGCAGTTTACATAGTTTTTAAAAATTCAAATTATATCTTCTTTCAGTAAAATGTTCCATCTACAATAGCCAAGGTACTTTCCCTCCATGTGGCATATCCGTGGGACGCCCTGTATAGATAGAAGATAGATAGATTTCAAAGAATTAAATCTGTCGTTATTATTATGATACTCAACACGCAACGACCCTCTCACTCCATTCACTCTATTAACCAATTTTATTACACTATAAAACTGGACCCTGTTGCACCAAATTAGTTTTCGAATAAAATTACCTAGTCAATTAAAATAACGCCCGGAAATTATTCCGCCAAATGGCAAAGTTGAACGCAGTTTATGCAGATTCCAAAGTAAAACAAAAAAAAAGACTTTTTTTCCTGTAGCTAACTAAAGCCATAAATAACAGTGTTTTTTTTTTGCAAATATATTACTTTATACAAGCAGGACACGCAAAACTTAAATCTAAATGTCCTAAGTATCTATCTATAATTCTATACTAATAATAAAGCTGAAGAATTCGTTTGTTTGAACGCGGTAATCTCTAGAAGGACTAGTCATTTGAAAAATTATGCAGATAACATAGTTCTTGAAATCTTGAGGATGGATATAGCCTATTAAACATCACGCCACGGATTTTAGTAGCCCAACAAAACAAAAGCAAAATATCCGCGTAGACCGGCCATGCGATGCGACGCTGTGGACCCTGGGGCCACGCGTGGAAGAGGTCGTGAGTAAAAGCCAGTTCATTATAAAATTGGTTGCGAATTTTCATCGTAAAAGCTAAGTTTGCAAGAATCATTCTACTTTGCCCCACTGTGCCGCCCCACTGGCGGAGCAAAATGGAATGCCTAAAATTTTGCAGTGGAATCTGCCCCACACAAACTCGGTGGGTCAAAATGGAATGATTCGTTTGCAAAGCTATTTGAGTGGAATAAGCTAGAAAAAATATAAATGCCCAATATACGCGTTTAGTTTCTCCCGGTTCCAAACGACACTTCCTAGTCGACTGATGCGTTTCTTTTTATATCGAGTTTATTAGTCTATCCTCTATTGTTATGTTAATTCTTTTTTGAAGAGGCCCTGGCTTTGTATTCCCGGTGTCGAAAGTAAATAGAAAGTATTTGTGTAAAATGTTTTATGGTCATATTTTTAACTGCAGGGGAAGTTCCTTATTGCGGTATGGATTTTCCTGTCCACCTTTATTTGGTATACCTACGACTGATTGGCAAATACCTCTTCTACCATATCCGCAAATGTGGTTCATGAGGTGTTGATACCTTTCCAACCATCAATCGCCTTCTGAACTTCTGCTTCAGTCAGAATACTACTTATGGAGGAATCGTTGTTCCGTCGTGGGTATAGTGGTCGCAAGCGCGTTTTTTCTTATACACTAAATTAGAGAAAAATGTCTGCTTAGCAACGTAAATAACGCAATGAATGCTGTTGAACTGCCAACATGAAAGCCATTCAAGTTCTTCATATTCATTAGAAGTCTAATAGCAGTCCAGTGCTGAACATTGACCGATAAACGACAATTTGAACAAGGAAAAGGGGGCACACTGAGGGTTTTCTTGAATATTCAAGCCACCAGTTGGCTCCACTTTGACAAGAGGTCTTCCAGTTCGACAATGTACGTTACTTAAAATATTCGATGTCATTCGTTTCGTTCATTCGTTCACCATTCAGTCCTTAGGCGCTTTGACACTTTTGACAGCTGACCGGCCCTGACGTCTCAGTGCTGCCACCTAGTGAACGTTATTTCAGAAAACCCTCATATACCTTCTTGAGGTGCGTAGTCAAACAAACGAATATGCCTTAGTTGAATGAACACCTCCGTCACGAGTCATTGTAACCATAAACCAGTATCTAAACTTGGTATTGTCTGTCTAGGTGGAGCCTTGGAACTCTGTGCGCGTGACGCTGTCGGTGCCGCGCGCGGCGGCTGCCCGGCTGCGCGCGCTGGCCGCGGCGGGCGCGCCACAACTGCGGGCGCTCGGCATACTGTCGGTGCAGTTGGACGGCGACGCGGCCGTCTCGCTGCGACTGCAGCATGGGGCCGAGCTGAGGATCAACACCGACCCTGATGGTGAGTAGTTAATCATCATCCCGCTGACGTTTTTCCAATTTATTTGCTTTTTCTTCCTGAGGTAACCAGTAGCTGTTATCATCATAAGATGTCACTTCGATGTTTGAATGGTCTTGCTATCTCATTGTGAATGAGATCGTCTCCGTAAATACTGCCACGAGACGTACTTCTGCCGCCTAGCAGCGCTGCTGCATTCCCGTTTTTCGGGTGCTTGCATAAGAAGCGGTCTTTCGGGCCCGACTCAGAATATAAATTGCTACAAGTTGATCTAAGGACAGAAACAGTTACAATTTTACCTTTTTCATATTGGAGCGAATAAGTTAATACGGGGCTATTTTACCGTGCACCGATCGGTACCGACTTGTCTGTAACGATATCTGAAAAACACCTTTATGCAAGCATCCAAGACTCCTGTTAAACAATTATTTATTGGTGGTTGTTATCAGAAGGGAAACTATGTTGAAGACTAGGAAATCAGGCACAAACTTCAATAAAAAATAAAAAAAATATTAGATTTACTCAGGCCAGGTAAATCGGTAAAAACCCATCAAAGGCTTCAGGAACAGTTAAAAGTAAAGAGCTGCCTGGAACAATCATTGTGGAGAATTGATTATGTACCTGGTAAAATTCTTTCAGTTTTGGTTCATTTTCTTTCTGTCCATCATCATTCCCTTGGCCTTATCCCAATTTATTTGGGGTCGGCACAATGTTTCCTTTTTCTTCCATATTTCTGTATTAGTGGTCATCTCGGTATTCAAACCCACCCTAGCCATATAATCATTGATACAGACCATCCCCATGACCCTACTGAATTTTATCGCGTCGACGTGCAATTAAACTTAGTAAGTCAATTCAGCAAGATCTAACCATAACTCTCCATCCAGATGCGAGTACATCAAGATCGCAACCCAACGCCGAGCTCCTAGCTGGCTTAGGCGGCATCGGTCGCATGCTCTCGGAGCCGGACGGCGCCGGCAGCAGTAGCGCGGAGCCGCCCCCGCCGCCCGCGACTCCGGAAAGCTTCAAATCGCCCAACACCGTGTGCCCCATGGACGGGAAGATACCGCACAACATTCCCACGCATACTGCGGCTGATCGCTGCGAGTTTCCCTTTGGAAGTATGACGCAGGCGAGGGTTATACATCGCAAGGAGAATACGCTGGGTGAGTTGAGAGCTTACCAGAGTTACCACTTGTTCTAAAATGTAACTTATTATTATAGATACAAAGGCGGATAATAAAGGCGAGATTATACGTATGTTTGAACTTATTCATAACAAAACATCACGCCTGTACACCCGGGAGAGGCAGTATATGCGCCATCGGGAGACGCCCTAGGCGTCGGGAATTCCAGGCCGATTCCTGGCTACCGTAGGCGCGCGCGGGCTTGTGGATGGCGAGTAATGGGTAGCTCGCTGTCCGGTAAGGACGAAGCCCGGGTCAACGACGCGTTGTGTTCCACGCGCGCCTCAAAGATATGTCAGCATCAACTAGTGGGGGTCCGCAAGGGCCGATGCCTGCCAGGGGTGCGGGTTGTTCGAAAGAGATACCGTGGCCCCTGGCAAACAGACAACTAAAGGAACACGGGTGGGTTTTAGTCAGTAAAAGTCTGACGCGCCCTCCTGCTCCACCCAGAGCGGGAGAAGTTATTTGATGGTTTCCCAACCTTAGAAAAGAAACGCCTATATACTTACATTACGCCTGTTATGTAATAGGGGGCGAGCCTATTGCTATCAGCTGGGCACAAATCCAGTCTCTGGACTGTTAATGAGAAATTCCAGACAGAAAAACCCAATTACATCTTTGTCGGATCCGGGAATCGAACGCAGGACCTCATACTCAGCAGTAGCGCTTGCGAACAATGAGGCAACTCAACTCAATCATCTTCCCCTTTATTTATAAACGCCATAAATGTATGGCTAAATAGGCGCTAATTATTACTTTCAAGAGAGCAGTGGTGGCCCAGTGGTAACGGCCGCGACTTACGAGTTGTAGGTCGTGAGTTCGAACCCAGACAGGCGCTTTACTTTGTGTAAATTATTTCATCTCCACTGCTCTCAAAACAGTGAAGGAAAACATCGTGAGGAAACCGACATGTCCTAGAACCAAAAATTCGAAGACCTGTGACATCTACCAATCCGCACTGGGCCTGCGTGGTGGATTACGGCCCACTCCCTCTCACCGAGAGGAGGCCTGTGTCCCAGCGGTGGGAACATTATAGGCTGATGATTATGATAATGATTACTTTCAAATCAAATCATTTATAATACAGGTTCAGTTTAAGCAATGTGTATAAAATAACCCCTGGAATTCAAATCATTATCGAGTTTTGGAGCCACAAACTCGATATCATTATGATAAAGTTAAAATTCCTTTGCAATCAGTTTTTTTTTAGGATATTGTAAAAGGTCACTTTTAAAATCAACTACGGCTGCATAATGGAAAAGTAGATAGTTGAGCGAGTGGCATTGATATGTAAATACGTAAGATTCTGAATTCAAATATAGGCATTGCATCCTTGCAAAGGTAAAAGTACTCATGAATTATTGTTTTTAAAATGTAATTTACATAGTCCTCCCCTAAGCACCACCACTTCGACCGGTTCTGTGCTTCTGTTAGGATGTAGAATATACCAATCAAAACCAGAGCATGTTGAACTACACATTGTTACTCTATTCACCTAACAAACCGTTTTCCAACAGCATATCATCACCTACACCGTCACATTCCAGGTCTATCGGGTCCTCCGCCCAACATTCGGCCGCAAGCAGACGGCCCGTTCGCGCGGCCGTCGACCTCAACGTTCCCTGGGCCCCCGCCGCCCTACCCCGCGCCCCCCGCGTCCCCCGCGCCGCCGCCCACGCCGCCAGGCCCGCCGCCCGCGCCCCCGACCGTGGCCATGTCGTCCCCGCTGCTGGTGAACCTGCTGCAGAACGATGCGCCGGCGCCGTCACCGAGGCCAAAACCGCCGCAGCATCCCGCGAAGCTTGACAGGCTTGAAGATGGACAGGTTAGTACTTTGATTGTGCTTTTTTAATTATTTCCTTTATTTATTTTTGTTGACTCTTTTTTTAATTTAGATTTGTCTAGTAGGAAAGTTAGACTAACTGTAGCATGCGATACGTGACACGTTGCAGAAATCTCAAAAAAAGTTGACGTCGCAACATGATATCAACTTTTGATTAACAGAGATTTCTACCAAGTTATGGTTTAGAGAATACTGGTTACAAATTATACGCGTCTATAAAACCTCGTATTCATTTATGGCAAACAAAAGTTGCGCAATATTATTTGGTTCTGATGATGACAGTCATGTTGCACAAACATGCAACTAGAGTTGCCATTAAAATGTTTTCCGCAACACAAAATTATTGCTTAAATATTTAAGCATAAAAAGAATATATACATACCTATTTAAATAATTATTGTTAATTTTAGGACGAAAACGAGTCTGTCCCTGTCATCCTCCAGAAATTGATAGTTAGTGATTTTATGTGTAAACGGGGCTGTGTTTTTGTTATGTTTCGTATTCGTGGTAAACCAAAAGGGTATTTTCCAATTTGATAAAAACTATTTTAATTTGAAGATTGGGACGATATATTTAACAGAAAAATAAAAATATATTTATTTATATCCATTTTCTCTAATAAAAACGATTAAAATCAAATTTCTTATTCGTTGTTTTGAATTTACCGCCAAAACGCTCCTTACGATGACTTTTTATCACGTGACATCGTGACGTCAGCTTTGTGTAAACAGTAACTGTACAAATACTTAGTTTGGCGCAGTTTTAGAAGTATTTGTGCACAGAGGCACCGCACACCAGTGATTTCATTTTCTATCCATAAAAAATCTAATTATAAACACAACACTCACTTATTTACTTACCAACTACTTTAGTTTACACAAAGTTGACGTCACGTGATAAGTCATCGCAAAGAGCGTTTTGGCGGTAAATTCAAAACAATGAAAAATAAATTTGGTTTAAATCGTTTTTAATTGAGAAAATGGATATAAATCAATTCACTTTTATTTTTCTGTTACATATTTCGTCCCAATCTTCAAATTAGAATAGTTTTTAATAAATTGGAAAATACTCTATTTAAAAGTGCATTTTGAATTATTATTTTTTTGCAAGTGTATTTGCTATAGTGAAATAGTAGATTTTACAACAAGTGCACAAAACAAACTATTTTTATAATATAAAAATGGTTTTGTGGACGAGTTATAAACTCTGCTTTTCACTTCGATTGCGAGGAAATAAAACAGTAGTATAACATAACATTTCTTTAATTAAAATTCAAAGTAAAATTAGAACAGTTTTGAATACTGAAGGAAAAGAACAAGAGCTGTTTCCCGCCGCTTTATTTTTTTTAAATCTTACGACATTGATATTAGGCTGCAGACCTATACAGCCTACTATTAAATTAATTTTGTAATAATAATTTTCTTAAATCAACTAACCTACCGTACTTGAATTAAAATTTTAATATCTATTATATCTTAAAAAACACATAAGGCAAATAAATTAAAGTAAATATTATATAATAACAAATTCTATCTATGAACTTCTTATTGCATTTGGCTGTATGGCTCATTTTCTTTGCCTTAATATAATACATTTATGAGTAGATACGTTAATGCCCTTGTGCACAAAATTCGATTTTGTGCAGCCTATACCCTGCACAAAGAAGCACTTTCAGAGCATGAGAAGTGAAAACATGTTTTATTAGTGACATTGAACTTACCCACCCCACACTCGCATCTACAGGTGGAACTAGCAGTGGGCCGGCCACCATTCGCGGAGTACCGCAGCCCGCGCACGCCCGCACCGCTGCCGCCCCAGGCGCGCTCGCCGCTGGCCTGCACGTCGCAGGCGCGCTCCCCCCTGGCTTGCACGTCGCAGGCGCGCTCCCCACTGGCCTGCACGTCGCAGGCACGTTCCCCGCTGGCCTGCACGCCGCCCGCCGAGCCTTCACCGCGCGCCTCACCGCGCCCGCCGCCCGGGGCGCGCAGGCCTGCTCCGCAAGCCAGGCCTGCGCCTCCGTCACCTGCGCCCTATAGAGTACAGGTATTTTTACATCATACTATAATTGAAACAATCATATTATAATTCTTTATGTGCGTACACTGGTACCGATGTGGACCGATGATGACCTTGTAAGGTCACAAGGAATCCGCTGAATGCGAGAACTGCGCGAAACACAGATGTTGTCGATGTCGCGATGTTTGGAGGAAGCCTATGTACAGCAGTGGACGTCTTTCGACTGAGATTATGATTATGAAGATGTTACTTCTCATTATTGGGGCCTGACTCCAGAACTAGGAACTGTGTTTTTTTTTTATTTAGATTTTTGCATATTTTGTGCAACAGGATACAAATGAAAAGAAAAGCAAATACTAAATTTATTTAGTCAAGTCATAATAAACACAAATTTCAGAAATTTGCTGAAAATTGTTTCCTGTTATATCTAAAATGTAGCTGGACACAAGTATTTTGCAGCATTTTTTCCCAACAACACTGCATCATTCCAAAAAGCCTGCTACTTGTTTGAGAGCTTGAGTTTCTTCGGTGCCTGTATTAATTGACGGTCATCATATATGTAGAGCTAACGGATTCATCATGACGAGCACTATTTAGGCACCGCTACCCTAAGAAACCTAAGCTAAATCGGTTGGGTTACAATAACGAATGCCCCACGTGCCCCCAGCAGATGTCCCCTGGGCCCGGACCGACGCCGGCGCCGCGCCCGCCGTCGGGCTACGGGCCCTTCCCCGCGCCGCCGCCGCCCTACCGCACGCAGGCGCGCCCGCTGCGCCCGCCCATGCACGCGCAGCACGCGCAACACGCGCAGCACACGCAACACACGCAGCACCAGAGGGTCACTCCTGAAGACCTGCAGGCCTTGCTGCCGCCACCTACTGCGTCTATGGATCAGAAGACGCAGTCGAGTTTCCAGGTGGGTTTTGTGATACTCTTAGCCGAAAATTGTCAGTTCAATTCAATTATTTATTTACACTACTTGTCGAAATTCGACCATAATAATTCATTTATTTAAAAAAATACTAGCTTTCTGCAGGCCTAGACAAAACACATTTATGTTAGCGTTCACTCCAAATGCTACGCCAAAATGTATGAGAATCACATTACCTGCGCAAAGGTTACGTCGTGTTCTTTCCACAGGTAATGTCATTCCATATATTTTGGCGCCCTGCGCTCCTATCAACTTTAATTACGTGAAATTTCATAATCCTCTGTCTCGTTATTTCCGTAAAAAGGGGTACAAAGTTTTTGGTTTCACATATTAATAAATAGATTACACAATCAATATAGCATCAATCATAGCAAGGATTGCGCTTATACCAAATTAACACTCTGTTTACTTTCTTGTTTGACCTATATTACTGCAATATGTTGTAATAAAATTTTAAGGACCAGCTAAACGACGCAAAATAGGGTTACCTTATCTCCAAAGTAATAAAGTGGCATACATTTTCTGAACCGAATGCAGCAGTGACAAGTGAAATTGGTTGACGAACTCTGGCTATTGTTTTTTTTTTTTTCATTGATGGAATGTTTCAATAACTAGAATTTAGTATCTTTGAACTGGAATATCCAGCCATGTCTACAAGTTGTCATTTTGAACGCCACGCCATAACGGCATCTCCATGTCTTGTACGTCAAGCCCGATAGTTGATATAAATAAATACCTGCGTAAAAAATAGGGATTCTAAAATTATATTTTGTATTTTTCTGTGACCTGTTTATTGTCGACTGTAGACGTCATTGGCGCACAGGGCACGCATGTCGAGTGTAACCGACGTTGGCGTTCAAAGGGTTAAAGGCCCATAACCACAAACTATAAAATAATGTTGCAAATATCATCATCTGCCTAGCCTTTTCCCAACAATTTTGGGGTCGGCTTCCAGTCTAACCGGATGCAGCTGAATACCAGTAATTTACATGGAGCGACTGCCTATCTGACCTCCACAACCTAATTACTGGGTAATACGATACCCCTTGGTAAGACTGGTTGTCAGACTTTCGGGCTTCTGACGACCCGTAACGACTGTCAAAGATCCACAAATGACAGCCGGGACCAACCGGGCTTAACGTTCAAATATGATGTTGCAAATATGTAATCCATAAACCTTTCCCACTTTCCAGGAGTTCCAGAGGTATCAGCAGCAGTACATAGCCCGCCAGCGCGCCGCCTCGCGCGCTACCTCACAGCCCGACTGGAACGAGCCTTACCGGGACCTCGCGCTGTTGGACCTGCCTGACAGTGACCTCGAACACCTCATGCCCACGCTCGGCGACGACCTCAACCTCGACGAGAGTGCCTTCTCCGCCATCTCGGAACTCGACGCCAGCGCGAAACTAGACATGCTCCTGTCGGGAAACAACGCCAACAACAACACCCCCGATTCCGTCCTACAGGACATCACCGGTGATCATTACACGAGTAATTACGAGCCGAGACACGACGTGCCTTCTAAGTCGGACTCTTATGACGGACAGGACGCTTTCATGCCGCCGCCGCCAGTGCCGCAACACTCCAAGTTCAGGAGACATGACTCGGAAACTGAACATCAACAGAATACGCCGACGACGGTACAGCATACACCGCCCGTTCAACATACGCCGACGACAGTTCACACTCCGAATGCGATACATACGCCGAATGCGATACATACGCAGACGACGACACAACACATGCCAAATGCGATTCATCATATGCCAAATGCGGTACAACATACGCAGCATATGCAGCACACGATGATTGCGGTCCAACACATGCATAACGCGATTCAACATCCACCAAACGCGGTCCAACATACGCAGAATTCGGCGCCACAAATGCTGAATACGACTCAACATATTCTAAATGCGACGCAACATATGCAAAATGTGACGCAACATATGCAAAATGCGACGCAACAAATGCATAATGCGACGTCACATCCAAATACTGCGCAACATATGCCGAATACTACGCAACATCAAAATGCCACGCTACATACGCATAATGCTGCGCAAGCGTTCAAGTCTCCACCGTCAAGTGCAAGTCAAGCTATGCCTCCTCCTCTCAAGTTGCCCATAAGAGCGACAACCTCCGTCGCCACGGCAACCGTCGGCTCACAAGCCTCGGCGCAAGAAATCGAGGAGCAGAGCAAACAGTACCTCATTAAAACCCTCATGAGGGACGACGAAGTACCACCTCCGAAGGAACAAGAAAAGAAAGTCGAGGAGATCACCGTCGCGAACTGCGAAGTAAAGGAACCGACCGTAGAAGTCGCACCGGAAATGTTCGGCATCGCCAAGTCAGCCACCGACGAGGACACGCGGAGAGCTGACGAAGAGCTCAAAATGAGGAATAAACTAGCCAAGAAAGAGCGAGACGACAAACTCGCGCAAAAAGGCGGCAAGCCGCGCACTGTAGGTGCGAAAGAAAAGCCCGCCACGCTCAAGGACAAAATCGTCCGCGACACCAAGATCACCAAAGTTGCCTTACCACGCCCCCCGCCCCTCAAGATTCCCGCGCCCGCCCTCGATGCACCAAAGTCACCGCAAACGGAAAAGGAGTCGATAAAACTCAGGCTAAAGCTTGACAAGAACGAGCCCGCCGTCCAAACTGTGTACAAAGCAGACATCAGTTTCGTCAACCAGCAGAAAGGCGACAAGCCCATCGACGGCGAACTGAGAGTACCTCCTCTACACATAAGTTTACGAGGAAGAAACTCCGCCGTCATAAAAAACTCCAAAAAAGAAAAGAAAAAGTTCGGCCCCGGTGACCTCCACACTAAGAAGATTAAAATCAGGAAATCTTCGGAGTCGGACGACAAGTCACATCGGAGGGACTCCGACGAATCAATAGCCTCAAAATCTAGTGAAAGCACTGAGAACAAGACTGATGACGAGTATTTAAACGTGAAAGGCATCAAGCTCAACAACCATTATGAGGCGGACGGAGTTAAAACAGAGATAACGGGCGACAACAACGTCGTCTACAGAATGAAAACTATCTCGAAAAACGCCCACATAGTCACCAAGTCACACGACTATAAACTTAACAACAAAGTCCAGAGCTTAGACCTCAAAATGAAGAAAAAACTAAAAATACTCAGCGACAGCAGCAAATCATCAGATAAAGAACGAGACAAAGAATGGAGGAACGACACGCTAGATAAGGAAGGGAAATACGCGCAAAACGAGGGCTACAGAGAGCCGAACAACCATGAAGTGAAGAAGAAGTTACCTACTCCTAAAACAGAAGTGAAATGTGATAGTGTGAAGTCAGAGGGGAAAACAGTGCAATCAGACGTTGATAGTAACTTAAACCAGGTTAATCAAGTAAATCAGTGTAAATCCGGTGCTAGTGAGTGTGAGAGGTTGGTGAACTGTCATAAGGACTTAGAATGGACGCTTAGTGGCGACGTGCCGGAACCTCAGCATTATGCTGAGTCGCGGCGCGTTGCCGAAGATGACAATAAGTTGAAACGGACAATCGCCGAAAGTGCAATTACCTCACCCAATGGGCTGCTGGCCTCTGATAAGAAGAGGAAGGTCAGCCATAGTTCCTGTACAGGTGAGTTCATGTTATTATGAAATAAATTACTAATATAAAAATTGCACATAATGTGATAGAAGTGAAACTTCTTAAAAAACAAACAAGAAGAGAAAGTTTGTGTGAGAAATAGATTTGTATCTTTCTTCTCTCTCATGTGACTAAATGTGCCAAATCGTGACGCGTTCGAAAATTCACTCTCAATTCTCGTCCATGTTTCAAATTGATACCTAAAAAGTTTCACTTCAATCAAACCTAACCTTCTATGCCTGAAGATCGTTGTTTGCCCATATCTAGGTTCGTATAACTGTGTGCTCAACCTCGAAAGTCACTCGACAAACTGTCGGAATGACAAGATTACCGTGTAATAGTAGTGTCTCAAGCCTTATGAAAACAAAAATAAATTACACAAATCATAATCATCATTGTATCATCAATTTGGTTTCATTTTAATAATCTGGAGAAATAATAGTGTCTAAACGTTCAGTATGTACATGTTTCTATCGCTGCTTTGAGCCTGTCACTCCTAACCACATAGCAGTTACAACTGGGATGTACCACATTAACGCCCCTAGTATTGCATGTGTTATTAAAGCCAGTCCAGAAAGAGCGAATTTCGCGAGTATTGGAAGCCTTGTTGTGCCAAAAACCTGGACTCAGGTGTAGTCTAACGAAAAGTGCAGAAGTGGACGTTATCAATTGACTGATCCCCAGTTTCTAGGCGACGCGACGTGAAGTTCGTCTTTCTTCTACGAGGTACATTCACAGGCCACTTGAAAAAAAAAGATTCTTTAAATCAAAAAGTGCTAAATCTCTTGTATTCTTAGATCATTTCACCATTTGACCACCATCAAAAACCTCATTACAGAACACGGAAAAACATAAATCTGCTTACGTTCCAGAACCTCCGGGCTCGACGAACGTGGGCACGATACCGACGAGCCGCGCGGAGTCCCCGCCGACGTCCCCGCGGCGCAAGGAGCGGCCCAAGGACAAGTCCTACTGCAAGCTGGTGGCCGAGCGGGCCACGCGCCCCGACGACAAGTTCGGCAGTCGCTCGCCCGCCAGCCAGGCGCAGGGCGAGGACTCGGGCATCGAGTCCATGGATGCGCTGTCTGAGAAGTCGCCCAACCAGGCCAGTCAGTCGCCTCCTGCAAGGTAAATTAAATGAATATTTATGTGGTGACTGTGACATTGGATGTGGACAATGTGATATTACAGATATATTTCACAATTTCATGCACCCTTTGCAAATTGAATGTCTTTTGGTAATGTTTGTTAGGTGACTGACATATACAGGCAAACTGTCAGAACTGTCCATTAAAATCACAGTTATTTCTTCAAGAGAACATCTCAGATATTACCTGCATGCTTTTCACTTGATTCTGACCTTTATAAAATTAGAAATGTCTGAAAATAGAAGAGGCATCTAAAATATACTCGAGTTGATGTCTGTGCTTCTTGTCAAAGAGCCTCATCTAGAAATAATTGATGTGTAAAAGTGGTATTATGTACAACTAACAAAAGAACTATTATTTGTCATTGTAGAAAGGAACGGCTGGACATGCCCCGCTCTACGTCCCCCGCGTCCGTGCAGCGCATCATCGGCGTGGAGGCGCCGCCGCCCGACGAGCTGCTGGAGCGGCTGGCGCGGCCCCGGTACGAGCCTGCGCCGCTGGGCGACATCGAGGCCGAGCTGGCCAAGATGCACGCCGACGTCAACGGGGACGAGCGGCCCGCGCTGCCCGCGCCCGTCGAGCCCGACAAGGGCAAGCTGGACGACTTCGACCCGCCGCCCAGCAGGCTCTCGCCGCCTCTCTACACCTACTCCAATCAAGAGAAGCTCGGGCCCGTCGACGAGGTCAAGGAGGAGCGGACCGAGAACGGCGACGCGACGGCGGAGCGACCCGACGCCGACGAGAAGAGAGAACCCAAGCTAGAGAGGTTACCGCTCAAAGCCGACTTCCCAGATAAGAGTCTGCTCGAACAGCTGCTCATCGAGATTCCTACGCCGGACTACGCGGGCAAGAGGCCCGGGTCACCCTCGCCGTCCGCGCTCGAGCGCGTCGCGCGCAGCAGCGTGCGCACGCGCTCCAGCAGCAAGCTCAGCAGTCCCGCCGACCAGCCGCGCACGCCGCGACTGTCGCCCGCGCTCGCCAAGCTGGAGCGCGCCGCCTCGCCGCTGCCGCACAGGAACTGCGTGCGCGCGCCCAGTCCGCGCGCCGCGCCCGCGCCCGCGCGCCCCGCGCCGCCCGCCAAGCGCCGGCGCCGCGAGTCCGAGAGCTCGGGCGCCTCCACGCTCAGCTGTGACGACGACGCCGCGCGGCCCAAGAAGAAGCCGCGCCGGGACGCGCCGCGCGCGCCTGCGCCGCCCGCGCCCGCGCCGCCCGCCAAGCGGAAGGACTCGGACAGCGACAGCGACGAGCCGCTCATCTGCAAGGTGCGCGGCAAGGTGGCCAAGGCGGTGCGCGGCCCGGCGCGCGGCAAGCCGGCCGAGGGCGTGGGCACGCGCCGCTCCGTGCGCCACGGGCCCACGCCGGGCCCGCCGGGGCCCGCGCCGCCCGGGCCCGCGGGGCCCCCGGCCGCCGCGCCCGTCCGCAGGAAAACGAGAAGTGCCGGTGAGTCCCGCGTCAATACAGACTGATCCGTTGCCACTTTTCCCCCCTGTCGGGCGGTGCTGACGTAGTATGTTTGGTGTGGGCGCAGTGGGCGAGGGCGCGGGCGCGGCCGTGGGCGTGCGGCGCCGGCGCGGCTCCAAGGACAAGTGACGGCGGCGCCGCGCGGAGCCCCCCGGCCAGCCGCGCGAGCCCCGCAGGCCCATCGAGCCCGAGCCCCGGCTGCCCGGCCAGCCCGGGCCCCGGTTGCCCGGCCAGCCCGGGCCCCGCCAGCCCGGGCCCCGCCAGCCCGCCGAGCCCCCGCCGGCCTGACGCGCGGCCGGCGTGCCGGCACCTCTAGGTAACGCTCGTGGTGTCCGTGTGTCGCCTGATGTCCCGCACGACGTAGCGCACAGAACGTTATACACTAGTAGAATATGTGACAGTCCGTACGACTACATGAGCGCTGAGAACGTTCACTGGTAACTATCATGCAGTCATCGCGGCCGCGAGTAGAGACTATTCGATCTTTTGTTTTGTACCAGTTTGGGTCACGATTAAAATAATATGTATCTAAAATTAACTAAATTGTAAAATATGTTGCGAGTTGAAAATTAATCCGAAGTGATTTCCACTAATCCGCGATTGGTAATTGTTCATTTTAATGAATCTCAATTAATTAAATCGATTGTGAATTAACACCAAAGTGTGGAGACTAGTAAAGTTACAATACTAACGTTTGAGAGATACTGTGTTGATATTTAACATGAGAATTGTGTGTTAATGTGTATTTATGAATTCGGATGTATCGTCGGCCGCTCTTTGTTAGAGTGCTACAAACGGCGACCGCGAACCATAGACAAAACGACCCAAAAATAATGTAAATCAAACGGTCGCAATTTTAATTTTATATTTTAACATCCAAGTTACTAAAATAAGTATGAAAACTGGATGAACTAGTTATTTTTATTTATTCAAGGTTTTGTCGTTAACTTTGCATGTTGTAATACAATAATGATATTATTATAAATCAAATTGACATATTACTAAATTTTAAACACGTCTGGTCGCGTGGTCGCTGCTTGTATAAATATTCCGTCGGGAATAGAAATGGATTTAGCGAAATTGATTTTAGAATAGTTCAATTTTGTTATACATACGAGTAAACAGATAGTAATTTTTATCTATTAAAATTTTAAGAGTGGAACTACTTGATAATGTGAATAGTTTTAAACGCCACTTCACTAGAATAGAACTTAAAACATTAGCAAGTAATAAATGGTGGCAATAATAATGTTCTAAATATCATTTTCATTGACATAACTAATCACTAATCCATACAGTCCATAATTACGAAACAACGACGAAATCTATTCTAAAATTAATTCTTCCTAAATCCGTCCTGCGAATTTTATCTATTGATATTCAGTATCGATTACGTAACGTTTAATCGATAACGCCGGACCCAATCAAATGCTGGCAGTCACACTGTCGGTATATTTATTTTTAGTGAACAAATGTTACCATTCACTATAAAAACACTCGACTCTTTTTGTTCTTTTAATTGTAAGCTAATTTCTATCAAGTAATTTTAAGAGTGATTGTCTTTAAGTATGGAAGCTGACGCGCTAGTTTTAGCATTTAAATTAGGCGATTTGTCAATTTAAAAAAAAAGGTAGTTAGTACAGAATTTAGTAACCATAGGTACATAATAGTGATGTTGATAAATTGACTAATTGCAATGCTAATGTTCGTGCGTCTGCAGGGAACTTGAAACGTTGCCACTTGCAAGACTCTGTGGAGTTTGCGCCGTGGGGAGCCTTAGTTTACTAGTGAATAGATGTGTATCATTATTGTACAAAATGCACTCGACATATAGGCACATTGTTATAATAGTAAATAATACCCGAGAGATATAAAGAGAATGAAATAAATGCATAAAGTTAAATATTTTCATACGTTTTTGCACGTAACTTCGTGACGTCGATTCGGTGACGTGAACGCAGCGTTGTAGTTTTTATATTGTTTTGGCGGGAGGACGACGTATTTTATTTGTAATATAATATGAAAAGTCGACCAAGATAACATCGGTTTTCAGCGGCTGTTTGAATTGCTGATTAAGATCGATGCTAGGTTCAGTTTCCTGATGGCGTTCTCCCGCACAAAACGCTGGCCGCTATTACGATGTAACGTTAGCGTTTTTATATTTAAGAGAATTCACGACCAATAATTGTAATTAAATGTGGAACTTGATAATTTCTTAGTGAATGAGATAATAATCGCGACTGAATGTTTTAAAAGTTTGTCTGTTCGGGCTTCCAGTATAACTAAAATTTTATTTTGACGCCCCATTTATTTCGTTTTCCCTTCATTTGTCGACTTATGTTCCCACCATCGATTCAATTTTAATCCGAAGATACACAAAATCCATAGACAATGAACCAGTGAATCTTAGCTTCTATTTCGCACTAAGCATAGTCGGTTATCGAATGAATTTAGTTTTTAATATAGACGCTAGTGTTTTTTATCACGATTGTTGAACACTTGAGTATAGGAACGTGCAACTGTGAACTCTCTCGCCTTAATGTCCATCATTTACAATAAACGATTGGTTGTAACTAAATTGAACCTTGCAATACAAAATTTGCGGACAAAATCATAGTAATAAATAATGTAATTAAATGGTGGACAAGACTACATGGGGTGTCCTACAGATCAAAATTATATTTATCGGTCGACGCGTGATAGTAGATCAACATCTGTAGGCGTCGTGTGGCTCGTGTAGATTTGATTCGTTCCTGTGAGCAGGGATACAAACCCAAAGCAATAATATTTGGATGTGACATTTTATTTAAAAGCACATTTTAGACAGCTTTTACACTATTAGCTTAAATGGCCGTAAATTACAGTATTTTATAATTTCTCCCGAAGTATATGTTCATTTGTTCCCCTCTCCTTTTTTGATGACGGTCAATGTTAGTCGGACAGTGATAGTGCTACGATACATAATGTGTATAGTACGTACGTAGATATAATGAGAAAATATTTTAATAATTAGTAATGAATTTATTGCCTGAATAAATTGTGCCCTATAACTGTGTGCCGTGGTAATTGTCTGTTATTATTAGTGTATAGAGCGAGATGCGGCTAGTCTGGGCGTCGTACGGCGGGAAACTGTTTTGTAAACAAACCTTTGTTTTTTCTTAAATTATTAATTACTAAATCGGTCCAGCCGATGTACAATCTCTTGTAAATTTTTATGTATAGATGGGGATATTAATATATGTTACGTTTTAAGTACTTGTTTTCTTTTTAAAATCATATTTAGTTTGGGGAGTAGCGTTTGTAAATAGACGTGGAGTGGAGACTAGCGAATCAATCCGAGAGGAGCGACTCCTGTAGACATGCAAAAGCCTTATACTGTAATATAAAAAGTATGACTTGCAAGCTTGTACCATATAATTATAGTGAATGAACTCTCAACTAGCTGTGTATATTGGGTGTATAGTTATCATTTTTAGTTTATTTTGTTTTGTTTTTATTTTCGACTAATGATAGTAATTTATGCCGATAAATAAATATCTATATTGTACGTTTATATATCTACAATGAAGAAAGAGAAATACAAATAGTTTTAATAACACTTATAAATATAGTTTAGGGGTTACACCACACGAGAGTAGTTTATAGTTTTGTTTACATTCTATGGAACTTGTAAATACATGCAGAAATAGTTAAATGAAAGAATTGATACAATAAAGTTAACGTTATGTTATTTTGTAATATTTTTTCTAGTTCGTGATGTGCGGCACGTGCCGCGGGGAATCAATTTAGGACAATGATAAACGATGCCTGTAATTATTTTTTGTTGCTGGCAATTTTATGAAGTTCAGTTTTATATTGTGCATTATTTTCTCTGTAAGTTGCTTTCACTGTCGTTTCTAGATTATTTTTAAAAATCATATAATTATTATATTGATAAAAAGTACGATGAGTCAAGCTGATATCATCATATTATAACGATTGAAGAAATTATATTGATAAAAGTACGATTGAGTCATGCTGATTTATCATATTATTACGAATGAAGAAATAAGGAATATTATTGTTCTGCTATTATTAAATTTGTAAAGTTAGTTTATTAATAAATGAATAAAAAATATTTTGTGGTTTTACTTGTGGAATTTTTTTCGTACTCTCCCCACTCCTTGTCAACATGACTAAATACAGGATAAGTTTTTAACCAGTGCGCAAACTGTAACCATGAATTCAGCATATCATTCATCAGGTAATGTTATTCCCATACACTTTGGCGTAGCGTTTGGCGTGAACGCTAACAGAAATGTGTTTTGTCTAGGCCTGCAGATCAGCAAAAATGACAGGCAACTAGGGCCTGACGCTGGTTTTCAACTGGACGCGAAGTTACGAAAACGTTTTACGAATTTAAATCAGTTTTATATGTCAAAACATTTGAAAAAGTTGGGTAAGTGACAAGTAATCAATTAGAATGAATCAATCGACGAAGACTCAACCTACGGTACCACAAGTTTTGGCGAATATCGAATTGATAACTTCCTTTATGAAGTCGTAAAGAAATAGAATGTTGAATGTTACCTACTGAAAAGCTGGCTGCTGGCAACACTAACTAAGGCCTCATACAACCGGTTGAAATTGATCGTTAAAATAATATTTTCAGTCAACGTTGATCGACAGTAATATAATACTTCACATTAGTTCCGATGATAGTTCACAAGGAAATGAAACGCTCGACCAAGGAGAATTGCAACATTTTAGTGAACTGAAAACTAGCAGCTGATCTGTAAATAACGATACATTTGAGCAAAACTGATCGATCAATCGGTTACTACATGCCGAACTCGATTGCGTTGTATGATTGATTCATTAATCATACAACGTTCTACCAATCGACAACAAATCAAATCATATCATGTTATAGGCATGGGTGCGACATCCATCGTGCGTGGTTGCTATTTTATCATTCCAATAACTACCTACTTAATTTCTGATGATTGATAAACCGAAATATTTTTTTACTTTAGTTTGCGTAAAATAGAACGTTATGGAAAATCAATAATGTTGAGAACACACACGTGATTACTCGACCAATCCGGACGCTTAACATTTCGGACTGTTAAGCGTTGTCATTGGCTGATGCTGTACGTCCAATTTACTAGCCAATAGGCATCTAGATCCGTAACTTAATCTCCATTCCGTCAGGATTCGTTTTGTAATAGAAAACAGTTGAAAATTGCACTTGTGTTCTCGTGAGGTTTGCGATTTCTCGTAAAACTATATAAATAAATGTAAGTATCATGATATATTTAACATTTTAAAGGTTTTACATGAAGGTAAAGTAATTAACGATAACTTTTACCTCGATAATAACGAAAAACATGCCGTAAAAATGTTATGTAAGAACGTTGTCAATAGCCACTCATGAAAATGGATTTCCTCATTCTTTCCGATTGAATCGTAATAAAATATGGCATTTATTTTTCATTCTTTTACATTAAATTGATTTACAGCGATTTAAATGATGTTCTAAATTCAAATGCTGTTATCATCTTATCTGATTTGACAGTATTCTTGGCAGGAGTAAAAATGACCTTTCTTTATTTAATTAAAATGATAACGCCACAAACTCATTGAGAAATTAGTAAGGTTAATTTACTCATTTTGAAAACCTAATAATTCTTACTACAACTTCATAGTGATTGTAAAACTTGAGTAATAGAGAAAATATTTTTAAATGTTTCTATGCTGATTAAACGGCCTTGAAAACTGCCTAGTTCTCCTTACATGGAAATATATACCTGAAATTATAATCTGTTGTATCAATGACTGCAAACAATCAATATTGTTTTAACTACTTGATATGACAACATTTCTATAGTCTCTGCAAGTTTCTATACTTTTTAAATAAATGCATTTGTCACACCTTGCCGACTGTGAACATCAACAACTATGAATATGGCATAAGATCTGATTAGTCCCTTTACCAATTCAGATGGCAGACAAGGCTGTATCCACGGCGAGCAAGCCCGTCATGAGGGGGCTCCTCAATGCTCAGATCAAGAAGAACTTGATTGTGTCTCTGGTGCTCGCTGGAATATCCGCTGTGGCAGTCAAGCAGCTCCTTGGCAACGAGCGCAAGAGGAAGTATGCTGAGTTCTACAGGTGAGGCAATACCACTTTTTTTAAATTACTAAATGGGCCTGCTCATGTTTCTTCATCACTCCTGATGGAAAGCGATTGATGGGATCTATGATGGATTGAGCTTGCCCTGAAGATGCCTGTTCTCTCTTGAATTTTAAGGTAGACGGGTTAAATGTGGAAGGGAACACAGAATACTGTATTTTAATACAATCAAGTTCCGGAAAAACACTACATGAACTAACTACTTTAATTGCGGAAGGCGGTGACTTTGGATATGTATTTAAATAACAAAAATTCTCACCACCCCTCCGAAAATAAAGTTATTTTTCACTTTGTAGTGTTTTTCCAGAGGTCAGTTGTTTTTTTTATGTTTTTTTTTCACTTTTTAGTTAGAGTACCTACACCCTACACTAATTCCAAATGTCATCATCCTTGGGGTCAAAACTGTATATTTATGCGACAACAGCAATCGCTGTTGATTTCCTGTCATTTTTTGAAGAGTTTCGGTGTCTGTTTCCGAAACGCATCACCAGATCTATATGAAATTTAAACGGGGCCTTTTTGGAATAAACCTCTTTCGAGCAAAAAATAATTGTGCAAATTCATCTATATATATATGACGGAGTTTTGGCCAGAAGTCGGTTAAAAATAATTTTAGAGTCCCACGGCCGGGCAAAGGTCTCTTCTTATACAAAGAAGGCACAAGCATTGATCACTACAAAATGCACTGGTTAAAATTTTATCCTGTATAATACATATTTGGATTGCCCAACTAATATATTTCTTCTGCAATGCTATAAGGCGATTAACACACGGCACGGCAAACCGCCGCGGTAGGCGGTGAAGCGGATCTCATGGCCCATTGGTCTCTAAGAAATCCGTTGATGCCTAACACACGTATACCGCCCGACCGCGCGGTCGAATTGTATGCCGCCGCGGAGGTGCGCGGTGCCGTGTGATAATCGCCTTACCTAGCTCTGGAGTCAGGGTTTTATAATTTTGTAACATCCCGTAATTGTCAAATATTTAGTAAACTTGACAAATGTACCTACATTATAGCCAACTTCATTGAGAAGTCGTAATTAAGAAGATACAAACAAGTAAATAATATGTCTCGAGAAGTCTAGAGAAAACTCGCACACAACATAATAACATGACTCCTGTATTTCTCGAAGGGCTAAGCAGAGGTGTACTTACAGTACGCCCACATTTCGCTAGTATGTCCAAGTCTTATGTAGTAAGGAAAAACTCGAATAAATATAATTTATTATGTTTCCAGGACATATGATGCCGAGAAGGAATTCGAAGAGATGAAGAAGAAGGGTCTATTCCAATCCTGCTAAACGTGAACAGTTATAGAGTAGTATTAATTTTATTTCGCTGTGAAAATGATTTAATTATAAATAAAATTACATAAAAAATTACTTATTTTTATTTCCTACCATTTATTTTGTACAGTAATAACACCAGTGTAGTGAGCTGGCCTCATAATCTACCGTACTATGCTAGGGGGCGTCCATTCCTTACATGAGGCAATTTTGGCGATTTTTCGACCCTTCCGGGGTGCGGCGATGTCGTAAATTTGGCTCGACCCTCCTCCCATAATTTCAAGTCGGTTTTTTCAAAATCCTTATTTTCATTGTCAATACGTTAATCTGTGCATATTTATTATAATGCAGAAAATATAAGCATATGCAAAAGAGCGAGCGAAACGAGCTGATTAATTTTAGCACCTCGCCTCAGATAGACACTAGGTTTTCATACAGAATTGGTTTAGGTATTTATTTATACCCAGGGGCGTACCAATAGAAAATGGCGCCTAGGGCACGCATCACATTTGCGCCCCCCTTCGTAAAATATCTTCTCAGTTTACACTGAGCAAAGGGTTGCATAACCTTTCATGACCAATCTTTCTAAAATGAAGGTATTCATTTCAACTTGCTAAAAAATCACTTACAACTTACAGTGCTGCAATTTTAAGCAGAATTTAAATAGAAATGGGCAGATTTGGAAATACGCAGCTCTTCAGATTTCTATGTCAATGGATATAACAGTATGAAATGGTTTATTGAAGTAATTTTTTTTATACATTTTATATTTGACGATGTTTCACGCCCCCCTTCAATAAGCGCCTAGGGCTCGTGCCCTGCCTGCCCCACCCTAGTTACGCTTCTGTTTAAACCTACTTGGTTGTTGACTTTTGCAGAAAAGTTTGAGAACTAAGACAAATAGGATGCAAGAAGAAGCGAAATTTGAGGTTTTTGGTTTTTCGGAACGTAGTTACTTAACGCACGTTATACTCCGCACACTAGGCAATTGGAAAATGAGAACTAGAAGAAAACAGTTTTAACATGTTGACCGTCACGACCTTACAACAGTGTTTACAAGTGTGTATATATGTACAGACGCCAGCACATCAAGCTACCCCAATCTGTCAAATTTCTTTGATAGATTTTCAACTTTATGACCTAAGCATAAGGTTATCATGTTCAATTGGGAAAATTTGACAGTTTGGGGCAGATGTGCTGGCGTCTGTACATGCAGGTATATTAATATAGTACTACCTACGCTATGTTCATTCATGCATTTTTTTTCTGTAAACAATAAGCTATGGTCACCCTATCGAAACATTTAAAGCGTAAAGTGATACCTACCGTACACATGAAGCTACCCCAATCTGTCAAATTTCTTTGATAGTTTTTCAACTTTATTAAAAGGAATAAGGTTTATGTTCAAATGGGAAAATTTGACAGTTTGGGATAGCTTGTCCGGCGACTGTACATTATACGTAATGGTTCCGAGAAAACTTCGGATTTGCGCCATCAGATGGCAGACCCTTCGTCGTGCACGTTCCCTATAGAGTAGCATAGAGGGCACTACCAGCGTAGAGGTTAAGGAAATCTTTGACAACAAGCTAAAAGACTGGTGCTTGACTCAAGAAGGATTCCAGAAATTAGAATAATACAAAACAAATAATAAATTGATAATTTGGAATGAGGCTATATGGTCGCGATAAGGTAGTCATAGTCAGTCATAGTCTGCGTGCTCTCCGTACTCTCTCTACCGTATATAAAAATGTACTCTGTGGTCTTGCTGTAAACAGAGGCCGCGCGACCGCTTTATCGCGACGATTTAACCGTACGTAGCATAACATATATTTATTGGAAGTGTTGCAAGGAATAAATAAATAAATAAACAAGTAAGTATTTTCCAATAATTTAATCAGGACATCAAGTAATACGTAACTTTCCAGAATACATAAATAATTTTAACAATTGAATCGATTACACCGTTGCCTTATCGATTACATTACATTAGTCGCTTAGATTTTACTTCAAATTGATCGCTACTTTGACTAACATAGAATATCAGTAAGACAGGGACCAGCCTGTTTCCACTACAAAGTATTATCAATGCTAAAATAAATAGGTAATTTGAAAATAACGGTCTACATATCAATATAAAATATTTAATTGAAAAATTCCGTTAACTTTTCGCACTCATTTTATTGGGGTGTCTACAGCTCTATGCATCCCATTGATGTTCGCTCGAAACGATGCAGAAAATAATGATCTCCAGCGAGCGAATATGGAACGCATTTTCAAAATACGAAGGCTATTTTGATTTTTAATCTCTTTTATTTATTTATTTAAAATTCATTGACCGCCAGTACACAACCAATACAATCACTCTTACCACCGACACTATTCGGGATGAATGACGCTAGGCTATCCTCACACGGACCATTCGCGTACGCTACGGGACATGGCTGTGGCCAGCGACAGTCACTTTTCATAAAATCGCTAGTAGTGGTTGCGGTCCGCAACAGCCACTTAGGAGCTTGCCGCGCACGATAAGATTCGGAAGGCTTGCTAAATGTATGAAAAGTGACTGTAGATAACCGTTTCTGGCGGTCGCAAGTGGCACACATGCGGGTGCCCTTAATATCCTCGCTAGCGGTCAAACGGTTAAATTGAAAATCTAGAGCTCCCACGTGTTGTGCGATAGATTTCTAGACAAGCTACACAGCATGTACGGTTGTAGGGTTCCGTAAATACTATCACGAAACTCATTGAGCAAATATAACAGATTTGAATTTGATGAAATAAACTAAGATTCGTAAAAGGAACAAACAGCAAGCTGTCTTCATGCGCCAGGCATTTAGAAATAATCATACTTTAGTCTGCGGACGGACAAAATGGACTAAAAATAAAAACAAAGAAAGATTTACGGAACCCTCGAAATTAAAACAATACTACTGGCCACACACAAGCCACTCACCCCTGAAGACAACCAATCAGGCAAGTGCTCGTGGTTTTAACAAGTAGCTCGTGTGTAGTTACTCAGTTTATTTTTTTTAATTCAAATGATAAATTTTAAAATTAGCAGTTAAATATGGCAGCGGAAGTTACGTTAAATTAATCACTTAGAAGACATTAAGATTCAGTTCAATCACTTTACTCAATTAATTTATATTTAGAATGAGATAAGTAGTCATCGTTCATTCTTTATATTTAAATAAATCAAATGTATTGTAAGTAATTTTTGTGTTTTCCAGTATTTAATTTAAAATATTATAAGTTTTTTAGTCAAATGAGGTATTTACTATTAGTATTTGGCTTTTATTTTTATATGTATTATTATCAATAATAACAACCTTTTTAATGTACGTACGTTTTTTAAGGCAAATGTTAGTTAATGACTAAGTTACATTTTACTTTATTTATTTTGTTACAAAGTAAAAGAGAGATAATAATAGGTACTTCAACGACTGTTATCTGGTTAGGGTGTGGTTCTATGGAGTGTAACAACAGTGATTACTTATCTCACAACTAGACGATTACAACTAGATTATAGTTTAGATTGCTTTGGTCGTATATAGTTTTTACAGCCACCGACAAAATAACAGTTCCAAATTAAACGCGCTTTAGTCCAGCCAAAACGTCCAACAAATAGTTATAAAAGGCTTGCGTGCGTTTTGGGTATCAGTACAATTGTCTTTAAAACAATAAATGTTTTGTGGTAGATAAAACCTGTCTGATCGAAGATTTCAAAGGCGGAGACTGACATGCAACGTTTGTTTGTACCTAATGTATCGAGTTTTGTAATGCGTTACAGTAGTCAGAGCAGCGAGCCGAGTCGCTCAATGCGAGTCGCACGATGCGAGCGCATGTTTAAATACAAGTCAGCGAAGGCTAAATAAAAATAGAGCAAGTTTAAGTCAAGTGCTCGAAGCTAGCGTTCGCGACGTTAAGTGTATCGCCGTTTTTCAAAAAGAAATGCTTGACCCATTTGCTCGAAACGAGCGTTTTCCGCGCCCTGTGTATCGCCATTTCGTAACCAAGCTCGCCTCTAATGATGCATAACTATTAAACGTTGCAAATTAGTCACCGCCTCAAGACAAACGTGCGAGTTACAAGTTAAAAACTTGCTAGAACGAAATAGACGAATCTGACTGAATATTTGACCTAAAGTTACTTTCAGTAAACCCAAAATGCACAACTAAATGACTGCATTGATTTAACATCGACAAATAAACCGACTTGAATTACATTTAAAATACATATTAAATTAAAATGACGTTTACCTAAGTACAAACGTCTCGTGCAACTAGGCACAGAGGCCACCACATCACGCTACCCCAATCTGTCAAATTTCTTTGATAGTTTTTCAACTTTATCACAACGGAATAAGGTTTATGTTCAATTAGGAAAATTTGAGTTTGGGATAGCTTGACCTGCTCGCATGCGTCTAGCACACTGTTTCGTACGCGGCAGTTGATATACTAGCCTCGTGTTAGACCATGATCGCGCACGGTAGAAAAATATCACGGCGAGATTTTACCACATACTGGTTTTTCATCACACTCTCGGTGTTGAAAGGAGCATTGAGAATCCAACTGAGTGCATCCCAGCTCGTCGAAAATCCACACTGTTCGATTTTCAACTCTAGGCACAAAGCAGTGTGTTGAAGATCAAGTGTGCGAAAAAATCCCGCTGCGATAATTTTATATCCGTGGTCTTATACCTAGCTATAGGTAATTAGGTACATACGACAACATATGCTGTAGCAAGCTTGTGTACAGAGTCCAGCACATCAAGCTATCCCAATCTGTCAAATTTCTTTGATAGATTTTCAACTTTATCACAAGTACATAAGGTTCCTCTTCAATTGGATAAATTTGGCAGTTTGGGATAGATTGATGTGCTGGCGTCTGTACATATGAATAAACCGCCATGCTCTGTTAAAAAATAATAACGCAAAGGGTTCAGAATCATGTAGGTATTCAATCCATGGTTACAAGTTAAACGTCAATGTCCATGCCAGCATACAATATAGTCAGTTGTATCATTGCAAATCACGTACTATTGTGCTATTCTGTAAAAAAATGTGTCAAGTCAGTCAATCCCTTGCATCAGGTGGAATGAAGCTTAAAGTGAGTGCTTCAAGCTCATTTTGCCCCAGTTTTCACGGTGAGATTACATTACATTTTTACGTCAAGGAGCAGTCACCTATAGGTTTAAATCATCGATGTTATCTCACGCATACAAAATAAAACAAAGTGAGTGCATTAGGTTACTATTGTGTGCGTCCCTTATTATTAATCAAACATGAATGATTATCCTATAATTAATTTGCTAATCGCTTATAATATAAGAAGTATAAAATGGCAGTACAAATAAAATGAGGGCATTTACAAGGATATTTAAGTGGAAGTCTAAATTGAAGTACATAAAATAAATATGTTTTAACTAAAGTTTTTTATATAAGGTTATAAAACGCTAAAGGTGATACTAAGCTAGATTTTTATCTCCGAATTTGATACAGACTATTACATTATTACATTTAATGGAATCGAACCTTATGGATTGATAGATGACAAAATTAAAATAGCGCCAAAATCAATTTGAAAAAGTAAACGTGGTTTAGGTCACGTGTAGATGGCGATCGTTTTTCTTTTTTCTTAAACAGTGACCAGCATAGATATTGGACTTCAAATTTTTGAAAATGGTTGGCTTTATGACACTTTTACGCGATTGACTGTTTCTAAGGCTCGATGTGTAATTTTTACGCTCCTAGAAGAGAAGGTCTTTTTTGGCGCCTGAATAACTTTGACAGGGGGGCGTAGTTGGTAAACATTTGTCACAGATAATTATTGTGATCTTGTCACTGTTATTCTATTGAAAAAACAAAATGGCGTCGTTAATTCCAATTTCGGCCACGTACAAAAAGAACCTTGTATCGTCATACGTACTTAAATTGTAGGTACGAGAAGTTATTACTGAATGGATCATGTGCAAAGAACTTCCCAAGAAGATTACACATTCACACAAATGTTATAATCTAGTAAAACATTGGTATTAAGTAACACCTCTCAGCAAAAGGTCGCGAATAACAGCGAAACGAGCGCTTTATGATCGTGGCTTAATATGGTCGCGTTCTAATCAAAATAACCGACTAATACGCGATTGTTGCGTAAAATCCGGTCAACGAATCACGGCTGGTATAAACATAGTCTCTCCGAACTTTTGCGCATGTTCACTCACTCACAGTCGCCACATGTTCCACCACTTGGTTCTTAAAAACTGTTATTACGTAGCCATTTGCACAAAGTTCGGACCGGCCGTATTGTAAAACGTTCAAAGTCATGTTAATTTTTATTCGGCGAATCGGAACGCGTGGTCGCGCCAACAGAGGCCGTCATTATGTCAAAAACTGACAAATGAACGCTTTTAATAGCGTGTTCGCGCGACCGTCCATTTTGCGATAAGGGATTTCTATGCAAATTGACTCATGCTAATTAAAGTATGGATCAGTCAATTTGTATTTTCTTTCCGATGAATGAATTATGAAGAGCAGTGGTGGCCCAGTGATAACGCCCGCCTCTTGGTCGTAGGTTCGAACCTTGACAGGCGATTTACTTGTGTACATTCATCACCACTGCTCTCAAAACGGTGAACGAAAACATCGTGGGGAATCGACATGTTCTAGAAACCAAAATTCGAAAACGTGTGACGTTTACCAACCCGCACTGGGCCCGCGTGGTGGATTACATTATAGGCAGCTTATACTTATGCATGAATGAATGATTATACTCATTAAAGGACCACCTTTTTACTTAATTGGCCGTTTCCAAGAGGATAGAAAATATCGAATAAAAGCTACAGAACAAATATGGGGGAAGAAAATGGTAGTCCAAAAATGAAATAGACTTAGTTATAACCTTAAAACCTATTTTCACAAAATTACATCTAAACATCAACATTACAGATAAAGAATTCACTAAATACAATTTATTTAATTTAATAATGTAATTATTAATAAGCGTAATAGATCAAAACATTAATGTTTTTTTTTATTAATTTCTTTTTTTTCGTGTCACCTCGGCGATACTAAGCCACTGTGATTGCTTGTTTTTTTGTTGTTATTGTGACCCAAAGATATTTTTGAAGCCTCTTAAGTATTTATTTCAGAAAAACGGAAAATAAATCTTTAACTGAATGTACAGGTAAACCTGTGAAAGTTTGCGCTTCGGTAATCCTCATGTTTCCGAATTAGCACGAACGTCACCCCATAGATGTTACGTTTCTATGTTTTGTAATGCCGCGCTTTGTAGTACAGAGGGCAGCACATCAAGCTATTCCAAATTGTCATTTTTTTTATAATTTTTCAGGTTCATGGTTTTTAGGTTCATGTTCAATTGGGAAAATTTCACGTTTTTATGTAATGTGTTAATGGAATTGCATAGAGTTGTTAATACATCATTTTGTAATCATGGTAATACAAAATAGGCAAGTACTTCCAAGGGTGTAAAAGCTTTTTATTAGATCTCATTACACGCGTCCGTATTTCAGAAGAAAGACGATTATTCCAGAAGCGCAAACTTTTCTTGGGATACCTGTATCTTGTATATATTTTAGATACCTATCTATCAGATGTCTTATCATATCGATATTATTATGCTGTAGGTAGGTATTGTTTTGATGATGTCCAACGCAAAATTTCACCGGTTTTTTATCTAACACATACACCTATAAGTTTTGAGATTCATCAATTAATTTATTATTATTTGTTTCGCGAGTTATTTCTTGTGTAATTTGGCTTACCGAGCTACTTAAAATTACGCAGAAATCGGATCAAAAATTAAATACTGCAATGAAATAACCGATGTTTAAGGGCCAGCGCACATTTGGCGAGGCGTAGCGCAGCGCGATTGTCACTGCCAAAGAAAAATAGGCCCCGTGCTAATTGAAATAAATATGAAAATAATTATTAACATTACATATCGTCTGAACTTCCTGAAGTGTGGGCAGAGTTGTATTCAAGTGTATCCATGTCTCGCCAGTTTTTTAAGTCCTGTGTACAAGGGCGAGCCTATCCCATCGTTGAGGTTACTACTGAGAAATTCCAAATAGAAACTTCAAATAACACAGATAATAACTATGTTAGGCTACAGTATTGCGTTGGACATCACAAAAAAAAAAAAAATGTGGCTTTCAATACTTCAAATCCTTTGCCCAAACATTAACATCACTTCTGGACCTGCTATGAGTTCTCCAACCCTTTAACTTCGAAGATTTTCCCCTCTAGATTCTCGTCTCCATAATCCCGGTCATCGAATTCGGAATCCTTGCCGTTTTGGACTGACTCTACGGCGGGACCATGGAGCTTGACACACAGGACCTCTTTATAGTTTTCTAGAGCGAGTGCCAGGACCGAGCCGCCGAGTAGGACCTCGCAGGATGTTATCCTTTCTGGTGGGGTGTAGACCGCTATCAGTTTTCCTGTGAAAAAAGAGAGAGATATTTCATCTTTTTGGTTGGAGAAACACCATGATTGGACAGTGGGTGATCACAGCAGTAGCTGATTCTAAAGAGCAGCAAAAAAATTGTTGGGGACAGTTTTTATCCGGTCGCGGCGAATCTCTAAAAGGGACATGTTTTTTTTTGTTGTTTCGCCTATACTATCCCACTGCTGGGCAAAAGGCCACCTCCAAATCCGTTCAGGAACTATTTTCACGCAGCAATTCGAACCAGCCCTCGCTATATGCGTCCGTCCCGGTCGTCTCGCTACCGCTTTCCGGGCAAACCATGGCAGCGTCGTCCATCTTCAAGCGCTCATTGTGTAGAGCCCTTTGCCTAACGCTTTTATTTATTTCGAATCTCGTCTAAACGTCTTTTAGATTCATCATCATTTCAGTCGAAAGACGTCCACTGTTAGACATGGGCCTCCCCTAGTTTGGGGGTTTTGCCATAATCGCACACGCTTTGCAGGCGGGTTAGCGATTCTTTACGCCCGGCACCACACGGAATGAAACGAGATTACATTGATGATAAATAAGAGTCATATGATACGCGGTAGGACTGTTTGACTTCTTTAGCGATGATTCTTACCAGTATGCAGGTCCCACAGCCTGACGGAGAGGTCCCTGCAGGTGTCGTCCGTGGACATCAGCACGCCGCCGGACTTGGCCAGCCGCAGCATGGAGGGCGCCGCCACGTGCCCGCGCAGGGTGAGGCGGCAGTTACCTGGTGGTACATCAATTATAATCTATACTAATATTTTAAGGAGGTAACATTTTTTTGTATGTAGCACATCGTAAATTATGCCCAACCTCTTGTCGTGCTCTCTGTGCACTAACGCCTGCATTATGAAAGACCTTTGCGAAGCCAACGATGACGCTGTCGAAATGGCTGAATTTTGGTCGAAGCTTATTTAAAACTAACAAATGGGATCATAGTTACAACGAAGAAGAAGTAAACAAGAGCCTGGTATAGATATAGGTAGTCTAATATTGTAGTATTGTTTGGTAAGGATAGTCTAATATATTGTATAGGTTTGGGTAGTCTAATGATGTAGTATTTTTTAGATATGGGAAATCCAATGTTGTAGTATTGTATAGTAAGGGTAGTCTAATGTATTGTATAGGTTTGGGTGGTCAAATGATGCAGTATTTTATAGAAATGGGAAATATAATGTTGTAGTATTGTTTGGTAAGGATAGTCTAATATATTGTATAGGTTTGGGTAGTCTAATGATGTAGTATTTTTTAGATATGGGAAATCCAATGTTGTAGTATTGTATAGTAAGGGTAGTCTAATGTATTGTATAGGTTTGGGTGGTCAAATGATGCAGTATTTTATAGAAATGGGAAATATAATGTTGTAGTATTGTTTGGTAAGGATAGTCTAATATATTGTATAGGTTTGGGTAGTCTAATGATGTAGTATTTTTTAGATATGGGAAATCCAATGTTGTAGTATTGTATAGTAAGGGTAGTCTAATGTATTGTATAGGTTTGGGTGGTCAAATGATGCAGTATTTTATAGAAATGGGAAATATAATGTTGTAGTATTGTTTGGTAAGGATAGTCTAATATATTGTATAGGTTTGGGTAGTCTAATGATGTAGTATTTTTTAGATATGGGAAATCCAATGTTGTAGTATTGTATAGTAAGGGTAGTCTAATGTATTGTATAGGTTTGGGTGGTCAAATGATGCAGTATTTTATAGAAATGGGAAATATAATGTTGTAGTATTGTTTGGTAAGGATAGTCTAATATATTGTATAGGTTTGGGTAGTCTAATGATGTAGTATTTTTTAGATATGGGAAATCCAATGTTGTAGTATTGTATAGTAAGGGTAGTCTAATGTATTGTATAGGTTTGGGTGGTCAAATGATGCAGTATTTTATAGAAATGGGAAATATAATGTTGTAGTATTGTTTGGTAAGGATAGTCTAATATATTGTATAGGTTTGGGTAGTCTAATGATGTAGTATTTTTTAGATATGGGAAATCCAATGTTGTAGTATTGTATAGTAAGGGTAGTCTAATGTATTGTATAGGTTTGGGTGGTCAAATGATGCAGTATTTTATAGAAATGGGAAATATAATGTTGTAGTATTGTTTGGTAAGGATAGTCTAATATATTGTATAGGTTTGGGTAGTCTAATGATGTAGTATTTTTTAGATATGGGAAATCCAATGTTGTAGTATTGTATAGTAAGGGTAGTCTAATGTATTGTATAGGTTTGGGTGGTCAAATGATGCAGTATTTTATAGAAATGGGAAATATAATGTTGTAGTATTGTTTGGTAAGGATAGTCTAATATATTGTATAGGTTTGGGTAGTCTAATGATGTAGTATTTTTTAGATATGGGAAATCCAATGTTGTAGTATTGTATAGTAAGGGTAGTCTAATGTATTGTATAGGTTTGGGTGGTCAAATGATGCAGTATTTTATAGAAATGGGAAATATAATGTTGTAGTATTGTTTGGTAAGGATAGTCTAATATATTGTATAGGTTTGGGTAGTCTAATGATGTAGTATTTTTTAGATATGGGAAATCCAATGTTGTAGTATTGTATAGTAAGGGTAGTCTAATGTATTGTATAGGTTTGGGTGGTCAAATGATGCAGTATTTTATAGAAATGGGAAATATAATGTTGTAGTATTGTTTGGTAAGGATAGTCTAATATATTGTATAGGTTTGGGTAGTCTAATGATGTAGTATTTTTTAGATATGGGAAATCCAATGTTGTAGTATTGTATAGTAAGGGTAGTCTAATGTATTGTATAGGTTTGGGTGGTCAAATGATGCAGTATTTTATAGAAATGGGAAATATAATGTTGTAGTATTGTTTGGTAAGGATAGTCTAATATATTGTATAGGTTTGGGTAGTCTAATGATGTAGTATTTTTTAGATATGGGAAATCCAATGTTGTAGTATTGTATAGTAAGGGTAGTCTAATGTATTGTATAGGTTTGGGTGGTCAAATGATGCAGTATTTTATAGAAATGGGAAATATAATGTTGTAGTATTGTTTGGTAAGGATAGTCTAATATATTGTATAGGTTTGGGTAGTCTAATGATGTAGTATTTTTTAGATATGGGAAATCCAATGTTGTAGTATTGTATAGTAAGGGTAGTCTAATGTATTGTATAGGTTTGGGTGGTCAAATGATGCAGTATTTTATAGAAATGGGAAATATAATGTTGTAGTATTGTTTGGTAAGGATAGTCTAATATATTGTATAGGTTTGGGTAGTCTAATGATGTAGTATTTTTTAGATATGGGAAATCCAATGTTGTAGTATTGTATAGTAAGGGTAGTCTAATGTATTGTATAGGTTTGGGTGGTCAAATGATGCAGTATTTTATAGAAATGGGAAATATAATGTTGTAGTATTGTTTGGTAAGGATAGTCTAATATATTGTATAGGTTTGGGTAGTCTAATGATGTAGTATTTTTTAGATATGGGAAATCCAATGTTGTAGTATTGTATAGTAAGGGTAGTCTAATGTATTGTATAGGTTTGGGTGGTCAAATGATGCAGTATTTTATAGAAATGGGAAATATAATGTTGTAGTATTGTTTGGTAAGGATAGTCTAATATATTGTATAGGTTTGGGTAGTCTAATGATGTAGTATTTTTTAGATATGGGAAATCCAATGTTGTAGTATTGTATAGTAAGGGTAGTCTAATGTATTGTATAGGTTTGGGTGGTCAAATGATGCAGTATTTTATAGAAATGGGAAATATAATGTTGTAGTATTGTTTGGTAAGGATAGTCTAATATATTGTATAGGTTTGGGTAGTCTAATGATGTAGTATTTTTTAGATATGGGAAATCCAATGTTGTAGTATTGTATAGTAAGGGTAGTCTAATGTATTGTATGGGTTTTGGTAGTCTAATGATGCAGTATTTTATAGATATGGGAAATCCAATGTTGTAGTATTGTATAGTAAGGATAGTCTAATGTATTGTATGGGTTTTGGTAGTCTAATGCTGCAGTATTTTATAGATATGGGAAATCCAATGTTGTAGTATTGTATAGTAAGGATAGTCTAATGTATTGTATGGGTTTTGGTAGTCTAATGCTGCAGTATTTTATAGATATGGGAAATCCAATGTTGTAGTATTGTATAGTAAGGATAGTCTAATGTATTGTATGGGTTTTGGTAGTCTAATGCTGCAGTATTTTATAGATATGGGAAATCCAATGTTGTAGTATTGTATAGTAAGGATAGTCTAATGTATTGTATGGGTTTTGGTAGTCTAATGCTGCAGTATTTTATAGATATGGGAAATCCAATGTTGTAGTATTGTATAGTAAGGGTAGTCTAATGTATTGTATAGGTTTGGGTGGTCAAATGATGCAGTATTTTATAGAAATGGGAAATATAATGTTGTAGTATTGTTTGGTAAGGATAGTCTAATAT
Source organism: Polymixis flavicincta (assembly GCA_949987655.1). Taxonomy (NCBI): domain Eukaryota; kingdom Metazoa; phylum Arthropoda; class Insecta; order Lepidoptera; family Noctuidae; genus Polymixis; species Polymixis flavicincta. The sequence goes on along the minus strand of OX465188.1, from coordinate 6,163,195 downwards.
ATTGTTTGGGTTTGGGTAGTCTAATGATGTAGTATTGTATAGATCATCATCATCTGCCTAGCCTTTTCCCAACTATGTTGGGGTCGGCTTCCAGTCTAACCGGATGCAGCTGAATACCAGTATTTTACATGGAGCGACTACCTATCTGACCTCCACAACCCAGTTACTGGGTAATACGATACCCCTTGGAAAAACTGGTTGTCAGACTTTCGGGCTTCTGACGACCCGTAACGACTGTCAAAGATCCACAAATGACAGCCGGGACCAACGGCTTAACGTGCTTTCCGAGGCACAGATGGGTCTTGGTATGTAAAGATGGTCACCCATCCACGGACCAACCGCAGCAAGCGTAGCTTAACCTGATCGATGGATATGGGTAGTCTAATGTTATAGTAAGTGTAGTAGTATTCAAGTGACAACAGTTTCTACCTCACAAACGCCTTCTACTCTTAATAATAAAACGAACCTGTGACCAAATCCCACACCAATATCCTGGTGTCAGCGAGCCCTGACACCACGCATCCATCCACCGAGCTGATGGCCAGCGCCACGGTGTCACAACCCGGCTTCCATTTCTTGAACAGCGTGCCTGACTGCAGGTCGTACACCACTATGAAGTTTGGACTGGGCTCGTCCAGTTCTCGCGAGACTACACAGACGTAGGATCCTGGGGAAATTAATAAACCCTTATTAATGCTAAAATAAAAGTGCGCTGTTTTTTTTTATTATTGCTCTGAGCCAAGCTTTGGCAATCCTGTAGCGGCATCTATATCGCCTTCAAAATTCTTCATCGTGCAAACAGGGCTTACCACGCATCTAGGATAATATGTTTATCGCAACCATCTGGTTAAATTAGCCAGTTAATTGGACGCCTAGGCCATTCATTAAACGCCGGCGTCCAATTAAATAGCTGAAGGATAAGTAGCCAAGTAATTGAGCGCAAATTTTAACCCAGATGGCTGAATGTCGTGTAGTCTTTAAGTTAAATTGGATATTGATGAATTTTTGATGTTTGGTTATGGTAACTATGAGTTTACAAAGTTCAACTACTTTTTACGAATACCAACCACTAAGTTACTAGTTATAGTGAAATTATGTTTTTAAATAAATAAATAATTTCACTTAAAATTGCACACAAGAACGAAAAATAACATTCACGGTTTGCACTATTGATGCCATATTTGTTTTGGTGACTACTAGCGCCGCAGTGGAAAAAGCCGAAGGAACTAAATTTGAATCACTTGGCTGAGTCTTGGTCAGTTATCATCAAAGGGCTGACTTTCAATACGCCAAGTTGTTAAACGTTGAATGAATCTAGTTCAATTAACGGCGTTTAATAAACGGCCTAGGCGTCCAATCAGCTAGCTAATTTAACCAGACGGCTGCGACATGTATACAACGTCTCGACATCAATCGTCGGCCTATAGCCCATCAGACACGACACCCGTCTGGTTGGAGGACACTCTCTGTTCTGTAAAGGATGAGGGATATTTACACCCAGTTCCTACAAACTTAGAAGTCATGGTCTCTTTTAATGTCGGAACATTATGTTATAAGGATTTTATCTATATAATAAAAAGAGAAGTCCTGACTGACTGACTCATCAACGCCCAGCCCAAACCCTTGGACCTAGAAAGCTGAAATTTTGCAAAGAGGTTCTTTTTATAATGTAGACAAGGAATACGGAAGTATTTTTCGAAATTCAACCCCTAAGGGAGTTAAATAGAGGATTAAAGATGTGCGCGGGCGAAGCCGCTGGCAAAAGCTAGTGTGATCTAAAAATGCAGGGCCATATCTAGAAACGCCTTTTGAGGAAAGAGTCATTACAGCTTTGAGCTGACCTATCCCAACAGTGGGATGCATGCTTCAGGCCTTACCTTCATAAGTAATAGCAGCCTTGGATGTGATGAAGTCGTGGTGCGGTATCCTCAGGTCGTACAGCAGTTTCCGAGATGTGAGCGACCACACCAGCAGAGGGAACGGTTTCTGAGTTTCATCACCACAAACTAGCACCCTAAAGTCGAAAAACAAAGGATTAAATGAAAATTTTCTTTTTTTTATGGACAAGCAATGTTCCTAGCCATATACAGGGTTATGGGAAAAACACCAACAACCTCTTAAGAGGTCATTGTACTCATCATTATGAACAACTTTTACTATGGGACCAAATCGCCAAAAAAAAAATCAGCTTTTCCCTACATTTTGATGAGTTATACGAACATAAAATGTAAGGAACAGCAGATTTTTTTTTCGCGATTTCAGGTTTAATACTAAAATACTGTACGGAAACAGAATACTTACTAAAATTAAAAACTATTAAAAAGTTAGGAGCCAACAAAGATTAGTTTTTATTGCTAATTTAACCCAACTTTGGGCGTGTTTAAGTAATAAAAGACGTAAAATCTCTAAAACCAAGTCAGTACAGACAAATATCAATTTTCAAAAAATTCAATAAACCTTATTGGTAATTGATCTCGCAGGTTTGACGACTTCCAGCCTCCCGAACAAGCCGGATTCCGTAAAGGCTTTAGCACAGTAGACCACATACATACGCTGCGGCAGGTTATACAGAAGACCGAAGAGTATAACCTGCCTCTCTGTTTAGCGTTTGTGGACTACGAAAAAGCCTTTGATTCGATCGAGACATGGGCTGTACTGCAGTCCCTCCAACGGTGCCAAATCGACTATCGGTACATCGAGGTGTTGAAGTGTCTATACGAAAACGCCACTATGTCAGTCCGACTCCAGGACCAGACCTCGAAAGCTATCCTTCTGCAGCGAGGTGTAAAACAGGGAGACGTTATCTCTCCGAAACTCTTCACCGCTGCACTGGAGGATGTCTTCAAGGTTCTGGGCTGGAAAGGGGCTGGCAGCAACATCAATGGCGAGTACATCACTCACCTTCGTTTTGCCGATGATATAGTTGTCATCGCTGAGACCATGGAGGACCTCAGTACAATGCTCGATGACCTCAGTAGAGCTTCCGAAAGAGTAGGTCTTAAAATGAACATGGACAAGACAAAGGTGATGTCCAATGCCCGTGTAACACCCACTCTCGTAACGGTCGGAGGCGCTGCACTCGAAGTTGTGGACGAGTACGTTTACCTAGGACAAACTGTCCAGTTAGGTAGGTCCAACTTCGAGAAAGAGGTTAATTGTCGAATCCGACTCGGCTGGGCAGCGTTCGGGAAGCTTCGCAATATCTTTTCGTCCCACATACCGCAGTGTCCAAGACGAAAGTCTTTGACCAGTGCGTGTTGCCAGTGATGACATATGGAACCGAAACGTGGTCACAATGGGTCTCATAAGAAGGCTTAAAGTCACCCAAAGGGCGATGGAAAGGGCTATGCTTGGAGTTTCCCTGCGTGATCGAATCAGGAATGAAGAGATCCGCAGGAGAACCAAGGTAACCGACATAGCCCGAAGAATTGCAAAACTTAAGCGGCAGTGGGCAGGGCACATTGCTCGCAGAACAGATGGCCGATGGGGCCGAAAAGTTCTGGAGTGGCGACCGCGTACCGGAAGACGTAAAGTTGGAAGGCCTCCCACAAGGTGGACAGATGACCTTGTGAGGGCCGCGGGAGTCTGCTGGATGCGAGAAGCACAGAACCGGTCAAAGTGGCGGAGCTTGGGGGAGGCCTATGTCCAGCAGTGGACGTCTTTCGGCTGAAATGATGAATTGATTTATGCCATAGTTTTTTCATAAAACCCGATCTTCCGAAGGACTTTTCTTAATTTTTTACTATGAATGATCCTGCATCTCACTGAATAACGTTGTTCGTGTAGATTAGCGTCTAACTGCTCATCATTGATTCTATCTCTGTCGGACACGAAGCCTGGTGAGATAGCGTGATTTTTAGCCAGGCCCACCAGCGAGTTCGAGCTAGCATTAAGGTTCCCCTTAAGTAAAGAATTTGTAAAGTTTACACGTAGGTACAAACAAAATGGCTTGAAGGACATGGTAGGATAAGGAACTTAGTTCTAAAAATGTCTTCTAAGTATGTTCTTCAGGGTATAAAAAGTTAAATATTATTTTTCTTTTCTTATGAATCATTTTCTTACCTTCCATCACCCGAAACCAGCAGGGAATTAAGGAACCTGTCTTCTCCAGCTTTAAATGTCGTTACACAGTCACCTGGAAACACAAAATACAGATAAAATTGTAATTTCAGTCTATTCAAATTCTTGTTTCTAATTGATGTTATTCCCACTTAAATAAAATTCAACTTTATACTAGTGTAAATTAACAGGTTTCAGAATATCTATGATTATTTTTACAAAAACAAATACAGGGTTAAATTAAATTATCTGGCAATACTATACCCACGTTTTGGGTACTTACAGAAACTGAAAAATAATGAAAACAATTTTTTTTTTGCTATTCCAACTTTGTTCAATACTTTAAATGACACTGTGAAATGTACATTAACACGCTACCAAACGACTGTACTGTTATAGTTTTGGAAATTCGAAAAAAAAAAATATCCAAGTCCCATGAAAACTTACAAAAATAGTTGACCGATTACGTACTGACGCCAGCACATCAAGCTACTCCAATCTGTCAAATTTCTTTGATTAACTTTCATCTTTATAACATAAGCTTATGGTTCATGTTCAATTGGGAATATTTGACAGTTCGGGGTAGCTTGACGCCCATACACTGCGAAATTGAAAATAAATAAATTGTGCACTCACCCGTCTCAATGTTCATGAGGTTGACATACATCCTGTTCCTGGACAGTGCGACCAGGTGCTTCGGGTCGTGCAGTCCGTAGTACGGCATCTTTTGGTTCATTACGCCTTTCAGCGCCACTAGGAATGTACCCTGCAGATAACAACGGTTTATAACTATTATATGTGCAGAGAGAGAAAAATAAGAATTAGATTTTGGTAAAACGAGTACAAAATGAGCCAGAATATCGTTAACTGCTTGCGATCGAAACTATTTTTCAGTGAAACATCTTCGGATAAACCCAATGAGTTCTTTATTTTATATCGTCTCATTTTTCAAGGCCCACCCGATATTCACACGCGACCCATAGTTTAGGAAATGCTGTACTATACTAAGTGACAGGCATCGTTAGGAAGTGTAACTTACCTGGTCTAAGTTATAAACTCTAAGCTCCCTGCGACATAGCACCACACACTTATATTCATCGATTGGCACCAAGTTTATTGGATGGGTCACACCGACCATCTTTCTGACCATTTGACACCTGAAATAAAGTAGAAAGCTTTAATAGTACCTAATGAAAGGATACAGAAAAAATGGCCTGCTATGTAAGTGCAAACAATTTTTAACACTTTGTTTCTCATGGTTCAGGGAAAACTTTCAAAGATTTATAAAGAAAAGCAAAATCGGCCTGTAATGCGCCCACTGCTGGGACACAGGCCTCCTGTCTATGGGAGAAAGTAGGCCATAGTCCACCACGTGACCCAGTTCTAGAACATTTACTTACGAAGTTTTTCTTCGCCGTTTTGATAGCAGGGCCCTGATTCACTATGACTACTTAACGATTCTTTACTTCGAAACCATGTCAATTCTTTAGATCACACATGAAATCTGCTAATAAATATCGACAAATTGTCTTGGAACATAAAGAATATGACATTTCGATTCCTTACCGTTACATTAGTTTCTACAAAATTCCGCGGGGAATTATTATGTAACCATACAGGGCCCCAATTCTGTATCGTTATAATGATTCCTCACGGAATCTTACTACGTTCAAACTACGTCAATATAAATGTAGTTTTTTTTTTTAGAAACCAATGTAACGGTAAAGAATCGTTCAAAGTGTGAAATGTTCCAAAACAATTTTTGGGTATTATAAATACGATATTAGCAGAATTAGTGTGTAACTGACGTGGTTACGAGTAAGGAATCATTAAGCTGTCATAGTGAATTCAGGCTCTGAATTGGGGTGGTGATAAAATTAAATACAAAAAGTTAAAAGCGTGCCTGGGTTCACACTCCCGACCTACAACGCGTAAGTCGGGGCTAATACTACTGCTCTCTAAAAAGGATTTTTATTTATATCGAGTAAAGAAGAAGCATCATCTGCTTATGGCAGAAAACAGCACAGAACTTGAAATTTATCTTTTCGGGAATATTCATACATACTCAGCCTATAAACGTTCCCACTGCTGGGACACAGGCCTCCTCTCCATGAAAGGGAGTGGGCCGTAATCTACCACGCGGGCCCAGTGCGGGTTGGTAGATGTCACATGTCTTCGAATTGTTGGTTCTAAGACATGTCGGTTTCCTCACGATGTTTTCCTTCACCGTTTTGAACAAAGTAATGCGCCTGGCTGGGTTCCAACGCACGACCTTACAACTTATAAGTCGCGGCCGTTACCACTGGGCCACCACTGCTCATTGAGAATAACGTAAATCTAAATCAATTCAATAAAATATTGTACTCACTTCAACACATCCCAAACACAAATCTCCTCTCGTTCCGTGGAGACAGTCGCCACAAACTTCCCCCTACTATCAAATCTCACGATCAGATCATAAGTCTTCGAATCAAAACCATCATTCATCGAAAACTCCCTCTTTTCTTTCGTATCCATAATCTTCCAGAAATCCAAGTTCTCAGGATACAAAGTAGGCACAGGAGGCTCCCGAATCTCCTTCATCCAATCCTGGACGATTTTACTCTTGATTTGATGTCCATTGCGCTGTCTCTTCTCCATAGTCATGCGGAGGAGGCCGTAGAATTGTCGATGGTCGTAATCTAAGGCGTAAGAGTGCGTTTCGAAGACGTCTTTTAGGACCTCAATGTGTTCTGGGAGGGGGTCGATGTGCACCAGGGCTATGTCTTCGAGGAAGTGACAGCAGTCTGTGGCTGCTAGCTTGTCGTGGACCCAGTCCAGTTGGGTGAAGTACGGCTGGTTGGCGAAGGTTTTAGGATCGTCCTTGTATATGTGGTAGTGCTGGAAGGGTAGCTCGTCGAGTTTTCGTGTGTTATAGCTGTGGAAAAAATATATTAAAATATGAATGGCTAGGCTATGCTTTGATATTTTTGTCGAAGAGTAAATGTAAGGATCTTATAATGGACTTTGAAATGAACAGTGGACTGTATAAACTGTTAAGATATATCCAAAATCAATGTGCAATATCAGAAATAAGGTGCGCGTGTGTCGTCGGTTGTTCTCGCTAGTGAAGTGTCGCAGCCGCGCGCGCCGTCGTCCACGCAGCCACCCGACGCCTGACGAAGAAAGCCGACGGCGCCCGAACAGTAAATTAGCTTCAGGATATTTAAAACTGGTCTAAATGTTGATTATTATGAATGATGCAAGAGGCACCTGAGGCATGGAATTTCCGATTGCCAAAAACTTATTGTTTTCTTTTATTACCAATTCGACGGTGCGGTACCAAGAACCCAGTATGAAGTAGTCAGACAAATATCCCCTCTCCTTCCACGTCCATGCATCTCTTCATACATATTCATAGTGTAGATTACCTACTTATGTTTATAGAAATACTTACTATTCTTCAGAAAACTTGTTTTCCTGCGACACCAGACGGCCAGCCATCTTGGCATCGTTCTCTGAATACCATTTTCCCTGCAAAGAGAGAATTGTGTGTTAAAATTATAAAATTCTCTACAATTGAATACTGGAACATATTAATATTATGAAGGCCGTGAAACTCAGTCCGTTACATTTTCAACTTAATTTCGATGCTTGGCACACAGGTACTTAGGGGCCATCCATAAATTACGTCACACGTTGAGGGGGGAGGGGGTCAATGAAATGTGACATTGTGTGACAAGGGACAGGGGGGTCAAAAGATTTGTGACGTCATATGTTAAAATGAAAAATACTAAAACTCGATATTTGAATATAAACCAAAAACTGAAAATATTACTAACTCGATCTATATTTATAAGGCTTATAATATGTAGGTTTAAGTCGTCGGCGAGTGCTGTTTAAAAAAAAAAAAAAAGTGGACGAACTGTTTTTGAAAAATATGTGACCTCACACAAGTGGGGATGGGGTGTCACAAGTTTGACGGACGGGGGAGGGGTCAAAAAACCATAAAATTTTGTGCGACGTAATTTATGGATAGCCCCTTAGGTACACCATGACCTGGACTTCCCTAAGATAATTTTTATCCCGGTACTCGTTCCAGTGGTATAATTTCCGATTTCGAAGAAGGTGAAATCGCCGGAAAAAGCTAGTATTTATCCTACTATACAACTTCCTACTAATAATATCATATTACAAATGTGAAAGTTTGTATGTTGGATTGGATGTTTGTTACTCAATCACGCAGAAACGGCACAACAGATTTAGATGAAATTAACACATACAGGAAAAGTTTTTATCCAGTGCGCAAATTGTAACCATGAATTCGGCATATCATTCTAGAGCCCCTAGCGTAGTATTTTTTCGCCGGTTTAACAAAAAAGAATCAGCTGTTCCATACATTTTGACCGCATAGGTATTGCACTTTTCTATGAAACAGCAGATTTTTCTTTTTAATAACCGGCTAAAAATTTCTGCGGTAGGGGTCTAGAATGAAATGTTGAATTCATGGTTACAGTTTGCGCACTGGATAAAAACTTACCCTTTATAATTTATACCTGGATTAACATATAGAATACTTTCATCCCGGTAGGGATAATTTCCGACCTCCAGCGGGCGAAGCCGCTTGCAAAAGCTAGTTTAAAATAAATAAATAGTTGAGTAATAAAAAGCTGTGCCCTAGAACTTGAAACTATCAAATCCAGTACAAGCTAGCTTGGGTTTATCTGAATTATTCTACAAAGTATATACATACTTCTAGGTTAAACAAACAATTAACATTTCCATTAATTAGATGTCCAACATCACTTCATTATTTAATTAGCGACCCGACATCTATAAAGTGGTCCAGTCCAAATAGATTTTGGCACCAGATTCAAAGGAGCAACGGTATTACCGTTTAGTTACTCATGTGGTATTAGTAATAGCGAGATACTAGCGCCGCGCGACGGGGCTGACCGACTTTTGTGTCGCCGGGATTAGAATGATTAAATTCTCTGTAATCGAGGTTACTACGTACTTACCAAGCCTGGGAGCAATTTTCGTGGCGAATTCGGAAGTGTAGGTAATCGATAATCAACGCCAAAAAAAAGTGCCCGCGCGTCCCAGCGCAGCCAGGGGCAGGAGAGCTGCTAGGGCCTCACCTCGTAGTAGTCTATGAGCGTTTGTCGCACGGCCGCGTCGCAGTCGGCCAGGTATCTGTCGCTGGCCGCGCTGGCGAGTGCCGCGTCCCGCCCGCGCGCCGCCCCCCGCGCGTCCCAGCGCAGCCAGGGGCAGGAGAGCTGCTAGGGCCTCACCTCGTAGTAGTCTATGAGCGTTTGTCGCACGGCCGCGTCGCAGTCGGCCAGGTATCTGTCGCTGGCCGCGCTGGCGAGTGCCGCGTCCCGCCCGCGCGCCGCCCCCCGCGCGTCCCAGCGCAGCCAGGGGCAGGAGAGCTGCTAGGGCCTCACCTCGTAGTAGTCTATGAGCGTTTGTCGCACGGCCGCGTCGCAGTCGGCCAGGTATCTGTCGCTGGCCGCGCTGGCGAGTGCCGCGTCCCGCCCGCGCGCCGCCCCCCGCGCGTCCCAGCGCAGCCAGGGGCAGGAGAGCTGCTAGGGCCTCACCTCGTAGTAGTCTATGAGCGTTTGTCGCACGGCCGCGTCGCAGTCGGCCAGGTATCTGTCGCTGGCCGCGCTGGCGAGTGCCGCGTCCCGCCCGCGCGCCGCCCCCCGCGCGTCCCAGCGCAGCCAGGGGCAGGAGAGCTGCTAGGGCCTCACCTCGTAGTAGTCTATGAGCGTTTGTCGCACGGCCGCGTCGCAGTCGGCCAGGTATCTGTCGCTGGCCGCGCTGGCGAGTGCCGCGTCCCGCCCGCGCGCCGCCCCCCGCGCGTCCCAGCGCAGCCAGGGGCAGGAGAGCTGCTAGGGCCTCACCTCGTAGTAGTCTATGAGCGTTTGTCGCACGGCCGCGTCGCAGTCGGCCAGGTATCTGTCGCTGGCCGCGCTGGCGAGTGCCGCGTCCCGCCCGCGCGCCGCCCCCCGCGCGTCCCAGCGCAGCCAGGGGCAGGAGAGCTGCTAGGGCCTCACCTCGTAGTAGTCTATGAGCGTTTGTCGCACGGCCGCGTCGCAGTCGGCCAGGTATCTGTCGCTGGCCGCGCTGGCGAGTGCCGCGTCCCGCCAGCGCGCCGCCCCCCGCGCGTCCCAGCGCAGCCAGGGGGACAGGAGAGCTGCTAGTTGCGGCCAGACGAGGGAAGCAGGAGCCCAAGGTACTGTCGAAGTAAAGGATGATGAGGAATTGACAAAGGCTGCACTAATACTGACACGAGTTTTCTGTACAGCTGGTTCCTCCGGTGATCTTACATTTTTATACCAGCGTATGGGCTACTCTCGTGTAGCTCATGAGAAAACATTTTTATCCCACCCTAACCAACAAACGTGACCTAGAAAAGTGTAACACCGAATAACATGTCCCCGTAAGTTTACTAACACGAATCACTTAACAACGAATGTACGCTACCACGAAAAACTTAACAACGAATGCACGCTGCCACGAAAAACTTAACAACAAATGCACGCTAGCACGAAAAAAGTAATGCCCGTAGCCATGCGATCTCGAATAACCGAACCTCCAAAAAAAAAAACAGAATATCAGTTCAGTTATCGTTTAAAATAGCACAAGTATGCAAGACCATCTAAAAATATGGTTAAGTATATTGTTCCCCTTTTCCCCTGACTTACGCTAATTGGGCAGAAAGAAATAGAATTTATTTATGAACATTGAAGAATTAAACAAGGAACAGAAACATAGAATTGATGGTAGAAATATTAAATTCACAGTGTCAAGAAACCAAAAGAGCAAAGGAAAAGAAAACAGGGAAGATTTTTTATTTCTTAAATTATGTTTGGTTTGGTTGATTGTTCTATGAATAAAGAGTTTGTACAGAGGCCAGCACATCAAGCTACTCCAATCTTTCAAATTTCTTTGATAGTTTTTCAACTTTATTACAAAGGAATAAGGTTTATGTTCAATTGGGAAAATTTGACAGTTTGGGATAGCTTGACCTGCTGGCGACTGTACGATGACTTTTGAAGGTTCGGTTATTCGCGATCGCATGGCTACATCATAAGTTTTTCGTGGTAGCGTGTACTCTTAGTTAAGTTATTTGTGCTAGCGTGCATTCGTTGTTAAGTTTTTCGTGGTAGCGTGCATTCGTTGTTAAGTGATTAGTGTTAGTAAACTTACGGGGACTTGTTATTCGGTGTTACACGCCAGACGTAAAAGAATAGCACCATCCCATTTCATCCCGTGTCGTAGAAGGCGACTAAGGGACTTACTAGAGAATGGGCAGCAGCGTTCTCTATGCATTTTACCACCATACCGATCGCCAACCCGCCAAGCGTGGCGATTATGGCAAAACCCCCTTTTTGAGGGAGGCCTATGTCCAGCAGTGGATGTTTTTCGGCTGAAATAGTTTGTATGTTTAGATGGGTGTTACTCAATCACGCAAAAACGGCTCAATGGATTTGGATAAAATTTGGGATAGTTTATTACCCGCATATAGGACACTTTTTATCCCGATAGTACGTTTCCGTGGAACAGTTTCCAACCTCCCCGCGGGTGAAGCCGCAGGCAGAAGTTAGTTATTTATAAAATTGTGTCTGTAGACTGTTGGGTATTTTATTAATTAAGACTGCAACACCAAAATTAACATGTTTTATATGTGATCTGTGGCAACACTTTCTTTTCCAACTGTGACACTGGCCCAATACACACGAAGTTAAAAAAGTCCGCCATTTTATTTATTTTCCTCGGCGCCAACGCTACTAGCACCTATCAGCAACCACCACCTATTACACCGCTGCACAAGACTAGTAATCTTTTAATAAGTACTAACTAATAATAGGTCTTTACCTATGAAATTGCCGTTTTGTATGAAAAAATTTAAACGATTTTTTTTCATGAATTTTTTATTTGTATTAATCGAAGTAATCACCCATGCAATCAATGCATCTTTGCCATCGCAGTGGCAGTTTATTGATGCCCTTCTTAAAGAAATCAGCTGGACGGGAGGCAACAAATTCTTCAAAGGCATTTTGTACTGCCTCGCGGGTATTAAATTTTTTTCCCGCCAAGAAGTTATACAAATTCTGGAAAAACTAGTAGTCTGTAGGCGCAAGGTCTGGTGAGTAGGGCGGATGACGGAGAGCTTCCAACCCCAGTTCTTGCAACTTGGAGACCATCTGCTGTGCAGTATGAGGTCGCGCGTTGTCGTGCAGGAGCAGCGGAGACGAGCGATTGACCAATGCTGGTTGGAGATGCGCCAGCTTCTCCATCATTGTGTTCAGTTCTTCACAGTACACATCTGCAGTAATGCTCACCCCGTTTGGTAAGAAGCTGTGATGAATCACACCGGCGCTAGACCACCAAACAGTGACCATCACTTTTCTAGGGGTAAGTTTTCGTTTAGGGCATTGTTTAGGTGCTGAACCATAACAAGCAAAATAATCCTGGAATGCGATTTTATAATGCTACGTGGACTTATAACACTCCGATGATAGTTTTGGTGGCCGCTACTGCGCTTTTAACAGCATAAATACATGCTGTTTTTACTCAAGTACGTTTAATCCTAAAATTTGTACTTATATCGGTATATAGGATCATATTTCCTGACAAATATAGGATCAAGACTCCTATAAAAGCATGAAACAAGAGTAATTGCACTCAGGAGTAATTACTCCGGTAACTCAGACTTATATGTGCCTTTAAGATATCATCTGCGGACCATTTAAATCTTTATACTCCTGTAGGAGCATGTACCAGGAATATATACACTGAGGAGCAATTACTCTTGTTATTTTTACTTATAACCTCTTATAAGCTAAAAATGTATGACCAATTTAAGTAAATTAAAGTTAAATAACTGTAAATCATTTATGTATCTGGTTTGGTTTTACAGAAACTTAAAAGTAAGCGTTAAATGAATTTCATATCCACGTTTAAAAAATAATTGATCACCAAGATTATAACAGCACTCGGTAGGATAAAGTGTTCTCTATATCGATTTATCGTATGCCGTTTTAAACCTAGACATATATAAATAGGTATTCCACAGTAGTGTTATTGTCTAAGTAATCTCAAACAATCCTGGTTAAATCTCTTAAGAAGCCACTTTTGCTTGAAACGGCCAGTACAGGTGAAAACACGCTTTATATAGTTTTGCAAATTCTATTGTAGGATTTAACATCAGCCATTTTGATTACAACTGTTTTTGTCTACAAATATTGAAAATGGATTTTAATAAGTGGAAGCAGTTTAAAAAAGTCGATCTGATAAAAGAAAAGTAAAAAAAAAACATATAAAGAAATGTTAACCGCAGTGAGCAACGATTTTTTAAATTTAACTGGTGAAGACCGTATCGCGAATTCTAGCGAGGGTTCCGGCAAGATAATTGTAGTACTACTTTAGATGGAAGAGGTTCAGACTAGGAAAGTACCAAATCTTTGAGCGATGTTGAAAGTGATCAAAAGGAAGAACTTTCGGATTATAACAAAATTTAGAACTGCGTGATTCTATTAATAACTTGGCCTTAGATTTCAATATTTCTCATGCTGCATTGAACTCTTTACTTGAAATTTTAAATAATAATATAAACAATGTTTTGCCTAAAGACGCACGAACATTACTAGATACCAATAGAGAAAACCTACACATCAGTATTTCAGCCCCAGGACACTATTAGCACAACGGTTTGATCAAATGTTTGAATTTTTTTTATCACAATGTTCCTTGTTTATCAAATGAGATTTCTCTAAACAAAAGTTGATGGATTACCAGTTTTCAACAGTTCGACATACCAGTTTCGGCCTATATGATGTACACTGTTAATAGAAACCACGCTGTGACAACCGGGACATATCTCAGACAACAAGAAATGTGTAACACTCCGAGGCCATTTTAAGTTCTTTCAAGGTCGGAAATCTTTTTTGGTTAAAAATCGATCGATATCCAGGAACATATCCGGCATAGTCTTGTTTAAACCATCGGCAACCTGTTATATAATTAAGTCAAATAAAAACCATGTTTAAACTGATGTTTAACCTTGCACGTAGAACAAACCCTTAAATTATTCCTTTAACTTACTTATCTATAAATATCAATCGATTTTCATCTGGTCATTGCGGAACCCTAATCGGTAACAATGGCGAATCTTTTTCGGTTTTGAGATAACCCAATATAGAACCAATATACTTATATTGGTATTATGTCACGCTTGGAAATGCTAAAATTACTTATTTTAGCACTATATCGTACTTGGAAATGCTCACCAAGAAAATGGCAGCTGCCTTAATAATATTTATTTAATATTAATTAATACTAAAATGTAAATAAGCAAATTTCAAGAGGCGCTTTATTTTTTTATCAAAACCATGATAGATTTCACAGAAAATTTATATTCCCCGACGACTAAGCTATAAGACTAACAATTTGACAACAATAAGATTTTGTTTTTCTACTAAGGTTGACATTAATAAATTCTGATTCATATAAATACTACCCTAAAATATTTTTTTACAGAGCACAACAAGTGATACCTTCACTTCGACTATTGACAATATACATTTCTAATCTCATTTTTGACTATAACTTACTTATATTGAGATTTACAGGAGCATTGACGTAACTCAATTACAGGAGCATTATAGTCGTATATGGCATTTCAGCGGTCTGATATAAATACCTTATAAGTAAAAGTAGACTTATAAAGTGGGCCCTTTTCCAGGGCTATATGAGGATATAAGTCTCATATAGTCCTCGATAAATGATGGTTCTAGGATAGTTTAAAAACCACTTTTTGCTAGTTGGGGCAGGATCCAACCAACTTGCTGAGCGCTTACGGTTATCAAACAGAATCCATTTTTCATCGCAGGTAACAATGCGGTTCAAAATTCCTTCATTTGTGTGTCTGTTGAGCAGTGCAAGGCACGTCTCGACGCGTACTTCGCGCTGGCGATCATTGAGTTCGTGGGGCACCCATTTGTCAAGCTTTTTTACCTTGCCAATTTGACGCAAATGGACCAATATTGTTTTGACGCTAACGTCGAAAGCTGCTGCTAATTCAGCCGTAGATTGTGTATCATCAGCTTCCACAATCGCCTTTAATTCGTCATTGTCGACCAAAGTCTTCGGACGACCGCGAGGTTCATTTTTCAGGTCGAAATTTCCAGAACGGAAGCGAGCAAACCAATAACAGGTGGTGCGTTGGTTTGTAGTGTTAGCTCCGTAAACGTCGTTGATGTTGCGTGCCGCTTGTGCCGCGTTGCTGCCACGACGGTACTCATATTCCATAATTACTCGAATTTTTAACGTATCCATGATGACGAAAAAGATTGAAATGCGATGAAAATGTAACACTAATCAATAAAGAAATGACTACTTTTAGAAAAAAAAATCCATGTTTTTAAAATAAAATTAATTTGAAATTAGAATTCTTAGCCAAACAAAAATTATTTTGATTTGAAATGGCCAGTACTGCAGAACGGCAATTTCATAGGTAAAGACCTAATATTATAAAGAAAAAAAGAATGACTTTTTGTATATTTTTTTCTTACGCTTTCACAATAGAACAGATTTGGATGAAATTTTGTACATCAGTAGACCATGACCTAGATTAGGACATACAATACTTTTTATCCCGATATTCCCACGGGATCGCGATTTATACGGGTGAAAACACGGGGCGCCGCTAGTTTTCTATAAAATAAACAATAAACTTACAATAAGTTTCCTCGCTCCTGAACAGCTCATCATGTGCCAAGATATCAAGTATCTCGGTATCATCAAGCCCTCTTCTAGACGCGGTCAGCAGAGCTAGGCAGGTCTTCACCCTCTCGGCTCCCAAGGCTGCCTCTGTGGTGATGAGGATCTGCGTCAGCTGACCTTCTAGGTCTTCACAAATGACCAGTTCTGGAGGTGTTTCGGGTTCCGATAGTTCGGTGAAGGTTTCTGCTGATAGCGAGATTTGCCATGCTAGAATCTGTAAGGTGAAATGGTGGTAAGCGACGCAATAGACGCATTTTTTTTCGGTGTTCATGACGAAACAGTAGCGGCAATTTAAGACCAACCTTAGCATAAAGCGGTAGAGTACACTTTTGCACGGCCTTCACAGCGGAGTCCGGAGGCGAAGCTGCTCCAGTCTTGCTGTAGGTGGCCGCACAGGCTGTGAGGACGGCCTTGGCCTCGTCAGGCCCAACCGGTGGAGCTCTGACCACTTTGGGCCCGTCTTCCGATGATAACACCGCCATGATTGCTGAGCTGGAAGGCTCGTCTTTTTCTGTGAAACAGAGTTTGTATGTGAGGATTCTGGTATAGGTTCTTATTTTGTAGCTACTCAAAAACAAAAAATTGTCTACACAGTCCCTAGATTTCTCAAATGGAATTCACTCATGGAGATTGTTTGATACGCCTAGATAAATGTCACAAAGAACATGAATCCGTCGTACCGTCGAATGACTAAGCTATTTTGCAATCTTCCATTGCATGCATAGCTTTTTTTTGGGTGGGAAATCATCAAATAACTTATCCCGCTCTGGGTGGAGCAGGAGGGGTTTTGTTAAAGTTGGTGAAGTGGGAATCGGCCCTCCTCCACTGCATGTATAGTCGACCTCATAATTAGCTTCACCAATTTTAACAAAACTCTCAGTAATACCGGGTTCATACGGTTCACGAAGTAAATTAGACCGTGTGAACCCGGTATAAAATAAAAATTCCGTTCAGTTATTTTACCTCTGACTTTGTGTCACTACCAAATTCAACGTGATCTTTGATCCTCATTACAATAAGGTTTCTTTTTGGGTCGTGCCACTAACAAGTCTGTCAATATCACAGTGACCTTTGTTGTCTTTACAATAAGGTTTCTGTTGGGTTTTTGTATATTTTTGCCGACATCTTCACCATTCACCGTCACATTTCAGCCAATTTACACAAAACCTTAATGAATTATACACGAAAACGCTCCTCGTGAATCACTCCGTTCATTCGTGAAAACCGTACGAAAATCCGTAACATAGTTTTTGAGTTTATCCCGTTCATACAGACGTACGCGGCGAGGGGACTTTGTTTTATTATTGTCATACTGTATCAATCGGAATGCTGGGCCGTGAAGAAGACGTAGGTATGAAAACAGGTTGCATACAGCGGTGAGAATGTTGAGATGTGTGGAGTGACGAAAATGGATAAAGTAAGAAATGAGTATATGAAACGAATTTTAAAAGTGGCGCCAGTGATAGAAAGTTAAAAGGAAATCGTTTGGCTTGGAATAGGCATGTGATGAGGAGGGACGAAACGCACTGACATGCGTTTGAATAAGAGAGATGAATATAAATGTTGATTTATGGAGAGGTATAGGAAGGCCCCGGGAGAAGATGGATTTATAAAAGAGAAGGGATGGAATGATTTCAGCAAACTCACCCCAACCCCAAACATTGATCCTTCGAGCCGGATCAATGTTCGGGGTTGGGGTGAGTTTAAGATAAACTAAGATTATATTTATATTTCAGTGATACAAATGGGAAAACGTTTAAAACTAATGAGGTGAATGAGAAGACATTGAGCCGGGCCCGATATGCTGCCCGAAAGCGTACTGACTATTTTACTTAGGTAATTAAGATACAAAATATTCAAGGCATAGAGTGCGGTGTCGCAATTACGCTGACATGTTTATTATTGTTCGGTGATTGACCTGAACAGTGATTACTGTGAAAATGTAGAGGAGACGTGCAATTTTTGTCCAAACGGTCTCTATGATACCTTCAGTGACCGTGACGATCATCTTGACGTTGTGCGGCAGTCGCTCGGGCAGCCAGCGCGCGGCACGCAGCGCGTCCGCACCCACCACGCACAGCAGTGCGCCGCGCGCGCGCCCCACGCCACCGAGCAGGATCGGCAGAGCCGCTGATAACGACCACACGTCCTGGATATTAAACGAAATAAGTTATTGACAATACTACTGGATCATTATACTAAAATTAATTGACTTACCTAATTGGCAAAAACTTACAAAATTTTATAATAGGTCTTTACCTATGAAATTGCCGTTTTGTATGAAAAAATTTAAACGAATTTTTTTCATGAATTTTTTATTTGTATTAATCGAAGTAATCACCCATGCAATCAATGCATCTTTGCCATCGCAGTGGCAGTTTATTGATGCCCTTCTTAAAGAAATCAGCTGGACGGGAGGCAACAAATTCTTCAAAGGCATTTTGTACTGCCTCTCGGGTATTAAATTTTTTTCCCGCCAAGAAGTTATCCAAATTCTGGAAAAAGTAGTAGTCTGTAGGCGCAAGGTCTGGTGAGTAGGGCGGATGATGGAGAGCTTCCAACCCCAGTTCTTGCAACTTGGAGACCGTCTGCTGTGCAGTATGAGGTCGCGCGTTGTCGTGCAGGAGCAGCGGAGACGAGCGATTGACCAATGCTGGTTGGAGATGCGCCAGCTTCTCCAACATTGTGTTCAGTTCTTCACAGTACACATCTGCAGTAATGCTCACCCCGTTTGGTAAGAAGCTGTGATGAATCACACCGGCGCTAGACCACCAAACAGTGACCATCACTTTTCTAGGGGTAAGTTTTCGTTTAGGGCATTGTTTAGGTGCTGAACCAGGATCCAACCAACTTGCTGAGCGCTTACGGTTATCAAACAGAATCCATTTTTCATCGCAGGTAACAATGCGGTTCAAAATTCCTTCATTTGTGTGTCTGTTGAGCAGTGCAAGGCACGTCTCGACGCGTACTTCGCGCTGGCGATCATTGAGTTCGTGGGGCACCCATTTGTCAAGCTTTTTTACCTTGCCAATTTGACGCAAATGGACCAATATTGTTTTGACGCTAACGTCGAAAGCTGCTGCTAATTCAGCCGTAGATTGTGTATCATCAGCTTCCACAATCGCCTTTAATTCGTCATTGTCGACCAAAGTCTTCGGACGACCGCGAGGTTCATTTTTCAGGTCGAAATTTCCAGAACGGAAGCGAGCAAACCAATAACAGGTGGTGCGTTGGTTTGTAGTGTTAGCTCCGTAAACGTCGTTGATGTTGCGTGCCGCTTGTGCCGCGTTGCTGCCACGACGGTACTCATATTCCATAATTACTCGAATTTTTAACGTATCCATGATGACGAAAAAGATTGAAATGCGATGAAAATGTAACACTAATCAATAAAGAAATGACTACTTTTAGAAAAAAAAAACCATGTTTTTAAAATAAAATTAATTTGAAATTAGAATTCTTAGCCAAACAAAAATTATTTTGATTTGAAATGGCCAGTACTGCAGAACGGCAATTTCATAGGTAAAGACCTAATATTTGTACGCTAATTAGCAAAACATAGAGAAACTGTAATATAACAATTTGTAATATCTCGCAAACTGTTTATAACTTATGTTTACGAATATAGACTATTGATTGATTGAATGGAGCCAAGCATCCCAGCAAATGTGATTTGCGATGCGAGTGAGCCTTAACCCATCGAGTACATAGCGTCCGAGAATTTTGGACACATTTCAATACGTCTAGCTTTTTCCCAGCTATGTTAGGGTCAGCTTCCAGTCTAACCGGATGCAGCTGACTACCAGTATTTTACATGGAGCGACTGCCTATCTGACCTCCACAACCAGTTACTGGGTAACACAATACCCCTTGGTAAGACTGGTTGTCAGACTTTCGGGCTTCTGACGACCCGTAACGACTGTCAAACATCCACGAATGACAGTCGGGAGCAACGGCTAGACGTGCTTTCCGAGGCACGGAGGAGTCTCGGTGGGTAAAAATGGTCACCCATCCAGAGACCAACCCCGGCAAGCGTAGCTTAACTTGATGGATCGACCCATGCGGCTGTTATTACTTAACCAAGAGCCCTCTACTTAGCCACGAGCCCCTCTATAATTTTGGATTCATAATTGTATTAACTGACGTAAGTTTCCGATAATTTTGGAGACACAAATATACGTAATCATCTTCGCGATTGGACACATTTAAGTATTGACTTATCTGGACGAAGATCCGATAATTCAGGACATGATAACGATGTATAGTATCCGAACATTCTAGACGCGCAATTGGTTTGGCGTTCGATCATTCTGGACACGAAAACGATATACAACGATAATAAGTTCTAATTTGTACCTTCAATATTGCAAACAGTTATCTAAATAATTCTAGACATACAAACATATTTGAGAGTAACATAAAATGAAACGCAGTTCACTTACGTTACGTCCTCGGTACACAGTCCCGGTCATGAGCACGTGACACTGATCTACGATAGACTTTAGCAGCATGTGAGAACTGCTCGACGCCGGCGTTAGACCAACGAACCTGTTGAGAAGAACATATCATAGTTATTTATGATTCTTTTTCAAAGACGAATGGAGGAACAAGGTGGTAAATTCCTCGTAGTTAATCTCTAATACGATACCCCTTGGTAAGACTAGGTGTCAGACTTTCGGGCTTCTGTCGACCCGTAACGACTGTCAAAGATCCACGGAAGACAGCCGGGACCGACAAGTTAACGTGCTTTCAAAGGCACAAAGGGGTCTTGGTATGTTAACATGGTCACCCATCCACGGACCCACCGCGGCAAGCGAAGCTTAACCTGATCGATCGACCCGAATGTTTGTTATAACTTAGCCACAATACCCCCAAGTTTAAGTATGTGTGATTAAATGTAAAAAGTAATTAATTTTAGTATTCAGTAGTTGCAGGAGTTGCTGTTTTGTGAGAGATTTTTAATGTAACGTTTCTGTAGCTTGTTCATTGGAGGCAGTAAAACTACAGGCATTAAAAAGATTTGTACCTGACAATAACAGCTAAGTCTGGCTGGTATGAGTGTGCGAGGGTGACGGCCCGTGCCACCAGCGTCGCCTTCCCACAGCCCGCGCCACCGATCAGCGCCAGTGGAACTGTACTGTCGCCTGTTATGTATCTGGAAAGTGATCGAATTGTTACAGCACTACTGTTTAAAGCCACCAGTTGATATATTCCGCAAAAATCTCACCGCAAAACTATGTTAACTTTCACACAAGACGTAATAATATACACACAAACCCACACAAGAGCAAGTATGCACTAAATTCTATTAATGTTCATTTTTAATTTTATTGCATACATTTTAAATGTTCCACAAACGGGTAAAGACATTGACTCCTGTAAAACAGCTCAGGAGTCAGGGCTTCAATTGAAAGTGGCACACCTTTTTTATTTGTATCAAATCAAATCATTTATTTGCTTGAATATGGGTAGGTAGATATGCTTATGGAGGGTGCGCTAAGGTATGCTCATGGAGGATGCGCTAAGGTAAGCTTATTTATGGAGGACGCGCTAAGCTATGCTTATGGAGGATGCTCTAAGGTATGGTAATGGAGGATGCGCTAAGGTATGTTTATGGAGGATGCGCTAAAGTATGCTAATGGAGAATGCGCTAAGCTATGCTTATGGAGGATGCGCTAAGGTATGGTAATGGAGGATGCGCTAAGGTATGTTTATGGAGGATGCGCTAAGGTATGCTAATGGAGAATGCGCTAAGCTATGCTTATGGAGGATGCGCTAAGGTATGGTAATGGAGGATGCGCTAAGGTATGTTTATGGAGGATGCGCTAAGGCATGTTAATGGAGAATGCGCTAAGCTATGCTTATGGAGGATGCGCTAAGGTATGGTAATGGAGGATGCGCTAAGGTATGTTTATGGAAGATGCGCTAAGGTATGCTAACGGAGAATGCGCTAAGCTATGCTTATGGAGGATGCGCTAAGGTATGGTAATGGAGGATGCGCTAAGGTATGGTAATGGAGGATGCGCTAAGGTATTCTAATGCAGAATGCGCTAAGCTATGCTTATGAAGGATGCGCTAAGGTATGTTTATGGAGGATGCGCTAAGGTATGTTTATGGAGGATGCGCTAAGGTATGCTAATGGAGAATGCGCTAAGCTATGCTTATGGAGGATGCGCTAAGGTATGGTAATGGAGGATGCGCTAAGGTATGTTTATGGAGGATGCGCTAAGGTATGCTAATGGAGGATGCGCTAAGGTATGCTTATGGAGGATGCGCTAAGGTATGCTTATGGAGGATGCACTAAGGTATGTTTATGGAGGATGCGCTAAGGTATGCTTATGGAGGATGCACTAAAGGTATGTTTATGGAGGATGCGCTAAGGTATGCTTATGGAGGATGCACTAAGGTATGTTTATGGAGGATGCGCTAAGGTATGCTTATGGAGGATGCACTAAGGTATGTTTATGAAGGATGCGCTAAGGTAAGCTTATTTATGGAGGACGCGCTAAGCTATGTTTATGGAGGATGCGCTAAGGTATGCTTATGGAGGATGCACTAAGGTATGTTTATGGAGGATGCGCTAAGGTATGCTTATGGAGGATGCACTAAGGTATGTTTATGGAGGATGCGCTAAGGTATGCTTATGGAGGATGCGCAAAGGTAGCCCGCGAAACTCAAATCTGCAGATAAGTGTAAGGTTGTATCTTGATTGAACTATGATTCGTGTGTATTTACAGAATAATAATAATTTGAATCATCAATACAACCCTTTTAGTTCATTTAATCCCATTCAATCACTATTTCATGAAAAAGTGGGCATCATCATCATCATTTCAACCGAGAGACGTCCACTGCTGGACATAGGCGTCCCCCAAGCTCGCCACATTGACCGGTTCTGTGCTTCTCGCATCCAGCTGATTCCTGCTGCTCTTCACAGGGTAATCGGTCCACCTTGTGGGAGGCCTTCCAACTACGTCATAATAATTTTTTTTTTTTTTTTTTGGGTGGGAAATCATCAAATAACTTCTCCCGCTCTGGATGGAGCAGGAGGGCGTGTCAGACTTTTACTGACTAAAACCCACCCGTGTTCCTTCAGTAGCCCGTATGCCAGGGGCTGTGGTGTCTCTTTCGAACAAACCCGTCTTCCGTTGCAAAAAAAGTGGATGAAAATGAGATTCATAGAAATTTCAATTCTTGCAATTTTTTACATGGCTGTACTTAGTTCGTGGGCTACCTTGGCGCTTCTCTCCTATGAAAACTTGCAGGTTTCAAAACTAACAATGATGGAAAGGTAGACAGACGTGTGTGGCTTTTAGCCTTTCATTTTAAGTAATAATTTTAGTACTACTCACGTTTTGAGTTCATTGAGTGTGATTTCTCTGTTGGATGTACACTGCGCTGCTTTCTGGCAGAACGCAAGGTGTTCGTTCACCTCGTCGAATAAACTGCAATAAATAAAAATATTTCTTTTACCCTTTTGTTTGCTGTCATCTCGGTCTCATTTCCTACGAAATGTAGTAAAAGTTTTTATTTGCGATTTCTGACTTTTCAAGTACTCAAACCGTAGTGGTCGTTAAGAGTTTTTTGATCCATATAAAACAGTACCGATTAGCAACAAAATATTAAAAAAAAAAACTATTTTCTGGCTGACTGTATTTTTTTATTTTCTAAATCTGTGAATGCAGATGTAAATGTTTCAAAAAGTTAAAAATTGTCTTCTAAGACTTTTTCCATATGCGGTGTGTTCACACGTACCTAGTAGGTATCCCATTATACCCAGCCGGCACATCGTTATCAGTGACCAGCGCGTCCAGCAGCGCGTCGAGCCTGTCCCCGAGAGCGCTGCTGACGCCCTCAGTGTACTCGTCCTCTCCACCAGGCGCGGAGCGGCCGCGCACGCTCGCGCGAATCACGTTGCGCTCGCTCAGGTGTTGCTGAGGAAGAGAGAGGAAGGAGGTATGATAGGCGAAAAGTTTAAGTGTATGGGTTATGAAAGCAATACTGTGGTAAAAATGAAAATCCAAGACGAAGAAAGTTTTGCGTCATGGGTGTTGTTTTCATGGTTTTCGAGGGTGCTTTTTCGAAGTTTAACAAAAAGCATAAGGAAATTCATTCCTGACGGGTATCACCCTACCCCACCCGTTCTTTTTTGTTAATATGGATATATTTTATGTCAGAAAACGATGCTTTAAAAGCTACAGTAGGTAACAGTAAAGATTAATTGGTAGAACAAAGGTGGAATTGAACATGCTTTCGATCTGGCCAAAGGCAAACAATATTTGATTGTGTTTATTATGTTAAAAGGGGTTCAGTTTTTACTATGAATCGTAAAATGTTTTTACTTTTCTTTTTTGCTTCTTTTCCACACTCTTTTCTCTAACACGAGCTCGTATCTAGAAGCTTACCTTCAAGTCTTTCTGCAGATTGTTGAGCCGCCTCTGCAGCTCGTGGTGGTGCGCCATGTCGGCGGGCTCCTGCGCCTCCTGCGCCTGCGCTGCGCCGCCCGCACCACCCGCACCGCCCGCGCGGCACACCCACACGCAGCGACGAGCCGCTTCCACGCTCATCAGCACCGTGTGCTGTACCTCCTGCGGGGAGATGATTGCATGTTTGAATTAGACTTACATTAAAAATTAAAATTCATCATTGTCATCTTGTATCAAGATGATAATGAGGATGTCTTACATATACCTACTAGAGAAACGTTTTAGATTTACAATGTAAATTCTGAAATAATAAGGAGTGGAGTAAGTTTTTGAACGTGGTGGGTAAAATAAATGACAGTTAGTTTTCTGTGTTTGATTCTCTGGATACAAAAATCAGTAGTTTAAACTAAATCTATGTAAAAATCCATGGTTAAATGACAGTTTCTTCTACTTTGTTGTCACCATTTTCGGAGTCTGGAGAATTGGTGTTGATTTTTTGGTTTCGCCAGTTTAATCAGAAGTTACGTTATCTCCGATTCTGTTCTAAAAATCTTTAGTGTTATGGCGAAATAGTTGGTTTAACCAGTGGTTACTGACCTGTTCCACCACAGTAGTGAGGTAGGCATCACAGGCCTCCTGCGGTAATGTCCGCACCAGCACGTTGAGCGTCTTGGCCATCTCACGCCGCCAGCGCGCCGGCGCGCCCCGGACCAGCCGGTAGCATGGCGGCGTCGTGCTCGCGTCTAGTGTGTACCTGGGTTTGGAGGGGAATTGAGGGGTTACAAGACTGCATGCACTCAACGACCGCTAGTAAATAAGATAATGTTGCATTTAAATGTTGATGTATGGAGAGGTAGAGGAAGATTTTTTTTTCCTGTTATGAGAGAGATAAGAAAATTCATTCAATTCAACTAGTCCTTCTACAACTTTTTTGTAAGTAGCTATTTCGTTACAAAGCGTATTTTTGGAACGAAGTTGTATAAAGCAGTTTGCGGTAGGATTAAAATTGTAGGAAACGTCACGTAACGAAAGAGCGTTATGCGATACGACTACATGCGACTTTTTAGTATATGTTTATACCGATATAATAGAAAGACAGAGAGAAAGAGAGTGAGATACCTTTCCTGGGTTTTCAGGGTTACAGCACCCTATGGTTGGGTCAAAATGAAAATCAAAGATGGCTACTGCGATATTTTTTTTCATCATGCGTGTCATTTTCTTGGTTTTCGAAGGTGCTTAAGCTGATAGTGAGATGAGGAGTATTTCAAGAAACGACGTTTTATTCGGAGTTCAATTGACGACCCCAACAGAAACTTCGTTCCTCGGTCGTCCGACTCGACACGTTTTTTATTTTCTTTTGAATTACTTTTAATATCTTCCTCCTTTTTCCATTTCTTACCATTTATTCAACAGTGCCTTATCACTCTCGTCTTCTGCAGTCTCCAGCGCTGCCTTGAAGTCAGCGCACTCCAACGTGTGCGGCAGCAGCGGAGTGCCCAGCCCTGAGTTCAGGAACAGCACCGGAACCACTGCTCCTAGGTCCGATTGTCCTGGAAGATAATAGTGCACTTTGAATAAATAATATTTTTTACCTGACTACGGCGAAGCACAAAGGTTGAATATGACGCCCGCTAGAAGACATAAAAGTCATGAACTGATTTTTTTTATAAAATTTTGGGTAACACAATTAAAAGGCAATACTAAATATTGCCTTTTAATTGTGTTACCCAAAATTACAATTATACAATTACAAAGAACATTACAAAAATATACATTGGGGGCTAGCCGCAAAATAATTCAAATACAAAGTAAGTTCAAAACTAAAACCCGATTATCTACTGATGAATCACGATCTAAAAGTATGAAACAAGAAAATTTGTACTGGTGCCACTAGATATTGGAGGCAATGAAGGAGAAAAAACGGGTAGTTTTTTTCTAGAGATTTCAGTGTCGAAGATACTTACGAGCCAGCTCAGCAATACAGAGCACTGGGAAGCGATGGTCCCGCTGTTGCTCTAGAGGGGACCGCCAGTGAAGATCAGCGACGTGCACTCGCCAGCCACGACGACGTGCGCGCACGCGCAGCCGGGCAGCCGCCCCGCATTGAAGCGCGCCTTTTTCTGCGCAGCAGTCTGGAAATTGGAGAAAAGAGAGAATAGAGATGGAGTGTATATCAATTTGATTTTATCAAGGTGTTGCTATTAGCGATTCGATTGTTGTTACGTTTTTTTTTTATATTTGAACTCGTAAATCTTTAATAGAGTGAATCTTGATAAATAAACAAAAACCTTAGCTTTTGTAGTGCGATTTAGGGGAATGTCTTACGTAATTTTGACGTTCAAAAAGTGCAAAATCTTAGCCTAGTTTCTAAAAACTTTTCCTTTTTCATTTCGTCGTTGATGAGTGTATACTGATTGGCAAAGATATCAGCGCGCATACTGTAGCCATAAATTCGGCATATGGTTCTAGGCACCCCCTAGCGTAGAATTGGACATGTAGGTACTAAATCCATGGAAACACATTACGCATCGAGGCTACCCGTATGAGATCCTACCATTGCATTCTAATTTTAACTGAAAGAAGTCTACAAGCACTTTCTCACCCTGCGAGTCAGCAGCGCACACATAGATCAGCATGGCCCTACGTCTCCGCACCCTCAACCCTGGCACCTTCCCCAACAGACAGCAGCGGTGTTCCTCCGGCAGAGCACACAAGTTGCTCGGCATGGGGGGCCCACCCAGCACGTCTTCCCGCGGGGACGAGCATGCCACCGGGGAGGACAGGGAAATGGAGTCTGAGGAATAGAAATAAAAAAATATAAATTAAGATAACACAAAGTAAGTTCCTGACCTGACAGATTAATTCACTTTTAAAGGCATTCTGTCAGTAGTTCTACACGAGTAGCTTGTGGGTGAAATCTACGCGGCGATCCTACACAGCCCTGCTCACCCAATATAAGAACGATTTTAGGATGTTGTTGGGGCTGACGTGGTGATGCAGCGCATGTGGTGTGTTTGCTGAAGCGTGTACGGATGGCTTTCAAGCCATCATTCGCAAGAAACCAAACTCCTTGCACCGTCTACGAAGCGGCAGCAAAGGCATTTACTCGTAAATGCTATCACTGCTAGTTTTGACTGTCCTTTCCAAATTCATTGGATAAAAACAGCCATAGGCATCACTTAGGTTTCCCCCCTCTTTGCGCCATATTCCTCAATGCTGAGGGTCATGACCTCCCTTCGGTATCACCTTCTCTCGGATGATCTTTCTCCATCTGTCTCTGGCTGTGTGAAGGACACTGTGGACTGTGGAGTCAAGGGCTGTGCGGATCTGGTCCACCATCCACCTTGCCGGTCACGATTAACTTTTCTAGGTTGCCACGGTTTTTTTTTTTTTTTTTTGGGTGGGAAATCATCAAATAACTTCTCCCGCTCTGGGTGGAGCAGGAGGGCGTGTCAGACTTTTACTGACTAAAACCCACCCGTGTTCCTTCAGTAGCCCTTAAGCCAGGGGCTGTGGTGTCTCTTTCGAACAAACCCGCACCCCTGGCAGGCATCGACCCTTGCGGGTCCCATCATTTTTTGTGCTGACATCTCTTTGAGGCGCGCGTGGAACACAACGCGCCGTCGACTTGGGCTTGGTCCTTACCGGATAGCGAGCTACCCATTACTCGCCGTCCGCAAGCCCATGCCTACGGTGGCCGGAAATCGGCCTGGGATTCCCGACGCCCAGGGCGTCTCCGTATCCTGCGGCGGCTGAGGTCGCGAGGGCGCATATGCTGCCTCTCCCTCACGTGCGCCGCCTCCCTCTTCGCGAGCATCACTGCTTCGCTGAAGGAGGTGACGGCTCCCCATGCCCTTTCGCTCCGTACCATGGCCTGGACCAGAGCCGGACGCGAGAGATCGCCGCCGCCGATCGCCTCCACGAGGACACGGCGGTGCTCCGCTCAAGCCGGGCAGACCGCCACCGTGTGCTCCACCGTGTCCTCAGGTTGCCACGGTCGGTCCTCGGTCTTGGGTTTAGGTACTAACAATGCTCACATAATTTTAGGTAAAATTTTGTTACTAGCACACTAACATTTTGTGGTGTGTTATGATTTTGTAACTAATATGGAGATAATCTGAATTAAAACAAATAATAATAAGAAAATATATTCTGACGACCAGTTTAATATTTCTTCCAATTCTTCCGAAATAGCGATCAAGCTATAGCATCGCGCCTGGAAGCTTAGTTGTATCATAAAATGAACAACAGCCTAGGGATGTTTTATGTCCTGGGATGTACTTAAATAAACATGAGGCATTGGTGTGATCCACCATAATCTTTGAGAGTCACGTTTTATGTCGAATTTTTTATCGAATGTGGACGGAAACTGTGCTTTTCGTTAAAATGGGACCAACATAATGGCCATTGTGGAGCCTAATTTAATCATGTAAATCTTCGAAACCCAGCAACATAACTAGTTCGAAATTATAATGAATCATCTGAGTATTCTATGGAGGAAAATAATCTATAGGTACAAATAAATAAAATTAAAATGTTTGTTTGTGATTGCAAAATAACAGCTTTTTACTAGATGCAAATAAATTTAAATACTTACACAGATTATAAAACTAAGGCAGATAGACCGCGCGCAACACCAAGAGTGAGGACAAAAAACCAAATACTAAAGCGTCGCGTTATATGTAACATACAATGCGACGCCTTAGTTTTTTTTTTTTTGTTTAGATTATAAAACAAACGCAGATAGATCGCGTGGAACACCCAAGAGTCAAAAAAACAAATACTAATGCCTCGCATTATATACAATCCGACGCTTTAGTACCTATTTGGTTTTTTGGGTTCACTCTTGGTGTTCCGCGCAGTCTATCTGCCTTTGTTTTATAATCTGAGGATACTTATAACAAAGACACATTACTTTTGAACATGAACCTCATGCTTTGGAAATAAAGTTGATAATCTATCAAAGAAATTTGACATATCGGAGCAGCTTGATAAGCAGCTGGCCACTGTACATTAATAAACATTACATTTAATTTCAATAATAGAAAACCCCACTCATTTTTGCCAAAACAAAATTCTTATTGTGCCTCATATGAAACCAATAACTTAGCCATTCCAACGCACTTTAAAGGGCAAATAACTTTTTAATCCCACATATGCATCCTTCCGCAAATAAACTAGCAAGTTAAACACCACAAGGGGCTTATGAAAATAGAGAAATATTCATATTTTATCAGCACACAACATTCATTAGGCAAATGGAAGCCGTGGACGTTCTTTCATTGTTCAGGCTATGCTATTACTGATATTACAAATGTTAGTACTTTTATTAGTTTAAGCTTTATTTATTTTTATTTCTCGTTTTAAAGTTGTGTTGAGTCAACAGTTACTCTAAATAATTGAGTTATTTTTTAATTGGAATATGCAGGTAGAGAAATTACTATTCACATTGTTTGTTACATGTCGCAGCATAACGCTGAGATACTTTTTGGCCTCGTACAGGACTTTGTTTTTATTATACTTTTGTTTTTTGCTATTTTTTATTAAGTATATTGTAGCACTAGCTTCCGCCCGTGGCTTCGCCCGCGTGGAAGGCGGAAATTATCCCGTGGGAAAGTACTACCGGGATAAAAAGTATCCAACGTGGTTTCGAGTTAATCAGAGAGCGCGTTAAAATTCTTCCATTCAAACTTTGAGACCCCCAATCCCCATTTAGGGGGTAGTTTAGAAAAACAATAAATAACCAACTTTATAATTTACTTAGATAAGTATTTGTGTCAAGTTTCAAGTTTATTAACTCAAGGAATAAGATTTTTAATACAAACAAAATCCCCTCTTTTCACCCCCTTAAAGGTCGACTTTCCAAAAACCCCTTCTTAGTGCTCCCCTACATTATAAAAGGAAGCCGTGTGCAAAATTTCACGTTCCTAGTCCTAGCAGTTTCGGCTGTGCGTTGATTGATCAGTCAGTCAGTTTCTCCTTTTATATATATAGATTAGTTTACTAGCTACCGCTCGCGGTATCGCCCGCGCGGAAGTCGGAAATTATCCCGCGGGAACGTCCTACCGGGATAAAAATTATCCTATGTGTTAATCTAGGTTTTAATCTATGTGCCTTTCCACCAAATTCATTCAGTAGTTTTTGCGTGAACGATGGTAACAAACATCCATACATACAAACTTTCACGTTTATAATATTAGTAAGGATAGTCTGTGTTATGTATGTGCAAGTCACAATAAATTCTTTCCCTCTTTTATTTTCTATTATTTACGGAGAACAATATGAGTAGGTAAGCAGACTTTGAGGGTAAACTCAGTAGCATAATCAGCCTATAATGTTCCCACTGCTGGGACATAGGCCTTCTCTCTTCGGGAGGAAGTGGGCCATCCACCACGAGGGCCCAGTGCGGGTTGGTAGATGTCACATGTCTTCGAATATTTAGTTCTATGACATGTCGGTTTCCTCACGACGTTTTTCTTCGCCGTTTTGAGAGAAATGGTAAGTTGGGGCCGTTAAAACTAGTCTTGTGTAGTTCGTGAACGATGAACGAATAGGAACCGTTTCTTTGCACTGTACTAAAAGAAACGTTTCCGAAAGCTGACTTGTAATCGGTCTATTAGTTCTAATTGCACCTCGTACATTTACAAAGAGCCTTAGACCGAACGAGAACGAGAATGACAAAGATCGATTTGACGGAGACGATTTAAATGAGACTTTTTCTCTCTGTGATTTATGGAAGTACTGATTGCGAGCGAAGATCGAATAGAACTAATAGAATGAACTAGTTCACTGACCGAAATGAACTAGTACGGAGCGATCTCAAAAATGACCGAGCAGGCACAAGACTATAAAACTCAGTACTGCAGACTACTACCTACTAAAGATATTGTTACGAGCTTGGGGTTCGTGACAATTAAAAACTGCCAATATAAATGATCAAAAATGACACTTTAATTGAACAACCTAATAACAACTCAAACACACTAATTTTAAAACACAATTGCACTACTGATCACTCTAAGTCGCACTTGAAGATCGCTTTCGATGTGCTCGCATGTCTTATACTCTCCGGGTCGTGATCATGCAGTTCCGGTCTTTTACAAGGCCCTTGGTTAGTTCCAGAACTTTCTACTGTAGAAGCTTCTAGAATGTTCGAGTACCGGCCCGGACTGAACAGAGATGTCGATAGTTCTAGGAAGTTCTAGCATCGAAATTTCTAGAAAGATTTTGACTCTATTAATTCTGCTACTCGATACTAGATGGCGCTAGTGATAACGAATGTTACCATGTACCAGACATTATTAGGGTATTTTCCGATTTGATAAAAACTATTTTAATTTGAAGATTGGGACGGTATATTTAACATAAAAATAAAAATAAATTTATTAATACACATTTTCTCACTTAAAAACGATTAAAATCGAATTTATTTTTCGTTGTTTTGAATTTACCGCCAAAACGCTCCTTACGATGACTTTTTATCACGTGACATGTGACGTCAATTTTGTTTATACGGCACCGGTACAAATACTTAGTTTGGCGCTGTTTTAGACGTATTTGTGCACAGAGGCACCGCACACCAGTAATATCACTTTTATCCATTAACAATCTTGTTAATTATAAACTCGACATTCACTTATTTACTTACTAACTACTTTAGTTTACACAAAGTTGACGTCACGTGATAAATAGTCATCGTAAGAAGCGTTTTGGCGGTAAATTAAAAACAACGAAAAATGAATTTGGTTTAAATCGTTTTTAATAGAGAAAATGGATAGAAATCAATTTATTTTTATTTTTCTGTTATCTCGTTCCAATCTTCAAATTAGAATAGTTTTTGAAAAAATTGAAAATACCCTATTGTGGCGCGCAACAATATTACATCGGGTATTGTTAGCTTCTTCATTCCATGGCCACGCCAGCTTGGGGTAGTGAGTAAAAGTGTCCCAGATAGGCGGGGTACACCTTGACCCTGATTGACAAAACGATGAAAGTAAACTTTTCAGAACGTAGCCTTCTTCAACTTGTTGATCTAAATAGGTAGGGTCACAAGGTAACGCTTTATTAGTCATTTGTTTCGTAGAGTATAATATATATTGTTAAAATATTATATGTGGTTCTTTCCCCAGAAGACCATTTCAGACACCAATCTACATGTCTTCCCATGATCTGACCAAGATTATGTCAGGACTTTAAAAAGACAGACCTCGTGAGTTTGTTTCAGACTACTCTGAGAAGAATTCTCAGAGTAGTCTGATAGGAAACGCCGACCTCATTTAGTTTTAAAATATGATTGACGTGTAAAAGCGTTTATACAAAAACCCTACTTACAGAAATAAATTCGTTATGCATATTGCATCAAAATTAAGTAAATTGTACAGGATGTAGACTGTTTTTTCGTTAGTAAAGCTGCAGAGTTCAACAAGGAGACGCTTCGATCTCGAGAGTACGTTAGTTAGTACGTCAAACTATTCACCAACTATTTTGACAAAAGGTTAGAATAAAAAACACAGCTGCGTGTAGTTATTATTGGTACGGTACGTTACAGTGGCACATCGACTTTAAGAAAAGGTTCAGCTGTGTAGAGCGGCGCCATCTCTGTTACTTGTATAGAAGTACAAGGAAAAGGGTTAAAGTTCACCCAACCTCCACAGAAAAGGGAGGATACACCGACCAGACGGGTGTTGTGTCTGGTGAGCTACTGCTCTACGATTGACGTGCTGACGTTGTATATGTCACCGTAAGATTGTGAACACCGCTAGAACTGCACCACACTGTAAGCAAACCGAATAGGTCAGGTTAGAACTACTCGTAGGACCAACCGCGCGCGAGCCAAGCAAGCGAAGCGAGCGGTGCCGCGGCAGCGGCCGGCGAGCACTACTTCCACGTTATTGGCAGTTACTTGACTATTTAGTAATTGCGCAAGGTACTATCCGTCTTGATACCAGTTCACAATTTGACAGATTATAAACTATGGAAAAATAGTGCGTTAAATTGTAAATGGTTTTTGCAGGTCACAATTTATCGACAGTTTATAATCTCGCGAGATATATCATAAACTAACTGGTGTTCACAATCTTACGGTGACATATATATGACAGTAACGCGGTAAACTTCGATTTCGCGATGCAGGATTCTTTTGTGACGTCAGTGAGATGCGTATTTTGCATGTGGCGTTGTAGACGCCGCCACAATCGTGAAGCGTGACACGTCTCTTTAAAACATTCTATCTACCATTTTAATGTATGTTACTGAGACTGTATATATTTAAAAATTACTCACCCGACACACTAGATCCGATAGGTCTTGGTCCTTTCAACTGCGGCCGGTTCTCTTTCATGGAAGACGAGGGTTCCAGCAGATGGTGCGCCAGCATCGCCTGAGGGTCTGCGCTCGCGTCGATGGACGGCTTCGTGACCCGGTACGATGGAGACCTGCGCGAGCAGCAGTTTGACCTGATGAGAATGATTGCTGGTATGCTGAGTGTGAAATGGAATGTGGTGAGGTGGGCTGCAGAGTTAGGAGTCGAGCTGCAGAGTTTTGTTCGTGAGGTGGTAATGTTGTAAACACGGCTACACACTATCCCCCTTATTCATAAACGCTGGTTAAAGTTAAGTAATGAGTAGCGTCTGTTTAGCCATACATTTTTGATGTTTAAACATCATTTAACTTTAATCATCGTTTATGAATATGGCCATATATATTTCCAGTATAAGCTGATCTCTCATTTTAATAGGATCTACGTACAGTGCGAGGTCAGCTTAAACTGGAAATGTATAGTTTGATGATTTGAGGTATAAGGCTACACGCCTTATACCTACACGATTAAAAACCGTGCCATTATTGTTGCCTTTAAAAAAATTTTTTTTTTTAGATATTTTAACAATAACATCACGCCTTATTTCCCCGAAAGGACGGGCAGAGGTACAACTATAGTACACTCACATTTCGCCGGTTATGTTCAAGTCCCATGTAATAAGGGGCGAGCCTATTGCCATCAACCGGGCACAATCTAGACTCCGGGCTGTTACTGATAAATTCTAGATACAAAAACCCGGTAACACTTTTTTCCGACCTGAGAATCGAACCCAGGACTTAGATATACCGCTTGCGACCACTAGAGCAAGGACGCAATCAACTTTACATATTATTTAGTTTAAAAAGATGTGCTAGTATTACTTTACAAATGGATATTTGATACAAGATCCCTTACCCAGTTAAGGCAATTTAAATGGCACAGTATTTAATGGTGTGTGTCTACTTTGAACTAGTGTTGCTGGTAACATGAATGGCACAATGGTTATAAATACAAAATAGAAAATTAAAAAAAAAAAACTCATGTAATTTTCAACAATTATTGTGTCAAATATCGTCGAAATTATAATATACACAAATTAATATTCCTTCACTCGATATAATTACTTAATCCATTAACAATAATAATATTATGTCGACTGTATTTACACAAATAAAAAAAAAATTGTTGCCCTTGAAAACTTGTAACCTCGTAGCGCTACGGCTACGATGGTCTACGAAGTTCGTAGCAGCGTAGCAACTTCGTAGCATGTTGAATTTTGACAGAATACTAGAACTTTGTATGTTATTATCATTAATGGGTATTGGTCGATAATTATTGTGCCTTTATCGGTTAATTGTTTATATATTTTCCAGCCGTTTGAGATGGAAACCCTCGTGCCGTGAGGGCCGATTGCTCATGCTTTGGTCAATGAAATCTCAAAACGGCTGGTTCACACTTCCCGCGACACAAGGGTTGGGGTTTACCTTGGCCAGAGGCTAAACATTGCCATACAACGTGGAATCTTGAGAACATTAGGAGATGACAGCAATGGGGATGAAATTTTCGTCGAAAATTGTAATTTTAATTATATTGTAACTTTCATTAAATTAATGAATAATGTTTGAAGTTATTATTTGCTAACATTTTATTTATTCTGAATTAATAATTGACCCTGTCTTGTAGGTAAAACTGAAACTATCACTCATGCTACGAAAACCGTAGCTCGATTTCAATAACCGATAACGTTCCCATTTCCCACTGCTGGGAAATGGGGTGTAATCAACCACGTGGGCGCATTACGGTTTGGTGGACGTCACATGTCTTGTAATTTTTAGTTCTAAGACATACTGGTTTAGTTTACGATGTTTTCATTGAACGTCTTACCAGCACCCTAATTGCGTAACTCACGATTGATCATAATTGGTTTCGTCTTCACAGTTAAACAATATTCATTGCGTTATTTATGTTGTCGAACGGACACATTTTTCGAACATATGAAGCAATGGTTTAACAATCCGTTTCAAAACGATACAGATTATGATGAATCGTGAGTTACGCAATTAGGGTGCTGGTTAGTACAAAGAGAAACATTGTATTTATGATTCATTCATTGCGGAATCATTTCAGTGTAACATGTTCCACGAGACAAGCTCGACCGAGGGTGGAATTCATAAGAAAAATACTTCCTTTGCGTCAGTTTTTGTAAACTTAGCTACTAATGTAG
The DNA here is from genome assembly GCA_949987655.1 of Polymixis flavicincta. Taxonomy (NCBI): domain Eukaryota; kingdom Metazoa; phylum Arthropoda; class Insecta; order Lepidoptera; family Noctuidae; genus Polymixis; species Polymixis flavicincta. The sequence goes on along the minus strand of OX465188.1, from coordinate 6,127,416 downwards.
ACTTTCAGGAAATGGAAAGCACTGTTGTTAGTAAATAACCAAACAAACATTATCTTATGTGCAGATTTCTTGACATCGGTTGAACGAATCCATGAATCCATCGTGCGGAAACTTGATCTTTTTTTTTTGGTGGGAAATCATCAAATAACTTCTCCCGCTCTGGGTGGAGCGGGAGGTCGTGTCAGACTTTTACTGACTAAAACCCACCCGTGTTCCTTCAGTTGACTGTTGCGCTGCATGTCGCGGGTTCGATTCCCACACGGAACAAATATTTGTATGAACTACAAGTAGTTGTTCCGGGTCTGACTGTTTGTGTATGTGAGTTTAAATGTTTGTAAACGCACCCACAATACAGGAGAAATTCCTAGTGTGGGGCAACGTTTAAAAAAATTACTTAGTCTGAAATCGCTAACCCGTCTTAAGCAACCGCGGTGATCAATGCCTTTTCTGTATAAGAAGAGGTCTTTGCCAAGCAGTGAGACAGTAATAGACTAGTATTGTTATTATTGTGCAGATTTCTTCAGCCGATTTTTAAAGTCTGTTTTGATAAACTGAAAGGTACGCGGTTCTACGAATATCGTAATCGCAAGGTTGTAAAATGTAGATGTACGAAGATAACAATCATAATTAATAATAGATTATCCTTTATTCCATTTTTTATACTTATTTGGTATATTTTTAAATATTTTTACAAAAATCATTAAAAAAAAACATTTAAAAATAAAAAATAAATAAAAATAGATTTATTATTACTATATTGGGTGACTGGTAATTAGTGACCGATATTTAAACACATGATCGTACTCATCATAACAAACAACTTTCCCAAATAAACTATTTTTTTTGTCTATCATATTGACCCCAATTTTTATACCTCAATAGAATATTGAGTACCTAACAAAAATAATACAACATCTGCTGTAATTTCATTAATTTTTTTTGTTTGTAGTTATTAGGTAATAATACCTACAAACAAAAAAAGACTTTTTCACTTCTCATGCTCTGAAAGTGCTTCTTTGTGCAGGGGCTGCACAAAATCGAATTTTGTGCACAAGGGCATTAACGTATCTACTCATAAATGTATTATATTAAGGCAAAGAAAATGAGCCATACAGCCAAATGCAATAAGAAGTTCATAGATAGAATTTGTTATTATATAATATTTACTTTAATTTATTTGCCTTATGTGTTTTTTAAGATATAATAGATATTAAAATTTTAATTCAAGTACGGTAGGTTAGTTGATTTAAGAAAATTATTATTACAAAATTAATTTAATAGTAGGCTGTATAGGTCTGCAGCCTAATATCAATGTCGTAAGATTTAAAAAAAAATAAAGCGGCGGGAAACAGCTCTTGTTCTTTTCCTTCAGTATTCAAAACTGTTCTAATTTTACTTTGAATTTTAATTAAAGAAATGTTATGTTATACTACTGTTTTATTTCCTCGCAATCGAAGTGAAAAGCAGAGTTTATAACTCGTCCACAAAACCATTTTTATCCTCGACATTACTATCAGCCCTCGCCTTCGGCTCGGGCTGCTAAAAGTCTCGGATAAAAATAGTTTGTTTTGTGCACTTGTTGTAAAATCTACTATTGCCATGCATCAGCTGCGTCGCTTGACCCCGGGGTCAAGCGCCTAACAGCTGATAGCGCGCGTGCGAATCGTACGTTGGTTAAATTTAATGACAAAAGAATAATGCAGGTAACAGTGGATTATTTTGTTTTTGTTTGTAGGTAACTAAATTAAATTACAGCTGATGATGTATTGATCTTGTTAGGTACTCAATATTCTATTGGGGTGACGGGGGAACATGCGCTAGTTAAATTAAAAAAAAAAATAGTTTATTTGGGAAAGTTGTTTGGTATGATGAGTACAATCATGTGTTGAAATATCGGTCACTAATTACCAGTCACCCTATATACAGGGTGTTTGGCAGAACGTTGAACATACGAAAATGGTAGATAGGTGGGGTCATCTACTACTTACTCAGCCCTAATTTATTTGGGCCTGGCCCCCTGGATATTTAATTTTTTTTTTTTGCTTTCTTCTAGTTTCACCACTTTCTTAACTTTAAAGTGTATTTTTTAATATTTTTTTATTAAAAATGTGTAAAACAATTGCCTGTTTTACACATTTTTAATAAAAAATACACTTTAAAGTTAAGAAAGTGGTGAAACTAGAAGAAAGCAAAAAAAAAAAATTAAATATCCAGGGGGCCAGGCCCAAATAAATTAGGGCTGAGTAAGTAGTAGATGACCCCACCTATCTACCATTTTCGTATGTTCAACGTTCTGCCAAACACCCTGTATACATTCAACACATTGTTAATGTGTGCCATAATAGCGGATAATGTAAAAGTGATCGTAGTAGTATAAAATAGGTTCATTTTATTTATGTAGATTCTTTTACAAATTGTTAACGTTGTAGGCCTTACAGACTAGATTTGTAGGCGATTTTCTATTCTGTATTTTCATTCCTCTAAGTACCTGGTGGTACTTATTGACAGGCCTGCACTGTCCTCCCATATCTATTATCACTGTAATTTGAAAACTTTGTAAAAGCCAATTATTTTTAAAAGAGTAACCGTGGAGTTTCTTGCCGGCTCTTCTCCATAGGAAGCGACAAATTGGAACCGTGCACCTAGCTTCTGACGTTTCATAAGTGTCCATGCAGGTTTATGTGAAATAAAATATTTTGATTTGATTTTGATTGAGTATAAAATTATTATAAGATCACGCTTTTATACCTGAAGGGGTAGGCATAAAGTACACATATTTCTCCTGTTATGTTTGGTGAAGCTAAGCCATATAACACTTTACCCTACCAGGGGATCCTGCCAGGGGTGCGGGTTTGTTTGAAAGAGATACCACAGCCCCTGGCATACGGGCTACTGAAGGAACACGGGTGGGTTTTAGTCAGTAAAAGTCTGACACGCCCTCCTGCTCCACACAGAGCGGGAGAAGGTATTTGATGATCTCCCACCCAAAAAAAAAAAACCCTACCAGGGGATCGAACATGAACCCCCACTATGTTGGGGTCTATTTCCAGTGTAACCAGATGCAGTTGTATTACAGTAGTTTGCATGGAGCGACTGCCCTTCTGACCTCAACAACCCTGCTGTTCCCACTGCTGGCACACAGGCATCCTCTCTGTGAGAGTGGCCGTAATCCACCATGCGGGCCCAGTGCGGGTTGGTACATGACACATGTCTTGGATTTTTTTTTGTTCTAGGACATGCCGGTTTCCTCACGATATTTCCTTCACCGTTTTGAGAGCAGTGTTGGTGAAATTAAATACTCAAACTAAAGTGCCTGCCTCGGTTCGAACTCACGACCTACAAAGCGAAAGTCGTGGCCGTTACCACTGGGCTACCACTCCTCTTGGTATGGTCTATTTTAAAAGTATTTGATGAAAGCGTAAACAAATGCACTATTTCCAACAATTATTGTTTGAATAACATTGTTGAATTGGTGTGAATAGTGAAAATCCTGCCTTAGTGGGTACGTATTTTTCTGTTGCCTTCTTCTTGACTGTTTATGTGTCTACGGACGCCAGCACATCAAGCTACCCCAATCTGTCAAATTTATTTGATAGATTGTCAACTTTATAACATAACCCTAAAGTTGATGTTTAATTGGAAAACATTGAAAGTATGTGGTGGCTTGATGTGTTGCCAATCTGTACATAAAAGGTTAAATAAAAACATGCAAAACATCTTTAAGGTGATTTAAAATTAGCATTTCGGATTAAGTATTCAAATAATCAAACCAATTTGTATGTGGCTCTACAAATTGACGCCACAGATACATTTTCTGGTCCATTTGTAGATATTATCATCAAATGCTTCTAGAACAGACTATAGTCTTCCACACGTTGCCTGGTTACAGTATGATATTATTTAATAATAAGAAAATACCCACGTTTTTTCAGGGGTTTAAGTTACTGTTGATTGTTATTATAATTAACAGATAGTTGACCTAATGGTTTCTTAATATATACTACAAGACGTTGGTCGAGAAATGTCAACATCGTAATAACAATTTATCCGATTTCTAGTCATCGTATTTGCGATAATACTTCTTTCTGTTATTAATTAGAAGATAAACATAAGATAAGAATAGCGAAATAGACGTCACATCACGTTGTATCCCACGTAGGAGCCAGGGGCGGTGTGGTGTACTATTATAGACTCCAACATTTCGCTTACAGATACTTTTTAACCGATTTCAAAAAGGAGGAGGTTCTCAATTCGTCTGTATTTATCTGTGTTCCGCGATACCTCCGTCAATTGTAGATGAATTTCAAAAAATCTTTAATAATAGGATATGCTTCAGGGGTGGTCCCATATAAATTTTATTAACTTTGCTTTGGTAATTTTTGCATTAGTTTGGATAATACGTTTTTAATCCACTTTATGTATCTTCATGACATTCTGCTGCTTCTTGTCATTGTTGCTTACATAGCAAGTAGTGGTATACGAATTAGTGTGAGGTAGGTACCACGACTAAAAACTGAAAAATAAAAACGATTTATTTTTCACCTTTTTTAAAACAAGATAAGATCTGAAAAAAATAAGGTGTTTTTCTTAGGATTACTCTGGAACCGTAGACAACGTAAATGAAAAAGTCATGGCCAGGTCTGGAAAGAAGACAATTAGAGCTAGACTTTCTTTTTTTTGCTGTATACTCATTTTCCTCCGAGTTGCAGCCTGTTCAAAATACCCATAAATTTGGAAATTTCTTTCTAAGTATCCTTAATTTTTGTGATTAGTTTACCGTTGTCCTCGTCCCCTTAGCCAATGGGCTATTCACTGCCTTGGCCTCGACCCTGTTATCAGTATGTTACCAAAACAGACACGTGTTGACGTCTGCGCGCCTGATATTATAAGCCCCTAATCATCCCTTACCTACATTGGAAAAGGGGTAGCTTATTCTAAGCCAATGTGCCGAAATATTGTGAAAGACTTGTTTTTTTGAAAGGGGATTTCATGTAGATAAATAGCTGGACATATGAGGTATGAAACCTTTGATTTGAAGTCTTTTTCGTTATTAGTGGTGGCCAAGTGGTTTCTGCCTTGACTTACGAGTTGTAGGTCGTTCGAACCAAATGCAAGCAGTTCACCTTGTGTGTTTTATTACATACAATTTACTAACGGTGAAGGGAAACATCGTGAGACAAACAAAACTTAAGACATATAACATCAACCAACCCCATCCCTTATCAAATCACATTAGATATTCTATACATTTTAATACGCGATCAGGAATGGCACTTTTCGATGAAACGTCAGTTTATTTTTTAATATAACGTACTAAAAATGTCTACGCTTTCAACCCTTCGTACTGTCTGGTATTATTATTTTATTTTTAAGAAAAACACACTATACAAATCAAAAACCACCCTGCAAAAACACCAAGGGTGCTATAATTACAAAATACACCTGTCTCGCTAACACAATTATCAAAATACACAATAAATATTAAGTAATGCAAGAGTACACAATCCGCCTATAACTCGATCTAGGGGTGACCCACCCTACGGGGGTGAAAAACGGCTGTAACACAAACTAGGGGAGCGAGTTTACTTTGCCAATATTTAGGGTTGCTGGGGCACTTCAAAACGGGGGTGTGTTCAAAGCACGTTCAAACGCATCGCTTGGAACAGAATGATAATTTTAAACACCATGAAATTATTTTGTTTTTTTGAACTACTCGTACTACGGCGTTGAATCTTTGAGGTTTGTTTAAGAAATTACGTCGTTAACATTAAGTAGCGAAGTCAATCATTACTTAATAAGGAATTTAAAGGAGGTTGCGGTAGAATTAAGATTGCGGTAAAATTGCAGAAAATGTAGGAAAATTGGAATTTCTTGGTCAGGTAGACCAAGAAATACGTGGATATTATTTGTGTAGGTTTTTGGATATGTAATTGGACTTACAAGGAGGATTTTGGCGTAATCCCTCGTACAGATCTCCGGACTCCGTGTCCCAGAAGTGGGATATTTTCTGCTGCCAAACTAGAGATGCGCTATAAATGGTAATTGACAACCTCTTCATCTTTACGCGCTAACTACGCAACGGATTTTGATGCGGTTTTTATCAGACAGAGTGGTTCAAGAGGAAGGTTTACATTTGTATAATACACCGACCTCCACGCGGGCGAAACCACGAAACCACTAGCAAAAGCTAGTATAAAAATAGATAATAAATTTTTTTTTCAAAAAAATAACAACCGACTTCCAAAAAAACACTACAAAGTGCAAAATAACTTTAATTTCGGAAGTCGGTGACTTTGGATGTGTATTTTAATTATTTGTCACCGCCTTCCGAAATTAAAGTTATTTTGCACTTTGTAGTGTTTTTTTGGAAGTCGGTTGTTAGCTTTTCGAAAAAAGTTTTTATTTTTCACTTTTTAGTTACCAATTCGAAATTTCATCATCCTTGGCGTCAAAACAATGCATATTTATGCGATAGCAACATTCGCGGTTGATTTGCTGTAATTTTTTGAAGAGTTCCGTTGTCTGTCTCCGAAACGCATCATCAGACCTATATGAAATTTCAATGGGACCATTTCGGAGTAAACCCCTTTCGAATAAAAAAAGAATTTTGCAAATCCGTAATCCATCCATATACGACGGAGTTATGCCCGAACATACATAAAAAAAAAAATAAACATGTCGAATTGATAACCTCCTTCTTTTTGAAGTCGGTTAAAAATCGCCAATATGACCCTCTCAGTAAATTTTATCCCATTGAATGACTATTTCAAGAATAAAAAGTAAAAAAAAAAGAACAACCGACTTCCAAAAAAACACTACAAAGTGAAAAATAACTTTAATTTCTTAAGTTGGTGACTTTGGATATGTAACATTTTAATTTTTTGTCACCGCTTTCCGATTTTATTTTTTATTTTTTCTCTTTTTAGTTATTGTACCTATTGTATACCATTCCAAATTTCATCATCCTTGGGATTAAAACAATGTATATTTATGCGATAGCAGCAATCGCGGTTGATTTGCTGTCATTTTTTGAAGAGTTCCGTTGTCTGTCTCCGAAACGCATCATCAGATCTATATGAAATTTTAATGGGACTCTTTCGAAATAAATCCCTTGCGAACAAAGAATTTTGCAAATCCGTCTATAAATGACGGAGTTATGCTCGAACACACACAAAAAAAAACATATCGAATTGATAACCTCCTTCTTTTTGAAGTCGGTTAAAAAGAATAATCTTGAGATTTTAAATTTTTCGGGCTTCCCTAAGCTGGCGCGTCCGTTTTAAACGTCTGATTAACCCTACATTTTTTGTTGCAACGTCCCTCTCGCTCTCTCTCCGGAGTCCGGAGTTGTGCCCGGTCAATGGGCTCGCCCTTATTACATGGGACTTAACATAACTGGCGTTGTTAAGGTGTACTATTGACTATTGATACACTCTCTACGCTGCCTTACCCTTCGTTGAATGCAGGCGTGATTTTATGCTACGAATTATATCTGTTAAGTTTACAAAAGTACCATCGACATGAAAAGAAGAAGAAGCAGCGTATGATAAAAAAACCTTTTGTTTTAAACAGCTTTTAGTTAATTAAAAGTACAGTCACCAGCAGGTCAAGCTATCCCAAACTGTCAAATTTTCCCAGTTGAACATGAACCTTATTCCTTTGTGATAAAGTTGCAAAACTATCAATGAAATTTGACAGATTGGGGTAGTTTGGATTGCTGGCCTCTGTACATAGGTATCTGGTAAATAAAATTTACACAAGTTTTATTCAAATAGAACATTAATATTTATTTAAAAGCTTATCTTTAAGTGTTAGTACTTAGAAGGATGCTTCACTCATTTCATATGATTTCCATTTTTTTTATACTCGTTTAGAGCAGGAGTATTTGTAAAGACGAGACAAACTGGATGAGGTTGCGTCGTGCCACCTTCTGGCTCCATCATCAGACCCTGGATGTCGTCTTAGAAAAGAGTCATTGTCTATAGAAGAATCAAACGAGCTCAAACGCGATGTGGTGGCGTCGTTTTATTACAAAGTTCCCATAACCGTTTCCTAGGGTGCCACTTTCTGGCTCCATCATCACCCTTAATGCCATTCAGGATAAAAGTCCTTGTTTAGATGAATCAAACGAACCCAAACTCGATGGGGTTGCGTCGTTTTATTACAGAGTTCCCATGGCCACCTTCCGGCTCCATCAGCAGATCAGCTCCATCATCATCATTTCAGCCGAAAGACGTTTGCCTGTGTGATCAAATCAGGAATGAAGAGATCCGCAGGAGAACCAAGGTAACCGACATAGCCCGAAGAATTGTGGCAGTGGGCAGGGCACATTGCTCGCAGAACAGATGGCCGATGGGGCCGAAAAGTTCTGGAGTGGCGACCGCGTACCGGAAGACGTAAAGTTGGAAGGCCTCCCACAAGGTGGACAGATGACCTTGTGACGGCCGCCCGCAGGAATCCGCTGGATGCGGGAAGCACAGAACCGGTCGAAGTGGTGGAGCTTGGTAGGCCTATGTCCAGATCAGCTCCATATCATATTAATAATATAAACCCATACTACAGCACAAAGTGTCGTGGAGGTCAAAATGTTACACTTTATTCGGTGTAGCCTTCATTCGTCAAGTGACACGGTACAACGAGTGATAAGGAAGTTCCTTCTAGAATAAGTAAAAGAAACAATCCAAGTGGGTACTGAAAAAATCTCTAACATCATCATTTGGCTAGCCTTTTTCCCAACCATGTTGGGGTCGGCTTCCAGTCTAACCGGTTATAGCTGAAAACCAGTATTTTACATGAAGCGACTGCCTATGTGACCTCCACATCAAAATCAAACCATTTTTTTTTGCAAACATGGGTAATTGGTACATAGATGTTTTGCTAAAAAGTAGTCCTCCATATTCTACCGTCTCATGGGCATGCAAATATTAAATTCCAAAACGAAACAGAAATTCTATTAATGTTATACCTAATAAATATAAATGTCAAATCATTAGAATACAAAAAAAGAGAAACCAAAATAGACTATTAACTTATGTGACATTTTTACAGTAATGTCAAAATGTCAATCATAATAAAAAAGTGTCAGAATAGGAACATGTGTCAATTATCATCAATCAGTGCAGATATTTATCATTATGGAAGACGTCAATAGTGTAATAGCTTTTCTCGATTAATATTTGGTTTAGTGCCCTTTAAAATGTTATTACAGTCATACTTTTTATCACATCAGGTACTTTATTATAAATACGTGGGGCAATACCAAAAAAGTTTTCTGCATATGTGCGGTTTTACATTTCACTTGGCATAGTTTGTTTACATATTCCTCCACAAATACTATACTCCTTAGAAGGACTGGTTGTCAGTCAGATTATCGGATTTCTGACGACTAACAACTGGCAAATATCCACGAATGACAGCCGGGACCAACGGCTGAGTAAAAAAAAAAAAACAAAACTAAAATGTCAAGATTGAGCATTCCTATTACTTACAATGGTGTAAACAGGATACAAATAAAAGTAGAGAAAATAAATGATGTAATCAAAAAAAAAATACGTGTCACAATAGAGTATTTTCCAATTTTATAAAAACTATTTTAATTTGAAAATTGGGACGATATATGTTACAGAAAAATAAAAATAAATTTATTTATTTCCATTTCTCAATTAAAAACGATTAAAATTAAATGTATTTTTCGTTGTTTTGAATTTAGCGCCTAAACGCTCCTTACGATGAGTTTTTATCACGTGACATTGTGACGTCAGCTTTGTGTAAACAGCACTGGTACAAATACTTAGTTTGGCGCAGTTTTAGAAGTATTGGTGCACCGAGGCACCACACACCAGTAATATCACTTTCTATCCATAAAAATCTTGTTAATTATAAACTCGACATTCACTTATTTACTTACTAACTACTTAAGTTTACACAAAGTTGACGTCACGTGATAAAAGGTCTTCGTAAGGAGCGTTTTGGCGGTAAATTCAAAACAACGACAACTAAATTTGTTTTAAATCGTTTTTAATCGAGAACATAGATATAAATCAATTTATTTTTATTTTTCTGTTACATGTTTCGTCCCAATCTTCAAATTAGAATAGTTTTGAATAAATTGGAAAATACTCTATTGAGCATTCTCAATCATTCTCATTCATATAAACATCTAAAAACCACCACATTTAACTACAACAATATGAGTTTATGATGTAGGTAGCTACACCTGAATATTCATCGAAGTTCTGTGGAAATAAATCAGCTGTTACTACCTCCTCCATCTTAGGTACACGACGTCAAGGTAAGGGCGCCAGCAGACAATATCGACAGACGTCTGACGTCATGCTATGTTGTGTACCATCGCGACCCTTACCTCCACATTGTTACTGAGGGCACTAAGAAGGTTTATTAATAGCTATTGAAATAGCGATTATAATTATTTAATAATATAATATCCCATAATTATTTAATAATATAGTATTTCCCAAGGTTGGTAATGGTGTACGCATCTAAGTATCTTCCACCCACATTTCGCCAGTTTCTAGCGAGCTTATTGCCATCAACCGAAAACAAATACAGATTCAGAGTTAAAAATATTACCTAATAGTTAGGTAATAAATGTTGTTACAAATCTGTACACATTTAACTTTAAAATGACTCTGCATAACTATCAATGAATTATTTATTTTATGTTATATAATCAGTCTATTCTTATCTCACTACAGCAGGCTATTTCTACTCTTCTGTAGAATAGAAATAACTTGTCTACATTTCTCGGTAAAAAACTGTCAACTGTCTATACGGAAACGTCATTTTTGTCTACTCTTCCGACGACAAAACGCTTGTGTACAGTTCTCGTGCTAAGTCTCCAGGGCTCAGGTCTGTTCTCAAACAGAAGGAATGAGCATTTATCATCATTGATCAATGAGGACTGAAGATCATCATGCTTGCTCGTAGTATGTTGGCGATTTAAAACTATTATTATTAGACCAGAACCCCAATTCCGTAACACTTTATCAATCAGAATCTGAATAATTTTGAAAGATATTGCTAAACCATTGCTTCATATGTTCGAAAGAAACGTCTGCTCAATAACGTTTATACCGCAATAAAACAAACAAAACAAAAAAAAAGTTATTCCTGCTGTCAATGTTTTACGTCATTTCCCTGTCAGGGTTTTCCGACGCTGTTAGTCACCAAGTCACTGTTTTCCGAGATCAAGGAAAAAAATCTAAACGATATATAATTGATTTAAAGCTATCGGTAGTTGTCATTAAATAAAAACATTATTTAATTCAATATCAAAATGCAAAACAAACACAAACTTCAAAAAAAGTCAAAACACATCCAAACACAAGTACGGAAAACCCTGAAAATTCTATGAACATTTCCTTACTCACACACACACAAAAACAACAACTACGCAAGTACCTACGTGCGAGGCGTGGCAGGGGGAGGGGCAATGACGTCACGGGCCGACGTCAGCGTGACGCTGTGCCGACCTAGTTTCATGCGGGCTTTCAAACCAGAGAGATATTCCGTTGCGTGAATTGATTCGGTATTTTTCTTTTACAATGCAACGGAATGCGTAATAGTTACCCGTTCCCGTGGTTAAAAAACACTTGTAATATCATATATAATTTACTAGCTTTTGCCAGCGGCTTCGCCCGCGTTGTGGTCGGTGTATTATATTTACACTAAACCTTGCTCTTGACTCTATCCCCCTTATTACAGAACAAGGTTTTTCTTTAGGTATGGTTTAAACCACCGAGCCTGTTTTTGAAATAAGAACTTAGAACTGACATAGAATTACAGCTCCTTTTACAAAACTGACAATTTAGCACTGGACTAACTTGTCAGTTTTGTAAAAGGAGCTGTATTTCGATTTCAGTTAGGTTCTTATTTAAAAAACAGGCTCGACGATTTAAACCATACCTAAAGTAAAACCTTGTTTTGTAATAAGGGGGATTATGTCTATTGATGAAAACCGCATTAATTTCCGTTGCGTAGTTTAAAATATCTAAGCGATAAATATCTAATGTCTTTATTTCCATGGAAGATGGGTAGGCCTTTAGTGTGGGATGCAACGTGTGTCGATACTCTTGCCCCATCCCATCTTCCTGGCTCGGTGTGCTGTGCTGGTGCTGCCGCTGCGGCTGCGGAAAACCTCAAGCGGCGAAAGTATAACAACCTATTGGTAATTATATTTTCGAGCCGTTTGGGGGTTGAAAACCTCGGGCCGTGGGGTCCGAGTGCTCATGGCCTCTTTAAAGAAATCTCGAAAAGGCTGGTTGACACTTCCCGTGACCCAAGCGCTGGTTTCTACCTTGGCCAGCGGCTAAGCATTGCCATACAACGTGGTAATGCTGCCAGTCTCTTGGGAACATTACCAGTCGACAGCGATGAGGAAGAATTTTTTGACGCCATTTTTTTAATTTGTGATTAGGATTAGTTAAGTTAGTATTATATTGTTTCTAAGCGTACAGAAACGAAAAGCGACTTTGTTTTATATTATGTAGGGATGTTTTAAAACTATTTGAGAATCCGACTACTCTAAGACGAAAGGGCGACACAAACTCAGAGATCACCGTCTCTTTTCTGCCCTGCTAATTGTATCTGCAGTAATCGACACTTTTGGGTTTACACATTTTTGCAGAAATGGCATCCTTAGAAAGATTTGGGTACTGAAAGTAAGTATGTTTTTTTGATAACGATATTCACAGTGCTTGCATACTTTTTTTTTTAGATTTCCGCTTTTTTCTCGAAACCGCTTTTTTGCAATTAGCAGGGCAGTTTTAAAGACCAGACATGCTTGGTCATGAAGACATTGCAGATTAATGTCTAAGATGGTATTTTGAGGAAACAACCACACAGATATGAGTGGACCTGTCCAGTCAGTGCAGACATTTCGTCAGTAATTGTGCAGCTCAACTCGGAACACTCCTATATCTTTAGTAATGTAGTGATGTGTGTGTGAGTGTGTAATTAGAATTACTGTGGTGTAACGAAATTAATCCTTCACTGTCCTTCAGTTCTATTAGTAGCGTTTAAAAGTGAAATTGTATTCGGCACGCGGCTTTTTATAGAACCATTGTGCTACTTTAGAACAAATACTCGCTGTGATAAACAAGACGATTCGTTTGGATATAGGAACTGGGCATTTATGACGAGCCGAGCGAGCCGAGCCGAGCCGAGCCGAGCGAGTGAACCCGCTGGCAAAACCAGCGGGTTCACTCGCGTGGAGGTCGAAAATTATCCCACTGGATTTTTTTTGTCCCGGTGATACGCTTTAACAAAACATCTTTTTTTTGTATGTTTGTTCCGGCTAATCTACGAAACAGCTGGGCCGATTTTGACAGAACTTTCAATGGCAGATAGTTGATGTTATTATAAGAGTAACTTAGGTGAGTTTTATTTAAGAAAAACATTCATTCATTCATTCTCCTGCCTTATCCCAATTTATTTGTGGTCGCAACATGTCTTTTTCTTCCACACTTCTCTATTAGTCGTCATCTCCGTAGTCACACCCTTTCTATCCATATCATCATTCACAGAGTCCATCCATCGTTGCTTTGGCCCTACTCTTATAGCCATCGACATTCATACTCAAAACTTTCCTCACGACATTTCCTCATTCCTCCGTATCACATGCCCATACCATGACAACCGATTTCCACACAACTTTTCAGCTATCGGTGCCACTTTCAGGCTTCCTCTTATGTACTCATTTTATTCTATCTATTCGTGTAACACCACAAATTCCTGTTAACATTCTCATCTCGGCTTTAATTGCCTTTAATTAATTTCTTTTGTGGCCCAACATTCTGACCCATACAAGACGGCAGTATTACCATGGTTTTATATATCTTCCCCTTAAGTTTAAGGGGAATATGGGAGTCGCAGATTGTTCCCATGACCTGCCGCCATTTCATCCATCCGGTGTTAATTCTGTGCTTAACCGTCCGATCTACTTCGCCATCGCTTTGCACGAGTGCGAGATACCGAAAGTCGGAGCAGACTGGGAGAAGCGCGCTATCAAGCGCTATGGCTCCAGACCTGGAGAGACCGCCGAAATCGCAGAACATATATTCAGTTTTGGTTCTGCTGATTTTCAAGCCAACATTCTCCAGCTTCTGTCGCCACTTCTCCAATCTGCTCTGGATCTCGGATACATCTTCACCGACAAGAACAATGTCATCGGCAAATAGCATACACCAGGGTGCCATTGGGCACGCCACGATTGCGGCGGTAAGTCCCCTCTTTGAGGAGTGGTTTGAGAGGCGGCATGGCGTCCTCACCTTCCGCCTGACGCAGGTCCTCACCGGACACGGTTGTTTCGGGAGGTTCCTGTTTCGGATAGGGCGGGAGGAAACGCCCGGGTGTTTCCACTGCGAAGATCGCCCTGAGGACACGGTGGAGCACACGGTGGCGGTCTGCCCTGCTTGGGCGGAGCACCGCCGTGTCCTCGTGGAGGCGATCGGCGGCGGCGATCTCTCGCGTCCGGCCCTGGTCCAGGCCATGGTACGGAGCGAGAGGGCATGGGGAGCCGTCACCTCCTTCAGCGAAGCAGTGATGCTCGCGAAGAGGGAGGCGGCGCACGTGAGGGAGAGGCAGCATATGCGCCCTCGCGACCCCAGCCGCCGCAGGATACGGAGACGCCCTGGGCGTCGGGAATCCCAGGCCGATTTCCGGCCACCGTAGGCATGGGCTTGCGGACGGCGAGTAATGGGTAGCTCGCTGTCCGGTAAGGACCAAGCCCAAGTCGACGGCGCGTTGTGTTCCACGCGCGCCTCAAAGAGATGTCAGCACAAAAAATGATGGGGCCCGCAAGGGCCGATGCCTGCCAGGGGTGCGGGTTTGTTCGAAAGAGACACCACAGCCCCTGGCTTAAGGGCTACTGAAGGAACACGGGTGGGTTTTAGTCAGTAAAAGTCTGACACGCCCTCCTGCTCCACCCAGAGCGGGAGAAGTTATTTGATGATTTCCCACCCAAAAAAAAAAAAAAAAAAAAAAAAAAAAAAAGGGTGCCTCCTCCTGTATGTCCGACGTCAGAGCGTCCATGATCAACAGGAAGAGGTAAGGACTTAAAGCCAATCCCTGGTGCAAGCCTACAGCGACATTGAACTCATCGGTATTGCCTGCAGCCGACCGGACGTAGGTACGAGGTTGACTGTACATAGCACGAATCAACTCTACATACTTCCCGGGCAGCCCTTTCTCTTTCAAGGTCCACCACAACACATCCCGAGGTACCCTATCATACGCTTTCTCCAGATCAATTTAAGAAAAACAGTAAAATTGTAAGGAACTAGACATTGTGGGATCTTAATCGTCGTTATAGGCTCTACAATGATTATTAGTCACCAGTGTAGAGCCTATAAAGACGATTAAGATTAATAAGATTTAAATAATTATTTTCGTTCTCACAGAACAAAATTCCAATTATAACCACTTCGAAAAGCAGTTTGTTTGTGGTCGAGAACAAAGCATAAGCTTAGGTACGGCTTCAGCATTGAAATCAAGGTCACTCAAAGGCTGGTAGCTACGCAGGGAATTCAATGAAGCTCGTTGCTTCAGAAGTCGTTGGATTAGGAAAGTGAATGGCTTTATAAAGAGAAGAATGCTTTCAGCAGTTATAGCATGACGCTTTCTATTGCTACGGAGAATAGACAGTGCTTTTTCAATACAAAGTGACATTTCGTTGGTCCATTTTTGACATCGCACCGTAGATATCCTTCTACAATCTGTCGATTTGTCTTTCGTTTCTAACGATCTTTGTCTAGGTCCTTGTAAATGTAGACTATTTCAGAAGAATATTTCTTCCCAAACTGTCAAAATCACACTGACAACAAACTTTCTACTCGACGGCCACAAAGTTTATACGATTATCTACAAAATCATGATTCGTTTAGAATGCATAACTGTCATAATACTGAAAAATCACGCTCTAAATTATTATTATTTTGTTAGGTAGGGTAGGTGGCATACGAGCACGGCTTTCTTTATTCATGAGTTTATGATCTTGAGGGCCAAATATGCCGATCAAGACGCTTCTAACGATACCTCATTTGTCAAATTATCATAAGCAGCTTAGAAGTTATGAGGGAATAGATGAACATACATACATGCATACACATACATATCAGTCAAAATCTTATCTCTGCTTTTTGCCTCGACTTAGTCGGGTAAAAAGATGACTGTGTCAGACTAGATGTGGATGCTGGAGAAGACTCGAGGACGCAACTTGGGAAAGGTAGCAATGGTCTTGGCTGGTTTTCGATAGGTAGGTTTGATTGAGAGTATGCTGTGGTCCATTCTCTTCTTATAATTCAATAGGATGCATGCAAAGACAATTTGTCAGGTTTTATAATTACGCCAATAAAAGACATGGTTTATTGTCTTCGAAAGTACTTAGTCGTTTTTTATGAGATCGAAGAAGAGACATCGTATATCCTCAACTAATTCTAAGACACGTTTCAAAAACACTAAAAGTCTGTTACAAAACACGAGGAAGAAACGCCAGAAAACTTTTAAAACAAAGAAAATATACACTACACACAACTACCATACATTTTCCATACGTACAAAATTATTCTAAGAAACTATAACGTTTTTATCATAGTTATACGAATTCTTTTAACTCGTAGTAAACAGTTTGCTTGTGAATCGTGCCAAGCCGAAAAATGTTTAGCCTTGAACTGCCACGGAATGTATGAATGCTTGTAAACGAGGTATTTGGACACAAACTGCTGAAAAAAGTTAAGAAAAGAGGGAAGAGGTAAATATTTCGGAAGTGGGATTGATGTGTTGCAAGTGTGGTTGTAAATAAACCGTTTTAAACCAAAATCGGTGGTTTGAAACCCAACTTTTTACGGTGACCACGTGGGCCGTAAAAAAAATAACAACCGACTTCCAAAAAAAAACACTACAAAGTACAAAATAACTTTAATTTCGGAAGTCGGTGACTTTGGATGTGTATTTTAATTCTCTGTCACCGCCTTCCGAAATTAAAGTTATTTTGTACTTTGTGGTGTTTTTTTTGGAATTTGGTTGTTAGTTTCTTGAAGTTTTTATTTTTCACTTTTTAGTTACCTACCCCACACCAATTCGAAATTTCATCATCCCTGGGGTACAAAACAATGCATATTTATGCAATAGTAGCATTCGCGGTTGATTTGCTGTAATTTTTTGAAGAGTTCCGTTGTCTGCCTCCGAAACGCATCATCAGATCTATATTATGAAATTTTAATGGGACCATTTCGAAAAAGAATTTTGAAAATCGAAAGAGTTATGCCCGAACATACATAAAAAATTAATAAAAAATAAAAACATGTCGAATTGATAACCTCCTTTTTGAAATCGGTTAATATAAAAAGAAAAATATCTTTCACCATTTTGATTAATATAAGTGTGTGAGTTCATGTACAATTTTTTTAGCATTCCACGGACTGAAAACAATTTTGGAATGCGTATTTATTTAAATATACATTTTTAAAATAAATTGTTGCTCCTTGATATTAATGTTGTTGCTAAGAGTATTTAAAAAAATAGTTTGAAAATAATATTTTTACTCCGCTCCTGCATATTTTTGCTCTTGATATATCCTAAATCCGGGAGTTGGTGTGGTATAGGCTAGACTCTAGATCATTTCGTGTGAAGCATTTTAAAAATACAAAACATTTTAAGCCACTG
Source organism: Polymixis flavicincta (assembly GCA_949987655.1). NCBI lineage: Eukaryota > Metazoa > Arthropoda > Insecta > Lepidoptera > Noctuidae > Polymixis > Polymixis flavicincta. The sequence continues at coordinate 6,109,734 of OX465188.1, read as the reverse complement.
AGTGTGGTTTTAAAATAAAAATAAAATACGTTTTGCATCTATAGTTGCGAGTAGCTTACATGTAGGGGGATGCTGCAACTGCGTATGGGCTGCAATTAAATGGAAACTTGCATGCAAGCTAATGATTTATTAATTGCTTTAAATACAGGATAAACCGCATTCACAACATAGGAGTAACCCTAGTGAGTGTAACTAAAAAAAACCCGAGTTTACATAAAGCCGAAGCCCAAACTCACTTGTTTTCTCCGTCATTGTGACCTTTTTTGTACTGGACCATACCTGGGAAACTTCTTGTTACGGAGATAATGAAGGTCAAAGCTAAATAGTTACAGATAATTTTCGGAAGTCAACGGCAAACATCTAAAATACAGATCCAAAGACACCGACTTCCGGAATTAAAGTTATTATTGGAAGTCGGATGTATTTTTTTAAAAATCAGATCTAATTAACCCTAATAACGTTTTTAGAAATACAATGGCTCTATCACTCGATTGATGAGGCAATACAAGTCTTGTTAAGATAAATTAGCACTCCAAATACACTGCAAATTGTTAGTTAGTGTTATTAGTGAAAAACACAAGAAACACTTTGTAAAACCTTTCGCGGCCCCCTGACGATATGGTGTACCTGGACGAAATAATTAAAATTAATTGATAGACAATGGTGTGTTAGAATTGGAAGGAGCGGCAATATGATTGTAGATAGGTAATTCTTCATCTTTGATTACACAAACTAGTGCCCGTCTAGTGTTCATCGTTCGACCATAATTAATTTAAAATTTAATGGATTTCTAACGCATTATTGTATAAAAATATTCGCTGTCTGCACTTCTCTATACAGAGAAAGTTTTTATGCAGTGCGCAAACTCATCTGCCTAGCCTTCTCCCAACTATGTTGGGGTCGGCTTCCAGTCTATCCGGATGCAGCTGAATACCAGTATTTTACATGAGCGACTGCCTATATGACCTCCACAACCCAGTTACTGGGTGATACGATACCCCTTGGTAAGACTGGTTGTCAGACTTTCGGGCTTCTGACGACCCGTAACGACTGTCAAAGATCCACAAATGACAGCCGGGACCAACGGCTTAACGTGCCTTCCGAGGTACAGAGGGTCTTGGTATGTAAAGATGGTCACCCATCCACGGACCAACCACAGCAAGCGTAGCTTAACCTGATCGATCGACCCGCGCAGCTATTGTTACTTAGCCACAAGCCCCTTTTAAAGTCCAGTGCGCAAACTGTAACCATGAATTCACCATATCATTTTAGAACCCCTAGAGCAGAAATTTTTCGCCGGTTATACAAAAAAATTCATGGTTACAATTTGCGCACTGGATTAAAACTTTTCCTGTATAAACCGCCGTCTCCTCCGTTCGCGTAATTTTCGTAAAAGGGGTACAAAGTTTTTGCTTCACGTATTAATTGTACAGAATCAGCATTGCCATGCAACGTGGCAATGCTGCCAGCCTTTTGGGCACTTTTCCCATTGACAACGATGCGGACGTATTTTTTGATGCTTTATGATTATTTTCTTTATAAATATCTGTACATATTATAATTTAAATGAGAATTGTACAGATAAATATAAAAACATCTGGATGACCGGGCTTTGCTCGTTTTTTGTTTTTTTGTTTGACGTTGTCTAAAAATGAAACCTAGCTAGATCGATTTATCGCCCCCGAAACCCCCTGCATACTAAATTTCATGAAAATCGCTGGAGCCGTTTCCGAGATTATATACAAGAATTGCTCCTTTTAAAGGTACGAGTAGTAGATTGAAGTGTTTGTTTGTAATGCCAAATTAACAGCTAAATGCTTAAGAAAGTATATACGGTACTTATAACACAAAGCCTTTTTGTTTTTTCTGTCTGTCTGTTTCGGCTAATCTACGAAAAGCTGGATCGATTTTGACGGGACTGTCACTGGCATAGGATAGCTGGATAGCTGATTTTATAAGAAGTAACTGCGTTTATTACCGGTAGTATGTTCCTCTTGGCACGGTCAGTTATGTGGACTTGTACAACAGTAGTGTCAATTTTAACAAAATTTGATCAGCAACTAATATGCAGATCCAGCAGATATGACTTCAAACAGTCAAAAAGACTACCTCGTTCATTTACTGGTCGCAGGCACGACTGCTGAATGCCAGGTCTAAGATTTTAAATCCGAGTCGGACCAAGTGTTATTGGGCTTTTAAAAAGGAAAAATAATACATACAATGACATTTAGTAATTGTGTTCTTACATACTCTAGCCTCTGCGTTCAATTTAAGTTGCGTTAAAAAAACTCTCGTGCATACAAAGCCTAAAGAATAGCGTCCTAAACGTTTACAAACGCTGTAACAATTCCTGTATCTCCTCATAATGTTTTCTTTATTAATTGTTTACTCCGAGAGCGAGTACAACTGTGCGTGAGTTATATTTAGGCGTTTTAATTTTAACAAACGCCCCGCTGACATCGGCCTAACGAGTACTGCTGTAAAAATAGACTGTTATTTAATTGTATTTGTTGTTTCACAATCATTATGTGTGTTGTTTTGCTGTTCAGCCTATAAAAATATGGTTTTAAGATTTCTTCCGCGTTCGCCTCACAAAGTGGCTTATTAGTCGATTCGGACGAATTTACTCGCCTGAATCGGGCGAATCGACGCTTTTAAATAATTTATTATTTTCTTATAGGTGTCACGATGTTAGTTTATTTGTGGGCGAATCGACAACTCCAGAAATACGGATTAGGAAAATGGCACGTTTTGAATTTTTAATCGACTTCTAAAAAAGGAGGAGGTTTTATATGTTCCACCGAACGTATTTTTTTTTTTATGTATCTTCCCCGATTTCTCCCCCATCTGAGGACCGATTCTCAAAATTCCTTTTTTAATTGAAAAAGTATACTCCTGAGGTGGTCCCATTGGCACCAAGTCAGGATCTGATGATGGAATCCCAGGGAAATCGAAGGCAACCTTCAAATTTTACAGGTATTAACAATGTTTTTCAAATATTTTCTAAAGCTATTGAGACATTTGCGTATGATCATCATCATCTCATGACGCTGAGCTGATGAAGGACGGAACAACTCTTTAACGGTTAGGAGTAAGGTGGAGGTTCGGGCATAAAACTCAGTCATAAGACCGATTTGCAAAATTCTTTTTTTGTTCGTAAAGGGTTTATTTCGAAATGGTCCCATTTAAATTTCATATAGATCGGATGATGCGTTTCGGAGACAGACAACGGAACTCTTTGAAAAATGACAGCAAATTAACCGAGATTACTGCTATAGCGTAATATGCATTGTTTTGACCCTAAGGATGATGAAATTTAGAATCGGTGTGGGGTAGGTACTATAACTAAACGTGAAAAATAAAAACTTAAAAAAAACAACCGACTTCCAAAAAAAAACTTTAATTTCGGAAGCCGGTGACAAGAAATTAATAAAATACATATCCAAAGTCACCGACTTCCGAAATTAAAGTTATTTTTCGCTTTCTAGTGTTTTTTGGAAGTCGGTTGTTTTTTGAAAAAAGTTTTTGATGCACTTTATTGCATGGAACACTTGCTAAGAAATTTTCTCATTTTTATGTTTTGGAGGTGTCGTGCGCACGGGCTTGTGCCAATTGACTAATAAAAGCCCACAAAGTTCGCCCCTATATTTATTAAGACACTTGTTTTGCCCCTTGTTTTCTTACTTATTCACCTCATACCTTATTGGTTGGTTCTCTATCTGTTGGTTTACTTACCATACTCGTTTCAATGGTAGTTTTCAATGCAAATGCAGGGATTATGTATTTATTTAACTGTTTACGAAGAATGTTTTTTTTTTTTTTACAAATTTTTTAAATAGCCGACTGCCTAAAAAGTGAATTTATTAAAAAAGATGGAAACAAGAAACTTGTTTTAAAAGGATGAGTATTAAACTGAATACTGTAAGCAATCTCACGCAGTCGGAGGCAATAAAGGTGTTTATTGTTCAATTTAAGAAGATGCCTCCGACATCAAAATAAAACTACTGTTTCATTGAAAAGTGCAATACCTATGCGGTCAAAATGTATGGAACAGCCGATTTTTTTTTTGTATATCTACCCGATATCTGCGCTGGGGGATCTAGAATGATGATATGTTATATTCATGGTTACAGTTTGGGCACTGGATAAAAATGTATTCTGTATCCATACATACCTACATACACTCGAAAAACATAACCCTCCTCCTTGGCGCAGTCGTGTAATTAAGTCCAGCACTGGGCTACCCGTAATTTCAAAAGTTAAAATTTGTTGACCGAGTTATTAGCTTATGTCAAGCCGTAGAATTTTATGATATGTTGCAATGACGTTTTCAAGAATTTTCTGAGCTAAATATTTTCCTCAAAAATACATACTAGACGAAATTATTAGTTCAAGAAAGATAATCCAGTATAAAATTGTCGCCGCTGGCAAATCGTAAGAAATATTTGAGATGCAAATATTTCAACTGATATATATTTAACTTACTAGCTGACCCGGCAAACGTTTTGCCTTATAAATTATTTCTAGTTTAAAATAGATAGTAGCCGATTCTCAGACCTACTGAATACGCATATAAAATTTGGTAAAAATCGGTAAAGCCGTTTCGGAGGAGTACGGTAACTAACATTGTGACATGGAAATATTATATGTTAGAAGATAATTTATTTGATAGCGTAGAGTTGAACTGACAAAATATGAGGTGAATGGCTGTAGGAACTTATATTATTCTAGCTTTCCGCCATATTCCAGGCTATATCTCTTCCAAATTTCATGAAGATCGTATCAGCGGTTTAGGCGTGGAAGCGTAACAGACAGAGTTACTTTCGCATTTATAATATTAGTAGGTTTTACGCTATTTGTGTGGTTTAATGACCTACTTGGCAATAATTTAATGAAATGTTAGCTGTATTCAACGCTTAGCCTATACATTGTTTAGGTTATACTTGTTTAGTTATTGAGCAGTTGTGGCCCAGTGGTAAGGGCCCTGAATTATGCTCGTGGTCGTGGGTTCCAACCCAGGCAATCGCTTCACTAAGTGCAAATAGTTTTATCAGCACTGCTCTCAAAATCTATTAACCCGCAAGGGCCTGCGTGGTGGATTACGGCCCATTTCTTTCCTTGTTTCGAAGCCTACGTTCCAGCAATGAGAACGTTATAAGCTGCTTATGCTACGAATTACAATTCAAAAGTTATCAGTACCCTAAAAGAGGCCCTGATGGAAGAATGGGACAATATTCCCCAACATCGCATCCGAAACCTCGTCTTCGATATGCCAAACCGGCTCGAAACTCAAATCAGAACCCGACGAAACATATTGCCTCCTCGTGTTCTGATTTACAGTTTCGAGCTAGTTTGGCATACTGAAGACGAGGTTTCGGAGGCGTCCCAATATATTTTGGTCCGTAACAATCCATTTCGAAAACTTTTCCCTTCATTCACCATGATGTACATTCATATTTTTACACACTTGCAGCGGAGGTGAAGGCTAGTACTAGCATACTACATAAGTATAGTATATTGATTGGTTTTAGCAACACCTGATGAACGGGACCAACTCAATCGTCAGCTACTCTTTGATGTTTTGCCAAGCGACCGTCGGTATTAAGCAGGCGAGAGCAGTGGGTTCATTTCTAACAGTCTGTTTTATTTTTAATGGGCTTGTGGCAACATTCAATAACAGCCACCCGGATCGATTGATCACCCATTCGCTGCGGCGATAAAATTTACGCTTATTAGCCAAGTGCGGGACGTTATTCGTCGCGAACGCCGATGGGCGTCCTCCGCACCTCATTTGTGTAATATAAAACACCGATCGGCGTTTTCAGCACTAGTTAAAGAAATTGATTGTTCTTACGGTAAAAAGAAACGCCGATGGGTGTATTTCGCACGTGAATTTCAAATAAAAAACGCCGCCGTGAATGGGTTTAGCTACAAACACGAATCCCCCGTGCCTCGGAAAGCACGTTAAGCAGTTGGTCACGGTTGTCATTCGTGGATCTTTGACAGTCGTTACAGGTTGTCAGAAGAACGAAACTCGAAAGAAAACTAGTCATACCAAGGAGCAACATGCTACCCAGTAAATTGGTTGTGGAGATCAGATAAGCAGTTGCTCCATGTCATGTAAAATGCTATTATTCAGCTGCATTAGGTTAGACTGGAAGCAGACCCCAACAATATGTATTTGGGAAAAGGCTAGTTGATTAATTAAATGTCAAAAGTTTGATATCACATTTAGTATTATACGACATGTTTTCTTGCAAAACATAATCAGCTTATAACGATCCCACTGCTGGGACACAGGCTTTCCTCTCTTCGAGAGGGAATGGGCTGCAATCCACCACGCGGGCTCAGCGCGGGTTGGTAGATGTCACATGTCATCGAATTTTTTGTTCTAGGACATGCCGGTTTCCTCACGATGTTTTCCTTCACCGTTTTGAGAGCACTGATGATAAAATAATTTACACAAATTAAAGCGTCAAACTAAATGGGACAAACTATTTTTTAAGGTTGGTAAATAATCAAATAAGTTCTCCGCTCTCTTCGTGTCAGACTTTTACTGACTAAAATCCACCCGTGTTTCTTCAGTAGCCTGAGTGCCAGAGGCCACGGTAACTCTTTCGAACAACCCGCTCCCCTGGCAGACATCGGCCCTTGCGTGCCCCACCAGTTGATACTGACATCTATTTGAGGCGCGCGTGGAACACAACGTGCCGTCGACCAGGGCTTGGCGCCTCTCAATCCACTCCTCAAAGAGGGGATTTACCGCCGCAATTGTGGCGTACCCAATGGGACTCATGGTTTCTTGATTAGAATTTTAATTTTCAACATTTTTAATAGGCCTACATACAAAGATAAAGTCTTCATCTATCATTTGGCCAATTTATTTTAATGAAGAGTTACAGCTATATGTGTGGACCGGCTTTGAGAAACATCATTCTCAATTTAGTATATTAGGCCGATTAGAGTACGATTTTTGGGTGCTCGTGGGTGGACACTGTTGTTTTCACTTTTTAGTTATTGTACCTACCCCTCCATTCGAAATTTCATCATCCTTGGGGTTAAAACAATGCATATAATATGCGATAGCAGCAATCCCGGTTAATTTGCTGTCATTTTTTGAAGAGTTCCGTTGTCTGTCTCCGAAACGCATCATCAGATCTAAACGAAATTTTAATGGGACCATTTCGGAATAAATCCCTTGCGAGCAAAAGAAGAATTTTGTAAATCCATCTATAAATAACGGAGTTATAACCGAACATACACAAAAAAAAAAACATGTCGAATTGATAACCTCCTTCTTTTTGAAGTCGGTTAAAAACGGGAGATTTCAGTCCATACGGAATAAGAAAACTTCGAGGAAAAAATCCAAAAGGCATTTTTATCTAAATATCCCTTGGTAAGACAGGTGTCAGACTTTCGGACTTCTGACAACCCGTAACGAATGCCTCCAGATCCACGAATGACACCCGGAACCAACGGCTTAACGTACTTTCCGAGACCTGGAGGAGTAGTATGTTTTATACGACGGCCCAAACAAAGGAGTGTTGTGTTCTCCAACTAAATTCCTCTTGGTCTCGTTTAAAGATCGTCATCCATCCATGGATCAACCGCGGCAAGCGTAGCTTAACCTGATCTATGGTGTGCGACTGGGATGCCCCACAAGCATTACATGCGAATCAAAGCCAAATAATTTAAACGGTCCTTCTGCGTCCAATGGTTGCCGTTGCCAATGCATCGCGGTGCTAACGCGCCCGCGTTGCCCTGCCACACCAGTGACCTCACACCGATCCAACGATTACTATTCCACACTACAGTACATTGCGTTCATCACTCTCGTCGTTTACTATATTTAAATATTCTGTGATATCACTGCTTTGTATTAGGTTAATGATAGCAAGAAGTTGGGAGACTTGGGGGACTTAGAAGCGTCTTTAGTGAGAATGATCATGATGAAAGGGTGGTACGTTTTTAACAAAGATAGTCATTACTCTCAATAATGTTCCGTGTGGCGTTTGTGTATGTTGATGTCGTATCAACATACACAAACTAGAAAAATACCTACTTATTATCGAAGCTAACTCAAAAACCACTAACAGAATTCAAGATTTTTTTTAAACGCCTTATTTATTTTTTCACTTTCTGTCGTTATTGGAGAATGTTGAGTATTACGACAGATTTTGATTCAGGACTTTTAAGGATTTTATGCATGTGTTTTTTATGACAGAAAAGGTAGGTGGGCCAATGACCCTTATAGCCAAAACGCAACGACTATAGATCAAACGCGATTGTAAAGTTAGTAAAACTAATCAGCATTATACAACAAACTTTGACGGGTTGCCAGCCCACATAATTAGACAAAGACAATACAAATCAATCAATGGACGCGATCAAAGATTAAAGTATTAGACAGACGCCTGTCCCAAGTTCGTAAGGCGAGACTCAACTTTCGTAAGGCGCGGGCCAAACAGAAGGGACGTGAGACGCAGACGCGGCGTCCCTTTCACGTATATTCATTATTCTTCATACATTAAATTAATGCGATCTGGCACAAAACAAATGGACAAAACGCAGGCGCTTAAATCTACGAAAACTAGCTTCAGCCCGCACTTCGTCCGCATGAAATTTGAAATTTACAGACGCCAGCACATCAAGCTACTCCAATCTGTCAAATTTCTGTGACAGATCTTCAACTGTATCACTAATGCATAAGGTTCATGTTCAAGTGGGAAAATGTGAAATGTCTGTTACGCTTTCACGCTTAAACCGCTGAACCGATTGTCATGTTTGGCAAAGATATAGCCTGGGATATGGAGAAGGACTTATGCTACTTTTTTATGTGATAACCGACATCCACACGGGCGGAGCCGCGGTTAAAAGTAGTACATAAATGTCAAAGCTCACAATCGCACGACACCGCTGCTAGACATTGCAAAGGCAATACAGTACGAAACGTCTTCGCTCCGTCCGTGCCCACGCCTCGTGTTTTTTATATAATTTGTCCCTATGTCCCTTCTGTCTGTCTCCTGCCTAAGAGAAATAAAGTTTAGCCGTTGACTAGAGGATTTTATGCTGTCTTTGTACTGTCTGCAGAAGATTTATTGTTTGGAGTTCGTAATGGAGTTTATCTTTAAGTTTTAGATTCTTTTAGGTAAGACAGAGGTCTCGTTGCGCGAAAAAAGGTGATGTGGAAGGAGGATTTATTATTGTTTTGTTTCGCTTACTAAACTTATAGAACTAGAGTGCTTTCATAGTTAGTTTTTTTACCTTTGACAGCAGCCCACACAGTAACCAACCACTTCCACCAGCAAACCTACTGCAACGAGAATAAAAGGTCCTGCAAACAGGTGCGACGAGACATCAGTAGAATCCGCCGGCCGAGACATGTCCTTTCCGACCCAGATGACCCCTTTACTGTTCTCCAAGAAAAGAATAGGGCCACCAGTACAGCACACAAACACAAACGACCGTCCTTCCGACCTCGCCGCCGAGGTCCGCGCGCCCCGCAAAGACCCCTGAGTAACGATCAGACCCCCGACCGTCCCTTGCTCGTTGATGCGCCAGCCCGCGCCGCAGCTGAGCCAGTAGCTTTAAATTCCCCGAATAATAATCAAGAAAATACTTTGAACCAGCCAGTCCCCACTAGCTGCCCCCACCCGCCAGTGACGCCCTGAGCTGAGGTTCGTACCCCACAGGGGGTGCCCTCAGCGTGCAGTCGCTTTAGGTTAAGTAGGTTTATGTCCTGGCTGGAGGCTTTTAGTATCACTAAAAACCTTCACAGGAAAGCCCGGTTAAGCAGTCACGGCCTCTCAAGGTCAATTGCGAGATGCCATACACAAAAAAAAAGTGTCACGTCGCGCCTGTTTGAAAAAGCCTTAAATATCGCTGTGAGTTTGATAGTGATTTAAAATAACAGAATATGGGTATATTCATAAACCCTGTGCGGCTATTTTCTTAGTGACAAGCTCTCCTGGTAGGCCTGCCAACAAGTCTAGACAGTTAATAAAATAGAAAATTGACTACAAATCTACAGTCTACATAAAAGTAGGCTTATCCCTAGTTACCACCCAGGACCAACCAACTAACTCACTGGCAATTTTTTTCCCACAAAACGAGCTAGATATTAGCGAGGCTAGCACGAGAAAAATCACCCGGAGATTGCAAATCAATATTTTATTTCCCGCCGAAGCCTGCAAGAAAATCTAAGCAGGTCAAAAAAAAAATGGCTAGTGTTTATTAGTTTTTTTTTTTATGTACTTGAATTTCATTAGCTTCTAGCAGATCTACGACAGGAGAGTTCATCATCATCATTTCAGCCGAAAGACGTCCACTGCTGGACATAGGCCTCCACCAGGTTCCTCCACTTTGACCGGTCTTGTGCTTCCCACATCCAGCGGATTCCCGCGGTCTTCACAAGTTCATCGGTCCACTTTGTGGGAGATCTTCCCACTCTTCTACGTCTTCCGGTACGCGGTCGCCACTCCAGAACCTTTCGGCCCCATCGGCCATCTGTTCTGCGAGCAATGTACCCCACTGCCACTTAGTTCGGCAATTCTTCGGGCTATGTCGGTTGCTTTGGTTCTCCTGCGGATCTCTTCATTCCTGATTCGATCACGTAGGGAAACTCCAAGCATAGCCCTCTCCATTGTCCTTTGGGTGACTTTACGCCTTCTGATACGGCCCATTGTGAGCGACCACGTTAATCAATGACCAATAAAGTTTATTGAACTTTTCGGTAATTGAGCTTTGTCGGTACCGACTTAGTTTTGAAGATTTTACACTTCTTTTATTACGTAAACACGTCCAAAGTTAGGTTAAATTAGCAAAAAAAAAAAAAACGAATCTTTGTTGGCTTCTAACTTTTTAATGGTTTTTTAATTTTAGTATTCTGTTTCCATACAGACAATATTAATAATAAGACAAAACCATACCGTGTTTAATTTTTTATGTATATTGTCAAACAGTGGAGTAATATACTCCCGAAGTTTTTATGGGAAAAATCTGGACTAGGTTCACCTTAAGTGATAAGTTCACTTTAGTACCATATAAATTATGAATAAAATTTCTGATAATGTTTATGTGAACTAATCGTTGGAGTGCCATAATAAATAAATAAATAAATAACGGAGTCCTTAGCTCGATACAGCGCACCGGTCGGGTAAATTGCAACTTACTAGTTCCATCAAGAATTTCTCACGCTACCGTTAAATTAAAGAGATGAATGCTAACACTCAGTGAATTCTTTTTCAAGCCTGTTTACTAATTAGACATGTAAAGCAAAACACACCGTGGTTCAAAACATGTTTGCTATTAACCATAATGAACCCATAACCTCTTTTTTCGCTTATTAGCGTAGAAACAAAAGTAAGGTGCTTGTTTGAATCCTATTAGCGACACACAATGGCTGGACAGATTTCAGGGACCTCCACCCTTGTGTAGAAACTGTCCCACGGATGTATACTTGCCTAGAAGTGAACACGCAAAACTTGCAGATCGCAGCACGTAAGTTGAACCCAAATGTTGGATTTTGTTTCAACTTGCCTGCCGCGAAGTTTGTAATAGCTGCTGCTCCTTAGCCTCGATTGTTTGTTCTGATTTTGGTTTAACTTACGTGCCGCGATCTATAATAGGGTATTTGACCGCTCTAAAAATGATAACTTAAAAAAAAACAAGTCAACTTCAAAATTACGCTATAAAAAGTATGAAAAAAAAAAATTCTCATCTTCAGATGGGCTTTAAAGCAGTGCTCGTATGCCAATTTGCCCGAAAGTTTATGATCACATACTACTGTTAGAATGTTTTGTTATTTAGGGTAGGTGGGATACGATAATGCGGCTTTCAAATGATAATATTTCCTTGTTTCATTCTTTGTATAGCGTGATTAATGTGATTATTCAGTAGTCTTTTTTGAACTATTTGTTTAATTTATTTTGGGGTCAGCCAACAGTATATTTTGTGTGCAAATTAAACCCTTTCATTTGATACCCAACACGATACAATTAATAACAAAAAAATAGTTCATCACTTTTGACTCGTTCTCTAGAGTACGCCATATACAATTTAATGTGACAACCAGAGGACTATCAAGACGCTTCCAACGATACCTCATTTATCCAATAATGATAAGTAGTTTTGAAGTTATGAGGGCATAGACGAACATGTGGGTGATTAGGTATGCTACATACATACATAACCTTCCTTTTTACTTCACTAGGCACAAACGTTTTGGTAGGAAATAATTTATTTTTAAGGTGATTTTAACTTCCGAATGTTTACTTAAGCTATTCCTCAAATACGTAGATAAACGGAAGAACTGTCCCAGCAATATATTGAGCGTCTATTTTAAAATGATATACGTCCATTTATTTTCCAATATGGCCGCGAGGACTTATCGTGCGTCATTTTAAGTACCAATTTAATATCATTCAGATGATTGATGATGTCGAGTTGTGGTATTATTATATAGTTACTATTATTGTATCGTTGTGGATGCAGTTAAATGAGTGACGAGCGTTTTTATTTAATTATATTACTAGCCGTGCCCGCGGCTTTGTCCTCTTGGAGGTCGGAAATTATCCCACAGGAACGTATTCCCGGGATTAAAAGTCTCCTACGAGTTAATCCAGGTTATAAGCTATCTGTTTGCCAAATTTCATCCAAATATGTTCGGCTGTTTTTGAATTATTGAGTAACAAAAATCCAATCTTTCACATTTATATTTTGTAGTTAGTACATAGTTTAATCGGATCTAGGATGTAAATGGAAAGTTGAGGTTACGAGTACTAGGAAGCAAAAAATTCTGACAACCAGTCTTACCGAGGGGTATCGTGTTACCCAGCAACTGGGTTGTGGAGGTCAGTCGATAGGCATTCCATGTAAAATACTAGTTTTGAGCTGCGGTTAGACTGTAAGCCAACCCCAACATATGTAGTTGGGCAAAGACTAGGCAGATTGATGTAAATGGAAAATTTCTGCAAATGAAACTTTGTACTAGATTAGACGAAGTAATAAGACAAGAGTTTGCCGCAGTTTCAGAATTTTCTTTACCCAGATATTTTGTATTTTTTTCTTTCGTTAAATTGAGTAGAATACTCAAGACATAGAAAAGGAAAAATAACTAAAAAATACATCAAAAGACTTTTACCAATAAAATTACAAAATAAATTCAAATTTATTAAACGTTAATTTCATCTTCACATTACAGTAAAACAACCATGAAAAATGTTAAGAAAGAAAAAACCGAAGTTGCTCCGTGACGAAGTGGTCATTGTGATTCAAAGCCGCTTCCATTCTCTATGGCTCCGTGGTGACCTACTTACTGTATGACGCACTACTGACGTCACGCTTTGTCTATGGTTTTACATTGTATGGCGTGTAATTGTTAGACGTATGGCGTTTGTTTTTTAAGGCGATAGCGTCGGACATAGCTTGGAAGTTTAGCTCAATCTTAGCCAGTTAATTGTAATGAACATTTGCGTCAGTTATGAGAAAACAACCATTTAGGTAAGATTTTTAGGGTTCTGTATCCCAAAAGTAATAAAACGGAACCCTTATAGGATCACTTCGTTGATCCGTCTGTCTGTCAGTTTGTCGAGACACTTTTTCTCAGAAACGTGTGGAGGTATTAACTTGAAATTAATATCAAATACGTAAAAAAATCAAGCTTCTAAGTTTAACGCAAAAAAAAATCCATATATGCGACGTATTTTGGTACTCGAAAATAAATCAAAAATATCTTCTTACTTCCCATTGACCTAGAATCATGAAATTTGGCAAGAAGCAAGATCTTACAGCACAATTACTTAAAAGAAAAAGTTCGTAAATCGTTAATTTGGTAAACAAAATATATGTGTAAAAAACAGTTGGCTGCTACATCCATATTAGTTAGTATAGAAATGCACTTTGGTAAGGAATTAAATATATTGAATTTATTTATGAAGTATAACAAAAAAAAAAGCGTCTGAAAAAGCCCAAAGACTACAAAGAAGAGAAATAACGTTACTTGCGGAAGGCGGTGTCTTTAGTTTTCATAGTTTTTTAACTAAGATTGAGTCTACTTCCAGTCAAACCGGATGCAGCTGAATACCAGTATTTTACATGAAGCCACTGCCTATCTGACTTCTACACCCCAGCTACTGGATAATCCGATACCCCTCGGTAAGACTAGTTGTCAGACTTTCGAACTTCTGACGACCCGTCAAAGATCCTTCTCTTGAAAATTCACCAATATTATGAATGCGAAAGTAACTCTGTCCGGATGTTAACTTTTCACGCCTAAGCCACTGAACGGATTTTGATAAAATTTGGCAAGGAGATAGATGACATCGTACAAAAGGACTTAGGCTATTATTTGTCCCGGTCGCACGTTACCATGGGATAATTTCCAACATCTACACGGGCTGAAGTTTTAGTTTCAGATAAATGCTTTGAGTTTAAGTTAGTCACTGCCAAATACGATGACAACTAGGCGACTGCAGAAGGACAAACTTTTGAACTGGACAATAAAAAATCTCATAAATAATGCTAGTTTTCATAGCTTTAACATATCAGCTAGTTTATTTAAATAAGATAAACGTGTCTTGTCATATTATTGGCTAGGTACATGTTAGTGACAGTATTATTTTATTACAGGTGAACTTAAATAAAATAAGATGCTTTAACATTTTTAATGTCCTCTTTAAATAGGAGAAAGATAGGCGTTTGTTTGCACCTATTTGTACAGAACCCACGTTTTTTTTTTTTTTTTTTGGCTGGGTGGCCAGAGGTGACCGAGGTAGACCTGAGAGTGGCGGTACGTAGGCTGAATGCCAAGAATACCGCCCCAGGACCCGACGGCTTGCCCGGCAAAGCCTGGGTCCTGGCCTTGCAGGCTCTCGGGCCCTCGACTAAGAGGGCTCCTAAGCGCATGCTTGGAGGAGGGCCAGTTCCCACTTCGCTGGAAGACGGGGAAACTGGTCCTCATTAAGAAGCCGGGGCGCCCAGTGGACTCTCCGTCCGCTTACCGGCCCATTGTGCTGCGCGACGAGGTGGGCAAGCTCTTTGAGAGAGTAATTGCAGACCGCCTCGTCGGGCGGCTGGTGCGGGTGGGGCCGGATTTGGCGGAGAGCCAGTTTGGTTTCCGCAGGGGGCGCTCCACGGTGGACGCCATCATGCGCGTGCGAGCCCTCACGACGGGGGATGCTGTAGCCCGGGGTGGGGTCGTCTTGGCGGTGTCTCTAGACATCGCCAATGCCTTCAACACCCTGCCCTGGAGTTGCATAAGGGAGGCACTCCGGTATAACCGGATGCCGACCTACCTCTGTCGTGTGGTCGAAGCCTATTTGACGGACAGGGCCGTCATCTACCCCGGTCACCTCGGAGAGTGGAACCGGCGAGAGATGTCGTGCGGTGTCCCACAGGGATCGGTCCTGGGGCCGCATCTGTGGGACATCGGGTACGACTGGGTGCTGCGCGCCGACCTCCCTAGCGGCGTCAGTGTAGTTTGCTACGCTGACGACACGCTGGTCCTGGCGCAAGGGAGGTCGTACCAGGCGGCGGCCGACACAAGGGGTTGCGACAATCGTGGATAGGATCCGGCAACTGGGACTCAAGGTGGCCTTGCACAAGTCCGAGGCCATGTGGTTTCATGGTCCTCGGAATGCGCCACCGACGGGTTCCCAGATAACGGTGGGAGGAGTTCACATCGGCGTCGAGTCGACGATGAAGTACTTGGGACTCGTCCTCGACAGCCGGTGGAACTTCGCGGAGCATTTCCGCCGTTTGGCTCCCAGACTGGAGCGGGCCGGGGCTGCGTTGAAGCGGCTCTTGCCCAATCTAGGGGGGCCAAACGCCTCCTGCCGGAGGCTCTACGCGGGGATCGTGCGGTCCATGGCCCTATACGGGGCGCCGGTGTGGGCGCCTACATTGAGGCGCCAACCAGCTCGCAAGCTGAGGGCGTCCCATAGGGTCATGGCGATCAGGATGATCCGAGGATATCGCACGATCTCCGGCGAGGCGGCGGGCCTCCTTGCCGGATTACCGCCTTGGGATCTGGAGGCAAAGGTCCTCGCGCAAATATGGGAGTGGCGCGAGGAGGCCAAACGCCGGGGCGTAACTCCGCTGTCGCAGGAAATCGCGGCACAGCGGACAGAGCTCCGGCGGGATCTCATGGTGACATGGAGAGAGCGATTGTCGCAACCCAGTGCTGGGCATGCCACGATTGCGGCGGTAAGTCCCCTCTTTGAGGAGTGGTTCGAGAGGCGGCATGGCGTCCTCACCTTCCGCCTGACGCAGGTCCTCACCGGACACGGTTGTTTCGGGAGGTTCCTGTTTCGGATAGGGCGGGAGGAAACGCCCGGGTGTTTCCACTGCGAAGATCGCCCTGAGGACATGGAGCACACGGTGGCGATCTGCCCTGCTTGGGCGGAGCACCGCCGTGTCCTCGTGGAGGCGATCGGCGGCGGCGATCTCTCGCGTCCGGCCCTGGTCCAGGCCATGGTACGGAGCGAGAGGGCATGGGGAGCCGTCACCTCCTTCAGCGAAGCAGTGATGCTCGCGAAGAGGGAGGCGGCGCACGTGAGGGAGAGGCAGCATATGCGCCCTCGCGACCCCAGCCGCCGCAGGATACGGAGACGCCCTGGGCGTCGGGAATCCCAGGCCGATTTCCGGCCACCGTAGGCATGGGCTTGCGGACGGCGAGTAATGGGTAGCTCGCTGTCCGGTAAGGACCAAGCCCAAGTCGACGGCGCGTTGTGTTCCACGCGCGCCTCAAAGAGATGTCAGCACAAAAAGTGATGGGACCCGCAAGGGTCGATGCCTGCCAGGGGTGCGGGTTTGTTCGAAAGGGACACCACAGCCCCTGGCTTAAGGGCTACTGAAGGAACACGGGTGGGTTTTAGTCAGTAAAAGTCTGACACGCCCTCCTGCTCCACCCAGAGCGGGAGAAGTTATTTGATAACGGTTGCCATGAATTCAGTATATCATTCTAGACGTCCCAGCGTAGACATTTTTCGTCGGTTATACAAAAAAAAAACAGCTGTTTCATAGAAAAGTACAATACCTAATATCTTATTTGTAATCTATAATGATATATTTTATAGTTTTTATCATTGTTCCTTTAATCCAAAGCACCTGCCATCTTATCTCTTTACCACCCATGGTTGACTGGTAGAGAATGCCTAAAAGGCATTAAGGTCGCCTTTGTACCTTTTTGTGTGCGAGAAGTATAAATACATAAATAAATACCTCATTATCAGCCTTATAATGTTCCCACTGCTGGGACACAGGCCTCCTCTCGGTGAGAGGGATTGGGCCGTAATCCACACACATGTCTTCGAATTTTTGGTTCTAGGACATGCCGGTTTCCTCACGATGTTTTCCTTCACCGTTTTGAGAGCAGTGGTGATGAAATAATTTACACAAAGTAAAGCGCCTGTCTGGGTTCGAACTCACGACCTACAACTCGTAAGTCGCGGCCGTTACCACTGTTACCACCGTTACCACAAATAAATACCTACGCGGGCAAAATGTATGGAACAGCTTTTTTGGATAACCGACGAAAAATTTCTGCGCTGGGGGGGGGTCTAGAATGATATGCTGAATTCATGGTTAAAGATTGCGCACTGGTTATAAACATATCCTGTATGTACCTATATGTGTAACCCAGACTCGTCGGATATAGTTTAAGCTTAGTAAGAATCCGCGATGGATCGTAAAAGAATAGCACCACCCCATTACTTCCCGTGGGTGTCGTAGAGGGCGACTAAGGGACTGACTAGAGAATGGGCAGCAGCGTTCCCTATGCATTTTACCACCGTACTGCGATCGCCAACCCGCATGCGATCGTAAATCCCCCCTTTTTGGGGGAGGCTTATGTCCAGCAGTGGACGTCTTTCGGCTGCTATGACGATGATGTGATGAAATGAACCGTTTGTTTTCTATTAATTTTATTAGAAAACATCCATTCGTTCCTAACTAAACTCCGACTATATCCGAGACTCTGGTTACTTACCTACTTTAGTGACCGTACATCTACTTGGTAAGTATAAAATGTTTATACTTAATTGTAACGGGCGATATGTGTTTAAAGGTTTGACCTTTTGTGGAACAAAGGCGTGGGAAAATCCGGAAAATTCCATCACTTATTTCAGGCAGGGATTCTTTTTATTTTATTAAATTGACACACTAATGCCCGGTTTCTGAAGTTCCCAGTTAAACTTCCAATAACTATTGATTCAATAAAGTTGTGTATGAGATAAACGTCGGTTAACTGTCACTGGGTTTCTGAATCCGCAACAAGCCATTCAATAACTATGCAACCCATAACTAGTTCCTTAGTTGGCGCTAGATGGGTCTGTTGAGAATATCGGCTTTAAAATTCGTTTTTGTACGCAGATGTTGTCACAATGTGATGTCGACATCATTGTCTCCATTTTTTTTCAAAGAAACGTTCCTATTTTATTATTTCAAGTAAAAAGTCTATTTGTCTTTCCAATCGTTGGTGCTTTATCCATTCTTTTGTAAAAAAAAACCTGACAATGGACATTTGCGATGCATAAGGGGAGCTAGACCAGGTCTGATCATAATATTCTTATATCTCAATCTATATTATCTCAGTTTCAATTCCTCATTCGTAAATATTTCGAAAGGATTTCTCCTACGTATTAAGTATCTGAATACATATTGATGTTTTAAAAATCAATAAAATGATACTCTGATTTGGAGCTTGTATCCATTTTACTAAAACTCATTGTTGTTAGATTTTAATATTTAGCTTTTACTACCCATTTAATACATGATAAAAGTATCTATAACGCAATTTTTAAATATTTTGGCTATGAAATGAAACGTCAAATAGTTATGGAACCGATAAACGGCCAACATTGGTCAGTTAAGTTAACCTGAGTTTAAACGGAGTTTATCTTACATTGCGGTGTTCGGAAACGCACTTTCGTCAGTTAACGAACCAATAGCGCTAATGAATAGATAAACTGCCGATACGAGTAGCTCAGAAACCGGGCATTAGTGCGCCAATTTGCCGTGTTAAAGCCATTTTATGCAAATGTCAAAGAATTACAGTTTTGATTTGAATAAATAAACAATTAATTTTCCATTATGACAAGAATTTAAGTACTTGAAAATATTGAAAAAATCAACTAAGGGCAATTGCAGGCTACGAACTCAAATAAAAAGGTTAATTTCATAAATTCATGGACCTTTTTTTATTTATTTTTTTATTAACCCTCTCGTTTGATGCTGAGAGGGTTAATTAGAAAAAAAAACAGCAGCATTCCGGGAGTGCCGACAGAAGTGAAAACTTGAACAAATTACGTGTTTATTTTTTGAATCGTCAGTAAATAGTTTTTGAATCGTCAAATTCAACAACGTTCAACGTACGTTCAACGTTGTTCGTTTGTACGTTCGTGTTGTCAGTGGTGACCTAAGCGGTGCGCTTAAGGTGACACTTGTCCACATTTTTTCCATACAAACTTCGGGAGGGTTTTACTCCACTGTTTGACTATGTACATCAAAAATTAAACATGGTATGGTTTTGTCTCGTTATTATTATTGTCTGTACGGAAACAGAATACTAAAATAAAAAGCCATTACAAAGTTATAAGCCAACAAAGATTCGTTTTTCTTGCTAATTTAACCTAACTTTGAGCGTGTTTAAGTAATAAAAGGAGTGTAAAATCTCGAAAACCAAGACGGTACCGACAAAGTTCATTTAACAATAAATTCAATAAACTTTATTGGCCATTGATTTATGCAGTGGTTTTTTCATAAAACCCGATCTTCTGAAGGACTTTTCTTAATTTTTTCGCGACTTTTTTGCCAAAAATGCTCCTGCGTCTCACTCAATAACGTTGTGCGTGTAGACTAGCGTCTAACTGCTCACCATTGATACTATCTCTGTCGGATACGAAGCCTGGTGAGACAGCGTGATTTTTAGCCAGGCCCACCAGTGAGTTCGAGCCCGCGCAAAGTGTACCCTTAAAGAAGTTTTCACTTCAAATTTTGAAAAAAAAAACACATGTCAGTCGAAAGACGTCTAGTACTAGGTAAAATCCTTCCCCGAATGTACCTTCTAATATGTACATATGCAAGTTTGACAGCATTGCAGATGGGATATCCCATCGGAAACGGCTCGAAACAGAAAACTTTAAAAATTAAACCGCGCAACTGACTATTCAACACGTCTATTAAATTATGCAAAAAGAATTAATACTCGTATTGAATCTTCTACGATCTACGTTGTCTATGGCAGCGCGCCAAAATTTGTCGAGCCGCCATTTTTTTTAAACGTTTGTTTACACACGATAAGCATGCAATAGCAGATGATCCGCGCATCAAAATAGTTGTTAGATTTAATTGATATGCTCTCAAATTGCTTGTTTTAAAAAGTGGTTTGGTAAAGTGTGGTTATTTTTAGGACCTGCAACCATAAACAATTTAAACGGGGTAATTGCGTAAACCGTAAAATGCTAATCGATCGCAAAGCGTTTCATATTGATGGTTCATTGCATTACCTATTTCTTTCTTTATTTACGTTGTTGGGCAGACGAATTTTCCAAACCTATGAAGCACTTAGGAATTTCCTTCAAATTCCTCGAATTGTGATTGCGTGGCGGCGAAAGTGTGTTGCGTAGATTAAACTGCCATTTGTTTACATTTTCGTAGGTGTATTTTGAAATGACCATTTCATTAAATTAATTGAAATATCATTCGTTGACATTTATATTGGTCACATTAAAACAGATTTACAGCGTAAACATTCAACAGAAATAAATAATCTCACGTGCACATAGCAGCAATTTCGTAACCGCCATTTTTAATGAAAATTATTTCCCGCCAACTCTAATGTCTAAAACTTTTTAATAGAAACGTGGAACGGCGCTAATTTAAAAGCAGTTTATTTAATGTTTCATATTCTAAGTAGGTACCTACTCAGTAATTAATTACTTAAAAAAATATGTTCAAATGACTGGAGAAAATCCTCGCGAGGATTATCAAAGCCAAATTTCTTAAAATATTAAATTTCGGCCAGAAGCAGTTAAGAGTAGAATGATTGTTTTACATTCGTCAAAACTTTTAACATTAAGGCGACGATAGATTACAGCTACCTACAGCGATGCACTGCCGCCCGTCGCTCGCAAGATACCCCCGCCTCAACGCGCATCAAGTTTTTCGAAAAACAACCCATGCTGATTTATCAAACACAATTCAAAGAAAAACCGTATACTAAATTTTGGGTGATTAAATTGTCTTTTAGATGGTGAAAGTTTCATGGAAACACACCCGATAGTTTTTGCGTGATTATCGTTTTTATGTCCGCGATAGACATTACTTTACCAATTAATTACATTATGTTATAAAAATATTATTTAAAATATTAGGTCTTTACCTATGAAATTGCCGTTCTGCAGTACTGGCCATTTCAAATCAAAATAATTTTTGTTTGGCTAAGAATTCTAATTTCAAATTAATTTTATTTTAAAAACATGGATTTTTTTTTCTAAAAGTAGTCATTTCTTTATTGATTAGTGTTACATTTTCATCGCATTTCAATCTTTTTCGTCATCATGGATACGTTAAAAATTCGAGTAATTATGGAATATGAGTACCGTCGTGGCAGCAACGCGGCACAAGCGGCACGCAACATCAACGACGTTTACGGAGCTAACACTACAAACCAACGCACCACCTGTTATTGGTTTGCTCGCTTCCGTTCTGGAAATTTCGACCTGAAAAATGAACCTCGCGGTCGTCCGAAGACTTTGGTCGACAATGACGAATTAAAGGCGATTGTGGAAGCTGATGATACACAATCTACGGCTGAATTAGCAGCAGCTTTCGACGTTAGCGTCAAAACAATATTGGTCCATTTGCGTCAAATTGGCAAGGTAAAAAAGCTTGACAAATGGGTGCCCCACGAACTCAATGATCGCCAGCGCGAAGTACGCGTCGAGATGTGCCTTGCACTGCTCAACAGACACACAAATGAAGGAATTTTGAACCGCATTGTTACCTGCGATGAAAAATGGATTCTGTTTGATAACCGTAAGCGCTCAGCAAGTTGGTTGGATCCTGGTTCAGCACCTAAACAATGCCCTAAACGAAAACTTACCCCTAGAAAAGTGATGGTCACTGTTTGGTGGTCTAGCGCCGGTGTGATTCATCACAGCTTCTTACCAAACGGGGTGAGCATTACTGCAGATGTGTACTGTGAAGAACTGAACACAATGATGGAGAAGCTGGCGCATCTCCAACCAGCATTGGTCAATCGCTCGTCTCCGCTGCTCCTGCACGACAACGCGCGACCTCATACTGCACAGCAGACGGTCTCCAAGTTGCAAGAACTGGGGTTGGAAGCTCTCCGTCATCCGCCCTACTCACCAGACCTTGCGCCTACAGACTACTACTTTTTCCAGAATTTGGATAACTTCTTGGCGGGAAAAAATTTAATACCCGAGAGGCAGTACAAAATGCCTTTGAAGAATTTGTTGCCTCCCGTCCAGCTGATTTCTTTAAGAAGGGCATCAATAAACTGCCACTGCGATGGCAAAGATGCATTGATTGCATGGGTGATTACTTCGATTAATACAAATAAAAAATTCATGAAAAAAATTCGTTTAAATTTTTTCATACAAAACGGCAATTTCATAGGTAAAGACCTATTATTATTCACATATCAAATGACGAAGAAAATTGTCTAGTTTCACATGTAATTTTTTCAAATAAATAAGACAAGCCGTTTAGACGTGATCTTCAATAAAAAGTCCTTAAAAGTCGGCGGTCTACGCCTTAACAGGAAATATCAAACCAACCGGTCGTACGTGTATGACCAGAAACTTCATTGCGTAACATAATATTGAAGGACTAATCCATTGCTTTCATATGTTCGAAAATTTGTCTGCTCAACAACGTAAATAACGCAATGAATGCTGTTCTACTGTCAAAATGAAAGCGATTCCTACTAATACTGTACTACGCAATTACCCCTCAGTGGCCCTAGTCACATGGTTAAATGAAACTGGCACTAGGGCCTATGTAGTGCGAATTTCATTTAACCATCTCGATCAAACGCTTCGAGCGCGTTTGGCGCTCCGATTGGCCCTGGATTGGTGACGGACCAATCGAAGCGCCGAACGCGCTAGATGCGTTTGTTCAAGATGGTAAACGAAGCAAAAGGAGTATGTAAGGATCGTAATAAGTAGAAGATGGCATTCTGTAGTTTCAAACTTTTCATTGTTTTAGCTTGAGCCAGCAGCAGGCCTAGACAAAACTTATTTCTGTTAGCGTTTAAGCCATTTGCTGCGCCAAAATGTATGGGAATGACATTATCTGCGGAAAGGTTACGTTGTGATCTTTCCACAGGTAATGTCATTTCCATACATTTTGGAGCAGCGTTTGGCGTAAACGCTAACAGAAATAAGTTTTGTCTAGGCCTGCAGGTCAGTTAAGTGTCTTCTACAGTTCAGTAAAGCGTACTCCATTTTCAGCTGCTCATCGCCCAAGGCATCCGACATAGTGATGGTTTCTCGTTACCTTTATCGCAAAGCTTTTAAAATATACCAATTTTCTTTGCATCAATAATCTATAATGGTTTTTATTATTAGCCAGTCTTCAGAAGATCGCCTATGTATATTTCGTCACAGTTTACGTCGAAATGCGTCAGATCGGTCATGCGTCAGCGCATTGACTGAAAAAATTGTAACCAGGCCATTACCATCGAAGAAAAGCGTCATAGATAATGTTTGCATCAGTCTGTAATGTCTATATCTACGTAGGAAGCCAAAATAAAACCTCTTTAGTATTTTTCTTGATTCATAAATGGCTTAGAAAGCGAAATTTTGCTTATTATCGACTACGTAGAAGGAAACTCAAAACAATTATTTAAATTAAACCATCTACAGGCACTTTTGGCTGTCAGAGAAGTCGGTTATTCAGAAAGGTGAAGCTAGATGCCCAGTCCAAACCTTAGTAGGCTATTTGCCCACTATCACTGGTCACTGGTCACCCATGTGGATTGGTGTCTGAAATGGTCTTTTGAGGAAAGAACCACACAGATTGAGTGGACCTGTCCAGTCAGTGCACGCATTTATCAGTAATCATACATCTCAACTCAGAACATGAGGAGCTCAACGATTTGACGAACAATACCAAAGAAAGAACATTTGGGTAGGCCGCATAAAGTACTCAAAAACGAACTGAGAAAGAGATGAAACACAAAAATAAAACATGATCCACATAGTCTTCACATTCAAAATAGTTAAAAAAAAATACTCGTCAAAGTATTCATGTCAAAGTGTATAATATAATAATTATCAAATGGCAAAGAGTATAAGTTTGCAAAAACAAAAAAAAGAACATTCAGTATGCAAAAATTGCATTGATGCTTGCGGTCAGCCTCGCTAGCACTTTTTCGTAGGTGTACTCGGCATTCAGAAAGATAAAGCTAGCTGCCCACTCCAAAGTGTTCAGAATCAGAATCATTCCTTTTAAACGTCAGAAAAATCACCATTTTGAAAACTGGCCTCACCAAGAGATAGTGCTTGCCACAGGCTTGCGGTCAGCTTCACTAGAACTTTTTCGTAGGTGTATTCGGAATTCAGAAAGATGAAGCTAGATGCCAACGCCAAAGCGTAGTTGGTTCTCATGGGGAAGAACGGACAGCGACTATCTTGCGCGTCGCGTTCCTGTTAACGTCAGAAAAATCACCATTTCGGAAACTGGCCGCACCAAGAGATGGTGCTTGCGGTCAGCTTCGGTAGCACTTTTTCCTAGATGTATTCGGCTTTCAGAAAGATGAACTTAGTTGGGCATTCTTAAGAGTAGTGGGTTCCTTTGCACAAGAACGGGCAAGACAGTCCCTATCATTCCATTTAAACGTCACAAAGATCACCATTTCGAGAACCGGCCACACCGAGAGGTGGTATTAGAAATAACAAACATGAGTGAGTTTTTGTAATTATAACTTTAGGTGTAGTTTTCGGGGTAAAATTCAAAATTCAAAATAATGGCTCGATGGCTTAAACTTTTAATAGTTTTTTCGTTGGAGTGTCTAATAAGTAATTTGCAAGAATCCATCTTGAAATGAACCAAAATAAAGGTTAAACTTTTAGCGGCGCACAGATAATATAATGTTAGGGACATTATATTATCTGTGCGCCAAGTTAATCATGTTGTAACCTGTCCATTGTCCGGCTTATCACTGATTAACGACCCATTGATAACTGATAACAAATAAATCGCGATGTTTTGACAGCATCATGATGCTTATCAATAAATTCGCAAGAAATTATTCGCCCGTACCGGCCGATTAACTCCCACAAGGTGGACCGATGACCTTGTGAAGGCCGCGGGTATCCGCTGGATGTGGGAAGCACAAGACCGGTCGAAGTGGAGGAGCCTGGGGGAGGCCTATGTCCAGCAGTGGACGTCTTTCGGCTGAAATGATGATGATGATGAACGGCCGATTCGATATCTACTTTTAAATGATATTACCATATTCTGTAAGTGATTAGCACGAAGTTAATTTATTTGTGGGCGGTTCGACAATTCTAGAAATACGTATTAGGCATTTGGCACGTTTTGAACTTTATGTTTTATAGGTTTACTAGCTTTTGCCAGCGGTTTCGCCCTCGTGGAGGTCGGTGTTTTATAAATATAAACCGAATTAAAATCCGTTGCGTAGTTTAAAAGACATATAAGCGTACTGACACGAAAAGCGACTTTTATTTATACTATGTAAGGAAGAAGAAATGTTTGTATTTTTTTCTCGTTCCAATGCAGTTATCACTTTATAAAATCGAAGGGCGAATCGACACTTTTAAATACTTTAATATAGAAAAATAATAACATTTGAAAGTGTCGATTCGCCCGTTTCGTGCGAATTGACTAATAAGTCCGACATGAGTGTGACGATAGCTAAAATGGACTACTTAACAGACACTTAGGTACTTAAGTCCTTTTTGGCGCGAGGTTTATAGCCAACTGCCAAATACATTAAGTCTGCCTTTGTACCTTTTATGTTGCATCAAGATTATTTAATAAATAAACTGTAGAAAGCTCGACAATGTACTTCCTTATGATGACTCAACTCAACAGATCAAATTTTGTATATAAATGTCACCGTGAATACCTACTTAGGTTTCTTTTTGAGGGTGGGAAATCATCAAATAACTTCTCCCACTCTGGGTGGAGCAGGAGGGCGTGTCAGACTTTTACTAACTAAAACCCACCCGTGTTACCTCAGTAGCCTGTGTGCCAGGGGCGGCGCGGCGGTATCTCTTTCGAACTAACCGCACCCCTGGCAGGCATCGGCCCTTGCGGCCCCTTCAGTTTGTGCTGACATCTCTTTGAGGCGCGTGTGAAATACAACGCGCGGGCGCCCTGGGCTTGGTCCTTACCGGACAGCGAGCTACCCATTACTCGCCGTCCGCAAGCCCACGCCTACGGTGGCCGGGAATCAGCCTGGGATTCCCGACGCCCAGGGGGCCTCCTGCGGAGGCTAGGGCCATGAGAGTGCATATACTGCCTCACGTGCGCCGCTTCCCTCTTCGCGAGCATCACTATTTCGCAGAAGGAAGCGACGGCTACCCATACACTCTCGCTCCGTACCATGGCCTGGACCAGGGCCGGACGCGAGAGATCGCCGCCGCCGATCACCTCCACGAGGACACGGCGGTGCTCCGCCCAAGCCGTGCAGGCCTCCACGATATGCTCCACCGTGTCCTCAGGGCGATCGTAACTACTTAGGTGAAGTGAGCTGCCTGCAAAATTCAAGTTTTCTTAAGTTATTTTACAGGTCAGTGTCGGTTGTATGTTGAAAACATGATCCGCGACCGTAAATATGGTCCACACTCTATTCTAGACCAAAAATACAGATAAATACTCAAGCGAAAAAGTCAAATGGAGAAAATAGTGTTAAGTCCGCCACATAATGACCGCGGTGACAGCTGTCATTAAAATGATGGTAGCGGCGTTTGACTTTAAGTGAAATAAATATAAGTTATAGAATACAAACTGAAAAACACACTTTGATAGAAAATCAAACTAAAAAGTAAAAAAATATCCTACTCGTACTAATATTATAAATGTGAAAGTTTGTATGTTTAGATGTTTGGACGTTTATTAGGTACTCAATCTGAACGGATTTGGATAAAGTTTGGTACTTGGAATAACATGTACCTACGATACTTTTATTACGATAGTACGTTCCCGTGGTATAAATTCCTACCTCAACGCAGGCAAAAATCTAGAACAAAATTAAAATAACAAAAAAGTTTAAAACGCTCTCTAGGAATATAGATACACCAACTTACTTTCACAACGTTTCAGTGACGTCATTCGAGCCACCGAAGTCTTAGGAAACCCTAGCTATAAATAAATAGGAAGGAATCAATGGACGAATGAATTTATATTTTTTAATTCCATATTTCACGTTCCATTTACAAAGAATGGCGGGAAATATAACTTTTTTATTCGAACAGGACGCAGGCGCGCGTCATGGCTCACGGGCGCCGCATTTCTACAATCACGGGCCACGGCACGTCACAGCGTATACTTTAACAACATTATAATTTATTTTTATATCTGTACGCCGCCTTCGTACACCTCGTAAAGTACTCGTCACTCGCCAATGATGGTTATTGGTTAATTCCTAGCATAATAAATAGCATATTTATTGCTATTTATTATTACTTACGCGTTTAATGCGGATTTTGGCGCGCGTGCGAGCCTAATCGCGTGTTCCTTACGGAATTTAAATTGCGAATTTTCTTCTGGCTTCCGGTAATGAGTGTTTTTAGATTTTGTCGATGCAATTTCAAACCAAGCACATTTTATTTGTTTTAAAAAGTAGTGACGAATATAGCTCTTTCCAAAATAATTAGCAACGGCTTTTTCGTTTCAAGAAATACTAGCTTTTATCAGCGGTTTTGCCCGCGTGGAGGTCTGATAAAAAGTTTGGTCGCGTGTAGGTCAAAAATTAACCCACGGGGGCGTACTCCCGGTATCAAAAGTACCCTTTGTGTTCAATCCAGGTTTATAAACTACCTGTGTGCCAAATTTCGAAATGGTTTGGTTGGATTTTTGATTTTCTAATAATCTTTTACTCAATGCGAACAAAACTAAATCTTCTCGTTACCAAATGTACCCCAAGTAGGTGTAAATTTAAAACTTGATGGCAAGAAACTAGATGCTATTTCGGAAACTGTATTTTTGGGAATTACATTTATTTTAGATTCAAAATTGTAATGGAGTGCTCACATTAGAGCTCTTTTGGCAGTTGACTGATGTAGCCACAGCTAGATTAGTTTACTTTGCTTATTTTCACAGTATTATGTCATATGGCGTGCTGCTGTGGGGATCGGTAGCTGACGTAGATTCAATTTTCATTTTACAAAAGAGGGCAATCCGCGCAATCTATAAAATGGGGCCTCGCGAGTCTCTTAGAAAGAAATTCAGCGAAATAGATATTCTAACTCTGCCTTCTCTTTATATATTCTAGACGATATCTTGTAAGTTAGCAAAAACTTAAGCCTTTTCAAAAAAAGATGCGATTTCCATAATCTGAATACACGTAGTAAAGATGAAATTGTGATTCCAAAATTTCGATTAACTAAAACTAGCGAGTCATTTCTAATAAACAGTATCCGCTTCTATAATAAGTCGCCAAAGACAGTTACAGAACTAAGCGACGGAAAGTTTAAAACTCACATCAAACGTGTTCTTATCAAAAAAGCATATTATTAGATAAAAGACTACGTTGAAGACAGGGAAGTTTAGCATTAATTCCTTCTGCACATGTGGCTTCCCTGATACCTCTATTGTGAAAGTCTATTAACTGCTCCCAAATTACAATGTTCTTTTTTTACAATGCTGACATATTCTCGTCATTATTTGACATTATCAACAATTTTTTAGTGATTGTCATGGAAATCATGTCACTTTGCATAAATAGGCTCATTTTATTTATGTAGATTATTTTACATATTGTAAACATTGAGGTAATAAAGTACTAGTACATATTACCTCAATGATTGTAAATGAGAGAACGTTGTAAGCCTTACAGACTCTAGATTTGTAGACGATTTTCAATTCTGTATTTTCATTCCTCTAAGGAGAGCAGTGGTGGCCCAGTGGTAACGGCCGCGACTTACTGAGTTGTAGGCCGTGCGTTCGAACCCAGCCAGGCGATTACTTTGTGTAAATAATTTCATCACCACTGCTCTCAAACGGTGAAGGAAAACATCGTGAGGAAACCGGCATGTCCTAGAACAAAAAATTCGATGACATGTGACATCTACCAACCCGCACTGGGCCCGCGTGGTGGATTACGGCCGACTCCCTCTCACGGAGAGGAGGCCTGTGTCCCAGCAGTGGGAACGTAATAGGCTGAGTATGATGATGATGATGATTCCTCTAAGTACCTGGTACTTATTGACAGGCCTGCACTGTCCTCCCATACCTATTATCACTGTAATTTGAAAACATTGTTAAAGCCAATTATTTTTAAAAGAGTAACCGTGGAGTTTCTTGCCGGCTCTTCTCCATAGGAAGCGACAATTTGGAACCGTGCACCTAGCTTCTGAAGTTTCGTAAGTGCCCATGCAGGTTTATGTGAAATAAAATATTTTGATTTGATTTGATCCAAATCCGTTCAGAAGTTTAGTTTAGTTCGATTCCCGGCTCGGGCGAAGTGTTTTTGGGTTTTTATATCTGGAATTTCACAATAGCAGCGCGTAGTCTACATTTGTGCTCGGTTGATGGCGATAGGCTCGCCCCCTATTACATGGGACTGAAACATAACTTGCAAAATGTCGGTGCACTTTAGGTACACCTCTGCTCAACCCTTGACATT
Organism: Polymixis flavicincta; assembly: GCA_949987655.1. Lineage (NCBI taxonomy): Eukaryota > Metazoa > Arthropoda > Insecta > Lepidoptera > Noctuidae > Polymixis > Polymixis flavicincta. Next base: position 6,079,892 of record OX465188.1, on the reverse strand, counting down.
ATGTTGTTTTTACAACAACTTATTTCTTCAGTAACAACAATTCCATTACCTTAAGTGCTTACGTAGTTACCGAGTAGATATCATGTTCGACATCTTAATTAATAGGACACAAGTGCATGTGGTGTTAATTCATTGCTATAAGGAGTTATTGCACTTTAAGATATTGCTAGGACAATGTGAGTGGCCTACTAAACTTGATTATTTATATTATGTACCTAATTAAGCGAGTATACTGCATGTACCATCTGCTCGTGTTCTCTACTGCTTGAACACAGGCTTCCACTCTGTGGGCCCGTGGGTCGTCTCGCAGCCCAGTGCGGGTTGGTAGATGTCACATGTCTTCGAGTATTTGGTTCTAGGACACGCTGGTTTCCTCACGATGTTTTCCTTCACCGTTTTGAGAAACTGATGAAATCAAACACTCAAAGTTAAATGCCTTCCTGGGTTCGACGTCACGACCTACAACTCGAGAGTCTAGGCCGACAACACTGGGCCAGCACTGCTCTCCACTAGGATTTATTATTTTATGTTAAACGCGACTTACGTAGAACAATTTCTATGAAAACTTCATGTCAAGGGTCGCGTCTGTTTGAAGAAGCTTTAAAACAAGAAATGTCACGCAGACGAAGTTGCAGGGAAGGAGCTACTAACTTTTAGATTCTTGCAAGTCCTCCATACAGCCATACTTCCATACAAACATCGCCCGATACCACACACATCTATCAGAGAGGGGCACTCAAGCGAGCCAACACGTCGCCGCCCGTCACATGATTGATACGCCTGACGGACACAGCCACAGACACTCGACGATGCATCCTAATTGCCACAATTATGAGTATCAGCGTTGATGGTCATTTAGCCGTGTCACTGTGTGGGGACGCTGTGTTTATGCGACAATGGAGTAGCGAATTTTGTTGGTAACTAGATTCGCTACTGGACCCTAATTGCGTCCCTATATCACGATTAATCATAATCTGTTTCGTTTCGAAACAGATTGTTTAACCATTGCTTCTTAAGTTCGAAAAATGTGTCTGCTAAACAACGTAAATAACGCAATGAATATTGTTACACTGTCAAATTGAAACAGATTGTGAGTTACGAAATTAGGGTGTTGCTCTACTCATTTTTTCTGCACATATACTATGTTTAGTTTTTATCAGACTATGGGAAGCAATTAGGAGGGTTACCATTTTGATCGGTATGTCTGTATGTATGTGGGTATGCGTGTTCATACGTTCCCTCATAACTTCTAAACTGCTAATCTTAACCTGACAAATGAGGCATCGTAATAAGCGTTTAGACCGTCCGCTTGTTATAATCCAAGTGACGTCACATGCAATTGAAGCTGGCGCCTCTAGAGAACATACAAGTCATGAGGAATAAGTAAAGAATAAGTCACAAAATAAACCCCGACCCTAATAAAAAGTATAAATAATAATATTTATAGGACTTTTAAGATGATGGTAATATTTCGATCTAGGCATTGTCAAGTCGGGGGACGGTCAATGAAAACGCCAAACTGCCTAGCATTTTCATTAGCTGTCCCCCGCCTTTACAATGCGATCAAAATATTACCTTCATCTTAAAAGGCCTATAAATATTATTATTTATACTTTTTATTAGGGTCGGGGGTTTTTAAATTTTAAATTTAATTTTTATTTCCTGCCTTTTAAACTTAATGTCTCGCTCGCTTAAATCTGCGCATCGTTGCGTATTTTTCCCACAGTGAAGTTTGTTACTAATTTATCCTCATTCCTCGTCCTGATCACTATTTATCTATAATCTATTCATTGAGACCTTTTCAATGAGCCCAAACACGATACGTTTGCTGTTTGTTGGTGAGTAACTTGGGCATCCTGGAAATTCCAGGTGTTGCTCCAGCATCATTTCAAGGTTACTTTGTTCGTCTAATATCATTGAAGTATTAGAATACCAAATTTCGAGTTGATCAAACCCGTGGAAGATGCTCAAATCCCTTCATCAACCAGAAAAGAGCTGATAATCTTCAAACGGCTGAACCGATTTTGATGAAACATGTCTAAGAACACTCCCGACTAATACACTTAAAAAAAAATTGCTGTTCCATACATGAAAATTTGCGCACTGGATAAAAACTTATCCTGTATACCCTTTCCGTTGCACGTTGTGTATAATCTGAATCTTGGAAACGGCTCCAACGATTTTCATTAAATTTCGTATGCAGGGGGTTTCGGGGGCGATAAATCGATCTGACTAGGTTTCATTTTTAGAAAACGTCAAACAACAAAAATAACCGGCCAAAGCTCGGTCATCCAGATATTAAACATTTAACGTAGATTTAACGCGCTATTTTCTCCTTCATGCTAGCTTCTTAGTTGTGTACCCTTGACCTTCTACTGCAAGCATTTGTTTCCACTAGCCTTCCCTTTATAAGGTTAAGTATGAAAGCATTCAACTGCAGTAAGGAAAATATGATAAGATTTTCTTTACTAGATAACTAAGTTGCTTGCGAAGGTAATTGCTGTAAATTAGTTTTTCTTGCATCTTCTTTGCTGTAGTTTGCATTTGAGAGGAGCTTGTGGCTAAGTCATAACAGCTGCACCGGTCGATCGAGTTAAACTACGCTTGCCGCGGCTGGTTCGAGTATGGTGATCTTTACATATCAAGACCACTACGTGCCTCGGAAAGCACGTTAAGCCGTTGGTCCCGACTGTCATTCGTGGATCTTTAATCAACAACCAACCAGTCTGAAAACCAGTCTTACTCAGGGGTATCGTATTACCCAGTAGCTAGGTTGTGGAGGTCAGATAGGCAGTCGCTCTATGTAAAATGCTGATATTCAGCTGCATTCGGTTTGACTGGAAGCTGACCAGCACCCTAATTGCGTAACACACGATTAATCATAATCGGTTTCATTTTGACAGTTCAACAATATTCATTGCGTTATTTACTTTGTTGATCAAGACACATTTTTCGAACATATGTATGAAGCAATGGTTTAGCCATCTATTTCAAAACGAAACATTATGATTTATAGTGCATTACACAATTAGGGTGCTGGACATAGTTGCGAAAAGGCTAGGCAGATGATGTGTTTGCATTTTAATTTTGTTGTCTGGCCTTAAGAGCGTTCATCCCACGCGGGCTGGCAACGGTGCATTTATAGCGGTTTTTCGTGATTAATTCATTAAATAAAAACAAAAGAAAACATTTTTTTCAGCCATGGACTAGATTGTTGGTATTTTCAAGTTTGTATGCTATTTTTTTAACAGTTATTTTGGTATTTACGTTTACTAATAAAAAACGACGTACCGTCAATTATTACCGTCAATTATTTTCTATTTGCATTACTTAGTACGATTAAATGGTTTTATCAAAGAGTAAATGTTAAAAATAGTTATAAATAACAACAATCTAGTGCTTAGCTGAAAAAAATATATGTTATTTTGTTTGTATTTAATGAAATAATCACGAAAAACTACTATATATGCGTTGTTGCCAGCCCGCGTGGAATATAACGTCTCATACTCATAGACTCACGCCTTAATCCCATGGGAGGTAGACAAGAGCAACAGAACGCCATCTGGTACGATCCTTAGATACTCCTTTTTCTTTTCGCTTGAACACATAATTATTTTCTTTGATTACTATCAAACGCGTGACTACGCGTTTAGTAACTTGTTTGTCGACGTTCACGTGGGTGAAATAATATCGCGACTGGATTTTTTTTCCACTGGATTTTCAACTCTCGAAACACACAAACACACGCGCACACACACACTCTTTTTTAAATTCAGAATCCAACAGAGTGCATCTCAGCGCGTCGAAAATAGAGTGCAACGAAAAAGTTTCGCCGTGATTTTAATACGTCCTTGTGAATCTCAACTTATATACCTAAGACATCATCATCATCATTTCAGCCGAAAGACGTCCACTATTGGACATAGGCCTCCCCCAAAAGGGAGAGTTTTGCCATAATCGCCAAGCTCTGCAGGGGGGTTAGCGATCGTAGTATGGTGGTAAAATGCATAGAGAACGCTGCTGCCCATTCTCTAGTAAGTCCCTTAGTCGCCTTCTACGACACCCACGGGAAGAAATGGGATGGTGCTATTCTTTTACGTCCGGCACCACACGGAACCCTAAGACCTTAACACCTACAATAGCAAAATATAAGTTCCCACACTTAACAAAAGTTTTAAAAACAACGGAACTTACAATTATCAGAAACGGTTCCCCCTAATGTTCTATTTATAGAGAAAACAAAAATACTTGTTATTCCCCTGTTTCCTTACTACGACTTCTGGCAGTTGATTTAAAAAAAGAACCCTTATAATAAAGATGAGATTTCACCACAAACAATGGCCGTTCCGTACCGAAAGTTGAACAATGGAATAATTAAATTAAAAGGTTTTTAAGTTATTTGTTTTGTTGAATAATAAGATTCTGGTCAGATATGGAAGTTGTGTTTTTCGCCAAAATGCTGTTGTTTGCAAGTCTTTTTGTGAGCAGGGCTCGTGACTGGTTATTAAAACTGTGGATGACGTAGGTTTATCTATACTCTATACTTATCTCTTCTCTACTATTAATAAAGAGGAAAGATTTGTTTGTTTGCATTGAATAGGCTCCGAAACTACTGAACCGATTTAAAAAATTCTTTCACTGTTGGGTAGCTACACTATCCCCGGATGACATAGGCTATATTTTATCCCCGTATTCCCACGGGAACGGGAACTACGCGGGTGAAACCGCGGGGCGCTCCTAGTTTTATATAAGTATGGTATAATCAGCCTAAAATGTTCCCACTGCTGGGACACAGGCCTCTTCTCTTCGAGAGGGAGTGGGCTGCAATCTACCACGCGGTGCAGGTTGGTAGACGTCACATGTCTTCGAATTTTTGGTTCTAGAACATGTCAGTTTCTGCACGATGTTCTTCTTCACCACTTTGAGAGCAGTGGTTATGACAAAATGTTCACAAATAAAAGCACATCTCTGGGTTCGAACTTACGAAATCCAACTCGCAAGTCGCGGCCTTTGCCACTGAGCCACCTCCTAACTACATTATGTCCCGTGCAATTCGTTAAGATGACAGAACTCCTTTAGAAACATCACTACACTCTGTGAACCTGCGTGAATTGTCAAACAGCGTATATTTATCTTCATTCCAACCAAAATAGAATGAATCATATTTTAGTATTAATACTAAAATACTTTACGCACGATGAATGCGTCTGATTCATTCGCTATTTTAAAATGAAGACGACGCGACAATTTGAAATCATGAGGATTTTAAATAAAAATAAGTATTTTCAGACTATTTCTGCTTCTATACACTTGTTTGAGATGCAGGGTGAAACAAATTGTCATCAAGAGATGACTATGTCATGACATGAGTAAGAGCCCCAGCAGTGGGAACTGAAAAGGCTGATTTTGCTATGCTAGTTTTGGCTACAAAGAAGATTAACATAGGTCGTTTAACAGGAAGTAGGTTTTTGAAAGGAATTTTGTCATCTTATAAAAATCCACAAGACATTTTTAGGAATTAAAATAATTATAATTCCAATGACGTTTATAATGGAAACGATAGTTAGCCATATAAAAGTATATATAAAGCATTTTAACCGTGTAGGTATTGCACTTTCTATGAAACAGTAGATATTTTTTTGTATAACTGATGAAAAATTTCTACGCTAGGGGTCTAGAATAATATGCTGAATTCATGGTTACAGTTTGCGCAATGGTAATTTTTTTTTTCCTGTAAACATTTACCTACATTATGACACACATTACGCCTCTATTCCCTGAAGGGTTAGGAAGGGCTGTAGCTAGATATAGTAGTATTACATCAGTTATGTTTAAGTTGTATGTTATAGGGCGAGCATATCGCCACTAACCGGGCAAAAACACACTGTATACAAATCCAAAAGGGCATCATCAACTATGTGGCGGTTTCATCAAACCGAATGCAGCTTAATACCAGTATTTTACATGGATCGACCGCCTATCTGACCTCCACAACCCAGTTACTGGGTAAGGGTGCTTACATATAGAAACAGGTTACCGGTGCAGGCGAGCCTGTACGGGTCGGTACCGATCGGTGCAGGTATAATATTCCCGTGTTATCTTATGCGCTCATCTCTCTCTGCCCTTTTTGGTGCCGACCCGTACAGACAAGATAACACGGGAATATTATACCTGCACCGATCGGTACCGACCCGTACAGGCTCGCCTGCACCGGTAACCTGTTTCTTTATGTAAGCAACCTAACACGAAACCCCTTGGTGAGACTACGACCTGTAACGACTGTCAAGGAGCCGCGAATGACAGCCGGACCAAAGCAGCAGGTAATCTTACAAATTAAATCCACTCAAATATAGGATAAGTATATACAGAAGCAAAATAAAGTTAAAGACGATAAAAAGTTAGCCGCGGTCGACTGGATACGGAAGGTGGAAGATCCAGGTGGAATGAAATATCTTGAAAACTTTACTGTAGTTTTGAGACATCAATATGGCTTCTGCGAAGTTTACGGTTTCGAGCCATTCTTCATCGGGAGTTAGGATAACTATTACCAATGTTTTATGATAATGGATTAGCTCACAATGTGATGATTTATTTGATTTCATCATGAGGAAATCTGGACCCATCCTACTAAACTAATATTATAAATGCACCTATATGTATTTTTGTTACCCAATCACGCAAAAACAGCCGAACGCAATAGGTTGTTTGGCAAATAGATCGTTAACTTAATTACCTGGATTAACAATTATGATCCTTTTTTATCCCGTAGGTGCGTTCCCGTGGGATATTTTCGACCTCCACGTGGGCAAACCCGCTGGCATTACAAATGTATGTGTTTGGTTGTTTGTTACTCAAACACGCAAAAACAGCCAAAAAGATTTGTATGAAATTTGTCGGATACTTTTTTATCCGACAAATTTCGATCACCACGCGGGCGAAGCCGCTAGCAAAAGTCTGAACTCAAACAAGCGTGGTGATCAATGATCATGTCATCTCAGTATAAGAAGAAGCTTTAGTCCAGCAGTGGGATACTAAAAGGCTGGTATAAAAGCAAAGCATTTGGATTTTACACAAAAATGTGTTGCTTGAGTTTTCATAACTGTTTAAGGAAGTGTATATAAGCGTAAAAGGAGGTAAAATAGATAAATTACGATCCTAAATATAAACACAACATAAGGAACTGGATAAGACTGCCATAAGGAAGGAAATTGCAATAAGATTTACATGAGTATGGAGAGTTGGTACGATAATAAAAACTCATATGAGCCAATATTTACGCGATTCAGCGTCACCAACCGATTGGAGCCGAGGATACCCGATTCATCGCCGAGTATACGAGTACAAGGGTGAGCGTGACAATTCAGTTTCGTTCACTGCACAGAATGAGCGCAAAGTGCGCCTATGGAAATTCTCACTTCACTATTGGAAACGCGGCGAAAATACTAGAAAGTGAGTAGCAGCAATAGTACTTAGCACAGTAAAAATTTTGATTGTTGTTGTGGAGGCAACATACGAACTTTAGTGTAGCGTAACTAGCCTAAATACAACGTCCTGATATCAGGGGGGCTACTCTTTAACTCTGTCAACGAAAATACGGGCTCGTCCGAAAATAGTTCGAAACTTCAAAGTGACTCCTACCGCAGGAGACGCCCTGGGCGTCGGGAAACCCAGGCTGATTCCCGGCGACCGTAGGCGTGGGCTTGCGGACGGCGAGTAATGGGTAGCTCGCTGTCCGGTAAAGACCAGGCCCAGGTCGACGGCGCGTTGTGTTCCACGCGCGTCTCAAAGAGATGTCAGCCCAAAGCGATGGGGCCCGCAAGGGCCGATGCCTGCCAGGGGTGCGGGCTGTTCAAAAGAGATACCGCCGCCCCTGGCACACAGGCTACTGAGGGAACACGGGTGGGTTTTAGTAAGTTAAAGTCTGACACGCCCTCCTGCTCCACCCAGAGCGGGAGAAGTTATTTGATGATTTCCCACCCTCAAAAAAATAAAATACTCTTACACTTGATTAATTAACTTTTTTGGACGGGTAAAATCATAAAGGGAATAGGGACAGCTGTCAAATCGTGTAGCAATTCATTTTTAGTTTGGGTCCCAAACTGATCATAGGTCCGAATGTGATACGGAGTAGGAAACGCCCGTAACTTCGACCGAGATTACGGATTTCGTGCTTAGAGAGTAAGCCCCAGTTGTGGGGCAGTTGCCCACCAAACACAACGCCCGTCTAGAATTACTCCATATCTTAAATCTATTAACTTTCCTACGAAATCCCATTGTAGTCGGCTTTATAGCTTAGCCGTGCCCAAAAGACCGATACTCATTTTCACGTTTTTGCTATTGGAGTAGATTAAAAAGCTTCATCATAACCGCAGTTTCGTTCTAAAAGAAAAACAACAGTAAAGGATACGATATTGATCTCCGAATTCAGGCGAGACTGCACTGCACTACTCAGCATTATGCAGCTGCAATAAAATGCGTCACGAAAACTAAAATTGCTTCTTGACGTAGTAGAAACTATCTAGACATAGATAGAACAGAAAACCTGGAAGAGATTGCAGAAAGCGATAAGGCCGCCCATTGATTTTTGTCATGTACTTTCTGGTGTCCAATAAAGCATATAAATAAAACAGGTCCAATTTTTTAGTTTTTGACTTCGGTTTTTGCACGATGACTTTTACATTTACTCACTATGATGCCGCGTGTGAGTGCTTGCAAATTATAAAAATGCACTTTATCCATTACATAAATTACAGTTCTAGTGGCAGGCACTTTGCGGCCCGGACAATAATTTACTATGGCATTTGTTTCCACACCTTGCAAAATTATTGGTAATTCATGAAAATGTGCAATCGTCACAAGCAATATGTTTAGCAGATGCGATACTTTTCGCATTAGCGATTGATGACTTTTGGCTGTTCCATATTAAAAATCTGTAGGTCAGGGTCATTTAAATATAAAACCTCCTTTTTGTACATAATCATTATATTCATTCAATAATAGAGATATTTCCTAAGACTGCGATGGCCGGCGCATACACAACGCAAGCAGAGCGTACCGCAGGTCTAGCATATTTTTTATTTCGCAGCCATCTGGTTAAATTCGCCAGCTAATTGGATGCCTAGGCCGACAGTTAATTGAACTAGAATCATTCAACGTTTAACAACTTGGCCCTTTGAAGATGACTTACCAAGACACAGGTTTTTCCACTGCAGCGCTAGTCGTCACCATAACAAACATGGCGTCAATCGCGCAAACCGTCAATGTTATTTTTCGTTCTTGTGTGCAAATTTTCAATGAAATGATTTATTTATTTATTTAAAACATTTCACTATTACCAGTTACATAGTGGTAGGTATTAGTAAAAAGTAGTCGTTTATAATTTTTGAACATATCGTCAACCTGACCAAACATCACAAATTCATCAATATCTAATTTAACTAAATGATTACACGACATTTAGCCATCTGGTTAAACGTTGCGGTCAATTACATAGCTAGTTGTCCTTCAGCTATTTAATTGGATGCCGGCGTTTAATGAACTGCCTAGGCGTCCAATTAGCTGGCTAGTATAACTAGATGGCTACGACATATACCACGTCACGAAATCAAACGTAGGGCAGTAGCAGCAGCCTGCCAGACACAACATCCGTGTGATCGGAGTATCCTCCTTTTTCTTTGGAGGATGAGTGAACTTAGCACTCTATTCCTACAATGCTTACAGTATTGTAGCTGTTATGGCCTTAAAAGAGCCTTCATGAGTAAAGAACCTTCATCCAGCGACCATAACCAGTCAGCTTCTCACTCTGACATAGGCTATTGAAGTGCCGACAAGATAAGAAGAATTTTCCCAACGCATTCGATGTTATGTGAAGATGCGGTCCCAGATATAACACGCTTGCAGACAGGTACCTGCTATCGACAACAGTCCCGTTTTTATCGACTTTTCCTGAATCCGCGAATCTTTTGAAGATAACAGCTACTATTCCAGGCATATTGTGTATAGAGGGGCTTGTGGCTAAGTAGCGTAGTGTAGCAAGCGCACGATCCATCAGGATCCAGGACCATCTTTACATATCAAGACTTCTACATGCCTCGGAAAGCACGTTAAGCCATTGGTCGCGGTTGTCGTTCGTAGATCTTTGATAGATGGTATGGGTCGTCAGAAGCCCGAAAGTCTGACAGCCAGTCTTACCAAGAGGTATCGGGTGACCCAGTAGCTGGGTTCTGGAGGTCAGATAGGCAGTCACTCAGTTTATAGTACTGGTATTCAGCTGCACCGGGTAAGACTGGAAGCCGACCCCCACAATATTGGGAAAAGGTTTGGGCAAGGCAGAAAAGGCAAATGATAAGACTATCTAAGTAGTAAGTACCTAATCTATAAATCACTGTACAAAATACATGTTTCGTGTATGTACATACCTTAAAGGAATCCAATATATTCTCTATTCCATCTATTACTGAGTTTTAAAACTCATCAATTCCATCAAAAATAGGTTTTATTTATTCAGTAGTTTATAAATAACAGTATTACAAGTTTGAACGTGCGAGTATTAATACATCGGGCTGACCTATTAAAGGGCGGGCCCTTTCGGCTTTGGTGCGAACTCGGCCCATTGTCGCCACTAACTCGTGTGTGAGCTCATTCGACCGACCAAGACAATGGCAACTGCTAATAACAACAGGTACAGTTAATTAAATACTAATTGGCTCAGTATTTCTACACATCGGAGGTTTTGAAAAATAGGGTTAATCGTTTTCTGTCTTTATTAGTCCTAACTATTTTAAAAGAATGACCGGTGTAAAAACATGCTTATCGAAGCCGAGAGCTACTGGCCCTTTCGCTGTTTTGATTTCATTTTGTTCTATTCTGATTTACGGATCAATAAAAGGTCAAGCTCACAACGTTTTTATTTATCTATATATATAAAAGAAAGTCGTGTTAGTTACTTCACTTATAACTCAAGAACGGCTAAACCGATTTAGCTGAAAATTGGCAGGGAGGTAGTTTAGAGCCAGGAGAAGGACATAGGATACTTTTTATCCCGTTCAGTTGTTTCAGAAATAAAAAAAGTATCAAAGTGGAAGTTGGCTGTCGAAAAACGAAAATTTTCACGGATAGGATAATAGGGTAGATAGGGTAGGGTAGGTAGGGTAGGTAGGGTAGGGTAGGGTAGGGTAGGTAGGGTAGGTAGGGTAGGTAGGGTAGGTAGGGTAGGTAGGGTAGGTAGAGTAGGTAGGGTAGGTAGGATAGGTAGGGTAGGTAGGGTAGGTAGGATAGGTAGGGTAGGTAGGTAGGGTAGGTAGGTAGGTTAGGGTAGTGTAGGGTAGGGTAGTGTAGGGTAGGTAGGGTAGTATAGGGTAGCGTAGGTAGGGTAGTGATTTTGTATGAATGACTTTTGGACGAACAGGACAACGTCTGTCGGGTCAGCTAGTATTTACATATAAGAAAATTATAAGTCCGTTTTTTTTTTACAACTGGTGAAAATGGTTTTCCCTAGTCTAGACTCTCTATTAGGGTATTACACCAATTTTTGAAGTGCCACCTCCTTACGAAAGAGTTGTTTCATCATCCTTGGGGTCAAAAGTCAAAACAATGCATTTATGCGATAACAATCGCGGTTGATTTATTGTCATTTTTTGAAGAGTTCTTTTGTCTGTCTCCGAAATGCATCATCTGATGGGACCATTTCGGAATAAACCCCTTTCGAACAAAAAAAATAATTCTGGAAATCCCTCTTTAAAAGACGTAGTTATGCCCGAACATACAGTATCTGTTAATAAGACATCAGAATGTTGAATGAAAACTGAAATATAACTGGGTTGCAAACAAAAAAAACTTGACGGTTAGGGTTTTGCATTACATTTTTATTACTTTTCTTTAATAAAGTAGGTTAACAAGACTCATTTTTGTAAATGAAGCCTTGCGGAGATGTTAACTGCGGACAAAACTCCGAAAGTCCGCACATTCCGTCTGCTTCTTCATACTTTTCGACATTGTCTTTCTTCCTACTTTGGAATAGACATATTTTATTCATGTATTCAAGCACTTTATCATAACAGCACGCCTCGTTTCCCCAAAAGGTTAGGCAGAAGTGTATCTGGAGTACACCTACGCTGCCGTCTACAAGCTATAATGCCGTTAACTCGCATATGGTGGATTTTCGTTTTTGATGCCACCATAATCAGAAAAAAATCTCTATCTTTCTGTGTAAGCAGTTTTTTTCTACTATTTATGGATATCGAGATAAAAAATAAAAACGCCGTTAACTTACCTTGTTTGATATTTGTTTACTACGCTAAAACGCACGTAAGCAACATTACTAAACTCAAAAGTGACTAAGGGCTTATAATTTACATTTTTACTAGAATTTTTACCATCCGTTGCATCTAAATAGCATGCATTTTTGTCCATAAATCGAAATATGATTTAGTTGTTGTTTTTTTATGGCATAGGAAATCATCAAATAACTTCTCTTCTTCAACTCTGGGTGGAGCAGGAGGTCGTGTCAGACTTTTACTGACTAAAACCCACCCGTGTTCCCTCAGTAGCCTGTATGCCAGGGGCGGCGGTATCTCTTCCGAACAAACCCGCACCCCTGGCAGGCATCGGCCCTCGTGGGCCCCATCGGTTTGTGCGAACACAACGCGCCGTCGACTTGGGTGATTTTGTTGGTTAACGGCATTATAGCTTGTGAACGGTAGTACCTTTCGCTCGATATTTTTAAGTCCCACGTAATTGACGAGCCTTTTGTCATCAGCTGAGCTCACATCCAGACTCTAGACTCTGGGCTCCGGGTTGCGACTGAATAATAGCCTGCTTCCTGCTAAAAAACTCAATAACACTATGCATAACAATATGCTCCAACTGGGAACCAAACCCTGCCCTGATAGTCAGCAGTACCCTGATAGTGCTTGAGACAACTAGACCAACGAGCACAGTATTAGGGAGAATTTGATAGCCTCTTGTATTGCTCCCATGGGTCATAACTTATGCACGCAAAAACCACTTTTCCAACTGCAGGTTTAGCACGAGCACGGATTTGTCGACGGAAGAATATACATGACTGTTAACTAAATGTAACTGTAAAGTAGGAGAAGATAGCTATGTTTTTCTATTAATTATCACAGTTAAGTGTTCTAAACGAATCATGATTTTGTAGATAATCTCATATAGGTACTTTGTGACCGTCGAGTAGAAAGTTTGTTGTCAGTGTGATTTTGAGAGTTTGGCAAGAAATATTCTTCTGTAATATTCTACATTTATAAGGACCTAGACAAAGATCGTTAGAAACTAAAGACAAAATTACAGATTGTAGAAGGATACCTACGGTGCGATGTCAAAAATGGAGAAACGAAATTAGCTCTTCGCCCTCGGATTTAGCATGAGCATAGCATAAGCAGCCTATAAATTCCTAATTCTGAGAAACAGGCCTCCTCTGTAAGGGAGTGGGCCGTAATCCACCACGCGGGCCCAGTCCGGGTTGGTAGATGACACAATCATGTCTTCGATGTTTTGGTTCTAGGACATGCCGGTTTCCTCACGATGTTTTCCTTCACCGTTTTGACAGCAGTGGTGATGAAATAATGTACACAAATTAAAGCACCTGATTGGGTTCGAACCTACGACCTCGTAAGTCGCGACCGTTACCACTGGGCCACCACTGCCGTCGGCTTTGCCTGGTGTAAAGCAGACTTTTGTAAAGCCTGTGATACTCGGAGATAATGTAGCTTCCCATTGGTGAAACAATTTTTGGCATCGGAGCAGAACTTCTGGTGGTTTTGAAGATTACCGCCCTATATAAATATAAAGATGTACAGGTCTGAGGAACAGGGTGTAAAATTCACTCAACCTTCATAGAAAAGGGAGGTTCCTTCGGACGGGTCTCCGGATCTAGTCTCCGGCGATTGCTGTTGAGACGTTGTACGAGTAAATGTGCGAGGAAGGGGAGGGTCATTCGTTTAAAAAGTTTCCATATCGGGTCTGGATTATCCGGAAATCAGAGCCCACACCCATGGAAGTGTTTAAATAGACCATGGAGGTTATATTTGTTTGCTTATTTCCTCTCGCTACCGAAAAGGCTCCATAATCCTGTGTGGGTTCGAAAAAAGTAATTCTGGGACTGTTTCAATACTGAGAAAAAGCTTCTTTTTTGCCGTAGTTTCTGGCAATTGCTCAGGAATGATGTCACCGTTGTATTGTTCACACGATATCCTAAGAATTCGAGAAAAGAAATGCAGGTGATTTAAATCTAAAAAGTAGGGACTATAGGAGAATACGAAGACCCGTGCCTTGCAAAGCACGTTAAGTCGTTGGTCCCGACTGTCATTCGTAGATCTTTGACAGTCATTACGGGTCGTCAGAAACCCGAAAGTCTATCAACCAGTCGTACTAAGGGTATCGTATTACCCAGTAATTTGGTAGTGGGGGCCAGATAGGCAGTAGGTCCATGTAAAATACTGGTATTCAGCTGCATCCGCATAGACTGGAACCCGTCCCCAACATAGTTGGGAAAAGGCTAGGCAGATAATATGGGAGATAAATGTAGGATATAATCATGCAGGAGTCACACTGAAAGGCGACCCCTACATAGTTGGCAAAAGGCTAGACTGATGACACGTGTACGATAATACCAGCATATTACTGCCCCATTGTAGGACAAAACCCTCATCCAGAAAAGGCATGAGCATTGATCGATCAGGTGCGATCATTGGCGATTTCAGACGTATGTATAATGTCATTGTAAGATTGTGAACACCAGTTAGTTTATAATCTTTCTCGCGGGTTATAAACTGTCGATAAATCGTGAACTGCAAAAACCATTTACAATTTAACGCACTATTTTTCGATAGTTCTGATCTGTCCGTCAAATTGTGAACTGGTATCAAGACTGATAGTACCTTGCGCTATTACTAAATAGTCAAGTAACTGCCACTAACTTGGAAGAAGTGCTCGCCGGCCGCTGCCGCGGCACCGCTCGCTACGCTCGCTCGGCTCGCGCGCAGATTGTCGCAGTTCTAACCTAACCTTACCTATTCGGTCGGTAAGCAGTATGGTGCAGTTCAGAATTTATCGACAGTTTAAGATCTCGCGAGATGGATTATAAACTATCGGTGTTCACAATCTTACGGTGACATATGTATATATATTAACGTCATGTTTTCCTCCACATAAACATTCGAAATATATTTAAGCACAAGCTGAATTATTAGTTTGTCTTTGCTTATTTCTAGGTTTACAAAAATACGTTAGGGTACCCCAATGATGCCGTACTATAACGAGATAGAGACGTGGAAAGGCTTTTCTAACAAATAAAGCCTCATTAAAATTATACTTCAGTTTTATTGTTTAATATTTCTGGAGCAAATACAGGAACAAGAAATAACCAGTGCAAAAACTGTAACCATGAATTAAGCATGAGTCTAGTCTAGAGCAGAAGGGAAATTTTTCGTCGGTTAGCGAAAAGAAAAAATCGGTTGATAGATAGAAAAGTGCTACGCTATTAAATTAGGTAGGTATATGGAAAAGTTTTATTTATTTTTTATTTAGACCGCCGAATAATTTCTAATCTAGTCTAGGGGTCTTAGAATCTGCTAAATTCTTGATTACAGGGCATGGCAGCAGTGCATCCATTTTCATTATTCGTATTCAATTCATAATTTTTATTTACTTCAACGTTTTCTCCATTTTCGTCATTGTTTTATCATGCTTTTGGCGATTTCTACCGTCGATTGGCTTTTTCGCCGTTTTCTGGGTAACGCTCTTAGGTTTTGCTCGTTATATACCTACATAACTTATTTATTTGATCATCGTATTGGGAGATTGTGTCTACTGTTTAATCATACCTATTTAATGTATTCATTCATGCAACTTATCTGTTTTGTAAATGTGTGTGTCTGTGTTGGCACAATAATTATTACAATGAGTTCTGTATTCATAGAAAATTATGCAATTTTTCCTGACCACACCAAGGTTGTTTTGCACATTTTCTTAATGCCCCGGTTTCTTTGCGAATGTTAGACAACCTGTAGGTAAGCGCGGTTGATGTATTGATTTATTTTGACGATTTCACAACAGTGCGCTTATCTCAACGGCTACCGTACAACAAATATTATACATAAATAACTACGTTGTTTTCTTTCAACGCATTTAGCTAACGATAGTATTGTGAGCGTCTCGACCTTCACGCGTCAATCCATAGTCAGTCGGTACTCACTCCTCAGAATGTTGTGATACATTATCCTTGTCCTTGTGTGCTTGCCCCGAACTGCAAGAGTTGCCCATCTCGTCGCCGGCTCGGCCGCGCCGCCCTTAGCTTGGCATCACCCGCACCGTCACCACATGCACTACACACAGTCGTCACACGTACACACGCGACCGATCCGGCTAATATCTATTTTCATGTAATAATTTAACATTTCCCGGCGTCCGCGATCGTTTCGGGCGGTAAACGCGAGCGTAAGTGCTCGCGTGCGGTCGCGACGCGCGCTCGCCGCCGAATAATCGATGCGCAGGCTCCCCCCGCCACACCCGCGCGCGCCTCTCGCGCGCCTGCTCATTATCTACACTTTTCACGACACATGCCGCGATGAGAGCTTTTCCGAACCGTAAAGGTTTCCCCATTTTCTATATTGGCAATGTTTTAATTCTACTACTGTCCATAGCTTGTAAAAACCGTATATTTTGTACTGCTCTAAAATCCTCTAAACCTTTAAATCGATCACGTCGAGTTCAATTTTTACCGCTCAGTCATCAATAATTTCATAGATTCTTCACTGAAGTTAATGACATCTTGGCGGGAGATCAAAAGATTAGGCACGCTACATCACAAACACTTTTCCTCGCCACTAATAGGACACAACACAGCATTTATTATGATTATGTTAATATGTTTAGTGAAAAACTTTCTATAGAAAATAACACAACGATTACCTACTCAAAGAGGTTTAATAGGATCTTCAGAAATGTATTAAACCTTCACCGACTGGCAAGCAATGACCGCTACATTCGAATTTGGAATATTCTTAAAATAAAATTTAATGTCGTTTGTTTCTGTCTTCATCTGCAGCAAGTGGTCACAAGTACTACGAACTTCTCATATTTTGATTTATAATTTTAAGTAAACTATAATAAAATAGAATATTTTTCTACCGTTGGCATCATGCCCAGGTGTTTTATAAACTCTGTGCGACGTCTCAAGAGGAGTTTCATACAGGAATTTGGTGAATTTTCAGTCGAAAGTAAGTCACTTTGTATTCACAGAATTCTTACAAAAATTTCAGTATGCTATGTAACCGAGGGGCAGTTTGTGGGATAAAATGAAAGGGAATACGTTGTTCTACAGCACTTACTGCCTCTTCCATGATTGTTTCCGTTATTTCAGCTTCATATTCACTCATTACCAAACTTTATCTTTCGAACCAGAATGACAGTGTCACGATATTTTTTTCAATAAAAATATTTTTATCATTGCCAATTTATATGAAAACGTAACGCTTGAAAACGTAATGGTTTCATGAATTATATTTTTTATTATTTCCGTTAAGCCTAGGCTGGGAATTTACTGAGAATTTGTCACGGTTGAAGACCGGTGGAATTTTTACGATTCGCGGAATTATGTCGTAGATTTATTCTTGATATTATTTGAGGTGGCGACGGACCTGTAGATTTTTTCTATAATATCCATGTTGTTCGGCCTGAAAATCGAACCCGGAACCTCACGTTCAGTAGTTGCACTTGTGACAAACTAAACCAACGAGTGAATGAATCTGCCTAGCCCTTTTCCCAACTATATAGGGGTCGGCTTCCAGTCTAACCGGATGCAGCTGAATTCCAGTATTTTACATGGAGCGACTGCCTATCTGGGCTTAGCAACCCAGTTACTGTATCACGCGATACCCCTTGGCTTACCAAGGGGTCCAAGAGGTTGCCCGAAAGTTTGAAAACCAGCCAGCAACGAACTTTCGGGCTTCTGAATACTTGTAACGACTGTCAAAGATTTACGAATCCGACACACAAGCTTTCCAAGGCACAGGCTGGTCTCAATATGTAAAGCATGGTCAGCCATCCACAAACCAATCGTGGCAAACGTAGATTTACCTTCAATCTACCTGGGCCTCAAGTCTGTTATAATATTGTCAGAATGGTCTATCATTGATTTCATAATTGTTGATTTTGACAAGTTTGGTAATCTATTAATATAATGGCGTCATTATGACTTTCCAGTGGTCAGCCACTGATACTCCATTGAAAGAAATGACATTTATTGGTAATCTCGTATGAATGAATGACTGACTTAGGGGGTAATCTGCTGCTGCTGCTGCTGGGGATAAAAGTTCAAATTTAGTAGTATTTTTTCGAAAATCATTTCTACCAACGGGTTTTCTAAAAATGACAATACGGCAATGCCATTATAACACAATTCTATTTCGAAACCTTTGACCGACCGCTGATCGACCACCATTAATTTAGCAGATTACGAACTTTTAGCAAAATGACAATGGAATTGTGTTGGAATGACGAATTTATAAAATAGCAGACTTAGGCCCCTGTGCGGCTCATTTTTAACTAAACCAACGAGTAACCATACAATATTACATGAAAGGCAAGAAAGTATTAGTCAGATAAGTTAACCAATGCTTAGAGGAAGGTAGATTATTTTATCACCACTGCTCTTAAAACGGTGAAGGAAAACATCGTGAAGAAACCGGCATGTCCTAGAAACAAACATTCGAAGACATGTGACATCTACCAAATCGCACTGGGCCCGCGTGGATTACGACCCCCCTATGGGAAGGCGATGAAATAGCCGGGTAATTTCGTTACACACTAACAGTTGGAATTACTGATTTTGACAGTTCAACGACTTTCATTGCCTCATTTAGGTACGTTGTTGAGTAGACAAATTTTTCGAACAATATTCATTATAATGATTCAGATTCGGTTTCTGATTGAGATTGTATCACGCAATTCGGACCCAGCAGGCTTAGCCGAGAATCGTAGACAAGCGTTTTGTCGTCCGAAGAGTAGACAAAAATGACGTTTCCGTATAGACAGTTGACAGTTTTTTCAAATGCAGGCAAGCGATTTCTATTCTACAGTAGTGTAGATATAGAAAGCGTTTTGCTGAGCAGGTCACAGTTATCGTCGTAGCTGACAGTGTTGACTGCTTATCCCGAAATAGATAGAAGTCGTCAGAATTACCAGTCAGTAACAGGAGTTTCGGTTTTGCCCTTTTTTTTTTTTTTTTTTTTTTTTTTTTTGGGTGGGAAATCATCAAATGACTTCTCCTGCTGAGTAGAGCAGGAGGGCGTGTCAGACTTTTACTGACTAAAACCCACCCGTGTTCCCTCAGTAGCCCGTATGCCAGGGGCCGTGGTATCTCTTTCGAACAAACCCGCACCCCTGGCAGGCATCGGCCCTTGCGGACCCCACCAGTGGTTGCTGACATCTTTGACGGCGCGCGTGAGGAACACAACGCGCCGTCCCGTCTACCACTTTTCGGCCGCAGAGGATAGGGAGAGCGGCTGACGCTATACCGACACTCCTCTTCCCCTGCGGCCCCACCGCGTCCGCCATCAAACGGTGGCGGCCCCGTCCAGGCCACGGAAGGGAAGAGCGCTGCTCAGAAGCACCGGCACTCCTCCTCTACCGCAGCCTGTAACCCTCAGCCGCGATGCCTCCCATTCGACATCGCGGCCCACCTCAGTTGCGGTGCACCTCACCGCAACCTACTTTTTGGCCGCTACGTCAATGGCTTGAAGGCAAAAGCCCTGACGAGCGGCCCCACCGTTGGGTTCCTCTTGGCTTCACCGTGGATGGGAGACCACGGTTACTAAGCCCCCCCGCAACGACAATGCGGGAACCCACTCGGGGGGGTCGGTTTTGCCCTCCGATACCCATTCAGCCCATGAAAATTAAGACCCACCACAGAATATTAATCTTGCAACAAAGTAATGTGAGTTTTAAAAGCATTTTTATGAGATAACTTTAAAGCTCTATGGATTCTAGAATTGAATAACCCCGAATTACATATTATTATACAGTAGTTATGTATTTTTTATTAGCTCTCCATCTCTATTTAGATACATGCTATAGTTGCCCACATTTTATACCTACTTACACACGTATCCGTTTTCAGATGAAATGAAATCGACGCGTTTACCAAAATCAAACAACAAACGGCAAAAGAATCTTTTAAAAACCAATGAAACGGTATACCATGACAAAGTGCCAATTTCAACGCGATTCTATCTTCAATTACTTAAGAAAAGTCAGTTTTTAGAAAATTTTCAAGAAACAGAACCTTACGAATACGCTTCGGAAAGCGAAAAAGCCGTAAAATCCCCCGAACCAACCGCACCAAAAAACAAAATTTCAATAAAAAAGGATACGGAAAAAACGTACAACTTAAGATCTTACGAAGCAAAAACAGAACGCAAAACGTATGACAAGACACATCGTAAGAAACGCAACGGGTGCGACAACGAAACGCAGTCTATTTCCGAACTGATACAGGAAGTCAACAGGAAGCGGAAGCCGAGGAAGGAACCGTTGGCGCCAATTATTGAAGAAATCAGAAGCAGGGAGACGTTGAAATTCAGTGGTAAAGGTTTGTTGTTGCTTTTGTACTTCTAGTAGTAGTGTATTTTTAAATATATTTTATGTAAATTATAGCTTAGTTTGTAGGTAATCCTAATCAGGCTCAATAAATAAATACGTTTGTCTTACAGCTCGGCATTTTAAAACAAAAAACTTTTTCAAAAAAAGAAACAACCGGCAAGTTCCGGAAAAAACTACGAAATGCAAAATAATTTTAATTTCGGAAGTCGGTGACTTTGGATATGTATTTAATTAATTTCTTGTCACCGCCTTCCGAAATTAAAGTAATTTCACTTGCTTTCTTGCTTCACTTTGTAGTGTTTTTCCGGAAGTCGGTTGCTTTTTTTTTTCTTGTTTTTCACTTATTAGTTACCAAAATATTTTATTTCACTTATACCTTCATGGGCACGTATGAAACGTCAGAAGCTAGGTGCACGCGTTCCAATTTGTCGCTTCTTAAGGAGAAGAGCCAGCAAGAAACTCCACGGTTACTCTTTTAAAAATAATTGGCTTTTACAATGTTTTACTCAGAGGGATGAAATCTACAGTCTGTAAGGCCTACAATGTTCTAGTACCACCTACCCCACACCAATTCAAAATTTCATCATCCTTTCATTTCAGGGTCAAAACCATGCATATTTATACGATAGCAGCAATCGCGGCTGATTTGTAATTTTTTGAAGAGTTCCGTTGTCTGTCTCCGAAACGCATTATTAGATCTATATGAAATTTAAATGGAGCCATTTCGGAATAAACCCCTTTCGAACAAAACAGGAATTTTGCAAATCGGTCTATATATGACGGAGTTATGTCCGAACCTCCACCTAACCGTTAAAGAGTTGTACCTTCCTTCATCAGCTCAGCGTTATTAAATGATGATAACCTTACGCAAATATCTCAATAGCTTTAGAAAATATATGAAAAACACTATTGATACCAATAACATTTGGGGTTACCCTCGATTTCCCTGGGATTCCATCATCAAATCCTGACTTGTCAGGATTTGATGATATTCTTTCCACAGGAGTATATTCTTTCAAATAAAAAAAGAATTTTGAGAATCGGTCCACAACGGGGAGAAATCGATGAACATACATTAAAAAAATACATACTGTCGAACATAGAACCTCGTCCTTTCTGGAAGTCGGTTAACAAAAGGAAAAGGTTTTTGAAACGTGTGTCAATGTACCTACACATATTTTAGTATATTTATTTTGATTATGCTTAGCCCAAAGCTCTGAAAAAGAAATAATAATTATCAAAATTATTTACAAGGGTTTCATAAAAACTATTGATACCTAATTATAAGCCTAATGATAACTTTTAAAATTATTCCTTGGTAACAAAAAGGTTTTATACCGATTTAATTGACTGAAACTGGCTTATACCTTGAACATTATGAACCAATATTTGTCATTAAATTGACAATCGGTGACACAAGTCAATCTCCATTAATTTCCCTATGATTTCCCTGTCCGTGCGTTTTCCCGGTTTTTGAGTCCTGCCTGACCACGTAAGCGGAATTTTAACGAAAACGCTATTTTTATCGTTAACGATATGGTTTTAAATATCATTTAGGGTCAAAATCGCATTAAATAAATAATTTATGATTCATTACCAAACACTAACAGTATCCCTGTCGCCAGGGGGTTCAGAAATCGACAAGATAGCTGAAAAACTGAAGAGCCTGGTAAAGGCCAGTGCTGATGAGAAGCTGGACAAGGAACTGCTCACGTGCACCGAGTCTTTTGACAAAGACGTCATCGACGGTCCTGACCAGGATGGAGAGGCTAAGGAGAATGGTAAGTGACAGACTAGACAAGTGGTAATCAGTTTCAAAGTGTTTCTTATTTTTAAAACGACTTCAACACGTAATTTGGTAGCTCATGTCAAACCTTTAGAGGTATAAAGTCGACGACGACGCGACGTGACGATTGATGTCGGGACGTTCTATTTTGTTAGTTGAATTGCAAACTCTGCTTAAATGCGATGCAGGATTTTGCGTGATTTGCAGTATTTTCAGTGTAATGCTTAGTTTTGCATGTGGCACTGTAGATGCCGCTACGAACAAATATATTTTGACTTTTCAAACATTTTTATCGTTGATAGAATGTTACTTTGCCTGGGAGGCATCATCAATAAGGTGAGGCGATAGATACTCCACATCTTGACAGCTTTTAAATCTGTACAAAGTTCAAGTTCGTTCCGGTATTCCGTATTGCAGTACAAAAAACAATACAATACATAAGCCTCTTGGGGGAAGGCTCAGCAAAATACCAGTTTGCTGCACTTGAGTCGATGGAACGCAGAGCAAAAAGGCTTATTGGCGACCTAAAATCTAAAAGTTTTAGATTTTAGGACGCCTAAAAGCCTTTAAAACATTTAATTTTATAACATTTTAGAGGTTTTTGTTTTCCTATACCTGTGCCTGACTATTTGCGCAGCCCTAGTTTTTGAAAGAGCTGTTTGAGTACGAATGCGTGTTGTTATTAAATCAACTCAGCCTATCGTACTGCGCTGCTGGACATAGTCGTCCTCTCTCAAGCAACATAACACTCCGTCCTCCGCTGTCCGCATCCAGTCTATCCCAGCAACCTTGTCCATCTAGCTGGGGGGCGTCCCACACTACGCTTGCCGATACGCGTTCTCCACTCCAGGACTTGTCTGCTCCACCGGCCTTTGGGGGTTATTGATTCTCCTTTATTTTTGGGTTAAACCCAAAAAATACAAGCGCTTCACTGTGTCTTAGGAAATATGCGACTGGCGATAGGGAGTTGAATCGTAGGATTTAAAAAACGTAGCAAAATATGTATGTTATATTCCACTTTCGCAACCCGGTTGTCTTATCGTCAACTGACCTATATGAAAGTTGAATACGATTTATTTTGTCAGTAAAATGAAAATAGAAAAGTTATCTGTTCTCGTAAGTTCCCCGGGGATGCTTTATAGGAAACTTTATTCGACCCGGTCGAACCAACGGACAGAGAACTAGAAGTACCGAAATCTAAATAAATAAACGGAAGACGGAACTCTAGAATAGAATTTATCCTTTCTTGTGACACATACATAAATCATGTACGCTTTATAGAATAAAATGTCTGCGGGGTAGGTATTTGTGTGGATGCAAGAATTATTCATGCCGTTTTACAAAGTTCACAAGCGCCGTCAGAGCTGAGATGAGCTACAAGGGCTGAAACTGCGTTGGCACGGACGTATGAATATTGTGGCGGGATTTTTCTGCGCTTCAACTTCAAGACACTAATTAGTGCCGTGTGTTGAAAATCGAGCAGTGTGTTTCGACTCGCTGGGTTGAGCTCTGTTCGTTTCCCAAATTCCCAATGCTCGGTTCAACGACGAAGATTTAAAAATACAGTGCACTCGTGGTCTAAGCTTGCCTTGCCATAGCCACAAATAAATGGTATTCTTTCTTTTACTTTCTATAGAAGCCGAACTATTCTGTAAAAATTGGACCGTGAAAATTAATCTGCTAAGGGTATTTTACTCCCTATGAGAAAAAATCTACAAAATGCAGTCGGAAAATGTTAGTTTTGATTCATGAAAGAACAAAGTAAATTTAAATATTTCAGTTTTTTTTATCATTTCTTGGACACCATGAAATAGTAGCCGCCATGTTATTACGTCATACGGCATATCAACTGAGCAACTTTGTACTTTTATCCCGCATCGCTCAAAATTCTGCTGTTTCTTGCGTAGAACTACCTACTTCTGATTTGTTTTGTATATTATGAAAATACTATTTTTGTTCAAAATTCTAATTATTGTTAGGTTTTAAGCTACGCTTGATGGCACATTCTTTATACGTATGTAGGTACTATGTTTTTCTATTTATGTGAATTTGTAATTCTTTTGAGAAATGAAATGTCTTTAACCGTATTGTGAATCCCTAGCATTAGGTGTAAAGACAGCGGTGGAACACTATGCTCCGAGAGACACACTTTTGCTGTGCGTATATTGAGTGTGTAGGAGAGACGCTAAGTACGACTGGTCGGGATTTGAATCAAGTGCGGATGGTAGTCCGGTAGTAAAAGGGCGACGGTGGTATCAGGTCGTAGAGCTCCTGCCCCAATCTCTCGCTGACGTACAGTGTGTAGAATTTGATGTTGAGCAGACAATTTTTTAGAATTTATGAAGCAAGGATTACCAGTATCCTTTAAAATGATTCAAATTATGATAGATAGTGTGTTACGCAATCAGGGTGCTGCTTCAATTAGGGCGCTGCGCTGCTAAAATTAGGATGCTGCTTCTGTTAGGGTGCTGCTTCAATTTGGCTGCTGCTTCAATTAGGGTGGTGCTTCAATTAGGGTGGTGCTTCTATTAGGGCGCTGCTTCGATTAGGGTGCTGCTTCGATTAGGGTGCTGCTTCTATTAGTCTGCTGCTTCATTTAAGCATGCTGCTTCAATTAAGCATGCTGCTTCTATTAGTTTTGTTACCACTGAATTGCGACCTAGCTACTTTCAAAAGTCAATGTTCAAATAAGAGATAGACCATCAAGCAGTGATGAATGTAGTAATGGCCTCAACTTAGGTTGTTGTATGTAAGGTCGTGGGTTCGAATTCAGACGGGTCGCTTTGCTTTGTGTAAATACAGATTTCAAGGTGAAGGAAAACATCGTGACGAAACCGGCATGTCATAAACCAACAATTCGAAGACATGTGACATCTATCAACCCACACTGGGCTTGCGTGGTGGCTTATGGCTCACTCCCTCTCACAGAGGGGAGGCCTGTATCCCAGCAGTGGGAACATTATAGGCTGTTTAAGCTATGACCAGACTTAAGTTTTTAAGATCTTACATGAACTGTCTCGTTGCTCTAGTAGTCGCAAGCGCTACTGCTGAACATGAGGTCTTGGGTTCGATTCCCAGACCGGGCAAACTGTTATTGGGTTGTTCGTCTGGAATTTTTCAGTACCTGCCCTGAGTCTGGATTTGGCTTGGCTGACTACATGGGACTTAAAGACAAGTGGCAAAATTTGGGTGCACGTCTGCACAACCCTTCGGAAACCAAAACGTGATGTTTTGTTGAACGCCCACAGAACCTCCAGAACCCCGCGAGTGGTCAGAGCCCCGTCGCTGCACGCGCGACACACACAACTGCTCGTACTGCGGCAAGGGCTTCGACCGGCCCTGGGTGTTGAAGGGGCATCTACGGCTTCACACCGGGGAGAGACCGTTTCCCTGTCCTTATCAGCTTTGTGGCAGGACGTTTGCTGATCGGTTAGTAACGACTGAATGTCTGTATCCGGGGCGTGTGTCTGACACAAAATCCAGAATTAAAAAGAGGCTGTCGCACTTTTTCTAGAGCTGCATAGCTTCCACTGCAACCATTCAATACACTTCTAACATCAGTCATGTTACCTATCGTAGGAGTCATAGGAAAGCTGTTCGCAAATCCAAAACCCGTAAATTTGCCAGTTTAAGATCATTATTAGACGACTGTCGGGGCAAGGCAAATTAAGCTTGCCGAAATGTGTCATTTTCGCTATGATAGCCTGTCTAATGATTGTGAATAGCTATGCTAGATGTGCTACAGCCGTGTACTTTATGTTGCACGTGAAACTTTTCATGGAGTAACGGTTTTTGATTCCTTTCGAGCGAGTTTTGTTGGAACTGTAATCCGTAATCATTAAATATTTATAGCTATGTTCAGTGACTGCTTTTTTGGTGTAGTGTGTATGTTCGCACAGACATAAAAATATCGTGGTGGAATTGTATCGGGCACTAGATTTTCAACTCTCTGGTCTTGAACCGAGGAATGAGAATCGAACAGAGTGCATCCCAGCGCGTCAAAAGAACACACTGTTCGATTACCCACTCTCGGCGCTAAGCAGTAAGGTGAAGATATGGTGTGCGAAAAAATGCCGCCGCGATATTTTGACATCCGTGCGAAAGTGAATTTATGAAAGGAAAAACCTAATGACATGCTCGGACAGTGTTATAAGATTCGTCCTCTAGGATTTTCCCAATAGCTGCCTGGAGCCGGGAACTATGCCCAGTTAATTAATGGCAATAGGTTCCCCCCTATTTTAAGGAACTTCATAAAAAATAATGGAGAAGTTATGGTGTGTTTATACACTTTACTGTACTGTGTGGTGCCGGACTAAAAGAATAGGACCACCCCATTTCTTCCGGTGGGTGTCGTAGGTTAGCGACTAACGGAACTACTAGAGAATGGGCAGCAGTGTTCTCAATACATTTTTTAAAAGCATACTGCGATCTGCAACCCGCCTGCCAAGCGTGGCGATTATGGCAAACGTAACAAACACCAAAAATAAACGAAGCACAGAACCGGTCAAAGTGGCGAAGCTTGGGGAAGGCCTATTTCCAGCAGTGAGCGTCTTTCGGCTGAAATGATATATACGAGTACACTTTAGTCAATCCCTTCGGGGAACACAGATGTGATAATGTGTCATGTCATTTCTAGTTCAAACCTCCGCGCTCACCAGCGCACTCGTGGCCACCATACTTGGCAATGGCGCTGCTCCACGTGTGACAAAGCGTTCAGTCAGCGACGCTACTTGGAGCGGCATAGGGACGACGCCTGTCGCAAGTACAAGTAAGTTCCCACCTACTCACTTATAGGACCTCATGACCGCAACATAAGTTCTCACGCTCTTGTGCTACGGGTCGAACGATCAGCACCCTAATTGCGTAACTCACGATTGATCATAATTGGTTTCGTCTTCACAGTTAAACAATATTCATTGCGTTATTTATGTTGTCGAACAGACACATTTTTCGACCATATGAAGAAATGGTTTAACAATCCGTTTCAAAACGATACAGATTATGATGAATCGTGAGTTACGCAATTAGGGTGCTGGTTAAGCTGCGCTTGCCGTGATTGGACCGTGGATGGGTGACCATCTTTACATACCAAGACACTTCCGGTGCCTCAGAAAGCACATTAAGCGGTCCCGGCTGTCATTCGCGGTTCTTTGAAAGTCGTTACCAAGGAGTATCGTATTACCCAGTAATTGGGTTTTGGACGTCAGATCGGCAGTCGCTCCAAGTGAAATACTGCCGGTTTGATAGGAAGCTGACCCCAACAAAGTTGGAAAAGGCTAGGCAGATAGGTCAGCGTCAATAATATCGGGACGAACAGACTATGAAAATTAAATATTAACCTCATCTCGGTTCTATTTTGTTGGTATTCAGAACTTCGAGGTAATGGGATAACTGGGGGCATTCGTATTGCGACGTTAGAGGTGAAATTCTTGTGACACAAGGAATGTTTCAGAATTAGGACAATACACGACAACTGTCATACTGGCCAGAACTTTATCCAATTGAGATAAAGTTTAAATTCTTAGTTGTTAAATTCATTTTGAACAGTCTGTACTTCCCGATATTTTTGACGCAAATATTTTAAAAAAGCGGAGCTGCTGCCTGCAGCTCCGCTTGCCTCATTTTTCATTCAAACTTCCACCCCCTATTTCACCCCTTTACGGGGAAAGTTCCCTAAAATCCTTTCTTAGCTGACGTCTCCTACTCAATCTACCTCAGTGCCAAATTGCACCTTCGTAGGTACAATAGTTTTTGATATTCTGTGTTTAATCAGTGAGTGAGTGAATGAATGAGTGACCTTGAGTGGCTTTTATATAAAATATATTAGATAAATAGCTGATAAACCTCATTTTTTTCCATTTTGTCCCCAGAATGCACACACGAAACTCCTCAAAATACAACAATAGTATGAAAACTGCATCTAAAGCAGAAGTGAAAGTGCCCGTGCCAATGTACGGTATTATAAGACATAACCCCGACTCCAAGGTAGCTGTGGACACCACCAGTGACTACTGTGAGGGCCCCATGGATCTGTCCATTGGGAAACGGAGGACGGAAGAATTTATAGGTTAAGATTGTATGATTTGAATAAAGAATAGAGGAAGTGACCGCTTTGATTTTGTCGTTTAATTTTGATTCCACGTTTAAAAATAATTACTCAATTCAAAGATTATTTGTTCAATTTACTGTCACGGGTGTGTCTTTGACATTCGTTACGGGTCGTCAAAGCCCGAAAGTGTGACAACCAGTCTTACCAAGGGGTATCGTATTACCCAGTAACTTAGTTGTGGAGGTCAGATAGGCAGTCGCTCCATGCTGGTATTCAGCTGCATCTGGTTAGACTGGAAGCTGACCCCAACATACATAGTTGGGAAAGGCTGGGCAGACATATTATCATCCGCATTTTTTTCGTTTCTTGGTTTTAGTAAACGGCAAGAAACCGCAAGCAAGCAATTCTTTACTGGACAAAAACTTGCGGAATGCGGAAGTCAATTACTGCAAGTTTTGTCATTCTAAAGTTACCCTTTAGTTTGGTCATTCACACTTTCTAGTTGCTCTTACAGGGTAAACAGCCGTTTCGCTGCAAGAAGTCGTTCTGCAGGTATACGTGCAAAATATAATATAAAAAAAAAAAACTTATTTCTAATTCTAATCAATTCTTAAATTAAATCTTTAGAATAAAACCCAGCTAAAAAAGGAATACCACATAAAGCTATATTAGAAATATTTATACATAAAGAAGTTAAAGGAATATATATTCTAATACCCCCCATAAATCGAATATCTTGAGTATCATTTATTATGTGAATAACTCCAGCACATATAAATAAAGCTTTAAATATTGCATGAGTTAATAAATGAAAAAAAGCTTGCTGTTTTGAAATGTTTTATTAGAGTAATAAATTAAATAAATAAATAAATACAATTTGTACAACTTAGTTTCACATTGTTATTACATCTAAGCTTTGCTTTAAGTTAGAACTATGTTTAAGACACCCAGAAATGGTAACTACAGAATATTTCTTGCGGAGGTACAGATTGTACGCTCTTACAATTTGTAACATGCTGATATTATCGTGGTCGTCCATGTCACAGCATCACGATAACACGTTTAATAAGTATTTAAAATGTATGGAGAAATACAGGGTCAAATTAAATTAGCTGGCAATACTTTATCCACCTGTTGAGTATCAATATTGAAAAGTAATAAAATTAAAATCTTGTTTCCTACTTTCTTCAAAACTTTAAATGATACTTACATGTACAGTCGCCAGCACATCAAGCTATCCTTAACTGTCAAATTTTCCCAATTGAACATGAACCTTGTGCTTAAGAAATAAAGTTGAAAATCTATCAAATAAATTTGACAGATTGGGGTAGCTTGATGTGCTGGCGTCTGTACATTATAACCAAAGAACGTGTTATGTTATGGTTTTTGAAAATTCGTAAAAAATATTTTTAGAAGAAAAATTACAAATACAGATTTTATTTTGTTCCATTCGTTTTCGATATTGATATGCCACGTGTTGGCTACACGTGGCTAAAGTATTGCGAACAAATTTATTTTGACCCAGTAAACTTGCTTACTTACCTACCTACCTAAATGCAAGACGATGACAAAATATGGACCCTAAAAACGTAGTTCTGACTATTTCTGACCACAATATTCACATAACATATAGCGTACAATTAAAGAGGTTTTTTATTCACAACATGTTTAAGCTTTTAACATAATTATTCTACGTAAGTAATTCCGCAGCATAAAATAGAGACATAGAGGAAGATGTCAAATATATTGGCTGCTCCGAAGAAAGGCATTGCCTGCGTGGCAACAGAGAATAACAGATAGCAGAGGTGACCTCTAAATAGTGCTGCAATGTTTCTCTGGTTTATAATTTTTTCGCAGATTTTGTTGATAACACGATGTATGTGATAGTCAAAGCAAGTAAGGGTCCTGAAAAACTATTCTCAAAAAATTTCACTGAAAAAACTAAGGTGAAGGTAACTGTCAATCCTTAGCATCAAGTGGAATGACAGGTCACTTCACCCACAATTATTTGACCTGTCATGTTGCTTCACTGTCCAAATCACAGTCATCTTTATTCTAATGACATGAAGGTTTCTATTGCTGCCACTGACAAGTCTGTCAAAATCATTGTGATCTTTATTCTCGTTGCAATAAGGTTGCTGTTAAGTTGCTGATGTCAGAGATAAAATAACTGTGAAGGGACGTAACATTTTACAATGAGATTTTTACAGAATACATCCGCTGTTCATATTGTGAGGGCCATGTGTGCGTTTGAAACCAACATGAGCAGAAACTTAAATCCGCGCTTTGACCACGAAGTTCTGAGCAACCAAGAAATTTGACGCATATATGAAGCTCAAAATGATTAAATATTATGCTTAGCACTTTTAAAAAACGCAACATAACGTAATCGTTGACTATTTTGGCACTGACAGTTGACACTTTTTAATAAGGTTGATTTTCGATTACATTTCGTTTGAATTATTGAAACAACCATACATGACACTATATGATACTGTGTTTTGAACACCACGGCGAATAGTTCGTATGTGCGATAATAAGTATTGAAGATCTTAAAACTTATTGTGAAAGTGTTAAACACTAAGATAGAGAAGCGTATACCAGCGTCATAACCTATTATGATTATTATACAGGATAAGTTTTTATCCAGTGCGCAAACTGTAACCATGAATTCAGCATATCATTCTAGACTGAAAGGCACAGAAATTTTTCGTCGGGTCTACAAAAAAATATCAGCTGTTCCATACATTTTGACCGCGTAGGTATTGCACTTTTCCATGAAACAGCAGATTCTTTTTTTGTATAACCGACGAAAAATTTCTGCACTGAGGGGTCTAGAATGATATGCTGAATTCATGGTTAAAGTTTGCGCACTGAATAAAAACTTTTCCTGTATCTATGCATTTGGGACTGTCAAATCCAAAATATTGACAAGATTGCGTTCATCCGCCCGCTTTCCTTTCTACCTCACAGCTGACGCCTATCAGTACGGTCTGCACTTCCGTCACATGCGCACTGCAATTTTCGTTTAAAATTCTGTTGCTAAAGCTACCAATGTATCCTTCATGTCAATATTTTGACGTTGACAGCTGCACAGATAGGCAAATCGGGTTAGTCTTTGACACTTGTGTATTCGTATTATTTAATGTGGTCGGGTAATAATTTAAAAGAAATCGCAACGTGACAACCAGTTGTTGGTTACCAACTGGGGTCAGACGAAAACTTTGCGTACGCGAAGGAGATAGGTGTACTATATCTACAACATTAGTTTTTGTTTACCCTAAACCCGAAAACGGGTCATTGTACTCATTATTTTGAAGAACTTTTTGTATGGGACCAACCGTGAAATCGCGAAAAAAGAAAATCAGCTGTTCAATACATTTCGTCGATTTAAGTGAACACAAATGTATGGAACAGCTGATTTTTTTTACGCGATTTCAAGGTTGGTCCCTTAGAAAAAGTTGGTCAAAATGATGAGTACAATGACCCCTTTTCGTATTTAGGGTAAACAAAAACTAACGTTGTATTTCTATCTCCTTTACTCTTACTACTGGATCAAATAGGTGTGCCCTTATCTCATTATTACTAATATTTAGATACACTATCTACTGTTAAACTCAGACCTAGACAAAAATAAATAGTCATATCTTTACATCGTCATGATTTTGACTGGGAGAGTGCTAACATAGTTTCACAAAATAATATTGGGTTTCCCGAGTCTTTTAAAAGCAACAGATAGGAACCCTTACATTTAAAGGAACGGAACGATTTAACTTTGGTGTCCTACGTAAGCGGTTCAGTCATAATATAATGGCTGTTATGAAAAGCTGTATTTTCTTACAGTATTTCAGATTACAGTGTCAAAAAACACTCAGACAGATTAGAGGGGCAATTCGGTAATTTTAATAACGTTCACAGTCTGATCTGTTTCGATCTGTCAAAAATACCTCGAGAATCCATAAATTTTTGTCAAGTTTTTGTCTCACGAGATGGAGACTGCGATTAGCTTTTGAACGATTTTAGTTACGGAGACTTGGCCTTCAGTTTTAAACCACCAAGCCATTTTTTTAAATTAAGAACCAACACGGTCTTGTTACAAAAAGGTTTTTCTTTAGGTATGGTGTAGACCAGAGATGCAATTGAGACCATGGGCCACTTTGACAAATTATGAACTAATGGCGGGCCACCAGCACAAATTAAAAACATAAAAATAGCCCCATATTCAAATTTATATTATTTGTAAGCCTCAGCAATATTTTTCCTTCAAATGTCCGAGGAAATATTTTTGCTGGCGGGCCACTGGCAAATTGCCGGGGGGCCGCATGCGGCCCGCAGGCCGCTGTGCATCCCTGGTGTAGACCATCGAGCCCGTTTTTGAATTAAGAACATAATGGAAATCGAAATATATAATTCTTTTTATAAAACTGACAAATTAGTCCGATGCTTAGTTGTCATTTTTGCATTAAGAACTGTACACAAATCGAAAAAAAGTTGGAATTGCAAAAATTGGCTCAGAGCTTGAGGCTACAACTAAAGATTAGATTGTGTTTTATATTAAAACGGTAGGTAAGTATTTAGATACCCGTTATTGATTGACCGTTGAACGCTTCTTTAGAAAATCAAAGCATTAATGACACATGAAGAATGTAAATTATAAATTAATATACTTAATTAATTGATCGTTGATATAGGAGGACAATAATTACACAACATGTAACACAATCAAAGCAAAACCTGATACCAACATCCCAATTAAAGTATTTAGTCAAAAGCATAATACAATGACCAAAACTTATTTTCATTAAAGCTAACTGTTATTTTGAAGAAAATCGTGTTGACACGAGCTTTCGGTTACGCATTTAAAATTGGGTCTTACGTCTTTGATATAAGATTGAACTTTCTTTGGCTCAATCGGCGGTAGGTATGGCAAAACATAAATTTGAAAAAAAAAAAAAAACACTAATATTCATTTTAGTAGTCAATTATCAAACTAAATTCAGGATTTGCATTTATTCTGTTACACCTTGTAGATGGCAACACAATACGTGTCATACCAGGCCATAAAACTAATTTAAAAAAAAACAATACGTGTCATCAATGATATGTTAACATAGGTAATATATGAACTCACAGCGATGACTAGTATGAAAATGAGAAAATTTGAAACTAACTACATTTAAATACAGGGTGTTGTTTTTATTAGCTAAGCAACTAAACTGACGGCACATAATAATCGCTATCTTATTCCCACATCGACATTGCATATTGATATTTATCAAAGAAACATGTTATTAATGATTTTTTTGCATCAATGCTGCATCATCGGTCCACCTTTAGGCTTTCCAACGTACCGTTTTCCAGTACACAGTATACTATCATATTCTTGAACTAGGATAAGCATAATCAGTTATTATGTTCTATTCTCTGTGCCACCACGCGGGCACATATACAGGGTTATTTGAAAAACACCAATAACCTCTTAAGAGGTCATTGTACTCATCATTATGAACAACTTTTACTATGGGACCAAACCTGAAGTCGCGAAAAAAAAATCATCTTTTCCCTACATTTTGACGAGTTATGCGAACATAAATGTAGGGAACAGCTGATTTTTTATTCGAGATTTCAGGTTTGGTACCATAGTAAAAGTTGTTCATAATGATGAGTACAATGACCTCTTAAGAGGTTATTGGTGTTTTTCAAATAACCCTGTATATCTACTAGTTTCCTCAAGATGTTTCTTTTTGCCTTTTTTAGGTACTATAACTTTATCTTTATTATACCTTTATGGCAGGTGTTTGCACAAAAAGCATCTATTAACGATACAATTTACTAACGATAACACACCATCTTGTGGAAGCACGTCATTCCAATTTGCAAAGTTAATAAAGACAACATCCTACGTTATATATTTGACGCATTCTGACATCTTAAATAAGCTACGCAACAGCAAATGTACAAATACACTAACGCCTACAAATATTTAGAATGTTTTTTTTTTTGTCGGCCACAAATGTTCAGAAGGGATTTTATCCATTTTTTTTTTTGGCTCTGTGCAGAAAGTTGATGGTTCTTAAGTAATTGTATTCATCTTTTTTAACATACAGGGTAGCAAAGACATCGACGAGCAAACTGAAACTGAAGCTTACTGCTACCTATTGTGAGAAAAGATCAAAAAGTTAAAAAGGGTCTATTTGTTTTTTTTTAATTTTTAAGTGTGCATCATTATGAGCCCAAAAAGTTTCGCGAGAGGTTCATTAATTTGAAAAAAGAATACATCATTCATCATTATCATCATCTTCAGCCTACAGTAGTCCACTGCTGGACATAGGCCTCTCCAATTGCACGCCATTCAGCTCGATTCTCGGCAACTCTCATCCAGTTACTACCCCAGTCACCCTGTGAAGATCGTCACTCCACCTAGCCTGAGTTCTACGTTACGTTTGCCGATTCGCGGTCTCCACTCAACAACACGTCTACCCCAACGGTCGACGTCCATGGGAACGTGTGCTAAGGGTTTAGAGGATCAGTTAAAATACTTCCCAATTAGAACTGGAAAAGAGTAGGTTGTTTCGATTTGTGGCCGACTTTACAACGAATGAAAGCTACAATAAAACAGACACAAATACAAAGGCACCTCACTATTAATAAATGCACTTCTTATTGCTGCTTATATATATGCTAGCTTTTACCAGCGGCTCCACCCGCGTGGATGTCGGTTATCGCGTAAAAAAGTAGCCTATGTCCTTCTCCATATCCCAGGCTACATCACTGCCAAATTTCATGACGATCTGTTCAGCGGTTTAGGCGTGAAAGCGTGACAGACAGACAGACACCCAAAGGGCAAAACGGGACCCTATTACTAACGCCACGTTCCGAGTTGCGATAATATCGATTTGAACGCGCTCACATCAGTTCCGAATTGGCGTGAGCGCGATAACGATGTGCCGCGAATCGTCGTAGATGACGTCATGACATGCGCCATCTTACGATAACGCCGGCCATGCGTTATTATGCTGTTTTGTTTTGCATCGAATCTTAAATAGTGGTTCTATTTAAGAAGAAGAAATACAAGTGGTGTGTGTGGTGTATACAAGTTTAATATGGTGAATATATGTTTTAACATTGAGTGAACACTTTTATCGCGATCACGAGCGTTCCGTATTGTTGACAAAAATGATGGTTCTTAGCTGTCCGAATCGTGATATCTAACTCGGAATGCAAAATATCGATGTGAGTGCTAATAGCGCTATTTTTCTAATTCTGAATACGGCCTAAGACTCCGCTGTCCGTCCGTTTGTCACCACCCTGTATCTCATGAACCGTGACAGTTAGACAGTTGTAATTTTCAGGATGATGTATTTCTGTTGCCGCTACAACAAAAAATACAAAAAAAACAGAATAAAATAAATATTTTAGGGGACTCCCATACACCAAACGTGGATTTTTGCTCGTTTTTGCACGATATTGATAACGGCAACAGGTAGACGCTTGAATTATTCACAGAATATTCAGTTATACATTCACTTTAAAAATAAATAATTAAATTAAAATAAAACAAATATTAAAGGGGGCTCCCATACAACAGACATGATTTTTTTGCCAGTTTTATAGATAACGGTATTTTTGAATTCTTATTACAGCAGTTAAAATAACTCTTTTTAGAGCCTACTGCACCACGCTGTACACATGTAGTCTATGGACCGACTACACGCAAAAATCGTACAGCGCCTTTCGTGTCCAATTTAACAACGCGTTTAGGATGATGATGGGGCTCCCCCGCTATTGTAGCGCATCAACGATGTTTGCGGAAGCCCGCGTAGATTGTTTCTACGCAACAATGCGCAAGCGTAGCGCCTCGCTGGTGCGGCGCGTGCGGGGGAGCCCCAACAGCTTGCTAACCGCGCTTGCAGAAAGGCTCGATTGTGTTATCGTGACTCACTGTTTGGAACGACACGTGGCACGCGATACATACAAAATGCGAGGTTGAAACATACAAATTTAATTCATAATGCTATTTTGTTATTATTATTTTATTTTTGTATATTTAATTTTTTTTTTTTTTAATGTATAAATTTTAATTGTAATTGCATGTAATAATTTAATATTGTAATTTTTGAATAATGTTAAATGTGACCGTGTTCTTGTCCTATTTTAATATGAGTCCATGTTACTTGAAATAAATGATTTATTATTATTATTATATTATCGGACCTTACCTATAACAAATTCATACTTAAACAACAGACAAGCACAAATAAGCGAAGTCACAGACGAAAGCTAGTCAAATTAACATCGATAAAAAGATCATAAGATAATGGACTTTACACAAAGATGATAAAGTAGAAAATTGTGCGGTACATATAATTTTTTTTTTCTTTAATGGACGTTTTAAAACAAAGGACGAGATGATTATTGCCTGTCTCACAGTCTGCGGAGCTAGAAAATAAATGTATGAAACTATCTGGCAGATAAATTCATTAATGCATATTCAAAGATGGTGAGACAGGCTATTATATTAAATCAATTGTACTTAAAGGGCTTATTACACTTGGCTGAAATAAGTCATCTAACTAGTCATCTAAATTCAGAAGCGACATTAAAAGCTATGGATGCTAGCTTGCTAATTGCAACTAAACTTGACTAAATTCAGTAACGACTGAATTGAGATCACTAAATTCAGCCAAGTGTAATAAGCGCTTTAATTGAAAGTAGGTAATTATCAGGAACAAATGCTATTTAGAAAAGTCGATTCAATTTTTACAACCAATGGAATACATAGGGTGATATTTATATATACATAATTATGTCGTGGCCATATCGTAGATTTGCTCACTTCATGAAATGCTCGAGAATTTTTTCTCGAGAAGACGATCGAGGTCAGGGGCACCCCGAAGTTTGGTTTGGTTAGGTTCCTTTAAACCCTGCAGACAGAAATAGGAGCCCCACGCGGTGGGGCTCCGTCAACCTGACGTCGACCGTCTTCTTCTGTAATATAAGAACCAGAAGAAGACAAGAATTTCATGAAATGCGACCATTTCATGAAATTCTCGAGCAATTCATGAAGTGAGCAAATCTACGATATGGCCACGACATATATTGGTTGTTGACTTTGTCACCTGCACCAATAATGGGTGATTCTACCCTAAGCTCGTCTGGGGGAAGACTTTTGTATAAGCTATCGAAAGATAATATTTAGAGGCGGGATAACACACAATTTCTTTATTTCCACAAAATACTATTATGTAGCAAGTTTTTTTTCGAAATCATAACGAAAGTTGAAGTAAAAGATGCAAATGACTATGCCAACAACCTGGGTCACTAAACTCAGTCGCTTCTATAGAGGATAATTTTTTATCCAGTGCGCAAACTGTAACCATGAATTCAGCATATCGTTCTAGACCCCTTAGCGTAGAAATATAGTCGGTAATTAAAAAAGTCTGCTGCTCCATACATTTTTTTCTTTTTGGATAACTGTCGAAAATTTTCTGCGCTATGAGTCTAGAATCATATGCTGAATACATGGTTACAGTTTGCGCACTGGTTAAAAATTTATCCTGTATAATTTTTACCATAAAATACTATAGATATATTATAGAACAGAGGGGCAATTCTGGTAATGTTAAGAACGTTCACAGTCTGATCTCAGTGTCAATCTGTCAAAAATTCCTATACATTTTTGTTAAATTTTTGAAATTCGATTGTCGCCGAGATGACACTGCGAACGTTTTTAATTACGAGAATTGGCCTTCAGATTTGTTCATGTAAATCACTACTCAAGTCAAAAAGGGTCATAGAGGACTCTTGTCAAAAATTTCAAAAGGTAAAGTTACAATACATAAATACACTATTCACTTCATTCAATACGTTGGTATAATCGCGACTTTTGTTTTCCACATTATTCGTAAGTCTACCTTACATAATGACTGGCATAAATCTAGTTTGGTATAAAGTTTCGATTTCAATTGTAATATTTCATTGTTTTTGTATAAAGTATGAACTTTTGATATAGTTGTCGTCGTGAACAAAAGTTACAACAGTAAGAGAGAAGTATTAACTTATGTTTTCGCATAAAGTATTAACCAACTTTATACCAAACCGACTTTATGCGAAAGCTAACTTTATATGAAAGTTCAGACTTTATACAAAAAATATATTTGGGCTAGTTGCTGAAAGATTAGCCTATTTATTTACATTATAAGGGGGGTGGGTCACGGAGGCCCTCACTATGTCTCGTGCGGCCTGCCATGTCCAGGATCGCTTTGGCTTCAGGGTTCACGTCCAGCACACTTACATCGCGTTCATCCTGGAAAAGGGATCAATTAGGTTTGTTTCATTGGGTGAAATACGACCGGTTTCTGGAAGGCTAATCAACAACGTCTCAAATACTTATGTCACGTGATTTGATTGGCTGTCGTGATTTCGGTCAGCCAATCACCGCAGTTGACATTGTGTGTTCTTCTTTTCGAAACGATGATATCAGACAAATGGTGCTTTAATGTTGCTATATGTGGCAAGGACATCGGATACGCAACCTGATTCTGAATTCAGCATACGAAGCGTCGAAATTTTTGTCGAGAAAATAAAATCTGCTGTCTCATAAAAAAGTCCTACGCGGTCAAAATGTATGGAAGAAGTATTTTTTTTTTAACAACCGACAAAGAATTTCAACGCAAGGGGGTTCAGAATCGTGGATGGCAACAGATCTCGCGTCGATGTCCCGACCACTCTGTTTTCCTCTAAAATACTTTAATTACCAAATTCAAAACTCTCGTGACTACATTCAACTCCATCATAATTACTACTTATGTTTGGTTGGGAAAAGGAATGGATTTAAGGACAAATGGAGATCTTCCTACATTTTCTACTATAGTCTATTCCAAAAGTCTATGATGAAAATATAAACAAATGGATCAGAAATCGTTATTAAACTATGAAAAAAAAAACCTTTTGTTGCGGTAAAGATGACGCAGATAACGAACACAACCACAAAAAATTACAAGTGGTGGGAAATATTGCGTCACATCCACGTAAAACGGCATTACAATTTAATAATTTTACTAAACAATAATTGTTGGAGAAAGTGCTAATATAACATAAATTAGAAACCTTAATACAAATGAATGTGAGAACGTTTGTTTGCACTTTCGTATGATACTTTTGGGTCGGACCATAGTTACAAAATGATTCTATTTATTTCAATTACTATGCTGGCTGTCAAAGTCAAAATATTGGCAAGATTTAATTCACCCGCCCGCTTACCTTCCTACCTCACCGCACTCCTGTGTCGTCTGCACTGTTACTTTCGTTTAAAATACTGATTCTGACGCTACCAATACAGCCATCATGTCAATGTCTTGACGTTGACAGGTGCACAGTCATGATAATCGGGTTCTACCAAAAATTATCATTCTTACTTGAATATATTTTTCGGCCATGATCCCAGACTGGTATCCAATATTAACTCATAACTCCAACATTTGACTTTTCTTGATATTTTTTTTAAATTTTAAATACAAGACTTCAGTCTGACTTACAGACATCAAAGGATTCTGAAGCCACAATTTGATTGTGCTTTGCTAAGTAATGTAATAGTTACATACGAAAACGAACTTTAATTGTTTATGATTAATGTTCCTATTCGTAAGCGGCGCTCGCCCACGTTTGCTTGTTCGAATATGAACATTAAACTGATAACAATAAGGTTCATATTCGTATGGAACCATTACTTTTCGCAGTAAAGACTAGTCAAAGTTATTTGTGAATCTTGCCTTCAGACTTTAGTCAAATTTCTTATTTCATGATCTTCGCTTATTCGAATATGAACATTAAACGGATTAGAATAGGGTTCATATTCGTATGGAACCATTGCTTTTCGCAGTAAAGACTAGTCAAAGTTATTTGTGAATCTTGCCTTCAGACTTCAGTCAAATTTCCTTATTTCATGATCTAACATTCTGCCGACACGGTCTAACATTCTGCCGTCACAGTCTGACTGTCTGACGTTAAGGATCATTCTCTCTGTAGCCCATACTTTGTGACGTCCTTTTCCCACATAATTCCAAAAACGTCCGGTCAGAGTGCATGTCCAGCACGCTGGTTTTAACTGACGCGGTGCCATCGCTCTGGTGGAGGGAAGGGATAGGTTAGGATACGATAGAGGATCTGATCCGGGGATCGTGGAAGGCGCACAAGTTCCCACGATCCCTGGTCTAAGTTTAGATAGAGAACACCGGGTTATTTTGAGTCAGTAAGTGTGCAAGACCCCTTTGCTCACGCCAGGGCGATCGGTGAGGATTTTCCACCTAGGAACAAAAACAAAGGATATTGTATAGGATACTAAGGCTGGGCGACTGCGGTGGCCGTCACATAGCGTTTGCAATTTACCGTCAAAGGACGTCATTGATGAACGATTTTATTATTGTAAGTAGAACAAGCTACTTGATATACAGGCAGATAGCTTAGTGTTCAAGCAACTTTTAAGCAATGATGTATTCACAGCATTGTCGTGCTCGTGTGGAATAGTTAATTCCTTGATTTTTAAAGTTGGTGTGTAAAAATAAATACTGCCAGTGCAGTGAAAAAATGGCCTTTTTACGTATACAAATTAGCTTGTTCGACAAACACTTCAACCATATTTCAAAAAACAAAAAAAAAATTGGTCGGCGTTTTCTATCTGGACTACTCTGAGAAGAAAGGCCGAAACAAACTCAGGTTTCAAATAATGCGCGGAAATTAAAAAATATTTATATATATAAAATTCAAATTGAGTGGTCCGTTTATTTTAAAGTCCATACATAATCTTGGTCAGATCATGTGAAGACTATGCAGTGTCTGAAATGGTCTTTTGGGGAAAGAACCACACAGATTGTGTGGACTTGTCCAATCAGTACACGCATTTATCACATACTGCAACGTTATTTAGAAAGCAAGTTTATGTGCTTCCCTTGATATCGCTTTTCTAAGAAACCATAACTTAACAGATTCTAGGATGACTCAATTTAAAATCTTAAGTCGAGTTCTTATTGCCTTTTATGCGGTATCTTTCACTCGAAGTAAAACGTTTATTTTTTCCGTATTTTTCTCAACGGTATTTCAGTGAAAAAGTTTGACGAATCAATAATAATAATTTCACAAATAAATAAGATCATTAATCATTAAATTCACTGACAGACATGGCACAGCCTAAACTGCTGGTTCTGGGAACATACAATTTTGCGCAAGAGTTCATTGTAAAATGATGGAAGGATTTAGGAAAATAAAGGGGTTAAAAGGGGGATGAAAGTTTATATGGAAGTTCGTATTTTTAAGGGGTATCGAGTTGCCCAGTAAATGGGCTGTGGAAATCAGATAAGCAGTCTTTCCTTATCAAATACAGGTATACAGCTTCATCCGGTTAGACTGGATGCCGGACCAAAGCATAATGTTTGTTTGTTTATTTTATATATTATAGTTCGGAAATGGGCAAGACAGGATATAGATATTCTAAAATGATGTCTACTCACCCCCTCCCGGTCACTCTCGGGTTTCGCCCCGACGCCCCACACCTCCAGGCTCTTGATGTGGAAGGTGGGTTCCTTGCTGAGCCGCTTGTACCCGCGGAATGTGCTGCAGGAGTCGGCACACGAGCCCTCGCCGAACGGGTCGCCGTCCACCCAGATGCCACCGAAGTTGAATTGGCCGCCCATTATCTGAAAATATTGTTATTAAGATATATACTATACAAGGGTGCTCGTGGCTCAATAATAACAGACGCACGACTCGATCGACCAGGTTAAGCTACGCTTGCCGCGGTAGGTCCGTGGATGGGTGACCACCTTTACATAACAACACCCCTCCGTGACTCGGAAAGCACGTTAAGCCGTTGGACCCGGCTGTCATTTGTGGATCTTTGACAGCCGTTACGGGTCGTCAGAAGCCCGAAAGTCTGACAACCAGTCTTACCAAAGGGTATCGTTTTACCCAGTAACTGGGTTGTGGAGGTCAGATAGGCAGTCGCTCCATGTAAAATACTGGTATTCAGCTGCATCCGGATAGACGGGAAGCTGGTCAGCTTCCAGTAACGGATTTCGATAAAATTTGGCAAGGAGATGGATGGCATCTTAGAGAAGGACAGGCTCCTTTTAGTCTCAAAGTCATCCTAAAAGGGGGGGGGGGGGGGGTAAATTTTGTATGGAAAAAAAGCTAAAGTAGGGGGTTTGAAAATTTTCTGGTTTAACTATAATTTCTTTATTGTACGTTGTACTTACCACTCCATTCGGCAGCGTCTTAGCATGGTGATTAATGTACTGGAAGTGGTCATTAAAGTTGGTTGAAGGGTACACGCGCATCTTGGGAGATAATGCGAAGAGGAACGCATCGTCATTGCCCACGAAGTTGGGCCCGAAGGACCACGGCACGGAGGCGAAGCCGCCGAAGATGTAGCCCGAGTTGTCCTCGATTATCATCAGGGAGGGGCCCTGGTCTATGATGCGGCCTGAAATGAGGGGTTTTTTTTTACTAACACGCTTTTTATTAGCTTCATCTGTATGTTTGTAAGCATGTTTATAACTGTCTTCTTGGGACTTGATTTTGACCCACTCCAAATGGTCAGATTTCATTTAAACTTTGTATACTTATCGAGGACCGATGACAATTCAATAATTTCATAAATTTGTTCCTTAATGTTAAAATAAAATTAAAACTGAAAAATCACGCTGTTGTAGTTAGCAGAACTAAAAATAAAAAATAGAAAAAAAAAACTAGAAAAAAAATAACTAACAGTTTAAAATATGGCGTCAAAAAAATCATTCGCATCGTGTCTGTCTCATTTAAGTTTGTCTAATATTAAAAATGTGTAACGTAATTTACGCAAGACCTCATACACTCCAATAGGGTATTTTCCAATTTAGTAAAAAGTATTGTAATTTGAAGATTAGAACGATATATTTAACAGAAAAATAAAAATAAATTTATTTAAATCCATTTTCTAAATTAAAAACGATTAAAATCAAATTTCGTTTTCGTTGTTTTAAATTTACCGCCAAAACGCTCCTTACGATGACTTTTTATCACGTGACATCGTGACGCCAGCTTTGTGTAAACGGCACCGGTACAAATACTCAGTTTGGCGCAGTTTTAGAAGTATTTGTGTACGCCACTAATTCAACTTTCTATACATTCAAAATCTTGTTAATTATTAACTCGACATTCACTTGTTTACTTACAAACTACTTTGGTTTATACAAAGTTGACGTCACGTGATAAAAAGTCAACGTAACGAGCGTTTAGGAGGTAAATTCAAAACAACGAAAGTAAATTCGATTTAAATCGTTTTTAATTGAGAAAATGGATATAAATCAATTAACTTTTATTTTTCTGTTACATTTTTCGTTCCAATCTTCAATTTAGAATACTTTTCAATAAATTTGAAAATACCATATTAAGAATATTGCGTTAAAACCATGATACAATGACCAAAACATTTTTTTTTAAAGCAAAGTACATGCAGG
This sequence comes from Polymixis flavicincta, assembly GCA_949987655.1. Taxonomy (NCBI): domain Eukaryota; kingdom Metazoa; phylum Arthropoda; class Insecta; order Lepidoptera; family Noctuidae; genus Polymixis; species Polymixis flavicincta. The sequence continues at coordinate 6,035,947 of OX465188.1, read as the reverse complement.
AAAAGGTTTTTATCCAGTGCGCAAACTGCAACTGCAAAATTCTGCGCTAGGGGCTCTAGAATGATATGCTGAATTCATGGTTACAGTTTGCGCACTGGATAAAAACTTACCCTGTATTATTATTTACAAAATAGCGTTAACCCCAAATATTTTTTTTAACTTTGCTCCGCCCTAGGAATTTCTCCTGTATTGTGGGTGCGTTTACAAACATTTAAACTCACATACACAAACAACCAGACCCAGAACAACTACTTGTATTTCAAATAAATATTTGTTCCGTGTGGGAATCGAACCCGCGACACGCAGCGCAGCAGTCAATCGCTTAACCACTGCGCCAACCGTGCCGTCCAACATTAGGTTTGCATTTAAAATTGAGTCCTAATGATTAAAGAAAATTAAACCTTAATTTATAAGGTTTAATTTTCTTTGGTTCAATCGGCGGCCAGTACCTATATGGGAAAATAAGTAGTAACAAAATATTTTATTAAAATTCACTGAAATCGATTCGATTCAATTGAGTGTTCTCTCGCTTGAGAGAACACTTTGTATAATCTATGCTACATACCCGTCATGGTAGAGAAGGACTCTCCATGTATGTGCGACGAGAACAGGAACCTCCACTTGCCCTGATGATCCTTGGGAATGTGACTGTTCAGCCACACTATGTGCGACAGGTCGATGAAGGCTGGGTAATCGGGCATCGCGTCTAGACCTGAGGGCCAGAAAGAGACAGACATTATATAACACGTTGCATACAAGCCGCGAGCTCGATAGGATTTCTCGTCAGTTAGAATATTGATCTTCCATACAAACTAGTGATGCAACGAATACGAATATTCGTATTCGCCGAATAGTAGACATTTACCGAATATTCGTATTCGGCGAATACTAATACGAATATTTAAAAATTAATATGTTTGTACGCAAATCTAATTACTGGCAGACTTGGAAAACGTGCGTCGTCGGCACGTAAAAATACGACGTGTGCAAGGGCCTTAACCGCAACTACGACGCGACGGGGGCTCCCCGGCCATAGTTTATACAGTGCTACGGCCCGGGAGTTTCCCTATCATTGCGAACCATGGATCGATTCATTCATTCATTCCTTTCATTTCATTTGTCAGTCGAAAGCACAAGTCAAGTTTATTTATTTTCTGAAGTTGCTGCGAAGTGAAAGAAGTAGAAGTTTAATCGAAAATGTCTTCTCGTAAACGTATATTCGTATTCGTATTCGCCTAATAGTAGGTTTGATATTCGTATTCGTATTCGTAAAAGTAGTATTCGTTGTTTCACTAATACAAACTTTCGTTAACCCCTTTTGGGGATGAAATTCCAAAAATCCTTTCTTGGTGCTTCTGCTCACCTACGTTTTAAAAGGCACTCTCGTGCACAATTTCCTGCTTCGAAATCAAGCATTTTAGGTTGTGGGTTCTCTGTCAGACCAGTGGTGGCAGAGAATAACGGCCGCGACGTACGAATAGGTCGTAGGTTCGAACCCAGACAGGCGCTTTACTTTGTGCAAATAATTTCATCGCAACTGCTCTCAAAACAGCGACAGAAAACATCGTGAGGCAACCGGCACCCAGCATGTGGTAGAACCAAATATTCCAAGTAATTATGTGACATCTACCAAACCGCACAGGGCTCGCGGAAAAAAAAAACAACTTTGAGATGCCGTATCTTTGTATACCTCGTTGAGTGACTGACTCTCACTTGGATGATTAATCTACATAAATAAAAAGAAAAGTCCTGACTGAGTGACTCATCGACGCCCAGCCAGGACCTAGAAACCTGAAATTTTGCACGGAGGTTCCCTTTATAGATTAGGCAAGGAATAAGGAAGGATTTTTCGAAATTCAACCCCTAAGAGAGTTAAATAGGGGATGAAAGTTCCGCGCGGGCGATGCCGCTGGCAAAAGCTAGTTAAATAACTACTAGAAAATTAATCACAAAAATCAGGTACAGTTACCAAAACCGATGCATGTTTTAGAATTAAATTAAATTTGATAAATGAAAAGTTAGTTTTCTACTAATTAAATTTAATTCGAAAGCATTCATCTGTTTCTTCATCATCATCATCATCAGCCTATAATTTTCCCACTGCTGGGACACAGGCCTCCTCTCTGTGAGAGGGATTGGGCCGTAATCCACCACGCGGGCCCAGTGCGGGTTAGTAGATGTCACATGTCTTCGAATTTTTGGTTCTAGGACATGCTGGTTTCCTCACGATGTTTTCCTTCACCGTTTTGAGAGCAGTGGTGATGTAATAATTTACACAAAGTAAAGCGCCTGTCTGGGTTCGAACCTACGACCTACACCTCGTAAGTCGCGGCCGTTACCACTTGGCCACCACTACTCTCGGTTTCTTACTAAACTTCAATTAAATCCGACAATCTTGGTTAATTATTGCTTTTGGTGACCGTACCTCCCGTACTAAAGTTCATCACAGAAACATGCTGAGATGGTGTAACTTACTATAAAATTATCTGTTAGTCTTACCTAGAGGCATGGGAAGCAGGGTCGGCTCCGGGCGAACTGCTGGCCCAGGACCGTCGTCCGCAGACCTATCGTTGGTGCCATACAGGTTTACGAACACCACCTCTGACATCTGGAGCAGGAGTGTGTTGAATTGGAGCCTGCAAAATAAATTACGTAACTGCAGTCAACCGGCGAGGTGTAAATTTTTCTAAGAGACAAACTGAAGCGAATTCGAGGTTAACTTACTGCCTTATCAATAAAGAATTCTTACTATCATTCTAAAATTAATATAGTTACGTAAAGAATTAAATAAAAAAAACCGCAACGACGACGCGACGGGAGACTCCCCCACCATAGTTTATACAGTGCCGCGGCCAGGGAGTAACCCTATCATTACGAACCATGGATCTATTCATTCATTCATTCCTTTCATTTCATTTGTCAGTCGAAAGCACAAGTCAAGTTTATTTATTTTCTGAGGTTGCTGCGAAGTGAAAGAAGTTGAAGTTGAATAGAAAATGTCTTCTCGTAAACGTATATTCGTATTCGTATTCGCCGAATAATAGGTTTGTTTTGAGAGTGGTGGTGGTGGCCAAGTGGTAACGGCAGCGACTTACGAGTTGTAGGTCGTGAGTTCGAACCCAGCCAGGCGCTTTACTTTGTGTAAATTATATCATCACCACTGCTCTCAAAACGGTAAAGGAAAACATCGTGAGGAAACCGGCATGTCCTAGAACCAAAAATTCGAAGACATGTGACATCTACCAACCCGCACTGGGCCCGTGTGGTGGATTACGGCTCAATCCCTCTCACAGAGAGGAGGCCTGTGTCCCAGCAGTGGGAAAATTATAGGCTGATGATGATGATGATGAAAGAATTAAATACAATAAAATTGAGCAGCTGAAAACTGTGTGTAATAATTTGCTTCTTAATGAAAAAAAGACCAAATGCATTAAGTTTACGCTACCTCACGTTAAGCATGTGAAAACTAATGTGTTGATAAAGGGCGAAGAATTGAATCCTGAAGATAGCACTGTATTCTTGGGCTTAACTTTGGATGCCAAGCTTCAGTGGGGCCCACATATAGGTAAATTGTCGAAAAAGCTAAGTTCTGCAGCATACGCTGTTAGGAAAATTCGTAATTTAACTGATGTAGAGACAGCCCGCTTAGTGTACTTTAGCTATTTTCATAGTGTAATGTCGTATGGTATTCTATTGTGGGGAAATGCCGCCGACATTCAGACTATTTTTGTCTTGCAGAAAAGAGCTGTCCGATCAATTTATAAATTAAGTCCGAGACACTCTCTCAGAGATAAATTTAAGGAGATAAATGTAATGACTGTGCCTTCACAGTATATTTATGAAAATCTTTTATATGCTCATAAAAATATTAAATTGTTTAAAAAATACAGTGATATCCATAGTATAAATACTAGGAACAAACACAAATTTGTTGTACCATCAACAAGGCTCAAGAAAATAGGTGGGTCATTCAGATGTCAATGTATACGCTTTTATAATAAACTTCCAAGCCATGTTCAAGAGCTAAGTCTCAATAAATTTAAATCATTCATCAAACGTAAGTTGTGCCTGAAAGCCTTCTATACCGTTAAAGATTATATTGAGGACAAAAAAGCTTGGGATTGACCTGCTCCGATTTTGTATACTGAATGTTGTTTTTTCTTTGTTTTGCTCTTTGACATTTGATTATTATTATATACACTTTGACATGAATATTTACTTTGAGAAGTATGATATTATTTTTGTTTTAATTATTGTGAATGTGAGGACTATGTGGTATTTTTGTTTTTGTGTTCCGTCTCTTTCTCAGTTCGTTTTTAATGTTAATCTGGCAGTTTGAGTACTTTATGCGGCCTACCCAAATGTCCTTTCTTTGGTATTGTTCGTCAAATCGTTGAGCTCCTCAAGTTCTGAGTTGAGCCGTATGATTCAGTAATCATACGGCTCAACTCAGAACTTGAGGAGTTGTATCAGTATACATGCGTGCACTGAATGGACAGGTCCACTCAACCTGTGTGGTTATTTCCTCAAAAGACCATTTCAGCACCAATCCACATGGTCTTCACATGATCTGACCAAGATTATGTCTGGACTTTAAAAGATACTGTGACCTCTGAGTTTGTTTCGGCCTTTCTTCTCAGAGTAGTCAGATAGGAAACGCCGACCTCATCTAGTTTAAAAAATATGATTGACGTGTAAAAGTGTTTGTACAAACATACTTACAGAAATAAAATCATTTATCATTTATCATTGGTAATCAGTAAGGCTGGCATTTTTGTTTAAAAAAATTAGGTACTTTTGAGCGACGTAAAGTCTATGCTAGCTTTATTTTCAGCCCACTGTGCGTCGGAATTTATAGATTAACCTTATGGATCGACTCGTGCGGCTGTTTATTACTTAGCCACACTCCCTTTTCAGCTCTATCTACTTATAAAAGATCTTTAGTAATGTCCTACTCACCATTTATTAAGCTGAGTGGCTGTGCACGCGTTGATGGTGACATCAGAGTCTCCCTCCACGCTGGCCGCCAGGGCTTCGCCGAGCGCCTGAACGTGGGATGCCCTTCCTTTGAACCCTTTGTCGATCCAGGTCTTAGGGCGCAAGGATTTCGACGCTTTAACCACCTTTATGTATGTTGACGCTATGCTCTCGCAATACTGTGGACAATGGTAGAATATGTTTAGTGAATTATAATAATCATATGTTTATTTCAAAAAGTGTGGTACAGTTCTGTTAAAATACTTAATACGCCGTGACATTTTTATCATCGTCTTACAAAGGCAGCCCACTTCATGTATCCAATGACTTCTTATCATTTTTAAATAAAAAAATATTTAGGAACATGTTTATTAAAAAAATAATGAAAATATCATACACTAGCAGCGCTCCGCGGTTTCCCCCGCGTAGTTCCCGTTCCCGTGGGAATACGGGGATAAAATATAGCCTATGTCACCCGGGCATAGTGTAGCTTCTCAACAGTGAAATAATTTTTCAAATCGATTCAGTCGTTTCGGAGCCTATTCAATGCAAACAAACCAACAAAGAATCTTACCTCTTTATGATATTAATAATTATAGATTAAGACGCATGACGTAGATTGAAACACCCTGTTATGGAGATGGAATTAATGATGGAATGTAATGGAGATGCAATCTTTATTTATTCTTTGCACCTAGTATAATAATAGTAATACAGGGTAACTTTTTATCCAGTGCGCAAATTGTAACCATGAATTCAGCACATCAATCTAGAGCTAAAGAAAAAAAAATCTGCTGTTCCATACATTTTGACCGCGTAGGTATTGCACTTTTCTATGAAACAGCTGATTTTATTTTGTGTATCCGGCAAAAATTTCTGCGCTAGGGGGTCTAGAATGATATGCTGAATTCATGGTTACAGTTTGCGCACTGGATAAAAACTTTTCCTGTAGTTAAATTTAATGGTAACAATTTTTTTATCGCGCCTGGAGGTATTTCATATTGAATACATTGGGTGGACCACCATTGTAAGACGACTAAAATGTCATCCCTACTAATATTATAATGCGAAAGTAACTCTGTCTGTCTCTCTCGCTTTCACGCCTTAACCGCTGAACCGATCGTCATGAAATTTGGCAAAGATATAGCCTGGAATATGGAGAAGGACATAGGCTTTTTTACGCGATAACCGATATCCACGCGGGCGGAGCCGCTGGTAAAAGCAAATTTCTCAATTTAGGATTCAATCAAATACAAAGAAAGTAACAAGTAACATAATTGAATCTGGAGCCCTAGCTAGGTTACATGGTAACCTGTATTAAGGTTCGCCAGCCCGGGATCCCACAGGAGTACAAAAATTTTAATAGACTGCTTAGGACTATAAGGTGCAAAAGTATTTTACTTTACTAAATGTTAGTACGTGTGTGTTTTGTGATGTAGGTGTGGTGTAAGAGTTAGAAATGGTAAGATTAAAAACAGGCGTTTTTCAAGCGTAAAGCATTAAATAAATTTTTTACAACATCAAAAAGCGCGGAATTTTACGCGCCAGCAGCGACTAGGGATGACAATACTAATTCAATATGTTGTTGTCACGTAGGCCTCGAGGTCTCCCAAGCAGTATTGTAGTGCCACATCTTCGGCATGTAATTATAGAGGTATGAGGAACAATTGCCAAACTTAAGTGGCAGTGGGCAGGGCACATTGCTCGCAGAACAGATGGCCGATGGGGCCGAAAAGTTCTGGATTGGCGACCGCGTACCGGAAGACGTAAAGTTGGAAGTCCTCCCACAGGGAGGACCTTGTGAGGGCCGCAAGAGTCCGCTAGATGCGGGAAGCACAGAACCGGTCGAAGTGGCGGAGCTTGGGGGAGGCCTATGTCCAACAGTGGACGTCTTTCGGCTGAAATTATGATGATAATGAGGAACAAGGTGTTCAGTTCACTCATCCTCCATAGGAATGGGAGACACCTCCGACCAGGCTGGTGTTGTCTGTTGGGCAACTGCGGGACGGATGTTTTTTTTTTTATATTGGCATCTCGCAGGTGGTCGTCGCCTTCTTAATGCTTGTGGCAGCCTTAATCGATTAAGGCCATAAAATAGGACATAAAACTATAAGGGCACCCTTTGTGGGGTACGGACTATGTCCTAAGAGCGTTGCCGGAAGAGGGCAGCAACGGACGAACTGGATATGGATATACTGGACAAGTTTTTATCCAGTGCGCAAATTTTAACCATGAATTCAGCATATCATTCTAGAGGCCCTACCGCAGAAATTTTTCGCCAGTTATACAAAAAAAAATCAGCTAGTGGCGCGGTAAACTCTGCTTTGCTGATGCGTAGTTCGCATGTGGCGATGTAGATGGCGCTACCCTAAGTTTTCACGGAGATTTTTAGTCAATCAGCAGGTCATCTCAAACTACCTCTCTTAGCAGCTGGTAGGGTAGTTCTACTGCGTCGTTGTAGACCATGCCGAGACAGTTGTATAGAACCATCATCCTCTCGTCAGCAGTGCCTGTAACAGAGGGAGGATTATTGCAGGTGTCTTCTGTAAGCCACCATAACGACTTATGAAGAAGCTTCTTATAAAATGTACGTACTAAATCTATGCAACACTAACAACAAAATGGAACTGTATGTTTGTATTGTCAAAATAACAGTGTTTTTATCTACTAAATGCATACAAAAGTATATAGACGGTACTTTTAACAAAAATATTTTTTTTGTCTTTCTGTATTTCTGTTCCCCGCAAGTTTCTGAGACGCCTGGACTAATATTGACAGGACCTTCCCTGGCAGATAGCTGACGTTATAAGGAGTAACACAGGCTACTTTCATTTAAGAAAAAGAATTAGGGATCCACGAATAAAAGAACCTATGCAATACATATGTCCATCCCTTTTGTCTCGGTGCCACGTTCCCGGGGGTCAGTTCCACCCCCAAAGCCAGTAATAATCTAAGCAGAAATTAGACTCACCTCTTACATTATAAACGTACAACTCTGCGAATCTGTTGAAGTCACACGATGGGTTCTTGTTTGGTCCGAAGCCGAACAGGAAGTTCGTCAGGTACTGCGCGAGACGGGGGTCTATTTGAGGACCCCAAAATTTCTGGAAATATAAACAAAATGCCTTTTTTATAAATTTGACCCTTACGTTGGCAATAAAGACACGAGGAACAGGGTGTAAAGTTCCCTCATCCTCCATAGAAAAGGGATTATCCTCCGACCAGACGGGTGTTGTGTCTTTTGGGCCACTTCCTATTAGTCTCGTGTATTTCGCGAACTAACTAGGTCGTTAGAGGAGTGGACGCTCCACAGATGAACTAAGCGAACTAGTTCCGCCATTCCCCGCTCCATAGTTCGTTAGTTCGTGACCGAATGAGCCGAATAAGGAGTGTATTTATTTATTGCACCAATAAGCCTAGGCATTCACGCACAACGGACCGAATGGGAGTCTACGTGCGGAAAAGGGAGTCCCATCATCATCATCATCATATATATATAAAAGGAGAAACTGACTGACTGATCAATCAACGCACAGCCGAAACTACTAGGACTAGGAACGTGAAATTTTACAAATGGCTTCCTTTTATAATGTAGGGGAGCACTAAGAAGGGGTTTTTGGAAATTCGACCTTTAAGGGGGTGAAAAATGGGGAATTTGTTTGTATGAAAAAAATTATTCCTTGAGTTAGTAAGCTTGAAACTTGGCACAAATACTTATATCTAAGTAACTATAAAGTTGGTAATATATTGTTTTTCTAAACTACCCCCTAAAGGGGGATTGGGGGGTGTCAAAGTTTGTATGGAAGAATTTTAACGCGCGGTCTGATTAACTCGAAACTGAGTTTTTGTGTCTAAAATCAAATATAAATAATGACGTGTATCAGAGTTTTTCGAAAATCTACCCCTAAAGGGGTAAAAAAGAGTAGTCCATAATATTATAAGTGTGAAAGTTTGTGAAGATGATTGGATTTTTGTTACTCATTTACGCAAAAACGGCAGAACGGATTTGGATAAAATTTGGCACACAGATAGATTATAACCTAGATTAACACATAGGATACTTTTTATCCCGGTAGTAGGTACGTTGCCGCGGCATAATTTACGAAATCCACGCGGGCGAAGCCGCGGGCGGAAGCTAGTTTACAATAATGATATACTTTAAGAATATTCATTTTGCTGTTTATAGTGTAAAAATTGTACGTAAAAGCACAGCAATCCATAATCTTGTCGCGTGCCCGTGCAGGAGCAGTATCAAAACGAGCGGACGATCCCCCTCTGATTCGAGCTGGGAGCTGACAAACTAGAAGAGCGAACTACATAGTTCGTAAACGAACGAAATAAAGGAGCGGCGACCAAACTGAGCGATCTTCGTCGCGTACTACCTACTATACGCAATCATCATCATCATCATCATTTCAACCGAAAGACGTCCACTGCTGGACATAGGCCTCCCCCAAGCCCCGCCACTTCGATCGGTTCTGTGCTTCCCGCATCCAGCAGACTCCTGCGGCCCTCACAAGGTCATCGATCCAGCTTGTGGCAGGCCTTCCAACTTTACGTCTTCCGGTACGCGGTCGCCACTCCAGAACTTTTCGGCCCCATCGGCCATCTGTTCTGCGAGCAATGTGCCCTGCCCACTGCCACTTAAGTTTGGCAATTCTTCGGGCTATGTCGGTTACCTTGGTTCTCCTGCGGATCTCTTCATTCCTGATTCGATCACGCAGGGATACTCCAAGCATAGCCCTCTCCATCGCCCTTTGGGTGACTTTAAGCCTTCTTATGAGGCCCATCGTGAGCGACCACGTTTCGGTTCCATATGACGCAAGACTACTGCCTAACTGTTGATGTCGGGACGTTGTGTATGTATGCTAGTTGCGCAATAACGCTGCTTGTGCGATGTATTTTGCATGACGTCAGTGTGATGCTTAGTTCGCATGGTGCAATGTAGATGCCACTACAGTTTGTATGTATGTATAAGACTGCTTATCTGATCTCCACAACCCAATTACTGGATAAGACGATACCCCTTGATAAGACTGGTTTATCAGACTTTCGGGATTCTGATGGCCCGTAACGATTGTCAAAGATCCACGAATGATAGCCGGGACCAACGGCTTAACGTGCTTTTCGAGACACGGAGGGATCTTGGTATGTATAGATGGTCACCCATCCACGTGTCAACCGCAGCAAGCGCAGCTTAACTTGATCGATCGACCCGTGCGTCTATTATTACTTAACCACAAGTCAGTTTGCGGGCCAGTCTGTGTCAGAATTTGCTGAAAATATTATGTATGTTGTTATCAACTAATTGGTACTGAATTACATATAAAAAGCCCTAAAGTAATCTTAATCTAATCAGCTATGGGATCACTTAACGCCACGCTCCACAACTGAAACCATTCGCCAGGCTTGCGCCTACGCAATCCGCTCTACATTAAAACGTACTGTTTGTTATTCTATTAGCAATGCCATCGCGACGATCGTAAATGTTTACAAACAGGGCTATGAAGCGTTTGTACTGTACCTACTTATAGAAATGTACGGCCCAAAATAATACACTTTGGCGTAACAATGGGTAATCATAATTATGCAAGAAATCCCTCATCATCATCATCATTTCAGCCGAAAGACGTCCACTGCTGGACATAGGCCTCCCCCAAGCTCCGCCACTTCGACCGGTTATGTGCTTCTTGCATCCAGCGGACTCCCGCGGCCCTCACAAGGTCATCTGTCCACCTTGTGGGAGGCCTTCCAACTTTACGTCTTCCGGTACGCGGTCGCCCCTCCAGAACTTTTCGGTCTAGAAATCCATACTTCCCTACTAATATTATAAATGCGAAAGTAATTTTGGCAGAGATATAGCCTGGGATATATGGGGAAGAGAAGAAGTCTTGGGAGAAGGACATAGGCTACTTTTTTACGCGATAACCGATATACACGCGGGCGGAGCCGCTGGCAAATGCTAGTAAAAAATAGGGCGGCAATATAAAAACAGCCGTATAATCCTATCGGAGGTTAAACTACGCTTGCCGTAATCGCTTCGTACGTGGATGGGTGACCATCCATTACATATTGAGACCCGTCCGTGCCTCGGAATTCGGATTCGGTATCGTGATACCCAGTAACTGGGTTGTGGAAGTCAGCAGGCCTAGATAAAACACATTTCTGTTAGCGTTCACGCCAAACGCTACGCCAAAATGTATGGGAATGACATTACCTGCGGAAAGAACACGACGTAACCTTTCCGCAGGTAATGTCATTCCCATACATTTTGGCGTAGCGTTTGGCGTGAACGCTAACAGAAATGTGTTTTGTCTAGGCCTGCAGGTCGACTACAGGCATCGCTCCATGTAACATAATGGTATTCCGGCGTTATCCGACGTTAGATTTCAACGCCCGCCGGGGCGTTTAAAATCATTTGTGCTGAATTCATTCTAACATGTTGTACGTCCATGCCCTTCCCCTGTATTGTAGCTATGAGTATGACGTGTTCAGATTCAAATGGATGGAAAAATTGAATGTTAAATTTCTGACACATACAATAGTTAATTTTTATACCTACTACAATTAATAAAAAAAACACTGTTATTTCACAGTTTTCACTTCTGTCAGCAGTCCTGGGTGACTGCCTTTTTTTTAGAGAACATACTAGCCCATTCGTCTACGCTCAAATTGTATTTTGAATTTCATCTTTTACACCGATCACGATATTTTAAAACGTAGCCAAGAAATTCGTGTGGGACTGACTTTATAACGTTCCGCTAAAAACAGTTTTTTATTGAAAATAAACCAAATCTCCAAATAGTCGATTGATGCAGTCAATGTTAACTTTATTCTTTGTTGCACAAATATTTCTTTCTGGGTTCAAAGAAATTGATTGAAAGGAAAACGAAAATTGAATGATTCAAGATTCAATTTTGGCTGCATAAAGGCACCTGTCCCGTATGGTGTCCGGGCGTAAAAGAATAGCACCATCCCATTTCTTCCAGTGGGTGTCGTAGGAGGCGACTAAGGGACTTACTAGAGAATGGGCAGCAGCGTTCTCTATGCATTTTACCACCATACAGCGATCGCCAACCCGCCTGCCAAGCGTGGCGATTATGGCAAACACCCCCCCTTTGGGGGAGGCCTATGTCCAGCAGTGGACGCCTTTCGGCTGAAATGATGATGATGAAAGGGACCTGTCATACGAGAAGCGAGTAGAGCTAGCAACTAAAAACTAATTCAAATTGAAAGGCAAAAGTGAACCTGTATTTTCCATCGATACTTTCAACAAAATCCGTTGCGAATCGATCAACCCGTAGCAGACTTTTAACAAACATAAACATACAACATTCCTCAAACCTGCCAGTTTCCGTGTATAAGTAAGGGGTGCTACACACATTTGTTCGGGTCGGCACATTCGATTAGACAGTATTTATTAAACCAATACTGCAGTATTTCGTGTCGGCTTATAATATGTGTACATATTGAGGTTGCGTCGGTCGGCAAACTCATAACTGAGTTTGAATCATGTTCGGGTAAGCTCGGCACAATTCTAGCTAAGCTAAGCGGCATTTTACCGAACATTTATCTACTACTATAATTAACAACATTATAAGGGGAAGTTTGAAAGAGGTGCCAGTGACGTGATAGAAAAATTGAAAGGGAATCGTTTGGCTTGTTAAAGGCATGTGATGAGGAGTGAAACACATGTGAATAAAAAAGTGTCTAAAAGATAGATGATGAATGGAGAGGAAGAGGAAGGCCAAAGAAAAATGGATGGATTGATTGAGTGTGAGAAATTATATGAAAGAGAAGAAGGGAGTGAATGACACTGAGACCGATGACAGGAGAGAATGGAAGAAGAAAACGTGTTGCGCCGTGTTGAATTGTGTCCTTAGAAGGGCAATGATGATGAGGACTCTATTTATTTTAAGTGTTTATTATTATTTATGCAGATAATTAAAAAAAAAAATGGAAAAAAACTAGTACGCTAATTGATAGTGCCGTGGTTTCCTATAATTTAAATACATGCGAGATCTATATTACGACAAAGACTTTGTCATAACATAGATTTGGGTCAATTCTGCGTATAAGTAAGCCTTTAAGAAATAAATGAATAAATATGATTTTGCACGCCTGTGCCGAATCATGCCGACCCGAACAATAGTGTGTAGCACGCCTAAGGAACATACCGAGATTTTCCTTGTGATTTCGCATACCGAAACTTCTAATTAACGAAAGCTATTTCAGTAAAGCAACAAAATACGTTATACTGCTACAGCAAGATTGAAATGTATTCGAGTATTCACCTTCGAAACATAAATAACGTTACGTTTACGAAACCTGTTTTTTGCGTGAAAGAAAAGGATAACCTTTCTCTTTCTGTCAGTCTTGTAAAGGACCACGATGGATATGGACAGCGTTTTTAACCGATTTTATAAAAAGCTTGTAAAAAAAACGGAGGTTCACAATTTGGTTGTATTTTTTTTTTTTTTGTATGTTTGTTCCCTCGGAGCTCTATCATTTATAACACGATTTAAAAAAAAAAACTTGTTTTTTTTGCCACCTTGCTTGTCCCCGTAGAGGGACAGATCGGAAGAATTAATACAGGGTAAGATTTTATCCAGTGCGCAAATTGTAACCATGAATTCAGCTTATCATTCTAAAACCCCAAGCGCAGAAATGTTTCGCCATCGCCGGTTATGAAAAAAAAAAAACTGCTGTTTCATAGAAAAGTGCAATACCTATGCGGTCAAAATGTATGGAACAGCTGATTTTTTTTTGTATGTCCGGCGAAAAATTTCTGCGCTGGGGGTTCTAGAATAATATGCTGAATTCATGGTTACAATTTGCGCACTGGATAAAGACTTTTCTTGTATATTAAATTCTTAAAAGTAATGCTACACATTATAAGCACCATTACATTAAATAAAAGACCAGTGGTTTTAGTTAATAATCATTTGTCTCCGATGCGTTACCCCGACTCAAGGGGACAAAGCAGGGTGACAGATCGGAAGTTTTTAACCAGTGCGCAAACTGTAACCATGAATTCAGCATATCATTCTAGAGCTTTCAGCGCAGAAATTTTTCGTCGGTTATAGAAAAAAAAATCAGCTGTTTAATAGAAAAGTGCAATACCTATGCGGTCAAAACGTATGGAACAGCTAATTTTTTTTTTGTATAACCTACGAAAAATTTCTGCGCTGGGAGCTCTAGAATGATATGCTGAATTCATGGTTACAGTTTGCGCACTGGTTAAAAACTTGTATACTAGAGTGGTCCCATATAAATTTGGAGTTCTGATTTTTGGTTTTTTAATTGGCTTCAATAAACCATTTTTTTTACGTATCTAGTGTATGTTGATGATGTGATAATATTTTTTTTTTATACGATTTATCAGTAGCAGCCCGGTGTCTGGATTTATGCCCGGTTGATGGCAATAGGCTCGCCCTATTACATGGGACCCATAACTGGCGAAATGTGAGTGTACTATATATAAGTACACCCCTACCCAAGCTGTCGGGAAGGCGTGAAGTTATGTTACTGGCAGGTCAGGTTTGTTTTCATGTAACATTTTATATGTTTTTTATTCGAGCTTGCAAGAAAAATATAATTTTGTTTTTCAATCTGCTACACTAATCAACATCTTCCCAGCTTTTTGCAAACTATTTTTTGGGATCGGCTTCCAGTCTAACCGGATGTAATTGAAAACCAGTATTTTACGTGGAGCGACTGCCTATCGGACCTCCAGAGCCCATTTACTGGGTAACACTAAGACTGGTTGGTAAGACTGGTTGTCACACTTGGTGCTTCTGCGACCCGTAACGACTGTCAAAGATCCACGAATGACAACCAGGACCAACGCGGCAACGGCTTAACGTGGCTTCCGACTTCCGAGGCACGGAGGGGTCTCGGTATGTAAAGATGGTCGACTGACCGCGGCAAGCATACCTTAACTAGATCGATTGACCAGTACGGGTGTTACTTTAGCCACGAGAGCCTCTGCTAAAATAATGTTAAGGCAAAATTATATAAATACCTATAGGGCGCCTTGTTATCGCTTTGCAGTGCCGAAAATAGAACCCAGTACTTACCTACATGACCAAAATGCTCATAAACAACTTGCTCGCAAAAATAAACCGATCAATCAAGCGTCCATAGATTCTCATTGTATTTTTTCACAATATTTAAGGTCGGCATCCGATGTTTATGGTCTGTACATGGTTTTCTTCAAGCACAGTCTATGGTTATACTGACCATTGTTTAGGTATGGGGCCACGCAGAGCGCGAGAGATTGGTAACGTAGGTAGCATTTCAATTACATATAACAACATAACAGAATATCACGGTTTGTTTCCCCGATGGGATCAAATCAAAAGTCATTTATTCAAACTAGGCTGAGAGTTAGAACTTTTTGAACGTCAAAATTAGATAAAACAGTCTCCCAAAATGTCCACCACTTCCTAGTGCTTTAACTGGGAAGAAGAAGGGGCGCAACAAACTCCCCAGCAGCACAGCTGTCTGTTAAGTTAGAAGAACTTGATTCTATACAATAACAAGTAAGCAATTAACATTACTAAACACAAAACATAAAATTAAATTATTTGCCATATACAGGAAAAGTTTTTATCCATTGCGCAAATTTTAACCATGAATTCAGCATATCATTCTAGACCCCCTACCGCAGAAATAGATAGCCCGTTATAATAAAAAAAAAACAGCTGTTCCATACATTTTGACCGCGTAGGTATTGCACTTTTCTATGAAACAGCTGTTTTTTTTTTTGTATAACCAGCGAAAAATTTCTACGCTAGGGGCTCTAGAATGATATGCTGAATTCATGATTAAAATTTGCGCACTGGATAAAAACTTATCCTGTATGTCTGCTAGCACACGTCAATATACCAACAAAACACAGTAACTAAACTCAAACAGAAATAAAGAATAAAACAAAACAATAAACGTAAACAGAACACAATAAAAGCCTCCAGGCATAAAGAGTGTGCCCCCTTACATATGCAATGCTGCATTATGTTCATTTAAATATAACTTTTAACTGATGGGCAGAGCTGTCCCTATAGTACACCTATTTATATGTTTAAGTCCCATGTAATAGGGGGCAAGACGATGTCAAAAGAGTGGCTGGTCCGGAGTGGATTCGGCGGGCGAGACAGAGAGATGGAAATCTTTAGAGGAGGCCTTTGTCGAAAGACAAGCGGTTTAAAAAGAGTGCACCGAACGCCGATACTTTAAGAAAATAATTGTAGAACCAGCAATAAAGGCTATTTTTTAACCGACTTCAAAAAGAAGGAGGTTATCAATTCGACATGTTTATATATATATATTTGTATGTATGTTCGGGCATAACTCCGTCGTTTATAGACGGATTTGCAAAATTCTTTTTTTGTTCGAAAGGGATTTACGCCGAAATGGTCCCATTGAAATTTCATATAGATCTGATGATGCGTTTCGGAGACAGACAACGGAACTCTTCAAAAAATTACAGCAAATCAACCGCGAATGTTGCTATCGCATAAATGTGTATTGTTTTGACCCCAAGGATGATGAAATTTCGAATTGGTGTGGGGTAGATAACTAAAAAGTGAAAAATAAAAACTTTTTTCAAAAAAATAACCACCGACTTAAATAACTTTAATTTCGGAAGGCGGTGACAAATAATTAAAATACACATCCAAAGTCACCGACTTCCCAAATTAAAGTTATTTTGCACTTTGTAGTGTTTCTTTGGAAGTCGGTTGTTATTTTTTTGAAAAAAGTTTTTATTGTTTAATAGGGGGCAAGCCTTTTTCCATCATCCGAGCACAAATTCAGACTCCAGGCTTATTTCAATTCTTATGTTCGGTTTATTAGCTGCTAAATTGTTGCTAATTGTCTCCGAAAACACGGGCTCATAGGGTATGAAAGTTACGATTGAAAATGGTTGAACGAAATGCAAGTACAATTAATAGATTAGAGATTGTGCCTAGCGGACTCTTAATATAGTTTTGAAATCTGTACCTACCCATCTGTAATTTGTGTTGTTTTATTTCAAAATTTTAAGCTCTGTAATTTCTACTTTCTTAAATATCAACTTTAAAATTTTCAAACAGCAAGCCCTTTCTTCTGTAATCTTTACTTTTAATATAAACGCGAAAGTTTATATATGTATGGATGTTTTTTACTCTTTCACGCAAAAACGGCTGATCGGATTTGGATGAAATTAGGCATACAGATAGTTTATAACCTAGATTAATACATGGGATAGTTTTCATCCCGGTAGTACGTTCCCGTGGGATAATTTTCGACCTCTACGCGAGCGAAGCGCTGGCAAAAGCTAGTTTAAAATAGTTCTGAACACCACATTCAAAACCTTGCTATTTCAACATTCTCCTGCCCATATCCCAATTTATTTTTGGTCGGCGCAACATATCTTTTTCTTCCACACTTCTCTATTAGTCGTCATCTCCGCAGTCACACCCTTTCTAACCATATCATCGTTCACATAGTCCATCTATCGTTTCTTTTGTCTCCCCCTACTCTTATAGCCATCGAATAGACCTTCATAATCAAAACCTTTGTTATTTATCTTTGCATGTTCAATAACTTTTGGCTATAAAATTCCTACTCAGTCTCATCAAGTCGTATCCGTCGTACTTTTTCCGCTTCGAGCGTGAATAAATCGCTATTTACTTACACTCCTCTATCGCCCCGCTGCCCAACTCTCGTACCTCCTAGCCCCACAAACACCTATAAGATTCCTCCACATTGCGCGACGTATAAACACTATGACGTTCATTGGTGGCGGTGGGCATTCGATCAGCGTCTGGTTGTCCAGATTTATCGCACCATCGCGCACTAATAGCGACGTGTTTAGAAGATTATGGGTGCGTTTCCACTGTAGCGGGGCTGGGCGGAGCGGAGCGAAGACGTGCAGAAATCGTCCAATCAAAGACGAGACGAGGGGATGCGATAAGAATTTCAACCATTGTGATTGGTCGATTCCGCTCGTCGTCTCCGCTCCGCCCAGCTCCGCTGCAGTGAAAACGCGCCCAAGTAGCGAGGTTCAGTTCACTTGGTGAATAATTTGAGAAGAATTAAGGAATGTCTGTCTTCTTCGTTCGGTCTAAGCGCCTTACCTCAACGGGACGCTATGGCGACGTTGCCAGGTCATGCTGCCAACTATTGACAGGGGTGCGGGTTGTTCGAAAGAGATACCGTGGCCTCTGGCACACAGGCAACTGAAGGAACACGGGTGGGTTTTGGTCAGTAAAAGTCTGCCATGACCTCCTGCTCCACCAAGAACGGGAGAAGTTATTTGATGATTTACCAAACCAAAAAAAAAAATTGCCAACTATATGTAAGTACTGTAGAGGTTTTTTGCATGAGACAACCCTACGAGTGTATAGGTTGGCTACAATTACTTTTAAATATACAAGCTGTAAAATTAATTTAGGATAGGAGAGAGAAAAAATAATAATATAGAGATCGAACTGAAAAGCCGAAGAAGGAAGTGATAAATAAGACACTATATCATATATTCAAACGCAAGAACAATGAATCAAACAGAGACCTTATAAAACCTAGACCACATTTGCTGATTGCCCAACAGATATAGATCGGGTGCCGCCGTTAAATTTACGCCCTACAGCGCTGTCTATTACTGTAATTAGTAAACAAACACAGTAAGAGACTATTATAACAATAACATTTTATTTGTGTTGTTGATAACACTGGACGATTAGCTAATAACCGTTGTAAAGTCAGGGAAAATTAATACTTTATAAAATATCACTAGCAACTTTCCGTAAATACAAGTCGTAAGTACCTGCTTATATCAGACAGAATTTTCCACCGGCAAAAATTACAAACATTCATCCAAATTCTAGGGGATAAATAAATAATAGATAAAA
Organism: Polymixis flavicincta; assembly: GCA_949987655.1. Lineage (NCBI taxonomy): Eukaryota > Metazoa > Arthropoda > Insecta > Lepidoptera > Noctuidae > Polymixis > Polymixis flavicincta. The sequence continues at coordinate 6,017,075 of OX465188.1, read as the reverse complement.
AATAAAAATAAAACGCGCTTAAAAAACCAAACTAAAAAAGGAGAGAATAATTTAAAAAAAACGTGGGGTCCTTTTTTAGGTATTTTTATCATCAATTAATATCAAGCACGCCACGCTTTTTTGAAGTTATTTTATTTAACCGGATGCCGCTGAATACAGGTATTTTACGAGGAGCGACTGTCTATCTGACCTCCACAACCCAGTTGCTAACTAATACGATACTCCTTTGTAACACTGGCTGTCAGACTGTCAAAGATCCACGAATGACAGCCGGGACCAAGGCCTTGGCGTGCTTTTCGAGGCATGGAGGAGTCTCGGAATCTAAACCAATCCACGTACCAACCCTAGCAAGTTTAACCTGATGGAACTGTCAGTAAATGATTCAATGAAATAGGCAGTAGTGTGTGTCAATTTGCTAAATAATGTTTTCCCCTGACTGCAATTCCTACAGTTGAAAATTTCATTTGAAAGCACTTTTTTGTGAAAATGATTGTTATGATCAAGTTCTCTGTTGATCGATGCCAGAAAATAGCGCTATTAATAAAAATGACTTTCGTGTTTGCCAGATAATTGCATTCGTCCGCTTTGTTTATAGATCCTAGTCGTTCTCATTAAAATCGAAATTAGTATTGACGATAACATTTACGTTAGAAAAAGTTGGACCGTTCTATACATAAAGCTTTGGTTTTTTAAGATGGCCGCCCCACATGACGGTCACAGTGACAGCTGTCATGAATATGATGGCAACGGGGTTTGACTTTTTTTTGGTTGGGGAATCATCAAATAACTTCTCCCGCTCTGGGTGGAGCAGGAGGGCGTGTCCGACTTTTACTGACTAAAACCCACCGTGTTCTCTCAGTAGCCTGATTCCCGACGCCCATTCACAAATTACGGTGTCGTTTTTCGACGGTAAGTTTCGGACGCTATAGGGCGTTCACCACGGTCTAGGAAAACCCTAGCTTAAGTTAAGCCCTTTCACTGTATAACAATTGAATGATAAGCAGTGCTATTCTGTAAAAATCTCACCGTGATAACTTAGGTGAAGCGAGCTTAAAGTGAGCGGTCGTTACTATCAAACCCTAGTGTCAGATGGAATGACAGCTCACTTCATGGAATGACAGCTCACTTACTTCATCTACGTTCTCACGGTGAGATTTTAACAGAATAGATCGGCTGATGGTTTTCAGTGAAGTGAGTAAAGGATACAGCGATTGCCCGTGGCTTAGTTCGCGTGGAGATTTGAAATTGTTCCACTGGAACGTACTACCGCAACAAAAAGTATCCGTTATCGTAACCTAATTCATGGTCTACCTTTGTACGAAATTTCATAGAAATCTGTTCACCCGTTAAGGCGTGAAAAGTTCCAAAGTAACTCTTGTCGGTTTTTGGAGTTTTTGTTTTTTTGGTTTATGAACACAAAACGCGGAAAATCCAGATTAATACACATACATACATGCATAATCAGTCTATAATATCTTTACTGCCTCTCTGCAAGAAGAACTGGGCTGTAAATGATGTAAACCACCACGCGGGCCCAATGTGGATAGGTACATATCGCAAGTCTTCGAATTTTCGATTTTAGGACATGTCGGTTTCCTTTTTTTTTGAGGGTGGGAATTCATCAAATCACTTCAGCAGCTCTGGGTGGAGCAGCCGGGCGTGTCAGACTGTTACTGTCTAAAACCCACCCGTGTTCCCTCAGTACCCTGTGTGCCAGGAGCCACGGTATCTCTTTCGAACAACCCGCACCTCTGGCGGGTCGGTTTCCTCACGATGTTTTTCTTCCCCGTTTTGAGAGCAGTAGTATTGCAATAATTTACACAAAGTAAAGCGCCTGTCTGGCTTTGAATCTTACAAAGTCGTAAGTTTTTGGCCGTTACCACTGGTTCACCACTGGTCAATCTGATAGAAACATCAGAAATTGCCATTATAATTTGGTTAGTCACACTAGCAGCTAATTAGCTGATGAGTATGTATGAAAAGTTAGGAGATATTAAATCTGTCTATTCGATTCTTGAAGCTTAGTGTGGGAGCCATCACAACATTTTCCGTGACTCTATTCCATGATCAACGATCAACTGACGTACAGTTGTCCGTGTGAGTGAGCTAGTCCTGAGGTCGAAACCAATCATAATAATAGTAAAGCTGAAGGGTTTGTTTTCATATAAATGTTTGAAATGGCTATTTCTGGAACTACCAGTCTCAGGCAAAAGCTAGTTTTGAATGAAAATACATTTCTGCATTTTCATTCGAAACTAGTTGAATACATCACATTAACAATTACATTAAATTACAACACAGCACTTTAGCCGATTCCGACTGGTTCACCACTGGTCAGTCAGATAAAAACATCAGAAAAAGCCATTATTATTTGTTTAGACATACTAGCAGCTAATTGGCTGATGAGTATGTACGAAAAGCTTGGAGATATTAAATCTGTCTATTCGATTCTTGAAGCATAGTGTGGGAGCTATCACAACATTTTACGTGCCTCTATTCCATGCTTTTACAACTCGGTTAGACAAGAAGTGCTTCAAAGGCATTCTTTGATGAATTTTCCCATAACTTAAGGGAATTCCCACGCAAATGTTTATTGCCCTATACGCAACCTAACCCTAAATCTTTCTCCAAAAAGTAACCAAACACGAGTACCATCCATCAATCACTGTACGAAACAAGAACGAAGCCAACAAAGTACACGAAAAAACTCCGTGCCCAGGAATCAATATCGCAAATTGGTAAGCGAACACGTGCACACCGCGCCCCGGTACAGTTGCCAATCAATTACACGGATAGACAAACAGACTGCTGACGTCAGACCGCCCTACAAACAAGGCTGTTTGAGTCAACATTTATTTAGTATTAGTACACATATACGACTAAATTTGTAGTAAAGTTTTGCAGCGGGTTTTGCTTTTTCGAAAAAGTTTCTCAGATAAGACTCAGAGATAAGGGTTTTTTTTTCGCTTTTTAGTTATGGTCTCAACACCAATACGTATACCACGACCACGACTTGCTATTTAAACAACAGTGACAAGATTGTAGTAGAATGTCATCAAGGTACACAAGTGAATTAATAACGTATTATCCAAACTAACACTAAAAAGTACCCAAGCAAAGTTAATAATAATGAATTCATTAAAAAAGGAATTTTCCAAATCGAACCGGAATTATCGGACATATCGCGGAACATACCTACAAAAGAAAACACATTCGGCAGAATTCAGAACCTTCTCCTTTTTGAAGTCGGTTAATAATGGATTCGCGAAACCTACTAACAAACCATATCTACAGAACGACAGTAATTTTCTTTTTGAGGGTAGGAAATCATCAAATAACTTCTCCCGCTCTGGGTGGAGCGTGAGGGCGTGTCAGACTTTTTCTAACTAAAACCCACTCGTGTTCCTTCAGTTGCCTGTGTGCCAGGGGCCACGGCATCTCTTTCGAACAACCCGCACCCCTGGCAGGCATCGGCCCTTGCGGACTCCACCAGTTGGTGCTGACACTTTGAGGCGCGCGTGAAACCCAACGCGCCGTCGACCCGGGCTTGGTCCTTACCGGACAGCGAGCTACCCATTACTCGCCATCTGCAAGCCCGCGCCTACGGTGGCCGGGAATCAGCCTAGGATTCCCGACGGAACCACAATGGTAAATTATTGATCATCATCAGGTCAGATAGGGAGTCGCACCATGTAAAATACTGGTATTCAACAGATTGTTGGATTGGGAATGTGGTGTGAAAAGAGTTAGAAGACCGAAGAAACGAGCTCCATCATAGTTAGGAAAAGGAAAGGCAGATATTTTCTCTGCTGTGTTGAAGTATTTAAGCATGTTGGGGTCGGCTTCCAGTCTGACCGGATGCAGCTGAATACCAGTATTTTACATGGAGCGACTGCCTATCTGACCTCCACAACCCAGTTACTGGGTAATAAGATACCCCTCGGTAAGACTGGTTGCCAGACTTTCGGGCTTCTGACGACCTACGGGTCGTCAGAATTCATTTGTCAGAAGTCATTTGTTAATCCACAAATGGCAGCCGGGACCAATGGGTTAACGTGCTTTCCGAGGCACGGAGGGGTCTTGGTATGTAAAGATGGTCACCCATCCACGTACCAACCGCGGCAAGCGTAGCTTAACCTAGTCGATCGATCCGTGCAGCTATTGTTATTTAGCCACAAGCCCCTCTAAAATACGAGAATATCTATCACAATTTCGTGACTAGCGAATTCTTGTCGAATGATTCAGATGATTTGTCCTTGGTAGTTGATATCAATATCTGAGTTAATAGCAGTGTTTATGCACTTTTAATGCGCACAGCACAAGCTTTCAAGTAATTAGGTCGGGTAAACTTTGGCGCGGTTATGAGTAAACACTCTTTAACCGACTTCAAAAAAGAGGAGGTTCTCAAATCGTAGGAATCTTTTTTATTTATGTTCCCCGATTACTCGAAGACGCCTGAACCGATTTGGAAAATTCTTTTTTTGTTGAAAGGGTATACTTCCCAAGCGGTCCCATGGTCATCAGATCAGGATCTGATGATGGAACCCTGAAGAAATCGATGGAACCCTGGAGAAATCGAGGGAACTCTTCATATTGAGTGGGCACACTTGTTTACATGGTAAGAAGTGGTATACGAATTGGTGTGGTGTACGTACCATAACTAAAAAGGGAACATAAAAAAATAAATCCCAAAAAAATACAAAAAAAATTACTTTGATAGCGGAAGTCAGTGACAAAAACCTAAAAATACAGATCCAAAGACACCGACTGAAATTAATGTTATTTTACACTTTGTAGCTTTTGAAAGTCTATTGTTTTTGTTTTTGTTTCCACAAAGCGTTTTAAGCAAACTATCTCTTCTAATAGGTCTTTACCTATGAAATTGCCGTTTTGTATGAAAAAATTTAAACGATTTTTTTTCATGAATTTTTTATTTGTATTAATCGAAGTAATCACCCATGCAATCAATGCATCTTTGCCATCGCAGTGGCAGTTTATTGATGCCCTTCTTAAAGAAATCAGCTGGACGGGAGGCAACAAATTCTTCAAAGGCATTTTGTACTGCCTCTCGGGTATTAAATTTTTTTCCCGCCAAGAAGTTATCCAAATTCTGGAAAAAGTAGTAGTCTGTAGGCGCAAGGTCTGGTGAGTAGGGCGGATGACGGAGAGCTTCCAACCCCAGTTCTTGCAACTTGGAGACCGTCTGCTGTGCAGTATGAGGTCGCGCGTTGTCGTGCAGGAGCAGCGGAGACGAGCGATTGACCAATGCTGGTTGGAGATGCGCCAGCTTCTCCATCATTGTGTTCAGTTCTTCACAGTACACATCTGCAGTAATGCTCACCCCGTTTGGTAAGAAGCTGTGATGAATCACACCGGCGCTAGACCACCAAACAGTGACCATCACTTTTCTAGGGGTAAGTTTTCGTTTAGGGCATTGTTTAGGTGCTGAACCAGGATCCAACCAACTTGCTGAGCGCTTACGGTTATCAAACAGAATCCATTTTTCATCGCAGGTAACAATGCGGTTCAAAATTCCTTCATTTGTGTGTCTGTTGAGCAGTGCAAGGCACGTCTCGACGCGTACTTCGCGCTGGCGATCATTGAGTTCGTGGGGCACCCATTTGTCAAGCTTTTTTACCTTGCCAATTTGACGCAAATGGACCAATATTGTTTTGACGCTAACGTCGAAAGCTGCTGCTAATTCAGCCGTAGATTGTGTATCATCAGCTTCCACAATCGCCTTTAATTCGTCATTGTCGACCAAAGTCTTCGGACGACCGCGAGGTTCATTTTTCAGGTCGAAATTTCTAGAACGGAAGCGAGCAAACCAATAACAGGTGGTGCGTTGGTTTGTAGTGTTAGCTCCGTAAACGTCGTTGATGTTGCGTGCCGCTTGTGCCGCGTTGCTGCCACGACGGTACTCATATTCCATAATTACTCGAATTTTTAACGTATCCATGATGACGAAAAAGATTGAAATGCGATGAAAATGTAACACTAATCAATAAAGAAATGACTACTTTTAGAAAAAAAATCCATGTTTTTAAAATAAAATTAATTTGAAATTAGAATTCTTAGCCAAACAAAAATTATTTTGATTTGAAATGGCCAGTACTGCAGAACGGCAATTTCATAGGTAAAGACAAATAGGCGCGACCCGACAGACTGCAGGCTTAGCACGAGCACAGATTTGTCGACGGAATAATAGACATGACTATTAAATAAATGATGTATGATGTACAATACGAGAAGATAGCTATGTTTTTCTATTAATTATCACAGTAAGGCGATTAAAACACGGCACCGCCGCGGCGGCATACGATTCGATCGCGCGGTCGGGCGGTGTACGTGTGTTAGGCAGCAACAGATTTATTAGAGACCAATGCGACATGAGATCCGCTTCACCGCGGTTCGCGGTGCCGTGTGTTAATCGCCTTATGCGTTCTAAACGAATCATGATCTTGTAGATAATCATATTATATACTTTGTGGCCATCGAGTAGAAAGTTTGTTGTTAGTGTGATTTTGACAGCTTGGGAAGAAGTATTCGTCTGAAATAGTCTACATTTATAAGGACCTAGAGACAAAGATCATTAGAAACGAAAGACAAAATGACAGATTGTAGAAGGATATCTACGGTGCGATGTCAAAAATGGATAAACGAAATGTCACTTTGTATTGAAAAAGTACTGTCTATTCTTCGTAAAAATAGAAAACTTCATGCTAAGCCTAAGTATTCAGCTGAATCAGGTTAGACTGGATGTTGACGCCGAAATTGTTGGTAATAGTCTGGGTAGATGGTGATGGGTTTTAAGTACTTCGAGGCTCCAAACAGAAAAGCCAAAACATAACTCAACCTGGGAATCGTGCCTCAAAGAGATTTCAGCACCAACTGGTGGGGTCCTCAAGGGCCGATGCCTACCAGGTGCGAGTTGTTCGCAAGAGATACCGTGGCCCCTGGCACACAGGCAACTGAAGGAACACGGGTGGGTTTTAGTGAGTAAAAGTCTGACTCGCCCTCCTGCTCCACCCAGAGCGGGAGAACTTATTAAATGATTTCCCACCCAAAAAAAAACTCAACTTGGGAATCGTGTAGATACATTTGTATTACTCTTGAGGTGTGCAGTCACGCTTGCTTCATCAAAATCCATGGATATAAGAAAGATGTCACAATCACATATCCACAAGGGGTATAAATAGGCTTCTTCTAGACGCCATGCACTAAGTTCCCATAGACAGAATAACTAAAACGAATTGATACAGGGAATGATAGAAACAGAATTTAGTAGGTAATACCAAAATAAAAAATAAAACTTAATATTTTATTTCACGTAAGCCTGCATGGGCACTTATGAAACGTCAGAAGCTAGGTGCACGGTTCCAAATTGTTGTTTCCTATGGAGAAGAGCCGGCAAGCAAGACACTTGTTTTCTGGCATTTTTGATGAACTGGGCCTTTTTGGCGCTGCTGTGAGGCACACTTATGCTATTTTCTAGTGCGAGGCGTTCTTTATCACTTTTTTTTACATCTTTTTGCTATATATTGTGTGCGTTTTAGTATGTGCTAAATTAATGTGTGCTTCTTTCTTTCTAACTAAAAAGATGACGACATGAAGAAGACCCGAAACCAAAATGAACTTCCAGAGTAACCGAAACAGTCTATTCCTCACCAAAATATGATTAGTTAAGACACCAGACATACAGCAGATTAACACACAATCTGGCTTATTGTGAAGAATGTATCAAATCCATTGCTTGATATATTCGAAAAAATTGTTTGCTCGACAACGTAAATAACGCAATGAATGTTGTTGAACTGTCAAAATGAAAGCCATTGCTACTGTTAGTGTGTTACGCAATTACCGTGCTGGAAATTAGCCTAACCAGACAGTTTCACATTGAAAGTACATATCCATTACTTACTCAGTTCAGCAATCCAGACACAAACAAATAAACCAGACTATAGTATAGTCTGTTCCAAAATTATTACATGAAAGGGTAAACAAACCCTATACAGGTTACATTCTGACACAATCACTCACTAAAAGGAATCAGTAACACATTGATCTGCATTTAGAATGTTTCAACTTTATATCTGACTTCTTTTCCCATCTATTAAACTTCAATTAAAAATCATCGACAAAAAATTGGGGTTTCGTTGTGAAATTAACCTCAACTGTCAAATGAAAAACAGCTTAAAGGTGATATAAAAATAGAATTTCGTGTTTAAGTTTTCAAATAAAACACTCAATTTGTAAGTGACACTGCATTTACACTAACGAATTGAGTAGAAGATCCATTTGTTTACATTGTCGTCAGATACTTTTGGAACAGACTTTAGGTCGCATTTCACAAGCCATTCAACAAGAACACTACATTTTCTATTTCTAACAACGTTTACACGTAAACATTGGTTTAGTGAGGTGTAAATCATTTCTTGAACGTTTGCCGGCTACTGCCGAGAACGATAAACAAAACAGAACACGTGTGTTATGAATGTTGACTGTAAAAATATCGAGTTATGCCTGTTTTCCAAAGTGCGAATTGGTTTTCTAGATTAAAAGGTTATACCATGAAGTTTTTATACATGATACGAACAGACATGGAAATGGACGTCAAAGGAATCACGAAAAAAAAAACCTTCTGTTTGTTATAATAATTGTCGTAGTGTTTTTTCGGAAGCTGGTTGTTTTTTTTTTTTGTTTTTTATTGATTTATTTTATGGTACCTATCTCACACCAATTAGTATAACACTACTTGCTATGTAAAGTGGATTAAAAACGTATTATCGAGGCTAACGCAAAAACTACAGAAGCAAAGTTACTACAATTTTTAAGGGACCACCCCTGTAGCATACATACATACTCAGCCTATAACGTTCCCACTGCTGGGACACAGGCCTCCTCTCCATGAGAGGGAGTGGACCGTAATTCACCACGCGGGCCCAGTGCGGGTTGGTAGATGTCACATGTTTTCGAATTTTTGGTTCTATGACATGCCGGTTTCCTCACGATGTTTTCCTTCACCGTTTGAGAGCAGTGGTGATGAAATTATTTACACAAAGTAATGCGCCTGGCTGGGTTCGAACGCACGACCTACAACTCGTAAGTCGCGGCCGTTACCACTGGGCCACCACTGCTCTGTAGCATACCCTATCCATTAAATAAAATAAAAAACGAAATACATCAATAATTGACGGAAATATCGCGTAACAAACATACAAAAAAGAAAACGTACGGACGAATAGAGAACCTCTGCCTTTATGAAGTCGGTTAAGAACAGTGAAGTAAAATGTTTAGAAATATAATGAAGACACCTTAAAATTTCCCCATACAGGGTAAATTTTTAACCAGAGCGCAAACTGTAACCGTAGATTCTGCATGTCATTCTAGACCCCCTAGCGTATTATTTTTTGTATAACCGGCGTTTTTTCTACTTACGGTTACAGTTTGCGCACTGGATAAAAATTATCCTGTATAACGTGAATGTATTCCCATACATTTAGGGCCATATTCATATACGATGATTAAAGTTAAATGATGTTTAAACGACAAAAATGTATGGTTAAACATACGCTAATCATTACTTAAATTTAACCAGCGTTTATGAATAAGGGGGTTAATGTACGGTCACCAGAAGAGAAGTAACCAGGGTATCGAAACGTTAGAAATTCTAAAAGCGCAACGGAAAACAATCTTTTTGCCCGGTTTTCAAAATCATAATATTGTATTTCATAAAAACCTGCATGGGCACTTATGAAACGTCAGAAGCTAGGTGCACGGTTCCAAATTGTTGTATCCTATTGAAAAGAGCCGGCAAGATACTCCACGGTTACTCCTATACAAATAATTGGCTTTGACATTTTTTTTTAAATTACAGAGATAAAAGGTATGGGAGGACAGTACAGACAGCAGGCCTGTCAATAAGTACCAAGTACTTAGACGAATACAGAATAGAAAATCGTTTACAAATCTACAGTCTGTAAGGCCTACAACGTTCTCTTATTCACAATATGTAAAATAACCTACATAAATAAAATGAACCTATTTAAACATAGTCACATGATTTCCATGATAATCACTGAAAGTACTTAGTCGATATAAAATTGATGTATAATATCAAATAATGACGAGAATAAAAGGGATAGTTAGAAATGCAATAGGAAGTAAAATATTCTACATAATTATATTAATGGACTAGATGAAACAACCATCATCATTATTCATCATCTGCCTAGCCTTTTCCCAACTATGTTGGGGTCGGCTTCCAGTCTAAATTGATGCAGCTGAATATCAGTATTTTACATGGACGGACTGCCTATCTGACCTCTCCACAGCCCAGTTACTGGTTACAAACTTTTTGGGTTTCTGACTGCCCGTAACGACAGTCGAAGACCTACGGATGACAGCTGGGACCAACGTTTTAACGTGCTTTTCGAGGCACGGAAGGGTCTTGATATGTAGGTAGTCAATGGATGATCATATCAATGAGCGATGACGTTATCCGGAAAAGAACTGGGGTTACCGACATAGCTTGCAGGTAAGCAGGTTGGAGAGGCAATGGGCCGGCTATGTTTGTCGAAGGGCTGATGGCCGATGGAGCAGACGAGTCCTGGAGTGGAAACCGCGTATCGGAAATTGGAAAGCGTATATAGTGTGGGACGCCTCCAGCTGGATGAACGGACGAGCTGGGACCCAAGTCTGCTATTTTTAGACATTCGTCATTCCAACACGATCCCATTGTCATTTTGCTAAAAGTTCGTAATCTGCTAATTTCATAATGGTCGGTCAATGGTCTCGTAATAGAATTGTGTTTTAATGGCATTGTGGTATTGCCATTATTATAAAACCCGTTAGCAGATTTCATTTATATACATTTTTACAAATTATTTTTTAACATAGTTATTATTTTAGGAACTTTAAAATTTTAGCAGATTACCGCCTACGTCAGTCATTCATTTGTCACTAAGTACGAGATTATCAATAAATGCCATTTCTTTCAATGGAGTGTCAGTGACTGACCCAATTGGAAAGTCACATTATATTAGTAGATTACCAAACTTGTCAAAATCAACAATTATGAAATCAATGATAAGTAGACCATTCTAACACTATTGTAATAGCAGACTTGAGGCCCTGTCCCCCAATCACTGATAGGGGGACAGATAGGAGTGAATAAAGTTCGAACTGTGCCCTCGTTGCTAACAGAGGGACAGATCAAACTTTTTTTCCGATCTGTCCTCTTAGACAAAGCAGGGTGACAGATTGGAATAATTCGACTGGATGCGGAAGGCGGAGGACAAGGTCTTGAGGCGCAGCGTGCGAGAGACCTATGTCCAGCAGTGAATTGCGATAAGCTGAGTTGATATCGATGGGCTAATATTAGTTTGGAAATTATAAAACCTCGCTGGCCCGACTCGGCCATTAGGCTATTACCAATTCTTTGTTTACGTACTATTTCGAATACAACAAGGTTTTGGCTGCGAATAGTTTACAGCTTCCTTATTGAAATGGTGTGATGATTTATTGACTGGCAAACCTACTTCGTTCGTATAGTCTTTATCGAGTGTTTTAATAGTGAATATGAAATAATATCTATGGTATGTTCAGATAGATCTCTAACACATTCTTTGAAGAAACTTAGCACAGAAGCAGATGTGTTTTTTTTTTTTTGCCGGTAAAATAAATAAAACTAAAACAAAGCAGTAAACTCGTGACTAGCAACTCAAAATATCGATAAAATGTAATGTAAACTTGGAACGCGAAATAAATCAAGCGTGGGGCGTTAGTGTAAATATATTTAATGTTTCTTACTTATGTACGAAATGTTTGTAGCATAATAGTATTCGAGCTACATATACAGGGTGGCATGCGACATCGACGCGCATACTGTAACCATGCACATTTTTTTTTTTTTTGATGTTGGGAAATCTTCATATATCTTCTTCCGCTCTGTGTGGAGCAGGAGGGCGTGTCCGACTTTTACTGACTAAAACCCACCTGTGTTCCTTCAGTTGCCTGTGTGCCAGGGGCCACTGTATCTCTTTCGAACAACCCGCACCCCTAGCAGATCCCATGAATTTTGTACATGATTCAGACGTGTTGGAAAGTTTCGGTTAAAAAAAAAGTTGTGTTGATCGATTTGTTTTGGTATTTTACTTTTCTATGAAACAACAGTTTTTACTACAGGGTTTAGAATTATAAGCTGAATTCTTCGTTACGTATGCAAGTTAAATATTAATGTACATATACATATATCTACACAAATATGAATGTGAAAACCGCATCAAAATCCGTTCCGTAATTTAGGAAAACAACGCGACAAACGAAAACAAGCGACTGTAATGATAAATGATTTTATTTCTGTAAGTCGGTTTGAACACACGGCTACACATCAAGTTATACATTTTTTCATCAAACGGGAGGCCTGGTTGACAAAGTTTCGTGCAATTATAATTTGACCAGTGAAATTATAATATCACTGGTTTGACAATATCCCTGCGACATATGCACCATATTACCACTATATAACCACTATTGCCAAATACAACATCCGGTTTTCCTCAATTTAGTGACTCACACATTATTGCACAAGTTGATAACTTATTTATTACCTATGCATACGAGTATGTCCATAATATCATCTCATATCTTATATCTGTTATTATCATTGCCTTAAATCTGTAAAAATATACTGTGTTTTTATCTTCAGACCATTGGAAAATACATTGATCATCTTAAGACCCGATTTCTATTTTTTGTTGGTATTTCTTCAATTTCCTCCAACATTTTCTTTTATTTAGGATTTTCTTTTTTGCCAGAATGTAGGTTTACCTAGTCCGTACCTCAAAAGGAAAAAAAAAATCAAAATCAAAAGTCATTTATTCAAACTAGGCTGAGAGTCAGCACTTTTCGAACGTCAAAAAAAAAGAAAAGAAAACATAAGACAGTCCCCCCAAAACGCCCACCCTTCGACACTTCCTAGTGCTTTAGCCGGGAAGAAGAAGTGGCGGAAAATAATCATTATAGGATAACTTCGTTGTCCGTCCGTGTGTCAGTCTGTGAACACCCTTTTTGTCAGGGACGAGTGTGTGTATCAAGTTGAAATGAATGTCAAATACACATTCCATGTGTTGCCGGACGTAAAAGTATAGCACCATCTCATTTCTTCCCGTGGGTGTCGTAGAAGGGACTAAGGGACTTACTAGAGAATGGGCAGCAGCGTTCTCTATGCATTTTACCACTATACTTCGATCGCCAACCCGCCTGTCAAGCGTGGCCTATGCCCAACAGTGGACGTCTTTCGGCTGAAGGATGACACATTGGCCATTTATGATATACCTAATATACCTAACCAGAGTGGTAATTGCGTAACATACAGGCAGTAGCAATGGCTATAATTTTGACAGTTCAACGACATTCATTGCGCCATTTACACTGTTGAGCAGACAATTTTTTGGAATATAAGAAGCAATGGATCAGCAATATCTTTCAAAATGTCTCAGATTCTGATTGATTGTGTGTTACGTGTATCAGAAACATACTAATAGTCTGTACTACACTTACGCCCAAATAATCCTTAAATTGTATAAACAGCTAAATGATTGTTTAGCATTATTTCAGCTATAAATCGAAACGGTTTGTTTGTAAGACTGACTGATAAATTGATGACACTAACCACCTGGTTGGATGGAATCGGAACATTGCACAAAATGATACGAATTATGGAGCACTAAATATTGTTGGTGCATCCGGCGAACGATGAGATGGCGGGGCCTTTTTTTAACCCACGACGGAAAAAGATGGGATAAAACGCCAAGCAGGCGTGGCCCACCAATAATGAAAGTATGCTTTTGGAGAAGGAATAAAATTTCCATTACGCGGCCCGGACGCGACGATGTTTTGATCAAAATATTAAATTTTATTATCAATATTATTTTTACGTTTAGTTGTTTTCTTTTTTCGTGGAGAAATCCTCACATACTCGTAACCATCTTTCTGGAGAGAACGGAGATTTATGTTGGACTCCTACAGACTAAAAGAGCAGACAGAGGTTAAGGGGCCTCTGCTTCTCAAGCATGGAAAAGAAGGAGGAGTGCAGAAAGCTAAATTCTTTATGTACAATAATGCAATCAAAATACATAAATTCGACCATAATTCACATAGAATTATGGTGGAATTTCGACCACTGTGCGACCAACTAGTAGTTTTAGTAATGTATGTCTAAAACTTCAGTAAACATTATAGCAATTTAAAATATCGATACTTAAAAATATATATTAAAATTGGGAACGCGGAAAAACACAAATTCGTGGACTAGGACAAACGAGCAGTAGTGGCTCAGAGGGAACGGCCCCGACTTACGAATTGTAGGTCCTAGGTTCGAACCCAGGCAGGCACTTTGCATTGTGTATTTGATTTCATCCACCACTCTCAAAACGGTGAAGGATAACATCGTGAGAAAACCTGATAGGATGTCCTAGAACATAATATTCGAACACGTGACATCTGCCAACCAGAACTGGGCCACTCCCCCCACAGGTAGGAGACCTGTGTCCCAGCCGATAGGGCATTATGGGCTGATTTTGTGTAAGTGAATTTGATTACGTCCAAAATATACCAAATAGTACGAAACGAATTCCCGACATACCTAGTTACATGTTACAACGAAATGAGTTATAGTGAAACCCACTCGGTCACCAATCACTATAACAATACCTAGTCTTTTATTACAGTTTTGACAGGTCGCCAACTCGTTCACAATCGAGTATTGGTTTACCAGCGAAATTAGACTGTGCGACTATACGCTCATGGTTATTGGGCAATTGAAAATGCGGAGTACGTGTTAAGTATGAGAAAATAGTGAAGGACTTTGAGGCATGTAATCCTACTTAAATACCTAATGTTCTCACTGTAATTCACCACGCGGGCCAAGTGCGGGTTGGTAGATGTCACATAATGTCTTCGTATTTCTGGTTCTAGGGCATGCCGGTTTCTTCACGATGTTTTTGCCACAGGTTTGAGAGCATTGGTGATAAAATAATTTGTACAAATTATAAATTCGAAGACCTTCTCATTACGGAGATATTGAAGGTCAAAATTCCAAGAGTTTCCAACGTTTTTTTTTTTTACGAAAACATGTTCAAATTGTTATAAATTAACTTGAAATACTTCCACGACCCCTGTACCGTTGCACGCACCCATAGGCACAATGTTTCGCGTTTCATTGATTCCTATGTAAACAGCGATTTTTCACACAAAAAATAAAAGTTGTTGTCAGTCACGTACTGAATAAGTACGTGGAAACTGTTTGCACGCGTATATGTCACTGAACATCCTATATGTTACACGCAATAATATAGATACCTTTAGATGCGTTACCGGCGCTCAATATTGGCAAGATAAATCTACGTAAACACCGATTTTTCACACTAAAAATATAAGTTTTTGTCAGTCACGTACTGAATACATGGAAACTGTTTGCACGTATGTACAGGGTAGGTTTTTATCCTTTGCGCAAATTGTAACCATGAATTCAGCATATCATTCTAGAACCCCTAGCGCAGAAACTTTACGCCAGTTGTACAAAAAAAAATCTGCTATTTAATAGAAAAGTGCAATACCTACGCGGTCAAAATGTATGGAACAGTTGATTTTTTTTTGTATATCCGGCGAATTTTTTTTGCGCTAGTGGGTATAGAATGATATGCTGAATTCATGGTTACAATTTGCGCACTGGATAAAAGCTTTTCCTGTATGTCCCTTAACATCCTATATTATGTTACACGCAATGATATCTTAACATCCTATATTATGTTACACGCAATGATATCTTAACATCCTATATTATGTTACACGCAATGATATCTTAAGGGTACACAAGTCGCGGGCTCGAACTCACTTGTGGGCCTGGCTAAAAATCACGCTGTCTCACCAGGCTTCGTGTCCGACGGAGGTAGTAACCGTGATGAGCAGTTAAACGCTAGTCTACACACACAACATTATTGAGTGAGCTACAGGATCAGTTATAGTAAAAAAGGCGCGTAAGAAATTAAGAAAAGTCCTTCGGAAGATCGGGTTTTCTGAAAAAACCTTTCGATAATTGAACTTTGTCGGTACCGACTTGGTTTTCGAGATTTCACACTGCTTTTATTACTTAAACACGCCCAAAGTTAATTAAAGGTTGGGTAAAAGGACCAAAAATATGCTTCCGTTATTCAGGCAGCAGGACCAATCAAGAATCTGTTTTGTTTTATAAAAACTTCGCTTAACAATCTAAATGACAGATCATTTTTACAATGTTTCAAAAAAAAACGAAACTCAAACACTGTGCTTTGTGCTAAACAAGCAAACAAATAATTGTGTAAAAAACGTGCCAAAAGACAAGAATAATTTAAAAAACGGACTTTAAAAAACAAACCTGTTGACAAAGGTCAATATTGATGCGCAGCCTAAATAATTAGGTATGGCAAGACCCAAATAGCTCCCAGATTATAAATAAAATAAGCTAAAGTATAATAAAAGTGCTCAAAAACCTTTTTGAAACAGACAAGGTCCATTCCTAAATCAATACTAAAAAAAGAAACTAAAATAAAAAAAAGATCGCTCGTTACAAAATTAAACCACCACCGTACACAAATAAACGTCAATAAGCTACTACTATTGGACAAATAAACAAAATTAAAAACAAATTGTAAATAATGAAAACAAAATGGGACGAACTGTATTATATTGAACTTATAATTAAATCGTTACTACATACAAGATAATTTTACATACATGAAATGTTAATGAATGAATTTACTTACGACCAATGTACTCACACGAGGACGTTAAGGGGGGACGCTGGAGAATCCCGCGAAATTTAAAATATTCTTACGGTTTTTGCAATCTAATACAAGTTGAATTGGATTAAATGAACGTGTGCTGATAATTATGTAATTACATACAAGATAAGATCGCGAATCATATTTTTATCAACATATTTAGAACCTGAGACTGCAATTTGCATTTGAATTTCGCGGGCTAACCCTAGCTTCACCAAGGGACGTAAACCGTCCAGAACAAATACAGAAGGTACTGCATTTAGTACAAATAAGCTAATACGTCAAATAAATATAATTTAATTTTTGTTAGTATTTATTATTTAGAACAAAACAAATAAACACGATGACATGATTAACCCGTCAGTCCCCGTCTATCAACGCTATCTATCATCGAAACATGAAATTAATCTCACTCTTTTCAATACTACCCTCATTTGCGTGAATACTAGTGGATCGTATGAATACATTGGTGATCTGATTATACAATGTTGAACAACGATTGTAATACGAAAATACAGTGTAAAGACGTTTATATGAAAACTTGTTACTTACAGAATCTTGTATGTAATGATGACAGGTTTGGTTGGTGATGAGAGAAAAGTATAAATCTGACTTTTAATGAAATTTAGACCCTATTTTGAGCTACGAAGTTTCGTTGTTAATCAAAATCAAAAGGCATTCGTTCAAATTAGGCTGAGGATCAGCACTTTTCGAACGTCAAAATACATAAACAGTCCCTCAAAAACGCCCACCCTTCACCGCTTCCTAGTGTTTTAGCTGGGAAGAAGAAGTGGCGCAACAAACTCCCCAGCAGCACAGCTGTCCGTTTAGTCGGATGGACTTGATTCTTTACATACATAGGCAAAGTAATATCTATTAACAACGAAGCTCCGTAGCTTCGTTCTACATATTCCCAAAAACCCTTTGCTAATTTTATATGAAAACAACGTGCAACGTTAATTTTAGGTTGTCTTTTTATTGGTCCTTTTGTCCCAACACTCTTGTATTTGGCGTTTTGGGGAAGTCCAAAAGCCCAGGTATTACACCATTTCAGAACATGGCAACACGGCCGCTCTGTTCACCAACCAAACGGGTACTAAACCAAAAAAATAATAAAGGAAAATGAACACACTTCTAGCAACACTGCATCTAATTTGCCACTCACGATGAGGTCCTCCTCTTTGATCTTATCAGAATTCTTACTGGCCGCTCGAAAGGTGGTCGCGAGGTACTTTTGTTCGTCTCTGGATATGAGCGTGCATTTTGCAGCCAACTTCTTACTCGTGTTGCCCATTCTGTAAAAAAAACTGGTATTACTTATAATGTGCACGAATATTGCCAGAATATAATAGTCTCACTGTCGAAATAAATGTCCTTAAGGTGACACTTGTCCACATTTTTTTTCCATACAAACTTCGGGAGGGTTTTACTCCACTGTTTGACTATGTACATCAAAAATTAAACATGGCATGGTTTTGTCTCATTATTAATATTGTCTGTACGGAAACAGAATATTCAAATAAAAAGCCATTAAAAAGTTATGAGCTAACAAAGATTCGTTTTTCTTGCTAATTTAACCTAACTTTGGGCGTGTTTAAGTAATAAAAGGAGTGTAAAATCTCGAAAACCAAGTCGGTACCGCCAAAGCTCAACTATCGAAAAATGCAATAAACTTAATTGGTAATTGATTTATGCAGTCGTTTTTTCAGAAAACCCGATCCTCCGAAGGACTTTTCTAGTGTACCCTTAAGGGGACACTTTTCGCGGGCTCAAACTCACTGGTGGGACTGGCTAAAAATCACGCTGTCCCACCAGGCTTCGTATCCGACAGAGATAGTATCAGTAATGAACAGTCAGACGCTAGTCTACACGCACAACGTTATTGAGTGAGATGCAGGAGCATTTATAGCAAAACATTCGCGAAAAAATTAAGAAAAGTCTATCGGAAGATCGGGTTTTATGAAAAAACCACTGCCTAAATCAATGACCAATAAAGTTTATTGAACTTTTCGATAATTGAACTTTGTCGGTACCGACTTGGTTTTGGAGATTTTACACTTCTTTTATTACTTAAACACGCCCAAAGTTAGGTTAAATTAGTAAGAAAAACGAATCTTTGTTGGCTCATAACTTTTTAATGGCTTTTTATTTTAGTATAGGGTATTTTCCATTTTTTCAAAAACTATTCTAATTTGAAGATTGCAACGTGATATTTAACAGAAAAATAAAAATAAAATGATTTCTATCCGTTTTCTTAATTAAAAACGATTTAAACCAAATTCATTTTTCTTTGTTTTGAATTTACCGCCAAAACGCTTCTTACGATGACCTTTTATCACGTGACGTCAACTTTGTGTAAACTAAAGTAGTTAGTGAGTAAATAAGTGAATGTCGAGTTTATAATTAACAAGATTTTTAATGGATATTACTGGTGTGCGGGGCCTCTGTGCACAAATACTTCTAAAACGGCGCCAAACTAAGTATTTGTACCGGTGCCGTATAAACAAAGTTGACGTCACATGTCACTAGTTATAAAGTCATCGTACGGAGCGTTTTGGCGGTAAATTCAAAACAACGAAAAATACGTTAGATTTTAATCGTTTTTAATTGAGAAAATGTGAATTAATAAATTTATTTTTATTTTTCTGAGAAATATTTCGTCCCAATCTTCAAATTAAAATAGTTTTTATGAAATCGGAAAATACCCTATTCTGTTTCCGTAGCGACAATATTAATAATGAGACAAAACCATACCGTGTTTAAGATTTGATGTACCTACATTGTCAAAAAGTGTAGTAAAACCCTCCCAAGTTTGTATGGAAAAAATGTGGACTTGTTTCACCTTAATAAAGGATTACTTTTTATTAAAAATGGTATTTGGATCGATATTTGGAGCAACAGTCCCATCATGAGACCTGGCAAGAGGGTAAAAGATTTTTCAGACAGGACACACTGCAGGACGCCACAAGAAATCGTGTTACTTGGACTCTTCGGCACTGTGTACTAGTGGGGGCACTTTGAAGAGCATAAGGTCCTGGGTTAGATGTCCAAATCAGGCAAAGTGTTGATGGGTTTTCCATCAGGCATTTCTCAGTAACAGCTCGGGGTCTGCATTCGGGCCCGATCGATGACAATAGGCTCGCCCCCTATTATACGAGACTTAAATTGCTGGCTAAATATGCGTGTAATATAGGTACTCTTCAGCCTAACTCTTCGGGAATTACAGGCGTGATGTTGTTATGTGTACTGAACAGGCACGTACAGCGCACTGTGGGCAGGCACCCTCGTATCCACCTGTTGAGCAGCCCACACTAGACGGTCAAAATAGGCTTTACCAACTGTACACCTGCGATTAACCAAAAAACTTCTCAGCCTGAGTAGAAATAACCTTAGAATAATCATGGGAACAATTACGGGCCATAACCCTCTTAAAAAACATATTTTTAACATAGGCGCCACAGCAGACAGCCCGTTTTGCAAAGGCTGCTTTAACGCCGAGGAATCAGCCACCCACGTCATCCTGGAATGCGAGGCCGTGGTTTATCAACGTGTAGAAATCCTCGGAACAGTGAGGTCGCTACGCGAAGCCAGTGATGCTCCCAGGAAGCTTCTGTGCTTTTGGGCGGTGCTAGGCTGGCTTTGTTAGCCAGAATCCCCACGCACAACGAACTGAATGGGAGGTTGGTTCCATCATTATCATTATTAGCCCACACTATTACTCACAGCAACCGGTCTATTCTGATATTCACCGCTTTTTATGTACGTGAAGTTAGCGTTAAGTGAGCTGTCATCCCACCTGACATTAGGGTTTAACAGCTAAGCTAAGTTTTCACGGTGAGATTTTTACAGATTCGCACTGCAGTGCTCTCATGTAGTCCATACCGATACGAGAAAAAAATGAGTTGCAAGAATCCACCTGGACAAACATACATGCATTGCAAGATAATATGAAACTTGTAAA
Source organism: Polymixis flavicincta (assembly GCA_949987655.1). NCBI lineage: Eukaryota > Metazoa > Arthropoda > Insecta > Lepidoptera > Noctuidae > Polymixis > Polymixis flavicincta. The sequence goes on along the minus strand of OX465188.1, from coordinate 5,996,291 downwards.
AAGTGAGCGTCCGCGTCCACTTGTGAACGTGTCCCGTGTGGTGTCCGGGCGTAGAGAAAAAGAATAGCACCATCCCATTTTTTCCAGTGGATGTCGTAGGAGGCGACTAAGGAACTTACTAGAGAATGTGCAGCAGCGTTCTCTAAGCATTTTACCACCATATTGCGATCGCCAACCCGCCTGCCAAGCGTGGCGATTATGGCAAACCCCCCCATTTTGGGGGAGGCTTATGTCCAGCAGTGGACGTCTTTCGGCCGATATGATGATGATGATGATGAAAAAGTGAGCTGCGTGCAGTAATCAAGGCATCCAAAAACTTTCCCTTTTAATTAGTACTGAAATGTTTACAAGTACTTCTCATTTGCTTAGTAATAGGTACATGAGTATTACGTAGATATGAACCTACGTCCTACGTTATCAGTATTATCTCTCCGCGTTTTCATTATTACATCGTAGTGAAACTGCCAACTTGTTAGACTAAAGGATAACTCATCATTTTTTTTAACTATATCGATTTGTCTGCGTAAAATACGTCATCATTTTCATAATGAGTAAACGTGATATTTAGTGTTCTATTTGTATGTTGTTTGGTGGCAATATTCACGAAGGCATCCCACCCAATGGTGGTGAAGGATTACACCCTCCTATGGAACTCTGCAACACTGGATGCATCATAGCGGCCTTGCCATTCCAGAAACCGTGCCGACTGTAATTACTAGTCTACACTATTAATATAAAGAGGCATGATTTGATTGTTGGATAAAATCAAAAACTGCCTGACCGATTTTAAAAATTCTTTCACCTATAGAATGCTACATTATTCCGGGGTAACATGAGCTATAAATTTGACGCGGGCGAAATGCTGGTGTTAAATATGATAATTAAGGTTTCAAAACCCTTTAAACCGAATCACCCTGCTTTGAGATATGTTTTTTTTTCGACTCAGGAGGCGACCGATCTTGACTAAACGCGTAAAATGCGTCACCATTGTTGTTTTAATGTGACGCATAACGTAATTCTGAAGAGGGGGCGAGGGGAAGGGGGGCTGTTGTCATGTCATGTTACTGAACACAGATTAATTTTTTATCACATGCCTTGTGCCCATGATTGGTAATTTCCCATCGGCAAGACGTACTTCAAACATCCATTCCTTATTTAATTTGCATAATTTAATGCTTCTTGAGCTTAGAGCAAGCGGTTTTAGCTGTGCATTGTCTGTGAGCTAACTGAAGACCGCGAATCCATTCGTGTGTTTTTTTTACATAGAAATATCCTATAGCATGCCATCGGCCGCCCACGATATATCCTTCGTAATTTCGTATTCTCTTAATGTTCTTTCTGACTAATTTTTCCATTATACTCGGCTCGTAGTGAGATGTTAAATAGGCTCCAATAACCTTCCATCAAGAATCTCTTTATAATATTAGTATAAGGCAAGAAAGGAAAAGGCCTTCAAATCACATCAATAGAAAAAAAAACAAAAGTCCTGACTGACTGACTCATCGGGATTTTACACAGCAGGAACGAAGGAGCTTACGGTAATTCCTGCAGTTTTCCTTTGCAACACAAAGGAAAACTGCTAGCAGCAATTACCTAGATCATAAACAAGCAGAGCACAATTTTAATTAAATCTTACTATCCTACTTCTATATAAATAAAAACAAATGTCCTGACTGACTGACTCATCAACGCCCAGCCCAAACCCTTGGACCTAGAAAGCTGAAATTTTGCACAGAGGTTCCCTTTATAATGTAGACAAGGAATAAGGACGGATTTTTCGAAACTCATACCCTGAGTGAGTTCAATAAGGGATGAAAGTTCCGCGAAAGCTATTTTATATTATAAATGTGAAAGTTTGCGAAGATGTTTGGATGCTTGTTAATCAATCACGCAAAAACGGCTGAACGGATTTGGATGAAATTTGGCACACAGATCGTTTATAACCTGGATTAACACATAGGATAGTTATCATCCCGGTAGTACGTTCCCGTGGGACAATTTTCAAGCTCCACGCGGACGGAGCCGAGGGCAACAGCTAGTGTGATTATATATTTTGGACTGCCTCGTTGGTCTAGTGGTCGCAAGCGCTACTGCTGAGCATGAAGTCCTAGGTTCAATTCCCAGGTCGGGAAAAGTGTTATTATGTGTTTCTTATCTGGTATTCCTCAGTAGCAGCCCAGAGTGTAGACCTGTTCCCGTTTGATAACAATAACCCCGCCAACTATTACGTTTTATTTATACATAAATGGCGAAATGTAGGTGCATTATACATTTAAACCTACCTCTTGAATCACTCAGTCTATTGAAGAAAACCGCATTCAAATCCATCGAAGGTCTAAGCGTAGGAGCAAACACAAAAAGCGACTTTGTTTTATAAGGATTCGTATAGACTAGCTCCCGCCCGCGGGTTCACCCGCATGGAAGCCGGAAATTATCCCGCGGGAATATACTACCAGGGTAAAAAGTATCCTATGTGTTAATCTAGGTTATAAATGTTTTAATCTATCTGTGTGCCAAATTTCATCCGAATCCATTCAGTAGTTTTTGCGTGAAAGAGTAACAAACATTCATACAGACAAGCTTTCGCGTTTATAATATTAGTATTTTTTTTTTTTGGTTTTTTAATGTAGCACATTTCCCACCATATCGTTAACTTGCTCCAAATATTTAAACAGAATATAAAACTTATTCATAAACTGTGCATTATGAGTTTTATTTAAAGTCGGAATGCTTTAATGTATCTCATTATTTTATTTCAGCTTGGATGTAAACTTTGCAGTTATAAATTCTACATTGCCTGTTCAAATTTGACGCACACAAATAAACTACATTGTAGATAGATTATTTTATGATTTGGTATTTTTTTCCACATGATTTTTATGACTCGGTTTAGCACCACCTGAATGCAATTTGATCTATAATAACAATAGGAAACCAATTGTGTCTCATTAGCAGTACTTGACACGTTAAGAACAAACTACCTATTTAGATTATTTCCGAGTTCCAAAACAGTAAATCCATTTAAATACTACTTTATTGAACAATGGGCAGTGTCATTGTTCAGATCGCCTTCTGCCAGCAAGTCTTAGTATAGGTTAGCCATAAGCCAGTTTAAATTCCTCTGAAATAAACTACTTCACTACTAGATGTCTTTTTCACATTGCAAATCTAAGTTTCTGCTTGCGAATTCGTCCCCCAACCCACTCCTTTGAATGGCATTGCCCATCAGTGTGGTTACAAAGTTAATGCAGTTTTTTTTTTAGTTTTGCTCAGCTCCCAAGGGCCATAACGTGATGTTAAATTGCCTGTAGCCTTCCTCAACTCAATCGGGCTATGAATCGCAAAAATAATTTATCAAATCATTCGGCAGGTAGATGCAGAGATTAGCATGATCTAACAAAAAAAGATTTTAAACAGAGTTCACCAAAAATTCACCCAACTTTTCTTAATAGGTTATGATAGAATGGTAAATAATTCAGAAAGCCTTAAAAACTGGACATGACAAAAGTAAATCACAAATAACCCTTCTTTTTGCTTAGCCGTAGGTGGATAAAAAATTAAGTAACATTATTGGAAAAGTTTAAATTTCTAAACAACATTGAACTCACAGTATTAATTTAGGACAAAATATACACTTCAGTTTATTTTTAAGTCCCATGTGATTAAAATATACAGAAAAGTGTCAGAATAATAAATTGTAAACAATTTCAAGACCGAAGGTTGGTGTTATTTACCAGTTTTAAAACTTTATCTCCAAAAATAGAACTAGCCATTAGAATCATGTGATACTGTTTGTTTTAGCACATTATTAACATAACACAGAGGAAACCTTGTCACATTACTATTCTACCTTGAATCAACAGGAAGATAAGCAGAAGTACTCGATTTATGTCTACCTATGGACTTATTCAAACTCTTTCGTTTTCCTGACACAAAACTTGTATTGCAGTGTCATTGCCTACGACCTTACACTGAAAAATAAACATAAAAATGCCTTATTGATTTTAATTTATGACTAAATTATTTACACTAGTATAGTGAAATGTGGAAAAGTTGTAGCAGAAGGTAGAGTTAATAGATTTAAATACGATTCACGTCGTAAACATAACATAAACATTACCTTTTTACCGACAAAAACAATAGCGACGGTAACTCTATGAATACACTGCACACAGAATGACTGTTTTTATTGATTGAAAACTTTTACTACACATAATCTCAAGTATCAATCATATTATTATAACTAAGTTATAAAAGATATTATGCTGGTGAAATTATTGAACAATCAATATTTTTTTGAAGAAATTACAAATGACTAAAATGGGTTACCTGTCAACGTCAATGTCAAGTTATTTTTTTAAAGTTTGGTCCACACTCCAGCCAGACGGAACAGGTATTTATTTTGCAATGCGTTAGAATATCCACGCGCGAAACGACTAGCCACGACTAGTGCTCGTCGTCGCGTCACAGCGACTGCCTTATCGCGAATATCGGTTTGCGTATTGGAAATAGAAAACAAATGTTCGTTTTCCTCACCTCAAAGTTTATTGATTACACTTACCCAGGGTTCTAGGATGAGAGTATTAGGGTAATGCACTTGTGTAATTCGAAGTTCACGAAATAATATCTATACTAGATACGTTTGGCACCTACATTTCATTCATTCGCGACGATCCATGAATGAATCTCTTGTGTAAATAAACTTTAATCACGAGACTTTTACCTACTTTGATCTGAAAATTCACGAGACTTTTACCTACTTTGATCTGAAAATTCACGAGACTTTTACCTACTTTGATCTGAAAATATAATTTTCAACACACTTGCTCATAAAATGGCTCTAATTTCACTACAGTTAGGCACATAATGACACCTATTATCAAACTGTGACTTTTTCATTACTATTATTCACTAGTGAGTTATAGAATTGGTCGAGTTGCTTTGTTCTTAGTGAGTTATAGGTTGTTTTTTGTTTGAGTTGCTTTGTTCTTAAAAACGATGATGATGATGATGATGGATGATGCTGGATGATGATGGATGATGCTGGATGATGATGGATGATGATGATGGATGATGATGGATGACAATGGATGATGATGATGGATGATGCTGGATGATGATGGGTGATGATGAGTGATGATGGATGATGATAGATGATGATGGATGACGATGGATGACGATGGATGATGATGGATGATGATGGATGACGATGGATGATGATGGATGATGATGAATGATGATGATGGGTGATGATGAGTGATGATGGATGATGATAGATGATGATGGATGACGATGGATGACGATGGATGATGATGGATGATGATGGATGACGATGGATGATGATGGATGATGATGAATGATGATGATGGATGATGCTGGATGATGATGGGTGATGATGAGTGATGATGGATGATGATAGATGATGATGGATGACGATGGATGATGATGGATGATGATGGATGACGATGGATGATGATGGATGATGATGGATGATGATGGATGACGATGGATGATGATGGATGATGATGATGGATGATGATGGATGATGATGATGATGATGATTTAGTATTATTTTCTTCGCAAGTGTGTTGAAAAACGTCGTATGATACACGTGTGTATTGATGATTATCGTCCTCGGCTCTCTTAAGACCCTCGCCTGACGGCTCGGGTCTCAATGGCCCCTCAGCGATAATCACCAACGTTACACACTTGTACCATAATGTACTATTATAGTTGATAATGGAAATAAGAATAACAAATCACGAGAAACATTGCTTTATTTTCATAGATACAGGGTTTTTTCTTAGTGTTGAAATTACAAGCTCGAAAAACAATCCCGTGTAACCGATTAAACATTCCGTTTGCATTTGCAAAGCCTCTGAGATTTTGAAGTTTATTTGCACATGGGTCAAGACTCAAGACTTTCTTCAATGTTACAATACATCATAACTTCTCATAGACCTAGTAGTTCAACTGAAATCTATTCTCTTCTCAATGTAGACGTTTTCTATACTTCACTGTTTTCTCATAACATTAAAGATATAATGGTCCATAAAGTCGAAATAAAAGTGGCCGCCGTATATGCGTGTACAGTTTTCAGAACTGTTTCGTTTTCAGTGCTACGTGTCACGTTTCTGTGTAATATTAGTACCATGTGAAGCTGAGGCGGTATGGTCAATGCAGTAGCTACAAATTTAAATCTTGGAAATATGAACGTTGGCAGCAAAGTACCAAGTGTTATGAAGCAGAACATTGCACCACCCATCATTAAACCTCCTGAAGTGTCTCTTGGGGACAGTGCATTGCCAACTATGTAACTCCAATGTGCTAATGTGCCCATTCGTATCAGCCATAGTAGTTTCAAAATGACTGTACTAAACAAAACAAAGGCTATCGTAGACACGACACACATGTTTACGTTTTTATTTTCTCTCTAATTATTATAATTTCTGATTTGCTTTTTAGTGGAAGGAGGAAGAGGAAGGTACATACATAATACTGCTGACAGCTGGAAAATCAGTGCAAGATTGTAAAATAAGTCACATCATAATTTTTAGTTTCACCTCTTGATTTGTGTGACCGTAAATCATAACTTAATGGGATCTTCTTTATAATTGAAAGCAACGTTGACTTTCTATGTTGATTTTGACTAGAAATGAAACTTGCTAGTGTATAATATTGTAGTCTTTGAAATGATGGAATTGATGGAATGAAACCACAGAGATTTTTCCAATTTAAGTGACAGTGGCGACAGCGGCAGTGGAACGCGTTTCAAATAGATGAGTCTATTTCAATCAAACAGATATTTTTTAGCATTAGTGTCGTTACACATTTTTAAAATCAGCATTTACGACTCCTATTTATTTATCTACTCCTATGATCTACTCAGTTTTTTTATGATATTTTAATTTTTCATTAGGAACGTATAGACGCCAGCACATCAAGCTACCCCAAACTGCCAATTTTTTCCAATTGATTATGATCCTTATGCATAAGTATAAAGATGAAAATCTATCATAGAGCAGGCGGGTTGGCGATCGCAGTATGGTGGTAAAATACATAGAGAACGCTGCTGCCCATTCTCTAGTAAGTCCCTTAGTCGCCTCCTACGACACCCACTGGAAGAAATGGGATGGTGCTATTCTTTTACGCCCGGACACCATACGGGACGCCGGACACCATACGGAACCGTATGCTTATGTCGTAAAGTTGAAAATCTATCAAAGAAATTTGACAGATTGGGTTAGGTTGATGTGCTGGCGTCTGTACATACGTTGTGGTTAAAATAGGGTATTTGCCGATTTGATAAAAACTATTTTAATTAGAAGATTGGGACGATATATTTAACAGAAAAATAAAAATAAATTTATTAATACACATTTTCTCAACGACAAACGATTTAAACCAAATTTCATTTTCGTTGTTTTGAATTTACCGCCAAAAAGCTCTTTACGATGACTTTTTATCACGTGACATGTGACGTCAACTTTGTTTATACGGCACCGGTACAAATACTTAGTTTGGCGCCGTTTTAGAAGTATTTGTGCACAGAGGCACCGCACACCAGTAATATCACTTTCTATCCAGTAAATCTTGTTAATTATAAACTCGACATTCACTTATTTACTACTTTAGTTTACACAAAGTTGACGTCACGTGATAACAACCGACTTCCAAAAATATAGTGAATATAGTAAATATAGTGAAAAATAACTTTAATTTCGGAAGCCGGTGACTTTGGATATTGTTTTTTATTAATTTCTTGCCACCGCCTTCCGAAATTAAAGTTATTTTTCACTTTATGGTGTTTTTTGGAAGTCTGTTGTACTTTTTTTTTTAAGTTTTTATTTTCACTTTTTAGTTATTGTACAGACGCCAGTAGGTCAACCTACCCCAAACTGTCAAATTTTCCCAATCGAACATGAACCTTATGCTTACGCTATAAAGTTGAAAATCTATCAAATTAATTTGACAGATTGGAGTAGCTTGATGTGCTGGCGTCTGTACCTACCCCACACCAATTTCATAATCTTTGGGTTCAAAACAATGCATATTTATGCTATAGCAGCAATCTCGGTTTATTTGCTGTCATTTTTCGAAGAGTTCCGTTGTCTGTGTCCGAAACGCATAATCCGATCTATATGAAATTTAAATGGGACCATTTCTAAATAAACCCCTTTCGAACAAAAAAAGAATTTTGCAAATCGATCTTATGACGGAGTTATGCCCGAACCTCCACCTAACTCCTAACCGTTAAAGAGTTGTACCTTCCTTCATCAGCTCAGCGTCATGAGATGATGATGACCTTACGCAAATGTCTCAATAACTTTAGAAAATATATAAAAACATTGTTAATACCTACAAAATTTGAGGGTTGCCCTCGATTTCCCTAGGATTCCATCATCATATCCTGACTTGGTGCCAATGAGACCACCTTAGGAGTATACTCTTTCAAATAAAAAAAGAATTTTCAGAATCGGTCCACAAATGGGGGAGAAATCGAGGAACATACACAAAAAAAAAAAACCTGGTGGAACATATATAACCTCCTCCTTTTTTGGAAGTCGGTTAAAAAGTCATCGTAAGAAGCGTTTTGGCGGTAAATTCAAAACAACGAAAAATAAATTTGGTTTGTATTGTTTTTAATTGAGAAAATGGATAGAAATCAATTTATTTTTATTTTTCTGTTTTCTCGTTCCAATCTTCAAATTAGAATAATTTTTGAAAAATTTGAAAATACCTCCTAGATTTTGAACGCACTTATTTGTAGTATAGCCAGCTTAATAAATTTACAACAGTGTTGGTAGCTTTTCAGAAGTTTTCAGGATCACAGTTTTTTCCATGTAGTAGTGAATAATAAATATATTTAAAATGTGAATAATGAACATCAGAAGATAAATTAATTTACCAGTGAATGGGCCCTATGTTCTGGGTACTGCAATAAATTGTAAGCAACAGTAATTAATTAGTAGAATTTTTAAAGTTGGTATGTCACACGTCATCGTGACTTGGAAAAATATTGTGCGGCTGAACTGAAATTATTGTGTTGAGTTTACATCAAAAACTGCTGGATATTTAATGTGGCAAAAATAAATTTGCAAAATGACTCTAACTAAAATGGAGGTGGACTCGGGAAAAGGCGAAGGATTCCGGCCTTACTACATAACAAAGATTGAAGAGCTGCAGTTGATCGTCGCCGAGAAATCTCAAAATCTTCGTCGATTGCAAGCCCAGCGTAATGAACTCAACGCTAAAGTACGTATGTTGCGTGAAGAACTCCAACTCTTGCAAGAACAGGGCTCATATGTGGGCGAGGTCGTCAAACCCATGGATAAGAAGAAAGTCTTAGTCAAGGTGCACCCTGAGGGTAAATTCGTGGTTGACCTAGACAAGAACGTGGATATCAACGATGTTACCGCGAACTGCCGCGTCGCACTCCGCAACGAGAGCTACACGCTCCACAAAATCCTTCCAAACAAAGTGGATCCTTTGGTGTCACTCATGATGGTGGAAAAGGTTCCTGATTCTACTTACGAGATGGTGGGAGGTCTAGACAAGCAGATCAAGGAGATCAAAGAGGTGATTGAGCTTCCAGTGAAACATCCCGAGCTGTTTGATGCTCTAGGTATTGCTCAACCAAAGGGTGTGTTATTGTATGGCCCCCCTGGTACTGGTAAGACCCTACTCGCACGTGCTGTAGCTCACCACACTGAGTGCACCTTCATCCGTGTGTCAGGTTCCGAATTGGTGCAGAAATTCATTGGTGAGGGCAGCCGCATGGTCCGAGAGCTTTTCGTTATGGCCCGTGAACATGCCCCCTCTATTATCTTCATGGACGAAATTGATTCTATCGGTTCATCTCGTATTGAGTCTGGCAGCGGTGGGGACTCGGAAGTACAGAGAACTATGTTAGAGTTGTTGAATCAGCTTGATGGTTTTGAAGCAACAAAGAACATCAAAGTCATCATGGCTACTAACAGGATTGATATTTTGGACCCCGCTCTGCTCAGACCTGGACGTATTGACAGGAAGATTGAGTTCCCCCCACCAAACGAGGAAGCTCGTCTTGACATCCTGAAAATTCACTCAAGGAAGATGAATCTTACAAGAGGAATCAACCTACGTAAGATTGCGGAGCTGATGCCTGGTGCGTCAGGTGCTGAGGTCAAGGGTGTCTGTACAGAGGCTGGTATGTACGCCCTCCGTGAGCGCAGAGTCCATGTCACTCAGGAAGATTTTGAAATGGCCGTAGCAAAGGTTATGCAAAAGGATTCTGAGAAGAACATGTCTATCAAGAAGCTTTGGAAGTAAAAGTAATTCTTATATTATTAACTGTATACTATGTTTTAGGAAATTAATAAGTCTTTTTTTGTAATCAATTGTTTTGTTTTATTTTATTACCATTTTACTGAGTATAGTAAGACAATGATTTCATTGTCACTGTGTTTGCAAAATCGAAAAGTGTATTACCCAAGTTTAATTTATAAAACAAATAAAAGAGCCAATTCCATATTTAACACATATATATTTGATTGTACTTTTCAATAAGTTTAACTTAATACAATAATATCAGTAAAATTCTAATTATCCATTTATTATGCTCAATCATTATTAAATCATCAATTTCAAGTAAAAACCATAATACTAATAGCCTCAGGCCTTCTCTTTCAAGAATACACATTTACAATAGAAAAGAATTACAAAATAATCAGCTCACAATGTTCCCACAGCTGGGACTGGCCTCATTGTTGTGAGGTACCAACATATTTGGTATAAGAAATTATTCTAGTTTAAAATTAGAATTATATTATTATTACACTTAATAATAATTGGTAAAACTCTAATTTATTTCTTAAAATTAATTATTCTATTATTTTCTTTATCATCCAAATCTGATTCCGTGTCGGACAAGTCTTGCTGCGGCGGCGAAGCTGGCATGGTGAAAGGTAACCCTCCAACAGTCTGAAATAATGTGATTCATCATCATCTCGGCTGAAAGACGTCTACTGCTGGATTTATAGGCCTACCCCATTATAATGGCTATCTAGACAGGTCCCAAACACTAAAAACTAGTGCAAAGCCCCAAACACTAGTGTTGGGTCTCAGATTATAAAACCAAGGCAGATAGACCGCGCGGCGCACCAAGAGTGAGGCCAAAAAACCAAATATTAAAGCGGCGGTCTATCTGCCTTTGTTTAATATTCTGAGTGTTGGGTACTTCCACGACTCCACAAGCATCCTAATTGCGTAAAACACCATCAATTAGAATCTAAATGTGAAAAATATTGCTTATCCATTGCTTCACATCTTTGAATAACTTGTCTGCTCAAAAACGTAAATAACGCAATGGAACATCCCTGGCGTTTTTCTTGTGTTCTGTTTTCCTTTTTGGCAATCGTGCCATTTCAACTATTCTGCCAGCGGCAGCGTCGCGTTTAGACGGCAGCACAGCGGCTGGCCGTCGACTTCGCACTTTGTGGTATTTGTAGCGTTGTTTACGATACGTTGTTGGGCAGACAAGTTTTTAAACTGTCAAATTGAAAGCCATTTTTACTGTTAGTGTGTTACGCATTTACCTCGCGGGTCGTCGGTTCATCTTGAAGAGTATCCACGCGTCTTACGGTACGCGGCCGCTATTCAAGACTTCGGCCCCATGGGCCACAAGGTTACCAGTAGGTCAGGTACGTAGACACGAAAAAACGAAACCTAATAGAATCCTTAGGGACTACTCACACTTATTCAGCTCTGTTCAGCTTTTGTACATAGAAAACAACTATTTTGTATGAGATGCTTACAGCGGAAAGCGGAAAACTGAACGGAATCTATACAAAATCGTTGTTTTCTATGGACAAAACCTGAACAGAGCTGAATAAGTGTGAGTAGTCCCTTATGTTAAGGCTAAATTGTCGCAATAACGCGATCTAGACATCGCGCGCTCTCTGTTGTACAGAAAGACGTCGACTGGTGTGGGAAAGCGATCGCGCGAATTGTACAGAGGCCAGCACATCAAGCTACCCCAATCTGTCAAATTTCTTTGATAGTATTTCAACTTTATAACAAAGGAATAAGGTTTATTTTCAATTGGAAAAATTTAACAGTTTGGGATAGCTTGACCTGTTGGCGACTGTACATTGGTACACTTCGCGCCCTCTCTCTCGCACACGACTCATCGTCTCACTGTACAACAGAGAGCGCGCGAAGAGAAGTTCACATTGTCGCGACAATGTAGCCCTAGCATTAGAGTAGTAGTTTCAATTTTTTTTTTTTTTTTTTTTTTCTCACCACAATATCCTTATATAAGAGTTACATAGAACAATATTGTCCAGTTATGGGTTCATAGAATAATATTGTGGGAGACTGGTGCCTAAGCTAAGCCGAAGCCTGTATTTCAGGCCACCAGTACCCTAATTGCGTAACTCACGATTCATCATAATCTGTATCCTAGTTACTTCTCTCCGATAAGTAGAACTGAAACCTAGACCCATCCTTGCCTCGGAAAGTCCACACTCGGACAGTCGTTACAGGTCGTCACAGTCCCGAAAGTCTGACAACCAGTCTTACCAAGGGGTATCGTATTACCCAGTAACGGGTTTGTGGAGGTCAGATAGGCAGTCGCTCCATGTAAAATATCAGTATTCAACTGCATCCGGTTAGATTGGAAGCCGACCCCAAAGCAGTTGCGAAAAGGCTAGGCAGATGACGACATTCAAACATTCGTTCGTTTCCTTTACCGTTCCAGGGCCTAAATATATGTATGGGAATAACATTACCTGCGGAAAGGTTACGTCGCGCGTCGTATCCTTTCCGCAGGTAATGTTATTCCCATACATTTTGGAGTAGGCGTTTGGCGTGAACGCTAACAGAAATGTTTTTTGTCTAGGCCTGCTAATAACCCCTTCAACTAACCTTGGAGTTGAGCTTGAGTAGTGCAACGGTCGAGATTGGTATACCTTCATTACAGATAGTTCAATCTACGATGACGCGCCCCTCTCTCCCCATTTCCTTTGTTTTTGACCGCTCTCAGTACAAGTGTCAAAGAGTGGAGCGCGTCTTCATGAATTGAACTATATTATACTGCCAGTGTCATGGACCAAGCCAGTTCAACTTACGTTAGGTCGCGTGTTCTTCCGGAAGGAACTGTACCACATGTTCCTCACGTACTGCAGCGGGTTCACGAACTCGTGCGACAAGTTGCTGAGGATAAAAAACAAAAGTTTAATATTACGAATTTTCGATTAAAAGACTACTCACATAAAAGTGTGAGTAGTCCCTAAGGCTGGATTTATTGTAACGCTGTTGGTGACGGTCACGCGTGCGAAGACGCTGTCGATAAATGCACATATTATTTTGATTTTACATTTAACCTTGTTTGATTGTTTTGTACCTTTTTTTTTTTTTTTGATTACGGGGGAAATCCTCATGGATGTCCTCCGCCCCGGGGAGGGCGGAGGGGTCTGTCAGACTCTTACTGACTAAAACCACCCCGGTGTTCCGTCTCTCACTTACGCCGGGGATCACGGGAACTAGTAAGTCTTCCGCGATCCCCGGCTAGTGCCGGCCCGCCTATGCGGGCCACCTCGCGATAGGGGGGGAGTGATTGTTTTGTACCTAATTTGACTTTCACGTTAATAAATAAATGAATTCTTGTATTTCCGGTTTAGTCTTTAATAAGGTTTTATTTTGATGTATTTGAAATGATCGTTTCCGGTTTAATTTATATTACATTTATATTTAGTTACTTCATCATCATCATCATCGTCAGCCTATAATGTTCCCACTGCTGGGACACAGGCCTCCTTTCGGTGAGAGGGGGTGGGCCGTAATCCACCACGCGGGCCCAGTGCGGGTTGGTAGATGTCACATGTCTTCTAATTTTTTTTTTGTTCTAGGACATGCCGGTTTCCTCACGATGTTTTCCTTCACCGTTTGAGAGCAGTGGTGATGAAATTATTTACACAAAGTAATGCGCCTGGCTGGGTTCGAACGCACGACCTACAACTCCTAAGTTGCGGCCGTTACCACTGGGCCACCACTGTTCTCCTGTGCGTATGTGTGTAATATATTGGTGCGCGACAATGTCGCCGTAGCATTATAGACACGTCGCGTCGCGTCAGTCTGCAGGAACTTACCTGGACGTGTTCATCTGAACTGAAGGATTTGCAGGAAAGGGCGAATTATCTACCGATGTGTTCTGGAACCGGACTCTGGAAAAAAGCATAAAGTGTTTTCTGTCATAGAACATAAAAGGCTCCATAGCTGCTGAGCCAATGAGGTCCTAGGTTCGATTTCCAGGTATATTAGTATATTGGGTTTTTGTAATTTCTCAGCCCGGAGTGTGGATTTTTTTTCCAGTTGATGGCAAGTAAAGTCCAAAATGCAAAAAAATAAAAAGAATTGGCAGGAAATAATCTTTCAAAACAACCTAACACCTCGCCTAACTCTCGACAAAAATGAAAAAGGAGCTCATCATAGATAGGCACGGTTGGCGCAGTGGTTAAGCGATTGACTGCTGCGCTGCGTGTCGCGGGTTCGATTCCCGCACGGAACAAATATTTGTATGACCTACAAGTAGTTGTTCCGGGTCTGGCCGTTTGTGTATGTGAGTTTAAATGTTTGTAAACGCACCCACAATACAGGAGATATTCCTAGTGTGGGGCAACGTTTTTAAAAAAAAAGAAAAAAAAAAAAAAAAAAAAAAAAATAGAGGAGAGATGTTCGTGAACGGGCGCTGTCGGTTGAGACTTGTCATCTCCTAATTTCAATCTTATTTTTTTTTTTTATTTTACATTGTTCTCACATACAGAAGCTACAAGAATAAAACTTTATTTAAAAGAGTGTCCGCGGAGTTTCTTGCCCGTTCTTCTCCATTGAGATCTACGTTTTGGAATGGGCAACAACTTTCCAACTGATCGACTTTTTGACAGTTCAAAAGTGCCTGTATACTACTCACTCGGTATAAGCCGAAGCCCTATTCTTTCTTGGCACGTAAACGAAGTGGTAGTACACGAAGACGCAGAGGTAGAGCACCACCAGCACCATGACCGCGGTGATGACGGTGAAGGACACGCTGTGGGCCGTCGCCAGCTCCTCGTACGACCAGCCGTTGAACAGCGGTAGCTGGGGATAGAAACGGGAATGAGAAGACCTTGGCAGATGGGTCATCATCATCATCAGCCGGAAGACGTCCACTGCTGGACATAGGCCTCCCCCAATTTGGGGGGGCTCGCCATAATCGCCACGCTTGGCAGGCGGGTTGGCGATCGCAGTATGGTGGTAAAATGCATAGAGTACGCTGCTGCTCATTCCCTAGTTCAGATGGGTGCTAAATGATTTTATTCCTGTAAGTACGTTTGTACAGACGCCAGCACATCAAGCTATCCCAAATTGTCAAATTTTACCCATTGAACATGAACCTTCGTCATCATTTCAGCCGAAAGACGTCCATTGCTGGGCTCTCTCAAAAGAGGGGTTTTGCCATAATCGCTACGCTTGGCAGGCGGGTTGGCGATCGCAGTTTGGTGGTAAAATGCATAGAGAACGCTGCTGCCCATTCTCTAGTAAGTCCTAGTCGCCTTCTACGACACCCACGGGAATAAATGGGATGGTGCTATTATTTTACTTCCGGTACCACCTGAACCTTATGTTTGATGAAAACCTTTCAATGACAGACAGATTGGGGTAACTTGACTTTAACACGTCACTCATATTTTAAAAACTTGATGAGGTCGGCGTTTCCTATCGGACTGCTCTGAGAAGAAAAACCGAGACAAACTCAGAGGTAATAGTCACTTTTAAAGTCTAGACATAATCTTGGTCAGATTGTAAGTATGTTGGTGTCTGCAATGGTCTTTTGTGTAAAGAATCACACAGATTGAGTGGACCTATCCCATCAGTGCACGCAGAGAAGAAAATTCCAAAATCATAAAAACACAAAATATTGAAAATACAGAAGATTAAAACATCTAAAAACCCAAAAGCAATTAAAAACAAGCTCACTTTTTAAGCAGATTGATGTGGTATCGAATCGAGATCATGTACTCACATTGTTCTTATCCAATGTCGAACACTCGCCATTCTTCGCCAAAGAGCCATCATCGCACAAACATTTGGGGCCATCCTCGTCCAAAGCACAAACATTGGCACAAACCACGCCTTCACACACGTTATCCAAGTCATCGCGTTGGACGCTCTCGTGGCGTATGACAAACGTGTTGGCGTCGAATACTCGGAAGATGTAAGTCTCGCAGTATTTGGGACCAAAGAGTAGGCAGCGACTGAGACGGAAGGAGTTGGCTACTAAGTAGTAGATGTAGTCCTCGAAGATGGCGAGCCCGTGTGGGGCCTGCAGCTGTGGGTGGTCGGCTAGGATCTTTTTGCTGGAAATTTTAAGAAATTTTGGTGATCACTTGGTGATTACCGTGTTAAAATTTTAATAGGGGTTTAAATTCTACAAGCAGAGGGGCTCGTGGCTAAGTAATAAGTTAATAACAGTCATACAGGTCGGTCGGTCAGAGGGGCAATACGTTTACAATTTTAACTAGCAGCGCTCCGCGGTTTCACTCATGTAGGACCCGTTCCCGTGGGAATACGGGGATAAAATATAGCCTATGTCACCCAGGGATAGTGTAGTTTCCCAACAATGAAAGAATTTTCAAATCGGTTCAGTAGTTTCGGAGCCTATTCAATGCAAACAAACAAACAATCAAATCTTTCTTCTTTATAATATTAGTATAGATCAGGGAAATGGTCTTCTGGTTACGCTACGCTTGTCCTCCATGCTTGCCGTGGATGGGTGACGATCCTAACATACCTCGGAAAGCACGTAAAGCCGTTGAAAAAGGTCTACGAATGGACAGCCTCCCGGCTGACTTGGGCATCTTTGACAGTCGATACATGTCGTCAGAAGCCCGAAAATCTGACAACCATTCTTACCAAGGGGTATCGTATTACTCAGAATCTGGGTTGTGGAGGTCAGATAGGCAGCCGCTCCATGTAAATTACTGGTATTCAGCCACCTGACCAGACTACTTTTTACCTTATCAACTACATCAGGGGTTCCCAAACTTATTTTGTCTACTGCCCACTTTAGAGAATAAATTATTTTTAGCGCCCCCATTTTTTCAACTACTTAAAAACCACTATAACTTCAAATTTAATTAAAATATTGTGAGCTATATTAGCGGAGATTGAGCGGAATTAGCGGGTTTCTTACCGCCCCCTTTAGGCCTGCAGCGCCCACAAGAGGGCGTTATCGCTCACTTTGGGAAAGGCTGGACTACATAATCCTATTTAAAAATAAAAACACTTACTGGCTCTCTCCTTCATAGTCCATCCTGATAATATGCGCAGGCCCAGTCTCAGCCACGTAGAGCTTCTTCTTGAACGAGTCCACAGCCAGCCCGGTGCAGTTGCGCACAGTCGTCAGGTCGGTCACGTGTGTGCCGGCCAGGGAAGCTGACCAAACTACTGACTCCAGCTCTCGGGTTACGCAGTAGAACATGCGGCATGAACTTGGGTCCACGATGAGGGCTGTTATCTGGGGAAGGAAGTGAAGATGATGCTGATGTAAAGTTACGGTTTCCTACGACAGCAGTGGCCGCCACATAGCGGCTGTAGTGTCGACTCGCATGTCATGATGGCCGCAGGGATTGACTTTACAGTTATTCAACAAACAGCCTGATATACTTAGATCGCGGTACGTAAGTTGAATCAAAATCAGAACAAACAACCGAAGGTAGCAGCGCGTGCACGCGTTGCATCGCACGGAAAATGAATAAGGTGACCTAGCATAGTCATTGATGTAACGTGTACTGAAGTTAGATCGCAGCTCGTAAGTTGAAACAAAATCCGCCGTTTTGGTTCAACTTACGTGCCGCGATCTGTACTGACCTGCAAATTGCAAAACACGTAAGAAACTTCCTTCTTAATTTTATTTTGCAATAATTTTAATTCTAAAAACTGGCCGTAAGAATCCTTTTCGAAAATAAATGAATATAATTACGAACCTTAGCATCAGAAGGCAGTTTCTGCAGGCTGGCACAGCGCTTGCTCTTGACGTGACACACTCGCACGCGGCTGTCCGACGGCGTCGAGTCCGCGAAGTACACGTTGCCAGTCACCCAGTCTACTGCCACCTGGAATGGTGAGGCTAGCACCTTCAATGACTGTACCTACCTACCTACTCAGCCTATAACGTTCCCACTGCTGGAACACAGGCCTCCTCTCCGTGAGAGGGAGTGGGCCGTAATCCACCACGCGGCCCAGTGCGGGTTGGTTAGATGTCACATGTCTTCAAATTTTTGGTTCTAGGACATGACGGTTTCCTCACCATGTCTTCCTTCATCGTTATGAGAGCAGTGGTGATGAAATTATTTACACAAAGTAATGCGCCTGGCTGGGTTCGAACGCACGACCCACAACTCGTAAGTCGCGGCCGTTACCACTAGGCCACCACTGCTCTCGTTGACTGTACCACCACCTTTTAAACCAGTACTAGCTTCTGCCCGCAAAATAGTCCGTGAAATTTCTGGTTTTTAATCGACTTCAAAAAGGAGGTTATCAATTCGACATTTTTTTTTAATTTATGTTCGAGCATAACTCCGTCATATAAAGACGGATTTGCTAAATTATTTTTGTTCGAAAGGGGTTTATTCCGAAATGGTCCCATTTAAATTTCATATAGATATGATGATGAGTTTCGGAGACAGACAATGAAACTCTTCAAAAAATGACAGCAAATCAACCGCGATTGTTGCCACCGCATAAATATGCATTGTTTTGACCCCAAGGATGATAATATTTCGAATTGGTGTGGGGTAGGTACTTTAACTAAAAAGTGAACTAGTAAACGTAGTGAACGTAAACTTACTAGCTAGTTTGCGCGCATGGTGGTCGGTGTATACATATAAACTTTCCTCTTGAATCACATTGTCTATTGATGACCGAAACCACATTAAAATCCGTTGCGTAGTTCAAAAGATCTAAGCGAAAGAACTTTTCGAATAGGTACAAACACGAAAAGCAACTTAGTTTATACTGTGTAAGGATTAGTATAGATTACCTTTGTTGGTCTTCCGATGTTAGTGACCACGATAACGTTCTGTGTGCTGTTCACTTCTACCAGTTTCCCAGCCTCTGCGGACGTTACGTATAGCTTCTTTTGCCTAGAGAATGAGTAGAGATTATTGGGTGCCAATGTACCATAATACTGCCAGGGATGCGGGTTTGTTCGACAGAGATACCGCAGCTCCTGGCATACAGGCTACTGAGGGAGTACACGGGTGGGTTTTAGTCAGTAAAAGTCTGACACGCCCTCCTGCTCCACCCAGAGCGGGAGAAGTTATTTGATGATTGCCCACCCAAAAAAAATAAAAAAAATATTCATAATAGAAAGAACCGTAGTTCGCATTCGTGGCGTTGTAGATGCCGCCACAGATTGTTATACCTCTCCCAGGGTATATAGGTATACAGGAAAAGTTTTTATCCAGTGCGCAAATTGTAACCATGAATTCAGCATATCATTCTAGACCCCCTACCGCAGAAATTTTTCGCCGATATTACAAAAAAAAAACAGCTGTTCCATACATTTTAACCGCGTAGGTATTGCACTTTTCTATGAAACAGCAGATTTTTTTTTTGTACAACCGGCGAAAAATTTCTGCACTAGGGGTCCTAGAATGATATGCTAAATTCATGGTTACAATTTGCGCACTGGATAAAAACTTACCCTGTATAGTCCTCAAGACTGTATTTTGACCATGGCAGCCAATCTCTACGGAGACTAGGTTTCGGTGCTGGACATATTATAGTGCACAAGTGTGTACGCAGACACAAGTGCACTCACTCTTCCCTCAATTTCATAATCCGATGGGACGGCAATCCGACACGACTGGAGAGAGATTAGGCGCAGGATCAACAGATTAACGTTCTTTCCGAGGCACGGGTGTATCACACCGCCAACTTCCAAACTCCAAGCTGTTACAAGGAAATTGCTAAAGGAAAATCCCAATTATGCTTTCACCGCTTGGGAATCTATCCCAGGATCGCTCAGCAGTCACACTTGCGACCCCGA
Organism: Polymixis flavicincta; assembly: GCA_949987655.1. Lineage (NCBI taxonomy): Eukaryota > Metazoa > Arthropoda > Insecta > Lepidoptera > Noctuidae > Polymixis > Polymixis flavicincta. The sequence goes on along the minus strand of OX465188.1, from coordinate 5,976,220 downwards.
GACAACCGGTGCACTTCTCCCAGGGTCTATAGTGGATCTAGCACACCTTTCAGTACGAACCTGACATTATAATCCATGTCGGTGATAGAAGGTTCATCCTTGTCGGTGTACTCGATGGCTCCGTAGCCGTCGGCTGAGATGGAGCGCACTGTGTTGCCCGACACGTATAGAATGGACATGTTGCCGCGCGTCGCCTTGCATGACCGCCGGTCTGACCTGGTGATGTTAATAGGTACAAACACTTATACACTTAAATTATACTTTAAAAATTAGATGAGGTCGGTGTTTCCTATCTGACTACTCTGAGAAGAAAGGCCGAAACAAACTCAGAGGTCACAGTTTATTTTAAAGTCCAGACATAATGTTGTTCAGATCATGTGAAGACCATATAGAGGTATGAGGAACAGGGTGTAAAGTAAAAGGGGGGATTCTCTGACCAGACGGGTGTTGTATACTATTGTATGGTGGGCAACTGCCCGACGGTTGATTTCAGGATGTTGTACATGTACTAGTCGCGCGGTAAACCCTGATTACGCGATGCAGGATTTGTGTGACGTCAGGTCTTTTCATGCGTTGTTCTCATGTGGTGTATAGATGGTTGTACCATGTGGATTGGTGTCTGAAATGGTCTTTTGAGGAAAGAACCACACTGATTAAGTGAACCTGTCCAGTCAGTGCACGCATTTATTCGTAGGTCGTCAGTTATGAAGAACGAGATCGTTAGTTCAAGAGCTAAAAAATGTTCAGTAGATACGCGAGGAGTAAAATTAACGAAAATTCGAACGATTTAATTTAAAACGTTCGTTTCGACCTCGTTTGCAGGGACGAAAAATATCGTGGCGGGATTTTATAGCGCATTGAATTTTCAACTCTCAAAGTTGAACCGAGAATTGAAAATCCAATAGAGTGCAACCCAACGCGTTGAAAACCACACTGTCCGTTTTTCTTTTCTACTCTCGGCACGGTGTGCGTCCGCAGTTATCACGTCCGTGTACAGACGCCAGCAGGTCAACCTATGCTAAACTGTCCAATTTTCCCAATTGAACATGAACCTTATTCCTTTGTGATAAAGTTGAAAAACTATCAAAGAAATTTGACAGATTGGGGTAGCTTGATGTGCTGGCCTCTGTACGTCGACTTATTGGAGGGGTAGGTACTTACGTCCTGAGTGCATATCCATGATGGCACGAACACAGAAACGACCCTTGGACATTGGTACACCGTTGAGAACAGACTTCTTGCGTGCACTCGTCGATGTCCTCACACGAGGTCTGGTCGGGCGCCAGACGGTACCCGAATGAACACAGACAGCGCCCCCCTATCGGGGTTGGCTGACATATGACTGAGCACGACACGTTCGTGCATGCGGTTTCTGTGGAGATGGCCTTCAAATTTATATCACAGTCATACCTGTAAGAGTTGAAGATGAAGAAGGAAAGATGGACCCACCTGAGGTCCTAATTTTCTGTAATGTACCTAATAAGCTTACCTAATAAAAGGCGAGCTTATTGATACTAATCTGTTACTACTATTGGGAATCGAACCCGACGCCGATAAGGGGAACCGTCAAAATGTCCCGCGAAATACAGATTATCTTACGTTTTTTAAAAATTTTGGGCCCTGCACCCTAATTGCGTAACTCACGATTCATCATAATCTGTATCGTTTTGAAACGGATTGTTAAACCATTGCTTCATATGTTCGAAAAATGTGTCTGTTCGACAACATAAATAACGCAATGAATATTGTTTAACTGTGAAGACGAAACCAATTATGATCAATCGTAAGTTACGCAATTAGGGTGCTGGTCAGGTTGTATGTAGAACAAAAAATGATTCGCGTGTACACGCACGCTCAATTAAGGTAGGTACGATGATTGGTTCTATTGTAGGTACATAACTACCTACCTAGCTATCACTTCCTGAATCAACCATGGATGTTTAATCGGAGCAAGCCAAATGGGAATATTTAAAAATTATAGTTCGTTGAAGTCTCGCTGTATGCATTTCGGCGACGCCTCCGAAATGTTCGTGAAGTGAAACACAGGACAATTCGAAACAAATAAGAATCTATTAAATTATCAACATACCACAGAGTCCATTCTCGTCTGATCCGTCAGCACAGTCGGTCTTCTTGTCACACAACTGCTTCCACTCGACGCACTGTCCATTACCGCAGAGGTACCCGTCAGTACATTCAGTGAGGGGTTGGGCTATCGGGTAGAGGTGGGAGGTTCTTTTCACTGCAAATAAAGAAAATACTTAGACGTCGTCAGCATCATTCCGCCGAAATACGTCTACTGTTGGGCAAAGACCAAGAGTCACCACGGCGAACGATGCTGTGCCTCTCGCATATAGCCATGCTGTGCATGCTTTCATGTTTCCACTGTTAGGACACATACCTCCATTCGGGGCCCGATCTAGCTATTTTGCCGCTCCGGGCAAAAATAATATTCGCCGCCCTTTCACTAACACCATATAAGTATAATGAGCTTGCTATTCCAAAGATGGGATGATATATATGTGATATTCTTTTAAATATATTTAAATATTCACGCAAGTTAGTCTACTACGGCTTCTGAACAAGTACACAAAAGTTCATGAGAGTATGTTCGTAAGTATACATTTTGCCGCCCCTCATTTTTGCCGCTCTGGGCATTTGCCCGGCTTGCCCCCCCTTAGATCGGGCCCTGCCTCCATTCGGCCTACTTTCCTATCTACCACGCAGGCCCAATGGTAGGTAGGTGTCACATGTCTTAAAATTTTTGTTTGCTTAAAAAATCGTATATTATACGTAATAATCCACATGTATACGTACGAGTATATACGTATACATATTGATACCTGTCATGTGAATATTAGCCAGATAATTTACTACCCCTGTCCGTCCGTTACACATTCTGTGCATAGGGATGCAGCTGTGTTGCTGTTGACATGCAAATGCAGTGCTACTCAGGTAAACCACTTAATACCACACACTTACCCCTGACACAAGCATCAGGCGTCTCGTCCGACCCATCGACGCAGTCCTGCCGTCCGTTACACACTTTATGCATAGGGATGCAGCTGAGTTGCTGTCGACATGCGAACAAGCCGTGCGGGGCGCAGCGAACGTCACAGTCGTGCTCGTCAGTCCCGCCTGGACAGTCAATCTTCATATTGCAGCTGAAAGAAAGACTCGGGTAAGATTTTTCGCCATGGACTGCTGTAGGGAGATCTGTCGGCCTATTCTGCAAAAATCTCACCCTGAAATCTTAAGTGACGTGACCTGCCAATTTGAGGCGATCTCTATAGCATTGGAATGACAGCTAAGATTAACAGAATAGACCGGCCGTTCCCAGGAAGTCGGTAAAAAACCGACCAAATGCGAGTAAGCCTCGGGCACTTGGTTCCGCCTTGAGTGTGCGATGAACGGAAATATAATTTTGGTTCCACCTTAGATTAGAAACTTAAGAGAAATGGTGTTACGTACCTATTGATAGGATTGGAAAAAATAGGTAAAACTTAAATAATTAAATAAACCATTTATTTTCAGTTTACAAAGACCCATAGATAAATAAATACCTTAACCTAAATATAATAACAATTTGTGTTAGTAAATACAACTTTAGTATCACTAGAGAGAATTTCAAAACATGCTGAAGTCGGAAGACGAGAAGATTGGGCATGCATAAGTAAATCCCTTACTATAAAACAACACCATTTACGTTAGAACCTTAAAACTACTGCAGTAGGTGCATTTCAGATCAGACAAACACTGATTTGAAAACATTCATACATAATGAACATTTGACAACAAGATATTTTGTAGACAGATTACATGGTCTAAGGCTTTATGTGTTGCGTTCTAGTTTGCCAAGCACATTCGTTTTCATTCAATTCGTAAAGACACTCTTAAGAACAATTTCTGCGAAAAATTCATGGAAATTGTTCTACTAGTCTCGCGTCGCGCCTTATTGCAGAATTCTTAATTCTGCATCATAATACACATAGGCAGAATAGTAGAGTACGCGATGGTAAGGGAACAAAATACTGATGTCGCGGGAAATAATGTTTCACAAATATTTTTTCAACTGTTAGTTCCCATGCATCTACACGACAGATACATACACCAGCCCTTTATGGAAAGCAGGCGTCTTTATATACGACGTTAGTCCTTCACCAAAACGAATCTAATCTCTACATATTCTTCATAATTTCCGAAAGACTGGACATAGACCCCCCCCCCCCCAAGCTCCGCCACTTCAACCGGTTCTGTGCTTCTCGCATCCAGCTGATTCCTGCGGCCTTCAAAAAAGTCATCGGTCCAACTGGTGGAAGGCTTTCCAATCCAACTCTACGTCTTTAGTCTTTTACACAAATAAATAAAATTGAAATTTCCGGTAGTATTGTCAAAATAACAATTTTTTACTAAATGCATATGAAAGTATATACGGTAATTATTACAAAATTTTTTTTATCTGAAGCAGCTTGACCGATTTTGATGGGACTGTCATTGGCAGCTATCCGATGCTAAAGGAGTAACGTAGGCAAGTTTTATTTTGGTAGCACTTTTTCTTTCCCACATCCATACGGGCTTCTAGCTATTATTGAATAAATCTATGCTAATATTGTTAACGCGAAAGTAACTCTGTCCGTGACCTATTTTTTTATTCTAGGTTTCCTTCTGCGAAAACTTCATGTCACAGGAGGAGGCGGTGATAAAGGAGCGAGAGATTTTGAATGATCTCTCGGCCCGCAGCAGGCGCACCGGGCGTCGGCACAGGCCAGGCAATGCCCTCTGCCGACGACTGGCTCCAGGGGCGACGGACTCCGGGACGGTGACCGCCCCTATCATGTCAGTCAGTAGAAGTCTGACAAACCCCTCTGTCCGCCCCAGGGCGGAGGACATTCATGGATTTTGCACCCCGATACCAAATAATAGGGTTAGTGGCTAAATAACAATAGCTGCACGGGTCAATCGGCCAGGTTAAGCTACGCTTGCTGCGGTGGTCCGTGGATGGGTGACCACCTTTACAAACCAAGTCCGCTCCGTGCTTCTGAAAGCGCGTTAAGCCGTTGATCCCGGCCGTCATTTGTGGATCTTTAACAATCGTTACGGGTCGTCCCGAAAGTCCGAAAGTCAAGCAACCAGTCTTACCAAGGGGTATCGTATTACCCAGTCACTGGGTTGTGGAGGTCAGATAGGAAGTCGGTCCATGTAAAATACTGGTATTCAGCTGCATCCGGTTAGACTGGAAGCCGACCCCAACATAGTTCCAGGGAAAAGGCTAAGCAGATAATGATGATGATGACCAAATAAAAGGGTTAGGTTACCTTTTATCCCGGTAGTACCTTCCCGTAATTTCCAAGAAGCCGCAAAAGCTAGCAAATAAGTATTATTATCCCAACACCAATATATACACAATCTACAAGGACATCAATAGTCGCTGAGTAGTTCTAACCGAGCTGTGTGCGGCAAGCAAATGCTAGTGTTGTGTTCACAGGTGTACTCCCAGGCCGCGCAACTTGGAGGCAGTTCCTGTGGAGATAAGGATTGAGAAGAATACAATAGCATTATTTCGTCAGCCCAATAGAAAGAAAGAAGAAAAGCAAATATCAATGGCATAATAAAATAAGAAGGTTTACAGTAAACATTTTCAAATTAAATGAAGCTGAGGAACATACCGGCAGGAAAAAATAATATGTACATAGTTTAAAAAAAAAAAAAAAATTTAAAAACCCCCGACCCTAACAAAAACTCTAAAAAGTAAAAATAATAATATTTATAGGCCTTTTAAGATGAAGGTAATATTTTGACCAAGGCACTATAAAGGCGGGGGACGGCTAATGAAAATGCTAGGCCTCTGTTTGGCGTTTTCATTGACCGTCCCCCGACTTGACAAAGCCTTGATCAAAATATTACCTTCATCTTAAAAGGCCGATAAATATTATTATTTACTTTTTAGAGTTTTTGTTAGGGTCGGGGGTTTTTTAAATTTTTAATTTAATTTGTATTTCCTGCTTTTTAAACATAATGTCTCGCTCGCTTAAATCTGCGCATCGTTGCGTATTTTTCCCACAGTGAAGTTTGTTACTAATTTATCCTCATTCCTCGTCCTGATCACTATTTATCTATGATCTATGCATTGAGACCTTTTCAATGAGCCCAAACACGATACTTTTGCTGTTTGTTGGTGAGTAACTTGGGCATCCTGGAAATTTCAGGTGTTACTTCAGCATCATTTCAATGTTACCTTGTTCGTCTAATATCATTGAAGTAATAGAATACAAAATTTCGAGTTGATCAGCCCCGTGGAAGATGCTCAAATCACTTCATCAACCAGAAAAGAGCTGATAATCTTCAAACGGCTGAACCGATTTTGATGAAACATGTCTAAGAACACTCCCGACTAATACACCTTTCAAACAAAAAAAAACAAAATCAAAATCGGTTCATCCGTTCGGGAGCTACGTTGCCTCAGACAGACACACACACACACACAGACACGTCAAACTTATAACACCCCGTCGTTTTTGCGTCGGGGGTTAAAAACTAAAAAACACGCTTTAAAAACCGAACTAAAAAAATTGAACATAATTTAATTGATGTGCTTTTTGAGGTACCTATTTTTATAATCAATTATATCAAGCACCCCACGCTTTTTAATAGAATTAAATTATTTTCAACTTTTTTAGTTTGCTTTTTATAGCGTGTTTTTTAGATTTTTAAACTTTTTTTTTTAAGTTCTGCTAACTACAAAAGCGTGTTTCTTTTTCTATTATTATTTTTGAAATTATTAAATTGTCACCGGTCCTCGATAGGTCTACAAAATTTAAAAGAAATCTGACCGTTTGAAGAGAATCAAAATCAAGTCCAAAGGAGTCGGTTACAAACAAACAAACATGCTTACAAACATACAGGTGAAGCTATTATAAGCGTGTAAAAACGAATATTGAATAAGGAGGATAAGATCCGTTTCGTGGAATAAACATGAGTGAATAAAATCTTTTTTTGGTCTGCACTTCTCTATGTGTTTATTATTTGAGCATATTGCACTCACAGCACAGAACACTATTACTCTTAGCGGAGACTCACAGACTGCAGTTGAAAATCAGTTGAGCTGAGCTATTAACATTAGAAGCGTTGATTTATTTATGAGTTCATAATTTTAAGGTGCTTTATTGTTCATATAAAGGAACCTTTGTTCTTATTTTGTTCCGTCACTTACCATCACAACTGGAGGCTCTTCATCACAGTCTTCCTCGTCGGAGAAGTCGGAGCAGTCCTGATGTTTGTCACATAATCGGTTCAGTTCCACGCATTCCCTGTTCCGGCATTGATAGAACCCTGGACTGCAGGTCATGTTCACTGCAAAAGAAAGAGACCGTGGTCATTATAGCTGGTCTAACGGCAAAAAAAAAAAACGAAAATATAAAACCAAAGACAAGATCTGCTTAGCCTTTTCACAACTACGTCAATTGGGGTTGGCTTCTTGTCTATCGATCATCATCATCATTTCAGCCGAAAGACGTCCACTGCTGGACATAGGCCTCCCCCAAGCTCCGCCACTTCGACCGGTTCTGTGCTTCTCGCATCCAGCGGACTCCTGCGGCCCTCACAAGGTCATCTATCCACCTTGTGTCAGGCCTTGCAACTTTACGTCTTCCAGTCCAGTCCAGTCTATCCAAATGCAGCTAAATACCAGTGTTTTACATGGACCGACTGCCTATCTGACCTCCACAACCCAGTAACTGGATAATACGATACCCCTTCGTAAGACTGGTTATCACACTTTCGGGCTTCTGACGACCCGTAACGACTGTCAAATATCCACAAATGACAGCCGGGACCAACGGCTTAGCGTTCTTTCCGAAGCACGAAGGGGTGTTGGTATGTAAAGATGGTCACCCATCCACGGACCAACCGCGGTAAGCGTAGCTTACCCTGATCGATCGACCCGTGCGGCTAGTATTACTTAGCTACAAGCCCCTCGACTTCCGTAATTAAAGGTATTTTTCAGGCAGTCGGTTGTATTTTAAAAAAAAAATTATAAACTTAAGAAAAAAATTTACCTGTATCATAAACTGTTGTGTAGTTTTTAGGGGTTAGTATCCATACAATGTATAGTCACGAGCGTAAATAATAACTACTAGCTGCTGCCCGCGGCTCCACCCACGTAATTTTTCATACAAACGTCCACCCCCTATTTCACCCCTTCACGGGGGAAGATTCCTAAAATCATTTCTTAGCTGACGTCTCCTATTCATAATCGACCTCTGTGCCAAATTTATTTTTGTAGGTCTGATAGTTTTTAAGATTTCGTGAATAATCAGTGAGTGAATGAATGAATGAGTGAGTGACCTTTCGCTTTTACACATATATATGTACAACTTGTCAATAATATCAGAGGGGCAATTCTACTAATTTTAAGAACGTTCACAGTCTTATCTCAGTGTCAATCTGTCAAAAATATCTCGATTTTTCATACATTTTTGACATTTGCTTGTCGCTGAGATGACACTGCGACTAGATTTTGAACAGTTTTTATTAAGAGAATTGGCCTTCTGATCTCAAGACGTAATATTGAAGTTGACTCAAAAACCAATAAGTAATTAGAACTTGACCCCACTCGGTAACACTTTCATATTTAAAAATATTTTTTCAAATTGGTTCAGTTGAAAGGTAACAACCATTTTAATAAATACAACCGAATTGAGACCCTCCTCCTTTTCTTGGAGTCGGTTAAAAATGCAAGAGGATCGTTCACAAGTGTATTTCACTAACCACAGTTGAGTTCATCAGATCCGTCGCTGCAGTCTTCAACACCGTCGCAAGTCCAGGTCTTCAATATACAGGAGCCGGACGTACACCTGGGGAAAATGATGCAAGTATAAATTTAAAAACTCCCGACCCAAACAAAAACTTTAAAAAGTAAAAAATAATAATAATTGGCCTTTTAAGTTATAGGTAGTTTTTATCAAGGCATTATCAAATCGGGGGACGGTCAATAAAAACGCCAAACAGAGGAGGCCTAGAATTTTCCTAGTCGGGGGACGGCTGATGAACACCACGTCGTTATTGCGTCGAGGGTTAAAAAAAATGCAAGACTTCCACGATCCAATACAGGATAAAATTTTAGCCAGTGCGCAAACTGTAGGCATGAATTCAGACGCTCTAGCATATACATTTTTCGTAGGTTATAAAGAAAAAATTGTGTTCCATATATTTTGTCCGCGTCCGTTTTGTACTTTTCTGTGAGCCAGCAGTTTTTTTTTTTTTGGTTCTTCACGAAGTAGTTCTACCCTAGAGGGCCTAGAACCATACAATGCTGAATTCATGGTTACAGTTTGCGCACTGGTTAAAATTGTATCCTGTATCAATGTATTGGATCGTGGAAGTCTGGCATTGTTTTAAAACAGGTTTTTGTTTTGACTGTTTTTGAAGGATTGCTATACATATTCAGCTTATAATGTGCCCACTGCTGGGACGCAGGCCTCCTTTTGGTGAGTGAGAGTGGGCCGTAATACACCACGCGAGCCCAGTGCGGGTTGGTAGATGTCACATGTCTTCGAATGTTTGTTTCTTGGACATGCCGGTTTCCTCACGATGTTTTCTTTCACCGTTTTGACAGCAGTGCTGATTAAATAATTTACACAAAGTAAAGCGCTTGTCTGGGTTCGAACCCATACAACCTACAACTCGTATGTCGCGGCAATTACCACTGTGCGTATATTAACGAAGGTCTATCATGCGTCTCGTGTCATTTATTTATCAGCCTTTTTTGTTTTTTTGTGCAATTTTATTAAATATCACACTATTTATGTACAGTCGCCAGCACGTCAAGCTAAACCCTATACATAACTATAACTACGACGCGCCATGCAGTGTTAGAAAGAAAGTGTCTTTGACGTGATTGGTGGAATTTTAAACATTTCTAAAATTGCCCAATTGCTGCACACACTCATATTTGGGAGCCAATTATCATGTTTTACTAGGAATAAGCCACACCCACACCCCACTGCGCGTACGTCACCGCTCCCGAGTTTCACTCATCACATCGTTCGTTTATTCTTTACGTCAGTCAGTGATTAAAAATACGTGGAGCCGTACTGTAGTCGTCGTGTGCGTGATATTAGTAACTCTTATACTATTAAATAATATTAATATGGCGACTGGCGCCTCAGTTGACGCAAGTTGAAAGAGAGTGTATGATAGCGCTTCGATTGAGTGGATTCCGGGTGAAAGAGATTTGTCAGCAGACGGGCATAACGGTGAGTAATATATTATTATTATGTTTTTATTTAAAATAATCAAAAGCTAATAAAAAATGAAAAATATGTCTTGTGTTTTTCTATAGAATATTCGAAATAAGTTAACAGAAAGGTTCATTACGTAGGTATCGTCTTTGTGTTCTTTCTTACGAGTTTCTGATATTGTAAGTTTTTAATTGTGAGTGCTGTTCCAAGTAGCATATAAAGAGTTATTTTTTCCATATTTAACTGTTTTAGGAAAACGCAGAAGTAGGTAATTCGTTTCTATTTCTTAGGTTATGTGTGTATGTCTTTTTTGTAAGTTTAATGTTGGTTTGTGTAGTGTTATCTAAAATCTTTTTTTATTATTATGCAAGTATTATAATATAAGTTGTATAGTTGACAGAGATTGAAATGTTTGGTTTTTTCGTATAACTGTTTGGTAGGTGTTAGGAAGTCATAACAATATAACCGTTTTATAATTTTATTTTAGGTCCTCTGTATGGAATTGAGGTTAGTCTTGGATGCTGATCCCCAAATCTCAATCAGGTATTCTAGATTAGGTTTTACTAAAGAATCGTATATAGTGCGTTTAATGTTAGGTGGTAAGCAGTTTCCCATTCTGCGTAGAGCTCCAGAAAGTGACACAAGTTTGGTTTTTACATGCTCGATAATTATGAGGTTTCCAGAGGACAGTTTGTCATCTAATAGTAGACCAAGATACTTTTCTATACTGGACTGCTTGATAGTAAGATTATTAACAATCAAGGGGGCATGGGGTGGAATCTTTTTGGTTTTGGCTGCAAATATCATGTAAGATGTTTTCGAACTATTTATAGTAAGTTATATAGAAACCACTCATTTATTACGTTTAAATCGTTTTGCGCCTCACTGATGATATTGTGTATGGATTGACCACGGATGACCGAAGTAAAATAATCATCTGCGTAAAGTGTTAGATAACCTGTTAACCCTATCTGATTGATGTTGTTCACATAAATTTGAAAAATAATGGTGGTCTCAGAATGGATCCTTGTATTGTGTGTTGTTGTTGTGTTATGTATTACCCAGTAACTGGGTTGTAGAGGTCAGATAGGCAGTCGCTCCATGTAAAATAATGGTATTCAGATGTATCCGGTTAGACTGGAAGCCGACTCTAACATAGTTGGGAAAAGGCTAAGCAGATTATATTTTGTAGGGAATTATATTTAAGTTTTAATACATGTTTGCCTGTAGTAATAAATTAAGTAAAAATGTGCAAATAAACTATAGCTATTTGTTTCGTTCCAGAAAAAAGAAAACTTTTTACTTCTGGCTTCGGGCGGCGCGGCGGCGGTGGCATGAAAGCGGAACCCTAGAAGCCCACCACCGCCAACTCTAAGCGAGAACCACGACGGCGGCAGACGATGCTACTATGGTCGGTGTCGATCATTTGAGTACACGAGCGTACAGCGTGAGTCCATGCATAGCTTAGCTTGTAATCACACTTATCACATTAACTTATTCATCATTTACATAAAACATGGTGTTCCTAAGAAGTGAATAACAAACTTGATTAAAATAGGTAACACCTACTACATAATAGACATGTAGCTGTAAGAACGCTCGGCGCGCACTCAAACCGGTTTTACGCGCGCCGCCAGACCAGACTCAGTAAAAATTATTACTGTTAGATAAAATGTTCAGTTGTTTACAACCCGCCTCAACAAAGGTGGAAGTTCTCAATACGACAGATTATTTATCTGTCTATGTTTATATTTTGAAGAATAATATTTTTAACCGTCCCATACTTACTCATTTAGCTAACTTGGCCCGTCCCGTACAATTTGTCATAATAAAGAATTTTATGTAAGTATTGAAAGGAGCCTGGGGGAGGCCTATGTCCAGCAGTGGACGTCTTTCGGCTGATATGATGATGATGATGATGATTGAAATTGACAACATTTATTTGTTTTAGATTTCAATAGACACTGGAAGGCGCCTGAAGAAACGTCGGAAAGAAATGCCGCCGACCTGCCAAGATTTTAAAGACCTAGGCGCAGAGGAAGCACACTCTGTGCCGGATACTGAGTGCACGGTGTTGAGTGTCATAGCCTTAGCTATAGATGACGAACTCCGATTCTAGGCACTAGTAAATAATGCACTTTATTCACCCGGGTTTCCGTAGGAACCAATCCTATGTGTTCATACAGGTCATCAATTTAAGTGCCAAGTTTCACTGAAATCCGTTTTTTCATTAGCGTGAAAAAGTAACAAACAATATCCATCCATTCTCACAAACTTTCACAATAAATAGTAGCACAGTTTTACAATCCTTAAGTAGTATTTTAGTTTTGCAATTATTTTATTTATCAAAATAAAATAATCATCCTTATGTCTACGGAATAGAAGCCAAAATCGGTTGAATCGATTGTAAAAAAGGTTTGTTTGTGTCTAATCTTATTTCAAATGGAGTACGCCGCCGCCGACCCGGTTTGTTGAGGCCATAAATCATGCACAAAGGATTAGTAAATAACATTTCTCAAAATTAGTATCACACCTGCACAGTTAAAAGGATGGTTTTTCTGTTATCAGTAAACTGTCGAAAATTCTCAGTAACATATTGTGGGTGTAAAAGATATGCATTTAATTACTATCTTTTATTATTTTATTAAGAAACATGCGATAAGAAACCTAATCTAAAAAGTTCGAAAAAGAAAAAAATCTTTAACTTATGTGTTAGTGTTCCCACTAACTGGGAATGTTCTCGAGCACCAGCCCAGTACATCATACTAATCTATCCTCCGTTTGAAATGACATTAGACAGTTAAATAAACCTTTTTCTACAGTCCGTTCAACTGATTTTGACTTCTATTGCGTTGTAAGCATGATAAATGGTATCTGCAGTAAACAGTTGGTATTGTAACCACTTTTTGCTTTTAATGCCATCCTTATGCCTAGGGAATAGAAGTCACAATCGGTTGAACTGATTGTAAAAAAAGGTTTGTTTAAATGTCATAAACAAACCTTTCTTATTTCAAATGGAATATAGGTAACATTTTACATTTGTTTCGCGGCAGCATTTAATATTGCTTGTTAGTCATTGGTAGACTGTATAATTAATCTGTTACAAATATCAATAAAAATATAAACTTGTAAAAAAATAATATCAATTTTGTTTTTAATCTATTTTCTATTTGTTTAGTTTGGTTTTATAAATTTTGTTGTAAGTATATTTTAATTTAGAGTAGGTGTTGGATTTGTTTTTAAGTTTTCAATAATATTAATGTTTAAAAATAAAAAGTTATGATTTTTATTCCCCATTTTGTTTTTTCCCGCGGTTTCACACTTGTTTCCGTAAAAACGTATCCCTTCTCACCGAGCGGAGGCCTGTGTCCCAGCAGAGAGAACATTCAAAGCTGATTATGATGATAGGTAGGTGGGTACGCAAAATGCCGAGATGATCGGTTGTGTAGTTATGGCGCTAGAAGCAGGGGGGGGGTGGCGGTAGCTCTAATAACAAACAAAGAAACTCATATTCTAATTTTCAAAATATTTAGAATGTAATGAAGTAACGATAATAATTTATAGATTCGAATTTTATTTGATGATTCATAAGTTCATAACCCAAGAAATCGTATCTTATTTCTTGCGCAATAAGTTTGAACTAGCATGTAAAAGCAAACTTCGGTAGGTATAGGTTTCCGTTTCTAAGTTCAACCTTATTACTATGGGAGTAAGATCGTGTCAAACGTTAATCTCAAATAAGGCGGACTGACAAGAGGCGTTTTGCAGGTTTATTTAATTAAAAGTTCATACACGTTTGTGATGGGTACTTATCTATATTTTTTTTGAAATTTCAAGCCGATTGTGTCATGGGGTTTCAGCATTCAATTTCGTAAAAATACTTAGAATAGAAGAGCAAGGAACGCACGAAAACAGGTGACCGCCAGCCCACCAGTAAGTAGGTATCAAAACCCGGAAAAAGTCATTAAAAACTGGGTAAAATTAATAAAAACTGTTTTTCTCACATCAGATTACCTACCTGTCTATTTTATGCGGCTTCACCCGAGTTCTCATAGGAATAGGTATTCTTATGACAGATTGGGTGTAGCCGCAAATGAACCTCGTATGGGAACCCATGTCCTTCATGATGATGCGTAACAAACAAAGGAACTCATATTCTCATTGACAAAATGACAAAATATTTTGAATGTAATGAAATAACGATAATAATTATAGATTCGAATTTGATTTCCCTAGAAATTGTATCTTATTTCTTGCGCAATAAGTTTGAACTTTAATGTAAAAGCAAATTTCGGTAGGTATAGGTAATTCCGTTACTAAGTTCAACCTTATTACTTTGGGAATAAGATCGTGTCAAACGTTAATCTGAAACAAGGCGGACTGACAAGAGGCGTTTTGTAGGTAGGATAATGAATTAGAACTTCGTTCACGTTTGTGATGGGTATCTACGAGTATATTGTTTTCGAAATTTCAAGCCGATTGTGTCATGGGTTTTTGCATTGAACTTCGTAAAAATACTTAGAATAGAAGAGTAAGGAACGCACTAAAATAGGTGACCGCCAGCCCACCAGTAAGTAGGTAACAAAACTCTGAAAAAGTAATTAAAAACTGCGTAAAATAATAAAAAAAGTGTTTTTCTCACATCAGATTACCTACCTGTCTACTTAACATTATTCTCCGAGAGCGTGAAATTTCGCTACCTACCTGTTTAAATATATGAGTAGGTAACACCTACTTAATACTTACAGATATTTCCAACTATTATTTAAGTAAAAATGAAGAAATAAAATATAAAAAACGATTATATCTAAGCTTTCTTAAGTAGTTTAGGCAATGCGCCGTGCCCTGCTACGCTATTTCTTATCGCAAAGTATTCTTATTCTACACCACGACGCGCATACGCACACACTCTCACGTACGCACTGCAGCACGAAACATTACGAGTAAGAACGGACAAAAAGCTATATATCTCTTTCACACGTTTCTCGCTGTTGCTGCTTATAAAGCGTTCAAGGTCAAAGTGGGGTAACTTGATGTGCTGGCGACTGTACATATTAGTTACAACTTTTATCTGACACACAGGACATGGTCCAAAATGTATGGACCAAAACCCAACTGTGGCCCTGGCACAGGCAACTGAAGGAATACGGGTAGGTTTTAGTCAGTAAAAGTCTGACACGCTCTCCCTTTCCACCCTAGAGCGGGAGAAGTTATTTGAACAAAAAAATGGTATCGATACGATCTAAACTGTTGGCACGAAAATTTCCTAGAACTATCTAAATAAACGTACCCAAGTTGCAACATCCTAATCCCTGGAATATCGGAGCTGTCAAAGTATGCAAAAAAACTACTTTTTGACTGGGGATTTTCACAGCTGTGGTCCCAAAATAGTCATGCTGTCGATTTTATTATGTACCAACGACGTCATAGATGCCATTAACGTTATTACAGTAAGAATAATATCGATGTACAGTTGACAAAATAATAATAATCATCGTCATCATCATAATTTCAACCGAAAGACGTCCACTGCTGGACATAGGCCTCCCCCAGGCTCCTCCACTTCGACCGGTCTTGTGCTTCCCACATCCAAAATAATAATAGTAGGATGTAAAAATAGTTGTTGTTCTCATTGATGGTATTGTATTGTCATTGACAGTATTCTAAGGTATTCATTTTATTTAAATCTCAACTTGTCTGCAGAACAGCAGACCTGAATTTAAAAAAAAAACCGGCTTAATGCGAGTCGGACTCGCGTACGAAGGGTTCCGTAACATTATTTATAAAAATGGCAAAAAAATCATGTCTGTTGTATGGGAGCCCCCTTTTTTTTTTTTTTTTTTTTGGGTGGGAAATCATCAAATAACTTCTCCCGCTCTGGGTGGAGCAGGAGGGCGTGTCAGACTTTTACTGACTAAAACCCACCCGTGTTCCTTCAGTAGCCCGTATGCTAGGGGCTGTGGTGTCTCTTTCGAACAAACCCGCACCCCTGGCAGGCATCGACCCTTGCGGGTCCCATCACTTTTTGTGCTGACATCTCTTTGAGGCGCGCGTGGAACACAACGCGCCGTCGACTTGGGCTTGGTCCTTACCGGACAGCGAGCTACCCATTACTCGCCGTCCGCAAGCCCATGCCTACGGGAGGCCCCTTAAATATTAATTTTATTCTGTTTTTTTTTAATATTTGTTGTTATAGCGGCAACACAAATACATTATCTGTGAATATTTAAAACTGTCTAACTATCACGGTTCATGAGATACAGCCTGGGGACAGACTGACGGACAGCGGAGTCTTAGTAATAGGGTCCCGTTTTGCCCTTTGGGTATGGAATCCTAAAAAATTAGAAATCTTGTACACAGTTGACCGTTTCGATTGCACTTCGATTTTTGGGTAAATTTATTTATTTATTTAAACTTCTCGCACACAAAAAGGTACAAAGGCGGACTTAATGCCTTAGGCATTCTCTACCAGTCAACCATGGGTGGTGAAGAGATTAGATGGCAGGTGCTTTGGAGGAAAGGAACAATGATTAAAAAAAGAACTATAAAATATATCATTATGCTATACAAAAAAGATTGATACATAAATTGGTTATAAACATATAATCATATAATACATATACACGTATACATATCTACTACAATATATACTTCTAATATATATAAAAAAAATGATGACACCATCTCCAAGTGAAATCTTTGCAGTTTCTGATTGAGAAATACATTTCTGTTTCCATAATCAAGACATGCCATATTTGTCTACTCACATAAACTCAGTGTCGAAACAGGTATGAGTGTCGCACTCGGAGGACAACTCGTCAGCTCCGTCGGGACAGTCGTGACGTCCGTCGCACAGCTGCGACCGCGACAGGCAGATTGAGGAGTCCGTGCATTCAAACTCTGTGTCACTGCAAGTCCTTGGTTCATGGGCTGGTGGGGGAAGAGGTACAACATGGAGAAAGATAATATATTGTTCAAGATTAGATTTGTCTTGACTCTTCACAGTTTTACATATTCTCCATTTGTACGATGTACGTGGTATTTGTTGACAGACACTGTAATTTGTAAATATTGAAGACGCCAATTATTTTTAAAACAGTAACCGCTACTGATTTTCCATAATTAATGTAGTAGGTTTATGTGAAAAAATAATTAATTTGAGTTATCTTCCAATTACATTATACACTAAAAGTGATGCGTAAAGAAAAAACAGCACACAAACACAACAAGAACAAGTGAATTATAACAAGCATTCTCTATTACAACCAAAAAACGCAGGTATCTTACTTGTATAAATTGTTTTTTCAGTGGAAGAACAAAATGAAGCCCTGTCTCTGTTAATGCACAGCCCGTGGCAGAAGATCTCTTCAGACGAACATATGTTTGTAGGCTCCACTGAAAATTAAAAGAAGATAATAATTAAAGACAAACTGTCAAACTACGCCGAATTATAGAACAATCTACGCCGTAACACAGTGCTAGCGCTGTAGCATAGGCAAAATTCGCTGTTACAAGGAATCCACGGCACAGAGCTACGTTGCATGTAGCACAGTACTACGCTATAACCAATACCAAGTAACGCTGTTGTAAATTGTAAGCAAGGCCGTAGCATCGTCGGTCACGCTACGCGGTAGCCCACTGCTAGCTATACTCTAGCATAAAACAAGCTACGCTTCAGTACAGATCACGCTACGCTATATTAGATCAAGCTACACTGTAGCACATATCAAGCTACGCTTTAGTACAGAGCTTGCTATTCCGTAGTATACAACGAACGCGGGTGGCATAAGGTGACCGCTCTACGCTGTCGCACAGCCGAGCTACGCTGTAGAACAGGGCTAGCTATGCCGTAGCACAGATCGAGCTACGCTGTAGCATAAATCAAGCTTGACTGTAGCACAGATGAAGCTAAGCTTTAAAATAGACCCTGCTACAACGTAGCACACGTCGTGCTACGCTGTAGCACAGATCAAGCTACGCCGTAGCTTAGAGGAAGCTACGATTTATCACAGAGCGTGGTACGCTATAGCACAGATCAAGCTACGCTGTAGCATAAATCAAGCTACACTGTAGCACAGATGAAGCTAAGCTTTAAAATAGACCCTGCTACAACGTAGCACACGTCGTGCTACGCTGTAGCACAGATCAAGCTACGCCGTAGCACAGAAGAAGCTACGATTTATCACAGAGCGTGGTACACTATAGCACAGATCAAGCTACGCTGTAGCATAAATCAAGCTACACTGTAGCACAGATCAAGCTAAGCTGTAGAACAGACCCTGCTACGCCGTAGCACACGTCGTCCTATCTAGCTACGCCGGCGCCGTAGCACAGAAGAAGCTACGATTTATCACAGAGCTTGGTACGCTATAGCACAGATCAAGCTACGCTGTAGCATAAATCAAGCTACACTGTAGCATAGATCCAGCTAAGCTGTAGAACAGACCATGCTACGCCGTAGCACACATCGTGCGACGCTGTAGCACAGATCAAGCTACGCTGTAGCACAGAAGAAGCTACGATTTATCACAGAGCTTGGTACGCCATAGCACAGATCAAGCTACTCTGTAGCATAAATCAAACTGCACTGTAGCACAGATCAAGCTAAGCTGTAGAACAGACCCTGCTACGCTGTCGCACACATCGTGCTACACCGTAGCACCGAAGAAGCTACGATTTATCACAGAGCTTGGTACGCCATAGCACAGATCAAGCTACTCTGTAGCATAAATCAAGCTACGCTGTAGCATAAATCAAGCTACGCTGTAGCATAAATCAAGCTACACTGTAGCACAGATCAAGCTAACCTGTAGAACAGACCCTGCTACGCCGTCGCACACATAGTGCTACGCTGTAGCACAGAAGAAGCTACGATTTATCACAGAGCTTGGTACGCCATAGCACAGATCAAGCTATGCTGTAGCATGACGGCTGCTAGGCGGAAAATTATTGAGACCCAATAAAAATAAAAAACTCACCCATACAACCTTCTTCATCTTCAGCCATCGGACAGTCCATCTTGCCATCACACCTGCCTGATTTTGCCACACATAGATTGCTCTTATGGCACAGGATTTCTTCCACATCACATATAGCCAACTTAGTGCATTGGCCATCTTTCATCAACAAGCCAGCGGGGCACAAACATTTGTAACCCATTTGGAAGTGAGCCGGGTCCTCGTGTGGGGTCCCGTGAGGTTCTTGAACGCAGACATCGGAACATGGGTTTTTCAGACAAGGGTGGTTTAAAAGTGGGTCTTTTGGGTCAGGAATGGAGCTCGTCGCTTGGATTAGGAGCTGTGTGTTGTTTGGGAAAAGGGCTGAAAAATAAGTGAATGTACTTTATCAAAATATTTCTTTGTAACAACGACTTTAAGTTTTAATTTGATCAAAGAAAAGTTGACGCCCGAAAATCGCGCAGATATAATAAACAGCATTCTGGATACAATTTTTTTTAAATCATCACACAGACATTGCACAGCTTAAAAACTGCTTTTTACACAAGATTGTCTTTAATTACGAAGGCGAGCACGAAGAAAGGATTCTTGAAAAATTTCCCCTACTGGGGTTAATAGGGGATGAAACTTTGAATAGAAGTTCACATTATCATTCATTTTTGCCGATGAGAAAGCCTTAATTGTGGAGAAATAAAAACCCTCACGCAAATGCTTTTAATATGTTACAAAACCCCTACTTCTTACCGAGATCAATCCTGCGTATCTTGTGCGAGGTCTGGTGTATGTCCGACCAGAAGAGACGCGAGGTGCGTCTGTCTGTCCAGAACACGTAGCTGTCTGCCACGGCGAGGCTCGTCACCGTCGTTGATAGCTCGCGGTAGTTCTCTCTACCGGTGCCTAATGGAAATGGTTGTGTTAAATTCTTATTGCAATTTTCTCACTGCTGGGACAAAGACTTCCTCTTTGTGAGAGGGAGTTGTCAATAATACACCTCGCGGGCCCAATGCGGCTCTCAATTTTTTTGGATCTAGATCATGTCGGCTTCCTCACGATATTTTCCTTCACCCTGAAAAGGGAAAAATGGGCCACACGTGGGGACATCAAGTGCTTACAACCGAAATAAACAGCTCAACTATCGCTCTTGAAAAGATTCCATTTTTACCACAGCATGACCTATTCTGTCAGTTTATTTCTATATAGGGGAATAAAGTAAGGTTATGATGACCAGAGGCAAAGTGAAGATGATCTACTTACCTTCAGGATGTATGTAGTCGATGACGCCGTTGCTCTCGTCTGATATATACACTTGGTCCATGTGCTGAACATAGCGCAGACGAATGTGAGGCCCTAGAGAAAATACATGAAAATGTACATAACCCCAGCAGACATTTTGACAGTTATACACGGTTCCATGAGGTTCAGGAAGAAGGTTGCATTTTACTGGTCCATTCCAGGTATTGGTCAATTCCCGACAGTTTCCAGCGGGCTTAGCATGACGCTTTGTATTTCTACGAAGAATAGACAGTGTTTTTTCAATACAAAGTGATATTTCGTTCCTACATTTTTGTTATCGCACCGTAGATATCCTTCTACAATCTGTCATTTAGTCTTTCGTTTCTTACGATATTTCTCTAGGTCCTTTTATATGTAGACTATTTCAAAAGAGTATTTCTTCCCAAACTGTCAAAATCACACTGACAACAAAACTTTCTACTCGACGGCCACAAAGTATATACGATTATCTACAAAATCATGATTCGTTTAGAACGCATAACTGTGATAATGAATGGAAAAACATAGGTATCTTATCCTATTGTACATAATTTATTTAATAGTGTTGTCTATTCTTCCGTCGACAAGTCGGTGCTAGTGCTAAGCCTGCAGTAGCTAAATGGATCAGAAAACGTACCCGTGGAATTTTTAGTCATTATTTCAGCAGAAAGACGTCCACTGCTGGACATGGGCCTCCCTCAAGCTCCACCACTTCGACCGATGCAATTGCAATGTGCCCTGCCCACTGCCACTTAAGTTTGGCAATTCTTCGGGCTATGTGGGTTGCCTTGGTTCTCCTGCGGATCTGTTCATTTCTGATTCGATCACGTAGGGAAATTCATAGCCCTCTCCAATGCCCTTTGGGTGACTTTTACCCTTTCTAACAAGGCCCATTTGCCCATACAATTTGTAGTGCCACATTCAAATTGATTACTTAAACACGAAATCTATATAAATAAAAAGAAAAGTCCTGACTGACTGACTCATCAACGCCCAGCCCAAACCCTTGGACCTAGAAAACTGAAATTTTGCACAGAGGTTCCCTTTATAATGTAGACAAGGAATAACGAAAGATTTTCCGAAAGTTGCGCGCGGGCGAAGGCGCTGGCAAAAGCTAGTATGAAATAAAATCATTTGACTCAAAGGAAGGAAGGAATTTTCGAAATTCTACCCCTAAAGGAGTTAAATACGGGATGAAAGTTCCGCGCAGGCAAAGCCGCTGGCAAAAGCTAGTTCTAATTATAAAATATGTTTTTCTGACAATAGAGGTTTTTTTTTACCTCAATTTTCGTTTTTGATGTTTCAATTACAATTAATCAAACAATTTAGTAAGGTATTGCGTAAGAATTTAACCTGAACAGGGTTTGTTGACACTTTCATGAAATAATTTTTGAATAGACTGTGAGACCCATCTTGCTGCAAAAAGACGTTACCTTTCAAGTTGTTCATGATGACGTGTTTCCGGCCCTCTCCGTCGAGCCCGATGCTGTCGATATGTATGTTGTAGTGCATCTCACTTTCCACCACGGCTACCATCATCCTCCTGAATAAAATCAGAAGAGTATACCTCAGAATAATACATGGCACTAAGGGGCAAATCAATTTACAATAATAATAGAGAATATGCATATAATTCAACTTAGGGTAAAACCACAGAAATCTTAATATTTAGATTTCTGTGGGTAAGACCTTTTTGTTTTTAATAGACAGCATTATTTCAGAATTATGCCTCCATCAATATTTTCGATTCTAATTTCTTATGTGCAAAAACTTAAAGTTTCAAAGTGGAACATAACTGTGGAATATTGAAATATTTGAAAAGCGAAGGCATTGGTCAAAGATAATGTGACGTAAAAGTACCTATATGAGAGCCATAAATGTCAATATGTAATAGAAGAGTGTTTGCGATTCAGTCCGTTGTCGATGTCCTCTAGACTATGACGTCACACCAAGCGCGTCAAAATGGAGGGCGTTTGGAAATTTTTAAACCTTTTCTTAAGAACTTTCAACGAATTTTTATGGCGAAGTTATCTCTAAAATATTTTATTATTATTATTCATTCATATTCCCTATTCCACCAATTTAACTTCTTAATTTCAGTTCTTAAGTTTCTGTACAGTAACTTTTATATTAGGTGGCTGCTGCAGGCTTAGCACGGCCACCGATTTGTCGACGGAAGAATAGACATGACTATTAAATAAATTATGTACAATAGGATAAGAGGGGCTTGTGGCTAAATAACTGCACGGGTCGATCGACCAGGTTAAGCTACGCTTGCCGCGGTTGGTCCGTGGATGGGTGACCATCTTTACATACCAACACCCCTCCGTGCCTCGGAAAGAACGTTAAGCCGTTGGTCCCGGCTGTCATTTGTGGATCTTTGACAGTCGTTACGGGTCGTCAGAAGCCCGAAAGTCTGACAACCAGTCTTACCAAGGGGTATCGTATTACCCGGTTACTGGGTTGTGGAGGTCAGATAGGCAGTCGCTCCATGTAAAATACTGGTATTCAGCTGCATCCGGTTAGACTGGAAGCCGACCCCAACATTTTACCAACATAGTTTACCAACTTTTAAAAGTAATTTTCTCCACTTTTACTCATTGTAATCTTATTTTATTATGAAAATAATATTTTGGAACCCACACTACAATGAAATACCCAAGTTATCTCAAGGTTGCAATCGCTATTTAAAAGAAAATCGCATTTGGCGATGTGTATACATACTAATGCTCGTGACTGTACAATAGGATAAGATAGCTATGTTTTTCTATTAATTATCACAGTTATGCGTTCTAAACGAATCATGATTTTGTAGATAATCCTATATACTTTGTGGCCGTCGAGTAGAAATTTTTGTTGTCAGTGTGATTTTGACAGTTTGGGGAGAAATATTCTTCTGAAATATTCTACATTTATAAGGACCTAGACAAATATCGTTAGAAACGAAAGACTAAAATATGAAAGATTGTAGAAGGATATCTGAGGGGCAACTCTACTAATTTTAAGAACGTTCACAGTCTGACCTCAGTGTCAATCTGTGAAAAATACCTGGATTTTTCATACATTTTTGACATTTGCTTGTCGCTGAGATGAGAATTGGCCTTCTGATCTACGGTGCGATAACAAAAATGTAGGAACGAAATGTCACTTTGTATTGAAAAAGCACTGTCTATTCTTCGTAGAAATACAAAGCGTCATGCTAAGCCCGCTGGAGTCTAAAATCCACAAATATGACGCCGAAAAGCGCAAGTCCTTCATAAATGGTACATGACGCATGGACATACCCGTAATCCGGCAACACACACAAGCTGATAGGCACCTCCTGGTCCTCGAACCTGTGCAGCAGAACTCGCTTCTGTGTCCTGAGTGAGACTACTTCTACGACACGACGACCCGCGTCCAGTATGTACAGGTTATCTGTTGCATAGTCTATAAAAGCAGAGATATTTTAACGGTTTATTTGCAAAAACGAAGATATTAGCTATCCATGGTATAACACATCGCATGACATAGCATGCACCTAGCTTCTGACGTTTCATAAGTGCCCATGCAGGTTTATATGAAATAAAAATAATTTGATTTGATTTGATTGACATAGCTGATATCTACGTATTCTGTACAAACTAATTAACATTGAGCAAAAACTATGGCTTGGGGCTTTTATTTTTGGTGTAAATCGCACGAAAAGCGGTATAGGATAGAAGAACAACGCGGTCACACAAACAGACACGAAAAGAGAGTATAATTTATAAGGGGCCATCCATAAATTACGTCACACGTTAAGAGGGGGGGGGGGCGAGATGTGACAGTGTGTGACAAGGGACAAATGGGGTCAAAAGCTTTGTGACGTCACATGTTAAAATCTAAAATACTTAAACTCTAAATTTATATGTTAACCAATAAACTTTAAAAAAATACTTACTCGATCTGTTTTTATAAGGCTTCTTCTATCTAAAATATTTGAGTTTGTTTTAAATAAAAAATGTTTGAAAAATTGCTGTTTAAATATAATTCTAAATGTATAATTTAAAAACATTTGACGTCACACAAGGGGGAGGGAGTTTCAAAAGTGTGGCCACCTGTGACAAGTACGGAGGGGGTCAAAAACACATAAAATTTGTGTGACATCATTTATGGATGGCCCCTAATATTATAGATGATTTCAACCCGCCATTGTTCGCGGTCGTGCCATATACATATACGACCGTACTATCTAATTTCCCTCTTACCGTAATCCATGTCTACAACATTTTCCATTCCGTTGTAGACCAGAACATGCGTCAGTCCTAGCGTGAAGTCAGTCATGTTGATGTAGTTTATAGTCCTTCGCTGACCATCATACAGGAATAACGAGTCTGAAATAAATAATTTATTTAATTTAACATATTTCATTACTAGTGGTAATGACCGCGTCTTACGAGCAGGGGCGGTTGTCCCTTAAGTGCACTCGTGCGCTGAACTACCAGATTTTAATAGGTGTCGAAAGAATCACAAAATGTTTAATAATCGCATTGTGGCCACTGATTGTGGTATATATGTAATACTGACAAAACTGACGAAACAATATAGGCTCTTTGCTAAACTTTTAAGACTTATTTTCGCGGTACAGAAGATCCTTCGTGCGCTATGCCGAAGCGCACGGGCGAATGCTCATACATTTCTATGAGATCCGAGCTAAAACGCCTAGCGCGTGAGACAGAAGATAGTTGAAATAACTGTATGGAGCGATACGGAGTAATTTGTCCATTCTCGTGCGCCGCACGGGGGAACCGAAGTTTGTCGAACTGAACCGAATATTACCGAACGTCGATTACCGAGAGCGCCCGAGGTTTGGCGAAGTTTGCATGCCGGCCATAATGAATGACCGACTCATTATTGTCACCGCGAAGTTTAGTTTACGTGAAAATGAATAAATAAATTGTATTTATTTATTTATTACCCCTAATACTTAGTGAGCTAGTAAAGTGCACCACCAGTTCCATGACCTACCAGCCGCCACTGCTTACGAGTCACGGTTTCGAAGCCAAGGACGAACTTTACTTTGTGTAAATTATTTCATCACCACTGCTCTCAAAACGGTGAAGGAAAACATCGTGAGGAAACCGGCATGTCCTAGAACCAAAAATTCGAGGACATGTGATTTCTACCAACCCACACTGGGCCCGCGTGGTGGATTATGACGCACTCCCTCTCACAGAGAGGAAGCCTCTGTCCCAGCAGTGAGAACATGGGCGGATTCATCATCATCATTTCAGCCGAAAACGTCCATTGCTGGACATATGCCTCCCCCAGGCTCCTCCACTTCGACCGGTTCTGCGCTTCTCGCATCCAGCGGATTCCTGCGGCCTTCACAACAACATCGGTCCACCTTGTGGGAGGCCTTCCAACGTTACGTCTTCCGGTACGCGGTCGCCACTCCAGAACCTTCCGGCCCCATCGGCCATCTTTTCAGCGAGCAATGTGCTGCCCACTGCCACTTAAGTTTGGAAATTCTTCGTGACTGATTATGCTGTGATAATATCCTGTCTTACCTCTAAACTGATCATAGGCCATGGCCTGCACGCGTCCTATGTCGAAGTGCGTGGTGTGACAGTCAGGGTTGCCTAGCGCGTCGTACTGGATCTTCGTGAACAGAGGCCCTCCAGCCACCACCAGGTACTTGGGGCGGTAGTCGCCCACATCTAGAGGTGATGGGAAAGAAAAAGAAAATACATTTATTTAGCACATACTAAAAAGGCACACGATTTACAGCAATTTTTTTTTTTTTTAAGAAAGAAGATTAGAATTGATGTGTAAAAGGGATGGCTAAAGGTCCTGTGTGGCTTCATATCTTTTTCGCAATGGATTGCCGAACTGTATCTCCATGAACATTTGCCCGTCAGCAAAAATTTTATAAGTATTTTACACTTATTATATCATTGCCCGTTAGAGTATCAGGTACTACTGCCACTGACAAGAAGTGTCAAAATCAAAGTGATTTTAATTGTGGCAACCATAAGGCTGCTGTAGGGTTGCTGCCTCTGACAAGTCTGTCAAAATCAAAACTATCTCTATTCTGATTACAATAAGGTTGCTGTTTAATTGCTGCTGTCAGAGTTAAAATAACTGTAAATCACTGATGTGCATCTGGATTGAGGGCCCATTTTTGTAATCCTTGCGAAACGAAATAAGACTTATAGGGAAATTTATAAAAAATAGTTAAAACTTAAAAAAGCAAAGGGCCATGAATTTATTAAACGTGAATTAAAACTGTTATGATTAAATAACTTGGGCCCTCAATCCAGACGCGTGCAGAAAGTGGCATAGCTTAAAAGTACTATCTCTGAGTTAATCATTTTTATTTAAGGATTTTTTAAATATTTTCTTAAACATTTTAAGAAATTCTCATATCTGTAGAATATGACAGTACAGATTTATGGCGGTATATCTAGGGCCCTCAATCCATTTATGTCTTTACTGAGGAATTTGCAAAACATTAATTTATCTGACGAAATACATAAATACGACAACAATATATTTTACTAAGATACCTCTGTGAATTAGTATAAAAGAATTAATGATAAAAAACTTAATTGGTAGAGAGCTGGTAGAATCTTATTTCGTTTCGCAAGGATTAAAAAAATCGGTCCTCAATCCAGATGCACGTAAATCACTGCCGATCGATTCTATATAAATCACACCGTGTAACCTAAGGTGAAGTTACCTGTCAATAGTGTCAATTCCTAACATCATATGGAATGACAGCTCACTTCAAGGTCACTTCAACTAAGTGCTCACGGTTAGATTTTTGACCGTTTGTAGTACTTACGATGACACTGGTTGCTGTCGATGTCCATGCCGTCGGGGCAGGCGCACACGTGGCTGTCGCGGGCGCTGACGAGGCACAGGTGCGAGCAGTTGTTGCTGCTGCACGGGTTGGAGCTGCTGTTCATCAGCACCGGGTGGTACATGTGCATGCCTACGATACAATACGAGAGAAACGTATCAGGACGAGCTCCTTCCCATAGGCTTGCTAAGTTACTACCACAAAGATTGTGAGGAAATAGGACATTTCGAAAACTGATACTGGTAGACAGAAAACTGTGATTTGAATAGTGTACGAGCAAAAATGTGTTTTTAACCAAAAACAGAAACGAAATTTTCCCATTTCTTCTAATGATTATTATACTAAAAATTATTATGTAATTACACTAGGTATACGGGGTGGATTTTCGAGATAGGGTAAGAGCAGATGTAGGACTTTTTAAGACATTAATCGACATTCATAAATTACAAAATAACATATAAAGAATAAAAGAATAGCACCATCCCATTTCTTCCAGTGGGTGTCGTAGAAGGCGACTAAGGGACTTACTAGAGAATATGCAGCAGCGTACTCTATGCATTTTACCACCATACTGCGATCGCCAACCCGCCTGCCAAGCGTGGCGATTATGGCAAAACCGGGCTGTTATGGGAGGCCTATGTCCAGCAGTGGACGTCTTTCGACAGAAATGATGATGATGTTAATGATGAATAAAACGAAAAAGAAGCTTGGGCTTTAATCTTATTGTCGGATGATAAAAAAACGAAAATTATATAGACACTAGCTGACCTGACAGACGTTGTCCTGTCCGTCCAATAGTCATTCATACAGAATCCTTACCCTACCTAAAACCTACCCTACCTACGCTATAAACCTCACGGAGCCCGAGACCTTTCCAACGAATGCAAAACCGTGGAAATCGGTTCGTGCGTTCTGGAGTTACAGCGTCAGGAAGGAAAACCCGACTTATTTTTATATAGTAGATTATATTAAACACATTAAAATTTCCGCTGTGCCTACGCTGTAATCTTGTATGTTTTTATTACACCTAAGGAGATAAATTGCAAATATAGGTTTAAACAAAATCAAACATTCTATTAAAACGCAGCTTCGGTTGGTCACTAATGTTGAACACAATATCCTGCAGTAACCTGGTTGATGCAGTGGCAGTGGTCTGGCTTATGTAGCGGCATCTATATCGCCACATGCGAACTACACATCACACTGAGTTCAAGTAAAATCCTGTATCGCGCAAGCAGTTTACTACGCAACCTAGCATACATAACGTCCCGACATCAACTGTAGGGCAGTTGCCCACCAGAAACAACACTCGTCTGACTGGAAGATCCTCCCGTTTCTATAGAGGATAAGTGAACTTTAGACTCTGTTCCTCGTGCTTCTAAAATATCTAGAATTCTAGTTGGCGATAACCTCTCGATCTACTTTTTTACGTGTGAAGCAGAATATTCTATCGCCCTATACGAGTACAAGATACTCACCAATCACAGGGGTATCAAGCTTCATCAGCACATTCCTCTTCTGTGCGCTGCCGTGCAGTTTGTCAGTCGTCTGAATACTGTTGGAGATCCAGTCACTCCAGAACACGGTGTTCTCGAACACCGCGATGGAGTAAGGATGGTGAAATGGCTCTTCGAAAAGCGACTGTTGGTAAAATATGAGATGTAAATAATTTAAGAGAGAAGAGTACTGTGTGACTGTTACAGCGATATTGCCACCATTCGAGCACAAATTCCAGCCTCCAGGCTGAGAAAGAAATTTCAGAATGAAAAACTGCAATAACCAGTGCTGTTGAAGTTTCCCATCAGGAATTTCTAAGACTTGGTTAGTAGGTAGTAAATTTTAAGACTATCCATCTAGCTATATTCTACTGAGTGACAAATTGTGTTAAACCAAATTTGTATTCACAGGGTAAGTAGTCGTATTCTCAGGTCCTGCATCCTTGGTTGTCAGGACTGTCAATTTTTTTGGGTATTCGTTAGAAATCCGGAATCTGGATCACCAGTCCTTGAGGATCTTGACTAAACATAACTGTACTGAGCAGACTCTATCTGGTGATCAAACCTACCCCGTGCTACATGGAACCACGAGGCAGAGGTAGTGAGATCATTTGCGCAGAATATAGCCAACAATACACACTCAGTGATGATCAAATGATAATCTTTGTATTCTTCCTCAAGTATGGTCTAAGCCTAAGATTGCTGAAAAATATTTATACGGTAAAAAAGCCACAAAAACTCACATAAACATGCTTCCCATTAATCATGACGACTTTGACGGTCCTGTCCACGAAGTACAGACGGCCGTTGGGCGCGTCGATGGCCAGGCCGGTCGCGAACACGTCCATGTGGTCCACCAGCACGTCGGGCCGGCTACCGTCCATGCGCGCAGACATTATCACTGAGCGTTGGTGCCAGTCCGCCCAGTACATTTTACTGTGGAGTATCGATGCAAAACGGATTATAAACCACTAGCTTTTGCCCGCGACTTCGTCCACGTGTTTCTTGCTTCGTATTCGTGATTCCTTTATTCATTTAGCTCGGCGCCTAAAGGTCCTAGCGAGATCTTAGATAGCCTATAGCTTTTCTCATTAAATGGGCTATTCAAGACTAAAATAATTTTTCCATTGGAACCAGCAGTTCCTGAGATTAGCGCGTTCAACCAAAAAAATTCTTCATCTTCATAATATTAAAATACATACTTAGATGAGATAATTTCAGAAGAAGTTAGACTTACCCATTCCTGACATCAAGGGTGACAAATCTCGGGTGCTTCGTGTCCGTGTTGATGGTGGTACAGATGGAGCCGTCGGCGCGGCACGCGGAGATGATGCCGCGCTCTGCGTCACTGAAGTAAATGTTGCCGCCCAGGTAGTCCACTGCGATGTCGCCCGGGTCTTCCAGACCGAGCCCTAATAGCACCTGTGAACAAATGAGTAGATTAATATAGGTTTCATGGTTTTATAGGCTGCTGAAGCCGATAGCGAAGTCAAAATGAAAATCCAAGATGGTGGCTGCAAACTTTGTAATTTTTTTCGTCATGGGTGTCGTTTTCATGGTTTTCGAGGGTGCTGAAGCCGATAGTGAAGTCAAAATAAAGTTTGAGTATTTTAAAGATATTAACGCCGTCAAATTTGGATTTGAAGAAACCTTAACTAAGAGCAGTGCAATATTTCAAAAACCGAGAGCCGTGGGTCACACTGGCAAGTGTTAAATGGACTAATATTACTTAGACTGCCCTAGATAAAAAGAATTTAAATCCTTCACCTGTTTAGTATCCTTGACGTCATCGAGTTGTGCCTTGAAAATAGACTGATGGCCCTGTGCCGTCTCCACCCAGTAGATGTACGTGCCGTCGAACGATACGCCGTGCGCCTAATAAAAATAAAATTATACCAGGTCAAATTAAATTAGCCGACAAATACCCTTGTTGGGTTTCGATATCGAAAACTATTGAAACAAAACAAAAAACATTTTTTTCATCATTCGAACTTTGTTCAAATTTTTCATCTTGTTACAGACGCCAGCAGGTCAACCTACCCGAAACTGTCAAATTTTCCCAATTGAACATGATCCTTATGCTTACGGTATAAAGTTGAAAACCTATCAAATAAATTTGACAGATTGGAGTAGCTTGTGGTGCTGGCGTCTGTACAGACACACCAAGCTACCCCAAACTATCAATTTTTCCACTTGAGCATGAACCTTGCTTATGTGATAAAATTAAAAATGTATCAAATAAATTTGACAGATTGGGGTAGCTTGATGTGCTGGCGTCTGTACATTAGGCCCCTCTTATAATGCTGGAAGTACAACAGCTGTATTATAGGGTTAGTACAACTGTAGAAGCGGAGGAACATAATGTAGAAAAGTAGAAGTGTAGTGAAGTTTATAAATTGGTAAAAAATATACAAGTTCCACGAAAAGTTACAAAAACAGCTGAGCGATCTACGCCTGCTCGGCAAAGCAGCAATGTGCATAAAAAAAAAGCAAATGTGATGGAACCAAAGAGGATTCAACACACTGACCTGTTTGATGCCAGTAGCTACAGTAACCATTTGTTTGGACTTGATCTTCAAGTATCTGATGTCATTGCGTGTACTGAAGAACAGCATCGCTTCCGGTCCTAAAATGTATATACCATCAAGCGTGTATTCTCAGAACGGAACGGCAGAGATGTTTTGTAGGTAAAAACAGTCATATTTCGCGAGTTACGCACGTAATAGGGGCGGCCTATTTCCATTTGGCGAGGCACAAATCTACTCTCCAGACTGTTACTGAGCGACGAGTTCAACCATTTTTGTGTGATTGAGTAACAAAATATCACCTTTATAATATTAAGTAGGATAGTGAGGAATGGCTCTTCACACTTAATTATGATGCCGTGGAAGACATTTTGGTTACACAGGGTTGAACGTCACGCATACACACACACTCACACACACACAAACCATCTCACTCACTCACACACACTCACATACACTCTAACTCACACACACACACCCATACACCCACTCAAACACACACACATAGACACAAAATATACTTTCACACGCACAGAAACACACATTTACACCTTTCTACCATATGCACGATTTAATTCATTTTCAATTTTGTTTTTCTTTTTTTTTCTTATTGGTTTGTTTTTAGTAGTTTTTAATTTTATTTATTTTTTGGTTTCATAAAATATGTGTAACTTATACCTAATTAGCACAACGAAACAATTGTACTAATCGAGGGAGAGCGAGGTTTATCCCATCACAAGTATCTTCGGATTACTTTCTGGGAAGCCCCGGCAACTTAATTGTATCTAGATTTAAGATAATAAACACATTTTTTTTTTTTATTGTAGGACAAAATCCACTTACCACCAGCATAACAAAGGTATCCAAACTCGTCCTTCTTGTATCCATGATCACATTCACAAGTAAAATGTCCATCAGCGTTGATACACGTATGGGAACACTGGGGCCTTTCCAGAAGGCACTCGTTGACGTCTACGCACTGTTTGGTGGCGTAATCGTACTGACGCATGGACACGGAGGGTAGACAGAGGCATGTCGGTCCGTGGCGTTCAGGGGAGCATAGAGTGTCGTTGCCAGAGCAGTTGAAGTTAGTGCACATTGTGTGCCCTGTGGAAGTGGGGTTATAGTTAGTCATCCTACGTCGAATGCGATGAGACCACAACATAAATATGGACAGTATGGAAACTTGGCCTATTTATTAAAATAATTACCTTTGGAGTGGTTTCTCCCACCCTCATACTAATAAACACGGAATAAGATAATAATTGGCGGGTAAATTTTGGCGGTGATTTTGTGTAAAAAGCTATTGTAATGCTTATGAAAAATAATCATTTGGTCGCCGCTTGTGGAATAAACACCCTGGGTTGGGCTAAGGTATTTTCTTTGTGTGTATGTGTGTGTGTGCGTGTGTAATATACCTATTGGCGCAAACGATGCCAACAACGACGGCGATGAAGCACCGACAAGTACCTATCTTCCTACGACACCATTATTTTTCTTTTTGAGTGAGAATGTCCAAACAAAATTAAATAACTCACAATTTTTGCAGAACAGCCCCTCGTCGCTGCCATCGCGGCAGTCTTGAATCCCGTTACACATCAATTTGCTGGGCAGACAGTAGGAGGAGTCCAGGCATTTGTAGTTACGTTCTCCAAGACTGGGCAGTTTCTGGCAGTAGGAGCCGTCGAGGATCGCGTGGGGGAGGGAGCCGTGACCTGCAGTAATTAAATCAAATTAATTTTCCGCTTCATGAGCAATGTATTGTTTTAAAGACAAAAATACAGGTTAATTAATGATATTTACAAAGCAGCTTTTCACTTGCTTCTTGAATGCTCGGCACAGGCCACGACAGGCCTCGACAGGCGTATCAACGACTGGCGCGGTCCGTCGGCTAACAGGCCGAGGGACCACGGCATTCGGATGACATAGGAACAATTTAACTTAATTACCTACTGAGAGATGCATTAACAATTTAGTGCAGAAACCACTTCAAGCTATCTTCAGTTTTGCTGAAGCTGTGATTTTTCAGATAAAAATAAAAGTTGTTTGCTGAATGTTATCTACTTAGTTTTATGTACAAACTAGCTTTTGCCAGCAGTTTCGCCCGCGTTGAGATTTATTATACATATAAATCTTCCTGATGAATCACGAAAACCGCATTAAAATCCGTTGCGTAGTTTAAAAGATATAAGCGTACCTACAGACATACAAAGTGACTTTATTTTATACTTAAAGAAGATACTTATAGAGATAACGGCGTGCAATGTGATGGGAATTTTTCTGTGGGTACATGCCAAAACAAAATAGGTGATCAAATGCACTTACGACACAGATCCTGTGTATACTCGTCACTTTTGTCTTCGCAGTCGTACACGCCGTCGCACACCCACAGCAAAGAGATACACTTGCCGTCGCCACACTCGAAACCCTTGCAGGTCGACTGTTGATATTGACATATTTTAGTTCATTCGAGTACAAAAATAAGGACGAAATCAGCGTGTCCTAGAACCAACAATAAGAAGACATGTGATATCTAACTGGGCCGGCGCGGTGTGGTGGATACATAACGGACAATTACCTCACATAGAGAAGACGCCTGTGTAGAAGAGATTACCTATAGGCTGAAATATGTGGGTACAAATGGGGCTTGTGGCTAAGTAAAAACACCGCACGGGTCTATCGATCAGGTTAAGCTATGCTTGCCGCGATTAGTCCGTAGATGGGTGAACATATACACCTCAAACATGATAGCTGTAACTACTCAAATTCTCCTTAGCAGTCGGCAACGCGGTGTAGTTGACTTCGTCGCTGCCATCATCGCAGTCGGGCTCGTTGTTACATACCCTCGTCAAACATGATAGGTGTGGGTACTCACATTATCCTTAGCAGTGGGCAACGCGGTGCAGTTGACTTCGTCGCTGCCATCATCGCAGTCGGGCTCGTTGTTACATATCCTCGTCAAACATGATAGGTGTGGGTACTCACATTATCCTTAGCAGTCGGCAACGCGGTGCAGTTGACTTCGTCGCTGCCATCATCGCAGTCGGGCTCGTTGTTACATATCCTCGTCAAACATGATAGGTGTGGGTACTCACATTATCCTTAGCAGTCGGCAACGCGGTGCAGTTGACTTCGTCGCTGCCATCATCGCAGTCGGGCTCGTTGTTACATATCCTCGTCAAACATGATAGGTGTGGGTACTCACATTATCCTTAGCAGTGGGCAACGCGGTGCAGTTGACTTCGTCGCTGCCATCATCGCAGTCGGGCTCGTTGTTACATATCCTCGTCAAACATGATAGGTGTGGGTACTCACATTATCCTTAGCAGTCGGCAACGCGGTGCAGTTGACTTCGTCGCTGCCATCATCGCAGTCGGGCTCGTTGTTACATATCCTCGTCAAACATGATAGGTGTGGGTACTCACATTATCCTTAGCAGTCGGCAACGCGGTGCAGTTGACTTCGTCGCTGCCATCATCGCAGTCGGGCTCGTTGTTACATATCCTCGTCAAACATGATAGGTGTGGGTACTCACATTATCCTTAGCAGTCGGCAACGCGGTGCAGTTGACTTCGTCGCTGCCATCATCGCAGTCGGGCTCGTTGTTACATATCCTCGTCAAACATGATAGGTGTGGGTACTCACATTATCCTTAGCAGTGGGCAACGCGGTGCAGTTGACTTCGTCGCTGCCATCATCGCAGTCGGGCTCGTTGTTACATATCCTCGTCAAACATGATAGGTGTGGGTACTCACATTATCCTTAGCAGTCGGCAACGCGGTGCAGTTGACTTCGTCGCTGCCATCATCGCAGTCGGGCTCGTTGTTACATATCCTCGTCAAACATGATAGGTGTGGGTACTCACATTATCCTTAGCAGTCGGCAAGGCGGTGCAGTTGACTTCGTCGCTGCCATCATCGCAGTCGGGCTCGTTGTTACATATCCTCGTCAAACATGATAGGTGTGGGTACTCACATTATCCTTAGCAGTCGGCAACGCGGTGCAGTTGACTTCGTCGCTGCCATCATCGCAGTCTGGCTCGTTGTTACATATCCACGTCAACGGAATACACTTTTTGGTATCCTGGCAGAGGTACTGATGGGTCTCTTTACAGAACTCATCGTATGGATCGTGGTCAGCTGCAGAAGATAAGCATATAATAACTCTTTATTATTTACAGAAACCACCGGTCGCCGGATATATGTAGATGAAGTTTAGTGAGAAATCGATGCATGTTTTCGAATGAAATTAATATTGATGAATATTTAACGTCAAACCAAACTACACTTCGTGCATTCTCTCTTGCACACAGTTCGACGTTTCACTGTACAACGGGGACCCGCAAAGTGTAGGTAGTTCGCTGTACCTATCGCGACAATGCAGCCGTAGCGGTCGCCGAGCTCGGTCGCGAGTCATATTTTAATCAACACACACTGACCAGAAAATTGCAAAAAACCTAAGAAATATTAAATCTCGCGGACTAACTTAGCGCATCCTCCATATGTAGGTACAGTCGCCAGCAGGTCAAGCTATCCCATACTGTCAAATTTTCCCAATTGAACACAAACCTTATTCCTTTGTAATAAAGTTGAAAAACTATCAAAGAAATTTGACAGATTGGGGTAGCTTGATGTGCTGGCCTCTGTACTTAGACATAGCTTACCACAAAAGTTTTCATCGGTACCATCGTCACAGTCCACAAACCCGTCGCAGTACTGCGCTTGTGAGATGCAGCCTCCACCCATGCATGGGAACTTGTCTTCACCCATACATTCTGCCTCGAACTCTTGCATGTCATCCGCAAACTGTGCCGTACACCACGCGAGGTAGATTACAAATATTATGCTTTGGTATTTCATTCTGGAAATAAAGAGATAAAATACACTACTTTACGAGGTTTTTTACCCATCATCATCATCATCATTTTAGGCGAAAGACGTCCACGCTGGACATAGGCCTCCCCCAAGCTTCTCCACTTCGACCGGTTCTGTGCATCCCGCATCCAGCTGATTCCTGCGGGCTTCACAGGGTTATCCAACGCTACGTGCTTCCTACATTATTTTACCCATACATGAAAATAATGTGAATCGGTAGAATAATGAACCCTAGCTTAGATACCGAAGTGGAAAAAAAAATTGGACGTCAATTTTTTATTTTATTTAGTCATTGGTTTTCAACAATAGGGTATTTTCCAATTTAATAAAAACTATTTTAATTTGAAGATTGGGACGATATATTTAACAGAAAAATAAAAATAAATTTATTTTAATCCATTTTCTCAATTAAAAACGATTACACTCAAATTTCGTTTTCGTTGTTTTGAATTTACCACCAAAACGCTCCTTGCGATGATTTTTTATCACGTGACATCGTGACGCCGGCTTTGTGCAAACTGCATCGGTACAAATACTTATTTGTGCACAGGGCACTGCACACCAGTAATATCACTTTCTATCCATTAAAAATCATGTTAATTATAAACTCGACATTCACTTGTTTACTTACTAACTACTTTCGTTTACACAAAGTTGACGTCACGTGACAAAAAGTCCATCGTAACGAGCGTTTTGGCGGTAAATTCAAAACAACGAAAAATAAAATTGATTTAAATTGTTTTTAATTGAGAAAATGGATATAAATCAATTTACTTTTATTTTTCTGTTACGTATTTCATCCCAATCTTCAATTTAGAATAGTTTTCAATAAATTGGAAAATACCCTATTTTCAATATGTGGCCCACAAAAATATAAAAAAATGACACAAATTACTCCTTCTTTTATACTGATTATCATCAGTTTCTCATAATACAGATCAGCAGTAATCGGCTAACATATTTTTATCCCAAAAACCTTGGTACCTCACTTCGTAAGTCCTCAATTCTTGATGGTAACGTCCACTATGTTCATCACTTATATTTCCCAAGTTCTCAGGAAAATAATCCAGGGGGGAATGTAGAAAATGATTTTTTAACGACATGCTTCACTCCCATTCTGTGGTCATCCTTACTAATATTATAAGCGCGAAAGTTTATACAGGAAAAGTTTTTATTCAGTGCTCAAACTTTAACCATGAATTCAGCATATCATTCTAGACCCCCCAGCGCAGAAACTTTCCGTCAGTATTACAAAAAGAAATCTGCTGTTCCATAGAAAAGTGCTACGCGGTAAAAATACATGGAATAGCTGATTTTTTTTTTTTGTAGAGCCGACGAAAAATTTCTGCGCTGGGGGGTCTAGAATGATATGCTGAATTAATGGTTAGAGTTTGCGCACTGTATAAAAACTTATCCTATATTGTTTGTTACTCTTTCACGCAAAAATTACTGAATGGATTTGGATAAAATTTTGGCACACAGATAGATTATAACCTAGATTAACACATAGGATACTTTTTATCCCGGTAGTACGTTCCCGCGGGATAATTTCCGACTTCCACGCGGGCGAAGCCGCGGGCGGAAACTAGTTCTCCAATAAACTGGAAACAATTTCTTCATAATCCTATGATTTATTGTTGCCTATGGTTTTTTCACAACCACTTTAAATTTAAACCTATAGTATCATTTTCGACACTGGATAAGTACCTACCAGCAAAATTCATCCTTTAATATATTTTTTATTTCGGGCCCACAAAGATTCTTTCTTTGAGTTTGGCATCAGAAAGATCAGGAAAAATGTTTCCTAAATACTTAACCAGTTCCATATTTATCAAGTCAGTAGCGTAATTTGTTGGTTCTCTCCACGACATTGGGACGCCAAATTGCAAGTGTTTTCTTTTCCCTGCAGGGTTGCACAATAATATACTTCTACAATTTTCACGTACTACTCCAAGAACCCATTTTTATCACGATTTAGTAGTAGTAGTTACCGAGATTTGGAAATAGGCTCATTTTACGACTTCATTGATTATACAGTCACTTCTTATTTAACTGGATAATTTTACCACAAACATAGCTATAGTTATTTGGGCTTAATTTACATTACCTAAGGACGTTTTAAAGCATTTTTTATAGGTCCGTAAGACAACGTTTTTACGGAACCCTAAAACTTCCCACTTTTTTTTCCCGTTTTGTTGTCCGTCCGTCCATCTACCTGTCTGTCAAGACCCTTTATCTCGAAAACGCGTGGAGGTATCGAGTCCAAATTAAAACGATATACTCAGGGGCCTAAGTCTACTAATTTATAAACGTCACAATGGTCTCTCAATGGTAAGTTTTTGACAGATTTGCCATACAAAAACTGTCAAAAACACACCATTGAGAGACCATTGTAACGTTTATAAATTAGTAGACTTAGGCCCCTGGTCTACAGTCTCTTGAAGCTGTGACAAAATAAAACTTCTATGTTAACGTAAAAAAAGATCCGACCGTTTATGCCGCAAAAACGTATATTTCAACACTCTCAATGGAATCAAAATTTTCGTTTACCGAGAACTATGAAATTTGAAAAAAACCGGTCAAGTGCGAGTTGGACTCGCGCACCGAGGGTTCCGTACAAACCTGTGGGTATATAAGTAAAAGTTCAAAATTGTCAAAAATATTTTTTTTTATATGACGAAACTAAAAATTTTCGGTTTTCGTAATTTTTCCTATATCTGTACTATAAGACGTGACTTCGTACAAAATTTCAAGATTCTAAGTTCACGGGAAGTACCCTGTAGGTTTTGATTCTCGTGCGAGTTTCGAAAATTTGCGGAATTTTGCGGCCTAAATGGCTGTATTGTATCTTTTGATTGCGTTGACTTAGAAGGTTGATTTTTCTACAGCTTCCAGGGACAGTAGAACTAAGTATCATATAGAAATTTCAGTTTGATACCTCCACGCGTTCCTGAGAAAAACGGTCTTGACAGACGGACGGACGGACGGACGGACGGACGGACGGACGGACAACAAAGTGATCTTATAAGGGTTCGTTTTTTCCTTTAGAGGTACGGAACCCTAAAAATAAGAAAGAATTTATTTATTTATTTAATAGCTTAAACAACAATAGCAAATGAATAATCAGACAATAATCCAGACACGACTAACAAGATAACCTCATAACTTAATGAGGGAATATTAAAAAACTTGACTTGATAAAAATATGAAACATTTTTTTTTTTGTTGTAAGAGGGTAGGTAGAAAACACATTCATTATGAATTAACTTTGGGTAAAAAAATAATTGTAAAGTAGTGATATATTAGTCGGTGAAAAAATTTGTAAATTGGAAAGTGTGCTAAAAACTTCCCGTTCCCACTACTGGGACATAGGCCTTCTTTCAGTGAGAGAGAGTGGGCCGTAATCTACCACGCGAACCCAGGGTTGCTAAGATGTCACATGTCATTGTCATTTTTGGGCCTTGGACATGCCGCGTGTGCCCACGATGTTTTCCCTCACGGTTTTTAAGAGCAATAGTGATGAAATAAATTACACAAACTAAGCGCCTGTCATGATTCAAACCCACAACGTAGGTACAAACTCTTAAGTCAGGCCGTTACCACTGAGCCACAACAGACAGCTCTCTAGTTTCTCTCTCTAATTTATTATTATTAAGATGCACAAGTTAAATAAGTAGGCCGTATCACTTGAAATAAATTTGAAACATTTACAAACATACTGTTCTTTCAATTTTACTAATATATTGAAATAGGTATGATAACGTGCGGTTCTTTTTTTAAGTTGAATTTTGCATCGATACCGAAATGCAAGGAAAATAACGATGCAATCTTAGGATTGCAGTGTAATACCGGTCGTCGTAGCTTCACGACCATGACATAGCAGTAGTTCAGCTAAGATGGTGAATATTATTACGTATTAAAAAAATAAAATAATGAACTTACCTAAAAGCTTTCTAAAGTTTCTTCATTTAAATAATAACAAAGGTATAAATACAATTATTTAAGCAACATAAAATATAAATAAGTAATCTTGAAAATTAATTTTAACTAGTTCACGTGGCTGCAAGCAAAGATGAAGGCAAACAGAACGGAAGTTGATGATGAGAATCATACAGTTGAAAATGAGTTTTCATCTACCCGCCTTTTTCTTTCGTGAAAACATAACAAAACGTTCCTGCGATGTTAACTGTAATTAAATTCAAAATGTCTTAACAAACTAGATTTAAAAAAATGTTTAAGCTGGTCAAAGTCAAGTTATTACTGTAAAATTATAGTTTTTATTCGTATTTATTTTATTTTATTGAATATAATTAACTCAATGGTGTTCAGTTTACAAGGAACAACAAATGCTGTAACAAAACGTAATAAAGACAGCAAGCGTACAAAGTTGCCAATTATAATTCAACTTCCCAATGAATGGGAAATTGAAATATTCTATGATTCCTGAA
This sequence comes from Polymixis flavicincta, assembly GCA_949987655.1. Lineage (NCBI taxonomy): Eukaryota > Metazoa > Arthropoda > Insecta > Lepidoptera > Noctuidae > Polymixis > Polymixis flavicincta. The sequence continues at coordinate 5,935,584 of OX465188.1, read as the reverse complement.
GCAATACGTTATCCGGTGGGTTTTCTTAACCAATTGGTATCCGTATTAGTATCAAACAGTGCATTATTTAATCTGTATGAGCGTCTCAAATCGCCTAAAACTTAAAAAATGAAATAATATTTCCCTGCATTCCCTGAAAGATTCATTTATTACAGCTGTGCAATTTGTCATTTGATCTCAACAACCCTGTTTTTACTCTGTGTGGTTGACAGGTCAGAGTCCAACTTTCTTCTAAGTTTATTTTAAGTTTTAAATTAGAATTTACAGTAGTATAAAATTTACATTAATTGTTTTAGAGGTCTCCGTCGTGTCCAGTGTTAATCGGTATAAGTTTTCCGGCAGCCATGGCATCTCAAATATCAAAATCTTTACTTAAAGTTTCCCACGTCGGCTCCACGGCTAAATTCGGTAGGTTTTGTAGTACTTCTTTAATTATATACTACTTGACGACTTGCCTAACCATAACTAAAGTAATATTTTCTATATTACACAATCTGTAAAGCTGAAAAGTTTTAAGAATCAATTGAATAGTTAGCATTTTCCCATAATTCTATAAGGCCGTAAACTTTGGACTTTTGTAAAAAGTTTTTATTGGCATTGTTGGCAATTAATTTTGTTCAGTTCCGTGCCAAATTATGAAGGCAAGGTTCATGTCATATATATACTGGAAGCTATTATGTGCTCTAAATATATACTATTCCTACTTTGATATGATTTCAAGGACATTTTTGCATGGAACTATCCTCAATTTCGAAAAATGTACTTTTAGACACCGCTAGGCGAGCTCTCAGTATAGGAGCAGCATTACAGCAGAAAAAGAAGTCACTGCCAGACCGCACCGGCCATAATGTGGTCCTTGTTGACGGAGTACGAACACCCTTCTTGGTTTCCTTCACTGATTATGCCAAGATGATGCCTCATGAACTTGCCAGACATTCCTTGTTGTAAGTATTGCTTATAACTTTAAGCTTATCAGTATATATTTATTACCTTAAGTAAACTTTTAGCATTTCACAAAGTTTTACATTTTTGTCATTTTAAACCCTTTTAGGGGTCATTGTACTCATCTTTATAAACAACTTTTGCCATGGGACCAAAACAGAAATCGTGGACAAAATAATCATCTGATCCATACATTCGGTTGAGTTATGCAAACATAAATGTATCGATCATCCATTTTTTTTACAATGACACTTTAATAAAATAATGAAAATGAAACAGTGTATAAGGCCATTATTTTATTACATAGGTAATAACAGCCTACATAAATATGTACTTAGGTCAAAAAGCATATGCATTATTAACATCAGATTTTATTAAATGATAATGATTGCAGACATTAGTAATAAATTGAGTACCTATCAGTGTTTATAAATAATCCTGACCTTGAAATCTTACCTAGTTTATTAGTCAAGTACATATTCTAATCTATAATATCATTTAAATAAAAATTATGTTACCATCTATATAAGATACTTTTTTAATTGCCTGAACATGATATAAACTCAAAAATGACTTAACCAATTTCATACAGTTTTACCAATAGCTGGAGTAATTCATGAGGAAGGTTTAGGTGTTTGATTCATGCAGTTTTTGTGTAGATTGATGGCACGGTTGGTGCAGTGGTCAAGCGATTGACTGCTGAGCTCCGTGTCGCGGGTTCGATTCCCGCACGGAACAAATATGTTGTTAACTTTATAAACGTTATTTTGAAAATGTGGCTGTGAATTGGGCTTTAATAATGACTGTCAGATTCAAATTTCTGCATTATTTAAATGACAATAGTCCCGATCTTAAAAAAAAAAAAAAAAAAACACATAAACCTGCACTTCAAGTTTGAAGTCCATGTAGATGTTGAAAAAAATCATGCTGGCTGGGAGCGCCGCGTTAACATGAAAGGCACACTGATAGTTTTTATCCTGGTTTAGCACATAGGGTACTTTAAATTCTGGTAGTACACACAGCTACACATCAAGCTCATGCATCAAGCTATACATTTCCAGTTTACGCTGATCTCGCACTGTACGGAAACCCTATACATTGCGAGATCAGGTTATACTGGAAATGTATAGCTTGATGTGTAGCCATGTGTACATTCCCGTGTGTTATTTTCCGAAATCCGCATGGAGTTTTTCCTAAGAACCGGCTTCGCATGAAGCCGATTCTTGGGAAAAACTAGTTACAAATAAAACACTCAGAAGCCAGTGGGTCAACAACTACACTTTTCCTTACCAAGTCTGAGTTCATGAAATACTTTTAAAGTTCTAAGCTTAAAAGGAAAATAAAAGCTTTATAAAACCAATTTATAATCTGTCTGTATAATAATAGGTATGTGGACTGCTCAATACTAATACCTTAAGTTTGGTCCTGACTGGGAGAATAATTAGATGTGAGAGATATTCCTGCAATTGTTGAAACATTAAATGAGCACTTTTACACAAACATCTATCTGTCAGCTAGTTTTAATTAAAGGACCAAAGTCCAATTTGTTATACATACACAGGGAATGTACTCAGAAGGCAACTGATTACTAATCATTCTTGTAGGAGGTAGGTACATTTAAGTGATATGACATACTTTATTTGCTGCTGGGAAGTTTGTTGCATCACTTATTCCCAGCTAAAGCACTAGGATGTCGTTAAGGGCGGGTGTTTTGCGAGACTGTCTTATGTAATTTTCTTAGCATTGAAAAGCGCTGATTCTCAATGCTAAGAAAATAAATTAATAATAAATTCACACCTACTTTGGATAAAATGACTTTTTAATTTTGATTTTATGCTTAACAATTGATTGAATAAATTAAAAATGTAAGTTTGGACTTGTGTCACTCAATCACGCAAAAACGGCTGAACACATTTAGATGAATTTTGGCACACAGATAGATTGAAAAAAAAAAAACTTGGATTTACACATACTTTTTACCCGGTAGTACGCTCCCGTGAATTAACTTCACCTCCACGTGGGCGAAGCCACTGGCAATAGCTAGTTTGGTTATAAAATCTAAAATAAATGAAGACGCATGCTCTATGTGGGTATACTATACACTTCTGCCTAACCCACCGGAAATAAAAGTTTTATTTTAATATATTATATTTATTTATTTTATATTATATTTTATTTTTAATTAAATTTATTTAATTAAAAAATAAATTGTAATTAAGTAATTAAATTTATTCAGTAATAAAAACAAACCACTATGCAATAAATTATAGCTTAAATTTTTTGCTTGTGCAAAAAGCATTATAAATAAATAAATAAATTTATTTATAATAATCTCTCTAACTTCAAACGCAAAGAAGCTTTTTTATTTGTGCAAACAATTTGCTAAAGAAAATGAATACACTTTTTGCATGGGTACCACACGGACGGATATTCCTACGTAAAGGTGAAGGGCAGAAATAAATTTGTATTGATAGCAAATCTGTCTCATTAATCATATAGGGCAACAATGACTATCCACGGAAATTATTGTCAAACTTATCAAAACGTTTTTGTTGCCACTTTTAGTTATTTTATTTTTTAATTAACTGTTTACTTTTTATGTTAACTTTTTCAGCATATATGCATGTTAACTTTTCATCGATTTTTATCTGTATCCACACAAACTTCAGAAAACACATCACCAAACTCTACACTATCACGAACGTAACATCGAAAAAAACACTACAAAGCGAAAAATAACTTTAATTTCGCAAGTCGGTGACTTTGGATATGTATTTTATCAATTTTTTGTCACCGCCTTCCTAAACTAAAGTTAGTTTTCGCTTTCTAGTGTTTTTTTCGTTTTTTTAGAAAAGAGTTTTTATTTTTCACTTTTTAATTACCCACACCAATTCCAAATTTCAACATCCGTCGGGTCAAAACAATGCATATTTATGCTATAGCAGCAATCTCGGTTAATTTGCTGTTATTTTTCGAAGAGATCCGTTGTATGTCTCCGGAACACATCATCCGACTTATATGAAATTTAAATGGGACCATTTCGAAATAACCCCTTTCGAACAAAAAAATAATTTTGCAAATCGGTCTTATGACGGAGTTATGCCCGAACCTCTACCTAACTCCTAACCGTTAAAGAGTTGTACCTTCCTTCATCAGCTCAGCGTCATGAGATGATGATGACCATACGCAAATGTCTCAATAGCTTTAGAAAATATATGAAAAACATTGTTAATACCTACAAAATTTGAGGGTTGCCCTCGATTTCCCTGGGATTCCATCATCATATCCTGACTTGGTGCCAATGGGACCACCTCAGGAGTATACCAAATAAAAAAAGAATTTTGAGAATCGGTCCACAAATGGAGGAGAAATCGAGGAACATACATTAAAAAAATACATGCAGTGGAACATACAACCTCCTCCTTTTTTGGAAGTCGGTTAAAGACTTTAAAATTGTAAATACACGTTTCGCACGTAATAATTATTTAGTTTGAAGACTTTTTCTATATCTATGGGTATACTAATAATAGTGGTTGTCCCAAAAATTCAAACCTAAATGCTATAGAATAGTTGTATTATATTACAGTGAAACCTGGTTAAGTGTGACCTGGATAAGTGAGAAACCTCTATTATTGAGAACTACAATGAGGTCCCGGCACTTTTTCATCCAATTACCTCTTTTAATGGGACTTTTCGAACTTGATTAAATGAGATTTGATTTCTAGGATTTTTTCGATGTTTACCTCTATAATTGGGACTCTGGAGCTCAATTCCCTTTATAAGTGAGATAATTTATCAGGTTGGGACAGGTTACGACACGATTGTTTATAAACATTTGAATTTCTTTCACAAAATTTCCACCTTTATAAATGGAATAACGGTACATTTCGACCTCTATAAGCGGGCCCTCTGTAAATGAGACAACTAAATTTTAAACCTGTCTAATTGGAAAACTGGATAAATGAAAACCTCTTTAAATGGTACAAAATCCTTGGTCCCTTGAGATCCCAATTAACCAGGTTTCACTGTATTTACACTTACGTCACCTGTTGGGCCTCGGGAAGTCACCATTGTCCGCCATGATTGCGACGACTTATCCAATACAAAAAGATTATAACTTTATTTTTAATTTCTTTAGGGGTCTCCTCCAAAAAACCGGTGTATCAAAGGATGTGATCGATTATATCGTGTACGGCACGGTTATCCAGGAGGTGAAGACTTCCAACATCGGGCGCGAGGCAGCCCTAGCGGCCGGCTTCAGCGACAAGACTCCCGCGCACACTGTCACCATGGCCTGCATCTCTTCCAACCAGGCCATCACTACAGGTACAGTTACAATAGTAAAGTGATGCGCTTCGATAATGTTCGTGTTTCCGAATTAGCACGAACGTCGCGCAACAGTAGCCTTGCTTCTGTGGGCGGTTAATCCAAAACATAGGGCGTGAGGTGACAAGACGCCCCACCGTCACCAAGGCGTGCATCTCTTCCAACCAAGCCATCACTATAGGTAATACAGTTCAACTAGTACAGGGATGCTGTTCGGTAATGTTCGTGTTTTGGAATTAGCACCAACTGCGCGCCACGGTAGCTTTGCTTCTGTGCGGGGCTAACCCAGAATATCGGGCGCGAGGCAGCCCTGGCGGGGGAATATGGCAGACAACTTGTGCCTGACGCTAGTGGTCGGATTTTGGCCACGCGCCAAAATAACCTTGTAGCGCTATATTTTATTTATTTCTTTCGGCTTAAAACCTCTCACTTTACTAAAATTTCCCGCTTTCCTCAGGCATTGGCATGATAGCCGCGGGCGCCTACGACGTGATCGTCGCTGGCGGCGTAGAGTTCATGTCGGACGTGCCGATCCGTCACTCTCGCAAGATGCGTTCCTTGCTCCTTCGTCTGAACCGCGCCAAGACTCCGGCGCAGCGCCTGTCACTCATCGCGTCTATTAGACCCGACTTCTTTGCGCCAGAGGTGAGTTTATAAACAAGACAATAATTATAGTCCGTTCCAAAAGTACGTATCTGATAAAAAAAAAATACAAACTTTGCGTGCTTCCGACTCGAACATACATCAGTGTTAACGTAGGATCCTCTAAACGCCTTTCCAAAATCTTAAACCCGAAAATTGTGTCAGTTTAAATCAAATAGATGACCGCTATTCTTCCAATAGCCGTTTGCTGTCGGGGGCAAGGCAAAGCAAGTTGTCAAAATGTGTCATTTTGGATACTAAAATAATAACCTGTCAGATGGTTGTGCATAGATATGCTGTTCCGTGTGGTGCCGGATGTAAAGGAATAGCACCATCCCATTTCTTCCCTTGGGTGTCGTAGAAGGCGACTAAGGGACTTACTAGAGAATGGGCAGCAGCGTTCTCTATGCATTTTACCATCATACTGCGATCGACAACCCGCCAAGCGTGGCGATTATGGCAAAACCCCCCTTTTGGGGAGGCCTATTTCCGGCAGTGGTCGTCTTTCGGCTGAAATGATGATGATGATGCTGGTAAAGTAGAGCAAAAACCTTCTTTCCAAAAAATTGTTTCCCATCTCGCATTTTTTTAGTTATTATTTTCGATATCCTTAACAGTCTAGAAATAACACTATTAGAACCCATTACAATATCTTTCCCTCCTCAGTTACCGGCCGTCGCCGAGTTCTCGTCCGGAGAAACCATGGGTCACAGCGCGGACCGCTTAGCCGCCGCCTTCGGGGCCTCCCGTCAGGAACAGGACGACTACGCGCTGAGGTCACACAAATGCGCAATGGAGGCCCAGCAGAAGGGTTACTTCACTGATCTGATTCCCGTTAAAGGTAAAAAAGCTTGTTTTAAAAACGTATTAATGAAATTATATATCTGTTCTACGACCTTCACTTGGAAAGTACTTGTAAAGACAAATCCAACCAACCCAAAACGATTTTACACAAGTCATCATGGAGCCAACCAAGTTGACTATCCAAGACATGCCATACGTTAGAATGGGGCTATCATAGGTGATTTTTTTATTATATTTGACCACGCATACCTTTCTACTGAGTAGTCCGATTTAAAATCTTTTATTTATTTGAACTTCGAAGTACACCATTACTTAATTCGAAGTTTAAAATTTAAAAACAAAATCCAACCGTAGATGTAGAAGAAAAAAAAAACTTTTAATGTAATCTGAAAAGTATTTTTTTTATGTCTGTGTACAGTATTAGTTTATTTTTTTTATTGTAAAGCTTATTTCTAACAAATATTTGTACATCACAGTTGACGGAAGGGACGCCGTGGTAGACAAGGACAACGGCATCCGCGTGTCGACTCCGGAGCAGCTCGCTAAACTGAAGCCGGCGTTCATCAAGCCGCACGGCACCGTCACTGCCGCTAACGCGTCGTTCTTGGTAAGTCGACAATGAACAACAACAACAATTCTTCTTTTTTTTTGTATGGCATCTCGTAGTTGACCTTGAGAGGCCGTAACTACTTAACCGGACTTTCCTGTGGTGGCCTTAAGAAAACTTAAAGCCTCCAGCCAGGGGCGTAATACTACTTAAACTAAGCGATTGCAAGCTGAGGGCACCCCCACCCCCTGTGGGGTACGGGCCTCGGCTCAGGGCGTCACTCATTTGGGACAGGGTGGATCAAATTCATCATTAATCGGGGAATTTAACTCTACTGGCTCAGTTGCTGCGCACGCTGGCACTTCAACGAGCAAGGGTCGATCGGGGCCTTTCTTTTAATTCGGTGCACCGATTAAATCTTTTTAATGCGGACATTCATCGTCATCGCTCTCCTACCCTCGTCCCAATTTATTTGTGGTCGTCGCAACATGTATTTTTCTTCCACACATCTCTATTAGTCATCATCTCCGTAGTCACGCCCTTTCTAACCATATCATCATTCACACAGTCCATACATCGTTTATTTGGTCTCTTCCTACTCTTATAGCCATCGACATTCATACTCAAAACTTTATCAGGAAATTTTCATCATTCCTCCGTATCACATGCCCATACAATGACAACCGATTTCCATTTTGAATGCAGGGAAATCGGCTATAAAATCTTTGAAGAAGCTTCCTAAAACACTGCCATTTAACATTGAAATCATAGTCGGTTCCAAAACTATCTGATGAAAATGTAAACAAACCCTCGGCGCGTTGTGTTCCACGCGCCTCAAAGAGATGTCAGCAAAAACCGATGGGGCCCGCAAGGGCCGATGCCTGCCAGGGGTGCGGGTTTGTTTGAAAGAGATACCGCCGCCCCTGGCATACAGGCTACTGAGGGAACACGGGTGGGTTTTAGTCAATAAAAGTCTGACACGCCCTCCTGCTCCACCCAGAGCGGGAGAAGTTATTTGACGACTACCCACCCAAAAAAAAACCCTGTCAAAGTTAAAACGCCTCAGTTGTCAAATAAAAAATATCTTTATTATGATTTATAATTAGAATTTCGGGTTTGCGTATTCAAATAATGTAATCACGCACCAATGCACTCAATTTGTGGTTAAAATTTGCGCGTCGATAGCACCCTGTATTTTATCACTTGACGACTGCGTGACAGCAAAGACGGGTTTATTGGCGATTGTGTTGTATATATGTATATTTCCACTTTGGTCATTTTAAATTGCATTTAATCCGGTCTAAAACTTTACCACACAAAAAGAAATTAACAAGTCATAAAATTCGATTTGTCCGTACAGACTGACGGTGCCTCTGCGTGCTTGGTGATGTCGGAAAAAAAGGCGAAGGAGCTCGGTCTGAAGCCCAAGGCGTACCTGCGTGACTTCACGTATGTTGCTCAGGTGAGTAATACGCATTATGTATATATTCTGGCGGGATTAACTCGTTTCGTAATTTTGAAATTTTATTTACCAACAGGTAATGCATAAATCGTACTTAATATTTTAAATGTGAGAGTTTGGAGATTTGTTACTCAATCACGCAAAAACGGCTGAACGGATTTGGATGAAATTTGAACACAGATAGTTTATAACCTGGATTAACGCATATAACACATAGGATTACTTCTTGTCCCGGATATTCCCATGAAATAATTTTTGACCTCGATGCGGGCGAATCCGCTAGTACAGTAGTAAATTATTATGCAACTACACTAGGTATACGGGGTGGATTTTCGAGATAGGGTAAGGGCAGATCGTTGTAGTTACAAGAAAACAATCTGAGGAAGACTGTCTATGCATTTTACCACCATACTGCGATCGCCAACCCGCCTGCCAAGCGTGGCGATTATGGCAACTTTTTGGTGCATTTCTTAAAGGGATCAAAACACTATAGGACGAACTGAGGTTTGAGTAGAAAAAAGTTTTTGCGTAGGTCGCTTTTAATTACTAACTATACATTTATGTAATTAGGTATAAGAACAGATAAAATAGGTAAAATAAAACAATATGTTCTTGTATAGGATCCCGTTGACCAACTGCTGCTGGGACCCACGTATGGCATCCCCAAGATCTTGGACAAAGCCGGCCTCAAGATAAGCGACATCGACACCTGGGAGATCCACGAGGCTTTCGCTGTAAGTATCCTACTAATATTATAAATGTGAAAGATTGTATGTTTAGATGTTTTTTACTCAATCACTCAAAAACAGATGAACGGGTTTGGATGAAATTTGGCACACACATAGATTATAACCTGGATTAACATTATTCCAGTAGTACGTTCCTGTGCATGACAGCCGATCCTATAGTTTAAGTTATAGAGTAAGGATCGTTTTAGGCATGTGTTATTTTAGACCTTGGGAAACAAATAGGTACCATTGTGGCGGCATCTACAACGCCACATACGAACTACGCATCAAAGACTTGACGTCACACAAATCCTACATAGCGCAAGCAGAGTTTACCGCGCGACTCTTATATATACAACATCCCGACATCAACTGTCGGGCAGTCGCCCACCAGACACAACACCCGTCTGGTCGAAGGATCCTTCCTTTTCCATAGAGTATGAGTGAACTTTACACCCTGTTCCTCATACCTCTATACCATTAAGCGCTACCACTAAGGGTCTTACTCGTCCAAATATAGGCAATTCCGATTCAGATCTAGTACAAGACAGTAGGCTGAGCAGACTTCAGTACTCGCTACCTTTGACAGTGAAATGATGATGATGATGATGGGACTCCCTTTTCCTCACGTAGACTCCCATTCGGTCCGTTGTGCATGGGGATTCTGGCTAACAAACCCAGCCTAGTTCCGCCCAAAAGCATAGAAGCTTCCTCACAGGCTTCACGGAGCGACCTCACACTTGACAGTGGAATATAGTAGTTATATTTACTATGTACTTCCACCGTGGTCCACCATCCATCTTCACAGTGACATAGTGTCCTTTCGTATTTCCGCCCCCAATTCAGCGCACTGTGCGACCTATCGCACAAAGCTCCCGTGAGATTATTGCCGAACTCCTCGTGGGCGCAGCCGCTGACAAAAGCTAGTAAATAGTAATAATACCAGACTAGTACTGTCCCACTAAAGGACAAAGGCATCTTCTTAAACAGAGAAGGTACGAGCTTTGATCACCACGCTTGCTCAAGACGGGATGGTGATTTCAGACTTATATTAACTCGAGGCCACGTCTCATCGCGATGTTTGCCTTCACCGATGTCAGTGATGTCCAAGATGAACTTAGAAATTCTGAGCAAAAGCATATTAAAAAAGTCAGAAAGGACAAAAAAAATATACGTATATTAGCTTAACTATTTACAAATTACAAGAGTCATTTAGAAACATACTCAATAGGAAAACAACTGAAAAGAAGGGGAAGCTGGGCGTATTATATAAGCGCGATTTTAAATGCATCTAGAACGGTAGTTTTGCATGGGTATAGGAAACTGTATTTATTTTTTCTAACGCAGAAAACGTAAAAAAGAACAACGTGAGTTGTGTATGTAATGTAAATACTGCAAAATACTCGTTTTGCGCTTTTAAGTGTTTTGTCATTTCGTTTGATAAAACACTAAGATCATCATCTGTCTAGCCTTTTCCCAACGATGTTGGGGTCAGCTTCCGGTCAAACCGGGATGCAGCTGAATACCAGTATTTTAAATGGTGAGACTGCCTATTTGACCTCCACAACCCAGCAGCCTTGGTAAGACTGGTTGTCAGACTTTTGGGGTTCTGACGACTCGTAACGACTGTCAAAGATCCATGCACGAGTGACAGCCGGGACCAACAGCTTTACGTTCCGAGGCATGGAGGGGTATTGATATGTAAAGATGGTTACCCATCCACGAACCAACCGCGGCAAGCGTAGCTTAACCTGCCCGATCGACCCGTGCAGCTGTTATGACTTAGCTGCAAGGTCCTCCACCAGAACACCGAAATGTAAATATTATTCCCAGTGATAAATACAGCTAGCGGCACGTAAGTCTAGCGGTGAACGAAACGTGGAGGGGATAGCTGCGCATAGATACTGTTGCGCACGCAATTGTTATCTCTACAAATTGATCACAATAATCCTTACTAATAAAGAATGTGTTTTCTTTGTCCTTCTTTTATATCTAAGCTAGTTCGTTTAAACTAGTCTCATCACTAATATGGGGAGGTAGAAATAAAATTTAAAAAATATTGTCAAATTTTATTATGGCCCGTATAAGGCATTTTTCTTGTATATATATAATAAACACAAACTTAATTAAAAGAGTCAATAAAAGACAAACTTAACAGAAAACAACAACGGTAATAACAATACAATTTAGAACGCGACTAAACACCAGAAGTGAGCGGGGCATCGTATCGGTGCACGGGACCGAGTACGACTGGAGAGCCAATAAGCGCTTACGCACGCCCGCGCGCATCCCCTTCACTCCCCCGAGATACCTTATTTTCGACTTCTGCGCATAAACGGCCAGCGCTACACTTATGTGCCGCTACTTGTACCTACTAGTTTATGCTATACATCGCGTCAAACTTAATGGCGGCTCTGAAGTGAGCTACACGCTGCGCAGTACCCCACCTCTCAACCCCGCTGACCCATGAATTTGTTACTGCGCAGCGACTCGCCTCGTGTTCCGAGCCGCCATAAAGTTTGAATCAAGCTGTACTAGCGTATGATTTTCATGATATTGTATATTTTCAGGGCCAAATTCTGGCTAACTTGAAGGCGATGGACTCCGATTGGTTCGCGCAGACCTATCTTGGCCGTCAGTCTAAGGTAAGATTAATTGGTTTGGTAAGATTTAAATAATTGTATGCCCCATTGTTAAAAGCATCGCATAATATACAATGCGACGCTTTAGTATTTGTTTTTTTGGGCTTCACTCTTGGTGTTCCGCGCGGTCTATCTGCCTTTGTTTTATAATCTGAGCGATAAATATTCTTAAATGTGCGCATTTTTTTACGACTAAAAACACTACTCGAATGGCGGTCGGGTCTCGTCCCTTGCGACTCGCACTCCTCCCACTTCTCGTACCATTGGCCCTTGAACAATGAACGTGGCTAAATTGTATTTTTGTTGTGTGCAGGTCGGTGCCCCAGATCTAAGCAAGTGGAACAACTGGGGAGGATCGCTCTCTATCGGACATCCCTTCGCTGCCACCGGGGTAAGTCATAAACGCACTACTTTGGGTCAAAAGCAACATGTCTGACTGTTTGGTTATTTATAAGAATTCGTGAATATTAATATTTTTTATAATATTATTGCACACAGCACACATGTACCTATAGTTGAATCATACAGTAAGCAATCAAAACTAAATAATACAAAAACATCAACAGTTTCATCTTTTCGGCAAAATACGAAATATTATTGTAGTAAGTGTTTTTAAACTTGCGTAATGAGACACAATAAATGTCTATTTTAGTATGCATATATTATATTTTATGTTAAATCCATCATTGAAATATTCGTTCTTAATCCCACAGGTCCGTCTATGCATGCACACTGCTCACCGTCTGGTGCGCGAAGATGGCCAGTTCGGCGTCATTTCCGCTTGCGCGGCCGGTGGTCAGGGTGTTGCCATGATCCTAGAGAGGCACCCCGATGCCACCTGCAACTAAACCACAATAATATGGACGTAGTCGGCACGAAATCTTAGTTGAGAGAAATAATAAGGCAGCATGAAAGTGTGGAAGCAACAAAAATAAAATGTTATGATATGGCAACACAGAAACGTTATTTTAAAAAACCGCGATGTAAGCATAATCTCCTATTTTAAAGTTAGTTAAAAAAATAAGTGTTTGCTCTGTGACAATATCCAAGTAATGCCAAAAAACAACAGATAACGTGTATTTTTATATTGAAAAACAAAAAAAAGATGTTTTTTCCCAGATTTTATAGGGGAAAATACCTTCGTATACCCCTGGCTACGTCCAATACAACTAACTGCTGTCATTTTATACTATACTTCGAGAATGTGAACACATAAAGGATGTGTAACCTAAAATAATTATTCTTAATATCCGGATTAAAATATATCAAAAATCCCTAAAGTAAGACGAAATAACTTCCAGTAATTTATACAAGTTAAATTGCTAAAAGGTCTAAGTATCTACTGACAGTCAAATTAAATTACTCAAAAACTGTATCAAATTCGTTTTTTAAAACAATTTTTATAGAAAATGTACACTTGAAGATCGTACAAACAGATATATTACTTAGCATTACATCACGCCTGAAATCCTCAAAGAGTTAGGTAGTGGTGTACCCTTAGTACGCCACATTTCGTTATGTTTATAATGAGTCACATGTAAAAGTGGGCGAGCCTTCAGATATATTTATATACACATATTTAGTTTCTTATCATTGTGTCTTGTAATCTGTTAGTTTGATAGCATGTGTGTAAGGTCGATGTCCTGATATTTATTTCATAATCATTAGTTTTAAGAGTACATTATATATATCTGATGATTAATTATTGTTGTTATTAAAATTTATTCAAAAATTCTACTTAAGTTTTGTCATTTATTTATCCTGACAACATTATCTCTCTTCTTTCTCATATAGTTCAACCAATACTACTATTCTGCTGGGACCTCACGCCTTCGCCTTGACTCTGTCAGAGGGAGTGGACCGTAACCCACCACGACGAGGGCCCAGTGTGGGTTGGTAGATGTCACATGTCTTCGAATTTTTGGTTCTGGGACATGTCGGTTTCCTCACGATGTTTCCCTTCACCGTTTTGAGAGCAGTAGCCATGAAATAATTGACACAGAGTAAAGCGCCTGACTGGGTTCGGACGTACGAACCTACATCTCGTAAATAGCGGCCGTTTCCATTGCGCCATCACTGGTCTCAAAACTCTCAGTTGGTCCCCAAAACGATCAATCTCAATAAACTTGTCAATGATTCCGTTATTGACGATTCCAAATAATGGACGAATGAAGCGCCAGCATAAGGTTTCATATTTGCGCGCGCTTCATTCGATTTCTGCCAGCACATCAAGCTATCTCAAACTGTACATTTTCCCAATTGAACATGAACCTTATGTTTTGGGAATAAAGTTGAAAATCTATCAAAGAAATTTGACAGATTGGGGTAGCTTGATGTGCTGGCCTCTGTACCTACAGTGAAGAGTCGCGTTGCCCTTTGGTTGCCCAGTTGAATAAAAAAAAACGGCCAAGTGCGTGTCGCACCCCGATCCATGAAGAAGGGTTCTGTAGTTGGGATGAATTTATCCCAAGAACAAAACTATCACTGTAGTTGAAAAACAAAATAGTCTATAAACCAATTGCAAATTGATCGACTATTACTGTAAGGCACACAAATAGCAGTGATCGTTTCCGTTTATCATTTATCATAACCATTTAGTTGACAGGGAGGACACTATTGACCAAAATTAGAACTTTATAGCTTAATATTTCGCAATCCCTGAACTGAAAAATAGTTCTGATATTCTCGCAGTACTTTTGAACGACCTTGACATCAAAAACTTTCAAGTTTTTGATAGCCTTTAAAGTTGTTTTTTCATTATTATTTTTTGTTTTACCAATTCGCCTGTGTGATTAATATATATGTATGTACACACGGCTACACATCAATCTATAAATTTCCAGTTTAGGCTGATCTCGCTTTGTAAAGGATTTCCGTACAGTGCGAGATCAGCGTACACTGAAAATGTATAGCTTGATGTGTAGCCGTGCGTACCCTACACCCCTGCAAAATTACTGCTTTCTAGAACGAAGATTCTCTGAGCTAGTTCGTCAAAAAAATCAAAATCAAAAGTCAAACTAGGCTGAGAATGAGCTATTTTTGAACGTCGAAAAATTGTTGACAGACAGACAGACGGACGGATTCATCATCATCATCATCATTTCAGCCGAACGGCGTCCACTGCTGGACATAGGCCTCCCCCAAGCTCCACCACTTCGACCGATTCGGTGCTTCGCAAATAAATGTTCCAACCACAGAACACATATACAAGGAGTATATGTGTTCTGTGGTTGGAACATTTATTTTTTCCAACAAATTGGCTGTCACAGGCATCGACAGCTGATTTGTCAAAAGTAAAAATCTGTGTGTAGACGCGAGATTTTGAAATCGACAGCAAGTCGCGCCGGTGTCTAAAGTTGTTGCGTGTATCCTGTACCTACCTTGCAAATTCAATTCCATCAAACGATTGAACAGTGAACTATATCGCCCCACCTCTAGATTTGTTTATCCGTCTCACCAAAGATTCCTCTACGCGTAAATAGTGGTCCACCGTTAAGGTGAAACACGTGAAACATACGGTCTGCTCTCGGACATATTCCCGCTAGATGGCGCTGAAGTCAACATTTTTTAGTTTATTTTGTTTTATGTGTAATTGGCACATTAGTAAGTCGTAGGAGTAGTCGAAGCGCTTATCGGACATTACACTTTATTGAATTAGGTCGTAACATTGCCTCAAAATCTATCCAATTCGACACCATTGCCGGTTTTTAAAATCTGCTATTGAATACAGGTCGTTTACACACACAGACGTATGCGAGTACTTCCAAGAATATACCACTAGGTGGCGTGTATTTAAAAAAACGCCGCCTGTTACGATATTTTATGGATTATAATAGGTAAAAAAATGAAATAGGTTGCTTGCGAAGCATGTGTGGTGTGAATACTGAGCGTAGTACTCGCAACCGGCGTGCGTGTATGACCCGCACACTAATTGCGTAACTCACGATTCATCACAATCTGTTTCGTTTTGAAACGGATTGTTAAACCATTGCTTCATATGGTCGAAAAATGTGTCTGCTCAGCAACGTAAATAACGCAATGAATATTGTTGAACTGTGAAAACGAAACTGATTATGATTAATCGTAAGTTACGCAATTAGGGTGCAGATTTATGAACCTAAACGAGACAAAAGGAGTATGTAGGGATCGTGGCAGGTGGCGTTCTGTAATTTCTGCATACCTCCATGGGAAGAAGGCGTGAAGTATGATGATAGGGTAATAAAAGTTATATTCATATAAAATAATGTCTTTTATTCAAACTAGGCTGATAATCAGCACTTTTCGGATGTCAAAATTACAATAAGGCAGTAAGGCAGGCAATAAACTCCGCAGCAGCACAACTGTCTGTTCAGTTACAAAAACTTGAGTCTATACAGTTTATAAAGATAGTTTTATTTTATTACCTAGCACTAATTAATTATCAAATAAAAGTATTTGAAGTGAAACAAATGATGCCTGATACATGATTAAACTTATAGCATAACCAATTATTACAATAATTACAGACATTACACATAACAGACACAAGAAAACAGCAAAAAAACAAGAAATCAAAAAAATACACTTTAGTTTAAGATTATAACCAGGTAGGTGAAAACATATTTTAAAATGTCAAAGTAATAACTAGTACTACAAAAATACGCCTATTCATTTTATAGTCAAAATACAATTATACAAAAATCATTTGACTTGTTGATTTCACCATGTGCCGTGAGTCTGTCCACTGCTACAAGGCTTCTGCAAAGAAAAATAACTTTACTTAGTATTTATGTTACTTTAACGAATATTATTTCCCATTCATTTCAAAAATATAATTTACCATCAGTCTCCAAAGCTGCTCTAAAATGGAACTTTACTAGTTGCTCGAAGTTCCAACTGATGTTGATGGTCGATTTTTCACTAGAATAACATAATATTATGATTTACTTCCTCAATCTGTGTTTATGTGGGTATACCACATAAACACAGATTGATTTATGATTGATGTATTTTTAATGTTCTAACAATTATATTTTAGTATGTATTTATTTTTTGTTTTTTCAGTCCAGTTCTAACCCCACAAGATCAACATTAAGCCCAACTGTATCATCGAAGATTATTATACAGTTTTTTTTATTTTTTATGCACACATGTTTTTCCAATTCACTTTCGATATTGGCTGAATAGTCGACATCGGCTTTGCTTGCCATAATAAAAAATAGAATAGAATAGAAGATTTATGTTCAATTGGGAAAATTTGACAGTTTGGGATAGCTTGACCTGCTGGCAACTGTACAAACATACCATAGAAGATTATTATCGTTCTTCTTTAAAAAAATGTTTAATGCGTACATGCTTTTCAAATTCACTTTAGACTTTCTAATGCTCCGTTAGGAGTATACTGTGTTCTGAGTTCTAATGTCTGAAGTGAATTTGAAAAGCGGCTTTGCTTGCCATAATAAAAAATAGATTAGAATAGCTGGATCGTCTAAGGTTCCTCTGAGGCGTCGAGTTAGGGGTAGGTTACACAGTCTGGGCCAATACTGCTGGGCAGAGACAAAATGAATGAACGAAATAGTCAAAAACCATAGACAATCACTGTGGCGTCGTGCGAGCGGATATTGTTTATGCTCGACATATTTCTAAATCATTTGGAATTAGTTAATGGACGTAATTTTAATCAAAATTTCGTCTATTCGGTGCATGTTTTGTGAAAACTTGCGTGCATTTGATATGTTTGTTGAAACTCTTCAAATACACATTGAAAAGTGACGTATGAACGTTATGTGTATGCCAATAACGCTAAAGTTTTTTTCGCGACCATTATAGCGGGAAATCTACGTTGTGACGCGCACAAACCGTGATTATTCGTCGCGAGCACTGGCGGAGTGTCGTAACAGCCTGGTTATGTGGCCATATATATTTTGACAGTGGACTCGTGATAAAATTTGTTTTATTTGACAATGTCGGAAGAAATGGCGGTGTCTGATAACACAACAGGGGACGAAGCTAAAGTTAGTAACGATGAGGCAACGACGGCGGCGGTGGCGGAGCCCGAGGAGGTAGCCGTGGAGACGCCGATGGAGCCTGTTGTTCCTGCTGCCGAGGAGCCTCCAGCATTGGCTGAAGGTAATACAAAAACTTTCACATAACCTAAATGCCACCATCACGACATACTTTTTCGTCAATTGGATTGTATTTTTTTAGTTTTATTCGTTCTAAACTGCAGTTGCAACCTTTCGTTTGAAGATTGAGGTCAAATATCCGTACTTCCTAATCTTATTTTGGTAGAAAATTAGTTGGTTTACAATTTCATAGCTTGGTAGTTAGTTATCAGTCTGGCATACCAACAGGGCATAATTTAGTAATAATTAGACAGTAATTAACAAATGCAGACACACTTATATATTTGTAAAGCTGCAGCGAACTTATTTCACTGATATTTCATTGAAATTCATGATCGGCTTTGTATCGGTGAATACAAGATGGTGACATCATAACTATGCTGAGCTACATAAAACATTAAAGGCATATGACCTTTTGAATTTATTTGTATAATATGGATAGTTGTAATGTAAACTGTAAAGAAATGTGTTATGTTTATTGAGATTGATTTTCCAACTATGAAATGATTAGCCATATATCGGAATATATTTAATGGTTATAGAATAGATAAACATCTTGACCCTTATTCATTAAAAGTTATCGAATATCTAAACAGTTGGTTTAAGTCTGGTTTCGTATTGAAAAACTTAAACAACTGTTTAGATGTACGATAACTTTTATGAATAAGGGTCCTTAAGTGCAGATCTGCAGTCTATATCTTCATTAGTTAAAAACTTCACAAGTTTTTTAAATAACTATGATTGTTTCATTAATTTTAGTTTCCGATATGTATTTTTTCCTATTTTGAGTATTTTGGAACAGATTATCCCACTAGGCATAAAGTTTTGGGTTTGAACGCAGCTTTTTGGTTTTCAAAGAATTATGAGATAGCTCTTAACATAATATTGTCATAGATAGATAAACATGTTCAGATTTACATTATAAACATTACATTATTGTATAAACTTTGCTCTTTGACCTGCATTATATTACTAGTACTATGGTATGGTAGTCACGAGTGCATGCAGAAGCTTCAAATGTTCTTTTTAATTTTTGGGGTGGAGCAACATGTAGTTTTCTTCCATACTTTTTTTTTGTTGTCATCTCGGGAGTCGTCTTTCTAGTCACACAGTCCATCTGTCTTTTGGTCTTCCTCTACTCTTATATTACTATGATTAATAAGATTGGCTGATGCTATGCCCGTAGTAGTGTGTTGTATTTGAGAGCACTGGAATGAAGTACTCCCTCAGTTACTGCCACTTTATGCACTCCTAGCTTTTGCCAGCGGCCTCGCCCGCGCGGAACTTTCATGTCCTATTTAACTCCCTTAGAGGTTGAAATTTAAAAAATCCTTCCTTACACCTTGTTTACATTATAAAGGAAACCTCTGTGCAAAATTTCAGCCTTCTAGGTCCAACGGTTTGGGCTGGGCGTTGATGAGTCAGTCAGTCAGGACTTTCTTTTTATTTATATAGATCATGCTCATGTCCTTATCCCAATTTACTTGAGGTTTGAGCTGTATTTTGTCTTCTATCAACAAAAATTCTAATATTCACCCTTTTTCTAACCATATTCTTCCTTTACCTTTGACTGTGTGCATTATGATATGGAATGCATAAGAAGAGTATTTCAATAGCTAGGATGACACTCTAAAGTCTGAACTAACCACTCCCATCTTTACAGAAGATCCAGGACCAGAAACAGAACCAAAGATTGAAACGAAAACAGAGGTGAAAGAAGAACCAAATTCTGATCACATAATCGTACCATTAGTGACTCCAGAAGTTGACATACAAATTAAGAAGGAGGAAGAAGATTATGTGAAAGATGAATTTGAGACATTCGAGCATAATATTGAGGAAGATCTTAAGAGAGGAATCAAGCGGAGAGCTTCGTGCGCTTTCAGTGATGTTGGTGATGAAGAGTTTAAAGGCTTTGATGAGATCAAATTTGAAGTTCAGGCAGAAGACTACAATCGTATTTTGGGTATGTAACTAAACTTAACACTTTTTTAATCATATGATATCCTGATTTATTTATTTACTAGCTGTGCCCGTGACTTCCTCCATGTGGAATTTAACAAATTTCTAAAAGAAAACTAGCCTAAGTTACTCCTTATTACATCAGCTATCTCCCAGTGAAAGTCCCGTCAAAATCGGTCCAGCCGTTTCAGCGATTAGCTGGAACAGAGAGACAAAATTTAAAAAAATAAATGTTATTTTGGTATATGTACCGTGTATACATCCTTAAGCATTTATTCAAAAGCGGTTATTTTAATATTACAAACAGAGACTCTAATTTTATTTATCTGTATAGATTAGTTCAGTATTTTTATTTTTTTACTTCACATAAACCTGCATGGGCACTTATGAAAGTTGAGACAAGTATTGATTTTGCATGTGTAGAAGAGCTCAATGGTGGGTGGGTAAAAAAGGGAACTATAGCAGATGATCATGCACGATATCATGGATAGCTATTGTATCATAAGGCAACTAGAATGCATGTCATTTTCTCTATCTATGGACAAAACTGATTGAGCGAATGTAAGAATTAAAATAGTAATATTTTATGTTCTTACAAACAGAACATTATGTATGTAATCATGTGTTCAGAGCGACTGGAGGCTGAGGTGACAGCAGCTAGTAAGGACCTGGTGCCACTGAGGACAGTGATGGCTACGCCCCCCGCACCCGGTAGAGCCTCCAAACGACCGCGCAAAGACACCGGTAAGTACATTTTTATGCATAGAGAACAGATGAATGCAAACTTTTCTTACTAAATAACTAATACCTTCTACTTCAACATGTTATAAATAGAACTATGTTGTATGTATTAGTCGCCATCAGGTCAGATGCCCAAAAAGAAATAGGTACTAGAATCAGAGTGTCTTGGTAGGTTTTGTGAAATTTATTTCTGAAGAGTGTCAAATATGGAAATAAACTACAAAACACTATAGTTTTGT
The DNA here is from genome assembly GCA_949987655.1 of Polymixis flavicincta. Taxonomy (NCBI): domain Eukaryota; kingdom Metazoa; phylum Arthropoda; class Insecta; order Lepidoptera; family Noctuidae; genus Polymixis; species Polymixis flavicincta. Next base: position 5,914,445 of record OX465188.1, on the reverse strand, counting down.
GGCTAGGTATTTTCTGTCAGACGTTTGATCGATCTGGTTATGCTATGCTTGCCATGGTTAGTCCGTGGATGGGTCACCATCTTTCAAAATAAAAATAAAAACATTTTTTTTTTATTTCATATAAACCTGCATGGGCACTTATGAAACGTCAGAAACTAGGTGCACGGTTCCAAAATGTTGTTTCCTATTGAGAAGAGCCGGCAAGAAACTCCACGGTTACTCTTTTAAAAATGATTGGTTTTAACAGTGTTTTCAGTGATAACATTTTCTTTACATAACAAGACCTCTCGGAGAGCATGTTAAGCTCTTGGTCCCAGCTATAATTTGTAATATTTGACAGTTGTTGAGGGTCATTAGGAGTCTGATAACCAGTCTTACCAAGGGGTATCGTATTTCCCAGTAACTGGGTTGTTGAGGTCAGATAGGCAGTCGCTCCATGTAAAATTCTCTGACTTTTCTGATTGGACTGAAGTGTAATAATATAACATGTATGCTCCTTTACTTTAGTAAGTAGGTACACTCCTTTATAATTGATCATACCTGCTAAGTTGCACAATACCTCATGTGCGCTTATTCTATTAATATGCATTTAGTTAATAAATAGTACTACACAGATGTGGTTGTTTCCTTTGAAACCACCCCTTAGGAACCCCAACATTACAGGACTCTTCAGACTGGAAGCTTACCCCAACTTAGTTGGGAAAACGCTAGGCAGATGATGATGATTATAGTTCTATTCTATTCTATTTTTAAAGGTTCTGGCTCCATCGGTAACGTTCGATGATTTTGCCAATGTCAAGGTATGAGAAGGTAATGATCGTAAACTATTACACAACTATTGATCAGTGTTTGTAGCGGTGGCATCCATGGATCCCCATGCTAAAAAAGGACAAAACAGTTTTGGTTAGTAAATGTAAAACGTCACAAAATAAATGTTAGAACATTAAGTATATATGATAAGTAAACTTATAATAGAAATAACAACTATAACTGGATTTTATTAATGCTAATGAATTTATAAAGGGTTTTAACTGCAGGGGTATGGGCTAGAGATAATAGGAAGGGAATGTTAATTGGGCGGGGAATATCAGAAGGGAGTATGTCGTAAAGAGGAGTGGTTAAACGAGGACAAGAGAAAAACAAGTGTTCCAGAGTACCCTCATCCAGACCGCATTCACACAATGAGGAGTCCCTTACGCGGATTTTGGCCAAAAAAACTGGTGTGCAAACGAACCCAAGTCGGAGTCTAATAATAACAGAGGTAGCTATTTTACTAGAGAATTTTAATTTTCTGAACCAACAATCAGATGGAATGAACGGTTGGATAGAACCATAAAATCTTCCCTTCAATAATCTAGTTTTTTGCCAATGCTCATTCCAATTCTTCATCATCACGGGTTTAACAAGACAGTGCAGATCTCGGGGATAACAAGACGGATGAGACTCGATCCCATTCCGAATAGCCAGCTTAGCAATCGAATCCGCATTCTCATTACCAATAATTCCAGAATGGCTAGGGATCCAAGCTAGAGCGATCTCTAAGCCTAAGCAGTGGCATCTATACAGTAGTTGTTTAATCTTTAGAATAAGGGGAGAATTGTGTCGAGAACGAAAAGGTGATTTTGTTAAATCCTGTAAACAGCTAAGAGAATCCGAGAGAATAAGGCTTTTGTTGAGTCCATGTGATTCAATATAGGAGACTGCTTCCAAAAGAGCTATTGCTTCCCCTGTGTATATAGTACCATAAGCAGGGCTACGAAAATTAAGGATAATTTTGTATTTTGGGATCCATACAGCTGATCCAACATTACTATTATCTGACATCTTAGAGGCATCTGTATATAACGTCAGCAAATCGTACCAGTCCTCTGCTAGAATCCTATTGAATTTGGCATTAGCAGCAGGGTCATGTTTGGAAATACCAAAGTTCAAAACAATTTTTGGTTGAAAGAGCAAGGAATCAAAATCTACTTCAAATAAGGGGTTTTTCTCTAACTGGACTAATGAAATTTGCAAATTATTGAATTTACTGAGGCTGTTAACGAGGAGTGGAGGATTTTTGTGAGACCAATAGCGAGATGTTGGGATTATCTGAGAAAGTGAAAGTGAAAGTTCGAAGAGGAGGGAGAAGAGGGTGACATTTATACTGGATGGCTTTATAAAAAAATCTGTCACAGAGATATTGTCTACGCAAGTGAAGGGGGGGCTCTAAACATTCTACCTGAAGGGCATTAATAGGAGAGCATTTCATAGCACCCGTGATAATACGCAAACATTTGGATTGAATCCTATCCAGTTTGGCCAGGGCTATTTTGTTGCATGGTTCCAACAGAAAGATTCCATAGTCAAAGTGACTACGAACTATAGCATTATATAGGATTTTCTGGGAAGTTGGATGAGATCCCCATCGAACTCCAGAAAGGGCACGTAAGACATTTACGCCTCTTTCACATTTCTTTGAGATGTAATCCAGATGATTATAGTTAGTGAATTAGTTAGGAAAACATGACAGTCAGATTTTAAAAAAGACTGAGAATGTGAATAACATCCTATCCATTCCATTTTCTGCAACCACAACTTAATCAACTTGCAATATATATTTTTTACCACAGACTACCTTGAATTTGTAATTGCATGCCAACTGCAGCCGTGTTGCAACATCCTCTTCTAAATCTCAAGCATAATAATTATTTTATAGGGTTGCAAAACAATCTGTTTTACCCAGACCGAATCTTATAAGCTAGAATTTACACTTACTTTGCCAAGGTTTTATATGTTTCCCATTATATAAGACTCAAACATAACTGGCGAATTGTGGGTATATAGGTACACCCCTACCCAATCCTTCAGGGAAAAAAGGCGCGATGTTATGTTATACTCAAGAGTAGAGATAGAAACTAAGGTGGTGACTAAAGAATACAATCCTGGGATCCCGGCCGTTTTCTGACGAAAATCCCGAGAACACTTGGCTAATCTCGGTATTGACACAAACAGATGTGGTTTCAAAATAATCTTGCGCGAAAACACATACCAGAGTTAACACAAGATGAAAACACTAATGAGATGATAAAGAAGATCCGCAAAGTAGTAGTGTACTTATTTCAAAAGATCGCTATTGAAAAATTAAACAGTACTTCAAAAATATGTGAAAATTGAACATGGAAACAGCTGTCACTTCTTTTGTAAAACCCGGTGGAATAGTCTTTTAACAATGCTGAAGCGATTTTATCTTTTTGAAATTTTAAATAGTTTTTATGTTTTGGTCTTTTTTACTTCTTACAAAAGTATAGTTCTTTTTTGTCTTTTTTATTACTTTATGTATTGTAACAATATTTAAAACAATTTTTAAGAAATTACACTAGCTTTTTTTTTGAGCCCAATTAGAAACCACATTGTCTAATCCCGGGAAAGCTCGTGATTGTATTCTCTAGTTGTGACCCTTACATTTTTGTTCACAAATTTTAATAATGGCATCTATACAAAATTAAACCATGTTCTGATACAACAGAAAACCAATCATTCACAGAATTATGCTGTAATGTTTTTGTAACAATGGAATCAGTTAACAAAGTAAGGTCTTCTATAGTCCCAATAAATATACTTACACAAATTTAACTAATTAATTGTTGTTACAGATGGGTCCAGGCCATCATCAGCATTATCTTCAAGATCTGACGGCGACGGCGCTACTGATGTGAGTTCTTGCATTCTCTTTGTTACCACGCTTTTATTAACATTTCATCACATGTCCTCTGTTGAGTGACAACGTGATTGCTACTTCATCACAATGTCATTAACAATTCTCAGTATTTTATTCCCAAAGCTTTTTACGACAAATAAATGAAAAATCCATAGTCTATTCACGTACGAGGAACCTATATCAATATAAACGCTCTTGTAACTTATGGAGTTGCCATCCATTGGCAACGCTCTCTGATTGCCTTTTCTAGCTGAATCCTGAGTATAGAAATCCAAGGATTCATTACAACCTATATTAAGTTTCCGATGTATTGGCCACAATATGCTAGAAAACAAAGACAAATGCTACAGGACCCTTTCTATAACAGCTACAATAGATGACATTAAATCTCGAAAAAAAAAGAAATAAGAAAAAACAGAAAAAAATTGTTTCGAATTCTGTTTTCGAACTGTGTGTTAGATAGAGATAGCACTATTGTAAGCTGATGTGACACGATATTAACCACAATAACACATTGCAACTCTACACCACTTGGCACATTTTCTGATAAGGACCGAAAACATGAAAAGTGAAAACATGAAAAGTGTAACACAATTTACCACTTTTCTACAATTTGAAGAATGAACAAACTATTTATGTTCTAGTAGGTTCTAAAATTTAAGAGGCAATACCAAATGTAAGAAATTTTTTGTACTAAATTAAATTGTAAACATAATTCTTTGATAACTCAAAAGTTACGTTTTAAAAGTCCTGAAAAGGATAAAATACTCGGGTTGTGTTCGTCATCAAATAAAATCTTATGAAAATTATTTACTACTTTTGCAAGTCAAGTTTTTAATTTTCGTAAGATATATTTTACTTTTCAGGTGCCTCTGGCGAAAATAAAACTTAAAAAACAAAAGAGAATGAATTATACGAAAGAAGCATTGGGTCAAGCGGTTCAGTCCGTAAAAACAAAAAGCAAAGAAGATCAAGTCTCGGGTAAGACTAAAAAAACAACCGGGAAATATTAGGTCGAGAGCACACACTAGGCATTGATGGTGAGCGAAAAGTAGCTAAATGGATCTAAGAATTAGCTAAGCGTGGGGTTTATGTAAGCAAACAGAAGGCCAATTCTCGTAATTAGAACCATTCAAAATCTAGTCGCAGTGTCATCTCAGCGACAAACAAATGTCAAAAATGTATGAAAAATCGAGATATTTCTGACATATTGACACTGAGATCAGACTGTGAACGTTCTTAAAATTAGTGGAATTGCCCCTCAGGTCATACTGGAATCAATAGCAATGTTAATTAAAGAAAAAGAGAAAGAAAACATTTCGAGGAAGGTGTTGCAAAATAAAATGGTTCTTAGATTTTCTTAGGAGGCGTCGAGAAATCCGCTCAGAAGCTAAAGGAATTATCAAAGCCAGGGAAGTAGCAACGGAAAGCTCTATAAGAAAATGGTTTAAGGATCTTGAATTATTATATTGAATGAAAGAAGAATGACGGACATTATGAAAGATCCTGACAGAATATTCATTCAATGCAGATGAGACTAGTTTTTCATTATCTTCAAAATCAGTTAAACTGTTCGTCCACTAAGACTACAGAAAAGTTTCAAGACATTTCAGAAACCTTTCTGTTTTCATAATGATGACTGAATTGGGGCCTGTTTGCCCTCCAGTTTTTGTATTTACTTCCACTAGGCCCTCAAATGCGATTATAAACTACCAGAGGATTGATTCATAGGAATATCTAAAACAAGTAGGATGAGCATAGAGGTATTTTACGAATACATTGTTCATGAGTAGGTTAGTGGAGAATAACGTTAAGAAACCAGTTATCATTTTCATAGATGGGTATAAATCACAATATAATGTCGATGCCTCAAGTAAATTTTGTGAAGAAAATAGCATCATTTAATACGATTTACTCCCGAATACTGCTCATGTCATGCAACCAGCTGAGGCTAGTGTGTTGAGATCTTTGAAACAAGACTGGAAAAATACTTTAAGGAACTGGCAAACCAAACCCGAAAACCTTAACGAATCTGTGATGAAGACAAATTTTAGCAAGGTTTTAAAAGAAATCCTGGATACAGATATGACATCAACTATAAGAAATGCATTCAAAAGTTGTGGGATATGGCCCATTGATGTAAATGTAGTGGATTTCACGAAATGCGTAAAGAACATTCAAGAAAAATGGCTGGAGAAATTATCATCCTCCTGTAAATAACATAGCGAGACTTCTCAACTGCAATAAAAGTGATTGTTTTGATAAAGGACAATTTGTTAAAGAAAGGGATTGATCCAGTTATGGTGTGCAATGAAATAGAGTTGGCTAAATCAACCTTCCATGAACATTGTCTGATTATTGAAGATGTTAACGCTTCTACGGTTGAAACTCATGAACAAACTGTGGATAATATGAGAATAAACACAAACTTTTATACTGCAGGAGATAATGTTGACAATGATTCTTTGCTTGTTGAATTGAGATCGATTCATTTAAACAGAATCTGTTGATCTTTTGATACTGTAAAGTGACATATTTATTTTAAAATAATTCAGAATGACAAAATCAAGACTAATTTATTGAAACAAGGCTGAGAATCAGCACTTTTTGAACGGCAAAAATACACACGACAGTTCACCAAAACGCCCGCTTTTCCAAATTCCAGTGCCTTAGCTGGGTCGCAAATGTGGCGTTACAAGCTTCCCAGTAGCACAGCTGTGTGTCAGAAGAACTTGATTGTGTATTATAGAATTCAAGTAAATAAATGACGACGAAATAACCTGTATACGGATGAAGAAGCTTAAGGTGGAAGCGAAATAACGTGTATACGTATGAAGAAGCTTAAGGTGGAAGCGAAATAACGTGTATACGGATGAACAAGCTTATGGTGGAAGCGATATTCAAATTGTCTTGCAATTTGTAAGTCAACGTCAAGCTGTATGCTTAACAAATAATTCACAACCGTTGATGTAAAAAAACCCAAGATGCAGTCTCGAACAAAAATAACACTAAGAACTTTCCCCAATTATACGTCAGTGGTTAAGATGAAACACATTTTTTTTGCAATTTCAACCTTACACGCATGACTTAAAGTGGTTTTACAAAGCAATGTCCAAATTGACTGAAAGGTGACTGATGATACTATTTGACACCTGCGCACATTGCACCCTATTTATGCGGACGTTTTTGAGACGCTAATTGTGTATTTTGGGTTTTTTGTATATCAATATTTGCGACCGACAATAAAAGGAAGAACATTTTCATTTCGTGGGCTAGCGCATCCACCTTTATATAAACTTATAAGTACTGTATTATTATAATAAAAATCGTAGATATGAAGGAATTGCCTTTTTAATTATAAAACCTAATAAAGGATAAATAGTAACTTTTTCGATTAGTAGAATAGTGGCCGAGAACTGAACAATTCAATGGCCGATTTTTTTATTCACAAACATACAAAATTTTACTATGGAGGAAAGATTTTTTTTTGTTTGTTTGCACCGAATAAGCTCTGGAACTACTGGACCGATTTTAACCATTTTTAACCCCCGACGCAAAAACGACGGTGTGTTGTGTGTTGTGTTATAAGTTTGATGTGTGTGTGTGTGTGTGGGGGGGGGGGGGGGGGTGCGTTTGCGCGTGTGTGTGTGTTAGTGTGTGTGTCTGAGGCAACGTAGCTCCCGAATGGATGAACCGATTTTGATTTAGTTTTTTTTTTGTTTGAAAGGTGTATTAGTCGGGAGTGTTCTTAGACATGTTTCATCAAAATCGGTTCAGCCGTTTGAAGATTATCAGCTCTTTTCTGGTTGAAAAAGGGATTTTAGCCTCTTCCATGGGTCTGATCAACTCAAAATTTGGGATTATATTACTTCAGTGACATTAGACGAAAAAAATAACCTTGAACTGATGCTGGAATTTCCAGGAAACCCAAGTTATTCACCAACAAACAGCAGAAGTATCGTGTTTGGGCTCATTGAAAAGGTCTCAATGAATAGATTATAGATAAATGGTGATTTAAGGGAGACATTCAGTTTAAAAAGCAAGAAATAAAAATTAAATTTAAAATTTAAAAAAACCCCGACCCAAACAAAAACTCTAAAAAGTAAAAAATAATATTTATAGGCCTTTTGATTTGAACGTAATATTTTGATCAGGGCATTGTCAAGTCGGGGGACGGTCAATGAAAACGCCAAACAGAGGCCTAGCCGTCCCCCGACTTGACAATGCCCTGATCAAAATATTACGTTCAAATCAAAAGGCCTATAAGTATTATTTTTACTTTTTAGAGTTTTTGTTTGGGTCGGGGGTTTTTTCACCAATAGAAAGCTTAATTATCAGGAAGTAATTCAGGCTATAATTTCTTTAACAAAAAATAAGAGATCCTTAAGAAAAATTGCAATAATGTAACCCAAAGTAGCAAACTTTCCCCATAAAATGCATTATTTGGCGAGCGCTGAGGAAACTGTTGAAGGTACAAAAAATAAAAATAAACTACTACATGATTAAAGTACTTATTATTATGATTAAACTAATCGAAACAAACGCGGGTGAAACCGCGGGGCAGCTAGTCTCATACAAACCTGAAGAAAAGAAAGGGCCTATTCATTACAGAGGACTTTAATACCATACTGTAAAGTAAAGCGTCGCATTCATTGTGACACAATGTTGAGTAAATGTTGCGAAACATTGTTTACCGCAACATCATATGTTGCTGGAAACAATGCAGCCTTGTTTCTTAATGAGTACGGGGCTTAGGTGCCTACAATTTTGCTCGATTTTGTTGATAGATTCTGGTTATTATAAACTGCAAAGCATGAATCTTTTGTTCAGTAAATCATCCGATTATTCATAATTTCTCATACAATAATATTATGTTGGAAGTTTTAACTGTAAGCGATTTTCAATAACGATAATGTCGATTCCAACTTTATAAACCCCTTCTCCTAATTAATTTGGGTTCGACGCTTCGTCTTTTTCTTGCATACTTCTTTCGCTATTAAACGTCATCTCGATGACTACACCCCCTTTCTAGCCATACCATCTTTCACACAGACCATCCATGGTTCTCACCGTTCTTCATTAGAACTTTTCTTAGTACAGCAAGTAATACAGCTGTAACTTGCATACCAGTATGCAAGTCTCTTTCCTAAAAGTATGCAAGTTGCTTGAATAAAAGTATGCAAGTAGAATGCATATAAGTATGCAAAACTTGTGTGTAAGTTACAGGCATGGTATGTATTTCCCTTTATAAACACTACGCATCAAATCGGTAGAGACGATCGCGCTTCATGTTATGCTCTTATGTTATTGTAATAAGGTGTAAATTAAAATTAAATGTAATATCGACAATAATCGAGCAAATGTTGTAGGCTCCACTGTTTTGTTACTAACACTTTTACACTTATTTTTTTTTTTATCTAGCCAGCATTCCATATTGAGGTTGAAATCAAACGCAAAAAGGTTAAGACCTTGTCCTATTTTTTTGTATATTTGATGCATGCTTTTAGTAGGACATAGCACGTGGATGTATGGTTGTTAGGATTCATGAAATTTCTCTATGAAAAATATTTTGTTCAATGTATCTTAGTAATAAGCTGCTTAATAGCTGTTGCCTGCTGTTTCTGCATGTACTTAAACAAAATATTATGTTTACTATGATTTCTATGTAGTAATTCAAGACATGGCGATCTGAAAGTGTAAAATTTTATTAAAATCTCAGCGATTTATGCGCTGTTAAGTAACAATTACTAACTTTCCAATTAGGAAATAGTTAATTTTAATAGGTATTGTCTGTCTGGAGAAATGTTATAAAATATCTGTACAACAGCAAATGCATGCATAATAATTGGAATAAAGTCATTTGATTATTGGTTATGGCTGTAAAATACTGGTATCCGGTTAGACTGGAAGCCGACCCCAACATAGTTGGGAGGGGCAAGGCATATTGATTGTTAATAGCTGCATGATATGATGTTTATTACAATGACATTCAAAGACAACTTGGACATTCACTTTCATGGAAACCTTAAAACAAATGGCTGATTTGATTTGAAATGCAGTGGCTTAGCTTAAAATGGCTATTGCTAAAATGCCAGAACAACTACACCCATTAGAATATTGTTTTCTTAACTTGAAATTTCTCAAATTTTTATTTAATATTAAAATTCCTTAAAATTGTATTTTATATTACTTTCTAGTCTTTAAAATTATTAAAAGAATAGTACATTTTCAAAATTGTGCTTTATTCCCTTCTATTTATTTCTTATAATTAACTTCCATTCACAAATCACAGGCCAGTGCAACCTCATCGCCCGCACAACGCGGCGGTCGCCGAGCCACCATCGAGATGTCGTCTCCCTTACTGCGGGTACCCCTGGAGCGAGGCTGGAAGAGAGAGCTGGTGTTCCGCGCGGCTCTCGACGCTCATTCGCGGCGAAACGCTGATATTTATTACTATACGCCTTATGGAAAGAAGCTGAGGTCTACCCGAGAGGTACGTTGACTGTTAGAGATACTTGTAGTTCTCTTTTCCCAGTATTTTAAAGGTGCTCTTACACGGGCAATTATTGCTCGGCAACACTAATGGATCAATGAAGTGGAGAATTGGAGCAACAACAATAAATTGGCAATATTGGTTCTGATTGCTCCATATATTTCATGAGTTGCCGAATGTCCAATCGGTTTGAAAATTTTTAGTCAATTTTCTTTCTATCTCGTTTGTACGTATAACTACGTCTCGTTATAGCGAGAGGAACCGGTCGGTAGCGGGGGAGCCGCTTTGCCTAGTTTTTTAAGTTGCTCCACATTGCTCCATATTGTGTGGCCGTATGTCTGGCAATAGGTTGCTACATGTTGCCATTGCCCTAAATTGCTGGATGTAGTCGTGACGTCATATTTGAGGAGAATTGCCCAAGATGGATCAATTTTAGTTGCTCGTGTAAGCGCACCTTAAGACACCACATGTTTTTCTGTTGCTTCACCTCAGCGCCAGGGTAGTTCGTGAAACTATTGATACGAAATACACTTTCGTGAAAAGTCATTCAGTGGAATTAAATGAACTAAGAGTGTTCTACTGATAATTTTAATGCCAAAAAACAGTGGCACTCCGGGAGTCCTGACAGAAGTGAAAACTTGAACAATTATGTGTGTGCCTATTTTTTAAATCGTCAATACAGGATTTCACATTGGGTCCTTGGGTCCTGATTGCTCTCGGTAAAAAATGATAAAAAAGCGATCGACTTCAGCCATTAAAGGTAACAGCACAGATTTTTACGATAAAAATACAAAAGGAAAGAAAGGGATAAAAGAATTAGAATTTCCTAATGAAAGAAAGGGACTTTTCCAAAAGACATCAACGCGCGACGCTCCCTGTGCTCGTTCACCCATATATACACAGTATACATATAGCTCATGGAAAGCGTTTGGTGACGATGACGCGAGTTCCATGATTTTTGTTCACCCAAAAGTGCTCAACGCGCCTAAAGAAGTTTTCATTTCAATAATTATGTAATTACATACGTGTTACGGTCGCGAATTATATTTCAATCGACATACAACCAGACACTGAATTGCAAATTGCAATAAACGGAAGAAAATTTGAATCTCGTGGTCTACCTTAGTGTAAGCACCTTAAAGTAAGAGAGACAGCATGAGGCTTTACAGTAACTGAAGATTGAGTTGCGTTTAAGAGTTTGGCCGTTAAATTAAAGTAAGGCTTGCTCAGGCAAGATCATCGTCATCATTTCAGCCGAAAGACGTCCACTGCTGGACATAGGCCGACCATAGACTCCTCCACTTCGACCGGTCTTGTGCTTCCCACATCCAGCGAATTCCCGCGGCCTTCACAAGGTCATCGGTCCACCTTGTGGGAGGCCTTCCCACTCTACGGCATTCCATAAGTTGCATCAATAAAGAAAGTTGCACGCTCTTCTAGACAGTGCTTAGACGATGCAAGTTATGTGTTGCTTCAATTTTATTGTGATACAAGCAAGAAACTGGAATTTTGTAAATGAGGCTGAACGCTAGTTCCAAAATAAAATTCTTAGTTCAAGGGAAAATTAATCTTTCAACGGAAGTCGTGTCCCAGTCTTTAACAGTTTATGAAACACTAAAAGACAAGTACTACACAAAACAACAACTACACACGCAACGCAACTACAATTTTTGAGTTTTTTTTTCTACAGGTCTCGGAACATCTTGCTGGCACGGGATTGACAGTTGAAAACTTCTCTTTCTTTAAAGAACCGCTTGGAGTCGACGACCCTGAGAAAGAAATTATAAGGTAATTTTTTTAAGTACTTATTTAAATGTAGGTTCAATTAACAAAACATAAAATACCTAGAAAAAGAGATGAAGGGGCAGAGGTGTACTCCCACTCTTTCTATATAATTTTATGGGTCCCCCATGTAATGGAGGGGGCGAAAGGTTTTATACGTTTATAAATAAAGGGGTATGAGTTTAGTTAAATGATTTGAGTTCAGCTTTCGGCACTAAATAAAAAAAAAACCTAATTTTCTCCTACAGAGACGCAAAACTAATCCGTCGCGTGGACTCCCCGATCGCTGCAACGGTTCCACCTACCCAGGTAGAGGGCAAGAGAACGCCTAAACCCAAGGTTCCTAAAGGAGCCAGTCCTGAACCAGTACCTCCTGCCACTGCTGCAGCTGCTAACAAGTCACCACCAGCTAAGATAAAGGTGAATATAATGAAAGTGTGGCTATAAGAGTAGGGGGAGACCAAAGAAACGATGTATGGACTGTGTGAATGATGATATGTTTTTTTTTTTTTTTTTTGCGTGGGAAATCATCAAATAACTTGGGTGGAGCAGGAGGGCATGTCAGACTTTTACTGACTAAAACCCACCCGTGTTCCTTCAGTAGCCCTTAAGCCAGGGGCTGTGGTGTCTCTTTCGAACAAACCCGCACCCCTGGCAGGCATCGACCCTTGCGGGTCCCATCAATGATGATATGGTTAGAAAGGGCGTGACTGCGGAGATTACGACTAATAGAGAAGTGTGGAAGAAAAAGACATGTTGCGACGACCACAAATAAATTGGCATAAGGTCAGCAAGCTGATGATATGAGCAATATGAGCATGTGTGGTGTTCGTTACTCGTGCTTTTCTGGTAAAACACAGGATAAAATGTTTACTAGTGCGCAAACTGTAACCATGGATTCCGCGTATGATTCTAGACCCCGTAGCGTAGACATTTTTCGTCGGTTATCAAAAAAATCTGCTGTTTCATAGTAAAGTGCAGTGCCTACGCGGTCAAAATTTTTACATTTTAACCGCATCCCTGAAAAGCCTGAAATCATATCCGAAGTTCATGGTTACAGTTTGAGCACTGGTTAAAAAAATATCTGTTTTTTCATTTAGCTTACACGGTCTGTCTGTCCCATTAATTGAGACAAAAATGAAGGATGCTACCAAGCATTACCTAATCAAAATATATACCATAAGTTGTTAGAAAAACAGCAATATTACTGATCCAAAACTTATTTGTTTCTTTTTGTCTTTTTCATTCGCCATAATATCCGTCCACTTGGATCGCCGAGTTCATTATCCAAAGCCCTAAATAGTATATTATGATACAAGTGAGCTAAGTTGCTCATTATACACGAGGCTGTGGGTTGCAGCCCGAGCCATAGGCGAGGGCGTAAATCAGCCGAGTGTCTAGTGTGCAAGTTGCTCACGAGTTTCATACGCACTTTTTCAACACACTTGCGAGGAAAAAACAAACCTGTATTACATAAATCGTTTTAGCACACAGCAACAAATGCGTTCCAAACAAAATTTGAAAACTTTTGGAAATGAAGCGCAAGTTTTTTTTTTTTTTTGCACGCGCCAAATGTAAGGTGGTTGATTACATATAGTCATACGGCCTACTTCAAAAATATCATTTTAGTGATAAAATGTAAATGTTTTGTAACAAATTATTGTGAATTAAAAATAATTTGATGATGATGATGAAATGTTTTTTCGTCTTAATTAAGGACACATTTATTTATTCCAAAAATGTTAATGGATTTTCAGCGGCATAAAATCTCTTTGTTGTTACAAAAAAAAAAAAAAACTATATTACCCGGTTAAATTGAAAATGCTCTGTTTACTCGCATATAATTTGCAGTTAGGTACTAACTTAACTTTATGGATAATTCTATTATGCACTAGTGCGTAATATTATTATGCACGCGTGTGTTATAGTTCGGTTTACGGCCCTAAGAACGATGTAATAAGGCTCACTTTACGAGCAAGTGTGTTGAAAAGATTATTTAAAAAATAATTTTCATTTCTTACTAGGTGAAATCAATGGGTTCCCGACTAAGCAACAGCGCACCACCGGCTGCGCCCACGCCGCCCGCCAAACAACAGAAGAAACCGCCGCCACAACCCCAACAACAACAACAACCACCACAGCCACAACAACCACCTCCGCCACCACCACCAACAACGGTCAGCAACACAGACAACAACAACTCCGCCGCGTGGAAGAAGCCGAGGTACCAATTCATAATATATGATATTTTTCACAATGTTTTATGGCAAAGTAAACAAAATTGTGATGTATGACTTGTACATACTGTACCTTTTTTTTTCACTCTTGATCTCAATTTTATACCCAAGAGTAAATTTATTTTACAATATCTTACTGTATATTTTTATCAAGGCATTTCAGTAGTGCCGAAATTCAACAAGAATGCGTTTGGTCGAAATAGACTTCAGTATTAAATTAAATATAAAATCGTATCCATTTTTTTTGGTACGTGACGCCCACGTTCGAACGAACGTAAAAATACCGCGGTGGGTTTTTACGCGCAATGGATCTTCAACGCACGCTGAAAATCGAACAGCGTGTTTTTCTTTTGACGCTCTGGGATGCACTCTGTTAGATTTTCAGATGCTCGGTTAAGCACCTAAAGTTGAAAATCCAGTGCACACTATAATCCTGCCGCGGTATTTTGACGACCGTGCAAACGTTATCTACTACTTTTTGAGACTGTATTAATTATAGTAAAATTAAGAACATCCGACATGTTTCGTTTACATTGTCTTAAAAATCGAATAATTCGTTTTAGTATGTAAGTTCGTTTTAAATTTTTGACGTCAATTCTGCACGGTTCCGAAAAACGTTTGATACATTCCTTTACAAAACAAATAAATGAACTTATGGTGTTATTTATTTTTATGTTATGTACTGTTCTTATGTTATTATTTAGATAAACTCTGATTACTGATTTCGTTATCAGTTTTCAAAGTTTATTTTTTTTGCTGTTTTATGTGTTTTAACGTGATATAATCCATGCTGAACTTTTATCCAATCATATCACGAGAATCAATGTAAATAATTGCTTTTGCGCATCTGTAACAGTGGGCTAAGAATAAAATAATAATAATAGTGTTACGTTTTATTTGTTGATATTTACGAAATTACAAAAAAAAAACATGGTAATCTCAAATAACTTTGAGGACAATCTGGGATCATAGTTAAAATCATACTGAAGTTCTTTTAAAGTTCGTTTTTTAAACCCAGATATTAATCTGACAGGTGTATTGTCAAACTACTATACTAAAAAAAAAAAAAAAAAAATCGACATTTTAAGTACCTATGTCAGTTTTTTTTGCTAACATACCTACTTATTAACAAAATTAAATCCTAAATTAACTAAAACTATTGACGAATTAAAAAATAGTGTCGAAAAATTCATCCGCGTCGATGTCGACTGGTAATGTTCCCAAGAGACTGGTGGCATTACCACGTTGTATGGCAATGCTTAGCCGCTGGCTAAGGTAAAAACCGACCCCGGGAATGTCTGATTAGTCTCTGGGATTAAAAAATGAACTAGTTAAAAGTCTGATATAATTCAAAAATTAGACATCTTCCTAAGAAACGCGCACATATTTTCCAAATCGTCATAACGCGCTTGAAAAGATAATTTCTGACCCTTTCTGTAATTTGAAACTGCAAAATTCAAATGAAAACTTGTAAAGCATGAGATTATATGACTGCGTCCCCCGTTGACTGTGGGGGGCACTTGCTTAGCAATGGGCCCCCCCCGCGGGCACCCGGTGGGAGCGACGGTAGCGCGTCGGCCCCGCGCCCGCCGCCCCTGCATGCGCGCCCGCCGTCGGTCGACGTCATAGTGAGTATGGACACATTTTATTATCACTTTCCTCTAAGGCTTTGAAAGCCTAGTCAATTTCCTGTCAAATCTTGAGACAGCAACATTAAAAAAAAAAAAAAAAGCTTTCAGAAAGCTATGAGTCTTTTGCTAACGAAAAATCAGACAATCGGATGCATATTTGCCTAAAATTAATTTTTAGATAAGAAAGTATGGAAGCAGCTTCTTAAACTATATTTATTGTAAAAAAACTCCCAGGATGCCAGGTACACCGGGAATGTATAACTAGTCAGGTGTATGGAATGAAAACAAGCTCTATATTATTAGGATTGCATAACTATTCAAATGCATATTTATTTAGGAACCACCATGCAAATATGTATAATGCAGGCTGTAACGTTCCGTGTGGTGCCGGACGTAAAAGAATAGCACCATCCCATTTCTTCCCATTGGTGTCGTAGAAGGCGACTAAGGGGCTTACCTACTAGAAAATGGGCAGCAGCGTTCTCTATGCATTTGACCACCATACTACGATCGCCAACCCGTCTGCCAAGCGTGGCGATTATGGCAAATCCCCCTTTTTGGGGAGGGTTATGTCCAGCAGTGGACGTCTTTCGGCTGATATGATGATGAGGCTGTAAGTCTGCATGAGAACGCGTGATTTGTGTTAGTAAACACATTTTTTTTTACCGACGAATAAACGGAGGAAATTCTGAAGTCGACGCGTATTTTTTTTTTTATGTATGACCACGCATAACTTTTTCCAGAGTAGCCCGATTTAGATAATTCTTTTTTTTATTGGAAAACCCCAAAGTTGGTCCCATATAAATTTCGAAGAAAAATTCCAACCCTAAGGGTAGGAAAACAGGGGATGATTGATTGTTTAATCACAGATTTTAATACCGAGTTGTGCATTACAAAAAAAAGTAATCAATTTAGCATGTAGTAAGTAATTAGTAGATTATAGCCATAAAAAATTATAAAATAAAAACATTTTAACAAAAAAAATTTACCGCCGAAAAACCGAAAGTAAAAATACTAAATTAAGATTTTCGATACAAAAGCGCATTCCATACTAGCCAACACCTCAACTTTAGGTGAATATACATCCGTGTATTCGATCTCGGGTAATAAGATAACGTCTAGTAAAAATAATTATAATATTCTGCAGTGAATAATGCTTCAAGTTGGATATTAAAATTGTCATAGTTTGGTTCCAAAATAACTTTTTTGCCGTCATAAGGGTGATTATCTGTCATCAGAACATAATAGGCTAGCTGAGTTATTTTACTTATATAGAATGCTGTTGCTACTGGCGTTGGTCCAGTCTTTCCAAAAACTTAAATACACAGCGTTAACGCTAAGCAAATGCGACATTTTATATTCCTATGCAATATCTACGTGATGTTATTTATCTATTGTTGTCTGTTCCAAAAGTATCTGATGAAAATGTAAACAAAAATATCGGAAAACGATGTAATTGTAATGTCAATTTGTAGTGCTCCTTACAGATTGATTCCTTTGATTTGATTATTTGAATAATTAACTCCGAGATTATAATTTTAAAATTATTTTGCTATTTTAGGTTAATTTTATAACCTTACATTTTGTAATGTCATTCAAACAATAACTGTTAGAAAAGTGATGAGATATAAAGTTAAAACCCTCTAAATACAGATGAATGTGTCATAAAATTCCCGAGTGAGTGGAGAAAAATCCCGGACAGGGTTTGTTTACAGTTTCGTCACATAGCTTAGGAACACAGCATATGACACTAGTCCCCCGCAGAGCCCGCCGCCGGGCGGGCCGGCGCGGCCTCTGCAGCCGTGCTCGCTGTCGTGCGGGCGCGGCGCCGTGCCGTCGCTGGCCTGCGCGGCCTGCCTGTGCCTGTACCACCCCGTCTGCGCCGGCTACGTGCTCGCCGCGCCGCCTGAGCCCTTCTTTTGCAAAGTACGATCTTGTTTTTGATATTAATCATTGTGATGTCAAGGACGTGCCCTATTTAATGAGTAATAACGACAGAAGATGAACCTTTATAAAAAACGGTCTTAATTCCTGGATAAATAAACTAAGAACTATAAAAAACACTTATTCTTTTCCATTTTCCTAAAAATCACCACAAGGAAGGCATCCCAAAAGATTGCTATTTCTTGCTTTCAACGGAATACTGTCACTCTCTTCTTACTACACGCCGTAAATTTCTAACCACTATTTATTCCTCCACAGAACTGCCGCAAAACATCATCCCCGCCCATCGAGCCCCCGCCCCTCACCCACAAGTCCGGTATCACGACCACCAGCATACCGGTCCCGGTGCCCATTCCCGTGCCGGTCCCAGTACTCGCGCCGGTACCGAGGCGTATTCCTGTTCCTGTACCGGTTCCCGTGCCGGCTAAAGTGCCGAGGGATAAGCGGGTGCTGTTGAGAATGAAGGTAGGTTTGCTTAAAGTGGAGACATCAAAAATAGGGTATTTTGCTCTTTATGAGAAAATATCTAAAATTATATTATTGAGATAGCTTAGGCAAATGCAGTCAGAAAATGTTAGTTTTAGTTCATGAAATAACAAAACAAATTTTAAAATTCAAAGATTCCAGTTTTTTAATCTGTTTTTGAACACCATGAAATAGTAGCCGCCATGGTTTTACGTCATACGGCATATAAATTGAACAACTTTGTACTACTACTATTTTTTGCCAGCGGCTTCGCCCGCGCGAAACTTTCATCCCCTATTTAATTCCCTTAGGGATTGAATTTCGAAAAATCCTTCCTGATTCCATGTCTACATTATAAAGAGAACCTCTGCGCAAAGCTTTCTGGGTGCCAGGGTTTAGGCTGGGCATTGATGAGTCAGTCAGTCAGAACTTTCTTTTTATTGAATAGATTATTTTCGCAACCAAAGTAGTTTTTATTTAAATAATATTTTGCATTCAGGAAATAATACCTCATTTTTTAAATCATAAACAATTATCATATAAAATATCAGCGCATTTGTCTACACAGCAAACTGACGTTATAGCCACATAGCAATATGGCGTTCACTGCGTCTTGCGTTTTCGTCAAGTTACGCGCGGAATTTGAAAATGTAAAATTTGAATGCATTTTTACGGCACTAATCGAGCGGGGATAGATCACTTATTCGTAGTAGTGTAGTAAGTCAATAATCGGTCCAAATATGCCCACTGCTGGGACACAGGCCTCTTCTCTGTAAGAGGGAGTGAGTTGTTGTTGATGTTTTCCTTCACCGTTTTTGAGAGCAGTGGGAATGAAATAATTTTTAAACAAAGTAAAGTGCCTGTCGACTTAGAACACGTAAGTCGCAGCCGTTACCACTGTGCCACCAATATTCTCTGAGTGTAAAAATATGTAAAATTGTGTTTTCCATCGTTTGCAAAACTACGCTTGGAAAGCTGAATAGATTTCTAGTAATTTGGCTATTTGTTGATCTGTAACTGTTGCGTGAACAGTGCATTGTGACCCCGTTACAAAAACTGACCCAACATTCCCCATCATAGGTAGCCGGCGGCACCCCGGACGGCGAACGCGTGTGGGCGGTAGCAGGCACGCCTCCCGTGCTGCCTGCCCCGCAAGCGGCGCCCCCGCAGGCGCCCCCGCCGGGCCCCCCGCCGGGCCCCGCGCCGGGCCCCGCGCTGGTGCCCGCCGCCCTGGCCGCGCGCGCCCGGGCCCCGCGGCCCGCCCTGCCGCAGGGCCTGGCCATACTGAATGGGAGGCGCTTCGTGGTCGTGCCACGGAATATGGTGCAAGCTGGAGCGGGACATGCTGCTAAATGAGGACTCTACATTACTTGACACTCCGTATCACACGATCAATATAACTTTTTCAGGAAAATTCTAAAATAATGGATATAATAAAAAAGGGGGCTTTAAAATATCACCCATCTGATTCTGAGATGGTGCATGCTGGTGTTGTCTAGCAGCTTGCTTTTAGCAAAATGAGGACACTAAATGATTTAGTACTTTATATCACACATTGTATTTTACCTTGTTACATCTCTTTCCCTGAGAAATAAATGTAATGTAAACAGCGACCTGGCCCACGACGCAATTGCATACAAATAAATTGAAGCAACAAAAGTAGTGGTAGAGATCAACTAATTTAAAACCTAAAATTTCAGCAGTGGCAGCGTACAGTTTTAAATTAGTTGAGTGCTAGAGAGTTTTTAGACGATATAAGACATTCGTTGCTTCAATTTTATTATACGCCACAGGCAAGCAACTTTGTGTAAATGGGGCTTAAGCTAGCACATATCATCAATTCATCATAGACCATAACATAACACAAATAATTAATTACAAAAGGTGTTATGAAGAAATTTGCAATAATGCGATACCGTGAATAAATAATAAATAATAACTTAATTTTAGATTTTAACCCAGCGAAACCGTCGCATAACTCAATTTTTATGTTTTTCCTCATAGAAGTGAATATTGTATTCTTTTTGAGAGAAATAAATTATCTTAAACCGTAATTCAAACCGATGCTGAAAAATAATATTTTAACCAATCAAAAGCTTGGATTACAGCCCAACTTCATATACAAAAACTAGGGACATGACGTACAAGTTACATATACTTGTTTTAAAGTAGTTTCTGCCCGCGGTTTCGCCCACGTGGATGTTGGAAATTATCCCACGGAAACGAGCTACCGGGACAAAAGTAGTCTTTTGTTACTCCCTTATAACATCGGCTATCTGCTAGTGAAAGTGAAAATTGGTCAAGCCGTTTCGGAGATTAGCCAAAAACAGACTTTATCTCCCGGTAGAACGTTTCCGTAGGAACGAAATTTCCGACATCCACGCAGGCGAAACCGGGGGCAGCAGCTAGGTACTACATATGAATAAAAATTTGAAACGAATCAGTCAAATTCCTTTAACAAACAAAATATTCAAGCATGCATTTATGGCAGGCATTCATATTACGCTTAAAAGTGCCTACAACTTACACTAACATGCACAGAGATCGATATAAATAGATATAGCAATAACTACTAACTACGTATGTAATCACAATTATCTTATACTAGTATCTAGTTAAATAGCTAAGATTTATAAGACTGTGAATTTGTGAATGAAATAGCTTTATAATTAGGATGCCTGCAGACAGTCGACGGTTTGCCTACAATTTAGTTGTAATCAAAATAATTTTGGAATGTCCAATTTGACATAATAGTTGTATTCTGAACCTTATGTCAATACCAATAAGAGTCCCGGCTAATCGTTAGACGGCTGCCGCCTTTTAATGAGGTTTTTCTGAAATAACGTTCACTAGGTGGCAGCACGGAGACGTCAGGTCCGGGCACCTGTCAAAAGTGTCAAAGCGCCTACGGACTGAATGGTGAACGAATTAATGAAACGAATGACATCAAATATTTTAAGTTCATTTTCGAACTGGAAAATTTGTCAAAGTGGCGCCAACTGGTGGCTTGAATATTCAAGAAAACCCTCATTAAGTAATAATACATTGAAAGCGTCGTTGAAAATCACACAATTTGTTTTAACGCGCTGGAATGCACTCTCGGTTCAACAGAGAGCTGAAAATTCTGTACGCGAAAAGTTCGGTTGTTCATTAGGTTTCCACGGGAAAATAGAAAAACGAAATTTTAGTGAAAACAGGTGCTATATAATGTGTACGTATCGTTACTTTTCACTTATGCACTTGTTGTATTTTAGAAACTCGATCATATTTTTTTACCTATACGGGCAGATTTCGTAATTCCATGTTCGCACGGACTTTAAAAAAAAAATCTCGCGTACCGGATCTTCAACACACTGCTTAACGCCTGCACTTGAAATAAAACAGTGCGTTTTTTCGTCTCGCTGGGCCGCACTCTATTGGATTCTCAATCTTCGGTTCAACGCTGACAGTTGAAAATCGAATGCGCACTAACATCCCGCCGCGATATTTTTAAATCCGTGCGGACGTGGTTTAAAGCCGTGGTATACACACGCGGCGCGTTGTTTTCCCAAATTATCTTGAGTTCTCAAAATGAGCTAAAATAATAATAGTCCTCCAGGTTGTATTTCGGCCATGGCACTGGGCTGGCGGCATTGCTGAGTGTGGAGTCCTGGGCTCAATTCCCAGCTCGGGCAAAGTGTTATTGGGTTTTTCTATTAGAAATTCCTTACTAACAAAATTAAGTACAGTCAAATCTACTGTGATTCCATCAAATAAGTTTAAAAAAATCGCCGCCTGTGTCTCCTCGGTTCATACGAACTCAATTTACAATAGACGTGAATAGACAAAATTATTTGCTGTAAATTTAACACAGTTTTCATTATGTTGGTATAGTAAGTAAACACATTGTGAAACAGACTGATTTTGTACTTCCACCTGTTAACTAATGTAGACGAATTGTAAAATTGTTACTTTTAAGTTCGAATAGCGAATCTATAATTTAAATTTTTAATTATATTTTAACTCACAATATGTAAACCAGTGTCTTAACATTGTTTAAAAGCAAGGAAATATCTACCACAAATGTATTTAACCATATTTTAACTATACTGTTCAGTTTTAAATAGGGTATTTTCCATTTTTTTTTTTTTTAAACGATTCTAATTTGAAGATTGGGACGAAATATGTAACAGAAAAATAAAAGTAAATTGATTTATATTCGTTTTCTGAATTAAAAACGATTTAAACCAAATTAATTTTTTGTTGTGTTCAATTTACCGCCAAAACGCTCCTTACTATGACTTTTTATCACGTGACGTCAACTTTGTGTAAACTAAAGTAGTTAGAAAGTAAACAAGTGAATGTCGTGTTTATAATGAACAAGATTTTTTATGGATAGAAAGTGAAATCACTGGTGCGCGGTGCCTCTGTGCACAAATACTTCTAAAACTGCGCCAAACTAAGTATTTGTACTGGTGCTGTTTACACAAAGCTGACGTCACGATGTCACGTGATAAAAACTCATCTTAAAAAGCGTTTTGGCGGTAAATTCAAAACAACGAAAAATAAATTTGATTTTAATCGTTTTTAATGGAGAAAATGGATATAGTCAATTTATTTTTATTTTTACCATAAATATATCGTCCCAATCTTCAAATTAAAACAGTTTTATCAAATTGGAAAATACCCTATTATCATATAGTGACCAGATCGCCAATGTATTGAAAAAAACAAAAGCCAAATGTGCCAGCAATTTGGTAATTTTACGGTCACTAAGCTAACCTTTTATGTTTTTTGTTTAAATTATTAGTGTTTTAGTAAAGAAACATAATTTGCTTGTTGCTTCTTTTTTAACCGACTTCTCAAAGAATGAGGTGATTGATATTCGACATATTTTTGTATCCCTATTATTATGACAGTTTGGACGACAATCTGTTTGTGTGGAGATTATGTGGTCATTGAGAATCGGCGGGATTCTTTTTTGCACCAATTTAACTTGATGTAGATAAGCTATTGCGATCCTTTTCTTGCTGATGTATAAAGAAAGCGACGGGTGAGATGTCAAATTAAGTTGAGTACTTGTTTTGTAATGATGAAATTTAAATACACGTAGTATTTTGATATGCCAACTAGGTATTAGTTAATTTTTTAAACCCAAATAGTAATTTGACAGGTGTAATGTCAAACTCATATACTAAAAAGCAAACAGAAAAAGACTTGAAATGTCAGATTACTATCTTGGATTAAAAAACGAACTTTAGCTTGACGGCTTAAATATTCCTGTTCTTTTCTCACACTGCCTGTTAGTAAGAGATAGCATTATTCTTTATAGTTCAGTTGGTGAAGAAGAGATTCGGCTCCATTTTTTTTCTAACCGATAAACATTGTTGTGGTCATAACTTTTAAAATCTATTTTATTGAAAATAATTATTTATCTGTAAAGGAATGTATCAAACTTTAAAACAGAGTGCAAAATAAAAAAAATAGACGGAATTCGTTTCACGTTTTGATTTGACGGTACTCCGGAATGTTTTGTTTACGGAAAAGGTATGTATATATGAGTTAATTTTTATACATTTTATTTTTGACGCCTTAAAACTCTGTCATAGACCACTTGTTTTTTTTTAAATCTCGCATGCTTTCACCTAGTAGTTTGGTCCATAATGTTTTTTTTTGTGTAGTCAGACATATTTATAACGTGCATACAAACTTAAAATGATAAATCCAAATAAATGAAATTAAAAAAAATATTTCAATTTCTTACTGAACATTATTAGGCCTTAATATCTACGAGAATTTAACTTTGTAAGCACGTTAAAAAGCTTTTCTTAAAATCAAAACTTGTGGCAGACGCAGTCATGAAACGTGCGAGTAGGATTGTGAATATTTAGCAAGAACAGTCTCGTGTCTCCCCTCGCGCGTTTCATGACCGCACCTTCTTCGAACGTTTGATTACACTCTATACTTGAATCTTCCCTTGTCTGCAGTGACGACAAGCGGCGGAGTCGCGCGGTCAACGGCGCAGCGTCACCTCCCACAGCTTTAATGTCGCCGCGACGTCGCGGGCGACAGCGGGTCGACGACACCGACCATTTCACTGCCTTCTATAATAAGGCGCAGGAGAGAAATTATAATGTTGTTGTACAGGTAGGCATTGTGAACATAGCGAATGATGAACGAAGCTATTTTATTTTGTGTACAATCTCCAGCAGGTCAAGCTATCCCAAACTGTCAAATTTTCCCAATTGAACATAAACCTTATTTTTTTTTGTAATAAAGTTGAAAAACTATCAAAGAAATTTGACAGAGTGGGGTAGCTTGATCTGCTGGCCTCTGTACATACAAGTTTTTGTATCGAAATTTCAAATGTCTCATATTGTTTTAAAGTCTTTAAAAAGTTCAGTGCACGTAATAACGATGTATAATTATCGGCCTAGTGCAGTGGTGGAGCGGCTTCTGGCTAAGTATTACCAGCCGAATGGGTCGATCGTCTAGGAAAAGCTATGCTTACTGCGGTTGGTCCATGGATGGGTGACCATCTGTAAGTACGTTAAGCGGCTATTCCGGGCAGTCATTTGTGGATCTTTGACAGTCGTTACGTGTCGTCAGAAACCCGTAAATCTGACAACGAATCTTTCCAACGGGTTATCGTATTACCCAGTAACTGGGTTGTGGCACTCAGATAGGGTATTTTCTCTACGTTAAATACTGGAATGGATCCATGGACGCCGAATCCAAGAGTTGCGAAAGACTAGGCAGTAGGGCAGATGATGATGAAAGTCGGCTTAGTGCAGAAATGTTTATTACTTTCTTTTTTTTACTTTGCATTCGGAACTCCTGTTTTAAGATTAAAAAGATTTGCAGACGTGACTGCCGTATTAGCAGTAAAAATCTAATCACCTGTCATTTAAAATTTCGTGTAAAGAAAGTTTCGTGGTGTCCATTTTCTGTCATGAAATTTTCATGTGGGATACACCCAAATGAATCCCCAGTATTGATATTGATACTACATAATAGTCTATGTATTCTTTTTGCAGATCTTCCAATACCTAGGCATGCGTGACTTAGCGCATTGTGCGCGAGTGTGTAAGCTGTGGCGACAACTGTCAACCACGCCTGCGCTCTGGAGACACGTGAGGATGAAGAATTCACATGTAAGTGTAGATACACACCATTTCAGCTTTGTCACTGAGAAGGTAAAATACCTACCGATGATTCTTTCATTGTATCCACAACGACATTCTGTCTAACCACGCATCTCTTACATCCGTAAGAGATGCGTGGTTAGACAGAATGTCGTTTATTTGGAGTTAAATAGGATTACAGTACCCGGCGTTATTTATTGCACATCGACCTTTGGAAAGAGACAATCGACTAATTTCGGCTTCGTAGAGCGTTATCTCTGTCGCACGAAATACAAACAGTCCGGTATCTATTAGGAGCTGTTAAAACAATAGGGTATTTTCCAATTTATTGAAAACTATTCTAATTTAAAGATTGGGACGAAATATGTAACAGAAAAATAAAAGTAAATTGATTTATATCCATTTTCTCAATTAAAAACGATTTAAACCCAATTTATTTTTCGTTGTTTTGAATTTATCGCCAAAACGATCCTTACGATGACTTTTTATCACGTGACGTTTACTTTGTGTAATCTAAAGTAGTTGTAAGTAAACAAGTGAGTGTCGTGTTTATAATTAACAAGATTTTTATGGATAGAAAATGAAATCACTGGTGTGCGGTGCCTCTGTGCACAAATACATCTAAAACTGCGCCAAACTAAGTATTTGTACTGGTGCTGTTTACACAAAGCTGACGTCAGGATGTCACGTGATAAAAAATCATCGTAAGGAGCGTTTTGGCGGTAAATTCAAAACAAAGAAAAATAAATTTGTTTTGAATCGTTTTAATGGAGAAAATGGATATAAATAAATTTATTTTTATTTTTCTGGTAAATATATCGTCCCAATCTTCAAATTAAAACAGTTTTTATCAAATTGGAAAATACCCTATTATGATTTGCTTCTTTTGATAATTCTTTTTATTATTTGTATAAAATACACCAATTTTTCTATAAGTGATGGCTTTAGGTTGGGGTAAAATAAAATGCCAGACAACAATGCCACAGATGCCATAGTACAACTTTAAATTTGGGGGTGTTAACAACTCTAAATATATATTTTGAACTGGACGCGACCGCACTCTATCGCACTTGAACAACGACTGACAAAACGTCACATAGGTAGTGTGCGACAGAGATAACGCTCTACGAAGCCGAAATTAGCCGATTGTCTCTTTCCAAAGGTCGATGTGAAATATTTATCGCCGTGTACTGTATTTTATCACAGCAATGATTTGTAATCGGGATGAACTGGACTCCTTTAACTAGAACTGCACCCTAATTGCGTAACTCCCGATTCATCATAATCTGTATCGTTTTGAAACGGATTGTTAAACCATTGCTTCATATGTTCGAAAAAAGTGTCTGCTTAACAACGTAAATAACGCAATGAATATTGTTGAACTGTGAAAACGAAACCAATTATGATTAATCTTGAGTTACGCAATTAGGGTGCTGGTCTTTAGCAGCTTTAATCAGAGAGAAGTGGAAGGAGGGTAGAGCGGCCTTTGTCATGCAGTGACACAACATAGGCTTTTAATAATTTACTGATAATGATTTGCAATCTATTGGGTTCCTTTTGTTTCCAGTTCCGAATTACAAAGCTCAACTGACCATCAATATTTTTACATGAAATGACCATCATCTCGTCTAGCTTCTATAAGTCAAGTTGTTGAAGTTGAACAAATCAAGATATTATATTATTAATTATTATATTATGCCGTACTTTTTACATAATAGGGTATTTTGCTGTAAATGAGAAAAAATCTAAAAATATATTATTGAGATAGCTTAGGCATAAAGCAGTCGGAAAATGTTAGTTTATAATATCTTACATTCAGGAACAGCAAACCAACGATATGTAGAAAAATAACTTTTTATAAGCAATTATCATAAAAAATATCAGCGCATTTGTTTACACAGCAAACTGACGTCATACCCACCGAGCAATATCACGTCCACTGCGTCCAGCGTTTTCGTCAAATTACGCGCGAAATATGAAAATTTTATTGCATTATTATTTTATTAGATTGAATAAAAAAGTTGAGTTTTTTTGTGGTTTATTAGCATTTTACAATCGAATTAAGACATTTCAAAAGTGGGTGTAATGCCCTCTTGTGGCGAAACCTTAAAGGAAAGTTGTATTTTTAACCTGTTTGTCAGTATTTTTTTTTTTTTTTTCATAAATCAGTGAAAAACTAGCAGGTATCTAGACGGTAACGGGACAGTCTATCAAGGTTACGTCGTTATAAATCATAATGTAATGTCTCGTTGGAATTTCTCAGTAGAAGTCAAAATTTGTGCACGGTTGATGGCAATAAACTCGCTCCCTATGGGACTTAAACATAACTGGCGGTACCTCTATACCTCTGCCTAACCCTTCCGGTAATACAGGCGTGATGTCTATGTTATGAAATATCAATTTTATTTGTAAATACAGGTAAGTGATTGGGGTGGACTGTGCGCGGCTCTCAAACGGCATGGCACGAAGAGACTGGACCTGCGCAAGATGTTATTACCACAAAACGACGCCATCTTCTGGGAACAATTTGCGGAACACATATCTACAGTTGACACGTTAGAGAGGTTAGTATCATTTATTTGTTTACGGATAGAGGTCAATTTTCAAGGTTTTATCAGGGATTTACCCTAACCTTAAAAAAGTACCTAAAAAACTCAGCAAAAAAAAAACTTATCAAAAAAAAAAAACTGAAGAGGCGTCAAGGGACACCCGGTTGGAACGAAGTTCCTTTTTGGTCTTAATTTTTTCCGTCTAGCCCCCTTTCGCAACGCGCGATAAGGAACTTCACGTTTTCAGGGTTTTAAAGCCCATCGTCATCATCGTTATTGCTTTCTATAAGAGAGAGAGAGAGAGAGACAGACAGAGAAACATGCGCACGCCGCACGGCTTACAATAGCTTACTATAGCAAAAAGTGTCGTTACAACTTTTCGTATGAATCTTTTCCGTCTAGCCCCCTTTCACAACGCGCGATAAGGAACTTCGTTCCAAAAACCGCTAGTAATGTTTTCAAGAAAGAAAATAATTTGCAGAAACAACTCGTGAAAACATTTTTTTTAAACTACTTGTAAGAATCGAAGAAATAATTTTTAAAAGAAAGTTTTTGAGCATTGCAATATAGTTTGTTTTTTGCTTTTCGATAAAAAAAAAATGCAATTGAACATATTTTTTGTGTATTTCAAAATAATGTTTAATCTCTTTCTGTATCACTAGCAAGAAAAATATATTTTGATTATGATTTGAATATTAGATTAGTTTTATTATTAGTTAGTATTAATAGATTAGTAAATGATGCACGTAAAAAATTATGACCACAGCATAGCTAATATTCTTATGAAAGTGTGTGTATGTTCAGAGGTAAGTGACACACTAAGGTGAGACCATAGTGACTATAAAGTAGGCAGAGGCATTTACAACTTATCCATTTTCTATGTAGCAGAGATTAAGAACCGTATTTTCTCTTGCCAGCCGGCTTAGTCCGAAAACCGTAGAGAAGCGTTTTGTCGCCGGAAGGGTAGACAAAAATGACGTTTCCGTGTAGACATTTGACAGTTTTGTACCGAGAAATGTAGAAAAGTGGTTTCTATTCTACGGTAGAGTAGAAATAGAAAGCGTTATGCTAAGCCTGTTGATATAGGTTTGATTAGGAAAGTGGTTTGATGTTATCAGTAGAATTTCGCTCTGAAAGATAGTAGTTCACTAAATAAACAGAATAGAATGATATGCTGAATTCATGGTTAAAATTGCGCACTGGATAAAAACTTATCCTGTATATGTGTGCTACGCTCCTACGCAGATGATGTAGTCTCATGTCAATGAATGATCATGATAGTAGTTTTCTATGTTGTCCGAACACGGGATTTACGCTTACCTAGTAAAATGTGGGTACAGTCACGAGCACGAATATGTATACGCCTACGAACTTTTAAAAGTGTTTTCTCCTCTTGTACCGATTCCGATTGTAAATTTATGTTATTATGAAAATAATATTTTGGAACCCACACTATAATGAAATATCTAGGTTATCTTAAGGTTGCAATCGTTATTTAAGAGAAAATCGCTTTTGGATTTGGCTTTGTGTAACCCTGTTCCTAACCCACCGGGGATTATGAGTGTCATGTTCTGTGTCATGCTATGAAGGAGGATGTTCAAAGCGTACTGCCCACAGGATAGAGATGTGTCGCTGCCCGGCGCGCGCCGTGGAGGCCGTGTGCCGCGGCCTGCCGGGCCTGCGCGCGCTGTCGGCGCTGGCCATCCGCGACGCGCAGCTGGACCCGGCGCCGCTGGCCGCGCTGCCGCTGCTGCACGAGCTGCGCCTCAAGAGCATGGCGGGCCTGTCGCTCACGCAGGACCTGCGCCATCTGGCCGCGCTCACCAAGCTGCAGCACCTGTCGCTCACCAGCATCAAGGTACTCGTATGTGCGCTACTGCCACTTAGGACAAGAATAAACGATCATCATCTGTCTAGCCTTTTCCCAACTATGTAGGTGTTACTTTCCAGTCTAATCGTTTGCAGCTGAATACCAGTATTTTATTGGAATATTAGCAGAGACGGCCATTTGCCTATGAAATAAGTTTATTTTAGCATGACGTTTTGGCACAGACCTTGCCACTTTTCGTTCCTATTCTTATATTTTCACGTTAGGGACAGTGTTCAGAAGGTCAAAAATATTTTTCATTTTGAGGTAGAACTTTTATTAGAGTGGGTAACGGTAACCTAACATTTTAAATTTTTCTAGGAATTGGGGTGGTGTGCGTGCGACGTGATCGGCTCGCTGCCCGAGCTGGAGTCCCTGGAGCTGGGCGAGTGCACGTTCCGCGCGGAGTTCGCGGGCGTGCTGGCGCGCCTGCTGCGCCTGCGCCGCCTGCGCCTGGAGCGCGGCACGCCGCACTGCGCCGCGCCCGACATCCTGCGCGCGCTCAGCACGCTGCCGCTGCTCACGCGCCTGGAGCTGGTCAACATCGACGTCAAGCTGGGCTTCGACGACGCGCTGGCGGCCTGCGCCAACGTGCGGCGCCTGCTCATCATCCCCACCTACGTGTCGCAGTCCGCCACCACCAACAAGCAGGTGCTGTCGGGCGTGCTGCGCCTCAAGGACACGCTCACGCACCTCATGTGGGGCGTCACCATCGAGCTGCTGCGCGTCACGGAGCTGTTCATCGACCAGTGCGAGCAGGCGGGCGAGCCCAAGCGGCGCGACGTGGGCGAGTGCATCCCGGTGCTGAAGCCCGTGCCGGGCTGCCGGCCGCCGACAGGCCCGGCCGGGCCCGCAGGCCCGCCCCAGGTGGAGATCCTGCCACTGCCGACCCTGCAGCGCCTGCTGTCGCAGCAGCTGCCGCACACCAAGCTCAAGCTGCTGCGCATCCCCTTCCACGCCACGTGGCGCCAGTCCCTCGCCGACTTTCAGTAGCGTCAGGTATGGTACGAATGATACGAGCACTGTAACAGTTTCTAACAGACGTCGTGATAAACGTGTAGTTTCACTGTCATATATCTAACGTTAGCGCTTTTCGGCTGCCAATGTAAACATATTATATACATGTACATATTTACATCACTAGATATTTTAGATATATATTATTATATTTACACATACCGCGACATATTGTAGTGTATATAAAATAGAAAAATTGGCTCATAATGAGATTAGGAAAAAAATACGTCAAAACTCAAAACTACAATATGCCTGAGCACGGAATTGATCGTTGTACTATTGATAGAATACCTTAAGACAAGCATTTATTTTACTCTTAATCTGTTTCATGTAGAATCAGTCCCTTTTGTAACGAAAAACGATTAAAAAAAAAAAAAAAACAACTTTGAAAGATTTATTTTAGTGAGGAAACTGGACTGTATCGCCAAAATGCAAGAAGCAAGCGAGGTGATAAATGCTTGGTTCTTCTGTATATGAAAAAAGGTCTCAACGCTGTAGTAAGACAATTTCAGGCTGGTATAACATGCTAATATGAAACAGAATTAAATACTTGTATCATCTATCATTAAAATATACGCGAATACAATGCAAAATGATTCGTACTAGTACTTTAAATCATGCCAATGATTGTCACTAGAGAAATCTACCTTTAATATATTATGTAGCAACAGATAATCTACATCTTCTAAAGTTCAACACAAGCAATAAAGTTAGCAACATTTTAGCTAATTAAATAAATTATAATATTTTGCCAGATAGTAACGCAACCAATGCCTTAAAGAAACTCATGTTTTTCAAACTAGCACATATTAGGATTTAGAGGAGAACTATATTACTATAGTATGTATATAAATATGAATATTTAGGGCAGGCGGTGATCACAGAACATATTCAATTTCAAAAATACTTATAATAATACATTATATTTTACTATATATAATTGTTTAAACAATGGTTATAGCTTATTTAGTTAACACTTCAACTTCTGTGTCGAAGTAATGAAGGCTAATGGGTATAGTGTGTTCATTCTTGTGTCTCATTAAGTAAACAAATATGGCATGCAAGTTACAAGATTTCACAACAGTCGCACATTAGGGATGATGTCATTTTTCATACCAAAAAAGTATTTGTTCACATAATATAGTGCAAACAAAAAGTCATGGTATGCAATGTGATACGGAGGAATGAGGAAGGTTTTGACTATGAATGTCGATGGGTATATGAGTAGAGGGAGACCAAAGAAACGAAGGTTGGACTGTGTGATGATATGGTTAGAAAGGGCGTGACTACGGAGATGACGACTAATAGAGAAGTTTTTGAAGAAAAAGAAATGTTGCGACGATCACAAATAAATTGGCATAAGGTCAGCAAGCTGATGATATGAGCAATATGAGCATGTGTGGTGTTCGTTACTCGTGCTTTTGTAGTAAAATATAGGATACAATTTTAACTAGTGCGCAAACTGTAACCATGGATTCCGCGTATGATTCTAGACCCAAGGGCAGGAAAATTGATGATGATAGTGCAAACAAAAATATCTGCTAGACAAAGACGGCACTATCACAGAATTTACGTCACTATACTGGCGCTATATACATTGTGTACCGCGCGACAAGGACGGGACTAATCCCTTCCAAAAACTAATAAAGCGTTTAGTTGCTCTATAATATTTCCATCCACTTTTCCGATGGTTTTCGATTAACTCGTTTTGCTATGACTTCTTTGAAAACAAATTATTTGTTCGAACATTTCAAATATTAGTCATCATCCCTATTTAATTAACTAAATTAAATACACCTCAACACAGCCTTATTTGTCTACGAAATGAGTCAAGCAAAGAGGTCACGCTTTAGATAATGACGGTGATTGTACCATTTGGTACCTGTTTGTTACAGTGTAGTGCCACAAAATTACAGGTACATAACGGCTCCATAAAACCAGCGTATTCTTATTGATTTTATATGTCAGAACAATGTACAGTCGCCAGCAGGTCCAGCTATCCTAAACTGTCAAATTTTCCCACTTGAACATAAACCTTATTCCTTTGGAATAAAGTTGAAAAACTATCAAAGAAATTTGACAGATTGGGGAAGCTTGATGTGCTGGCCTCTGTACAATGTCTGCTTGTGGCTAGGTAATAACAGCCGCACGAGTCGATCGATCAGGTTAAGCTACGCCTGCCGCGGTTAGTCCGTGGATGGGTGAATATATTTATATACCAAAACCCGTCCGTTCCTCGGAAAGCGCGATAGGCCGTTGCCCGGCTGTCATTGGTAGATCTTTGACAGTCGTCAGAAGCCCAAAAATCTGACGAGTCTTACCAAGGAGTATCATATTACCCAGTACTGGGTTGTGGAGGTCAGATAGTCAGTCGCTTCATGTAAAATACTGGTATTCAGGAATGATGCACAACATAGTTGGGAAAGGCTAAGTAGATAATGTGAGAACTATGTAAAAAAAACAATACTAAGCAATTATAACGCAGTTAAGAGATGACCAGTGTCACTCTCAACTGATGGCGGTCATGCACGAACTTGACGCGTGCATCTGCACCATTCAGTTCAACCATTTTGCAGGGCAGTGGTACTGGCCGCTACTGTCTAATTGTAGGTCGTAAGTGCGGACCCAGGCTGGCGATTAACTTTGTGTAAAATTATTTAATCACCACTGCTCTCAATACGGTGAAGGAAAACATCGTGAGGAAACCTAGGCATATCCTAGAACCAAAAATTCGAAGACATGTGACAACTACCACCGCGTGGACTCCCTCTCACAGAGAGAAGGCCTGTGTCCCAGCAGTGGGAACATTATAGGCTGATTATCCTAGTTTGAAGAGCACCGAATGATCCAACACACGCACTACATCTAAGTGCAGTGTGTCTTATGTCAATGTGTGCGTGCGTTTTCGCTCGTTCTATGAAGCCGTCTTTCCGTACCTATCAATTTTGTGTCAGTGTAGTACATATACAATAATGCGGGCTGGGAGATAACTAAACGTTATGTTTATTGACTACATAGCTTGCTTAGCTAAATGACTAGACATGGACATACCGTGGGCTTAGAAAGTGGGTTTACTGGTCGAAAGTATTGCCCTTTAACCTGTATTTCGATTTTAATATGACTATGAGGGTTGATTATTTTGAGTTTGGTACGATGAAAGATATTTCGTAAGGAGGGGTAATTGCTTAATACTGTAACAGTAGCAATGTCTTCGGTCAGTGTCAACAATATTAATTGCGTTATTTACGTTGCTGAGCCGACAAATTCTTAGAACATTATGAAGCAGTGCATTTGCAATATCAGCATATGTCAAGGTGACATAAATATTCTTAAGTTTACCTAAACCTGTTTAAAAGTTTTATTTTAATCTAATTTATATGTACAGCCGCCAGCACATCAAGATATCCCAAACTGTCAAATTTTCCCAATTGAACATGAACCATAAGCTCATGTTATAAAGTAGAAAATCTATCAAAGAAATTTGACAGATTAGGGTAGCTTGATGTGCTGGCCTCCGTACTATACTTTTTTTCGATAAATTAATAACTGCAATGATTCAAAATTAGTGTGGCACAAAATAATAGGCGAATAACGAAATGAATGTGTACAAACCTCAGAAATTATGACTACATAGAAGATTCATTCAAAATCGTTACACCGCTTTCTAAACCCACATGTCCTGAACATAGTGATGAAATTCAAACGTGTCTTAAGTCGCAATAACAAACTCAAACACAGAGCGGATATTTGTCGCATGTTTATATACTTTGGTACATAAATATATATATTTTTGTAATTACCCATTTGTCCCACAAACACCAATTGACTGCGGTCTCACAATTGTAAATGAAGTACTAGAATATAATAATATTATGATTTAAAGTTATTAGTTTTATTACGAACATAGAAATATTAAAAATATAAAATGTTTTAATGTTAAGATTTGTAAATATTTTCTAAGATAAATTAATTTTTTCAGTGCCTATAATTGATTTGTACTTGATCGTACTAACAGAGGCATGATTAGGTTCTGTGTGTATTTTGTTTTAATAATTTTAGTTTAGATTACTAGCGTATCTAAAGTATTTTAATCAAAATATCAATCACTTATTTCTGGAGGACTAATCAACACAACAAATAACCAACAAACTATCAAACTCATATAAAAAAAGACTTGTGATCTCATTCAGCCAATCACAACAGTCATTATTAGTTTGACCGTCTGATTAGCCTTTAGCAATTCAGTGTTTACAACTCCACCCACTAGTCTCGAAAAAACAGGTGATTCCATAGACCGTTTTTCTTATTTTACCAAAAAACATCGTAAATGTATGAAAAAGATAAGGAAAAAAGACTGAATCACTAATAAGGCTATATTATTAAGAATGTGAAAGAGATAAAACGATTGTGACAACGTTATAAAGTCAGTCTTTCTTTTACTGGAGAGAGGGGGAACTACTTTAGATGGGCAAGTAATCCTTGCATACTGTTTGCAGGGGAAGTCGTCTTTTATTATGCAGCAAAATAATACCGATTTCCTCTACTTACAATCTGTTAAGGGTCGTTTATGTCTGAACTAGATAATAGCGTTTTCAAGCAATATATGACATGCACCGCTCTATATATAAAAATGCGCCACCGCTCTATCTTCGACCAAAAAGGTCGAAGATAGAGCGGTGGCGCATTTTTACAATTATTTTTTAGTAAAATATTAAAGTTGATATTGTGATTGGTTCAGATGTAAACGAAAGTTTTTGTCTATACATATAAATTAGTATAGTAAAATTATGTGGCAATGTTTGAATATATTATTTTTTTAGACTTGTATTATGAAGTACAAGGGCCCGTGAGTAACGGGAGGGCGCCTCGAACGGATATACATGAAAATTGTGTGTATGTATTTAATATATAGTTAAAAGAATGTATTTTAATACTTTACCCCTGGATTCTGAAAGCATGTCCAATGTCATATTAACTTACAGGATTGGTCGATCCTGCCTTTAGTCGGCCTATCGGCTATCAATAAGAGACTTGCTCAGGCTTCCAAGGTACCGGGGTTTAATATCTTAGTTTTTAACGAAATTGTAACATCTATAAAAGCTTTATAAGTGTTAATAAGTATTTACAATAATAAGTGAAGATATAGAGCATTTTATTACTAAGACTCTCATAGAGTGTATGTTTAAGGGGATTATAATTTTGGTTCGAGCGAGGCGCCGCAGTAGATTTGCTCGTGTGTCGGGATATTGCGAGGGCTATGAAGAAAAAATATTTCTATATTATTTGTGGGATTCATAATAATTCTAGTATTTGCTTCATCTTATTCATGACGTATGAAAGAACCAAATCTTACGATCTCACAACTAAATAGGCACCCCGGGGTCTGAACGCCTGTCATTAAGTCTGTTGTCGAATTTCATGTTGGAAATTGTGATTGGTTGATCTAAATTAGATTTGGACACAGATTAAAATTCAATTGGCATTCAGAAGCCGAGGTTTCCCTAATGGTTCTTATTTCATTTGTCTTTTATATTCGTTTAGTGGCGTTTTTAATTGTTAGTTTTTGGCTTCGAAGTATTCAGTTAAAAAAATATGGTGTCTTAAAATAATTTGACTTTTACCGTTTTACTTGTGTAAACTTTATTTTGAGGTTTGACTTATTTCTGCATAAATAAGTAAAAATAAATCAATTTATCGTAGAGAAATTACATCATGACGAAACCGGTATATCCTAGAACCAAAAATTCGAAGACATTTGTGACATCCACCAACCCACACTGGATCCGCTGGACACAAATTATAATTTCAAGTCGTTTTTCGAGCGTGTCTGTGTGACCGCGTTGTTCTTCTAAACTACGCTACTGATTTTGATGCGTTTTCACCATTATTTAGAGTATTTATTCCGGAAAGTTTAAACGTTTTTAGACATTATTAGACATAGACATCTATCTATATAAATAAAAACAAAAGTCCTGACTGACTGACTGACTCATCAAAGCCCAGCACAAACCCTTGGACCTAGAAAGCTGAAATTTTGTTTTGTTGGAAAACCGACTAAAAGTTTCTACGGTAGGGGGGTTTTTTTGAGGGTGGGACACCATCAAATAACTTCTCCCGCTCTGGGTGGAGCAGGAATGCGTGTCAGACTTTTACTGACTAAAACCCACCCGTGTTCCTTCAGTTGGCTGTGTGCCAGGGGCTACGGTATCTCTTTCGAACAACCCGCACCCCTGGCCGGCATCGGCCCTTACGGGCCCCACCAGTTGGCGCTGACATCTCTTTGAGGCGCGCGTGGAACACAACGCGCCGGCGACCCGGGACGCTAGGGTCTAGTATAATTTCCCAAATACATGGTTTTAGTTTGTGAGACGATGTCCCTGCTGGGTGACATCTTTGCTAGATTCTATACCTCTAATCAAATTGTTTTTAAAGGATAACAAATGCTTCGAAGCCCAAAACCTAAATACTGACTTATCATTATCACCATGACTTGTGTTAAAGCATAGCTTTTTAATATAATTTAGACATAAACGTCTATTGTTAATAATCTCTGATGCTTCTTGTATTCTAGTTTATATCTTTGGCGAGTTTTTGAGTTGATGTATAAAATGTAAATGACTTGCTTACAAAATGTTGATGTGGATGAATTTCATGCTATCTGTTTACGATGCTGCTCTCACGGCGTGTATTTGTACGAAAGGAAACTTGAGAGCTTGTCTAAATGATTCTGGATTTAAAGCAATCGATATGGGTTATATCTATCAATGAATATTCGCTCCTAGTAAAAGAGCTGAGAAGGCTCGGAAAGCCGTAGGTTCCGGCTGTCATTCGTGGATCTTTGACAGTCGTTACGGGTTGACAACCAGTTTTATGAAGGGGTTACGTTTAACCCAGTTACTGGGTTGTGGAGGTCAGATAGGCAGTCGCTCCATGTAAAATACTGGTATTCAGCTGCATCCGGTTAGACTGGAAGCCGATCCATACATAATTGGGAAAAGGCTAGGCAGATGATGATGAATAATAAAGCTGTTCATCCGGGGAAGTACTACCACCATATTTATTACGTTGTGCCGGTGTAGTAATGGCGTTTCAGCCTTCGTATTATTTGTCAAAACTTTGTTCGCAAGTTCAATTGTGACAATTATTCACATTAATAATTATTTCGCTCAAACACGCATTTTACTGCAGAAACTACGCTAGCTACGATTCTTGA
This sequence comes from Polymixis flavicincta, assembly GCA_949987655.1. Lineage (NCBI taxonomy): Eukaryota > Metazoa > Arthropoda > Insecta > Lepidoptera > Noctuidae > Polymixis > Polymixis flavicincta. Next base: position 5,876,423 of record OX465188.1, on the reverse strand, counting down.
TATTGATACAATTCGATGATTTTAAACTCAGATTTCAGCTGCCAGACAACTCGACGGGTTAGCTTACGTTCAGAAACATAAATTGTCGTGCAGATAACATGGAGTTGTTTCCGAACGTGTTTGTTGACGATGGGTGGAGATGCAGGATCTATTATATAATTAGGTTATGTATAGGTTAAAGACAACTTTGCTGGTAAGCAGGGGCGACTTGTGAATAAATGGTTGCCGACAAAAATTGTGTTTTTATTTCTATATTCCTCCATTTTGTGTGCCCTATATATGTTACTGGACCATACAGGGTAAGTATTTAACCAGTGCGCAAAGTGTAACCATGAATTCAGCATATCAGTCTACTCCCCGGCGCAGAAAGATTTCGTTATACAAAAAAAAAAAAACAGCTATTTCATAGAAAGGTGCCAAACCTACGCGGCCAAAATGTATGGAACTGCAGATTTTCATCATGATCTTTCATCCAGCAGTGGATTTCCTTCAACAAAGAAGTCCACTGCTGGATAAATGTCGCCCCAAACATCGCCACAGTGACTGGTTTTGCGTTTCCCGCATTCTGTAGATTTCCACGATAGCACTGAATTCTCTCCTGTGTAGCTAGGAGTGATTATACAGAAAAAAAAATTGCGCATATCTACAATTCTTCATACATAAAACGTACGTACATCAAATAATATTGCCCTTGTTCTGTGCAGGTATCGAATACTTTACTAGGTACAGTATGTACCTACAAAACAGTATGTATCTACAAAAAATTATCAGCCCAGTCTGGATACAGCTCTAAATGACAAATGACAATGGTTGCTTTAAACCGACACTTGCGAATGCTGTATCCACTGACTAGCATCGCGCCTCTAGATATTCGCAGGACTAGTCAGCCGCATCGAAAGGGCGAAGCGACAGGATGACTCACGCCACCCAATGCACAACTTTTATCCAGTGCCGCAGAGGCTTAAAAGACGAAAACATTTCCTTGGGTGCGTGAGTCCAGCCGATAGCAACCCCTCCACAGGAAGATGTGATGTTTGGCAAGAACTGCTCAAGCCTCTTGATTTCTTCATCAAACCATCAGAGAGCCACCCGGGCATAAGTTACCATGGTTTACTTGAATAACCTTAAACAGACTTCGTACCCAAGTAAGTCGCAGCAAGGACAACTTCTTACAAATGGGGGTTCATGTATGGATCAGATCTCCGGTGTGTATGCGGCGTCTCTCCACTGACAATGGCTCACCTCCCATCTTGCACCGCATGCTCTGTCACCGGCACACGTGAGGACCTAATGGCTGCGTCAGCGAAAGGTATTCGCAATGTTGAAGTGTGGGCCAAAGTAATGTAGTGAATTTTACATTTCCATACATTTTTTCGTGTTATTTTTGGCTAATTATCTGCCAGGGGTGCGGGTTGTTCGAAAGTGATACTGTGGCCTCTGGCACACAGGCTACTGAGGGAACACGTGTGGGTTTTAGTCAGTAAAAGTCTGACACGCCCTCCTGCTCCACCCAGAGCGGGAGAAGTTATTAGATGAATTCCCAACCTCAAACAAAAACTGCCTAATTATTCGAATTTGGTAACTCATTATACTGTATATATAACCCGCTTCCATTAGTAAAAAAAACAACCGCTGATAATACCTACTCCACTATTAGATGTAGGCCTATTCCACAGTCAAATTCAAGAAACATAACTTACCCGACTGTATCAGAAAGAGGTTAAAGTTATTCAAGGGGACGGCAAATAAAAAGCACGTTTACTGCAATCGTGGTGGACCAAGTCTCTCTATTTCTTCAGTTTTGGCATCAATAAGAAATCGAGAGATTTCGTCCATCAGTGTCACCTTTAATCGTTCGCTCTTCATGCTTCGGAGTATCGCTCCTACGAGTGGCAGGAACGTGTCAACGTTGTCATGTCGTTTCATTATGAGTATGGCTGTGGCGATTTCTTCCGAAGTTTCTTCTGATCTGAAGGTTACTGTAAGATTTCTTTGTTGGTCATCGCTTGTGTCGTCATCGCCTTCGTCACCGTCGACGCTACCATACATGTCATCTGATGAGTCGACTACAATCGGTTCGCCGAAAACAGTCGGGTTACCTACAGCGCCAGATATTGGGGTGCCCGGCGTCACTGCTAAGATCGGTGAGCTACTGCTCGAATGCTGCTCATCTGGATCTGCACGAATCTCCACTATTTCCACAATATCGTCGTCGTAGTCACTTAGAAGGCCGTTCTCCATTTTTCACGGTTTGGAGATCCTGGAAGTTACAGGGATTAGTTGCGATTTGCATTTGTAAACTTAACTGAAGAGCAATATAGAAAAGCGTACCTACAGAAATCTTAATATTTTCTAAACCACACAAGTTAGTTTCAAGAAGAAGAAAAAACTTGAAAGTAGTATTATAATTATTACTTAATAAAACCTACATTAGATACTTATTTATTGGCCTGTTCGAAATCATGGATAGAAAAATAGTTACCGTTCATTATTTTGGATAACATTTGAATATTTTTATTTTCACGTTGATTTTTCAGCACAACACTAGCGCTAGCTACAAGCACCTATACAACGTGTTGTTTTGTATCCTCGTCAAATTTCAGGAGGCTATATATATAAATAATCAAATAAAATTAGGATACCTGCTCACTAATGAATACATACTTGTTTTTTTAGTTATTTAAGTTTAACAGTATTTCAGCATACACCTCTTTCAAAGAACAGAAGTGCCCCGTTCCATATGCGGTAGGCAGTGTCGCACGACATGTCGCTGTGTGTTACAGTGCGTTATCACACGGGCCGCGTTTTAACATGCGTGTCCCACACAAATGCCGATTTCCGAAAAAATTGAAAATAAAATAATGAAAAAAAAAACCTACTTATTTTATTATTGATTCGTGTCGAGAATCATTAGCATAGTTACCTCCTTGAATTTGACGAGGATGCAAAACAACACGTTGTATAGTGTCATTATGTTATGCCTCTCACATCCAACGAATATACCAGGATCATCACTAAAGTGCAATTAGGGAGATCCCAGAGACGTCGGCCAGGACAATTTGTGTGAGACATTCTATTGGCCAACAAGTGCTTCGGAGGGTTAGGGAGACTGGACTTAGCGTAAGAAGACCGAGTAATGGCACAACGACCCCAGAACATCTATTCATTGTGTCAAAGATGTTACGAAACGACGTAAACACATTTTTTTTAATGCGTAAATACATTTCAATGTTGTTTTTAACTTCAAGAAGCTATCTTGCATGGTTTCGAAACAAAGAGATTTCAGATACAAGATTGATAAGTGGGTATTTAAATAATTTAATGTCTTGTGTTTCAGCTTCAGGAAAAGTTGTGGGTTTTTAATATTTCTCGTCAATGTTCGTACAACTAAAAGATCTGCCCGAAGCATAATAAAATCGTCAAGTCGACTACGACGTAAACTTTAATTAAAATTAGATTTACAAAATCAAACCGAAACTAAGCAGCGAATCAGCACTTTTTGAACGTCAAAATTACATAGGACTGTCCCCCAAAACGCCCGCCCTTTACTACTTCCTAGTGCTTTAGCTGAGCAGGAGAAGTGACGCAACAAACTCCCCCGCAGCAACAATGTGTTATTTTCTTATGAATAAATAAAGAATTGGTAATGCGCTGATACTCGCGTTAGCCTATATAAATTTTACCAGCACGAGCGCAACAGGCGCGAAGTGCGCCGTTGGAAAAAAATGCCGTCCGTTGTTTCGCAACACGCACCGAGCCTACTACACCTACTCTACAGCGATGCGTGCCGTCCGTGACCTCATTCAAACGACCTTGTGACGCCAAGGAGAAGATATGTAACGTGGGTCCACATTTTCATTCCTCATAGCGTTACCAAAAATAGAGTCTTGTCGTCGGTTCCTCTCCTCTCGACGTAGGAACTACTACCTATTCGCACTAGGATGTGATTCCACGGAAAATTAACGAGTTTGTTGAATAACAAAACTTTGAAAGTGTTTTCGCTCTATGAGGTGGCAACTTTGACATGATAGGAAACAATATTTCCGCAGGGTACCGTGTCCGCGGCATCAGCATCATGATTAGCATTTTAAGAAACTTTTGCCCCGTACCAACTGAGAAGAATAATTCACTAAGTCGCCTTCAAATCATCTCTAATGACGCGTATAACTTTAAAACGATACGGCGCAGCTACGCGCACTTACTTCCCTAAAGCGTCGATCAATATTTTGATCCCGTCCACCTCTCGTCTTCACATTATTAGGCTATAAGAAAGTTGGGCACGATACATTCCATAGGAGTTTTTACGAGTAAACTAAGAAATTAACACCAACCACTTGTTACAGTTGAAAAATTTCCGCGAGCAAACAGCTTTACTCCACTTTTATTTGCCTTTTATAGCCGCATGTGGCTAAACGAGCTGTGATTTATGCCCTGTACGACTGATAACTAAACTGTACCTAGATGCAATATAGTATGCAGTTATTTACACCCCGCCATCCCTTTTGTCGCCCACTCAACGTTGCTTATTGGTTGCAGGAAATTGACAGGGCCACGGATGTAGCTAGGTAGATAAACCATCTTCCTACCTTTAGAGGATGTTAAATTTAATAAATACGTAGCTTTCGCTGTCATCGCTGAAAAAGATGGCGAGATTTCATGCAAGGTGCGACTTTATCGTTTTGCAAGACAAAATGTATTTGGAGGGGTGAGAGTACCGGAACGACATTGCTGTTTACTACACAAAAGTGAACGCTTGGAATTTGGAACACGTTAGGGTTCGCCCTAAGCGATAAGTTCCTTGCGATAAGGAATTTTTTTTCGAATAGCGATCGATGCAGGACGTCATGTTCGTGGCGTTTGCTTGTTAAACGTCAAACAAGCTCGGGTTACGTCGGGATAGTTCGTCGTAGGGATGAAGCGGTATGATACTTTTATTTGTCCAAAACCTGAGTGTACAATACACATCGCAAGATGTTACATTAAATTAATTAATTCAGTCATGTTTTCGCAACCGCGTATAAATATAAATAGGTGAATCTCAAATAATTACAACGTTCATTACTGTCAAATGGGAAGTTCGAAGTCGATTTAAAAGCACATATATCTCAATCAAATTAATTCTGTATCAATTCGACTAATGGGAAAAATGCTAAACCTTTCAAGTGATCGTCCTATAAGATGAACACAAAAAGCACTACAATATTCGATTGCCGCTTTCTGCCGACAGAAATATGTTTCTTAATGAGGAAAAGTAATAGAAGTCTTTCGAACTGAAATACATCGATATTCGTTATGGCCATCACTATCTTTTTATTGAATTGTTGCAGTGTTGCCAATTTTATTTTTTCTACCATAAGAGTGGTCTCATTTCAGAAAATTGTTGCATAAAACGTAATTATCATTTTTTACCTCGCTCGAGTGACTAGTCACCTAGTTTGAGGGTATTGCTTATCAGGTAAAGTTCTTAGTACAAATAAAACCACCAATTACATAAAGACATATTTATTAATTTTTCCTGCGTCCTCCTTTCTTTCCAGCTTGCGGCTTGCCAAAAGTCTTAGCGCCGGGTCTGCCTTTACCTTTACCAGGGCTCTTACCCGGTCCCCCTTTTCCTTTCGGCATCCCTTTATTGCCCTTTTGGGGCATCCCTTTGTTACCTTTCTGGACCTTATTGGCGTCATAACGGAGTCGTTTTGCCGCGGCCCGAGATGTGTCTGTGAGGTCGCTGGCGAAATTACTCTGTTTTTTCTTGCTTTTATTGAAGGTTTTGCTAGGTCTGTGTTGTGGTTGGTCGTCGTTGTCGTCAACGGCGCGGATTCTGCGTTGCTTCTTCTTACGTTTTTCCATTCGGGATTGGAGGAGTGCCACCTGTTGGGTTTGAGTTGATACGTATTTTAGCTAATACATATACATAGTCGGTATGTCCAATTCGACGACGAAATCTGGATTGAGCAGCTAAATGACACCCAGAATGTGATGGTTTTAAAATTTCGAGTCGGTAACATAGCACATTTGGACTTTAATCACCGCCTTTTGGTGGTACAGTGTGCCCAGTATTTTTATTTAATTGGGATAAAAAATTGCGATTGGGGGGAAAAGTTAACAAGTAATACCTGATAACTGTTCTTAGTACATTAATGCAGACATGTATATTTTGTACCTAGAACTCTAGGTTTCACAGCATATTGAATTTCGAAAATATTATTCCAACCAAATAAGAGCTTAGGTGGACAGGTGACCTTGTGAGGGCCGCAGGAATCCGCTGGATGCGGGAAGCACAGAACCGGTCGAAGTGGCGGAGCTTGGGGGAGGCCTATGTCCAACAGTGGACATCTTTCGGCTAAACCGATGATGATGATGACAACCTGACACTGGCCTGCAAATGAATGAATTTCATAGGCTACCCTGAAACTTTCCACTTAAAAGAGTTGGCCATACCTTTTCCATTTCCCTGTTGACTCGTTCTTCTGGTGTGTCCTTAGGTTTGTGTTTCATTGGCGGCTTTTTCCTCTTCCTACCGCCGTCGTCACCAGAGTCGTCGTCATCGTCGTGCTTACGCTTTTTAGCGCGACCCCCTTTCTTTTGCTTGTCTGTGAATTAAAGAACATTCGTATTGTGAGTATGAATATGATGATACTGGCAGAACATTTAACTCCCAGCCTAAGTACATATCGGCGCCAAATCATTATTTGATATTAATTTTAAACTTGTTTGATTGTTTTGTACCTAATGTGACTTTCATGTTATTTAATAAAATAATTAATACTTGTATTTCCGGTTAAGGTTTTATCGAGATGTATTTAAAATATTACGATTTCCGGTTTAATTTATACTAAATTTCTATTCTCATATTTCCTTTTGATTTATTTAAAATAATGTGCGTTTCCGTTTGACTTTATTTCGGTTTTAAGTATTTATTTAGACACACCCGCTTAAATTATTTAAAATATATTTTCCTTTGAGTTTATATTCAAATTCAAATTCAAATTCAAATATTTTATTTCGGAATAAACATCCATATAATGTTAGTAGTAGTGTAACTTAGCCTAATGTTAGTATTAAATAATAATAGACAACCAATGAAACCGACACAAGATTATTTGAATACGTGTGTGTGGACATTTACCCATCTTCGTAAGAGGGGAGAGTCCCACCGGTCTGAAAACACATTCAGGATGCTATTGGTGGAGGAGCGCAGGCGCGCCATCATTGAAGCGCATCGCTTCCGCATAATCGCGGCGAAACCGTCGACGCACGCTTCCGCGAACATCCCTGACGCACTATAACGCCACGGCAGCCCCAGAAGCACCCTGAATGCGTTATTGTACTGTACACGCAGGTCGCTGTATGCCCGAAGGGTATACTTGGTCCACAGGCTGCACGTGTAAAGCGACTGGCAGAAGGCCTTAAAAAGCGTTATCTTTACAGAATTCGTACAGCGTGCAAACCTGCGGGCCAGCATGTTGCCACGGACAGCCAGCGACCTGCGCTCCCTGTCTATGTCTACATTGTCTTTTAAGTCATCAGTGACCCAGTGACCCAAATACTTAAACTTTGTAACTCGACCTAAAAGAGACCCAGAGAGTGAGAGTTCAGGTAGTTGTTCGTATGATAAAGTACCCGATTTGAAAACCAACCATTCACTCTTATCGGCATTGTATTTGAGCCCGTGAGCCACTGCATAACTTTCACAAATTTTAAGTAGCCTTCTCATAGCACCAATGGATGGGCTCAGCAGCACCATATCATCAGCGTAGCTGATGTTGTTCACGCACACACCGTCCACGTGACAGCCAATTTTGGTGTTACGGAGCTCACCCATCAGATTATTTATATACAGGTTAAAAAGACGGGGGGAGCTCAAACCCCCCTGCCTCACCCCACAGTCCAGCCCATACATATCAGAATATGAGCCTGACCACTTAACTGTATTCTTTTGACTACTGTACCAATATCTAAACAGTGATATTACATCAGACGGGACAGTAGTGTCGTGAGTGAGCTTATGCCAGAGCAGGTCATAATTGACCAGGTCGAAAGCCTTTGATAGGTCCAAGAAACATGCTATTACAGGAGTCTTTCTGTCTGTATAATATTGGACAGTCTGCTTAAGGCATAAAATTGCACTATCCGTTGACAAGTTTGGTCTAAAACCAAACTGACTATCCTCGAGAACGATATGTTTTGCTAGAATCTTATCAAGCAGACTATCCAATACCTTAGCACAGACAGTGGCGAGCGATATCGGCCTATAGTTGGAGATATCGGAGGCATCACCAGTCTTATTCTTTATTACAGGCACAATAATCGTATTACTAAGATCCACAGGTAAGTAACTATGACTAAGACATAGGTTAAAAATCATAGCAAGTACTCGCGGTAGGTGTACCCCAGCATATTTAAGATGTTCAACGCTGAGGCTATCATGACCGGGGGACTTACCCCTCACCATGTTCTTTATACAGCTCGCGACATGTTTAGCGGAGAACCTGACGGGGGGAGCCCCGGTCGCGGCCTCCCCAGCGCCACTATTTGACGGGCCGCTATAGCCACACAGCCGCGAGTTTACATTAAAATGTTTTTGAAAAGCATTCGCTATATCAGTAGGGTCGCTCACGCCCGCGACGCTCACCGGCGTACCCGACCTATGTTTAAATTTATTTGTTAATTTCCAAAACTTATTAAATTGTTTACTTTCGTGACAAGATGCTAGCATATCCATTTTAATTTGTTCTTGATTATTTTGACAATATTTTAATTTCGCTTTAAAAAGATTGCGCGATTTACACATTTTTTCATAAATAAGTCCAGAAGTAGGTTTGTTGTATAACAGCCACATTTGATAACACAGTCGGGCGTCACGGTGAGCCTCGCGAACGTATTTGTTCCACCCCACTACATAATTTCCTTTATGACGCTTTTTAACAGAACCTGCATGAGTGAGTTCGGCTCCTTTTTTCAAAATAGAAGTTAAGTTATTGTACAACCTTTCTATCACCGACCGATGCTCAGCTATGTGACATTTATTATCAGCACATTTACAAAATTCTGGAGGAAAATCTATTAATTTTAAGTTGTTATTACAGTAATCATGATACTTATTTATCTGTTCTAAATCCCTCTCACCCCATACAACTTTGTTACAAGAAAAGGAGGATCCAATAATTTTAGGTTTAATTAGATTAATATTACACTCTATTAGTAACGGAATGTGGTCCGACACATAAACGCCGTACAAAATAGACGCACTATTCACCAAATGTCTAGCGGCCTCGGTGACAACACAGTGATCTAGCCAGCGGAGCGAACCGTTGGCGGAACTAGAAAAAGTATGCGAGTCCTGCGGCAAAAGTTCAGTATCAATGCAAGACCAAGATTGATCAGTACAGGTTAAAAGTAACTCACGTGAGAATCGTGTCCCTGGGTGCGCGTTAAAGTCCCCCAACACAAAAACCGACTCCACTTCACTGCTATCAATCACTGAGATAATCTCACTTAAACAACTCGTAAACTCAGTGCGATTTTCGGCACAGTCAGTGGGCATGTACACGCTAAATATTAGCAAAGACCGCTCGCCCTGCGCTATTTTAATACACACGACACGATCGCTAGCACACTTTATAACCGAAACCGACGCAAATAACGACTTCCTCCACAACAGCGCCACACCTCCGTACGGTCTACCAACCAGAACACCAGCAGAGATGTCCACGGCTGATTTCCCCGTGTACGCGAATTCTCCATCAATTGTCGCTAGAAAGGGCACGTCGTGAGGCAGCAGCCAGGTCTCCTGTAACGCTATTACGTCGGCTCGTGCACATAATTGACGAACGCAATCAGCTGATCGAGTTATATTTTTACAGTTGAATGTACACAGTTTAACGTTCGATATACAACCCACTTTAAGATTTTGTTATATTTTCAACATTATGCTGCTTATTTACTTTTATTGCATTTTTCTTAAAGTAAATAAACTGTCTAAACCGTATACCCTCAGGCCACATTTTGTCATCTAAAAATTCACTTAATTTGTTTTTTGAGACAAACAATTTAAAGGCATTATACGGTCTTTCAGATTTCATACTGATTTTCTGAAGCTGTACTATTTCTTGCGTCTTATTTTGTATATAATCACAAATATCTTTTTCAGTAGTCTCTTTGTCAACATTAGTAATAAAAAGCGGAGTTTTAGAATCCGCCGCCCTAAAATTAAAATTCGCATTAGGGCTGGCGGTTCCCGTTTTTCCCTCGAAACGATTCTTTGACTTTTTATTTTGAACCAGCGTCCAACCATCTTTGGAACGACTTGTAGGCCATTCACCGTGCATTAATACTTCCACCATGGTTTTATTACCCTGAATTGATTCAATTTGATTTGTGTTCATGTCATCCGTGTTTTCTAAGAATGTCGAGTTAATCGGCGTGGTAGCAGACTCATCGACAGATGGTTGCACCTGAGCATGAGAGTGAACGAGAGAACGATACTTCGGGCCGTGATCGTCACTTGTTTGCTGCGTTTGCGAGTGTGACTCAGAGTCGATCCGCTGTGAATGTTGAGAAGGTAGGTGCGGCGACAATCCAAACGGACCACTGTTTAAGTTGTACCCTCCACCTCTAATTTTATTTACATTAGAGTTAAAAATCGGATTTAGTAACTGATTAGCAGATGATTGTATGATATTATTCTCTTTCAGGGCCACGTCCAAGTCGTTCTTAGTGACAAAATTATCTTTAATATCATTTAGTTCCGCACGCAATATTAACAGGTCTTTTAGTAATTTCGTGACGTCAACGTGATCGAAACACACAGGGGGCAGTTTATGTAGCTCATAGGCAACAAAAACCGGCAATTGATCGGGGTCTATAGTTTTGAAAACCGCTATCAAGTCTTCTAAATCCTTTTGTTTTTTGTCTTTTCGCCTCGACTTCAAACGTTTACCAATCTTTGTCGTACTGCATAACAATTTCTTTGCTACGTCGATTTCCTCTTCGGAAAACGCTGACACACATATTCTTATGAGACTTTCGTTGTCCATCACGTCATGTTTATTACGAATAAACGCCAGGACTTCTGAAATCACCACATTACAATTCGCACACTTAATCGTATCAACGGACATGATCGCGTAATCACGTATCCGTGACCACTCGCATAGAACTCGCGCGCGAGACTGATATATATTAATAAGGATTTATTCTGATAAATTCGCTTGATTTATATAAAATTCTACTTGGCGGCAAAAAGTGTCGTGCCAATGTTTGGCGGTAAAGACGCCAAGCTTTTTAATGAATTTCGTGTATGAAAACTATCGTAATGCGAATGAAAATAATTATATTAAGCTTGACTGTACCTTTCTCTAAGCCATAAATTGGAGATAGACGTATCCGGTTCCGGTACGGTGAAGCGCTGTAAGCCCCGCAGCGTCATATCCGCCCCAATCCGGCAGGTAGTGGGGATGCGTTTGCGCAACGCATGGCAATATCCATGAACCTCATTGGCGTTCGGATTTCCGAACGGTGTAGTCGCGTTTAAAAGTAACTCGTTACTTTTAAAAAGGCTGTCCTACTTTTTAGTGTTAAATAAAATAAAATTGAGTGTTAAAAATGAACTCTTTTCACGAAATTATTTATAATGTTAGTATGGACAATGCCCCATGTGCTCGGTCGTAATCTTGTGGTTCGAGTAGTACCAGCGATTCTTCTTCCACGGAGCGTGAAAGGAGACATCGTAGGCGAAAGGAGCGGCGCCACCGTACAAAGCTAAGTAAATTAGAGTATGCTTCTGTAAAATATACTGGAAGGTATTCACTTTGCAAGATCTTTTTGTTAAATTAATACTCAGTCGTGCATATCTGACAGTGAGTTAATTATAGTGATTCCGAGCCTACTGAACTTGATAATGAATTAAACCAAGAAACAGGGATTGACTTTAAAACAGTCTGCACATTATAGACAGATAAGCGTCTCGAATTACTTATTAAATAAATTGCAACATTTTAACTCGCCTGACTAAGCTCAAGTAAAGTATTCCGAAGTACAAACTTTCTAATTCTACCCCAGGTTTTGTGGAGCTCGAAAGTAATGATGGCTTGAATTTTTTTTTTTTTTTTTTTTGAATGTAATCGTTTGTTAGCGGACGTTGAAAAATCTTTAACTGCCATGTGCATGTCACATGCTTATTTTGCAAAACGAAGCATTTCAAAGAGGCTTATGCCAATTCATTTAGTAAAGAACCGATTTTAAAACTCAACGGCCACTGACGCTGTTTACAGATTACCAATAATATATAAACTTTTAATCACTACGAGGTGAACTGTAGGTACAAGCATGACAGTTTCAGTAAATTTATTACAAATGATGTGGCAAACGGGCTGATATAGTGCAGCAACGTCATAGTTTTCAAATTGGCTAACATTTTTCAAGGAATTGTTAAGGAAAGTACCCCCATCGGCGTATCATTTATTTTACTATGTAAAGTTTACAGATTTTGTAGGTAAGCAAGGGGGCGTCGTGAAACATTTTTTTTTTTTTTTTCAACCGCCCCCACTAGATTATCCTCGCAGGGTAGATCGTATAAGCCTTCTGTCCAAAGAAGGGACACATAAGGAGGTAGGAAATATATAGTGCCTGTGCGCAACAGTGCAAACTATCGCCCCTCCACTCATAGTGGCTTTTATCCTGCGCAAGGACGAAAGAGAAGGGCAGAAGTTCTTTCGTCACATCGAAGATACACAATACGGTAGGAAACGTCCCTTAGACGGCGTGATAAACGAGTCGATCGATTATTTATCATCGTTTTCAAGCCTGGAGAATCAAACATCGGGTAAGTGTCTGGAGGAAGTTGGGGGCACCTTTATATAATTATACTAAATAGTATCGGGCTGTTGGGTCCCCTTTGTTAGCAAACCACCTCTTATTTATCCTTTGAGGATTTCCAGAAGATTTCACACAGTAAATTCAAAATAAATCTTAATCCAATTAAAGAAGTTAGTGGCGTTAGGTTGTGTTGTCACAAAAAGCTTAATTGACTTCGAGCTTCGTCTCGAACATTTTTCTGGTACCAAAAACGGAAGCGACGTCTTCGTTTAGCCCGGTCTTCAATTTAAAATTACTAAAAACCTGTCAAAATAGACAAATTTCGATTGGTGAGCATGTAACAAAGTCCCCGACTTCCTCCAACCACAGGCTTGGTTAATGAAAATATAGCTGGAAAATGCATATTTTTACCTGCCAATCGCGCCAAGACACAGACGTTTCTTCAGATTTATAGAATCGGACCAACTTTGGGAAATGACCTGCCTCCACTTCGGTTTGGCAACTGCTCCGAAGGCTTTTGCTAGCCTGACGAATTGGATCGCGCAGATCCTACAAAACCAAGGAGTGCGATTTCATTGCTGGTATATCTCGACGATTTGCTCCTGGCGAATCAGAATCGAGAAACTCTGAAAAGTCACGCGCACTTAACGGTAAGACTGTTACCCCCTTTTGGTCCCTTGGCTTTGTAATAAACATTCAAAAGGTATCTGGGGCTAATAAGGGATCTTTGGCAATATAACAAATTACTACCACCTGCAAAGGTTCGCTTACTGCAATCGAGAACATCGAAAATGGCAAAAGCCACCAAGATAAGTTTGAAAGAAGTCCACTAGGATTTTGTAATTTTGCCTGTTTCGTGGCCCCGCGAGGGTGCTTGGATTCTCGTGCAATGCTGTCATTCAGCAATTCCCTATTGCGAAAAATTGTCAAGGTAGGTAATTCCGAACCTGTAATGATTGACGCAGATTCACAACATGGCTTCTGAACTGCACGGTTAACCTTAAAGTCATTTCCTTACGACAGACTCTGCCAAGGCAGGTTGGGGCGCGCAGCTCCACAATGAGACCTTATGTGGCAGGAGGCGCTCACAGCAATATCTCAGAGATGTTGGCAATTTTACGAGTAATTCAGGTAAAAAGTCATCTATTGACCGATATAAGCTTATTATTTCAGAGCGACAACCTAACTGTTGTTTCTTACCTGCGCAACATAGGCGGCACAGTCATTTTCCCTCCTAAACCTAACATACTAAGTCTTAAATGACATAGATCGTTATCGGATACATATATCGGTATATCATCTTCCCGGTATAAACAACTTTGTAGCAGATTGGCTTACAAGGAAGTCTGTCCCGACAGAATAGCATTTGCTCCCCAGCATGTGCTACTGGGAAAAAATTCAGTATTCCGAGTTCCTGAGATGGATCTTTTTGCGTCACGAACCACCTACTTATATAGTACCCAGGTATGTGAGTCTGGATTTAAATCAGGCAGCTGTTTTCCACAATGCTTTTGGTCGTCCTTTCCACTACAGGCTAGCATGGGTATTCCGGCCACCGTGTATAATACCCAGAGTATTAACGCACAGACCTGAACCAGGCAACCGGAATATACCTGGCGATAACAACCGATTGGGAGGTCTTTAGGAGAGCAGATCTGGTAGCTCCCTCAATGCGCCCTCCCGACCAGGTAAGGGATTTGGACAAGTGTCGATAGACACAACAACCAAGCGACCGTGTCCACAAATTCATCTATTGAATTTAAAGGTGTGGTTCCTACAGGGTGGTCTATTGGTTGCTATTAGATTCTTGGCAGAATGATCAGACAGGAATTTTAGAAGGTCGCTGCAGTAAATCGACCTTAAATACTTATAAGAGGCACGATGACGATGGTGTAAATGGTCACGTGACAATAATGTGAGCACTATAGATCCATCCCCTGAAAATTCTAACTGATTTGCATTTTAAACTTAAATATGCATAGAAAACAATTGCAGCAAATAAGTCTGTGGTATGTACCTTTTGTCATCTACTTAGTGGCTTCTCATTAGGTTCTCCCATCCCATCTCCCAGCTAATATTAAAGGGCCACCCAAAGCCTAAAAGTCCTATTTGGGACATTAATGTTTTAATTCGATTCTTAGTTGCCAAAATTCTCTCCAAAATGTAATTGTTCAAAATTTAATAAACAGCTGCAATCCTCCTTTTGTTGTGTTCTGGGCGCAGAATGAAAGCCCATGACCTCTTATTATTGAGTATAAATAAAGAAAACTTGGTAAGGAGTGATGATTCTATAGTGCTGTGGCCGATTTTTTGATCCAAACTGATATTACAAGCAATCCGGTTGATGTTTACTTAAATGCGATGATGTTTACAGTAACCCAATTTATTGGATTGACAAATTTCTGTACTACTACTGTACTAGTACTCTAATGGTCGAGGAGGTAATATCGAGCTTATTTATTAGCACACGTGGTGAACCCAAACCAGGTACGCGAACCATTATACCCGCCATCATAGGGGCTGGATTTAGTCATTACTAAAACAAGCTGGAATAAACACTAGTCCAGGTAGTGTGCGACCGGCAGTAGCCTCGGCTAGTTAGTCAGATAATATTCCTATTTCACAAATATTATAAAAAGAATTACAGGTCTAGAAAACAACCAAGTCATTAAAATCAGATCAGTAATCTGTTATAAACTATAAGATGAATAACTAAATGTTGATGTAGTGTTATAATTAGTCATAGGAACTTAAACCTGTTGATTTAATATAAGTTGAACTATCAAAAGTTTAAAATTAATATGTAACTTTCTTGATCACATTGGCGTTTTAATTTTGTCCCAATCCAGCAGTCGATAACAAACACTTCTCAATTTATGGCTTAGAGAAAGGTACAGTCAAGCTTAATAGAACAATTTTACCTAAAAATAAAATTGATATTAAGCATACTTACCTTTCTCTAAGCCAATTTATATTTCTGTCTGCGGATTCTTAATTATAAATGTATGTGATTGACACCCTTATCAATCACTGGAAATTGAGCCGCAATGAGGTTCATGGATATTGCCATGCGTTGCGCAAACGCATCCCCACTACCTGCCGGATTGGGGCGGATATGACGCTGCGGGGCTTACAGCGCTTCACCGTACCGGAACCGGATACGTCTATCTCCAATTTATGGCTTAGAGAAAGGTAAGTATGCTTAATATCAATTTTATTTTTAGGTAAAATTGTTCTATTATTAGTTCGCCGCTCGTGAACCCAGGCCCCCTTATTACAGAACAAGGCTTTTCTTTAGGTATGGTTTAAACCACCGAGCCTGTTTTTGAAATAAGAACTTAGAACTGAAATAGAATTACAGCTCCTTTTACAAAACTGACAATTTAGCACTGGACTAACTTGTCAGTTTTGTAAAAGGAGCTGTATTTCGATTTCAGTTAGGCTCGGTGGTTTAAACCATACCTAAAGAAAAACCTTGTTTTGTAATAAGGGGGAGGGGGTTTAAGTAAGGTATTTTGTTTTTTACTGTCTTAAAAACATTTTCCTGTCATTTCTTACTGTTTATGCGTGTATAATAAAATAAACCTCCAATCGTAACATGGCCGGGTCGCAGCAGATTTTTATTTTGTATAACCGATGAAAAATTTCTATGCTAGCGGGTCTAGAATGATATGCTGAATTCATGGTTACAGTTTGCGCACTGGATAAAATTTTACCCTGTATTATAAAAAAATCTATTTCTCTTTTTTTATTTAACTTGTGTTCTATCTCGTATGATTTTAAAATGCCCTAAAATTATTGTATCTCTTTCAATAATAGTCCATTTCTCATCATCATTTCAACCGTAAAACACACTGTTCGATTTTCTACGCGCTGTATTGCACTCTGTTGAATTTTCAATGCTCAGTTTACCACCGAGACTTGAAAATCAAGTGCGCGTAAAAGTCCTGGCACGATTTTATTATATCTGTGTGAATGTCGACGAATAGAGAGAGACGTATTGGAAGAATATCTACTTCTTCCACAGAATGATGACGATGGTAATGATTTATTAAGGTTACTTCTTATTCTACCTTTATCCGGATGCTTGGTAAGCGCAAGCCTCTCTTTTTCCTCTCTCTTCTCCCTGGGCGACTGGAACCAGTCCCGCTGCCTCTTGAGCTCTATCTTGGGCCCCACCTGGTCGGGCCCTTCCGTCTTGATGGCCCCCTCTAATTTAGCCGTCTGTTTCTCCATCTTGTTCATTTGTTTCTCTGCGTATTCTTCGTCGAGGATCGCGGCTAGAGTAATGAAAGAAAATTAATATTTTGTGTTGGAAATATTAAAAAAATGTAAATGTAGTTTGTATTTGCTAGATAGTCATAAGTAAATATTATTAGCTATAGTCATGAACTGAGATCGGATATTCGGATACATATTTATCTAAAGTATTTTTTAAAATTTAATACAAGAAAAGGATAGTGAATCTTTAGTATGCGGGATTATTAAAAGCCCTTTACTTGGAGTTATGTCTTCTCGCTAACCCGGTCAATTCAATAACTGTACAATTATTATAGAATCATTCTTTAATTATTAGAAACATGGTTGCTAGTCCACTCACCAATTTCCGGTTCCAGTCGAGTCAGCCTATCTCTGTACTTGCCGACGATATCAGGAGGCACTTGTCGCGATTTCACAGGTCGTCTCGCTCGCTTGACGATCGCCTTCACAAGCAAGCGCTCAGCTTCACCCGCCAGGGACACTGACACGCCGGCGCGACCCGCTCGGGCTGTTCTACCCACCTTTGAGGGTACAAAAGGGGATATTTCAATTATTAATAGTACAAGGTTTATTTTCACATCATCATCATCATCATCAGCCTATAATGTTCCCACTGCTGGGACACACTGTTTACCGAAGTAAGCTGGTTGGCAATAAAGTAAAAAATACGATGAAATTATGTATGTTGGGAATACTTATTAAACCAATTTATCTTTAGTTTATATTCTAAGAAATATGGCTACCTTGTGTTAAACTGTTTTGAGTTATTAAAACTACAACACAGAGTTCATAAAATCATAACCTTTTATTTATATTACAAGAAAGCTTAGACTGTTTAAAATTATTTCAACGACTAAGATCGAGAAGGAGAAGGTCAACCAAAAAATTTCTTTTGTTCTGATCATTTTGAAAGACCTTCTCTGAATTTACAACACACGAATTTAAACTCTGTTCAAACTCACTTCCCCACATTTTTAGATTATTTCAATCAAATCTATTTACCAAATTTTTATGAAGTCACTCACACTCAAACTAATAAAATGTTAACCGACGAACTCAGATGGTTGTGGATGGCGCAAAATACAAACAGAAAAACAAGGGACGCCATTTCCACTTTTAAAGACAATACAAAACATTTTATTACCCAGTCTCTATGTGTTTAAAAGTCCTAGTGTGAGCTTCTTTTAACCACCTTGACTTAACGGATCGTCCACGGTCGTCATCGTTGCGTTAAATCGAGATGGTTAAAATAAACTCACACTAGGACTTTTAAACACTCATACTCATATTTGTAACGCTGATTGTACTCAATTGCTTTGTGCTTGTTATATTATTGATTTTATTCGCCACTACAAATAAAACCTCGTTGGCGGCCACGTCACTAGCACGTCGACTTGTTACAGATATAACGCTACACTGCTACTCACCCTGTGTATATAATGCTCGAGCGTGGCTGGCAGCGTGAAGTTAAGTACAGTCTTCACGCCGGGTATGTCCAGCCCTCTGGCGGCCACGTCAGTAGCTACGAGCACGTCCACTTGCTCTTCTTTGAAGCGTTTGAGAGAGTCTAAACGCTGAGGCTGGTTTAATGCGCCGTGGAGTTCAGCTACCTGGAAGATGAAGTGATAATATTCAAAAGTAAGTATTGATTATGTAAGTACTAGCGACCCGCCCCGGCTTCGCACGTGTCTACAATATATTTAACGTATTTATCTATAGAACGTCTCCCCGCAGCGTGGACAGCAACGGGGCATGCCGGCCGACCGCCCGTTTCGTTGCGAGCGACTAATCATTTTATATCTGTGATATCGCCTAAGATGTTCTGTTTAATGATATACGGAGCAATTTTGATCTGCATTAAATGCACAACGTTTCTAACGTATTTTATTTGACAAGAATCAAAACTGTATTGTTTAATATAGCTTCGTAAATAACCATTTTTTTGTGATATGTAAAAGATAGAAATAGTAACAGTGGATTATCCTCGGGAAATTACATAAACCATCGAGCACTTTTCTTTAGATGTTTGTAAGATATACAATTCCGTAGTATCTACATTATTTTGATCTATCTCGTAAGGTTTATCCCAAAACAATATTTAAGACATCATCACAAATCCTTGAAGTTCTCGGCTTTTCTGTATATAATATGCACGTATTATACATAGGTATAAACCTTCCGGAAAATGTTTTCTAAATGACAGCGAAAACTGTTTCAAAATCCGTTGTGTGGTTTGAAGAAGTAAGCTGAGAAACGGACCGAAAACTGCCTTACCTTAACTCCCAGCAACCCCAAAGCCACGTGTAACCGATGCGCCTGCTTCTTAGTCTGCACAAATATGACAGCTCTGTCCCTGAACGTGCGACACACTAGCGCAGCGAGCATCGCCTCGCGGTCGCACTCGCGTTCGCGACGGATCCTGAAATGTGCCATAGTGGTTAGGTTTTAAGGTTTATATTAAAAAGGCAGTGTACAAAGTTTTAGAATGGATTGTATCGAGTTAGAGGAAAAGATTAAGAAGGATGATAGAATTGGGTGGAATGGCGACTAAAAAATACGGTAATATTGATTTTTGCTAATTAAATTCCTAGCCTGGCAAATCCAACCTAAAAATCGTCCCGTGCCAGACGTAACAGAATAGCACCATCTCTTTTCTTCCCGTGGGTGTCGTAGAAGGCGACTAAAAAGAAAGGATTAACTAGAGAATGAGCAGCGTTCTCTAGGCATTTTACTACTATACTGCGATCACCAAGTGTGGCGATTATGACAAAACCCACCTTTTGGGGGGGAGGCCGATGTCCAGCAGTCGTCTTTCGGATGAAATGATGATGATGATGAGGTCGTGTAAAGTAAATAAAGCTTACCTTACAAACTCCTGCCTCAAATTGAAAGCGACGTCCTTATTCGAGTCCACGAACAGCTTGACCGGCTTCTTCAGCGACACGGCTGCGAGATCCTTGACCTGTTCACTCATAGTGGCGGAGAACAGCATACTCTGACGCTTGGGAGAGCACTGGCGGATGATTTCTTTCATCTGCTCCGCGAAATACTCATCCAACATCCTTGAAAGGAAGAAAAAATAATAATAATAAAGGCCAAAAAGGCGCCACTTCAGCATAGGCGGCGGGGATCTCTCGCGTCCGGCCCTGGTCCAGGCCATGGTACGGAGCGAGAGGGCATGGGGAGCCGTCACCTCCTTCAGCGAAGCAGTGATGCTTGCGAAGAGGGAGGCGGCGCACGTGAGGGAGAGGCAGCATATGCGCCCTCGCGACCCCAGCCGCCGCAGGATACGGAGACGCCCTGGGCGTCGGGAATCCCAGGCCGATTTCCGGCCACCGTAGGCATGGGCTTGCGGACGGCGAGTAATGGGTAGCTCGCTGTCCGGTAAGGACCAAGCCCAAGTCGACGGCGCGTTGTGTTCCACGCGCGCCTCAAAGAGATGTCAGCACAAAAAGTGATGGGACCCGCAAGGGTCGATGCCTGCCAGGGGTGCGGGTTTGTTCGAAAGAGACACCACAGCCCCTGGCTTAAGGGCTACTGAAGGAACACGGGTGGGTTTTAGTCAGTAAAAGTCTGACACGCCCTCCTGCTCCACCCAGAGCGGGAGAAGTTATTTGATGATTTCCCACCCAAAAAAAAAAAAAAAAAAAAAAGCATAGCATAATGGGCTTGGGCTTGTGGCTTTTGGATAGGTTTTTCAAGCGGCTTTACTGAAAAAAAAAATAGAAATCGAAAAGTCAGCAAGCTATTTTTTTTTTTCGCGCATACCTTAAATCCTCTCTTAGCTGGGTTACCGATTATTATTCAATTATCTTTATTATTAAATATTATAAAAAATAAAATACCCCCATTCTTTGATTTTCGTGGAGTGTCCCAAGCCCCGATCTGGTCACTTAGTAAATTATATATTTTAAACTAAACGCTACATGCTTACAAAAAAAAAAAACACTAAGTCCTAAGAAGTTTACAATGCTATGAAAAATTAGACCATAGTTCAAAAAGACCACCAATTCTTGAAAAAAATAAAAATGTAAGTGTCCTGAGGTAATTGCTGATTTGCGTGGATTATTATAATTTCACTACCACATCTCTAAATTCGCGGCCCGATGATGCCTCATCCTAATTCAAGTTACAACTAGTCGCGCTTCAACTAGGGAATGCAATCTCGTACGAGATTTCCGCCTAGCGAGATCTCGCGAGACTCAAAACCCAGTCTCGCGAGATCTCGCAAATTACGGGATCTCGCGAGATTGGGAGAATCGCAATTAAAACATATGCAAATGCTTGTTTTAAGAACTAGTAATTGACATGATATGTAATTAAATAGAAACTGTGTTGCTTAGTTATATAAATAATGTAAGTTTTATTTTAAAAATCAACAGAGTACTTATTATTTTGTCTCTCACTCTAATAACATTTGTTTATGTCTACAATTATTATACCTACTGTAGCTAATCAGTTCAAATTCTTACAATATTGGTAACAAAACAATAATTATCTATATTTAGTCTTTTGTAAATTATTACTTTAGTTTCAATAATTAAGAGTAATAGGAACATTACTTTTGGTAAATAAATACAACAAAACAAAAACTTAACTTCACAAGTTCTTAAATAAATGTTGTGAGATCGTATTAATCAAATAAAAGAAGTTTAAAGTAGAAGTCAGATGAAGTTATCAAGGTACGGAAAGGCAAGTTAGTTTGTCTGAAAATGGCTTCTCAAAAAACACATCATGTCGAGAGTATCATCTGACAGACGACTTCTGATTTTGCATGCCAAATACCCTGCTGCTGAAAAAGCTCGTTCTGCCTCAACACTTGTGGGAACCACAGTTGAGAGGCAGTTATGTACGAAGTTTAAAAGTTCCCCTCTTACTCCACCAGCTTCGTATAAATTCATTTCTTTTTTTATTAAAATGTCTAAAGTATTTGTTGTAGAATTTGTTGAGCGAGCAGTGGGCTGTTTCAGTGCTTTCAGCGATTTTTGCAGCTTTTCATGAAGTGTGATATTTTTTTCCGCGGAGACGGCAGAAAGAGGCATTGTAGTGTCTTCAATATCGAAGCCTTCATCGTCCTCTTGTGCAACCGGTGCAACAACATCGACATCCTGCGTCTCGTTATCTCGCGAGATCTCGTACGAAATTTGACGAGATACAATCTCGTAAAATATAGCCGGGATCTCGCGAGATCGGGATCTCGGCGAGACGAGATTGCATTCCCTAGCTTCAACGGCCGGGCAGACTGCTTGTGTGATGGTGCGTCGAGTTTTCAAAAAATTGATGGTAAGAACTTCGTTGGGTGGGTTTGGTTTCTCAAAACTTTGATTTGCGTGGTACAATTATTTCCGGTGTCTGTGAATTTATTTAGTTAATAAAATATTGTAGCGAACAAATATAAGGTAACGTAACTTATAATCAAAACACAGTTTATTTGCTTAAAAGGTTTTTGTATATTTTTAGCCTAAAGGATTTATTTTGATTTCCGTGGTAGTGATTTGCGTAGTTTACGTGGTAGTTTTAACCTACGCAGATCAATTTTTGACCATTCAAATCAAAATCACTTTGAGTTTTGTACTAGATATGAATGTTTTTTTTTTTTTTTACTTTAGTTAAATGTAAATTCGTTTAAATCAAACTTAAAATGTCACGTTCGATGGGACAGCACCTAAGAAAATTTTTCCAGGTGTTAACATAGAAACTATTTCAGAAGCAGGCATGTTTGAGAGCGAATTACTGATACCTGTAGTATCAAGTCCTTTGGAATGCTGATTCTAAAGGACTTGATGAACGCTCATCGTTTCGGGAACTCTTTCAGTATCAGTGATACTGGCCGGAAAATGACAATGAGAGGACTCAGCTGCGGTTTAGAACCGTGTCTTCACTCAACGATCCAGTGTCCACATGGTTTGTAAAAGAGTTTTTATGAAATCAATTTGAGAAATAAAGAAGGAATAGAAAAGTCAGTATTCATTGAGAAAAAGACACTTAAAAGCGACTTTGGAAAAGTAGCAAAAATAAAACCAGTGATACTATCAAACATCTTATTGAAACCAGGACGGAGTGAGTTTATTCCAGAAATTAGAGTTAAAACAAAAACGCCAAATATGAATTATGATGTGAAACGATCAACGGATGATATTGAACTGTCAGACAATGACAGCTTCCGAGTTCCAGGCTTGACCAAAGAATACGAAGAACTGATGACCCCAAAACCTACTAGAAATAATATTTCCTCTTTAGACAATGTAGCCGACGAAAACTCGAGCGCTTCCGACTTGTTTTTTTTTTTTAAGAATATAAATAATCAAAGAAGTAAATTATTGTGATAATTAAAAATACTGGTTATGTTCCTAACAAATGACTGATTTAAAAATGAGAAAGTGTAATTTTTTTGAAATGTTTAAATTAGTGTTATATTTTTGTAATTTCTTTAACAAATAATAAATAATGTTGAACTGATTCCACTAAAAAACCGTTTTCTGCCTTAGTAACCTACCTATTTTTTTTTTTACTTTACAATAAAATAATTGCTTTTCAATATGAAGTAACAATAAGTAAATCATTTGAGCAAGTTGAATTAAAGTTTTCATTTTCGTGGGGTGTTTTGTGATTAGCGTGGCCTCCAATTTTTTAACCTCAATTATTTCTGTAAGTTTATCGCTCTCTGAGGTGCCATTTTTACAAAAAATATTACTTTTACGTATATTTTAAGATTCTGATATCAATTTAAAAAAAATATTGAATTTGAAAATTGCCACGAAAATCACCAAAGAATGCTTTACTCGAAGAAGCACCCTAATACGGTATTTTCCAATTTGATAAAAACTATTTTAATTTGAAGATTGGGATGATATATTTAACAGAAAAATAAAAATAAATTTATTTAAATCCATTTTCTCCATAAAAACGATTAAAATCAAATTTCTTTTTCGTTGTTTTCAATTTACCGCCAAAACGCTCCTTACAATGAATTTTTATCACGTGACATCGTGACGTCAGCTTTGTGTAAACAGCACCGGTACAAATACTTAGTTTGGCGCAGTTTTAGAAGTATTTGTGCACAGAGGCACCGCACACCAGTGATTTCACTTTCTATCCATAAAAAATCTTGTTAATTATAAATACGACGCTCAATTGTTTACTTACTAACTACTTTAGTTTACATAAAGTTGACGTCATGTGATAAAGTCATCATAAGGAGCGTTTTGGCGGTAAATTCAAAACAACGAAAAATAAATTTGGGTTAAATCGTTTTTAATTGAGAAAATAGATACAAATTTACTTTTATTTTTCTGTTACATATTTCGTCTCAATCTTCAAATTAGAATAGTTTTTAATACTTAAATTGGAAAATATCCTAAACACCACGCGGGCCCAGTGCGTGTTAGTAGATATCACATGTCTTTGAAATTTTTGATACATCCGTATCCGGATAGGCTGTTCACCAATGTAAGATACTTATCAAAAAACATCTAAACATTCACATGATCTGACCTTTAAAATCTGGACTTTAAAAGAGACTGTGTGTCCTCTGAGTTTGTTTCAGCCGTTCTCCTCAGAGTAGTCAAATAGGAAATGTCGACCTCATCTAGTTTCAAAATATGATTGACGTGTAAAAGCGTTTATACAAACCTACTTGCAGAAATAAAATCATTTATTATGAGACATTTTGTCTGTGGTATGGACACTCACTTGCAGTCTCTGGTCTGCAGAAGGATTTGACCACTTACCACATGCATTTTTGTCAATAACATTGTAACTTATATAAGTATATGATTGTAGGTCTCACCTGTCAGCTTCGTCAAGTACTAATACTTCAATGGAGTGCAGGCCGAACGACGGCGTGTTCCGTATGTGGTCGATCAGACGACCCGGCGTCGCTATCACTATGTCTGGGTTGCGACGGAGCATGGTTTCCTAGAATACAGAATTATTTATTTATTATTTGCCGAGAATTTACTCAAATACGACCATTAAAAAAAACTACACAACGCCACCTGCTTTACGATCCTTATATTGCCTTGTTTACGTTCATACATGCCTATGTATAATCTAACCGACTCGAACTAACGCATCGACCGCGTTCGGCGCGGCGTTCCGATTGGTCCTTCACCAATCCAGGGCCAATCGGAGCGCCGAACACGCTCGATGTGTTCGATCGAGATGATTAAAAGATACTCACACCAGGGCCTCTGGTCCGCCGGTTCCAAGTACCAGAAATTACCAATAAGTCGTCCTAAGGCGTCCCCCTCCCGGCGTTTCCACTCATATCTACCTTGTGAATACCTTTTGTTAGCAGAAGAATGTATATCATTCAATAAATAAAATACTGACCTGATATTTGACGTCCAATCCACCGATGGACAAGCCGACAGTTACCGCTGTGAACTGTGACAACTGACGTGTTACCGAGTGTACCTGCGGGCAAACAACTGCATTTTAGGGAAATGAAACACACTTTGATAAAGGTAAATATTACACAAATTGTTTTTGTTTTCACTAAACAGTCGGCAGGCATGACGCTTACTATTTTTACGAAGAATAGACTGCTTTTTCAATACAAAGTGACATTTCGTTTCTCCATTTTTGACATTTTACCGTAGATATCCTTCTACAATCTGTCATCGTGTCTGTCATTTAGTCTTTCGTTTTTAACGATCTTTGTCTAGTTCCATATAAATGTAGACCATTTCGAGGAGGCGCTTAGGCTGCCCGCAGAATTAAAATTTTCTTACGTGTTTTGCAATTTGCAGGTCTAATGTCAGGTTGTATGTTGATTCAAATATGTTTCACGACCGTAACACGGATGTTTTTACAGAATTAAGTATAATAGTTACAATCATTAATAAGTTATTTTAAGTTCATTTAATCCTTTTTTTAGACTTTCATGAAAAACTCATTCAATGGGATTGAATGGTGCAGGTTGTTCGAAAGAGATACCGTCGCCCTTGGCACACAGGCAACTGAGGGAACACGGGTGGGTTTTAGTCAGTAAAAGTCTGACACGCCCTCCTGCTCCACCCAGAGCGGGAGAAGTTATTTGATGATTTACCACCAAAAAAAAAAATGGGATTGCATGAACTTAGAGGTTTTGCGAGGGCTATCTCTTATAGTCCACCATTTTTCCAAAACGACGTACCTGAGCACCCAACTCCCTAGTAGGTACTAAAACCAGCACACGCGTGAGTCTCTCGCCGCCGGCTGTCTTGTACAGCAATCGCTCTAGTATGGGCAGCATGTAGGCTGCCGTCTTACCGGTGCCCGTCGCTGCGCAGGCGCATATATCCTTACCTGAGGGGTGCAAGGGAGAAATAAATACACATATCGACGGCGAAGTGCCAATAACTCCTAACTGACATTTTTCGAGAAATTCACGTTTTTATTAGTTTGAATTTAAAGGCGTTATTCGCATGTTTTACTGAAATCTCCTAAGTGTATTTTTAGTTGCAATGCAGCATTAAATTGAAATGGGGAAATACCTCCCAACTTAACGAACGTGTCTATTTACCAACTACATACCTACCTAACCTACCTACCTACTACACTATCATAAAATATACGCTTTTAGCATAATATAATACTTATAGCATACATTATTAATAATCTAAATTAATAAATGAATTAACAAATTTTTTACTTATCAAGAAATTAAACGTTTTTTTGAGTTTGTGTAAATTTTTGACTTTGTTAGTTAGGTGATATTGGCACTTCGCCGTCGATATTAAACATCATAATCATCCCATAATGTTCCCTCTGCTAGGACACAGGCCTCCTCTCTGAGAGGGACTGGGCCGTAATCCACCACGCGGGTTAAGTGCGGGTTGGTAGATGCCACAGGTCTTCAATTTTAGCCTAAGATAAGCGCCTGGTTGGGTTCGAAACCACGACCACCGACTCAACGTCGCCGTCGTTACCACTGGGTCATGTACTTTTTAGACAGTTTCTGTCTTATTACAAAACGAGTTCTCACTTTAGCCCGAGCCTTCAATCCAGTTTTTGTATTTCGAACTTTATGCCACAAAATACAGAGAGTACAGAAGGCAATCTACATACAAAGTGCGCTCGAGCAACGCACACATAGACATAGCTCACGGACACGATATCTCGGACCGGTTGAGACCAGTGCGAGCGCGAGTGCCATGCCCTGAGCACAGATAATATACACGCGTCTGTGAAGTAAGTAAGTAAGTAAGTATTTATTTGCATAAAACATGGTATACATGGTGTTACAATAATTTACAATAAAGATTTGCAAAAATGGAGCAACAAAAAAGTAACTATAACTGTTCAGTAGACGGTTGTTTAAATTCAACATTAAACTGTGAGTTGTCTTTTTTTAAGCTACCAGTTATTGAGTTAACCAGAGAGGTGAGAGTTTTAACGTAACACAGAATACCTAGTTAGTTGTGGGTGAGCGAAAATGACTTTGTGCTCTTGTAGTATTTTTACAATTTATATTAGGTATTTATTGTAGTACTTATATGCTAAAAATACGCTCATCTTCCTCATTATAAATAGTTAAGTTAGAACTGCTCGGCGAGCCGGCCGGGCCATCCGCGTAGCCGACCGCCGCCGATCTTATCTATTAGAGTTGAGATTAACTGTGATCATAGCAAAGACCTAAATACGAGTGCCATTACCACGATAGTTTTTTGTGCATAAGCCAAAGTTGGCAATCCTAGCGCGACTGCCGAGCGTAGGTATGAAAAACGAAGTACATACATGTGATTGCCTTCTGTACTCTCTTTAATTTGTGTTTATGCCCACCTTAGGTTCTAAATACAAAATTGACAACCTTAGCTTAGACTAAACTGAGTTGTCAGTTTTAGAAAAGGAACTGGGAAAGTGGGAACGTATTTCGATTACTGTTAGGTTCTTGATTACCTAAATTTAAATATCAAAAAACATGATTTCGTAAAAACTTAACTTTAAAAAGATCGAAACAGGAAAATTTCATTTTAAGTGGTTAATTATATTTTATTGTTTAATAGGCGGTCACCGACAAAATAAAATTATAAGCAATCGAATGCAGTTGGAGGCAATAAACATTTTTGTCTAGAAATAAAACTCACCCAGCAAGGCCACAGGTATGGTGGCAGCTTGAATAGGCGTAGGATGCACATAGTTCAGCGCGCCAATAGCCTTCAGCAGTGGTCGGGACAGATTCATCATGTAAAAGGAAGCATTCTCATCGTATGGCGGAGGCTCCTCGAAGAAATCTGAGTCGTATTCTATGCGGGCGCCTTGTTCTACATCGTCTTTTAGCTCCTGGTAGAGTGGAGAGAACGCATGGTTTAGTAAAATTGTTATGACATCTTCACTATGGGGTAAATTTAGTTGAAAATATTTGTGGGAAATCAGCATGGTCATTCACAAGCATTCGACAGGCTATCGTATCGAAAAAATGACACATTTTGATATCCTACACAAACAGCACCCGACAGCAGACGGTTATCAGAAGAATAGTTGTCGTCAGCAGCATTTAAAAGTCTTAACATAAAAAAACACTGAAGACTTTAGGGGATTTTCGTTAAGATTCTTGAAGATATCATTGACACAATTGACCCTGTCCTAACAGGCATTTTTAAACAATGTTTACACAGCGATACGTTTCCTGACTAAATGAAACAGTACAGTATCACCAATTTTCAAATCGGGTACTAAGAGTGATCCCTCTAATTATAGACCTACTAGCTTTTGCCAGCGGCTTCGCCCGCGCGGATCTTTCATCCCCTATTTAACTCCCTTAGGGATTGAATTTCTAAAAATCCTTCCTTATTCCTTGTCTACACTATAAAGGGAACCTCTGTGCAAAATTTCAGCTTTCTAGGTCCAAGGGTTTGGGCTGGGCATTGATGAGTCAGTCAATCAGTCAGTCAGTCAGGACTTTTCTTTTTATTTATATAGATATCTGTGCTTCCAGCATTGAGAAAAATTCATGAAAAAATCATACTAGACCAGATGTTGTCAGATTTTAACTCAAATGGGGTTTTACATAGTCGACAGTGTGGTTTCACGAAAGGCAGGAACAACATTTTGGAATCCTGGGAGAAGTTCCAGGATGCAGTTGGCATTTTCTGTGACCTCTCAAAAGCGTTTCACTGTGTTGATCACAATACACTGATCTGGAAATTACACCACTACGAAATTCGTGGACAAGCTGCTGATCGTGTACTTTCCTATTTATCAAACAAGCAGCAAAAAGTAGTAGTAGTTCATTTTACAAGAGGGCAATCCGCGCAATCTATAAAATGGGGCCTCACGACTCTCTTCGAAACAAATTCAACGAAATTGATATACTAAATTATTACATTGTTGGGAAGCTAGATTATCCCCGGGTGACATAGGCTATATTTTATGCCCGTATTCACACGGGAACGGGAACTACGCGGGTGAAACCGAGGAACGCTGCTAGTGCTAAAGTGGATTTTTATAAATTTAGAGAGGAGGTTATTATGGATTTCCTACCACCTCCTCCAAATGGCAGCAGACATGCCCATGCAAGTGAAACAATAATTCATTTGCCTGTGCACTTGCCCAGAGACACTGATAGAAACACCAAAATAAGAAGGTGTAAACACTGCTGGGACACAACAAGAAAAGAGTAAACACTATGTTATTGTCCCACGTGCCACAACCAACCAGGCCCCCGCCTCGAATGCTTTCGGGCATAACAGAAATATTAGGGTGTAGAAATTTTTCATCATCATTTCCAGCCGAAAGACGTCCACTGCTGGATTTAGGCCTCCCCAAAAGGGGGGTTTTGCCACGTTTGGCAGGCGGATTGGCGATCGCAGTATATTTGGTGTTAAAAATACTTATAGAACGCTGCTGCCCATTCTCTAGTAAGTTCCTTAGTCCCCTTCTACGACACCCACGGGAAGAAACATGGGTGTAGAAATTAGTTTTGTAATATTAGGGTGAATAAGCAAGAGTAACCCATTTTGCGGGTTACCCTTGCGCATTCCCCCCCCGAGTGGGTTCCCGCATTGTCGTTGCGG
This sequence comes from Polymixis flavicincta, assembly GCA_949987655.1. NCBI lineage: Eukaryota > Metazoa > Arthropoda > Insecta > Lepidoptera > Noctuidae > Polymixis > Polymixis flavicincta. The sequence continues at coordinate 5,846,346 of OX465188.1, read as the reverse complement.
GGGGGCTCAGTAACCGTGGATTTCGGCCACGGTGAAGCCAAGAGGAACCCAAAGGTGGGGCCGCTCGTCAGGGCTTTTGCCTCATAGCCGACGACGTAGCGGCCAAAAAGTAGGTTGCGGTGAGGTGCACCGCAACTGAGGTGGGCCGCGATGTCGAATGGGAGGCATCGCGGCTGAGGGTTACGGGCTGCGGTAGAGGAGGAGTGCCGGTGCTTCTGAGCAGCGCTCTTCCCTACCGTGGCCTGGACGGGGCCGCCACCGTTTGATGGCGGACGCGGTGGGGTCGCAGGGGAAGAGGAGTGTCGGTATAGCGTCAGCCGCTCTCCCTATCCCCTGCGGCCGAAAAGTGGTAGACGGGACGGCGCGCGTGTGTTCCACACGCGCGCCGTTAAAGATGTCAGCAACGTGTACGTTACCCTAGCAAGAAAGTGTCTCCTAGAGTTATATGAGTAGAACGTATAATGTGTGCCTTATCTGGTGTAAATGTGCCCCCACATAAAAAATGTGTGCCGGGGTGTCGTTTTGGAGAAAAACGGAAAAAACGATTCTTGCTGGGGTAACGTTTTTCTAGCAGGAAAATTCTAAACGAATGATCGGAGAGAGAAAAATTGTGCATGGCCAGAGAGCTTAAATGTGTGCCAAAATGTGCCCCCAAAAATAAAATCTGTGCCCCTTCAGGTTTTCGAGATATTGCATTTCCTGCTGGAGTAACGTTTTGATGAATCGTAGGTATATCTCTAAAACTATTGCATGTGCCCCTGTAGAATAAACATACACGAGTAGCTCTTAAGGGGCACACCTTAGTGCCCTAATTAGATTTTAGAAAATATTGATAGTTTTCAAGTTATCGCGGTTTTATGAAAACCCGAAAAAACATCGCAGCGCCTAAATGAGACAAGGCACAAGTTCGCTGAAAACTGTATTCGGTCCTTCTTGACGCTATTAATAACCATACAAAGTTTCAAAACTGTTCAAGCATGCGTTTTTGAATAATCTTGCTAAAAGTCAAAACGATGGTGTCTTAACTTTGACGGCAAAATACAAGGAACCGGCTCAATCCCAGATGTGTAGGTGTGAACCAAAATTGTGTGCCTTTAGTCAAAAATATATGGTGAAAATATTCAGCTTGGAATGTTTCGCATTAAGTTAATATTAACAAAAAAACCAAAATATGTAAGCAACGGCTGGTTATCCGACCAAATTTGAATGACTACTAAAAAGCGACGGATTCATACATATCGATGACCTTCTTTACTTTACTCACTAACCGGTTGTGCCTGAGTACACTAAAGTAGAAAAGTAATAAAATAAAGTTGTTATTGGATTATATTCTACTAGCTGTTTCTATTATATTTATTGATAAGCCGTAGGTTAAATAAATTAACAGTAAGTTTTTCATCAGTAAGGGGAACGCTCCAACCAGCCCGCGAAATTCAAAGTTTCTTGCGTTTTTTGCAATTTGCAGGCCAGTGCTAGGTTGTATGTTGATTAAAATATTATTCACGGCTGTAAGACGTATGTAGTTACAGAATTATAAGCATCAAAATCACCAATACAACCCTCCAAGTTCATGAGGCGTAGGAACAAAAAAAAGTCATTCCTATAGCTTTGTGAACTTAAGAGCGTAGTATTGATGATTTTGATAATTATAATTCTGTAACTACATATGTCTTACAATCGTGAATAATATTTTAATCAACATACAACCTAGCACTGGCCTGCAAATTCCAAAAAAACGTAAGAAAATTTGAATTTCGCGGGATGGTTGGAGCATTCACCTTAATAGAAGATTCCTTTTTTTCGCCTCCTCACACCGCTGCAGATATCTCTGGCCCCACGGCATCCGCTGATGTCGTGTCGCAAGGAGTCGCTTTGTCTAATTTGGAGAAAGTGAGACAGCTAGTACGCGTACGGTGTTAGTGTGACAGAGACAGTTACGTGTAACGTCGCTTTAATATGAATAATAGGTACGAAGTGTTTATTGACTAGGAAGTCCGTTTGGATTATTACTTGGTATTGGTAAACAGCTGCAGTTATGTTATGACGCCAAGGACACTGTTACGTTGAGTCACGCAGTTACACTGATACTGTTTGTTTACTTTTTTTTTTAAGTTGGTTGAAAGTGGCGTATTAAGCATTTTATAACAATTATGTGGTTGTAGGGGTGGTGAATTTTATGGCACGATCTGCAGTGGTAAGTATTTAATGGCATTGTTTTGACTTATTTAAAAAATACTTGTACACTTATCAAGTACTTGGATTTTTTTCATTACTTTACCTATTTATTTATTTTTTTAGGAAATTTAATCTGTGATTTGATGCAATACTTACTTTAAGAATTAAAATTAAGGGAATGAAAATAATAATTTCCACATCAACAAGCTGTTTCATTTAATAGTCACAAGGTGCATTTTATATATATTTTTAATTAGCCCCCAAATCTTTTGAACGCGACTGTACGGACAACAGCTTAGGTATAATACGTCAAATAAAGAAGGTCATCGATATGTATGAATCAGTCGCTTTTTAGTAGTCATTGGAATTTGGTCGGATAACCAGCCGTTGTTTACATATTTTGGTTTTTGTTAATATTAACTTAATGCGAAACATTCCAAGCTGAATATTTTCACCATATATTTTTGACTAAAGGCACACAATTTTGGTTCACACCTACACATCTGGGATTGAGCCGGTTCCTTGTATTTTGCCGTCAAAGTTAAGACACCATCGTTTTGACTTTTAGCAAGATTACTCAAAAACGCATGCATGAACAGTTTTGAAACTTTGTATGGTTATTAATAGCGTCAAGAGTGTGCGTTCGCGCAGCGGAATGTTGTTGAATTTAAAGATATTAATTATGCAGATATTTAGTGTATGACGTCGTATAATTGTGTATGGTAAAAAAAAAATTGTGTACGCAGCCATTGTGGAGAAATTCACCAAAAACTGATTCCGCTGGGCGAACGTTGTCCTGGCGGAACTTATTTTAATCCATAGACTTTAGAAGAAAAGAGGTGTGTCCAAAAATTAGTGTGTATTTGTGTGTAATTGTGTATGTATGAATAAAATGAGTGCATGCATAAACTTCGGAGAAATTCAAGTTTCCGCTACGCGAACGTTTGGCCATTAGCTAGTTTTCATATAAAGCGCTTACATAGAGAGCTGTAGATTTTTACATACGTTGTTTTGAATTTGTTTATATTTGTTTAAAAAACAGATTTAGAAAAAATCGTACGGCTTAAAAGATAAAAATATAAACGTAAAATACACTTAATAGGTCTTAGTTCTTAAAGTATGCACTTTGGGGTCTAGATTTTCACGTTTATACAAACCTTGTAAGTATCTGAAACATGTTGCCAAGTATCAATGATGTTCCGTTAGTAATTAAAGAGTTAAAGGACAATTTTACCATGAATAGATCACTGTTTACAAAACAGTCAAATATCACGACGTTCTAAAGGCATGGTAAAATGTATGCCAAAAATTAGTTTATTCATTCAACTATTCACATGCAAAATTTCATGTCATTAAATTTAGTAATTAAAGAAATCAATTAAAATACTGACGAAGCATCGAAAACCTACATAACCCGACCAAGTTCGGATAGCTACAAAAAAGCGTCCATGCAATATATTTAGGTAACATCCCAAAATTTACCGTATAATACCGGTATTGAATTGGTATAGGTGATAACACAATTGTTGTTTCGATATAATTTAAAGGTCATTTATTTTTGTACACCAAATTTTTGTTCAATTGTTCTGATTTTTCAGCTCCAGAATTGACTGGAATAATTCCGGAGTTCCGATAGGTATTCACATTTTTTAAAAGTTAATATTTTGATTTAATTATATTCTTGTGAACGCACGTAATTTAACGTCTGTGGAATATTCCACAAACTGCTAGTCGAACAGGACGCGCGCGGCTTCCCGCTTGAAACGGTACTTCCATCCTTGAAGAAGAGAGAGGGCAATAATATGTTTTCATTGGCCGCGGCCCGCGCGTATTCGTTTTTGCTGTTGAACTTGAACCTGATTTTGTTTTTTATCCCCAGTCACAAACAAATGTGCAGTCAAGGACAATGTGCGTATGCGCTGTTGTTTTGCTATGCATCGCCAATTCTCGATAATAATAATATTGACAAAGTGTGTTATTAATGTTATAGTGTAACAGTGAAGCTTAACATAATTATGTAGTAGGAATATTGAGTCAGTGATAGTGAGAAGCTGATCACAGATATAAGGTAAGATTTTATAATAAATTAATAACTATACACTTATTCATTTACGTAGTTTATGAGGCATATAAAATTATAATAATTGTGTTACGTTAACATTGGACAGACACCATAAACCCAAGTTAATATCTACAGATTGATCTAATTCTATTTAGAATTTAAATTCATAATAATAAATTATACTAGACATATTATTATGGCTTTTTCACTGTTCGTGCTGTGCGTCTGTGGAACTCACTCATTCGTTACGCGATAGCCCTTCGTTGGTAGTTTTGGAACATTTTTTGTCAATATAAACTGTAGTTTAAGTATATATTTATAAGTATGTATCATTTGAGTATATATTATGTTTATGTATTTGTTATTTGTTTAGTTTCTATCTGTAGTTTATTTTATGTAGGTACCTATAATATTATAATTAGAGTAGTTTATCTTTTTTTTTCCCCCCTTTCTTACTATGTACACTTGTTTTCTGTCCTGTTAAGAACTATCTCTCTTTCGCTCTAGGTTTGCTGTCAGAGAACTCATTAATGAGTTAAGCTCGCCTTTGTACATTTTTTTTTTTATTGTTATATGTATTATTTTGGTGTGTACCTTAAAGTATAATAGTAATAGTAGTAATATATTATAATAAAATCGTAACCAAGTAGATGTTTTTCCTGGTTAAAGACAAACTACTGAATAGAAAATTACAGAATAACTACTGGATTAACTAAACGACCGACTAGATTGTAACGAAATGTTGAAAATAAATATTGTTATTGAATAATCACCTTATATTTATTACCAATATGCAAAATACATATACGTATAAGGCAGATGTTTATTATTGACTTTCTTTTTGTGGGGTTATGTGTAGAGATGGCAATAACGGCTGTTTTTCAATAATTAATTATGCATATGATTCTATATCACTAAGACATACTCCCCTTAAAAGGAAAGCAACTAATAAAGTATCACAATTTTTCATTATCTTTATGTAGTAATCCATGTACCTATGTAAATGTATACTTTTTATTAATGTTTCAGATTATAATGGCGTCTTAATCTCACTAGAAGCGAACACCTCAACGACCTAATTCTACAAACCAAACCAATTGATCCAACGCATCGCGCGGCGCTACCGACGCCGACGGGAGGAAAAATTTAAAATGGCCGGCAGAAAAAGTACTATACCGTTAAATAATATGAAAGTAGTAGTACGAATACATAAAGACACGTTTGTTAAATCTGTTCCTCCTGTTAGCCATGAAGTGTATGACAGTATACAAAAGCAGTTAGCTGAATTATTTAATTACCACATGAAGAAACCTGCCATACAATTGTCAATTAAACGCCATTATAATTATTTTTTTGACCACTGTGAAAACATACCCACCAGTAAACATTATTTTGATGATTCTGATGAAAACAATGTTGTTATTACAGACGAATCTGATGAAGTTCAAGTAAAATTTCTAATGGATTATTATGAGTACAGAAATATAGAACCAACAAATCACAAGTTGTTAAAAAATAATTGGACGAATGAGCTACAAGACCACATATGGGCAAAAACGGATATTCAATGCACTTTTTCATTTAAAAGCAATTACGTTCCTTCAAATTTAAAGCTAAATAATATCGTATAATACGTTATTATAATTACTTATTTAAGTGTGTAATGAAACATAATTAAGTATGTACTTAATAAAAAAAATTTTTGTACACGGATATTTAAATAGAAAAGTACTTGTTAATTGAAGATTTGTTTTTATCGTAGATAGTTGGGTTATTATTAAAAAAATATTTTTAATTCAAGAAATGCAATTGTTTTATTTTTTCCTAACGCTTGTGTACGGAACTGTACCATATTAGTAAATACTATATTGGAAGGTTAAGAACGTCTCTTAGATATATGGCTGGGCCGCTTTTTTGTAGCTATCCGAACTTGGTCGGGTTATGTAGGTTTTCGATGCTTCGTCAGTATTTTAATTGATTTCTTTAATTACTAAATTTAATGACATGAAATTTTGCATGTGAATAGTTGAATGAATAAACTAATTTTTGGCATACATTTTACCATGCAATTCCTTTAGAACGTCGTGATATTTGACTGTTTTGTAAACAGTGATCTATTCATGGTAAAATTGTCCTTTAACTCTTTAATTACTAACGGAACATCATTGATACTTGGCAACATGTTTCAGATACTTACAAGGTTTGTATAAACGTGAAAATCTAGACCCCAAAGTGCATACTTTAAGAACTAAGACCTATTAAGTGTATTTTACGTTTATATTTTTATCTTTTAAGCCGTACGATTTTTTCTAAATCTGTTTTTTAAACAAATATAAACAAATTCAAAACAACGTATGTAAAAATCTACAGCTCTCTATGTAAGCGCTTTATATGAAAACTAGCTAATGGCCAAACGTTCGCGTAGCGGAAACTTGAATTTCTCCGAAGTTTATGCATGCACTCATTTTATTCATACATACACAATTACACACAAATACACACTAATTTTTGGACACACCTCTTTTCTTCTAAAGTCTATGGATTAAAATAAGTTCCGCCAGGACAACGTTCGCCCAGCGGAATCAGTTTTTGGTGAATTTCTCCACAATGGCTGCGTACACAATTTTTTTTTTACCATACACAATTATACGACGTCATACACTAAATATCTGCATAATTAATATCTTTAAATTCAACAACATTCCGCTGCGCGAACGCACACGCGTCAAGAAGGACCGAATACAATTTTCAGTGAACTTGTGCCTTGTCTCATTTAGGCGCTGCGATGTTTTTTCGGGTTTTCATAAAACCGCGATAACTTGAAAACTATCAATATTTTCTTAAATCTAATTAGGGCACTAAGGTGTGCCCCTTAAGAGCTACTCGTGTATGTTTATTCTACAGGGGCACATGCAATAGTTTTAGAGATATACGAATACGATTCATCAAAACGTTACTCCAGCAGGAAATGCAATATCTCGAAAACCTGAAGGGGCACAGATTTTATTTTTGGGGGCACATTTTGGCACACATTTAAGCTCTCTGGCCATGCACAATTTTTCTCTCTCCGATCATTCGTTTAGAATTTTCCTGCTAGAAAAACGTTACCCCAGCAAGAATCGTTTTTTCCGTTTTTCTCCAAAACGACAGGGGCACACATTTTTTATGTGGGGGCACATTTACAGCAGATAAGGCACACATTATACGTTCTACTCATATAACTATAAGAGACACTTTCTTGCTAGGGTAACGTACACGTCAGCAACCACTGGTGGGGTCCGCAAGGGCCGATGCCTGCCAGGGGGTGCGGGTTTGTTCGAAAGAGATACCACAGCCCCTGGCATACGGGCTACTGAGGGAACACGGGTGGGTTTTAGTCAGTAAAAGTCTGACACGCCCTCCTGCTCTACTCAGCAGAAGTCATTTGATGATTTCCCACCCAAAAAAAAAAAAAGACCCTTGCGCATTCACTCACCGTGATTTGTTATAAGTATGTAGTGTAATTTTACATTGTTTTTTTTTATATAAATCCATTTTAATACCTACTTTGCAGTTTTATTTCTAAAACAAATGACATATTTTTTTATGTACAAACCTAGTTAACTAAATATGAGTAATCTAAATATGAGTAATCCACATGAAAGAAGTCGCAGGAAAAGCTAAGTCATTAAAAAACAACTATCCATTTTATATTTTTTAATAAAATCATCATAATTGTATCAGCGTTGCTGAGAACAGCAGCACGGCCATAGTAATGATCATGAAGTTTGAATAGACAATAAAGAGGAACTCGTATAGAACTCATGGCCGCGATCATTTACTGCGGCCAGCCGAGCGTCTACGGCGGCCACAGCAGCGTCCCAACGCTGGGACAACGCCGCAAACTCGGCGTGGTCTGAAGGCGGCCGCCGCTCCTCAAAGACATCCGGCAGACTCAGGCGCCGGTTCTTCTACCACCGCACGCTCCAGCCGACGCTCCTCACTCCGTGAGTGGTGTACTGTACTGTGGATATTGTAAAATATTTAAATGTTTAGTACATAATTATTATCTACTGATATCAGGACCCAACATTGAGAGAAAGAGCAACATCAACATGTACATATTCCCTTTTAGGGTTCTGTGCCCAAATGGTGCCAATGGAACTCTATTACTAAGACTATGCTAGCCATCTGTCTGTCTGTCATTGGGCTGTATCTCATGAACTGTACCAGGTAAACAGTTGAAACTTTCACAGAATGCTACTTTATCAACAAATAGTAAAAGTTAATTGAAAACAAGCAGGTACGGAACCCTTCATGTTGGCCGGTTTTTTCTTTTTTGTATTGTACATTCTAGCAAGAAGTAGAGCAGAGTATGCCAGAATGAAGGGAGGATTTAGCCCAGTAGTGGGCCTGTATAAATGAACTATGGATAATATTGAGTCATCCTGGCCGTATTTCAGTCCCATAATAAAAATGCACACTATAAACACTTCTTGAAAGACAGAAATTATAACACCTACATATAACTCAAACTAATTGCAAATAAAACATTACTCACATATTGGTTTCATCCTCCCACATCTCCCGAGAAGAAATCAGCAGCTCGGTTCTAAAAAAAACTTATTGTTAACAGCATGACACTACCAGCACCCTAATTGCGTAACTCACGATTCATCATAATCTGTTTCGTTTTGAAACGGATTGTTAAACCATTGCTTCATATGTTCGAAAAATGTGTCTGTTTGACAGCATAAATAACGCAATGAATATTGTTTAACTGTGAAGACGAAACCAATTATGATCAATCGTGAGTTACGCAATTAGGGTGCAGGACTAAAATTTCATTAATTATAAAATTAACTTTAATTTTTCCTATTATTTGGTTAAAAATACCCAAAGCTTAGACACATCACAGTGAAGCGGATACAAAATGCGAGTAAAACTAGTCACTATAACATCATTATGTGTAAGTAGGTAGGTTATTCACAGGCCTCCAATTATTGTTGAACAGGTATGAAACTAATTGAACACCCATAGCCACAAATAATTATTAATGTACCAAATCATACTTCCTCGCTAGGTTCAGCTGGCTCGCGACGCGGACGGAGGCAGCAACAGCTAAAAGATAAAAGAACACTCAAACCATGCAAGAACAAAATCAATTAGCATTACAAATATGCATATTATTATAATGATTATACTGGACATAATTTAATTATTGTTTGACTATAATTTACTAATACTATAATTACTTGACATCAATTATCATTTCTAGTGTATTTTGAAATTAAATTTAAAATGACTGTAAGTAAATGCAATTTCTATATCTACAAAATTGTACGCCGTTATTGGCAAAACATGAACGGACGCTCGCAACATATTATTATTAATTTAATACCCTGCATGTCTGATTAGTCAGTTTTATGTAAAAGCATGTTTGACAAATAAATTATCTTTATCTTTACCTACAGGCAGACTGCACAACATAATATCCATAAGCACTTTTATTAGTAAGTACATATGCCCAAAGCTTCTGAAACATTCCAGTAGCTGCTGCCACACCATGTTAGTAGGTAAACCACTTATCCAGTCCCCTCATAAGATAAACATTTAGAGAAGCTTTGGTCAGTGGGTCGTCTTAGGGAAATCATTGCTTCATCGTCATTTTACATCATACCAGATACTCGTGATCATCAGATGCGCATGTATGGACACGTCTGTAAAACAAAAGTTACTTGAATCTGTCGCGGTCACCAGTAAGTAAATGGAATTTTGAATTGCAATTTATTTTATAAACTTGCTGTACCACGTTAAAAGATGTACGTGGATACTTGTAGCAGCGTTGCCAGAAGGTTACTTTTGTAACCTTTTAGGTGATTTTTAACTCCCTCAGGTTATTTCTAGGTTACACGACTCGAAAGGTTACTTTTAGGTGATTTTGCGGATTGTGTAGAATATTATTAGTTTCTTACTTGAAAAGGAACGCAATGTTGCCAATGTTGGCTAGTAAAACTCCTGACAACTCTTAATAATAAAAAAACTAGTCCGGCTCTCTCGCACTAATGTATTCCATTATCACTTTTCGGTTACTCGCTCGCTCAATCGGACAGATTCGTTATTGTTCAAGTTCGTCCGTGTTTTGGCGCGCGCTCATTGGTCAAAACTAAGATCAAAAATAATAAGGATGGGGAAAGCGCAGGTATTTATTGATGTACAGAGGCCAGCACATCAAGCTACCCCAATCTGTCAAATTTATTTGATAGTTTTCAACTTTATCACAAAGGAATAAGGTTCATGTTCAATTGGGAAATTTTTACAGTTTAGGATAGCTTGACCTGCTGGCGTCTGTACATATTTATACAAAACATTTTAAAATGATTCTTTGAAAGAAGTTCTTCAATCAGTAGGTTAGTTACATTTCTATCCTTTTATGCCTTGCAAATTACATTAAATAGTTTGTAAATGCAAACTTAAAAATGGGGTTTTACAAAATTAACTATTTTTGTAAGTTTCTGTGTATCCAGTTTTAATGTTATGGTGGAAAAAAATGAAAGGTTATTTTTCACACTAAAAGGTTACTTTTTTATCCATGTCAGGTAACTTTTCAGAAGACCCGGCTGGCAACACTGACTTGTAGGTCGCAAAGATTGCTAATGAACTTACCGATGAATCAGGTTTCCCATTATTTGGTCAGGAAGAATAAATCTAAATACAATAACAATTCTTATAATATAACATTAGCATTATTGAAATAAAAAATCTCTAAACATGTATGAACAATATAAACTTACGTTACGACGATGCCCGCCATGTGCTTTTCATTTCATTTCAACTCAATTCAAAAGTTTTTGACAGGCAGAACCAGAACTTCTTTGGGCGCATTCCGTATTAGTAAAATAGCGCTGTGAGCGCTCACATGGATATTTTGCATTCCGAGATAGATATCACTATTCTGACAGCTACTAACCGTCATTTTTGTCAACAATACGGAGCGCTCGTGATCGCAATAAAAGTGTTCACTCAACGTTAAAACATTATATTCACCATATTAAACTTGTATACACCACTTAGAAGCACTATTTCAAATAAATGTAAGTTAGTTAAAGATACGATGCGAATCAAAACAAAACAGCCTAACCGTCATTTTTGACAGCGCTCACGGTGATATTAGAATAACGCATGGTCGGCATAATCAAGATGGCGCATGTCATGACGTCATCTATAACCTATCGAGCTCACGCCAATTCGGAACGGGTGTGAGCGTGCTCAAATCGACATTATCGTATCTCGGAACGTGGCCTTTCTTGAAGTTTGCAGTACCAACAATCAGTAAAAAAAATAATCCACTGTTGATTTCCTGTTTCATTTTAATTTTTATCTCTAAAAAATAATTCTTCATTAAATTGTATTATACATGTACTAATTTGATTGGTTTGATTAAATTTAAAGTTTCTTCTTTTCAGGGCAATTAAATAAAAGCCTGTTTAAAAAAAGTTTTTTTTTCATTAATTTATTTTTTACTAGGTTTTGCCAACGGTTCCGCCCGCGTGGATGTCGGTTATCGTGGAAAAAAGTAGCCTATGTCCTTCATATGCCAGGCTATATCTCTGCCAAATTTCATGACGATCGGTTCAGCGGTTTAGGCGTGAACGCTTCGGCCGTCAAGGAAACCGGGGTTTCGTAACTGGTTTCCATGAAGGCTTTTTTGATACGTCTACGTAACTAGTTTCCATGAAAGATTTATTTATACTTCTACGTACCTGGTTTCCATGAAGGATTTATTTATACTTTTACGTAAACTCTTCCGTGTCTGGCCACTTATCATTTAGAAAGACGTAATTTAACAGATAACAAAGTTGCACATGATATTGACAGAATGTCATTAGTTAATTTTCTTGAATTTATGCTAACTTTGACTATTTTTATATTACTGAAAATGGATTTAAGGGATATTGAATTCATCTCAACGAGAAGAGGAGGCGTTGCTGCTTTACATGGAGGACACAAATATCATCGAAAAAAAAAGTACTCGAATGGTAATACATTTTGGCTATGCTGTAATTATAATCGTGGGTGCCATGGCAGTATTACTTTAAATGAAAAAAACCAAGTCAACAGTAACAATTCACATAATGAGTGTTTGCCAAACAATGAGCAGAATAAGATTTTGAAGGAACTTGATAAACTGAAACACACAACAGGATCTAATTTTGAGTCGATTCAAAAACAATACAGTGAAATGGTGTATAAATTGGAATGTGAAGGAATACATTTGATGGCTGACATTCCTACATACGAAAATAAGAAAACGGGTCTTTTCAATAATCGGAATAAAATCCTTGGAGTGCCTAAAATGCGTTTTCCAACTTCTTGTGCCGTGGTAGTTCCAAAAAAGTTTCAACAAACATTCCTTCTAGCTGATTACTTTAGTGAAGAAGATGACAAGCGAATTCTTATATTCTGTAATAAAAATATCCGAAACTTAGTAAAGTGCTTCAAACATATATTGTGCGATGGCACATTCAAGTCCTGCCCAAAAGTTTTTAAACAAATATACACAATACATGGCTATAATGAAGAAAATAAATCTGTAACTCCATTAATATATTGTCTACTCCCAGATTAGACCCAAAAAACGTACGAAATTCTATTTCGGCTTATTGAATCAAATTTTCGAGGTTGGAGGCCAGCTAAAGTAACAATGGACTTCGAAAAGTCTGCTATGAATGGTATACGTCAAGTTTATCCAGTAATCGAAATCAAAGGTTGATAATTCCATTACAACAGATGCTTATTCCGAAAGAGTAAACAGCACCCTAATTGCGTAACTTACGATTAATCATAATTGGTTTCGTTTTCACAGTTCAACAATAATCATTGCGTTATTTACGTTGTTGAGCAGACACATTTTTCGAACATATAAAGCAATGGTTTAACAATCCGTTTCAATACGAAACAGATTATGATGGATCGTGAGTTACGCAATTAGGGTGCAGTTGAACATTTCAACACCTATCAAGAAACGACATGTGTCACGGTGTGCCGGAATAGCACGGTTACCACCTGAATTTATTGCAAGTGGTATTGAGTATGTGATGCGTCGGAAGCCCGCCGGTGATGATATAAATAGATTCAATACTTATTTCAGAAACCAGTGGCTAAACAATACTGACTTTGAGAAAACTTGTTGCTGTAGCAAGGAACAGATCAGAACAACCAACAACTTGGAAGGTTGGCATAGCCGGATTAATCGGTTCATCGGACAGAAAAATATTACAGTAGCCAATTTACTAGAAATATTAATTAAGGAGACCAAAGTCAGTAACATTTTTAGAACTAACTGTAAGAAAGGTAAACGCTACCTAGAAATTGATACCGAAATTGATAATGCTATAAACGATTTGCAAAACGGGCAAATAACTGTGGGCCACTGCATTGAAATCACTTCACCATATGCATTTTTATTTTATATTTTAAGATTTAAATTCAATATATTATTTAATATTCATATCTCTCAGTTGTATTAAATATAGAATGACAAAAAGAAAGTACCTACTAACTTTTTTCACTTTCTTCTTTCGTAGTCAGTTTCGTAGATGGCTTAAGGTACATTGGCTAATTACTCCTTCGAAACCAGTTACGTAGAAGTATAAATAAATCTTTCATGGAAACCAGTTACGTAGACGTATCAAAAAAGCCTTCATGGAAACCAGTTACGAAACCCCGGTTTCCTTGACGGCCGAAGCGGGCGTGAAAGCGTGACAGATAGACAGATTTATTTTCGCATTTATAATATTAGTAGGGATAGGGATTTTTTAGTTATGATGGGTAATGTTCATCGTCACAAGAACCAAACTCTGACGATGAACATTACCCATGTGTGTGTGTGTGCCAAATTTCACCCATAGCTTCAGTGGAAGTGGGTGAAATATTGATTGTAAAATTCCAGGACATACATACAGGAAAAGTTTTTATCCAGTGCGCAAATTGTAACCATAAATTCAGCATAATATCTTCACAGACAAAGACTATTACGGTCACCTATCACAAGTTAGAAAAATATTTGCCGAATTTCATTTCACCTAAAACTTTCAACTGGTATCGTTTCGATTTTTTTTACTTCATCGAAGTCACGTCTACCACTGTATCAGTTGACCTATTATCAATTCGATTTTTTTCGTTACTCCGATGTTTTATTTGGTCGAAAAACTTTTTACCGAAGTTACACTTAGCCGAAATAACATTTGTTCGAAGTATTGTTTCCGAATATTCATTAAAACCACTGTTTTGTTTCTATTTGCAGTAACCGAGTGACAGCCCTATAAAATTAGGTAAGAATTTTGAGCTCTGTTAAGAAGCTTTCATTCTGTTCTGCTCGGTTATTCTGTCCCTGCACTGTCTCCCATACCTATTATCACTGTAATTTGTAAACATTGTAAAAGCCAATTATTTTTATATGAGTAACATCTCCAGTATCCATATTATCTCCATAGGAAGCGACAAATTAGAACCGTGCACCTAGCTTCTGACGTTTCATAAGTGCCCGTGAAGGTTTATGTAAAATAAAATATTTTGATTTTATTTTGATGATTTGATTTAAAGTGACAACAATTTTTGTGAACAGCATATATAGCTTTTATATTTGTGACTCATACGATAGCATTGCTTGATTTTCCATTCGGTACGGAAACGTATCGAATGGTTGTGAATGCTGGTTATTGTACTGAAGGCAGAGATAACCGTAAATTTAATTTTACTTTTTTATTGCTTTTGACTTTGACCACATCTGATGGCGACTGATGAGATCTATGATGGAAGTTCCACCATAGACCTCATCATGGAACGAGCGTGCCCAGAAGATGCCTGTTCACTCTTGATTTGAAGGCATATGGGTTAAATGTGGATAGGGTCACAAATAAAGAATTAGGTAGGTACATCATATTATTTTTTACCGACTGCAAAAAGGAGGAGGTTCTCAATTCGCAAGGATTGTTTTTTGTTGTTGTTTTGTTAATGTTACGAAATTTCTCCGGCAATTGTGAATCGAACCTATTTCGAAAATCTTTTTTTTTACCGACGAAAAATCGGAGGAGGTTCTCAAGTCGACGTACATTTTTTTTTTAAGTATGACCATGCATAACTTTTCCGAGTAATCCGATTTTGATAATTCTTTTTTTTTTAGAAAGGAGAAAAAAGTATCCTAAGGGTGGGAAAATAGGGGTGATTTATTGTTCACTCACAGATTTAAATGCTGAGGTGTGTTTTAGAAAAATGATAAAATAAAATATTTTTAACAAAAAATTAAACCGCCAAAAAAACTGAAAAGCATAAAATAATAAACTTACCTAACCTAGCCCTAATTACTCAGTTCTTAAACTAATGTAAGTATACCTAAATCATTTTGAGTTCCAAGTCAGTGGTATGTGACTTACCTCTTTTAACTTTTGTTTCTTAGTGAGTTTCTTCGGTTTCGTTTTTATTTCATCTCTTTTAAGCTCATCATCTGATATCTCTAGCTCACCGACATCACTGTCTGAAATTTTAAAGAAAATGAAAATACTTATTTTAATTTTGAAAAATATTTCAATGCACAGCAAACTAGGTATTCTAATTGATAAATGAGCCATCTTTCCCCCTCCCTTTTGTTACTTGACCAGTATTTTACTGAAAAGAGGTAATAATCTGTTTGCTAAGTACCACAAAAATCAACTGTTTTTTTTTTTACATTGAAATAAAATGAAATTGCTTATTCCGTAAATAGGATATCAGAATCACTTTTATACATCATACTATTTTAAAAAATCTAGATAGACTCGACATTTCCTATCTGACTGAGTAAAAATGGCGAACCAAACTCAAGGGTCAAACTCGCTTTTAAAGTCCAGACATAATTTTGGTCAGATCATGTGAAGACAACAAAGGTTAGTGTCTGAAATGGTCTTCTGGGGAAAGAACCACACAGATTTGAGAGGACCAACCAGTCCAGTCAGTGTAGTCAAATATTCTCCCTCTCACAGAGGAGGCCTATGTCACAGCAGTAGGAACACTACATATAGGCAGATTTTTTTAACTTGTTTTTTACCAAATGGGTTAAGTTACGCTTGCCGCGGTTGGTTTGTGGATGGGCGACCATCTTTACATAGCAAGACCCCTCTGTGACTCGAAAAACACGCTAAGCCTTTGGTCCTGGTTGTCATTTCTGGAACGTTGACAGTTGTTACGGTTAGTTAAAAGCCCAATAGTCTGACCAGCACCCTAATTGCGTAACTCACGATTCATCATAATCTGTATCGTTTTGAAACGGATTGTTAAACCATTGCTTCATATGTTCGAAAAATGTGTCTGTTCGACAACATAAATAACGCAATGAATATTTTTTAACTGTGAAGACGAAACCAATTATGATCAATCGTAAGTTACGCAATTAGGGTGCTGTTTTATGAAGGGGTATCGTGTTACCCAGTAACTGGGTTTCGGAGGTGAGATAGGCAGTTGCTCTATGTAAAATACTGGTATTCAGCTGCATCCAGTTAGACTGGAAGCCACCGATGATGTGGGCCCTGCTTTTCACCTCAATCACACCATCTAGTTAGTGATAATGATTATGCTATTGTTGTTACCTTTCCTATCAACATCAGAGTCTGTATCAACATCCTCAGCATTGCCTTGTACTTTCACAGCTGCTCTTCTCCTCTCAATCTTCTCGTCAATAGTCCGCTTTACATTACGTCTTACATATTTTTGCAGATCATCCCAAGTGTTCTGAAAGCAAAAAATAATAATGTTATGGAATCAAAATGGTGTTCCTAAAAGTGAATATAATTTGGAGTTAGTTGTTTGTTTTGATTTATTTTTCTTTAATTTAGAGATATTTGGTAGTATTGATTTAATTTATTTTATTTTGAGTTATTTAGTTGTAATGACTCAATTTCACAAAATGTGAAATCAAATTTATTTTTAGAATCTACACTTACCAATAAGCGACTATAAAAGTTAACAAATCTTTGACTTATAAATTATTATAAATAAAATAGATAAGTTTTTTTATATAAAATAAAACTCTTTTATATCAGACCCATAACGTCCATTTGGTTAGTATACAAAAGTCTTAGAAACTAGTGTTAGTACTTACATCTACCGGAGAATTAACAAAAACTATATTTATTATTATGCAACAGGTGCATGTAGGAGTATCCAATGACAGGATGCTATGCTATACTATGAATGTTTATAAATTAACAAATTAGAATTTTCTTAAAATTAATAAACAAGACGGACAATAATGTTAAAAATGACTTACCTTGTTGTATTCATCTACGGAACCAACAAATTGAAAATTAGGATTGAAATCTGCCTTTCGCTTAACTTTCTGTTTAGATGGTTGATACTGAAAAATAAAAATGAAGCTTTAAACAGTAGTTTAAAGTGCTATTTTTAAGCCATTTCATTTTGCTTGACATAAATGTAGTCTTTTAAGTTATATTTAGCGTGTCAATACAGTTCATTCCGTGAGAAAGTATTGTATTGGTAAAATCCACATGCTGATATATATTTAATTAGAACATAGTTTTCGTATATTTAGTGTAGTTTTGAAAATAAATTCTAAGTGCTGTTTACCTCAATTTCTTCGTCCGATTCTTCTGAGAAATTTTCAACTTCCTCGCCATCTTGTATTGTTTTGATAAAATCCGGTATTTTTGTGGATGCATTCATGATTATTTCATTTAAATTCACACGACATGCTTACACTAGTTTTGTAAATAAATGTATTTTGAGGTTATCCTTCAAAATCTATTCGCATGTTGGTTTGACGTTCCGTTTCAACTAATTGGCAGTCAATTAAGAATGTCAAAAAAATCTCAATAGAGAAAACGTGCTGCTTTGAAAAGGATTTTTTTTTTATTCGTTCAAAAATCATGAAAATATTTTGAGATACTATATTTGTGTCCTGTGGGATCATCAATTTTTAACTAAGTAAAAGTGAAACAAGTTTTCCACAAAAATGGGTAACTTTATCTGAGAATTGGATTTTACAGACCTTTATTTTTGTCAGTTTGCGAAATGCTAGGATTGATTGGCGTAAAGGTGAAAAGTAAACTGATCAAATGCAGTCAAACTAAAATAATAGTGGGCTGCTCCCATCCCATTATATTATTATACTCTTTGGTGGGCTGGTTGTGGTCTAGTATATAGTTATCTGTGGTTGTGGTTGGGCATCACTAGTGACATGTCATACTTGTCAACTTTTCGCAAGTGTATGGCAGAAAATTAAATAATTATATTTTGCCGATAACTCATTAAAAATGGCAGATTTACTTAGTATTCACGATGATATTAAATTGTAAGTATATTATTCCATTTATAATATTTTTATTTCCCTGCGGTATCATGTAAAAACACCCTGGTCAAATCGTCACCTTACGCTTGTCTCTCACTCATGTTTTACCTGAAGCCGTAGAAAAGTTTATCTAATATGCTCTGTGATTATTATCAATTGTTATTTTAGATCACATAAAAATCCACATCATCTTAAAAATTACAGAATTTTAATGTTATATTTACGTTGTTCAACTGCGTCCATAACACATGAAAAATCTTGGTTTACTGCAGCTACGATCGTAAATCCAACCGAGCCGAGTCTAATTATTGCGTCACGCGCATTAAATCGATGACTGCACACATAGTTTTTTAAATGAGTACCGTAATTACACTGTCATTCCATAGACATGTGTAAAAAGTCCTACCTTCAAGCTAGGACATTTTCTGTTGACCTGACACACAAGACTAGTTTGTCTTGTCTAGATTACATCAACCTTTGCACTATGAACCTTTGTTTACAATTAAAAGCAGTTTGATTTGACTGGAAACCGTCAAGGAAAAGTTTATTAGGGATATCAATATTCAGGGTGAAACCGGTTTGATGCACTAGTGGTCCTATCTCGTTATTTTTTCGGTCTTTTGATAACCAATGAAATCACCACCTCATTTCTATTCTATATTTAATTAACTTTCAGATACACAACTTCAGATAAGTTCTATTTCGAGCCCACAATAAACCCCACGGAGATACTGATCATAGACCGCAATACTGGGCAGACTGTTGTTAAAGGTATGTCAAACTATTGCTTTATACAGGAAAACATGCACAATGTTACAAAATAACACAACAAAGAAAAAAAAAAACAGAAGTGGTGGTCTTCTGGAACAACCATGGAAGTACTTGCCTATTTCGTAATCATTGTATTACAAAATACTCAAAATAGATTATCAACTGAATAGTTGCAAAAAACTTTTCAAACATCTAAGAAGGTTGGTAATACAACTTGGCGGGAAAAATGGTTATTTGATCCACTCCAGCTCTCACTGACAATCTTACGTAGGGTACATAGTACTTTGCCCTGTATGTAGCAACTACTTGGCAGTTTAGCAGCATATGAGCTGCCAACTCATCGTCCTCTATGCAGGCCCTATGCAGCAAACTGTCTGTTACTCCTATGACAAAGAGGTGTTTAACTTCTGAATAACATTATATGCAACCGTAGTAAGTAATCGGACAGACAGACAACTTCATAAAACACAATAACATTATTATTATTAGTATTGAGTCAGAAGCTTTGCCATTGTGGGGAGTTACTACTTCCCAAAAAACATTCACTGCTGAACATAGGCCTCCACCAAGCACCGCCAGTTCGCCTGGTTGTGTGCTTCTTGCATCCATCGAGCAACTGTGGAGTTTGTTGCCTATTCTCTTCATACGACCTTACATTTTAGAAGGGTCGACTAGAATCAATTCTTTTTTAATGTAAATGTTGAAGTTCAGAAGTGCCATTTATTTATTTATTAAAATCTCCCTTACAACTATCATAACAGGTGTATACCTAATGCGATAGCGCGGTCTAACAGTTAAACTTACTTCGAATTTAAAACTATTAAAAACGTAAACAAAAACACAATATTAAAAATATTAAAAGTAAAATAAAATGAAAATAAAACAAAAACATAGTCTAATCTACACTATAACATAAAATAAACAACAGTATTTTTGCGAATTCACTCAAATGGCATGTAAATACTTCAAGTGAAGTTCGTTAATAACCCGCATTGCGCGGGTCAGTGGTGTTTTGGCGAGAAGGTTGGTCCTGGCAACCGGTACGGCCAGCAGTGGCGGGCGACGCCGCCTCCACACGTAGCGGTCTGGTACACATAAATTCAGGTGCTGCAGTACTCCTATTTAAGTGCCTATATGAAATAAATGCTTTGACCATCGGATTCCTGTGGCCTTCACTAAGTCATTGATCCACTTTTTGGGAAAACCTTCCAACGCTACATATTCTGTTATGCGGTCCCCAGAACCTTTAGTCTCATCAGCCATCCGTTCTGCAAGCGACGGGACCTACCCAACCACTGAAGATTGGCAATTCTGCAAGCTATGTTGAAATTTTTTTATATTTTTTTTTTCAGAATTTAGCCAAGTCAAAATCCCCATACCAGCGAGTGCATACCGACCAGTATGCGGCTTCCTGGGCTCCATCAAACTATTATCTGGATTATATTTAGTTGTAGCCAAATACAGAATTTTGGTGAGTATTTAATTACTTAATTTAGTAGTCTTCCTTATCAAATAGGATAAAAAGTGGAAAATGTAGATAATAATTGGTAAAATGTTACCAAGCTTATAATGTAGTTTTGATCCCTACTTATTTGATCTAAATATATTTTTAAATAAGGAAACTAATTTATATCATTGAAGTGTCTGTTTGTAATGTCAAAATAACAATGTTCTACTAAATGCTTATGAAAGTATTGTATTAGAACAAAAAATCCATTTTTAAACATTTTGTCTCTCTGTTTGTTCCGGCTAATCTGCAAAACGGCTGGATCGATTTTGACGGGACTTCCACTAGCAGATAGCCGATGTTATTAAGAGTAACTTAGGCTATTATTTTATAAAAAGAAAAAAATTATTAGTAAAGAAACACATTATTTTCCGATATCTACGCGAACGAAGTCGCGGTCACAGCTAGTTTAAACATAAACAACTACTCTACATTCACTGAAAAATACCTTATCTGTGTTGTATAATCAAGAATTGGATAGGTTCACTCAAATCTGTGTGGTTCTTTCCTCAAAAGACCATTTCAGGCTAGGCACTAATCTACATGGTCCTCAAAAATTATACCTGGTCTTTAAAAGACTGACTTTGACCTCTGAGTTATGGCCTGACCGATACCGCTGTACCGCGGCTTAGGTATGCGCGGCGAGGCGGGTGCCGGGACGCTGTGAGGGGTGACGAGTGAGCGGCTTGCACTGACGAATCACCGGCCTGCACTGTTCCCCAGTCGCATCGTGCCCATACCTAAGGCGCGATACAGTAGTATCGCTCAAGACTGGGAGGTTACAGACAAAGACTACATATTGATAAGAAAATGTATTATGTTTTAGAAGAATTACCATTTTAAGAAGGTTTACGTTTACGGTTTGGGGGGGGGGGGGTCATGAGCCTTATGGCCCTTCTCAGAGTAGTCTAATACTCACTGACCTCTTCTAAGTTTTTCCAAAATGTTACTGTATATATTTTCATTTCTGTAAGTATGTTATTTACAGAAATGAAAATATTATCTTTCAACTACCATCTTGCTCAATAGTTCAAACAAGGAGGTTTTTATTCAGTAGTCAACATCTGGCAATTTATGTTGCTAAACCTGTAATTAAAATATATTTTATGATGTATACCTTGTCCACAGATGGGCAAGCTCAATGGTCATGACATATACCAGTTGGCGGGCGCCGACATCATACCGTACGCGCGCTCCAATACACATCTCACCAGTAAACAGGTAAGTGTTACTTAAATTTTGTTTGTGTTAAATGTAGTTGAAAATGTTAGGCCTGATTTATAACTAATTTGCTTTTAAGGTGAATCTAGTCCCCATTTTTCTCATACAAACTTCAGAAGTGTATAAATGAACTGTTCGACAACGTACATCAAAATTTAAATAGGGTATGGTCTTGTCTCATTATTAATATTGTCTGTACGGAAACAGAATTAGTAAAATTAAAAACCATTAAAAAGTTAGGAGCCAAAAAAAAATCGTTTTTCTTGCTAATTTAACCTAACTTTAGCGTGTTTAAGTGAAAAATCTCCAAAACTAAGTCGGTACCGACAAAGCTCAATTATCGAAAAATTCAATTAATTTTATTGGTCATTGATTTATGCACTGGTTTTTTCATAAAACCCGATCTTCCGAAGGACTTTTCTTAATTTTTACGCGCCTTTTTACTATAACTGATCCTGCAGCTCACTCAATAATGTTGTGCGTGTAGACTAGCGTCTAACTGCTCATCACTGATACTAGCTCTGTCGGACACGAAGCCTGGTGAAACAGCGTGCTTTTCAGCCAGGCCCACCAGTGAGTTCGAGCCCGCGTTGAGATGAGAAGGGGTTAAAAGATAACTATAAAAATAATACTTACATTCAAGTTTTTGGCTTCATGGCTATGCGGAATGACTTCAGTATGCTACTGCGTAACTCTTCACGAGATGTTCTCTCTGACTTAAAACGGGAAATTACTAGAGTGGAGGAAAGTTTTCTTTTTACTATACTTTTCAGTGTTGGATTAAGTCAGCGCAGGGCCTGTCGCAAATTCTACCCAGGGGCCGCATTATGATAGAACTTGGTTCGTTTTAGGTATTAAAAGTTTAAGTGAAAAAATTATACAGAACCTTGTATGCAAGCGAGTTCGAACATTTTTTGCACCTCACCTCAGAGGGATTCTTTTAGCATTCAAGGCGGCTGATCCGGCTGTGGTGCTTTACTGTAATAGGGTATTTTCCAATTTATTAAAAACTATTTTAATTTGAAGATTGGGACGAAATATGTAACAAAAAAATAAAAGTAAATTGATTTATATCCATTTTCTCAATTAAAAACGATTTAAACCAAATTTATTTTTCGTTGTTTTGAATTTACCGCCAAAACGCTCATTACGATGACTTTTCATCACGTGACGTCAACTTTGTGTAAACTAAAGTAGTTAATAAGTAAACAAGTGAGTGTCGTGTTTATAATTAACAAGATTTTTTATGGATAGAAACTGAAATCACTGGTGTGCGGTGCCTCTGTGCACAAATACTTCTAAAACTGCACCAAACTAAGTATTTGTACTGGTGCTGTTTACACAAAGCTGACGTCACGATGTCACGTGCTAAAAAGTCATCGTAAGGAGCGTTTTGGCTGTAAATTGAAAACAACGAATAAGAAATTTGATTTTAATAGTTTTTAATGGAGAAAATGGATATAATTTTTTTTTTCTATTTCTGTTAAATATATCGTCCCAATCTTCAAATTAAAATAGTTTTTATCAAATTGGAAAATACCCTATTAAAAATTAACGTATATTATATTTGCCAACAGATAGAAGACAACAACACATACGAGCGCATGGTCCGCCTCGCGCTCGACACTCCCGGCATCTACTTCTCATACAGCTACGACCTGACGCACTGCCTGCAGAGGCTGCACTCTGTCACGCCCGACTTCCATAGGGTAAGACGTGACAACAACACATACGAGCGTATGTAATTGACGGTCACCCATCCAAGAACCGACGCGTAAACTGAAACCATGAATTCAGTACATAATCCTCCTAGCCTATTTTTTTTACTACCCATTAATGTCCCAATGCTGGACAAAAGACTCCCTATTCTCTTTCCACCTCTCTCTGTCCAAAGCTGCCAAGGACCAATTTTTTTAAGTCTGTTAAAAAAAATCTGCTGTTTCATAGAAAAGCGCAATACCTACGCGCTCAAAATGTATGTCAGTGAGTTCTTTTTTTTGGCCCTACGTTAAAGCTTTTCTTCAGTTATCAAACAAATACGTTCAGAATTAAGTATACTGAATCCATGGTGAACAGGTTTTACGTCGGTGACCCCCTGCCACCCTGTACAGATATTCCAATAATAAATCAGCCCCGGATCTACTATCTTTTCAAACCGGGGCAGAAACTTGATAGTGGAGCCCCTCTCTCCAGCCTTTGAGATAAGTAAATTACGAGCGGGCCTGTGTGGCGCCTTTTTCTTACAAGTTGGCGGTGAGCCAATCAGGCTTACGTATGCAAAGCGCTTTGTGGAGCACGTTTTTATCATACTATGTATATTTTGATTTTGGCGCCCCTGAAACTGCCCCCCGGGGCGGGTGCCCCGGTTTGTCGCCCCTCCTGGATCCGGGGCTGATGATAATAATGTGGTTTATTTCCAGATGTCCATCACAAACCGAGCAGACCCTCGGTTCCTGTGGAACGGGTTCCTTCTGCGAGACTTCTCACATCATCAGTACTCGCGGTTCACGCTGCCACTCATACAAGGCTGTATCCTTTTTAATGCAAAATGACAATGTGTAATAGCAAAACAAATCTAGAAGGTTGTCCGCTGCTTAACCGGACTTTTCTGTGGCTGCCTCAATGAATTACTTCCAGCCAGGGATTAAAAACATAAAAGTAAACGACTACACGAGTAGCTTAGTCCCTTTTAAGTCCTGGCTGGAGGTTATTTATTTAGGCAGACAGGCAAGTCCAGTTAAGATGCCAAAAACCTCCTAGGTTCCATTGCCAAAAAAAGTTTTTTTTTAAACCGGCCATTGTTACGTTCATCATCATCAGCCTATAATGTTCCCTGCTGGGACATAGGCCTCCTGTCTGTGAGAGGGAGTGGGCCGTAATCCACCACGCAGGCCCAATGCGGGTTGGTAGATGTCACATGTCTTCGATTTTTTTTGTTCTAAGACATGCTGATTGATTGTTGATTGTTACGTTAGGCTCGACAAAAAAAAATAGTCAAGTCTAAGAGCACCCCATGTGGAGGTACGGAGTACGGACCTCGGCATTGGCCGTCGCTTTGGAAGAAGGCAGCAAGTGATGGGCTGGATCGGAATGATGAGCGACAATTGATGTCGGGACGTTGTATATAAGCTCGTTGCACGGTAAACTGCTTGCGTGATGCACGATTTTACGTAACGTCAGTGTGATGTGTAGTTCGCATACCGCGATGTAGATGACGCCACACACAGCGTTATCCACCAAAAATAATGCAACTGCTTACTCTGAGCCATCATCATCTACACCTCCTAGAAAAAATTCTAGTAAATTCTACACCTCGATAAGTAATATTTTGTAGTTTTCCTTTATTAAAAATTGTAAAATATCTTCCTAAAATAATTTCTAAGTTATTTTTTTCTTCATTCCTTTTGATGACGACCGATAGGCTAAAAGAACCACCGATTGGATCCGACTAAACGTACGAAGCCATCGTGGCGGGACGACCATGACTCCTGAAGGAACTGGCCTGTACTGACAAAGGGCAGAATTGTGTGGAAGAGGGAGAGGGAGGCCTTGCAATGGGACTAGTTAGTCAGTTATTTCCTTTCTTTCTTTCTTCAAAGTCACTTAATATGTTATCCTTCACTCGTACCCAGTCGTGTCCATAAACAACGTGACAGTGAACGGCAACCAACTGACGTGGTCGCTGGTGTCACGGCGCTGCGTCGACAGGGCCGGCACTCGCTTCTTTATGAGGGGGGTTGATGCTCAGGTGAGAAAAAAAAAATGTGCAATAAGGAACCAAAATATTATCTACAAACTACGGGCCCATAATAATTAGCAGTACTGAGTTTGTTCCCTTTTCAGACAATGGGTGTCGATTCTTTTTTTTACCACATAAACTAAAATAAGAGTAGTGACGCTTTACGTCACTTGTACTTTTCTTTCTAAAGGAATGGCTATGGAATGGCTATGGCGTATGGATGGAAAAAAGAACGTCTCGATCCCGTTGTACAGTCGCCAGCAGGTCAAGCTATCCCAAACTGTAAAATTTTCCCAATTGAACATAAACCTTATTCCTTTGTAATAAAGTTGAAAAACTATCAAAACAAATTTGACAGATTGGGGTAGCTTGATGTGCTGGCCTCTGTACATGTTTTTAAGCATGATGAATTTAGTGCGCTGTAGTTGCGTCGAAGAAAATCTTAGTTCAACTGAATTGCACAGCTATGATTTATTTCCATCTCTTTCTTGTTACATTAGAAGGAAAAAGACAGGAATAGCGTAAATTAAGTTTAGTTGACAGCTTTAATTTATTTATTTGTCTATTTCTTGTTTCATTACAAGAAAAAAGACAGGAAAGCCTAAATTAAGTTTAGTTGCTGCACAACAGAATCATCACCAATACCAATTTTTTACATTTTATTGTTACTCCACAAGGTGTAACACAATAGAAGCAGGTCCTGAAAGCAGTTTGTTCGTAATTGACTAGTGAGACGATTTCAGTTAAATGTAGGTAACTATTTTTTTTTTTACATATTTTGCCATACCTACCGCCGATTGAGCTAACGGAAATTCAATCATAATTCAAGGCTGTAAGCTTCAATTTTAAATGCATAAAATATTGCTAGGGTCAATACGAATTTCTTAAAAATAACAGATAGCGTTAAAAAAGGTGGGTTAATTCTGTTACTCGTTGTATAAATAAACAATCCCCTTTCGTTAATACTTGCGGCGGTCACGGTCATAGAACGTGCGAGCAAGACACACAGTGTCGTCTCGCTTTCACGTTTTATCACGGGCACGGTAATATTAACAATCAGTAATCCAACTTCATAGAAACGGACGAAACGCGAGCTATACCTACGCGCCTCAATCTCGGCACGCGCTCGGCATGCAGACAGTCGCGACTAGACATGGGCAAAATGTTTCACTAAAAAGAAAAGATTGAAATGTATCTTTCGATCACTGGGATATGTAGCACTCTTTTATATCTTTATATCCTTATGTATCAGTAGCTTACGCTCGCGCGCACGACACGCAGAGCATTGGGCTCTGCATTGTACTGCTCACTTTAAAACCAGTATGGTACTTAAATGTTCACGTTTCGCTTAGTGACTTTAAGCCCTAGGCACCAGTGATAGAGTTATTAATTTACCTTTCTGTGCCGACGTAAGTCAGTTTATAATGGTCAAACAACTCACTCTCTCCGTCTTGCTTGCGAAAGCGTGACAGAACATTCTGAATAGGGAGGTGCAAAAGAGACGTCTGGACTTTCCGTATTTAAGAGTGTAGCTAAGCAGTTGCGTTGCGATACAGATTGGAGAAAATAGGTCGTGAGTGAATGAGTTGTAAAGATACACTGATACATTAGGATGTGAATGGACATAAAGAGTGATTGATGGAAACGGATTGATTCATATCTTTTTTTATCTATCTCTTCTGAGTTACCCATCTCTAGTCGCGACTGTGCCACAGTGACGAACGGACGGTGTGTTGTTTTTTAACAATAACCGCGCGACTTTTTCACTAAAAATAAGTTCAAGTACATATTTTATATGACGAGTAGGATATATTGTGCTGTTTTTGGTTGCATGAATTCGTCAATAACGCATCCAGAGATAACTTTTTTTAGATTACCTGGAAACTCTGAAAGGTGAAGGACTATAAAATAATTTTATTTACTAGTAGGTAGGTACATAATGTGTGTGGATAAGTATTTCCTTTTATCGCTCGCGCTCTTGAAAAGTTTATTCGGACAAATACGAATGAAAAATGGCACGGCTCTAAATCCGACTTGTAGACAGTTTGCATCGGCGTTCAAAAACTAATTTTTCTGCGGCATCATAAAACCTCCAAAAGGCGGAAATTGTGCAGATGATTTCGGAACTCTTCTTGTTGAAACGACAAACGAAAAAGTTACTAGCGATAATATAAACATACGAACACACCGCGCGGCTGTAGGTATTTATTTCAAAAATACGGCCGAGTTAAAATACTGATAGATAATATTACCGTGTCACGGGGGTGCTACAAACCTCGATTTCACCATACCATACTCTTCTCCACAGGGCAACGTCGCGAACTTCGTAGAAACAGAACAGATAATCGAACGAGGTGGTGAAAAGTCTTCCTTCGTTCAGACTAGAGGTTCTATCCCGCTGTTCTGGAGCCAGTACCCTAACATCAAGTACAAGCCGGCGATGGAGCTTTCGCATGAGGACCATGTGGCCGCGTACACCAAGCACTTGAGGGACCAGCAGCAGAGATACGGGAACCAGGTGCTCGTCAATCTGGTGAGTGGTACTTGGTATAGTTGGTGATATTTGGGTACAACAGACGCAGTTGGGCCTAAACGCAAGATATACACACATTTTCAGAAAGAGTGGCTTAGGTTTGATGATATGTAAGGTGAAACCTTCCATGCAATGTAAGAATCTAAACCAAATTGAACGCTGAGAGTTAAGTTTGATGATGAATCGTTCTTCACCATAGGCACCTACGAATGGGAAAGTAGCTTCATCTTTCTAACCGACCTTGAAAATTCAAAAGTGCCTTTAATTGGTTTATTTGAAATACATGCTTTGAGTTTGCTGTAACGAAATAAAAAATACAACACACTTAATTATGTACACTATCCTCCCAAACTTATTAAAACTGTGATTTGAAAACATTGTAAAAGCCAATTATTTTTGAAAGAGTAATCCTGGAGTTTTTTTGCCGGTTTTTCTACATATGAAACGACCCATTGGAACAGTGCACTTAGCTTCTGACGTTTCATAAGTGCCCATGCAGGTTTATATGAAATAAAATATTTTGATTTTATGAAACGACCTATTGGAACCGTGCACCTAGCTTCTGACGTTTCATAAGTGCCCATGCAGGTTTATATGACATAAAATATTTTGATTTTATGAAACGACCTATTGGAACCGTGCACCTAGCTTCTGACGTTTCATAAGTGCCCATGCAGGTTTATATGAAATAAAATATATTGATTTTATGAAACGACCTATTGGAGCCGTGCACTTAGCTTCTGACGTTTCATAAGTGCCCATGCAGGTTTATATGAAATAAAATATTTTGATTAAGATGGTTGCACCACAACACTTGCAGCACGTACTAATCCCCCCTTTTTCTGTCTCAGATTGACCAACACGGCAAAGAAGAAGCTCTAGAGCGAGGCTTCCGCGCCGCCGTGGCCGCGGCCGCGCTGCCGGGTGTCCGATACGAGCCCTTTGACTTCCACGCAGAGTGCCGCTCCATGAGATACTACCGGCTAAACGTGCTCATAGACAGGATAGCGCACGAACAGGTACGAACACTGCCGAACTAATACGAACACTGCCGAACTAATACGAACATTGCCGAACTAACACGACGCACAGACTTAAATAATCGACTATCATAATTCAGTTCGCTAATTTAATTTATTCGAAAGTACGCAGACTAACGTAATGACAACATAATATTTATATAAAATTAAACTGTTAATTAAGCTCATCCCTTTTAGAGACCTCGACTTTTCACACGACCGGCCGCAATATCAAACAAAACTGATCGGATAAACGGTCCTACGGGCAAACTATATTCTATTATTATTATTCTTGGTCGGATGTTCTGCGGCCAAGATTGCGACTAGTCATGATATAAGTCGTGGGCATTGCTGCGTAATGCACGAGATTCTTTAGCCCTTTACCATGAGTTAGTCGTTCCGGGTCGTTAGAAACCCGAAAGTCTGACAACCAGTCTTACCAAAGGGTATCGCATTACCCAGATACTGGGTTGTAGATGTCTGATAGGCAGTCGCTCCATGTAAAATACTGGTATTCAGCTGCATCCGGTTAGACTTCAAGCCGTCTCTAACAAAGCTGGGAAAAAGTTAGGCAGATGTTGATCATGACTGGTGATTTTAATATAAGGTGATTTTAATATAAGGCGATTTTAACATAAGGTGATTTCCAACAGACAGAATTCGGTTACTTCCTCTCCCGAGGCGGCACAGTCCTGCTGCGCCAGAGTGGTGTGTTCCGGACCAACTGCGTAGATTGCCTGGACAGGACCAACGTGGTGCAGAGTCTATTCGCCAGGTAATTCCTTCCTTTCATTTGACGAATGTATAGTCTTACGGGTCTTTGGTTGGTCATGTCTTAGCTGCCACGGCTTGTTTTAATTTATTTAATCGTTAATGCGCACCAATTCGTATAACTGTGGCCCTAGTGTGAGTTTCATTTAACCATCTCGATCTAACGCAATGACCGCGTTTGGCGCTCCGATTGGTCCTTCACCAATCCAGGACCAATCAGAGCGCCGAACGCGCTCGTTGAGTAAGATCGAGATGGTTAAATTATACTCACATTAGGGCCACTATACTTGCTATCTGAACTACAGTGACAATGTCAGTAACATCGTCAACATACACCAAGTGGATAAAATGCGTATTATTGAAGTAATATATAATTATTTAAAATTTAAAAGTGCGTTATTATTCTACATAACGTTGGTTTGCAATGCAAAATATTATTTAAATAAAAATTATTTAATAAAAGTACAAAGTTTTTCAATTGACACGCCGTATGACGTAATAACATGGCGGCTACTGTTTCGTGGTGTTCAAAAACAGATTAAAAAAACGGAAATTTACAGGCTGCAGCTGAACGCGGCGCTCAGACTCTTAGCAGTGACCAGCAGCGATGATGAGAAGCATCCGTATCTGGATAAACTGTTCAATAATGTAAGTATACTTATCAACAAACACACACGATCACACACACACACACACACACACACACACACACACACACACACACACACACACATGATCTGAGATTCAGATTATGTCTGGATTTTAAAAGAGAATCTGTGTGGTTATTTTCTCAAAAGACCATTTCAGACACCAATCTACATGTTCTTCACATGATGTGACCAAGATTATGTCTTGACGTTAAAAAACACTGTGTGACCTGTGAGTTTGTTTCACGCTTTTTTTCCAGTGTCCAGATAGGAAACGCCGACCTCGTCTATTTAAAAAAATATGATGACGTGTAAAAGTCTTTGTAAAAACCTACTTACAGAAATAAAATCATATCATATAAAGTTCTACAGAAGAAGCCTTGTCCATTTACAATAAAATAATTAATAATTTTTTAATTATTATGCGTTTTAACGCATAATAATTGTATTGCGGGTTGTCCTTTAGTCACGTGTCGTTCGAACATGACGATGGGGGTCAGAAAAAGAAAACACGATTAGTCACGATAGAGGGCCGCCCCCTCTATAGTGTGACAATCACGTGTAATTTTTCGCGCGACTAAAATGTAGGAGTCGATCGACCAGGTTAAGGTACGCTGGCCGCGGTTGGTCCGTGGATGGGTGATCATCTTTACATACCGAGACCTCTCCGTGCTTCAGATTGGACGTCAAGCCGTTGCGTTGGTCTCGGCTGTCGTTCGTGGATCTTTGACAGTTTTACGGTTGGTCGGAATTCCGAAAGTTCGACAACCATTCTTACCAACAGGTATCGTATTACCCAATAACTGGGTTATGGAGGTCAGATAGGCAGTTAAGAAGTAGCTTATGTGTTTTCCTTGTAACATCCGCTATCTACCAGAGAGAGCCTCGTCAAATTCGGTGCAGCCGTTTCTGAGATTAGTCGGAATTAAGAGACAAAAATGTGAAAACTATTTTTTTTTGTCATCAGTACCGTGACGAATTTGCGAATAGTAATTTCAGGAGGCGGGAGCCTGCCGTTTTGCCGAAAAGCCAAAATTTCACTACCCAAACAAATTTTAGCAACCTTTTTATATACTAATGTAATGTTTGGAATTATTTTAGTACGCACTTTTTCATTTGGTAAAATTTTACTCGGCAGAATAGTACCAAAGATAATGTCAATAAGGCATTTAGTCTTTAATTAAATGATTTATTACAGCAAACAATCTTTAGACAATAAACGTTAGGTCAAATTATTTGCTATGACAAAAAATTTAAAAAAAATATTTTCTGGAAAATAACTTAAAGCCAATAAACATTTCACTTGATTGTTAAATTTTATGTTGTTTGTGTGTTTATGTGCTTGAATTTGTCTGAAACAAGTCAAATTTATGGTTACTAGGTTATTAGGTTATTTATGGAACTTTTTTTTTTTTAATGTTTAGGTTAGGTTAGAACTGTGAACTCCTACGAAAAGACTAGACTATATAGAAAGGAATATGGAAAAAAAAATAACCTAAAAAAAGGCTACCCGACACTGAACTCGTTAAAAAAACGAGATTAATAGGGTATTTTCCAATTTGATAAAAACTATTTTAATTTGAAGATTGGGACGATTTATACAACAGAAAAATAAAAACAAATTTATTTAAATCCATTTTCTCCATTAAAAACGATTAAAATCAAATTTCTTTTTCGTTGTTTTGAATTTACCGCCAAAACGCTCCTTACGATGAATTTTTATCACGTGACATCGTGACGTTAGCTTTGTGTAAACAGCACCAGTACAAATGCTTAGTTTGGCGCAGTTTTAGAAGTATTTGTGCACAGAGGCACCGCATACCAGTGATTTCACTTTCTATACATAACAAATCTTGTTAATTATAAACACGACACTCACTTGTTTACTTACTAACTACTTTCGTTTACACAAAGTTGACGTCACGTGATAAAAAGTCATCGTAAGGAGCGTTTTGGCGGTAAATTCAAAACAACGAAATATAAATTCGATTTAAATCGTTTTTAATTGAGAAAATGGCTAGAAATAAATTTAGTTTTATTTTTCTGTTACATTTTTCGTCCCAATCTTCAAATTAGAATAGTTTTTAATAAATTGGAAAATACCCTATTATAAAAAAAAAAAATGCCTGTAACTAAAAAAATAACTACCAGAATAGTTAATATTAATATTACCTGTTTAGAATTTGTCCCAAGTGGACAAAAACACCCTTTTAATAAAACGTCTTCAAAGTTAGATCTTATGCTTGAAATGGCTGCCTTTTCGAAATCTAATAGAAATGGTAAATTGAAAACTGACGATGCTAAATATTTACCTTATTTTATTTTGCGTAAAATGTGTTATTCCAACTTAAATATTTGACTACATAAAAATTGGCAAAAGTAAACAATTACTAGTTGGTAAACAAGTAATTGTTTAAACGTTCACTTGCCAAAGATTAGGTTTGCGTTACAATTATTTGTGAAGAGATTTTTTGTTAAGTAATAATTTGGCAAATTAAATCATGCGGAAAATTGTTTGGGATGTGATAATTTGTCAATTTATTTTCGATGAAACATATGTAACCTTGAGGAGGCTTGTAAAAATGTGTGGATTTCTTAGTGTTTACTTTGCTAAAACCTACTCTCGGTGGGGTCAAGAAAACCCTTCTAAACAAAAATCCTGGGCCCTAATTCAACCACGTCAATTCCTTAGATCACACACGACATCTGCTAATATCGTATAAATAATATCGGCAAATTGTCTTGGAACATACAGAATATGACATTTCGATTCCTTACCGTTATATTGGTTTCTACAAAACACGATATTGACGTAATTTGAACGTAGTAAGATTTCGCGGGGAATTATTGTAACCATACAGAATTGGGGCCCTGGACTGATTATAACCGTGTTGCCACGCCAGGTGTGGGCCGACCACGCGGACACCATCTCCACGCAGTACTCGGGCACGGGCGCGCTCAAGACGGACTACACGCGCACTGGCAAGCGGACGCACTTCGGGCTCATGCGGGACGGGATCAACTCGCTCACCAGATACTACAAGAACAACTTCAGTGATGGTTTCAGACAGGTATGGCAACGGAAGATATTTATTTAGCTTTATGTTTAATCCGCTTAAATGTCGGATATGATCCGACGAGGACGTAGTACCGGGACAAAAAGCCTATGTTACTTCTTATAAGATCAGCTGTTTACCAGTGAAAGTCCAGTTAAAACCGGTCCAAGTGTTTCGGAGATTATTAGGAACAAACAGTGAGACAGACAATTTTTTTTTTTTTTTTTATAAGTACTTACCATATATACTTTTATATGCATTTAGTAAAAAGCTGTATTTTGACATAACAAATAGACACTTCAATGTATTTTTTTGTACAGATAACCAATTTCAAGGAGTTTTGGGTTGTCTGTGGGTCGGTCAGTCGTACACTCTTTTAAATATAAAATGGTTACAAATAGGATATTTTCCAATTTATGAAAAACTATTTTAATTTGAAGATTAGGACGAAATACTAACAGAAAAAGAAAAATAAATTTATTCATATCCATTTTCTCAATTAAAAACGATTAAAATTAAATTTATTTTTCGTTGTTTTGAATTTACCGCCAAAACGCTCCTTACGATGATTTTTTTATCACGTGACGTCAGCTTTGTGTAAACATCATCGATACAAATACATTGTGTGGCGCAGTTTTAGAAGTATTTGTGCACAGAGGCACCACACACCAGTAATATCACTTTCTAGCCAATAAAGTTTTTGTTAATAATAAATTCGACATTCATTTGTTTACAACTAACTACTTTAGTTTACACAAAGTTGACGTCACGTGTGGTCACGTGATAGAAAAGTTATCATAAGAAGCGTATTGGCGGTAAATTCAAAATAATGAAAAATACATTTGATTTATACCGTTTTTAATTGAGAAAATGGGTATCAATCAATTTATTTTTATTTTTATGTTTCATATTTCGTCCCAATCTTCAAATTATAATAGTAAAAGAAAAAAATGGAAAATACCCTATTAATAATGTTTATGTCCAGGATTCAATCGACCTGTTCCTGGGTAAGTACGTGATCACGGACGGCGAGGGCAACACATTGCCGTGTCCGCTGCGCCGGGATAGAGACTGGAAATACATTACAGTAAGTTAAATGCACCATTTATTATGTCTACTTAGCTAATTTTTGACCATAAGGCTAGCTTCGTGGGTGTCGTAGAAGGCGACTAAGGGACTTACCAGAGAATGGGCAGCAGCGTTCTCTATACATTTTACCACCATTCTGCGATCGCTAACCCGCCTGCCAAGCGTGGCGATGATGGTAAAACCCTCCCCTTTTGGGGGAGGCCTATGTCCAGCAGTGGACGTCTTTCGGCTGAAATGATGAAGGCTAGCTTATTAACATTGCAGAGGATGCGCTAAGTTAGCCCGGGAAATTCAAATTTGCTCACGTTTTTTGCAATTTGCCAGATGTCTGTTGGAACAGATGTATTTACACAATTGTATTTATACTTACGGCTATATTATAAGGCTGTAATCTCCTTAAAAGCTATAAAATATTCATCGACGGACTCAAAGCCTGCTTCGTATTTCAATGAGGCTCAATTTGAATTTATGGAGCGGCTTATTGGCCTACTGTCGGCAATTTGAAAGAAAAAAAAAAAAAATTAGAAGAATTAGGGTTTTCTGGCAGCACTGAGACGTCAGGTCCGGGCACCTGTCAAGTGTCAAAGCGCCTACGGACTGAACGCTGAACGAATGAATGAAACGAATGACACCAAATATTTTAAGTTCATTGTTGAACTGGAAGACCTCTTGTCAAAGTGGCGCCAACTGGTGGCTTGAATATTCAAGAACACCCTCATTAGATAGGCATGGCTTTCATGAAATAGTCATTTAATGGGATTATGTGAACTTAACTTAACTTGGGTTATAAATTGATGATTTTAATCATTATAATAGGGTATTTTCCAATTTACTAAAAACTATTCTAAATTGAAGATTAGGACGAAATATGTAACAGAAAAATAAAAGTAAATTGATTTATATCCATTTTCTCAATTAAAAACGATTTAAACCAAATTTATTTTTCGTTGTTTTGAATTTACCGCCAAAACGCTCCTTACGATGACTTTTTATCACGTGACGTCAACTTTGTGTAAACTAAAGTAGTTAGTAAGTAAAAAAGTGAGTGTCGTGTTTATAATTTTTCGATTTTTTTTATGGATTGAAAGTGAAATCACTGGTGTGCGGTGCCTCTGTGCACAAATACTTCTAAAACTGCGCCAAACTAAGTATTTGCACTGGTGCTGTTTACACAAAGCTGACGTCACGATGTCACGTGATAAAAAGTTATCGTAAGGAGCGTTTTGGCGGTAAATTCAAAACAACGAAAAGTAAATTTGATTTTAATCGTTTTTAATGGATATAAATCAATTTATTTTTATTTTTCTGTTCAATATATCGTCCTAATCGTCAAATTAAATAGTTTTTATCAAATTGGAAAATACCCTATTCTGTAAAAATAAATTAGTCGCAAATAATATTTTAATCAATATACAACCTTATATTGCAAAAAACTTAAGAAAATATGAAGTTTGCTACCTTAGTGCATTCTCTTTAATAAACAAAAACTTCGGTCTTACCTTTAGGGCAACGAAAAACAAAAAAGGAACTTTTCTCCAGAATTGGGAGAACTATGTACACACGGCTACACATCAAGCTATAGATTTCCAGTTTACGCTGATCTCACACTGTACGTTAATCCTATACAATGCGAGATCAGTTTATACTGGAAATTATAACTTGATGTGTACAAAAAATTTGAAGGGAACCTGCACCCTAATTGCGTAACTCACGATTGATCATAATTGGTTTCGTCTTCACAGTTAAACAATATTAATTGCGTTATTTATGTTGTCGAACAGACACATTTTTGATACAGATTATGATAAATCGTGAGTTACGCAATTAGGGTGCTGATTACTGAAAGACTTATTAAAGATACCTATACTTCTCGTGTTCTGCAGTTCCCATCCGTCCTGCTGGTGGCGATGTCCATGTTCTGCGCCAGCGCAACCCTGCCGCAGCGCTACACCAGCGAAGTGCTGCTGTACCTTATGTTCTGGGGCGCCGCAGTCACTGCCACACTCACATTTATATTCAGGTAAATGATGTATCAATACAGTAAGGTGTAACAGCATTAACGCAACACCTGTGTCCCTAGTGTGCTTAATTTAACCATCTCGGATTATCCACCCTCAAAAAAAAAATACCGTCACCAATTCAGGACCAATCGGAGCGCCGAACGCGCTCGATGCGTTTGATCGAGATTGTTAAATGAAACTCACACTAAGGCCTCTAAAAGTAGTTTCTTCCTTTTTTTTCACATAGGCACTTAAAACGCACTTTTGAACGTCAATATTTACATTAAATATATAATTAATGGAACCGCGACCGTGTCGTAATCTATTGAGTGATATAAAAATGTTTACCGCCCGACGAAGTGGGCACGGGTCAGCTAGTTCGTCATATATCAAATTATTATTTACCAATCACGTATTAGAATATTTTCCAATGTAATAAAAACTATTTTAATCTGAAGATTGGAACGATATATTTAACAGAAAAATAAAAATAAATTTATTTAAATCCATTTTCTCAATTAAAAACGATTAAAATCAAATTTCGTTTTCGTTGTTTTGAATTTACCGCCAAAACGCTTCTTACGATGACTTTTTATCACGTGACATCGTGACGCCAGCTTTGTGTAAACGGCACCGGTACAAATACTTAGTTTGGCGCAGTTTTAGAAGTATTTGTGCACAGAGCATCGTACGCCAGTAATTCCACTTTCTATACATTAAAAATCTTGTTAATTATTAACTCGATAT
Source organism: Polymixis flavicincta (assembly GCA_949987655.1). Lineage (NCBI taxonomy): Eukaryota > Metazoa > Arthropoda > Insecta > Lepidoptera > Noctuidae > Polymixis > Polymixis flavicincta. The sequence goes on along the minus strand of OX465188.1, from coordinate 5,808,689 downwards.
TCACTTGTTTACTTACTAACTACTTTGGTTTACACAAAGTTAATGTCACGTGATAAAAAGTCATCGTAAGGAGCGTTTTGGCGGTAAATTCAAATCAACGAAAAGTAAATTCGATTTAAATCGTTTTTAATTGAGAAAATGGATGTAAATCAATTTACTTTTATTTTTCTGTTACATATTTCGTCCCAATCTTCAATTTAGAATACTTTTCAATAAATTGGAAAATACCCTATTGTTCCAGACACGGCAAGGAGTTCGTGGACTGGCCGCGCCTGGACGCGGGCGGGCTGGCCGCGGCGCGCGCGCTGCCGCCGCCGTCGTCTTTATGATCGGAGACCTGCCGCTCGTAGTCGTCGTCTAACACATCCGTCTCCCTCTAACGTTCCCGTTTGAGCGGTGAGCGAGTGAGATAGGTAGCTATTATTAGGTGGTGTTTTCTACTAGTGTTGTTTTGTTAGGCAGTGTGTTTTGTCAAATCTTAATTTTGGTTGGTTGACCAATCAGGGCCTGAATTCACTATGACCACTTAACGATTCCTTACTTCGAAACCACGTCAATTCCTTAGATTACACACGAATTCTGCTAATGTCGTATTAAGAATATCGACAAATTGTCTTGGAACATACAGAATATGACATTTCGATTCCTTACCGCTACGTTGGTTTGTACAAGACACGATATTGACGTAGTTTGAACGTGGTTAGATTCGGTGGGGAATCATTATAACCATACAGAATTGGGGCCCAGGGGAAAATATGAGTAGATAGTATGTACAGACAGACGTAATAATTTCGCGGTATATTTATTCGCGCACTACATTTGCAACGCAGCGCCGAGTGTTGAAATCAAACAGTGTGTTTTTTCGACGCGCTGAGATGCACTCTGTTGAGTACTCAATGTTCGGTTCAACACCGCCAGTTAAAAATAACGTCGCGATATTTTTACATCCGTGTGAATATCGACGAGCTCAGCGTAATAATTAACATAGATACAAGAATCTTTTGGCGCTCGAAAGACGTTGACAGGGGGCGCTGATGGTGACAAGATGGTGGCGTTTTTTTTTGTTGTTGATGAGATATCTGAAAATAACTTCTCCCGCTCTGGGTGGAGCAGGAGGGCGTGACAGACTTTTACTGACTAAAACCCACCCGTGTTCCTTCAGTTGCCTGTGTGCCAGGGGCCACGGTATCTCTTTAACAACCCGCACGCCTGGCAGTGTTACCATCCTTACATAGGTACTCCTTTGCTTTGTTTTTATGCTCATACATCCTCTATAATAATTATTTATTATGCCTACACAATCGTTTACTGAAGTTTGTAAGCTATTTTGGTCAACCAATCAGAAGCTAGCATGAACTTTGACTGAGTTTGTATGTAACTAAGTAATATTTGAGACTTCCGTATTCTTATAAAATGTGTGTTATAAAATATTGGATTGTAATGGGGTGAAATGGAAGAAAGTTGTATGTCTAGTTATATTTATTATGAAAATATTTATAGTTATGGGAAAGGCATTTTTCTGAATTAACACTTTTCTAATGTATGCTTTTATCATTTCTATCGTGACGCTATTATCGATGAACACCGTCCATAAATGGAAATATAATAAAAAATAAAAAGTTTATTTCATAAAAAGCATTCACAAGAATTTGGTAGATAGCTACAATATTTCATAATTTATAATGATTACTTATGGTACTGAAACTGATAAACTAAGTCAGGGCTTGTATTTTGTATTTTGGGAGTCAGTCCTCAAACGTGGAGCGTTTAATGGAGATCGTGTCAGCGTGAATGTGAATGGCGACACGTAAATTATTATTTTAGCAAAATATGCATAAGTTGTAACGTTATTGTGGACTGAAAGGAGAGTAGTCACTTTTCATAATATGTTGGGCTCAAAACCAAAAGTGGCGGTCAGCGAAAAAAATGGTCGGTACTGGTCGGGGAAGTCTTCCTCATCATTTTTTTACTACCACGCAATCTCTACGACCTTACCTTCAGGTATTTTATGAAGTTAAAAAATCTAGTCTTTGTACATTTTAATAAAATATACACTACCGATTGTAGAAAAGAAATGTTATTTATTGCCTTATACCTTGATATTTATTTAATATGAAAAAAATACATGTTATAGGACCACTCGCAGAGGTTTGTCATCTATATGTATATATATGACAAACCTCTCTCTCTATATATGTATGTACACGCGAAGCAAAAATGTTGTACACCTTTTTACGAAAATCACGCGAACGGAAGAGTATGAAATTTTCCACAGATAAAGTGTATATGGAGAAGAAGTGCAGAAGCTAATATTTTTATTTAACAATGCATTTAAAATAAGTTCAGTTTTAAATGAATTATGGTCGCCCAGAGCGACACTGGGCGACCACTAGTAGTATATAATACTTGTTCAATATGAAGGAATGGTCGTAGATCTTCAGCGCACTAGTAAAAAATGACAGGGAGACTTCCCTGACCAGGGTAACACATTTTTTTCGCTAGCTGATGGACTATGAACCCAATATGGCTGATCTCCTTTAAAAGCGTCTTGCATATTAATTCCACTAGCTTCGCCCGCGTCAACCAATTTAAACAAAAGCTTAACAAATTATATACTTATACAAATTATATAAACCTTATTATATCCTCATGAATCACTCTGTCTATTAGTGAAAACCGCATGAAAATACGTTCAGTACTTTTTGAGTTTATCGCGAACAGACAGACTGATGCGGCCGGGGCCTGTGTTTTATAATATGTAGTGATACAATTGACTTCCGTTTTATCGTGATGCCCTGACGTGGACGTCAAACGACAATATCGTCACGTTAGAAATTGTATAAGCTCAGAATAGAATCTCGAGTTGATTCTATAAATGAAAAATAAAGGATTTCACCAAAACCAGTAATTAAGTAAACCTGTAATTTTAAGGGTGAGGCAGAAAACCCTAAATAATTATTGAACTATTTCTGAATAGTTGTGAAGAAAATTGACACGATTTGATATAACCCCAAAAGAAAGGTTATTGTTAATCAAAAAGAAAGGCCAAATATAGTATTGTGACGTTCTTTGAATAGTACAAAGCGTAGTAAATCTAGAAGAAATATTTATAAAGCGAGTTTAAAAACAACACTAGTGTAAAAACGCCATTCTAAAAACCTTTTTTTCTTCTATTAGGACACATCAATCCAAGTCTACCACAGTTTAAATTGTACTTTATTCCTTTCTACATAGAGTTCATTTTGAGTCTTTGACACAGATATCAAATGTCCAATTGTACAAATATTGAATCATATTTACAAGTCTTATGGAGATTATTTTTTGTTGTCAGCTAAATGAATTGATAGTTAAAAAGTTAAATGTATTACCCCGAGCTGTCATATTAAAACTAGGGGCATGACAGCAGAACTTGCTCGTTTTTATTTAAATCGTTGGCATTTGACATCTAGTTTAGAATAAGCAAAGTTAAACGCACTGGATTTTCAACGTTTGTTATTGACCCGAGAGTCGAAATTCCAGTGTGCCATGGTCTGTTTCACCTTGATTGATAGTGCCTGTCGGGATGGAATAAATCACTTATTTACGTCCAAGACTGTGATTATCCCATTGATTGAAAGATTGATTCGTTTATTTGACAAAGTAAATAATTACCAAAGACTATTCGTTAGACCAAACTTGTTGCTAGTTTTGCTTAGTATGTCAATCAAGATGTATATTTATTAGGCGAATTTGAACCTTAGCTAACTTGAATATTGTATTGTAGGAATAATCCGGACGGGTCAGTTTCTTAAGCTACGGTTTTCTAGAACAACAGTTGCCGCCAAATAACGGTCGCTGTCATGGCAATGATATTATTCTTCGTCATATCGATGATTCCAATGGTTGGTTGAAAGTTGAAAGAGCCTTGGCCAGTCGGATACTTTGACGGCATTATCGTTGGCCTCGCAAAGGTTTTCCATATTGCAGGTGTTAGTGCATAGAGAGCTCGACAAGTGGTGGGGCAATGTTTGTGATGTGGCGCCACAGTCGCTCTGTGGCTCATTGGAGTACCTGACTAAGTTGCACCTACAGCGGTCCATTTGGCTTCATAGTCGGTTAAGACATTTCCCGGTGTGCCATGGCAGTTCGTAGCCTGGAAGGCTTGCTACAGGTTCAATTCAGTCAAAGGAAAAATGGTGACAGCAGGGTTTGACATACGGTGTCAAATAACGCTCTCTAAGAAAACACCAACTTATTTTCGTAAATAACGTTTCAATGACGTCATCCGCCGGTAATTTGCAGACAGTAACCTTCTTATTACAAAACGCGATGTAACTTTAGTTCTAGCCTAAGGCTCTGAGCCATTTTTTGCATTTCTAACTTTATTTCGATTTGTGTAAAGTTCTTAATACAAAACTTAGCACCGGACTAAGCTGTCAGTTTTGTAAAAGGAACTGTATTTCGATTACTGTTAGGTTCTTATTCAAAAAACAGGCTCGATTTTTTAAACCTACTCGTAGGTACTTAAAGAAAACCCTTGTTTTGTAATAAGACCGTAAGTGGCGGCCAGCGCTGTTCTAGAAAACTGTAGCTATCCGGCTAAATTAAAAACAGAACTTAATTTTAATGTATTAGTCTCTAGTGCCTGCTATTTTGATGTGTATAGTGTATGACGAGTATTGCAGCGACACAGACTTCTGACGTTTGAGATTTCGTGGGTCAATCATCATGACATGTTATGTTTGGGACTATAAGATCTAAAGATGTCTACACCACAAAGGCCCCGGCCTTGGGACGTTGCAAGTCTGACAACTTATGTTAAAATGAGCTTTGCACGAGCCAGCCCGAGCTGCTGAGCCGTAGCTTTAAATTCATCCATAGATAATCATTCCGCTCCAGCCCGACTCTTGCTGACAACCCCAGCCCCCAGCGAGGCCCAAAGCCGAGGTCCGTACCCCTCAAGGGGGTGTGTAGGAGGTGGCAAGTTCGGTTAAGCATTCGACTTTGGTGTGTAGACATATTTAGAATTAATATTGATTCTGGATATTCAAGTTTCTCAAGTTTTGCTTAGGTTCAGATTTACGCCTGTATATTTGACGAATAAATAAATATCTATTTAGCATTCCATTGATAACTAACGCATGCGATTTGTCTCACCTTCCCATCTCAAATACTCAGTTCAGTCATGAGGAGTTGTTTTGGAAGGTTCAGCTGGTACACACGGCTACACATCAAGCTATACATTTCCAGTTTAAGCTGATCTCGCATTGTACAGTAGATATTTCGGTACAGTGCGAGATCAGCATAAACTGGAAATGTATAGCTTGATGTTTAGCCGTGTGTACATTAGGGAAGCGAACAGAGTATTCGGCTTAATGATGACATTGAATTATACACTTTAGCAGTAGTGTCATAAAGTGCAATCCAGACCGCTCGCGTTTGTTTCAGGACTCCTGAGGACCCATTTGACGTCTCCGTCTATGTTTTTGCAACTTCGCACTTTACGGTATTGAAAATTAAATGTGTTTTTCAATGTCATTACCAATACATATTTATATTCATGAAAATAAATACAGATTTTCTTGTTATAACTTTCTTAAAAAGTTTTGACAAATCGCATCGTCCCGCACACCGCGACGGAACAAAACGTATTCGTAACAAAGTTGTGAGTGTGTCGCGTTTAGTTAGCTTCTATAGTTTAAAAGGTAATGGTTTGTCGCTGTGGTCCTATACCATGTTCCTGGTCAAGGAATTGACAGTTTTATTGTGTGGTTGCATTCGTGTTTGGGTTTTTGAGGTAAATCGTCGTAATAACGTCGACCAGGATAGCAATGCTGACTGAGAATATGTAACAGGGCCGATCATACGAGTACACTCATAGTTTATAGGCTTTCGAACTGTAAAATTAATCAATTTGTCGAGCCTTTTTTCATCTACATAAATTGGGGTCGGCTTCCAGAGGGGCTTGTGGCTAAGTAAAATTAGCTGCATCTGTCGATCGATCAGGTTAAGCTACGCTTGCCGCGGTTGATCCGTGGATGGGTGACAATCTTAACCTACCAAGACCCCTCCGTGCCTCGGAAAGCACGTTAAGTCATTGGTCCCGGTTGTCATTTGTGGATCTTTGACAGTCGTTACGGGTTGTCAGAAAGCTCGAAAATCTGACAACCAGTCTTAACCAAGGGGTATCGTATTACCCAGTATCTGGGTTGTGGAGGTCGATAGGCAGTCGCTCCATGTAAAATACTGGTATTCAGCTGCATCCGGTCAGACTGCAAGCCGACCAGACTGCAAGGCTAGGGGCAGATGATTGGGGTCGGCTTCCAGTCTAACCGGATGCAGCTGAAAATCAGTATTATACATAGAGTGCCTATTTGACCACGATAATCCAGGAACTGGACATCACGACACCCCATGGCAAGACTGGTGGTCAAGTCTTTTGGGAGCCGTAACTAGCGACTGTCGGCTTTCCCAAGCACTGAGGGGTCTCTGTATGTAGTGGATAATCAAGCATAGCATACCTTCGATCGATTCGATTATTAGTAAATATAGATACTTTATTGTTTCAACATCAATATTTTCGAAGATAATAAATAACTCGCAAAAACTATTGTTTCGTTCGAGGCATTGAACCTTACATTGTCTGTCAGTGAGGACAATACGTGCCAACGACATTGACTGAACAAAACAATACCTTGATCTTATTAACTAATAAAAAAAGTAGGTAGTGTAGATTAAAGTTTATATACAATGTTGAAGTGATGTCAGTTAGCTCGGCTTATGTCCTCCTACAGCTAAGTTTATCAGTAATTATAACCGACTCCAAAAAAAGAAGTTCTGTATTCAACCCGTATGTATATGTGTCCGCAATTTTCACTAAAACTACTGAACCAATTTCGATGTTTTTTACATAGTCGAAATTCATAAATACTTAAAAGCCCAAACGCTTATGTATAGTTCCGTTTCCAGTACAGATTCTAAACGACGACTCGAGACGGCCGGATACTCCATATCCATAGGAATAACATTGCGAATATAAATAATTATAGCATTTAAAACCTTACCTCTTTAGCCCACATTCGTACGAGCGCTTTTTCTGAGACAATTTTTTTTACCGCGCACTGCATTTCCAACTCTCGCCGTGGAGCTGAGAGTTGGAATTCCAACAGTACGATTTATAAAAACGCTAGGGATGCGCTCTGTTGGATTCTCAACCCTCGGCTCAACGCAAAGAGTTGAAAATCCAGCGCGCGGTAAAAAAAGTGCCACGCTAGTTAAATAAGCGCCCGCCCCTCTGGAAATGTTTGACTAGAAATGTATATATTTTGTTATTTTTGTTTTCTTTTTTTTTAGAGGAAGGTCATGACTGCTATTTTTGTAAAGCGGTAGAAAAGTTCCCATTTGTTAGTAGATAGAGATGCTATTTTGACTATTGTAATTTTAACTATGTATCGAGCTAATCTTTAATAATTGCCTTTCTATCTACCTCTTTAGCGACTGCCGCTTCCAGAAAATAAAGCGGCTATAGTGAAAATATAATTTTATTTCCGCAGTGTTATTTCAAATGGCGTGTTATTGTAATAATGTTGTTATATTTTGTCATCTTGTGTAATTTAATAATTTTAATCTTGTAATTTTTATGGAGAAGATATTTCAATAAACAATGAATCAAATGTTGGTTTGTTTTAATTGACTTTACATAACATTTCCATGATAATCGATCAAAGCAACAGTCTAACATCTAGGACTGACGGATAGACTTTGGTCTGTGGTAGATGAAGTCTGCAATTTATTATGCTAGTGCTTAAAAAATAAAATTGATGTGTACACAAAGCCAATAAACTTCGTAAGTCGTAAAAAGTCATTCACACAAAATATGTAAACGAAGGATTTTTATTCAAATGTATTCCGCTTGAATGCGTCATTACATGAACGCACTCATATCGATTGCTGTCAGTTAAGCTGTCACCGCTCTGTCTACAACTGTTCTGAAACCAAAAACCAAAGCCACAGAGTACTTAAACTAGAAATCCCAAAGCCTTTGAAAACTCCAACAAAAACAGCAGTGTGTTAAATTAACACAAACAATATCATAATCACATAAATTCAACTAATCGAGTGGATTTTACAGTTTTACAACCTCGGGAATTGGGTTCAAAACCAATGACTAAACGTCACTGATAAATTATCTCGCCGATCCTAGTTTCAGAACGCAAGTTCCGTCGCCAGCGGAGTATGCGAACAGAGTCCACCGATATTTATCGCCGTATTATCTCGTACGCTAATAAAATACAATAATTGTATGATAATATATTTTTTAAATTTATACAGCCTTACATATTCTGAGACGCGGGCGCGAGTTTTGTTAAATTGGAGACAAAAAAATGTGTTAAACAGAGTGAAGGATTTTGCTTGTTTTTTTCGCGATTGTCGGCGCCAGAATGTCTGATGAGCTTGAGGCTCGTATGTGGGACGATGCGGGCTCCCGGTACGAGTCCAGGAGCCGCGGGCCGTACTTCGAGTCGGCCTTCGCCTCTTCAGAACATTTGGACAGAGCCCCTTTGTTGTCTGAGGTAAAACAAATTTTATGAATATTTTTCATCGCCTTAGAGTTTTTACTTTATTGTGTATATTCGTATTACTTATATCATTTAAAATTGTTGTGTCAGTAAGATAACATTTTCGTTTTCCGAGTACCTAAAGTATTGTAGGAGTTACCTTAGGATACCAAAATGCTGGCAGCCAACTCAAACATTGCTAAAATAAATATTTGATAATGATAAGACAACAATATGTGGGCTTTAATATTGCTAACTTTAGGTACCTAATTTACTTTTTAAATATTGTCATAGTCACATTCCTAATTATCTGTGTACTTCACTTTGTTTATATCATCTGTCTGAGCTCTTACAAGACATAATTTCAAAAAGATGGTGAAGTCACTCACCACAAAAGAAACATCACTTATTCTTTTCTAAAAGAGAATATATACTTTCATACTTCTCTATGTTAATTCCATAACAAACGATAATCAATTTAGCCTTATTACTCGGGAATTTACAGTTCAAATTATATTATACACCACTAAATATATAGCCAAATAACATTGGGCCTATGAAATTTACCACTCATGACAATACGCTAAGGAAATATTTGATTTATCATTGTTGTATTGAGTCAAGTACCAATACTACCAATTATTATTATTTTCTTTATTTCATTAAACACATAATAAATTACATTTTTAAATATGAGAATATGAAATATATAAAAACATTTAAAAATATAAAAATTAGTAGCCCACCGCTATCGGGAACAGGGTCCAAGCTACAGGTGGTCAGGGCTGCTGAGAGAGGAACCTTCTTATTATATGCGCGGTGTCCAGTAGTACTGCTCTCTGGATAAAGCCCTTGATCCAGCTGCCTAACGAGAGCGTCCTGAGGTGTTGGTCGAGGCTCTTGGCTATAATGCCATTGGCTGTCATGACTATCAGCACAATGACTGCTGTGTGCACATCCCACATTTTGACAACCTCGTGTGTCAGGTCAAGATACTTGATCAGCTTATCTTTTTCAGCTTTCACGAGGCTCTCGTAATGTGGGACTGCTATATCAATAATCATTGTGCGACACCCTAATTGATCTATCACCACTATGTCCGGCTTATTGGCAACAATAGTCCGGTCAGTGATGATAGATTGATCCTAATACAATGTGATAGTATCATTTTCTAGAACTTATTATTATTTGAACCTTCAGATGCACATACAATTTTAAATGGAATATGAAAACAATGGCATAATCTTAGATTTTAATCAACATTTAATGTTACTCTGTTTACAAGGGCACAGTAGCTAATAATAATAGGTTTTACACACAATAAATTAGTTTATTGTAGTAGATAAATGTTATCAATATTTAAGATACAATTGATAAAATAGTACAGACATCTTATCAGGGCATTTAAAATGTTATAGTGGCTAAAATTTAATATAGACCTTGCTGAATGATGAATGAAGTAGAATGAATATTCAATACGAAAATTAAAACAATATTCAATTATTCAACCTTGTATTAGAAGACTAACTGAATATTAAGTTGCTACGGCATTGGCACCGGTCGTTATTCGTAGATCTTTGACAGTCTATATGAATAGCTTAAAAGTCTGACAACCAGTCCTATCAAAGGGTATTGTTTTACCCAATAGACGGGTTATGGAGGGCTGATTGACAGTTGCACCATGTAAAAAACTAAAAAAAAAACCACTGACTTCCGGAAAAACAGTACAAAGTGAAAAATAACTTTAATTTCGGAAGTCGGTGACTTTGGATATGTATTTTCGTTATAGTACCTATGCCACACCAATTCGAAATTTCATCATACTTGGGGTCAAAATAATGCATATATGCGATAGCAGCAATCGCGGTTGAATTGCTGTCATTTTTTGAAGAGTTCCGTTGTCCGCATCATCAGATCTATATGAAATTTAAATGGTACCATTTCGGAATCGGTCTATATTATACGACGGAGTTATGCCTGAACCTTCACCTAACTCCGTTAAAGAGTTGTTAAACCGTTAAAGAGTTGTACCTTCCTTCATCAGCTCAGCGCCATGAGATGATGATGACCAATGTCTCAATAGCTTTAGAAAATATATGAAAAACATTGTTAAGAATAATTGATTCCATTCGAATGCCTACAACAGTGTGATACTTTTTGATTGGATAATTAAAATTATTTTAATCAGAGCGCGCAGTTGCGCTTACTAATGGGACAGAAAACGGTTTTTTCCCACATTTTTTACATATAGGTACCTAGTTAAAGACAACAATGAAACTTATTCATACAATATTGATACTATTCCCACAATTTGATTAAACCTTGTAGATCTGACTGTAATGACGCGTGATATCGTAATCATAAACTTAATAAGTATCTACGTACTTTACTATTTTATCAATTTTGTAGTTTCGAGTTATGAATGATCCCGCATAGCTATGAAGCTTGAATTGGGCTGTCAATACCCAGAACCACGAAGAATGACAGCTCACTTCCACCTTAGTTTTCACTGTGAGATTTTTACAGAAAAGGCCGGCTGTTCATCACACCACACACCAGTGTCGTTTGTAACAAACCCTACTGATTTGTATACGCTGGCTCAGCATAGCATTTTTAGGCTATAATTTTCCCACTGCTGGGACGTAGGTCTTCTCTCTTCGAGAGAGAGAGTGGGCTGAAATCTACCACGCAGGCTCAGTGCGGGCTACTAGACGTCGCATGTCTTCGAATTTTTGCCTCTAGGACATGCCGATGCCGGTTTCCCCACGATGTTTTCCTTTACCGTTTTGAGAGCAGTGGTGATGAAATTATTTACACAAAGTAAAGTGCCTGCCTGGGTTCAAACTCACGACCAGCCATTGAATATTGTCGCCCCATGATTGCCTGTGGGCGTCCCAAATCACAACTCCCTTCGATTCTCGACTTGAGATTCCCTCTCAAAAACCCGTCTCGATTATTACAATATGTAACACGTGGATTTAATTAATGAATCTAATACCTTTAAACGAGCAATTCTTGTATATACAGGCTGATTTTTTTTTAGCATCTGGAAAAAAATTGGGTATAATAGGTGGTACGGAAATTACACTTTTTTTATTTTTCAAAACTAAAATGAAATTAATCTATGAATGAATACTATTACTTATTTGTAGTAAACTTTTCATACTAAAAATTAAAAAAATTAAAGTAAAAAAAAATAAAAAAATGTGCAAATAATATCAAAATCCAATTTATAGGCACCCTACTCTACGCGCAGAAATTATCAATGAAAATTCGTAGCGAAATTCAATCCTTTGAAGCCGGCCGCTTTTTTCGCAGGCGTAGGTACCGCTCACGTTTCACCGCATGCGCATCCCCTCCCGCCCGCGCGCGCCGCTCTCCGTTTCTCCAGTCACCTGCGATTGGTCACAGCGTGACGTCGATCGCTGTTTTTTCCGCGTGTGCTTCAACTGCACAGTGATTGTTTTCGAAATGACGTACGCATACTCCAGCGTAGAGTACCTTGCCATGATTTTTTTTTTTTTTTTTTGGGTGGGAAATCATCAAATAACTTCTCCCGCTCTGGGTGGAGCAGGAGGGCGTGTCAGACTTTTACTGACTAAAACCCACCCGTGTTCCTTCAGTAGCCCGTATGCCAGGGGCTGTGGTATCTCTTTCAAACGAACCCGCACCCCTGACAGGCCCGCACCCCGAGGTATAATTTTTTGTCCGGTGAAAATTTAAATGGTGCGAGGCGAATGTACGCCGACGAAGAATACCCACAATCCCTTAGACGTAACGGAATCCCTGACCCCCGGAACCCCAACACAGACTTGATATTCCGCACTTATCAGCGGTTACTTGACCATGGCCAGTTTCAGCTTCCCGGTCATGCCAGGGGCAGAGGCCGGCCACCCTTGTCCATACATGTTGAAGACGCCATCCTAGAATATTTCCAGCAACACCCGAGGAGGAGGAGCACCCGGCAAGTAGCTCGTCGATTTGGCGTAAACCAGTATGTGGTATGGAAGCTACTCCATTCAATGGATATGCATCCATACCGGATGCATATCCATTGAATGGAGTAGCTTGAACTTCTTACGCGTGCAAGCTTTGCATGCTCTGGATCGTGGACCTCGTATTGAGTTCTGTCGCTGGCTGCAGAACCAACCTCAGGAGAACATTCTATGGACCGACGAGTCCATATTTACCCGCGTTGCTATCTACAACGTACACAATTAGCACTGGTGGAGTTTTCAAAACCCACATAAAATAAAAGAACACGCAGCTAATCGCTCAACCATTTCACTAACGAGCCGTCTTATTCTTACCGCATTTTTTGGCAATTCGCTTAGTCCACCACTTTTGTTTCAATGGTTACTATAATAATTCTACAATAAAATAAAATAAAAATAAAACTACAATAATAATTTTTTTTTACACATCAAGCTAAAACCTTCGAAATACAGATGAATGTGAGTGATTGTTATAAGAATTTAACATCAACAGGTTTGTTTACACTTCTATCAAAGCTTTACCGATCTTACGAGACGTAATTTATTTTGTTTACGGTCAAGACACGCGTCACATAGTGTATCAAATTATTTGCCTACTACAACTCCACACAGCACGGTGAGGTGTGTAGGTACACGCGCAAATGTATGCGTAGGGATCAGTTGCAAAAATGTACACTTCATCATTCTTCATTCATGGGTGATCGCAGCTGACGCTCGTTTACTATTACTATTTTGGCTATTATTAGTTTTACGCGAGTGTCGTAGGATGTATTCTTTTTCATGTATTTTAAGGATATTCCGAACTTTTATTAAATCAATGGTACCAGAGAAAGGTCAGCGTATATGAGTTCTATTCTACTTACACGACACGTCATATTGTTGTCCAGACGCTAAAAAATGTCATCCGGTATATACGTATCTATATCTATATCTATCTATACATATAATAAATCTGTAAAGGAACTTTTTCTGTACATTTAAAATATTTCGAAAATAATTGCTTGGGGTGGTAAGGGATAATCAACAGATGACATTTTAACCCTTATCAAAATTTTTGTCTGTAGCTCGGTTTTTCAGTTTCTATGTTGATTAGATCAAGTATCACGTCAAAAGAACGAAACTAATATGGTTATCTTTCATACTCAAATATTGTTTATAACTCAGAGTTTATATTAGTCTTTGTTTCATCGCAATCGCTTCGGTCAACCTATCTAAATAGTTTAAAGTGTTCAAGAAGAATTTATTTACGTAATTGAAACACTTAGCGACATCTATTGGCGTGAAACGGTACTAACGAATACTTTAATAACACGTCAGTCTCATTTAAGTTACTGTGTCTGAGTTATTTCAAAAAGTGAATCGCTTTCCGTTGGTGGTTGATTCCCACGAATCAAAAAAGCTAAAAGAATTTCAAATAAAAAGTAGTGATCGTAGTGATAATATTAATTGACGTGGTGTTCTGAGTCATATTATAGAATGCAATGTTAGATAAATATTTATTAGTTTTATCAATCAAATTAATACAAATAGAGGGGAAGAAATCTAAAAGTCTTATAGAAAATCTTAATCTCTAGCGTCAGTAACGCCATCTAGGTTTGAATAGCAAACATGCAAAGACAACAACTTGATTTTGCCTGTTTTCGTAATATCCGATGTCCAAAATCCATAGATCTGGATAAACCCGTAAATCCGTAGGTCTGGCAATGCGGGGTAACGCTAGGTAGAAACTAGAAGCCTGTGGTAGGAATGTTACCATTTGGATTTATGGTAGGCATCGTTATTATTGATAACTTTCTACGCAGTCGTTTTTTTTTTAATTGTTCGACCATTGTTTCCGAAGACTAAGTCTGCTTTTATAAACTACTTCGAACAATATTTTGACGAAGCAGATAGAAGCTAATAGGGTAGGTATTTTACCACTTAGACATCTAAAAATTTATTATTATGATAGCTTAGGCAAAAATCTGTCGGAAAATGTTGGTTTTAATTCATGAAATTACAAAATAAAATTTAATTCAAAGATTTCAGATAAATACTTAAGTAGGTACCATAAACATGTTATTACGTCATACCGCTGTTACTAATCAACTGAATAACTTTGTACTTTTATTATTTTCGTACCTAACCAAAGTATTTTTTATTGAAACAATAGCTTACATTCAGGAACAGCAAACCAACGATAAGTAGAATAATAACTCATTTTTAAATTTTAATTAATTATCATACAAAACATCAAAGCATTTGTTTACACAAAAAGCTTACAGAGCAATTTATTAGCATCCACTGAGTCTAGCATTTTCGTCAAGATACGCGCGAAATATGATAATGTTAAATTTAAATGCGTGTTTACAGCATTAATCGATTCAAAAAAGATGTTGTTTTTTTAGTGGTTTATTAGCATTTTAGAATCTACTAAAGACACTTCAAAAACGGGTTTAATACCATATTACGGAAATACGGACACATAATTCATACTAAAGTAAGGTATATTATTGGGAGTTTTGGGAGTAAAGAGTTGTGAATACTTATGTGCTCATTTTCGTGATGTTAGTTTTCGAGGTGGGGAGGGGTTCAAGCGAGGTCGGATTGTGAAAATCAGGAAAAAAAATCCAAAATTGCGACCATAACTACTGGTGGATCTGAGTAAATAGATAGGTTTTCACACGGGCAACTGTAGATAAGTCGGTGCTCTTCCGAGCAACATCGCTTACAGAGAAGCATTTTCTTAGTTAAAACAAGTTTAAAAATGTATTTATTTATCCATTTGGCATCTCCAACAAAGGATACATTACCTATAGGAACAATAGAAATCACAATAGTAAAATATTGACAATTTTAAAGTCGCTTCTCTAAATATAACCATATATTGGTCTACAAATAAATGTATGGCTGAACAAAAGAAACACCATTTTTTATTACAATTTACACTATAAAGGCATCGCAACTGAGGAGGATCGCTCTGTTACGTCCGTTATCCTCGGGATCGGGCTCTCTCTCTTCCTGCTGCCTGCGTCAGCTTTTTTGATTCGTGGGAATCAACCACCAACGGAAAGCGATTTTAGTAATCAGTATCATTACTTTTTGAAATAACACAGACACAGTAACTTTAGAATGACGTAATACTAATAAGTATTCGTTAGTACCGTTTCACGCCAATAGATGTAGCGCCGCTAGACGGCGCTACCCATCATTCAATATTTATTAATATAACATGAATTTATTAATATAACATGAAATGAAATGTTAATTCCTATATAAATAAATTAATATTTTTTTAAATTAATATTTTTATGCGGTACATAGCTTACAAACTGTTTGTTTTAATGTTTTCCCATGCGTAATAGTTTGACAGTATGACTTCGTGCTCGATAGATGGCGTTGTTCTTTTAACGTCATTTTTTGAATCGCGGTGTTAAGATTTTCCACCGAAGAATGACCCTCGCTCATAATAACAGCTTTGTTTGAAGAGTCGGTGCATAGAGTATGATATATGGTCACTTTGGTGTCGGTTGACTTATTCAGTATTGAACGAACGAATAATTTAGTTGGTTGTTGTTGGTGTGGTCTTTAATGTTGGTTTTGACTACGTCGATCTAAGTGGATTTTGGTAGGTATACGGTTGATGTGGTCCTTGGTCTTTTGATTGACATAGTACTTTACTTTATTATTTTGATTCATAAGATGAAGTCAAGAAAAGAAACGGGTAGGTAGTTACGTTTTACTACGTTACTTTACTTCGTAATTCGTCCGCGTTTCATTCAATTTGATTCGATCGCGTCAAGATTTAGTAAATTAATTATTATTCCATTCCGTTTGTTGTCATCATTTTTTTGTAGTAAATAAGTTCTGTTAATAGTATTAAGTTTGTTTTTTTTTTCGTATATTAAGTATAAGGTTCCTATTAGTAAGGTTTGATATTTTCTTGAAAATGCCTTCTAGAAAAAAGACAAACCTTTCACGAATTAGTCGTAACGCTAAAAGAATAAGACTAATTAGGGCGCAAGAATCCGAAGAGGATCGTGAAGTGAGAATAAATGCAATCCAAGCACGGCAAGTCATAAGACGCGCATCTGAAACGCCTTCCCAGCGTGAGTCTAGACTCAGAATACAGCGTACTCTTACAGCAGCTTCTCGGTCGCAGGAGAGCACAGAGGAACGCGAAGCGCGATTATCGGCTAACCGAGAGCGCCACTCGCGGTCACTCGAGTCCGAGACTTTTACGGAAAGGGAGTACCGCCTGAGTACACAAAGGATTCGGACAGCGTCTTTACGCTCTCAAGAGAGCATCGAAGAACGCGAAACGCGGTTATTGGCTGACCGAGAGCGTCACGCACTGTCAAGCGAGTCCGAGACTTTTACGGAAAGGGAGTACCGCCTGAGTACACAAAGGATTCGGACAGCGTCCTTACGTTTTCAAGAGAGCAGCGAGGAACGCGAAGCGCGATTATCGGCTGACCGAGAGCGTCACGCACTGTCACGCGAGTCCGAGACTTTTACGGAAAGGGAGTACCGCCTGAGTACACAAAGGATTCGGACAGCGTCTTTACGCTCTCAAGAGAGCACCGAGGAACGCGAAGCGCGGTTATCGGCTGACCGAGAGCGTCACGCACTTTCACGTGAGTCTGAATCTCTCTTAGAGAGAGAACGACGGTTATTGTCAGCCAGAGATAACTATGCACAAGCTCGCTTGAACGATGAAACGTATTTAGCGTTCGAAAGGGAAAGAATAGACGAAGTGCGACAAGCAGGCACAACAGAACAGCGTCAATGTCGCCTGGAGGCTGACCGAGCTCGATACTATATTAACAGAATTACAAATGAGGAAACTGATGAGTCTTTGGAGTATGATGTCACAAATATTATTATACCCTGGGTCAATAAAGAAAAAGCAGGTTTCACGTATTCATCTAGAATTGACTACGCTGAGTTCGCCTCTGTTGGTGGTATGACGGAAATTTGCAATTTTTGTGATGCTCTGAAATGGAGGAAAGAGACAAATGGAATGTGCTGTTCAAGTGGAAAAGTTTGTGTTACGAATTTTCAAGATCCCCCAAACTTTATTAAAATCCTTCTAAATGGCGATCACTGCCAATCTAAACATTTTTTAGATAATATCCGTTCTTATAACAGCGCATTCCAGATGACATCTTTTGGGGCAAAACAAATAACGGAAGGACCGTTCATGCCAACCTTCAAAGTGCAAGGCCAAGTTTACCATCTCATCGGATCGCTACTACCGGAAAATGAACCCAAATTTCTCCAAATTTATTTTGTGTCTGATTACACTGAACAGCTCTCTGTCAGATATCGTCATTTTCCCCAGCTCAACAGTGACCTTATATCAGGACTACAAAACATGCTGCATCAAGTAAATCAGTATGTGCATAATTTTAAAAGTGCATTGGAGTCGATCCCTCCCGGCAGCAATAATTTTAAAATAATCATCAACGCAGATAGACGTCCTGTTGGTGAACACCGCGGGAGACACAATGCACCCGTCACAGATGAAGTTGCAGTGGTTTTAGTCGACCAAGAGTGTGAGAGGCGTGACATCGTGCTGCGCACTCGCGACGATCGCCTTCAACGTATTTATGAAACACACCGAGCATACGACGCCCTGCAATATCCGTTAATATATTGTCATGGTGAAGATGGGTACAATTTCGGGCTTTACCAAGTTAACCCTACTACCAGGTTGGCCAATTTTAATAAAAAAATATCGGCTCAGCAATATTATTCATATCTTTTACAAATACGGAGCAATCGTTTTGTATATTTGCAACGATTTCGTGGTTTGTTCAGCCAATTTATTGTAGATATGTATGCTAAAATAGAAACGGAACGTTTAGTTTACATTCGCACTAACCAACGTCGTTTACGCGCTGAAGAATACGTGCATTTGCGGGACGCGATGCAAACGGATAATAACGTTGAAAACTTGGGGAGATTGGTCATCTTGCCATCCAGTTTTACAGGCGGTCCGCGATATATGCACGAAAGAACGCAAGATGCTTTTTGCTACGTCCGTAAGTACGGCCGGCCAGACCTTTTCATAACGTTCACAACGAATCCAAAGTGGACCGAAATTAATCAGGAACTTCTTACAGGACAGGCATCATATGATAGGCATGACATAATTGCAAGGGTTTTTCATTTGAAGCTTAAAGTATTGATTAATCTCCTAACAAAAGAGAAACTATTCGGTTCAGCTCTATGTTTTATGTACAGCGTCG
Source organism: Polymixis flavicincta (assembly GCA_949987655.1). Lineage (NCBI taxonomy): Eukaryota > Metazoa > Arthropoda > Insecta > Lepidoptera > Noctuidae > Polymixis > Polymixis flavicincta. The sequence continues at coordinate 5,789,924 of OX465188.1, read as the reverse complement.
AATGGCAAAAGCGTGGTTTACCCCACGCCCACATTCTCCTGTGGCTGGAAGACAAAATTCGTCCCGACGCTGTTGACAGTGTCATAAGTGCTGAATTTCCAGACCAAAATGAAGATCCAAATTTGCATGACATCATTAAGACACACATGGTTCACGGGCCATGTGGTGTTTTAAATAGGGCATCACCATGCATGCAAGATAGTCGGTGTTCAAAAAAATACCCTAGGGCACTTATAGCACAGACTATGTCGGGGGAAAATGGTTATCCGTTGTATCGGCGCAGGTCACCCTCGCAAGGTGGTTTCACAGCTTCGACCAAGTTTCGTGGACAAGAAATTGTTTTGGACAATAGATGGGTGGTGCCGTATTCGCCAGTATTATCAAAAACATTTCAAGCTCACATAAATGTTGAAATGTGCAACAGCATAGAGTCTATTAAATATATTTGTAAATATGTAAATAAAGGTAGTGACCAGGCTATGATCGCGTTGAGAAATCGAAATGATTATGACGAAGTCACAAAATATCAATCTGGCCGATACATAAGCTCCTCGGAGGCAGTTTGGCGTATTTTAAGTTTCCCAATTCATGAGAGACATCCTCCAGTCATCCATCTCGATGTACACCTTGAGGGCGGGCAACGAGTGTATTTTCAATCAGAAAATGTCGCCGAAAGGTTAGACAATCCCAGACAAACCACCTTGATGGCATTCTTTCGCCTCTGTCAAACAGATAATTACGCCAAAAACCTTTTATATAACGAAGTTCCATCATATTACACATACAACAAGCAACAAGGTGTTTTTAACCGTAGAAGACGTGGAACTGCTGTGGAAGGCGAGCCAGGTGTTTTCAAGGAACACGTGATTGGACGAGTGTACACTGTGCACCCTAATAATCCAGAGTGTTATTATTTACGCCTCCTTCTGCACGTGGTGAAAGGACCTACTTCTTTTACTGACCTCCGTAAAGTAGATGACATTGAATATCCCACATACCAGGCTGCTTGCCGCGCACGTCATTTACTAGATGGAGATCAACATTGGGATGATGCTTTAGCCGAGGCATGCTTCTGCGATAGTCCATATCGCTTGCGTCATTTGTTTGCCATCTTACTGACCTTTTGTGGATTAGCAGATGCTCAGCAGTTGTGGCAAAAATACCAAGATAAGTTTTCTGAAGATTTTATGAGACATGTACAACAAAGCAGTGGTGAAATTCCTGACCGAGTCCGTGAAAATTGTCATAATAGAGCGTTGTTGGCTATTCAAGACACAGTTATCAGTATAGGAGGGAACCCGCTCACACAATACGGCTTGCCCACGCCGACAGCCGATGGTGAACGTATAAACAGGGAGTACGCCTCGGAGATTAGTTACAATCCCATAGAATTAGCAGAAACACTGCAAAATGGCTGCTCAAATTTGACACTGGAACAGCGTCAAATATTTGATCGAGTGTGCTACAGTGTGGATAATACATTAGGAGAAATCCTGTTTTTAGACGCGCCCGGTGGAACGGGTAAAACATTTCTAACCAAAGTTATTTTGGCTAGAATAAGAAGCCAAAATAAAATTGCTCTAGCTGTTGCCTCCTCAGGTATAGCGGCCACATTGTTGCCCGGAGGAAAAACCGCACATACAATGTTTAAAATCCCTATCGACTTGGAACGAACCGAAAACCCGGTTTGCAATGTATCACGTAATAGCTAGGGTTTTACGTGATTGTGTGACAATAATTTGGGATGAGTGCACGATGGCAAATCGCAAAGCTGTTGAAGCAGTAGACCGAACTTTGCGGGACATAAGGCAAAACAACCGGCCGATGGGAGGCATAACGGTACTTTTCTGTGGTGATTTTAGGCAGACACTTCCGATTGTACCCCGAGGAACGAGAGCCGATGAAATTAGTGCATGTCTAAAAAGTTCAATTCTATGGCGCAATGTCATATCAACTCATTTGAGTTTAAATATGCGAGCACATCTGGGAGGGAACCCAAACGCGCAAGAGTTCGCAGATTTACTATTGAAAATTGGTGACGGCACATTTCCCACTACACAAGAAGGTAAAGTAATTTTGGTAGAGAACCTATGTTGTAACGTTGCTTCACAGCTGGAACTCATTTCTTCTGTGTATGGGGATCCAACTGATATCGGTAACCAAGGTGCTGCTTGGCTGTGCCAACGAGCTATTTTGACCCCCCGCAACGATCAAGCGGCAGCAATAAATACACAAATATTGGCACATGTTTCTGGGGAAAGTAAGCAATATACTTCGGTTAACACTGTTACGGAAGAAGAAGATGCCACACATTATCCAGTAGAGTTCTTAGATTCCCTTAATACACCCGGTCTTCCAGCACACAAAATTCTTTTAAAAGTCGGCGTTCCAATAATTCTTCTTAGAAATTTAAGTCCTCCCAAACTTTGCAACGGCACTCGGCTTATAGTCACCAATCTCCAACACAACCTCATCGAAGCCGAAATATTAACAGGTTGTGGCGCCGGTGATGTTGTTTTTATTCCCAGAATTCCGCTCATTCCCAATAATTTCCCATTTAGTTTTAAACGTGTACAATTCCCCATCAGCCTATGTTACGCCATGACCATTAACAAAGCTCAGGGCCAAACACTGTCCGTTGCGGGGGTGGACCTTAGCATTGGTTGCTTTTCCCACGGCCAACTTTATGTAGCTCTTTCGCGTGTGAGCAACCCTAGAAACCTTTTTGTGTACGCTCCAGGTGGTTCCACCACTAATATAGTATATAGAGAAGCATTTACCTAAATAATAATGCTAAGCGATAGCCGTTTTGCGTGGATGTGACGCAAAACGGCTATCGCTTAGCATTATTCTTATTTTTGTATTCCTGTTCTTTTTGCGTCATGTTTACCGCAAATAAACGTTTTTTTCTTTCTTCCTTTTCTAAGTAACATAAGTTTTGTGGCAGCTTTTTACTGGAAAAAAACCATTAGGTCTGGTCGATAGATTCTCCCATATTAATGGAGGAGGTGGTACATCGTCTATAAGCGGCACAGTGCTGTTTTACGACATCCACGCGAACGAAGTCGCGGGCACAGCTAGTATTTAAATATAATCTGAATCTCGGAAACGGCTCCAACGATTTTCATGAAATTTAGTATGCAGGGGGTTTCGGAAGCGATAAATCGATCTAGCTAGGTTTCATTTTTAGAAAACGTAACACAAAAAAAAAACCGGGCAACGCTCGGTCATCCAGATATTGAATGAATGAAAAGAAACCATCAATTAGGAGTAAAATAATGACCTACTAGGTAAATATATTTTTTACAAATAAAGGTACACGGAAAGTATAAATAAATATAGTAATTAGTAATACGGCTATTTAAACATAGTTCGAAAATAAATAGCTAAGATGGCCGATTTAACAGAATTTAATTACCTACCTCATCGTATTTGAGGAAGTTTTTGCATTTTTTCTGTGTGTAAAAAATAGTTCACTTCTTCTTCTTAGCCTGTCGATAGCAATCTATATACAGTTAGCCCAGAATTTGGCTAAGAACTAAGCACTTTCAGCAGCGTCCATCAACTCCTGCAGACAAAAAGACACGCTGGACAAGATATTAAGTGCGCCATTGTTTGTGGGACAGCAGTGGGACAGTTCACAGATGCCGCCGGATCAGTTAAGTATGATCTCGCTAGTTTATCTAAAGCTTCCAAAAATATTCAATGTCGTCAGTCATACCTATAGTTTGGAATCCTCGTGTTAGGTACAGACGCCAGCACATCAAGCTACCCCAATCTGTCAAATTTCTTTTATAGATTTTCATCTTTATTACATATGCATATTATTAAGGTTCACGTTCAATTGAGAAAATTTGACAGTTTGGGGTAGCTTGATGTGCTGGCGTCTGTGCCTCCTGTATTAGAGCTGGTTCGATCCATCCTGAGGAGTAATTGCGCAACACCAGTAGCAATGGCTTTCATTTTGACAATTCAACAACAGTCATTGCGTTATTTACGTTGTTTAGCAGAAAAATATTTCGAACAAATGAAGCAATGGATATATCCTACAAAGTTATTCAGATTATTTAAGGTGCTAGATATTTCCCCGGCTGTATTCGTGGATCTTTAACAGTCTTTACGGGTCATGAAAGGAGCCTCCCCGAGCGACGTACCTTCTGACCTGTCACGTCCGGCGCACCCTGGGCAATCGACTTATGTCGATTGGCTAATCCTTTCACCACGATGGCAAATTATAAATCCTTATCGGCCCTTTTCAGGGCCAAACAGTCCACTGACAAAACCAGCCTTGCGTGTAATCTCGATCAACATCGAAGGGTTCTCTAAGGATAAAGCAGAAATTCTTATCGATACGCTAAGAAGATTAGAAGCCCGAAAGACTGACAACCAGTCTTAGCAAGGAGTATAGTATTACCCAGTAACTGGGTTGTCGAAGTCGGATAGATCGCTCCATGTAAAATACTGGTATTCAGCTGCATCCGGTTTGACTGTTAGCCGACCCCAACATAATTGGGAAAAGGCTAGGCAGATGTTGGGTATTTCCAGGAATTCCTGGTACACACGGCTACACATCAAGCGAAACAGTACCTTTCCAGTTACGCCGAACTCGCACTGTGCGGAAATCCTATTCAATGCGAGATCAGCTTATACTGGAAATGTGTAGCCGTATGTACCAAGTTTATCAAAGTCTCGAAGCATTCGGGCTACACAAAAAAGGACGAAAAACACGACATATGCAGAACGGAAAGCCCCATAGACTCCTTACATAAAATGTCGAACCTTCAATATAAATAAAATACTCTTAAAAGACTCCTTAACTTTTGAAGATGCATCGTAAAGAAAAGAGGTCACAAAACTGCCATGTGTTGCTGAGGTATCGACCTACATCTTAAGTCGTATGTTCCTACTAGTTTTGCCCGGGGCGTCGCCCGCGTGGCGTTCGGAAATTATCCCACTGGAACGTGCTTCCGAAAGAAAAAGCAGCCTATGTCCTTTCCCAGGGTACCGTCTATCTTCTTGCCAAATTTTATCAAGATCCGTTCAGTGGTTTAAGCGTGAAAAGATACCATACAGTTATTTTAGAATTAAAATATCACCAGTTGCGTCCGCGGTTTCACGCACATAAGTCTCAATGCCTTGAGGATATCGGAATAAATATTATCCTATGTAATCCAGGTCACGGTCTATCAATGTGTCAAATTTCATCCAAATCTGTTCAGCCGTTTTAGCGTGTAAGCGTTTGTAAACAAACATACTTTCGCATTTATAATAATAATTATTTAGCATAAGCATAATCGGCCTATAGCGATCCCACTGCTGGGACACACAGACCTCCTCTCAGTAAGAGGGAGTGGGCCGTAATCCACCACGCGGGCCCAGTGTGGGTTGGTGGATGTCACATATCTTTTTGGTTCTAGGACACGCCGGTTTCCTCGCGATGTTTTCCTTCACCGTTTTGAGAGCAGTGGTGATGAAATAATTTACACAAAGTAAAGCGCCTGACTGGGTTCGAACCTACAACCATTACCACTGGGCCACCACAGCTCAATTCAATCCATTTGAATGTAATCTTTGTAAAATAAATTTATTCTTATTCTTAGCTCTCAATATCGATATTTGTAAGGATATTATCATAGTATGGATAGATGCATGTTCCTATTCTTTGTCTACTAACTATATTCGAGATATTAAGCAAATTTTCCCATACATTCTCTGAATATTCCATTACCCCTTTATCGCACGCCCGAGGGCGATACCCTCATGGCAATAATCCATTCGTTTATGTTGACTGTACATAATATAAGTACATACTACATACATGTTACGAGATGGCGGAGTCGGTAAACAACTTGTGTCGAGTCAACATAGATTTTTATTATGGATTCATGAGATTCCTTCGGTTTTCCATCTTGTTTGAGATGAGTGATATATTGTGTACGCAGTATCTTCGTGTCTGTACTGCGAAAGTCTTTTTATAACTTCAATCATGGTTCCCGGAAAGTGTGCATAAAGTTATTGTTTGAGGGAGGCCTATGTCTAGCAGTGGACGTCTTTTGGCTAATAATTCGTAATCTCTTTCAAATCAAATCAAAAGACATTTATTTAAACTAGGCTGAGAGTCAGCTCTTTTTGAACGTCAAAATTACATAAGATCTAATTACATAGTCTCCCCAAAACGCCCACCCTTCGACACTTCCTAGTGCTTTAGCTGGGAAAAAGAAGTGGCGCAACAAACTCCCCAGCAGCACAGGTGTCTGTTAAGTTAGAAGAACTTGATTCTACACAATAGTAGGTAATTAACATTACGAAACACAAAAAATATTAAATTTGCCATATTATGTCAGCTAGCACACGCCAACATACAAACAAAACATTGAAAACTATAGATACTCAAGTAGATATAAATAAAAAACGTAAACAGAACTTAGAATCTAAATAAAAGCCTCCAGGCATAGAGGGCGTGCCTGCACGTAATATGCAATTCTGCATTATGTAAACGGCTTTACTAAGGTGGTGGTTTAACGCACAACGGACCGAATGGGAGTCTACGTGCGGAAAAGGGAGTCCCATCATCATCATAAGGTGGTGGTTTTATTGCTTCAGTCATGGTCCTCGGAAAGTGTACTGAATAAAGTTGTTAAAAAAGAAAGAAAGAAAACTCGCGGCGCTAAGCAGTGTATGGTAGCACCAGTGTGCGAAAAAATGTCCCCGCGATTTTATTACATCCTTATGTGTGTCGATTTAGCTAAGTTGAGTGAAGGCGATATTTTCTCTAGTTTGTAGTTGTATGTACATGCATTTGTCGTTCAACTCTTTGGCTTCGCTGGCAGGCAAATTGATATTTCGATGTCGAGTTAATTAGAAGGCGTTAGTCCACGTCTTCAATTAGCGCGATAAATCGATTCCCACGCGTTGTTCTTGCTGATCTCAGATAATAAAACAAAGGCAGATAGACCGCGCGGAACACCAAGAGTGAGGCCAAAAAACCAAATAGTTGAGTTTTTAATCAGTTTTTGGTTTTTGGCTTCACTCTTTGGTGTTCCGCGCTGTCTATCTGCCTTTGTTTTATAATCTGATTTGCTGGTTGCTGATATTATACAATCGTTGTCGCACACGTAATTGAGCTCAATTACATGTGACCGTATCGAGATATACGATAATACCCGTTTGATTCTTACTCAATCGTATACGAAACAAATTAAATCATAAATATTAGACCAGGCAATAGTTTCTATAAACTCGATTTTACAATGATCGACTTAGTACGCTCGAAGATGTGGTTTTTTAGAAGTAAAAGTGCAGAGATTGTTTATGTTCAAGGTAATCTTGAGACTCAATTGCTGCAAGATGAGGAGATTCCCGACACTCATGTCGGGAATCTTGATGATCGGAATTTTCAAGTCGACATTATTCATCTCTTGAGCTCTTGAAGCACAAAAGCAGTGGTGGGCCAGTGGTAAAGGCAGCCAACGCGTTGAAGGTCGTAGGTTCAAATTTGAACCCAGGTAGGCGCTTTGCTTTGTGTAAATTATTTCATCAACACTGATCTCAAAACGGTGAAGGAAAACATGGTAAGGCAACCGGCATGTCCTAGAACTAAAAAATTCGAAGACATGTGACATCTAGCAACCCGCACTGGGCCTGCGTGGTGTATTACGGCCCACTCCCTCTCATAGGTTGGAGGCCTGTGTCCTAGCAGTGCAATTGCTTCATAAGTATGAAAAATTAATCTGCTCAACCACGTAAACAACGCAATGTGAATGGTTGAACTGTCAAAATTAAAGACTTAATAGCGATCGATTGCCATTTTATGTGTGGTAACCAATTATCCCGCAGCTCGGCGTTCAATAAATCGTTGCTTCTCTATACATATAATTTTAATTAAAATACTTGTTCAAAAAAACATCGTTCAGCTTATTTTGTGTAACGTAAATTAAAATAAACTTAAGCAGAGTTTGAAACATTGTTTACTTTAGCTCCAATAGATTTTAATTAAACCAGTGTGTGTAGCAAAGATAGAGTTATTTATTACATTGAAATACCTATACTCGACCTGTTGAGGGTACAGTCTTACCTGAAACAATTTTAGTCCCTTAGGTCATTGTACACACACGTTTTTCTTGCCGAAAAAAACTACGTCGTTCGCCGTTTGCCGTGTTTAGGCACGGCCGTGAGTTTTGAAGCATGTTGACAAACACGTTTTTTATACGGCGCGGTTTATACGCCGTGTCAGTGTATAGTACGGATCACTTTGACAGACATGTTTTTCCTACGGCGCTGTTTATAAGCTGTGTTAGGCACGGTCGTCAGTGTACTATCGATCACTTTGAGAGACATGTTTTTTCTACCGCGCGGTTTTACGCCGTGTGTAGGCACGGTCGTCAGTGTACTAAGGATCACTTTGAGAGACATGTTTTTTCTACGGCGCGGTTTTACGTCGTGTGTAGGCACTTAGGCACGGTCGTCAGTGTACTTATGGATCACTCTGTGAGACAAGTTTTTTCTACGGCGCGGTTTTACGCCGTGTGTAGGCACGGTCGTCAGTGTACTATGGATCACTTTGGCAGACATGTCTTTCTACGGCGTTTATACGGCGTTTGTACGCCGTGTCAGTAAAGTATGTATCACTTTGACAGACAAGTTGTTCCTACGGCGCGGTTTACAAGGCGTGTTAGGGATGGTCGTCAGTGTAGTATGGATCACTTTGGCAGACATGTCTTTCTACGGCGCGGTTTATACGCCGTGTCAGTAAAGTATGGATCACTTTGACAGACAAGTTTTTCCTACGGCGCGGTTTACAAGGCGTGTTAGGGATGGTCGTCAGTGTAGTATGGATCACTTTGACAGACATGTTTTTTCTACGGCACGGTTTTACGCCGTGTGTAGGACGGTCGTCAGTGTACCATGGATAACTTTGACAGCCAGACATGTTTTTTTATACTGGACATGGACAAAAAACGCTCCTGCAGACCTGGCGCCTGGCGGGCCGCGACTTCGGTAGAACAATTTCCACGAAATTTACATAGAAATTGTTCCACCAGAGGCGCGTCATGCCTGTCTGCGTTAGCATAAAGTTTAAGAATGAAATTTAGGATAAACTTAAGTTTCCATCAGATAAAGTCATACCAAGATGGCTGCTGAAGATGGCTGAAAAATCCTAGTGAAATCTAGAGTCATCTAAATCTCCTTTTTTATGAAGCAACATTTATAATTTTCCTCCTCTAATCAGTGTTCCACTTAATCCGTGCATTTTAATTTCACTTCATAATTTATCAATATTACACAGAATCCGTGCCACGGTAACTGTACCACACCATGACCTAGTTTAAAAAATAAATCAAATCTAACAAACAATGTATTTGTGAAGTTATCTAACCATGCAAATACCCGCAGAGCATGGCTGTTGAAATATGCCGAGCTGTCGTCACCCGTTATCAAACGTTTTTGTCGAATATACGTACCTTGATAAGAGTGGACTATATTTTTTGCGGCAGGATTTTTGCTTCCGTTGCGTAGATATTGTGTTATTTTAAAGTTATTTAAATAACCAGCTATGTGCAATGTTAACCAATGTTTCGATCAATATGTTTAGCTTTTTCCTGACTATGTTCGGGTGGGCTTTTTGGCTAACCTGATGCAACTCAATACTAGTATTCTGACCTCCACAACCCAGTTACTACGTAATACGATACCCCTTGGTAAGACTAAATGGCAAAAGAATGCCGGCCGGAAGCTTTCCTAGACACGGGGGGTCTTGATATTACAAAATGGTCACCCATCCACGGACCAACCGCGGCAAGCGTAACTTTGGCTAAATGGCTTAAATAGGGGATTTATTTATAAATGCTTTATTGTACACCACAAAAAATACAAAAAAAAACTACGAAATATACAATGGGCGGCCTTATCCCTTTCCGCGATCTCTTCCAGGCAACCTTGGCATGGACAGCGATTGGTCTGGATATAAAATGGGGATGTTGAAGGGGATGAAAGTTTGTAGTACCGATGTTCGTCAATTTTGCCGATGGGAAATGCACATGACGTTTGTTACAACGCGCTAGTCTCTAAAACTTCGAGACGAATTGTTTTTTTACTTTTTGCATTGGATATCCTAATTCTCGAGGTAAATTAGATGCTGTTTAAAATCACGCAGCGACCCTTTGAAGCCGAGCAAAAAAAATTAAACGCAGAAAGAATGCTATGCGAAAACGAAGCAATAGATTATGGGTTGGGTACAAGAAATTCCACTCGGATGAAGACGCAGACAGAAGTTAGTTTAATTATAAAATGCCCAAAACGTAGATACACAATTACATATGAAAAGAATACAAAAATAAAACGAGTTAATTTTCGAGTTACCAATTAATTGACGGACAAAGAGACATTTATTTAATGTTGTCTGAAAGGTTGTATTTGTTTTCATTATTTTCATCATCATCATCACCATCATCATCATCATCAGCCTACAATGTTCCCACTGCTGGGACACAGGCCTCTTTTTTATTATTTTCATTTTTCAAAAATTGCTACACTGGACACTGCCTAGTGTGTCTAAAATCATGTACTGAATTCATGGTTTCACTTTGCGCGTCGATGTAGACCTTTCGTAGATACGTTTTCATGGAAAATAACACCTGTCTAAATATTACCATTATGAATATATTTACGTACAAACAAGCTGGTTTTGCATTCTCTCATTACACCTGAAGATCCGTCTTATTTTATAAAAAATATCTTTCCATCAAGCCTCCATTCTCGTCTATTTACGTACGCTTCTGCAATTTTCTTTCCCAAAAGAATATTTTAAGCTCGTCTTACATTGCGATCCTTATGGCTATATTATAAGGCTGTAATCTCCTTAAAAGCTATAGAATATTCCTCGACGGACTCAAGGCCTGCTTCGTATTTGAATGCGACTCAATTTGAATTTATGGAGCGGCTTATTGGCCTACTGTTGGCAATTTGAAAGACACAAAAAGTTTTATTGAAGAATTAGATTGGTATGGCCTGGATTTAATGAAATAGTCATTGTCAATGGATTATGTGAACTTAGAGGGTTTTATATTAATAATTTTAATTACAATTCTGTTAAGCCATATTTGTAACGATCGCGAATAATTTATAACACGCTTTTATTAGATTCACCTGTATGTTTGTAAGCATGTTTGTAGCCGACTCCTTTGGAATTGATTTTGACCAGCTTCAAACGGTCAGATTTCATTTAAACTTTGTAGGCTTGACGAGGACCTATGACAATTCAATAACAATAATTTAAAAAAAAACTTTAAATCACGCTTTTGTAGTTAGCAGAAATAAAAATAGAAAAATGGATAAATACTTAATAGTTTCAAAAAAAAAACGCTTTTAAAACCAAACTAAAAAAGTAGAAAATAATTTAATTATATTAAAAAGCGTTGGGTGCTTGATATTAATCTATATAAATAAAAAGAGAAGTCCTGACTGACTGATTGACTGACTCATCGACGCCCAGCCCAAACCCTTAGACCTAGAAAGCTGAAATTTTGCACGGAGGTTCCCTTTATAATGTAGACAAGGAATAAGGAAGAATTTTTCGAAATTCAACCCCTAAGGGAGTTAAATAGGGGTTGAAAGTTCCGCGCGGGCAAAGCCGCTGGCAAAAGCTAGTTAAAATACCTCAAAAAGCGCCGCACGTGTTATTATTTCACATCACATCACACAATCTGACACTGAATTGCAAATTGCAAAAAAAAAAAACGGAAGAAAATTTGAATTCCACCTTTCGGCAATTATTTTTATTTCTGTAAGTTGGTTCAAAAAAATGTTTCAATTTATTTTTAAAACTGAATGAGTTTGGTGTTTTCTATCCGACTATATTGAGGAGAAATACCGGAGCAAACTAAGAGGTCACAGTCTCCAGACATAATGTTGGTCAGGCCATATGAGAACTATGTAGATCTTTTGAGGAAAGAACCACACAGATTTGACCGGACCTATCCCGTGTCCAGTCACGCATTTGACAGTAATCGTGTAGCGCTTGACTCGACGAGTAGACCCCTGGGTCTATTCTCAAAGCACGAAATCCGGTTAGTTAGTTTGGCCGAAGTTACGGGCGTTTCCTACTCCGTGTCACTTACGGAGTTACGGACTTAAGATTAGTTCGGAACCAGAACTAAGAATGAATGACAACACTATTTGACAGTTGTTGACAACACTATTTGCTCGTTCGAAAAATTTAATTTGACACCTCTTTTGACATATCAATTCCTTTTGACGGGCCCCCGTATGTTCGTTGTCGGACTTCAGAGAGTAGATTCGGAGCTCAAGGACTTCACGACTCTGCTACTAAAGAAAGAATTGACATTTTGGTACGCCGCATTAAGTACTCAATCTGCCAGATTAGATGCTTCTAAGAAATTGAATTTAGTCATCAACAAACCACTGAATAAGGACAAGGTACTTAGTATAAACACTCAGTGAGCTAGTTTCTAGACCGAGTCCCCATTTCCAGCCTAAATTACAGAACAGAATTTAGCATTCTATAAATCGTAACGCTAAATTAATTTCACTTTAACAGTGAATCAGTGTGCTTTAAATTATGTAGTGTAAATAGCTAAGTCCTAAATTATACAGTAGAAATTATTATTCATAAGCAACTAATCTAAATAATGAGTCGGTGATCTTAATTCTTAACTGACTTTATAAAGGAGGAGGCTCTCAATTTGTTGTTTTTTTCTTTTGTTTGTGGCGCGTAATTTTAGACACGCTGCCCTGATTATTAAAAAATAAAGCCTCGTTGGTAGCAAGGGCTACAGCTGAGGCGGAGGTCCTGGGTTCGATTCCCAGATCGGTTAAACTGTTATTGAGTTTTCCTATCTGGAATTTCTCAACAGCAAACCCGAGTCCGGGCAATAGTCTCTCCCCTTATTAAATGGTACTCAAACATAACTAGCGAAATGTGGGTGTACTTATAGGTACACCTCTGCCCTACCCTTCCGGGAAACAAAGTGTGATGTTATGTTTGTAAGATGCTATAACTACATTAAATCATACACTGCGTCAGTACTGCTCTTGATTCTGTAGTGTAAACCACTTTTTTTTAAAGTCGGTTTGGAAGTCCTTATGGTAGTCCTCCGCCGTAGGGTGGGCAATGGGGTCTCTCAGACTCTTACTAACTAAAACCACCCTGGACACATTCTGTGCGGTTGGAAGAGAGCGTTGTCCGCCCTCCGCCGATGCCCGGTGCGCCTGCTGCGAGCCGGGTGAGTTGAATAAATCTGCCGCTCCCTTTCCGTAGCCTCCTTCTGCCGCATAACTATTTCGCAGAAGGATACCACCGCGTCCCAGGACCGCTGCCGACCATCTAGTCGACCATGGCCGGCAGTTACAGGTCACTGCTTACTCCTGAGATGAGGGCACGGCGAGTGTAAGCCACTTGCCCCAACTTATAAAGGCAAAATTGCACCAACAAAGTTGAGCATCACGTAAAGGACGCCTAGTGCATTATATCCACCTCAAGGGACGTATGTGTCATACTGTGTCCTCTGATGTTGTTTACATGCCATCACTTTCTGCTTCATTGACACCGCCGCGTCAGGCTTTCTTTATGAAAGGTCATGCCGTCGAGCGGTCGTTAGCCCGGGCAGTTCGAAGGTTTATGAGAATCTAACGTCTGGCTTGAGCTTTTTTAAATAGTATAATATTTATAGCAATTTAGAAAACAAATACGGAACGTTCTAACATCGCTATCACTATACCTGCGCTCGCTGCGCAACTAACTGCAACTAAAAAACACACATATCTGCAGCGGCGAGGTGTAAATTTTTCTAAGAGGGAAGCCGAAGCGAAATCAGCTTTAACTAATTAATATAGAAATGTAAAAAAAAGTACAATAAAATTGAACAGCTGAAAAACAAATAAAATCTGCAATATTCCTCCATCACGTTCTCGCTGACGCATTTTTCTATCCTGTCTCTGTCATAATATCAAGCGGTACCACGCGACCGAAAGTGACATGATTATGGGATCGCTGTTGTATGAATTTTTAGTTCCCGATTAGTTTTTTTTTTTTTTTGTAATACATTGCTAAAAATAACCTTTTTTGTTGTTTGAATGTTATGGTGCATTGAATACCCGTAGTGTAACAACATTTTTTGACAATAGTAGCCACTATTGACATGCCATTTTTAACAGTGATAGCGTTGCCGATGTGAATCTCCGAAGGGAAGCTGGTAGGAATCGAGTTATATGGTGCTTTCGCCACTGCTTCTCTGATCACAATTGCATATTTACAGTTACCGATAGACAAAGATAGGGCCCGACACAGTCGTGCGAGCGCAACCGCGTTAGCCACCAAACGTTTATGTGAAGAAAGAAATTATTGAGCTGTATCAACATGCGCCGCTTAGACAATGATTTCCGTGTGACTGAGTGCAACTGTGTCTATTGGACTTGGTTCAGAAGTACCGCGGGCTGTGATCACGTACCATATCTACGTAGTACCCAATGACTACGTTGTGGAGGTCAGGTAGACAGTCGCTCGATGTAAAATACTGGTATTCAGCTGCATCGTCAGATCAGAAATGAGACAGATTAATTACTTTAAGGCGGAGATTTCTTGACAACGCTCAAAATGGTGGTTTTTTAAACCAGTGTATCTCTATAACCGCAAATAATTTTGAAAAAAAAAAAAAAAATGATATTTACAAGTCTTTTTTGCATACAGTGATGGTACTCAAAACATAATTAAACATACTTTAATGCATCAAAAAAAAAAACATCAAACCTCTTAATAAACCAGTTTATTCCTTCAATAACAATTATTATTACAATTAAAAATATACCATAAAAATCTAAATGCCAAACTGCATCCAGTGATTGATTATTTATTAAATTTTATATGATTTTATTTGCATTTTTACTACACTGCTTGCTCATTTATTATTCAAATTTATTACAACAGATTTTAACCCGTATCGGATTGCAGTAAGAACTATTATCGCTCATAACGATAATACGATGAGTACATTCAAAATTACCAGGGCCTTAATTACCACTCTCCAAAATGTCTGCCTTTCCCATACAAATAACAAACATCAGGACTACGTAGGTACGAGGGTAAGGCAAATAATCAAGTAAACGGTTACAAATGACAGCAGGAAAAGTCTTATCAAATTAATTAAACAGAAATACCAGTTAACGATTACCTTGTTAACGTAACTAATCAGTACCACGCTCCACCGCCCTCGACTGCTAACAGTGCAGCTACGCACCCAAACATTTCATTTACCGCTATACAGGATAAGTTTTTAACCAGTGCGCAAACTGTAACCATGAATTAAAAAAAGAAATAAAAGAAATAATGTTTAGTAACTGCGTTTCCTATTCCTATGTTTAATGCATGCCGTGGCAGCCTTTAATTAAGGCTACACTATAAATTGTTAGTTTGTAAGTGCTTTTTTGGTGTAAGCTTTGTTGGTCGTCCTTAAATAAATCATTCTAGACCCCCCAGCGCAAAAACAAAATCGTCGGTAATACAAAATAAAATCAGCTGTTTCATAGAAAAGTGTAATGTAATGTGTAGTGAAAACCTACGCGGTCAAAATGTATGGAACAGCAGATTTTTTTTAATAGAATAGAATAGAAAACATTTATTCGACACAGACACAACAGTTTTTGTATAACCGACGAACATTTTTAACATATCATTGTAGTCTACAATGATATGTTGAATTCATGGTTACAGTTCGCGCACTGGTTAAAAACTTATCCGCTAAATATATCCATGCTTTGTCAATGTATAGAGACCTGCCTGTCTTCTTCTTAGCGTGGCCTTTCCCCGGGTAATTTCGTTCCCATACATTTTTGCGTATAGTTTGGCTTTAACGCTAACAGAAATGTGTTTTTATCTAGGCCCAGGACGCGCTGGACAAGATATTGCAAGTATTGCAACAAACTGATTTATTATCTAAATTTTAAATATACGTACAAATGGAGATGAGATACGTAGGTAATTAAATTATTTTATTATTTTGCGCCGATTCAATACATACAATTTGATGTATATGTAAATAAGCTCAAGACTTAAGGGCGTTCATCCCACGCGGACTCGCAACGTCGCATTTCTCTTGGTTTTTCGTGATTATTTGATTACCCCAAACAGTAGAACGTTGGTATTTATCATTGTATTTTACATTTACTTTTAAATACAAACATTTAATCGTAATAACTTCTGCAAATCATCATCAGTTCAGCCGAAAGACGTCAAAAACTCAAAACATTTATTTCAATTAAACCATTTACAGGCACCTTTGAATTGTTAAAAAGCTGAAGCTAGTGGCCCATTCCAAAACGTAGATCTCTGATCTCTCGTCCACTGCTGGACATAGGCCTTCCCCAAAAGGGGCGTCTTATCGATCGCAGTATGGTGGTAAAATGCAAAGAGAACGCTGCTGCCCATTTTCTAGTAGTTCTTAGTCGCCTTTCTACGACACCCACGGAAAGAAATGGGATGGTGCTATTCTTTTACGTTCGGCACCGCACGGAACTACTAACAATTACTGCAAATACATGAAAATATTTTGTAAAAATTCACGAGGTATCACCGAGGTCTAAATGCATAATGATTAAATTATCTCTTTTCTAACAGGCAGAACGCAACAGAGACATAAAGCTTAGAAATGTCAAACTACTGAAATAAAAAAGGTTTTAGGCGGCATTTTCCAAAATGTATAAATGCCTTAACATCCCAAATACATCGTGTTTTCCAAACATCCGTTAAATTGACATGACTTCAATACTCGATAGCCAATTCCGCAGAGTGCTCTAAGAATGACAGACCGGCTGTCTTCCCCATTTTGTATATTATTCACTGCTAGATGAACGGCAATCAAACCTGACCTATTTATCTAACAAAAGGACCCGAGTTCATGCCAACGCGTGCAGCTTGTACAGAGGCCAGCACATCAAGCTACCCCAATCTGTCAAATTTCTTTGATAGTTTTTCAACTTTAATACAAAGGAATAAGGTTTATGTTCAATTGGAAAAATTTGACAGTTTGTGATAGCTTGACCTGCTGGCGACTGTTTTTTTTTTTTTTTTTCCAACTTATAAAGAAATAGTCGTGGAAATCAGCTGCGGATTTGTACGGGTGGCATTATGCTACCCAGTACGAAAAAAACTTATAAAGAAATAGTCGTGCAAATCAGCTGCGGATTTGTACGGGTGGCATTATGCTACCCAGTACGAAAAAAACTTATAAAGAAATAGTCGTGCACATCAGCTGCGGATTTGTACGGGTGGCATTATGCTACCCAGTACGAAACCGCAGCAGATTGCCTTGCGCGAATAGGGTATTTTCCAATTCGATTAAAACTATTTTTGAACCGACGTAATTTCAATAACATAAAAATAAATATTTTTATCCATTTTCTCAATGAAAAACTTTTAAAAGCAAGTTTATTTTTCGTTGTTTTGAATTTACCGCCAAAACGCTCCTTACGATGACTTTTTATCACGTGACATCGTGACGTCAGCTTTGCGTAAACGACACCTGTACAAATACTTAGTTTGGCGCAGTTTTAGAAGTAAGTATTTGTGCACAGGGCATCGCACACCAGTAATTTCACTTTCTATCCATTAAAAATCTTGGTAATTAAAAACCCGACATTCACTTGTTTACTTACTGTTAGTTTACACAAAGTTGACGTCACGTGATAAAAAGTCATCACAGGAAGCGTTTTGGCGGTAAATTCAAAACAACGAAAAATAAATTTGGTTTAAAGAGTTTTTAATTGTTCAAATGGTTATAAATCAATTTTATTTTTCTGTTACATATTTCGTCCCAATCATCAAATTAGAATAGTTTTTAATAAATTGGAAAAAAATACCAGCACTAATTTGGTACGCACGGCTACACATCAAGCTATACATTTCCAATATAAGCTGATCTCGCACAGTATAAGATTTCCGTACAAAGCGAGATCAGCGTAAACTGGAAATGTATAGCTTGATGTGTAGCCGTGTGTACATAGGCGTGGCGATTATTCTCCGAAGAAAAGACGTTTAAAAATCTGACCATCTAAAATAGGTCTAGCAGTTTTTCTGTTTGTTAACGCCTCCAGATTGTAGGAAAAAAACCCAGAACAGAGGCAATTTTAT
This sequence comes from Polymixis flavicincta, assembly GCA_949987655.1. Classification (NCBI taxonomy): domain Eukaryota; kingdom Metazoa; phylum Arthropoda; class Insecta; order Lepidoptera; family Noctuidae; genus Polymixis; species Polymixis flavicincta. The sequence goes on along the minus strand of OX465188.1, from coordinate 5,771,785 downwards.
TACTAGTCAAAACTTATTTGTTGCGCCACTTCTTCTTCCCAGCTAAAGCACTAGGAAGTGGTGAAGGGCGAGCGTTTTGGGGAGACTGTCTTATGTAATTTTGACGTTCAAAAAGAGCTGACTGTCAGCCTAGTTTGAATAAATTACTTTTGATTTTGTTCAAGATCCAGTGCATAAAAAATTTCCGCCGCGAAATTTTACGTCCTCGGGAACGTAGGAAATCTTAATTTTAGAACAAAATATTTAACTGAATTCGGAACAGAAGTACTTACCTGCAGAGCAACTACCTTTATAGTATCACTTTGTGTCAATTTTGGCGATGTGTGAAAGTGATACACTGATAGGCGACTAAACGACAATTTCAGCACTAACTGCTCTTTATCACCTACGTAGTTAGAACTATAGTCCTCAGTCATTGTACTGCACTTGATCAATATCCATGAATTCTTTAGTACCCTTTGTCTATGGCGCCTGTAACAGACAGTTTGTGGTAAAAGACGTTCCATTTTTAAACGTGATTGGCACTGGCAGTTCTATTCTGCGAAGTGCTCTAAGCTTTTCTATTTTCGTTATTGACATAGCTCGATGGTAGGTTCAAACGATGATGATATTGGCTGGGTGAGGTGGGCTTCATCTATTACCCAATGGATAGGTCTGTAGATAAGATGGGTGGGTCGTGTCCATACAACTTTTATTTAGTTTCTTTTTTACCAGACTACGGCGAAACAAAAAGGAGGATTTTGACTGGTATGTATCATCAGTTCCCTCATAACTTTGAAACTGCTAATCATAATTTCACAAATGAGGTATCGTTGGAACTGTTTTGATCGCTGGGTATAGGCCAGCCTACCCTCTAACTTTTTTTAAACTGGTAGTATTTATTTATAGAAAGGCTTTGATAGCTGTGATCACACTGATCACATAGGAACTTTTTCCTTTCTCTACTCCGTGGCTAAGTCACAACTCACAACGTAAATTAATGTCTTTGGACACAGCAGTTCTTTTTTTAGTTTTGAATCCTGGCATACCACTTTCTGTAATACAATTTCTAAACTTGTAAAATTAAAATTACTGATTACTGAATACTGATGAGTATTTTAATCGTAAGCCTGCTGGCGCTAAAAAATGGCAGAACGTTTAAAACGAAGGAATCCTGCGTTGACCCTCGCTAACGCCTAAATGAGAAAATTCTTCGAATTCCTTCCTGACTTAGCTCTCTTTGTAAAACTTTGTTACAGTTCCGAAATTAAACCAGACATTCTAAAGAACCGTTCGTTGTACACGGCATTTTGCAAAAATAATTTACAAAAAGTACCTTCTAGTATAGGTAAGTAACCTACCCTCTGAATGTGGGAAAAAACAACTACCCACTTAAAACTTTATTTATTTTAGTAACACGGGATATAAAGCGTGACATTCACGGTGCGACACAATCTGGATTTGTCAATGAAAATTGAATGGCATTTGTTTGTCGTGTGAAAATTATTTCATGCGTGCGACTTGTTTAGTTGTTACATTGTGATAAAATGCGGGTTTTATGCAAACAATAATATGCAGGTAAAATATGACTATCATAAAACAAACTCAATTCTAAAATCGCTGCTTTTTAATAAACTTTACATCACGCCTTGTCTCCTCAAAGGATGGGACAGAGGTGTTCCTAGAATACACCCACATTTTGTTATTCATGCTTAAAACACGAACATGACCGTGGTAGATTTAGATTCTAAATCCACCTTTTTTTCTGAAATGTATTTAAGCAGACCGCCTTTGCCTTACGCCTTACAACAATTCATAAGGACATGGCAATAGGAAATAATTATATTTTATCACTACAAATTATAAATAAAACAGAGTCCCCCGCCGCGTCTGTTTGTCTGTCAGTCTATAAGTTCGCGATAAACTCAAAAACTACTGAATGAATTTCATGCGTTTTTCACCAATAGACAGAGTGATTCATGAAGGTTTAGGTGTATAATTTGTTAAGGTTTCGTGTAAATTGGTTAACGCAGGCGAAGCCGCTGGCAAATGCTAGTATCGTATAAATATATTTAGACTAGCATCATTAACAGACAACAGAGGAATAATTAAGTTAGTATGGTATGGAATGAACGCCAACGCCCATGTGACCGCGTTTCCTCTTATCACAAAGACGCAGCACAAATGGGCAGCCTTATTTTCGTTGCCTACCCACTTTGTTCAAAAAGCTAACATCCTATTCTATACAAATAAATTAAGTTAGTCTACTAGAATTGATTTAGCAGCGATGAGCTCCTGTGATTGTAAAGTTAAAGAAACGGCTTTTTGTGCCAAGATGGAAAAACTTAACGTAAGTTGGTTTTCTTTGCCAATTTCTTTTGTATATCGACCTAATTTGTACACACGGCTACATATCATGCTAAGTATTTATTCGATTTTAAAGATTATGCGTGCTGTTTTATAATACTTTTTTGGTTGCTGGTGTGCTTTTATAATTCCGAATTATCGTTGAAGTTCATGCGTCCACGTGCATAATACACTGAAAGCAATGGTAAGATACTAGAAAGGTACACAACTTTCGGTAGATTTGAAACATAGCCCTAATGTACCGTTTCTGTGCCCTAAAGACAAGATTTTTGTTGGTGGATTCGCCCAAAAAAATGTATTGTGTATTCCTTTGTGACGCTAAGAAACCAATCTTGTGGGCCGATATAAATGATTCTTACGTCAATCGATTTGTCTTAATCTTGTGAATGTCACTAAAGACAGGACAGTAATCAAAATTAAACTTAAATTAAACAAGACTAAACTTCAAGCGAAGCACCTTGCGATCGCTAGCAATGGTGACGTTCCAGTGTTCGTTTCAGAACAACTCACTCCGAAAAACGCGCGCCTGTTCTTCTTAGCCCGGGACTTAGCTAAATCAAAGCAGTATAAATTCTGCTGGACTGGCTTCGGTCGAGTTTATCTAAAAAAGGACGTGGATGCTAAGGTGATTCTCGTCAAGAGTGAAGCGCAGGTGCATAGCTTGCTTCTAAATGCATGACTAATTTTTCCTATTCCATTTGTTTGTTTACTTTTATTGGCGTTATTACTAGACTTTATTCTGTTAGGATTCAGTTTCAATATCTATGGTTTATTTACATTCTTTAGAAGTAACTTTCATACAAACTTTTTTTATTGTAAAGCATGTTCACCAAATATCAACACTAAAAAAACTCACCTCGTTCAAATTTACGATGAAACACTCATCAACTACTCATAACATTCAAATTACAACTATCTCTCTCTTACATCACACATCCACTCACACACCCATTGTAAGACTCTTTGAACTAAAACCTCAACTGCATATTTATGTAGTAAGCCTGATTAATATTTGTTCTCCTCAGTATCTCCTTTCATTCATACACCATGAGTTACGTCTATTAGACCACATACAAGAAAATGGATAGTAACTTAACTTCACTTGATGAATTAGACCAGATTGAAATTGCAACCTCGGCTTTAATGAATATCGAACAGATTTCCACGTCTTTAAATCTCGAAAGTACCTGCTTGACGGTGGTGACCCAGAACATGAAGAGTATTTACAGCAACTTTGATGACTTGCAGATGAATTTGTCTATGATGAAGTTCGACGTGGATGTTATTATTCTTACCGAGTGTAGACTAAACAGTAAGAAACAAATACCAATACTTTATAACTACACTTCTTATTTTACCTAATCATAATCCAGCTAAACCAAAATGATGGTGTGGTAGCCTACGTAAAAAACAAACATTTGCCCCTGGTTACAGAACTAACTGTAAATCATGCTTCTGCTCTTAAAATCACCGTGTCTAATTTTACTATTATAGGTATATACCGTTCTCCGTCTATTACCTGTGCTGACAACTTCATTACATCATTAAACAGCCATCTTGAAGCTTGCAGCACGCACAAAAATATTATTGTCATGGGTGATATTAATATTAACATAATAGAAAAGTCAACAGAAATATCACAACAAAGATCAAATAGGCTAAATTACCTTAATATGCTATCTGTTCACGGCCTCCTTCCAGGACATTGCCTACCCACTAGAGAACAGAATTATCTTGACCATACCTGTCTGAAGCTTGATAAAACTAAAACCTCTGCCTTTGTGGCAGTCCTTAATACAACAATCACAGATCATGCAATGGTTCTCCTACATATGGCTAGCTCAGAGAAGACACAAAGAACTTGTGTAAAAACCGCAACTGTTACAGATTTTGAAAAAGCTTATAAATGCCTCATTAATATAGATTTACCCATTTTTGATACTAACACGCTCCCTGATAGTTTTGCTACTAAACTAATTGAGGTTATTAGGTCATCCCTTCTACAAAACTCAAAAATCAAATCCGTTTCTTGTAGTAAAAGAAGTTTGAAGCCCTGGATCACTACTGGAGCCCTGCGGTGTATAAGGCTTAGAAACAAAATGCAGCGCCAAACAAGACTAGAACCCTTCAACGTAATTTTAATAATAACTTACAAACGCTTCCGTAACTATTGTTCCAACTTGATAAAGAAGATAAAGAGACAATATTATAGAAAACAAATAGAAGATTCAACAAAAAGTCCGAGACGTCTTTGGTCAACCATAAATGAAATCACACAATTTAAAGCACCTAAAACTTCAAATGCCCACCTTCTCAATATTACCACACACCCCTTAAACTCACTAAATAGGGTCAACTCGTTCTTTATCACCGTAGGCAAATCTTTAGCGGAAAGCATCTCTACTCAGACTGGGATCCCGGTAGTGACTAGTTCGTGTAGTAACGATTGGGCTTCCTCGTTCGTGTTGTTGGAGACGGATCCACTGGAAGTGGACGGTATTTTAATGAGTCTTGATTCTGAAAGTGCACCGGGTTGGGACGGTATACCGACAAAATATCTAAAAATGTCCAGGGATTTAGTGGTTCCCCTGATAAGCCAGCTAGCTAATCTATGTTTGAAAACGGGAATATTCCCGAAAGATTTAAAACGTTCCGTGGTCACCCCTGTGCACAAGGGCGGGGACGTTAACGATGTTAACAACTATCGGCCCATATCTGTACTGCCATCAATTTCAAAAATTTTAGAAAAAATAATAAACAAGAGACTAATTAACTACTTACAGAAATACAATATTTTATCAAATGCCCAATACGGGTTTCGGAGTGGACGATCAACTCAAGACGCTATCACAGCTTTGACATCAGAAATTGTTGACAAAGTGGATAAGGGTCATAAATGCTTGACAGTGTTCCTAGATCTCAAGAAAGCTTTCGACACCGTTTCCGTTCCGATCCTTCTGCACAGGCTAGAAAACATAGGTATAAGAGGTACGGCTCTCTCCCTTTTTGAAAGTTATCTTCAAGATAGACGGCAAGTGGTTAAACTTAGTAACTTATACAGTTTTGAAGAGGACGTCTACTACGGAGTCCCACAAGGGAGCGTGTTGGGTCCACCGCTCTTTTTAATTTACATCAATGGCTTGTGTAATATGCAAATCAATGGTGGAAAAATCTTCTCGTACGCAGATGATACTGCGGTTGTTTTCTCGGGAACGTCATGGGAACAAGTAAAAGCTGTCACTGAGGCGGGTCTGGCTGAGATAGCTGGTTGGCTAAAGCAAATCTTTTAACCCTTAATACCACAAAAACTAATTTTATCTGCTTTTCTCCAAGCCAGAGGTCACAGCCTGGGTCTGACTTTGGCATTTCGATCCATGTTTGTCAAAATATTGCAGTCCAAAACCTTAGTTGTGGCTGTCAATCGATCCAAAAAGTCAGCTCCACAAAATATTTGGGCATAATTGTTGATCAAAGACTGTCATGGCACCCTCACATTGAGATCCTTATGAAAAGGATCAGGAAGCTCATCTGGGTGTTTAAAAATTTACGACATGTTATGTCCGCGCAACTATTAAACAAGATTTATATAGCTCTGGCGCAATCTGTAATAACTTACTGCATTCCGATTTGGGGTGGAGCTACCAAAATAAAATTCCTCGATCTGGAAAGAGCTCAGCGATCCCTTATAAAGGTGATGTATTTTAAACCATTTAGGTTCCCTACCACAGACCTCTATAAGGTTAGCAACTTGCTCTCAATAAGAAAACTTTATCTTCTGTACGTGTCCTTAACCCGGCATAGGTGTCTTCCTTATGACTCAGCATCTCAGAACAGAAGGCGCAGGGATATAGTGGCAAGTTCCCCAGGGGTTCGAACTATCTTTGCTAGACGTCAATATGTAACGCAATCCACCTACATTTATAATAAGCTAAACCGTAAATTAGAAATATATCCCCTTTTGTTATACGACTGTAAAAAAAGAATAACTGAATGGTTGAGATCCCTAACGTACGATGAAACAGAAAATATTCTGACCAGGATAAGCTAACAAAAAAAAAAAAAAAACATACACACTAACACACACTTGCACACACTAACACACACTTACACACACGCATACACACACACAAACACACACCAAGAGCTGCTAAATTAATAATAATAATAATATATTTATTCAAAAAATAAAAGGCTTAAAAATATGTACAGTTTTGCTTAAATGTAATAAATATTATTTCTAAGAATTACGTGCCTGAACTAGGTAATCCTGTATTTCATTTCAAATTAAAGTTTTATTGTTATTATATTTTTATATTTTCTTTTAAACGTCTAAAACATTGTTAGCTACCACTTACAGGAAGAGCGAGACAACTCCGACACAAGTACTTTTGTAACTTACTGGGGTTGCCTCAATTTATGTTTGACACAATGTTTACGATGAAATAAATATTTTTGTATTTTTTGTATTGTATTTGTAAAATTCAACATGACGGCAACCAGACGCCATATTGTGAAGAAGAAAAACTGAACGTCGATGAACTATGCCAACTGGGGCAGCATTTAATATTGTTACGAGCTTGGGGTTCGTGACAATTAAAAACTGCCGATATGAATTACCAAAAATAACACTTTAATTAAACACACTAATAACACAACGCAATAGCACTACGGATCACTCTTAAGTCGCACTTGAAGATCGCTTTAGATGTTCTCTCATATATCGCTTCCAATAAACTACCCCGAGACGCGCTCCGTTCCCGCTTATATAGGGCCCTCGGATAGTTCCAGAACCTTCTACCGTAGAAGCATCTAGAATGTTCGAGTACATATCGGCCCTGACCGAACACATGTCGATAGTTCCAGAAAGTTCTAGCATCGAACTTTCTAGAAAGCTCTTGACCATTAGTTCCGCTATTCGATACGAGATGGCGCTAGTGGCAACCAAACATTAATCGTGCCGCGCAACACTGCCCCCTCCTAAGAAATGCTCGTCCCGAGCATTATCGGCCCCATAATAACGCGCTAGTCGATCCACGTGGACTATCTTAGGGGTACCTCTTGCACCTTTCTGTATCCGGTAGGTAACGTCATTGATCTTTGTCACAATCCGGTACGGTCCGTCCCAGTTAGCTTGAAGCTTAGGAGATTTCCCTTTGCTGCGGACGGGATTGTGCAACCACACTAGTGAACCTTCGTCAAACCCTTTATTGTTCATTTTGCGGTCATAACGGGTTTTCATCTTTTCAGACATTTGCTGGCCTGAGTGTCTGACGTGCTCATAAATGTCATTCATCTTGTTCCGCAAGTCACTCGCATAATCGGTTATACTGCGTGGGGCATCAGGTGGTATTCCGGTGATCAGGTCTGCAGGTAGCCGTAATTCCCTTCCAAAGTTTGCGAAAGCTGGTGTCACCGATGTGCTTTCGTGAACAGCGCTTCGATATGACAACAAAAACGGTTGTATGTGCTTGTCCCAATCTCGTTGCCGATTTTCCACAACTTTGGCTAGGTACCTCTCTAATGTCTGATTGAATCGTTCCACCATTCCATCCGATTGTGGGTGGTAAGAAGTTGTTCTTGTTTTATGAGTACCCATAACTCGACAAGTTTCCTGGAATATTTGGGACTCAAAATTCCTTCCTTGATCACTGTGAATCTCTAAAGGTACTCCAAAACGACAGAAGACTTCATGAACTAATTTATCGGCAACTGTTGAAGCTTCTTGATTTGGAATGGCGAAGACTTCCGGCCACTTAGTGAAGTAATCCATCACAACCATGAAATACTTGTTACCACTTTCACTTTCCGGAAACGGCCCCGCAACGTCAAGGGCTATCCTCTCCCATGGTGCACCAACATTGTACAATTTCAATGCACCTCTGCTACGCGTCTGAGGTCCCTTTACAGCTGCACAACTTGTACATTTGCGACACCAGTCCTCGACATCGTCCCGACAGTGGACCCAGTAAAACCGTTCTCGTATCTTCAGTAGAGTCCGTTTTACTCCCAGGTGACCTCCTGAACAACCATTATGGTACAGCTGCAGAACATCCGGTACTTGTGATTTAGGGACAACCATTTGCAAGTGACAGCTGTTTCCCCGAGCATTTTCCCATTTACGGCACAGGACTCCATCCTGAATCACCAAGCTGTCCCATTGGGCCCAATAGCTCTTTGTGATCGAACTCATTGCTGAGACGTCGCTCCACTTGGGCTTAGGAGCTTTGGCCTTCATCCACTCCAGAATCGGCTTGATGTCCGAATCTTCCTGCTGTGCACTTTGTAGGCTTTCCTTCCACTCGTTGCTGAGGTCTGTCCTGAGCATCCTCACAGGTACCACTTCCTTACTCTCTTGTCTAGTACAGTGCTTGCAGTCTTCAGGACAAGGTCTTCTTGACAATGCATCGGCGTTGCCATGAGATTTCCCGCTGCGATGTTCGACCACAAAGTCGTATTCCTGCAGTAGCTCAATCCATCTCGCAACTTGTCCTTCTGGATTTTTGAACTGTAATAGCCATTTCAGTGCAGCATGGTCGGTTCGTAAGTGGAATTTCCGACCCAGAAGATATTTGCTAAAATGCTGCAATGACTTTACCATAGCAAGCAATTCCCGTCTCGTGACACAATAGTTCCTCTCCGGCTTTGACAACGACTTGCTGAAGTACGCTATCACAACCTCTTGATCACCATTCCGTTGAGACAACACACCACCAAGTCCTATGTCACTTGCGTCTGTGTCAACTATAAATTCCTTGCCTGCATCAGGGTACCCCAAAATAGGTGTTTTGCATAGTCGGTCCTTTAACTCCTGGAATGCGATATCGCAACTTTCATCCCAGCAGAAATGTTGCTTCTCTTCGGTTAGCTTATGCAGGGGTTTGGCAATATCCGCAAAGTTCTTAACAAATCGCCGATAATAAGAGCACAACCCCAAAAACGCTCTGACCTGCGTCTTGTCTTTTGGAACTGGCCAATCCTTGACAGCGGCGATTTTTTCTGGATCCGTGCGGATACCTTCTTCCGACACCACATATCCCAAAAAGCTAACTTGCCGTTTGAATAGTGAACATTTCTTCGGACTCAACTTGAGGTTGGCACTCTGGATCTTCATGAGCACGCGTTCCAGGTTTTGAAGATGTTCTTCAAACGTACGGCCTACGATGATTATGTCATCCAAGTAGACCAGACAGGCATCTCCAATCAACTTAGTTAGTACAAGTTCCATCAACCTTTCAAACGTTGCCGGAGCGTTGCACAATCCAAACGGCATAACTTTAAATTGCCACAGACCCTTTCCTGTCGAGAATGCTGTTTTCTCCTTGTCCTTGGGGTCAATTTCAACTTGCCAGTAGCCACTTTTCAGGTCCAGCGTGCTAAACCACTTTACTCCAGTAAGCATGTCCAACGTGTCATCAATTCTTGGCAAAGGGTAGCTGTCCTTCTTCGTAACGTCATTCAGACGACGATAGTCAACACAAAACCGCATGCTGCCGTCCTTCTTCCTTACCAGCACTACAGGTGAACACCATGGGCTAGATGAAGGTTCAATAACACCATCCTTCACCATTCCCTCAATCATGGTTTCTACTTCCTTTTCACGCGCTACCGGCAATCTCCTTGGCCGCTGACGGATAGGCAACTCGTCGCCTGTATTTATTTTGTGTTGAACTAAGCCAGTCTTCCCAATGTCACTATCGTTTAGGGAGAAAACTTCGGCGTACTTCAGTAACATCTTCTTCGCCTTGCCCATCTCATTTTGAGACAGAGCGCTGCGACACTCTTCTAAAAGTGTGGTCACTCTCGTTTGTGCATCCTTGCTGGGGGTCTCAGTCGATAGATATTGGCATTGACGCAGCCAATCCACTTCCTCGCAAGTACCAATCAGTGTGCCTTTTTCAATAGTCTGTTCCTGATCACAAAGGTTCAGCACACGTACCCCTGAGATGTCGGTGGCTCTGACCAAAGTTCGTGCCACTTTCCATGGAAGGTCATTGTCTACCCTTTCCACGAGTACACAACGATGAGTTTTCCCAGGATTCCGAGGAAGACTAACCGGCACAATCGTTTCTGATCTCGGAGGAAGAACAATTTCCTTAAGGCTGTACACATTCCCTGGTAACGCCCCTTCCATAAAAAGTTCCTCTCGTCCACATTTCATAACTCCCTGCTTGACGTCAATCTCGCAAAAATTCTTCCTCATAAAGTCAAGACCCAGGATGCAATCGTCCATTATATCAGCCACGATGACATTATGCAGGTAGGTCCTGTTGCCTAGCTTCAACTCCATCTCCATCTCTCCACGGACGGGTATGCGCTGACCAGTGGCTGTCACCAAATTAATGCGTTCTCGTTTGTATGCAGAGTCCCCAAGGGGCTGACTCATAACTTGGGAACTGACGACTGTACGAGAGGCTCCAGTATCTATGGTCAGCTTACAAGGCGTTCCGTTGACCTCGCCCTTGATGATTAAGCTGTTCCCGTCATGGGTTTGTGTGATCGAAATCCTTGGGGCTCTTTGAACATCAGCCAGCACCCGCCCCGCAGTCCTGGCTATTACTCGTTTCCCTGCTGCTGCTGGGTAGTGCTGTTAGCCGCGCTACCCTCTGGAGACCGGCCATCTTCCCTTTCTGCAGTTCGCTTAGGGCAACTGGATCGAAGGTGGCCCCTTTCCCCACAGCCGTAGCACCTAGGGCTGTATCCTTTACGATCGCGAACTGTAGCCGCTACAACCTCCCTGACGCGATGGGAACGATGATCCTGCCGCACAGCTTCCACCTCCAGTGCATGGGCCAAGGCGTCCTTAAGCGTCCCGTGGTGACCGAGTCTCACAGCAGCTCTAACTTCAAGGTCCCGGATGCCGTCGATGAATGCCTGCACCAGGTTCCCATCAATAAGCGCAGGTACGGACTGGTACGCTTTTCGAACCAGCTTCTCCACTTCAAGGGCCCACTGCTGCAGGTTTTCGTTACTGCGTTGCACACGATCCTTGAGCTGCGCACGAAACACGTGTTCCAGGTGAGCGTCGCCATATCTAGCCTCCAATGCCTCGAGGAGCTGCTCGTAAGTCACTTCCTTACCGAGAGCTTCCAGCACATTTAAAGCCTGGTCGCGCAGGCCTAGGGTGAGGGCAGTCATGGCCTGACTTTTATTCCACCCGTTCGCCTTCATGACAGCCGCAAACTGAATTTTGTAGGCCGACCAGGAAGAAGTCCCGTCGTACGGCGGCACTTTGAATCCACGTAGCGAAGGTGTTGTAGCTACGGGAGCTGCGATTCCATCCCCAAGTTTGAGGTTACCCAACTCTTGCTTCACATCAGCAATGACGTCACTAAACTTGCTGATCTGAGTTTCAGCTTCTGACAAGCGGTTGTCATGCTGGGCAACCTTCTCCTTCACCTCCTTCATGTCTTTCCCGAAGGTTGCGTGAAGGTCCTTTATGAGGAGCATCTGCTCTTCCTGGCGGTGCACCTGCTCCTCCTTATCCCGTTTGAGCTGTTCTTCCAATTGACGGGCCTGCTCCTCCTGTCGGCGAGCCTGCTCCTCCTGTCGGCGCGCCTGCTCCTCTTTATCCCGTTTGAGCTGTTCTTCCAAACGGCGAGCCTGTTCCTCCTGTCGGCGGGCCTGCTCCTCTTTATCCCGTTTGAGCTGTTCTTCCAATCGGCGGGCCTGTTCCTCCTGTCGGCGGGCCTGCTCCTGCAACATCATCATCAGAGCAGCAAAATCTGGTGCTGGTGATGCTGGAGCAGCTGTGGACGGGCCGGCCTCTGTGGTTGGTAGCTGGCCCTCCGACGTCTGTGGCATTGCTCCACCAAATCGCCTCTGGTCCGTCTCCTGCTGGCGTTGACTCCGGGTACGGATACCCTCCGTGTCGTCTTTAGGTAAAATCGGCATGATTTTAATCCTTGCTTCTGACACCAATTGTTACGAGCTTGGGGTTCGTGACAATTAAAAACTGCCGGATATGAATTACCAAAAATAACACTTTAATTAAACACACTAATAACACAACGCAATAGCACTACGGATCACTCTTAAGTCGCACTTGAAGATCGCTTTAGATGTTCTCTCATATATCGCTTCCAATAAACTACCCCGAGACGCGCTCCGTTCCCGCTTATATAGGGCCCTCGGATAGTTCCAGAACCTTCTACCGTAGAAGCATCTAGAATGTTCGAGTACATATCGGCCCTGACCGAACACATGTCGATAGTTCCAGAAAGTTCTAGCATCGAACTTTCTAGAAAGCTCTTGACCATTAGTTCCGCTATTCGATACGAGATGGCGCTAGTGGCAACCAAACATTAATCGTGCCGCGCAACAATATGTTCTTTGAAAATCGTAGGTTTCTCTATTAATTTTTTATTTTTAACGAACATTGTAGTAGTGACTCCGTCCGCGTTTATAATGTTAGTTTGCATAGGATCCCAAGTCATTCTTATACAACATTATTTTTAGTATATGGGAAACCTGAATACAGTTTGTCATATATATATATATATTGAATAAGGAACTGAATCGATTCCAATAGTTTTTACGCCATGTTATATTTTATCCCAAAAATTTTTTTTTTAGCTCTCACCATTTAATTACAAAACAATTGCCATACGGTTAGGTACCTACTGCCTAATTATTATCAATGAGTACAAACCACGCTGGACGCACGGGTGGCGCGTGGTTCCTATGGTGACCATGTTTCTGTAGACAACTAGGTAACATAACAAGGTTATAACTTGTAACAAATCAAACTTAAACCTAAGGGAAATAAAGATTATAAGTAGATTTGTACATTTTTAATTTAAATAAATAAAAAATACAAATAGTTTTATAAAAATTACCTATTTCACTAGAGTCCTTTAGTATCACAAACTGGGAGGAGGATATATTGTGAGGAGGGTTCTTAAGTCACACACACTGGGAGGAGGATATGTCGTGAGGAGGATCCGGTATGAGCGCCTTGTTGTCTATTGGTTGTAGTAAGACGAGCAGTGGAAACAGGAGGGACCCGACAAAACTCCGAAGCTCAATAGTAGGGCCGCAGCAGTAGTAGTATTATTAGTGGAGGCTTTTCAGAAAAATAAACAGCACCTCCATACATCAAATTACGTCGCTGTCCCTCTTCGTAGTTCCCTCTCGTAGTAGTCCCGCTTTCTGCGCTTCGTCCTCTATTTATACTAGAGTTTCAGCCGTTCCAGATCATTTTTAAATTTCAAAATTATATCCTCCAGTGGCCAGACACATGTAACCAGCCAGCACATATTATACAACCATGTGTGTGTAAAGAATTTAAAGATATAATTTAAAATTAAGAAGTGAACAATCATAGTTAATAAAATACAATATTCCAGCTAATAATATTGATAAAAATAATTTATAATAATTAAACCAAAAAGTAATTCTTTATAGACTAGTGAGAAACTCTATGGGAAAAAAGAAAAGTAACTGACAGTTTGACAAATCTTGACATACATGTCACAACATAGAAAATTACAAAGATCAAATTTTATTTTATTACAGATATTAAAGAAATAGTTATTGTAACACGCAAATACTATATTTCCTTCCAGAAAATGAGTATGAAGGTACATAGAGAATGCTTAAATTTCAAGGTTAATGTTAACAAAATGTAAGTATAAAGAATAATCATTACATTACCCCGAAAACCCCTGAAAATTTTTGAATACCATGAAAAAATTTTCTTGTTTAGAAATAAGAGAGCATTAATTAGCATAAATTAAGCTAAATGAGTATTTACAATGGTACAGTAAGTTAAAAAAATTAACACTAGTTTGCCCATATCCCCAGAAAATTATCAACTAGAAAAATTTTGATGTTATAAATAAGACCTTGCTCTTTCATACATCTTTCATTAACCTACCTTACACTTCCTCAATCATACATCACCAGCATACTTAGGGGATATGGTTCACATTCAATGACGCATACTCCACAAGGAATTATTTTTAAGGTTTACGAAGGCTTATTTATTTAATTCAGGTGTCGTAACCCGCACCTTTTTTAAAACCCGTTAAAATTAAAAGAAATTATTTACAAAGTTTTTCTGCTTAAGAAAAGCAGCCAAGCATAAAGTGCTTAAGAAAAGCCTTTAAGTCAAGGATCAAGGAGATGCAAGGATTACCAAGAATAAACCTTCGAGTTACAAGTAGTTTAAGTATCTAAAAAAAATATTATACAAGTTAGTTTAAGATGAAGATACACTAAGGCTTATTTTACGAGTTGTGAGACCGCTCGACACAATGGCTTATTTTACGAGTTGTGAGACCGCTCGACACAATGGCTTATTTTACGAGTTGTGTACCGCTCTAAAATAAAAATAAAATAATCTACATATAAATAGTGGTACCTAAATAAGCCAGAAAAAAAATTAATTTTGTGAAATACAAAACTTAAATCTAAATGGTTTTTACAAGAATAAAAAAAAAAAAATAGAGCAGATATCTATACTTTAAAATCTTTGACGTGCCATTTTCCTCTAGAGCCGCCCTCATCCTCCAAAATGAAAACAAGCGGTGAGAGTTTTTGAACAATCGTGCTTTTTATATATTTGGGAGCTAATTTGGCACTAAAATAGTTGCCAGCATTACTAGGAACGTAATTTTTACGCCAGACGGTATCACCGATATTAAATTCCTTAAAACTGTGCCTTGTGTTATAATGAGAAGCGTTTTTTGTATGAGCCACATATAGTGCAATCTGTACTTTATCGAAGATGACAGATAATAACCCTATGTTAGCGGCATAAATATCTCGAGGAAGGAAGGTTATTTCGTCTAAGTTCGGGCAACTAGAATAAAATGAACCACATGATATGATTTCCCGACCAAAGACCAGAAAAGAAGGGGAGTACCCGGTCGTAGTATTTACTGAGCTATTTAATGCTAATTGAATTTTTTGTAACGGAATGTCCCATGAACGGTGGTCGTCTCCGACTAACTGTGATAACGCCGTGATAATTGTTCTATTATAACGTTCAGTTGGATTTACTTGTGGGCAATATTTAGGTGAATAAAATATAAAGGGAACTTTATACTTATTTAGAAAATTTTGAAACTCATTAGACTGAAATTGTGAGCCGTTATCCATAATAATGGTTTGAGGTACACCATGAACTAAAAATACAAAATTTTCCAGATGTCGTATAATATTAGTAGCTGTAGCTCGTTTAATAGGAAAAATAAGGCAGTACTTCGAAAATGAGCACGTAATCACGAGAATATACTGATTACGCTGTCTCGTTATAGGCAGAGGACCCATAAGGTCTAATGATATATTCTGGAAAGGCCTCGAGCAAATTTTTGGATTACCCATAAGACCATAGGGTGAATGATTCGAATGCTTGTAAGCAAGACATGTTTCACACGTAGAACACACTTTTGCCACTTCCCTGAACATACCAGACCAATAGTATCTTAAGGAAAGCTTTTTATAAGTTTTAAAGATGCCAATATGAGGATTGTTATTTATCAAGCCATGGCAAGATTTAATGAGGTCCAGCCTCTCAGAGGGAGGGGGAATTTCCTTCCATGAAAAATCGTCATTAAAATCATTGATTGATTTAGAATAACGGTATAGCTTATTGTCGCGGATTTTATAGTTAGGATAATCATCTGGGTTATCTCGACATTTGGTAAAAAGGTTATTGAAATGGTCCAACTGAGATGTGTTGTCTCTAGACACTGGTGCAACCCCATCAAAAATGACTGTATCAGGGCCCTTATAACGAGAAAGTAAGTCCGGGACTACATTATCCTTTCCTTTCTTATGTTTCAGATCAAAATTAAAGCATGATAAACGAAGAGTCCAACGTGCTAATCTCCCAGAAGGATTAGTTAAATTTTGAAACCATTTCAGTGCAGCATGATCAGTGTAAACTGTAAATCGTTTACCATTATCAAGATAACAACGCCAATGTTCAAGTGCAGCTATAACAGCTAATGTTTCACGTTCAGTAGTAGAATAATTTTGCTCATGTTTATTAAGAGTTCTGCTCATATAAGCAATAACTACTTCAACATTGTTTTGTTTCTGAGTCAACATAGCTCCTATACCATAACTAGAAGCGTCACAATGAACAGAGTAGGAAAGATCAAAGTCAGGGCAAGCTAGAATCGGGGTCGAAGTTAAGCATTCTTTTAGTTTGGCAAAACTGAAATCTGCGTCCTGATTCCAAACGAATTTTTTTGGAGAATTCTTACCGGCAGCGGTTAATTTGCAGAGAGGGGAAGCAATAGAACTGAAATTGGGAATGAAACGGCGAAACCAACTACATGTACCTAAGAATTGTCTTACCTCTTTTTTGGACGTAGGAGTAGGATAAGCTAAAATAGCTTCAATTTTACTAGGATCGGCTCGTAAACCTTTCTCGTCAACTACATAACCAAGGTATTTGAGCTCTTTACGAAAAAACTTACTTTTCTCAAAGTTAATAGTAAGACCAGCATATGAAAGCTTTTGATGAACTTTAAGTAATAGAGAGATATGCTCCTCAAATGTGGAACTGATGATAATAATATCGTCTAAGTAACAGAATACTTTATTATCGAATTCAGGAGTAAATAATTGATCCATAAGTCTTTGTTGAGTTGCAGGACTGTTAGTTAGGCCAAAAGGCATTACCGTAAACCTAAATGAGCCTCTGCCAGGCACATAGAATCCAGTTTTATCCCTATCTTCAGGATGTAAAGGAATCTCCCAAAAAGCTTTGGCAATATCTATGCTAGACAAATACTTACAGCCTTTAAGGTTATCAAGTATTTCAGAAATAAAAGGAAGACTATAAGCGTCTTTACGAGTGATTGAATTTAATTTCCTACTGTCAACGCAGAAACGCCATTCCCCATTTGACTTAGGCGTAATAAGAACAGGGGATAACCAAGGACTTTCGCATTTTTCAATGACCTTTAATTCAAGCATTTTATCGACTTCGTTAATTAGAATCTTTTGTTTTTCAGGAGAGAGACGATAACAACGTTGTTTAATAGGCAAAGCATCACCGGTATTAATCCGATGACAAATTAAATTAGTAAGACCTAATTTACCTTTCTGTTCAAAAGAAATTTCTTTAAAACGTTCAATCATATCCTTAGCAATAATTGTTTGGTTATCGGAGAGGTGATCGAATGACATGATTTTATTTTCAACAGCACAGTTCATAAATTTTTTACTATTAAGATTAAGTTCAAGCGAAAGTATCTTAGGACAAAGCTCAAATTTTTTCCAGAAGTCCCAGCCAAGAATCAAAGATGGATATAATTCCGGAAATACATAAGCTTTAATAATACGAGTTTGATTATTGTAAGTCAATGGTAAAAGAAAATAACCAGAACAAGATGATTTTTGTTTATTAGCAACCATAACCTGAGCTGACGACTTGAATAGCTTAAACCCTAGCTTTTGGATATCTTTATGAGAATTATTTCCTAAAATAGTAAAACAGCTTCCGCTATCCAAAAGACCCGAAAAACTTACATTGTTAATAGATACATTAATAAAAGGTCTATTATAATCCTTTTCTTTGTCATAGATCGCAGAAGTTGTTTTATAACAAAACATAAAATTTCGGATAGTGTCTAACCATTGATTCCAATCGCTAAGATTAAAATTTTTAGTTTTGGAACTATTCAAGTCGCTATTTACTTTTTTTGTTTGAGAAACCGGGGTACATTTAGGACAATTTGAAATTTTCACGTCTTTCAGACCGCACTTGAAACAGATTAAGTATCTTGGTTGGGTACATGTTTTTAAGGTATGACCCGTTACACGGCAACGCAAACAATAATCTTCTTTGGGCTTATCTTTAATTTGGGAGGAAGGAATTTTCGAAGAAGAAATAGGTTGTTGTTTAATCTGTATCGCGTTTGAATGATAGTTAGAACTATTTTTATAAGTTGCCGGACGATAAGCGAACTCCACAGCACAAGATGGGATATCTGAATATCTGGGTTCATGAAAGTTCCGATCTCTTTCAGAAATTTTTTCGTGGCTCTGACAAGTTGAGATTAAAGAGTCAATTGAATTAACATCTTTTAGTGCAACGAAAACAGAATAACATGGTTTAATATTACGTAATAAAATTTCCAATTGGTCGTTTTCTGTTAGTTTTTTAGAAAGACGATTGAACATGCCGAACATAATTGACACATAGACAATGATAGTCTCCGTAGCCCCTTGAGTCCGATTCCTAATAGCCTCTAGCAATTTGTAGTCGTAGTCGTGAATTCCAAAATCCTTAATAAGCATAATATGGATCTGACCCCAAGTCAATGAAGGATTCCGACTATGCTGAAATCTAAACCAATGTAACGCATCTCCGACAAAAATCTCAAAAGCATGTTTAACCAGAGTTACTTCTGAAATATTCCTAGAGATCTGAAATTCCTCTAACTTCTGTAGAAAAGACCTAGGACAAGTTTTACCATCGTAAGAAAATCTTTTAAAATCCTTCACGAAATTGCATGGCGAGTAACAATTCTGTTCCATAGAGGAAGACTGTGGCATACTCCAAGCTGCAGCGGGATTTGGAACCGGTTGAGGAGTAGCGAGAACCTCAGAAGGTTCGTAAATTCGAGGGCTGAAGAGAAGGTCAGCTTGATTCCGAGCAGGAGGATTAGACTGAATCGGAGGGTTAGACTGAAGAGGAGACTGAAGAGGAGGGTTAGACTGAAGAGGAGGGTTGTGTACTTCCACCAAGACGTCTTCAGTTCCAAAATGACCCAATCCTAGGGCCTCAAATCGTTTTTCGAGTAAGAAGAACCGAGATCTTACACTTGAGCATAACTCAATTAACGGTGGAAGAGCAATAATACGTTCTAAACGGTAAAAAAGATGATTCATAAACGACTCAATCTTTTTTATACTACTACGATCCCCTGATGATTCGATTTGTGAAATTTTATCGTCTATATAGTTGAGAGTATTCTCCGCCTGAGATATATCGAGATGAAGAGGTATAGGGGAGGATTTTATGTCCTCCGGTAGGACATGACTAAGTTTAGTCAATTGATCCTTAAGGTCCGTCAAATTTTCCGCTGGTTTTTCAGCTCTAATAGTCACCTCATATTCCAATTCAAGTTTGTTTAAGTACGAGAATCTTATTGGTCTATTCATGATTAAGGTTTAAAAATAATGTCCAAGGTTTAAGAAGTTTCTCAAGTAATTTTTTTTTATATTAACTACTATTCGCCACCACAAATGGGTTTATGAAAACATTAACCGTTACTTAGCAACGCGTGTCAAATAACAAGTTAACCCAAAATTTTAAGGAATTTTACCCGACAATTGTAAAACTCAAAAAGAGGGTTATGTGTTTTCTACAGGTTGCACTAGCTGTGGAAAAGTGTTGGTAGTGAGAAGTATTAGTATTTAGTGTAATGTAGATGTGTAGGAATGTATAAGCGTCCACAGGATACTCTCCTGTTTCTGCCGTGAAGTGTCCTAACAACCAACTTGGGAGTGTCCACGAATGGATTATCACATCAAGCGGCCGTTAGGTACGAATACCAGAGGGTAGACGTAGTGGTGTGCAAGTCTGTGGGATGCAGTGTAGGCGATGTTTTTGTAGAGAGTAAAGTATAATGTGAGATAAACGACTACGGGATATTGTCCAATAGCCGTCGTAGAGTAACCAATCTCCAACCTTGGCAGTGCCCACTAGTGGGTTAACACTCCAAGAGGCCGAAAGGGTGCCAATTATCTTTCGATAATGGAATGTGTGTGGGGGTGTAGAGTACCTAGATGAAGTTTAGTATAAAGAAGAGTCGAGTAAAAGTGTATGAAAAATAATAAAATGCTTACCAAATTAAAATCCAAATATACTCACTTGAGAAAGTGTAATTTAGAATTTAGGAAGGTGAATATCTGAAAATCTGAGGGGTGGGTTAGTATAAAATTGGGCGCCAAACTGTAACAAATCAAACTTAAACCTAAGGGAAATAAAGATTATAAGTAGATTTGTACATTTTTAATTTAAATAAATAAAAAATACAAATAGTTTTATAAAAATTACCTATTTCACTAGAGTCCTTTAGTATCACAAACTGGGAGGAGGATATATTGTGAGGAGGGTTCTTAAGTCACACACACTGGGAGGAGGATATGTCGTGAGGAGGATCCGGTATGAGCGCCTTGTTGTCTATTGGTTGTAGTAAGACGAGCAGTGGAAACAGGAGGGACCCGACAAAACTCCGAAGCTCAATAGTAGGGCCGCAGCAGTAGTAGTATTATTAGTGGAGGCTTTTCAGAAAAATAAACAGCACCTCCATACATCAAATTACGTCGCTGTCCCTCTTCGTAGTTCCCTCTCGTAGTAGTCCCGCTTTCTGCGCTTCGTCCTCTATTTATACTAGAGTTTCAGCCGTTCCAGATCATTTTTAAATTTCAAAATTATATCCTCCAGTGGCCAGACACATGTAACCAGCCAGCACATATTATACAACCATGTGTGTGTAAAGAATTTAAAGATATAATTTAAAATTAAGAAGTGAACAATCATAGTTAATAAAATACAATATTCCAGCTAATAATATTGATAAAAATAATTTATAATAATTAAACCAAAAAGTAATTCTTTATAGACTAGTGAGAAACTCTATGGGAAAAAAGAAAAGTAACTGACAGTTTGACAAATCTTGACATACATGTCACAACATAGAAAATTACAAAGATCAAATTTTATTTTATTACAGATATTAAAGAAATAGTTATTGTAACACGCAAATACTATATTTCCTTCCAGAAAATGAGTATGAAGGTACATAGAGAATGCTTAAATTTCAAGGTTAATGTTAACAAAATGTAAGTATAAAGAATAATCATTACAAACTTTGTGATTTTTGTTGATACAGCTTTGAAATTTTGTACATAGATTCTTTACATAAGAATACTAGACATGTGTTTCGGGTTTCGCATATACTAAAAATAAGGTTGTATATATATATATCCCAACTATTCTTTGAGCCCGTTTGTCTCGCTTTGGTCCTTGTTCGGTTTCCAGGTCGGGGAGTTATTGGGTTTTCCATTCGGGATTTATTAGTTAAGTACAGCCCGGAGTTTGGAAATTGTCAGAATGATTACTCCCGCGCCTGGGAAAGCACGTAAAGCCGTTGGTTCTGCGTCTGATCTCTCTTCGGCCGTGTCGGATGCCATCGGATTATGAGAGTGAGGGAAGAGCGAGTACACCTGTGTCTGCGCGCAGGCTTCTGCACTGTAATATATCCCGCGACGAAGGCTAATCTCCGCTGAAAGTAGACCGAAATTTAGTCTGTACGACTATTATTATTTCTCCAGAATCTGCTACGTAGTTCTGTCTTGAACACGCACTGAAGGGGCGAACATAGAATTTCTTCCTGTATGAACCCCAATTTAGTGTTACTAACGCCTCATGTGTTTATTGTCTTCAGGAGAGCTACACAGACGTGCCGGTAACGCCTTCCTCGGACGTGGAGCACTGCCATTGGAAGCCGCAAGCGGAGCCCCCAAGCGCCATCCCTCAGCTGCTGACCGCGCTCGTACTATGTGGCATTTTTATGGTAAGTACGCACCATCTAGAAACGCTATCTCTTCTCGTTAGTTTGTTTTTTTTTTGGTTGTGAAATCATCAAATAACTTCTCCCGCTCTGGGTGGAGTAGGAGGGCGTGTCAGACTTTTACTGACTAAAACCCACCCGTGTTCCCTCAGTAGCCCGTAGGCCAGGGGCTGTGGTATCTCTTTCGAACAAACCCGCACCCCTGGCAGGCATCGGCCCTTGCGGGCTCCATCATTTTTTGTGCTGACATCTCTTTGAGGCGCGCGTGGAACACAACGCGCCGTCGACTTGGGCTTGGTCCTTACCGGACAACGAGCTACCCATTACTCGCCGTCCGCAAGCTCATGCCTACGGTGGCCGGAAATCGGCCTGGGATTCCCGACGCCCAGGGCGTCTCCGAATCCTGCGGCAGCTAGGGTCGCGAGGGCGCATAGACTGCCTCTCCCTCTCGTGCGCCGACTCCCTCTTCGCGAGTATCACTGCTTCGCTGAAGGAGGTGACGGCTACCCATGCCCTCTCGCTCCGTACCATGCCCTGGACCAGGGCCAGAAGCGAGAGATCGCCGCCGCCGATCGCCTCCACGAGGACACGGCGGTGCTCCACCCAAGCTGGGCAGACCGCCACCGTGTGCTCCACCATGTCCTCAGGGCGATCTTCGCAGTGGAAACACCCGGGCGTTTCCTCCCGCCCCATCCGAAACAGGAACCTCCCGAAACAGCCGTGTCCGGTGAGGACCTGCGTCAGGCGGAAGGTGAGGACGCCATGCCGCCTCTCAAACCACTCCTCAAAGAGGGGACTTACCGCCGCAATCGTGGCGTGCCCAACTCTTTTCGTTGGTTCAATTTGCACTGCTGAAAAGAAACCGCATTCGTTTTGCAAGTTAGAAACACGCCCAGTTCACCCACGGTGGGCATAGGCTTCTATTTTCTTGTGACAATCCTGACCCTTTTGTACCGCGTCGTCCAGGTTTTGCCCGCGATGGCAAAACCTAGTATTAGTACTAGTCTTCCTCCGCATTGACAGATGTCCTGCCCAACTTCATTTGTGTTCCATAATACGGCTTAGGATTTAGTATAAGTAAATTGTTTGGGATCTTGATTAAAATCCACTTCTTGTTTAATAATCTTTATTCAGAACACTGTTTACACTGTTGTACCTACACACAAGGTTATATTACATTTTTACCATTTTATTTGATTAATATTAGTAAGAGGCGTGTGCGCTCTGTTCGGGTTGAAGTTAGAAGGGAATAGACAGCCATCTGTCAAGTTCATATTTAGTTTGACAACTATGACATGACGTTGACATTGACAATACTAAACATAAATATTAGAATGAATAACGGAACACCATGCTTGATAGTATCAAAGTTACTAAGTATCAGAACAAAATGTAACAACACGCAACGAGAAGTAAGAATACGGCTCGTTACTTCGCCTGAAATTACCGATTTGTTCACCCGATTGTATGAGCCGACCCGGAGGTCTATAGAATTATACGACCATGCCATAGACACGACCCAATATCGGAGCAGACAATGGATAATGTCCGGATATATGGGTCCGCCTAAATGACGGTAAAAGGCGGGCTGTCTCACAAAAGAAATTGTTTGATTATCCGTGTTCTACCTAACCTAACATAGCCGTGCTCATTTTGGATCTTTTTATCTAAAGGGCAGTCGACAAAAGAGATGAATGTGTAGGTTTTACTGACTACAACTTCTTTTGACTTGATTACATTTCTATTTCTTTTGTCGCGCCTAACATAACAGTGGCCGTTTTTTAAAAACTAACATGTTTTTTATGGTTTTGGTAATACCATCTCGCACGACAACCTAGAAATTTGCCAGGCTTGTCTGTGGGTGCCTCTTAATAAAAATAAAAAACTTAAAACAAAGCGACTACATGCTTCGGGGTCCTACTGCGGGGTACGGATGTCGGCATAGGGCGTCGCAGCAAGGGATGGGTGGGATCGGAATAATATTTGGGCGAATTTAAAGCTACAGGCTCAGCGGCGCGGGCTGGCTCGAGCAAGGGTCGGGAAAACCGAACTAAAAAAAGAAACATTCGTTATTACATTAGCTGAACCTTCCTTTGGTTGACTACGACCAGCTCACACTGGATTCTCACTTTCAATAGTCAAACATATTTACATTTCCTATAATTACTGTATTTTTACACGCTTTTTATTAGCTTCACCTGTATGTATGTTTGTAACCGACTTCTTTGGGCGCGATTTTGACCCACTTTAAACGGCCAGATTTCGTTCAAACTTTGTAGATTTATCGAGGACCGATGACAATACTCTAATTTGATAAAAATATTCCATTTTTCAATTTGCAAAATATGATTTTTGTTAATTTAAGTCGATAAGGTAAGAAACTTAATTTCAATTTTTTATAATTTTTCTCTACAATCGATAAGACAGGACTTGATGTTAATTTTAATTTCCAATAATTATCTTTAGCCGATTTCTCTAATATTGACAAATTTTCGAATACTAAGGAGAATTTTAATTCTACAAAACAAATAATAGTTAAAAAAAAAAAACTAAAAAACACGCTTTTTATAGAAAATAAATTTTAATAAATTAAAATTAAGAATAATGTAAAAAAATTCAATAACTATTAATTAATAATAGTGTGAATAAAAAAAAAAGTTATTTAAAAAAAAGCGTGGGGTGCTTTTTAAGATATTATCAAAATGATAATCACTCTACTCATATCTGTCAATAAAATATTTATAACTATTGACACCATGCACCCCACGCTTTTTTTAAAATATTTTTTATTCACACTATTATTAATTTATGTTTATTGAAATTTTTAACACTATTCTTAATATAAATTTATTTTCTAAAAAGCGTGTTTTTTTTTTAATTTGGAAATATGTCCATTATGCACATATTACTGTATCTAAACTAAAATTTATTCTAATCCTTGTTACCAAATGATGTTTATCTAATACCTTTAAACGAGCAATTCTTATACATAATATGTAATCTGAATCTCGGAAACAGCTCCAACGATTTTCGTGAAATTTAGTATGCAGGGGGCATACAGATTCGGGGGCTATAAATCGATCTGGCTTGGTTTCGTTTTTAGGAAACGTCGAAAAAAAATAAACTGTCGTCGTGTATTTTTAACAACTTAATGTTGGCGTAGATTAAGTAGATTTCAGAATGACAAGTACTATTGAAAAGTAAAAAAATACTAAAGTTGTAGGCGTTGTTGTTTCAACTGCACTTTATAACATGTGGTTATTAAAGCGGTTTTACAAAAAACCTTATTCATTTACACGTTTCAATAAATTTGAACCGCGTTTGTTGCTGCTCAGCTGTCAGTGTCATCATTGTAGTGATATGTTGACACTGACGGCTGAACTCAGTTTAGACGTGCTGATGGCGTTCAATGTCATTAGTGAAATGGTGAAAACCGCCCTAAATCGCGAATGCAGTACCTATAACGGCAAATATTTTTATCTTGGCATTGAGCTAGGTATTCTTGCCAACATGAGAGAAAAACACTACTTAACCTGACCTATATATAACAGTTGCCCTGTTTAGTTCTACTTGTCGATATACTGTGTATCTATATCTATCTAGTTGACGTTAACTATCTGACCTATAAAATGTAACACCAGACTGTTTTCCATGCTCTTAGAGTATTAAGGAAAATTCAAGTGGAAATGTCGTTTATGGGTCAACGCACAATCTCCTCCAGTAGAATTTTACTGTGTGATAAACAATATGTCGACGGTCCCCAGTTCCCTTATTCTTTACAAAAATATGTTGGCATATTTTTTCATAGAGCTGACTGAGTTTGGTAGTTAAGTAAGCGAGCCTTGGTTAGATGGGTCGGGCTGCTGGCAAAATGTTTTGAATGTTTCTATTCGGAGATTCTCCGGGGTAGCCCGCAGATGTCACCACTCCACCTTTGACTTCGAGGAATATAACCACGTATGTTATTTAATTTATTCAGGTATGCGAGCTGATCGGCGGCTACCTAGCCGGCAGTCTGTCTGTGATGAGCGATGCGGCGCATATGCTGAGCGACTGCGGGGGGTTTGCGCTGGCGCTGCTCGCCTTCCACTGCGCGAAGAGACGGCCCGATGTTGCCATGTCTTACGGTTATAAGCGTGCTGGTAAGTGGTAATGTACTGTAGTAATTGTAGGGTTCTTAAAGGCTGATGCAGGTTTGGGTGGGCAGCACCTTGTTGCAAAAAATCTACATCACTTTCGTATACCTTGTATTGGCTGCCCCGTCTCTAAGTCGCAAGCACTACTGCTGAGTGTGGGGTCCTGGGTTCGATTTACAGGGCTATTACACCAGTAATACCGGGCTATTACTGGTGTCATAGCCCGGTATTTTGGAAGTTGGCGGTGTGATACCCCCGTGCCTCGGAAAGCACGCTGTTAATCCTGCGCCTAATCTGTCTCCGGTCGAGTCGGATTGCTGTCCCGTGAGGGAAGAGAGAATGTACCTGTGCACTATAATATCTCCCGCGCCGAGGGCTAGTCTCTAAATACAGCCCTGAGGGCTATATTTTATACACCTTGTATGAACCATCGCAAACAACAGACGGGCTGGACCGCTTCTTTTTGAATTCAAAGGTCAGTTCAGACGGAACGGTAAAATTCCCTGGCTTTACTGGCTCCATTGAAAATAGGATCGTGTTACCATATCCTTAAGTAGAAAATAGGGTATTTTCCAATTTGATAAAAACTATTTTACTTTGAAGATTGGGACGAGATATTTAACAGAAAAATAAAAATAAATTTAACCATATCCATTTTCTCCATTAAAAACGATTAAAATCAAATTTCTTTTTCGTTGTTTTGAATTTACCGCCAAAACGCTCCTTACGATGACTTTTATCACGTGACTTCGTGACGTCAGCTTTGTGTAAACAGCACCAGTACAAATACTTAGTTTGGCGCAGTTTTAGAAGTATTTGTGCACAGAGGCACCGCACAACAGTGATTTCACTTTCTATCCATAAAAAATCATGTTAATTATAAACACGACACTCAGTTGTTTACTTACTAACTACTTTAGTTTACACAAAGTTGACGTCACGTGATAAAGTCATCGTAAGGAGCGTTTTGGCGGTAAATTTAACACAACGAAAAATAAATTTGGTTTAAATCGTTTTTAATTGAGAAAATGGATATAAATCAATTTACTTTTATTTTTCTGTTACATATTTCGTCCCAATCTTCAAATTAGAATAGTTTTTAATAAATTGGAAAATACCCTATTAAATGAATATCGACACAGTAGGCTCGCGCATGAATTGCGGCCAGAGAAGGCTCGATCTTGCTCGAGGATTTTCTGTTTTGCGATGAAGTGCGGTTGTAGGTATTGTGCGCTTAGCATTAAAGGGATTTTCTTCGGTTCCCTGGACCAGTAACTTAATAAATTACCTATCTGTTGTCCCACCTGCACCACCCCACTAATGGAAAAAGTTTTCTTCACATTCAAATTGCCTTTAAAAAACTTTGATTATTTTTGGGCTGTGTAACTTGTAACTAAGTTGTCTATCACTAGTGTTATACGCCTTTACGTGGTTGATGCGTATTTTTTTTATTTAGCCACTTACTCGTAAACTGGTTATAAATAAGAACCCTACCGCAGCTAACAAAACAGCTGATAACCTTGAAACGGCTGAACCGATTTTGATAAAACATGTCTAAGAACCACAGCTAGAAAAGCTACTTTTGAATAAAAAAAACCGCACCCAAATCAGTTCTCCCGTTTAAGAGCTACGCAGACGGACACACATGACACCCCTATCTCGCGTCGGGGTTTAAAAAAGGGTCTGGTCCGTTAATTAAATTTCGGATGAAAGTGTAGGCAAACAAAATAATTTCTTACGCAATTAATTAGTAACTAACATGAGATTCTGTGTTGAGATGGTTCCCCCTATTTGAATAACATTATTATGCTGTAATTGAAATAATCATCGACAATAATTGAGGTTATAGTTTGATTTGAAATTGTAATTTCTTGTTAAAGTATTCAAAGAAACCGATCAAAGCGATCAATTTGTAAGTGGCACTACAAATTGGCGTTAATTGATATTTTCTTCAGATTGTTTTGGAACAGAACGTAGGAGGTTTTTGTAGGCAAACTTTACATACTCTTTGGTAAATAACTGCCTTATGTCAAGGGTACACTAGTCGCGGGCTCGAACTCACTGGTGGGCCTGGCTAAAAAGCACGCTGTCTCACCAGGCTTCTTATCCGACAGAGGTAGTATCAGTGATGAGCAGCTAGACGACAGTCTACACGCACAACATTATTGAGTGAGCTGCAGGATCAGTTATAGTAAAACAAGCGCGTAAAAAATTAAAAAAAAGTCCTTCGGAAGATCGGGTTTTCTGAAAAAAGCACTGCATAAATCAATGACCAATTAAGTTAATTAAACTTTTCGATAAGTAATTGAGCTTTGTCGGTACCGACTTGGTTTTCGACACGCCCAAAGTTAGGTTAAATTAGCAAGAAAAACGAATCTTTGTTGACTCATAACTTTGTAATGGCTTTTTATTTTAGTATTCTGTTTCCGTACAGACAATATTGGTAATGAGACAAAACCATACCATGTTTAATTTTTGATGTACATAGTCAAACAGTGGAGTAAAACCCTCCCGAAGTTTGTATGGAAAAAATGTGGACAAGTGTCACCTTAAAGGACTTTGCCGCTTTTCCATATCTTTTGCCAACCCTGTTTAAGAGCAGGTCGTTTTAGGAGTATGCGCTAAGGTAGAGAATATAAGATAGAATAGGTGGCAGAGATATTTTTTGGTTTGTTTTGTGTGCGACAAGTTTAAATAAATACATAAGGGAGCCCGCGAAATTCCAATTTTCTAACGTATTCTGGAATGTGCAAGATGTTGAACAAAATATGATACCCGACCGTAGCACCCACTAGGGTGCTGATACTAATCAATTTACACAATTATAATCATAAAAATTATCTAAGGTCATAGAAAAAATCGTGGGCAACCCTGGCGTTTCACTCTTAAAACATAAACAATTGTCATAATTAGCACAAACAACAATATTTTCTCTACAGTTTTTATACAGGATAAGTTTTTATCCAGTGCGCAAACTTTAACCATGAATTCAGCATATCATTCTAGACCCCCAGCGCAGAAATCTTTCGCCGGTTTTACAAGAAAAATTCAGCTGTTTCATAGAAAAGTGCAATACCTACGCGGTAAAAACGTATGGAAAAGCTGTTTTTTTTTTTTGTAGTACGTTTGCGCACTGAATAAAAACTTTTCCTGTATGTGGCACCATTGGTTCCCCCCCTTCACACTCCCTTCACACTTTAATAATTTGTCTATTTCAACAGCATGTGATCTTTTCTTTGTAGAATTAGGATTACCTAATTCTGAAAATTTGAAAGATTTTACCAAAAGAACTGCTTAAAATCTTTCAGAATTTTTACCATACAAGCCCAAAATCTGACATACAACTATTTTGTTACAGAGGTCCTCGGCGCTATGCTTTCAGTCCTTCTAATCTGGATCCTGACTGGCATATTCGTATACGTAGCCGTGGTCCGTTTGCACACGGGCGAGTACAATATCGAGCCCGACATGATGATGATCGTGTCGGGTTGCGGGGTCGGCTTCAATGTCATACTGGCGCTAGTGCTGCATGGCTGCGCGTCTGATATTGGTGAGTACTAACTGTACTAGCCATGGTCCGTTTACACGCGGCGAGTACAACATCGAGCCCGACATGATAGGTAATGTTCACGTCGTTGCTGAGATGTATACTGCGAAATATCCGATTTAACTATCAAACAACTGTCATATTAGTTCCGCGTAGATGGCGCTAAGTGTTTGTTACCTTCATTCAGCTGGCAATGAAGTTCCTTGCGAGAAGGCGCAAAAAAAATGTATGAATATTTGCACGGCCGAATATAGTATTTACCAGATTTACTCCTCTTCAGCCCACCACCACACACACGGCGGCGCAGCCTGCGCCCACGCTCACTCACACGGCTCCACAGGAGGCGCCTCCCGCGGGTGGAGACTGTTCCGAAGATCACGAGAACACAAACAGACCAACGGCTCGCTGGTCAACGGAGACTACACGATGAAGGATCTGGCGACCGTCGAGACCAACGTCGTGGGCTCGCAGCCGAGGTAATTTATACAAATATAGACCTTAACGAATGGGACATCGATACTAATTTCCGTTGTTGGAAATATGTGCTCGTGGCTATAAATACTAATACATGATCATATTTACTT
The DNA here is from genome assembly GCA_949987655.1 of Polymixis flavicincta. NCBI lineage: Eukaryota > Metazoa > Arthropoda > Insecta > Lepidoptera > Noctuidae > Polymixis > Polymixis flavicincta. The sequence goes on along the minus strand of OX465188.1, from coordinate 5,741,631 downwards.
AGCCTTTTGCCAACTACATATGTTGGGGTTGGCTTCCAGTCTAACCGGATGCAGCTAAATATCAGTAATTTACATGGAGCGACTACCTATCTGTCCTTCACAACCCAGTTACTGGGTAATACGATACCCCTTGGTAAGACTGGTTGTCAGACTTTCGGGCTTCTGACGACCCGTAACGACTGTCAAAGATACACTAATGACAGCCGGGACCAGCGGCTTAACGTGCTTTCAGAAGCACGGAGCGGTCTTGGTTTGTAAAAATGGTCACCCATCCCCGGACCAACCGCGGCAAGCGTAGCTTAACCTGATCGATCAAACCGTGCAGCTATTTTCACGTAGCCACAAGCCCCCACAAATAGTAACATATGATATTTATTTACTACAATATGTGTGTTTCTATGTAAGTATGTTGTAAACAATCCAACGTTGCCTAGAAGAGATCGCAGAAAGCGATAAGGCCGTACATTGTATATTTTCTAGTGTTCGTTTTTTTTTTAATGTAATTTTGTGGTGTACAGTAAAGTCATTATCATCATTTCAGCCGAAAGACGTCCTCTGCTGGACATAGTTCTCCCCGAAGGGGGGGTTTTGCCACTATCGCCACGCTTGGCAGGCGGGTTGGCGATCGCAGTATAGTGGTAAAATACATCCGTGTGGTGCCGGACGTAAAAGAATAGCACCATCCAATTTCTGCCCGTGGGTGTCGTATAAGGCGACTAAGGGACTTACTAGAGAATGGGCAGCAGTGTTCTCTACAGTAAAGTATATAAAAATAAATAACAGCTGCACGAGTCGGTCAAAGCTTCCGAGGCTGGTCTGTATATATGTATTACATGCCGGTAGCCCTCCGTGCTTCGGATAGACACTAACACGTTAATTGTTGCAGGAACATCAACCTCCGGGCGGCATTGATCCATGTCATCGGCGACCTCATACAGAGCTGCGGGGTACTGCTCGCCTCTATACTGATTAAGTTTTATGTAAGTCTATGTTTTATAGGTACCTTATCTATCTAAAAGATGGAAACATAATGATGGCAATGTCGCGAAAGTTTAAAAAAAAATATTTTACTGCTGGGCAAAGGCGGCACAAACTAAATTAGCAAAAAAAAAAAAATTTGTAACTTTTTTAAATCGTGACGGACATAGCTCGTCTTTAGGATGATTTCCACCAAACGGCTCGTATCGCATCGGATCGGAAAGGATACGAACGGATGCGGCGACAGCCGATCGCGTCCGGCAGAATGTCTACGCATACGATCGGCTCCGTACGTACGCGAACGTACCCGTTTCTGCGCCTTGTCAAATAGTTACATTTCTACCGTGTTGACGTGTTCTATTTGATAAGGTTGAAGTTGACGTAGTATTGTTGCATTAGACGAATGAAATAATCATAATTTTTATGAAAAATTATCATGCCGTAGACGTCAGTCTGCAGTGCGTGCACTTTCGAATATGAGCGGCTTTGAGCGCACGCGACGACAGCCGAAAGGATTCGTTCGTATGCGACGACATCCGAAAGGATCCGATCGGATACGACGACAGGCGAACGGAGCCCGTCGCGGAAGATGTCCGCGGTCAAGCTGCTGTGCGCGGCTTGGTAATATAGACTTTAAATACTGTGTACACGATTTTATATCGTTTAAAGATTGTAAAATCCGTTTCGATCCGATACGATACGAGCCGTTTGATGGAAATTATCCTATTGTCATCTTTTCTGGCTTATAATACTTTGTCCAAATGTTAATAAAAATAAAATGTTTTGGAAAGAAGGCAAAATATCGTTAAAATGTTTCTTTGACGACTTAGTAACTATTGATTATTTTTGTCTCCAGCCTGAAGCGAAGGTGGTGGACCCTATCTGCACGTTCGTGTTCAGTTTCTTAGTGCTGCTGACGTCGGCGCAGGTGGTACGGGACGCGCTCGCCATGCTCATGCAGGCTGTGCCCAAGAACTTCAGGTTTGTGGTACTTTTTTTTGTGCTGGCAACATTTTTCTAAGGCTGGCAACATCGCACTATAAACAAAGGTAAAAGAGCCTGTCTCGAATCGTCGTTAGAAATGCCCTCTTGATATGGCTCATCAGAACCAATCAAATTATTACAGTTTTGGGGGAAAAAACTCAATTCATCATCTGCATAGCTTTTTAGCCCAACTATGTTGGGGTCGGCTTCCAGTATAACCGGATGCAGCTGAATACCAGTATTTTACATGAAGCGACTGCCTTTCTGACCTCCACAACCCAGTGACTGGGTAATACGATACCCCTTGGTAAGACTGGTTGTCAGACTTTCGGGCTTCTGACGACCCGTAACGACTGTCAAAGATCCACAAATGACAGCCGGGACCAACGGCTTAACGTGCTTTCCGAAGCACGGAGGGGTCTTGGTATGTAAAGATGGTCACCCATCCACGGACCAACCGCGGCAAGCTTAGCTTAACCTGATCGATCGACTCGCGCAGTTATAGTTAATATAGTTAAACCTTATTTAAAAAAAACTAGATTGGTGATCTAAAGGCCAATTGTCGTAATTAAAAACGTTTTAAATCTATTCACACAGCTGCCTGACACAAATTTATGGAAACTCGAGGTATTTTTGACAGATTGATACTGAGATCAGACTGTGAACATACGTAAAGTTACGGGAATCGCCCCTCAGATTAAAACCTGAAACTAAACCGGACAAAAACTTTTCCTTCCATAAAATTATTAATTGAAGGTTTTACATTATTTTCATTTGTTACAATAATATCAGATTCAGGATATTTATTTGTAAACTTAAACAGGGTAAATTTTTAACCAGTGCGCATACTGTAACCATGAATTCAGCATTTTATTCTAGACCCTCTAGCGTAGAATATTTCGTCGGCTATACAAAAAAAAAATCTGCTGTTTCATAGAAAAGACCTTGACCTTTGACCTACGCAGTCAAAAAGTATGGAACAGCTGATTTAATATGATAAACAGGTGCGTGAGATATTAGATTTTTGTAAGTTCACTGTCCTTATAATAGTGTCGTTTTACTGTCGCAGGTATCGTGAATGTGTGGCCATGTTGTCTGCGCTGAACGGCGTGCGCCACGTGCACTCGCTGCACGTGTGGGCTCTGTCCACGCATTATGTGATCCTCACTGCACACGTGGCTATTGGTGAGTCGATTAAATTATTTTATTTCTGTAAATTTTTAGTTTAAATACCCAAAATAATATTGCAGGTGTAGGTATTGTTACTGTTTTAATCTTATATTTCGAATTGTTTCTTTAACATTTTTTTTACATTTGTAGAAGCATTAGGAATAATGTACCCAAGATTTTGTAATATGTTGATTCACTTCCACAGTCAGGTTGCAACCATTTTGTTGCAACGTTTTACTCTGATCTTCGACTGCAAAATAACAATATTTATTTTTTTGGGTATTGTCTTCGCAAGTTTTGTTCAAAGTTATTGTTAAGCGGTAGTAACTTTACAACAACCTATTATGAGTTTTTGGAGGAACACGAAAAGTCTACGTTAGTCACATATTTTCACCTTCACTACACTTGTGCACTCACACGTAACTAAATTGAATAATTCACCACCAAAATTGTACGATTTAGTTCGCTATTTCACAAAATTTCATGAAAATGAAAATTCGTGCAACATGTACAGAGGCCAGCACATCAAGCTACCCCAATCTGTCAAATTTATTTGATAGCTTTTCAACTTTATTATAAATAAGGTTTATGTTCAATTGGGAAAATTTGACAGTTTGGGATAGCTTGAACTGCTGGCGACTGTACCAACGCGATCCCGCCATTAACTCAACTGTATACTTTATTCCCCCAGACGAGCTCACCGACCCCGAGCCAGTGCTGCACGCGTGCCAGCAACTGGCGCGCACGCAGTGGGGCGTGGCCTCCGCCACGTTCCAGGTGGAGCGCTACACGGCGCGCATGCTGGCGTGCGACACGTGCAGCCTGCAGCCTGCCCACACGCCCTGACATCTGACCACGCTCGCCTAGGCAGGTTCGTAGCATCCTCGAATTCGGAAACATCGCTTCTGCTTTGTCATTCCCTCAATCGAAATCACATACGACGTGTCTCGGTCATCGTTGTAGATTAACAACTCTATGCAATTCCAAAACACCGTTTTGAGTAACCAAACACACATAACACTTCATACAAACGAGCTATGATATGTGCACTACTATAAAATATAACAGTACAAATCTTAGAAGCATTACCTTTATGGCGGGTTACTCTGCAACGCGTCGTCCGCTCTAATTCGGAAAAACGAAAATTACCGAATCGCATACCTTTCTAGTACTTCGTTTTTTTAAACTTCGTCATATCATCGGTAACGTGAGATTATCTAAACTTATACAATAAGTTTTAACCAGTGCGCAAACTGTAACCATGAATTCAACATATCATTCTAGACCTTCAGCGCAGTAATTTTTAGTCGGTTATACAAAAAAAAAAAAAAAAAAACAACTGTTCCATACATTTTGACCGCGTAGATATTGCACTTTTCTATGAAACAGTTGATTTTTTTGCTCTGAATTCATGGTTACAGTTTGCGCACTGGTTAAAAACTTATCCTGTATTCTTTTCAGACGGTCTAATATTTACCTACAATATCTTAATTATGTCTAATGATGCTTGCATGCATTTTGACACACCAACTCAGTTACATACTGGGCCATATTCATAAACGATGATTAAAGTTAAATGATGTTTAAACGTCAAAAATGTATGGTTAGTTAAACAGACGCTAATCACTATTTAACTTTGAGCAACTTTTATGAATAAGGGGACTATGTCTAAGGTATTTCTAGTCATTGATTTGCAAAATTAGACTTTAACGGAGAAAAAATACATCAGAGTTTGTTTTGAGTTTTTCTCATTGAGCGCTGTTACAAGCATTTACGACAAAAAACAATAATACAAAATTCATAATTTGTTTACAGGAAGTGACAACATAATAAATGAAGTCTCAGCCAATTGATTCGATTGACGCAATTTGTACACGATGCATTTAAAGGGGCCAGCTATCAATCAACTACATGATTGATTGATTGAAGAATAGTGTTGATAATGTATGCTAAGGACGAGGACAAATTAGTGTTGATTATCAATCTTCAAATTGATTCATGAAAAAGTGATTGAAAGATTGATACGGTTGGAGTTTTGTATTTTTGAAACGGTTGAATAGTTAGGACCAAGTGATAAGTGGCATCAATCATCAATTTGATTGAAAGATTGATTGATTGATAGACTAAATTGTTGAATTAGTGTATTTAATATTGCTAGAACTTTTAAAAGTGAAAATATTGTAATAATAAAATGCGTTATTGATCTCAGCGAAATGACTTTCAGAATAAGAGAGTTGACATTAAAAAGAAGGTTGATTTTTCTAGCGTGTTTCTACAAAGCGCTTATGTAATTTAATTTTAAGGTATGTTGCACACTGTACAGGTAATCCATTCCGGTAAATACCAGACCACTGCCTGCTAAGTGTCACCTGCCTTAGAATTTGTAAAAAGTTAAAAGACAAAAAACCTACAAACAAACATGAATACTGTTTGGCTTGTAAAAAGAAATTAACGCATAATATTATTGTTATTTTTTAAATAAAATGTAGTAAAACACAATAAAAAGTAGACTTTGTAAAAGAAAAGTATTATAAATTCGTGCCAATTTTTTGAAAAAAAAAAAAAAAAATATTAAGAAGATGCATTCCAAATCGTTGACCCGACGTATTAAAACGATATTATATTTAGCTAATTTATTATTAAAAAATGTATGTTTTAGATTTTAAGCGAATTATTAAAAATCAATTATTATTTAGTACCTATTAATTAATGTTAAATGTGTATAAATGTATAACATAATAATGAATTTTGTAATTTTTTGATTGTTCAATGTTATAAAGTATTTTTCAAAGTTATTCGGGATCACTCATAAGTTACGTAATCCTTCTAGATGGCAGTTCAGGGTTCTGTAGCGAAAGAAAGCCATCGGGAACATTTTAATATCGAGCTTACGATGTGTGTCCGTCTGTCACGAGGTTCTATCTCGGTTATAAAAGAGAGTATCCAAACGAAATTATAGAAATGATGTATTTTGTTCCCCTATTTATCAAACAGAAATTGGTATAACACGCACAATTAGATCTTGAATTACCAGATTCTGTATTTAATAAAATGGACATTTATTAATTTTTTCGAATTGCGATATAATCGGTACTTAGTTTTTTTTAAACCTTTAAACTGAGTTAAATATTTAAATAGGTGTAACTTACGTAGCTTATATTTGGTCCCCAAATGCAATGAATTCCCGTATGTACAATTGATTCCAAATGCTGTAATTTTAGTCTTAAGTAATTTATTCTAACAAATGATGCTATTCGTTCACTCAGGGTGGCTAGACCACTTAAAATGCTCAGATACTTTAGGCCATAATTGGAAACTTGTTGAAAAAACACAGTATGCAGAGGGCCGGTAGGGTTACCATACGTAATAAACACAATAAGTCTTATTACGAAACAATGTTTTCCTGTTAAAACCATGGGGCCTGTTTTTGAAATAAAAACCTAACGGAAATCGAAATACGGTTCTTTTTACAAAACTGACAACCTAGTCCAGTGTTAAGTTGTGATTTTTTGTATTAAGAACTTTACCCAAATCGAAATAAAGTTGGAAATGCAAAAACAGGCTCAGAGCTTGAGGCTGAGGAAACTAAAGTTAGATCGCGTTTTGTACTAAGACGGAGAGTCTTACCAATCGTTAATTGTTACAGCTTTTATGCTTGCAACTGAATACTAGTATGTTACATAGAGCGACTGCCTAGCTGACCTCCGCAATTCAGTTAGTGGGTACCACGATATCTCTCACACTGTCAAAATAGCATTCATTGTGAATTAAAACTCGATCGATTTGACACAGGAAACGGGACCCTTCAAGCTCAAAAGCTATGCACCTTTTTACGAAAATTACGCGGATGGAGGAGTATTGAATTTGGCACAGATAAAGTTCATATGTTTTTATGGCGAAGAAGTGAAGAAAGCAATTTTTTTAATATTTAAATGAATTATGTACGAATTTCGACCACAAGTATTCGGAATTACGAAAGAATCAAAGGTGACCTGCCCTCTGTTAAATGGACATAAGTGCTTGGTGTGAATTCTAGTTGTTATTAGCATATTTTTATTTATCATCAAGTCTAAAATTAAGGTTGGCATGGTGACCTCCTAGGGCTTGGGGCTGAGTAATAATAGCCGCACGGAACAGGTTAAGCTACGCTTGACGCGGTTGGTCTGTAGATGGGTGATCATCTTTACATACCTACCAAGACCCCTCCGTGCCTCGGAAAGCACGTTAAGTCGTTGGTCCCGGCTGTCATTTGTGGATCTTTGACAGTCGTTATGGGTTGTCAGAAGCCCGAATCTGACAACCAGTCTTACCAAGGGGTATCGTATTACCCAGTTACTGGGTTGTGGAGGTCAGATAGGCAGTCGCTCCATGTAAAATATTGGTATTCAGCTGCATCCGGTTAGACTGGAAGCTGACCCCAACTTAGTTGGGAAAAGGCTAGGCAGATGACGACCCCTGTTATGAAACTTCCCCCTATATTTTTAAATTAATTTTTATATTTTGAATTGAAAATATAAAATTCGCAAGCAATTAATGTTTTGTCTTCGATTCCACGTAAAGTTTCAAAACAATTTACTCAATGCATAGTTAAGTTTATTATTATTGTTATTTTAGTTTGTTTATTTATTTAATGCGCTGTTTGAATTATTTCTAGTGACTGAATATTGAGGTTGCTGAAGCGTGATTTTGATTGGAAATGATAATAATTAACTATAAAACTGTTATTAAGAGGTGGCCCTGAGGCTGACTGGAAATCACGGATAAATCGCTGATTTCACAAATCAAACGGATTTGAAAATTCGTTTGTTTTTAATCTATAAAATGTTAAATTTAATTCACTAGCAAAACTTCATAGACTCGGTAGAATTAAAAGTTGTTTTTTTTTTTCTAAACCCATAATTTCAAGCAGCTGCGCTGATTACCGGCTCAACGGCCGTTGGCAGTAGTTAATTGAAATAATTAATAATGTAATTAGTAAATATATCCTGTGCCTCTGGCATTAAGTCCGCCTCTTATTTATATATTACAAAATAAATATTTATCACTTCTGTGAAGTTTTGTCAGTTAGTTTAAATTGACCTTGTATTAGTAAATGATTAAACAGGCAATAATTAAACCACCAATTTACCTAATTTTATTGTTCAAAAAATAAATTCATTTTAGAGGCTAAATTCCCTCAAATCACGCCTCAGCAACTAAATTGTACTTAACGTTTACAATGTATGTAGCTTATGGTTTCGTGCTCAAAATAGTAAATAATTGTGATAGCTTGTACACGTTGTTCATTGCATTCTCTTGTTATAAAGTAGTGTTATTATAGATGGACAGGGTACGCGGATGGGTGACAAACTGGATTCTGTAAAGGTTTTATTATTATTATTTTTTGTTTGTTTTTAATCCTTTTTAAGGCTTCTGAAATTTAAATCAGTACCAACGCGGATAATACCGGTGGATCAATTTTCACTCTTTTGCCTTAAGCAATAAGGTCGAAAAGTGGTCGACCGCCAGTGTTGGCGATGGTACATGTGCTGTCAAATCGAATGTTAGCTGTAATGAGTGTTTGACTAAAATAATTGCAACCAATCAAATAAATTGACGGCCAATTGCGTTAAAAAGGCTTTCGGAAACCGGAGCTTCGCCATGGTGGGTAATTTTGTAACACACTAAAAATAGCAATCTGATTCACTTTGAGAGTTCAACGACATTCATTGCGTTATTTACGTTGTTCACCAGACACATTTTTCGAACATATGAAGCAATGGATTAGGTTACGCTAATAGAATACAGTTTTAGTTATTTGAATTGTCTTCCAAAAAGAAAATAATAATTATGAAAAGTTTTTAATATTTCGGTCCACTTGCACCACGCATTACTAAATACATTTAGCTCTAAACATACTAAAAACATAGAGACACACACACACAGACACACACACAGAGATAGAAATATACCTTTTTAAAAACATTATTTTAATATCTTTATCTAGTCTTCTGTTACCTTATTTATTAAAAGAATCAAGTTTGTTATTCCAAACGCGCCTACGCAAAGTATTTAGCTATATGAAAAGCGATTTAGTAATAAGCAAATAGTCGATTAGTAAGTTTTAATATGTTAACCAAAATGTAACGAAACATGTAGCTGTTGTATTTACTTATCTTTTTTTGTATTTATTCGCTCAATTTCCATCTATTATTATATTGTAACGCGACTTAATAGTAGAAAATTAATTGATTTGGGATCCGTTTCTGTTGAAAATATTTAATAGTATGGCGTGTTTTTAGATTTTCCTCAAAGTAATCGACTATGTTGGCTGAAATCGATTAGAAATAATTGTTTTGGGCTTCTTCATTTCCTCTCTTCTTCTTTCAGGCTTCCTTATCTTTTAAAAACTTTTAAAATCTTTTTCTAAACGTATTAACGTAAAAGCACTATGAAAGGCTGACGTGAGGGTCACGCAAATTTCAATAAACGTAAGAAAATTAGAATTTCTTTGGGCATCCCCTTAAAGCTGAATATCGCGTAGCATGGGATTTAAATGACCCTATCTTAGCCAGAAGAAGCTATAATATTCCCTCTATCTTAGCCACTATCACCACTTGACAACCAAGTACGTTCACAGAAGTTATTTATAAATTGGTCAACATCCAGGAAGCTTATCTATCTCTCAATAAGTTGGCGTCATCTACTTCCAGTTTACGCTTTAGACTAGGCCGAACGATTGCAGCGTATAATTTACGTAACACAAAATGAGACGCTGAAATTACGCTCTTGCATTTAACTACCATAAAGGGTTCTATTGTAGTGAACGAAAACTTTTTTACTCATTTTGATCGAAGTAAATTAAACTTTGACGCTTGTTTGGTTTAGTGCTTAGTACACTAAAGGAGTGTTTTACTAACTAGAAGTGAGATAATGTAATACAAATCGTTCGTTTTGTGTATATCTGGTAAATGGCACCGCCACCTAGCTGGATACTAAAATGCCTGTGGCATACCTTATGCTGATACAACAATAAAAGTTGCAACATCTAGTCTCTAGGCTATGACAGTAATTTGTTGCTTAAGTTGTATTCCAAGATTTTGCTGTGTATGTATAGGTATGTTGCTTTAATCACGTTAAGAAACCTATATTTTCAACAGAAAAAGATCATTAGTTCTTGGAGCCAAAATGTAACCAAAAAGATGTATTTTTGTAACTGATTTGTGTATGTATATTATTATTAAGTAAATATTGGATGTTTCTTTATGGAAGTTTGTTTAGCGTTCAGTGTTGTTTCCGTCCTGTGCGTTTTGTTCTGTTGTACTTGTACTGAATAAAGTCATTATTGAAAATTTTATTCTTATTTTATTTAACATAACATCACGCGTGTAATTCTCCGAAGGGTTACGCAGAGTACACCCACATTTATGTTTCAAGTCTCGTGTAATTGGGGGCGCGCCTATTGCCACCAATCGTGCACAAATCTAGACAAAAAAAAAAATAACGCCTTGTCTGGTTTGGAAACCGAACCCAGGAACTCATCAGCTCAGCAGTTGCGCTTGCGACGCTTAGACCAATTAGGCAATAAAGTTCGACAAGGGGAAATTAAAAGAAGTATGAAATAAAACCACGAATGAATTATTAATATTAATTTATTATAATAGTATGAAGGCGTCACCTCGTATGTACAACGTACACGTTACCGCTAACTTTTGTACACTTTATCACAACTGACAACATAATCACTAAAGCTGGTTTGAGGCTCCCACAGACAGGTGCGACGCGACTTCGATAGAGAAAATATCCATGAAGATTTCAAAGAAATTGTTACACCAGAGTTTCATCTCGCCTGTCTGCAGGGGACTTTAAGCCGCGTCTTCACTTCTAATATGTTCGCCAACTTACAAATATGTTTTTCGCAAATATCTCAAAAACTAGAGGTCCTAGCCCAAAAATAACTAAATTTTCATACCCCCTTGTGTCACACCACCTTGACCGTAACCTTTAGGAAAAACAGTCGAAAGGTGCCGTGGAACACGTTTGCTACCCATTTCGCTATTGCACAGTGCGTACTTTGCTTTGTAGAGCTTCCAAAATTGGTAAAATTTTCAGTGGGTCTCTTTGTTGAACTTCAAGTCACGGCCAAGGTCAATGATGGTCATACCTCGATCTATAGACATCGGCCGAGGTCAATGAAGGTTATATCTCGATCTGTAGACAAATGTCGAGTTCAAGGGAGGTCACAAACAGACCTGTATACAAAGGTCAATGAAGGTCATACCTCGATCTGTAGACAAAGATCACGAAGGTGTATCTCAAGAGGGGATGAAAATTTCATTATTTCTGACCGTTTCATTTATTCTGACGTTAAATTTTTGAGTTTGTTCCGAAAAGAGGATTCCAAGTTACTATTTTAAGACACAACTTATTATTACACTTGTCTAATATCCACTTAGTAAGATTGTGCTATCAGGTGGAGTGTCAAATCAGTTTGAATATCTTGAACTACTGAAATCCCTTTCCACATTACACGTAACTACAAGTGAGGACGCAGCTTTATGGATCGATGGCAGTTAAGAAATTATAATTTAAATATTGCTGATAGACTTTGAATACTTTGAAAAACATTTAAATAAATTACACAGAAATTGGCAGAAGCTTACAAACTATAACTGTCAAGTTTAGATTGCTTTGTCCTAATTAAAGAAAAAGGTAGAATTAAAGCCAGTTAATTTAATTTGACATTGTATAAGGTACCTGTCCCAGCGTCCACGAGGAAGCGACTAGCCATCGACTATTTTCTCGCTCAAGTAAAAAATATTGTAGGTACCGTATAGTTGAATGCGGTAGGACAGCTGCCGAAGACGGAGCTATTACAAAAATGTTTTTTCAAATACAAATAAACATAAATACATAGGTAACACTTATCTACGACCGATCCGTGAGCAAAACACTGAAATACAATAATTGTTCTTGTTAAGCTATACAAAACATTTTCAGTTACATTTACTTGTACGCATCTTTATTACATTTTGTTTGAAAAATATTTTTAATTAAATAGTTATTTCTCAGCAGCTGTTTATGAAGGAATGTAAGTGTTATATAAAGCTATGCAAGCATATAGGAAGCAACAGTGCGTAGCACCATGATTGGAATTAACATTTTGGCAACATTACGTAAAAACTATTGACAAACAATATCGATTGAATTATGAGCGAAATATCCATCTTATTAATAGTAGTGTCCGACCGAAAATAGAGTTTCAGCCGAAAACAGAGACGCTTCGGCTTTAGTCTTATATTCGGCCGAAAACGAAAATGATTGACACAAAAAAAAATCCTCTGTAAAGAAAAAGCCAATAAAAGCTTTAAACAAAATAAAACACGATAATTTCATTTCAGGATGCAACATTTTGTGTATTTCTTGTTGTATTGATTGATTACATTATATAATCAATAAATAAATAAAAAATTCGGCTTCGCCAAAGCGTGGGCTGGTTTCTTGCTGGCCGAAAACGAATCTTCGGCTGGTCACTACTAGATAGTACAAAAGTTATATCGGTTTGATGGCAAAGCGTTCATGTTGCAAGCAAAAAATTGGCTTTATATTTAATGCGGCGAGTAAGCCCTCGTACCCACAGCGATATTTTAACGCGGACATTATACTATCGCTCTTTGGAGATCTCCACCGCTCTGGTTAGCGCTGAGAGTGGGAAATCCAACAGTGTATTATTTTGAAGCGTCGGTATGGATTCATTGGATTCTCAGTGGTCAGCTCAACACCGAGAGTTGCAAATACAATATAAGAAAAAAAAAATCGCGTTAAAAAAATTCGTACCTGGGCTAAAACGAGCGTGCAGAAAATATTGAACATAGTTTGTATCGCTTACTGACCTATCAATCTTTCAATCCATAATGTTATCAACAAGATGTAGGCATGCTCCATTTGAAATAACATTAGACATTTAAACTAACCTTTTTACAGCCCGTTCAACCGATTTTGACTTCTAATCTGTAGGCATAAGGATGGCATTAAAAGCAAAAAGTGGTTATAATACCAACTGTTTACTGGAGATGCCATGTTACCAACGCAATAGAGGTCAAAATCAGTTGAACGGACGGTAAAAAAAGGTTTATTTAAAAATCTAAACTTATTCCAAACGGTGTAAAGGTATAATTAATTTTGAGCAGCGAAAATTAAAACTGATTCATTTATTACTCAATATAATAATAACTTTGACGTGCCACATTTCTTTAAAAATAGCTTCATTTCTGAGTATTACATAAAAATAGGGTAATTTCATGTAGCATTATATACTTTTCTTCCTTACAATCCTGCCATATTTGATATTTCTTATAAAATATAGTGACTGTACATTGCGTTATTGTTATATTAATTTTAATACCCGACCGTTAATATGGCACATCGGATTAGAGAAAGATCAGATTTGTTAGAGCGTCGTCTCTGTCCACATGTGACAAACCTACATAGGCACTTATAAATGTCAGAAGGTAGTTCCGGCAAGAAACTTCACGGTTACTCTTGAAATAATGGAGAAGGTCGGGTAAAACTAATTGTAGATGGCGTGATCATAACTAGGTCCTTACAGCTTATAATAAATTTGACATTTCGTTCATTCATTCCATTTTGTGTTCATTCAGCGGTTTCACTTCACTATTTCGTTATTTTAGGTGATTCCATTATTTTAAATCAAGTATTTGAATATAAAAACTGTCAGAATTTTGACCTTAATATTTCCCCATAATCACTTTCTACAAAATGTTTCAGAAATCACCTCGCTAACTGTTTAATTATTGAAATAATCTCATCTCTACACATAGCTGTAAGCCACAATATTCTAATTTGAGGGTATTCCGGGAAGTAACTCCAATTTCGAAGTGTTTAAGAACACAAAAACGCCTTACGCCTAGTATTATTACCCTGTGATGGTAACTAGCTATGACAGCGCCATTTTGACAATATTGCCTTCCCCAATGGCTTTTATATTTTTAAATTACATTGTTATTTGATATAGGACGATAGTGTAGGCGTGTCAACAAGTAGGTAAAGTTCGATGTGCCATATTTACGACCGATACTGCACATAATTTTGCTGTGCTTGCAAGTATTTGTGCTACAACATTATATTATGCGTCTCTTCAGCTAAAAGCGTCTAAAATGGCGACCCTAGTTTACAGCTTACTAAGTATATTATTGCGTTTAAAGTTTAGTTTCTTAGCAATGCGTAAGTTAAATGGTAAAGGAGTAGACAATGTAAATTATAAATAATGTTAGTGAAGAAATACGAGTATCATAGTTAGGATTTCAATCTCTCCCTACAACATGGCAATAAGGGTTTTCTGAAATGACGGTCACTAGGTGGCAGCACTGACATGTCAGTTCCGGCCACCTGTCAAAAGTGTCAACTTTACAGCAGATCTAAACAGAAATAAGTGCTTTGACAGGCGCCTATTTCTCTAGTCGTGACTGAATGATAAGCGAATGATATTTTATACTCACTGTCGAAATGAAAGACCTCTTGTTGAAGTGGCGCCAATTGGTGGCGTGAATTTTCTTGAAAACCCTAATTATACAAGGTTCCTTTTCATCTTTCAATATATTTGAAAAACCAAATTGAATAGGGTATTTTCCAATTTGATAAAACTATTTTAATTTGAAGATTGGGACGAAATATGTAACAGATTGCAACGAAAAATTAATTTGGTTTAAATCGTTTTTAACTGAGAAAATGGATTTAAATTAATTTACTTAATTTTTTCTGTTACATATTTCGTCCCAATCTTCAAATTAGAATAGTTTTTAATAAATTGGAAAATACCCTATGTGTAAACATAACAGTGAATAAATTTGGTTAAACCGTATTATATTTCAATGATATTTTGATTACTTGCATTAGAAAATAATTGTGATCACCCTTGCGTTACTTCGGTACAAATTTGTATATTAAATTACAATCATTATTTCGTGATAAAACACAAAGCAATGTTATCTTTTATCATTTACATTTTACATAATAACTCGTAAAGTGCAGTTATTTCTATAACATTACACAATAACTGTCGTTATTCAGCGGTTATTTCTAATGCTATAATAGAGTATACGTGTTTCTAAAATACAGGCCTATAACCAATAGTTGGTGAAGTCGGATGATAATGTTGAATTGTTTTTAATATTTTACGTCCATTTTAAAACTATACCGTTTTAATGCCATTTTGAATTACGCACCGCTAGAAATAAGAATAATTAACAATGTTTCAACTAGGGTCGCAGTCTACACCTACTTGCTGAAATAGAACTTACAATAATCAACAAGTTCATTTACACAACTAACATCTCCAACCATTTCTATATACTTGTGTTCAAACGTAATGTGAATCATTTAACAATATATTTTTATAGTTTATCAAACAATTATGGAAGACGGATGCTTTATTTACGCGAAATATAATAATTGCTCACTAACTTTGAAGGAAAAAAAAAAACACCGTAAATGTGCAGTTTTATGATTTCTAACGTGACGATAAATTATCGTGGATGTACGCACTATAACTTAGGGAAGTAAAATGTATGGAAATATAGTGAAGACGGTTTTAAATTTTCGTTCACGATAACTTTTTAATAACCTGCACGTTTTGGCATACATTTAATGGTCGCGGAATTCCATAATTTCGTGACTTTAGTAAACATAAAAGCGCACAATGGAGTTCCGTGCAGGAAACTGCTACTAGATGGCGCTAATGCTAATAGTTTTGCCTTGCCGCCGTTTGGTTGCTATTCATTAGATTACTTTGACAAAACACTTGGCGATCTCTTGCGGCGCAGCTTCCAGCAAACAATTCCATTTAACGTGGAAATTACTTTCTCAGGGTTGCCTTTCCCCATTATCCCCTGCATTAGTTTTATAGTATTTTTCTATTATATGAAAAGGCAGTGTTGTTTTCGTTTTTTTAGATTTCACATAATTTGTTTGCAATTCAAATTACGCCACGAAATGTACATTAATAAGCAATAGTAATTAAACTTCGCGTAAATAAAGCAAAGTGGGTATACAATTTGAACACAAAATTGATTACATTTTACGTATTTTTTGTATGGATGTACATCCAGAATAAAATCATGTTTTTTTATTAATAATAAAAATAATTCAGAATAAACGTAGAAATATAAAATTTTGTCATGATTTAGGAGTAGAGTATTACATCAAAATATTGATAATATCACTATTTTTATTATATTTTAACTTCTTATAAATAAAATTGGCGGGTAATTGTACTTAGTACATGGCTATTCACAAAATTGTTGAGATGACAAAATTATTGAGAAAAATTATAAAATAAATATAATACTGTTAAAATAATTATAAAATTATTTAAAATAAATTATGCCAATTCATGATACTTTTAAGGGACATCGTTAACATCGATGCCCCGAATTAAAATTATTGCTAAATCCGTCAGTGGCAAGAATTATAATTAGGCTCAAGACACAGAGTTATGTGAAATAACTTATATTGCGTTTACACGAGCAATCCAGCTGCGCATTGGTCGTAAGTTCGTAACCGTATTAGCTAGACACATGAAATTTTCAGAGATTGTATTACTATGGCCGGTTCAACAACACATAATAAAAATAAAATAACGTTAAAAATTTAACACGCAAGAAACGTGTTATTTCAGCGTTTTTTTTTTTACGATGGTACAGAATAATGGAACTCGTGGAACCCTTCTTGTGCGAGGCCGACTTACACTTGGCCGTTGTTTAGCACGAACTATAGCAATGTGTCTTGAGCGTCCAACGCTACTACAAAAAATTGCACTTGGCATTGCACAGCCGACAATAATACAAAATAATAGTAATTTGTAAAATTAAAAATAATAAAATCTTTTTAATAAAATAAATTGAGACACAATGTTGATCTTAGTAACATAGAGGGCGCTACTGTGTTATTGGGTACATAGTTGAGAAAGATACGAGCATATAACACGGACTCGCACCGGCGCGCGGCGGCAGCGTTTAGATACGGCAATATTAATCAATTTAGTGGGTCCGATATAGGGGCCTACTCTCTATCTCCGTCAAAGAAAATACGGGGCCGTCTGAAAGTAGTTCGAAACTCGTTCTTTGAACCGAGTACTTTTTTATTTATTTAATTAACTTTTTGGGCACGGGCAAAAACATATCGGGAGCTGGGATGAAGGGGAACTGTCAACTCTACTACTCTACTAAAGTGGGACTAACTCGACGAAACGGCAGCAGGGTGCGAATGTGAACCTGGTTCATAAACTGTGCTCCACCTCTCATCCTTTTACCACCGTGGAACTGGCGAAGTTTTGGGCCAACAAAATTTAATAACTGCCGTGCCAGCGACACGAAGAAGACTGTAACCTGACCAAGGATGATTTTGTAAAAAGAAGAAACCTGATCGGTCTCTAGACTTCCATCAACTTTGCTAATAAACCCACACAGTAGCATTCCCTATAATCTTTCAGTCATTCCACAAACATTCTAACAGTTCCTACGTCACATCTAACTGTTCTAGGACACCAAGTTCATAGGCAAGTGTTAGGCGATGCTTATATGCTAGGCGTACGTTTATTATCTGTACTTATTGCGAACGATCAACATTTTACTATTAACCTACGGTTTGGGGAGGAGATATGAAGTTTAATTAACAATTATTATTCATTATATAAAATAAAAAAAACGAGCGAGCCTTACAGTAGACACATAATGATGCGTAACATCTGACATCTCACCTTGGTAATAAGCGACATTAACATTATATCCAGAAAAAATGATACAGGTATTATTTGAGATGATTTTTCGTAACGAAGAATAATTGTTTTTAATGAAAATTGTATTTTCTTCAATAAACACTAGGACTATGCACAAATCTATCACCGCACTCGCTCATTGGTCAAATCAAATAGCGCACGCTTCCCCGGCTTCCTGTTACACACTTCCGTCTCTTTTCATGAAATCACTCCCACATATTGTAGGAAAGCGAGACGGGGCAAAAATAAGCAATTTTTCCAAGTTATCACATGAGTAAATATCTCCTCCCCACATTAATTAAAAACATCACGGGAACTCTTAAGATTACGCAGCAACAACTCGACACAAACATAAATTATATTCTTTACAGTTGTTCCAAATTAAATGTACCTTTGTACGAAATCAAGGGAATATTAAGCTGTCTTCACTGGGAAACATTTGGGCAACAATAAGTCGCAAGCAATGTGGCGCAACGTTGCTTGTAATGCTAGTGTCATTTGTCCTGAAGATGGTTTTAGAGTTTTATAATATTACCTCTGATTCAGACTGTTTCTTCTAGGAAGTACATAGCCATTCGACAGAGTATCGTATCGGAAATTACACATTTCGATAACGTGATTTTTGTTGAAAGCGGTCATCTACTTGATTAAAACTGACACAATTTTCGGGTTTTGGATTTGTGAACAGTGTTTATATGACTCCTACACTGCCCAACTAAGCGCAAAAGCGGTATTTTAATGAAAGCGAGTTTCGAGATCATTAGAGTTTTGTAAAATAATACCTTTAGTGATTTAAGGTAAAACTGAGATAGGGAAATGTTTCTTAAGGTTTTTTTATATGTTTTGAACAGGATAGCGCTAGTACCTTTGATGCGTATTTTTTAAAGCTACCTGATGGCATAAAAATCAAATTTACGATTTTTTTTTTTGAGATGTCGCTTTTGCGCTTAGTAGGGCAGTACAATAACATTGATTGATGTTCGATTCGGTACGGTCTTCTGTATCGAATCGAACATCAATCAATGATATCGTAACGATGGAAATAAATTGTAATGGAGCAGCCTGACATCTCATTTTGGTTTGGCATTAATTAAATTACAACTTGACAGTCGATAAACTCACCGAACAATTTGCAAAAGCAAAGGACAATCACATTTTGGTTTGGCATTAATTAAATTACAATTTGACAGTCGATAAACTCACCGAACTGTTTGCATAAGCTAAGTAAATATATTTTAGAAATGGATGAAAACCAACCCATACTGGTTAGATATTAATAATAAACAGCTAGCTAGACCGGTACTTAGAGCAAGCGGCTAATCCGGAAAGTCGATCGATCAGGTTAAGCTACGATTGCCGCGGTTAGTCAGTGGATGGGTGATCATCTTTACATACCGACACCACTCCGTGTTTCGAAATGCACGTAAAGCCGTTGGCCCCGGCGGTCATTCGTGGATCTTTAACAGTCGTTACGGGTCAGTAGCCCGAAAATGTCAGAACCAGTCTTACCAAGAGGTATCGTATTACCCGGTAACTGAGTTGTGGAGGTAAGATAAACAGTCACTCTATGTAAAATACTGGTATTCAGCTGCATCCGGTTAGACTGGAAGCCAACCCCAACGTAGTTGGGAAAAGGCTAGGGACGGTTTGGAAGGTAAATATAAATATAAAGCCATTAGCCCACAATCCGGGCAATATAGCCCAATACTCGTCGCCCAGTGAATACAGCTTCACGTTGATATGTGTACTAATCGACAAATAAGCGTTAAATTGAGTACTTTCTTTTTTTAATTTATAGTTCTTAGAATAACGCGAGACTTAAGTATTGGCGAATTTCTGTTTTAACTTTTATATCTAAAATAATCAACAATTAGCTATGGTAAAATAAAATATTGGAGATCTGTATGAAGATTTTTTTGGAAAAACTGAGATCTTAATGTCATCATTATGTCATGTTAAAATATTTTTAAAATGAACTATAGAAATTCATAAAAAAAAAATGTTTTTTCGCACAAAATTCGCCAATACATAAAAAGTATACTTAAACGCAGATATTAGGCGTTAGTTACAGACTAGTTTAATTTGTGTTGGTGTTATTATGTTACCTGCCCGCTAGAGGGCGGTACTTGTATATTTCACAAAGAAGTCAGAATAGAGCGAGAGAAGTATTGCTATCGTTCTCTTGCAACGATAAACAGAAAGAGACGGCACGAATATGTGCAGTGATTGTGGGCTTTCATAATTTATAACGTGACGTCTGTGTCTCGGAATAACAATAACACAGGGAAGCAAAATGTATGGAAATATATGAAAACGCTTTTAAATTTCCGTCCACGATAACATTGTAACGTTTTATTTTGTCGACGTGGGCGTACCATAGTCGCGTTAGAAACTACATAAGCGCACATTCTATGGAGAAAAACGTCATCACTCCAGACTTACTTCTAAGTAATTAATTATTTAATTTCATAATAATGGCACTAACACTTTTAATATTGGTTCGATTTTTTTTTACGTATAAAAGTGTAAAAAAAAAAAACAAATAAACATCATTCATCATTTGGACCAGGCTTTATCTAAAACTCACCTGCAACATTGAGCTACAATTTATACAGATGTAAATATATTATGATTTATTAGTATAAAACACTAAAGCAATCAAGAAAATGATAAAATTTATATGAACCTGCAAGCTGTATAGCAAGCAATCAATAGTAATTTAGGCAACAAAAAAATTTTGCTTTAATTACATAACATAATATCACGCCTGTAATCACCGAATGGGTAGGCAAAGAGTGCCCGCGAGATCCTTTTCATGAAATATTGAATTTCGCGGGCTTTTTGCGGCATCTACCTTAAAATATTCTTTACTTAGAATATACAATCATATACCACACAGCCACCTCATTCCGAACTTAAAAATAATTCAGATATATTTCGACCACGTTTCATTTATGTTTCTCTGCTAGTACCAAAAAGTGTTAGTGCCACAAATATTAATTGTCACTAAGTGGAATGTATTACTCGTTATACTAAACTGTTTTTAAGCGTAACTTTTCAACTGTGCTTCTTTGTGTTATGGTACTAACTATTCTTGTATGCACTGCATTGATGAACTGAAAAAAAAAAAAAAAAAAATATCAGAACGTTTCGCCATCTATATAAATAAAAAGAAAAGTCCTGTCTAACTCATCAACGCCCAGCCCAAAACCCTAGGACCTAGAAAGCTGAAATTTCGCACAGAGGTTCCATTTCAAATGTAGACAAGGAATAAGGAAGATCTTTTCGAAATTCAACCCCTAAGGGAGTTAAATAGGGGATAAAAGTTCTGCGCGGGCGAAGCCGCTGGCAGAAGCTAATTTATTATATTTAACTCTTCTGAAATAGGTGGCGAGCCTATAGCCATTGACTGGGTACAAATCCAGACTAATAATTTGGTTGGTCGAACTCCGGCGCATACGCAGCAGTCAGTGCACTTACAGTCGGCGCCACATAAAGATAAAGGCGAAAAGTAACATAATGGCAGCTTGATCAATTCGCGTTGATTGTTTGTTTGCGAACGACTCGTTAGTTAGCAATTTACATTAATTTAGGAGCTAATTTAGAGTATATTTTGTGTTTTCAGTTTATTTTTTCTTCGGTTTAATTTTAAGTTAACCTCCTGTCTCGACTTATCTGCTCGCTTCGTACGACCCGTTCATTTTTCCTGAACATGTATTTACATTACACATATTCGATTTTATCGCCTGGCTGTGCCGACTAAAGCCGACCCGAACCAGGTGGTACCACGCTTTACTAATGCAATCTAATGAATGATAGCGTCAGTTACCATGTCAGTATCTGTGCTCAGGCGAGTGTGGCGAGCGCGGCTGTCGCACGACCACGCCGGCTAGTCGCTCGCACACCGCTTCTAGTTGTGCGTCCAACATCAGCGACGCTATCTGGTCGTCTGTTAGCATTTCCACGCTGAAATAATTGAAAAATAATTAATTTTGTTCAATAAATTCTTAAGAATAAAGATTTTTAAACAGGGATGCGATCATTTACAGCAGCTTTTTTGGGAGAGAGCTCGCTTCGCTAAATCTTGTCGTATATAAGCGCGCTCAGCTCACTTCTGTAGAGGATGAGCTCGCTACGCTCGCTGGTACTAATCTTGTCAGCAAGCGCGCTCTCGTCGTTGTATGTCACTCGCTATCTCGGGTAAGCGCTTCGCCCGCACTCTTATTGGGTAAGCGCCCTCGTAAGGAAGTTTTTTACAATTCAAACCTAACCTGCTTTGCCAAGAACCGGTATAAGCGAGCCTTATTCATAAAGCGAAGCGAGCATATCGCAGCAGTTACTGATGAAAGTAAGTGCCGCGATATGCTCGCTTCGCTTACATAAATCGCGTGCGGGTGTTACAGTTCCAATTGAACCCTGACATACATCGAGGGGTCCCTTTATTCTGTCTACTGCCATTTAAACCTCCTCAATGTTCTCGTAATGCTCACGCATAATTACTTGCACGATGACACGGCGCCACTGATGTATAAATATGACGACGGTTTTTTTTTTTACGTTTCCGGTGCTAGCCTGACTTTTTTATTCGCCTGGTAACTAGACTTTGAGTTTTATTGTTTTCTTTATGATGTCAATTTTCGTCGTTTTTTTACGATATGAGGCAAAATATGTTTTTACATACGGGTTTGTAACAAATTTTACTATGGTTCCCGATACTGCGGTAGCTATTATTTTTGCTCGATATGTACTACATCTAGTAAGCTCATTGCATTCATGTTGTACTAATTATGATATTTTCTGTTATGAGCAGATTTACGGCCAATATAAGACAATATCTTAAACTATTTTGCTATTTGCAACATAATTTAGAAAGATTAGAGAACGGCTTCAGTCACTGCTGTAGGTATTGTATTAGCTCGGCACTACATTTAGCAAGCATGCATCAAAAGAAAAGTTTGCAATTTTTATCATTTCTGAGCATATTTACGGCCGATATGCGACGCCATTTATTTGCTATTGTCAACTTCACTATTTCGGCTAATATTTTTGTTGGTTCTCTTTATTTCAGCAATATGGCATCATAGGAAAATTGTGGCCCGCTTAAAAATTGTTATAAACACGACCTATATTTTGAATGCTCAACCATTACTCTAACATTAAAACTCTCGTAGTTATTAGGATTCGAATTCTTACATGTTTTTATCGTTCACAAAAACTGAACTTACCACTAGTACTCTAGTACTAGTTTTCACGTCAAAAAGACATGTTGCGCCGATAAGGACAGGCAAATGATTATTATAAATAAGAAAACGAAACAACTAAGTATTTGACAGATGTTTACGACGTTGCCAAGTGTCACAGATGTAAGGAGTCACATACCTAGCTAGACTTTCGGTGTCGGAGTACCGCTCGTCGCTGGCCGAGGAGGCGGCGCGCGGCGAGGCGGCGCGGCGCGGCGTGCGCGGGGCCGACGACGAGCCGCGACGCTCGCCGAACAGGGAGAGACCTGGAGGTGGCATACATACGCTACAATGCAATAAAAGTAGGTACAGGCAGAGTCCGCGTTGTTTATTTTCGTGAAAACTTTTGGTCACAGCTGTAACCTGACCTAACCTAGTCAGTAGTTCCCATATCTTGCCAGGCACAATCACACCAAGCTTGCTCTATGCCAAATATAATTAAAGGGTC
Source organism: Polymixis flavicincta (assembly GCA_949987655.1). Lineage (NCBI taxonomy): Eukaryota > Metazoa > Arthropoda > Insecta > Lepidoptera > Noctuidae > Polymixis > Polymixis flavicincta. The sequence continues at coordinate 5,718,038 of OX465188.1, read as the reverse complement.
AATTGACATAAAACTAATCTGAACTATAGGATTCTCTAGCTTAGCACAGTTTTGCGTCGAATGAGCGTTGTGAGCCTACTTTCGGCTTGAGTGAGTGAAGCGCAGTAGGAAGTGCTAATTATTTCTAAACTAGCTGACCCGACAGACGTTGTCCTGTCATAGCTATGAATATCGAATTGGCATTAGCTATACAAACCTTGTCCTGACAGTAAGGAACACATAAAAAAAAAGAATCATCCAATTTGGTGCAGTCGTTCGGAAGTTATGCGCGTACATACATTTCGGCGATTCATTTTTATATATATAGATACGAGGTGCATTCAATAAGTACCTAGCCTCATCGCCAGAGGGCGCTGTAGTTTCAAAAGAGTTTTACCACAGTGTAGCACATTCTTTTTAAATTCTTTTTTCAAATTTTCATTCCAATCCCTTCATTTGTTTTAATTTGACAACTTATGGAAGCGAACGTGTCGATCGGTTTTACAAAAATGGAAAAAGAGCAATATCGTTCGGTGATTCGATTCCTATTTTTGGAAGGGAAAACGCGCATCGAAATCAAAAAGCGCTTGGATGCTGTATACGGTGACTCTTCTCCATCGATGGCCACCGTCAAGAATTGGTTCAACGAGTTTGTACGTGGCCGTACGTCGGTTTTTGATGAACCACGTCCAGGTGCATCGAAAACAGCTGCTACGGAGGAAACCATTAAAAAAATCCATGATCTCGTATTGGCAGATAGCCGATTGAAGGTTCGGGAGCTAGCTGAGACTGTAGGCATTTCAGAAGGAACAGTGCATCACATTCTTCACGAGGAACTCGGCATGAGAAAGCTGTCGGCGCGATGGGTGCCGCGTTTACTCACACCAGAAAACAAGCGCAACCGTGAGACCACATCGGAGACGTGTTTGGCGCTGTTTAAGCGGAATCCAGCGGAGTTCTTGCGTCGTTTTGTGACCGTCGATGAAACCTGGATCCACTGGTACACACCAGAGACCAAGGAGCAATCAAAACAATGGATCCAGACCGGGGAACGTGCTCCAAAGAAGGCGAAAACTGTAAAATCGGCCGGAAAAGTTATGGCCACCGTTTTCTGGGATTCACAAGGTGTGATCTACATCGATTACCTCGAGAAGGGTAAAACAATTACAGGGCTTTACTATGCCGATTTATTGGGCCGATTCGACGCCGAATTAAAGAAAAAACGACCCCATCTGGCGAAGAAAAAAGTGCTGTTTCACCACGACAACGCACCGGTTCACACGTCTGCCGTTGCCATGGCCAAATTGGTCGAATTACGCTACGAATTGCTGCCCCATCCACCGTATTTTCCAGATTTGGCCCCTTGTGACTTCTTTCTGTTTCCTAATCTGAAAAAATCACTCGCCGGGAATAGATATGGATCGAATGAGGAGGTCATCGCCGCCACGGAGGCCTATTTTGCAGAGTTTGACAAAAACTATTTTTCGGACGGGTTAAAAAAGTTGGAGCATCGTTGGGCTAAGTGTATCGAACTAAAAGGAGACTATGTTGAAAAATAAATTGCCACTTTTCCAAAATTTTCGTTTACTTTTTGTAGGCTAAGTATTTATTGAATGACCCTCGTAAATTGTGCAAGCTTCGTTCGCTCGTAGTTAATGTAGGCCCGCTAAACTCGGTTTACTTGTAACAGAGGCTCGCTTCGCTCGCTCTACGCATGTGAAAGCCACCTAGTTTTTTATTAAAAACATTAAAAAAAAACACTTTTCTTTCACACTTTTCTTCGTAGGTCAGTTATTTTTTCTAGAGCATAATTAAAAAAAAAAAAAAAAACATTTTCATGTAAAGCTATTTATTCCCATTTAACCCGACTGCTTTTTGCCTAAGCTATCTCCATAATATAGTTTTAGATTTTTCTCCTATAGAGTAAAAAATACCCTATTTCAATGTCAGTCATTTAGACAACTCAACAATATTAATTGCGTTATTTACGTTGTCAAGCGGACGAATAATTCAAACATAAGAAGCAATGGATAGTAATTTTATTTCAAAATTATTGCAAAACGTATTTTACAAGGCAGAGGTGAGTGGAAATGCTGTGAGAGGACGCCCTAGGAGGACATATAGTGACCTTATTAGTAATGTCCTTCAGAAACATCATGTGCGTAGTACACGCAACCGGTGAGCCGCGTATGGCCAGAAGGCAAATTCTCGTAATTAAAAACGTTCAAAATCTAGTCGCAGTCTCATCTCGGTGACGATCAAATGTCAAAAATGTATGGAAACTCAAGGTATTTTTGACAGATTGTGACTGAAATCTGAGGGGCAATTCTACTAATTTTAAGAACGTTCACAGTCTGATCTCAGTGTCAATCTGTCAAAAATTCCTTTACATTTTTGTCAAATTTTTGAAATTCGATTGTCGCCGAGATGACACTGCGAACGTTTTTAATTAGTAGAATTGGCCTTCAGACTGTGAACGTTCGTGAAAAATTACGAGAATTGTCCCTCAGATGGTATGAACGTAAACGAAGCAAGAATCTTGGCAGGTGACGTTCTGTAGTTTCTACCCAATGGGAAAAAAGCGAGAATTTATATTTTCGTGTATGTATCCTTCGGATTATGATAGAAAGAGTGTTAAAAAATGAGGGTGTTTATGAATATTCAAGCCACCATTTGGCTCCACTTTGACAAGAGGTCTTCCAGTTCGACAATGAACTTAAAATATTTGAGGTCATTCGTTTCATTCATTCGTTCACCATTCAATCCGTAGGCGCTTTGACACTTTTGACATGTGCCCGGACCTGACGTCTCAGTGCTGCTCAGTGAAGTTCAGTGAACGTCATTTCAGAAAACCCTCATTGGGTAGTCGGTCTTCCTTAACTCCAGTGTCACAGCCCACTCACCTTGGAACATCTCCTTGACCTTCTCCCCGGTGTCGTGCAGCAAAGCGTCCAGGCTCTGCCTGCGCGGCCGCTCGAAGTCTTCCCGCAGCACGTGCGTGCGGGGTGCAGTCCGTATGATGCGCCGGGGCTCCGCGGCCGAAGCCCTAGACTCCACGGGACTTGGAGGAGACCACTTTTCCGGGGTTGAACGGGCGCGTAGTGAACATTTTTCGAAGCTTACCTACGCAGGTGTAAAGAGTGAGTTTCTGAGAGGGTGAGAATGGTGATTTTGTTAAATGAATGTAAAAAACGTGCTGAATTTCAGACCAAACCAAAACTCGTTTTTGTTCTAGCCAAAAATGAAAAACTTGTATGTCGCATTGACAGATAATATTGTTAATAGTAATAAGAATATTCAGTCTATAATGTTCCCACAGCTGGGACACAGGCTTCTTCTCAGTGAGAGGGAGTGGGCCGTAATCCTCCACGCGGGATAAGTGCGTGTCGGTAGATGTCAAGTCTTCAAATTTCTGGTTCTAGGACATGCTAGTTTCCTCACAATGTTTTCTTTTACCGTTTTAAGAGCGAGCGCGTTCGACGCTCTGATTGGCCCTGGATTGGTGAAGGACCAATCGAAGCGCCGAACGGGATCAATGTGTTTGATCGAGATGGTGAAATGAATCTCACACTAGGGCCATTGTAGTGATGAAATTATTTACACAAAGTAAAGCGCCTGTCTGGGTTTGAAGTAGTTCGGACCTACTATCTACAACTCATAAGTCGCGGCTGTTGTCAAAATCCTGCAATCCTGCTGTCAAAATAGATATTTTGAGATCGATTCAATACTCGTTTGTATGTATTTGAGTTTTTGTTTTTTGAAATCTCTTTAATAATCTCCTCTTTAATACAATACTTTGTTAGTCTTTACTATGTACAACATACAGGATAAGTTTTTATCCAGTGCGCAAACTGTAACCATGTATTCAGCATATAATTTTAGACCCAGTACAAAAAAAATTCGTCGGTTATTTAAAAAAAAAATGCTGTTCTATGCATATTGACCGCGTAGGTATTGCAATTTTCTAAGAAGCAGCAGATTTTTTTGTAGAAACGACGAAAAATCTCTCTACAATGATATACTGAATTCATGGTTACAGTTTGCGCACTGGTTAAAAACTTATCCTGTATAAGCAGTAATGGTTTGTGAATTATCTTCGCCTACCTCCTCAGGGCTGGAGTAGTCCAGGTCTATTTCCGTCCAGGTGTCGCTGTCCGGCAGACCGCGCGGGCACTGCGCGCGACGCAGCCACTCGCGCACGCTGGCGTCGGTGCTGGTGTCGCACAGCTCCTCCAGCTTGTCGCTGGACGTCGTGTTGGTGTCGCTCGCTGTGTCCGTGAACGTGGACCGGTCTATGTCTGGGGAAGAAAGAACGTTATAGCATTTACACATCATCTGTCTAGCCTTTTCCCAACTATGTTGGGGTCGGCTTGCAGTCTAACCGGATGCAGAAGGATACCAGTATTTTACATGGAGCGACTGCCTGTCTGACCTCCGCAGCCCAGTTACTTGGTAATATGATACCCTTTGGTAAGACTGGTTGTCGCATGGGAACGTACACATCATAATCATCATTTTAGCCGAAAGATATAGGCCTCCCCCAAGCTCCGTCACTTCGACCGGTTCTGTGCTTCCCACATCCAGTGGATTCCGGCGGCCTTTACAAGGTCATCGGTCCACCTTGTGGGAGGCCTTCCCACTCTACGTCTTCCGGTACGCGGTCGCCACTCCAGAACCTTTCGGCCCCATCGGCCATCTGTGCTGCGAGCAATGTGCCCTGCCCACTGCCACTTAAGTTTGGCAATTCTTCGGGAACCTACTACCGGGATAAAAAGCTCCTGTGTTAATCCAGGTTATAAATTATTAGAGTGCCAGATTTCATTTAAATCCGTTCAGCGGTTTTTGCGTAATTGAGTAACAAACATACAAACTTGAAGCGACCGCTTACCTGACCTCCACAACGAAGTTGCTAGGTAACAAGATACCCCCTGGTAAGACTGGAAGTAGACTGGACACTGCTAACCGTGCTTACTGGCTAGAATTAGCAGCAGCAAGCTATTTTCGTCGACATGAGAATGTATGTACAGACGCCAGCAGGTCAAGCTATCCTAAACTGTCAAATTTTCCCAATTGAATATGAACCTTATTCCTTTGCGATAATGTTGAAAAACTATCAAAGAAATTTGACAGATTGGGGTAGCTTGATGTGCTGGCCTCTGTACCTAGAAGCACCTGGACTCTGGTTTTGGGGTAGATTGATGGCAATAGGGTCTAGGAGCCTTCTATTATATGGGATTTATTCAAAACTGCTGAAATTTACGTGAACTCCAACTCACCGTTTCTAGTAGATTGTCTTCTAGACCGATGCTTGTGTATTTCATCGGAGATTCTCTCCAAATTCCTGAGAGCTGAGGAGTACTGCTGCTTCGCGTCAGCCACCTGTTCCTCCAGGGTTTGGATCCTCGCTTTTTGAGCTTCTAAAGCCGTGTTGATTCGCGCTTTCTCCTCGAAGTAAGGTCTGGAATTTTATGGATTATTTTGATTCAATCATTCTGCTTGGCTTTTTCCCAAATATGTTGGGGTCAGCTTCCAGTCTAACCGGATGCAGCTGAATACCAGTACCTACTTTACATGGAGCGACTGCCTATCTTACCTCCACTAGCCAGTTACTGAGTAACACGAGACCTCTTGGTAAGACTGGTTTTGTATTAAACTAGCTTTTGCCAGCGGCTTCGCCCGCGCGGAACTTTCATTTCGCGGAATTTAGACAAATCCTTCCTTATTCCTTGTCTACATTATAAAGGGAACCTCTGCGCAAAATTTCAGGTTTCTAGGTCCAAGGGTTTGGGCTGGGAGTTGATGAGTCAGTCAGTCAGGACTTCTCTTTTTATTTATATAGATGAAATATATTCCTTAACTATACTTACTAGACCCTTGAGCATGGTCCTTGGTTCGATTCCCAGGCTGGGATCTGTTATTGGGTTATCTGGAATTTCTCGGTAGAAGTCCAGAGTCTGGATTTTTGTACAGTTGATGGCAATAGGCTCGCCCCTTATTACATGGAACTTAAACATAACTACAACTACAGCGAAATGAGTGTTTACTTTAGATACACCTCTGCTCATCCCTTTGGGATAACAAGGCTTATGTGATACTAGCGTTTGCCCGCGGCTTCGCCCGCGTGGAAGTCGGCAATTACCCCGCGTTAACGTACTACCGGGATAAAAAGTATCCTATGTGTTAATCTAGGTTATAATAATCTATCTGCGTGAAAAATTTCATCCAAATCCATTCAGTAGTTTTTGCGTGAAAGGGTAACAAACATCCATACATCCACACATACAAACTTTCGCGTTCATAATATTAGTAAGGATTGTGCTAGTAAAAAGTAGTCACAAAGACATATTCGTGACATTTTCCTCACCCAGTAAGAAACAGTTTTTTTTTTTAAGTTTTTTTTTATTTAAGTTTATACATAGTGTACTTTTAAACGGAGTGCCGATAAAATAAGCACTGTTGCCAGCAAAAGCGAAGTTGGTAGTTCAATACTACCTGCCACTAACTACTTCTTATTTAGTAAGCATGCAAGCATTCATTTAAAAAAATCGCAAAGTACTTTCTACTGTTGTAGAAAAATTTGAAGTAACTACTTTAGAATCTGTTTCAAAGGTATCTGATAAAAATGTAAACAAGCCATGTTCAGAACCCTAATTGCGGAACTCACGATTAATCATAATCTGTTTCAATTTGACAGTTCAACAATATTCATTGCGTTATTTACGTTGTTGAGCAGACACATTTTTCGAACAATGAAGCAATGGTTTAACAATCGGTTTCAAAACGAAAAAGATTATGATTAATCGTGAGTTCTGCAATTAGGGTGCAGGTTAAATATTTACGCAATCAATTACTATTTAGAATGAGTAACACATTTGTTTGTTTTTCGAAGCTTTAAACTTTATATCTCATCCCTTTTTGCAATACTTAACAAAATTATCGTTTGAATATCAGTTTGTTTTTTAATCTTCGAACGGGTCTTAACCAGAAATTCTAATTTCAAATCACAATAGATGTTGATAGATTAAGTTATAAAATTCAAACCTCAACTTTCGTCAATTATTTTTAATTACAATTTAATAATGTTTTTAAAAACATGCCATTTCAAAGATACATTCGAATACCTAAGCATTCAAATCATCAAATCAAAGAGCTCATTTTGTAAGTGGTACTAGGAATTGACACACCACAGTTACGTTTTCTAATCTATTTGTTTATATTTTTGTTTGATACTTTTGGAACAGACCATTCAAAACACGTGCATTTTCCGTATGACGTTTTCTGGGAAACAAGATTTCTTGATATACTATTTAATTTGTGCAAAATCTGTATAAGTATTGATTATATCATATCAAAAAAACTCTTCACCAGTAAACGTCAACATTACTCTAAAATAGAACTAAAAACATGCATAATAATAATAATAAAATGCAGTACCAATAGTGTGCTTGCTGCGCCGGCGCGTGTCTGAAAGAGAGAGCACTGTGCGACTAGTCAAGCAGATATAGTGCGGGGTTAGTGTTCAGTAGGTGGACTGACAAATGCTACAATGTTCTAGCCGATATAGGCCTTAAAGACTGTAGAGGGACCTTATGGGCTCCCCCACCTCCTTGTGGAGGGAGGGGTTATGAATCAATAAGCATATACGATTTTTATAATATATGGTTCACAGACGTGATAGATTTCGGTGACTAATAGCTAATTCTCGCTCTAACTATTAAGTCATTTATTTCAGACTATTAAATTGTACATATTTTGTTTTTATAACATCATCTTAAAATTAGTCGTGAGGAGATCAATTGTATTGAAATTAAATTGAAATAGGTTACTCAAAATTAAATTCAAATAAATTAGAATTAAATTAAAATTATGTATTGCGATATTTTTACGTCCATGTGAACGTCAACTAAGACTATTAGGTTATTCGGAATGGTTAAGGAGTTGGTAGTAAATTATTTTAGAGTAAGTTGTAATCGTACTAAAGAGTATATATCTGTGAAGGTGAATAGGCAAGCAACTTGTTTTTTGATTTATTAATCAGAATTTGTGGACCGGGTTAAGAATACAACAATCTTTTCAATTACGAAAAAACTTTTTTCAAAAAAATAACAACCGACTTCCAAAAAAACACTACAAAGTGCAAAATAACTTTAATTTCGGAAGGCGGTGACTTTGGATGTGTATTTTAATTATTTGTCACCGCCTTCCGAAATTAAAGTTATTTTGCACTTTGTAGTGTTTTTTTGGAAGTCGGTTGTTATTTTTTTGAAAAAAGTTTTTATTTTTCACCTTTTAGTTACCTACCCCACACCAATTTGAAATTTCATCATCCTGGCGTCAAAACAATGCATATTTATGCGATAGCAACCTTCGCGGTTGATTTGCTGTAATTTTTTGAAGAGTTCCGTTGTCTGTCTCCGAAACGCATCATCAGATCTATATGAAATTTCTATGGGACCATTTCGCAGTAAACCCCTTTCGAACAAAAAGAATTTTGCAAATTCGTCTATATGCGACGGAGTTATGCCCGAACATACATTAAAAAAAAAAATATATATAAACATGTCGAATTGATAACCTCCTTCTTTTTGAAGTCGGTTAAAAATAACTCATGTCACTTGGAAAGCTGCCACGCATAAATAGAATTGGGCTGGACACATCTGTCGTATGTTCGACGATCAATCGGCCAAAGTTACGACCCAGTGGGTCCCGCTTAATGGCAAACGACATCGCGGCAGGCACAGACGGAGATGGCGGGATGAGCTGTACTCCTATAGTAAAGATTGGTCCTTGACAGGTCTAGATAGGGAGAGGTGGAAAGAGAGTAGGGACGCCTTTCTCCAGCAGTGGGACGTTAATGGCTGGTAAAAAAAAAAAAGCATTAAATTCAGAGATACTTTTTTGCGCAGCATTTGTCTGTACACCTTACAAACTACTTAGGTTAGTGTTAAGAATAAATTAAACTAAGCTATATTCTCAACTACATAGTACGGAAATAGAAGAAAAACTTGCATTAAAAGGGAAACTGTATTTGCACTGCAAGCATTATGTGAAGCGAAATAAAAAAGAGGCTTTTTAAATTGGTATTAGGGTAAAAAAAGATTAATATATTGACTACAAGATATGTGAGACCAAACTAAATGGCTAACTAATTTCTTGAAGCTCGAATAACTCCATAAGTCTGTTGTCAAATCTCATTTAACCTGTTAAAATTGTTAACAGGGTGACAGGAACATCGATACATGACCAACCAAGGATTCTGTGCCTGCCAGGGGTGCGGGTTATTCGAAAGAGATACCGTGGCCCCTGGCACACAGGCAACTGAGGGAACACGGTGGGTTTTAGTCAGTAAAAGTCTGACACGCCCTCCAGAGCGGGAGAAGTTATTTGATGATTTCCCACCCTTAAAAAAAAAACTTGATTCTGAACACCTGCAAAATGGATCGTCGGTTTTTTTTTTAAAGAAATTAGATGTTTCATAAATTTTGACCGGGTAGGTATTGAACTTTTCTATGAGCCAGCAGTTTTTTTTTTTATACCCAACAATTTTTTTTGAATACTCCTGGTCTAGAATTATGTTCTAAATTCATGGTTACAGTTTGTGTATCGATGTAAGCCACCCTGTATACTATTCTATATTGTTCTTTTTTTTAAATAAAATAACAACATCCATTCATGAGAATCGAGAACAGACTAAATTCTATTCAAATCTTTGTTTCCAATTGACGTTATTTCTATTTAAACAAATACCAACTTTAAACAAGTATAAATGAACTTGATTTTTAAATGATTAGTACTATTTAGGAATCTCGCGCATTACGCACTGACGGCTGCAAATGGCCGGTTTCTTGAACAAAACTGACTCGGACAACAGCTTGTGCCTCGTGCGGCCATACTTTCTTCTTATTCAGAGTGCCGCTTAATGCGCGAGATCCAAGACGTAATTAAAAAAGAAAGAATTATAGCGAAAACTAAACATATTCCGTCTTATTACAAAACGTTCTAGCCTAAAACTCTGAGCCAGTTTTTGCATTTCGAACTTTATTTCGATTCGGGTACAGTTATTTCCAACTGTATTTCGATAAATTTACACAATAAAGTTCTTAATACAAAAATGACAACTTAGCACCGAACTACATATGTTGTCAGTTAAAAAAAAAAAAGAACTGCTTTGTTTACAAATTGTATTCTTAATTCAAAAACTGGCTTGGTGGTTTACCTAAGGGCCAATTCGCGTAATTAAAAACTGTTCAAAACATTCTTAATTTAGTCGCTGTCTCATCTCAGCGACATCAAATGTCAAAAGCATGTCAAAAATGTCTTGTTTTGGCAACTCGAGGTATTTTTGACAGATTGAGACTGAGATCAGACTGTGAACGTTTTTAAAATTACGAAAATTGCCCCTCTGATCTAAATAGACACCTTGTTTTGTAATAAGGAGGGAATGTGTGGGCATTTTTTTTTTTGAAATAACGTAAATTGGAAACTAAACTGTGACTGCAGTTTTCAAAGTCAATAAACCCTGGCTTTCTAGATGAGTAGTACACTAACCTGGACTTAGCAATATGCCTCTTGAGTCCATTCTGCAGTTGCTGCACCAGAGTGGTCGCGGCGCGGTGTGCGGCCGCCTTAGTGCGCTGGGTCACCGTGGCACTGGCGCGGTCGCACTCCGCCTTAAGTTATATTATATTATTACATCATTATTTCTTTATTAAAAAATCAAATAAGAATGAATTGAAAATATGAAATTCGGATCAAAGTCCGTTGCGTACTTTAGAAGAACAACTCACACAGACAGACACACAAAAGTGACTTTAACTTTTACAAATATAAGTAAATATAATTGAAATGAAAGTATTAAAAAAAATTGTATGTCTGTTTGCTTCGGCTAATGTCCGAAACGGCTGGACTGATTTTGGTTAAATTTGAAATGGGGATAGTTTGAACCTTGGGGCAAGACATAGGCCTTTTAAGGACATACCACGTGGGCGAAGCCACGGGCGGAATTCTGTTAAGTCTTGAACTAAGATTGTCCTGGTTGATTTAGTGAGTGGCATGGTTAAGCATCTCATACCAGGCTGAGTGTGAGCCCTGCATTGCCCATCTCTATATTGTTCTGTTAAAAGGGGACGGGGCCTGCGAGGAATATGAAAAATAGGTTAATATTTGAAGAAACTATTGCCGTCGCGCTGTCTATAAGTCTGCCCCCGTAGTGTGTGATAGGGACAGATCTAGCTCAGACTGAAATTATCACAAAAAAAAAAAAAATGTGACGAGATCGACGTTACGTATTCCCCTTTTTCTCCTCGAAAACTGAGCCGATTCAATTATTTTTTACATTAACATTTTAAGAAAGAGTATGTTTAGGTTCCTATTTTTTTTTTTTTGTTAAAAGCTTTTCTAATTTGTCTGGTAGTCCTCTAATCATGGCGGTAAAAATTGGGTTTTTTTTTGTAATTTTTAGGTCATAATAGGTCTTTACCTATGAAATTGCCGTTTTGTATGAAAAAATTTAAACGAATTTTTTTCATGAATTTTTTATTTGTATTAATCGAAGTAATCACCCATGCAATCAATGCATCTTTGCCATCGCAGTGGCAGTTTATTGATGCCCTTCTTAAAGAAATCAGCTGGACGGGAGGCAACAAATTCTTCAAAGGCATTTTGTACTGCCTCTCGGGTATTAAATTTTTTTCCCGCCAAGAAGTTATCCAAATTCTGGAAAAAGTAGTAGTCTGTAGGCGCAAGGTCTGGTGAGTAGGGCGGATGACGGAGAGCTTCCAACCCCAGTTCTTGCAACTTGGAGACCGTCTGCTGTGCAGTATGAGGTCGCGCGTTGTCGTGCAGGAGCAGCGGAGACGAGCGATTGACCAATGCTGGTTGGAGATGCGCCAGCTTCTCCATCATTGTGTTCAGTTATTCACAGTACACATCTGCAGTAATGCTCACCCCGTTTGGTAAGAAGCTGTGATGAATCACACCGGCGCTAGACCACCAAACAGTGACCATCACTTTTCTAGGGGTAAGTTTTCGTTTAGGGCATTGTTTAGGTGCTGAACCAGGATCCAACCAACTTGCTGAGCGCTTACGGTTATCAAACAGAATCCATTTTTCATCGCAGGTAACAATGCGGTTCAAAATTCCTTCATTTGTGTGTCTGTTGAGCAGTGCAAGGCACGTCTCGACGCGTACTTCGCGCTGGCGATCATTGAGTTCGTGGGGCACCCATTTGTCAAGCTTTTTTACCTTGCCAATTTGACGCAAATGGACCAATATTGTTTTGACGCTAACGTCGAAAGCTGCTGCTTATTCAGCCGTAGATTGTGTATCATCAGCTTCCACAATCGCCTTTAATACGTCATTGTCGACCAAAGTCTTCGGACGACCGCGAGGTTCATTTTTCAGGTCGAAATTTCCAGAACGGAAGCGAGCAAACCAATAACAGGTGGTGCGTTGGTTTGTAGTGTTAGCTCCGTAAACGTCGTTGATGTTGCGTGCCGCTTGTGCCGCGTTGCTGCCACGACGGTACTCATATTCCATAATTACTCGAATTTTTAACGTATCCATGATGACGAAAAAGATTGAAATGCGATGAAAATGTAACACTAATCAATAAAGAAATGACTACTTTTAGAAAAAAAAATCCATGTTTTTAAAATAAAATTAATTTGAAATTAGAATTCTTAGCCAAACAAAAATTATTTTGATTTGAAATGGCCAGTACTGCAGAACGGCAATTTCATAGGTAAAGACCTAATATTTTTTTTACTAAATACTTAATTGCTGAAAAAAATAAAATGACAGGGACGTGTTTACAGCAAACCTTAATTTTATGGAAAAAAAATGCTCTAGAGGCATTATTCAGGAAGAAAAAAGGGGAAAGCATTTTTTTTTTAATAATCGTTCACTTGTATTTTGCTACTCTAGTGGCACTTTTTACCTAATTTTAATTATGTTAACATGCGGATAATGTAGTGGGCTGCAATATTGTTAAAACTATATTTATTTTTGTTATTTGTAAACATTTTATATTGTAGCTGTTTATTGTCCCATAATAAATAAAATAAAATAAAAAGTATGGAGAATCGCACGCCCTGTTCCCTCTCGAACACTGTCTTATAACTAATTCTGACCTGGTTGACTCTGTGTGTGGCGTGGTTGAGCATCTCCTGCCAGGCCGGATCGAGCGTGAGCCCTGCGTTACCCTCAGCCAGTCGCGCCAGTCCTTGTTCTGCGAGGTACACCATTTCGCGTGCTGCTGCGTGCGCACTGTTGGCTTTGTCGTACGCGATTGTCGCGGTTTGGAGCTCTTGTGATGTCTGTTAAGAAATAAAGCTTGCAGTTGTATTATATTGCAAAGGTTTTTTGAAAGTAAGAATAGGGTATTTTCCAATTTGATAAAAACTATTTTAATTTGAAGATTGGAACGTTTTATTTTTCTGCCAAATATATTTGGCGCAGTTTTAGAAGTATTTGTGCATAGAGGCACCGTACATTTATGTAAATCACTTTCTATCTGAGAGCAGTGGTGGCCAAGTGGTAACGGTCGCGACTTACGAGTTGTAGGTCGTGAGTTCGAACCCAGACAGGCGCTTTACTTTGTGTAAATTATTTCATCACCACTGCTCTCAAAACGGTGAAGGAAAACATCGTGAGGAAACCGGCCTGTCCTAGAACCAAAAACGACACGGCCCACTCCCTCTCACTGAGAGGAGGCCTGTGTCCCAGCAGTGGGAACATTATAGGCTAATGATGACTTTCGATCTAAAAATCTTGTTAATTATAAACTCGACATTCACTTGTTGTTTACACAAAGTTGACGTCACGTGTGGTCACGTAATAAAAACAAAACACAAAAAAAACAGACCTCTTTGTTTGGAGTAATCATTTACAAGAGCCTTGTGGTATTTGGCGATCAGCTTCGAGGTTAGAATTTTTTTTTTAACTTACAAGATTGGCCCTAAATCTGGCTTCATAGTAAGGTCTTGCTTTATGGATGCTAGTACCCAGTTTCTTCGTGAGCTGCTGTATCCGGAGGTGCCCCTCAGCAAGCAGACGACGGAACGCAAGCCGAGCCTCGTCCAACTCAACCTCAAGGCGGTTGATCTCATCTGTTGACGTGTTTAGACGCTCTAGCTCAATCTGTAAAAATATATCATTATGTTCTATATGAGTGATAGGTTTTAGCAATCAGTTCTCTAGAATGCTATTGACTGTCTTATATTTCAAAAATATAGCAGGATTGAGTTGAGTTACTGTGCAGTGGGACAACACAGGCTGATTTATTATTATTTCATTTAAAAACATACAAATAACATTTTAAAATATTTTTATTAAAATTAAATTTAAACATATAAAAAATAATATCCCACTGGTATTGGGTGCAGGGTCCAAGCTGCAGATAGGCATGCTACAAGAACTACATCGGGTCCATGTAGGGCCCAGAAAAAGCATCCGTGAAACTTCTTACACTGCCATGCATGGGCGTAGCTACTGCCGTATCAGCCGTTTCAATGATATGGGGCCCCCTCGAGACCCGACATATTAACCTATCCGGATCAGAATGCTCCAAGCATTCGAGCATTTCGAGCGCGCTGCGGTAGCTCTTACTTTCTCTAAGTAAGATATCACAATGGCAGCGAGGTTTAACCTCCCAAATCAGGACACTGTTTTGTTTATTAAAAAAATAACAATATGGTACTTTTGAGCTCGGCCGCAGTCACGAAAAAAAAGCTCCTAACAAATTTTGATATAGGGCCCCATTAGGGCTAGCTACACCATTGCTGCCATACCTCCATTTGATAATTACTGTCAAGCGCTAAAGCCTTGTGCCAGTTCTATATTATTATTAATAAGCAGGAAGATTATGGTAAGCCAGTGTAATAGCTGTATTCCGCTGGTATCCGCTGGATGTGGGAAGCACAAGACCGGTTGAAGTGGAGGAGCCTGGGGGAGGCCTATGTCCAGCAGTGGACGTCTTTCAGCTGAAATGATGAGTGTAATAGCTTCCACTGTTTTCATATAAGTTCATGCATTTTTTTGTAGCTTTAGTCATATAGTATGTACTTCAGTTATAGCAAAAGGGTGAGTATGTGATGATTATGTATGAATGAATGTTTCAATATTATTATCTTTTTATTTGATGATGACATTACAATATATTGGTAACTAATATTCACAAGTATAATAAATTATCTACCTTATCAATTTTTTTTTTTTTTTTTAGTAGTTAATAGTTCAGTACTTTGCTTATAACAAATCAATAAAAATATTTTGTTCAGTGAAAATCTAAGTTAAAGTAGGTAATTTGTTAGTTTGATTTTTCAATATTTTATTACTAAGTACTGTAAGCTGCAGCTTTTATTAATCTGTAAGCATATCAAGGACAACATTTACTCAAGTCTTTCATTGTTTAATTGCCCACAATTCTGTTGCATAACAAAAACATATGATCGAACGCAAATCGTTTTAAAATCTCATTATCCTAGAGATTTTAACACTGTTTTGATTGAAAACTTACGGAGTCGTTATATTCAATCCTTAGGTATTCACGGTTAGATAAAACTTGGATGTATTTGTGCAAAATACAGTCATCTTCTTTGCAAATTAATTTAGAAAATATCGATTACCCTTACCTGAACGCGAGGATCCAATGCTTCAGAGCATTCGGCGGCGCTTTCGTTCATTGTTTCCTCAAATCAAAGCCATTTTAACAAAAGCTATAGTCAACAGAACCTTTTCTCTTGTTATTAGTTTTGTTCTTTTGTAGAATAAACATTATCATCACTGAAAACAAAAAGAAAAGAAATATCAACTTTGGTTCTTTGATTCAATACCGCCCGCTGCCAGAACACAGATTATAAATTGAAATGTCATTGAATAGTTTCTTCTGGTTAGTTGATTTTCGGTTCAATTTTATTATGTAGAATCAGCTTTATGCACGTTCGTTTTAGTTCCCAGTTTGTTAATGTTTTTAATGATTGCTTTTCGGTTGGAGTGGCGCTACGGCGCGAGGACTTAGAAAAATTTAGCCAAAAAGTGTTATTTTTGCAAATCGTTTATTTTTTCGATTCTATCGTATAAATCACCTAAATATAAATTGTTTGTCGTAAAAACGATGTGGAAGAGATCCATAGGTTAGGATAGGTTAGAACCGTGACCAACTACGCGCGAGCCGAGCGAGCGCAGCGAGCGGTGCCGCGGCAGCGGCCGGCGAGCGCTACCTCGAAATTGGTCGCGAAATTTTTCTAAGTAATTTTTTCATAGTGCCCCCAAGACGACACTTTGACCTGCTTTTCATCTATTTTGACAACATGACTATAATTATAACGATAAACAGAACCCGAAAACATGGCTGCTCTCAGGGCAAAGCTGGTCGTAACGTAAACGCTAGCGTAAAGTAAATGTTTCTGATTCATACGTCATGTTCATGAACGGGCACCGTTAGTAGCGACTGTTAATCTCTCTGCCACGTCTAATTTTAGTACCTATTGAATTGTTTACTTTGGAGTTAACAATATTATGAAAGAAGACGTGCACGTCTTTCTAGATCGATGAAATTATACACGTGAGGCACGTTTTGATTTAAAAGATTATCCATAGAATTTCTAGCCCGTTTTCTCCATATGAACTACGCTTTGGAATTGCCAAAGTCTTTTTTCACCGACTCAGTCACTGACGATTCATATGTTATTGATAAATACTTCAGCAAGTGAATGATTCGGAAATTCAGAACCACCTTGGCTCCTACCAACCTACACTCGTCAGTTGTCTGATTCATCTGAATCAAAAACCGGAAAAAAATAGCAAGACGTTCACAGGAAAAAAAGAATAATAATTTTAGGCGCGTTAAGCGCCCGGTTTATACAAATGAAACAATGTTCACTAGTTGATTAGGTGTGTATTTGTTCCATTACACAGTACACATAATATAACAAAGGCAATACGGAGAACACAGTTGGTAAATATGGAATAGAGCGATATAGCACGGGTTTTCTATGAGCGTGGTAAGAACGATGTTGTTGCTACGTAGTGCCATGACGCGCGCGCCCCCACCTCTCTTCCCCGCCGCTGACGCAGGCGGCGGGAGGAGAGAGAGCCCGATCCCGAGGATAACGGACGTAACAGAGCGATCCTCCGCGATTCTCAGCTAGGAGTAATAGTGTTCTGTGATTCTCAGTCGCGATGCCTTTTATTGTAAAATTGTAATCACAAAAATGTTTCTGTGTTTTTTTGTGTTCAGCCATACATTTATTTGTAAAATCAATAAATGATTATATTTAAAGAAGTGACTTTAAACTATAACGTTATTCGTGTGTAACTTAAATACTTTTTCTGAGATTTACGTTCTGATTCAAAATGCTCGTTCTACTAGTCCAAACTTTTTAACCATAGACCTATCGTCTATGAACATAAATAGTGTTGTCACCAAAATAACTAAGAGTGGGAACCATAGGTATTAGTTTGGTTCGCCACATAATCATGAACGTTCTGATTTCACTTGCTGACTGGAAGGCTTTCCGGATCCGGACGTTTAAGTCCGTCCCCGGCAAGATAACCCGCACACGTAGTGCTACAGGCATGCGACGGAAACATACATCTTTTATTTATTCTGCCAACACGATATTACAGGCACTGGTTAGTAAAAGGTGTGTGAGGTAGAAGGCTTGTTGTAGTAATATTGATAACTATATAACAATTAGTTCCGCTTATTGCCGCAGGACTTTTTTTCGTGGGACCAACACCTAAGCCCGACTTATTCTCATTGAATGACTATTTCATGGAAAGCTATCTTAGCGCATCTACCTCAACTCGTCTGGTTTTATTTATTATCTGTTATGTTTGACAGCTGTCTCTTTACATGTCAGTTGTCTAGAGATGAGTCGTACTAGGTAAATTTTGTACTAGGTACACCTAGTCCAAGTCCGTACAAAAACTCGATCCAAATACCTGTTCCACCTAGTCCACAAAGTACGCATACTTTAAAGTATGCTTAGTCTTTGCGTATCACCGATACATCCATGTACAGTCGCCAGCAGGTCAAGCTATCCCAAACTGTCAAATTTTCCCAATTGAACGTAAACCTAGGACTGTCAACGTAAAGATTTATCTACATTGAAGATTGTTGGTGTATTTAAAAGGTTTCAATTCATTTTCAGACTAACGTTTTTTTTATCACCTAGGTATCTACAATCATTGTCTTTTTTATATATGTACTCGTAGAAAATTAACCTTAAGAATTTTGATTTAGGAACATTCATTGTTGGACTTTTCGGGTCGCCAGCCTCGGATTTTAGATCGTTTCTTCTAACGAAACTTACGAATGGATGTTTGCGTGTTATGTGCTTTGTAAGGTTTAATTAAACAGAACTTTTAAAAATCCAATTGTATTTTACAAATATTACACTCCGCCATTTGTTGGCCTTTGTCCGTAAAATTATCCCAAGCGACACTACTTCCTTTGGGAATCATTTTTCAAAACAATAAAAACTAAAAATAAAATCAAAAGTTTTCCACTTATCAAAACTTCTCTACAAAAACGGATTTCAAAATAAGTCCGATACACATCGATTGCGACGTCGAATAGCCCGAGTAGGTATCAAAACGGCGGCGGCGCGGCGGGCGAGCCGGGATCACATCCGCACGAGTCCGTACTTGATATTCGACGTCTTCATTTCCCATCGAGTATTTACAATACCTAGTGTGTAAAATCTACTTATATAGTAATTTGTTCGATGAAGTCCCGACTACTGTCGAGTATTGCCAGACAAAGATGAAAAGACTGCGGCATAGTGTAGTTAAAAAGGACAGAATGTATTCTTGGACAACACGGGTGCGCGTTGCGTTACTTTTATGTCCATTGAAATATGGTTTAAATTCAAACACGATTGAGCGGCAAAGCAGCCTTGCTATCCCGCTTCACCGCGCCGGTACTTCGATTCGAGTGGGCCACGCGGGTGCCGAGTGCGCCGCGTATGCACAGTGAGACTAGGTGGATCGAGTATTTTAAAAGTTGGAATAGGTGCTACCTAGTCTCATTATATACCTAGTCCCTGGATCTGTTCTAGTATATACGCATCATCTCTAGTTCTGTCACTACTCATTATTAGTGAATTCACAATCGCAAGTCGCAGGGTTTGTCATCAATTTGTTAGCACAGTGAATTTTAAACAAAATGGTATTTACTTAGTTTAAAAAATTGGCTATGTATGCTTAATAGTGCTGCAATTGTTATACTGTTTACTGTATTCCAGGCGACTGAAGTTGAGGACACAATCAAGAGAATTCAAGCCCATAAGGGTGTTATGGGAGTCATCATTGTGAATCACGAAGGTTTGGTCGATTTTAACGTATTTCCATGGTTACAGTAGCTTATTGTGCAAGTCTCGAACGTTCTGCCCCAGTACCGCACCTCGATCAATAGATACTGCGACGAAAAGCTATATGATAATTATGTTTGTGTTTCTACTTTCTAATTTCAGGTATACCGATAAAAAGCTCGCTGGACAATGCTACATCTGTGCTTTACTCTGGTCTGATCGGTCAGCTCACTGAAAAAGCGAAAAATGTCGTGCGCGAAATGGTAAATATTCGTAATCTGCCAATTATTAATTCACATCAGTATTAACAATTAGCTGTTGCATAGTTCGAAGCTACAATATATTATTTCTGCGATCACCTATTTTTTTTCTCCTATTTAATCTGCATAACTGCATAAGCAGATGAGCTGAATGAAATTGGCATTTAGGTGAAGATACCAGTGTTCGAGACACTGGTATCTAGCCTACCTAGAGCACATCCTTAATTTTAACCTTCAGGGTAGGTTTTAAAAGGTAATTTGCCAGTGTTTGGAGGATACGTGATTACCTATTTAGACATTACCTACTTTGTCAGATGAAAAATTTTGGTGTCTACTAAATTAGGGACCGGAAGGCGCTGTCGATCAGAGCGAACATGGTCATTCGTAGGTTTGCTCGGTGCTCAACAGCAGTTAAAATAACTCTTTTTAGAGCCTACTGCACCACGCTGTACACATGTAGTCTATGGACCGACTACACGCAAAAATTGTACAGCACCCTTCGTGTCCAGTTTAACAACGCGTTTAGGATGATGATGGGGCTCCCCCGCTATTGTAGCGCATCAACGATGTTTGCGGAAGCCCGCGTATGTTGTTTCTACGCAACAATGCGCAAGCGTAGCACCTCGCTGGTGCGGCGCGTGCTGGGGAGCCCCAACAGCTTGCTAACCGCGCTTGCAGAAAGGCTCGATTGTGTTATCGTGACTCACTGTTTGGAACGACACGTAGCACGCGAAACATACAAAATGCGAGGTTGAAACATACAAATTTAATTCATAATGCTATTTTGTTATTCTTATTTTATTTTTGTATATTTTATTTTTTAATGTATAAATTTTAATTGTAATTGCATGTAATAATTGAATATTGTAATTTTTGAATAATGTTAAATGTGACCGTGTTCTTGTCCTATTTTAATATGAGTCCATGTTACTTGAAATGTAGTTACCTATAGAACTCCCACCAGTTATGTTTAAGTCCCATGTTTAGTTAGTAGTTTTTAGGACCCTATTACCATCAACCGGGCACAAATCTAGACTCTATGCTGCTATTGAGAAATAAAAAATCTTATTATTTTCTTTCGTTTGCAGGACACCACAAATGAGCTGACATTCCTTCGTGTGAGGAGCAGGAGACATGAGATCCTGATTGCACCGGATCGTGAATTCATACTTATTGTCATTCAGAACACTTCAGACTAGTTTTGCAGTGGAAAAATCTAGTGTAAAATTGAAAAAGGGGCCTTTTCAAACACCACTAAAGTCCTAACAATATAATTTACACCTTACAATTAAGAGTGTTCTCCTCACGCGGGCTGGCAACGGCGCATTTATGGCAGTTTTTTCGTGATTATTTCATTAAACACAAACAAGAGTTTAAAAAAAAAAAATCAGCCATGCTCTAGATCTTTGGTATTTTCATGTTTGTATGCTATTTTTTTGCAGTTATTTTGGTATTTACTTACAAAAATCGACATACCATCAATTATTTTCTATTAAGAATAGAAACATTTATTCGACACAGACAACACAACAGCAACAAACAAATAAAAAAAAGAGAACAATAAACATTTGCAGTATCAGTTGTGGTGAGCGTGTCCATACCGAAAGGGTTACCATCTCAGCATCTGCTGTGCGTGAGAGACCCAGCGCTGGTTTCAGTTGGCACCCCGCAGCGACACACGGACGTATTTGCATTACTCAATACAATTAAATGTTTTGTAAATGTTAAAAATAATTTTATTATAAATACCAACAATTTAGTGCATGGCTGAAAAAAAAAAATGTTTGTTTGTATCTAATGAAATAAGAAAAACGACTACAAATGCGTTGTTGCCATACCGTGTTGAATGAATGCTCAAGACTATAAGACAATTATACAGTCTACCACTACATTATTTATTTGACTATATATTCAAATAGAAATTATGCTACACCAGAAATTTCATAAATTTTGGCACAATGTTATGGTGGCCCCTAAAATGACACATTGCACTGGTAGAACTCACAGAGTGTAACTAGAATAGACTCATTTTAATTTAAGCTTTCAAGAGAAACGAGGATAAGTTATTGCATTGCTAAAACTTCACAACTGCATTCTGGCAACGAAACGTAGGTGCCATTCTTGATGTGTAATTTGTTAATTTCTACATAGGGAACCCCATGAACTGTTAATGTGTATTTTGATAACAAAATAGTTCTATCATGCAGAGACATGTAAGGCCGGATACACACCGAGCCACAGTGGCGACCACTAGAGGCTCAGTCGTGCCACTAGACTGCGGCCACCAGTCGCCGCCAGTCGCCCTATACCTTCGGCTGTCTTTTTTTAAACGGAAATAAAAAAAATACATAGAAATTCGAATCCACCGGCATCATGACGAGCGTTCAGGGCGATGCAGCAACCGGCGACTGGCCGAGTGTGCGCGCACTTACTTTGATAGACGAGCGACAAAAGTGGCCACTTACTCGCTCTAACGCTTGGTTTGCGCCGATGCTATACAAATTGTATGAAAAATGTCGTCCGCAACTTGTGGCGGACACTTGTAGTGGCCCAGTGTGCGACAAGTGTTGGATAGTCATTTCTACATGTAAAACTAGTTAAAGTATTGGAAATTAACATTGCTTTGTAGTATGTATACAAGCTCATTCCTTTACTATGTTGTGGTTCACATGTAGAGGATGCATAAGTACAGTCGTCAGGTCAAGCTATCCCAAACTGTCAAATTTTCCCAATTGAACATAAACCTTATTCCTTTGTAATAAAGTTGAAAAACTATCAAAGAAATTTGACAGATTGGGGTAGCTTGATGTGCTGGCCTGTGTACACTACCTTCAAGAATGAATATATATGTAACTATGAACATGTTATTTACTCAACAGTCTGTTGAACTAAGTTGCAATTTTTATTAGTGGTAGGGATAACATATTTTATTTTATTTTGTAACTTTACTTATTTTCATGCATTAGGTTTCTTTTTTGCTATAAGCTCACAACTTGATTTTTGAGTCAAAAATCGTAATTCTAAATATGGATGATTCTTAATAGATTTTTGACTGTGATCTTTTTTATGTGTAGGTATTTTAAGAACACTAATAAATATGTATACACCACTATGAGCTTTCGTTTTTTTCTGTTTCAGTTTCCCAGTAGATTTCAGGGCTTGTGAAAGTACCGTTTTCAGGAAGTGCTCAAGCTAATGAAATCGCGGTGGAATTTTTAACTCACCGATAGTTGAAAATCGCGGTCTGCCATGATAAATAAACAACAGGTTTTTTTTTGAGTTTATCCTTGGATAGGACACAGGCTCAGCTGCTACGCCGTAGCACTCGTAGCCGTTGAACCATCATTTGCTTGACTATGAATTTCGGTGATTGTATAATGTGTATCTACACCTTTTTGTGTAAAAATTTAAAAGAAAAAGGCAAAACAAAGTCTTTCTTTATTTATTTTGAGTGCTTGATTGTACTTCGGCTATTTTGAGAATATCATATTTAGCGAATCTAATATTTTGAGAATCTGATATTATGCGAATAAAGGGTGTACGTTACCCTAGCAAGAAAGTGTCTCCTAGAGTTATATGAGTAGAACGTATAATGTGTGCCTTATCTGCTGTAAATGTGCCCCCACATAAAAAATGTGTGCCCCCTGTCGTTTTGGAGAAAAACGGAAAAAACGATTCTTGCTGGGGTAACGTTTTTCTAGCAGGAAAATTCTAAACGAATGATCGGAGCGAGAAAAATTGTGCATGGCCAGAGAGCTTATATGTGTGCCAAAATGTGCCCCCAAAAATTAAATCTGTGCCCCTTCAGGTTTTCGAGATATTGCATTTCCTGCTGGAGTAACGTTTTGATGAATCGTATATCTCTAAAACTATTGCATGTGCCCCTGTAGAATAAACATACACGAGTAGCTCTTAAGGGGCACACCTTAGTGCCCTAATTAGATTTAAGAAAATATTTATAGTTTTCAAGTTATCGCGGTTTTATGAAAACCCGAAAAAACATCGCAGCGCCTAAATGAGACAAGGCACAAGTTCGCTGAAAACTGTATTCGGTCCTTCTTGACGCTATTAATAACCATACAAAGTTTCAAAACTGTTCATGCATGCGGGTTTGAGAAATCTTGCTAAAAGTCAAAACGATGGTGTCTTAACTTTGACGGCAAAATACAAGGAACCAGCTCAATCCGATGTGTAGGTGTGAACCAAAATTGTGTGCCTTTAGTCAAAAATATATGGTGAAAATATTCAGCTTGGAATGTTTCGCATTAAGTTAATATTAACAAAAAACCAAAATATGTAAACAACGGCTGGTTATCCGACCAAATTCCAATGACTACTAAAAAGCGACTGATTCATACATATCGATGACCTTCTTTATTTGACGTATTATACCTAAGCTGTTGTCTGTACAGTCGCGTTCAAAAGATTTGGGGGCTAATTAAAAATATATATTAAATGCACCTTGTGGCTATTTAATGAAACAGCTTGTTAATGTGGAAATTGTTATTTTTATTCCCTTAATTTTAATTCTTAAAGTAAGTATTGCATCAAATCACAGATTAAATTTCCTCAAAAAATAAATAAATAGGTAAAGTAATGAAAAAAATCCAAGTACTTGATAAGTGTCCAAGTATTTTTAAATAAGTCAAAACAATGCCATTAAATACTTACCACTGCAGATCGTGCCATAAAATTCACCACCCCTACAACCACATAATTGTTATAAAATGCTTAATACGCCACTTTCAACCAACTTAAAAAAAAGTAAACAAACAGTATCAGTGCAACTGCGTGACTCAACGTAACAGTGTCCTTGGCGTCATAACATAACTGCAACTGTTTACCAATACCAAGTAATAATCCAAACGGACTTCCTAGTCAATAAACACTTCGTACCTATTATTCATATTAGAGCGACGTTAAACGTAACTATCTCTGTCACACTAACACCGTACGCGTACTAGCTGTCTCACTTTCTCCAAATTAGACAAAGCGACTCCTTGCGACACGACGTCAGCGGATGCCGCGGGGCCAGAGATATCTGCAGCGGTGTGAGGAGGCGAAAAAAAGGAATCTTCTATTAAGGTGAATGCTCCAACCAGCCCGCGAAATTCAAATTTCCTTACGTTTTTTGGAATTTGCAGGCCAGTGCTAGGTTGTATGTTGATTAAAATATTATTCACGGCTGTAAGACATGCAGTTACAGAATTATAATCATCAAAATCATCAATACTACGCCCTAAGTTCATAAAGCTATAGGAATGACTTTTTTTTTTGTTCCTACGCCTTATGAACTTGGAGGGTTGTATTGGTGATTTTGATGCTTATAATTCTGTAACTACATACGTCTTACAGCCGCGAATAATATTTTAATCAACACACAACCTAGCACTGGCCTGCAAATTGCAAAAAAACGCAAGAAACTTTGAATTTCGCGGGCTGGTTGGAGCATTCCCCTTACTGATGAAAAACTTACTGTAAATTTGTCTAACCTACGGCTTATCAATAAATATAATAGAAACAGCTGGTAGAATATAAACCAATAACAACTTTATTTTATTACTTATTACTTTTCTACTTCAGTGTACTCAGGCACAACACGTGTGAACCGGTTAGTGAGTAAAGTAAAGAAGGTCATCGATATGTATGAATCCGTCGCTTTTTAGTAGTCATTCAAATTAGGTCGGATAACCAGCCGTTGCTTACATATTTTGGTTTTTTGTTAATATTAACTTAATGCGAAACATTCCAAGCTGAATATTTTCACCATATATTTTTGACTAAAGGCACACAATTTTGGTTCACACCTACACATCTGGGATTGAGCCGGTTCCTTGTATTTTGCCGTCAAAGTTAAGACACCGTAACGTTTTGACTTTTAGCAAGATTATTCAAAAACGCATGCATGAACAGTTTTGAAACTTTGTATGGTTATTAATAGCGTCAAGAAGGACCGAATGCAGTTTTCAGCGAACTTGTGCCTTGTCTCATTTAGGCGCTGCGATGTTTTTTCGGGTTTTCATAAAACCGCGATAACTTGAAAACTATAAATATTTTCTTAAATCTAATTAGGGCACTAAGGTGTGCCCCTTAAGAGCTACTCGTGTATGTTTATTCTACAGGGGCACATGCAATAGTTTTAGAGATATACGATTCATCAAAACGTTACTCCAGCAGGAAATGCAATATCTCGAAAACCTGAAGGGGCACAGATTTAATTTTTGGGGGCACATGTTGGCACACATATAAGCTCTCTGGCCATGCACAATTTTTCTCTCTCCGATCTTTCGTATAGAATTTTCCTGCTAGAAAAACGTTACCCCAGCAAGAATCGTTTTTTCCGTTTTTCTCCAAAACGACAGGGGGCACACATTTTTTATGTGGGGGCACATTTACAGCAGATAAGGCACACATTATACGTTCTACTCATATAACTCTAGGAGACACTTTCTTGCTAGGGTAACGTACACGAATAAAGGGTATCTACATGTGCCGCAGATGGATTGTCGAATCCGCTGTATTAAATAACCGCTAGCAGTTTTATAAAACAATACTGGTATGAGAGAGAGAAAGAGCGGAACTTAGATTTTCATTGCGATAAGTTTAACAAAACTGCTACCCTCATTTAGACATATTGTAGAATGGCTTATCGGCAGTCACAATAAGCGATTGGGGCGCGGTTTCTAATGCCGAATCGGTCGCAGTAAAAGCTAGGGCACTAGGGTACTAGAACCATTTTTGTAGTGTCCTTTAGTTTCTAAAGTGCTAAAAAAACATATCGATTAGTGCCGTTAAAATGCATTTAAATTTTACATTTTCAGATTTTGCGCGTAATTTGACGAAAACGCAGGACGCAGTGGACGTAATTTTACTCTGTGGGTATGACGTCACGTCAGTTTGCTGTGTAGACAAATGAGCTGATATTTGATATGAAAATGAGTTATTATTCTACTTATCGTCAGTTTGCTGTTGCTGAATGCAAAATATTATTTAAATAAAAATTAAGTACCTACTTTGGGTACGAAAATAATAAAAGTACAAAGTGACACACCGTATGACGTAATAACATAGCGACTAATATTTTATGGTGTTCAAAAACATCAACCCCCCTTATTACAGAACAAGGTTTTTCTTTAGGTATGCTTTAAACCTTCGAGCCTGTTTTTTAAATAAGAACCTAACTGAAATCGGAATACAGCTCTTTTTACAAAACTGACAAGTTTGTCCAGTGCTCAATTGTCAGTTTTGGAAAAGGAGCTATAATCTATTTCAGTTCTAAGTTCTTATTTCAAAAACGGGTTCGATGGTTTAAACCATACCTAAAGAAAAACCTTGTTTTGTAATAAGGGGGTAAGAGTTTTTGGCGGGATCGCGTTGGAACATGTCGCACGGTTTTTCATTTTCATGAAATTTCGTGAAATTGCGAATTAAATCATATAATTTTGGTAGTGAATAGGGTATTTTCCGATTTGATAAAAACTATTTTAATTTGAAGATTGGGACGATATATTTAACAGAAAAATAAAAATAAATTTATTAATACACATTTTCTCAATTAAAAACGATTAAAATCTAATTTATTTTTCGTTGTTTTGAATTTACCGCCAAAACGCTTCTTACGATGACTTTTTATCACGTGATATGTGACGTCAACTCTGTGAATACGGAACCGGTACAAATACTTAGTTAGGCGCAGTTTTAGAAGTATTTGTGAATAGAGGCACCGCACACCAGTAATATCACTTTCGATCCATTAAAAATCTTGTTAATTATAAACTCGACATTCACTTATTTCCTTACTAACTACTTTAGTTTACACAAAGTTGACGTCACGTGATAAAAAGTCATCGTAAGAAGCGTTTTGGCGGTAAATTCAAAACTACAAAAAATACATTTGGTTTAAATCGTTTTTAATTGAGAAAATGGGTAGAAATCAATTTATTTTTATTTTTCTGTTATATATCTCGTTCCAATCTTCAAATTAGAATAGTATTTGAAAAATTGGAAAATACCCTATTATTCAATTTAGTTACGTGTGAGTGCACAAGTGTTGTGAAGGTGAAAATAGGTGACTAACGTGGACTTTTCGTGTTCCCCCCAAAAACTCATAATAGCTTGTTGTAAAGTTACTACCGCTTTACAAAAGTCATAGTCAGTCAAGTCAATGTTATTTGACTTAACTGACTATGACTTTTGTAACTTCGCGCCTGATATCGGGCCATTTACTTGATTGAAAAGTAAAATTACTTGACACTGGCTAAATGCAAAAACCATGCGAAGCAAAAAAAAAAAACATAAAATCTTTGAATTGAATTTTAAATTTTATTTTTTTGTCTCATGAACTAAAACCATAACTAAAACTAAACTTTTCCGACTGCTAAGCCTGCTTATGCTATCTCAATAATATATTTTTAGATTTTTTCTCTTAAAAAGTAGCCGCGCTTTTGAAACAGACACGGGTAGCTTGATGTGCTGGCATCTGGTACCTAACTTACTTTGGTGTTGTACCTACTTAAATTACTGTCCATTGTTAGACCATTTCGTCTTTCAAAGCTGCACCATATTTTATGTTCGTCGTTCGTTTATGACAAAACTGGAAAATCGAATACATATGGGATCACCTCAGTCACAATGTCCGTTCTTATATTGTCGAATCCCGACTAGCACTTGCCCGGTTTTTTTATTTCGACTAACCGATGACAACCCTATAAAGGTAGGTAAGAATTTTGAGCTCTGTTAGGAAGCTTTCATTCTGGTTATTCTGTGCAAAGAGCGAGGCCAAAAAACCAAATACTGATTCAAAACTCGAGTTGTACGAAACAAAGCGTCCGCTTCGCATTATAAGTTACATACAATGCGGAGCGGACGCTTTTGTATTTGGTTTTTTGGCCTCACTCTTGGTGCTCCGCGCGCGCGGTCTATCTGCCTTTGGTTTTTATTCACAGCGAAACTGTTGAAATAATTATGAAACTATTTACACACACTATCGTTTTATTTTGCCATATTCGAAACCCAAATTTGAGTTGTCATATAATGGGTGTGCGTTACCCAGGCCAGATGTTGTCGAAAATGGTCATTTGAATCTAATAGAAAATTTGTTTTGCGGCTTCTGTAATTGTTGCGCACATTTTTAAATTTGTTGCGCTTATAGTTTTTTAATTATTTCACAAAAACATTTCCTGTTGGGGTAACGTTATCCCAGCCAGACCTTTTTCTTTCTAATGGGAATATTTAAATAAATACCTGCTATAAAATTTGTTGTCTAGATGAAGTAAATGTTGTGCCTTATTTTGTATTTGTTCTTTCATCGGTTGCGAAGTTATTCGAGATTTTGTTGGGGTAACGTTTCTGGTTTTGCTAGATCTTTGAAACGGTTAAGCGGATTCTTATCATATTTTGTACATGACTTCTTAGGAATTAGTTTAAATTTGTTCTGCAATAAAAAAACCAAAATAATGCATAGTTTAGAGGTTATTTCATTAAATAGAAAAACACTTCAATTGGTTCCAGCACTCTCAATAAGAGGGCTAAAGACTTACTTTAAACGTTATTTTAAAGCTTGTAAATGCCTTCAAATGAATGTGAAGTTTCATTAGTATCCTGAAAGTATTTAACAAGTTATGATGATATTCAGTTCTTCACGAGCACAGTCTTGATGCGCGCGGTGTTATTTGGCCACTGGATTGGATATATGAACTGAATGTTATGTCAATTATTAGTTGTTTAGTTCAGTTGTATATCAGTAAAATTTCAGCGTAGTACATTGGATAATTAATGAGATAATACGATTAAAGTCATTAGGAAGTGAATGACCGAGGTAACCCGACCAAGTTTAGGTGGTTACGAAAAAGCGAAATCGCAGAACATTATGCTATCTTTTGAAATGTTTAGTATAATACACCTTACAATTTCGGTACAGACGCGTACACTGTTAAATACATAATAATATAATAATATCTGTCCTATGAAAACATTATTATTATCTTCCAGTTGCACATACTTATCAAAAATCACTGATTTATCATGTCGTTCGGTGGGACGCGGGAAGGGTGGGGTGAAGGGGTTATTCATTGTTTGCATAACGCACTAAACATGCTCCATAATCACATAATTCATCTTGTAGAGTGCGCGTGTGCTTCGGCAGTTCCGTTTCCTGTTTTTGCAAATATTTATCGAGGGCGTGAGAGCTATTATATAATAATAAGTGTGGCGAATTACTGTTAATGTGGAGTGCTTCTATTGATGATCATAATTATGGTGCGTGTTGCTTGATGAATTCACGAACAAGGTAAGCTTGCATAATGTAACTACAGAAATAGTAGCAAAATTATTATTAATATGTACATGTTGTTAGGTACCTACTTATCTAAAACTGTATTTTTTTGAGGCTTAAATATTTGAATTTAGGAACTTACTTATTATTTTCTTTTTTTTCGTACTTAGTTTTTACCTGGACTGGAATTCTCAACAATGATAACGACAAATTTATCCTTCGCTACATAGTACCTATAAAACAAAGTCGCTTCCCGTTGTCTGTCCCTGTTTGCTTAGATCTTTAAAACTACGCAACGGATTCTGAAGCAGTTTTTTTAAATAGATTGACTGATTCAAGTGGAAGGTTTTTGTGTATACATTGTCAACATTTTATGCGGGCGAAGCCATAGGCTGAAGCTAGTTTGTAATAGACTTGAAACTTGATTAATGAAATTCATGACTTAGCGACCGATTTTTATCGTTATCAATGTCGGGAGTCGGGACTACCGCAACAGGTAGGTAGGTATTTATTTCCACAAACTCCTTGGACACATAGACTTTAAGAAATCCATAATAACCTTGTTGCGACACTCGCGTTGATATACATAAACTCGCAATAGATGACGTTTCGAGGCTCAAATATGTAGCAAAACTACAATTGAAACCCCATTAAGGATTTAGACAAAAAATGTACTCTTTCTTTTTATTGTAGGCATAAACAGAATGGCAACATAGTGATCATTACACATTCCAATATTTGTATATTTAAATAAAAACTGTAACTGTGTACAGTCACGAGCAATAATATGTAAACACATCGCCAAATTCAAAAGCGATTTTCTTTTAAATAGCGATTGCAGCCTTAGGATAACTTAGATATTTCATTACAGTGTGGGTTCCAAAATATTATTTTCATAATAAAATAAGATTGCAATTTAGTAAAAGTGGAGAAAATCACTTTTGAAAGTTGGTAAGCGTATACATATTATTGCTCGTGACTGTACTGTGTTTACTGAAATCTATATCTATAATTTAAATAAAAAGTAATAGAAAATTTCAAAATAGCAAAATTACTATCTGTAATTTTAATCTGTGATTGTTTTTAAGTATAAGTTTATTAATACTTTAAAAGTTCAGTTAAAATGATTATTTTACCTGTTAATAAAAATTCTTTAATAAACATGTAGTTTTTTTTTTAAACTTGTGTACATGTCTGTACTAAATTTGTAACACTATCCTACATATTTTAGAAGGTACCATAATGTTCTGCGATTTCGCTTTTTCGTAACCACCTAAACTTGGTCGGGTTACCTCGGTCATTCACTTCCTAATGACTTTAATCGTATTATCTCATTAATTATCCAATGTACTACGCTGAAATTTTACTGATATACAACTGAACTAAACAACTAATAATTGACATAACATTCAGTTCATATATCCAATCCAGTGGCCAAATAACACCGCGCGCATCAAGACCGTGCTCGTGAAGAACTGAATATCATCATAACTTGTTAAATACTTACAGGATACTAATGAAACTTCACATACATTTGAAGGCATTTACAAGCTTTAAAATAACGTTTAAAGTAAGTCTTTAAACCTCTTATTGAGAGTGCTGGAACCAATTGAAGTGTTTTTCTATTTAATGAAATAACCTTTAAACTATGCATTATTTTGGTTTTTTTAATTGCAGAACAAATTTAAACTAATTCCTAAGAAGTCATCTACAAAATATGATAAAAATCCGCTAAACTGTTTCAAAGATCTAGCAAAACCAAAAACGTTACCCCAGCAAAATCTCGAATAACTTCGCAACCGATGAAAGAACAAATACAAAATAAGGCACAACATTTACTTCATCTAGACAACAAATTTTATAGCTAGTATTTATTTAAATATTCCCATTAGAAAGAAAAAGGTCTGGCTGGGATAACGTTACCCCAGCGGGAAATGTTTTTGTGAAATAATTAAAAAACTATAAGCGCAACAAATTTAAAAATGTGCGCAACAATTACAGAAGCCGCAAAACTAATTTTCTATTAGATTCAAATGACCATTTTCGACAACATCTGGCCTGGATAACGCACACATATAATGGAATGGATCACTAAAAAGTAAAAACCATGTTGTTCAATAGGCTGGGGATGCTAAGCAAACGGTTGAATTTACCGCCATAGGTTTTTTTTTTCTAGTGCCGAATATAGATGGCGCTCACAACCGTTCTATTAAATATCGGAACGAGTTCGCATTCTTGTCCGTTACGAGTATGCGTTCTGTGGAGCGGAGCATCGACTATTCGACGATTAAACGGTTATATTGACTACTCGTTTTGTTAATTTTGTTTCGGACGCCATTACTGTTATGACGACAGTCACTATCGAAACGACAAAATTTTGAACTAAAAATCGTCTAATCGCTAAACCATAAACGTATGCATAAGTTCTGCATTTATCAATGCAACGGTTGCAACGTGTAAAAGTTCAGTAATTATGTAAAACCGTTAAACGTAGTTATTTTACCTATCGGAGCTGTTATGTAAAACAAGTACCTAGCGGATTCGACAATCCATCTGCGACACATTGGGAACAGACAACAATGTAGCGGGTGTATGGTAAAATGAGGGTAAAAATAAAACCATGACAATACTGTTAAAAATATTTTATTCTTACCCTGAAAATATTGCAAATAAGTACCACATTATTGTATCGAGGAACACTGCACTGCCAAATATAAAGTGGATTATCTTCATTTATGCCTAGCTTCTTCACACACGGCCTATCGTATCCTTTGGTGCCGTGATTGAAGATACGGGCCCGTCCGAAAGTAGTCGAAGAAAATAATAGGTAGTTTTTGGACGGGTAAAACATACCGGGAGTAGGGACAGCTGTCAAATCGTGTTGTCATTCATTCTTATTTCGGGCTCCAAGCTAATCTTCTGTCCGTAAGTGATACGAAGTTGGAAAGGCCCATTACTTCGACCGGAACGACGGTGTTCGCGCGTAGGGAGTAGGCCCCCTGGTCTGGTGGCCAAAGCACTAGGAAGTGTCGAAGGGTGGGCGTTTTTGGGGGACTGTCTTATGTAATTTTGACGTTCGAAAAGTGCTGACTCTCAGCCTAGTTTGAATAAATTACTTTTGATTTTGGTACGGAGCGAGACTGCATGGGTAGTCGTCAACTTCTACGAAGCAGTAATACTCGCGAAGAGGGAGGCTGCGCGCGAGAGGGAGAGGCAGTATATGCGCCCTCACGGTTCTAGTCGCCACAGGAGACGACCTGGGCATCGGGAATCCCAGGTTGATTCCCGGCCACCGTAGGCACGGGCTTGCGAATGGTGAGTAATGGGTAGCTCGCTGTCCGGTAAGGACCAAGCCCGGGTCGACGGCACGTTGTGTTACACGCGCGCCTCAAAGAGATTTCAGCACCAACTGGTGGGGCCCGCAAGGGCCGATGCCTGCCAGGGGTGCGGTTTGTTTGGAAGATACCGTGGCCCCTGGCATACAGGCAACTGAAGGAACACGGGTAGGTTTTTGTCAGTAAAAGTCTCCTGCTCTACCCAGAGCAGAAGTTATTTGATAATTTCCCACCCGCAAAAAAAAAAAACCGTTAGCTGATTATTCAACGCATAACGCTTAAAAGAGCCCGCGAAATTCAATTTCTTTTACGTTTTTGGAATTGCAGGTAATAATGTTGAACAATGCACGACTTACGACCGTTACACATGAATATTTACAGAATTATAATCATTAAAATTGGTTTATAGAATTGGCATCAAATGTCATGATTTCATGAAATAGTCATTCAGTAGGGTATTTGTACTGATGATGTTTATGATTATCAACCAACCGCGAATCTAACAATGTAAGAAAATTTGAATTTCGCGGGCTATCTTGACGTTTTCGCTTCAAGTTTCGGTCGCGTTGTATAAAACAAGACATTTTAAAAATAAAAAATTTTGTTAAAATGACTTTTTTGTCGTCATTTCCTCCCTTTTGCTGTTGTGCATAAAATTCATCTCCCTCCTCCCGTTTTCTCAACGACACTACTCGTTTTCGTTTCGACTACCCTCAGTAGGTAGTCAAAACGAAAACGAGTAGTGTTCGGTGGGTACTTACTCATCGACCGCTGTTGATTTCTCACATGTTACGGGTTACGATTTTACCAGCTCCAGATCTGAGAGGTCATTTGAGTTTGTTTATCATTTAGGTTCCCACGTATATATTTGTATTTAAATTAATACTTAGGTTTTTATCAGTACAGTCCAGTCTTCAATCTGCTAGTTTCTTCAAGATTTGTATCGCAGTTGTGATGAATACAAAAATAGAATAGGTATACTGAATGATTTATATTTTTACATTATCTGATTGAATTGAATTCAGTGATGCGTGTCTTGAATTAATTAATGCATTGTCTCCTTAAATTAAGTACCTCTTTGTTTTATAAACGTAGCCTTAATTTTATTAGTCTTCAATGCCCACATGCAATGGAAATATCCAGACTTACAGCATTTTTGATTTGAATGGTTTTATCTCTGATTTGTTTCAATACTCAAAGTAGTTTTCACACTATGATGCAATTAAAGGTAGCCATTTTACGCCTGGGGTTTTGGCCATTATTTGGGAATGATTTTTGGTTTTACCAAATATGAGTGCTTTATTAGAGCAATAACACAGTTTTCGCTTTCAGAAACCAATGAGAGTTCACCTCTATTGTTTATAGTTTAAATAAGCTTATTTTTTTACGTTTGTAACTGCCACATACATTTTTGGGTTGCCATACCAATTGTATACTTAACAAATTAAAGATTTATATTTTTATTATTTTATTTATTCCATAGTCACACAAAAATTGAATACATTTATGTTTTCTGTTGTTCAACATGTTTCAATGCAATATCTTATTTATTTGAGAAAGAGCAAAGCCTTTTTGGATACTTTAGTAACTTTTATGGCTAGCAACTTTCTCTTGTTGTCTACTCTATGTGCATAACGTTTACTAATTTAAAACATGTTGAAGTCGTTTTTAGAATACTAATATTATTAAAAATTACTTACTAACAAAGATATTTTTTGTAAAATTGCTTTTTCGGAATTTCATACAAATTCTTTTATTGCGATTCACCTAGTTGAATGCGTGTACGCATTTTACATTTTTTTTTAGTTGGCAGCACTTTCATGCTTAAATGCTGTTTGTATTACAAAACAAAAAGTTATCCTTTTATCAACATAATAGTTTTAAAATGATTTATATCAGGTCAGCAGCTATTTTTTCAAATGGAAAATACACAATCAGTGTTATATTTGGTCCATAAAAAATATCATTAGTTTTAGTAAAGTGTGAAACATTTTGTGTACTTTGAAGTTGTATTGTTTTTCTTCTGCAGAGTTTAGCTTATTAGTCTTCATTTTTTTTTCAGTATATTTTTATTTATCCTGTGGTTTTAGATCCAATACAACTTTATTACTCACCGGTTTAAGGGGAGCGCTTTCTTACCGTCCTGAAAATTTAAACGTAAAATATTAGTATAGAGTCGAAGCTGTGTGACTGAGATTAAAAAAAAAATACATGCAACAAAAAAAAAAAATGTATCCCAAACCATAGTTAATAAAGCAGAACTAAAAAGGTGTGCACGGGCGCTTTTCCAATTGAGTTGGTTAGTTATTGATGGGATACATGTACAATATACTTGAAACTAAAACTGTGTGACTGTAAACATAAATACTTGGTAATTAATTTATTTTATGGGGTACAAAGTGACAATGAATATCAACTATGAGGTGACAGAAATGCTTTGACTTTTTGTTAGTTTTCATCACTACTTCAGATCTCTAAAAACTTTATTTACAGTACTGTTTTGGTTATCACTGGTAGCAGCCAGATTGAAGCCTATTTCTAGCACTAGACTATCGTCACTTCATAGGACATCTGAAGTATTGGATCGCGCCGTCGTGCACTAAAACAAGTACGAACGGCAAGTTCTCTACTTGGGCGGACGCGCGTAGGGCTCTGGGCGCGCGTAGTGCCTGGGCGCGTGGTGCTGCTGCTGCGCATGCATCGGGTTCTGCCTGCGCGTGCCCACCGCGCGCGCCGTCTTGTATTCGCGATTGTCGTCCTTGTAGCCGCCGTAGCCCCCTTCGTCTTCGTAGCCGTAGCGGTCGTGGCTACGCTCATAGTAGTAGTCCGGTTCGGGCGCTGCGCCTCGGACCGGGCCACGAATCTGTGGATGGGAAGGTTTTTATGAGACTTGATGGACAAGAAAATACACAAGCAAGTAATTTTGCTGTTTGAATTAAACTTACTCCCTATAAATGTTACACAACTGCATGTAAGGAAAATTACAACTCTTCAGAATTTCTCTGTAAGTACAAAAATTATTGCCAACTTAAAACCTGTTTTAAATCAGGATAGTTGCTACTCAACTGAAAAATAAAAATAAACGGAGCAGGATTTGTGTGAAATGGCAAGACCGTGTAAACACCAAGCGTAAAGATGGCCGCCAATAATGAATATGCATGAAAAACAAAGGACAATAAATCTGGCTGGAGTTGCTTTTTCATTCGTTTTGAACTGGACGGTCGACTATACGCTTTGGTGTGAACGCGGCCTAACATGCGATTAGTTTCTATAGGGTTAAAAATTTCATGACACAAAATGTAATTGCAAGAACTACTGGAAAAATTTGCATAGTTAATATTGTATTGGCATATTTTGTTTTATAACTTGTACCATCCTTATATACTGTCCTCCATGGAAATATTAAGAAAAATATATAACAAAATGAGACGTACCGGCGGCTCCGGCGGCTGCGAATACACGTCATCGTACGGATATGTCTCCATAGCAGAACGCGCACGGTCAAGAATGCTGATGACCTTGTTCTTGGGCGGCATGGAGCGCTGCATGGGCGGCGCGGGCGGCATGCGGGGCGGAGGCCTGCCACCGCGCGGGGCTCCTGCGGGGGCAGCGCTAGAGGGAGGCTCGAACGAGAAAGAGCGCGGGTTCACCGAGAAGCCGCCAGGACCGCGTGGACCGGCCAGGAAGTCTGCCAAAACGCCATTTTATGTGCATAGTGCGACCCACGCTCGTCTCGCTGCTTAACTTAGAGGGGTCAACTTATAACAGGATTCACTTAGCTTAGATTAGTGGCAATTTATAAAAGGGAAATATTGGCAAGTGATATGAGTAGTTTTACAAAAACTATGTAGATACTTATTTGATTTTAAGCTTGTTACTAATATTCTAAAATGGGAAACGAAATAATAGCAGATTTTTCAAACAGATAGCATTATTTGTAATTCCTGACATGGTTTTGAAGAACCAAGTATTTTTAGTGAAACAATGATGTTCGTTTACAGATAACAACTTTACAGGGCTTCTCTTAAAAAGAGCTAGTGTCGCCAACTGTGGCTTCTTTACTTACCAATGAGACTGTATTAAAATATCTCTTGATGACTAAAAAATTGTTACAAATAGTAGAATTTACTAGATTATTTTACTTCTGAATAGCTTCTATATTGAATGGTGGCAAGAGATTTCTAGTTATCGAGAGCAATTTAAGTACAGTACTCATGGGTAAAGTTGCTATGGAATGTACAGATGCCACAGTTGACCGTATTTTGTTTGCACTTACCACCTCTCTCAATATCCCTCATCTGGGTCTGCCAGATCACATCATTAGTGTCAGGCAGCAGGTACTTCTTGACCTCGGCGAGAGCGAAAGCGATACGCGCGTGTGCCTCGGCCGGCGGTGCCAGTGCACTGATCTCTACGTGAAGTTCGTCTGTCAGATGCGCGTACTTCGGATCCAAGGAGGTGCGGAGCTCTTCTTCTTTTTGCCTATGAAAAGGGTTATTTACTCTTAGTGTTTGTAGATCCTAAGGAGTGCTGTTACAGAAATCTAGGTTTTCCGTCTTCAGGTATAGTTATTCATATGGTGTACAATTGTACATAATAACAAGTAATAGGTAATACGGGCTGTTGTCAGCAACTCCACGTCAAAGCGCATATTTTGCGTACGGTAATAACAAGTATTGTATACAAAACATTATAAAATAGTAACTGACATTTCTGGCCCATTCTTCATACGGAACTATGTTTTCGAAGGGGTCACAAGATCAATTCTATTTTCTTGTAAATTGTTGCATTCAAGTGCCTTAGGAAATAAATTACGACTTTGAAGAACTTAAGAACGAAGGAAGTATGTTTCAAGTAAATACCTGTCCCTCATGGATCCTCTGCCGAGAACAGCCATTTTGCACATGGTCTCTTCTTGCAGATGCTTCATTGTGTTGCCCTTAGGGCCTAATAGCTTGCCAACGAAATTAAACTGTGGAAGAAAGAGTTTTGTAAGCATACTAGGAAGTAATACCGATATAACCACAACTGGTGAAAGTAGGAACTTTGTTTAGAACTCTCTTGGCCAGGTCTGCTGCTGCTATCATGGCATTTATGGCATGGCAAGTCTCAGATGGCCTTTCTGCGTGGATGTGCCATATTTCATTTCTTTCTTGTCTCATTCTTTATTGTTCTCTGAAGAAACAAATAACAGGACACAACATATACTAAAACAGTACAATTTGTAGTCTTTTACCATTTGTGCTGTTATAGTATTCCTTACAGACTGAATTTATGGTAATAATAGAAATGGAAGAAAAAGAAAACTTACTAAAAGCTAAGCTTAGTTGTAATTACTTGTAATTAAATTAGTGTTCAACAGATGCCTACACTGCATGACTAAACTTATTATGACCTGTAGCCAAGTTTAGTATTTAGCACATGTATATAACCTCTTATTTATTATTATACCAAGTTCCAAGATATTCTAGAGTCAACAGTTTTATCAAAGATGTGTTGAAGTTACCTACACCTGAGTACTTCCATCAAACCCTGGGCTGTTAGCCCCATTGGCAAGTCTAGCAATGTTAGTCAGTTTTTCTTTCAAATTGTTTTATTAAATAGGTAGTAAAACATTTTTTTAAATAGGAATCTCTCCTAATCTTCTTGCTTCAATGAAAGCAGTGGATGAGGTCTACAATGGAACAATGGCCTATTCCCATAAAAATATTAAAAATGTAGTCACAATGGACACCTCAGGGACAATTGACTGGTAGAAAGACACTGAATAGGATACAATAGAAGTTGGTATTCTTTTATTACATCTGGTATTACATTTAAGTGTCCCAAAAAGAATTAATGTTAGAAATCCTTTAAAATTTTCAACAGACTAAGACTAGAATTAGACCATTCTAAAATATAAGAATTGCTCCTCAGGTAAACTTAAAAAAAGGAAGTGTATAGTCTTACCTTAGGATGTTCCTTAACAGGTACCAAGACCTTAACCGTCACCTTTGTAGGCTTATCACGAAAGACATCTAGATATTTAGAGTCCTTGCCTGGTATCCTACCTGAAGCTTGGACTTTAGTGACCTCT
This sequence comes from Polymixis flavicincta, assembly GCA_949987655.1. Classification (NCBI taxonomy): domain Eukaryota; kingdom Metazoa; phylum Arthropoda; class Insecta; order Lepidoptera; family Noctuidae; genus Polymixis; species Polymixis flavicincta. The sequence goes on along the minus strand of OX465188.1, from coordinate 5,678,799 downwards.
GTAAAAGGGGATTAAATTTCAGTTAAAATAACACCAATCTAGAACCATGATATTGCAATTGTTGAAGAGCAGTGTAATTCGTAATCCACCAACTGGGCTTAGTGCGGGTCAGTACATGTCACATGTCTTTGAAGTTTTGCTTCTAGAACATGCCGGTTTCCTCACAATGTTTTGAGAACATAGGCAGTTCACATGATAGTAACAATAATTGTCAGTACCATGTTCTCTTCTGCCGCCCACAAGCTATAACACCGTTAACCAACCAAATCATATTTTGAGTTATGGACAAAAAAGCACAGAAAAATATGAAATGCATTTACCTATTTAGTTATGCAATGGATGGTAAAAATTCTAGTAAAATGTTAATTATAAGCTCTTAATCACTTTTTAGTTTAGTAATGTTGCATAGCTGCAATTTAGCATAGTAAACAATTTGAAACCGGGCAAGTTAACAGCTTTTTTTTAATCTCGGCATTCACAAATAGAAAAATACTGCTCAGAGAGACCGATAATTTTTTTCTGAATATGGTGGCATCAAAAAACGATTACAGACCATATGCAAGTTAGCTGCATTATGGCTTGTGGACGGCAGTATTGTTGTAGTAACATTTTCAAAATGACAAATGCCCGGAGTCTGAATTTGTGCACATTGAATGGCAATAGGCTTGCTATGCCTATTACATAGGACTCAGACAAAGCTGGCAAAATGTGCGTGTACAATAGGGTAAACAACTGCTTAACCCGTCAGGGATTACAGGTGTAATGTTATGTGTTGTGTGTCAATTAAAATGCAAATATGACTCAACTTTGTAATTGATCATGACCAAAGTGTCGACGACCTTTGGAAAGGAACAGGTTTTCTAACAAGTGGTTCAATATAGAAAGAACCCAAGTTGGTAAAATGGTTTTGTACCAGTTTAATACTAAGGACATGCCATCTAAACACTCGAGATCGAAGATAAATTAGGCTTGGCACATATTGCCACATAGTTTGGCAACATACCATTCCAATGGGTTCAATGACCATGCATAAATCATATTACAGGGCAATGTGTGAAGACATTTTGGCAAAAATTATAATTGTAAATGTATGATTTGATAGATAGTTATGTTGTGACTTGTGATTGACTGTCATTTTCGTGTTAATTTTTTTAATAGATAAACGAGACCGATCTAGTTAATTTTTTAGGGAAGCATCATTATTGATCTCTGCCTGATAAAGTAATTAATAGTTAATTAAGGCTGATTCTGGACGAAAACAACAATTCTGTAGCTCTCTCTGATTAATTGTGACGCTTCATGTTTGTTGCTACCTTTTGGAAGATGCATGTACCGTTTTACATCGATTAAAATACTTAGTAAAAACATTCTCAATTTCGAGATATTTACCTTGGTCAATAAGTTTTGTAACAATGGGAAACTTAGCATTGTTAAGTTTTATCTTCTCACTCAACAGCTCTCTCATGTATTCGCCGGCTTTTTCATTTATTTTCGGATTATCTTCGCCATCTTGTTCGTTTTCCATTAAAGCTTGTGGCGCATTACGCTTGAAATCGCTGCTGTTATAACCGTTTTTATCATCGTATTCAGCCATTTCTAAACAGCTCCACACTTGCAACAAGCACCACAAAAATTATTTACCGTACTTCACAATTACACAGAATCAGCATCCACCATGCAAAAGAAGAAATCGATTGACGCGGAGCGGAGACCAGAGAGCCAGAACATGGAATAACCAATATGTTTATTGTCTACGGTTTCAGCGACATCCGGTTTATTTGACATTTGGACTGGCCACTGACTTATAAATCATATGGACTTGAAATGTTTGACTATAGAAAAAACAGTTATACAAATATGAGGCATATCGACACCGAAATCATAAAAATGCTGTCATCTCTTTTTAACTTTCATAATTTTGCGTAAGTGAAAAAGGACATCAGTGTTTTTGACAGGTACCATAATGGCAACTCTTCATTCCTAGAGTCATTAAATACCTATTTGCGGCCGGGTCGCCATTTTATCCTCTCGCTGTTTGGTACAAAGTTGGGGTACGTCAACTGTCAAATGCTCTTGAGCTGTGGTTGTAATTTGTGAATTTGTGAGTAATTTTGCTGTGTTATTGCGTTTGAACTCGGTTCTATAGTGTAAATCGTCAAATGCAAGATGCTCAATTGCAATATAATCTGATGTGGCATTAAAAGAAGCGGAAATCACCCGAACATAACTTTGCACCAGTACGTACTTAATTTCAGCTGAAATATCTATAGATTTTGATAATAAACATAACATTCTGTATTTGTAGAAGAGTTTCAACAGTTTCCCTTTTACCTTTATTATCAACAGTAATATTTGTACCTATTTCATGAAATCATTTTCTTGTTATTATAGGGATAGAGTAGTGCATGCATGACATTTTTATATTTATCGATATTGGTATAATATGGTTCTTTATTGGTTTTTTGTTTTACTTTCCAGGCTGCCTGCTAATAAAGTAAAAAGAAAATTTGGCTGGAAACAATAGGTGCAGAAAATTTAAAGATGTTAACAAAAACAATTAATATTTTGTTCTCTTCACTTTTAATTAAAAGTGTAATAGAATGACATGAATAACATGAATTTGAGATACAAATATTATGGGAAGAAATCTACTGAAAGAATATCACACAGAAATTACCTGAACAAAATTGTATGGTTTAGAAATAAACGAGATTAATTTGTTTAATATTAAATACTTTATTTAAATAATTTTTGTTGACTTTTAATTTAAACCCAAAATCATCGGCATTTTAGAAATGATAGGTGTTGAGACGTCCGTGCAGGGGGCTCCCTAGGGGATGTAGTGTCATTTGCTTTCTTAGAATTTGTTCCCTCCGCTCCGTGTCGAACGTCTACCTAACGCAAGGCTCTCGGTCTAGAATAACACTTACATTTCATTTAAATTGACACAAACTTATTCGATGTTCAGACGCCAGCAGGTCAACCTACCCCAAACTGTCAAATTTTCCCAATTGAACATGCACCTTATGATTACGGTGTAAAGTTGAAAATCTATCAAATAAATTTGAAAGATTGGAGTAGCTTGATGTGCTGGCGTCTGTACCTACTTACTTATCATAATAATGGCAATAGGTACCTACATAGTATTAAAAACGATGGTACGGAAAACTTAATGCGCGAGTCCGACATGCAGTTGGCCGGTATTTTTTTTTTATTTTTCGTGTTCTTCTCAGCAAACCCTTTCATTTCAAACCCACATGGGAATGCATACAAAATAACTAGTCCGCCATCTTTGGGAGTCCGCCATAATAGATTTAGAATGACGTCGGTAAACAGTTAGCTCACCATGCATTGGTGTCAATTCTGTTGAGCACTCGTCATTTCAGCCGAAAGACGTCCACTGCTAGACATAAGCCTTCCCCAAAAGGGGGTTTTGCCATAATAGCCACGCTTAGCAGGCGGGTTGGAGATCGCAGTATGGTTGGAAAATGCATAGGAAACGCTGCTGCCCATTTTCTAGTAAGCAGGTCCCTTAGTCGCCTTCTACGACACCCACGGGAGAGATGGGATGGTGTTATTCGTTTACGTCAGGCACCACACGGAACTGTTGTGCACTAACTGAACTTAATTTAGGCTATTGCTATCTTTGTCTCTCTAATTAAACGAGAAACAGACGGACGTAATTTAGAGCTGTCAAATTTAATTTAACTAATATTTCCATACAAATTAAGGGTAGGTGCACGTAATAAAAACATGTCGACTGAAAACACGGTGAAGCGTAGGCATAAGATTGACATCTCTAACTTAGTCGTTCATAGCTATAGCCGTACTTTTCTCGCACTGCCTTTTAGTAAAAAAAGTGATAGATAGCGATACTCCAATTTTAGATTAGTAATTGAACAAGAGAATCGGCAGCAATGTCATCCAAACTAAACATGTACGCAAAATTTTAGCTTTTTCAAAAACCGGGAAGTGGGTCAAAAATAACTTTTAAGATTTGTTTACATAGTTATTTTGTTATTTTAACAAGTGAAGCTAAGAAAAGTGTGTTAAAAATAGTCGTTGATATTGTACCGTGACACAATGAAAACATTCTCACAATCTTTTATCGATGTTATTGTAGAGAAACATCGATAAGGGCTGCCCTATTAGCCGCCATTTTATCTTCTCAATTAAGTGTAGGTATCCACGTTTTTCTTGTAGGTATGCCAAGTCCATATGATTTATACGTCAGTGGGACTGGCTGCTGTTTTTTTTTAAGTTGGTACTTTATTTTTATTGTCTATTGTTCTAATGCTGCGGCCACACTCCGGTCAACGTCACTGCCCAACATCGCGATACCCAATGCGGTAAAGCTTAGAGCATATATTGCTCTAAGGCGGTAAAGATTTCGATAATTAGCGCGATAAATTCAGTGGCCACACTACGGTCAACGTCAATGCCCAACATCGCGTTTAAAAACGCGGTAAAGATTTCGATAACTTCGATTAATTCAGTGATTAATTCGCGCTCAAGGTGGACAATGACAAACGTTAGTGTGGCCGCTTTATCGCAATCATTCTCATGTTTTGTAACGTCAAATGGCAAAGTGAATGCCGTTGTAAAATTATCGCGATAAGTTGTGGCTACACCTACGGTTAACGTCCAACATGGCGATAATCAACGGCGTTTCTCGTAGGTGTAGCCGCACCATTTAAGTGACCCTATGGTGCATCCACACATGCCGCCGCCTTTCAGGCTGTCTTGCCGCTGAATTTGCAGCCGGCTTTACCGGCGGTCTGCAGATGCGGTTTCGAAGCCGAAAGCAAACTGCCGCCGGCAACCAAAAGCCGCGCGTGCTGCAGCTGTGCGCGTGCTTGCGGCCAGGCCGCCGGTTTGGCCGCCGGCCGTGCCCCTCGGCATGTGTGGATGCGCCACTAGACGATCACATGTACAGAGTACTTTTTTAGCTAAGGAATGTCACAATTACTGTGTGAAGTAATAGAAAAAAGGTTGAATGAGAATTTATTACTTCGTTTTTTATTCTTAATGTATGCATAATGTAATGTTAGTATCTATGTATGATGCATAAAATATAATTTTCACTACCTAGTAAACTCATCATTTTATTAGCGTCTGACAATTTGAAAAACAGGCTGCTATAGGCTGACCGTCTGAGTCCTCGTCTGCGCGATACAGGGGCGCGGGGGTATGACGACCAAGGGGACTGAGACAGGTGCGGGCGGTGGGGGCGCTTAGTAAGATACATACGAGATGAAATGCGCCAAGATAGTTCCTAAGATATGTGACGTCATTGGAAAGAAATAGTGATTTATTTAATGAAAAATAATTAATTAATGAAGATACAAAATTTTAATGAACTTAGGTAAGTACGAACGTAGGTAGGAACGTAAATAAAATATTTGGTAATAAACTATTGTACTATTTATTACATAGCATAATCATGAAAATAAATCAATCAGACAGGTCCATATCAATGTCGGTGGAACTTGATTCTTCACTTTCGACGGAATCATCATCGGATTCATCAGAGTCGCCCTGAGTGTTAATAATAAAATCAACAGCATCATCCCGAATTCCATCATGTTTGCAGTACTCATCCTCGATAACCGCTCAAGCGCTTTCATTTGACCAAACGTCAAAGAGGGGTAAGCACCGTAACGGACCGACGTCATTTGACACTTGAGATTTTTTCGTTCGGCGAGCAAAAAAAACGTCCGTGTCGATTTTTTGTTGCCTCCAGCTACTTAGAGATAAGTTTTATGGCTTCCTGAATAGGCAAACCATAACATAAACATTGTGAGTCGTTCTAAAATACGTTTTAGTTTATTATAAACAATGGAAATTAGAGACAATGACTGAACATGTCTTTGTTCCCGTTTGTTGTTGATTTGTCATAGAACTGCTGTCTCAATTTGCTCGAAATTTTGGATGTTACTTATTGAATAGACTAATAATCGAACAGCAGTATTTTTTTGGGAATCCTACTCAACATTTTCGTAATATTTAAACTCAAACTTCATATCGCGCGGAGGTCAACGCCCGTGTTGTGCACTCGAAAATTCAAATGATATAAAAAACTAGTTTTGTTATTAAATCTAGTTAGTTTTTTTTTCTAATAAGAACATACATTGTTTACATATCATTTTATACACCAGGATCCACATAATTCACCATGAATCACTCAAAATAAACACAATTCTCATATCACTGCACATTGTTCACACAGGTTTGTTTACGTTTAATATTTCGTCGAAATATAAGTTTTTATGATGCTATTTGATGCAAATATCGCTGCCCTAGTTCAATAGTAAGATATGTTGTACAAAGTATGTTTTGAGTTATTCATACTTTTATGATTTTAGTGTCAATATTTCACTCGTTGTTAATTGAAATGTGTTTTTATAATTCCATATAAGGACATTTGAAGAAGTCTCAGTGTAGAAATAAAAGAAAAGTAAAAACCTTCCTGACTTTATAAATATCTTAAGATGTCAGAATCTTGAACTAAAGGTCTGTAAAAATATGCATATATGTCTCAGTGAGACATTGAAATTTAGGCACTTTGGTTGCGTTTTATAAATATCCGATTTTTGAACCAGACAAGAGAGCAAATTTTTCACATGAAACAAAACTTATCTCAATTTTGTTTATTTTTAAGATATCTTACTGTTGAACTAGGGCAGCGATATTACCTAAAACGATGTAAAAACTACTTCTAAATGAATATTTATCCACTTATCGTCGAAAACACACAAATAATAAGAAAAAACACTATAAAACTAGAGAGCATACCACGAAAAAGTACCGATGACCAACGAGTCCGAAACGTCACTTTCAACTTTTTTTTTCGTGTTACCAGATTATATTTTCCATAGAGATTTAGTTCAACCAACTGTGTGTGTATCTAGCATTACAATAAAATTGTCGCAGACGATATAGAACTTTATTTATATTTAGAAATAAGGCTAAAAACCGCCTGAACGGCGCGGTCGGGGATGCGACCACACGGCTTTTGGGACTGAAAAATGGCGGTTTCGAATGCGACCAAATGGAGTTGACCGAACATGATTAACACAATGCTCCCATTTCTGTACGGAATATTCAGCAAATAATCCCTCTAAAGTAGTTTTTTTTTGGTCTAAATTAAAAGTCCACACTTTTTAGTGCTAATTGTCCCTTAACGTCACCCCAGAACAACTCAATAGGGTTCGTCTGGGTGGTATGGAGGCAAATGCAACACTTCAAGTCCGCTTCTTTTCAATGACTCGTCAATTTTATAAATATCTTCAGTGTCTGTCCTTTTAATCAATTTAAATAAATCGTCCTTTCTAAGCTTATTATCAAAAACCACGTCATGTCTTCGTAACCATGTTTGCATTACTGTCTTGGTAGAAGCCATAGTCGGCTTTTTTTTCTTCTCGAACCGAATGGTAAGCTGCGTTATCCATCACGATGATGGAATTTGGTGGTATATTGGGCATTAGCTTTTCGTTAATCCAGTTACTAAAATTCTCGAAATTAATAGAATCGTGATAATCACCAGTCTTACATTTGGATTTAAATATCACAAGTGCTCCGTCTACAAATCCAGTTTGACCTCCACAATGTACGATGATCAAACGGTTCCCTTTTCCGATGTGAGATAGCACGCCATGTGCATCCTTGGATTGCCAGCATTTTGAAACATTATGAGACTCATTTACATAAGTTTCGTCAAGATATAAAATATGTCTCCCTTCTCTACGATATTTTTTTATTGTCCATTAGTATTTCCACCTCCACGATGTTATATTTGCCTGTTCAATAAGGAGTTTCCTTTTAGAACCACATTTCTTAAATTTAAAACCTAGTTCATGTAGCAACAGCCTTAAATATTCCCTTCCGCAGTGTAATATATTCTCTTCTCTAAGTACAGCATTCAACGTTCTCAGAGTAGGTATTTTTTTATCAACTGTATAAAACTGAGTGACCTTTCTTCTTACCACTCCTTTTGTGAAATCGTCTATTTCCACTCTTTTTTTGCGAACCAGTTTGGATTTTTTCGGTGATTTGAAGCTTTCGTTGTCTTTCAATAATTTCCCTTGATTTAGGATTCTAGATACAGTCTTTTCCTATAGTCCAGTAACTTCTGCTACGGTTTTGTTTAAATGTATGTCTTGTTGATATTCCACAGAATTCGGGTCCAGTTTCTTTTTTCTAAAATATTCGTATACGTTAAGAGCCATTTGCTTGCACTGACTATTCACTTTATGTCCGAATATCTTTCGATTCATCTTGAGATTGTTATTACATGTGTACTTCTCACAAGGCGTCCGCAACGATTAACACGTGCAATCGCTACCCGTGTAGCGATCGAAATGAGCTATTACAAAAATTCACCCACCGCCCGCACCTGTCTCAGTCCCCTTGGTCGTCTTACCCCCGCGCCCCTGTACCGCGCAGACGAGGACTCAGTTAGACGGTCGGCCTATAGCTATTATTATTTTATCTTCACTTACCAAGATTTTCCTTTGTTTGTTTAACTTCCACGGCGCTTTGCGTGTGTGGCTGCATCATATCCACTGAGTCCAAATCTGAAGTAACAGGTTCTGAGAATAAATTATTTAATCAAGCAGCAACAACCCTCGGATGACTGTACATCATAGACTTTCCATTGTGTCTTATTGGCGTTGCTTGACAGGATTTTTTTTTAGCTAGGAAATCATCAAATAACTTCTCCCGCTCTGGGTGGAGCAGGAGGGCGTGTCAGATTTCTACTGACTAAAACCCACCCGTGTTCCCTCAGTAGCCTGTGTGCCAGGGGCACCGGTATCTCTTTCGAACAACCCGCACCCCTGGCAACCATCGGCCCTTGCTGGCCCCATCGGTTTGTGCTGATATCTCATTGAGGCACGCGTGGAACACAACGCGCCCTGATTGACAGGTCAAGTGAGAATTGTCATCATATTATTATGTAAAGCTACATTGGTCTAGCAGTTGCAGAAGCAACCACTGGGTTTGAAATATTAGTGTGATTTCCAACTCGGGGCAATTTCTTTATGAGTATACCAGTTATGAGACAGTTATGAGTCCAACAGTCAAGGCATAATTAAGAGATCCCTCTCACCGAGAGGAGGCCTGTGTCCCAGTAGTGGGAACATTATAGGCTGATGATGATGAATGGGACATAAAAATAAAAATGATATTGAAATTACCTTTTGATGTAGATGCTTCTGACATCTGAAGAGGTTTCGACACACTTTTTCCTTTTGAGTTGAACTTTAAGAAAGATAATCCTGAAATAGCAATAAAATTCTCAGATTGTACTCAAAACAAATTCAATTTTCTTAACTTCAAGGCCCATACACCCTCTCTAACCAAAAAATAACATTAGTCCATTGCAAAAAACACACTTTTGCATTTATAATCCATCACCAATATATTATTAAAGGGATTCGTTTTTTTTTTAAATAAGATTAATTTTATTATAACTAACCTGGCAAGTTTTTAGTTGGTACAGCTTCTTTGCTGAGTCGATTATTCCTGCACCAATGTTTTTCTTCGAAGTGTACCTGACATACACGGCGGTACTTAAAAACATGTTGATCTTCAAGTTGTAATATGTCACCACCAACGGAATAGACCCACGTATTAAAAAATTCCTTATCCTTAGCTGGGTTAGGGAATTTATGCAAAATCGCATTGGTATCTGAAATAGTAGGTAATCAGTGGGAGTCTAAAGACGAAACCTGAAAGGACAATGGGCTCTAGCATCTCCAAAATTGAAACTTGGTCAATAGACTTGAGACGTATCACATTTAAAAGGTCTTAGCTTACTAAGCATTCTTTACTATGGTTACGACCGTCTAAGTGATAGGGTTTTCAGTACAATTACTGTAGTACAAAAAATGTTTGTTAATTAAAAATAAGTGAAAATTATAATTATTTTTAATTAAGGTTCTTCATATTTTCAATTAAATAACATGTTAACTCTTGTATACCCTGTAGGTGTTGGTAGAGATTGTTCACCTACAACCCGTACATCGTTAAACAAATAAAACTCAAGAATAACTTTTTTCAGGAAACCCAATAAATTTAACCAAAGGTTTGTCAGTATATAGCTCGGAGACAAAAAAGTCTGTTGAATCATAAAAAAATGGGGACGGAGTCCATAGTCGCTTGGCCATCGTTCGGACTCTGCCCATAGAGCTTTATGCAACTTCAAAATGCTTGGCTAAACGCTGCTTGTCCTGCTCCACAAGGTAGCTTAAACTAAATTGGATAACATTGAAAACATTGTTGGAGCTGCTGAAGACTGTAAAAGCTAGATATCTTTGCATTGTATAAATTCAAATTTTTGTATTGTATAATTGCATAGCATATGTGTGAGCACTATGTTCCTACTATAAAGCAAACATTTACAGGGTACGTCTTTCATTGACTTGAATGTGCCCTGGCAGCTGAGAGTATGTCATGCTCACTCAAATGTCTCGCTGGTGGTGGCGTGTGTGTTGGATCATTAAGTTCCCTTCAAAATGGTTGAGCTGAATGGTGCTGATGCATACGTCATGTCCGTGAACGGGCGCCGCCAGTAGGGACTGGTCATCTCTTAGCTCCCACGGCTTATTTTAATTGTTATTTTATTTTAATTACGGACGCTTTTAATGTGCACTTTTTACATCGTTCTCACATTGATAATTTCAACATAATGATGTAACCAACTTTTTGTAACAAAATCTTGATTTTAAAAGAGTGTCCATGGAGTTTCTTGCCCGTTCTTCTCCATAGGTACCTACGCTTTGGAATGGGCAACTAGCTTCATCTTTCTAACTCACCGACCTTGACAATTCAAAAGTGCTTGTAATTGGTTTATTTGAAATAAATGCTTTGAGTTTGAGTTTGAGTTTGAGTTTATCCTAAGGGTGCTGAAATGCTTACATATCGTCTCGTGAGTGGGCTTTGGGGGCCCAACAACGAAACTTTTGTCGCAGCGAGCTTTTATGAATAAAACGGTCAGTGGGTCGTAAAACACTTACCTAAGCTATTTAAGCATCCGGGGACGCAACACTTTCTGTTAGACATGGTATTAAGTAGTTATCAATGACACAAACACAAAAGTTAGCGGGTAGTCAAAGTTCTGTCTCAATACCTACTTATTTTCACAAAATCAACACGGATGGAGGGGCAGAGGCTGTACTCAACGGACTTAGGTGGAAAAAGCGCTTTAGACGATTAAAATCTAGAAAAACAGATAAAAACAAGTAAGACAACTGAGGAACATATGCAAACGCAAACTGGCGGCAGTTTGTTTTGTTTGACATTTGTAGTGTTGCATACAAAAATTTTTGATAATCATTTTTTTTCGTTTTGAATAGGTAATAGGTATTCAAAGTATACCTACTTTGTATTAGCTGATACAAATATTGGTGTCATGCTCCGCAGTAGAACCACTTTGACTATATTATGAAAAAGTTACAGGATAAAATAATGTCTATATTTTTGTATCAAAATTGTATATTGTTATTTTCTTGGAAAATATCAATTCAAAGTGGTCATGCTACAGAGCATAATCTCCAGCAGAACCACTTTAAAATAACGGTTATTTCACGCTGATTATGCACAGGTAATAATTTAAACAAATGTATATTTATTGTATATCAAGATAACATCTACAATTTTAGATAAATACTTACTGATTTTTAGTAACACGTAAATGTTTTATCGGAATGCGCCTGCCATGAATTTCTTAGCAATTAACAAGATTAATGGATACATACATCTATTGTATTTCTTTACGATAAATAAGTTAATAAATTGTATATCAAGATAACAACATCTACACTTAATTTATAATTATTTATTAATTTTTTATTTCGTTTATCTCTATAGTTGCACACAGACTCCTACCCATCAAAAGACGCGGAATTGAATACACTGCCATTTCGTATTTTCCTCAGAAAGCTTTTATACAAATTTGTTGTACCATCAACAAGGCTCAAGAAAATAGGTGGGTCATTCAGATGTCAATGTATACGCTTTTTTAATAAACTTCCAAGCCATGTTCAAGATCTAAGTCTCAATAAATTTAAGTCATTCATTAAACGGAAGTTGTGCCTGAAAGCCTATTATACTGTTAAAGATTATATTGAGGACAAAAAAGCTTGGGATTGACCTGCTCCAATTTTGTATACTAAATCTTGTTTTTATTTTTGTTTTGCTCTTTGACATTCTATTATTATTATATACACTTTGACATTTGATTATTATTATATACACTTTGACATGAATATTTACTTTGAGAAGTATAATATTATTTTTGCTTTAATTATTGTGAATGTGAGGACTATGTGGTATTTTTGTTTTTGTGTTTCATCTCTTTCTCAGTTCATTTTTAAAGTTAATCTGGCAGTTTGAGTACTATAAGCGGCTTACCCAAATGTCCTTTCTTTGGTATTGTTCGTCAAATCGTTGAGCTCCTCAAGTTCTGAGTTGAGCCGTATGATTACTGATACATGCGTGCACTGAATGGACAGGTCCACTCAACCTGTGTGGTTCTTTCCTCAAAAGACCATTTCAGACACCAATCCACATGGTCTTCACATGATCTGACCAAGATTATGTCTGGACTTTAAAAGAGACTGCGACCTCTGAGTTTGTTTCGGCCTTTCTTCTCAGAGTAGTCAGATAGGAAACGCCGACCTCATCTAGTTTAAAAAAATATGATTGACGTGTAAAAGTGTTTGTACAAACCTACTTACAGAAATAAATCATTTATCATTTATAATTGTTCCCTGGACGTTTCATTAGTGTAGTAAGTAGGTAGGTATGTTTTTTTTTGGGTTGGAAATCATCAAATAACTTTTTCATAATATAGTCAAAGTGGTTCTGCTGCGGAGCATGACACAGATATTGAACTTTTATCTGTTTTTTCCCGTTTTATTGTTTTTATTACATCATCATCGTTTCAGTCGAAAAACGTCCACTCTGGACATAGGCCTCTCCTAAACACCGCCATTTCGACCGGTTCTGTTCTTCTCGCGTCCAGCAGAATCCTGCGGCCTTCATTAGGTCATCGGTCCGTTTATTATTTTATTACATAGGTTTATCTTATTTTGATGCTCATAGAAATATGGCGCGGGCTGGTCACATCGAAGATCTAAATGCATGACTGTTCTCACGCCATCTAGCGTACTGAATAGAACTACGTTTTCGCAAATCATAAATACTGCCATCTCTTAGCCCTTGGTAATACTGGTTGTCGGACTTTCGGGCTTCTGACGACCCGTAGCGACTGTCAAAGATCCACGAATGACAGCCGTGACATGGCCGGGGCCAACGGCTTTGCGTGCTTTCCGAGGCACGTATGTAAAGATGGTCACCCATCCACGTACCAACCGCGGCAAGCTCAGCTTAATCTGATCGATCAACCCGTGCGGCTCATAGTACTTAGCCACAATCCAGTTTCATGGATCATGTATCAGTTTAACTGGTGATGGGACGTTTTTAAGGTAGTCCATGTAAAACTAGACCAGTGTTGAAACTTTTGAAAATGGTAAAAAGTAAAAAGAAATTATAGTAGGATGAAACCCATTGGAAAGGAAGAGAATATAACAAAAATGAAAGGAAAAATGATTTACGCGCGATCTGAGGCGGGAAGTGGATAGGAGACGGTTTATCTCGATTTTTAATAATTTCGGAAGTCGGTGACTTTGGACATGTATTTTATTAATTTCTTGTCACCGCGTTCCGAAATTAAAGTTATTTTCCACTTTCTAGTGTTTTTTGGAAGTCGGTTGTTTTATTTTTGGGAAAAAGTTTTTAGTTTTCACTTTTTAGTTATAGTACCCACTCCACACCACTTCATTATCCTTGGGGTCAAAACAATGCATATTTATGCGATAGCAGCAATCGCGGTTGAGATCGCGGTTCCGTTGTCTGTTTCCGAAACGCATCATCAGATCTATATGAAATTAAAATGGGACCATTTCGGAATAAAACCCTTTCTAAAAATATACATTTGCAAATCGGTCTATATATGACGGAGTTATGCCCGAATCTGCACCTAACTCCTAAGTTAAAGAGTTGTACCTTCCATCATCAGCTCAGCGTCATGAGATGATGATGACCATACGCAAATGTCTCAATAGCATTAGAAAACATAGGAAATACATTGATAATACCTATTAGATTAGAGGGTTGCCCTAGATTTCCTTGGGATTCCATAATCAGATCCTGACTTGGTGCCAATGGGACCACCTCAGGAGTATACTCTTTCAAATAAAAAAAAGAATTTTGAGTATCGGTCTACAAATAGGGGAGAAATCGAGGAACATACAATAAAAAAAATACGTTCGGTGGAACAAATAACCTCCTCATTTTTTGGAAGTCGGTTAAAAAGATCTACAACTTTTGTATTTATACTTTTTTCAAAATGTATGTGAAAAATTCAAATAACCAAGTTTCTGGTTTTTAATTTTTTCTTTTACAATTTTTTTTACTTGTCACTAAATTTGGTAAACCTTACCTTTTTATGTCCCAAACACACTATATGTAATTTCTTTAAAACGATCTCATAAAAAAAAAAAAATGTTTATTGGGCCTCAAATGATAACATTTTCAGATTTTTAAATAAGACCCCCAGTAAGTAATTAATAATACTTGTGTTGGGGTTTAACTCATAAAATACTTAGCTAATCTTTTTAAAGGATCTCTTACACAGTAAAAACTATTATTTACTGCAAAAACATCTCCTAAAGGTATTTGCAAAAGCTATTTAGTTATTGATAAATCTAATTTCGTTGTCTGTTGTGTTTATAATTGAATTAGTGGGATAGTATAGCTTCCCAACAGTGAAAGAATTTTTCAAATCGGTTCAGTAGTTTCGAAGCCTATTCAATGCAAACAAACAAACAATGAAATATGTCCTCTTTATGATATTATATAGTACTAATAGAAGTTAAACTTAAGTTAGTGTGTGTGTTTTTTTGTATAATTATCCTGTCTTCGTCTTCTAGATTTGAATCTTAACCATGTAGTAGCTTGCCTACGTTTCGATCACGCCGCACAAGTCTTTAGAGTAAAAGAAAGAGAAAAAACATTGTTTCCGTTTTGTGGCGCGCCGTCCAGGCGACACCTCATTCTTGTCCGTGCGCTCACGGCGTTTGCACAAGCAACTACCTACAAAATACTAGGAAACAGTTTTACGGTTTGTTTCAAAAATGCCTAAGCGGAATCGTGATGAAACCAAAGAAGACAGATGTAGAAGGAAGATGAAAAAGTACGAAGACAAAATTCAAGGGAATCGACGCAGTGTTCGGAGGATTATATATTCGGACGACGATGATGATGTCTACCCTCAAGGTGACTTTTATGTACCCTTTGTATTCTTTGGGATCACTATGCCTTTTAATCCGTTGTATTCTTCGGATGATTTATAATCGTTTAGTAATACATATAAGTACGACCGTTGCATTCATCGGTAATCGTACGTTTTAAAAATCCGTTGTATTCTTCGGATACCTATCATGAAACTTTTTTAAGTTGGTTCTGTGTGCATTCAAAGGAACGTGTACGGCCATTGCCTACTGGAAAATAAAGCTCATACATACTTGTTATACCATCAGCTATAGCAGTATTTAATCACTGTAGCTTTAATAATCAAGTCTTTTTCAAACTCCCGTTTGTATTCTTGCCTTTTTCTTCGGTATTTTCTCATTAAAAGTAATGGTTTTCAGAACATCTCGAGCTGGATCCACCCGTAAACATGTCGCTTCCCACCGAGTCTGAAGGCGTGCTTCAAAACAAGAACCGCCCAAATGAAATTGGAGATGGCGTTATTACAACGGTCGACGCGGAGGCTGCTGAGCCTTGTTTGACACACATTGACCCCGCGATACCGTCGCAGGATGAAACAGCTGAGTCTGACAATTTTGACCCTCAATTATTAAAAGCCCTTGGTGAGTCCGAGGCGGACATCGTTGAGTACGGTAATGACCTTCAAGCAGATTTAGCCACTCGATTTCAAAAAATTCTTTCGTGTGGCTTAAAAAAGGAAACTAAAGAGGAGATTTTAAAGAAACATCTTTTTCCAAAAAATGTTCCCCTCGCTAAAGGTCCTGCTCTGAACCCGGAAGTTGGCGCCATGCTAGCCGAGACCTGTAAATTAAGGGATAAGCGGCTGGTTGCCAAGCAAGATCAGCTCGGCAAAGACCTATCAGCTTTAGGTTATGCTATGACATGTCTCTTAAAGAAAACTTCAGATATTCCAGATATCATCCGTACTCTGAACGATGCGGGTCAACTCCTGGCTGATTCCCACTACACTGAAACAGATACTCGACGCTCAGTTATCATTCCATTGATTGATAAATCTTTGACAGATCCTTTTAAAGATAGGAAAAGAGATTCTCTTTTATTTTGAGAAAATCTAGGCGATTTAGTCAAGAACTCTAGGTCTATTAAAAATACAAGTCAACTAATCCAAGCTCACACAACAACTGCCAATTTAAACGGAAAAAGCCCATCGACCCGAGTTCGGTTCCAACACCAGCGCAGCGGCCAGATGTACCCAGCTAGAGTCGGTGGGCCGAAACAAACGACGTCGTATGCGCACTACGCATACCCGGGCCGCAAGCGAGCGCCACCCCCGCCGCCACCCCCTATGCGTCGGGTGCCGCCGCTGTCCGCGCGCCGCCCGCAGCGCCCGCAGCCGCCGCCTGCGCCGGCCCGAGCACCGCGGTACACAATGAACCATTGAATTTACAAGATCCGTTGCAAACCCAGGTTCTCGCTGGTCAATTAAAACACTATTATTGTGAATGGCAATCGTTCACCAATGATAAATTCATTTAGATGCTGTATCTGGATACATGATACCATTTATTAAAAAGCCTAAACAGAAGCTAGAAAATTACCCACGTCGTAGTTTTTCAAAATGTGAATCGATTGCAATAGAAAATGAAATAGAACATTTATTAAAAATTAAAGCTATCAGGAAGTGTACACCAGTCATTGGTCAATATGTTTCAGATATATTCCTAATTCCTAAGAGTGACGGTGGTAGTAGGTTTATTTTAAATCTAAAGAAATTAAATGAATTTGTACATACCGAACATTTTAAAATGGAAGATGTAAGAACAGCTACCAAACTCATTACTAAAGACTGATTGATATCGATCTTAAAGATGCCTATTTTTTAGTTCCCATTCATGATAGTCACACAAAATTTTTACGTTTTTATTTTAGAGAAGATTTAGATGAATTTATAGTTGTGCCTTTTGGCTTGTGTTCGGCTCCATATATTTTCACAAAAATATTGCAACCGGTTATGACTCATCTAAGGTCTGAAGGTTTCCTTTCAGTACGCTATCTTGATGACATTTTGTGTATTGGAAAATCCCTAGTGATTGCTTAGAAAACGCAAATAAAAGTATTAGTTGTTTAACACAATTAAGTTTTATCATTAACTATAAAAAGACCAATTTGATACCCAAAACAGTATGTAAATTCCTAGGTTTTATTTTAGACTCTGGTTCCATGACTTTACAACTACCAAATTCTAAGCGACACAAGATCCTTAAGGGAGTAAATTGGTTATCAGATTCAAAGAGACTTCGAATAAGAGAATTAGCTCGTTTCCTTGGTACTCTTACTGCAGCATGTCCAGCTATTCCATACGGTTGGTTATATACCAAGGCTCTAGAAAGAGTTAAATATTTGGCGCTGCTTAAGAACAATGATAATTATGATGCATTCCTGAGTGTACCAGATAGTTTACATGATGATTTATCTTGGTGGAAGAATAATATTTTATTAAAAGTCAATCCAATTCGACACCATAAATATGATCTTGAGATTTTCACAGACGCCTCCTTAACAGGTTGGGGTGTAGCCTGTGGTTCTCAGAAATCGGGCGGGCATTGGAACGCCACAGAGCGTAATAATCATATAAACTATCTCGAATTGTTGGCAATTTATTTTCGCCTCAGATCATTCGCAAAAGATAGAAGAAACTGCGAAATTCTTTTACGCGTTGATAATACTACCGCTATTTCGTACGTTAACAGAACGGGGGGGAGTTCAATACGAGCACTTAAACGAGGTAGCCAACATGATTTGGAAGTGGTGTGAAGAAAGAAATATTTTCATTTTCGCATCATATATTTGTTCTTCATCAAATGTAGAAGCTGATACCGAATCTAGAAAACTTAATATCGATACAGAGTGGGAATTAGGATCTAGAGAATTTAAACAAATAACTTATAAATTTGGTAAGCCTAACATAGATTTATTTGCTTCTCGCATAAAAACGAAGTGTTCTGTTTACGTATCAGGGTTAAAATCATTTAAAATGACCATTTTGATTGCAAAATTTGTCCACACCCGATATTTTATGATACAGTTATTTTTACTATGTAAAAACTACCTATTAGTACTCTGATGTATATTATCTAACTATATAACACACACATCTATATCTGTTGAGCATAATAAATTATTTATATTGCTTTGTTCTCATCAAAGTCGGATAATCTCCATACAAAATAATTTGTCCTCTTCACGGGCTACGTTACAAATATCATCTGAATAAATTTATTAGCTACAGTATTTACTTATTCATGAACTTTTTGCCAAATCGTTGTTGATGGCCCTTGATTACGGTTAAAAATATTTTTTATTAATTACTTAAAATATTTAAATTTTGGGTTCAAAATAATGTCCATTATTTTGATCATTTTTGTTATTCATTTTTGTAACGCCCAATTTGGTAATATATAGAATTTGTAAAATGGCAACACTCAAACTATAACGAGCCAATCACATGCCAGAATCTAATATGAGTCGGCCATTTTGTCCTCGAGTGAAAATAGTGAATGACGTGTGTTTTTTTGTCGGCGAGAAAAATTCCAATTATAAATTATCTGTTTTGTTTTGTTTCTAACAACGCAGGTAAGTGAACACTTATATTATTAAATTAAGCAATTAGGTACTTTATTGTTGACATTTATTGAAATGCTAGGTGGTTGTAACTCATTGCGATTTCTGTTTGGCTTAACGTATTTGAAATTACTTTCAAAGTACAGCAGTTTTTCATTTTTGTTATGATTTAATTACGTTACAAAAATGAAATAACAAAAGTGAAATAAAGACGCAATCACATTGCTGATAAAATGTTATTAATAGCGCGTGATTTTAATGTTGTATAAAATATGTGAGTGAATTTTCGGTGTATATAATATGGGTCCGTATGTCTTTCTGTTTGTTATGTACAATGTCATTTGTTAGCCCTTATTTATTTTATATTGCACACGAATATTTATATTTCCGTGTTACAAGCGCCCATAGTCTTTTTGTTCGTGGTGGTAATCCTCGTGGATGTCTTCCGCCTTGTCCGTCATGTTCTCTGCCCTGAAGTGGGCGGAGGGGTCTGTCAAATTCGTACCCACAAACAGGTGTTCACAGGTGTACACTAACGTCGACAGCTGCGGGTTGTAGTATGACTTCCGCTTTCTTGGACTAGTGTTGACTTCCGTATAAGAGAGGTGCGTTGAGATGGCTAATCCGTCGACTCTGGAACTACATCCGTAGCCTAGTGCAACTAAAAGTGGCTTCGGTGACTGATTTTTTTAAAGTTATCATTAAGTATTTATTTTGATGACCTACATCAAAATAAATACTTAATGATAACCTGGCTCAGAACGGACTTTATAAAAAATAATGATGCAGCGTACGATTGTGTTAGAAAATATAGAAGTTTTTTTTATTTTACCCTTTTTTCAAGTGTCATGTTTATGTTATTAATGAATATTGTTGACAAGAATGTCCATTTATTTTTGCATTGTTGATTTATTTTAGATTGATAACTTTATATCTGAGAATAATATTCTCAATATGACTATTCTTAAACTGATAAGATAGGCAACTCATATAACGTTGATCTCTTTTTATTGTCGCCAAAGAAAAAAAAATGTTTTTAAGAGATTCTAATTTCCTTATAGATTCCTCATAATTAATTAATAAAACAAATGATAAAAAAGAAATAAACAGTGAAATTGCGAAACACCATATGATAAATCAATAAAATAAATAACAGTCAGATAATAATGTGTATTGTAACCGAGCCCTAATATTTCATTTTTGTTATTTTTTGTTACGCGTTTCATTTTTGTTACATTTCCATTTTTGTTTCATTTTTGTCACAATGGTCATTTTAAATGATTTTCACCCATCATGGAAACAAGATCCTTTCGCTTACAATATCGATGCTTTCACGTTAGATTGGTCACAATTTTTCTTTTACGCTTTTCCACCGTTTTCTTTAATTTTAAAAACGTTAAGAAAGATTATACTTGATGAAGCAACCGGCATAATGGTCATTCCATTATGGCCGTCTCAGCCATGGTACCCACTTTTCAGATCACTCTGTGTTAAAGAGATGACAGTATTTCCTCCAAGTAAATATCTCCTTCTCTCTCCTTTCAGATCAGTACACCCCCTGCATCCTCATCTTTCCCTGGTAGTGTGTGTGTTATCCGGGAAGGTTTCCGTAGACAACACGTTCCCGAATCAGCTTTAGACGTTATGCTTTCGTCCGTCTCACAGAATACTATTTCGAAATACAGTTCAAGTCTCAAACTATGGTGGAATTATTGCATACAAGGAAATATTGATTTCTATAATGTTAACGTCTCTTCCGTAATAGACTTCCTGACCATTTGTTTTCAAAATGGATCATCTTACGGTACATTGAATAGTCATAGATCAGCAATTTCCATGATATCTACACAAAAAATAGGCGAAGATAGTAGACTTAAACGATTTTTTAAAGGCATCTTCAAATTAAAACCAGTATTTCCTCGTTACGATATTACATGGGATCCAAGTATAGTTTTAAATTATTTAGAACACATTCAGAATGAATCAGCTGGTTTAGAAATGCTAAGTAAAAAATTAATCACCCTGTTAGCACTTGCTACTGGGCAAAGATTGCAAACTTTATCTTTGATAAAATTGTCTGTTATTAAAACATTCCAAGATCGATTTATAATAACTATTAGTAGTCTGATTAAAACTTCAAGAATTGGGAAATGTCAACCCCTGTTAAATCTAACTTATTTCAATCAGAAACCTGGAATATGCCCAGCTTCTGCCTTACATAAGTACTTGGCGATAACTTCAGAGATCAGACCAGACTACGAAGAGCGTCTGATTTTAACGTTTAAAAAGCCACATAGGGCAGCGTCTTCTCAGACCCTTGGACGCTGGGTTAAACAAATATTATTGGAAAGCGGCATCGATACTTCCATTTTTAGTGCTCACAGTACGAGGCATGCCTCGACTTCAGCAGCCGCTCGTGCGGGATTAAGTATCGATGCCATTAGGAAGACCGCGGGTTGGTCTGCTCAATCAGCAGTTTTCGCAAACTTCTATAATCGACCAATAGTCACTGACCAAACGTCAATTAGTACAAATTTGTTAGACTTTTTAACGTAGATTCCCAAATTAAGTACAACATCTTTATTGAACAGGAACCTAATAAGTAATTAAAGTAGGACAGTATTTTTGTTAATATGCTTTACTGATATAATTTTGTTGATTAATGTTATTTATAAAATGCATTATTTTGTTTATCGGTTTAAGGATAATTTAAGTATTCAATAAATATAGTTTTAATTAGTATAACTTTTGTTTGATTTTTTGCAACATCGATCATGGACCTCTAAACATCTACATGGTTAAGATTTAAATCTAGAAGACGAAGACAGGATAATTAGAAGATCAAACGAACTTACCTGAAGTGAAGTTCGATCTTGATTATCCTGTCTTCGTCGAAGAGATTTAAGGTCCCTCCCTAACCCAATAACCCTGTATGATCAATGTTGCTGCTGGTCTCTCTACTCTGCTCTAAAGATAATGAGGTGTCGCCTGGACGGCGCGCCACAAGACGGAAACAATGTTTTTTCTCTTTCTTTTACTCTAAAGACTTGTGCGGCGTGATCGAAACGTAGGCAAGCTACTGCATGGTTAAGATTTAAATCTCTTCGACGAAGACAGGATAATCAAGATCGAACTTCACTTCAGGTAAGTTCGTTTGATCTTCTAATTAATACACTTTAGCACGAAAGCTATGAAAAGTTTCTAATACCTACATTTAATGGGTACTGTAGACAATAAATTACTACTTATTGTATAGTTCATTCTGTTTTAATAACCGACTAAGGTATCATGGTGGTGGTCTGGCAGATGTATATTACAGGTAATAGTCGATAACTGGGTGTCGGTAACTGGTAACTGTCGATAACTGGGTGTCGGTAACTGGTAACTGTCGATAACTGGGTGTTGATTACTGGAGATTCAATGTCGATGATTGGAGATTTATATATTTTTCTTTTTTGGATTTTCTCCTAGTCTGTGAATAGTCAATAAAAATAATAAATCCTATTCTTGTCTCAAGAATATACCTTACCATATTCAATGGTTACTTTTGATTTAAAGATGACTAATTGCCTTTAATTTTATAAAGAAGTCCACTATTTCCTAAAAGTGTCGATCATTGGTGCCACTATAGTTACCTGTTACCGTTCAAAAATACAGTCCTGTGACACACACAGACAGCGGAGGATCGTTAATAGGGTCCTGTTGAGCACCCTTTGGGTACGGAATCCTAATTAAGTAGAGATTTTAAAACCAATACCACCACTTGACCGACTATACCGACCAACGAATCTGGGTTACGACAAATCTGGAGTACAGAGGCCAGCACATCAAGCTACCCCAATCTTTCAAATTTCTTTGATAGTTTTTCAACTTTATTACAAAGATTTAAGGTTCATGTTCAATTGCGAAAATTTGACAGTTTGGGATAGGTTGACCTGCTGGCGTTTGTATGTCGGTTCGGAAAAAAACGAATACTTACGGAACAAATCTTTAAAATGTTATCAATACAAGTCAAAATATAAATATGTAGTTACATTTAAATACTTTAAAGTTGTAAAGCTACTTTATCATCAGTTCTTTCTTGTACATATAGCAGGGCACGTTCTGGTTCTACACGCAGAGTTTAGGAATGAATAATTAGATAAATTCATTAATATAGGTATTGGTATTAAGGAATAAAACTACGTACCTAAAACAAAATGATTTTTAAAGTTTTTTAACCCTTTTTACGAAAATTACGCAGGAGCATGAATTTTGACATAGTTCAAGTTTATAATAATTATAGAGGAGCACAGAAAGCTAATATTTTATTTATGGATTTGGAAATACATAAAGTTTTAAATGAATTACGGTCGAATTTCTACCACTGGACGACCAGAACTTAAAAATTATTAGGTGTTAACAATTCATATTACTAGAAAAGGTGGCAACAGAATATATTATTGCATGTTTATGATGCCATGCTATATTAGCTAAGCGCACACATGTCGAGTAACAACAAAAAAAAAAAAAAAAAAAAAAATGCATTGTTTTTAGTGCGGTGCAGCCCGCCCAAATGTGCGTGCGTCAGCTGTAATGTTGCGTCGCACATCACTTTTCTTTTCCCTTCTTGTCCTTTAACTTGTGACGCGCCCGCGCATGTTGAACGACCACGATGTTAAACTCGCTGTCCGGTGCCACCATTATTTCGTTCTTCTTCGTATGGATTCGTATTATCATTATTTCTTCCAATGGATTCTGAAAAAGAAAAACAAAAAAAAAACAAAAGAGGTTTGTTTAAAAAAAAATTAAAGCTAAGGAGAATTTCAAAACTCAAACTCAAAGGATTTATTGAAATTAAACCATTTTCTGGCACTTTTGAATTGTCAGTCGATCAGTTGGAAAATTAACTTTGCCCATTCCAAAACGTAGATCTCAAGGAACTCCAAAAACACTCTATTTAAATCAAGATATTACAAAAAAACCCTGGGTACATTATTGTTGTTGCTTCGATATGTGAGAACAATGTAAAGAAATTAAGAAACAATTCTAAATATAAGATTAAAATAAGCCCTGGATGGAAGTTAGGAGATGACCAGTCTCAACCGACGAACCGAGATGGGTAGTTAGAGGTGTGTGTTACGGTCAACTGCATGTAGCTAAGGTAGTCGCAAAATTTAGATTTCGTTCCCGTGGGTAATTTTTGACCTCCACGCATAAACAACATTCAAACAACTAAAGATATACCTGAAAATATTTCACCTGATCATGCATCTCGTATTTACAGAGTAGCGATTAGGCTATCATATTAAATAGTACATATAGGGTGACTGGTAATTAAACACATGATTGTACTCATCATAACGAACAACTTTCCCAAAGAAACGATTTTTTTTTTACGACCCTGGGTTAAGCAACTCACAGCTGATCGCGCGCGCGCGATCCGTAGAATATTGCATGGTAATAGTTATTTATGATACTAGTGCGGTAAGTTGGTTTTTACAAACGAGTAGACGAATAGTCGAGGGCTTACCATAGTCACGAGTTTGTAAAAACCAATTTCTGCACGTGTGTCATACAATGTTTTTCAACACATTTGCGAGAAAACAGTACAATATGTAATGAAACGAACTTATACATCATTAAATAGCGCTCTCCGATTTTGGCGGCAAGATACCGTTTCCTGCAATTTGCGCCTCATTCAAAATATCAGGTGGAGTAGATTCCAGTTTCGTACGCCCTACGATTCATGCTTGCTACATATCAGTGTCCTCGCTTGAACTCATATTTTAAGTTTGTTTAAAAATCAGTCGGAAACTCGCAACAATCTTTGACGTTTCTAATATGAAAATGGCGCGAATTTGCAAATGACGCCACATGCACTTGGTGAAAATTAGAACTACATCTTTCATCTCATTTACTCTTTATTATTAAAGTGAGAAACGTATTGAGCAAAAGCGCTTCCAAGGAGGTTCGATCAGTCAGCTTATTTATTCTCGTAATGTGATACTCCTTGGACGAAATTCTTAATATTTTATGGAAATTAAAAAAAAAACCGTAAAGAATACGCACGGTGCCATACAACGAGGTATGCGGTAAAATAGGTACTTAGGTGAGAGTACCTATTTTACCGCACGTTCCGTTGTATTAGTGCGTAATTTTTAACTTTCGAACCATGTATACAGGCCTCGTAAATGCAGTTTTTGAGCAAATGTGTTGAAAAAGTGTTTTTTTGTTGTTTTTGTTTGTAGGTAACTAAATAAAATTATAGCTGATGGTGTATCATTCTTGTTAGGTAGTCAATATTCTTTTGGGGTAGTAAAATTGGGGTCAATAAGATAGATAAAGAAAAACGTTTCTTTGGAAAAGTTGTTTGTTATGATGAGTACAATCATGTGTTTAAATATCGGTCACTAATTACCAGTTACCCTATATATCGGTTATTACAAGTTGCTATCAGTTAAAATAATAAACAATTTGACTAATATTTGTAAAACGACGTTTTCAAACAAAATGTTCAGAGTAAAAAATGGCATGAAATAAACCACCCTTTAAAATAAGGCACTGAACAGGCGCGGGCGATGGTGTCAACTCAGATTACTTCTCTAATCTGAGGGTGTCAACAATTCAATACAAACTTTAAGGTATTTAATTGCTACCAAATAATCACAAATTAAACGAAAAAATGAGGTCCTAAGGCTAGAAGGTTAATTGTTATCATCATTACAGCCGAAAGACGTCCACTGCTGGACAAAGGCCTCCCCCAGGAGGGGGGTTTTGCCATAATAGCCACGCTTGGCATGCGGGTTGGCGATCGCAGTATGGTGGTAAAATGCATAGAGAACGCTGCTGCCCATTCTCTAGTACCTAAGTCCCTTAGTCGCCTTCTACGACACCCACGGGAAGAAATGAGATGGTGCTATTCTTTTACGCCCGGCAACACGACGGGATTGTTTATTGTTATGAATAATTTTAATTGTGTATTTGTAAAACTGTTTCTGTATATGATACCCACATTCATGAGGAAGACGTTAGGTTATCTAACATCACGCTGCGACCCTCAGGAGCCGAGCTAAAATACAAAAAATTAGAACGAACTCTAAGCGAAAACGAAGTACGACGGGCGAGCGCGGGCGATGCGATGCGACCGACGGGAGGGTTGAGGTTAGGGTTGCCAACATTTCTTTAGCGAAATATAGTATTTTTCAGACTAAGCTATAAAAAATATAGTACACTTAAAAAAAAAGTATTTTATGGAAAACGTAAAAAGTACAGTCGCCAGCACATTAAGCTATCCCTATCTGTCAAATTTTCCCAATTGAACATGAACCTTGTGCCTAAGGATTAAAGTTGAAAATCTATCAAAGAAATTTGACAGATTGGGGTAGCTTGATGTGCTGGCCTCTGTACATAGGTAAATATATATTTGTTACTTATTTATTTTTATACAAACTATATTTATTTGCACTTGTTGTTTTTTTTTATGTAACATAAAACTGTCATTATGCTTTATCACATTCAATTTTTAAATTAATGTAAATCAAAAGCTCATGTTTTATTAATGAGATACTACATCTGTTTCTTCCTTATCGCCACTTCGAATTCATAACCTAAAATATCCTTTCTGTGAATGCCAGAGTGGCGGGAATAGAGAGCAGGAATGAGATTACCTTAGTTACCAAAGTCCTAAAACAAAAATTTATCAGACCAACGACCAAACATTCGTTTGACTTTTTCAATTTGACAATGACATTGACGAGTTCAGAAAGCAGTAAGCGTAGCAAGATAGTTACGTTCGGATACGCTGCGTTGGTAACCTTAGATACGCTAAACGCTATTGCATCAGTCAAAAGTTAATGAAAAGGCACATTCATAATTTTTTTAATAAAAGATTTGTTTGTTAGATTACGGTGTTGACAATATAGTACTTTTGCGTACTAGGTATATGTTTCTTCAACAGTATATAGTACGCAGATCCCGAAATACAGTAGGTACAATACTACATATTATAGTAGATACGGTTGGCAACCCTAATTAAGGTAGGTACCAAGAAATTACACGAGAACGAAGTCGCGGCAAGAAGGTAGTCCTACTAATATAAATGTGTTTGTATGTTTAGATGCTGTAACTCAATCACGCAAAAACGGCTGAATGGATTTGTATGAAATTTGATTATAACCTGGATTAACAAATAGGTTATTTTTAACCCGGTTGTACAGAGGCCAGCACATCAAGCTACCCCAATTTGTCAAATTTCTTTGATAGTTTTTTAACTTTATTACAAAGGAATAAGGTTTATTAAATGTTCAATTGGGAAAATTTGACAGTTTGTGATAGCTTGACCTGCTGGCGACTGTACATACGTTCCCTTGGGGAAATTATGGATCCACACGCAAAAGCTGGTAAATAAATAAAATCATACCAGTTCTTTGACATACATTTGTGCCAGCATACCAAACTTGTGAAGAGCTCTTCCATAATTCGTCGCGCTCGTGACACTAACATTCGTCAATATCGGAGCCCCTGGTAGGAAGCACACTTCATATTAATATTAATACTCGTGGAATGTTTATTCCGTCTGATTTGTGCGTGTTATTTTCCCGGGAGATGAAACTGTAACACAAGGACGAATACCTTTGTCTTCGGGTGAATAATAAAATGCAGATTGTTTTTGTAACATATCAAAATAGATGTATCCTGGAAGTGGGGATCGTAGCTAAATAATCTTCAAGCTTAAGGAGAATCTAGTCGCGGGCTCGAACTCACTGGTGGGCCTGGCTAAAAATCACGCTGTGTCACCAGGCATTGTGTCCGACAGAGGTAGAGTCTACACGCACAACGTTATTCAGTGAGATGCAGGACCGTCTATAGTAAAACAGGCGCGTATTTTTTTTAGAAAAGTCCTTCGGGAGATCGGGTTTTATGAAAAACCCACTGCATAAATCAATGACCAATAAAGTTTATCGAACTTTTAGATATTTGAGCTTTGTCGATACTGACTTAGTTTGGAGACTTTACACTTCTTTTATTACTTAAACACGACCAGTTAGGTTAAATTAGCAAGAAAAACTAATCTTTGCTGGCTCCTTTTAAATGGCTTTTTATTTTAGTATTCTGTTTCCGTACAGACAATATTAGTGATAAAACCATGTTACCGTTGTATTTTTGATGTAGGTACATTGTTGAACGGTGAAGTAATACACTCCCGAAGTTTGTATGGAAAAAATGTCGACTAGATTCACCTTAAGCAACGATTGCTGAGGTAAATGGCTCGACGCGTCTCAGTATGTAGTGGGTAACCAGCCATTACATACTGAGACACGTGCTTTGGAAAGCGCAGCTTCAGTCTGTCATTCGTCAGAAGCCCGTTATAACTAGAAAATGGTTTGTTGAGGTCAGATAGGCAGTCGTTCCATGTAAAACAGTGGTATTCAGCTGCACCCGGTTAGACTGGAAGCCTAACTAAATGTTAGTTAGTAAGAGGCTAGACAGATTGATATAAATTGTCGATGTATTTTGGTTTTAGGCTGTAGGGTATTATCAATAGGTACTTTATTGGAGGAAGTGTCGAAGGGTGGGCGTTTTGGGGGGACTGTCTTATGTATTTTTTTTTTGACGTTCGAAAAGTGCTGACTCTCAGCCTAGTTTGAATAAATGACTTTTGATTTGATTATCTATACTAATATTAAAAAGAGGGAAGATTTGATTGTTTGTTTGCATTGAATAGGCTCCGAAACTACTGAACCGATTTGAAAAAATATTTCACTGTTGGGAAGCTACACTATCCCCAAGCGACATAGGTTAAATTTTATCCCCGTATTCCCTCGGGAACGGGAACTACGCGGGTGAAACCGCGGAGCGCTGCTAGTAATTTAATACAGTTGAAGACTTTCTTTGTTTGAACGCGCTGATATCGGGATCTACCAGTCAGATTTGAAAACGTGTTATTGTACATAATAGCCACATTCACGAGGTAGCCTATAATATATTTAACATCATGCTACAACCCTTAGGAGCCGACCAAGTTGATAAAAGTCGGAAAGAACGCTAAGTGCAAACGAAGTAACAGCGCGGGTGGGTGGGATACGAGGCGAATCGGGGGTCTGCCAGCAGGTTTAGCATGACGCTTTATATTTCTACGAAGAATAGACAGTACTGTTTCAATACAAAGTGACATTTCGTTCCTCCATTTTTAGCATCGCACCGTGGATATCCTTCTACAATCTGTCATTTTGTCTTTCGTCCCTATAAATCTAGACTATTTTAGAAGAATATTTCTTCCCAAACTGACAAAATCACACTGACTGAACTTTCTACTCGACGGTAATAAAGTAGGTATATACGATTATCTACAAAATCCTGATTTGTTTAGAATGCATAACTGTGATAATTAATAGAAAAACATAGCCGTCTTCTCATAATATTGTACATCGTTTAGTTAATAGTCATGTCTATCCTTCCATCGACAAATCGGTACTCGTGCTAAGCCTGCAGGGGTACGGGTTGTTCGAAAGAGATAACGTGGCCCCTGGCACACAGTCAACTGAAGGAACACGGGTGGGTTTTAGTCAGTAAAAGTCTGACACGCCCTCCTGCTCCACCCAGAGCGGGACAGGTTGCTTTATGATTTCCCACCAAAAAAACAAAAACGGATCGGGGGTCGTAAGTTTAAGCAAACGAAGTCATGGGCAGAAGCTAGTAAAATATATGTACAACTTTATTTTGGTGCTTATCGTACCTTCCCTGTTAGTCATAATCACTCCTTCGACGGAATCGTCGTCCATTATTCTGTCCACAATTGGATTTGATGTATTTATTATAGCCGTCTGAAATCAAGAAAAAGTGCGTAAAGATTACAATAAGCCGTGTCCCCGATGGGTATACCCATCAGCAAAAATTACGAACTGCCATGCTTTCATCCCCTACTTAACTAATTTAAGAAACCCGAACAGTGGTGGCCAAGTGGTAACGGCCGCGGCTTACGAGTTGTAGGTTCGAACCCAGACAGGTGCCTTTTTTTTGGCTAACCTACTCTGTCCCACTGCTGAGCAAAGGCTTCCCCAAATTCTTCCAGGCATCCTTTTCCAGGCCCACCTCGATCCAGCCCTTGCAATACGCGTCCAGGTGCGCTGTACTTTCTGTAAATTATTTCATCACCACTGCTCTCAAAACGGTGAAGGAAAACATCGTGAGGAAACTGGTATGTTCCCAACCCGCACTGGGCCCGCGTGGTGGATTACGGCCCACTCCCTCTCACCGATAGGAGGCCTGTGTTCCAGCAGTGGGAATATTATAGGCTGATTATGATTATTATGTTAAGAAACCCTCCCCCCTTTAAGGAATCCTGCCTGTTATGACCCACGGAGCGGAAACGTGGACGGCTGGTCCATAGATTAAAAGGTCGCTCAGGGAGCGATTGGAGTCTCTCTGAGGAATAGAACCCAGCCAATTTTGGTTCTTTACCGGAGGTGATCCGGCAAAGAACCAATATTGTCGACATAGCTCACAGAATAAGCAAGCTGAAGTGGGAATGGGCCGACCATATTAGCTGATGAACCTTGGGATAGTTCTTGTGTGGAGACTGCGAATCGGGAAACATAAAGTAGGATGCCCTCAGGCCAGGTGGAGCGACGAACATCGCAGGGTGGCTGGTAGCAGCTGGATGAGACTTGAGCTGAATGACGTGCAATTGGAGAGGCCCATGTCCAGCAGTGGACTGCTGAAGAATTATGATTGAACTTTGGGTGAGGATTTATTTTGCAAAATTGTATGTTTCTAGATCCAGCAGTTTAGACTGTGTGTTGTCAGTAAAATTAAGCACAATTCCATTAAATACAAAATAAAAATGAACTTTTGCGTAGAATCTAGTTATGCAGATGAGTTGTTGTAAAATAATGTTTCGTTCCAGGTACGTTCTACCATTTGGCATGCAAGTTTGATGATCATTGTTGTTTTGCACCACTTGTAATACAAAATCGACAACTGGTGGGGTCCGCAAGGGCCGATGCCTGCCAGGGGTGCGGGTTGTTCAAAAGAGAAACCGTGGCCCCTGGCACACAGGTAACTGAGGGAACAGGGGTGGGTTTTAGTCAGTAAAAGTCTGACACGCCCTCCCGCTCCGAGCCTCCAGAGCGGGAGAAGTTATTTGATGATTTCCCACATTAATTTTCGTCCGAAGTTGCGATCCATTGTACGGCTCGATGCATGTTCGGATTAGGCGCATTTAGGCGACTGCTATTATTCAATAAAGATTTAAAAAAAATGACCACCCCTTCCTAAAAAAGTGCCTTGCCCTATTTGAACATTTCCCTGGTTTAGCAAATAAGCAAACAAGTAATAAAAAAACTTTTTAATAAAAAAAAAAAAACCGCCGAAAAACCTAAAAATTAAAATTAATAAACTTGCTTTGTCCAACCCCAATAACTAAGTTCGGAAGGCGGTGACATATAATTAAATACATATCCAAAGTCACCGACTTCCGAACTTAGTTATTGGGGTTGGACAAAGCAAATTTATTATTTTTAACTTTTCGGTTTTTCGGCGGTTTAATTTTTAAGTTTTTATTTTATAATTTTTTGTGGCTATAATCTACTAATTACTACATGCTTAATTATTGATTACTTTTTTAACCGACGAAAAAACGGAGGAGGTGTGAGTTAACAATCAATCATCCCCTGTTTTCTTACCCTTAGGGTTGGATTTTTTTTTCGAAATTTATATGGGACCAATTTCGGGGTATACCCTTTCAATAATAAAAAAATAACTATCAAAATTGGACTACTTTGGAAAAAGTTATGCGTGGTCATACATAAAAAAAATATAAAAAAATATACGCGTCGAATTGAGTAACCTCCTCCGTGTTTTCGTCGGTTAAAAAGCTTGGCTTTGTGCATGTGTGATGTTGGTAAAAGAAGAAAAACAAAAGATCAGAAATATTTAAAATTAAGAATTCTTTAAGTAAAACTATAAAAAGAGATTTTACACTTGTTGTTGACTCTAACAACGATTACAGAAATTCAATGACATCAAGCGGCGAACGATCCTTGTAGCATTGTATCTACTTGATAACAAAATCTCTGCTACTTACTGTTCTGACCAGCCACTCATCTCTCAAGTCTTTCAATAAGTTAGTTATTATTTTCATTATAACGACGACGTATATACGAACTTTCTGTAACAATCGTACAATAGATAGGTAATCACCCTATAATGTTCGCAGTAGGAATGCTCCCTGCATGCGCTTGCGGAAAAGAGACCGGAGTCTCGCTTCTCCTTCACAAAGAAAGCGCGACTGGGATAATGCCGTGGCTCAACGGCCCGTTAACTGACAGGCTGCGTCGCTTCAGGGCAGGCCGACAGGCCGTGGGAATCGTCGCATCCGATGAGGCGTGCGACGACGGTCTGTCACTACCGCTCCGATCCATCGAAAGTCAGAGTTCAAAGGCGCGGCGTGGCGCGGCCTGTCGCGATCTGTAGCCGCGCGTTTCTTTGTTTATATGGGAATTTTCAGCACGGGCCGCGACAGGCTTCGACACGCGTAGCAACGCCTGGCGCGGCCCATCATCAGCAAAAGGCGTCGTTCACACTGCGACTCATGTCACGGCGTAGGCGTAGGCATGACAACGTGGGGGTAGCCGTCGTGGTGTCGTGATAAAAAGTGTATATAAAAATAAACAAAACACATCTAAAATGACGACCACGTTACAGAAACAGTAGACAGCCGGACATTCGTGGCTATGACAAGAAGCCTTCTACTCAGCATGATGCTGTGCTATGGGGGACCACAGCACAGTGTTGATTCTAAGTGGTCACCAGAAAACGAAGCACGGAAACTACACCATTAGGAGACATTAATTTAGATACCAGGCATTGTTTATTTATTTTATTTATTAGGGACAAAAACAGATAGATGCTACAAAATACAGAGAAATTATTTAAACTAAGATTTAACAAACATGTAACCCACACCATTGTTCACGGTTTAACTAAAGGTTTAAAGAAGTGCTAAAGACAAGTGATCAAAAAAAGAAAAGAAAACAATAGTCGCTGCTACAGTATTGCTGTGTTACTTAGCTTTTTAGTTCAATTGTAAGGAACCAAAGGCAGGTATTTTCTTTATATCAAATCAAAATCGTTTATTTGCATGAAGGCATGTGGTACACAGGTACAAAAGATTTTGTATATCGTCGCTGAGCCTCACAATCCGCTGTGGATAAAAACCCAGCTTTTTAGGAGCAGCAAGAACTGTTTTTGTTTCTAAAAGTGAGTCTGCAGAAAATTAGACTTTATGTCGGGACATCCAGAAATATTTTTGCTTTGCTGTTTACGATATTCCAGGTGCTGGAATTTATTTAAAGTAAATTTGGGCATTTATTGGGGTTTTTTTGGGTCGTAAATACCGCTATGTCTTTTCGCCACATGACGGATTTATGCTTCTAATAAATAAAATTAGCGTTTTTGGGCTTCCTAGACCCCTTAGCGGATTTAACAAATAATTAAAAAATATTAAGACAGGTTTTAAGTGCACATAAAGTATTATTATAAAATTCAGTGCAAAGACATTCCGTCATGGAGTAGTAAAGGCATGCAAATATTTATCAGATTAAATAGATGATAGTCAGTCAAACGGTAACATCAAAATATAAATAAATTACCTGTTTTTTTGGTATTTAATCCGTTATACTGCGTAAAGTACAACCATGTTAAAGTTTTGGTAAAACAACGTTTTCCGGTACCTGCCTATAATACTTTCATGGAACCAAATTAAAATTGTATTCTGCTGATCCATAATTAATTAACAAGCAGAAAGCTCTTTCTAACGAAAGAGTACTTACCTAAGATTAGAGGTGGTAGATCTTGTTAGTCTGCTCGATGTTTTACCACACGCAAGCCGTGAGCTCGTCGTCTTAGCTTAAAATGCGACCAACTCGACGGCCATATCCAGTTGGTCATGAAAGGCTCACTTGTAATTACGTAAAAGTTTTAATAAAATAAAATATTTATTTCAGGCAAAACCCAGATTATAAAAAAAAAAGAACTCGTAAAGCTTCAACAGAAAGGAGTAAAATGTAATTAACAGAAAAAAATATAGAAAATAAAAAGTCACATAATTGGAATAAAATAAAATGTCAAATTTAACGGGCATAGAATTAAAATTAAAACTTAAAACTCCGTTCGCGTAATGTTCGTAAAAAGGGGTACAAAGTTTTTGTTCCACGTATTTTATTCATATACATTTTCTGTGTTTTGTAAATAATTATATTTTTTTTTGGAAAGGTATAGGTACTTCGAAGTTGAAGATGTTTAGGAGGTTGCCACTAAGGAAATATGTCGCGTAAGCTTAAGATTTAACTATTGCATATATTCATCTACTACATTTTTATTTATTTTACGTCGATTATCATGGCCTCGAGTTCTAACTCGGATCGTAACAGATATGTGAACATAACCATTGCATTTATGTAAGCTATCACGCTCTTTATACCAGGGCCTCAAGTCTGCTATTACAATATTGTCAGAATGGTCTATCATTGATTTCATCATTGTTGATTTTGACAAGTTTGGTAATCTACTAATATAATGGCGTCATTATGACTTTCCAGTGGTCAGCCACTGACACTCCATTGAAAGAAATGGCGTTTATTGGTAATCTCGTACATAATGTCAAATGAATGACTGATCTGCTAAAATTTTGACAGTTCCTAAAATAATATGTAAAACTATATTCATATAAATGAAATCTGGCATGAATAAATTAATGTTCAAATTTAGTAGTATTTTTTCGAAAATCATTTCTACTTACAGGTTTTATAATAATGGCAATACGACAATGCTAATATAACACAATTCTATTACGAGACCATTGACCGACCACTGATCGACCATTATTAATTTAGCAGATTACGAACTTTCAGCAAAATGACGATGGGATCGTGTTGGAATGACGAATTTATAAAAATAGCAGACTAAGGCCCCAGGAGGCTTTTGTTTTGGTATTATGTTGGCCTTCGTTTATATTTATTTTTTTAACCGACGAAAAAACGGAGGAGGTTACTCAATTCGACGCGTATACTTTTTTTTATGTTTGACCACGCATAACTTTTTCCAGAGTAGTCCGATTTTGATACTTCTTATATTATTGGAAAGGGTATACCCCGAAGTTGGTCCCATATAAATTTCAACAGAAAAATTCCAACCCTAAGGGTAAGAAAACAGGGGATGATTGATTGTTAACTCACAGATTTTAATACTGATTTGTGTATTACAAAAAGTAATCAAAAATTAAGCATTTAGTAATTAGTAGATTAAACCCACAAAAAAGTCGGTGACTTTGGATATGTATTTAATTATATGTCACCGCCTTCCGAACTTAGTTATTGGGGTTGGACAAAGCAAGTTGATTATTTTTAACTTTTCGGTTTTTCGGCGGTTTAATTTTTTTAATTAAAAGTTTTTTATTTTTTAAGTCTGAGTTAAGTTTTCATTTTATTTGTTGGTATAATGGCGTGGCTAGCTGACATATGACAAATTATTTAATTAATGTTCTATGTTTCGTAATGTTCATAACTTTGCCTAAATTATGTATAGAATCAAGTCTTATATAACTAAACAGAGCTGTGCTGCTGGGGAGTTTGTTGCGCCACTTTTCCTTCCCAGCTAAAGCACTAGGAAGTGGTGAAGGGCGGGCGTTTTGGGGGACTGTCTTATGTAATTTTGACGTTCGAAAAGTTCTGATTCTCAGCCTAATTTGAATAAATGACTTAGATTTTTAACTTTTTGCTTACTTTTCACACATAAAGCCGTTAGCCGCCGACGTTATATGGCTATACGACGTTATTCGACGTGTATGCGCGGGAGATTGTATAATGCACGAGTGTGTGTATACTATCTTCCGCGCCGAACGCTGGCCTCCGCTGAGATTGGTCGCCATTGCCGAAATTCGTCGTGGAGGAGTATTCATTATTTATTCAATTCAATTCAGTTTATTTGAGAAACAATTCACATTTTGTTTGAAAACATAAATAACAAATAAATAAAAACAAGCTCATTAAAATTATGAACTACCACATTCACAATACAATAAATTAAAAAGTTCAATACAATTAAAAATTCAATATCATTACAGCTATTACATACTAATATTACCCAGTCTCACATTAAATAATAACAAATTTTTTAAACGTAGGTATGTCATCGTCTATCGAATACAGACATTTCTCCAATAGGAACGCTTTTTTGAGTCTTGACTTAGATGAGCTCTTGTAAATTAAAGTTTTTAAGTCCAATGGCAACCTGTTAAAAATCCGCACTCCTTGATATTGAGCACTATGTTGAATCATCATCATCATCATCAGCCTATAATGTTCCCACTGCTGGGACACAGGCCTCCTCTCGGTGAGAGGGATTGGGCCGTAATCCACCACTCGGGCCCAGTGCGGGTTGGTAGATGTCACATGTCTTCGAATTTTTGGTTCTAGGAGATGCCAGTTTCCTCACGATGTTTTCCTTCACCGTTTGAGAGCAGTGGTGATGAGATAATTTACACAAAGTAAAGCGCCTGTCTGAGTTCGAACTCACGACCTACAACTCGTAAGTCGCTGCCGTTACCACTGGGCCACCACTGCTCTACAGTTGGGGTTTATTCTTTTGAAATCTTTCCTGCGCGTATTATAACAGAGCAAAGTCGTAATACCTACTATAATGTTCTTTGTCGTCAATGTAACGGTATGTTGTTTTCCTTTCACTGAGATTCAAAATGACACATGTATTCCGACCACAAGAATTATTAACTGAATTTATTACTGCAATGATAGCCTTATTATTTTCATTTTTTTTGAATGGAAGAATAATTAAGAACTTATTTAGGCAAAATCCATCTGAACAGTTCCACAGATGGGGTGTATTTATTCCAAGAACAAACCTGATTTTAAAGTTGAATAAAAAATCTCCCATGCATCGATATACGTCACGGTCAATTCTCCAAGTCTAGATGTAGGTAAGTTTGTAATTGTGAACTCATATTTTTCCACGTGATAAAAATGCAAATTAATAATTTTCGAACGTTTTCCCTTTCTTGTGCTGTGAGACCTTGGTTTTCGCCAAATCTAATCTAATATTTTAAAGAGGAAACAATTTTGTTTGTTCCGAACAGGCTCCGAAACTAGGTACTGGACCGATTTTAACCATTTTTTCATCAATAGAAAGCTAAATTATCAGGAAGTAACCTATGCTATAATTTATTTATAAAAAAATAGAGATGCTTTAAATAATTGCAATAATGCAACCCAAAGTAGCAAAATTGGTGTGTCAGCTAGAAAACGCTTTATTCCTTCGAAGTACCAGGTTGTCATAACTCGGTAAGATCATTTCTAACATAATTGTCAGCTAGAATGCGTTATATGCCGTCGAAGTACCAGGTTGTCATAACTCTGTAGGAACACACCTAATATAGGTAATTGTGTTAGCTAGAAAACGATTTATACAGTCGAAGTACTAGGCTGTCATAACTCTGTAGGAGTAGGAGCTCACCTAACATAGTTGTGTCAGCTAGGAAGCGCTTTATGCTGTTGAAGTACCAGGTTGGCATAAAACGGTAGGAGCACAACTTTTTCCTTTTTTTTTGGAAAAGTTTTCTCAATACATTCTGTTAGTCAGCTTTATAAACGCTTTATGCGTTCGAAGTACCAAGTTGTCATAACTGGATAGGAGCACACCTAACATAGTTGAACATAGTTTTGTCAGCTAGAGGCTGTCATACCTCGGTAGGAGCATACCTATCATACTAGGTAGCTGTGTCAGCTAGAAAACGCTTTATGCCCTCAAAGTACCAGATTGTCATAGTTCGGTAGGAGCACACCTATCATAATTGTGTCAGCTAGAATGCGCTTACATTTTAACATAATAAATTATATGTTACAACAAAATTAATAACGTAAAAAAAAAAACTAATTAAAACCATTTTTGACTTCTACGCGGACGAAGTCGCGGGCAAAAGCTAGTGTAGGATAACAGGAAGTATCTTTATAGGTTTTGATTCATTTGCGAGTATCAAAATAATGTCACATATGACCAATCGCTTTTCATAAGGCGTGATCGAGGTCAAGAGCGGACCCTTTTAGTAATAAAATAAAAGGCCGTATTTTTTAAATTAAATTAATTATGGATGCTTGATTT
This sequence comes from Polymixis flavicincta, assembly GCA_949987655.1. Lineage (NCBI taxonomy): Eukaryota > Metazoa > Arthropoda > Insecta > Lepidoptera > Noctuidae > Polymixis > Polymixis flavicincta. The sequence goes on along the minus strand of OX465188.1, from coordinate 5,640,729 downwards.
GAGAGCTCTGAAGGACCGTATACTTACGTACCTACCTATATATTTGATGTGTAATTGAAGCAAGTTATTGATCGACAGACGGACGGCAGTACTAGAAAGTCATCCTATTAGGGTTCCGTTATTTCCTTTAGAGGCATGGAACCTTAAAATTGGGGAGATCTATTAGAAGGGTTTTCCGCAAAGAAAGAATTTTGAAACTTTCCACAAATACCGGAGATATGTAGAAAAACAAACAGACGAATTAAGAACCTGAGACGGTTAAAAATGTGTTAGATTAATACAACCTCATGTCAATCCTGTTGAAAGTCATTGTAGAAATCTCAGATTATAAAACAAAGGCAGATAGACCGCGCGGAACACCAAGGGCCAAAAAACCAAATACTAAAGCGTCGCATTTTATGTAAAATACAATGCGACGCTTTAGTATTTGTTTTTTTTATTTTTATTTAGATTATGAAACAAAGGCAGATAGATCGCGCGGAACACCAGAGTCAAAAAAAGATTTTTTGGCTTCACTCTTGGCGTTCCGCGCGGTCTATCTGCCTTTGTTTTGTAATATGAGGTAGTTATACGGAACACTGAAAGCGATTGTCACTAGTCTAGGTCCTCAGATGGTGATGATCACAGAATCCAACTAAACTACTAAAATCTATTATAAATGTGAAACGGATATTTAGATTTTCGGATGTTTGTTACTGAATGACGAAAAATGGATGAACTGATTTAGATGAAGTTTGGCACACAGATAGATTATAACCTAGATTAATACATAGAATATTTGAATCTCGGCTGTACGTTCCCGTGGGATAATTTTGGACACACACACGGGCGAAACCGCTGGCAATAGCTAGTAAGACAGGTGTTTAAACTATTACCTGAATCGCGAGTTGTGTGATATGTCACACGTTTTGCCTCACGGCTATTAGTTTGTTTTGCCCTCAACATGATCACAATTCGTGCAGTGCTCTCGAAGCACGCAAATACTGATTTACTCTAAGTTAATAACTATTTATTGTTCTACAATATTAGTATTTACATAATTTTCCTCATTAAAACCGTTTCAACATAAATAAAGTGATTCATATATTTATTAATAATTACGTTGATTTTGTGGCCGCAAGCGCTACTGTTGAACACGAGGTCCTGGGTTTGATTCCCAGGGCAAAAACCTCGTGAAGTGTTATTGGGGTTTTCCATCTGGAAAAGTTTTCAGTTGCAGCCAAGAGTTTGGATTCGTGACCGATTGATGGTAATAAGCTCGCCCCCTATCACATAGGGCTTAGACATAACTGATGAAATGTGGTTGTACTACACATACTCGTAGGTACACCTCTGCCTAATCCTTCGGGGAATATAGGTGTGGTGTTATGTTATATAATATAATGTTTGCTTCCATGCTTTATGTTTTAATTAAACGCGGGAATAAGATTTTGAGGCACAAAGATTCTCAAAATCTAAAACAGTAAGACTTGGTGAGGTGGTCACCAGTAAGTGGCCACCGAAACATAGGTAAACTGCTAAAGATTTTACACAAATGTATTTCAAAGGCACAAGGCTCACTCGAAACCCATTTAGACCCTTTCAAATAGCTTTTTTCAGTTCATTTTGTGTTCGAACATAACCACATAGGCCCTGCAGATAATATACTTAGGCGTAATGTTTTGTACAAACAAATAAAACGATAAAGGTAAATAAAAAAAGATTCTTTATAAAATAAACTATTTTGTTTTTTACGATTCTGAAACAGTCTTTCGATGTATAATTTTTGACACATTAAAAACATATTTTCGTACAAACTTTTATCATTTTTGCATTAAAACTGTTACTTTACCTATATTCTGGCAAATAAATGAATTTAATTCACTTAAAAAGTAAATAACAAAACTTCATTAAACATACAGAACTTTTTTGTTTTTTATTATAAATCTAAAAATAACTTGATTACCTACTAAGCACTTTTCTGTATGGAACATCACTTCCAATCTGTATCTGGAGAAGGGCGTTGTTAGCTGCGCTGCAGTTTATACTTTTGCAGCTACGAGTACCATCGTTTTACTTGTTGTACTTAGTCTTGTGTTATTTGTTCCGAAATAAACTTTTACTTATTATTATTTATTTATTTTAGAACTTAATATTTATTAATTATATGCTATGCAAAATTGAATAGCACTAAAAAATAATATCTTTTACAAAAAATACGCGGAGTATAAAATTTGGCACAGTTTCTAAAGAGAAGTGCAAAAACCTAATATTTTTGTATTAATGCATTACAAATACATTTTTTTTTTTTTAAATGTGGTAGTGAAAGCGTTCACCAGGCGGTGCCCACAGCATCCAGAGGATACTATTATTTCATCAAAGACATATTTATTTAAAGAGCATATATTTTTCATAGTACAAGACAAGACATAGTAACAGTTATTTAAATAAAATACATAAAAAAAATAAAAGTCATATTAAAACAACCAGCATGGACTGTTCAGATTAGAAAAAGGTCCAACAACAAAAAACATAGTCGAATTTCGACCACAGGGCAGCCAATTTTTTTTTTTCAGTTCCTCACCAGCCTATAATGTTTCCACTGCTGGGACACAGGCCTCCTCTCTGTGAGAGGGATTGGGCCGTAATCTACCACGCGGGCCCAGTGCGGGTTGGTAGATGTCTTCGAATTTTTTGTTCTAGGACATGCCGGTTTCCTCACGATGTTTTCCTTCACCGTTTTGAGAGCAGTGGTAATGAAATAATTTACACAAAGTAAAGCGCCTGTCTGGGTTCGAACCTACGACCTACATCTCGTAAGTCGCGGCCGTTACCACTTGGCCACCACTGCTCTCACACCACTTGGTCAACACATATTTATTTAAAGAGTATATATTTTTCATAGTTTAGGACAAGACATAGTAACAGTTGTATATGTAAAAATACATTTAAAAAAATAAACGTCATATAAAAACAACCAGCATGGACTGTTCAGATTAGAAAAAGGTCCAACAACAAAAAACATAGTCGAATTTCAACCACAGGGCAGGCAAAAATTTTTTTTTTCAGTTACATGCTAATTATTACAAAAGGAGAATTTATCCCTGTGCAAGATTACATACGAGTACGGTACATAAGAGGAAGTCTGAAAGTGGCATCGATAACTGAAAAGTTATGTGGAAATCGGCAGTCATGGTGGTGATACGGAGGAATGAGGAAAATGTCGTACGGAAAGTTTCGAGTATGAATGTAGATGGCCATAAGAGTAGCGGGAGACCAAAGAAACTATGGAAGGACCGTGTGAATGAGAGATGACGACTTACAGAGAAGTGTGGAAGAAAAAGACAGTTTGCGCCGACCATTAGCTACACTACTCGATATTACTTCTTTTTACTTGTACTGTCTAATTTGCTCAAAATCAGGTCCATTTTAAAACAAAGGTCATCTAGAGCTGTCTGGATTTCGTTAATGGATAATTTAGTTTGGTTTTTGATATCCACAAGCGCGGCGTCTAGTTCTGTCAGATGCTTAGCAACGTCTTTATTATTTGTGTTACATTGTAATATGTCAGTTTTCAAATTCTTAATTTTTAAGTTGTCTTGTTTTGTTTTAACTGTAGCTTTATATATTGCGTCCAACTTCTTTTTGTAATTTTGTGTTCCTAATTCATCATCCATTTGTTTCTTCCGAGATTGAGCATTCTCAAAAATAGCCTCCCTTATATGGGAAGGGAAATATCTGAACGATTTCGATTTTGGTACACTCGGACTAAGGACGAAGACATTTAAAATTTTCTTCCTATTTGTTAACGTATCTTCGAGCCAATTTGGCAAAAATTTCTTAAAGATTCTATCGTAGACTAGATGTTCTAGAGATCCTAAAAACTCGACTTGTTTGCATAGTCTTTTTACATTTCCTAAAACTTGTAAATTATGTAGATCATTGACTGCTACGCCCACCATTAAATTCATGAGAACTATGGATGCTAGTATTAGAAATATTAAAAATATGACGCGAATTACGAGCAATGAAGTAACGAAATCTTTGGAGTCGTTTGGTTCGACTAGTTCTTCATAGTCGAACTCAGAAGTCATCATAACTAAGGTTTTGACGAGGGCAGCCCAAGGAGACTCAAAAGGTATTTGTGAGTGAAACTGTATCATGAAGCTGAGGGCGAATCCTATCACCAGGAACGCAAAAGTTAAAAGAATCTGAAAAGAAGAATAACCAATTAATTTATTGCAATAAATATGCTTTTAAAAGAGGTGTTTCTTACCAACAGAAATAATTCTGAGGTTGATAGTGTAATTTTATTTATCAAATACAAACATTAATAAAATGATCACCTTTATAACGTTTGTGGATACCTTCGCAAACATCAGCACGTAGTATCCCCAGTTGGGGAACTGGGACAGTAAAAACATCATCTCCAGCCAGGACAGTAGCAGAGCCCCCGTGGCCACGTGTCTGGCCCAGTCCACTTCGGTCAGGGTAGTCTCCGTGGCATAAGGTAGAATTGCAGCCAAACATAAGGAACTGAACTTCACCCATGTTTCTAACTGAAAGAAGTATCCGTTGCTAATGTTCATGTAGATGACTTCCTGGAACATAAATTAACGTTTTAATAAGCATATATAGTGTTGTGTAACAAAATTTGTGAGAAAGTAAGACGAAATAGCTTTTTTGTTGGAATTATGTTGGTACAATGATACGTTTGGCTTGATATGTATTTCAATAAATATAAGAATGCTTGCAAAGAGAGGGTCACAGCAACAATTTGTTTATCAAAACAGTAGAAGATATGAATCTTCTGGCTATTGTATGCTCATTAAAGACTTACCTGAGCAACTTTCAATATAATAGCAATGTACAAGACTACTGCCCATCCAGTAGAGTTTAGTATCAATGGTGGAGAATTCTTTGTATCTTTGTAAAAAAATACTGATAGAATAAATGTTGTCAACGATAGCAAAAAGAAAGCATTAAAGGCTAACATAGTATAGAAGAAAGGCAACAGAGCTTTCCACTTTAAGTATAGAAAACTTTCCAGTAATGGGTGCACCAATAGTCGCCTCTGTCCATACCTATCTCCTGTCTTTATAAGCGCATCTATGATCTTCATTTGTAGCTTCTCTTCAGTTGTAGGTACTAACATTTTATAGTTTACTGTAACTTCACACTTGGGATCTTGAAGATTTGAATTGTTGGTAGTAATGCATGTATCAAAGATATCTTCCAGAAATTCTGTAGGTTTTGACAAGTTGTTCATAATCATATTTATTGCAGTATTCCTATATTTATTAGGACCATTTGTACTTCGAGATATATCTGCCCCTTCTTTGAGAAGTAGTGTGATCATATCTCTGCTTCCATAGTGACTGGCTGTGTGGAGTGGAGTCCAACCCATATCATTTATAATATGAACAGTGTCTTTATTATTGAACATGATAATTTTTGCAATTTCTACGTTATTGTGTATTGCAGCTATGTGCAAGGGCGTCGAACCTTTCTGAATTCCGTAAGAAGTCCTGAGACTCCTGTAAGCGTTTTTAGTTAAAAGTATCTTGACACATTTGGGATGATTGTTCTCCACAGCAAAATGTATAGGACCATAACCTTTTTTGTCATCGGTTGTTAGGTAATTAATCATTCGCCTGGTTACTGTATAGTCATGATCTAATAATGCCGTGAGTACTTCCAGGTTTCCTTTTTGGGAAGCTATATGGAAGATGTTGACCTGTCCCCTCAGTGTTTTTGTTATTAAAGCCCCTTCTTTAAGGAGTATTTTAACGCATTCTAAATGTTCATGGATAACTGCTTTGTATAAAGCTGTTTCTTTTTGAGCGTTAGTTACATCCATAACATCTTTTTGTTTTGCTATATTTAGTATCACATTAAGTATTTCCACGTTGCCCTTCATTGCTGCAAAGTGGATCGGTGTCTCACCTTTGTCATCCTGAAATATTATAAAATGTCATTTTTGGTTACTTATACTTTTTATTTAAAGCCGAAAGGGCTTTGAATAATCAACAGGTGTTGGGTACTAATATGTGGCGATAATATTTTTGGTATGAACTACGGTGTCGAAACTTCATATCTCAATTTATTTAGCAATATGATATAATAAGTTACAAACTTTTGCTATGATGCTGGCTCCTGCTTCTATCGCGACGCTAACTCCTGCACCCCATTCATCTAGGATGGCTTTATGAAGTACAGTATGCCCATCCTTGTCTTTAACATCTACAACATCTGGAATATATACATCGCTGACCCCGTGTGTTGCTAATATCTAGAAAGATAATAACTGAATATAATGTATTATAATAGTACATTATGGTACAAGTGTATAACGTTGGTGATTTCCGCTGAGGCGCCATTGAGACCCGAGCCGTCAGGCGAGGGTTTTAAGAGAGCCGAGGACGGTAATCATGAATAGACACGTGTATCATACGACGTTTTTCAACACACTTGTGAAGAAAATAATACTAAAAATCATTTTGTCCTTGGAGTTTTGACGTGACAACGTCTTATAAATTGGTTTGCCGGGTGACACTTCAAGAAACTGCGTTACGCTCCGCTCACGTTATGCGCTCACAATGAGAGCGAGTGAGAGGCACGCGTCCCTTCCACTCGGGCATGGTTAGCCCGCCTAAGAGCGAGAGAGACAGACATAAAAAGTGAAAGGCACGCGTCTATTATTTCATCCTTCTTCCTACTATACGAATGAATATTCACATTAAAATTATTTTACCACTCAAAGTCGTTGTCACGTAAAACTTTCGCCCGTATACCGACTTTACAGGCAACCAATTTTTTTTTAGGTAGTAAACTTTCCATAACGTTAAGGGCTTCACGTCTTATATCGGGCGGTGTTACAAAATAAATAATTTTCTGCATAACTAGTACTTGTAGTCATTTTAATGAATAAATAACTATAATTTCAACAGTGAAAACGAGTTGAATTTTTTTTTGCCAATGGCGGGAAAAGTAATCAGTTTTCCAATGCGCGCGCATCTAACAATGGCCGCATTCCGAATTAGAAAAATAACGCTGTGAGCGCTCACATCGATATTTTGCGTTCCGAGTTAGATATCACGATTCTGACAGCTAAGAACCGTCATTTTTGTCATCAATACGGAACGCTCGTGATCGCGATAAAAGTGTTCACTCAACGTTAAAACATATGTATATTCACACTTGTATACACCCCACATTTTTTCTTCTTAGATAGTAGCACTATTTCAAATAAATCGAAATCAACTAAAGATTCGATGTGACTTTAAAAAAAAACAGAACAACTGTCATTTTGACGTTTCTTTTTTTTTTTGCTTTTCGCGGATAGGGTTTTAGCCACGAACAAAATGGGGAATTCAAAGTTTTCTTTATTACAGAAAAAAACAAAAGTTATATTTGAGTGAGAGTTTTATTTATTAAAAACCTACAAGTTGAAATTATCTATTTAATTACGAAGTTGCATGAAATGAGCAAGCAATTTGACCTTTTTTGCATCAAAACTTTTTAAGAACAAAGCAACTCAACCAATAAAAAAAAAGCTATAACTCACTAGTGAATAATAGTAATGAAAAAGTTACAGTTTGATAATAGGTGTCATTATGTGCCTAATTGCGGTGAAATTAGAGCCATTTTATGAGCAAGTGTGTTGAAAAAATGCTTTACCAAAAGAGGTGGGTCATTGACGGTTTTTTCGTTAATGTTATTTAACTGTTAATCATCAATGCTCAACAGATTAAAAAAGCTGTTAAATTAATAACAGGTTTTGCATGTTCAATCTACCGATTCAACATTCAAAACCTGTTCATATATTTTTAGCGTTTTGCGTTAATTTAATTTATCAACGTTTTCAATCATTGACCATTTTCTGTAAATAATTAATTTGATAAGAATTGAAATATAATGACATTCCCTTCGTACTCTTTAGTCTATACCTAAATAATATTATAAAGTATAGGCACTTAAATCGAAACTTTAATACTCAGCAGGCTTAGCACGAGAACCGGTGAGAAGCGTTTTGTCGTAGATAAAAATGACGTTTCCGTGTAGACAGTTGACAGTTTTGTACCGAGTAATGTAGACAAACAATTTCTATTCTACAGTAGAGTGGAAATAGACAGCGTCATGCTAAGCCTGCTGGACGCGTAATACAAACAACCACAAAGATTGACTTTGACCCGTTGACCGGCGAACCACCGCAATCCGCAATTACGGATTGTTTACATTATATTAAATAAAAAATCATAACATATCAAAACAATAATGGAGCTTTATTGTCTGTTGTCGAGAATTCCACCACGTTTACAGTCCGATTCGCGATGTTCGTTATCGTTCAGAAATATTAGTTTCGCGTATTAGTTGATTCTCAGAAAATAAAATAAAAGTGAAAAATCCGTTGAGCCGGCATTAGCTTAGCAGCATTTAATTTTCAACTGGTTTTATTTTTAACTGCATTGCGTTGACGTAAATTAACAGCTAATATTTTCAACCTGTTTTTTCATTGATGGTTAACAGTTATCTCGTTGACGAATGAAAAGCCGTTAAAATAAACAGTTTATTGATTCAACGACCACCTCTAGTCGCAGCTATTAATTATGGCCTTTAGTTAAACGTTGTTGTTGGAAATTGCGAATGCCATTGTAGCGACGTGTTTTTGAGGACTATAAGGGCCTTTTTTCTCTGTTAGTTTTAATAATGGTCTGGTCAGTTTGAGTGCTTTATTCGACCTACTCAAATGTCCTTTCTTAGGTATTGTTCGTCAAATGGGAAAGTACCTTAACACACGATATTTAGCTATAGGATAATCAATAATCGTTAACGTTAGAAGTAGCGTTGGCAGACCATTAGCTAGGTGGGTCGACGACCTACAGCAGATCATGGGAAAGACCTGAATGAGACTCACACAAACCATGGCAAACAAGCATGGCACAAAAGGAAGGAGGCTTATACTAAACAGTGGATGGAAAAAGCCTGCCAATGATGATGATATCATCAAATGCTTACAGTCACAGTCAGCATCTATATGCGTCACTTAAAGCCATGGTTTTTGTTCTCACCTGCAAATGTTCCTTATGTTTCTTCTTAACACTTAAATGTAATGGGGTTTGTCCTGCATGGTTCAGCCAATTGACAGGCGCCTTGTTTGCCACGAGCACTACGACGGCATCCAAACTGCCTAGTTCTACTGCGGTGTGAAGTGGAGTGTCCATGGTTTTCCTGCGCTTGATTCTAAAGTTCTTGCAATTCAAACCGATGAGCATATTGACTAAATCTGCGAAACTATAATCGGATAATATTGTAATTAGTTATTATTCATATGAAAAAAATTGATGCAGTCATAATGTTTGGTAACTTTCGTAAAGATTGATATTTGTGTTCATGAGTTGGAGGGGCTTGTGGCTAAGTAACAATGGCTGCACGGGTCGATCGATCAGGTTAAGCTACGCTTTCCGCGGTTGGTCCGTGGATGGGTGACCATCTTTATATAGGTACCAAGACCCCTCCGTGCCTCGGAAAGCACGTTAAGCCGTTGGTCCCGACAGTCGTTACGGGTTGTCAGACGCCCGAAAGTCTGACAACAAGTCTTATCAAGGGGTATCGTATTACTCAGTTACTGGGTTGTGGAGGTCCGATAGGCAGTCGCTCCATGTAAAATATTGATATTCAGCTGCATCCGGTTAGACTGGCAGCCGACCCCAACATAGTTGGGAAACGGCTAGGCAGATGATGATATTTGTGTCCATACATTTCCTGGAAAACTTGCTGTGAACTGCAAAGTCTAAAATGTAATAATAATAGCTACCGTAGGTGAAATACTTGGAATGTTACCCAGGGGTAGTGTAGCTTCCCAACAGTGAAATAATTTTTCAAATCGGTTCAGTAGTAGCGGAGCCTATTCAATGCAAACAAACAATCAAATCTTTCCTCTTTATAATATTGGTATAGATATTATAGTGTTGCAGACTGGTAAGTTTACGTGTAGGTACATCCCATTAAATCTTTATTGTAGTAATTTCATTACAAATACATAAAGAACAATGGCAGACGTTCATACATAAAATTAGTTGAGAAGAAATGGTAGCGTCTATTTGTCAAAAATATCTTAAAATGTTAAGCGTCAGTCTCTGAGTAACTTTATAAAAGAATTTTGTCCTGAGAAGGCTTCCAAAAAAAGATATTAGGTTATGTTTTATGTCAAAACATAGTCACGTATAAGAGCTAGATCAGATTCCTTTAGGCACGCATAAGTCACACAAAGCAAAGCGAATATCTGTCCGTAAGCAATCCAAGTCAAATAGAACTAATAAAATAGGTAGAGTCCGAGTTAGATATCATGATTCTGACAGCTAAAAATCGTCATTTTTTGTCATCAAAACGGAACGCTCGTGATCATGATAAAAGTGTTCATTCAACGTTAAAACATTTATTCACCATATTTAACTTGTATACACCACACATTTCTTCTTCTTAGATACTCGTAGAAGCACTACTTCAAATAAATCTAAGTTAGCTAAAGATACGATACGACTCAAAACAAAAACAGCACACACAACTGTCATTTTTGACAGCGCTCACGGTGATATTAGTTTAACTCATGGTCGGCGTTATCACAAGATGGCGCATCTATGACGATTCGCGGGACTTCGTTATCGCGCTCACGCCAATTCGGAACGAGTGTGAGCGCGCTCAAATCGAAATTATCTTATCTCGGAACGTAACCTTAGTGTTGCCATAACATTAAGAATTGTTGCACAGTATTATGATTGACGCACCAATTATATAATTGCAGGAAGTAATTTTAAACTAATTTTCGAACATAACACTTGTTTTTTATTATTGCTGTAGTATGGTTATTAGTAACAGGTTTAAAAGAATATTTTGAACCTGTATGTGGACTTACAAGTATATAGAAGAATAGTATGAATATAGCTAATGGTAACTCTTGGATTGTGTATATTATTCACTTAGTCATTTGATATTCCCAAAAATGCATGCTTTTTTCTGCGGCTTTAACTAAAATACATTTTTGTTTGAAAAATCATAGAAAAATAATTAAACTCCTTTTGCATATAAGACATTGCTAGACGCTAACATTTTGGTCAACTATTTTTCTGCCATTGTTCTTTGGGTAGTTTTCGATCCAACGTCTGCAGTTTACGTAATTGGGATACAATAAAAACTTTTTTCAAAAAAATAACAACCGACTTCCCAAAAAACACTATAAAGTGCAAAATAACTTTAATTTCGGAAGTCGGTGACTTTGGATGTGTATTTTAAATATTTGTCACCGCCTTCCGAAATTAAAGTTATTTTGCACTTTGTAGTGTTTTTTGGGAAGTCGGTTGTTATTTTTTTGAAAAAAGTTTTTATTTTTCAATTTTTAGTTACCTACCCCACACCAATTCGAAATTTCATCATCCTTGGGGTCAAAACAATGCATACTTATGCGATAGCAACATTCGCGGTTGATTTGCTGTAATTTTTTGAAGAGTTCCGTTGTCTGTCTCCGAAACGCATCATCATATCTATATGAAATTTTAATGGGACCATTGCGGAGTAAACCCCTTTCGAACAAAAAAATAATTTTGCAAATCTGTCAATATACGACGGAGTTATGCCCGAACATACATAAAAAAAAATATAAACATGTCGAATTGATAACCTCCTTCTTCTTGAAGTCGGTTAAAAAGGAAAAGTATAATAATGTTGTAAAACTGAAGAGTTTGTTTGGTTTAACGGACTAATCTCAGGAATCCCTGGTTCGAATTGAAAAAATACTTAGTGTTGGTTAGCCGCTTTGTCGAGAAAGGTTATAGGGCTACATAACATCGCGCTACGATCAATAGGAGCAGAGCAAAATGAAAAAAAATCAGAAAGAACGCTAAGTAGAAACGAAGTAATAGTGCGGGCGGGTGGTTGGATTACGTCGCTATGGATCGGGAGACATGACGTCACGCGAACGAAGTCGCGGACAGAAGCTAGTTAGTAAATAAAGTTACAATACAAAATAACATACTTCTGTGGATCTATATTCTGTCCAGTATAGTACGCAGACCCGGCGATGTCAAGGGGGGTTCTGCCGACGAGGTCGCGCGTACACAGCTCGGCGCCTGCGGCGATCAGAAGGCGTGCGCAGCGAGACTGACCACGTGCGCTTGCTGCGTGCAAAGCTGACCAACCCAGTTGGAATAACGGCAGCTGAAAGAGGAACAGAAAAAATGCTTCATATTTGCGTCATTTGTGTTGCAATAACTTTCCAAAAAAAAAAAAAAAATGCTAATACCAAAAAAAAAAAAAAAATTTCCGAAACCTAGAGACAAAGGAATATTTTGCTTTTCGACTTCTTTGGCTAATCTCTTAAATATTTTTAATGATTCCACTTTATTATACCTACGTTACAAGCAAATAAATAATTTATATATTTAATTTAACTGTAGAAAGCTCTTTTAGCACGTGGCTAATCCAAACTAACGCATTGTAAGTGTACCTACTGTGTACGTGATCATGTTACAGTATAGCTGGGCCGACTGGGCTCTCAAATATTTTTAATCGCTATTTTTGTCGAACTAAAAATAACATGTGTAATTTTATGCTAAACCGACTTTTTTAAATTAATTAATTAACCTAATACCAGCCAAAGATTCGCCTCCGTCAGCGGGCCAAATTGGCTTGATGCAATAGAAATTATAGAAAAACAAAATACATACGCTTTTTTCGAACTCCTTGCAATTATGGTCAATTGCATTATCCTTCCAGCAGTTTGGCAGCTTTGCCCTGCTTGCACGGAAGTCACACTTTACGTTAACCAGCTCTTTGACGTCCTGACTGAGCTTCTTGACTTCTTCCTCCGTTGCTATTGTCATGTCTTCTGCATCTAGTCTTTTCTGTAAATCTATAATGATTTTGATATGTAGGTCAAGTATCTCATCTTTTTTTAAAGCCTGTAGTCAGCTGCTATTGATTAGTCTTGTTTAGTTCTAACTAGCGAACTGTTCCTGATTCGTACGGTTTTTACGACTTGAGAAAAAAAACAAGATTTCTCTTTAGCATTTATCCGCAACAAATTCTCTAAATGATGGTGAAAACCGTAGTGTAGTTTAGAAGAACAACGCGATGATAGATAATGTCAGCTACAAATGAAGTAGTGACAAACACCACGTGTTGGAAAACACCTCGCCCTGAGGCTGTTCAAGTGTTAAATGATTTTGTTTCTGTAAGTAGGTATGTACAAACACTTTTACACTTTAATCATATTATTTTAATAGGTGAGGTCAGCGTTTATTATCTGACTACTCTGGGAAGAAAAAAAAACAAACTCAGAGGCCTTTGACTTTGTTTCGGCTTTAAAATCTCTTTTAATAGTTCTTAATGTTTCTCTTAAAGTCCAGACATAATGTTGGTCAGATAATGTGACGACCAATCAGATTGGTGAAATAGTCGTAGTCATGTAGATTAGAGAAGACGTTTATTTAACTTGAGGCCCACTACTCCATGAGGCAATCGTCATTTCAGGACAAGCCACATTTCGTTATTTTTGATTTCATTCAAAGAAAGCGTGGTCAGAACATATAAATTACTAGACGCAGGCTCAGTTGGTGGCAAATCGAGGCTGGTCAACGAACCTTCAGGAAATCCAAGTAAAATAGCAATCTGCCTCACATTCCCTGCCCAAGCGGCTAAGTGTAGCGGAGTCCGGCCAAGTCTGTCCAACCTGTACCTTTCTGCCCCGGCATTGAGGAGTGTAGTGAGGGCATCGTCGGACCTCATCGCTGCCAGGTGGCAGACTGATACACAGTCTATGCCACAGGTCGCGTTAGGGTTAGCTCCAGCGTTGATCAGTCTGTAAGAACGAAATTAATTTGATCAGTACAATATAGAATACAGAGCACTGGTGGTCCAATGGTAACGGCCACGACTTACGAGTTGTAACTCACAGGTTCGAACCCAGACAGGCGCTTTACTTTGTGTATATTATTTCTTCACCACTGCTCTCAATACGGTGAAAGAAACATCGTGAGGAAACTGGCATGTCTTAGTACCAAAAATTCGAAGACATGTGACATCTAGCAACCCGCACTAGGCCCGCGTGGTAAAATTACGGCCCACTCCCTTTCATACACAGGAAGTCTGTGTCCCAGCAGTGGGAATATTATATCAAAATTGAAATGGATGAAGGGCTTGTTGACAGTCATCGTCACGTCTTACGAGGTGGTAATTTCTGAGAGTACGGTTTTTTTTTTGAATTTCTATATTAAGATTTTTCGGCAGACGCCTGGAATCTGGGGGTCTACTCTCTAAGCACGAAATCCGTAGTTTCGGCCAATTTTACGGACGTTTCCTGGTCCGTATTACATATAGACATAAGATTAGTTTGAGGCCTGAAATTAAAGTGTATGGCAACACGTTTTGATAGTTGTCCTTACTCTCGATGTGTTTTTGCCCGCCCGAAAAAGCTAATAAATCAAGCAGTAGGGTTCATTCCTAAGTATCGAACTATTTTCGGACGGGCCCGTATCTTCAATGACGGACTTAGAGATTAGCGCCCCTGGACTTGTGCAATTATAATTTTTTGCAATAGGTTTGCAAATGTTGGGACTTGAGCAATGATATGTCAGATGTGCCTGTCCTTTTGGGAAGAATTCCCTTAGTTGTCTGTATGGTATTGTGATACTAGCTACCTTAGTGGCCAGTAGAACAGACTTCTATTTAATTAAATCACAGATCACGGAGTTTTGCCTCCAAAAGCGTCTAGAGACTCCTTGCTCCTTTCATGGTCTGCTTCAACGCCGTCAGTTTCTATTCATAATTTGTGTCGTCGTTTGAGTAAAAAGTGACTTGCTGAGTTTGTATTCAAAATTCTGTTAATACTGTTTCCAGCAGCGTCTACCGAAGCAACGCCGTGCTCTGTGATTTGAACTATGGTGAGTTGGGTTAGTGTGGGTACATAAATAGAATAGATTTCTTCACCTGTCAATCTCATTTACATCCCGATGCTTGACTGCTTCTAGTAACAACGTATTTAATCTCGTGAACCTTCGGTTGGCGGAGCCGAACTGGGGGAGGGTGAGTGCGGGGGCCATCAGCTTGTCGGCAGAAAAAAAGACTTCCGATTGATCATCATCATCCAGTCCAGATCCAGACGTTGTCCGTTTAAGAACGGATTGGCGATCTCTAGAATTAGAAATATTGATAATTAAAGTTTTGAAGATGTAGTCATTCTTCATGACAGGATTTTTTTTTTTTTTGGTGGGAAATCATCAAATAACTTCTCCCGCTCTGGGTGGAGCAGGCGGTGTCAGACTTTTACTGACTAAAACCCACCCGTGTTCCTTCATTAGCCCGTATGCCAGGGGCTGTGGTATCTCTTTCAAACAAACCCGCACCCCTGGCAGGCATCGGCCCTTGCGGGCCCCATCATTTTTGTGCTGACTCTTTGAGGCGCGCGTGGAACACAACGCGCCGTCGACTTGGGCTTGGTCCTTACCGGACAGCGAGCTACCCATTACTCGCCGTCCGCAAGCTCATGCCTACGGTGGCCGGAAATCGGCCTGGGATTCCCGACGCCCAGGGCGTCTCCGTATCCTGCGGCGGCTAGGGTCACGAGGGCGCGTATGCTGCCTCTCCCTCACGTGCGCCGCCTCCCTCTTCGCGAGCATCACTGCTTCACTGAAGGAGGTGACGGCTACCCATGCACTCTCGGTCCGTACCATGGCCTGGCAGGTTTGTGTAGACGTTTGGTAGGTATTTGGTGAAGATTTCAGATTTTTTATTGAAATGCCTCTCTTGCAACCTTTATAACCCTTTTTTCCATTATTTCGCCATTTCCTGTATTAACGTTTTATTTTTTCTTTATTGCGTTGGACCACTAGCCCTGGAACCCTGGGAACTAAAATCGGAGAAATAAAAAAAATAAAGAAAAATTACATGACTGATGGCGGCAGACTCGTGGCGAAATTGTGGGCCACGATTTAGATTTCCGTCAAGTGGTAAACTTGCGATACGACTTGAGTCCAGCAACAAGCGAACGCGTTACCCACTTGCGGTGATTCATGGCATGATCTTTAACGACTTCTTTTATTTGTTTTCTCCCCAGCCCTGTCATTAGACACGCGCCGCTTGAGTGTGTAACTCTTGGCCAATGGATGAGAAGAAGACTGAGGTACTTACTCAACCGTTTCGAAGAGGCTTGTACTGGTTCGAAGTAGCCTTGCACTCTGCGTAACATCGTCGCTGGCTGTCGACGGCAGAAGCGGTTGCACACTGCACCCCTCATCTGTGGCTGTGTAGTGGGCTAATTTCAAATGATCAAAATCATCATTCAGCCGAATTACGTCGACTACTGGAGAAAGGCTTATTGTAAGCATGATTGGTCCTAACCTTCCGCATTCGACGAATTCCTAAGACTTTCACGAGAGGGCCCACAGTAAGTGACATTCTATTAGCGATAACAATGATGGAAAAGTCAAAAACGTATAAGACTGACGTAAGCTACGGAAAAGCTTTATGCAGGGCCATATTAAATTAGCTGGTAATACTTTACCCACGTGTTGGTTTCGATATCGAAAAGTAATTAAACAAAATTCAAAAAAAAATCTTCATCATTCGATAGACAAAGATGTGTAAGTTTTCGAGGAACTTAGTAAACTTTTACGAATTTTCAGAAACCATAATACACATAGCCGTCGTTTTATTGCCATAGTGTACAGTAGCAGTAGTGTCGATTTATTTACGTGTTCTCTGAATGAATTCACAAAAGTAATGTTGTATTATGGTATTTAAGATAGTTAGTTAAGATAGTTATCTAAGATAGTTTCATTAAGGATCACGCTACCGCATTACGAAATTCCTGTATTGATAGCAGTGTTTGTGATAAATAAATAAATAAGCAGACTAGCAATCTCAAAAAGCAATATTGTAAATAATTGACACTTCGGTTTAACTTACGACCTTCTTATAATAAGTAATTTCTATACTATAGACACCACAGACTTATATACACACACTCTCATACGTTTACAAATGATTTTAAAGATTTTATTTCTTAAATTCAACCATTAAAGTATAAGGCTTGATAGCGGTTACCGTACTTGGGTTAGAACGTGATCGCGTGTGAATCCTACGCGAGGTGATAGTTTTTTATTGTTTTAAAAATCACTTTAGACTACAGTTTCTTGTTCTGTTCGTCTTGTTCTTTAAACTCGTAAAATTTTATGATTATACCCCTTAGACCAACAAAAAAAGATTTGTTGGTCTGAGTTATCATACCCAAATAAACCTAAATGAATTTAAATAATTTTGAGTGGCAGCTTACGACACATTCACCGCGACTAAATAGAACGTTGTTGGTTGTTATTGTGTGCTAGTGTCGTGTGTTTATTCTATTAACACTGTTATAGTTCATTTTAAAATGTAAGCAAATTTTAAATATAGAAATGAAACAGAATATTATTGTACTGCATGAAACCGGACTGAGTGTGAGTATATTATGTGTTAATTATTTTATTTAACATTTATCTAATTTAAATATAACTGTTGGACCTTGTAGTTATTTTTTTGAAAAGTTTTATAAATATCATAAGATCTAAATATAAGTTTTATTTTACTATTTACTTTGAAATTTTATCTTCAATATTTCATCGTTCAATAATTAGCGTTAAAGTCACCCATTACTATTACTTTCCCATAGGTATTTCCTTGTAGAATTGTTCAATTTCATCATTGGTTGATTTCTCTGTGGGTGCATATGCTTAAATTATCGACAGTTAAACCCTTCAAATTTCAATTGTAGAAGTGCTACTCCACGGAGTGCTACTCTTTCTGATTTTCCTATGAAGTTGTTTATATTTCTCTTATACATTTTCTTTATTAGAAAACCCTACTCCAAAAAGGCCTTTCGTCTGGCCAATATAGCAGAACATGTAATTCTGGTGTTCTTCTATATTAAATCCCAGTCTTCTGACTTCTGAGATTCCTAGGATATCAACGTTGATGTTTTTAAAGGCATAGGTTAGTTCGAAGTATTTTTCTGTTGATGTTAAAGGATCTTACGTTAAATGTGCATACTTTTAGGTTCGGTTTTTCGTTTAAATCATTTTTTTTTCTTAGTGGACGGTAGTGGTCTAATTCCCCACGAGGACCAGTCGGCTTGGGGAATGTTTTGTTTTCGATTTTGTTCAGCTCTTCCTTGGTTGTTGGTTTTTCCGGTGGCTGATGATTCTATCCTATGCTTTCTGTGCAGGTGGGAGAGGTCAAGAGGAAGGGAGTTGCTTCTATTCTTCAATAGATCAAATGCATTGAGTCTATTTGATTTTGTTGTCAGATGTTGTTTGCGAGGCTGTTCAGATTCACTTGGTGAGCTGGAAGTGTCTCTTTTACGCTTCTCGCTTGCTGGTCTTCCCTCTTTGATTATTAGTTTATCGTAGTTCATCACGGCATAATTGCCCTTCTTCTTTTCTTCTATGAGTTTAGGTAGCTTAGGTGGTTAGTGTAGGTAGGCTTAGTGTAGGTTCCTTCCTCTTGTTAAGAATTTCCTTCGGATAGTCTTCAGAAGCATAAACATTGTTTTTCAGTTTGTTCTTGTTTTTGAACCGACGAAAAAACGGAGGAGGTTACTCAATTCGACGCGTATATCTTTTTTTTTTTTTTTTTTTTATGTATGACCACGCATAACTTTTTCCAGAGTAGTCTTTTTTTATTGGAAAGGATATACCTTGAAGTTGGTCCCATATAAATTTCAAAGAAAAATTCCAACCCTAAGGGTAAGAAAACAGGGGATGATTGATTGTTTACTCACAGATTTTAATAGAGTTGTGTATTAAATCAAAAATTAAGCATGTAGTAATTAGTAGATTATAGCCACAAAAAAATATAAAATAAAAACTTTTCAACAAAAAAATTAAACCGCCGAAAAACCGAAAAGTAAAAAATAATAAACTAGCTTTGTCCAACCCCAATAACTAAGTTCGGAAGTCGGTGACTTTGGATATGTATTTAATTATATGTCACCGCTTTCCGAACTTAGTTATTGGGGTTGGACAAAGCTAGTTTATTATTTTTTACTTTTCGGTTTTTCGGCGGTTTAATTTTTTTGTTAAAAAGTTTTTTCACAATATCACTCTTTTTAACCGACGAAAAAACGGACGAGGTCAAGTGAGAGTCGACGCGTATATATATATATATATATGTATGAACACGCATAACATTTTCCAGAGTAGTTCGATTTTGATAATTATTTTTTCATCGGAAAGGGTATATCCCGAAGTTGGTCCCATATAAATTTCAAAGAAAAATTTCAACCCTAAGGGTAAGAAAACAGGGGATGATTGATTGTTTACTCACAGATTTTAATACTGAGTTGTGTATTACAAAAAGTAATCAAAAAATTAAGCATGTAGTAATTAGTAGATTATAGCCACAAAAAATTATAAAATAAAAACTTTTTAATAAAGTTCTAAGTTCTAACTAAGTTCGGAAGTCGGTGACTTTGGATATGTATTTAATTATATGTCACCGCCTTCCGAACTTAGTTATTGGGGGCTGCAGTCTAAGAGATAAAATATTTAAAGCCCAAAAACGTTGTGTTAGGGCCATGTGTAGTCTCAAACCTAGAGATAGTTGTGAACCTCTGTTTAAGTCTTTAAACATTCTTACTTTTCCGTCACTATATATTTTGGAAATAGCAATTTTTGTAAAAGCAAATAAAACTTTGTTTGCAAAGGTCTCGGACACCAAGAAGGGTCCCGTGAGAAGTTAATACAAAAACCTTTTAACTATCGGTGGCTATAAAACAGCACTACTTAAAAAAAGTGTTATCTGTATGGGTCCAATAATATTTAATAAACTACCCGACAGCATAAAAAGTGACACCCTTCAACAATTTAAAAATAAACTCAAGACTTTTTTGCTACAGAAATGTTATTATTCGTTAAGTGATTTTTTGAATGACCCTGTGTGTGACATCTCAACAGTTTAATATTATTGACATTATTTGAAATACTTTTGCGCACGATTTGACCTTGTTAAAATGATTTATTAATTTACTAACTATTTTATAATTTTGTTCATGACCTTTAGAATAATAATAACAGATGTGACATTACCTATTTGTTAAATTTTGCATGCCCAAACTCAGGCAGAATGTACCTGGCTCACTATATTTTTATAACATCATTATTGTACAATACCTACATTATATGCGAATAAATGATTTCATTTTGATTTGACAAAGCAGGTTTATTATTTTTTACTTTTCGGTTTTTCGGCGGTTTAATTTTTTTATTATTCCAATTGTTGACAAATGATAGGAGTATCGGCCTTACCTTTTCATTTTTCGTATCAATTTTGCCATTTCTGTATATCATATTTATGTCTCTATCTTCCACTACTATGTTTAAATCGTCTTTGAGTTTATTCTTAACTAATTCCATAAGTGTATTTTTGAATTTTCGCTTTCTTTTATGCCGTAAAAAAATAGATTGTTAATTCTTTGGTGCTTTTCTAAATAATGTATTTTTCCTCTTAGTGTCTCATTTTCTGATTTCAATTCTTCTATTTCTCGTGTAAAAGGTATTAATTTTTCATCTAGCTGTACTATAACTTCTTTTGTTTGAATATCACCATAATATGGTGGAAATATGCTCAAATTGCAAATGATTTAACTATTACGTTTGTATGGACGATTCATCTTACGTTGTCCCCTATGTAAGTTTAATAACACAAATGTAAAATAATACACAAACCCTCCGGAATACGTTCAACTCTGAATGATAGTGAAAACCGCATCCATATTCATTGTGCAGTTTAGGAGATCGACGCGAACATACATATAGACACGAAAAGCGACTTTGTTTTAAACTATGTATAGAAGATGCAGTTTTGACGTCACATGTTGATTTTATAGTTAACGCTGGAATGTGGTACAGGACACACTCGTCATGTATGTACCCACAGATTAAAAATGAACTGGAAATTATTCTGACTATATACTTTTGTCCAGGCCTTTTACTCATATAGAGGTATATTTTAAATTGGCTAGCTAAACTTCGCAGATGCGATGGATATCGATATCTAAAAGTGTTGATGGTTTTTATAACCAACTTCCAAAAAGGAGACGGTTATTTTGGGAACTCGTCGAGCCCTTTTAATGCTGGTACATAAAAATTATGCCAGCTTGTGTTTTTCGTGTTTAGATATCGACACGGCTGTGAATTTTATACAGTTGATTAACTAAGATCTTCAAACTGATATTTCAAGTAAACAGCACCCTAATAGCGTAACTCACGATTAATCATAATCTGTTTCGTTTTGTAACAGATTGTGAAACCATTGCTTCATATGTTCGAAAAATGTCTCTGCTCAGCAACGTAAATAACGCAATGAATATTGTTGAACTGTCAAATTGAAACAGATTATGATTAATCGTGAGTTACGTAATTAGGGTGCTGGTAAAGTAAAGTAAAAATTTATAGAATACTGTTTATTCCGGTAGTCCCTTCTCATGGGATAATTTCCGACCACCATGCGGGCGAAGCCGCGGGCGGAAGCTAGTTCAAAATAACTCTGTATAGCGCTACAGTTATATTGCATACAAGGCATTACAGACTTTAATACTTACCATCTTATTCTTTATTTACCACGAAAAAAAAACACAAATTTTAAACCCGCAGGTTCATATGAAAAACCTGACTTACCAGAAAAACTAGTATTGTCATCACTTATCACAGAACTGTCGTTATTTGGCATGATTTTCACACAATTTGCAATAACATGGATGCTGACGTTCTCACTGGACCCTGGACACTTACACAACTACTTGAAAAACCAACTTGTTTATTTTTCCTCGTTTTGCATCTGTGTCTAACCGGTCATGTAGGAAATATCTAGAAATGCGGCAGCGTGTCAAGCCAAGTTGAAGCCAACAGAACTGGCGAGCAGCACCGTGTGTTATACAGGAAAAGTTTTTATCCAGTGCGCAAATTGTAACCATGAATTCAGCATAGCATTCTAGATCCCCTAGCGCAGAAATTTCTCGACGGATACACAAAACAAAATCAGCTGTTCCATACATTTTGACCGCGTAGGTATTGCACTTTTCTATGAAACAGCTGATTTTTTTTTGTACAACGGGCGAAAAATTTCTGCGCCAGGCGTTCTAGAATAATATGCTGAACACATGGTTACAATTTGCGCACTGGATAAAAACTTACCCTGTATAACACGAACCATTTGGAGACACTTTTGACTCCCTCATAACTCAATAACTATTTTACATAAACATGTCTTTGGCTCATATTCGCGGCGGCCCTGGAGCAGCGGGGTGGAGGGCGGTGCATACACCTCAAATCAAATGGTTATTTAAATATTCTTACAACTTCTATTAAAACACTTATATGCCTATAATGTAATGAAAGATTCAGCAAACAAAATAGATGACAGCCGGTCTTTATGTGGATTTTAAGGTCTACACGTGAATATATAGCGTGTGGAATACCATCCTTATTTATTTTTTAATACAAACATATCAGGTTTACTACTAGTGGTTGGCCAAATTAAGTATAAACAGAAAACGCTTAAAAAAATCCGGATACTGAATGGGCAATTCACTCGAACATTTCAAAGGTACAAGAAAATATAGAAAATAACACAAAAATAACAATTATACCCCGTAAACGTATCCAGTAAGTAGTTTAACAAACACCAATACGTATTAACTTAATTATGAATAAGTACATACTAATAATTTATGTAAAAATAGTAATGATATCCCATCAAAAAGATAAATGAGAAATTAGAACCAAGTTCAATATCATGAATAATTATATGCCTTGGTTGTTGACTTCAACGACCAAAGAAGTGAGATCTAAATGGGTGCCAAGTTCAATCAATGGTCAGTCCTGATATTTATTCATAATAACATAAAATATTTTATAACAACTTAAAACATAATTTCTTTTTATAACTTAGGATAATATATCGAAGCCTAAGGTCTGACTTGGTTAGTTCTCATATACGAATTATTATTAAGTACCAACGAAAAAAGTGATGAAAGAGGCATCTATCAGCAAGCCGAATTTTCGGAAGAATTAAAAAAGGAACTTTCAGCGTTAGAACTTGCGAAGACTATAATGTAATTTGTATATGACAACTAGCCAAGTAAATATTTTATGTTATTATAAACAAATTTCAGGACTGACCATTGAACTTGGCACCCATTTAGATCTCACTGCTTTAGTCGTTGAAGGCAAAGACCAAGGCATATATCATTGGGCACGCCAGGATTGCGGCAGTAAGTCCTCTCTTTAAGGCGTGACTTGAGAGGGCGCGCGCGCCTCAATGAGATTTCAGCACAAACCGATGGGGCCCGCAAGGGCCGATGCCTGCCAGGGGTGCGGGTTTGTTCGAAAGAGATACCGCAGCCCCTGGCATACAGGCTACTGAGGGAACGCGGGTGGGTTTTAGTCAGTAAAAGTCTGACACGCCCTCCTGCTCCACCCAGAGCGGGAGAAGTTATTTGATGAATTCCCAGCCAAAAAAAAAAAAAAACGTTTTGAACAATCTCAGTTTATTTTAGAACCCATTCACTTATCCATATAAGTTGGCTATATTGTGTTGTTTGCCTTGTAATTTCAAATTTATTTTGTTCAAATGTTGTATCATAACAGTTAAAATGCAAGATCAGCAAGAAATTCAGGATCTTGCCTTTTAGTTTCCATATCAGTTGTATCAGAATTTATTTCATTTTTAAGAAATATGGGAATTTCTTTCCGTAAAGCGAAAAAGCGCTGCAAGCACTGACCAGAACTTAACTATTAAAATCAATCAAAATCAAAAGTCATTTATTCAAACTAGGCTGAGAGTCAGCACTTTTCGAACGTCAAAATTACATAAGACAGTCCCCCAAAAACGTCCACCCTTCGACACTTCCTAGTGCTTTAGCTGGGAAGAAGAAGTGGCGCAACAAACTCCCCAGCAGCACAGCTGTCTGATAAGTTGGAAGAACTTGATTCTATACAGTAATAGGTAAGTAATTAAATTTCATAAAAAAATGGAAATTTCATTGGTAAAATTTAAAAAAAGAATGGTTTATACAGTCAAATAAAATAAACAATGCTATGGAGTAACTCATATAACCTGTCAGTAGGTAAGCTGATTCTGGTGAAAGAACACAAACGTTGTCTTGAGTTAATCACAGCGACCAACAATTCTTATTGTTTAAGTAGTCGTTGATTGAATAGTATGGCTTAGAACAAAGATTTGATTTTACTTTAGCCTTAAACGCATTAAAATGTAAATCTAGCAAAGAAGAGGGAAGCTTGTTAAAAAAGGTGATACCCAGCCCAACGATTGAGTTATGAACTTTATGAAGCCGGTTAAAGGGACCACGTAGTTTGTCCTTATTTCTGGTATTAATATTATGAATATCACTGTTTTTAGTGTATAAGTGTATATTTTGCCAATATATAAGATGTTAGCGAAGATGAATTGTGATGAGAATACCAATATCTTTAAAAAAATCTCTCAGAGAAACTCTAGCACCTAATTGGTAAATTGCACGTACAGCTCGTTTTTGCAGAATAAAAATATTTTGAATGTCAGCGGCTTTGCCCCACAGCAGAATGCCGTAGGACATAACGCTATGAAAATAACTAAAATAGACTAACCGAGCTGCATCAACGTCAGTGTACTGTCTTACTTTCCTGACGGCGTAGGCAGCCGAACTGAGCCTTCCCGCTAGGCTTGATATATGTGATCCCCACTGAAGTTTGGCATCAACTGTTATGCCCAGAAAAACTGCCGAGTCTACAGTTTCAAGCACCTCATTATCTAAGACGATGTTGGGTCCCAGATTTCTTACATTCGGTAAAGCGAACTTTATACATTTAGTTTTCTTAGCATTGAGAACTAAATTATTCGTGGTAAACCAATCCGTAAACATTGAGAGTGCACTGTTTACGTCGTCAAAATCTTGTCTATTCCTGTCTACTTTAAAGATAAGAGAGGTATCATCAGCAAACAGTACAACGTCACAGATACCCTTTAAATAGAATGGTAAATCATTAATGTACACTAAGAATAAGAATGGACCCAGTATTGAGCCTTGAGGTACACCTAACTGAACTGGTAGCCCGGAAGATTTCACACCATTAATGTCTACACATTGGTGCCTATTATTTAAATAGGAGTTTATTACGTTAAGAGCTTCATTTTGAACACCGTAATGACGTAATTTACGCAAAAGCGTGTCATGGTGCACGCAATCAAATGCTTTGGAAACATCACAGAAAACTCCAATAGCATTTTGTTTGTTCTCCCATGCGTTAAATATGTGTTTCAGCAGGGCAACACCCGCGTCTGTAGTCGAACGACCTTTTGTAAAGCCATATTGTTCATCATGAAGGAGGCTATTTAAATTAAAATGTCTTAGCAACTGCTTGAGTATTAACTTTTCAAATATTTTACTAAATGCAGGTAATATAGAAATGGGCCTAAAATTGCCAATGTTATTTTTATTACCCGATTTAAATAATGGTATGACTTTACTACTCTTCATGAGGTCAGGGAACGTTCCTAAGTCAACAGATTTATTAAAAGTAATAGCTAGATAGGGGGCTACGATGTCGATTATGTTATTTATAAGTCTATGGAGATGCCCCAGTAATCACCAGTGTTTTTAGACTTAAGTGTGTTAAAAATATTAACTGCATCACGAGGCATTACATGTTCGAAACGAAATAAGAGACTACATTTGGGCACACTACTATGCAAAAGGTTTTCTGCTTCAGACGGGGACGAATTTAAGGTGCGAGTCGTAGTTAAAGGTATGTTGGTAAAAAACTCATTAAATGCCTCAGCTACGTCAGCAGCTTCATTAACTAATTTATTGTTGACCATAATCTCTAGTTGCTTTTCCTGTTTAACCGACTTACCCGTTTCATTATTAAGTAATAATTTTCCAAGTGGTTTTTACTTTATTATTGGAATTTTTAATTGTATCGCTTAAAATTTTGATTCAGCAGACACAGATTTTTTTAAATAATTTTGAATAATTTCGGACATACTCTAGAAAAGGACTATCAAACCTGTATTTTTTCAAGCCATGTAACTCGTATAGTCTCGCTCTACTTTTATAAATACCTGGAGTGGCCCATTGGTTGAAGCCAACGGAGGTGCCATTAATGTCATCGGATTTCTGAGTGCAGTATCGTATCCCCATAGGTTGCGTCAATTTCAGTTAAAAAATTACGAAATTTACGATAACTCAAAGCTTTGTTTCCGCCTCTAATAAGATTTGTTATTTTAACAACTGTTTTCATGGCATTTATTTGGCGCAAACATTTTCCGCATAAGGCTTCTTGGTGTATGATGCAATGCATTTTTTTTGTAGGGTGGGAAATCATCAAATGACTTCTCCCGCTCCGGGTGGAGCAGGAGGGCGTGTCAGACCTTTACTGACTAAAACCCACCCGTGTTCCCTCAGTTGCCTGTGCGCCAGGGCCAACGGTGTCTCTTTCGAACAACCCGCACCCCTGGCAGGCATCGGCCCTTGCGGACCCCACCAGTTGTTGCTGACATCTCTGACGGCGTGCGTGAAACACAACACGCCGTCCCGCCTACCACTTTTCGGCCGCAGGGTATAGGGAGAGCAGCCAACGCTATACCGACACTCCTCTTCCCCTGCGGCCCCACCGCGTCCGCCATCAAACGGTGGCAGCCCCGTCCTTGCCACGGAAGGGAAGAGCGCTGCTCAGAAGCACCGGCACTCCTCCTCTGCCGCAGCCCGTAACCCTCAGCCGCGATGCCTCCCATTCGACATCGGGGCCCATCTCAGTTGCGGTGCACCTCACCGCAACCTACTTTTTGGCCGCTACGTCATCGGCTTGAAGGCAAAAGCCCTGACGAGCGGCCCCAACCTTGGGTTCCTCTTCGCTTCACCGTGGCTGGGACACCACGGCTACTGAGCCTCCCCGCAACGACAATGCGGGAACCCCACACTTGATGCAATGGATTAATGGGCAGTCAATGCCATTTTGTTTTAGAAGTCCTGTCAGTCTTGTAACGTTTCCTGTCATAGATTTTGCTCCGTCGGTCACAATACAAGACAATTTTTGAAACCCACCGTATTCCATAACAGTTTTGTTAACAGCTTGAAAGATATCGCTCCCTTTAGCTAACTGTTTGGTGAGATAATGCTACAGATTCAAATTTGTCTGCCAATTTCGGCTGCATGAACCGATGAGCCATGCCAACTGCGCATTGTTTTATAAAAACTCCATCGCTGAGTAGTTTTTAGCTTTGGCTAATTGCAAACAGGCTTCGTAAAAAGCAGCCAAACTTTGTTCATTGTCTGTATTTACTTTTGAAAAAAAAAAACCTTGTCTGTTGCGTTCGTTTTTTATTATACTCAGCCACAACAATTTTTCTTGTTTCACCGACATGTCTTTTATATTTTACTTCGTGTAAAGTAGTTAATTGAGGTTTAACATTGGTTGCAACACCTACCTGTTTGTTAACTAGCATAAGTCAAGTGTACCCATTTATGTTAATTACTATTAACTTAATGTTAACATTATTATTTGATTAAACAAATAAATTTGAAATTTGAAATTTGACATTATATTTTTTACTCACAGACAAAACTTGCATACAAATCATACGTACTGAATTTTATTATTATTGTTGCAAATAAACTAGTCCCCACTTCTCATTAAATACACGATGTTCATCATTTAATTTTCACTTCTTCGTAGACATAGTGAAGCTGGTTAAGTATTTTTCTCAAAACTGCTTGTTAAATACTTATAATAATGTGTAAAATTAAAAGCGGTATAGTCGTAGGTACGAAGTGGCGATACGAACTTGAAAGCACAAGCTTAACTAATACGGACACCAAAATACTTTCCGGGAATTCCCCCAATAATAGTAAAAGATAGCTTCACTTTTAAATGATGTCATGCGAATAGAATGTACAGATGACCTTGTGAGGGTCTCGGGAATCCGCTGGATGCGGGAAGCACAGAACTGGCCGAAGTGGCGGAGTTTGGGGGACGCCTATGTCCAGTAGTGGACGTCTTTCGGCTGAAATGATGATGATGAATAGAATGTTACAAGAATTAAGATAAAAATAATCATTTCATATAATCAAAACATATAATAATAAATATTTGGTATAATTTACCAAATATTGATTAGGTATATGTTTTGACAAAGAATTCTATTATCCAAACTATTAATGTCCAAAACGATTGTCTGATTAAAATTTGCGTCGCGGGCCGCGTATTAAATAGTTGATCTCTACAGCTTTCGACCTGTTTAATACAAGTTTGTATATTATGTTTGATAGTTTGTATATCTTTAGTTGAACACTTCATACGCTGGCTTGTAAGTTGCTTGTTTTGGTTAATCCGTTTAAGTGTTATGTTTTGTTTCTTATAATCGCATTCTTTAGTCTTTTCGAGAGGTAGTCATAACACTTCTAACCCCTTTTAACACTTTATTGTACTGTTATGCCCTGTTAGTTACGATTGTAACGGTTAATGCATTTATTTCCATATTCTGTATCGTTTTCGTACATCGGGGGACCGAAATCGCACAAAATTAAATATTTTGTGAATGAAAATTCTAGTCCAGTATTTCCCAAACTTTGGGTCGCGACCCACTGTGTTTTTATTTCTCTAAGTGTACCATGCGATTCGATGGCCCGCAAGATGAGTAAAAATTATAATTATAACAAGGCAAATTATGATAACATAAATGGGGATTTTAAAGAAATTAATTGGGACGAAGTTTTAGTTAACCAAACCATTGACGATACCTTGAGCACGTTTTTTATCATTGTTTTCTGCATTATTAAAAGACATGTTCCATTGATTAATTATAGATCTTTAAAATTTCCGGTTAGGTTCTCAAAATCGCTTAAATGTAAAAAAAAAAGGC
This sequence comes from Polymixis flavicincta, assembly GCA_949987655.1. Classification (NCBI taxonomy): domain Eukaryota; kingdom Metazoa; phylum Arthropoda; class Insecta; order Lepidoptera; family Noctuidae; genus Polymixis; species Polymixis flavicincta. The sequence continues at coordinate 5,611,803 of OX465188.1, read as the reverse complement.
AAAGATTGGGTCAAATGGAAGATGTTTCAAAACATTTCAGACTTTTTTTTTTTTTTTTTTTGGGTGGGAAATCATCAAGTAACTTCTCCCGCTCTGTGGCCGGAAATCGGCCTGGGATTCCCGACGCCCAGGGCGTCTCCGTATCCTGCGGCGGCTGGGGTCGCGAGGGCGCATATGCTGCCTCTCCCTCACGTGCGCCGCCTCCTTCTTCGCGAGCATCACTGCTTCGCTGCAGGAGGTGACGGCTCCCCATGCCCTCTCGCTCCGTACCATGGCCTGTACCAGGGCCGGACGCGAGAGATCGCCGCCGCCGATCGCCTCCACGAGGACACGGCGGTGCTCCGCCCAAGCAGGGCAGACCGCCGCCGTGTGCTCCACCGTGTCCTCAGGGCGATCTTCGCAGTGGAAACACCCGGGCGTTTCCTCCCGCCCTATCCGAAACAGGAACCTCCCGAAACAACCGTGTCCGGTGAGGACCTGCGTCAGGCGGAAGGTGAGGACGCCATGCCGCCTCTCAAACCACTCCTCAAAGAGGGGACTTACCGCCGCAATCGTGGCGTGCCCAAAACATTTCAGACTACGAGCAGTTTTCCATTTACCGCTCTAGATTCCATGTTGAGGGCAGAAACTTACAGAAAGTGTATTCCGTCTGTAGAAGATGGTATCCGGAAGAATTTTAAGCATTTTTGGACGATCATTTCTTCCCAAAAATCTTCTACAAGCTTCCCGGCTTCCCGGGTTATTGGCTGAAACCCTGCCAGCCAATAACCCTGAAGACATCTGTAATCTCTTCTCAAGCTTTTTAACTCGGTATACGAGCCTTCCGCTTCAAGTGACAATATTTCATCGCAGTGCAAAAATTATCTGTGTTGTCGTAGATTACAGCCCTCTCCCACTTACCGAGAGGAGGCCTGTGTCACAGCAGTGCGAACATTAAATAGACTGATTATGGTGAAGATGATTTTCAATTTTATGTTTTTAATTTTTGGACGTAATGTGACTTGTTGGTCGAAATAATAGCTATTTGTTATACAAGGCTACAAATCTGTTCAGTCGTTTTTGCGTGATTGAGTAATAAACATCCAAACATCTTCACAAACTTTCACATTAATAATATTAAATATAGTAGGAAGGATATCTCTGGAAGCAAGTATCCTTGTAAGCAAGTATCCTTGAAACCAAGGATCTTTGCACCCAAGTATCCTTGCAGGGAAGGATCCTTCAAACAAAATATCTTTGTAAGCAAGTACCTATCCTTGTAAGCAAGTCTCCTTGTAACCAAGTATCTTTGCACCCAAGTATCCTTGAAGGCAAGTATCCTTGAAACAAAGTATCCTTGTAAGCAAGCATCCTTGTTACCAAGTATCCCTGTTACCAAATATTCTTGTAACCAAGTATCCTTGTAACCAATTAGTCTTGTAACCAATAATTCTTGTAATCAATTATCTATGCATTTAACCAACTATAAATCTGTAAACCAATCCGATGTTACGGTATAACAGATCAAACATGAATTTTGGTTTTTTTCAGGTCAAGGTGCAAGCCCTTTCCGTGATTTCTTTTGCTTGACCTGCAAAGAAAAACAACAGCATGTAAATAAACACTATTAGAGTTAATAATTTTATCAATGTAAAATGAAAGTTTGAGCGAGCGTTACCACCAAATCAAATATCTTGTCATTGCATATAGTGTCCTGGGTAGGACTCTACGCATTTATAATAAAATCCCAGACGCCTTAAAAGAATTAAATTTTAAACAATTTAAGAAAAAAATGAAATTGTTGAAAAAAATGAAAAATGTTACTATACTATTGACGAATACTTAAATGACGAATTAATTTAGAATTACAATTATTAATATTTACATTAAATTAATTTGACTTCTTTTTTTTTACATTTTAGTAATTCCTCATTGATGTAGGAACGACATAACTATGGTATTAATTATTATATAATTGTTCAATTTAATTTTAATTCAATAATCGCCATAGTTATTACATATGTCTAAAAAAAAAGTATTTTTTTTATTGTAATTATCATTTAGATTTCCACACCATATTTGTACGCTTCCGGGCATAACATAGCGCTCTCTGTTCATCAAACATAAGATCTGTATTTTATTTACTTATGTTAAATAATAAATAAATACTGTTATCTCTGTCATAATCGTCATCAATTACATCTAAAGAGGCGAAAAAGACTTCTAAAGAGTTAATATGGATCCATGGTCGCAACCGGTCAGCGGCAACGGTAGTCTTTTGCTTGTTCTATGATTCTAAAATGACCTTCATATTTGTAGTATTATATTTGTATTTATTGGATCTTCGTATCATTTTAACTAAGTCACTGTTTTTGTAAAAAACAGGCAGGTCGTTCTAATTTCGTTTTTGTGCTGTCTGTCGTCTTTTGCTTAATATTTAAGTCCCATTGAATTTTTCCTAATTTGCTATTCCAGTCTTTTTCATCTGCACTAAGGTTCTGTGCCGACAATGAGTCGAGGACGGTCCTTTCATTACGTGTAACTTGACCGCTGCTGGTTCTTGGGCATTCAAGTACAACAATTTGGTATACTGAAATTGGCAAGTCATTTCTCATAAATAGTATCCGCTTCTATAACAAGTTGCAAAAGTCGGTAACACAACCACAAAATACAGAGAGTACAGAAGGCAATCTACATACAAAGTGCGCTCGAGCAACGCACACATAGACACCGCTCACGGACACGATATCTCGGACCGGTTGGGACCAGTGCGAGCGCGAGTGCCATGCCCTGAGACACGCATCTGGTAAATGCAAAAACGGAGCAACAAAAAAAGTTACTATAACTGTTCAGTCAAACAGAATTAAACCACTATAATTATAGTCATTGTGTTCAGTGGACGGTTGTTTGAATTCAACATTAAACTGTGAATTGTCTTTTAAGCTACCAGTTCTTGAGTTGACCAGAGAGGTGTTTCGATGGTTCGTTTTAACGTAACACAGAATACCTCGTTAGTTGTGGGTAAGCGAAAATGACTTTGTGGCCTTGGTATTTTTACAATGTATTTTAGGTATTTATTGTAGTACTTAAAAGCTAAAAAATACGCTGATCTTCCTCATTATAAATAAGAAAGAACTGCTCGGCGGCGAGCCGGCCGGGCCACCCGCGTAGCCGCCCGCCGTCGATCATAACTATTAGAGTTGAGATTAATTGTGATCATGGCAAAGACCTAAATACGAGTGCCACTACCACATAACATAGTTTTTTGTGCATAAGCCAAAGTTGACAACCCTAGCGCGACCGTCGAGCGTAGGTATGAAAATCGAAGCACATACATGTGATTGCCTTCTGTACTCTCTTTATTTTGTGACACAACTTAGCGATGGAAAGTTTAAAACCAAACAAGGTTATTATCAAAAAAATAAAAACAACGTATTTCTCAAGACTACGTTAAAGACAAGGAAGTTTAGCAATTAATTCCTTTTGCATATGTGGCTTCCTAAGTACCTCATACACAGCATGATGTCATGTTTTTAGTTATAATATAGGTATTTTTACATATTTGACATTATATGAGATGGCGGGAAACCCAATGCATGCCGTTGCCGTCTCTGTTGTTTATGGTGTATTTCTTCGTTGGTATATGGGTAGTTGGTTTACAATCACACACAACACTTAACTCAAACCATTTATTTTCACTTAAATCTTTTACACGCACTTTGGATTTTTCATAGAACAGCGAATCAGATAGTTTGAGTTAAAATTGAATCTAGGCGCCCATTTCAAAGCTAAAGTAGGTCTCATATGGAGAAGAACGGGCAAAAACTCCACGGACACTCTTTTAAATCAAAACATTATGTTACAGAGGTTTCTTATTCCACAATTATAATTTTAGTCCTTTTCACACACTTTCATAGCGATACTGTCCGGCCGCCATTCTCGACCATCTCCTCAAGTGGGCAGGGGCCTTAGTCTGCTATTTTTATAAATTCGTCATTCCAACACGATCCCATCGTCATTTTGCTAAAAGTTCGTAATCTGCTAAATTCATGATGGTCGATCAGTGGTCGGTCAATGGTCTCGTAACAGAATTGTGTTATAGTGGCGTTGTCGTAGGTATTGCCATTATTATAAAACGATGATTTTCGAAAAAATACTACTAAATTTGAACATTTATTCATGCCAAAATTCATTTATATGTATATTTGTGTATATTTTTTATTTTTTAACATATTATTTTAGGAACTGTAATTTTTTTAGCAATTAGTCATTCATTTGCCATTATGTACGAGATTACCTATAAACGCCATTTCTTTCAATGGAGTGTCATTGGCTGACCACTGGAAAGTCATAATTTTTTACGCCATTATATTAGTACTCTACAAAACTTGTCAAAATCAACAATTATGAAATCAATGATCGACCATTCTGACACTATTGCAATAGCAGACTTGAGGCCCAGAAGTAATGCGTATCGCACAGAAAGAATCTTATTACTTAGTTCGTGTTATAAAATTTACTAACAATGGTGAAACGCTTATCAGTTAATTCTTTTACAATTAAACAATGCTAATATTCACAAATTCAATGGCGGTTTAAGACGAAAGTTTAATTAGTAACGTCATTACTTTTTACAACATAAATATTACTACTTTATAACATTTCTGGCAGTTCAAGGAATTTAATCAAAGAACAGGTATTCTTAAATAAATGTGTGTGTGAAATAATCTTGCTACTTTATGGATTGTAAATTTTGATTGAAACTGATTTAGTTTTCGTATTAAAATATGACAGTCAGTTATTGACCATGAAACTCGCAATACGCGCCATTTTTTCGGCACAGTAGGTAGCCATGTATCATAAACTAAGAGCCCACAGACAATAAAAACCATTATTCCTTTATAATTGTGACTATAGTTTTAACTAAGACATTGTTGTTAGTTTTATAGTTATTCAGCTAGTAATTAAACCAGCAGTACTCTGAGTTTTATATTACAACCTGGCCAATAGATGACATTGATCTCAAGAAAACCAATAGACACTGATTGATGCCATGCAAATGGTTAGAATTAATAGTTACGCATAAGATTATGTTATAATCTTAACAGGTTAGCGCTTTCGCGGCGACATATACCTACAATTTTATTTCATTGTTTATAACTTCACATTTACACTAAAAAGAAACACTCTACATAAACACACACGCTTCATCAAATGTTAAATTGTAATTCTAGATTCTAAGTAGTTATTTTTAACCTTTCAAACCCCACATTCGCCCCGTCGAAAAAGTGGCGTCCGGACACCAAAGCCCCGACGTCATTTGACACTTGAGATTTTTTCGTTCGGCGAGCAAAAAAAACGTCCGTGTCGATTTTTTGTTGCCTCCAGCTACTTAGAGATAAGTTTTATGGCTTCCTGAATAGGCAAGCCATAACATAAACATTGTGAGTCGTTCTAAAATACGTTGTAGTTTATTATAAACAATGGAAATTAGAGACAATGACTGAGCATGTCTTTGTTCCCGTTTGTTGTTGATTTGTCATAGAACTGCTGTCTCAATTTGCTCGAAATTTTGGATGTTACTTATTGAATAGACTAATAATCGAACAGCAGTATTTTTTTGGGAATCCTACTCAACATTTTCGTAATATTTAAACTCAAACTTCATATCGCGCGGAGGTCAACGCCCGTGTTGTGCACTCGAACATTCAAAGGGTTTATATAAAGAATTTTCTCATTACATAGAATGAGATTCTTATTCTAATAAGAAAATACATTGTTTACATACCATTTTATACACCAGGATCCACATAATTCACCATGAATCACTCAAAATAAACACAATTCTCATATCACTGCACATTGTTCACAAAGGTTTGTTTACGTTTCATATTTCGTCGAAATATAAGTTTTTATGATGCTATTTGATACAAATATTACCTAAAACGATGTAATAACTACTTCTAAATGAATATTTATCCACTTATCGTCGAAAACACACAAATAATAAGAAAAAACACTATAAAACTAGAGAGCATACCACGAAAAAGTACCGATGACCAACGAGTTCGAAACGTCACTTTCAACTTTTTTTTTTCGTGTTACCAGATTATATTTTCCATAGAGATTTAGTTCAACAGACTGTGTGTGTAACTAGCATTACAGTAAAATTGTCACAGACGATATAGAACTTTATTTATATTCAGAAATAAGGCTAAAAACCGCCTGAACGGCGCGGTCGGGGATGCGACCACAAGGCTTTTGGGACTAAAAAATGGCGGTTCCGAATGCGACCAAATGCCGCTGAGCGGTATATTCCTTTTTTTTTTGATGACATTGTAAATTAAACAGGCGAAGACACTGATCCCTATGATACAGTTAACACTAGTTTAGGGACCAGGGGATTCAAATTTGTGTATACTTTTATGTCAATAAAGCTTATTGTATTGTATTGTAACTATTTATTAGTGGATGTCATTCGGTTTATATCGTTTTATTTTTATTTTATATATTGTATTAATCTAATGTTTAATCTAGGTAGTAAGTTTTGTGAATGTAAGCACACTGTAAGCCTTGTAAACAAGTTTCTATTTTTAGTAAGGACCTGTTACTTGTTGATAGGCCTGCACTGTCCTCGCATACCTTATCTCACTAATTTGAAACTACTGTAAAAGTCATTTTTTAAACAAGTAACGGTGGTCTTTCTTGCCGTCTCTTTTCCTTACGAAACAACAAAATCGAACCTTGCTCAAAATAAGTGCTCAAGTATGCTTATGTGAAATAAAATATTTCGATTTTGGAATTGCATTTAATATATGCTTTATTCCGTTGTCAAGACAAAACCTTTTAAATGCGTGGGAAGTAAAACCGCAACATCGATCACGATTTCAGAAATTTGGCATCCGGATAGGTACTTGGGTGAATCATCATCATCATCATCATTTCAGCCGAAAGACGTCCACTGCTGGACATAGGCTTCCCCCAAGCTCCGCCACTTCGACCGGTTCTGTGCTTCTCGCATCCAACGGACTCCTGGGTGAATACAAAGGAATAAATCAGAAACTAGTACCTAAATTTTTATCATTTTATTTTGATTTTTCAATTTCTATTAGCAACACTTACATAAATGCCTGTAATAGTGCCGGTAATGTGTTATATAATCTAAGAATCAGCAAAAAAAAAATGATGACAGCCTTTATGTGGACTTTAAGGTCTTCACGTGAATAACTGAATATAAAAAGAGTGGAATACCATCCTTAATGATTTCTTAATCCAAACATATCACTTTTAGTAATTTTAAGGTAAGGTTCTTCTCCTAAAATTGTTTGTCCAAAACACCCATTACCCACAACACGTTTGCTATAAACTTCAGTAACCACGATGTTCCAAAATTCGAAACTTGTTTTACATAATTATCTTTACTTCTAAAACTATTATGTCACAGTACTCGAGTACTATAATAATTGAATCTCCTAATTTAGCATGAAATAAAGTCATTATGTCCAAGTATTGTATTATAATAATGTGTTTTTTCAGAATGGTCATTTATAATAAAATTGTTAGTCCTAAAACATTTGCTAAAAATTAGGTTTTGGTGACAGAAATGAATTGCTGTAAATCCGACTCCACGCAGTCTTGTCTGCCCTACTACTAGAGTGTAATTTAGAATCGCGTAGGCGCGGAAGGGCGAGGCGGCCCGCGAGATGAGAAGCCGGCCAGCAAGACGAAGCTGCGGTGGTGAGCGTTAAACCATCTGCGACAATAAGGTCGGTTGGGCTCGCCGGAGCCCTGAAAAACCGGAGCCGTGACAGAAAGCATGCCTGCTGCATCTTGCATGCTCGCTTGCATGCTGCATGATTGCTTGCATGCTGCATGTTGCATGCTTGCTTGCGTGCATGCTACATGTTGCATGCTTGCTTGCATGCATGGTGTATGCTTGTTTGCATGCTTCTTACAGGGAACTACACAACAAGTGAACTATCTCAAAACAAGTCGGTAGAAGAAAAAATATTGCCCGTATGTCTTATTCCAAACTCGTATCTAATTATCGCCTCAGAGAAGTTCATAACAAAAGCTTCGTAATACAAATTTGTTTTATTTATGGATTTCGATTTTATGGCATGTTATATTATGTGACATAAAGTTCGGGCAAGATAACATTCGGAAAAATAAAGATTAGAACAAAAAAATTTATGGTACTTTAGATTATGGATCAAAAAGTTAGGGAACACAATAGAGAACCACTTATAACTATGTACTTTAGTCGACTTTCGTATTTATTACGTTATTAACTGGGTTTTAATTATTATTTCAATATTTAGCGCACATCAATTGTGTAAGATCATTACATTATTAAATAAGGTGTTTCGGACCACAGCGCACGGTACGGCGGCCGTGGAGCAGCGGGGTGAGGAGCGGTGCGATGATAAAACCTTGACGCGAACTTGCCCGACTGCCCGTGCGAGCGGCAGCCGCGCTCACAAGCGCGAGCGGCGTATTGCTGTCCGGTTGTCTCTTGATTATAAGCTTTGTTTATGGATTTTCTTTCAAAATACTTGGAATATTTGTGGTTATATTATTATTACAATTCTTTAAGTAAGTAGGTATGGTCAAGGCAATCGTTTAAATTAAAATTTCATAATATTTTTAGTAAAGTTACAAGTAGGTAAGTACTTAACTCTGAATGAGTTAACTAAAAGGTAACAGATAGTTAACTTATGTACCTACATATATTTTAATTAAGAATTCAATAGATAACAGGTAATTCGTTACGTAATCGTCTTATAATAGGTCTTTACCTATGAAATTGCCGTTTTGTATGAAAAAATTTAAACGAATTTTTTTCATGAATTTTTTATTTGTATTAATCGAAGTAATCACCCATGCAATCAATGCATCTTTGCCATCGCAGTGGCAGTTTATTGATGCCCTTCTTAAAGAAATCAGCTGGACGGGAGGCAACAAATTCTTCAAAGGCATTTTGTACTGCCTCTCGGGTATTAAATTTTTTTCCCGCCAAGAAGTTATCCAAATTCTGGAAAAAGTAGTAGTCTGTAGGCGCAAGGTCTGGTGAGTAGGGCGGATGACGGAGAGCTTCCAACCCCAGTTCTTGCAACTTGGAGACCGTCTGCTGTGCAGTATGAGGTCGCGCGTTGTCGTGCAGGAGCAGCGGAGACGAGCGATTGACCAATGCTGGTTGGAGATGCGCCAGCTTCTCCATCATTGTGTTCAGTTCTTCACAGTACACATCTGCAGTAATGCTCACCCCGTTTGGTAAGAAGCTGTGATGAATCACACCGGCGCTAGACCACCAAACAGTGACCATCACTTTTCTAGGGGTAAGTTTTCGTTTAGGGCATTGTTTAGGTGCTGAACCAGGATCCAACCAACTTGCTGAGCGCTTACGGTTATCAAACAGAATCCATTTTTCATCGCAGGTAACAATGCGGTTCAAAATTCCTTCATTTGTGTGTCTGTTGAGCAGTGCAAGGCACGTCTCGACGCGTACTTCGCGCTGGAGATCATTGAGTTCGTGGGGCACCCATTTGTCAAGCTTTTTTACCTTGCCAATTTGACGCAAATGGACCAATATTGTTTTGACGCTAACGTCGAAAGCTGCTGCTAATTCAGCCGTAGATTGTGTATCATCAGCTTCCACAATCGCCTTTAATTCGTCATTGTCGACCAAAGTCTTCGGACGACCGCGAGGTTCATTTTTCAGGTCGAAATTTCCAGAACGGAAGCGAGCAAACCAATAACAGGTGGTGCGTTGGTTTGTAGTGTTAGCTCCGTAAACGTCGTTGATGTTGCGTGCCGCTTGTGCCGCGTTGCTGCCACGACGGTACTCATATTCCATAATTACTCGAATTTTTTACGTATCCATGATGACGAAAAAGATTGAAATGCGATGAAAATGTAACACTAATCAATAAAGAAATGACTACTTTTAGAAAAAAAAATCCATGTTTTTAAAATAAAATTAATTTGAAATTAGAATTCTTAGCCAAACAAAAATTATTTTGATTTGAAATGGCCAGTACTGCAGAACGGCAATTTCATAGGTAAAGACCTAATATAATTATCTTTTTACTACGTATATTCTCGTTTGAGCACTTAGTGGATAGTATGCTAACGCTGGGAGCAGCAAACACTGCATTACCATGCTTCGAGTGATAGATCTAGGCAATAAGCGTAAGTCCAGGAATATGTGGCCGGCTTTGGGTTTCATCTCGATGGGTCTCTTGGACGCAAAACATGTCGCAGTGAGTTTTGCGGTAGACATCGGAGAGAATTTCTGATTTACCTTGTGAGAACCCTTCGCTGAGACAGCTTTATAGGTGGACTTTGGATAACCATCGTGGTGAAAGGATTAGCCAGTCAGGGTGGGAACTCGCTGACTGCCCAGGGTGCGCCAGACATATGATGGGTCAGTTGATACTCGGGGAGGCTCCTTTCATGCACCCCCCATGCATATATGAACGACCAACCATCGAGCCCAAACACGTCCCGCTTCCTCTATACAGACGATTTTGCCCTCACCTCCCTAGCCACCGCCTTTGAAGACGCCGAGGTCCACTTGTCAGACGCTTTTGGTGACTTAACGTCGTACTACCTTGCTAACTCACTCAAACCAAATCCGAGCAAAACGCAGTCTTGCATTTTCGTGCTTCGCAAAAAAGGAGCGAGCAGCAAACTTAACATCGTTTGGGGTGGGCTGCCCATTGAGTATAGCAACGCCCCGAAATATCTTGGTATTACTCTAGACAGGTCACTAACATTCAGAAAAAACTGCAAGAACATTAAGCAGAAGTGCGTACACGCAATAATCTCCTACAACGACTTGTCTCGTCAAAGTGGGGTGCTACGCCTGACGTAATACCGACCACAGGGCTGGCGCTATCCTTTTATGCAGGTGAATTCGCGTTCCCCGTATGGAGCCGTTCAGCACATGCAAAGTGAGTGGATACAGCTCTGAATGAAACCGGATTATCACTGGCTGCCTCAAACCGACCGCGGTGCAAATGCTGTATCCATTAGCTGGGATAGCGCCACCAAAAATTCGAAAAGCGGTGGCAAGCTCAAGTTAAAAAGCTAAGATGGCTCTTGACACACGACACCCTCTGCACAATAACATCCTCGTGTCACAAAGGCTGAAAAAAGTGTGTCCCCTCGCTCACTGGTGAAAGTTCTAAGGAAAGGCTAAACTTATGGCGAGATGGTGCTTCCCAACCAAACCCATTCGATCCACCTGCTGAAAATCCCGCACCTGGACATGAGTTGCCTTGGCTTCACTAGAAGTCTATAAATAGACTCAACACTCGGGTACGCCGAAGTATGTAAAGAGAACCTGCTAACGTGGAGATTCACAGATGACTCCGCCTGTGAGTGTAAATGTGGTGGTGTCTCAAAAACAATGGGGCATTTAATACAGGAGTTGATGGACGCTGCTGAAAATGCCAAGCCCGTAGCTAAATTCTGGCCAAGATTGCTATTGACACGCTTAGAAGACTACGTACATATATTGTACAATGAGTCGTACAATAGAATTAAAGGTGAGTGACACACTTACCTTACACCGAATTATTTATTTGCCTCCCGATGGAAGCTGCCTATTCCACTTTATTGCATATTTTTTGTTTGAGTATAGTGATTTAACACAAAAAAGTCAATTATACCCCGTAAACATAGGAAAATACAGTAGTTTGACAAAAACCATTTGGCATACATTTTCATTTACGAATAATTTCTAAACAAAAAGTAATGATATCCCATCAAAAACATAAATGTGTAATGAGAGCCAAGTTCAAATCAAATCAAAATATTTTATTTCACATAAACCTTCATGGGCACTTTATGAAACGTCAGAAAATTCAATATTATGCCTTGGTTGTTGACTTCAACGACAAAAGAAGTGAGATATAAATGGGTGCCAAGTTCAATGGTTAGTCCCGAAAATTATTTATAACAACATAAAATATTTTAGAACAACTTAAAATATAATTTCTTCTTATAACTAGGATAATATATTGAAGCTTAAAGTCTGACTTGGCTAGTTTAAAGCTGTAAGATATTATTTTATTCATCCGAAAATTTGGCTTGCTGGTAGAAACTAGCCATCGAATATAGGGCAGTTCCATGACTGTTTTCATTGGTACTTAATAATAATTCGTATTATCATGATCATCATTTCAGCCGAAATAAGTCCACTGCTGGACATAGGCTACCCCCAGGTTCCTCCACTTGGACCAGTCTTGTGCTTCCCACATCCAGCGAATTCCCGCGGCCTTCACAATGTCAATTTGTATTATACTTAATAATAATTCGTATGCGCTTTTCCTCATTAAAACTGTTTGAACACAAATAAGGTGATTCATACATTTATTATTAATTACATTAGTTTTGTGGTCGCAAGCGCTACTGTTGAGCACGCGGTTCTGGGTTTGATTCCCGGGAAAAAACCCGTAAATTGTTATTGGGTTTTTCCACGTGGAAAAGTTTTCAGTCGCAGCCCGGAGTTTGGATTCGTGACCGACTGATGGTAATAGGCTCGCCCCCTATCACATAGGGCTTAGGTATAACTGGTGAAATATGGGTGCATCTCTGCCTAACCCTGCAGATAATATAGGCGTAATGTTTTGTACAACCAAGTAATACCAAATAAAGGTAATTAAGACTGGTTTGTAAAAAACTATTTTGTTTATACTTAATACGATTTTGAAAGTCTTTTGATGCATGATATTGCTTGCACATAAATAAATATCATCGTACACACTTTTCTTATATCAGCGTTAAAACTGTTAAGTATATTACTTTAAATTACTTACAAATAAATAAACGATAATTCAACACACAATTCTTAGTTACAAAACTTCTGGAAAGATACAAGAATTAGAAAAAACTTAATATGCGGAGTATTATTTTAACCCTTTTTACTAAAATTACGCGGGGTGTAAAATTTGGCACAGTTAAAGTTTATCTAAAGAAGCTAACATTTTTAATGCATTAAAATTACAAATACATTAAATTAATTAAAAAAACAGCCAAATTTCGTCTACTCGGCGGCCACTAGTTCGTATACCTAAACATCCTAATTATTACAATAGGAGAATTTATCCCCTTGCAAAATGACATACTAGTACATAAGAGGAAGTCTGAAAGTGGCATCGATAACTGAAAACTTGTGTGCAAATCGGTTGTCATGGTATGGGCATATGATACGGAGGAATGAGGAAAATGACATACAGAAAGTTTCGAGTATGAATGTCGATGGGCATAAGAGTAGAGAGAGACTTAGGAAACTATGGACGGACTGTGTGGATGATGACATGGTTAGAAAGGGTGTGACTACCAAGATGACGACTGACAGAGAGGTGTGGAAGCAAAAGACAGTTGGCGCCGACCCCAAATAAATTGGGATAACTCCACTCCAGGACTTGTCTGCTCCACCGGCCATTAGCTATACTACTCGATATTACTTCTTTTTACTTGTACTATCTAATTTGCTCAAAATCAGGTCCATTTTTGAACTAAGGTCATCTACAGATGACTGGATTTGGTCTATAGATGATTTCGTTTGGTTTTTGATATCCACAAGCGCGGCATCTAGTTCTGTCAGATGCTTAGCAACGTCTTTATTATTTGTGTTACTTTGTAATATGCCAGTTTTCAAATTCTTGATTTTTAAGTTATCTTGTTTCATTTTAACTGTAGCTTTAAATATTGCGTCCAACTTCTTTTTATAATTTTGTGATCCTAATTCATCATCCATTTGTTTCTTTCGAGATTGAGCTTTTTCAAAAATTGCTTCCCTTATATGGGTTGGTAACGATCTGTAACATTTAGATTTTGGTACACTCGGACTAAGGACGAAGACATTTAAAATTTTCTTCCTATTTGTTAGCATATCTTCGAGCCAATTCGGCAAAATTTTCTTAAAGATTCTATTGTACACTAGATGTTCTAAAGATCCTAAAAACTCGACTTGTTTGCAGAGTCTTCTTACATTTCCTAAAACTTGTAAATTATGTAGATCATTGACTGCTACGCCCACCATTAAGTTCATGAGAACTATGGATGCTAGTATTAGAAATATTAAAAATATGACGCGAATTACGAGCAATGAAGTAACGAAATCTTTGGAGTCTTTTGGTTCGACTAGTTCTTCATAGTCGAATTCAGAAGTCATCATAACTAAGGTCTTGACGAGGGCAGCCCAAGGAGACTCGAAGGGCATTTGTGAGTGAAACTGTATCATGAAGCTGAGGGCGAATCCTATCACCAGGAACGCAAAAGTTAAAAGAATCTGAAAAGAAGAATAACCAATTAATTTATTGCAATAAATATGCTTCTAAAAGAGGTGTTTCTTACCAACAGAAATAATTCTGAGGTTGATAGTGTAATTTTATTTATCAAATACAAACATTAATAAAATGATCACCTTTATAACGTTTGTGGACACCTTCGCAAACATCAGCACGTAGTATCCCCAGTTGGGGAACCGAGACAGTAAAAACATCATCTCCAGCCAGGACAGTAGCAGAGCCCCCGTGGCCACGTGTCTGGCCCAGTCCACTTCGGTCAGGGTAGTCTCCGTGGCATAAGGTAGAACTGCAGCCAAACATAAGGAACTGAACTTCACCCATGTTTCTAACTGAAAGAAGTATCCGTTGCTAATGTTCATGTAGAGTACTTCCTGGAACATAAATTAACAGTATATTAAAACGGATTGTTTATATTAATGTATAAAACATTGAGAAGCATGTGAAGTGTTGTGAACAAAAAATATAGAGTTTTGTTTCGTTGAAATTATGTTTTTACAATTATACTTTCATATTCCTAAAATACATTAATGCATGCAAAGAGAGGATAACAATACCAAATTATATTTAAAAAAACAGAAGGTATGAATCTTCTTTGAATGAATGCTCATTTAGGACTTACCTGAGCAACTATCATTATAATAGCAATATACAAGACTACTGCCCATCCAGTAGAGTTTAGAATCAGTGGTGGAGAATCCTTTGTATCTTTGTAAAAAAATACTGATAGAATAAATGTTGTCAACGATAACACAAAGAAAGCATTAAAAGCTAACATCGTATAGAAGAAAGGCAACAGAGCTTTCCACTTTAAGTACAGAAAACTTTCCAGTAATGGGTGCACCAGTAGTCGCCTCTGTCCATACCTATCTCCTGTCTTTAGAAGCGCATCAATGACCTTCATTTGTACCTTCTCTTCAGTTTTAGGTACTAAGATTTTATAGTTTACTGTGACTTCACACTTGGGATCTTGAAGATTTGAATCGTTGGTAGAAATGCATGTATCAAAGATATCTTCCATAAATTCTGTAGGTTTTGACAAGTTATTCATAATCATATCTACTGCAGTATTCCTACATTTATTAGGACCATGTGTACTTCGAGATATATCTGCCCCTTCTTTGAGAAGAAGTGTGATCATTTCTCTGCTTCCATGGTGACTGGCTGTGTGGAGTGGAGTCCATCCCATATCATTTATAATATGTACAGTGTCTTCATTATTGAACATAATTATTTTTGCAATTTCTACGTTATTGTGAATTGCAGCTATGTGCAAGGGCGTCGAACCTTTCTGAATTCCGTAAGAAGTCCTGAGACTCCTGTAAGCGTTTTTGGTTAAAAGTATCTTGACACATTTGGGATGATTGTTCTCCACAGCAAAATGTATAGGACCATAACCTTTTTTGTCATCAGCTGTTAGGTAATTAATCATTCGCCTAGTTATTGTATAGTCGTGATCTAATAATGCCGTGAGTACTTCCAGGTTTCCTTTTTGGGAAGCTATATGAAAGATGTTGACTTGTCTCCTCATTGTTTTTGTTATTAAAGCTCCTTCTTTAAGAAGTATTTTAACGCATTCTAAATGTCCATGGATAACTGCTTTGTATAAAGCTGTTTCTTTTTGAGCGTTAGTTGCATCAATAACATCTTTTTGTTTTGCTATATTTAGTATCACATTAAGTATTTCCACGTTGCCCTTCATTGCTGCAAAGTGGATCGGTGTCTCACCTTTGTTATCCTGAAATATTATAAAATGACATATTTGGCTACATACTTTTTATTAATAGCCCTTTTATCAACAGGAGTTGGGTAATAATATGTGGTGATAATATTTTTGGTAGGAACTACGGTGTCGAAACTTAATATCTCAATTTATTTAGCAATATGATTTAGGAAGTTACAAACTTTTGCTATGATGCTGGCTCCTGCTTCTATCGCGACGCTAACTCCTGCACCCCATTCATCTAGGATGGCTTTATGAAGTACAGTATGCCCATCCTTGTCTTTAACATCTACAACATCTGGAATATAAACATCGCTGACCCCGTGTGTTGCTAATATCTGGAAAGATAATAAACTGATTATGTAATAAAAAATATGCTTTATCAAATCAGACATTGTTTTGGAGAATGTCCATTATTTATGGCCTTAAGTTAAACGTTTTTGGAGATTGCCTATGCCATTGTAGCAACGTAAATGTGAGGAGTAATGAGTCATTTTAGTTCTCTCTGGTAGTTTTAATAATGGTCTGGCAGTTTGAGTACTTTATGCGACCTATTCAATTGTTCTTCTTTGGTATTGTTTGTCGAGTCATTGAACACCTTAAGTCCTATGTTGATCTACACAATAACTGACAAATTTTAGCATTGACTGGACATATCCAGTCAAGATGATATCATCGTATGCTTACAGTCACAGTCAGCACCTATGTATATGCGTCACTTCTCGCCATGGTTCTTTTTCTCACCTGCAAATGTTCCTTTAGTTTCTTCTTAACACATATATGCAGTGGAGTTTGTCCTGCATGGTTCAGCCAATTGACAGGTGCCTTGTTGGCCACGAGCACCACGACAGCATCCAAACTGCCTAGTTCTACTGCGGTATGAAGTGGAGTGTCCACTGTTTTCCTGTGCTTGATTCTGAAGTTCGTGCAGTTCGAACTGATGAGCATATTGACTAAATCTGCGAAACTATAATGGGATAATATTTTAATGATATTGTTACAACTGTTTATATTCATTATAAAAAATTGATGTAGTCATAATGTTTGGTAACTTTCGTAAACATTGATATTTGTGTTCATACTATATTTCCTGGGAAAGTTGCTGTGAACTGTAACTGTAGGGGTAATACACTTGAAATTGACGCTTTGATGGATATTAGAGCGTTGCAGACCGGTAAGATTACTTTTAAATGCCACATAATAGAAGATACTGCGTTCATAATTTATGACTTGGGGCAATTTGCAATGAGTTTCATCATCATCATCATCTTCATCATGATTGTACGCCTGTTACGGGAAGGTTAGGCATAAGTGTATTCTTACTACACCCACACATTTCGTCAGTTTTGTTAAAGTCCCATGTAATAGGGGGCAGGCCTAGTAAAGTTATGTATTTTCTGGTATGTTAAGTACGGATCCTTAATATCCCCTATAATCCCCGTCCTTGCAATACCTCGATTTATGTCGAGCGAATGAAAACTGCATCGATGACATCCGTTCAGCTACGAGCCGCCTCGCTGACGCGGTGACATTCAACCGATAGCAGAAAGTTATTTTTATATAGGTACAATGTATTTTTTCGCATTCCATATTCTGACTCCAATATGTTTCACTTTTCTTAATTGTAGTAATTTTCTTGAAAATAAATTAGTTTATAAATAACTTTGGGATTTTTCGATCCAACGTGTGCAGTTCACTTAACTGGTTTTCAAAAAGTAGATATATTATAAATACATAGCATACTTCTGTGGATCTATATTCTGTTCAGCATAGTACGCCGACCCGGCAATGTCAAGGGGGGTTCTGCCGACTAGGTCGCGCGTACACTGCTCTGCGCCTGCGGCGATCAGGAGCCGCGCGCATCGAGACTGACCACGTGCACTCGCTGCGTGCAAAGCTGACCAACCCATTTGGAATACCGGCAGCTAGAAGAGGAACAGAAAAAAGGAACAGTAACTTTGTCTTGCAATTATTTTTCACAAAAAAAAGTAAATGCTGTAATCATAAATATATAAAAATTTAACTTTCAATGAAACCGTAATCTAGAGACAAACAAATACATTTAGTAAGCTGTGTTGATATCTTTTGGCTTATCTCGTATTTAAACTCAAAAATTCAATTTCACCTACATTATATGCAAATAAATAATTTCTATTTTTACATAAGTTGTAGCAGGCTCTTTTCTTTTTGTATTTTTTTAATAAGTACATTTTCACAAATGTACAGCAACAATGCCCCCTTGTCAATGTTATTCAAGCTCCAAAAGATTTTTGTAGCACGCTGCTCTAGTTTGAGAATAGCCCATGTTACAGTATAGACAATAACCCATGTGAAGTGTAGCCAATAGCCCATGTAACAGTATAGCCAATAGGCCATGCTATAGAATAGCCAATTGGCGTTTTAACTGGGCCAACTGGACTGTTAAATATTTTTTTATCGCGATTTTTGTGGAACTAACGAAATTGTTATAATATTAAAATATTAATAAATTTTATGTTCCCCAAATTTCTTTTTAATAACTTAAACTGCCAGGGGTGCGGGTGTGCCAGGGGTGTGCGACTGACAGGAGTGCGGGTTGTTCGAAAGAGATACCACCGCCCCTGGCACACAGGTCACTGAGGGAACACGGGTGGGTTTTTGTCAGTAAAATTCTGACACGCCCTCCTGCTCCACGCAGAGTGGGAGAAGTTATTTGATGATTTCTCACCAAAAAAAAAAAACAAAGACCAAAACAGTCCCAACTAAAAATTTGCCGCCATCAGTGGGCCAAATTACTTTATTATATTGTTTAAAAAAAACAAATAACGTACGCTTTTTTCGAACTCCTTGCAGTTATGGTCAACTGTATTATCCTTCCAGTATGCTGGTAGCTTCGCCTTGTTTGCGCCGAAGTCACACTTCACGTTGACTAGCTCTTTGGCGTCCTGACTGAGCTTCTTGACTTCTTCCTCCGTTGCTATTGTCATGTCTTCTGCATCTAGTCTTTTCTGTAAATCTATAAATATTTTTGATACATATATAGGTAAAGCTTCTATCTCTTCCAAACACCGGTGACGACGGTGACAGACGACGATGTTTTAGCCTTTTTAGGCATTTCACTAGTGAAAATGAAAAAGAAAAAAAAAACAAGATCGAACAGAGTGGTGCAAACAGTGGTTAGTGAAAAGAAAACGGTTTACTCGTACAAATTTATTAAAAGAATTGAGGAATGCGTCAAAAGATTATTGTACTTATTTACGAATGATTGAAGAAACTTACATGACCGATCTATTAACGAAAGTCATATAAATATAGAACATGTCAAAATGAATGAACAAAATGACTAGTTTAAGACACTAATAATGCTAACGAACCTTCAGAAAATCCAAGTAAAATAGCAATCTGCCTCACATTCCCTGCCCAAGCGGCTAAGTGTAGCGGAGTCCGGCCAAGTCTGTCCAACCTGTACCTTTCTGCCCCGGCATTGAGGAGTGTAGTGAGGGCATCGTCGGACCTCATCGCTGCCAGGTGGCAGACTGATACACAGTCTATGCCACAAGTCGCGTTAGGGTTAGCTCCAGCCTTGATCAGTCTGGAAAACCAAATTCATTTTATCAGTACAAAATTTAAAAGGATTAGGGCTTGTTCACGGTCATTGTCTTACGAGTTGGTCATTTCTGAGAGTACGGGTTGGATTTCCAAGATTATATGCAGTTTTTTTGGATTTTTCCATTAGTATTTTTTTTGGCAAAAGCCAGGAATCCAGACTTGTGCAGTTTTTATTTTTGCAGAAGGCTTGCAAATGATGAGACTTAAACCAATGATGTGTTAGATGTGCCTGACCTAACGGGAAGAATTCCCCTTGTTGCCTGCAGTGAATGGCAGTATCTTATAATTCAACTGGCCCTAGGGCAGTCAGTAGAACTGACTACTATTTTATTAAATTACAGATCACGGAGTTTTGGCTCCAATAGCGTCTAGAAGCTCCTTACCCTTGTCATGGTCTGCATCAATGCCGTCAGTTTGTATTTATCATTTGTGTCGTTGTGTAAGTAAAAGGTGACTTGCTGGGTTTGTATGCATTTTTTTTTTGATAATGCTGGCTCTAACAGTGTCTACCGAGACATCTCCGTGCTTTGTAATTTGAACGATGGTCAGTTTGGTACATGCATAGAAGATGGATGTATGAACGTTTCTTCACCTGTCAATTTCATTTACATCCCGATGCTTGACTGCTTCTAGTAACAACGTGTTCAACCTCGTGAGCCTTCGGTTGGCGGAGCCGAACTTGGGGAGGGTGAGCGCGGGAGCCATCAGCTTGTCATCAGAGTACAAGGCTTCTGATGGCTCCTCATCATCCAGTGCAGATCCAGACGTTGTCAGTTTAAGAACGGGTTGGCGATCTCTGAAAATATAATTATTCTCATTAAAGTTTTGAAGGCAAGGTTTTGAGAGCAGTGGTGGCGAAGTGGTAACGGCGGCGTAGGTTTTAATTCGTAGGTTCAAACCCAGCCAGGCGCTTTAGTTTGTCTAAATTATTTCATCACCACTGTTCTCAAATGGTGAAGGAAATCATCGTGAGGAAACCGGCATGTCCTAGAACCTAAAATTTGAAGACATGACATGTGACATCTTCCAACCCGCAATGGGCCCTCGTGTTGGATTACGGCCCATTTCGTCTCACCGAGAGGTGGCCTGTGTCCCAGCAGTGGGAATATTATAGGCTGATTATCCTAAAGTTTTGAAGATACAATTATTCCTTATAAGTTTAAGTATTTTAGTTTCTCACCACAATAAACATTGCAGACATTAATACACTTGCAGTACATGATATGGTTGGGTTTACTGTGGGAGACTGGTGTACACTTGCAGTACATGATATGGTTGGGTTTACTGTGGGAGACTGGTGCCTAAGCTAGGCTTTAAGGGCCTGTATTTCAGGTCACCAGGTCTCCACCCTCTAAGAGTTAGATACATTAAAAAAAAGTAATTTAACAGTTTGAATTAGGAGGTGGTAGAATAACTTTTAGAGTCAGTATATGGCAGGTTCATGTAGACCTCTAAAACTGGTGAAGATTTATGATTTTTTATTGAAATAATCCCACTCTTGCAACTTTTATAACCCTTTTTTCCCCATTTTCCCCACTTCTTTATAGACTTGCATTTGACGACTAATTTCGGAGAAATTGAATAGTCATTTGTTTTATAAATAAGGCAACCGATGGCGCCAAGCTCGTGACGAAATCGTGGGCCACGATATCGATTTGCATCCTTGCCACTTGCGATGCGACTTGCGTCAATCTTGATGTCAATGTTGATCGTCAATGTTCATACTTCTTTTATTTGTTTTCACCGCAGTCTCTGACGTTAGACGCACATTCCTCGAGTGTGTAGCTCGTAGTCAATAAGTGAGACGAAAATTAGGGTACTTACTCAACCGTTTCGAAGAGGCTTGTACTCCTGGGTCGAAGTAGCGTTCCACGCTGCGTAACATTGTCGCTGACTGTCGGCTGCAAAAGCGGCTGCACAGTACACCCCTCATCTTTGGCTGAGTAGTGGGCTAATTTCAAATTATCAAAATCATCATGCAGCCGAAATACGTCGACTACTGGAGAAAAGCCTATTGTAAGCATGACTGGTCCTAACCTTCCCGCATTTGGTGAATTCCCAGAATTTGCACGAGAGGGCCTGGAGGAAGTTACATTCTATTAGCGATAATAATGATGGAAAAGTCAAAAATGTACGAGACTGATATGTTACCGAAAAGCTGTATACAAGGTCAGATTAAACTAGCTGGCAATACTACAAGTTTCGATATTGAAAAGTAATTAACTTAAATAAAACACACATTTTTAGGGTTCCGTACCTCTAAAGGAAAAAACAGAACCCTTATAAGATCACTTTGTTGTCCGTCCGTCCGTCTGTCTGTCAAGACCGTTTTTCTCAGGAACGCGTGGAGGTATCATACTGAAATTTCTATATGATACTTAGTTCTACTGTCCCTGGAAGCTGTAGAAAAATCAACCTTCTAAGTCAACGCAATCAAAAGATACAGCCATTTAGGCCGCAAAATTCCGCAAATTTTCGAAACTCGCACGGGAATCAAAACCTACAGGGTACTTCCCGTGAACTTAGAATCTTGAAATTTTGTACGAAGTCACGTCTTATAGTACAGATATAGGAAAAATTACGAAAACCGTAAATTTTTAGTTTCGTCATATAAAAAAAAATATTTTTGACAATTTTGAACTTTTACTTATATACCCACAGGTTTGTACGGAACCCTCGGTGCGCGAGTCCAACTCGCACTTGACCGGTTTTTTTCGTTTGACTGTACTGTTTTTGGCTTGAACAATAGATTTATTTAATCATTTATGGGTGGTCCCAGTCACCGGAAGAAAAACATTAAAATTAAACGATCCGACAACCGGGACCGCGGCTTTTTTTAAACTATGTAAGTATAGTATATTGGTTTATAGAAGCGAGCCATAGGAGCGCAGTTTCATAGGGATTCGAGTTTCAGACTGTATGAGGAATACAACACTGCGCGGCAAAAACGTTACCCAGAGTGGATTGGGCCGGACATGTTTCCCGCGTGATCGGTGATAAATGGACTAATTTACGATTCCTATAATTTACGGACCGTTATTGGTTAAAATTAAGACATTTGTATCTTTACTAATAATTAAGAAAGAACCTCATTGGCTTTGCATAGTAAACCATCATCATTATCCCATAACTACTTCCCATTTGGAAGTAGTTATCAGTTATCACAGCAATCTATTTAAGTGCCCAGTTTGACAATAAAAAATGCTGCCATTGGTAAGCAAAACGACTCGTTTTTGTTTATAGGAACCGGGCATAACAAAATCCTCGTTGGAGCCCACTAAACGCACGACGAGATCGCGGCAGGCCGAGACGAAGATGGTGGGGCGAGCTTGACTCCTACCGAAAGGACTAGCCAGCAATAGCAAAAGCAATGTGGAAAAGGGAGAGGGAGGCCTTTGGTCTGCATTGAGACGATACAGACTAGTTAGATTAGATATTGAAGATGCACTTTTGACATCACATGTTGATTATAGATAACGATGGGTACCGATAACGATGTAGTACAGGAGACACTAAATTTTTACCCACAGATTAAAATTAAACTGGAAATTATTCTAATTATATCCTTTTCTCCAGGCCTTTTACTCATATATTGGGTTGCTTTAATTTTTTTTTTTTTTTTGGCTAGCTGAACTCCACCAACGTGAAAGATGTTGATATCTAAAGTTCTAAACACGATTGGGAACGCCACGATTGCAGCGGTAAGTCCCCTCTTTGAGGAGTGGCTTGAGAGGCGGCATGGCGTCCTCACCTTCCGCCTGACGCAGGTCCTCACCGGACACGGTTGTTTCGGGAGGTTCCTGTTTCGGATAAGGCGGGAGGAAACGCCCGGGTGTTTCCACTGCGAAGATCGCCCTGAGGACACGGTGGAGCACATGGTGGCGGTCTGCCCGGCTTGGGCGGAGCACCGCCGTGCCCTCGTGGAGGCGATCGGCGGCGGCGATCTCTCGCGTCCGGCGTTGGTCCAGGCTATGGTACGGAGCGAGAGTGCATGGGTAGCCGTCACCTCCTTCAGTGAAGCAGTGATGCTCGCGAAGAGGGAGGCGGCGCACGTGAGGGAGAGGCAGTTTATGTGCCCTCGCGACCCTAGCCGCCGCAGGATACGGAGACGCCCTGGGCGTCGGGAATCTCAGACAGATTTCCGACCACCGTAGGCATGAGCTTACGGACGGCGAGTAATGGGTAGCTCGCTGTCCGGTAAGGACCAAGCCCAAGTCGACGGCGTGTTGTGTTCCACGCGCGCCTCAAAGAGATGTCAGCACAAAGTGATGGGGCCCGCAAGGGCCGATGCCTGCCAGGGGTGCGGGTTTGTTCGAAAGAGATAGATAGAGAGATAGAGTACCACAGCCCCTGGCATACGGGCTACTGAGGAAACACGGGTGGGTTTTAGTCAGTAAAAGCCTGACACGCCCTCCTGCTCCACCCAGAGTGGGAGAAGTTATTTGATGATTTTCCAACGAAAAAAAAAAATAAGTTCTAAACACGAAAAAAAAACGTTTCGATGGTTTTTTTTTGGGAAGTCGACCGCTTTTAGTGTTGTTACAAAAATAATAATGTTATCTTTTCGTGTTTTATACGCCGGACCTATCACTGCTGTGAAGTTTATGAAAAAATAAAGAGATCTTCAAACTGAAATTTGAAGTGACTAGGTACTTCCTATATTATTGCGGTTGATGACCCCACAAAAAATAAATGTTCAGTAGCCAATTTAAAATAACTCTGTATAGCGCTACAGTTCTATTGCATTACATAAACAAGACTTGAATACTTACCACCTTATTATTTTAAACCAGGACAACGGGTTTATTAAAAAAAAAAAACTGTCACAGACTTACCAGAAAAACTAGTATTGTTATCACTTATCACAGAACTGTTGTTATTTTGCATGATCTTCGCACAATTTGCAACAACATGGATGCTGACGTTCTCACTGGACCGTCTAAACTTAATGACAAACCAACTTGTTTATTTTTCCTTGTATTGCGGCAGTGTCTAACCGGTCGTGTAGGAAATATCTCGTTTACGCTGATTCATTCATAAGTAATAATAATTATTTGTGTGCGATGAATTTTAAGTAGCATTTATTACGTAAATTGGAAGATCAACAATTTATGTACTTTTATTGTTATTAACATCCATCCACCAACCCGCACTGGGCCCGCGTGGTGGATTACGGCCCAATCCCTATCACCGAGAGGAGGCCTGTGTCCCAGTAGTGGGAACATTATAGGCTGATGATGATGATGATGAACATCCATTACATATAATAAACTAAATTAAATTACTAACTAATCATCATCTGCCTAGCCTTTTCCCAACTATGTTGGGTCGGCTTCCAGTCTAACCGGATGCAGCTGAATACCAGTATTTTACATGGAGCGACTACCTATCTGACCTCCACAACCCAGTTACTGGGTAATACGATACCCCTTGGTAAGACTGATTGTCACACTTTCGGGCTTCTGACGACCCGTAACGACTGTCAAAGATCCACAAATGACAGCCGGGACCAACGGCTTAACGTGCTTTCTGAGGCACGGAGGGGTCTTGGTATGTAAAGATGGTCACCCGTCCACGGACCAACCGCGGTAAGCGTAGCTTAACCTGGTCGATCGACCCGTGCAGCTATTGTTATTAAGCCACAAACCCCTCTATTGTTATTTAGCCACAAGCCCCTAACGAACTTTACAAATAAACACAAATCAAAAGGACACTTAGGCGTCGAAGTATTCGTCCTCTTCGCTGTCATCAGGAAACGTGCCCAGAAGACTGGCAGCATTGCCACGTTGAATGGCAATGCTAATTCTTTGGTCAAAGAACGACCTAGCCCTCTGGTCACATGTAGTGTCAGCCAGTAGGTAAGATTTCCTTAAGGCCCTGGTCTTTTTGAATTGTCGATAAGAGCGATAATAGTTCTTACTGCAATCCGATACGGGTTAAAATCCGTTGTAATAAATTCGAATAATAAATGAGCAAGCATTGTCGTAAAAATGCAAATAAAATCGTATAAAATTAGATATTAACTATTTGATAATAAATAATCCATCACTGGATACAGTTTGGCATTTAGAATTTTGTGGTTTATATTTAATAATAATAATAATTGTTATTGAAGGGATAAACTGGTTTTGAAGATATTTAAGAAGTGACTTTGATGATTTTTTGATGCATTATTAATGCAGACAGCTGTGCTGCTGGGGAGTTTGTTGCGCCACTTCTTCTTCCCAGCTAAAGCACTAGGAAGTGTCGAAAGGTGGGCGTTTTTGGGGGACTGTCTTATGTAATTTTGACGTTCGAAAAGTGCTGACTCTCAGCCTAGTTTGAATAAATGACATTTGATTTAAGTATGTTTAATTATGTTTTGAGTACCATCACTGTATACTCGTACAAACTACTTCGAAGAATATAATGCAATGCTATCTTACTTCATTGAACTACACTGATTTAACATATTATTTTGGCTGTTTTTATTGCACCTAGTATTTTCCTCGCTGTAGTGAGGTGAACAAGTTTTAAGTAAGATAGCATTGCATGATATTCTTCGAAGGCGTTTTCAAGCATTGAACAAATTGTACGCTTTTATGTACTTCGCGTGATTTTTCCGGGAGATAACTCAATTTGGCATTATTGGTGTACACGTGTGTAGGTATAAGATTTCCGTACAATGCGAGAAAAGTGTAATCTGGAAATGTACAGCTCGATTCAAACTTTATGGCGGCTTGGAACACGAGGCGAGTCGCTGCGCAGTAACAAATTCATGGGTCAGCGGGGTTGAGGGGTGGGGTACTGCGCAGCGTGTAGCTCACTTCAGAGCCGCCATAAAGTTTGACGCGATGTATATCTTATACTAGAAATGTATAATTTGATGTGTAGCTGTGTGTACCGCTTGCACTTAAATTTTTAAATCTTCGTCGCTGCTGGACCTGCTCATATGTTAAGATTTATTAGGATTTTATTAAATTATGGAAAGTGAATTGAATAGACAACATTTGTTTTTGATGCAGTCTTCGTGCTGGCCAGTACGATAAATCTAAAAATTAGGTTGGCGCACTTACATGAAAATATTAATATTATATTTTCAGTGGACTGGCGGTATATACAATTATTGAATAGCAAGGTTCGAATTTTACAGACTCTTTCCACGAATAGGATATCTCAGAAATAACCACAGTTAACCTTCAAAACGTATTTATTATTCTCTTAACTTATTATTATCAAAGCTTATTTCCTAAAATTAATTATCACGGTACAACAATACCAAGATCGCTCGCTGCCAACTGCCATCGAAAAGTGTCCGATGCGTACCAAGCCACTGCAACTGTCACCACCAGTGTAGCCAGTGCAATAAATTAAATCTCCCGGTTTTATTAATCTATTATACGCATTACCGCTGTCACGGCTGTACGGCCAGTACAAAAACTTTAAACAGTAGATCGAGTTGATTAGTAAATTTTCAACCGTGTAGTTTCAGTTATATTAGTAAAACCTTACAAACAATCTTTCCGGGGTTGTGAGGTGAAAACGTTATTTATTATTAGGCCCGCCATCTACTTACCAGGATACCAGGGACTAAACAAATTTGGAGGACACAGACGTCATGTGTAAATGTTATATATAAGTAGGTATTGTGTTTTTTTTCCCGTATCGTCATATAATTAGGCTTATTTATAGGTATTGGTGTTGGTTATATTAAGGTAAAATGATCTTCCCTATATTTGGACTGCGTTCCTAAGTAGGTATTAACTTGGTCAAAATATAAGGAGGAAAATTGCAACGTCGCAGATAGTTGTGAAACGAAATATGCTACGCCGAATAATGCAGCACCAAAAGTTTAAAATTACGAATAATATAAGGCTAATGAAGGTAGCTTATATAAAATGTCATTCTCGTCTTCAAATATATTTAGTTGTCTATTGAATTAATAGGTCAGCGACTAACTTTTAGCGTCTAATAAATGCTTTTCAAGCGACCATATATTGTAAAACAAGCTACTGTTATATGACGCAGGAACGGTGAATTTTGAGCTATGGAACGGCTATGCTTGAAGTCTCTCTGACGGTTTTCTTTTTCTTGAGGGTGGGAAATCATCAAATTTATTCTCCCGCTCTGGGTGTAGCAGGAGAGCGTGTCAGACTTTTACTGACTAAAACTCACCCGTGTTCCCTCAGTTGCCTGTGTGCCAGGGATCGTATTCGCAACGAGGTGATCCGGCAGAGAACCAAAGTTGTCGACATGGTTCATAGAATAAGCAAGCTGAAGTAGCAATAGGCTGGCCATATAAGCCATAGAACCGATGACCGTTGGCGTAGACATGTTCTTGAATGGAGACCACAAACCGGCAAATTTAAGGCAGGACCCTCTAAGGCAAGGTGAGTTGCCGAAAATCGAGTTGAATGGCGTGCAATAGGAGAGGCCTATGTTCAGCACTGGACTGCAGTAGGCTGATGATGATGATGGTGTACATCTTCAGGTACTTGATACATACATACAAAAACTCACGGCTTCTTCCTATGGGGGTAAGCAGAAATTACAGAACGCCGCCTGGTACGAATCCGTACATACTAAAGCTTCGTTTACGTTCATACATCTGGTCATAGTACTACACTCCTGACTTTTCCGAAGAACATCACCAACACAACACAGGCATAACTAAGTACCAAAAATCATCATCATGTCAGCTGAAAGACGTCCACTGCTCGACATAGGCCTCCCCC
Source organism: Polymixis flavicincta (assembly GCA_949987655.1). Lineage (NCBI taxonomy): Eukaryota > Metazoa > Arthropoda > Insecta > Lepidoptera > Noctuidae > Polymixis > Polymixis flavicincta. The sequence continues at coordinate 5,583,481 of OX465188.1, read as the reverse complement.
AGGCTCCGCCACTTCGATCGGTTCTGTGCTTCCCGCATCCAGTGGACTCCTGCGCCCCTCACAAGGACATCGGTCCTCCAACTTTACGTCTTCCGGTTCGCGGTCGCCACTCCAGGACTTTTCGGCTCCATCGGGCATCTGTTCTGCAAGCAATGTGCCCTGCCCACTGCCATTTAAATTACGGCCAGTTAAGTGTTTATCAAAAATAGTATTATTGAATTAACTGACGTACCTAATGAGTTGAATTACTTGATTATCCTACTGGCATGGTTTCCTCATATTCTTTATTTTAATTAGGCAATGGTTGATTGTTCACATTACACTACAGTAAAATTATTAATTTCGTAGGTAGGCAGGCAGCAATGTGATTTTGGTATAAGGAAGTTAAGTAAATCTATTATTAATACCTATGTATTAGTTTTAGTACAAAATTCTAGAATTAAATTTAGATTTATGATAGGTACAGACGACCGCACTTTGAAATTGAACTGGCTTAGTGTACCAACATCATCTTTCTCTTGTCTTTGTTATGTTTTGTTATCATCATCATCATCATTTCAGCCGAAAGACGTCCACTGCTGGACATAGGCCTCCCCCAGGCTCCTCCATTTCGACCGGTCTTGTGCTTCCCACATCCAGCGGATACCCGCGGCCTTCACAAGGTCATCGGTCCACCTTGTGGGAGGCCTTCCCACTCTACGTCTCCCGGTACGGTTTTATTTTATTATATTTATTCTGTTTTATTATACATGTAGGTATTTTTAGGCTTCCGTACCTCAAAAGGTAAAAAGGAACCCTTATAAGGTCACTCTCTTGTCCGTCTGTCTGTCCGTGTGTCACGACCGATTTATTATATATTGTTTTATTATACATGTATTTTTTTCTATACTTACTTCTCTATCAGTCGTCATCTCCGTAGTCACACCCTTTCTAACCATATCATCATTCACACAGTCCATCCATCGTTTCTCTGGTCTGTCAGAAACTCTTAAAGCCATCGAAATTCATGCCCAAACTTTCCTCAAGAAATTTTCCTCATTCCGCCACATCACATGCCCATATTGTGTCAACCGCCACATGTGGTATGTACTCATTTCTTATTTTATCCATTTGTGTAACACCACACATGCCTCTTAACATTTTAATTTCAGCTGAATACAATTGCCTTTCATTCATCCCTTTTGTGGCTCAACATTCTGACCCAAACACCGGAGCCACTTACGTAATGCTAATTCTATTGCACAGTGGTGGCCCAGTGGTAACGGCAGTGACTTACGAGTTGTAGGTCGTAGGCTCGAACCTAGGCAGGTGCTTTACTTTAGGTCAATAATTTAATCACCACTGCCCTCAAAACGGTGTAGAAAAAAAAAACCTCGTGAGAAAACCGGCATGTCCTAGATCACAAAAATTCGAAACTATGTGTAATTTACCTCCCCGCACTGGGCCCACGTGGTGGATTGGAGGCTGGTGTCCCAGCAGTGGTAACGATATAAGCTGATTTTGCATTACGCTATTAACGTTGTCGAGCAGTAATTTTTTCAAACATATGAAGTTATTGAATTGCAAAGCAATGAGGGTTTTCTTGAATATTCAAGCCAACAGTCGGCGCCACTTTGACAAGAGGTCTTCCAGTTCGATGATGAAATTAAAATATTTGATGTCATTCGTTTCATTCATTCGTTCACCATTCAGTCCGTAGGCGCTTTGACACTTGACAGGTGCCCGGACCTGATATCTCAGTGCTGCCAGAAAACCCTCATTGCCTTAAAATTCCTTTGGATTGTAATTAAAATGTGTCATACAATTGGGGTGTTGTTCAGGAGTTATTTACGACCTACATTTAGACTTAGGTACTTTAAGTACGTTACCTGACTATTTTCATAAGCTTTAAAACAATCTAAATTGCGCCCGATGGCCCATCAAAGGCTTAATGCCACTCAGAATGGACCGTTCCCCAGGTAGGAATTTGTTAATATGTACACGATACAGGGGAAATATAAGTAGGCCAAGTGTTAGCTCAACTCCTGAAAAAAAGTAAGTCCGAAAACTAAAACTACTGAAAAATCATGTCTAAAACGTATGAATCAAGAAAATATTTTCATTCTGAGAGTCGGTCGTGTGTCGGTTTGTCCTAATACTGATCGCTTACTAGGTACTGTTAGAAAGTATTGTGGTGGAGTACGACCACTGTTTCCAATATTTTGTTGTAAACAAATAAGTAAAATTGAATGATTTCGAAATTCGGATATTTAAACTGCTCTAAAATTAAGGATTTTGATTAACTAATTAAAAATAAATTTCTGTTTCGTTAATTAGGCGACAGCAAAAGGGGATTATATTTTTGGTAAGTACACATATACATATATTCGACCTATAACGTTCCCACTGCTGGGAAACAGGCCTCCTCTCCGTGAGAGGGTCCTGACGGCGAAGCGTCCTGGCAGCGAAGATTCCCGTCGAAGTAAAGTCTTGTCGGTGTTCAGCCTGTTGGCGTTTAATCGTACACTGCAACCAGCGTGCGTATAAGAGTATATGTATGAACGTCATCAACACCTGCCTAGTCTTTTCCCAGCTAAGTTGGGGTCAGCTACCAGTCTCACCTGCTGCACCTGAATACCAGTGCTTTACATAGAGCGACTGCCAATCTGAGCTTCAAAATCCAGTTACTGGTTAATACGATACCCTTTGGTATATATGACTGGTTGTCAGACTTTCGGGCTTCTGACGACCCGTAACAACTGTCAAAGATCCACGAATGACAGTCGTGATCAACGGCGTAACTTCCGAGGCACGGAGGGATCTTGTTATGTAAAGATGATCGATCGACCCGTGCGGCCGTAATTATTTAGCCACTAGTCCCTAAACATTTTGAAAAAACAGTTGTGATGTTAAATGTTATGTAAAGTAGAACTTCTGCTAAATTTTCTATGTGTTTTATGAAATGTACCGTCACTGGAGACTCGGACACAGAGGCATCTTAATATTCCATCAATACAGGAATTCCTCTGAGATCCGATAGCCATACAATCTTGGAAAAGTCCCCGGTATCTACCCTGGTATCCACATCATTACAGAGATATAGATGCTGCATGGTGCAAGGGTGAAAATTGAAAAATAGGTCGATTTTTTCTCTTTGGGCGTTGATGATACTTTTAAAATAAATGTTGTCAGTCTCAGCGTATGTACTTTATCTATGTTTTCAAAAACAAATTCTATAAAAGAAATAAGCAGTGTTTCTGTTTAATTCTCGGAATTTATTTTTAAAGCTTCTGTGGGGCGATTTAAAATGAATGAAGTTAATGCAGATTAAGAATCATTAGATGTACATATTATGACTAATTTCCCGCAGATGGATTTACAGATTTAAATAGAGACATATCTTGGCTATGGAACCTTTTATTGAAACCTAGACCTAACCTAGGACCTCAGAACCTACCTAGAACTACTTGATAATTTTCCTAAACTTCGCAACTCAAGTCAAAGCACCGTATCTCCTATATTTATCGTAACATTTCCTCTAATATACTAGCCGCGTGGACGTATAACTCCATCCGGTGTATGCACACCATCCATCCATCCGTAGGCAGGCCCCGCCGCGTGCCATGAATTTTAAAAACAATAAACTTTAAGGGTCGAAAAGTCGAACGTTTTGAAGGTTCCGTATTATAGACGAAGACCAGTAGTGGCCCAGTGTTAACGGTCGCGGCTTACGAGTTGTAGGATTCTCTCACTGTTCGACATGTCTGGGACCTCGAGAGAAGTGTAGTGTCTTGTGTCGCAGCAGCTGTACCATTTCATCCGATTATGAATTAGAATTTTTTGTAAAGAAAGTCGTCCACAGGATGAAATTGAATAAGTGTGCCAAATCTAAATAAATAAAAAGAAAAGTCCTGACTGACTGGCTCATCAACGCCCAGCCCAAACCCTTGGACCTAGAAAGCTGAAATTTTGCACAGAGATTCTCTTTATAATGCAGACAAGGAATAAGGAAGGATTTTTCGAAATTCAACCCCTCAGGAAGTTAAATAGGGGATGAAAGTTCCGCGCGGGCGAAGCCGCTGGCAAAAGCTAGTTGAAATATATAATTCAACGTGTTATAAAGAAAATTTGGAGCATATAACGAACGAACGTTTTTTTTTTAATACCTTTATCATTATCATTAATCAATGTTATCAAATACTTGTTAGTCTCTTCCTTAAGTAGATGTCGAATCCAGTCGTGGCGCAGATTTGGGATAAGGGTAAACGGGAGAAATAACTCTGTACAGTTTATTGTTACAGAGTCAATTACTAATACTACTGTACTTATTAATACTCTGAACTCAAAAGGAAATAGTGTATTTATAAAAAATAAAAGTATTTTCTTAGTTTCAATGCACCGTAGGACTACGGAACCCTATTTTACATGCTTGAAGAACATACGTCGAGAAGGAACGCTCGCGTCTGTGATCGATTATTTAAGACGGTGAGAAATTATTAGCTCTGCTTGTAAACTTCACTGCCCAAGTAAATTAAAAGTAAACCGTTCCATTTTGTAAATTGTTTACGTGACGTAGAATGAAGTAAAGTGTTTTTCAGAAGGATTTTAAGATATAAGGAAGTTTTCTTATTATGTTTATGTATTATTGCTTTTCACACACGGATGTACCTCAAGTTTAACCTATGTCTTTAATCAGGTTTTGGTCTATTTGTGTCAAATTTCATCCAAATCGGAGAAGAAACACGACTGTGACAGAGTAAAAAATAATCGAATAAACTTATTTTCGCATTTATATTATTAGTTAGGTTTTGAGTTTAGTTTAGTTTAGTTTAGTATTTGATAAGGTCATTGCTTTTCTTATAAATTTAGTAAAAAATACGCTTCTAGCTTTACTTAGATATAATCGAATACAAGAACAAATGGTTAATCTTATCTCCCAAAATCTAGATTTTAGATTCGTGTCCTGTGACAGACAGCTTCAAAGACAAGCCGATAACCGGCATGCGGGTGGTATTGTGCCTAGATAGGGCCACAATGGACGGCCGATATTACGCCATCTTCGGTTTATGAAGACGTCGATGAGCGATCCTAACGCCCAACTTCGGACTAAACCGACTAAGTTTCACGTTACCGAGTTTGTAAACATAGGGTTGTAAATAGTGTGCGGAATCACTAACAGCCGATCTCATCATCTGCCTAGGTTTTTTCCAAACCATACTGGCCTCAGATGCAGCTGAATACCAGTATTTTATATGGAGCGACTGCCTATCTGACCTCCACAACACAGTTACTGGGTAATACGATACCCTTGATAAGACCTGTTGTCAGACTTTCGGGCTTCTGACGACCCGTAACGAATGTCAAAGATCCACGAACGTCCGACAGAGGTAGGGGAGACCGGGTACAAAAGTAACGGCGGGTCGAAAGTAACAAATGCTCTGTAGGTTTATCTAATAGTCGAAACACCGCTTCGCTGCCGTCAGGTGATAGCCAGTGGCGCCCCCCTCACTTGCATTCAGTCGCCGCGCACGTCACGCGCTGTTAGATTGTGCTAGAAGACACTATGTGATTTCACTAATCAAAAGTAAGTTTTTTCATGTTTACTTATTTGGTGTTTACGTAGTACTAAAAGAATAATAATAAAATGAATGTTTGCATATTAATTCTTGATTAGATTGATTGCACAGTGATTAAATTCGTTTTTGTCTAGCGCGTTCCGTTTCAAGGTTATCTTTCATATTTTAAGAAAAAAAAAGGTAGGGTACAAAAGTAGCATCGCCCTACGGGCACAAAAGTAACGTCTTACTATTGTCCCCGTATTGAATGATTACTTACGTAATAATTGTGTGTGTGTTTATTTTAACGGAATGCCGCGACAACGCTTAAGAAAGACCACACAAGGAAAGTACGGACATGGATGTGTACCGAAAATCGGCTGAAGAGCATTTCAAAGATGGAGCAAAAATTCGAGCCCTGCCAAAAAATATAATGTTTACCATTATACATTATATAGAATCATTACAAAAATAAAAGCAGGAAATACTAGCGCAGTTGTTGGCTACCGTAGCGTCAACCGAGTCTTTTCTATTGATGAGGAAAATAATCCTTAGGACTATTTGATCGCGTGCTCTGGACTTTACTTCGGTTTGTCTCCATCTGAACCCGTAACCGTCCGTAAACTAGCAAATGAGTTGGCAATTAAAAATGGTAAAACTTTTCCTGAAAAGTGACATCACACTCAAATGGCGGGTAAGGAATGGTGGACGGGTTTTTAAAACGACACCCGAGCCTTTCTTTGCGCTGTCAAAAAGTTTGTTTCCGGCCTAGAGTTTTAATGAAAATAATGTGAGTAAGTTTTGTAAATGCAATTTAAAATGCAAATGTTTATTTTTGAAATTCGTACAAAGTTTTCTAATAAATAATTTGTTAATTTAATATTTTATATCATATTTATTACAAACCCCTTTATCCTGTTACTTTCGCCCCACAACATGTTACTTTCGGCCTGACAGCGGGGTCGAAAGTAACAACTGCTGATTTTTTTTTAAGTCTCTGTGATTCATATAAAATACATAATTATTAGGTAAATCAAGATACTAATCTGTAGAATATGAACGAAATTTATATATAGCTATAATAATTTCGTCAAAAAGATAACACTTAACCAGAAACCAAGGTAAAAACACAATATGTTACGTTTGTACCCGGTCTCCCCTAGTATCAGTGATGAGCAGTTAGACGCTAGTCTATACGCAAAACATTATTGAGTGAGCTGTAGGATCAGTTATAGTAAAACAGGCAAGTCATTTTTTTTTGTGAAGTCCTTCCGAAGATCGGGTTTTATGATAAAACCACTGCATAAATCAATGATCAATAAACTTTATTGAATTTCTAGTAATTTGAGCTTTGAGCGAAAGCTTTGTCGGTACTGACCTGGTTTTGGAGATTTCACACTTCTTTTATTACTTAAACCTGCCCAAAGCTAGTTCAAATTAGCAAAAAAAGTAATCCTTGTTGGCTCCTAACTTTTTAATGGCTTTTTATTTTAGTATTCTGTTTTCGTACAGACAATATTAATAATAAGACAAATCATAACATATGTTCAATTTTTGATGTATATTGTTAAACAGTGGAGTAAATACACTCCCGAAGTTTGTATGGAAAAATTGTCGACAAGATCCACCTTAAGGCTTCTTCAAACAGGTGCAACGCGGCAACGCGACGTGACACTTGCAGAACAATTTCAATGTAGTTTTCACAGAAATTTCCATACAAGAGTCGCGACGTGACCGTCGCGTCGCACTAGTCTGCACGAGCCTTTAGTCAGAATCTGAATCATTTTGAAACATATTGCTAATCCATTTTTTCATAAGTTCAAAAAAATTGTCTGCTTAGCAACGTAAACAACACCATGTATGTTGTGGAACTGTCAACGTGAAAGCGATTTCTCCTGATAGTGTTTTATCACTACTCACACTTATTCAGCTCTGTTCAGCTTTTGTCCATAAAAAACAACGATTTTGTATAGAGTCTGTTCAGCTTTCCGCGGCTGAACGGATGCGTACGCATCTCATACAAAATCTTTGTTTTCTATGGACAAAAGTTGAACAGAGCTGAATAAGTGTGAGTAGTCCCATACTCTATAAAATTATCTCTGTGTTGCCTGCACGGTAATAAATAATAATAAATCTTTATTTATATAAAACAGATTGTAGTACATGTAAATTTTTACAAAGTGGTTTGCATTCAGTTTCTGGCAATCAAGTTGGTGACGTGCTGCTCTCCTTGCTAGGCTATGAAATAGCCTGTATTAAGAAGTAACAGTGCCAATCCCCTAATTGTGTTACTATAATTTTATTTTTTTACATTATACAGTTTTTGAATATTTAAATACAGTTATTGAAGTGCGCGAGCGCATTTGTGTGTGTATGCTTGTGTGTATGGGGGTGTGTGTGTATATATATGTGTGTGTGTGTGTGTGTGTGTGTGTGTGTGTGTGTGTGTGTGTGTGTGTGTGTGTGTGTGTGTGTGTGTGTGTGTGTGTGTGTGTGTGTGTGTGTGTGTGTGTGTGTGTGTGTGAGCAGGAGCGTGCGGCTGCGTATGCGTGCGTGGGTTGGATTAGTGTGGGTCTATGTTTTGGGTGAGTGGTGCAATATAAAAACTTATCATAAATTTATTAAATTAAATATTTTTCTGTTTCCTCGTAGGTGTTATCTTGAAGAAATGTGCGGACAGACTTTTTACAATTTTGATAAGACAATTTATATATTGGACATTTTTTGTTTATTTTATTGTAGAGAGTCGGACCTAGATAATAAAAGAATCTTTTAGTAAACGGCAAGCGGGTTTTTGGAGGAGTACATATTATATCTTTTCGGCGTTTGGTAATTTCAATATATGGGGTCATGCGGTGTTGCAACAGAACTGATTGTAAAATAAAGTGTTGCCGCACGTTGAGGACGTTGCAGTTTTTGTATAACTGATTAGTTGGATATATTAGTGGCCGGAAGGTAGCCACTTTCAGTATAGCTCGATGTGCTACTTCCAATGGTTTAAGGAAAGTTTTGGCAGCACCACCCCAACAGGGAATACAGTAGGTAATAATAGATAGGCATAGGGCAAAATAGACATTACGTATAATTATAGGATTTGCAATATTTCTCAAGGTTTTAAATATATATATAAGTTTGCGAACTCTGCCAGCAAGGATATTTATATGAGATTTAAATTTAAGATTTTTGTCTATGACTAAACCTAGGTATTTAATTTCATCCGTAGAGGATATAGGTGCACAGTGGCATGAACCCTGTGCCTGCAAATTGCATGTGTGAGCTTTAAGCGATATCGGTGGGTTTGGTTGGGTAGCAGAACTAATTGAGTAGGTAATGAACTTGGTTTTGGAGGTATTAAGTGTAAGCGTATGGCAATAAAGCCAGTTTAGTGCTACATCAAAGCCAAGCTGTGCTTTTCCCTCGAGTTCAGACCAAGTGTTGGCGACGAAAGTTATCGCAGTATCATCTGCGTAAGATGTTATCTTGGCATTTGGGATGTTTAAATTGCATAAGTCATTTATAAAAATGAGAAATAAGATGGGTCCCAAAATGCTTCCTTGTGGAACGCCATAGTAAATGGGAAGCTCACTGCTGCTGTGAGAATTAATCTTTACTATTTGGGAGCGATTTGTTAGGTAGCTTTGAAAGAGATCAAGTTGTAACCCCCTGACACCCATCCCTTCAAGTTTGAGTAAGAGAGAACGAACGGGGACGGTGTCGAACGCCTTCGCAAGGTCTAAAAATATTGTTAAGACCTTTTTATTAGTGTTTAGGTTTTGTACAATATTATCAGTCAGTTCCTGAACTGCATCACAGGTCGACTTGTGTTTACGAAACCCAAATTGTTTTGGTGATAGTAGTTTGTAATGTTCTAGGTAGTGTACAAGTCTTTTACTGATAAGACGTTCTAGTACCTTGGATAGGGCAGTAAGAACTGCAATAGGACGGTAATTATTCGGTAAGTTCCCGTCGCCTCCCTTAAAGATCGGATGAATAATTGCCTTTTTAAGAGAAGAGGGAAAGACGGCAGTCTCAAAACAGAGGTTAAAAATATGGCATAGTGTGGGTGCCAGGGAGGTTGAGTACCTCTTCAGGATGTAGGATGATATACCATCCCAGCCAGTTGCAGCATCAGAGCGCAATGAACGGATGGTTGTTGTAATTTCGTCAAGGTCAGTAGGGTCGAGAACGAAAGATGAAATCGATGCGGTATCAGAAATGGGTTGAGTGACTGTGAATGGCTGCGTAGTACTAGTGTGAACTATATCATTTGCAAGCCTCTCGCCGATGTTAACGAAGAATGAGTTTACAGTGTTACATGACTCAATAGGTGAAGATGATAAAGTTAGTAATTGTGTTGATGTATTCTTAGTTTTAGTAGTGTTAGTTACCCTTTTAATAGTGTCCCATAATGCTTTTGGGTTTTTACTAGCTTTATTTAGTTCCTCTGTATCATAAATTCTCTTTGCTTTCTTTAAAATTCTAATACAAAAACTTCTGTATCGAAGGTAGGTAATTTTTAGAACTTCATTTCCTGGGAATTTTTTAACTTTTCTGTGTAGAGCATCCCTGTTTCTTATGCACCGTAATAAACCAGGGGTGATCCAAGGTTTGAGTATTCTCTTTCTTGATGGAACTTTTTTGACTGTGGTATTTGCAGAAATGGACACAGTCATTAAATTCAGTAATTTATCGGTAGCCAAATTTGCATCTTTTATACTGAGAATAGGGGAGAAGTCTAGTTGCGACATTGATTTGTCAAGCCCTTCATAGTCAATTTTTGTTATAAAGGAGTTTACGACCGTTCGTAAACATTTATCTTGTAAGCAAAGTAAGGAGGAAGAGTGATCAGTTATTGTGGAGGTTAAGACAAATGTGTGGGTGGGGGAAATTGTTTTGAGGAACGTGTGGTCCAAACAATTTCCATCCCTGGTCGGTAGGGTGTGGGCAGGAAGAAACCCGTGAAAGGCAAGGCAATTTAGATACTCGTGGGAGCGCATGTCTGATGTGGTGGGTTTGATGTCCACATTCAGGTCACCTGTTAAAACCACCGATTTAAATCTATGCAGTGACGGGAGAATGTTGTTAAGTACTGTGAGAAAGTTGTTTATATTGTCTATTGACGGCGATCGATAAATACAGATTATCGCCAAGTCAAGGTTAATTTTTATAATAAGTCCAGATGCGGATCCGTGGAAATCTGGCTCTTCGCACGTAACAGACAGGTCCGATCTTGAATACACCACTACTCCATCACTTTGATTTATATGTTTGGTGGTCATGAACCCGGAGTAATTATTCAGAATCGGGATAGTGCTATTGCTGGAGCATGGCAACCAACATTCAGTTAAGACAACCAGATCGCAATCGAAAGAAATTCGGTGGAGAAGCGTTTGTAAGTTTAGAAAGTTACGGTTTATAGAGCGAATGTTTTGTGTCAGGATTTTAATAAAGTTAGTAGGACACTTCACAATGGAGAGTGTTTCCTCAGGAGCGCATGTATAGGTAGTTGATACAGCTAGTTCGTCAATGTTGTCAATTAAATTGTTAATGTTAGTAGTCACTTTTCCGGTAAAGTTATGGTAGTTTGATGGTTACAAGTAAATAGGGTCGTATTTGTTCTAGGAACGTGTGGGTAGCTTATGATGGGGGGTAGTTTTAGAAAAAAGTTTTTTAAGATATTAAAGTAGCTAGGTAAGGTGTAATAGGGATGAACGCAGGCGTATGTAGAGAGTATATATGGTGACATGGGGAAGTTGTAATATGTAGGTGTTGAGTGATTCATGTATGAGAGTATGTTGAGTATGTTGTGGTGATAGTAATAGTTATGTGTATAAGTCTTGATTGTGTTTGTATTTAGTGTTTTAACAGAGCAATTCGAAGAAATCGCAAAAGTAATGAAAAAGTTCTTAAAATATAGCAGGGTATACTTAAATGCACGTAGTCATGTTTTGATTATTGTCGCCAGCTGCTTCAGTTGTTCTTCGCTTTTTACCAAGATAGTCTGGCTATCAGGATCCTTTTTTAGCATAACTCTTCCATTTGACGTCCAACAAAAGTTGTACTGGTGTTGCTTAGCATGGTTTCTAGTAAGGTAAAATAACCTTTTAGAATTCGCTGTTAATAGCTCGGTGATGTAAATAGGTGTTTCCTGTGCAGATTTGAAGTTCAGATGGGTTGATTTTATCTTGTCTCGGGGATTGTGTTTATTGTAGTCTTTAACAGCAGCAAGAAAATTCGTTTTCGTCAATGTATTGCAAAACTCAACTGATAAACTCGATGTTAAATTTTCCTTTTTTGAGGGTAGTCTTACGATATCACGGATACTAGCGGATTCTGTATTAAGGCCTAGATGTCGTGACAGGTGCGATATCGTTTCAAACAGCATGATTTTGGTCTCATTCGACCTTTTTGGTACATTGCGTAATTCTACAGAGGTTTTGATGAGATTGTGGTCGAGAACTTCCAACTTGTTTTCTAGCGTAGATAATTGGATTACCATGGAGCCACGCTGGTGTTCTAGTCCCGTAATTTTATTTTCGAGTGACTGTAATTGGTCGGAAATGGCTGTCATTGCCTTTTCGAGATCAGCATTTGTGACCTTGATTTCTGTGTAGTGATGTTTTATTTCCTTAATATGACCTTCCAACTTGTCCAATCGAGTGCTCTGAGTACACATCATCTCACCGATCATCTTCTTGATGTCGTCTTTAAACAAATCCAGGGCATCACCGGTGGCTTCATCCGAGCGGCATCCGCGTTTGGTTTTGGTTCTCTGGGTGATATTCCCTGTTGAGTCTTTGTCTGCGTGCAGCTTCTGGATATCAGACTCGGAAAGCGATGAGTATTTATTCGGGGAAGTTTTGGGTGGTGTCTTATACATGTTCCCTTAAATTGTTAGGTAATATAATCAGAAGTACAAACCAAAATAAAGCACAGTAAATTATGTAAGTTACTCGCTAATCGCTATCGCTCGTGAGTTGTGGCAGCCGACAAGGATGACGCAAGTACGGCGTACGCGCAGCAGGCCCCGCCTTCTATCTCCGTCTCGACTGTTGCCGGCTCGTTTCCTCCAGTACTCCGCGTATCACGTTCTCTTCAATCTTTATGCACGCCTAGTACTTTTGCGAAATATATTTAACATTTAATTTCGAAATAACTATTTGTTTTTAATAAAAAATAGAAATACTTGTACGGAATGCACGTCTATACGCTTTCGCGGTCTGAGGGGAAGGGGGGGGGGTATAGGAACTGATAGACGCTTCTGTAGGTGCCAAACTGGGGCCAAATTCAATGCTTTATTCAGATTTCCATCGGCACGTTAATAAGAAGAAGAACTGGATAATTTTTGTGATAATGATTCGTTTTTGAGGTTTGCCAGGTTGCTACTGCATTTAATGTTGTATTACCAAGTTGTACATTTTTGAAGTGAAAACTTCTTTAGGCACGTTGAGCACTTTTTGTGTGAACAAAAATCAGGGAATTCGCGTCAACGTCACCGAACGCTTTCCATGAGCTATATGTATACTCTGGATATATGTGTAATTTTTGGGTGAACAATAAGCGTAAAATTCGCGTCATTGTCACCGCACGCTTCCCATGAGCTATTTGTATACTGTGTATGTATGTACAGTCACGAGCATTAATATGTATACACATCGCCAAATTCAAAAGCGATTTTCTTTTAAATAGCGATTGCAACCTTGAGATAACTTGGGTTTTTCATTATAGTGTGGGTTCCAAAATATTATTTTCATAATAAAATAAGATTACAATGAGTAAAAGTGGAGAAAATCACTTTTTAAAGTTGGTAAGCGTATACATATTATTGCTCGTGACTGTACAAGTAATTTAGTTTTCACTTCTATCGGCAGTCCCCAAAGACTGTCCCGTATGTTTTTTTAAAGTATTTGTTATATATAGTCAGTCAAGTTTGATGTGGCCGCACCGTACAAAATATCGGCCCGTAGTTGCCCCTGTATCAGCCACCTTCGGTGGATTAACAGGAGCGTTGATGGAATACCTGTGTTTTCAACTTATTTTCTTAAAAAACTTTGATTGTGTTACACGACTCCCGCTAACTTGATTAAAACTTATTAAAGGTTTCCAATATTATTATAGCAGCAATTTATATAAGATGTAGGTTTCACTTCATTGGTTAAACAAATTAAATTATGTTTCGAAAGTATCACAATATTATTATTTTATTTTAGCACTTAGAAACGGTTGGTTATTCTTGTTTTTAGGGTTCCGTACCTCTAAAGGAAAAAACGGAACCCTTATAAGATCACTTTGTTGTCCGTCCGTCCGTCCGTCCGTCCGTCCGTCTGTCAAGACCGTTTTTCTCAGGAACGCGTGGAGGTATCAAACTGAAATTTCTATATGATACTTAGTTCTACTGTCCCTGGAAGCTGATCAAATCAACCTTCTAAGGCAACGCAATCAAAAGATACAGCCATTTAGGCCGCAGATTTCCGCAAATTTTCGAAACTCGCACGGGAATCAAAACCTACAGGGTACTTCCCGTGAACTTAGAATCTTGAAATTTTGTACGAAGTCACGTCTTATAGTACAGATATAGGAAAAATTACGAAAACCGTAAATTTTTAGTTTCGTCATAAAAAAAAAAATATTTTTGACAATTTTGAACTTTTACTTATATACCCACAGGTTTGTACGGAACCCTCGGTGCGCGAGTCCAACTCGCACTTGACCGGTTTTTTTGTAAATGATTATGTTCGTTTTATCAACTTTTCATCGTCATCATCATTTCAGCCGAAAAACGTCCACTGCTGGACATAGGCCCAGGCTACACGACTTCGACCGTTTGCTTCCCGCATCCGCATTCCAGCGGCTTTCACAAGGTCATCGATCCACCTTGTGAGAGGCCTTCCTACGCTACGTCTTCCAGTACGCAGTCGCCACTCCAGAACCTTTTGGCCCGATCGGCCATGTTCTGCGAGCAATGTCCACTGCCACTTAAGTTTGGCAATTCTTAGGCTATATCGGTTACCTGCCGTGTGGTGCCGGACGTAAAAGAATAGCACCATCCCATTTTTTCCCGTGGGTGTCGTAGAAGGCGACTAAGGGACTTACTAGAGAATGGGCAGCAGCGTTCTCTATGCATTTTACCATCATAGTGCGATCGCCAACCCGCCTGTCAAGCGTGGCGATTATGGCAATTCCCTCCCCGTTAGGAGGAGGCTTATGTCCAACAGTGGACGTCTTTCGGTTGAAATGGTGACGTCGGTTACCTTGGTTTTCCAAGGTAGAAAACAAAAAGTCCAAACGTATAAGTCCTGTCCATTGCTCTTTAGGTGACTTTCAGCCTTCTTATGAGGGCTTCTTATGGTGTTTAATAAAGTACCTTTTAAAAAAAAAAAACATTTAAAAAAAACAACCGACTTCTAAAAAACACTAGAAAGTGATAAATAACTTTAATTTCGGAAGTCGGTGACTTTGAATATGTATTTTATTAATTTGTTATCTCCGCCTTCCGAAATTAAAGTTATTTTTCACTTTCTAGTGTTTTTTGGAAGTCGGTTGTTTTTTTTTTTTTTTGAAAAAAGTTTTTATTTTTCACTTTTTAGTTATAGTACCTACCCCACACCAATCCGAAATTTCATCATCCTTGGGGTCAAAACAATGCATATTTATGCTATAGCAATAATCTCGGTTAATTTGCTGTAATTTTTCGAAGAGTTCCGTTGTCTGTCTCCGAAACGCATCATCCGATCTATACGAAATTTAAATGGGCCTATTTCGAGACAAACCCCTTTAAAAAAAAAAGAATTTTTCAAATCGGTCTTATGACGGAGTTATGCCCGAACCTCCACCTAACTCCTAACCGTTAAAGAGTTGTAACTTCCTTCATCAGCTCAGCGTCATGAGATGATGATGACCATACGAAAATGTCTCAATAGCTTTAGAAAATATATAAAAAAATATTGTTAATACCTACAAATTTTTGGGGTTGCCCTCGATTTCCCTGGGATTCCATCATCAGATCCTGACTTGGTGCCAACGGGACTACCTCGCTTTTAGTCGCGCTGGTTTGTTTCTGGGCGTCCAACGCATAGCGGGTAACATGTGGGCGTAGTATACTTCACTAGACACACACGCGCGGTCGGCTACCACGCGCCGTTTTTTACTAAAATTGTGCACTTCGATTTATAATCTTAAAACGTTCTAATTATAGCATAATATTGGTGACGCACGACATTCAAGTAGGTTGCTGCGTTCGCAAAGTAAATGTACGGTTGATGAGACTGTAAGGCATGTTGGTAACACCACAAAGAAGTTTAAAAAAATATTGAAAGATTGTCAAGAAAAGGAACCCTATTACAAACAAATAATTAATAAAATTATTCAAAGTTGAACGCGATTTTGTCTACGTGACGTGGACGTATCGCTTGCAGTTCTGCATGGCTCGCCGGGTGAATGTTTTCGTCTTGCTTTCTGTGTTGTATCGGTTGCAGTTCAATCTCTTCAAGCTGATGGTTCGTAGCTGAATGGCTCTTAGGTATTACGGAGCGGCAAGATGGTCCGTACCTCTTTGCAAACCACCCAACAACGAAGTGATGATTACTCCCACAATTGTATTAGAGATAGATATTGGTGGTATGGTTTTATATATTGGATATTGGTGGTTGATTTGAGGTGCTTTTGCGTTTTCATATTAGCTAGTCGATGGTCGATTGTATTCTTTGATGAACTCCCGGTACATTGTTGCAAGTTTGTTGTTCTTTTCCAGCCGTTTTTCTAGTTGGATAAATTGCGAGATTGCCATTGACTTTGATTTACCTAATTTGTCTTGCAACTCAGAACTCATGGGCATATTCATGATGTATTTGTTATCTGCATCTCGTTGTACTGTCCTGGTGTGGTATTCTTCACACTGATTATCTTTGGGCATGTCATGGTTGCTGATAGTTGTCTTCGTTCTCCCAGAATTTAGTTAATTCGCTTAGGTCGTTAGGTGACAGTTAAAGGTTTTCAGTATGCCACATAGGATTAAGCCTAAGTGCGTCTGTTGTGCTACCGGAGACTGTTGACTGCCTTTTCTTTCCGTCCAGGATGATGTCGAAATATAGGTACGTCTACCCCAAGTAATAGATGTATAGGACTTGACGTGTTGAATTCCGGATCAGCTAGTTTCAAGTATTCCAGGTGTGGCCAGTTAGCCTTTTCGGACGATGACTTGGTTAAGTTGTTTGTTAGTTTGCGCCTGAGTTTCGAATGCGTAGTCTGAGAGAATCGATTTACAGGTAAGCTGAAGCCGTCCTTTGCAGTTTCCAGGTTCAGCTCCTACTCCCGCCATTGTTGCTTTCAGTCGTTTCCTTGTTAGTCGTAGCACCTGTGCGGCGTGCTCTGTGATCAAGTTTACTTGCGAATCTTGATCTAGTAGCAGTCGGAGCGTAATGTAATCACCATTTGTAGATTTTATCTTAAGTTGCACAGTAGTTAATAAAACGTCCATCTCGTTAGTAGATGTATTATTGGCGCGGCTCAAAGAGATGTCAGCACCAACTGGTGGGGTCCGCAAGAGCCGATGCCTGTCAGGGGTGCTGTGGCCCCTGGCACACAGGCTACTGAGGGAACACGGGTGGGTTTTAGTCAGTAAAAGAGAGCCAGAGCGGCAACAGTGTAGGTACAACAGTGTAAATAAATAAATAATAATAAAAGGAAGCGGTTTTTCATCAAGATTCCAAACATTCTGGTCCTGCGAGAGCCGACGTTACAAGGACCGCCATTTTTTTTTCTGCGTGTCGTTTGGTGGAGGAGGAGAAAACGCAGCATACATCGCTCGTACGCACCACGAAAACGCAGGAGTTTGGGCGGCGTACCAGCAGCGGGCAGTGACAACAGTCGAATCAATTCAAGTAATCAATCAACTACTCAGCTGTCGCGGCCATTTTGCGCAAATTCTGGGTGGTCCCGCGCGATATTGGCACGTCTAATTAAAATGACGATATCTCTAAAGTTTTGTATGGGAGCTATATAAAAGTTATGTCGTTGGAATTGTTATTAAATAAGCTACCACATTAAAAATAGAACAGTCCAGTTTTGCCGTAAATTGTATTACTCATTCTAATTTGAAATCAGGGTGAGCGAATTTTTCCCCGTTTATTGTATAGAAGTGTTAATCATTTAAAAAATATAGCATTATTCAAAAAGTTTTTATTTTATTTACATAAATATATATTACTTTACATTAATCAATAAAAATAAAACCCCTCTCCATACATTTTTTTCACACCACAAGCTTTACAAAAACATACCTTATGTATATAAGCATATGTGTATAAGCGAACCTAGCGCACGGAAAAAAAAAATTGGGTAAGTTTATATTTCAATTCCGAGAACACTGTACGTTAAGTGGCTTTAAGACAATAACTTATTCTATAGTTTAGTCCAATTTCTTATCACAGACAGAGTTTCAGTTATTAGAAGTGTTTCGTTTATTTTTCATTTCAGTGGTACGTATATTCCTCACGGTAATTCTTAAATTAAATGCTTAGTAACAATAATACGATTCATGACAACATACCTAATAAATACAATTTGATACCATTAGGCTCAGATCACACCGAGACGCGACGCGACGCGACGCTGCTCGCACATTTTAATAGAGGAACTCAAAATATAACTTTATTTACTACACGAAAAGATACACATTTCATTGTCAGAATTCAGAATGCGTTGCACCACGCAGTGCTGCGCCTTGAGATGCCTCGCGGCGTAGAGCGACGCATCGCGATGCAGCGGTGCATCAGCGACGGCGGTACGCGCGGCGTGCACGAGCGGCGCTGTGTTTCGCAAAGCCACGCGAATCAGCGTGACACCGTAAGGCGCAGCCTGGGGCCAGCCGCCCCGTGGCGACTTGTCTCTACTATTTCCGTCCAGACTTCGTGTAGAATTGATGCAGTTCGGTCGAGTGCTCGAGTGAAAATTATAATGATAGACTCGGCTGCGCCGCACGGCATCTCGCTGCGCAGCGAGGCGTCGTGCTGTCAACGATTTAACGATACGCCACGCGACGTTGCGATGCGTCTCGCAGCGGCGCGCGGCGCAGCGCGAAATCACTGGCCTCTTCCAATATCGTCGCGTCGCGTCGCGTCTCGGTGTGATCTGACCCCTAGTGTATTTATTATTGGAAATGTACGGTAATGGCGCGGCTACTTCCGGTGTTTGTTGAAATAACAATTTCTGTCCAAAATCTTTATCAAATACACAATATATGAATTAAAAACGGTTTATTACTTACCCATCCATAATGGGACACTGTTTTCTTGTCAAAAAGCACTCACAATAATAGTTTTTATGGATTACAAAACAGCGTGCATCAGCTGCTGCGCGCGGGAACACGAGACCACAGAACATAAATACCGTAACGGGAAGAATGAAGAGTTCATACAAAAAATATGCCATCAGCTTGCGACACTAGCGCGCCAGTATTTGATCCATGGAACAACTTTTCGCGCCAGATTTAAAAAATGATGTTAATATTTCAGCTACGATGAATAATTTTTGGATTTTTTTCATGTTTATGGAAAGGTATTCTAAAAATATAACGAAGTTGTATGCATTTTTAATATATTTATTTTTCGTTTCATGGCATTTTTCGAAGCTTCGTCGGTGAAATGTGTATTTTTTTAAATACAGGGTCGTTTTAATCATAAATGTAAAGTACTTGAAATAAAGATATGCATTTTATTTTGATCGTAATGCTTAGAAGAGATTCAATTTTCTTCTTAAAATTTCAATATGTTCACTTTTTATTTTTATTTTACACCCATGCTCATCCAAAAATGTAATTGTTGCAGCAATCTTCACTGTCTCAGTAAAATTTTTATTCACACAAAGTAGACTGTTGCGCATACAATTACCTATATTCTTTAAAACTAGTGAATAAATGACTTACCTCAGTGTTCTGGTCTGCAAGCATTGTGATTTTACACTGATGGCAAATGGGTCCTATTTTTAAAAATCATAAAACTACATACTTAACCGCACGATTGCAGTTCTCCGGAACACTGAGGTATTTACAGTATTCATTGCTTCTACTCTAAGATTTAAATCATTCATTAACAATTATCTACACTGTCTCAAAATGAAGGAGAAGATATCGAAATCAACCTACAAACCCTCAAACAGAAGAGAAGTGCAATCAAAGGCAAACTTACTAGGATGGTTAAGTACTTACAGAACTTCGGCGCAGATCTACACTCCATGATTGAAATTAAACTCCGACAAGGCGATCTAGAACAATTAATTTAACGGTTCGAGGAACTACAGTTGTAAATCGAATCAATCGAAGACGCCGAGGACAGACAAGGCATTCACGAAGTGGAGCGGAGCACCTTCGAGGACAGATTCTATGGACTGAAGGCATATATGATGAACTCCTTCACGGCAAGATCGCCAATACCCGCAGCGGCGACATCACATTCACGCCACGCGGATCAATTTAACTGCACGCACTACTACCAAACCAAACTACGTGTCAAGCTGCCTCAACTAGAACTCCCTAAGTTCGATGGGGACATCCGACAATGGCCAGAGTTCAAGAACATCTTCTACACGTCCGTGGACAGCACTGATCTGCCCATGATGAACACGCTGCAGTACCTGAAGACGGCGCTGACGGGGGAGGCTGCAGGCCTCATAGCTTAATTGCTAATCTTAGAGGAGAAGTATTCCAAAGCTCTCGAAATCCTAGCTAAGAGGTATGAAAATCAAAGCATGATTGAAAAACGTTCACTTAAAAAGTATCACTAGCTTTGGTACTATCACTCGGAATAAACGCAAAGAGTCCTTGGTTCTACTACAACAAAGTCTAGACTCCCTGAGAGCCATCCGGCTCCCTGTGGAGCACTGGGTTGCATTGTTGGTTTTTATAGTAACACAAAAACACTTTTCACAATACACTCCGAGCCGCTTGAGAGATCAATCGCAAAGAAAATTCTATTGCTGCGCTGAGTAAACTGCTAGACGCCCCTAAGACGATCCACTGACCGCTTGATTTTCTAAATCAACGCAGAACAGCCTTCGAGTTAATGTTTGATGTCAAATCTAATGATAAAATGTAAAAGTCTCTCATGTAGCTTCTGCAACAATCAAAGAAACTTGTATTCTATGCACTAGCGGTCATGCTTTGCATAAATGCCCTACATATCTTGAGCTTACAATTCAGAAACGTATTGAACTGATCAAATCCAAATCACTGTGTTATAACTGTTTACAGCCCTACAAATTCGGGCATAAGTCCAAATTTCACTGCTTAAAATGCAAAGGCCTCAACCACAGGTTAATTATATTACATCTATACACAGCCAACAGGCATACAATTCTCTGCAAAGCCAACAGGCGTTAGATTCTAAACTTGCAACAGCAGATACTTTGCCAACAGGTAATACACAAGCACATATACAACATGGTTCTATACAGCCAACACATACTCAATCTTCAAACTCATCATTCACTACACCGTCTACAGTACTAGTGACATACATCACACAGATTTTGATACAGCATTATCACCTCAAGCTGCTGCACTCAGGTATTCAGAACACACTCTGTAACATAAGTCTAAAATACTGGCCTATCAATGGTAGAGGTGAAGTACAGAAATGCATATATTACTGTGTTAGATCCACTAGGTATAGAGGCATGGTCTGTGGGCAGCAGATGTCAGATTTTCCTGCTCCCAGAGTCACGTTGACCCGTGTCTTTACTCATGTAGGGATAAATCTTAGTGCTCATCTTCTTTTCGTGTCGATGGCAGTCGTACACTTTTTTATTTGACCCTGATAAGGGCCGTTGGTCATGGCTCTGAAGAGAGCTGTTAAAAAGTACCATCGTGGTGAAAGGATTAGTCAGCTAGACTCTGCGTTACCGAGAGCCAGCTGTCCAGGGTGTGCCGGACGTTTTGTATCGCAGTACGAATATGTTAACGCCGTTCGGGGAGGCTCCTTTCATGCACCCCAATTTTAGTGGTGCTATAACTATAAGAAATTCAATGACTTGAAACTGTAAATATTCTAAGGGTTATATATGCCTATTTGTTTGCCTAGCTACTCAAGCAATTAGAATTAGTTATTAGAAAGTTATTTGTGCTCTTAAAAGATTTATTTCTAGGAGAGGAATACCTACTTGCGTATATACAGACAATGCAACGAATTTTAAAGGTTCCAAAACAGAGTTACATGTGCTCTATAAAATGATCAAAATTGATACTAGCTATAGTGAAATTATTGAGTTATGTACTACGAATTACATGGAATACAAGTTTACCTGTCCTCTTGCAAGCCACATGAGGGGGATGTATGAAGCAGGGATTTAAGCTGTGGAATCTCTCCTCAAGAGACACCTATTTAACACTAAATTAACATATGAGTTGCTGTATACTACTCTAGTTCAAATGGAGGGAATACTTAATTCCAGAACATTGTATCCTATTACTGATTTACCTAATGACTTGACTTGTCTGACACCTGCACATTTCATTATGGGTACCTACTGCTATAACTGACGTACCTGAACCGAAAGTTCTAGATGTTAGTGAATCTAGACAAAAATAATACAATTTAAACAAAGATTTTGGAAGCAATTCTATTTTAGTTATTTATCTGAATAACTAACTAGAAATACTCGTAAGTGGCTACAAGTGCAAAAGAACATAAGTATAGGAGACTTAGTTTTAATTAAAGATGAAGCTTGTCCACTCACTTCATGGGCTAACCTCTGTAAACACTAACAAGACTGATGGCCCATGTAGATCTGTAAAGATTCGAACTAGTAAAGGAGAATTTACTAGACCTGTAAATATGATACTTAATTATTATTGCTACCAAGCAAAGATTGAAACTACTTAATAAGAATCTTAATATTGTGTATTTTTTAGTTGTGTTAACATAGAGGTGCCTATGTGTAACTTACTTATCTATAGGTACTCCACACATAAGTATGTGTATCTAGTTATTTGTAGTAGACCTAGATATAACATAGATTAAGATTTACCTAGCTATGTTTGTTTATCCTAACTTCAATGTTCTTAGAAATGCTAAACTCATTAGATTTACTTTTCTGCACCTACTTAACTAAAATTTTTATGTTTACTAAACTTATCTTTAAAACGATTAATACTTTTGTAAATTATCTAATAAGTAAATACTCGTTGTACCTAATGTAAGAAATAAGATTACTACCTAGCCTATGCTATACTATAATATATTTAAGATGCTACGTTCCTAACTATACTTGCTATTATGCATAATTATTATATTTCTGTTTTCTACTTATAGTAAGGTTCTAAAATACGTAAATGAAACTCCATGTTCTATTTAAATTCAATAATTTTTATTTATTAGCTTACTGGCAGTTTGAGTACTTTATGCGGCCTACCCAAATGTCCTTTCTTTGGTATTGTTGTGAGTTGAGCCTAATGATTACTGATACATGCGTGCACTGAATGGACAGGTCTACTCAATCTGTGTGGTTCTTTCCTCAAAAGACCATTTCAGACACCAATCCACATGGTCTTCACATGATCTGACCAAGATTATGTCTGGGCTTTAAAAGAGACTGTGACCTCTGAGTTTGTTTCGGCTTTTCTTCTCAGAGTAGTCAGATAGGAAACGCCGACCTCATCTAGTTAAAAAAAATATGATTGACGTGTAAAAGTGTTTGTACAAACCTACTTACAGAAATAAAATCATTTATCATTCATCATTATTGTGTAAACTCAGCTATGTACTTACCGAGGCTTTCCTTTCTTTGGAGGTCCGAGAATGTTTAGTAATGTCATAGTTGTCAAACTAAATACGAACTTGACAGATGGTTGTCTATGGCTTCTAACTTCACCACTAACAAAGCGCACACGCCTCTTACGAATGTCAATCAAATAAAATTGTTAAAATGTTATTATAACCTTGCATGTAGCAATAGTGTACTCGTAGGTACAACAGAGTAAAACAGTTTTCTGAATAAACAATAATACAAAGAAGCGGTTTTCCATCAAAATTCCAAATAGTCAGATCATGCGAAGACCATGTGGATTGGTGTCTGAAATAGTCTTTTGAGGAAAGAAGCACACAGATTGAGTGGACCTGTCCAATCAGTGCTCGTATTTATCAGTAATCATGCAGCTCAACTCAGAACTTGAGGAGCTCAACGATTTGACGAACAATTCCAAAGAAAGGACATTTGGGTAGGCCGCATAAAGTACTCAAACTGGCAGATTAACATTAAAAACTAACTGAGAAAGAGATGAAACACAAACACAAAAAAAAAGCATGACCGCACATTCACAATAATTACAACAATAGTAATAGTATAACTACTTCTCAAAGTAAATATTCATGTCAAAGTGTTTATAATAATTATTAAATGTCAAAGAGTATGAAGTTTGTAAAAACAAAAAACAACAATCAGTATGCATAAATTGGAGCAGGTCAATCCCAAGCTTTTTTGTCCTCAATATAATCTTTAACGGTATAAAAGGCTTTCAGGCACAACTTACGTTTAATGAATGATTTAAATTTATTGAAACTTAGATCTTGAACATGGCTTGGAAGCTTATCGTAAAAGCGTATACATTGACATCTGAATGACCCACCTATTTTCTTGAGCTTTGTTAATGGTAACAAATTAATGTTTGTTCCTAGTATTTATATTATGGATGTCACTGTATTTTTTACACACTAAATATGCGGCTCGCAGGACCATTTAATATAGAAGCCAATGGTTGTAGGCACCGTACTCTATTACTTTGTTTATGTTGATGTAGTTATGGAGTACAAAAAAAAACCACAAGATTAGTTTAAAGTTATATTAAAATGTAGAAGGTTAACAAGTTAAAGTGGTAGCGATTCTTTCTATTGACCAGTAGTTAATTCCACGGACTCCACAGTTATTGCCTGATTCAATGCGTCTTGCTTAAAACGTTCTAATTATAGCGTAATATTTGTGACGCACTCTACCTACATAAGTAGGTTGCTGCGTTCACAAAGTAAATGTACGGTTGATGAGACCGTACAGTTGCATTGAAAAGTATTGCACTTTCATGGTTACAGTTTGCGCGCTGGTAATTTTTTCCTGTACCTAAAACACGAAGATTGTAATCCTTTACCTTCTCCGCGACGGGAAGTGAAAACCTAGGCTCGTCCACACGTCAAACAACAGGCCACTCCGCTCTTATAAACAGTAACTAAACAAATTCCGTCATGAAAGTAAGTGCTTTGTTTTAAAATGTACCAAGACAAAGGCTGGGGTCGCTCGCATCAAATATTCAAAAGTCCTGCCTGAGTTGGTACATAAATTCGGATCAAAATTCCGTGAAGTGTGACCCCGAGTGCCTGATGCATGTTTCATTTGTGTACGGCCGTGTGAGGTCACATCACATATTTGCAAAACGGTACATATTTTAAAGAGTCCAACACTATTTGATCAGAAAGTCTGTTTTGTTTCGCCTCGTAGGCTTTTGTAGAGGATATTATATGTTGTAAAAGTACTAGACTTTGTTTTATTGTTCTTTCAATAATTTAGTACCAATTTGACACTTTGGGAGCAGTGGTGGCTCAGTGGGACGAGTAGTTGTAGTAGTAGATAATAGGTGTGGGTCGAACAAACCCTGACAGGGCAACTTTGTTTAAATTATTTCATCACCACTGCTCTCAAAACGGTGATAAAATTGCGCGTAACATCTATATAAATAAAAAGAAAAATCCTGACTGACTGACTCATCAACGCGCAGCCCAAACCCTTGGACCTAGAAAGCTGATTTTTTGCACAGAGGTTCCCTTTATAATTTAGACAAGGAATAAGCAAGAAATTTTCAAAATTCCACCCCTAAGGGAGTTAAATAGGGAACGAAAGTTCCGCGCGGGCGAAGCCGCTGGCAAAAGCTAGTAATATATGTATTGTTAGCTGCATCTCCAACGTACACCCATCCGGCCAGCCCGGAAAATGTGATCGAGTCCATATAAAACCGCGCGCAGCGTGACCACCGATTCATTCCTAAACCCGGCGGCGCGCAGTTTACTGTTCCCTATCGGTTCACATAATACTTCTCAAATGTTGTAACTTAATTGTTTTGACTAAAAAGACTTTCTTTTTTAACTTTTGATTATTCATTAATTCAAATATATTAATTCAAATAAAAGTGTATTAAAATGGGAATTCAATTTTCATAGTTAAGACAGGCCAACGTCTGTTGGGTCAGCTAGTATTTAATAAAAATCATATCATAGCAAAACAATGAAATGGAAAAAAAAACGATCATGTTAAAGTAAATTAAAATAAGTAGATCATAAAAAAGGGTGATATCAGCTGAAAAACTACAGCAATTCATGCCATCTCATGTTCCTAGCACGGCGAGCTGTGCTGGTGCCGCTGCTGCGGCTGCTGAGATCCTCAAGTGGCGTAAATACTGTACCCTTATTGGTAACCACTATTTGAGCCGTTTGGGGTCGAAATGCTCGGGTCATGGGGCCCGAGTGCACGTCTCCTCTTTAAGGAAATTTCTTGCTTGCTGGTCGACACTTCACGTAACAAGAGAGCTGGGTCATTCTTTGGCCAAAGAATTAGCATTGCCATTAAACGTGGCAATGCTGCCAGTCTTCTGGGCACGTTTCCTGATGCCAGCGATGCGGACGAATACTTCGTCGCCTAAGTGTCCTTTTGTTATCGTATTTATTTTTATTTTTAGTTAGTTAGACAGTAATTATAGTAATAAAAAAATACCCAAAGCAATTCAAATAGATCAAACTCAACGAGCGACTATCGAAAATTTCTATAGTGTGGTTAGTAGCAGCAGATCTTAAGGCAAGTTAGATTAAACCCAGCTAAAATCTCCAGTGGGTTTAACTTAAGCCTGGCCCCCCATCATTGCGGTTTGTTACCATGGGAACATCTCGCATTGTTAGTCACTTTTGTATCTTACTAAATACAAAAGTGACTTACAATGCGAGTTGTTGAGGCTTTACGAACAGATGACAGAAGCTATGGCTGATGGAGCCGAAATGTTCTGAAGTGATGACCGAAGGCGTCCCACAAGGTGGCCCGATGACCTACTGAAGGCCATAGGAATACGCTGGATCCGGGAAGCACAGAATCGGTCGAAGTGGCAGAGTTTGGGAGAGGCCTATATCCAGCAGCGGACGTCTTTCGCCTGAAATGATGATAACGATGATAGGGCTCTACCAGCGACTGCCTTATTGGTCTAGTGGTCGCAAGGGTGACCGAAAAGCGTGAGGTTTCGATACCTGAATTGGGCGAAGTTTTATTTGAGACTAGCTTTTGCCAGTGGTTTCGTCTGCTTGGAGGTCGAAGATTATCCCACGGAAACGTACTATTGGAACAAAAAGTAAAATGTGGTAATCAAGGTTGTAAGCTATCAGTGTGCCAAATTTCATGCAAATCCATTCGGCAGTGTTTGCGTAAAATCAGATAACCAGCTCAGTGATTGCTACGTTGGGTCATTAAAGGAATGGATGTTGTTGACCTGAGAAACTTAAAAGCCATTGCCATTATGCCAATGTGTTACGCAATGGCCCGTCAGTTGTAGCTTCGAGTAATACAGGTGACAGCCGGCTCCCCTTTATAACGGTATCTACGCAGAATTTAAGCTCGAAAAAGCTTTATTGTTTCGAGATTCGAGTATAATTCGAGTTCCAATAGTACCGTTCAGTTTGTAGTACAAAGTTTACGCTCAAAGGCCGGTGTTTATCTTTACAACAAATAAAACGGAGCAAGTTCCCCGAAGGTCTCTTATAGTTAACTGTGAACCACAACCTTTGGTTGAAGACTTGAAGCTCGCGACTCTCCCGTGAGAGTGAGTTAGACTGTAGAAAATCATGCTTCTTATTTGTCCTGCCCATGTACCTATCTCCTTAATACGTGAAGCAAAAACTTTGTAGGTACGCCTATTTATGAAAATCACGCGTACGGAGGAGGATGAATTTTGGCACTGTTAAACGTTGTATGGACAAGGAGTGTAGGAAACGTCAAGAAGACAACAACACGCCTTCTTTCGCCGAACGGTTGGGCAATCAGAAGACAGAAAAGCTTGCAACTGGCGAAATGTGGGTATATAATAGGTACACCACCTATTGTATACCCACATTTCGCCAGTTATGTTAAGTTCCATGTAATAGGGGGCGAGCCTATTGCCATCAACCGGGCACAAATCCTGACTACGGGCTGAAACTGAGAAAAAACAGATACAAAAACCCAATAAAACTTTGCCCGGCCTGCATTGTTATTTTGTAAAAATCTCACCGTGATAACATGGGTGAAGTGGGCATAGTCTAAAGAAAACTAGAATACCCACTCTGAATACACACTGTATTTCCAAAACATTTACAGTACGTATTTTTTCTTTTTTTGGTATTGGCTTCGCACGGTTTGTGCATTTAGCCAGTGTCAAGTAATTTTTCTTTTCGATCAAGTAAATAGCCCTATAACAGGCACGAAGTTACAAAAAAGCCATAGTCGTTTTTAGTCAGTCAAAGTTATTGTAAAGCGGTAGTAACTTTGCAACAACCTATCAGGGGTTTTTGGGGGAACACGACAAGTCGACGTTAGTCACTTATTTTCACCTTCACTACACTTGTGCACTCACACGTAATTAAATTGAATAATCTACTACAAAAATTATACAATTTTATTCGCTATTTCACAAAATTTCATGAAAGTGAAAATTCGTGCGATATGTTCCAACGCGATCCCGTCAAAAACTCCCAGTCCGTAGGTACTTATGAATAGCTCAATGTGTATTTGTTACTGACTTGCCTTCAAGAATTATTGATATGTAATAGAGTGCACCCACTTTTTTCTTTTTACCCACAAAACTGTAAAAATTTACTTATTTATTTACGAATAATACCTACCTTCTTCATAAGTAATTCTTATATTTCGTTTTAAGATTACCTTGTATTTCTCCTGATAAGTGAATTGTATTCTTTTTGAGAAATTAATGCCTTAAACCGTATAAAGTGAGCTGTCATTAGCATTAATCCCTAGTGTCGATTGGAGTGACAGTTCACTTCATCCAAGTTCTCACGGTGAGTTTTTAACAGAATACATCGGCTGGAAATCGAATCCAGGACCTCAAGCTAGCAGTATCACTTCAGACCACTAGACGAACGTGGCAGTATTTTATAATCATGGTCGAATTATCTTATTTTTTAAATATAACCACTAGTAAGTATACATATCTGTGGGATAACACGTTTTCAAAACAATACACGCAAAGGAAGTCTAAGTCAACTTAGACTTCCTCTGCGTGTATTATTTTTCATATTTTTATCGAAAACATTCAGGATGAAAAGTTACCTATATGCTTTTCCGGGATACCTATTTGTTAAATTTCATAACGATCGTTTCAGTAGTTTAACCGTGACGACAGTAACAGACAGACATTTATAGAGTTACTTTCGCATTTAATTTGTAATATTAATATAGTAAGTATATTACAGTATAGAAGTACCTATGGATGTTATCTGCGATTCTTGAAGCATCCCTAATTGCAACAATTGGTGTTTAAAACTCGATTAGAAATCAAATAAATATGAAGAAAAACGATACTTATAACTTGCTTATACTTTTAATTTCACAACTGTTCTCTTCGACTGTCCAACAACCAAGTGTATAGTATTGTAGTCTTTGAACCAATGATCCGCACTCCATTTTAAACATTTTAAATACATTAAAACACATTAATTTCCTTAAGTCCCCACCCAGAAATAACGGCTCGGTGACGTTGTTTCTAAGTGTTGCCATCGTACAATTAGGTACACATTAAATTGCCTGAGTTGTCACAATAAAATATATCTCAAAAAGACCGTTGCTATTCATGATAATAACTTAGTGCTAATTCGTTATTTAAATAATACACTTTATCTAAACTGAATCAATGAAATAACGACATAAAGTTTATTTAATTTATTTATTTATTAATAACCAACTTATATTAACAGTTTGCACCACACATACAAGTTATTGGTCAATACAAGTTTTACACATTCAATTTCAAAGGTTCTGGACTGGCGAACGCGTACCGGAAGACGTAGAGTGGGAGTCCCACAAGGTGAACCGATGACCTTGTGAAGGCCGCGGGCATCAGCTAGATCTGGGAAGCACAAGACCGGTCGAAATGGAGGAGCCTGGGGGAGGCCTATGTCCAGCAGTGGACGTCTTTCGGCTGAAATGATGATGATGATGACACATTCAATTATAGAAACATAGAACAGGGTTAAAATTTTCTTATAAAACTAGACAGAAATAGAAGAGATTAAACGATTGAACTAAATTAGTCAAAATAAGGTAAAAGTAGAAATTAGAAAGTGTAAATCATTGGCTTGTTAGAAGAAGAACAAATAAAATAATTATACTCAACGCTGCTGTAAATTTTTGAAGAGTTACTTGTTGTAGTATGCAATGGAGAAGAATGGGCTTCGACGTACAACCGTAGAACCGTTATCAAAATGTGCAATTCCTACGAGTTAATAGTACATTATGGTACAAGTGTGTAACGTTGGTGATTATCGCTGAGGCGCCATTGAGACCCGAGCCGTAAGGCGAGGGTCTTAAGAGAGCCGAGGACGATAATCATCAATACACACGTGTATCATACGACGTTTTTCAACACACTTGCGAAGAAAATAATACTAAATCATCATCATCATCATCATCCATCATCATCCATCATCATCATCCATCATCATCCATCGTCATCCATCGTCATCCATCATCATCATCCATCATCATCCATCGTCATCCATCATCATCCATCGTCATCCATCATCATTCATCATCACCCATCACCACCCAGCATCATCCATCATCATCATCCATCATCATCCATCATCATCATCCATCATCATCATCCATCATCATCCATCATCATCATCCATCATCACCCATCATCATCCAGCATCATCCAGCATCATCATTCATCATCATCCATCGTCATCCATCATCATCCATCATCATCATCCATCATCACCCAGCATCATCCATCATCATCCATCATCACCCAGCATCATCCATCATCATCATCATCATCGTTTTTAAGAACAAAGCAACTCAAACAAAAAACAACCTATAACTCACTAAGAACAAAGCAACTCAACCAATTCTATAACTCACTAGTGAATAATAGTAATGAAAAAGTCACAGTTTGATAATAGGTGTCATAATGTGCCTAACTGTAGTGAAATTAGAGCCATTTTATGAGCAAGTGTGTTGAAAAAATATTTATCCCTGGTATCAGGTTGCACGTCGATTGTGCCACTGTATGTGAACATTTTTATAATTTGACTAACCTCTTTTCATAGAAAACAATAAAAGACGGATGTGCATAGATTTGTAGGAAGTCATAATTTTTTATAATCTCAACTTCATTGAACCCATATAAGATAAACAAAATTGCAAAGATATTAAACAATTATATTTTCGTTACAGCAACGTTTAAATTCCTTAGAATGTTATCCACTAGTCCTTATCAGTTGATAAGGCTAACCACAAACAGAGTTATAAGTGGCTTAGACATCACATGTTTCTGAGCGGCAATTGGAGCGGCGTAATTTCGTATCATTAAAATGGCTTTCGATTTGTTTGACAGATTAACAATATGGACGGCAATTACCAACATTGTAGAGCAGACAAATTTTTCTAACATAATATGAAGCAATGAATTAGCAATATCATTCACTTTTTTAAATGTCGCAGCATTATGCTGAGATATGAAACTCCACGGTTACTCTTTTAAAAATAATTGGGTTTAACAATGTTTTCAAATTACAGTGATAATAGGTATGGGAGGACAGAGCAGGCCTGTCAATAAGTAGGTACCAGGTACTTAGAGGAATGAAAATACAGAATAGAAAATCGTCTAAAAATCTACAGTCCTGTAAGGCCTACAACGTTCTCTCATTTACAATATGTAAAATAATCTACATAAATAAAATGAACCTATTTATGCAAAGTGACATGATTTCCATGAAAATCACTAAAAATAGTCGATATTAAAATTGATGTATAATGTCAAATAATGACGAGAATATGTCAGCATTGTAAAAATAAAAAGAATAAAAAGGAACATTGTGTTATTAAATGACAACATTGTACACAGGAAGTCAATGGACGCTTTTTTATGATTCTATTTAGTTTGTTATGTGATCTTCCTGTCACAATAAATACTTTTTCTTTCAAAATTATTAAGATTTTCATTCATAGTGTGCACATTACATGTGGGAACAAAATTGATGTTAACAAGTAAGCCGCCTAACCCAGATGTGATGCTTCTACCATACAATTTTGAACTGGATTAACGAAACAGTAAGTCCCGGCCGTCATCTGTGGATCTTTGACAGTAGTTAAGGGTCGTCTGTCAGTCTTCATGTCTTAAGTCTTCATCGTCATCATCATTTCAGCCGAAAGACGTCCACTGCTTGACATAGGCCTCCCCCAGGCTCCTCCACTTCGACCGGTTTTGTGCTTCCCACATCTAGCGGATACCCGCGGCCTTCACAAAGTCATCGGTCTACCTTGTGGGAGGCCTTCCCACTCTGCGTCTTCCGGTACGCGGTCGCCACTCCAGAACCTTGCGGCCCCATCGGGTATCTGTTCTGCGAGCCCTGTCCCCCTTCAGTCTTCACTCCATGTAAAATACTGGTATTCAGCTGCATCAGGAGAGATTGGAAGCTGACCCCAACATAGTTGGGAGAAGGCTAGGCAGATGGTGATGACGATGAGTGGGTTACGGAATTGGGGTGTTGTATTTTACGGACGTTCACATATTATTATCACACCCAATTTTTCAAAAATACCTACATTTTTGACATTGCTTTATCATTGAGATGAGATCGCGACTGGATTTTGATTCTTTTTAACAACGGGAATTGACTATTACTTATGTTAATTGTTAATGGTAGTCAATTAACTTGGTCATAGCTCACAGGTGATTATGAGACGCAGATAGCAGCATTTAGTGACGTGAGCTAATGAGATGGCAACAGAGTGACAAATGTACAGATAAATAATAATAACTCCACCGCCGTATTGCTAAGTTGACGTCGTGGTGGGGCTTGCGAGCTTCGAACTCCAGGTCAATAGATTTACCATTTAGAGAATATAAGCTGATTATGCTTAACACTCATGTAACCACTTAAACAATAAGATATAGTTGTTTTCTTTGAGGGTAGGAAATCATCGAATAACTACCCCCGCTCTGGGTGAAGCGAGAGTGTACTGACTAAAACCCACCCGTGTTCCCTCAGTAGCCTGTGTGCCAGGGGCCACGGTATCTCTTTCGAACCCGCACCCCTGGCAGGCATGGGCCCCTGCGGTATCTCTTTCGAACAACCCGCACCCTGGCAGGCATCGGCCCCAGCGGACTCCACCAGACAATAAGAGATGGTGACATTGTGTTGATGTTTTTTTGTCAACATATAACATGAAAAATTATTTAATTAATGTTCTGTCTCGTTAGCTTAGCCTACCTATGATGTATAGAATCAAGTCTATCTAATTAAACAGACAGCTGTGCTGCTGGGGAGTTTGTTGCGCTACTTCTTCTTCTCAGCTAAAGCACTAGGAAGTGGTGAAGGGTGTGCGTTTTACGGGACTGTCTTATGTAATTTTGACGTTCGAAAAGTGCTGGTTCTCGGTCTAATTTAAATGAATGACTTTTGTTTTTTTTTTTGATTTCGATGAAGAAAATCTATTAATATCTAATAATTCCATAATGCAACCAAAATTGTCAGACAGTGTAACCATAACCACGGAATGCTATTATTGTCCTTATTATTATACTACACCTACTTTAAAATAATTGCAAAGTAATTTCTGTTTAATAATTATGTCGGTGTTACTGTTGTTATTAACGTCTTAAGAGGTCATTGTACTCACCATTATGATCAATTTTTAAAATAATCGCGAAAAAAAATCAGCTGTTCTCTACATTTTGATGAGTTATACGAACATAAATGTAAGGGACAGTAATTTTTTTTATCGCGATTTCAGGTTTGGTCCCATAGTAAAAGTTGTTCATAATGATGAGTACAAAGACCTCTTAAGAGGTTGTTAGTATTTTTCCAATAACCCTGCATATACGTTTTACCGAAAATACTGTGGAAGTAGACTCGTTCAGCAGTAGTGCTTGAAACCGATAGACCAACAAGGCAGTCAGTTTTACTCTTTCCTGGATGTCAAAGACCAAAAAAGTATCCTTTTAAGTAAAAGAATGTGCCATTAGTATTTAGGCATCATCTTAAATTTTACAATAAAGACCTTTATTGCCTCCGACTGCACTAAATTGCATATAGTATTCAGTCTAAAAGTGATCCTTTTAAAAACAGTTTCTAGTTTCCATCTTTTTAAATTAAAGTTCACTTTTTAAGCAGTCGGGTTTTTTGATTTTATAATATTTTTTTTATGAAACCCTTTATTTTGATACCCCACTCAATAGGGGTTGAGAAAAAATATATTTTTGAAGACACTATCTTGCGCCAAAAATCGGCCGTTTAATTTTTTTTCAATTTTGATATAGGCCCATGCAGTGTCACTCTCACAATTAAGACAAATCTAACGGCACCTCTCAAGCTGAAATCGATCAAGCCGTTAGCGTGCCAAAGTAATTCTAATGTCGCGAGATTATCGTGGACGTTAGAAATTATAGAAGCGCACATTAGGTACGCATGGCAACATATCAAGCTATATATTTCTAGAATAAGCAACTTCTCACTGTATAACAAGCCTTTACAATTCGATAGCTCTGCAATAGTTGACCGCTAAAATTGGGAATGTGACTAAATTATTAATAAATTTGAAAATGTTTATTTTTCTCTTACATAATTCCGATTCAGCCCGTGCCTTGCTACCCACTTCCTAACCCGCGGTCCGTACCCTACAGGGAGTGTCCTGAGCGTGAGTCGTTTAGTTTTTAAGTTCTTATGCCCCAGTTAGAGGCCACAACTTACTGAGGCAACCACAGGCAACTCCCGTTAAGCAACCGATCACCTCAAAGAGATCTCAGCATCAATTGATGGGGTCCGCAAGGACCAATGCCTGCCAGGGTGCGGGTTGTTCGAAAGAGATACCGTGGTCCCTGGCACACAGGCAACTGACCACACGGGTGAGTTTTAGTCAGTAAAAACCTGACACGCTCTCCTGAGCCAGGGCGGGAGAACTTATTTGATGATTTTCTACCCTCATAAATAAAACCACCTCCTAGGTTGACATGCGAGATGTAATACCAAAACAAATTTATTGTTAGAAAATTAACGCATTACCCACTTCTAACCCGTTAGGTTAGAAGTGGGTAATGCGTTAATAAAAACCCCTAACTCGTCTTTCTTTTGTTCTTTGTGGTCACAATCTCAAAAGTGACAAAACAACAAAGAATAAAACGACCGTCTTGCCACCTCTATGATATTTCTCAGTC
Organism: Polymixis flavicincta; assembly: GCA_949987655.1. Taxonomy (NCBI): domain Eukaryota; kingdom Metazoa; phylum Arthropoda; class Insecta; order Lepidoptera; family Noctuidae; genus Polymixis; species Polymixis flavicincta. Next base: position 5,548,501 of record OX465188.1, on the reverse strand, counting down.
TGTCTGCCGATATTCGGAAAGGAAATTGATAATGATAAGGCACAATCATTGGCTGTAGACGTTCTGCAGTGTCCGAGTGTGGAGTTATGTGACCGTGCCTGTGCCTAAAATGTGATTGGATTTGTAAACATGCCTATTATTAAAGGTAAGTTTGCTTTTTTGGTATTTACAAAGTGGGAGAAACAGGTACAATACGCGGGGTTGTTTTTTGACAGTCTTTCTCATGTTTATACAGGAAAAGTTTTTATCCAGTGCGCAAATTGTAACCATGAATTCAGCATATCATTCTAGAACCCCTAGCGCAAAAATTTTTCGCCGGATACACATTGCCCTGTATGTTGACGTATGTTATTTACACAATGACACTATGTCGCAATACATGTATAGCGATTTATTTTTTGTCGTAAAACACCGTATCGGTTATACAAATATTAGTCACTAGCTTTTGCCAGTGGCTTCGCCCGGGTGGAGGTCAGAAATTTTCCTACGGGAGCGTACTATCAGAGTAAAATGTTTTCAATGTTTTAAATAGGTTCATTGTATTTATGTTGATTATTTTACATATCGTGAATGCGAGAACGTTGTAGGCCTTACAAACTGTGGATTTGTAGACGATTTTCTATTCTGTATTTTCATTCATCTAAGTACCTGGTACTTATTAACAGGCCTGCACTATCCTCCCATACCTATTATCACTATAATTTGAAAACATTGTTAAAGCCAATGATTTGATGATTTTTAAAAGAGTAACCGTGGAGTTTCTTGCCGGCTCTTCTCCATAGGAAACAACAATTTGGAACCGTGCACCTAGCTTCTGACGTTTCATAAGTGCCCATGTAGGTTTATAATATTTTGATTTGATTTGATTTGAATAGACTGTATCTATGTGTGCCATTTCATCCAAATGCGTTTTGCCGTTTTTGTGTGCTTGAGTAATAAACATCTAAACGTACAAACTTCTACATTTATAATATGGTAGGATAGGATAGGTTAGGATTGGATAGGTGCACAGAGGCACCGCTCACCAGTGATTTCACTTTCTATCCATAAAAAATCTTGTTAATTATAAATACGACACTCACTTGTTTACTTACTTTAGTTTACACAAAGTGGACGTCACATAATAAAAAGTCATCGTAAGGAGCGTTTTGGCGGTAAATTCAAAACAACGAAAAATGAAATTTGGTTTAAATCGTTTTAAATTGAGAAAATGGATATAAATCTATTTACTTTATTTTTCTGTTACATATTTCGTCCCAATCTTCAAATTAGAATAGTTTTTATTAAATTGGAAAATACCCTATTAGAAATTAAAATATTGATACAAATTAAATAATGAAAGCAAAATAAAACAGAAATTAAAGTGATGAAATTTATATTATCATAAGTAATTACATAACTAATAAATGTGTCATGTGTCTACTATATCTTGTAGTTGAATATTTACGATCTTTTTAGAGATTGCTATTTAAATATTTCATTTACAATTTCACACACACACATACACACACACAGCACGATATAATAACTTTAAGAATAAATTAAATGTTGATGTTTTTTTATATTTTTTCAAATTATTTTATTTGTTTTTACTTCTTTTAAAACTGTATATTGCAGCACACATGTTTGTCTATTCCTATGTTGACATTAGTATCTAAGCCAAATAAAATGTGAGAGGGCCCTGACTCCTGACATACAGGTACACCTAGTTCAGGAGTCAGAGGCTCCAAACAAGTTTCTGTAACCTACTATGTCAATAAAGATGAATTTGAATTGAATTTGAATTGTCCTCAAATCCCAAACTGTTAGACCAATTTCGACGGGATTTTCACTGGCAGATTGTTGATGTAATACCTAAGTATTTATATAGACCTATTATCCCGGTAGTAATTTCCCTTGGTATAACTTCCGACATCCAGAGGTGAAGACACGGACACAGCAAGTTATGTAATAATAAGTACTTAATAGGTATTGTTTAACTTGAAAATAAAATACCTAAGACCTAATTTCTCTCAATAATTGAGAAGTTAACAGGAAATGGGCGGAAAAGTAAGCCTATTGATAAGGCAGATTTATCTACATTATCAGATCATTACAAACAACAATTTTCATAACCATGACTAAGCTAAGTTTCTTAGAGATTGGCATTTATGGCTTATCTTTGTTCCACATAATATTATGACTAATTTTACTCTGAATTATTTGCTAGAAGACTATTTTTAACCGGCTTCAAAAAAGGAGCAATTTCTCAATTTCGTTGTATTTATTTATTTAATACTTTAAGCACACACATGTACAGAGGCGGACTTAATGCCATAGGCGTTTTCTACCAGTCGACCTTTGGGTGATGCAGAGATAAACAGTGGTAGGTGCAATACATTAGAGGAATAATAAGTGCATAAAACTATTATTCCTGTAATTTATAATATTATTCCTCTAATATATCATTTATAAACTAAAAATATAATACATATATACCTAACTTTAAATAAATGTAAGCACAAATAAATATACATAAATAATTGAATTTGTATCTTTTTTATGTTTGGTACATCAGAACTACGTCATTTATAAATCAATTTGAAAAATTCGTCGTGGTCGTGGTCCTATCATAAATTTGGTCTAGTTCTAATTAGTGGTTTTTGAGTTACCTTCAATAATACGTATTTTCTCCACTTTGTGCATGTTGACGATGTTATAATAACTACCTGTCGCTATTACTTAACATCTCAAGTTACTTACATGAATTTGTGTGGGCTAAAAAAGGAAATACACCCGACTACCATAAAATCTCTACAATTTCATTTCGGAAGTCGGTGACAAAAACACGAAAATCAAAGACACCGACTTCCGAAATTAAAGTTATTTTTTACTTTGTAGTACCTATTTCATAATGATAATATGAAAGGAAGATAAAATAGAGATGGGGGCTAGTCATCGAACAGAGGGTGAAGGGAGACATGCAGACCTGCCCTGTCGCATAGCTATTCACAACCCGAAGATTGTCGACTGCCTTGTCGAAAATAAAACATTTTCAGTTACCTCATTAAATCTAGCCCCCGACAGAAAATAGTTCTCAAAAGAATAGCGGTCGTATGTATTTGATTTAGGGCTAATTTTTCAATAGTCAGATACCTAACTTTTATTTGAATAATAAATCTGACATTTTGGCATATTTTCTATACAAAAGCTGTTTAACCGACATATTTAATCCTCAGATAAAAATTATCCGACTATAGAAAAACCGTGTGGTACCGGACGTAAAAGAATAACACCATCCCATTTCTTCCCGTCTTCCCGTGGGTGTCGTAGAAGGCGACTAAGGGACTTACTAGAGAATGGGCAGCAGCGTTATCTATGCATTTTACCACCATACTGTAATCGCCAACCCGCCTGCCAAGCGTGGCGATTATGGAAAAAACACCCTTTTGGGGAGGCTTATGTCCAGCAGTGGACGTCTTTTGGTTGAAATGATGATGAATATAGAAAAAAACAGTCCTTAAACGATCAAAATTATCGATATTATTTGTGAACACCGCTTAGAGGACCTCCTACTATCACATTGATGTTCGTTTCGATACGGAAGCGTATCGTATGGTTGATAATAGCGATAAAATAATCAGCCTAAAATGTTCCCATTGCTGGGACACAGGCTTCCTCTCTTCTTGATGAGAAGAGGCTTGTATCCCAGCAGTGGGAACATTATTCGCTGAAAATATTACGATGTTCAAGTTACGAGAAAATTAGTTGCAATTGTGTTCAAGTGTTTCATAAGATCGTTTTCAAGACAATTGCATACAGATTATCTGTAGTACCTATGTAATTCTATTGTTAGGTAAGATTACAGAGTCTTAGGTTATCTACCATGCACGGGGAGTTCCAACAAGTAACTGACACAGTCACTAAGAATGTAACGCCCAGTAATTATAGTACTTTGATATTGTAGTGTGCTTTGTTCAACGTGTAAATTTTTAATATACATATAGGTAGAGGGATTTGTGGGTAAGTAAAAACAACCACACGGGTCGATTGATCCAGGTTAAGCTACACTTGCCGCGGTTGGTTCATGGATGGATGACCATCTTTACATACCAAGACTCATCCGTGCCTCGGAAAACACGTTAAGCCGTTGGACCCGGCTGTCATTCATGGATCTTTGACAGTGTCTTACCAATATGGCTGAAATTGCATTAATCATAATACCTATTTATGTATTACGTATAGATACAGGTTGTAACAGAAACCCTATTGCTGTCCTTAACCACTAAAGATAACAGCTGAAATACTCTACATAGTGTCAACTGAAAATAAAATATGTACTTTAAGAATTGATACCATATTTTCGCTATGATATGTTTTTTTTTTTATTCAAATCATAACAAACGTGTCACCGCACTACGTAGGTCAATAACTTTCCACGTTACTTGCCAGTATCACAACCAATCTCTTCCGGGTGATGTGTTTATTTCAATTTTAAAAGTACGGTTCCCGGTATCAATGTATTAAAAATTGTCATAACTTCCGAACAATTTAAAACCCTTCCAATATCGTTTGATATCATCCAAAGAAGCCATGCCCGTGGTATGTATACACCCTTTCCGTTACACGTTGTATTGGCAAAATAAATGTCTATTCTATTCATAACATCACGCCTTGTTTCTCCAAAGGATAGGGCAGATGAGCACCCATAGAAGGTACACCCACATTTCGCCAGTCATGTATTATAATTCCATATAAAATGGGGCGAGCCATCAACCGGGCACTTACCCAGACTCTAGGCTACTTCTGACAAATTCCTAACGGAAAAACCCACTATCACTTTGTCCGACCTTGGGATCGAATCCAGGACCTCATGCTTAACAGTAGCGTTTGCGACTACTAGACCAAAGAGAGAGGTCAAATATGGCCTATATTAAAAACTAGCTGTGCCCGCGGCTTCAGCCAAAGATAGCAAATTATCCCACAGAAACATACTACCGAGACAAAATCTCCCGTCCTTTAACTAGACAGGCGTTTCCGAGAAAATAGCAAAAACGCGCGAATCGTTATTTAAAAAATAAAAACTGTGCTGCTTACGTTACTGATTGTAGGACACATCAAATTGATATTTTTTTCTGTTTATCCTAAAGAACCTTTTCCAGTTAACGACCTACAAACTCTTATATCTTGGGAACTATTTGAATTGCAAAAAATGTTTGTTAAACAGAAAGATAGAGAGTTGTGAACTGTCTTATTTTATTAAAAAGTAAAATTTACCAAGTGAGGGTTAACTCCTTTCTAGTTAAAGGACGCCAGAAATGTAGCCTATGTTACTCTTCTTAGTTTTAGAGTTTCTTTTTTAACCGTTGCTCTTGTATCTTTCATAATTTCATATAATCTGTCGAAAGATAGTGGATCCTGCTGATCTTAGTGCGGGATTCAGTGTCACACCTCAATATTGTATCACTTTTATAAGCCAGTATAATTGTAACTAAAATAAACTAAACATAACATCAGTTATCAGATAGTAAAAGCTCCGCCATAATCGGACCAACTGTTTCAGAGGATAGCCGGAACAAACAAACAGACAAATGTTTTTAAACTGTCTTTTTTGTTTTTTTTTGTTTTGTGCACCTACCGTGTTCACTTTCACATACATTTAGTAAAAGGCAGTTATTTTGAAATTGTAAACAGACAATTTAATTTATTTGTATAGATTAACGCCGGGGTAAGATTCCATTATCTTTTCATACACAGATTTTAAAAACAACGTTCTCGTGTCATCACAATTCGTCATTCTTTGACCTTCGAATAGTTTGCCGACACTCTTAGCACGAGTAGAGTCTGTGTAGTCTATTTTACCAGTATACATAGTGTTGTTTGACAGTGTGAACTGGCCTAAATTCAGTTCTAAAAACAAATCATTTAAGAAAAAATAAATGTGTGCAAGATAGGTAAAACCTACTCAGGGGTTTGTGTGTGATAGGAAAATAGTAATGTGTGGCGTTAATGTGTTCCAAAAAAAGTAAAAAAATGTGTGTGTGCATGTGTGTATGTTACGTAAAGTTTCTCGTGAATTAACCGGATAGTGTTAAGTGGATTTTGCAATTTTGTTTTGTATGATTCCATTGAGTAGTTAATTATTTTCGCGTGTCCCATGTTGATTCCATGAACCGTCTAGAAAGACGTCTCGCTCAATTCGATATTAATTCAATATTTTTAGATATGAAGACCGTCTGGTTGTTTTATCGGTTTGTTATCAATAGCTTTAAAACAATTCCGGATTTTTAGTGCACCTACTAAATGGTTTATTTATAAATGCTTTTGCTTCTCTATCTCTGCATCTCATTATAATCTGTTTAGTCGTTTGAGGTTATGAATAATTAACAAACATTTTCCGAAACATTTAAACTATTTTATAGTTGATCTATGTGTTAATATTATTTGGATATAGTTGCTTCGGAAAGCACGGTAAGATACAGATCGTCAGAAGCTAGGTCAAAAAGCCCGAAAGTCCGATAGTCAGTCTTACCAAAGGGTATCGTATTACATAGTAACTGGGTTGTGGAGGTCAGATTGGCAGTCGCCTTATGTGAAATGCTGGTATTTAGCTCCGCGTATCCGGTTAGACTGGAAGCCGACCCCAACAATGATGGGAAGAAGCTAGAGGAAGATCGAAGCTGTTGCTCCACTATCTCTGCATAAGCCCACTATTTGCATAAGCATAATCAGCCTATAGTATTCCCACTGCTGGGACACAGGCGTCCTCTCTGTGAGAGGGAGTGGCCCGTAATCCACCACGCGGGCCCAGTGCGGGTTGGTAGATGTCACGTCTGTCTTTGAATTTTTGGTTCTAAAACATGCCGGCTTCCTCACGATGTTTTCCTTCACCTTTTTGAAAGCAGTGATGGTGAAATAATGTACATAAAGTGAAGTGCCAGTTTGGGTTTGAACCTGCAACTCATCCTGGGCCATCACTGCTCAACTATCTTTTCATCTCATTTTAATCTGTTCATCCGTATAAGATTATACACGAGTAACAAAAATGTATACTACAAATGTTAGGATGGTTCTATTTATTTACCTGCCAAGGGTGCGGGTTGCTTGAAAGAGATATCGCGGCCCCTGGCATACAGGCTACTGAGGGAACACGGTTGGGTTTTAGTCAGTAAAAGTCTGACACGCCCTCCTGCTCCACCCAGAGCGGGAGAAGTTATTTGATGATTTCCAAACCTCAAAAAAAAAGATGGTTCCATTAATTCATATTATTTGGATATAACTGTAAATGTACTTAGAAAAGGATTGCCGTGCCTACTATCTTATCTGTTAATATAAAACCGAATGTCATGAATCATGATCCATTCGCAAGTACATCGACCTAATTCGGCCAAAGATAGCCATATTTATTTATACTAATGTAACCGATACTGATGTATTTATTCACTTGTGTCATTCAAATAATAAAGTGACTTACCGAATCGTAGGTCATCATAGATTCGAACCGAGACAGGCAGTTTACTTTGTGTAAATCTCTTCACCAGTTCACCACTGCTCTCAAAACGGTGAAGGAACATATCGTGAAGGAACGCATGTTGTAAAATAAAAAAAATCACCAACCCGCACTAGGCTCGCGTGATTACGGGCCACTCGCTGTCACAGAGTGTGTCCCAATAATATAATACGATGAAGTGTGCCTACACTTCATAAGGTCCGGGTGCTATAATGTTTAATTACTTTAAGATTACATGCAGGAACATCTCATTTCGTTACAATGATTGTAATAAATTTAATTGTCATTGGGTACATTACTTTAAAAAGATTCATACTTATTTAACAATTCGCAATTCACAGTCACTTTTACAGGGCAACGGATTTGCTTTTTATCTTCATTGGCGTTATTTTGCTCCTCGTAGACTGATCGATTCTCTTTCCCTCTCTTCCTTATCTAGTTATTAACCATGTCATCTCAATCTTAGCAAAAAGAGTAGTCTTAGAGTCAATAGAGCGCACCTTGCTGCTTTGCGTGTCTGCCGAGAGCACAGTCTCACTATCGCACGTTTGCTCTATCCCAGGCCACAGTATAATTCTGGACAGTATGGGAACTAGGTCTATTTGTTGAAATAATTACCTACGCTCCATTGGAGCGTTAGGGTTGTCAGTCTTAGTGCTTGTAAAACTAAGTGTTTTATTGGGATGAAGTCCTTTAACGCAGCTCGCGGCTGCAGTTAACTTATAGAAATTGTCACGCAAAAAAGCATTCAAACATGCACCGGGTTTACTCAGGAATAACAATGCCTGAGTAGTTTTCGAGGGTGCGTCATGCGTCAGAGTGAGGTCAAAATGTAAATCCAAAATGGCGGCTGCGAAAATTTTGTATTTGTTTTAAATCACACGTGAGAAGGAACTTCGTTCCTGACGGGGCCCCCAGGGCACATATATGTTAATAGAGTTTGACGTTCTAAAAAGATCATAGCCTTAGGGGTCTCGGCAATGCGCGCGTCCGTGTGAGGGTGCTGTTTTGAACGTTTGTACGTGATTTCTGTACTGTTCATATTTACATTGTGCCCGGGCATTCTCGAGATCTCTGATGAGTAATGACTCTATCGTTAATGAGAAATGTTTGTATGACAAACAGAGGTAGACACTTAAATATTTACATGAGGATCTTAGATAAATACACATTGCGTTTTGTTTTGCGATTAAGATATTCAAATATGGGGCTAATGACACCTGTTCATTAACACATGCGAAGCAATTTAGGTGTTTGTTTTAATATGCCACTGAGTTATTACTGCAATACGAACGGTCAGCAACAAAACTCGATTAACACTTTTTTCACTAGCCTTTTCCCAATTATGTTGGTGTTAACTTTCAGTCTAACCTGGTTACCTGGTTAGACTGAAAGCAACCTGGTAACCAGTGAGTTACCTAATTGCGTAACTCACGATTCATCATAATCTGTATCGTTTTGAAACGGATTGTTAAACCATTGCTTCATATGTTCGAAAAATGTGTCTGTTCGACAACATAAATAACGCAATGGATATTGTTTAACTGTGAAGACGAAACCAATTATGATCAATCGTAAGTTGCGCAATTAGGGTGCTGATGCCGCTGAGTACCACTATTTTACATGGAGCGACTGCCTATCTGACCTCCACAACCCAGTTACTGGGAAATACGATACTCTTTCGTAAGACTGGTTTGTCAGATTTTCGGGCTTCTGACAACCCGTAACGACTGCCAAAGATCCACAAATTACAGCTGGGAGTAACGGCTTAGTCTGCTTTCCGAGGCACATATAGGTCTTGGTATGTAAAGATGGTCACCCATCCACGGGCTAACCGCGGTTACGTATGCCACGGTTAGTCCGCTTAATCTGATCAATCTATTCTGCGGCTGTTATTACTTGGGAACCCAAGCAGGCACTTTATTTTGTGTAAATTATTTCATTATCACTGCTCTCAAAACGATGAAGGAAAAAATCGTCAGGAAACCAGCATGTTCTAGAATCAAAGATTCAAAGAAAACATGTGACACCTACCAAACCGCACTGGGCCCGCGTGGTACATTTTGGCCCACATCCTTTCACAGAGAAGAGGTCTGTGTCCCAGCAGCGGGAAAATTATAGGCTGATTACGATTATAATGATTAAAACATGATATACTGAAAAGCCATTCATCAGATCATTTTCATGTAAAAGTAGTAATCGACTTTTGTTGCTGACTGTTCCTATTACAACAAAGGATTATTAACTACTAGCTTTTGCCAGCGGCATCGCCCGCGCGGAACTTTCATCCCTTGTTTAACTCCCTTAGGGGTTGAATTTCGAAAAATCCTTCCTTAATCCTTGTCTACATTATAAAGGCAACCTATGTGCAAAGTTTCAGCTTTCTAGATCCAAAGGTTTGGGCTGGGCGTTGATGAGTCAGTCAGTCAGTCAGTCAGGACTTTTCTTTTTATTTATATACCGGGTGCGGCGTTTGAACTGTCCGTATGTGAAAATGAAATTTATCTGTAAATTTTCAATATTTATTTATACACTTTTACCAAGTGAAAATAGAAAGTTTAAAGTTTTATTATGATTTATTCCGAAGGAATAAAACCGCCTTTAGCCTTTACTACCAGCTGAAGGCTCTTTCTGAAAGAAGCGCAGGCTGCTCGAACGACGTCGTCACTCAAACAATTCCATTCTCGCGTAAGAGTAACTTTGAGCGCTTCCACCGAAGTGTGTTTTTTAGCACAGGCCCTGGCCTGTAAAACACCCCAAATACAAAAGTCCAGCGGGTTCAAGTCGGGCGATGACGACGGCCACATATCTCGGTCGATCAGCACTGGAACGTTTGCTTTCAACCAATTTTGCGTTCCGATTGCTCTGTGCGATGGTGCCGTCTTGCTGAAAAGTCCAACGCTCAGAACCGAATGTGTTGCGTGCCCACGGTACCAGCCCTGGTCGCAAGACTTTGTCTCGATAGATTTGTTCGTTTATTTCGACTTGGTTGCGACCCATTGGAAGAAAAACGAGCGGAGAACGGCCTTTTTCAGACACCGCCGCCCAGACCATGATTTGGTCGGCTCCTTGGCGTCGAGTGACTTTCAATTCGTCTGAATGGTCGCTGACACGTCCCTTTAACCAAACACGGTCATTTTGTTTGTTTAAAAACTGTTCCACGCAAAAAGTTTTCTCATCTGAAAATACCAAATTGGGAAGCTCGCCAGAGTCGAGCAAGCGAATCAGCTCTTTCGATCGATCCAACCGTTTGCTACGCTGTAAAGCAGTGAGTTACTGAGAACGGTTTTTTTTATATGGTTTGACTTTAAGCTTTTCCTTCAATATGCGACGAACGCTGCGATCGCTCACCTTGAGATCCTGCGCGAGCTGGTTTGCTGAGCGCGCTGGATTTCTGTATAATCGATGACGCACCTTTTCGACAACTGCTGGCGCTGTTGCAGTACAGCGTCGTCCACCACCGTAGCGTTTCTTAACGCTACCAGTCTCATTATAACGTTGAATAGTGCGATGCACAAATTTCTCGTTCTATTGAAGATTTGGCAATGCTCGACGTATTTCGATAATCGATTTTCCCTCCAAATGAAGAGCAATCACTGAATTTCGTTTTAAATCCATTGTTCTCAATTCAAATGTGTTTCTCTCACAACAGAATCACTTCAAATGATGATAGAGAACATGTCAAAGACCAACATTTCAAATTTTGGCGGCATTCGATTCAGTGGTTCGAATTTTAAAACAGAATCATAGAGACGGACAGTTCAATCGCCGCACCCGGTAGATTTCATTAGGTATTAATTATGTATAACGAATATCCAGGTCTTCTTTTATCATGAGATAAAGAGATGGTACTCGCATGCGAGTTTTAAATTAGCTACTTTAGCTTTTCATGTAAGTCATGACTAAAACCAACACTTGAGCTCCCTGAAATAGGGTTTTTTTTTTTTTTTTTTTTTTTTTTGGGTGGGAAATCATCAAATAACTTCTCCCGCTCTGGGTGGAGCAGGAGGGCGTGTCAGACTTTTACTGACTAAAACCCACCCGTGTTCCTTCAGTAGCCCTTAAGCCAGGGGCTGTGGTGTCTCTTTCGAACAAACCCGCACCCCTGGCAGGCATCGGCCCTTGCGGGCCCCATCATTTTTTGTGCTGACATCTCTTTGAGGCGCGCGTGGAACACAACGCGCCGTCGACTTGGGCTTGGTCCTTACCGGACAGCGAGCTACCCATTACTCGCCGTCCGCAAGCCCATGCCTACGGTGGCCGGAAATCGGCCTGGGATTCCCGACGCCCAGGGCGTCTCCGTATCCTGCGGCGGCTGGGGTCGCGAGGGCGCATATGCTGCCTCTCCCTCACGTGCGCCGCCTCCCTCTTCGCGAGCATCACTGCTTCGCTGAAGGAGGTGACGGCTCCCCATGCCCTCTCGCTCCGTACCATGGCCTGGACCAGGGCCGGACGCGAGAGATCGCCGCCGCCGATCGCCTCCACGAGGACACGGCGGTGCTCCGCCCAAGCCGGGCAGACCGCCACCGTGTGCTCCACCGTGTCCTCAGGGCGATCTTCGCAATGGAAACACCCGGGCGTTTCCTCCCGCCCTATCCGAAACAGGAACCTCCCGAAACAACCGTGTCCGGTGAGGACCTGCGTCAGGCGGAAGGTGAGGACGCCATGCCGCCTCTCAAGCCACTCCTCAAAGAGGGGACTTACCGCCGCAATCAGGGCGTGCCCAGCCCTAAAATAGGGTTGAGCTAAACTATGACTGATAAATATATTCCGTCTGTTGGGACAGGTTAACACAAAGCTGCAAAAGGCTTTTTCTCCAAAATACCCTTCCAGACATGGCCCTGCATTCTTAGAATCATATAAAATTCGAATAATGCTTGGACTTTAAAACAGATCATGTCCTCTGAGTTTGTTTCGGCATTTCTGCTCAGGGATCAGTCAGCTGGGAAATGCCAGCGGCATAAAGTGTTTTTAAATTTGACCAACAAAAACATTACGTGTAAATCTGTCTTAAAAGATCTACTTACATCTATCTACTACAATAAACATTTATTTTCAACTAAATCATCTGCAGATAAGTTATAAAGACAACACATTCACGAGAAACTTTCGAACATTCCAATCATTTAAATTACTATGTTTATTTTAAATTTTCAATAGCAATCCAAATAAGTTAATTCCGTATAGCAAAAAAAAAAAAACTATCAAATCAATGTAGACACTACCCGGTTAATACCCGGACGCTACCCGGTTTGTATTCGGATACTACCCGGTTACGACATCACCACCAAAACGCAAAATGCCCGACGTAATGGACTGGAAAGTGGACTCTAAAAGCTGTAAAAAAATGGCTTCATTATTCTCTCAAGGCAAGTATAGCGCTATAACTCATAGAGGGGTAGGCAGACGCATGAGAGCTGTAATTTATGGGTATCTTCACATATGGCTATACCTTTGAGGTAGAATATTTGGTATTCTAATAATTTTTTACCCGACTGCAGTGGAGCCCAAAATAAGGGTATTGTTCTTATTTCATCTGTTTAGTGCTTGTAAAATAAATTGTAATAATTTATGCATAGAACTTTTACGCACAGTCACCAAAAGAGATTTGTAAACAGGGTCGTCGGATATAGTTGAACTTTTGTAAGAAACCGATGGATTTTTTCGAATAAACTTTAATTTGATAAATGAACTGTCCCGTTTTTTATTCATTAAATTAAATTAATTTGAAAACCTCCTTCAGTTTCTTACTAAACTTCGACTATATCCAATGATCCTGGTTATATATTTCTGTTGACCGTACCTATTAATTTTTAGTCGGTTCTAAGAATGGCTGTCAAATCTAATGTTATTTAGTTTGTTGAGATGGTGTGATTGATAGACTTTGATGTACCTACTAGCAGTATTGTATACAGTGAGTATTAATGGCTTGGGTTCATTATGCTGCCAATCAAACTTTGGCTCAAAAATAAATGCCAAGGTCGTTTTTTTGAACATTTATTTTTCTGGAAAGACAGAAAAAGTGTTTTATTGAGAGATTTTTGTAGTGAGATTTTTTTTATTCAAACTAAAAGTCGTTTTAATTCAAATAAAACTCACTATTGGATTCGTAACTGTTAACTCGTATGATGTAACAGACCCATTGTGTTTATCGTAGATCAATGAATGTTCCGGGTAATCTCGAACTCAGAGTAAAACAAGTTTAGAAACCTAAGGGCATATAAATACGGCGTGTTTTTGAACGCGCTGAAATTGCAACTAGTTAAGCAACAAGGCAGAAAACGCGCCGTCGAGGCGCGTTTCATTTTCGCGTCCTGCCGCATGCGCTACAGCTAAGCATGAGCTCTCGGGTTCGATCCCAAGGATGGGCAAAGTGTTGCTTTTCCATCAGATTTTTTTCAGAAGTAGCCCGACGTCCGGATTTGTACCCGTTTGATGCCAATTGGCCTATCATATGGGACTTAAACATAGCAGATGAAATTAGGGTATAATTTACTATAGGTACACCTCTATAGAAGCTGATTAGACCAAGATGATAACAGAAGTTTTCTTCTACAGATATAGAGAGAGGCCCAGACGATGAGGCTACTCATCCACTCCTCAATCCTCATGAAGTGAGCGACCTCCGTATCAGGTTGCCGAGGCCGAGGCATCTGGGTATTTCTGGAAACCAGTAAGTAACAAAATAATATTTAATTATGTATGTTGCTATCCCAAACTGTAAAATTTTCCCAATTGAACATGAACCTCATACCTATATCATAGAGTTTAAAATCTATCAAAGAAATTTGACGTAGCTTAATTTGCTGGCGTCTGTACATACAACACACCGACTTCCAAGAGTAAAGGTGTTTTTTTTACTTTGTTTTGTTTTTTTTTTTTTGTTGGAATTCGATTGTTGTTTTTTGTAAAGCTTTTTTTTTTAAACTAGAACGTTAGCTTTTTTCGTGATGTTGAAACAGTGAAATTACACATTACTAAGACAATGTTTGTCATGTGATGCTTTCTCAGTAACGTTGTAAGACTGAAAGATTTTTAGTCTATGCACTGTTCCAACAATTTAATCGGAAAGCGATGTATACCGGACCGATTTCGCATGACCTTGCATTTTAAATAGATCTCGTTTATGAGAGCTAATGTGTTAGGTACTATTTAGGGCCAAGTACTTCCCGCGAGGTCGTCGATAATTTTTCCCACCTGTACGCAAAATACGCGCCTTGAACGTGGGCTCGTTGACACCAGCAGCCTTAGCACGAGGACCATAGACAAGCGTTTTGTCGACGGAAGAGTAGATAAAAATGACGTTTCCGTATAGACTGTTGACAGTTTTTCACCGATAAATGTAGACAAGCGATTTCCATTCTACAGTAGAGTAGAAATAGAAAGCGTTATGCTGAACCTGCTGCACCTAATTGCGCAATTACAATCTAAATAATTTTGAAGGATATGGCTTTTATGTTCGAAAGTATAGATATAATTTAATATAATATTATCATCATCATCATTTCAGCCGAAAGACGTCCACTGCTGGACATAGGCCTCCCCCAAGCTCCTCCACTTTGACCGGTATATACATTCAAAAATATTTAAAATACAAATAAAAACATTTAAAGAAAAATTCAAAAATAATATGATTTTTTTTAATAATAATAGCGTGTTAGTATTGTAAGCTGTTAGTATGTTGGTCTTAAATCCGTAAGAAAGTAAACTTAGTTAATAGTATAAGACGTCTTATACTATTGACTTAGTTAACTTTCGTTTAGTTTATCATCAACGTAAGTAATGCAATAAATGTTGTTTGAACTGTCAAAATGCCATTTCTACTGTTAGTGTGTTACACAGCCCCGCATCCCGCAGCCTGATGTACAGTCACCAAAAGAGATAAGTAACCAGGGTCGTCAGATATACTTGAAGTTTAGTTTGAAACTGATGGATGTTTTTGAACGAAATTTTATTTGATAAATGATCTATTTATTTCTATGAATTAAATCCAATTTTGCAGTTTTTGGCGGGATTGGGTTGGAACATGTTGCACGAATTGTCATTTTCATGAAATTTTGTGAAATATCGAATTAAATTATATAATTTTGGTACTGAATTATTCAATTTAGTTACGGGTGAGTGCACAAGTGTTGTGAAGGTGAAAATTAGTGATTAAACTGGACTTTTCGTGTTACCCCTAAAAACTCCTAACAGGTTGCTGTAAAGTTACTACCGCTTTACAACAACAACTTTACTTTGACTTGACCGACTAAAGACGACTATGACTTTTTTGTAACTTCGTGCCTGATATCGGGCCATTTACTTGATCGAAAAGAAAAATTACTAGACATTTGGCTGTATGCACAAGCAGTGCGAAGCAAAAACCCAAAAAATTTTTTTTGTTGAAATCTTCCATTGGTTTCCTACAAAAGTTCAAGTAAATCCGACGACCCTGGTGTAGGGGAGATAATGAAGAAAACCAATGTAAAGATAGATTCAAAATGTCATGATGGAGGAGGTTGTACTACGTGCGTGCTGTCTGGACTTTGGATTTTTGTGACAACTGATCGTGGATTGGCTACCACCGTGCATTCCCTCGCACTCTAACAATCTCCTCGAACTTTCTATATGTTTATTATATAACAAAAGGTACAAGATAATGTATACATATTAAGATAGGCAAACATAAGGTTCGCACAGTTAATACCTGGTTACTTATTTCTTTAGGTGACTGTACAATACAATAGAATATGTACTATATATTTGTGAAACTCTATATGGCAATACTAAACACGAGGCCATCAATGAATAGTCAAAGCTTTTAGATCACAATGATAAGGTTAATAAAAGGTAAAGATAATGTAGTAAAAATGATTCGCTTTTGTAACGCGCGCGCAGAGCACATATAGTGTTGATTTCAAAGCGTTGCTGTGAGTGGACAAGAAGATAAACGATTGTTACGTTTATTTTTATAACACTTTTGCTTTGCTTACACGAAAACAGTGAATAGATCAGTGGTAGATCTAGGATTGTATTTTGGGGGGGCTTATAGTTTTAGTAAAGTACCTAAACACTAAAAAAGCACACAACATTTTGTTTAGCTTAACGCATTACAAGGCTCCTCGGAGTACTTTTCACCAATTCTTAAAAAAAAATAAGACTATTTGCCGATTTGTTGCTTTGTTGTTGAGTCTAAAAACCCCCCCCTAATTACCCTCCTGGATCTGCAACTGAGCGAAATAGTGTACTCAGTACTCATTACGTGTAATCAAGAAATAACGGAGAGAAAGTATCCCATTATTGTTTGAAACTAACACCTGGAAACCTGAATTCATCTCTTCCTAATTTCTGTTACAGTGCCTCCGAACGTCCACCGCTAACCAAGCTGATGATGCCAGAACTCCAGACTCCATCATCAGTAGGGTCCACAGTCAACAGCACCCCGGTTCTGGAGTCAGGAGCCATGATGTCCAAGCCCTGGAGACGGGGAGACAGGCGGCTGCAGAGACTGAACACGGAACTGCTGGAGGCTATTGAGGCACATGATCTTGAGGAGGTGGAAAGGTGAGTGTTTTTAATCGCTTTAGGGAAAATTCGTGTAGATCTTGAGGCCGTTACCTGTTAGCCACACAAGATACAGATGTTGGTGAGGTAAGACGGATTTGAAAGTAGAAGTTACCAGATATTAGCTTTAATCTTAATCCACTATCGCACATTCCGGGATTCCAACTAATACCACACGTTTGGTAACAAATTTTTTTATAACGATTTTTTTAAAATTTAATGTTTTATTATTACCTACATACAAAACATTTTTACTGACTGTACCTTATATCTTTTAACTTGTTTTGGTATTAGTTTAAACGATGGTATCCGTTTGGAATAGAAAATAAATACGAGTTAATAAAATATCTGTGGTACTAGTTGTTGGTATTAGAACGGAATAAATCCATTCCGGGGCATGTGAAAAGATGCCGAAGTGCTGTTAGAAGAATCAAAGTAACACGATATTTCACGTTTCTGACGCACAGTAGAAGGAACCATATGAATCACCGTAATGATGTTATTACGCACAACTGGCTAGTTATTCCCAGTTCGAACCTCACCAATCATAATTTGACATGAGCACACTGCTATCAATATCATAGGTATTATTATATTTTCCAATAGTCATTCATTTTAATTTACCTTTTTAAGAAATACTAATGATATGGACCCAAATTACTAGTATATATTACGAAAAACTTATGAAGAGATCATTAGCGTAGGTACTGCTCAATTTGGTAAAAAAAACAATGGAAAATATTCCACAGTTACACATATACTCGATACGGACACAATTATAGTGTATCGTATTGTTAGTTCAGGCACAGATAATGAGATTCGGCACATTTATTCATTTACATATTGCTAAAATGTGAACAGACATTTAAATGCGTAGGAGTATGATACATTAACATAACTGACTGGTGTTTCATAGAGCATCTACAGTTGCGCACCGGCTTCACACGGGTTAGGTACTGAGTATGTCACAGTCGTATAGCTATAGAATATCTGTAACTCCAATGATCGCCCGTTTCGCTGCGAGCGATTAATAATTTTAAATCTGTGATATCTTCAAAGATATTCATTTTTAAGATATACTGTAGAGGACAGTTTTGATCTACATTAAATGCATAATGTATTTAATATATTTAATTTGAAAAAGATTAATTCTGCATTGTTTAGAATAGCTCCGTAAATAATGCACTATATTATATTTTTATCCCACTTTAATAATTATAAATGTGACAGTTTGTTAGTTTTGGATGTAATTTGGATGAAATTAGGCAAACAGGTAGTTAAAAACTACCTGGGCCTAGAGACAAAATACATTTATGTTAGCGTTCACGCCTAACGCTACGCCAAAATGTATGGGAATGACATTACCTGCAGAAAGAACACGACGTAACTTTTCCGCAGGTAATGTCATTCCCATACATTTTGGCGTAGCGTTTGGCGTGAATGATAACAGAAATGTGTCTTGTCTAGAGCGGCCGTTTGCCTAATTTCACATGGAACACAAATTGTACTTTTAATCCCGGTCTTTCGTTCCCATGGGATTATTTCCAACGATCATGTGGGCGAAGCTGCTGGCAGAAGCTAGTTGGAAATAAGTCAGAATTTTGTTAATGTCACCAGAAAACGGCAATAATAATATGATCATTTTGGTAGATTATTTTCCTTGTATAGCAATTCAAACTCACAGATCAATGAATCTATTAATTAGGCACTCCAATGGTCTGCAAAGTCTAAATTACGTGACATGCTACTGCCGTATAACAATTATGTCTAGATCTCTCCAAACTCAAGGTAATTGCGTTCAAACATGGCCGTCCTTGTTATTGTCGAGCATCATCTAATAAGCCAATTACTACGGTAGGTCAGTGTGTATACCTTATTGTATTTATGTCGTAGTGGCCGACTTCCGATGTATCGGTAGACTTATGTGTACTACTATTGTGTACGTTTACTCATTGGTTTAATAGTCGTAAGTATTTTAAGTAATTTTTACCCAGCTGTTTCGTCTCTGTTCGGCAAAGTTCTCCTCCACAAAGCAATAATTTTAAATACATGAAAGGTTTTTTTTGGTAGGAAACAACTACCATGTTCCTTCAGTTGCCTGTGTGCCAGGGGCCACGGTATCACTTTCGAACAATCCGAACCCTTAGCAGAGTACTAGAAAGGTTAGGTTCAAAAAAGATTGCCTTGATGTACATATAAGACAAATTTGGGCAATCTTTTCATTGTTTTGTTCGCTTGAACGAGATGAAAAACATTCTATAACATCACGCCTTTTTTCCCCGAAGGGTTGGGCAAAGGGCAGAGGTGTACCTTTAGTGGGTACACCCACATTTCGCCAGTTAGGTTTAAGTCCCATTTTATATGAGGCGAGCTTATTGCCATCAGCCGGGTACAAACCTAAACTCTGGGCTGCTATTTATAAATTCCAGATAGAAAACCAATAAAACTTTGCCCGACTTGGGAATTTAACCCAGAACCTCGCGCTCAACAGTAGCGCTTACGACCACAAGACCAACAAGGCAGTGAAAACACTAAAATATATTCGTTCTTCGTTAGACCCTTTGTGCACACGCGTTTGTTTGCCGTGAAAAGCCACGGTTGATACACCATGTGTAGAAACAGTTGGCAGTGTTGTATGGATCAATAGTGATCCATACAATACTGCCCGTTTCTACCATAGGGAAGCTTGTTGACAGACACGGTGGCACTATGGCACGGTGTCGTCGCCGTATGAATCATAGAACCGGTGGTTTGTCGTGGCATATACAAAGTTGGCCCGATTATTCTACGGAACGGCCAACGCACCTTACTTTAAAGAAACCGTGCCGTGTACAACGGGTCCATACCTATCCAGATATGAGGAATAATGTGTTAAGCTCCCTCAACCACCATTGATAAAGGAGAATCCTCCGACCAAACGGTGATTTTGTCTGATGGGAAACTGGCCGACGATTGATATCGGGACGTTGTGTACACAGAGGATGTAACTTTGTTGTATAAAAGGTGTAAGGGGAACGCTTCCGAAGCCAGAACGTTGGTTATACAACCTTATTTTTAGTACATGCGAAACCCGAAACACGTGTCTAGTATTCCTTTGTAAAGAATCTACGTACAAAATTTCATAGCTGTATCATGAAAAATCACAAAGTTATAAGCTTGTTTATGTTACTCGTACCTAGTTGTCTACGCAAACATGGTCACCATTAATAGGCCCCACGCGCCGCCCGCGCTTTCTGCGTCGTATTATGCTCATTGATAATATTAGGCAGTACGTACCTAACCGTATGGCAATTGTTCTGTAATTTAACTGGTGATAACTAAAAAAAAAAAAAATGGGAAAAATATAACATGTTGCAATCAATACAAAACTATTGGAATCGATTCAGTTCCTTATTATGAACAAACTATATTCAGGTTTCGCATTTACTAAAAATAATGTTGTTTACAACTTAAATGCAAACGGATACTATCAATAGCCTTTCGCCTTAAATTGGTTAATTTGCATCAATTTAAAACATTTGACGCTTTTGTAATGTTTCTACTTATTTTATTTTGGAGGCGCTTTACAAAGGATGCCTAATTGTAAAGTCTTCGCCTGGATTTGGGGTCGCCGGCCGCCATATTAAAAAAAAGTACTCTGTGCGGCCGCGCGGCTCTCGGCGAGCGCGGTTATGCGTGAGCCTACCAGCTGATTGTTATTTTTGTTAGCTAGAATTGTAAAAAAAAGTGATTTATCTCAAATCATGGTTCATTTAACTGTTATCACAGTATAGTGTACAAAAAATGCAAATAAAAAAATAGGTAAAAAAAAAGATTTTTTGATGGTACTGTATCGAGAATCCTGTCTTCGTTTTCGGAAGCGTTTCCCTTACACCTTCATGTCGATTCTGTAACCATCTCACCGTGTGAAGTGAGCGTGGAGTAAGCTGTCAATGTCATTCCACTGATGCTAGGGATTGACCAAGCATTAGGTGAAATGACACTGAGAGCTTACTCCGCGCCCACTTCACGTGGTGAGGTGGTTACAGAATAGCAATGCTGGTATATGCTACGAGTAGTTAGCGGAAACTCGGCTCGCGCTATGCAAGGGTTTCGGCGTGACGCGTGGTTCGCATGTGGCGATGTAGATGTCGCTAAATATGTTTTTGATAATAGACTTTTACCGACCGTCAAAACAGATGATCACACAAATCTCAAGACTAACAGATCTCTGCCTACCCCAGGTTACTGAACGCCGGCGCCAGTCCCAACGCAACATGTCGCCTAGGCTTCGTCTCCGCCTGCCACACGGCTGCCCTCATCGGAGGAGACGCCCTGAGCCTGCTCATCAAGTTCGGAGCCGAGAAGCTGAGGATCGATAAACTTGGCAGGACTCCGCTACACTTGGCAGCTTGGGCAGGGAATGCGAGGCAGGTTGCTGTGCTGCTAGACTTTCCTGAAGGTAATTTTAATTAACAGCATTTACTTAAGAATGTACTATACCGCCCCTACTTTACATGGTTTTTACGACTTGACTAAACAGAGATTTATTTATTATATGTTAGTAATGTTCTACACTAGGTTCAACCCGCGACTTCGTCTGCGTGAAATTTCATGTTTTACATAAAATATATATCGTATTATAATACACATCGCCCGCCCGCGATATTTCTTGCGTTTTCTCTTAAAGCTGAATCTAGTCGACATTTTTTCCATACAAACTTTAGGAGTGTATTACTCCACTATTCGACAATGTACATCAAAAATTAAACATGGCATGGTTTTGTTTCTTTATTATTATTGTTTGAGCGGAAACAGAATACTAAATTTAACGAACTAACGAAAAAATAATCTTTATTGCCAATTTGATCTAACTTTGAGAGTATTTAAATAATAAAAGAAATGTAAAATCTCCAAAACCAAGTCGGTACAGAGAAAGCTCAAATAACGAAAAGTTCAGTATTCGTCATTGATTTATGCAGTGTTTTTTTCATAACACCCGACCTTCCAAAGGACTTTTCTTAATTTTTTACGCACTTGTTTTACTATAAATGGTCCTGCAGCTCACTCATTAACGTTGTGTATGTAGACTAGCGCGTCTAACTGCTCATCACTGATACTATCTCAGTCGGACACGAAGCCGGGTGAGACAGCGTGCTTTTTAGCCAGGCCCACCAGTGAGTTCGAGCCCGCGACTAGATTCCCCTTAACGTTATTTCTGACTCTTTTTTATTTTACTTTGCTTCATATGGTCGTAGCGCGATGTTAATAAATAGCCTATAATTTTCTTCAAGCATTGGGTTATCAATTAGTATAATTTTACCTTTCGGCATAAATTATCTAAATAATAGCGAAAACAATAACGTAGATTTTGATGCAGTTGTGATGTAGTTTAGTAGAAAAAAGCGGTCCACAGATGGACACGAAAAGTGAATTTGTTTGGAAAGAATAGAATAGAATAATATTTATTTGCTGTAAAACATGGTATAAAAGATGGTAAAAAAACAAAATAACAAGAGCATACATGTTTTTGCTTAACAGTTATAAGCGTACAAATTTACACAAGCATATTTTACATTTAACATAAGAATTCTTTGACACTATAAAAACTATGACTAAACAACCATTCATGCAATTTATTTTTGAATAATGTCTGTGTAATTTATAAATGACCAGTTGACCGAGGTTTTGCTCGCATATTTTTCATCATCATTGCATCATTGAAAATGAAAACAATTTTCAGTAAATATAATATATTTATTACGCTAATCATATAATATAAGACATATATGCATTTTATAATGTAAAAATCAAATGAAACAGCAATATTGAAGAAACCATTCTAAAAATACTTTCCTTCTCTTCTCGCTGATTGGCTCAGTCTGGTTGATGCTATTTCTTTTGTCTCCTCATAACCACAACGAGGTGGAACTCTTCATCAGGCGCCACAACCGCTTCAGTCTTTTTGGAGACCAGCCGTAAGACCCTAAGCTCATCAGTCACGTCCTGAAATCATGAACAAATGCCTCATTAGTCTACTAGATGCAGATTTTCATCTAGTTAGACTGGGAGCCGACCCTAACATAGTAGGGAATAGGCTAGGCAAAACATGAAGGGGCTTATGGCTAAGTGATAACAGCAGCACGCAGATCGATCAGGTTAAGCTACGCTTGCCGCGGTTCGTCCGTGGATGGCTGACCATCTTTACATACCAAGACCCCTACGTGTAACAGAAAGCACGTTAAGCCGTTGGTGCCGACTGTCATTCGTAGATATTTGACAGTCGTTGCGGTTCTTCAGAAGTCTGAAAGTTTGCCAACCAAGTCTGCCTCCAAGAATTTCCTAATAGAAAACCCAGGAATACGTTATCTCAGTAGCTTAAGAAGACTCCATGCTCAGCAGTGACGTATGCATCTAGTAGCCATAATCTGCCTGGAATATTCCCAACTATGTTGGAGTCGGCTTCCCGTCAAACCGGATGCAGCTGAATACCAGTCTTTTACATGTTTAGACTGCCTATCTGACCTTTACGACCCAGGTGTACGGGTAACACGATACCCGTTAGTAAGACTGGTTGTCAGACTTTTGGGCTTCTGGCGACTCGTAAAGATTGTCAAAGATCGATGAATGACAGTGATGGAGGCTACTAGGGCCCGAATCCCAGCGGTGGAATTTTGGATGATGAAATTGTATGAGTTTGGATAAAATTGTTTAAGCACGTCATCATTATCATCATCATTTCAGCCGAAATACGTCCACTGCTGGACATAGGGCCCCCCCCAAGCATCGCCACTTCGACCGGTTCTGTACTTCTCGCATCCAGCGGATTCCTGCGGTCTTCAAGTTTATGCACGTTACTCGGTATTATTAAGGCATCTATACTTACAATTTCCTTGAGTGCATTAGAAGCACTAGCTGAGAGGTTTCTCATGTGGTTCGAATAGGTAGCAGCCGTCAAGCTATCCAGGGTTGTGGTCTCTGGGAAACCTGTTGGCAGAGTTAAATCGTTCACCTTATTTATGTATATTCGAATATATGAAGTAATGTATAATATCCTTCAAAATGTGTGTGCCTGTGTGAGTGTGTGTGTGATTGAATGTGTGTCTGTGATAGTGTGTTACGCCACCAGCCGGGTATTGGTTAATGTGTGTGTGTGTGTGTGTGTGTGTGAGTAGGTGAGAGAATGTGTGTGTGTGTGTGTGTGGGTGAGTGAATGTGTGTATGTGGGTGAGTGAATGTGTGTGTGGGAGTGAGTGTGTGTGTATGTGTGACAGTGTGCCACATATGTAGTAGCCGCACGGGTTAATCGACCAGGTTAAGCTACGCTTGCCACAGCCGGTCCTTGGATGGGTAAACATCATTTCATATTCAAAGCCCTTCGTGCCCCGGAAAGCATTGTAAGCTATTGGTACTGGCTATCTATCTATATAAATAAAAAGAGAAGTCCTGACTGACTGACTGACTGATTGACTGACTCATCAACGCCCAGCCCAAACCCTTGGACCTAGAAAGCTGAAATTTTGCACAGAGGCTCCCTTTATAATGTAGACAAGGAATAAGGAAGGATTTTTCGAAATTCAACCCCTAAGGGGGTTAAATAGGGGATGAAAGTTCCGCGCGGGCGAGGCGCGGGCAAAAGCTAGTCATATTTAGATTTTTAACAGACGTTAATTCCGTCCGAAAGTCTAACCGAGAGGTTTCGTTTTACCCAGTAATAAGGTAATGGTGATTGGATAGGCGAGACGCTCCATGTAAAATACTGGTGTTCAGTTTCATCCGGTCAGACTAGAATCAGACCCCGGCATAGCCAAAGGATAGGCAGATGATGATGAACTGTAGGCTATGTAATTTATGTATAGGAACTGGTGCGTTTTCAACTTTAAAGATGAAGATATAATGTATTTTCTCGCTTATAGTTCGTGCCTGTTGTGTCCCACTACTGGGCAAAATCTTGTCTTCCGTCTTCCCATTTTTGAGGTAAAATTGAGAGATATCAACCAGCAGCATTTAAAATATTTCTTCAAATTTTTATTTACTACATTTATACATCGACGCGCAACCTGTTAACATGGATTCAGTATTTACATGATTCGCGGGAAGTGGTGGCCCAGTGGTAACGACTGTGACTTACGAATTGTAGGTTCGAACCCATGCAGGCGCTTTACTTTGTGTAAATTATTTCATCACCACTGCTCTCAAAACGGTGAAGGGAAACATCGTGAGGAAACCGGCATGTCCTAGAACAGAAAATTCGAAGATATGTGACATCTACCAATCCGCACTGGGCCCGCGTGGTGGATTACGGCCCACTCTCTCTCACACAGAGGAGGCCTGTGTCCCAGCAATGGGAACGTTATAGGCTGATTATGACAATTCTGAACCCTATGCGTTGAAATGATACATGAATTATAAAAAAAAACTGCTCCATAGATTTTGACTGACATCAAATTTATACGCCAGGGGGTCTAGAATTATGTGCTGAATTAATGGTTACAGTTTGCGCGTTGACGTCCTTGCCACACTATAATATAGAAGCTATGTTTTCATACCTTCGCAGTTAACTATAATGGTTCCAACAACACTGCCATTTTCGTTGATACGCACCATCGTCTGGGTGGCACCAGGACCCTGCAGGGAAAAATAGTGTTCTTCTGTAAGAGCGGCAAGAGACATTTTAGCTGTGTTAATGTGTGTGTTTGTGTGTGTGTTTGTATGGAATCCAATATCATAAAATGAGAACCGTCGACGTCATGCAAAATCCTGAATCGCGCAAGTAAAGCAACTAGCATAATTATGCAACGTCCCGACATCTATAGTCGGGCAGTTGCCTGAACAAAATTCGTGTGTTGGAAGGATCCTCACTTTTTAATGTTAATAAGTGAACGTTACACCCTGTTCCACATACCTCTATAAAAGTAAAAGGAAGCAAAAGCAGGTGGCATTCTGTGGTTTCTGCACCTCCGTAGGAAAAGATGTGAGTTAATGTATGTAACAAAATTTTCAACCGTTCGAAGTAGTGAAGCTCGGGAGACACGTATGTACAAATGGAGACGCCTTCCAGTGATGGTGATGCAGCATAAGCTGTTTTTGGAATCCGAAATTTCAAAAAAGGTGTCAATAGTAATACGCACCATGAATTTGCTAGCTATTTCCATGGTTCCTATGCAATTATCGAGTGTTTTTACAATTGATCTCTTGCTCAGTTTATTTTTAAAATGATCGTATCTAAAACTTTGTCAATAATGACGTTTGAAGGCAGAGTATTCTTTTTCTAGAGTGTTTTTAAAGCAAATTATTGTATTGTGGCCAGAATTATTCTTAGGTGTGTAAGGTTGAGATCGAAATGTTAGATTGCAATATACTGTGATCCATTTATTGTTCTTTATTTCAGCCTCATTTTCACTTCTGGATTACCTATGCAAATATCAGATCATTGCTAGATATTCCAGAAGCTTATATTGAAAGAAAGCAAGAAACATTTAAATAATAATAAAAACATGATAACAAACAGATAATTATACATAGGCATAAAGAACATAAATAGTCGGCAGCTGCACGCCGTGACTGTGACAAGAAGGCTTCCATTCAACATGATGCTGTGTTGTGGGCACCACAGCACAGCGCTGATTTTCAGTGGTCACCCGAAAACTACGTACGAAAATCAAGCCAGGAGTTTTTACAATTTACACAAAACATGTAACAAAGTAAAATTTTTAATAAACAGCACATATTTAATATTACCTACCCTACAACCAATGATTTTTTAAAGTAATAAAATGCGTAGCTACCCAAAAACATATTAGGTCTTTACCTATGAAATTGCCGTTCTGCAGTACTGGCCATTTCAAATCAAAATAATTTTTGTTTGGCTAAGAATTCTAATTTCAAATTAATTTTATTTTAAAAACATGGATTTTTTTTTTCTAAAAGTAGTCATTTCTTTATTGATTAGTGTTACATTTTCATCGCATTTCAATCTTTTTCGTCATCATGGATACGTTAACAATTCGAGTAATTATGGAATATGAGTACCGTCGTGGCAGCAACGCGGCACAAGCGGCACGCAACATCAACGACGTTTACGGAGCTAACACTACAAACCAACGCACCACCTGTTATTGGTTTGCTCGCTTCCGTTCTGGAAATTTCTACCTGAAAAATGAACCTCGCGGTCGTCCGAAGACTTTGGTCGACAATGACGAATTAAAGGCGATTGTGGAAGCTGATGATACACAATCTACGGCTGAATTAGCAGCAGCTTTCGACGTTAGCGTCAAAACAATATTGGTCCATTTGCGTCAAATTGGCAAGGTAAAAAAGCTTGACAAATGGGTGCCCCACGAACTTAATGATCGCCAGCGCGAAGTACGCGTCGAGACGTGCCTTGCACTGCTCAACAGACACACAAATGAAGGAATTTTGAACCGCATTGTTACCTGCGATGAAAAATGGATTCTGTTTGATAACCGTAAGCGCTCAGCAAGTTGGTTGGATCCTGGTTCAGCACCTAAACAATGCCCTAAACGAAAACTTACCCCTAGAAAAGTGATGGTCACTGTTTGGTGGTCTAGCGCCGGTGTGATTCATCACAGCTTCTTACCAAACGGGGTGAGCATTACTGCAGATGTGTACTGTGAAGAACTGAACACAATGATGGAGAAGCTGGCGCATCTCCAACCAGCATTGGTCAATCGCTCGTCTCCGCTGCTCCTGCACGACAACGCGCGACCTCATACTGCACAGCAGACGGTCTCCAAGTTGCAAGAACTGGGGTTGGAAGCTCTCCGTCATCCGCCCTACTCACCAGACCTTGCGCCTACAGACTACTACTTTTTCCAGAATTTGGATAACTTCTTGGCGGGAAAAAAATTTAATACCCGAGAGGCAGTACAAAATGCCTTTGAAGAATTTGTTGCCTCCCGTCCAGCTGATTTCTTTAAGAAGGGCATCAATAAACTGCCACTGCGATGGCAAAGATGCATTGATTGCATGGGTGATTACTTCGATTAATACAAATAAAAAATTTATGAAAAAAATTCGTTTAAATTTTTTCATACAAAACGGCAATTTCATAGGTAAAGACCTATTAATAGGTACATATTATTTATTTACGAGTATAGTTACTTTAAAGTGTAGTTAGTTGATGATTTTGTGACATATAAATAATGCAGCACCGTGCCCGGTATAGGTGTAGCACCCCCTATAAATAGAACACATAACTGGATAGAGCTGCGAGTATGGAGACGAATTGCTTTGCGTGCTACGTTTTGTGGTATTTTTCTTCCATTACTTCAGCATAATTCAAAATCTAATACAGGTATTAATATATATGTTTGAATATAAAACTTTGCCTTATCTTTCAGATATCCAAGAGAGAGTAGGCACAGAGAGCATGTCCTCAGAAACAGAGGAGGACGTGAGGAAGCTCTGCCCTCTCATCAAGGAGATGACGAACGTACGCTGTGACCTGGGGGAGGTTGACATGACACTTCCTAAGCCCTGGAAAGATAACATCGACCATAACTGCCGAGATATACGAGGGAGTGTGAGTAAAACATTTTTTTAAGAATTTTGATAGTTTAATCTGAACATATTATATCGGTCGTACCTACAACAAAAGTTTTACTGTCTGGTGGTTGCTAGCACTGGTGTTGAGCATAGGTTCTTGGATTCTATTCCCAGGGCAGGCAAAATGTTAATGGATTTTTCTATTTGGAATTTCTCCGTGGCAGCTAGGAATCTAGAATTGTGTCCGTTTGATGGCAATAGGGTCGCCCCCTATTAAACATAACTGGCGACATGTGGGTGTACTAAAGGTACACTTCTGCCCAACCATTCGGGGAAACATGGCGTGATGTTATGTTTATGTAGTAAATTACAATCGTAGCTTGCATATTTGTTTAAAGCGTAAATCGTGCCGACCACATAAACAATGAGATAATTGAGTCCGCTTAAAGTTACATTAAAAGCAGTGACTTCCTCGCATCTTGTGAATAACATCGGAACCGGTATCCAAACTCAAACTAACTGAATTAACTAAGTAGAACATGTAATTTAGAGAGTAGTTAGGAACACTCACAAGATTGCCGGCTCTTTTAGATTGTGATGGTTTAGTTTTAATCTTGTTTACTTCCGGGGATACCTATGTGATTTTAACACGCTTTTTTCGAGATGCGTGTACAAAGGGTGCTAGCGAGACCCTATTATTTTATTCCGACCTCAAATCATAATGCATTATTATATGAAAACTAGCTGACCCGGCAAACGTTGTTTTGCAGGTAATTTCTAGTGAACAACCCTTATCACTTAGGGGTATGAAAAATAGATAGTAGCCGATTCTCAGACCTACCGAATATGCATATAAAATTTGGTAAAAATCAGTAAAGCCGTTTCGGAGGAGTACGGTAACGTGATACGGAGGAATGAGGAAACTGTCGTGAGGAAAGTTGTGCGTATGAATGTCGATGGTTATAGGGGAGTAGGGGGAGACCAAAAAAACGATGGATGGACTGTGTGAACGATGATATGGTTAGAAAGGGTGTGACTATATGATAAATGATTTTATTTCTGTAAGTCCGTTTGTACAAACACTTTTACACGACAATTATATTTTTAAACTAGGTGAGGTCGGCGTTTCCTATCTGATTACTCTGAGAAGAAAGGCCGAAACAAACTCAGAGCAGGTCACAGTCTCTTTTGAAGTCCAGACGTAATCTTGGTCACATCATGTGAAGACTATGTAGATTGGTGTCTGACATGGTCTATTGAGGTAAGAACCACACAGATTGAGTGGGCTCGTCCAGTCAGTGCACGCATTTGTCACTAATCGTGCAGTTCAACTCAGAACTTTAGGACCACAGATAAGGACGACTAATAGAGAAGCGTGGAAGAAAAAGACTAAGACTTCATAATCTCTTGGCCCTTGCAGTTTCGTCATGTCCTGTCTGAAGCTTAGATCAGAGATTCTTAGTAATACTCGTATAAAGCTGTAATTCTGGTATGGGTGTTCATATTAGTCACGCTGACTCCGTGGACCCGTAGTTATAACAAAATATTGAAAAAAAAAAAGAAAAGAGTAGAAAGCTACTCTACTTGTAAAGCGGGTATGCTTTTTTTTGTCTCGTCTACCCCATGGTGTCGTTGGCTGTGAAATATTAAGCTTTAAAGTGCTCATTTTTGTTACAGTCAATCAAATATGTCAAATTTTGTATTTGTTTCTAGTATTAAAATTATGTCTATCACTTATTTTATTAAAAAGATGACGATTTTTTCTCACAAACATGATATTTTCGTAAATGAATTGGCAAGGTACCGTTATTATATTAATGCTTTTATACAGTTCCCTGAGGGATTCGCGGCGTCGTGAATTATAAATGGCTCTGACAGGTCTCTTTTGCAAAATAAAGATGGACTCAATGTCAGCAGCCTGACCCCACAGTAAAATGCCATACGACATAATAGTAGTATACATAACGAATTTAAAGGGTCATGTTTTTCAACACACACGACGACACCGCATCTGTTCCGTCAGCCGTTGTGCCGAAACGTTGACAGCTGGCTCAAGCACCTGAAAAAGAGAGAGCATCCGAACACGGTACGCGGTCAGGTTGTTTCCTCATTCTGTATTCCCATGAGCGCATGGCGTTCTCAGTGATAGATCGTGTCCATCTCATGTGCTGCAGACTTGCGCCGGGAGCTGGGACACTATCAGAGGCCGGTGGGCCTCGAGGTCTTAAGCCGTCTGGCGACCGGCGTCCTCCCCGTTCAGGTGATGCTGTCGTGGGCGGGGAGAAATACTCGTCGTTCGCCTAGACGCAACTACCGCGGCGGTATCGTAGCTTTTGTACGTCGGTGTACTATAGATAAACCCCTGCCCGATCCTTCGGGGAAACAAGGCGTGATTTTATGTTTATGTTTTTCAACCACAACGCTAAGTTTGTTCTTGGGATATTTCTGCTCCCTCTAATACTAAGCCTTGATGTAAATTTCCTTATTACTATTCCAAATGACCTAAATATATCAGAAAACACATTGAAATCAACGTATTTTCGGGCTCACTGCGGTTGATTGAAACACGTTTCCTCGATAAACTATGCATCGCATCACACGCATTAATCACTAGTGAATAATTTCGACGCACGTTCGATGAATAGTTATCGAAGTACACTTTGCTGATGGCTTTATCCATCAAAATAATTAATACTAGCCGTAGATTTGAATGCGTGTATCTAGGAATATCAACAAAGGCACATTTTAATGTTTAGTGATAGCCTTAAACACAGGTTTGAATAAACCTAGATCGAGCGGGTCCTTACCTAATATACTAATTCCGAAACATGATTAATTGTAATGAAATATGTTCATTTTATTATTAGGCACTATAATGCGGAAAATTAACTACTGTTGGCTAAATGTTTAGACAAATTATTTTCAGCTACAAAGATATGTTTGTGCTTGGGATAAATTCAACACAAGCACAAACACACATGATAAGTTAGTCAGTTAGTCATAATCTATCAGTTTGTTGACTTTCAATTCCACAGTAAGATTATCAATCGTTCTGCCTATTTGCAAGGGAACCATGTTTTTATTTTCGTAACCTATAAAGGGTCGCCCATAGTGGTACAGCGGCAGCGTAAGCGACGTAACTGTCAAGTGTTTTTGTCTTTCGCACCACTGAGTTGGTGCTTAACGAAGATTGAGGAAGTCGTGCAGTATATGAAAGTGAAGACCAACTGGACTCTGAGGGTCGAAAGGTTGGAATCGCGCCACGACATCAACTTTATGTCATTCGTGGTACGAGTTCCAACCCAGCATCTACAGATCTGCTTGAAAGAGGACTTTTGGCCGAAAGGTGTCGTATATCGACGTTTCCGGGGACGGTTACGCGACACCTCGCAGCGATACACGACGCCGACCACTTTACGTGTTTAGTTATAGTTATAATAAGTTTCTTAATATATATTAGTTTATTAATATTTTTAAGATTATTTTGTGTATTTTAGCTATGGGCCTTAGTTGTCTGATAGTAAAATGATTATTATCTCCTTTATTTCAACAAATAGATACAACTTACATTTTTAAATATTAGAATATAAAATATTTAAAAATATATTATTATTATTAATTTAACTTTATGTATTTTGCTTTGGGTTTTTGCTGATTTTAAATCATGTTGGCTTTACCGTGTGGAATCCAACACGTTAAACTAAGGAAGTGAGGAATGAAGAAATAGCGACTATAAGTCTATAGTACGATTGGAATATATATCATCCGTATGATTGTACACCGTTTTTTTATTACACAAATTATCAAATAACTTCTCCCGCTCTGGGTGGAGCAGGAGGGCGTGTCAGACTTATCCTGACTTTAACCCACCCGTGTTCCTTTAGTTGCTTGTGGCCAGGGGCCACGGTATCTCTTTCGAACAACCCGCACCCCTGGCAGGCATCGGTCCTTGCGAACCTGTTGATGCTGACATCTCTAAGAGGCGCGCATGGAACACAACGTGCCGTCGACCCGGGATAGAGCATAGGGTGGCGTTTCTAACACAGTCTGTACGCTTGACACCTATTATGCTGTGCTCCATTACCCGTTGGTATCTTGAGTTTGACTATTTTTTTTCAGTAAGTGACCAGCTTTGTGCACCGTTGGTTAGTACGGGCAGGAATCACTATAATACTTTTTAGTCGACTAAAATATTTCTACCCGCTACCCGCTACCCACTCTGCTCTGAGTCTTAAAGTAAAATAATTTCGTATTAGGCCAGGCTGCGGCCACAGGCTAGTTACCGCCGACATGTTTGATGAATGGTGCCGAAACGTGCCTAAATGTCTCTGGGACGAGCCCCGGCTAATGAAACCACGGTTATTACGGAATACGGAATACCCGGATCTTCAGATGAAGATTGAGTTAGCTCTGCGTTGATTTAGACGAGAGGGAAAAATGTGGAGGGATGGGTGTGTTTGTTTATGGAGTCATTTGTTTATTTTTATAAAATTATGATAGGTAACTATCACCAAAATTAGTGAAGAAATAAGGAAAACAAACAAATAGTGCTTTTGTGGTGTCTTAGGGCTAGCGCAGAGAATACGGTATTTAATTGATACTGAAATAATTTCAAATGAAATTAAATAAGTATACTTGAAAGTAGCATGTTTTTTAACCGACGAAAAAACGGAGGAGGTTCGCAAGTCGACGCGTATATATAAAAAAAAAAATATGTATGACCACGCATAACTTTTTCCAGAGTAGCCCGATTTGGATAGTTCTTTTTTTATTGGAAACGGTTTACCCCGAAGTTGGTCCCATATAAATTTCGAAGAAAAATTCCAACCATAAGGGTAGGAAAACAGGGGATGATTGATTGTTTACTTACAGATTTTAATACTGAATTGTGTATTACAAAAAAAAAGTAATCAAAAATAGCCATAAAAAATTAGAAAATAAAAACATTTTAACAAAAAAATTAAACCGCCGAAAAACCGAAATGTGAAAAATAATAAACCTGCTTTGTCCAACACCAATAACTAAGTTCGGAAGGCGGTGTTAAAGACATATCCAAAGTCACCGACTTCACAGTTTTGTCACATTTATTTTAGGCTAACGTTTTTAAATGAATGGATACGGAGACGCCCTGGGCGTCGGGAATCCCAGGCCGATTTCCGGCCACCGTAGGCATGGGCTTGCGGACGGCGAGTAATGGGTAGCTCGCTGTCCGGTAAGGACCAAGCCCAAGTCGACGGCGCGTTGTGTTCCACGCGCGCCTCAAAGAGATGTCAGCACAAAAATGATGGGGCCCGCAAGGGCCGATGCCTGTCAGGGGTGCGGGTTCGTTTGAAAGAGATACCACAGCCCCTGGCATACGGGCTAATGAAGGAACACGAGTGGGTTTTAGTCAGTAAAAGTCTGACACGCCCTCCTGCTCCACCCAGAGCGGGAGAAGTTATTTGATGATTTCCCACCCAAAAAAAAAAAAAAAAAAAATCACGGCAAGCACGTTTTTATACTTTAAAAACAAAAAACCTTTAATTTTTACCCAGGTGCCGCTCTTCCAACCCGGCTGGACCCCTCTCCACGTTGCCAGCTCGTGCGCTCGGAAGCACTGCACCCGTCTGCTGCTAGCAGCTGGAGCCGATCCCAACATCACGGACGTTGAGGGACGGACACCGCTGGATGTGGCCGGCTACGCTTACTACTATGAACAGGATGTCAATGATAAGCAGTGAGTATTTTAGTTCTATGTTATGGACTTATATACCCCTTGGTAGCTACATGTTGAAGGGCCTTACAACAGCGACTGCGGAGAAAACAAATTAAAGAATATGTTTAGAGAATGCCACGAGTCACCGCGACGCAATGTGTTGAGCGACGTGAAAACAGAAAAAGTGCATTATCTTTGTTACATAAAATACAACACGTGCTAATTGCCTATTAGATAGGTATTTCTGGAATTGTCAATTTGCCCACAAATAAATTATTTACGTGAGTCACTTATAGAAAATATCATATTATTAATTAGTGGACGGATCGCCCGGTTCGGGCGAGTTAATTCGGCGAGTTGACTAATAAGCCGACTCGCGTCGCAAGCCGCACAGCTCGCGGCCGAGAACGGGGCCACAGAATCAAAGCGAGTTAGTAAATGTTTGATTTATAGACATTGGAAAGTATTTTTTTTTAGTTAAACACTTGTAATAGCAAAGGTCGTTTTATATTAAACGTGAACATTTCACTAGTCGTGTTTAAAAATGAATTGTATGTTCCAATAAATCAAAATCAAAAGTCATTTATTCAAATTAGGCTGATAATCAGCACTTTTCGAACGTCAAAATACATAAGACAGTCCCCCAAAACGCCCACTCTTCACCACTTCCTAGTGCTATAGCTGGAACGAAGAAGTGGCGCAACAAACTCCTCAGCAGCACAGCTGTCAGTTTAGTCGGATTTACTTGATTTTGTACATCCATAGGCAAATTAATAAACATTACGAGACACAGAAAATTAATTAAATAATTAGTCATGTGTCAGCTAGCCATGTCAATATACCAACAAATAAAATGAAACTTAACTAAAGAAAAAAGAATACAATTAGTAACCTAGACAGTATTTTCAAACCGAGGACTTAATTTAGATTTCACTCAAAGTCCATCCAAGACGCAACCTTTTGAGGAAATAACACTCCGCTACCCGTCCTACCTCCATTATAGCAGCTATACAAATACCTAAGACCGAGCCACTATCTCCTAAATTAAATCCTAATTAGACATTCGCTTTGTAATTACAACATTATTCCAGCTTTAGTAGAATTTCTTAAGCTGAGGTCACACTGGCATCTATCGTCATGATGCATAGTGCTATGATATGATATTCCACTGCTGCGTAAGAAATGCATGTCGAGATTTGCCACGTTAGCTGCCTAGTTCATTTGTTTGCCAGCCATGCTACGTTTATATTTTTATACAAAGCAAAGCTCAGCGTAGCTTAGCCTTGAGCCGCTGCGCTGTGGAGTAGCGCTTTTGCGGGCTATCATAGGGAATGATCCGGCTGTTTCCTAGCTGTCGCATGGGTATACGAATGAACTAGTCTGTGCCAGCGGTTTTGCCCGCGTGGAGGTCGGAGATCATCCCACGAGAACGTACTACCGGGATAAAAGGTATGGGTGGCACGCGTTGATAAATCATGTTTAGATTTGCTTGCCGCGGTTAGTCCGTGGATGGGACTACTTAGTGCCTCTGAAAGGGCGTTAATTCGTTGGTCTCGGCTGTCATTCGTGGATTTTTGTCAGTGGTTACCGATAGTCAGAATTCTGAAAACTGACAATCACCAAGGATATTGAAATTACCCAGTAACTAGGTAACAACACAAACATGGTCACTTTTTAGCGATTAATAAAAACAAATCTTCGGCCCGCATTACATCATGACGATATCAATATACGGAGGTGTGATCCCAGCATTATAGAATCCAGTTCAGTGTTAAACTTTAAACATGGAACATTCTAATTATACTAAGATATTCTTTAAGAAAAGATGTATGGTGCTCCAGGGAAATCGCGGTTACGAGAATTTTTTACTGTAATTTAGGATATGGGATAAAAATTATGTCAGATAAAAAAAAAGATGTCGTCTTTGTATGGTGAGAGGAAATTCCCGTGTGTGTAAGCCTAAGTGTGCCCGAATCGGTAATTGATTTCAGGTATAGGAAAATTTTGGAATAATTCGGATACTGGAAATGTTGTTGTTTTAGGCTTGAACGTATTTTAGAAGGTAGCTACGATAAAAGCTCTGGTCAAACTGAGCATGCAAAAACAAATTCGTTTGCGATAATTTTAGTAAAACTTGTGGCTTGCTTTCCTAATCTTGCACGGTTGCACGATGCGGCCCATGCGGCGACCTAATTGCGTAACGTAGCATCAATCAAAATCCATTGATTCACATATTCGAAAACGTGTCTGCTCAGCAACGTTAGTAACGGGAAGAATGTTGTTGAATTGTCAAAATGTTACAACATTGCCCCTCTTGATTTGCCTTAGTTTGACACGAGCTTTAGTCCTTTTTTTTTTTTTTTGATGACGGGGGGGAAATCCTCATGGATGTCCTCCGCCCCGGGGAGGGCGGAGGGGTCTGTCAGACTCTTACTGACTAAAACCACCCCGGTGTTCCGTCTCTCACGTACACCGGGGATCACGGGAACTATTGAGTCTTCCGCGATCCCCGACTAGTGCCGGCCCGCCTATGCGGGCCACCTCGCGATAGGGGGGAGTGAGGTGTTAAACTCCCCCCCACATCAAAGAGAGGCGCGCGTGGAACACTACGCGCCGCCATCTCGGGTCCTAAGAAGTAGGGGGCGACGGATTCCCCAGTCCGTCGCCCCTGGACCCATTTAGGACGAGCTTTAGTCCTACCTCAACCTAAGAACCAATGAGGCTTCTCTCTCTAATTAACTACTGATAAATTACTCCAACCAACACAAGCAACCCTTTTTCCAGCCTAGTAGAAGTAATCAAAATGCTGCTCAAAGCTGGTGGCAACTTCAACACGATGAAGAGCAACGACCTCAACAACATGGACACCCCTCTCCATACAGCAGTCGAGATCGAGAGTCTGGAGGCAATACAAGAGATGCTAGATGCAGGAGCAGTAGTGACCTGCTTGAACAGGGCGGGACAGACGCCACTGCACGTGTGTGTGAAGAAGCACTTAGAAGAGCATTTGCAGGTGAGACTCGGAGATACAATCTTGATTTAAGTCAACGGTGAACACGTCTAAAAAAAAAACCTTATAGAAACCACCACTTGGATGCACGTTTTCTCAGATATTGTATAACACGTTTCATGTTCAAAAATATGTCGTTACGGGTGGTCAGAAGCCCGAAAGTCTGACAACCCGTCTTACCAAGGGGTGTCGTGATACCCAGTAACTGGGTTGTGGACGTTAGGTAGGCAGTCGTTCCATCTAAAATACTGGTTTTCAGCTTCATCTAGTTAGACTGGTAGCTAACCCCAACATAGTTGGGAAAAGGCTAGGCAGATAATGATGATTCCTGTTCCTAGTAACACATTTCATAGATGCCTTAGGTGCTAGGTTGTTACAACTTCTATGGACCCACACTAGGATTCCCTGTGTCGTGGTATCCGGTCTCTTCGAACTGTCAGTATTTATGCAAATAACTGGTTTCCATACTCTGTGAATCCGGAGATGAAGAGACAGAATTAAAGTTTTTACTATTTCCAGTAAATTATTTTTTGATTCGTTCCAATAATTTTTCGATAACACATTAAAATTTATTGGAACGTAAGGTTAGGTTACGTAATTTCGTTTCAAATATTTAATGAAATATAGGTAAATATATATCTCAAATACGGCTGCCTTTTCTATAAATACTTGGTACCTATCTCAGCCGAATTTGATAGACCGAAATTGAAGAAATTGCTAAAACATTAATTCATCGTTCAACAGGAATTCCAATCAAACACTTCAAAATAGATTTCAGGATAAATTTTCTTAAAAAAATTGAATACTTTTGTAAACCAACTTGCTAATTTTATTGCAGCTTTTAGCCAACTACGACTATATGAACGCGAACCCACTGTTGGCCATAGTAGATGTTAAGGATAAAGAAGGACATTCGGTACTACAAGCTGCTGTGGAAGCGGCATGGGTTCCAGGAGTATGCATTGCCTTGGAAGCAGGAGCTGATGTTACATCCAAGGTAATTAAGCAATGTTAATATTATTACTCACGCATTTATCGTTCATCATATAAAATAGAAAGAAATCTTTGAACGCCGCTGTATTTTTTCACATATTCCAAAACAAATTTCTTTACTTTAACAAAACAATTTTTTTAGTACTAATCATATTGGTTTGCAGGCTAATGACGGAGAGACTCCAATCCACTCGGCAGCTGCATTAGGAAACTTGGACGTCCTCAATGAAATTCTTAGTGTCGCCAAACAAAGAGATGCACTAGATTATCAAAATGAAGAAGGAGAAACTGCTCTATTCAAAGCTATTATACACGGCCATGTGAACTGTGTGAAACAAATCCTCAATGAAGGAGCTAATTTAAAAATAACTCTCCCAGGAGAAGTAAATATATTTCACGTTGCAGCTGACTATGGACATCTAGAAGTTCTAAGAGTACTGATAGAATTTAATGAAGCAGTCACTGAAGCTTTTATCAACACTATAACAGCGGCAGATAGAAGAGGATTCGGTCCAATACATTTTGCAGTCTACAACAACCACCCAGCTTGCGTAGAATTACTTCTATCTAAAAGGGCGGATATTAGATTAAGGACAACTTGCAGTCCGCACAAATCTTCAACTCCATTGCATTTAGCTGCCATTAAAAATACCGTTGATATAACGAAAATTATCCTCAAATTCGACAAAACTACTGTACATGAAGTAAATAGTATGGGTTGGTTCCCACTACATGCAGCTAGCCACCATGGAAGCAGAGATGTTATAACCCTGTTGCTACGTGAAGGAGCAGATCTTTCAGGATACACAGATGGCCCAAAGAAATTTAGAAGAACAGCTATTGATATGATAATAAACAATTTATCGAAACCTACAGAGTTTATAGAAGATGTTTTTGATTCGTATATATCAAGTAATGGTCAGGACTTACAGGATCACAACTGTGAAGTAACTGTTGATTATGGAATCCTGATGCCAACAGTCTGTGAGATGGAACAAATGAAAGTTATTGAAGCTCTACTCAAGACTGGGAACAGATATGGACAGAGAAAGTTACTCGTCCATCCGTTGGTCGAGAGTTTTCTGTTCTTAAAATGGAAAGCGCTGTTACCATTTTTCTACACCATTATAGGTTTATATGCAATTTTTCTGTCGTCATTGACTATATTCATTGTGTCAGTATTCTTCTTTAGAGATACGAAAGAAACGACTCCTGAATGGTTGAATCCTGCGATCTGGAGCTATGTAGTTTATGCGACTATAGCGTTGATACTTTTGCAGGTTAGTAATCTACATATTATATAGTACTTATCTCTTCTTTCATCTATTGACAAGATTAATTTCACATAATAATTAATATTAACATTGTTTTGCGCGTTCATTGCGCTGGTAGATTCAAAGTATGTAATTTCAAACCAGAAGGCTTAACAATTTGCCAGCTTAAAAAACATGATGAATTAAAAACAAAATAAGCATCAATAGAGAAGGAAAATGTTCCATTTGTTGTTAATTTTCTCGTTTTCTTCACTATTATCATATTTTTCAATCAAAAGAGGCACATCTACCCTACCATTACGGTGGTCCCCAGAGAACTCCTTGATATGCAATGGGTCTCTTAAGCACCATGAAACATGAGGATTTAAATACTAGTGGAAATCTTGAGGTTCATTCGTTTCATCGAACCTAGTCAAATCACGCTGGGGCCGCTCCATTTCATTCATAAATTCTATTATACACCGTGACCGTTTAGTCGTCTTACAACGGCTTCGCACTTCATGTATCCAATGACTACTAATCATTTATTTAAAAAAAGATATTTTTGAACATATGCGTAATTAATAATATGAAAATATCATTCACTAAGAGGCATGACGTAGTTTGAAACACCCTGTTATGGAGAGGGAAATAATGATGGAATGTAATGATAGGTAGGTACATATCTTCTACCGTTTGATACGTAAACATTATTAACAGGGAGGGTGTTTCATAATTCTAAAGCATTATTTATTTTTCTTTGCACCTATTATCTTAATTTATTGTAACAATGTTTTAATCCCGCCTCGAGGTCTTCTATGACAGATACATTGAGTGGACCACTTTTGTGAGACGACTAAAATGTCACGGTGTATATAGCAATTGAAAGCTTGACAAAGACATCTCTAGACACGCTTATTTAACTTGCTCTCATTTATTTACAGGAACTCCTCTACATGAACGTTAAAAGCAGTAGATATTTCTTACAACTTGAGACCTGGGTCAAATTTGGATCCCTCGGCTTTGCAGTCATCCTACCATATACGGTGGTAGTGGTGAACTTGAATGATGATGAGTGGCCTCGACACGTGGCCACAGTGGCTCTATTACTGTCTTGGCTAGAGATGATGTTTCTATTGTCAAGGTTTCCGAACTGGGGATACTATGTGCTGATGTTTGGAAAAGTTGCGTCTAATGTTGTGAAGGTGAGTCTCCAATTTTTTTAAAGATTTTATAACTTACTAACTCTCCGCAGTTTGAACCGCTTGTTTCGATCCCGTATGAATATCGGAATAAAAAGTATTCTATGTCCTAATCCAAGTCATGGTCTAGCCATGTGTCATTTAGTGTGACATCGTAACAAGTCTATAAATAATAAAATCTTTCCTCTTTATACTATTAGTTTCTATAAATCGAGCCTGATATGGAAGAACATCGTAAGCGACAAAACGTAAAATTTACAGGAGACGTATTTTATTGATTATTTTTTATAGTTTACTTATAGGACTCCAATTTTTGTATATATTGCAAAACACGTTAGGCTTTAATTATAGTCAATTAAATAATAGCAAAAAGAGTTGAATAATTAGTACTATTGTCGCTTACGATAAAAGAGAAGTTCATGATTTCATATTGTTTTTCAAAAATCGTCACTTGCGCTCTTGTTATTCTGTATAAATTAGTCTACTTATTTATGTTAAACGATTGTATTTTACTTTATTATATCCTTTATCAGGTATCAAAATCACCTATTCAAAATAAAACGCCAGCACGTCATGCACTATCAATTTTCATTTATATTTAAACAATTTAAATTAATATAAATTTTAAATCACTCTTCACTTTCTTCCGGTAGTAAGTCTGCTGTATTGCCATCATAAGGTAAGGTGAGATATTCCTGTGCATATCTTAACGAAATGATTAGGTACTGTTTAGTT
Source organism: Polymixis flavicincta (assembly GCA_949987655.1). Classification (NCBI taxonomy): domain Eukaryota; kingdom Metazoa; phylum Arthropoda; class Insecta; order Lepidoptera; family Noctuidae; genus Polymixis; species Polymixis flavicincta. The sequence continues at coordinate 5,507,091 of OX465188.1, read as the reverse complement.
ATTAAATTAAAGAAAAGTTCGCAAACCATGTTTTATTGTAAGTGACAAACGTTACTTACGATAAGTCGGATACGATAATTCTGATTGTTCGTTTATATGAAAGTTTTACTTTTGTCGTTTGCGATTAAAATTATTTTTAGTTATTATTTTGAAGTTTATGCAATTATGAATCTAAGGATCTTTGCATTTGAACCTACATTACTTTAGCAGTACGTTACAGTGAAAAAGTGAAATACCTACATTTTGTCGCTTACGATGTTCTTCCATATCAGGCTCGAAATGTTTGTTACGTTTGTTAATACGCATTATTTAACTTAGCACTAAAACACTTTGTAGCTTTACAAAGATTTATAAATATTATTAGCTAGTTTTACATTAACCCCCTTATTATAAACGTTGCTTAAAGTTAAGTATTGACTAGTGACTGTTTAACTATACATTTTAGACGTTTAAATACCTCTTAACTTTAATCAACGTTTATGAATATGCCCCTTAAAGTTTTACTTCTTTTACGGACTGAACGAAGTCATAGAAATATCAAATCATCATTATCATCATCATCATTTCAGCCGAAAGACGTCCACTGCTTGACATAGGCTTCCCTTAGGCTCCTCCACTTTGACCGTTCTTGTGCTTCCCACATCCAGCGGATACCCGCGGGCTTCACAAGGTCATCGGTCCACCTTGTGGGAGGCCTTCCCACTTTACGTCTTCCGGTACGCGGTCGCCACTCAAATCAAATCAAATCAAATCAAATCAAATTTATTCGTAAATGTAGGTTTCATTACAATAAGATGTTGCCACTCCAGAACCTTTCGGCCCCATCGGCCATATTTTTTTTATCAAATACCTAAAAATATTTATTCTTTGTTTCAGATCCTCCTAACTTTCATGTTCCTGGTCATCGGTTTCTCCCTCAGCTTCATGATACAATTCCGTTCGCAAATACCTTTCGACGGACCCTGGGCTGCCCTCGTCAAGACCATAGTCATGATGACTTCAGAGTTCGATTACGTCTCCCTTTTCGACGAAGAGCATTCCAAAGAACTGGCTACCTCCCTCATCATCGTCAGGATCATCTTCCTCATCTTCCTCATTTTAGCGGCTATAGTACTTATGAACTTGCTTGTCGGTGTTGCAGTCAATGACATCAATGATTTAGAAGTTCTCGGTAACATTAGAAGATTAGTCAAACAAGTAGAATTCTTAGGAACTTTAGACACTTTAGTTTATAACAGAATATTTAATGCAATATTACCGAAGAAAGTAAATACAAGCTTGAAAAATAAACGCAATGTCGTTAGCGTGATGTGTCTAAGACCTGGGAAACCTCGATGGAAGCACTCAAGATCTCTCCCATCAAGGATTAAAGATGCTATTTTCACCAAAGCTCAAGCACAGAAGAAACAAATCGAAGATGAAATGGGTCTCCAAGCGTTCAAAACAAAGCTCAACGAAATGCATGACGCAATTATGAGTATTAACAAAAAGAAGGATGAAAAAGAAGAGCAAAAGAAACCAGAATGTCCCGTAATTCCTGTAATTGAGTTTCCTAAGTCTAAGAAGAATAATAATTTCGATGAAGTGGCAACTACATTACATGAGTTAGACGATGTTGTTATAGAAATGAAGAATCAGAATCAAGAATATGTAGAAGAGTCGAAATCCGCGATGGAAACGCTGAATGTTAAGATAGATCAAGTATCTGTAGAACTAGAACTGATTAAGCAGTTTTTGAGTAGATTAGAGATTAAGCTAAGCAGATAACGATTGTGTTTTGTTTTAATAAAGTGCTTATAGCTTTAGTTGATTGGTATTTGTTTCTTTTGAGCTGTCAGTTCAATATCTCCCCTACCGTTCGAAAATTGCTCGAGAGCAAAAGGATTGCTTAGTATTTATGAGGTGAATGTTAGTAAGAAAAAGCAGAGTAGACCCAGTGATACCGCTCCCGTTTTGGGGGTTGTGGATCGTGGGTTCGTGTGACAATGTTATTCTTCACCGTGTTGGGAACAGGCTTCCAAATGATTGTAAAGGTAACTGGCATATCCTAGAACCAACAATTCGAAGTGTGAAATCCACCAACCCTTGCTGGGTCACATACCACTCACAGAGAGGAGGCCTGTATCCCAGAAGTAGGATTGTAGGCTGATTATGCTTGATTATGCTATACTAATGCTTATTATAATAAACAGCAAATTCCAAGCATTCTACAAGATCATATGCGAATCTGAAGTAATAGTGACGACATTACGATTATTTACAGTTTTCTTAGTGGAATGGTAAGGCTTACAGACAGATGGAACATGGACGGAAGATATCTTGTTGTTCCATTTAAGTCTCAAAAATAGTCTGCAAACGACGCCGATATAAAAACTGTTTGAGTTTAATTGGCAGAAATAGTTGCACAAGTCATCATTTCAGCCGAAAGACGTCCGCTGCTGGACATAGGCCACCCACAATTGGGTTGCTATAATCGCCACGCTTGGTAGGTGGGTTGGCAATCGCAGCATGGTGGTAAAATGCATAGAGAATGCTGCTGCCCATTCTCTAGTAAGTCCCTTAGTCGCCTTTTACGACACCTACGGGAAGAAATGGGATTGAGCTATTCTTAACTTCCGGCACCACACGGAATAGTACCTAGGATAGAGTTGTAAAAGTACCATTTGCCAACAAGAAAAAAAAATTTTTCATTACAGTAACCGACTTCAAAGTGACCTACATTTCTGACCCAATAATGCGTAATAACAAGTAATATCACGTTCCCAACACAGAAATAACTTCACATTAATAAGGACCTGCACAACACTAAATAGTCTGCTATAAGAATCAAAATGATTTACTCCAAGCCCAGATGCTGGACAAACCATTTTTACTAGACCCCTGAAATTCCTTCCAACTCCCGTTTTACCCTAATATTTTCTTAGATGGGAGAGAAGGGGAGGTCTACATATAAACGATATGAGGTGCGACGCTGGCAGAATAATGATACATGGTTTTGTTGGCATCAGAAGAAAAATATGGCTTATTTTGATACGCGGCCCTGATTGGCTATTGTTGTTTGGTACAAGGTTTGTTGGTCTACTACCTATATGATAATCTCTGGTTGATTTTGACCTTATCAAAACATCTGTTCAACAAATAATTTTGAAAATCCATATAGAAATAAAAGTTTACTCGTAAAACGTGGGACGTTGTAAAATTGATTGCAATAGCTTTTAGATTTTAACAGACGTTAAAAATGAAGTAGGAATATAAACATACCTCTAATACAACTACACTTTTGACAAACTGACATTGATTGTCGCTAGACCGTTTTGGTTTTGGGTTTGTGACTAGATTAAGACCGTTTTTAATACAGAAATTAGTCTGATGAAAATATCCGTAGATAAAGTACCTAGATTGATGTTTGGTATTAATCATCAAGGACTTTTGAAATAAAATCAATCACGTCAAACTACCACTTGACATTTGATAATAAAGTGGGCGTAACTAATTAATTATAATTAGCTACATTTAAGTGAGTGAAATGATCGGCACTAATATGGTCCCGTAATGAGCGCCGTAATGGAACTATTGTGTTTGCAATATTAAAGTGAGACCCTATGAAGTAGTGGTAGGGTGCTAGTTGCAGCGGGCAACGGCAATTTGCCCACAGTTAAGGTACAGGGTCGGGCGATGCTGCTTGCGACGCGAGTTGTGTTTTGTCACGCGTGTGTCTCGCTCCGCCACGCCAGTCGCATCGCGGCATGCTCTAAACTTAATTAACTTCTTTCATTTGTTTTCTCCACAGTCGCTGTCGCGAGCACGTCACTTGAGCGTGTAGCTCGTGGCAAAGGCATAAACACTTCTGCTTAATGTCAAAATGGCATGCTATGATACCTGCTTGCTTGGCTACTTTTGTGCTAGTAATAACCCTGAAGGCCAATTCTCGTAATTTAAAACTTTCAAAATCAAGTCGCAGTCTCATCTCGGTGAAAATCAAATGTCAAAAACTTGTCAAAAATGTATGGAAAAACGAGGCATTTTTGACAGTTTGAGTCTGAGGTGAGACTGTGAACGTTCCTAAAATTATGAGAATTGCCCTCTGTTAGCGTTTTATGTAAAAGAGGTGGAATGATGGACTCACTCGTAATATTAACCTCGTAAGGCCCAAGCTAAATTTCGCAAGATTAGCTAAACGCCCAATGTACAACACAATGAACAAAATCGTCTGACATGATTCCGGCCCAAGCACATTCAACTATTTTTCTTTAGGAACAACTCAAACAGGATTTTTTAAACATTTTTCTGGGTACTTTTAGTTTGAAAGGAATATAATGCAACTACTTTTAGGTTAATATCTTGTGTTTATTTAAATGTACATTGGGCGCTTAGGTGATCGTGAATCTATATATCTATATAAATAAAAATGAATGTTGCTAAGCGTAAAACTCGAGTACGGCTCGATCAATTCGGCAATTTTTTTTTCGTATTTTCCGTAGAGCACAAGGAAGTAAAAAAAAAACACTTTGGTACTTTTTATACCGGTAGTACGTTCCCGTGGGATAACTTTCGACTTCCACGCGGGCGAAACCGCTAGCAAAAGCTAGTTTTAATAAAAGAAAGTTACATGAATCAATTATCTAACAATATGAGATCAATGTCAAATCCTCCCACGTACTCTTGCGCGCCTTTTTCCACGCCTGACACGTTCCACTCCAACTTCTTCATCATTATCTTCTGAACTGTCAGCACTTCTGTCTGACTGATTCGACAAACAGACAGATTCCGAAGGTCCGGGTTGGTTCTTTGGGTTTTTTCGTCTGAGGGCTTCAAGCTCGGAAAAGTTGAGCTACTCCTCAATTTGATCCTTTTGAGACCTACAAACTAAAAGTTTCCTTAATTACGTCTTACTAATCAGTAACGCCCAATGTGCAACACAATGAACATACATTTTCAATTAAGTATAAAAATTACAAATAACTGTTATAAATCTAAAATAAAAACGATTCCTAATCAAACATGCGTTTATCTTTAAATTTGTCTGATTATCTAAACAAAATCAGCTAAGATTTAATTAATAAATTAAGATATTTACTCACGTGTATCTGCGGCATGGTGGCAAAAAAGGCAGATTTTGACAGATTGTCCATAGATTTGTCTCATATGTTAGCTGTCAAAATACTTCCCAAGGTATTATTCAATCATAACATTCACACGAAATTACAGTTGGCGCGAATATTTAAAAGAAACCTGCATCTAAATTAAGTGTACATTTTAATGTACATCGGGCATTTAGGAGAAGATTTTGTATTTAAGTCTGGGCCGGAATACTACATGTCAGTTTGTTCAATACATTGTACATTGGGCCTTACGAGGTATAAATAAAAATGTTTATTTGCACCTTCAAAATTGATACAAACAGGTTAAAATAAAATAGTCCAAAATACCTTATTTTACATTTTAGATTTGCAACTAATACCTAAGCTAAGATAACTTAATAGGTATCTTGTGATATAGGTAGGTACCAGCGCCCACCCTCATTTGCATTCAACATATATTAAATATACAATAGAGCCAGAAACTTAATATTACATTTAGTTTTATGATTAAAATTCCCGTTTTACATTTTGACAAGAACAAGGAGTATTCTACGTACAAAAAACTAGGTAAGTAAAGAAGTTCCTCGTAATATTACCCTCTGTAATGATTCAATTCAATTGCAGAGTAAGTAGGTTGCTATAATAGTGGACTGACCATGTTTGTCAAAGGACAGATAGCCGATGGAACAGACGAGTCCTGGATTGCAGACCGCGTATGGGCAAGCGTAGTGTGGGATGCCCTCTAGCTAGATTCACCGACGATCCCAAAAAGGTGGCTAGGTCAGACTGGATGCGGAAGACGGGGGGGGGGGTAGGGGTAGGGTGTTGTTGCGCAGAATAGGAGACTCCTATGCCCAGCAGTGGACTGGGGTAGGCATTGATTGATTGATTCAATGTCACTCATAAGAAAAACACAATATCTCTTTAAAACTTTGTGAGTGGAGTCGACCTATAATGGCGTTTACCTACATAATTATCTACAACACTTTTTTTAAGCCTGACATTTGTAGACTTTGATTTTCTTTGATTCCTTAATTTTTCCGCTTATCTTTTACTAGCTTTTGCCAGCGACTTCGCCCGCGCGGAACTTTCATCCCCTATTTAACTCTTTTAGGGGTTGAATTTCGAAAAATCCTTCCTTATTCTTTGTCTACATTTTAAAGGGAACCTGTGTAAAATTGCAGCTTTCTAGGTCCAAGGGTTTGTGCTGGGCGTTGATGAGTCAGTCAGTCAGGACTTGTCTTTTTATTTATATAGATCATACCTTATCACCTAGTTCACATTCCCTCGAACTCAGTATATTATGGCAATAAACGAATAAAAAGCTTTTACCATACCTACCTACCATAACTAACTACTTGTGATTCCGGAAGTATCACAAGGTTAAAAACGCCAAAATATTCACACTTGCATGGGGACCCCTTTAAGGGGACACTTTGCGCGGGCTCGAACTTACTGGTGGGCCTGGCTAAAAATCACGTTGTCTCACCAGGCTTCGTATCCGACAGAGATAGCATCAGTGGTGAGCAGTTAGACGCTAGTCTACATGCACAACGTTATTGAGTGAGATGCAGGAGCATTTTTGAAAAAAAAATCGCGAAAAAATTAAGAAAAGTCTTTCAGAAGATCGGGTTTTATGAAAAAACCACTGCATAAATCAATGACGAATAAAGTTTATTGAATTTATTGGTAATTGAACTTTGTCGGTACCGTCTTGGTTTTCGAGATTTTACACTCCTTTTATTACGTAAACACGCTCAAAGTAAGGTTAAATTAGCAAGAAAAACGAATCTTTGTTGGCTCATAACTTTTTAATGACATTTTATTTTAGTATTCTGTTTCCGTACAGACAATAATAATAACGAGACAAAACCATACCATGTTTTATTTTTGATGTACATAGTCAAACAGTGGAGTAAAACCCTCCCGAAGTTTGTATGGAAAAAATGTGGACAAGTGTCACCTTAAGTTTTAATATTTGTTGCAGTATGGTAAGGTCACACATACTTAGTGAAGACTTGAACTGTCTACTCAAACTCAAAGCATTTATGTCAATTGAACTAACTCCCAAGTCGACGGCGCATTGTGTTCCACGCGCGCCTCAAAGAGATGTCAGCACCAACTGGTGGGGTCCGCAAGGGCTGATGCCTGCCAGGGGTTGTTCGAAAGAATAGAATAGAATAGAATAACGTTTATTGTCTCCAGTATTACAGCTAGTAGTAGTAGTAGTTACACTTATACAAAAAACTACTATAATACCGAAAGCAAAAGGTTTAAGCGTCAGCATTATGCTTAGGTCCCCCTAGCGGGTTGCTAAGCGCTGGTTTTCAGCTTAAACCTTTGACTCCTGAAGGAACACGAATGGGTTCTAGTCAGTAAAAGTCTGACACGCCCTCCTGCTCCACCCAGAGCGGGAGAAGTAATTTGATGATTTCCCATTATCAAAAAAAAAAAAAAATACTCCTCGACTTCAGGTGCAAAAACAGTACTATATCTTTTTTCTATCTTTTGCTTCATCATCATCATTTCAGCCGAACGACGTCCACTGCTGGACATAGGCCTCCCCCAGGCTCCTCCATATCGACCGGTCTTGTGCTTCCCACATCCAGCGGATACCCGCTCTTCTCTTCTTTTGCTTATATCTCGAAAACGGCAAAAATAATGAAAATTTCGACCCGCTGAAAAAAAATCATTTACTTAGCACTTTCGAGTTGTCAAAAAGTCGCTTAGTACGCTAGTTGTTAGCTACGGTTCATGGGATACAGCCCGCTGATAGACAGACGAACGGACTGACATCGGAGATTCAGTAATAGTGTCACTTTGGCACCTTTTGGGTTGGGAACCCTTAAAAGTGACTCACCCATTATATGGAAAGAAAGAAAGATGTACTTTTATCAGACGATTCGTGAAGATCTAATAAAAGTTATATCGGGCAATATGGAGCTCGTAATGAGCTATTTGTTCTGATTTACCGGCAAATATACGAGATAATATTGCCTACTGATTGTGGTTAAGCTTATGGATTGTTTTGTACTGAGCTTTTTATGCAATAAAAATTGTAGGGTAGTTCATTACGATAAAAATTGTAGGGCAGCGCGCAGCTTTGCTCTTACTGATGTCGGAAAATGTCCTACGGAAACGTAATACCGGCATTAAAAGTATTGGATGAGTTAATCAAGATTATAAATTATTTGTGATCAGGCATTTTCGGACCAATCCGGAACATACCTACTTAAAAACAAACAAACGGATAAAAAATGTAGGTTCTGGCTGCAACAACGTCCGCGTTAAATTTCTTGTTTTTCTGAACCACTGCGTCGCATCACATCGCCTGGACAAATTATTACAAACTTTTCGCGATACGTGCTTTCTGCATTTTTATTTATTTATTTAACACTATAAGTACACAAATTTACAGAGGCGGACTTAATGCCATGACTTTTTCTATTTTTTTCTTTTAACTCCTAATGTGAGGTTAGGTCACCTATGGCCCTTATTGTCATTGTCGTCTCCACATTTTATGTAGCTCAGTGACAATGATTTTATAAGTAAGTAGTTATAATATCATTGCTCAGTGACACACGGACAGACAGACATATGGCGGTATAGGCTTAGTTAGTTGGATTCCATGGGTACTCTTTTTGCTCAGAACCCAAACGAAGGTAAATAAAAAAACCGCTGTACATAAAACTCGGTTACCCCCAGTTTAAATAAATGAGTGTGCGTTTAATTTGTGCAAACTTGAAGCGACACAAATACAAACGATACAAATACACTCTCTGTATTAATACAAGTGTTACAATTATTTATGTTACTGCCTAAAAGCAAATTAATTTTGGTTCGGGTGTTTTTATGTGGTGCAAGTTACAAGATTATCACCCGGGTTTTTGAAAAGCTGATGTACCCAAAAAATCTGTGCATAATTGGTTTAATCAAGAATTTTAAATACAGTTGGTATGTTCTGTAAAAATCTCACCGTTCTAACTTTATGGAATAAGCTGTATTCCACCACATGTTAGGAATTAACACTATCGACCATGACTTTAAGCCCACTACACCCACCCAGGCTGATTTCCGGCCACCGTAGGCGTGGCTTGCGGACGGCGAGTAATGGTTTTTTTTTTTTTTTTTTTTTTTTTTTTTTTTGGGTGGGAAATCATCAAATGACTTCTCCTGCTGAGTAGAGCAGGAGGGTGTGTCAGACTTTTACTGACTAAAACCCACCCGTGTTCCCTCAGTAGCCCGTATGCCAGGGGCCGTGGTATCTCTTTCGAACAAACCCGCACCCCTGGCAGGCATCGGCCCTTGCGGACCCCACCAGTGGTTGCTGACATCTTTGACGGCGCGCGTGAGGAACACAACGCGCCGTCCCGTCTACCACTTTTCGGCCGCAGAGGATAGGGAGAGCGGCTGACGCTATACCGACACTCCTCTTCCCCTGCGGCCCCACCGCGTCCGCCATCAAACGGTGGCGGCCCCGTCCAGGCCACGGAAGGGAAGAGCGCTGCTCAGAAGCACCGGCACTCCTCCTCTACCGCAGCCTGTAACCCTCAGCCGCGATGCCTCCCATTCGACATCGCGGCCCACCTCAGTTGCGGTGCACCTCACCGCAACCTACTTTTTGGCCGCTACGTCAATGGCTTTGAGGCAAAAGCCCTGACGAGCGGCCCCACCGTTGGGTTCCTCTTGGCTTCACCGTGGATGGGAGACCACGGTTACTAAGCCCCCCCGCAACGACAATGCGGGAACCCACTCGGGGGGGAAGGCGAGTAATGGGTAGCTCGCTGTCCGGTAAGGACCAAGCCCAGGTCGACGGTGCGTTAAGTTCCACGCGCGCCCCAAAGAGATTTCAGCGCAAAGTTATGGGGCCCGCAAGGGCCGATGTCTGCCAGGGGTGCGGGTTTGTTCGAAAGAGATACCGCAGCCCCTGGCATACATGCTACTGAGGGAACACGGGTGGGTTTTAGTCAGTAAAAGTCTGACACCCTCCTGCTCCACCCAGAGCGGGAGAAGTTATTTGATGATTTCCCACCCAAAAAAAAAAAAACGAAAAAAAAAAAAAAAAATACGTGTGGCACTCGGGGACTGCCGCGGTAAAGCTTTTTACCGCGGCAGTCCCCGCTTTTTATTGCATAACATTTTTTATCAACTTATGCAATTATAATTTTATTTTTATTTATGCAGTATTTTTTTCTTTGATATTAATTCAAGTTTTTTCTTTAATATTAATTCAAGTTACACTTTTTGAGCGTGGTGACCGATAAGAAAACAAATTTTATTATATCGTACAGTCGTACCATATACATACACGTTAAGCGAACGCTCGGCCGAGCTACATGGTAGGCGGAGTGGGGGGTGTTAGATTTTATTTTCGTTACGGAATTTCTTGATTCGGTCGCCGCGCTCAAAGCCCGCGATAAAAGCTATGCAACAGCTTAATTAAAAAGAGCACTACACCCATGTTGATTTTTGACGTTTATTTTTGCTGAGATGAGATTGTGACTTGTTAGGAACATTATTAAGTGCGAGAATAAGCATTCACATTTTAAGCAATAGACTTTCAGATATGCATCAGAAGTCAGTTGCAAATTACTACTCAAAGGCCCTTTTGTTTGTAGTTTGTAAGTTTTTACTGTTAGCAATTGGATATTGCGTGCCGAGGATTGGATGTAGGAATGGCTTTCATTCATTGAGATCATTTTGACAGTTCAACATTCATTGCGTTGTTAATGTTGCGGAGCAGACCAATTTTTCGAACATATGAAGCTAGCTATTTCTTTCAAAATGATTCAGATTGTAAAATTGATAGTGTGTTACGCATTTAAGGCGCAGGTTTTTTTTTTTGATGGGGAATCATCAAATAACTTCTCCCGCTCTGGGTGGAGTGGGAGGGCGTGGCAGACTTTTACTGACGACCAAGGTCACGGTATCTCTTTCGCACAACCCGCACCCCCGGGTAGGTCTCCTGCGACCCCTGTTCCTTGTTTACATCCAGGATAAAAAAATTACCAGTGAGCAAACTGTAACCATGAATTCAGCATATCATTCTAGACCCCCTAGCGTAGATTATTTTTTGTCGGTTATACAAAAAAAATCAGCTGTTACAACTGACGTAAAATTTTCTACGCTAGGAGGTCTAGAATGATATGCTGATATCATGGTGAAATTTTGCGCACTGGTAAAAAAAAAAATACCCTGTGGTTACGCGGAAAAGTAAATTAATACAACAAAAACCTACTTGGTAGGTAGTGTAATGGGACGTTGAATGACCGCGTGGAGGCTCAGAGAAAATCGGTCTTTAATAAGGGTTACAGGGATGCACGGTACCTTTAATTCCTCGTTAGCTGCTCCTCAGCCCGTTCACTGCGGTTTTCACGTACAAAACACCAATTTTCACAAAGGATAGTGGGCAAAAATGTTTGGACGGCACACCCACGTCCGCCACAGCTCAGACTACTTTTGTTTGGAAGGTATCACAGCCATGTCTCACTGTGCCAATGTGCATCAAATTCTGTCCGAGGGTTCTCTTTATATTTTGAGTCGAATAGGTTTAACTTACTGAGCATGAATAAATTAAACAGTGTTTAATTATTATCGTGATCTATTATTATTGAGTCCAAGAAGAGAACCGGTCTGTGCATATTCTCTTCATATCTTGCCAGGCTCAAAAACCATATTACAACCATTACGTGGGCGCAGCAACCCATGGTACGGTTCCCTGTTTTGCATGAACAATAATAATGAGTCAGTGCATTCAATCTGCTCTCATCATCGTTTATTAACACATATGTGTAATAAAACTTCGACCTGGTGTACCTAGAGTGTATCTTTGCTCTCAGAAGCCACAGGTTTGTTCCCTTCAATGCCAGTATTATTGAGCTCGGTAACGAGTTGCTCGGGTTCTCGGTAAAGCGAAATACTGAAGTGCCCGTCCCCCCGAACATGCTCACTATAACAACTTTTTGCCAATTTAAGTTGATATGTACCCAGAGCAAAAATAATTAGTTCCCTTTGGGTCAGTGAAGGAAACCTTAATAAATTAAGGCTTGCAGCCAGGGCTAAGGGCACGTACCTCAGCTTTGGGCATCGCTGGTAGGACAGGCTAGATCGGACTGAGGTAGGTAATACGTAATAGGTAAAACACACACCAAAGCGTTGCTAGGCCAGCAACGCTTTGGTGTGTTTTCTTGAGGAGCTGGGGTGGATTGAATTACCGATTCTCCCATCCGTACGCAAAATACGCGCTTTGACGTGGAGTTGCGGACAACAGCCCGTTTTACCTATTACCTATACCCGAAGGGAAGTGGCGCAATAGGTTCTGGTCCCACTGGTGTCATGCTCGACCACCTCCTGGCAAGTTCATCGGCTGCATCGTTGCCTAGCGAACCACTGTGTCCTTTGATCCACTGAATGGTAATATTGTTGAGGCTACCTACCTCTTTGAGTAACTAACTTAACTTAACTTCCCTGATAGCAGACGCAGAAAGGGAGATGCATTCGGCCTGGAACACTGTGTTATGGACCCCCAGTGGTGTGGCTATGTGGATGTTGAGGTCCTCCGAGAAGACTCCAGCCCCTTTGCCACTACCTGTCGCCGCCATCGTTGCTTCCTGCTGTATGAACAGGTGGACCGGCGTCAGCCCCAGCATGGCCTCGATCGCTGCAGTCGGAGTAGTCCTCATGCAGCCCGTGGTCGCCATGCAGGCTAGTCTTTGCATGCGCTGTAGTTTGTTGGTAGCTGTAACTAGCTTGGTGCGGACTGAGGTAAAACGACCGCGCGGCCGACCCAGCTAACCATTTTGAAAACGGTCCACGGGTGGGGGTAAGTACGAGCGCAGGAGATTTTATGGTCAGCCAGCCTTTGCTGTGTCTCTGGCCCATATCTTTTGATAAAAATCACGTCAATATAGTCAATAATAATATTAAATACCGATGCCCACTAGTAAAAATATTTCACTCAGTTTTGGTACGTACTTACACAGTTTTATGTAATGACCTCGGGGATAGTTTTTAATGCATCGTAATTAAACATTATTACAATTGTGAGATGTTTCGAGTCATATTTAACACATGGCTGGCGGAGCTGGGTGTATCTTGCCCAATATCCTTTCTAAGTTTCTAGGGAGCACAATGTTCTCGACACCAAAACTTTTAGCCAACAACACAAAGGTATATTGAATGTCTAACGATGGCCGCTCACTTCCGTCGGGCATTCGCCATCTCGTTTCCACGAGTACAATAGATTCCGTGCAAGGAAGGGATGGGAAAAAGGGATGTATTACCAACCAATTAGTGATGTTGCCAATAATGAAATTTAATCTATGATTTAAAATTAGCGCAACCATCCCCCCGGGCTTGAAGCGATGCCTTCAAGAATTGAAGCTTATTTACGAAACTAAACGACAAACTAAGCAATAAACTACGTACCTAATTACTAATATTATCCTAATCAAAATGACGAAATTGTCTAATCTATTGGTTAGGTAATGGACAAAGACGAACGACGGGGCGCAAGTAAGAGCCAGTCTTCGTCTTAACCCGAACGACGCGAGTGACTCCGGTGGAGTCAGGGAAAACTTCCTCCACGACACCCAATGGCCAGTGTAGTGGAGGCGAATTATCAGTTACAAGAATCACGACCGTGCCGACAGCTACTGGATCGACCGGCGTGTTCCATTTGCGACGCGATTGCAAGGTGTGGAGGTAACCGCTCCTCCAGCGCTTCCAAAACGACTGTACCAGTTTATCTAACAATTCAGGTCTAGTGATAGTAGTTCTCTCGTCTATTTCCTCGGCAGGCAAATATCTTAAAGGCGTGATACCACGTGACAGACAATCTGCGGGATTGTCCGTACCGGATACGTGATACAAATTTTGTGGCGACAAGTCGCTTTGTATTTTCGTCACTCTGTTGGCCACAAAGGTGTTCCACCGATGGGGCGACGAATGTGCCCAACAGAGCGCGACTGTCGAATCCGAAAATGCGAATATATTACGGAAAACAATGCGGTGCTGACAAGCGACTATGACATTTTTTATAAGTTGAGCTAGCACAAGAATGGCACAAAGCTCTAGACGAGCGAGAGAAACGACTTTCTTAGGTGAGACCTTCGATTTAGCGGTTAACAAGTAAACAGTATTGCCATCGCTATTTTGGACGTGGAAGTAAATCACTCCCCCGTATGCCTTCTCACTGGCGTCTGCGAAAGCCAAGAGGGTGACCACACTATCAGCGACGATACCAACGTGACGTGGGATTTTTATATTACATAACAACGGGAGCTCTTCCGTGAAGCGAGTCCACAGCCTGACTATATCCTCAGGTGGGGTATCATCCCAGTCACAATCACGCAGCCAAAGCTGTTTGATTAGAAGTTTAGCGTACAAGACGACAGGTGCGACAAATCCCATGACGTCCCATAGTCTAGCGACACACGATAATATTGTGCGTTTAGTACAATTTTGTGCGTGACGTAGGCGACCAGCACAAGCCCAGTACTTTCTGCTGGTCGGACTCATCGAATTCTTTGACAACTAGCAGACGATGCGAGGGTGGAATCGACTCTAAAACGGCTTGAGAGTTAGTGGTCCATTTAACCAATTCAAATTGACCAGCTTTCATGAGACCTATCATCTCCGAGGCGGTAGAAATACCCTGGTCTTCCGTGAGGACGGAATGGACGAAATCATCCATATACAACCCTGAAGTGACGATATTTTTAGCCTGAGGGTAGGAGTCACCCTCATCCTCTGCCAGCTGCCTAATAGTTCGCAGCGCATGGAAGGGGCTAGACTTAAGCCCGAAAACGACACGATTAAATTCATAAACCTTTAAAGGTTCTTGCGGGGAAAAGCGATACAAAATGCGTTGGAAGCGCCGATCAGATTCTCGGATTCCAATGCTGAGAAACGTCTGACGAATGTCTGCGGAGAGTGCAACCGAAAACAAACGAAAACCAACGATAATATTAAACAAACTCCCTTGCAGGTTTTGTCCACCGTACAAGAGGTCATTAAGCGAAATGCGGGAGGTAGTTTTACAACTACCATCGAGAACGACACGAAGTTTGGTTGTGACCTTATCATCCCTGATCACACCATGATGCGGAATAAAGTACGAAATTTCTGAAGAATCAGAATTTGCAGGTGAAATATAACCTTTTTCTAGGTATTCGAGAATGACGCTATCATACGCGACCTTTAACTGTGGAGAAGCTTGCATCTTCCTTTCCAAGCAGTAAAACCGACGTTCACTTGCTTGGCGCGAGTTACCAAGAGATTCGACATCACCCTTAAAAGGCAGAGCTACCACGTATCGACCGTCACTATCCCGAGTGGTGGTGCGTGTGTAAAACTCCTCACATACCCTGTCATCCGAGCTGACTACAGGGGGAACATCCACCTCCTCCAATTCCCAAAATTTCCGGACCGCAGAGTCTAACGAGTCCGCGGTACAACAATATGAAACGGTTGAGTTGTTATCAACACGGACCGGCGCGTCACCTACTATAACATAGCCAAGGACAGTTTCTAAAGCAAGCGGTGATACATATGGCGGCTGTCCTTGAACTTTATTCGACAAGAGTAAGTGTGGGTAAATCGAAGCACCGATCAATACGTGAATCGGGCCTGGCGAAAAATATGTGTCGTCTGCCAACGGCAAGTTATTGAAATTAGACAAGACCGAAGAATTAACCGTAGCAGTTGGTAAATGTTCAGTAATTTTATCTACTACCAAAGAGTCGACACTATAATTTAAGTTACAATCGAAGCGAGAATGAAATTTAAATTCTACGGAACCCTCAATTATTTTACTTGAACCGCCTATTCCTTTAACGGTGGAACAAGAAGGTCGATTATTTATGTTCAAACCTAAGCGTTGACAACACTCACGTGTGATAAAGTTACTTTGCGAAGCGCTGTCTAACAATGCACGAATAATGTGTTTATTACCATGAGAGTCCACGACAATAATACGCGCAGTTGCAATTAAAACCGTCGCGGGACGTCGAGATAAATAGTCAATTTTATTTTTACCGGCTGATAGCGCACACAGCGCGACGTCAGGCAGCGTTAGCGTCACTAGGTGCCGCATTAGCAACGGTAGCAGACGCGGCTTGCTGGGCCCCAAAGCACAACAAAGTATGGTGCTTTCGGTGGCACTTTTTACATCTAGAAGTTGACTCACACACGGAAACACGATGACCACTACTTAAACAATTTATACATAAACTGTTAGACTTTACGAAGTTAAAACGCTGATCTGGGTTATAACTATTAAATATCCTACATTTATAGATGTAATCATGTTGCTCACTGCATAGACTACATGTCGTTTTCTCGGGACCAGAGGTGCTGGCGTACGCGACTGTAGACTTACGTTCGAATGGTTTCTTGTTATTGGTGACCCTAGCAACAGATGGTGAAGTACGTTCTAACATTTTTATATGGTCACGAACGAAACAATCCAAATCGGAAAAAGATGGAATTTCGAAACTATTAGATCTTAGTTGATAATTAGTTTCGAAGGCACGCACAGTATCTTGGTCGAGTTTCTTAATAGCGATATATAACAAAATTAAATCAGCGAGGTCAATGACCTTTAATTCAACGGTGAAGGAAAACATCGTGAGGAAACCGGCATGTCCTAGAACCAAAAAATTCGAAGACATGTGACATCTACCAACCCGCACTGGGCCCGCGTGGTAGATTACGGCCCAATCCCTCTCAGTGAGAGGAGGCCTGTGTCCCAGCAGTGGGAACATTATAAGGCTAATGATGAATGACCTTTATGTTTTTTAAAGAAGCTACAGACGACGAGAATTTATCGAGAAATGATTCTAAATTATTTGGGGTTCCAGTCGAAATAGATTTAAATTCTAATAATTGATCTAAGTATGATGTTGCGGACTGACGCTTATCTTAATACCTTTTACAAAGCAAATCGAAAATATGGGGGTAGTTATCAGCTGATGGATTTATTCCAGTACATATTGAACGAGCCTTGCCTGTTAACTTTCCTAACAAATAATATAACCGCTCACAGTCTGTCAGAGAAACATTATTATGCACTGCGTTTTTATAGCTAGCGATAAACAATGGCCAATTCCTAAGATCTCCGTTAAATTCGGGAATTTCGATAGGAGGTAATCGAGGCGACCTTTTGACCTCATTACGAGATTGAATTTGCAGTTTCTCTTCTGCTCGCTTTACACGACCCAAAAGGTCTTCGAATGAAGAAAGCGCCTGATAGGAGACAGCGCAGTCAGGATCTAATTTGAGCTCATGGGCAGCAATTTGATCCAATATGTTTTCGAAGTCCATACGCAATGAATCTACTGTTTTAATATCACAGAAGAAGGACTCCTTATCGAATCCTTCTAAGTCGATTCCTTTTGCTTGGTCGGAGATGGTTTGCATGCGAGCAAATATCCGATCGCGTTTCGATATTAATCTTTTTAAAGTTGCGTCTGCCATATTAGCGGCTTACGACTAACTAAATAACTACGACAAGTAGGTAGTTCTGAAAAGACTATGAATCGATTACACTCCACAAATTGCAATAAATGTTTTTGTAAACGCACGATTAAGTATGTATTCAACAGGACAAGCTAAGAAAATGTGGTTCTTTGTTTACCTACTGAACCGGTTATGACTGGATATTACGAACGAGAAAATTATAAATTAATATTGCGATTTAAGCGGGTCGATACGAAACGAAATATTAGATGTACCTACAACGATGTTGATATTTCCTGGGTCGCGAGACGAAATAATTGATTACCTACCTACCTACGATAGTTTAACGGTTTGCCTAACTTATTTGTTATGCTTGCGGTTGTGAGAAATCTAACTTACTTGCTAGATTACGACAATACGACACGACGAGACGATACGATATGAATAAGAATGCGAATTTACTACTATTAGCGGGGTTTACGAGAATCTACGATATAAGTAGGTACCTAACTTACCGGCACGGGCGCGCGCGCGGCGCGGTTACAATTGCGGGTTTTGCGACAAATTGACCCAGGATAGGGGAATGGTTGGCTATTCACTGATTCCAGATGGAATCCGGCTCGAAAAGGACCAATGGTTACGCGGAAAAGTAAATTAATACAACAAAAACCTACTTGGTAGGTAGTGTAATGGGACGTTGAATGACCGCGTGGAGGCTCAGAGAAAATCGGTCTTTAATAAGGGTTACAGGGATGCACGGTACCTTTAATTCCTCGTTAGCTGCTCCTCAGCCCGTTCACTGCGGTTTTCACGTACAAAACACCAATTTTCACAAATTTTCTAAGTTTCTAGGGAGCACAATGTTCTCGACACCAAAACTTTTAGCCAACAACACAAAGGTATATTGAATGTCTAACGATGGCCGCTCACTTCCGTCGGGCATTCGCCATCTCGTTTCCACGAGTACAATAGATTCCGTGCAAGGAAGGGATGGGAAAAAGGGATGTATTACCAACCAATTAGTGATGTTGCCAATAATGAAATTTAATCTATGATTTAAAATTAGCGCAACCACCCTGTATAATGGACCAGACCGTGTGAGCAGGGTAAAGCAGTTAATATTAAATTTAAAAAAAGGAACGTGAAACCTATTCGTGATTCGCTGAAAACCGCACACTACATCATAAAAAAATCGTTAACAGCTTCATCTTATACCTTGCAACGGATTTTAATCAAACCCATACGAATTTACAAATGGCTGCTGTTTCGCTTACGGTTTTACTATAGTTTTTACAGCTTTCGGATTGATTCGCGATTATATATTTCTTAAAAGGGACTGTTAATAAAATTAAGGTTGAAATCGCGGGATAATTTTTCGTGTGGTTGGGATAAGGGATTCAAAAGATTGAGATTAGTCTTGTTTGGGCGAGATATCTAATTGTGAAATCTAAAATCTGTTCCTTAATTTATATTCCCGCTGGGTAATTGCGTTGGCTTCTATTTTGATAGTTCAACAATATCCATGGGGTCATTTACGTTGATAAGCAGACAAGTTTTTAGACGAAATGGTCAATGGATTGGCAATATCCTCTATAATTATTCAAATTGTGATTGTGATACGCAAATATCGTCATATTAAAAATATTGAATAAATAATTTAATTTAATTATAATTAAAAAAAATGAATAAGTAATTTAATGGAGAGCAGTGGTGGCCGAGTGATAACGGCCGCGACTTACGAGTTGTAGGTCGTGAATTCGAACCCAGCCAGGCGCTTTACTTTGTGAAAATTATTTCATGACCACTGCTTTCAAAACGGTGAAGGAAAACATCGTGAGGAAACCGGCATGTTCTAGAACAAAAAATTCGGAAGACATGTGACATCTACCAACCCGCACTGGGCCCGCGTGGTGGATTTACGTCCCAATCCCTCTCACAGAGAGGAGGCCTGTGTCCCAGCAGTGGGAACGTTATAGGCTGATGATGATATAATTTAATAATATAATATTATTAATAATATTATAAAGCTGAAGTGTTTGTTTGGTTGAACGCGCTAATCTCAGGAACGACTGGTTCGAATTTAAATATTATTTAAGTGTTGGATAGCCCATTTATCGAGCAAGGCTCTAGGCCATATAAATATAACTCAAAGAAGAGTGAGCTCTTGGTGTTCAGAGCGCCGAAACAACGGCCTCGCCGTGTACCTCCGGTATATCTCAACGGCACAGAACTCAAAGTGGTCAATCATTTTAAGTACCTGGGTCACGTTGTCACCAGTGACTTACGGGATGACGAAGACATAGAGCGCGAACGCAGGGCGTTGGCGGTGAGAGGCAATATGCTTGCCCGCAGGTTCGCTCGATGTACAGTAGACGTTAAAGTGAGTTTATTTAAGGCGTTCTGCCAGTCTTTTTACACGAGCGGCCTGTGGGTGTCGCATACGAGGCGAGCCTACAACGTCCTGCGTGTGCAATATAACAACATTTTCAGGATGCTATTGCGGCTGCCGTGGCGTTCTAGTGCGTCGGGGATGTTTGCGGAAGCTCATACAGATGGCTTTCATGCCATCATGCGAAAGAAAGCAGCATCCTTACTACAACGTTTACGTAACAGTCGGAATGGCATCCTGAAAATGATTGTTGCGAGACCAGACTGCCTCATCCAGAGGCACCTGGTGGAGGTGGCTGTAGATTTAATCATGTAAAGAAACTCATAGTTATCTAATTACTAACACTACTAACATAGCAGATAAGCATAAATTGTTACTAACTAATTACTAACAATCTATGGACTGTAACGTCTGAAATAAATAATTTTTATTTATTTATTTTATTTTATTTAACACCAAGCTAAGACTTTTAGGAGCCAATTTATTTATTTATTTATATATATTTATAATTATATTTATTGTAACAGACTGTACCACACTTTTTGAAATAAATAAATAAATTACAAAAAATTACAAAAATTAAATTACAATCAAAGAGAAAAGTCACGAATATGAAGTACTCGCAAGGCAGGCGATTCGAAGCGACGGGCTTGGTGGGGGTAGCAAGAAATATGATGCGAACGAAGTCGCGAGCAGAAGCTAGTATTGAATATAATATTTTAGTGAATAATAAATAGGTATATAAACAAGATGCTATAACGCTGCTGATGCTGTAATTTTTAAACGCTTTTTAGCTTCGCTTTTATCTATCTATCTATTTATGAATGTAACCTTTGGTAGTTTAATATTTCTTAATCTGTGGTCCGTTCGCATGTTTTATACTGATTCTAGTTATACAGAAAACCTATTATATGCTATACAATACTGTAACACACATACACTGTAACATACTATATGTATCGCTGTTGATTGGTTATAAAGTAAAAATAAGGAACTTCGTTCCAAAACGGCCGCGATAAAAAATTGCACGTGAGTACGAAGGCTTTGCCGGTACGGTACGCTGTGTACTCGCGAACGAGGAGGCGGAGACCATGAGGGAGAGGCAAGGATTGCGCCCTCGCGCCCCTTGCCACCGTATGGTACGCCCTGTGCGTTGGGAGTCCATAGCGGACTCAACGCCACCGTAGGCGCGAGTTTGTGGACTGCACGGCAAGCAATGGTTAGCTCGCTGTCCGGTAAGGATCAGGGCCGGGTCGATGGCGCGTTGTTGTTCCACGCGTGCTTCAAAGAGATGTCAGCAATGATGATTGAAGGGGTCCGCTAGGGCCGCCAGGGTCGCGGATTGGTTCGAAAGAGTTACAGTGGCCCTGGCACAAACACCTAGAGGAACACGGGTGGGTTTTAGTGTGTAAAAGTTTGACACGACCCCTGCTCCGCCCAGAGCTGGAGAAGTCATTTGATGATTTCCCATCCAAAAAACTTTTTAGTAAAAATTAAACCGCCGAAAAACCGAAAAATAACACATAATAAAGTTGCTTTGTCCAACCCCAATAACTAAGTTCGGAAGGCGGTGACATATAATTAAATACATATCCAAAGTCACCGACTTCCGAACTTAGTTATTGGGGTTGGACAAAGCAAGTTTATTATTTGTTACTTTTCGGTTTTTCGGCGGTTTAATTTTTTACTAAAAGTTTTTATTTTATAATTGTTTTTATTTTTTTATATTTTTTTTTAAAGTAATCAAAAATTAAGCACACAATAAAATTAATTACTACATGCTTAATTAATTTTTGATTACTTTTTGTAATTTAAAACACAACTCAGAATTAAAATCTGTGAGTTAACAATCAATCATCCCCTGTTTTCTTACCCTTAGGGTTGGAATTTATATGGGACCAACTTCGGGGTATAGGTACCCTTTCCAATAAAAAAAGAATTATCAAAATCGGACAAATCTGGAAATAGTTCTGCGTGGTCATACATAAAAAAAAAAATATACGCGTCGAATTGAGTAACCTCCTCCGTTTTTTCGTCGGTTAAAAAAAGGGCCTTGCCGGTCACGCATCTGCTCGTAGTTCGCAGTCAGTGAACGATCCCGTCTACTTTTTTATACAAAACCAAGCTAAGTTTATGTATTAATACATTTACAATGTTTTAATTTGATTAAATAATAATTATAACATAAAAATAAAACAATTAAAAAAGTCTAAATAAATACATTTTAAAATTATTAATTTGATAAATATGATCAAATATAGAATCTTTTCCATTACAATAGAAAATTAAGTAGCCGGGATTAACAGATTAAATTTGTAGCTTAGTAGGGGGGTGTTGTGGAGCAGCACCTTTATTCTCTCATAGTACAAATTGTTCCACGTAGCCACAAGCCGCTCAATGCAGCAGGAAGTTAATGTGCCATTAATAAATTCGTTTAATTAAAGGATAGCATTGCATTAACGCGTAATCCATTAACTCTGTCAATAAGATTATACGGCTTAACATTGAATGCTGAATTGAGTAATATCGTTGATTTTTAATTACGTACGTCCATTGTTCTGTTGTGTAATTTATTCATTAATGTAAGTCTGAGTTTATATTTCCTACTACAGTTTCAGTTAAGTTATGGAATCAGGCTTTATTTTGAGGAAATTCATGTACTATTATTGTTCCGGTATTTTAAAGGATATATTATCCACTGTAGGTTACTTAACTTGAACTTTTGGAAAATTGTATATTCTGCCTATTCCGATCTCTATTCATTCATTCTCAATATTTATTAATTTCATAAGATCTAGGAATCCTCTAAATATATACAACGACAAAGAATAATAAACAACGATTTTTAATAACGATTTAAGTCAAGCAATAACGACTTAAGACGGTAATAACGACTTAAGTCAAAGTAACGACTTCATCATCATCATCATCATTTCAGCCGAAAGACGTCCACTGCTGGACATAGGCCTCCTCCAAACGGGGAGGGGATTGCCATAATCGCCACGCTTGGCAGGCGGGTTGGCGATCGGAGTATGGTGGTAAAATGCATAGAGAACGCTGCTGCCCATTCTCTAGTAAGTAACGACTTACGTCAAAGTTATGACTTAAGTCAAAGTAACGACTTAAGTCAAAGTAACGACTTAAGTTAAAGTAGCGACTTAAGTCAAAGTAACGACGGTTCATGAGATAAGGACGGACAGCAGAGGCTTAGGATTCTGATGGCACTATTTGTTTACCCTAAAAACAAGAGCTTTAGATATCAGTTGATCCTGTCAATAACACATAAGCAAAGACATCAATATGTCAGCGAGAGCGAGAAAACGCCACAACAATCTAGAAGAGGCATCACTTATTTCTGCATTTTCCTGCAATTGGTAACAACCCGGTCAGTGATATAGGTCAGGGTAATATCACATTCATTATATGCATGGTCGCAGCGATGCAGGTAGATGGAATGGTAAGCAGCCTTCTGGTGCCCATCAAACATTCACCGTTTCAACTGACCTCGGGCTGACAAAGTTAGGTGCAACTTTTACACCGGAAATATTCTGTGACTTATATAGTGGATATCATGTTGCTTCCCGTAAGATACTCGTATTAAACTGTAAAATCTACATCGCGAACAATGCATCATACTGACGTCACAGAAAATCCTGCATCAAAATCAAAATCTAAATATTTTATTTCACATAAACCTGCATAGGCGAATGAAACGTCAGAAGCTAGGTGCACGGGTCCAATTTGTTGCTTACTATGGAGAAGAGCAGGCAAGAAAATCCACGGTTACTCATTTAAAATTAATGGGTTTTACAATGTTTTCAAATTAGTGATATTAGTAGTATTATGGTAGGACGGTGCAGGCCTGTTAATAAGTACCAGGTTCTTATAAGTATAAAAATAAAGAATAGAAAATCGTCTACAAATCTACAGTATGTAGGCCAATAACGTTCTCCATTCACAATATGTAAAAGAATCTACATAAATAAAATTAACCTATGTTAACCAATTGATATTATTTCCATGAAAATCACTAATAAATAGTCGATATTAGAATTGATGTACCTATAATGTCAAATAATGACGAGAATATGTCAGACATTGTAAAAAATTAAAAGAATAAAAATTAACATTTTGATTTGGGAGTTATGCTGTTAATGAGGTACCAGGGAAGCCACATGTGCAGAAGGAATTCATGCAAAACTTCCCTGTAAACTTCCATCGCGAAAGCAGGGCGCAACTAGCTTATAAATATACACCGCTATATGTTTCAACACACATTTCCCCGATTGATAATAATAATGAAAATATCGATAATGGTGTTATCCCAAAACAAATATTCAATAGTTTCAATGCACTAAATCTATCCAAATACACATACATAACAGTACAAAAAGCTGCCATATTTAACACTTGCCGCATAGTAAGAAAATTTCTACAACTAGACTTAGATAATAATTTCACTGCAGTACAGAGCAATTTACCTTCTCAGAATGATAACTAGAGCATCACCTTGGTTCACACCCGTGAGATTCTAAAAATACCAGGTACTAACCTGAGAAAATTCAATGAAAATATTTCGATCCAGCCTGTCCCCCACAGGGGGTGCCCTCAGCGTGCAGTTGCTTTAGTCAAAGTAGGTTTTATGCCCTGGCTGGAAACTTTTAGTTTCACTAAAAATGCCTTCACAGGAAAGTACGGTTAAGCAGTTACGGCGTCTCAAGGTTAACTGCGAGATGCCATACAAATAAAAAAAAAACTACACCAATTGTCATTCCGAACCTGCCCGTCCCTTGTTGCCCTCTTCCAGCGACGCTCTAAGTCAAGATCCGTAGACACGCTAAGGGTGGGTGCCCTTAGCGTGTGGGGCACGCTAAGGGCACCCACCCTTAGCGTGTAGTCGCTTAGTTTTAAGTATTTAAGCCCGTTGGGGATCTTAATTTAATAGGATATGCAGGCAAGTCTGGTTGAGCAGCCAAAAACGTGTGGGTTGACCTGCAAAATATAAATGATATTTTGCAAAAAAAAAAAAAAAGAAACGGTAGTTGCCCACCAGACTCAACACCCATTTGGTCGGACGATCCTCCCTTTTCTTTTTAAAAATCCGGAAATAATATTGGTGTCTACCGTCTTATTATAACGCGATCTAACTTCAGTTCTTACCTAAAGATCTGAGCGAGATTTAGCATTTCCAACTTTATTTCTATTTGTGTAAAGTTCTTATTACAAAATGACAACTTAGCAGACAACTAACTAGACTAAGTTGTCAGTTATGTAAAAAAGGACTGTATTCCATTTCTGTTGGGTTTTTATTTAAAAAAAAGCAGACTCGATGGTTTAAACCATACCTGAAGAAAAACCTAGTTTTAAAACAAGGCTGTAATATTTCAAATCCTCTTCTCATAAGCAGATAAGGATAATTGTTTCTAAGATTAAAAAAAAAATAGTTTAAAAAAACTAAAAAAACACGCTTTTATTGCTGACCGAACTAAAAATAGAAAATAATTTTTAATTACAAAGAGTTTATGTTACAGTAGTAGGAAGTCAATAATTCAACTCAGAGTAAAAAGCGTGGGGTGCATTTTCCTATATTTTCATGACTCTCCTCTCGTAGATGGTTGCCAGTAGAATAGTTGTAATAATTAAAATATCAAGCACCCCACGCTTTTTACTCTGAAATGAATTATTGACTTCCTACTACTGTAACATAAACTCTTTGTCTACTTTTTAGTTCGGTCAGCAATAAAAGCGTGTTTTTTTAGTTTTTTTAAACTATTATTTATTTTCCATTTTTTAGTTCGATCAAATTTTGATCGGGAAAATTTAAAAAATTTGATAAAAAAAAAAAAAAAGTTTTTTTTTTGAAATTTTGAAATTTTTTATCGGGTTATTGCATTGTCATCGGCCCTTAAGACGTGTGCAAAGTTTCAAGTTGATCAGACGTCTAGAAACCAGTGAAAATTAGGCTCAAAGATTCCGTTACATACACAGATACATACATACATACAACCCGAGCTAATAAAAGCGTAATAATAATAATAGGTACTCAGTCAGTTTTGAAGATCATGAAGTCAACTTTGAAGATTGTCTTCTGGAGTTTAGAGTTGTGGGAGACTTAGGCACATTTCATAAGATTCTGTACTGTGGTTTTAAAAGTCCCTCATCATCATCATCATCATCATTTTAACCGAAAGAAGTCCACTGTTGGACATAGGCCTCCCCCAAGCTCCTCCACTTCGACCGGCTCTGTGCCTTTCGCATCCAGCGGATTCCTGCGACCTTCCCAAGGTCCATCATCAAGGGTCATCAGTCCATCTAGTGGGAGGCCTTCCAACGCTACATCCCTTATATGTCAATAACATTTTCAAAGTTACGTCCTTGTGTTGTCGGACGTAAATGAATAGCACCATCCCATTTCTTCCCGTGTTGTCGTAGAAGGCGACTAAGGGACTTACCAGAGAATGGGCAGCAGCGTTCTCTATGCATTTTACCACCATACTGCGATCGCCAACCCGCCTGCCAAGTGTGGCAATTATGGCAAAACCCCTGTTTTGGGGAAGGCTTAAGTCCAGCAGTGGACGTCTTACGGTTGAAATGATGATGATGAAAATTAATATTTTCGAGAATCCACATTTAACATAGTGTTTCTGCAAGATCACATTGTAATAAGCAACAAATACTCTGATGTGGATTTACCTATGAGAGAATATCAGTATCAGCTGTTAGTAAGGTAAACTAGGGTGCATCCGTTCCGGCTGAGCCCGCCCGACGGAACTGCCGCCGATAATAGTTCCGTTACTTCGGTCCCGACCTGCTCCCGATACTGGGGAACACCGATAACGATGTATTAAATCAATGTAGTTATTTTAGTACTGCAAAGAAATCCTCCTGGATTGGGCCACTCAAATTTGTGTGGTTCTTTCCTCAAAAGACCATTTTAGGCACGAATCTACATTGTCTTCGCATGATCTGACCAAAATTGTGCCTGGAGTTTAAAAGAGACGTTGGATCTTGAGTTTGTTTAGTCATTTCTCCTGAGGGGTTGTCAGATAAGAAATGTTGACTCCACCATATATTTTTGTAAAAGCTAGAGCTTCAAAAAAAAAAAAAAATATGACGTGAAAAGAGATTCCGATGTCCTATTTACAAATAAACAATTTAATTAAATTAATTTTCTTCTTGCGTAGTGATACTGGCTAATTACTGTCGTTCAACAGAGTGTGACAGCTGTGTAAATAAATAAATCTGATGACGTATGATGTCAGGCAAGCCACTGTCATACCACTTTAGACTATCATATGCTCGGACTACGCACGGCTACACATCAAGCTATACATTTCCAGTTTACGTTGATCTCGTACTGTATTGAAATCCTATACAATGCGAGATCAGCTTATATTGGAAATCTATAGCTTGATGTGTAGCCGTGTGTACCACGTCCACGACGAACTGCTATATTTCCGCACAATCCTCATAACATTGAAGATGCTGAACGAGCGATAAAATTTTCTGGTAAAGGCTATCTTGGGCCGGCCGTTACACTGATCACCCAAGGTGCCAATTTGTCCAAGTGTTTTTATCTGACACAATGGCGATGTTGGGAATGTGTGTGTGACAAAACACATACATGCACATGCACATACACACACACAGTGTATGTGCATGTGCATGTATGTGTTTTGTACTCTTCTTCACGCGCATATTCACAGCTTGTTTGCACACTTAGTAACCAAAAGTAAAGCGCGCGTCGCTTCGTAAGATAAAATACTGTGTAACTTCAATGTTTTGGGAGCAATGGTGATGAAATAAAATACTCAAAGTAAATTGCCGACCTCATAAGTTGGGGCCAACGGCACTGAGCCACTACTGTTCTCACATATGATAAATGTACATAAAATACTGGAAAACATTTTAAAAGGAGTAAACATGGAGCTCACATGAAGGTCAGTCTTCTTCATACGAAAGTATTTTTTAGAAGGCCTAGAATTAAATCTTTGTTGTGAATGTTGACGTTTAAGGGTACACTAGTCGCGGGCTCGAACTCACTGGTGGGCCTGGCTAAAAAGCACGCTATGGCACCAGGCTTCGTGTCCGACAGAGGTAGTATCATTGATGAGCAGTTAGACGCTAGTCTACACGCACAACATTATTGAGTGAGCTGCAGGATCAGTTATAGTAAAACAGCCGCGTAAAAAAATAAGAAAAGACCTCCGGAAGATCGGGTTTTCTGAAAAAAACCACTGCATAAATCAATGACCAATTAAGTTTATTGAACTTTTCGATAATTGAGCTTTGTCGGTACCGACTTAGTTTTGGAGATTTTATACTTCTTTTATTACTTAAACATGTCCAAAGTTACGTTAAATTAGCAAGAAAAACTAATCTTTGTTGGCTCATAACTTTTTAGTGGCTTTCTATTTTAGTATTCTGTTTTCGTACCGATAATATTAATAATGAGACAAAACCATAGCATGTTTATGTTTTCATGTACATTGTCAAACAGTGGAGTAAAACCCTCCCGAAGTCTGTATGTAAGAAATGTGGACTTGTTTCACCTTAAAAATGTATTTTCGTGGACTAGACAAATTAGGTCGTTTAGTATTAAAATTCTCGTCACTTCTGTTTCAACAAATGACTTAAATCCTTACTTACATATTCAGTTCCGAGCGCGTTCCTCCAATATCAAAAAGACCACAACACAATTTACTCTTTGTGGCGATTTGAACACGCCTGAACGAAGATCAAACATTTTCGGCGATAGTGACGTATAATTCAGCGACGAATTCGAAGCCGAAACGTGCTGCGGTCGGGTTGTTGAGAACTGTCTTTGAGATTCGTTTATTGAAACAGTAAAAGGCGAATTTACTGTTCAATCTAGGTTAGACTGGTTTAAGAATATAAGGCTTTAGGTATTAAATTTTTAAAACTATTAATTTTTTTAGAACTAAAATTAATAACCCAAAAAGAGTAAGAAAAAAAATTCAAGCCTGTGGATAAACTATGGGCTAAAAACAGGGATCTAAATTTATTCACACAAATTTAGATCCCCGTCGAGTCTCCCTGGTGGTCCATCTGGACCACTTTCGGAATCACTGCTAACTAGATCAGTCCAAAACAAACATTAATACAGACTAACCTAATGTCATCACGTATGAAATATGAGCAGCCCGGGATGACCGAAACCTATAAATCGACTCATTGTCTCAAATGATAGGACAATATTAACTGCTAATCATGCAATGTGTAGGGTATTGTGGTCTATGAATTATAATACTGTCAGTTAATAGATGTGGAACTGCTGCTTTGTTGATGGCGAAGGATCTCAAGTAGAATTACGAAGTCCAACCAGCACAATAAAGCTAATAAAAACTTTAAAAAAAGTCGTTTGTTTTTATTTTTCACTTTTTAGTAAAGGAGGTAGCATTACTAAAAAGTGAAAAATTTAAACTTACCCCTTACCCCTTCTTACCCCTGTCAGAGGTACGGATTGTTCGAAAGAGATACCGTGGCCCCTGGCACACAGGCAACTGAAGGAGCACGGGTGGGTTTTAGTCAGTAAAAGTCTGACACGCCCTTCTGCTCCACCTAGAGCGGGAGAAGTTATTTGATGATTTCCCACCCTCAAATAAAAAAAAACCCTACTTACCTCACATCATTTCGTATACCACAACTTGTTAAGTAACCAACAGCGACAGGAAGCAGCAGCATATCATGGAGGTATAGGTAAAACGGGCTGTTGTCCGCAACTCCACGTCAAAGCGCGTATTTTGCGTACGGATCATGGAGGTATATGTATAAAAACGGATCAAAAACGTATTATCGAGGCTAACGCAAAAACTACAGAAGTAAAGTTAGTAAAACTTAAAAAAAAACAACCGACTTCCAAAAAAAACACAAGAAAGTGAAAAATAACTTTAATTTCGGAAGTCGGTGACTTTGGATATGTATTTTATTAATTTCTTGTTAGTCGAAGTCGGTTGTTTTTTTTTTGAAAAAAGTTTTTAATTTTCACTTTTTAGTTATAGTATACCTACCCCACACCAATTCGAAAGTTCATCATCCTTGGGGTCAAAACAATGCATTTTATGCTATAGCAACAATCTCGGCTAATTTGCTGTCATTTTTTGAAGAGTTCCGTTGTCTGTCTCCGAAACGCATCATCCGATCTATATGAAGTTTAAATGGGACCATTTCGAAATAAACCCCTTACGAACAAAAAAGAATTTTGCTAATCGGTCTTATGACGGAGTTATGCCCGAACCTCCAGCTAACTCCTAACCGTTAAAGAGTTGTACCTTCCTTCATCTGCTCAGCGTCATGAGATGATGATGACCATGTGCAAATGTCTCAATAGCTTTAGAAAATATTTGAAAAACATTGTTAACACCTACAAAATTTGAGGGTTGACCTCGATTTCCCTGGGATTCCATCATAAGATCCTGATTTGGTGCCAATGGGACCACCTCAGGAGTATACTCTTTCAAATAAAAAAAGAATTTTGAGAATCGGTCCACAAATGGGGGAGAAATCGATGACATATAAAAAATACATACAGTGGAACATATAACCTCCTCCTTTTTAGAAGTCGGTTAATAATCTCCTCTTTTTTTAGAAGTCGGTTAAAAATTTAAATGGGAACACCCTTGAAGCATACCCAATCCATCCTCAATTTACGGAGGTAACACAAATTACGAAGGTGACAGCCGGAGGACTTAAAAAACCGAAACTTAAAAAACCGAACCGAAATTATTTTATAAAGGTTTTAATATGATAACAATTACAATTGAACTTATAATTATTTCTATGTCTAAATTCGGACGATGCTAGTACCGAAGTAAAGTAAAAACCGATTAACTTATTAATATCGCAATTCTAACACTGATTCCTACACATGGATATCAGCAGTCCTTGAAGTAGGTGAACGCTCGCCGACACGAGGCGTTGATTCGATGATTCGGCAGGTGGCATGTTGCAGTTTTACGTTGAAACGTCCGATTGACGTAAACAGCTAATCATGTTGCTATTTAGCTGATTTGGTGTAGGCAGGGCACATAACATGCGTAACAAACATTAAAAAAAAACAAACAGATGACTTGATAACTTCTTCCTTTTTAAAGTCGGCTAAAAATATTTCTCTAAGAAATTAAATAAAACTGTAATTTACCTTTTAGCCTATTTCACAAGCAATACAGAAATAAATGAATTTATGAGTTTGGCCAGAGAAGATGATATAGATAGATAAAATGTTTCAGAATATATTTTTTAAGCCGAATTAAAAGAATGACTTTGACCTCAAACAGCAAAGGCAATTTTTTGTTGTTGAAAATAATCTGTTTATGCTCATTTCCACCTTGCCTTTTCCCAATTCCCTTTTTAGGGTTCCGTACCTCAAAAGGTAAAAACGGAACACTTATAAGATCACTCTCTTGTCCGTCTGTCTGTTTTGTATTGGGGTCGGCTTCCAGTCTAACCGGATGCAGCTAACCGGATGCGTATTTTACATGGAGCGAATGGTCTGACCTCCACAACCCAGTAACTGGGTTATACAATACCCCTTGGTAAGACTGGTTGTCAGACTTTCAGGCCCCGCGGGTTACTGATCTGAGGTACCTACGGAAGAGTCTCGATGATATGTAAAGATGGTCATATCTTTTATGGTTTATTATATCAAAAATATATTGTTTCGTACGCTATAAACGGCAAAACATGCAGATCTACCTGCTATTTTAAGACTTTGCACATATTATTTGATGTATACTCATGTTTTTTACAACAAATATATTCTGTTCTATTCTATCCACGGACTATCCTCGGCAAGCGTAGCTTAACCGATCTTCTAGCTAGTAGCTTAATCGATCCTTAGAGGCCGTTATGGAAGCTTTTCTATGGGCTCGTAAGCCCATAGAAAAGCGTCGATAACGGCCTCTTCTCGTTCCGTTCCATCGGTCTACTACTGGGCAACAAAACGCCATTACCAACACAGTACACAGACAAATACAACACTCTGGCATACGTTATATATAGGACAAAGCTCCTAGATAATACATCAACATGCAGCCATAAACTTAGGGTCTGAATGAAGGTCCTCGTAAAAGTGCTATCTGCAGCCCTGTAGCAGGAAGACGCGACCGTCCGGGCATTATCACGTCGCAGGATGGGATGGCACCGGGTTTTTTTATTTGTTTGTGTAAAACCATGCGGTGAGCTGCATGCTGCCTGTATACCATGTGGGTGCTCGGAAAATCTACAAAATTGTAATGGTATGCCATATCACGGCTACACCTTGACCATTTTCGTACCTCTCTTGATTTCTGTCTGAAATATTTTCCTGTTTTGTACTTTTACATCTCTTTTATTTTTCCGTAGTTGGTTTATTTTTTACTTTAATCATTTATATTTTCGCGCTTGATGAACGTTACGACAACGGAAATAAGAGGAACACAGTCGGTCAGTAGGCAATTAAATATCAATAGCAGTGCATTGAACGAAACCATAGCACGATTTATTCCGACGCCGAAACCATCTATCGAGCTTGACGAAATCCGATACATAAATATTTCGTTTGACTTATTTTTCTTCTTAAGGGGACACTTTGCGCGGGCTCGAACTCACTGGTGGGCCTGGCTAAAAATCACGTTGTCTCACCAGGCTTCGTATCCGACAGAGATAGTATCAGTGGTGAGCAGTTAGACGCTAGTCTACATGCACAACGTTATTGAGTGAGATGCAGGAGCATTTTTGGAAAAAAAATCGCGAAAAAATCGCGAAAAGTCCTTCAGAAGATCGGGTTTTATGAAAAACCACTGCATAAATCATTGACGAATATAAGTTTTTTGAATCTATTGTTAATTGAACTTTGTCGGTACCGTCTTGGTTTTCGAGATTTTACACTCCTTTTATTACTTAAACACGCTCAAAGTTAGGTTAAATTAGCGAGAAAAACTAATCTTTGTTGGCTCATAATTTTTTAATGGCTTTTTATTTTAGTATTCTGTTTCCGTACAGACAATAATAATAACGGGAAAAAACCATACCATGTTTTATTTTTGATGTACATAGTCAAACAGTGGAGTAAAACCCTCCCGAATTTTGTATGGAAAAAATGTGGACAAGTGTCACCTTAAGAGTGGCATAACAAATAGTAACTTTTTATTAAAATTTGATTATCTCAGCGTTGGTATCATTATAATCATCCTTTCTATAATAGTTATTAAGTGTAGCGGTGCTGTTATGTGTGTCTGTTTTGTTGTCTTCGTACTCTTACGAAGGCGCCGCCAATATTTCCCATATAAACTAAGCGTAACCATGGAATTGCTAAGTACTATAAAATATTTCAACAGCGTGTAACAGACGCGAGTTTACACACACGGCGCAAATGACGTACAGAACGCTTTGAATAGCACTAAACGTACAGCAGCGAATTGTATTAGAATTGCCAGCTCTAGTTGCCGTAGTAAGCCGCTGTAGCTAAGATAGATTTTAAATTACTTTAGTCGTGTAGCGGCATCTACATCGCCACAGGAAACTACACATCACATTTACGTCAAGCCTTCGCCCAAATCCTGCATCGCAACTGGCATATATACAACGTCTCGACATCAATCGTCGGGTCATTCCGATTCAGTCCGTCCCTTGCTGCCCTCCAGCGACGCCCTGAGCCAAGGTCCATAACCCATAGCGGGTGCCCTCAGCGTGTAATGTCTCAGTTTCTAATTTTTAAGTCCAGCACCCTAATTGCGTAACTCACGATTCATCATAATCTGTATCGTTTTGAAACGGATTGTTAAACCATTGCTTCATATGTTCGAAAAATGTGTCTGTTCGACAACATAAATAACGCAATGGATATTGTTTAACTGTGAAGACGAAACCAATTATGATCAATCGTGAGTTACGCAATTAGGGTGCTGGTTCGAGGCCTTAGCAGCCGACAATTTCTTAGATTGAACGGCGAGATGTAATTTACAAATAGAAAAAATGTTTCGTCAGGCAGTTGCCTATGTTGTAGTAGTATGCCTAGAGGATCCTATAGAGGGTGAGTGAACTTTACACCCTGTGCCTCATTCCTCTATATATGGTGCAAAGGATATTTTTGTAGCTGAACCAGATGTAGAACTATGTAGTAACATTCTCCTGCTCGTTACCTGCAAATACTGATTCCTTAGATAAACATATTGATAAGTAGGTCAACAAGTAATTCGAGATGTCTTTAACATTCTTGGAAACCTTTCAATCTATTCACTTTTCATTCAATCAGCTCAATAACCTTCAATTGGGTAAAAGATTGAATTTCATAATTTATGAACGCATTTGGTTTACTTACATGGGTTTGTATATTTCATTTATATTTTGTGAATGTGAGAACGTTGTACGCCTTGTAGACTATAGTTTTGTACGCCATTTTATTGAGTACCTAGTACTTGTTGATAGGCCTATATTTTTCTTCCATACTTAATAACACTGTTTTTTGAAAACATTGTAAAAGCCAATTATTATTAAGAAAAAAGAGTAATCGTGGAGTTTCTTGTCGGCTCTTCTCCATACTCTGTTCTGACGTTTCGTAAGTTTAGGACAGAGGTTTATGTGTGAAACAAAATATTTTTATTATTATTTTTGGAATTTCTAAAGGCGTATGTCAGGACCGAGCAGGTGGCATTCTGTTGTTTCTGCTTATCTCTATTTGAAAAAGGCGTGAGTTTTGTGTATTTACCCACAACTGGGACACGGGTCCTCTCTATGACGGGGAGTGGGCCGTAATTAACCACGCACCGTAGGTGCGGGCTTGCGGATGGCGTGTAATGGGTGGCTCGCTGTCCGGTAAGGACCAAGCCCGAGTCGATGGCACGTTGTGTTCCAGGCGCGCCTCAAAGAGATGTCAGCATCAACTGGTGGGGTCCGCAAGGGCCGATACCTGTCAGGGGTGCGCGTTGTTCGAAAGAGATAGCGTGGCCCCTGGCACACAGGCAACTGAAGGAATAAGGTTGGGTTTTAGTCAGTAAAAGTCCGACACGCTCTCTCGCTCCTCCCAGAGCGGGAGAAGTTATTTGATGATTTCCCATCCAAAAAAAAACTCCGGTGCGTGTTGGTCTTAGAATTTTTAGTTCGAGAACATGCTGGTTTCCTGACGATGTTTCCCATTACAGTTTTGAGAGCAGTGGTGTTGAAATAATACCTACTTACAACCGTTTTATGTACTGTTGATTTCCCATACTTTACAAGCGCGCAATAATCCATAACTTTCTTACATATTTCCCCTTCATTGGAAGCGCAAATATAACATTCTTTCTCTTCCCGATCGCCATAAAACTTTATGACCAATAGGAATAAGTTTCTATCGTAACATTCGATTGTAGTTGGTCCCTTTTTATTACTGTTCGAGCGTTCTTTTAAGGGTCCTCTTCGACGGGCGAATATCGCCGTTTTTTCGCCGAATCGATGAACATTCACACTTAGTACATTACGCTTATCTTTCCCGAACGGTAGGAGCCAGTCAGAAAGCCAGCCTCCGGGCTGCTACCTTTTAATGACGGAAAACCCAATATCATTTTGCTCGACCTGGAAATTGAACCTAAAAGTTTGATATCCTGGGTTCAATTTTGGGACCAACGATTCTGTCCAAGGTCCAGGCTCTAAAAAGTAATAAGGGTAAAATTGATCCCTCTATTCAGGTAAATCCAAATCTATAATCAAACTGCCCAAGTGCGATGTATAAGGTTATACAGGATAAGTTTTTAATCAGTGCGCAAACTGTAACCATGCATTCAGCATGTCATTCTAGACGCCCCGGCGCAGACATTTTTTCTCGGTTATACAAAAAGATTCTGCTGTTTCATAGAAAAATGCAATACCTACGCGGTCAAAATTTAGAGAACCGACGAAATATTTCTGCGCTGGGGCGTCATGGTTACAGAGTTGAACATGTCCTGGCATTAATGTTCCTTTCATGATGATTTACCTTAGTATTCAATCAAACTTAGACAACTAAAGATACACCCTACACACATACATACATTCACACATACATACATACACACATGCATACATACACACATGTCACTTAGAGAACTGGAAGATCTTATCCTAATTTTTTAATTATTAATTATATTATTCATAATTCAATAATTAATCACAATATCATTATTTAATTTAATTTTTTCATAATTCAAAATAATAGGAATTAAATGTAGTTATTAATATTTTAGTTAAATAGTTAATGTACTTACTTACTTTTACTTTAGATTCTTTTATAACTTTTTAATTTTATTTTATTGCTTTAATTATCAATGTTGGAACACCGACGTCTCCTCTCTCGGAGGTGGGCGCTAATGGCTGCAACACAGTTTTTTAAACTATCGTAGCTGTTAACGAACACTAAAAATTTGTAAACCTCTTTCTAGTTCCAATAAATATTTGATTTGATTTTTTGATTTGACAGTTTGCGCACTGGTTAAAAACTTATCCTGTATGGCAAACGAGTTTGTTTGTTAACTATATTTTATTTCCATTAATTGTTGTTATAGTGCAAAAAGAGTTACACTCCCTGTGAAAATGTCTGCATATAGGAAAATCCCGGAAAAGTTTATAATCGGAAAATCTATACGTCCTTTTTTCTATGGAATATTTGTTTGACCTATTGAAATTTGGGCAGGACAACTTCAGTCGAGTCAGTTTATATAGGATAGAAATAAAACACAAACTCTTCTATGATCATATTTATTATAACTACTCATGTTCAGTGCACACTCGTAAACAAACAGTCATAAATTATAGAATCTGAAACGGTGTTGTTATGATAGAACAAAATTAAAGAAAAAATTAATAGCTCAGTTAGTTCGTAAAGTGAAGATATTGGTAATGTCCCTCAGAAAGGTTACGTGCGCAGTACTCGCAACCGGCGTACGTGTATGATCAGTGGCTCTAGTGTTTCTTTCAACCATCTCGATCTATCGCATCGACCGCGTTCGGCGCTCCGATTGGCCTTTCACCAATCCAGGGCTTTTCCCAGGCCAATTCAGAGGCTTTAGTGTGAGTTTACTTCGGTCCCATAATGCGAAGGGGAGATAGAAGCCTTGAAAAGTTGGTCATTGTTAGCAATACCGAAGGAAAGAGAGCACGGGGCCGGTCGCCAACACGATGGTCTGACCAAATAAAGGAAGCTACCTCATCCAGCAAATTTCAGCAGATGGTGATGGTAACTTCAGACCGGAGTCGATGGAGGCACATTGTTCGCTTAAAAGCGTTCTGTGACCACGATCCTCAGTAATGAGGGATCGATTTAAGGGGACACTTTGCGCGGGCTCGAACTCACTGGTGGGCCTGGCTAAAAATCACGTTGTCTCACCAGGCTTCGTATCCGACAGAGATAGTATCAGTGGTGAGCAGTTAGACGCTAGTCTACATGCACAACGTTATTGAGTGAGATGCAGGAGCATTTTTGGAAAAAAAATCGCGAAAAAATCGCGAAAAGTCCTTCAGAAGATCGGGTTTTATGAAAAACCACTGCATAAATCATTGACGAATATAAGTTTTTTGAATCTATTGTTAATTGAACTTTGTCGGTACCGTCTTGGTTTTCGAGATTTTACACTCCTTTTATTACTTAAACACGCTCAAAGTTAGGTTAAATTAGCGAGAAAAACTAATCTTTGTTGGCTCATAATTTTTTAATGGCTTTTTATTTTAGTATTCTGTTTCCGTACAGACAATAATAATAACGGGAAAAAACCATACCATGTTTTATTTTTGATGTACATAGTCAAACAGTGGAGTAAAACCCTCCCGAATTTTGTATGGAAAAAATGTGGACAAGTGTCACCTTAAGAAGTGTGAGTTTCATTTAACCGTCTCGATCAAACGCTTCGAGTGCGTTTGGTGCTCCGATTGGCCCATGGATTAGTGACGGACCAGTCGGAGCGCCGAACGCGCTCGATACGTTTGATCGAGACCGTTAAATTAAACTCACACTAGGGCCTTAGGTCGTAGTAGGCGGTGTTCTGTGTTTTCTTCCTACACTCATCGGAAGAAGGTGTGAGTTTATGTATGTATGTGTGTTGATAGCTCTCCTATTTACGGCTCTTTTGCAAAAGATGACCACAAGCACGTTTAATTGCATAAGTGGACTGTTTAAGTTAAGACAGTTAAGCAGTGGTGGCCCAGTGGTAACGGCCGCGATTTACGAGTTGTAGGTCGTGCTTTCGAACCCAGCCAGGCGCATTACTCTGTGTAAATAATTTCGTCACCGTGAGGAAATCGGCATGTACTAGAACCAAAAATTCAAAGACATGTGACATCTACCAACCCGCACTGGGCCCGCGTGGTAGATTACGGCCCACTCCCTCTCACGGAGAGGAGGCCTGTGTCCCAGCAGTGGGAACGTTTATAGGCTGAGTATGTATGTGTGTAAGTTAAGACAATCATGTGATAACTTAAGTTTATGCGTGCGTGGGTGTGTGTGTCTGTAGTGAGTGTGGGTGTGTGTTTACCCTTGATTTTTTTATCAGATCTTACAAATGGTGGTGTTCTGTAAATACATGGTAGGTAAAGTCAGAGAAATCAATAGTTGACTAAATTGTCGAACAGCCTCAATTGTCCGTATGTTCAATTCACAACTATCATTCTTTGATTTTTAATATGGCAACTCGACATATTATTATGACGTTAATTAGCCTAACATTTGGGTTCTTTGATTCCTGTTAAAAAAAAAAAAAAATACCGAAACGATCGAATTCTTTGGTATTCGATCGTTTCAGTCATGTATGCCTATTAGAATTCTAAAAAACCTAATAACCTGTCTGAGCGCGCAAGAGTGGAAACATTGACACCACAATATATATAAGATAATAAATTGATGCAATTCTATCATAACCACACTGTTCCAGCCACATGGAGGTAAAAAGACAAAATAACAATAGTTGAATTGCTTAAATGAAAACAAGCATCGCATTGCATTTAATGGAAGACCTTATTAAAACTATTTTTTAAATGTATAATTTAAAAAATAGTTAATTTATAATACATTTGTAAAACATTAATAGTAAAATTATAATATACAAGGTGTATTAAAAAAATTGTTCATATATTTAAAAGTATGATTGAGCTGAAATGATGTATTTGAAAAAAAAAAATTTTGACAAACCACATGTTTCATGTAATAATGTCGTCATGTAAAAGTTAATAGTAATTCATAACAATAAGATAATATTTATTAAAACAAAAGCATGTTTTTAATAAAAGAACCAACAATTTATCGAAAAATAGTAATTAGTTTTTACACCTTATTTTTAAAATAATACGATAATTGGGCTCAAATAATCTGATAGAACACAAATCAAAACAAAGGGACTTGAACATAATTATAATTTTATGATAATGAAATATTTTTTTCAATTTAAAGCAGCGAATGTTTTAAAGCAGCGAATGTTTTAAAACATTATTCTGCATTTTTTCTAACTATTTCATGTAGGAATTAGGATTATCTAATTTAAAAATAATATCTGTTATTGAAATGGAAAAAGTAGATTATCTCAAACTATTTTTTTTAATGATAATGTAGACATGAATACGATAAAAACAAAGTGGCCGGTCAAAGTGGCAGAGCTTGGGGGAGGCCTATGTCCAGCAGTGGACGTCTTTCGGCTGAAATGATGATGATGATGATGATAATAAAAATGTGATAAATTTAAGGGTGTGGAATATACCATCAAACTAGACAAAGTTTTCCTATTGACCAACATAGTGATCGTAAAAAATTACAAACATTCAATACATACTCGGCCTAAATGAATGAAACGGCTGATGGTTTTTTCGCGATGTCCTTCTCAATGCAGAAATTTGATCAATTAAACAAGTAATAAAAAAAGAATTCCTAATCCAAACATAAAATAAAATACTTTCAGCCAAGATCACGTTCAAACTTGTGAATTTTTCTAACTACCTAATATATCACAAAACACAGACGAGATTTATAAGCGATTAAACACCGTAATTATTTACATTAATTTATAATACTTCATTGTTATTTTAATATTTACTTAGAATTTAAGCTTAGGTACATTAAGTTAAAACTTAATTTTATAATTATTTGACACTCATTTAAAATATTAATTTTTTCAATCATTTTTAAATATTTGAAAGTGGCATTCTATCTTACTGATCTTTCGTCTGTTTTAAAATTTAAAAACTTGTGGAGTTCCGCAAAAAATTTTGATGTCGATTCGCAATTTAAATTGCACTTAAGCAATAATATTTAGTTATAAATAAAAATAAAAACTATATTACAACTACATTTTGTGGGAAACTTAGCCCAGCTTACTCAGCTCATGGGCGTATTTTTATCGAGGCCATTTCACGCACTCAATTTTCTACTCTTGGTGCTGAACGCAGCTTTGAAAATCCAACAGAGCGCATCCCAGTGCATCCGGAAAATACCTTGTTGGATATTCAACTCTCGCCGCTAAGCAAAGCGTAGAAAAAGAAGGGAGCCTGAGCTGATGTGGCGTCATAATTCGTTTCGTTGTTCGTGCGCCATTTTCAAATATGTCGTTTCGCAACTTATTTAAATCGTTACAATTTGAACTGCACGTGGACGTTGCCTTTATCGTTCGTTATTTAATATTACAATTGTTACTCCGTATCCTAATAAAAACCAATCAATGAGTTCATATGTCACGTTTAGTTCGAAAACCGAAAGTAACAAAAAGTAACTTAAGAACGCTTCGATCGCTTTCTATTAGAATACAGCCATAATCTCGTAATCAATTACATTAGAATATTTAAGAATTATTTCTACCATTTAACATTTATTTTTAAAGTTCCACTACATGTCAAAAAAGATTCATCGTAATTTTTTGCAACGACTGTAAAGCAAAATTAAAATGGAACTTTTAATTTTATATTATTTTAAACTTCTAGTAGGTACTTATTTAGTTAAATATTTCGAACTTACTATTGGTAAAACATGTGCTTTTAAATGGTTTTATTTTGTGCCTGACATATTTTTATTTTATTTTAATACTGTAATCTGATAAAAGAATTTTCTAACCATGTGCACTGTGCTGTGAATCAGTTTCTCTATTATTTGAAACGGTGATATTAATTATTATTAAAATATAAATATTATTAATGATTATGAATCGGTTGTATTTCAAATTATGTTCGCTGTCAAATATATATAATTATTACAATTCCATTTTATTTAACAAGTTGGTTATAAAAGAAAATACAGTGTGTTTTTATTTTAATCGATATCAGATTGCGTCTACGGAATTATGTCATCCAAAAATTGCAATATTTTATGACCAACAGTACATTAGATCAAAATGAGTGGTCATTTTTCATTCAGTTTTTTCTATTCGTATTTTGGTAATCCCCTCCGGTTTGATTTATTTGGACATTTTGCGGCTTTCAAGTAATTTATTTGACACTTTTAGATACTTAAACATAAAGCTCAAATGCAGTGACAGGTGATAAAATTTATGGTACAAATGTGTGTGTGTGTGTGTGTGTGTGTATTATGTGTCAGGTGTTTACTTGTGTATATTGATTTGATTTAACAGTTGTTTTAGACAGTAATTATAATTTGAATTAAAACCGACATTAAAAGTTTTTAAAACGTTTTATAATCTGAAGTATAGATTAATTATATCTTCGTCTGCTAAAATTTGGCTTACCGCTATATATAGTGATATATTCTCTATATACAATATTCCCCTAAAAGGCATAGGATAATAAATACACAGTGGTCCGTTAATTATTATCTAAGAGCCCTACTTTTATGGGGGTTTTCAAAAATAGTTACACTGATCAAAAAATGTTTAACACTTAGTCCAGGTTCGCACGGGCTATTATGGCGCAATAGATTTTCTACTCTTGATATTGAGCCAAGAATTGAAAATTCATCAGAGTGCATCCTAGTAAATCAGCACCCTAATTGCGTAACTCACGATTAATCATAATCTGTTTCAATTTGAAAGTAATTAATTTGGTAGATTAGGAAGCGGAGTGCCTCGCTACTAAGTCGCTTCCAACGCAGCCCTAAAAGTATCCTGAGCGTATTGTCCGAGCGATGGGACTCGGTGTTGTTGGAGAGGTGGATGCATCTGCATGCCAGTTCGTCACCAGTTATTAAATGATTAAGTATTGTTTAAAAAAAAATTAATTAATTGAATCGAATGAATTTTAACGTAATGAATTGTGAATGTGCTGTAACTTTTTTTTTTACTAACTTTTATTTATTATTTATTTGTAATGCAATGTTTTTATGTGTAATATTATTATAATGTACTTAGAATGTAATTTTTATTTATATTTCCGTGTAATTTGTACCGCTTAATATAGGAATAATTTCCTGAAATAAATGATTATTTAATTTAATTTAATATTCATTGCGTTATTTACGTTGTTGATCAGACACATTTTTCGAACATGTGAAGCAATGGTTTAATAATCTGTTTCAAAACGAAACAGATTATGATTAATCGTGAGTTACGCAATTAGGGTGCTGGACCAGACACACTGCTGGACTTTCAACTCTCGGCGCTAAACAGTGGATTCAAAATCCATTGCATATAAAATACCTCGTTAGCTATTAATTTCACGTGATTTTAATGTGTTTGTTATTTAATAATAGGGTTTTAAAACTAGAACACTATTTTCGATCAGTGTATTAGGCCCGCCTAGAATGAAATTATATTAGAGAATGAAAAGAAAAAATACTTTGAGGGGTATTTTTTTTTTTTTTTTGTTAATTTCTTGACATCGAAGAATATAATTAATAGTGCCTCGTATTTGAGGTCTCGAATTTAATATCCGGTTTGTGCAAAAGTGCATTAAGATTTATATTTTTTTTATAATTCCTTTTTTATCTCAGCTTAGCTGATTATTTTCTTGTCTCCGCTGAAAAATGTCATCAATTTACATTTATTTTCCTAATGATTTTCCTTTTGCTTTCCTTCCGTAGAATACATTTGTCCTAAAATAATAATTATAATTCCTATCATTTTATTATTATTACATACATGAAAAACAAAACAAAACACAACTGCTAGACAATAATAACATAGAACAGGTAATTTTGCAGAACCCAGAAATGTTGTTCTATTTTTTAAATAATCTTTATCATGTCATTCAGTCCAAGTTCACCACAAATATTTGTCTATGATCAGATCACTCTATACACAGCATGATTATTTACTAAATAGCACATTTTTATCCTGGCATCGACACTTTTTTCTCTTTCTTAAAAT
This sequence comes from Polymixis flavicincta, assembly GCA_949987655.1. Lineage (NCBI taxonomy): Eukaryota > Metazoa > Arthropoda > Insecta > Lepidoptera > Noctuidae > Polymixis > Polymixis flavicincta. Next base: position 5,463,922 of record OX465188.1, on the reverse strand, counting down.
TAAATACATATAAAAGTAATCACACCCTTGTGTCCTTGCACAGTGAGCAGAGTTACACAATCGAGGGTCAAAATATTTTTATTTATCATAGATTAAAATTCCAAGTTTGATAATAATGGTGCTGCTCACTGAGAAAAACGGCCGTGACATACATAGGTACACTGAAGTCCTGTAAGGGCCTGCGCCCATTTTTAAGCCACGAATAGAAATATAACATAATAATATGACAATAAAATTGAAATTTCAACGGCACTGATGCCGCGATATCCTTAGGCATGCCGTGACGCCCTTAGGCATTATCATTGAAATTTGAATTTTATTGTCTTATATATAACTTATATTCCTATTATTCATCGCATAAAAATCCCTTGCCGTGCCGTGCCGTTCGCGGGCGCAGGCTCTACGAGATCTGCCTGCTATTTTAGCTTATTACAGGTGTCAGATATTTTTATTATTCGATAACACTATCAAATTTGTTGACTTAAATATACAAGAAGAAATACTAAAGGCTCCGACAAACAGGCTCGACACGACAGGGCGACGCGAATCTCGTAGAACAAGTTTTATACAAACTTCATGGAAATTTTTCAACAAGTGTCGCGTCGCATCGTCGCGTTGCGCCTGTCTGAAGAAGCCTTAATAGCCGTAGTATGTGTGTGTATGTGTAGGGAGAAAATATGCA